>CM066031.1:1114518481-1117412564 GCA_033557465.1 Ichthyophis bannanicus | reverse complement strand
AACTAGCTTATTCAAACCCTTCTCAGTTAGTACACTTTCAGTCTCTTGTGGTTGTGGAATTCCCTCACCTGATGATTCATCTGATTCAGTATCTTCCCAAACCTGCGCCATACACTTCTCAGAAGGGAACAGGGCATGCCTCCTTCTGCACTCTGTGGCTTTACCTCCTGGCCTGTTTACCTTCCCCACCTCTCACTACCGTACTGCTTCTACCTTCCTTGCTTTGTCTGTGGAGACACGAGCTTCAGATTTGCATTGGAGCCTGCATCTACAGCTGCTGGCACTCTCTCCTTTAAAAAAATCTCTTTTTGACTTCTGGTGTGGTAATGAGCTGATCAGACGTGTGGTGGTCAGCTCCAGGCCTCTACCCCAAATAACGGCAATTTAACCAGGCTGTAGTGGGCTAATTAACCTCACTCCCACCGTGTCTCAGTGACGGGGTATGAGAGAACTGACAAGAGATCTTTTCCTGAGCGTTGGGGGAGTCTGATGGCTGCCAAACCGCCAAGGAGAGAGAAGACCCAACCCCCCGATGTGAAAATGGCGGATGGCACACCTCGGAGCCCAGCCGTGGATAGCAACTCCTTGATGGTGGCTGAGGTTAGTGCGGCAGTAGTGCAAGCACTGGACACGCGCTTTTGCGAGCTGACGGAACAAATACAGAGTGTCAATAATAATATCTCGGAGTTCACCGGCCGCATGGAGCAAGCAGAGACTAGAATCTCTGACCTGGAGGATACCCAGCACTCCCTGGCAGCACGAGTTCAGGCCTTGGAAGCCATGGTGAAACAGCATGCAGATAAGATAGACGATTTGGAGAACCACGGACGCCACAAAAATCTGCGATTTGTGGGGATTGCGGAGAGTGTGGCTGACAGTGCTCTACGGGGCTTTTTGATTACCTGGATCGAGGAAAATCTAAATGGCAAGGTATCCGGTCCGATCAAATTAGAGCGTGTACATCGCTTGGGCCCGAAGCGCGATCAAGACCGTCGGCCACGTGCCGTCATAGCCTGCTTTCTTGACTTCAGCCAGAAGAAGGAAGTTCTACGGGCCGCGCGAGCCCGAGGAGGCCGGTGGATGGCTCGGACCAAATCCTGATTTTCCAGGACTATTCTCAACTGGTCAGCCAGTAACGGAGGGCATTTACAGCGACATGTGCCCAACTTGTGAACAGAGGAGTGCGTTTCTCGCTGTTGTATCCGGCTAAACTCCGGGTGGATTATCAAGGCCGGACCCAGTTATTATTGACGCCCGCAGAAGCTCAGGCGTTTGTGGAACGAATAACTGCATCCTCGGACTCTACTCCGTGAGGCTGGCGGCCGGACCTGTTGGAGCCTCAAGCAAGAGGGCACAGCTCAGTAGGTGGGAGAGCCCGGCGACGCTGTGGGGTCTGAAGAAGGGGTTTGAGGCGGTTCGATGCCTCCCCCATGTTTGAACGTTTTGCTACTTTTTGCTACTTTGCCTTATGATTTAACAATATGATTATGTGGTTCAGGGTAACTTCATCGGGGTATATTTGGTGTGTGAGTGGTATTGGAATGTGAGGTGTGTGTCTGCTTAATGTCTGGGTTCTATGGTTTCCTTCAGGGTGGGGGTTCTATATGTTTCTGTTATATCCTCTTTTTGGGCTGGGGCGTTCAGACTTGCTCAGTATACTCAAGCTGCATCATGGAGTGAAGTGGAGGCCTCATGTTTTCTTTTGTTTGTCTCTCCTTGCCTTTCCCTGTGCTGCCTAGTATTTAGTGTGCCTTGTTGGCTGCTGCTGCAAGCTGGGAGGGGGAATTCGATGTGCTGCCTATAATGACGCCTGGATCTTAACTTTCCCTGGGGGGTGGTTCTTGGTATGGAGTCTTGTGTTGTGTGACCATAGTTTGGGTTTCATTTTATACTTGGCCTGCTCCTCCAGGAGATTTGGTGAGTGGCCCCGAGGACATTTTCCTTTTTCTTCTCCCTTTTTTTCTTTTTCTTTTTTGGGTTAAGGACTGGATGTATGGGGGCGAATGGTTGAATGTTTCGGGGTGGTTGTGTGAGTGTGATAGTTTCGGCTTGGGGGGAGTTACTATTGGTGGGGTTTAGGGTTTGGATTTGGGTGTGGATGTCAGGGGGGAGTGCCTAGGGGAGTTTATCTTATATGGAGGTTATTGTGGCCTGGTAAGAGGGGATTTTGTGAGTAGGGGTAGGCCTGAATACCACAGGGGGAGGGTTAGTCTAGGATTAGGCTAAGAGGAGTTGGTAGTAGTTGGAGGAGGGGGGTTCAGTGGGGGGGGGGAGGGTTTGGGGAGGGGGGGAGTGGGAGGGAGGGGGATGGAGAAGAAGGGGAATTGTCGCGGTCTACAGCCCTCGCAGAGGTATGGCTATTTTATTTGGGAGATACGTAGGAGGAGGCCCTGGGCTGGGGGGGGGGGGTTTCCTCTGATTGTATGTGCTTCCCGTGGATATTTGAGCCCCATATAGACCTATGTTAGGGGAGACATGTTGAAGGTCTTTTTTTGGAATGTTTGTGGACTAGGCAGCCCCATCAAGAGATATAAAATACTGAAAGCGTTGGCTAGACATCAATGTGATATTGCGCTACTGCAGGAAACACATCAGACGGCGGAGGAGCACACCAAACTCTGTAGAGACTGGGTGGTACAGGTCTGGGGGGCTCCTGCACTGGGTAAAAAAGGCGGAGTAGCCATTCTAGTTCACAAGCGGGTGCGTTTTACGCTCACGCAGCAAGTTGTGGACCCACAGGGCAGATTTTTGCTACTGCATGGCTTGCTGGAAGATCGGGAGATAATTTTGGGTGATTTGTATGCTCCTAATGCGCGCGATCCGGATTTCTTTAATTGCTTTGCGGCTAAGGTTGAACAACTGCCAGACGTGCTGCTGATGCTGGGAGGGGATTTCAATGGGGTCTTTGACGTAGACCTGGATACTTCGAGAGGCAGCGGCACCCGTGAACGGCAGCTCCTTGCCCGGACTCTGCAGAGTTTTCGAACTAGGTTGGGTCTTGTAGATCCCTGGAGATTGATACATCCCCTGGAAAAGGACTTTACTCATTCGTCACAGGCACATGGTACCAGTGCACGCATTGATTACCTCTTGCTCTCAGCGAGTCAGTTTGCATGTACTGGGGATGCTCAGGTAGGCCATCTTGAAATTTCTGACCATGCCATGATTTGGTTGGAGTTACAATGGGGGGGAGTGACAGGCTTTACGCGTATCTGGCGATTCCCAATTGAGTTCTATAAAGATACTCAATTTCAGCAATTTTTGCGTCAACGCTGGCAGGAATTTGAGGCGAATCATCAGGTTTATAGAGATGACCCAGAATTGGTCTGGGAGACGGCCAAGGTGGTGTTACGGGGGGAGATAATTGGCTATGTGGCCCGGAAGCGAAGATTGATGGCAGAGCAAATAATTAGGTTGGAGAAACAAGTCACTCGGGCACGAAGGCTTAGTGGGCACACCCCCACAGTGTCTAATAAGAAGAGACTGTGGGAGCTTCAGGTTGCCCTGAACGAATTGCTGCATCAACGAGCTAAGAAATCTATAATGTACTATAAATACAAGCTACATTGTTTTGGAGATAAACCAGGCACATTGTTAGGTCGGTGTCTGAGGGGTCAGCGCAGTGGACGGTTGGTTGCAGCTCTTAGGGATGATCAAAGCCGCCTCCAAAATAAAAAAGAGGCAATTAGTGCAGTGTTTAAGGGTTTTTTCCAAAAACTATATGCTGCAGGGGAGACCACTAATTCTATGATGGAAACTTACTTGCAGAGCATAGAGTTGCCCCAGGCGACAGAAGAGCAGCGTGCTTTTTTGGGACAGCCCATAACATTGCAGGAGGTGCAGCAGGTGGTTTCATCGGCTAGTTGTTATAAAGCTCCTGGACCTGATGGTTACGGGGCGGAATTTTATAAAATACTTTCTGATTGGGTGGGCCCTATGTTAGTGGCAACATATAGGAGGTGTACAGAGAAGGGTGTAATGACCTGGGGGGACAATCAGGCGTACATCACGCTGATCCCTAAACCGGGGAAAGACTTGACGCAAGCGGCCTCCTATCGGCCGATTTCCTTGTTGAATTTTGATATGAAGATCTTGGCGAAAATTCTGGCTGAAAGATTAGCGCCTTTACTGGGTGATTTAGTGCATGAGTCGCAGGTGGGCTTTGTTAGGGGTCGATATGCGATCCGTAATTTGCGTCGAATATTAGCGTCTCTGGAGTGGGTCCACGCGCAACAAGTGCCATCCCTATTGGTGAGCTTCGACGCTGAAAAAGCGTTTGATAGAGTCAATTGGCAGTACCTACATTACTTGTTACTGCGATATGGATTGGGTTCTTCCTTTTGTGGGATGGTGCAGAGTCTTTATTTCAACCCGAGGGCTCGGGTGCTCTGTAATGGGGTCCTTTCGGATCAGGTTTCTTTGTATAGAGGCACTAGACAGGGCTGCCCTTTGTCTCCTTTGTTGTTTGTTTTAACTTTGGACCCCCTCATTCGTCGCATTGAATCCGATCAGGCGATCTGTGGGGTGGCGATAGGCACGCAAGGTTTTAAGATATCGGCCTTTGCGGACGATATGTTGGTACACCTTCTTGCCCCTCAAGAGTCTCTGTCACGCCTAATGACCGAGTTTGAGGAGTATGGTCGGTTTGCAGGCCTTCGTATAAATACCGACAAATCGGAGGCTTTGGACGTGGGGGGCCAGCTACGAGGAGGGTGGAGTGGGCACTTCCCTTTGAAATGGGCTGAACAGCAATTTGTTTATTTGGGAATTGTCTTGACCAGTCACACTAGGGAGTTATACCGCACAAATTTTGAGAGAATTCTCTCCGGGTTGCAAACTCATTTGAGGGCTTGGAATCCTCTGCCACTGTCACTTTTGGGGAGGGTGGCTGCAGTAAAGATGGTAGTCTTGCCTCGAATTTTATATTGGTTGCAGACCCTGCCTGTCTGGTTGCTGCGCCGGGACGTGCGCCGTTTGGAAAGAGCAATACAGGGGTTCCTGTGGAAAGGGGCCCGAGCTCGCATACCAATGAGCCGTATGATCGGACCGTGGCGTAGAGGAGGTATTGGACTGCCCGACCTATGGTTGTATGCTTTGGCTTGTCAGGCGCGCCATGTGGGGGATTGGTTGGGAGGGACAGATACTTATACACCTCGGGCTTTGGAGATGGCTGTGGTTGCTCCCTTTTCCTTGCTGGGGATTTTACATCTGGAAAGTGCTCAATTGCCTAGTGGAGTTCAACAACACGTCCTGATACACGCAGCCCGCCATACTTGGCGACAGTTGAATGGCTATTGGAATCGGGACTGGAAGGTCTCGAGTTGGTTGCCTCTGCGTGGTAATGTGCATTTCCCCCCGGGTTCAGATTCTCGAGTCTTTCAGTCTTGGGGTGCGCAGGGTTTGCGGAATGTAGGCCATGTGGTGGATCTGTCGGGTAAGTGTAAAACCTTTTTGGAGTTGTGTGAGGAGTATGAGCTCCCCTCCTGTCAATATTTTGCTTACTTGCAAGTTGCTCACTATGTGGCCTCCTTGCCTAGGGAGGAACTTACGGCGGATCGCTCAGAGCAAATTCTTGCCTTCTTTGATATTGGGGGTGAAGCCCCGCCGTCGATAGCGCAGTTGAAGACCCGGCTTGAGTGTTTTGGTGTTGGGCCCGACTACGACCGAGTTGAGCAGGCCTGGGCCCGAGAGTTGGGACGGGAGGTTCCCCGTGGATCCCTTCTTGGGGCCTTGAAGCGCTTGGTTTCCCTAGTGGAAGGGGCCCATTGGTGGGAGATGCAATATAAGGCGCTAACCCGTGTTCATTTCTCGCCTAGACGGGCTTTGCGTAGTCATATTACTCAGGATGGGTCTTGCCCACGATGTTCTGCGCCCCTGGCCGACCTGACCCATATGTGGTGGATGTGTAGGCGTATTTGTCCGTATTGGTCGCGTATTCATCATTGCCTCGAGGGGTTGTTGAAACAGCGCTTCCCCTGGACAGGCCCGCTGGTAACGTTGGACCAGTTGAATCCGGCCTTGCCAGAGGGGAAAGGAGAGCGACTGCTGGTTCATAAGGCCTGTCTGGTGGGGAAGGGTCCGATACTCCGCAGATGGCGGGATGGCTCCCCGCCTACTTTCCTGGAGTGGCGCAATAGCTTTCACCATCTGATGCTGACTGAACGCTGGAGAGCTAAGGGCCAGGTGAAGAGATGGTCCACTTTTATGGTGATATGGGAGCCTTACATTCAGAGCCTCGGGCCATATTGTAGGAACAAAGTGCTTAATGTGGGTTCCTGATGATATCGGCAGAATAGAGGTTGAATAGCGGGGGTGCCTTGGGGGAGCGAGTCCTGAGGTTGTTTGGTGCTGGGGCTGTGGGGGCTGTGGACTGTGATGGGAGGGGGGAGGGGGAGGGGGGTATTCCTGCTTATAAAAATGCAAAAAGTATTAATTTTGGAACTGTTTTTTTTTATGCCATGTAAGCCTGTATCATACTAGTTCCCTGTGGCAGGGATAAGAGTACACCCTGCCCGGGGGTTTGTTGTTTGACTTGCTGATGGCTGTTAATTTGTTTGGTTGCTTACAAATAAAATTTATTTAAAAAAAAAAATCTCTTTTTATCTTAGCTGGTGGATTAGAGGGGTTTTTAGATCCAAGGCCCAGATCCACACCACTAGTGCTGCTGGCTCTAGGTTTCTCTGGAGGGTCAACTACCTTCCCTCCTCTGCTTCTGCATCTCCAGTACCTCTAGCAAGCACTGACATGATTCAGTGAGAGAGATATTGGGTGCTGTGTGGAGATTTTGCTGTTAAATGTACAATATGATGCACACACCACACCAGGCATTAGAGAAGCGAGGCAGCAGATTCTGCAGAACAGCCCGTCACTTTACAATCAGTAGGGACCCATAGAATGTGCCAGATTTTTATAAGTTAGGTGACTCTCACACACGCCAACTCAATTAGTGTGTATTCTGCTTACCCCTGTGCCTCAGCCCTGTCTCTACTGTGCTCTTTTCAGTTTATTTTCCATTAGGCTTCTCACTATGCTCTGTACTATAGAGTCTGACCTTTTTCAGACACCCAAATTCAATCAGTGACTAACACCCCTCCTCCCCCCTGCACCTGAGAGCTGTGTATGCTCTTTGCTTTCTCTGTCTTGAAGGCTGACAGTTTTCATCACTCTTCCCTCTGAAGTCTATACCTTTCTAAAAGAAACTTCTCTCCTTGTGAAATCCAAAAAATAATTGACAAAACATGGTGTTGGTCTGAGATTTATGATGACATCATCCACCATGATATTTGGAAGAAGTGAAGCTGAGCTAAACCTTTTGACCAACAGCCAAACAAGAGTAACACAGTAAGTCAAGTGACTCCTTGTCAGGATCTGGGCAAGGAAATTATGCACCTTAGGTGACACTTCAGTCTTGCGCCTCCTTCCCCAAGATTTTGTTTATTAAATTCAGTTGTAATCATCTCAACACCATCCACCCTTAAATAATCCTATAAAAATGCATATTTGGACATTACACTTTTAAATATTAAACTTTGTTTTGTAAATATATGTATAATAAGGGAGATTTCAAAAAGCCTCTTACAAGGGTGGCTATTGATATATTTACTATTAACATATTGCCCATTCTTCCTGCAGGTAAAAGTGCGCACTGATGGCTCTGAGTTTGGGTGGTTGCCAGGACCCATTGCTTTGCTTTGACTGTAACTGCTCTTTGCTGCTGCATCCTCCCCCCGAAACATCTGCTGAAGGCAACTGCTTAGTTTGCCTAGTGCTCAGGCCGCCCCTGCTCCTTGTCCCTTCCCAGGGCTGCTCCACTTTGACTGTTGGACTCACTGGAGATGCAGCCCATGAAACTTACAAGTAGAGGCTGGAGACTTACAACTGAAGCCATGGAGGCTGCGCAGTGCAAAAGAGAAGTCAGGGAATAATTATCCTCTGACCACAATGAGCAGAGACTTCCCTGGAGGAAACTATTGGACTAGCATGGGAGGCTCCTCCAGGGGTACGTTGCTGTTCAGAGGATAACTATTCACTAGCTTCTAGCTTGAGTGGGCAGGTGCCGTGGCTTCTATGCCTAAGGATCATGGGTTCAATATCTGCCGAGCCTCACAGTGGTCAAGCAAAAATAAGTGCTGTTTGCCTAAATCCATAGTCTATAATGGCAGTGGAAACAAATGGATTTTTGGGTCATTTTAGACCTATACCCATTTGGTTCTTTTAGAGGGAAGGAACTGAATTTGGCCTCGTTCATGGCCTTTTTCCTAAATAAATGCACATTGCTTTAATCTCCTGTAAAAAATATTATTAGATTAGAACCAGAGTAATATTTCTGTTCCTAGGAATCCCCGGCTCACATAACCAGCAAAATTAAGTAATTTGCCATGATCTTCGAGTGTCTCTATTAGTTCTGGCACATTCCTTTGTGTTGGGAAAGTTGTGGGAAGATGTTTTTTTATCTCAGCTACTCCATGCTGAGGAGACACGTCCCCTATAATCTCATTGTCTCCAGCACCAACTTGTTGCTATCCTCTGGAAAACATGTTGGAGGGAATTTCATAAAGGATTTTTAAACTTAAATTGTGTTTTGCGTGATTAAAAGGCCTCTTATTTATTTATTTAGAAGCTTTTACATGCCATCATTATAACGAATCACTATTCAAAATGGTTTACAAGATAAATAGCATAATCTATAAAACTGAACAAGATGAAAGGAAACAGACTGAGGAACAGATCAATAAAGCCAATAATAACAATTTTACATATAATATCCTCAATGGGAAGCCAATGGAGTTTCTTCAGCAATGGTCAAGCGCTCTCATTTTTCTGGCCGTCTAATGCAAATCTTGTATTTTGCATAATGTGTAATTTCTTTAACCGTTTTCCTTTTAGTCCTACATATGATACACACAAGTATGCTTAACAATAAAGATTATGTTAATCACTGTAACTTGATATCATCTAAATATCATTTTAGTTGATAGACTGAATGACTAACAGAGGTCACCTGCTTATCTCCAATTCCCTCACTTTCTATTATTATCCCTAGGGAATATAACTCTGTCACCCAAGGGATTTGTGGATTGTAAAGGAAGAATATATTTTATATTATTTGATCAACTCCAGCCAATGGCCCGACACGGGCCATGTTTCGTTGAGTCTTCTTCAGGGGCTAAATTGGCTAAATATCATAAAAATAAAAACATACATAAAGAAGCAAATAATTAAACACTCAAATGTAAACACGTAGGATCACGACACGAACGTAATTGACATATATTAAAACAAAAAATGAAATGGTGTACAAAATTACACCTACCACATGCATGCATGAATTAGAGAAAACCATAATTATAATAAATATAATCATTAAAAGTATGAAAATTATACATCAAAACAAATAAATAATAGAATCAATAAAACACATAAGATACATAACATCAAAATTGAATATAAACATATTGATACATAAAAACATTTTTAAAACATATTGTAAAAAACTTAAATCACTAAGGGTGTGACAAAAACCTATGGAAAGATCATACCTGTATATATACATTCTATGTCCGGATCAATCTAAATCACCATAGGATGAAAAAAGGTATATAAAGAGACAACAAAAATAAATGAAAACCCAAATCGAAACTAAAATAGTGGAATATGTGGACGCAAATGCCTTATAAAGAAAAGAATCTGAGTGGAATTTTATCTTAAAATCAAACTATGTACTAATTATATTTAATAAGAACACAAAGTTTCTCTCCCAAAGGAACTGGCTATTAGAAAATATTCACTATTGTAGATATGAGAATTGAAAATGTCTGATTTCAAGGCAAAATAAAGTGCCATATTATTTAATCTTCTAAGGTTAAACCAAACCTCATTACTCCCGTCACAAAACCCGGAACACATGTTGGTCAATATATAATAAATATGCTGGAAATTTAACCAAATAAAATTTTTTATGTGCCTGTGCAAGACGGCACAAGCTACTGTCTTGATATATGATTCAATTCAATCCCAAATTATGCATAGAGCACCAACTGCTGATAAGAACCTTTCAACTCACCGATCTTCAAAGCACTTTAAGCTGCGAATGAATTAAAACAAAAATATCCCAACATTTTATTTATTTATTTATTTACATTTTCTTATAGACCGTGCTATTTTCCATCAGTGCGGTTTACATGGAACATTTTACATACACATTTCAAATGACTTGATTTGTGTTTACAAATAACAGGAATAGGAACTTGGAAAGAAACAGGGGTAACTATTTACATCTGTACAATACAAATTGATTGGACATTTGCGTAGCTTTGCCTAGCTGGATGGTGAGTGGTGCTGTCATCCGGGTAATGTAAGAGGAAGAGGTAATGCTTCACGGCTTTTCTGAACTGGGTTAGATTGGTGATATCATGGATATTGTGTGGAAGGGTGTTCCAGCATTTAGGTGCGGCGAGCTTAAAAGCCCTGTTCATTGCGCTTTGGCAACACTTGGTCGTTTCTTTTGGGACTACTAGTTTATTGGCGGCATGAGATCTTCTAGATCTATTAGGGGGGGTTATCAGTATGAGATCAGATAAGGAAGATGGGGCGAGTCCGTTTATGATCTTGAAGGTCATTAGTATGGTCATGAATGTGATCCTGCCTTTTATAGGGAGCCGGTGTAATTGTTTCAGGATGGGTGTCATGTGTTCCCTCATGGCAGCGTCCTGGAGAACTCGTGCTGCTGAGTTCATTGCTAGCTGTAATGGAAGCAAAGTGGATTGTGGTAGACCATGGAGTATTGCGTTGGCATAGTCGATATGTGGTAAGACCAGAGCTTGATACACTGTCTGGAAGTCATCTGGTTCAAGTAGGGAGCGTAGGTGTCTGAGGGATCGGATTTTATGGTATACGGCTCTTGCTACATTGCTTATATGGGTCTTCATGTCTAGTCGCTGGTCAAGTGTGACTCCCAGGTATCTGATGGAGGGTTTGGTCAGACGTTCTGCATCTTGGACCTTCAAGTAAGGAGGAGTGATGAAATTTGGGTTCCTTGTGATGAAAAGGACTTCGGTTTTCTTATGTTGTATCCGAAGATTTTGCGTTTAGAGCCAGCTGGATACTGCATTGAAACAGTCTGTCAGTGGGGAAAGGTCAGGGTTCTCAGTAGTGAATGGCATATATAGGAGAACATCGTCAGCGTACAACAGACAGCTCACCTTGAAGGACCGGATGATCTCGCAGATAGGTTGCATATATATATTAAACATGAGTGCAGAGAGAGATGATCCTTGCGGGACCCCTTGACTCTGGTGGAAAGGTTCTGATGTTGTTTCTCCTGATCTTACGTGTTGCCATCTATTGGAGAGATACGACTTGCACCATTTAAGTGCAGAGTCACATATCCCCTTCTCCTGGAGGCGGTGTAGGAGGAGATCATGGCAGACTGAGTCGAATGCGGCTGCGATGTCTAAGAAGATGAGCACATATCCCTGGCGTATGTTATCAATTCCTGTTGTTATGGTACTGAAGAGGATGGTGAGGAGAGTCTCCACGCCGTGAGCAGCTCTAAACTGTGCTGACATGAATCAAGTGGGGCAGAAGCATCAATATGTTCTTGGATTTGTGTTTGAACTTCTTTTTCGATGATTTTCGCCAAAAGTGGGATGCTTGATATCGGCCTATATGAGTCTGGCTTCTTAGGGGGTCAAGCTTACTGTTCTTTAGTAGTGGCCTGATAGAGGTACGTTTGAGGGATTGGGGAAAGGTCCCATTTGTGAAGGAGCAGTCCATTAGCTTGGATAGAAAAGGGTTGACAGTCGATTGTAGCTCTTTTATCCAGAACACCGGGCAAGGGTCGGTTTGTGCAGTGGTTGTGTTGATTCCGGCGATTATATCTTCAATTTGTTTTTTAGATGGCTTGGAAAAAATGGACAGTGGTGCTAGTGATCCTGGTTTGATTGGAGTGTTGGGAGCAGTGAACTTATTGGTCTGGCACAGCTTCGTTTGTAAGAGGTCAGCGAAGACTTGAGGATGGATCAGGCTAGGTTTCTCAGGTGCTGGCTCTTTTGTTAGGTTCTTTACCAGGGTGAATAGGTCATGTGGTTTGTTTAGGGACCGCTTTAGTGTGTCTGTGTGGAATCTTTTTATGCTCTCGGATATTGCTTGGCGGTGTTTTTCCAGTTGCACATTGTATGCTTTTAGATCATCCGTGGAATGGGTTCTGCGCCAGCGTCTTTCCATTTTTCTTAGGCAGGTTAATGACGCTCTAAGTTTAGCGGAGTACCAGGCTGCAGAGATTCTTTTCTTAGTTGGATTGTTTGATGGAGGTCGCAGAGCAATAGCAGTGAAGTTTTCATTCCAGGCAGATACCAGCTCATCAGGGTTGATCGATGTCAAGTCGAGGAGTGAGCGAGTTTGGTCGAGGATCGCGTCTTTGTCAAAGGCATGGAACTTACGTGGTGCTGCTTTTGTGGTATTGTTGGACTTATCGGCATTGTTCTGGGGTTTGTTTTGCAGTAATATTTGAAAAATGATTAACCTGTGGTCGGACCAGGGGACTGCAGTGTTGGAGAGTATAGTAGTGTTTATTGTGTGGCCTGTATTCTGTGGGGCAAAGACAAGGTCCAGTGTACCACCTTTCACATGGGTGGGCTCGTGGATCAGCTGTGTGTATCCTAATTCCTCGAGGGCATCGAGGAAAGCTGAGGCTCGTGCCTCTGGCAAAGATGGTAAATTGAAGTCTCCTATAACCCAGCTTGGTGTGTTTGGTGTTGTGAGTTGGATGCAAGATCAATTGTAGTTGCAAGGGAGTCGGGGTCAGTAGATGGAGCCCTGTATATTAGATTGATGGAGCAGTGTTTGTTGATAATTGTGATTGCATCTATGGATGGTGTATTGGTTGCATGGCTCAGGTGGAAATGGAGGTCTGTTTTGGTGATAGCGAGTGCACCTCCACGTCGTTTACCGCTCCTGTGGCATGTGTGTATTGAAAAGTTGTTAGGTAGCAGCTGATTGAGGAGGACGTTATCATCATCAGAGAGCCATGTTTCGGTTATGAAGAGTATGTCTATGCGATGGAGGGAAATCATGTCATGTATGACTGGCCATTTCTTTTGTATAGATCGTGCATTTATGAGGGCACATTTTATATTTTGCGGGTGAGTGGGTATTTCTTTTTTAGTTTTTGTGTTGTGTTGCAGTACTATATGTAGTAGGTAGGGTTGACGAGGGTGCGCCTCGCCATCGGATGAGTGGTGGGGTGTGCTTGCCCCCCTCCTTCTGTGGTTTTGAAGGATGGGTATTTGGTTGTGGCTTGTGGAAAATCCTTCGGTATTACCCAGCCAGCAGGCTACGAGGTATAGTGTTACTATGTAAAGGCATGAGAGGGCCATGTTGTGTCGCTGCTATGTATTAGTAGGTCACTACCTTTCTGCATTAGCTTAATTGTGGGCTAGGGGTTAGGTAATATAAGTTGATTGCCAGGCTGGCAGTATGGGATGCAGTGATACAGCAATGCAGTGTTAAAGTAGCTGGTGATGTACGGAATATACTAGGAGTAGGGCACTAATATAGGCAATACCATGAATATATGCAATAATATAGACAATGCCATGAGTGCATGCACTATCCGGAATATCGGAACATATGTCTATAACATATTTGAGATATAAAAATACATGAAAAAAGCTAAAAAATGAAGAGAATGTTGATTGCCCTATCAATAAAAGATTTTTATAAAAGTATAAAAGTGAGCATCAATATATATGTGTGCTTTTAAAAGACCCAAATAAAACCTTATTATAAATGTGAAATAAAAGAGAGTGGGCTATAGTCCAAATGTCCACGCCAATGGTCCAACTTTTAAAATAATGGTTATAGGTTGCCCATTTTAAACACTACCTAAATTTCACATTAAAACGAACCGGCATAAGGAAAAAGTAGCCTAACCTTGTTCAAAATAAAAACCGATGTATAGATATCATGAAAATTACACGGGCCAGGTGGTACAGATTAAAAAACCATAAACCTAGAAACTATGGACAAATGGGGAAGATTAAACTGTGTTTCATATTAAAATTAGATTCTGATAGATAATAAATTAATAAGAAGCCCCACCTCTGTATCACACAATATCAAAAGATCTCACAGCGCAACGGCTCACCGTCCCGACATTCATATTAACTGACCGCTATCTGTAAAAAACGCCGGCATCTGCGCTTTATAAAAAGGGAGGGGGGGGGGGTTTGGCGTGAGAGATAGCAATGACGTAGGAGTCCTAATATGTAAATTTGCCACAAACAAAAGTAAGTAGGGAACTAAACCACAAACCTTTCTCAATATGTCAAGTGTAACCATAGAACGTAAAATTGAAACATAAAATTGTCTTAAGCCCTTACTGCTTTGGCCTGAGCTCAGTACACTCTAAAACCTATCCTCGATCCATGAAACTGCTTTTCACGCTAACAGAAATGAATGTATGAAATACAAGCATATATAACAGGCTATGGACAAACCTATTATTAATATAACAAAGGGCTAAAATATTTGCCCAAGGGTAGATCTAGATGAGCTTTAGAGTTTTATTAAATAAACCACTGCAATAAACGTATACTTTATAAAAACGCGGGACACCAATATTGAATCCTGAAAATATAAATAAGAAGATAAATAAATAAATAAGCTTATGCATAAAAGTGATTACTGCGTACCATATCAAAATGAAGGAAACCGGTATTAGATCTATGGATGTAAATTAAGAAATAAATAAATAAATAAACTTGTTACATAAAAGTCATAATAGCCTGATGATTAAAAACGCTAAAGTATAAATAGCTAATAACCTATACATAATAATCTTTATTACCTGAATGCTGGGAAGCGTCTCTTAAAAAAGCCAAGATATTAAAGAAAAACCGATAGGTCACGTTTCATATTCAGTCCCTCAGGATGTAAACTATTAAGATTAAAAATGTATCGTTGTTCAAGGCGTAAAATGGTCTTGTCTATGTTACCACCACACCAATTTAACTTAACTTTTTTTTCTAAATAAGGTAGTGTGCAACCCTTCTTTCGTTTTTTTAATAAGTAAATCTAAAAATGAAATCTGATGGAATTCATAAGTTAACTGAAAACGTCACAATCATTAATCCAGATATTAAATTCTGTCAAACGGTCCACCGAGCCTTCCCATAAAACTAAAACATCATGAATGTATCTTATCCACAGTTTTATGTTGGCCTTAAAAGGGGTTATCTTTGATAAATTTTTCTTCAAAGTCAGCTACGTAAAGGTTAGCAATATCCGGGGCCATCGGGGATCCCATTGCTACTCCCTTCATTTGTTTGTAGAAAAGATCGTGAAAACAAAAATAATTTTCACATAAGGCAAATCATGCTAGACTTATTAGAAAAACTGTAGGAATGCGCTTATGAACCTCTCTCTTATATAAATATTGTTCAATAATCTGTAAAGCCTCCATTTGAGGAATATTCGTATATAGGGATTCCACATCCAGTGTGACCAAAATTAATTCAGAATTGAAGTCTTTTATCGATGCTAAGATATTAATAACGTGTGAAGAGTCACGAATATAAGACCACATTTTTTCAACAAAGGGGTATAGTAGAATGTCCAAAAATTGAGAGATCCTATTAGTAATCGTAAGTTTTATTTGGATGATTTCTCGAACTGTGCCACTAGTCATGTAATTTATGTTATTT
Source organism: Ichthyophis bannanicus (assembly GCA_033557465.1). NCBI lineage: Eukaryota > Metazoa > Chordata > Amphibia > Gymnophiona > Ichthyophiidae > Ichthyophis > Ichthyophis bannanicus. Next base: position 1,117,396,860 of record CM066031.1, on the reverse strand, counting down.
TATGCCCTTGTAATAAATTGTATGTAGGCAAGACCACACGTCCGATACACAACAGAATAATTGAACATAAAAGTTGCATTAAAAGAGGTGCAGTGGAAAAACCTATAGTCATTCATCAGCAAGAAAACAATCATAAGGTGTCTGATTTGAGGTTTTTTGTAATTAAAAAAGTTAAGTTAAGTTAAATTGGCGTGGTGGTAACATAGACAAGACCATTTTACGCCTTGAACAACAATACATTTTTAATCTTAATACGTAGTTTACATCCGGAGGGACTAAATATGGAACGTGACCTATCGGTTTTTCTTTAATATCTTGGCTTTTTTAAGAGATGCTTCCCAGTCATTCAGGTAATAAAGGCTATTATGTATAGGTTATTAGCTATTTATACTTTAGTGGTTTTTTTTTTTTGGTTTTTTTTTATTGAAAGGCTTCCAAAAGATACATATAAACAAGAACCACATAGAACTACAAAATAAATTGCAACAGTAACAGCATAACTTCAGGTCACAATAATATTCTGCAATATGCCTTCATTTTTATAGTTTTAGAATAAGGAATCGGGGAGCAACCACCCCCCCAACCTCCCTTCCCCCCCCTCCCCAGAACCTCCCTAGCCCCGGACCCCCCCCCAACCTCCCAGTATCCCCGACTATGGCTTAGCATTCGTTAAGCACGGAAAGACGGTGAGCAAAAATAAATAGGGGAAAATACACACAAGGGGCAGACTCCCAGTAAAGTACGCATATTCCCCCCCTCCTGTCCAAAGCATTCATGCACCATAACGAGAGACAAAAGGTGCCCACACCAACTCAAAGCGCGCCAAGCGCATCCTGCTGACAGCCACCCCCCGCTCCATGGTATACATATCCCACATCCGTTCCAACCAAGTCCGAAAGGAGGGGGCCAGAGCACGCCTCCAAGCTGCCGCAAGAGATAAGCGTGCCGCATTCAGGCCATGGCGTAGTAGAGCAAGTTGCAGAGTCCGTGCACCCGGCACCGAGGCCCCAAAGAGGAAGATCCCCGGGTCCCAAGGTATGCTCACTCCCAGAAGCAATTGTAGCCGGAATTGCACACCCCTCCAAAAAGCACGAATGTGGGGGCAGGTCCACCAAATGTGCCCCAGGGTACCTTGCTGCCCGCAATTACGCCAACAAAGGTCCACAGCCCCAGGATATATACGTGCGATCCGCGCCGGGGTCATGTACCAACGGTACAGTATTTTATAATTAGTTTCACGGGCATTAATCGCTACCGAGCTCTTCCACAAGTGCGTTTCCGCCGTCTCCCACTGTTGCTCGGTATAGGAAAGATTCAAATCAGAGTTCCAAAGCTCCCTATGCCTCGCAGAGCGTGATTGAGAGCCCTGCAGGTGGGCATAGAGGGTGGCCACAAGTCCCCTAGTAGTAGTACACCCCTCACAATAGCGTTCCAAATCGGTCAGGTCCCGAGCAACCTGGGGGCGTACCAGCCTAGAGCGAACCCAATGTGTCACTTGCATGTATTGATAGAGATACCTAGCCGGAATGTCAAATTCATCTTGTAACGCGCGGAAAGACCGTATCCGGCCGTCCTCAAAGAAGTGTCTGACTCGGCTAAGGCCTAAGTGTCCCCACTGCCGAAAGACTGTGTCACTTTGCCCCGGCGGGAAAGAAGCATTACCCACTATAGGGGCCAATGGAGTTAAATCCGCATCTCGGGACCGAAAGTGCTGGTCCCAGCATCGGAGGGTATGAAGGACATAGGGATTATTGGTGCATTTACCACACCGAAGTTTGGGACCAAGCCACAGCCAGTCTCCCAGTCCCGCTCCCCCCGCCAAGCTCATTTCCAGTTGCACCCATCGCTTGGTGCTATCCGCAATCATCCACTCCACCCCCGCCCGACACTGGGCCGCCGCATAATACCAGAGCAAATTGGGCATGCCCATACCTCCAGAGCGCGTACGAGCATAAAGAACAGGTCGCGCCAAGCGTGGACGATGGTAATGCCATATGAACTTCATAAGCAGTCGCTGCCAGGTCACCAAAGTGGCCCGTGTAATGGGAATCGGTAGAACTTGAAAAAGATAAAGAAAGCGGGGAACAACCACCATCTTAACTACGGCTATACGCCCGAACCAGGAAAGGAGCAGGCCATTCCAAATCTCTAAGTCCCGCCGAACCTGACGAAGCAAGGGATCATAGTTGGCTTTAAAGAGGTCCGCCCGCTCCACAGTCAAGTGCACCCCTAAATAACGCAGGGCTCTGGAGACCCAGCAAAGAGGATAAGCCCCTTGGAGTTCCGCACAGATCGCCCCAGGAACCCCAAAGTTCAAGATCTCCGATTTAGCATAATTAATTTTGAAACCAGATACCCGAGAGTAATCCTCAAACAGCTGCATCGCAATTGGAAAGGAAGCAGACGGATTCACCAGGGACAGTATGATGTCATCCACAGAGAGCGCAATCCGATAGTCCGCAAGACCGATATGGACCCCCTGCAAGCCTGGATGTGCGCGAAAGCTCTGAGCCAGGGGTTCCATCGCGAGTGCAAAAAGCAGATGCGAAAGGGGGCAACCCTTTCGCGTGCCCCTCCCCAGAGAGAAATGTCTCGAGTGTCCCCCATTAATCCGAACGCACGCCTGGGGCAACTGATAAAGGCTACGAACCCAACGGATATAGTTAGAGCCAAAGCCCATGGTCTCCAGAATGCTCCAAAGATATTCCCAATCAACCCGATCGAAGGCCTTCTCTGCGTCAATCCCCACCAGCAAAGCCGGTTGCGGTTCCCGCTGTGCCACGTGTATGATCTGCAACATACGCCTAATGTTATCCGCAGCCTGGCGACCCGGCACAAAGCCAACCTGGTCCGGATGAACCAAGCCCGGAAGGACTCGGTTAAGACGCGCAGCCAGCACAGTAGCAAATATTTTAACATCGACATTTAACAGGGAAATGGGGCGATAGGATGTCGCATCATGCAATGGTTTGCCAGGTTTGGGTATCATCACTATCACGGCCTCACGTTGGGATGGAGGAAGAGAAGCCCCCCCCCAAGACCTCGTTGAACAGGATAGTCAAGGTAGGCGCTAAGTGTGCCCGAAACTTCTTATAATATTCCGCTGGGAAACCATCACTACCCGGCACACTGCCAGTTTTCAATCGCCGGATCGCACTCTCCACTTCGTCAACCGTTAATTCAGAATCTAACTGAGTTCGATCAGAATCCGAGAGACGCAGCAGTGCGGTCCTCTGCAAATAGTCCTGCACACGTTCCCGGCCAAAGGGCTCTGCCGTATAGAGCCGCTCCAGGTAGTCAGCAAAGAGATCGCATATCTCCCGGGAAATAACCCTCTTCCGACCCCCAGAGTCACGTAGTTCACGAACCACTCGCGCGGACTGCTGCTGTCGAAGACGCAAAGCCAGAAAGCGGCCGGTTTTATTCCCATGCTCATAAAAAGTTTGCCGTAATTTCCGGCGTTTATTATCTAATTCTTTCTGCAGACATGCATCCAAATTGGCTCGAACAGTCCGCCAATGACGCAGAACCTGCCGCGAGCCAGTTCGGGCGTGTTCCAAACCTAACCGGGAAGACTCCTGCACCAACCGATCACGGTCATGCGTCCACATTTTGCGTGTGCGGGCTGCCTCAGCCATAAGTTGGCCTCAAGCCGTCGCCTTGTAAGCATCCCACACCGTAGGGAGGGGAACATCCCCAGAGCCATTAAGCTCAAAAAACTCAGTGATAAAGCGGACGTGATCCTGCACGGCACCCTGCCGCCGTAGGAACCTCACATCTAAGCGCCAAAGACGTTGATGCTCGCTATACAATCCGGCTGGAAGGGCAAGCCAGCACGGGGCATGATCCGACCAAGTCAACGCTCCATGTCCAGCCATCACTCTCCCGTCCATCAGGCGCTGATCCAATAGAAAATAGTCAATGCGGGTATGAACCTGATGGACCAGAGAGTAGTATGTATAACCCCTCTCTCCCTCATGGATGTCCCGCCAAACATCCCGTAAACCCAAATCTAGCATGAAACGTTGAAGGGCTCTTGCTGACCCCCCCACTTCCCCCCCCCCCTCCGCATGGCCTGTGGAATCCAAGTGGGGCACCAGAGGGGTGTTACAATCCCCGCCCAAAACAATGGGACCCCGTGCAAAATCCGCCAGTAAAGCCTTCAATCGCGTAAAAAAGGACCCCTGACCCGTGTTGGGCGCAGAAACATTAGCCAAGGTTAGCAAGCGCCCCTCCAGATGAATATTCAAAAAAAGCCACCTCCCCAGGGGATCCCGTTGTACCTCCTCAAACTTTAGAGAGAGGCTGTGATGAAATAGTAAGGCTACTCCCCGCTTCTTCCGGCCCTGCGTATCTGAGGCCACCCGCACCTCAGTATATGGGGTCCTCTTTAGCCAACCCTGCTTGTAAGTCTGTAAATGGGTTTCCTGTAGATAAACAATGTCCCCCTGCAACGTGCGCAATTCTGAGAACAGCAGCGACCGCTTCCTTGGGGAGTTAAGTCCCTTAACATTTAAAGAGATAAAGCGCACCATGGGTAATTACAGTCTAAACCCTCTTATCCTCCAGCTACCCGGGGCATCCCAGGGACATCCTCCCGCCAGCAAGCCCAGGGAGTTAGTTATCCAGGCCCACCCCTTCCACCCTCCAGAAGCACAAGCCATAGACCCTCCCCCCAAGCCCAAACATGCCCTCCAGTTCCAGATGAAACCCCCCCCCAACCCAGAGCCCCCCCTTCCCGTCAATACCACCTGCCTGTCAAGGTTAACACAGAACACGGTAAATTGACCACAGACCCCGTTTCCCCCAATACCCCATGAGGCAGAAAGTCAACCTAAACATATATAAAACATTCCCCACACTACTCCTCCACCCACCCCGAGTCAGCATTTTCCCCATGCCTCCCCATCAAAACAGGATCATCATCAAAACACTTGCAGAGCATCCGCCACCCCCTACATGTAGGGTAGCGTGGGCCCAGATCAAACCTTATCAGTGGCCAATAACACAATGATAAATATTACTTCCATCAGTTATCCAAAGTTCAGGAGACCTACCCAGTAAGACTCCCTAAGGGGTAAGGAAAGCTCCTCAAGTGTACACAAAGGTCAAAAATCAAGCGGACTTGCCCACCCGAGTCCACTTGGAATGTTGGGACTTAGGGGGCGGCGGATGAGGCTGAGCATTATCATCAACTAGTCCCGCCTGGCGCAGGGCTCGCCAAGCTTCAGTATGGTCCTTTGCTGAGATCTTTTTGTTGCCCAAAAGGAAGTTCATCCGAAATGTAAAGGACCAGGAGTAACGAATCCCCTTGCTGTTCAGGACCGTTGTCACTGGTTTCATCTCTCTTCGACGCGCCAAAGTGAATGTCGAGAGGTCTTGGTAGATGGACACTGTCGCATCCTGGAAGCGGACCGCTTTTTTCTCCCGGCCTCGCCGTATGAGAAGCTCAGCATCAGAATATCGTAGAAATCTCGCAATGACATCACGAGGTTGATTGTTGGGAGGTTTTCCCAGGGCCCGATGGACTCATTCTATTTCCATCCCGGGGGCCTGCGCAGCCAGCTCGTCCGCCGGGAGCAACTCTGCTATCAACAGCTTAAGCACAGTTGGCAAATCTTCTCCGCCCCCTACCGCTTCTGGTATTCCACGAAAACGCACGTTATTGCGGCGGGAGCGGTTTTCAATGTCATCAATTTTGTAAGTCAGTTCCATAGCTTGCGCTTGCTGCCGATCCAATGCACATTGTAAATCCATCAGGGTCCCGTCATGATCAACCAGTTTGGTCTCCACATCCTCTACTCGGGCTCCCAGCTCTTTCATCAGTCCGTAGGTCTGCAACATCTTTCAGCAACTCCTCACGTAGCGAACGAAACTCATTGGCTAGCTCCACAAAACCTCTACGGAGTTCTTGCTTGATTTGAGCAGAGGAGAGTTGCCTATGGGAGTCCAATTCCTCTTCACTTACAGTCTCATCATCAGTACCTGACGGAGGAGATTGTCCACGCGGGCTACTCGGGGCCCCAGACTTACGCTGCAGTCGCTGAAAGGAACGCACCCCCTCCCGAGTTTCAGAACTTTTAGCTGTAGCCGCCATCCCCTAGGGCCACTTGTGTCGCACAGTGTTAGGAGAGGGTTACAGTCAATGTCAGCAAAAGCAGAGATAGCAGGGAGAGAGCGGTGCGTGAATCCTCGCAGTCCCGCAAAGCAATCACCTCCACACAGTGTTAGGAGATAGATAGAATCAATGTCCACAAGACCCAGGGGATCAGAGAGAGAGCAGGGCCCTGAAACAGAAGCTGCCTCTGGCCTTCTTGAAATAATAAGCTGTTAAAGGCAGTGCTCAAGGTGGTCTGTAGTGCTATGGGAGGGTAGAGCACACAAAATCCACAGCCTCCTGAAATTAGGCTCCAATAAGGGACCTGAAGCCAGATGAAGCGCTGGAGCACGCTGACAGGGCGCCCAAAATCCACACCGCGGAGCCAAGGCCTCAGCAAGGCACCAATAAGTTAATAAGTGCTACAGACTCCAGCACTGTTCAGCCGACCAGAGGCATGAAGGCATAAAGGGAGAGAGTTTAGCCTCTATACTTAACCCCCTCGGGGGGAGTCACTCTGTCGAGAGGAGGGATCAGGCACCAGCGAGAGCCACGAGGATTCCAGGCCCTCCTCCCAGTCCCAGAAGCAGAACTCCGGCTTCTTGCACCGCCGCTCCAGCCCTGGGGACAATGCTCCACTCGTCAGCGGGCCACTGCGCAGCCTCCGGTCCAGCAGCAGGGGCCCAACAGCGCAGCCCAAGGGGAATCCCCACAAGTGTCGCCCGGACCGCGCGGGCCACCGAAGGCAGCGAGGGGGTCAGTCGGGCCCAGAGCAGTCAGCGAGGAGAGACACGTGGCAGCAGGCCGGACTTCGCGAATGAGCTCCGCGGCGCCCCGGCTTGTAAGAAAGCCGTCCAGCCCGACTCCGGAAGGCACCGCTCGCTTTGGTAGACCCAGGGCAGGTAGGGGAGACGAAATGTGCAGCTGTTATCTCATATTTGCTGATGTTTCAGGGTAGCGGGGACGGAGCTCACTTACAATGCGACCATCTCTCAGCGGGCTCACGAGCGCCCCCCTATACTTTAGTGTTTTTAATCATCAGGCTATTATGACTTTTATGTAACAAGTTTATTTATTTATTTATTTATTTCCTCATTTACATCCATAGATCTAATTCCGGTTTCCTTCATTTTGATATGGTACGCAGTAATCACTTTTATGCATAAGCTTATTTATTTATTTATTTATCTTCTTATTTATATCTTCAGGATTCAATATTGGTGTCCCGCGTTTTTATAAAGTATACGTTTATTGCAGTGGTTTATTTAATAAAACTCTAAAGCTCATCTAGAGCTACCCTTGGGCAAATGTTTTAGCCCTTTGTTATATTAACAATAGGTTTGTCCATAGCCTGTTATATATGCTTGTATTTCATACGTTCATTTCTGTTAGGGTGAAAAGCAGTTTCATGGATCGAGGATAGGTTTTAGATTGTACTACGCTCAGGCCAAAGCAGTAAGGGCTTAAGACAATTTTATGCTTCAATTTTATGTTCTATGGTTACACTCGACATATTGAGAAAGGCTTGTGGTTTAGTTCCCTACTTACATTTGTTTGTGGCAAATTTACATATTAGGACTCCTACGTCATTGCTAGCTCTCCCACCAAACCCCCCCCCCCCTTTTTTTAAAGCACAGATGCCGGCGTTTTTTACAGATAGCGGTCAGTTAATCTGAATGTCGGGATGGTGAGCGGTTGCGCCGTGAGATCTTTTGATATTGTGTGATACAGAGGTGGGGCTTCTTATTAATTTATTATCTATCAGAATCTAATTTTAATATGAAACACAGTTTCATATCTTCCCCATTTGTCCATAGTTTCTAGGTTTATGGTTTTTTAACCTGTACCACCTGGCCCGTGTAATTTTCATGATATCAATACATCGGTTTTTATTTTGAACAAGGTTAGGCTATTTTTTCCTTATGCCGGTTCATTTTAATGTGAAATTTAGGTAGTGTTTAAAATGGGCAACCTTTAACCATTATTTTAAAAGTTGGACCATTGGCGTGGACATTTGGACTATAGCCCACTCTCTTTTATTTCACATTTATAATAAGGTTTTATTTGGGTCTTTTAAAAGCACACATATATATTGATGCTCACTTTTATACTTTTATAAAAATCTTTTATTGATAGGGCAATCAACATTCTCTTCGTTTTTTAGCTTTTTTCATGTATTTTTTATATCTCAAATATGTTATAGACATATGTTGGGTCATTTTTGTTTTGATTCATTCGCAGCTTTAATTGCTTTGAAGATCGGCGAGTTGAAAGGTTCTTATCAGCATTTGGTGCTTTATGCATAATTTGGGATTGAAATGAATCATATATCAAGACAGTAGCTTGTGCCATCTTGCACAGGCACATAAAAAAATTTATTTGGTTAAATTTCCAGCATATTTATATATTGACCGACATGTGTTCCGGGTTTTGTTACGGGAGTAATGAGGTTGGATTTAACCTTAGACGATCAAATAATATGGTACTTTATTTTGCCTTGAAATCAGACATTTTCAATTCTCATATCCACAATAGTGAATATTTTCTAATAGCCACTTCCTTTGGGTGGGAAACTTTGTGTTCTTATTAAATATAATTAGTAGATAGTTTGATTTTAAGATAAAATTCCACTCAGATTATTTTCTTTTTTTTTATAGACTTTATTTATTAACCATCATCACAATTAACGTACAATGTACAACAATCCTCAGAGGGGTGTACTCTCATCCCCTCACAGAGGATAGACAAAACAGAGATAACAGATGGAATGCTTTTCCCCCTTAATCCCCCATTCCCCTCCCACCCACTACCCACCTCTCCACCACTCCCCACCCAGAGCACACCACCCAACTGCCTCCAGTCACCCCCCGCTGCATTTCATACAGTTCCCCATGATCTCTAAACACATGACTCCTCAGTTACCAACATGTAAAATCTCATTGCGACACCTGGTAGTAAGCTGCTGTATGTAAGGCTCCCAAACACGCATAAAAGCTGCCCAGCGTTTGACACTGCCCCGAGCCCTCCATCTCTCGGTGAGCAATAGTTGGTGAAAACAATTGCGCCACTCACCAAAGGAAGGTGGACTATTCTCCCTCCAGAGGCGCAGGATAGGTCCCTTCCCAACCAAGCAGGCCTTACGCACCAACACCCGTTCCCCCTCCGTCACTGGGCAGGGTGGGTCCAGTCGGTCCAGTACTACAAGGGCCCCAGTCCATCGCACGCTCCGCTGCAATAGTCGGTTTAGAAAAGCACTAATCCTAACCCAATAAGAGCGCACAAATCTACACCCCCACCACATATGGAAAAGAGTTGCCATAGGCTCGGAGCATTTCGGGCAAGACCCGTCTAACGTTATGCCGCTGCGGAACGCCCTCCGCGGGGAAAAATTCGCCCGAGTGACACATTTAAATTGTGTTTCCCTCCAGCGGGCCTCTAGAGACAGCTTGCCGATGCCTTTTAGGGCCTGAAGGACTGCCCCTGGGGGCACCTCTTCTCCCAAGTCCCTTCCCCAGGCTACCTCGACGCCCCGATAATCAGGGGCCGAGCAAAGCCTAGCCCAATGCTTCTTATAAGCCGAGATCGTTAGGGGGTTCTCCTCTCCCAAGCCAAAAAACTCCAGAATCCTCGCCGAGTGGTCCACCTGTATCTCCTCGCGAGGAAGGGACGCCACGTAGTGCGCAAGCTGCAGGTAGGCAAAACAATGCCGAGGGGATAGGTCATACTCTCTACTCAGGGTCGAAAAAGATTTGCAGTGTCCAGAGGGCTCAACTACATGTCCGATATTCTGAATACCTCGGGCGGCCCATTCCCGAAACACCTTCGTCTCCGAGCCGGGGGCGAATGTTGCATTCCCCTGTAAGGGGAGCCAGCTGGAGACCCTCCACGAGCTACGCCAGCAAAGATTAAGGTACTTCCAGGTACGCCGAGCGGAGCCAATCAACTCACTGCACACTACATGACGAGGAAGGGTATGTTGTGTCCCATGCAAAACCCCCAGTAGTGCCCAGGGCGCCACAAAACACTCTTCAAGGGCTCGAGGGGTATAAACCTCTGTTCCTCCCAACCAGTCCCCAAGGTGGCGTGCCTGGCATGCCACTGCGTAGCACTTAAGGTCTGGAAGGCCCATCCCCCCCTCACGCCAAGACCCCACCATCCGTGTCCAGGCGATGCGTGCCTTCCCTCTCTTCCAGAGAAACCGTCTAATGGTGGTCTCAAAGCGCCGGATGTCACGTCTTAACAACCAGACGGGCAGTGTTTGAAACCAATACAATAGCCTTGGTAAGATCACCATTTGAATCGCTGCAATCCTCCCAGAAAGGGATAGCGGGAGCAATTCCCAGGTTTTTAGCTGTTGCTGGAGCCGTTGTAGGGATCTTGCTAGGTTACGCGAATACAACAGATGTGGGTTACGAGGTAACACTATACCTAAGTAGGTGAATTCGTCTCCCGCCCATCTAAGGGGAAAGGTCCCCGCCCAGCTCCCGGCCAACCGAGTGGATATGTCCAACGCCTCGGACTTGTCGCGGTTAATGTGCAGTCCGGCGAAGGCGCCATATCGCTCAAATTCCTCCAATAATTTCGGCAGCGAGCGTTCTGGAGAGAGTAAATGGACCAAAATATCGTCAGCGAAGGCCGAGAGCCTGAATTCCTGGGAGCCTATTCGAATCCCGTGTATCTCTTTAGAAGTCTCTATAGTCCGGATCAACGGGTCCAATGACAACACAAATAATAAAGGGGAAAGAGTGCACCCCTGTCTCGTGCCCCGCTCCAGAGGAAATTCCTCGGAGAGGATACCATTGCAAAGCACCCCCGCCGTGGGTTGTACATACAAGCTCCCAATCATCCCGCAAAATTTATCGCCGAGTCCGTATCGCGGAAGAAGTTGACGAAGAAGAAAGTGCCAATCCACTCTGTCAAAAGCCTTCTCGGCGTCAAAGCTTATAAGCAGGGAAGGCAATTGTTGGGCATGCACCCACTCTAAGGACGCCAGAATCTTACGTAGGTTACGAACCGCATGCCTCCCCTTAACAAACCCCACCTGGGAGTCGTGCACCAGTTGACCTATAACCTCGGCCAGTCACGTCGCCAACACTTTCGCGTTCAATTTGATGTCAAAGTTAAGCAGGGAGATGGGGCGGTATGACCCCACCAATAAGGGGTCCTTACCCGGCTTGGGGATCAACGTGAGATGGGCATGGTTATGCCCCCAGCGGTAAGCCCCTCTTTCCGCTCTCCCATTAAAAACCTCCGCAAGCAGAGGGCTCGCCGGTTCAGCCAGGAGCTTATAAAACTCAGCTCCCAGGCCGTCCGGCCCCGGGGATTTATGGCAACTAGCAGTGGAAATTGCGGAAGATATCTCTTGTGCGGTGATGGGCAATTCTAGAGCCTCTCTCTGTTCATCCGTTAGCCGTGGTAGGCGCAGCGAATTCAGGTATTCATCGAGCTCCACCAACGATGGGGGCTGCGCCTTATACAATTTGTGAAAAAAGTCCCGGAAGGCCCGGGCTATCTCTACAGAGTCTTTCAATAAGCGTCCCTGTTCATCTCGAAGGGCAGTCACTAAGGGGGATCCCCGCTGCCCCCGTAAACAGCGCGCCAGCAGCTTCCCTGGTTTATTTCCAAAACAATGTAGACGGTATTTATAATAAAGGACAGATTTCTTGGCCCTTTGATGGACCAATTCATTGAGGTCTACCTGGGCTTCCCAAAGCATCTTCTTGTTTGCTGTAGTCGGGTGATGAGCACACGTCCGTCGCAGACGGGTAACCAGGCGCTCCAAACCAATCACCCGCTCCGCTATCAGCCGACGCTTCCGGGCAGCAAACCCGATGATGTCACCCCTCAGCACCACTTTTGCGGTTTCCCACACCAACTCGGGGTCATCCTTATGGCATTGATGGTCAGCCACAAACTCCCGCCAGCGCTGTTGCAAAAAATGCTGAAACTCAACATCCTGGCACAACCCCAAGGGAAGTCTCCAGAGTCTCGACCGATTCTGTGCGAACCCCCAGTGTAGCTCCATCCCAACCAACGCATGGTCGGAAATTTCCAGGGGGCCTATCTGCACCTCCCCTACATGAGTAAACAGGGCCCCGGACACTAAGAAATAATCAATTCTGGCACTAGAACCGTGGGCCCGAGATTGGTGGGTAAAATCTCTTTCGGCAGGGTGAAGCAAACGCCATGGGTCAACTAATCCTAGCCTATCGCGGAGGCGCTGTAGCACCCGAGCCAGTAGAATCCGCTCTCTCGTCGTCTCACCCCGAGAGGTATCAAGGTCAGCGTCTAGTACCCCGTTGAAATCTCCCCCCAAGATTAGCGGATATTCTGGAAGCTGTTCGACTTTGGAGGCAAGAGCATTATAGAAGCCAGAGTCGATACCATTTGGGCCATATACATTGCCAATAATCACCGATCGCCCTTCCAGGTTCCCACCTAGGAGAAGAAACCGCCCATCTTCCGACGTCACTTTTGTTTCCATGGCGAATCTCACCCTCTTGTGAATCAGAATGGCTACACCGCCCTTTTTCCCTCGCGCCGGGGACCCCCAAACCTGACCCACCCAACCCCGACAGAGTTTGGCATGTTCTGCCGCAGACTGATGTGTTTCCTGGAGCAGGGCCACATCGCAGTGTTGTCTGGATAAGGCCTGCAGGATTTTATATCGCTTGATTGGGGTCCCTAAGCCACAAACATTCCAAGTGACTACTTTCAGAGGCATGGGGCAGTGTCAAAAATCCTCCAAGGCAAAAAACCCATGCCCGTTAAGGGAGCTCCCCCAGCCTGGAGCTCCCTTCCAGTGATTGCCAGAGCCATACAATACAGCGTTTCTGGAGACAATAAGGTGTGTACTATCCCTTCCCTACGCCTCCCCCCTCCCCCCGCCCAACTCCCTCCCCCCAACCCTCCCATTATCCAACTTACCAATCCACCCATGGATGGCCGACTTCCCTGTGGCAATCGGGACTGACTGCCCCAAACATCCCCGTTCCCTACGGTGAGCCTAATGCAGTCCTAGTAAGGATCTACTTCACTGGCCCGAACAGGTGTGTGGTCCAGGTGACTCCCCAAGCACCCCTCCCTCACCCCCACCCGAGCGATTCCACACAAACCCTTGGAGTTAGCCAAAGTTCTGACCCAGCTATCTGGGCGCCCCCCTGAGTCATCCAATACCCCCAATTAGGCACCCCTCCCCAGAAGTGTCAATGAGAATCCTCTCTCCCCCCCAGGAGAGGGCCTCCATCATCGCTCAGCTCCGGGGGCCCCCCAGCTGCCGCAATTCGCTTTGTAGCCCTTTGGACCCCGGATACACGGCCCGGCCCAAGTATCCCATCAGAGGTTCTACCCAACATCTTCTACTGGGCCCAAGGAGATGGGTATCCGGTCAGAGCCTACATGTTCAAGTTTTTAACCGGCTCTGGCTCCGCCGGTCCGCCTGCACGAGGCAGGCCCCCGCTAAACTATTGAGATGGGGAGTCACTCCAAGCTGGTCCCGGGGCACCGCCACATCAGGCTCCCAACGACGGTGCAGCTTAAATTTACATAGAGGCCGGGCCAGCACCTAACGGGCGAGGGCCCCTACTAGGCCCACTCAGCAGAGGAGGAGAGGGGGGAAGGGGGGGCCTTTAATCATTCAAGGGGGGGGCCCAACATAATAAAGAAATGGAGCCTATCAGCGAACTTACCCCACTGCACAATTTTAAATGCCGCTTCAGCCGGCTCCCAGATATAAGAAAAATTAAACTTGCCGAGAGACCGGGTCAGCACCTAGCGTGCGAAGCCCAGTGCTATTCCCGCTTAGCGGGAGAGGAGAGGGGGGGGAGGAGCCCCGGCCCCTGGATGGAGGACAGACACTGGTAAAAATAAATCAATAATAATAAAGATGAGAAAGAATAGATTCTATTCGCGATGTTACTTCACATCCAAGTCTGCCCCACCCCCCTCCCCCCCCCAACCAGCACCCCCGGGGCTCTGTACTACTCCGAATTTACCACCTACGGGGTAGCTTAGAGAAGGCAACAGTGTAACACAGTAACAGTAACAATTACAGCAAAATGAACCTTGTAATAATGTAACTAACTGTAACAGGTTACATCTAAGGTAGTGCCGAAAATGCTACAGTGTAGCTGCTATTGTCAAGCTTTTACCAGCACTACAGTCCAGGCCTCTTACTGAGCCCGCGGCTCACACCGTCGAGGAACCATTGATTCTCCAGCCATGTGTGCGGTGTAGGCCTCATGAGGGAGACGTCACTGGGGAAGACATCGTTTCCAGTAAGGAGGCAGCCGCCTCTGGTGTCGTCAGGAAGCGTGTCTGTCCGTTAGTCTCCACTCGCAGGCGAGCTGGATAGAGAAGCGAGAAGCGCACACCGCGATTCCGAAGTTGCGTACAGACCTCGGAAAAGGCCCGCCGCTGCTGGCTCACCAGCGCCGAGTAATCCTGAAAGACAAGGATTTGCGGTGAGCCCTGTTGCTGTAGAGTACGTCCACGGGCAGCCCGGAGCACCATTTCTTTCTGTCTATAGTCCAGGAATCGGGCTATGACTGCCCTCGGGCGTCGCAGTTGTTCCCGCTGTTGGCCCAGCCGGTGGACACGTTCCAGCTTGATGGGGTCCGTGTTTTGGCCCTGCAGTAGATTTTCTATCCAGGACTGTAAGTGTGCAAACAGCGCGCCATCAGCCACGCTCTCCGGGATTCCGATGAAACGGAGGTTCTTTCTGCGTCCCCGATTCTCAAGTTCGTCCAACTTGTCCCCTTGTTGCTTGACCATAGCCTCCAGAGTCGCAACTTTGATTTCCAGGGAGTGTCGGGCGTCCTCAACATCAGAGACCCTGGCTTCCACCTGGTCCATGCGCCCTGTGAAATCGGTCAGATTCTGGCTCACAGTCTGGATCCGATCCACCAACTCCTGGAGGCGAGCATCTAGAGCCTGGACCACTGCCGCGCTCACCTCCTTTACCAAATCTGGGGAGCCATTAGCTTTCGGGCTGGCTGGAGGGCCCTCCGCCATTTTACTCTCCGTGGCTCTCAGCTTCTCTTTCCGCGGTGCTTTCGCTGCCATCGGGCTCCCGGTGGCGGTAGGAGACTGCACTCAGCTTAGGAGATCCCTTGTGTCTCAGGTAATAGGTATACGGGGTTTGCGCCCACTTTTAAAAGAGTTTATAGCCGATCTGCGGGGCAGATTTCCCGGAGCTGATCGTATGCGACCCGATCAGCTCATTGCCCAACCGGAAGTCTCTCCAGATTATTTTCTTTATAAGGCATTTGAATCCACATATTCCACTATTTTAGTTTTGATTTGGGTTTTCATTTATTTTTGTTACCTTTTTTCATCCTATGGTGATATAGATTGATCCGGACATAGAATGTATATATACAGGTATGATCTTTTCCATAGTTTTTTGTCACACCCTTAGTGATTTAAGTTTTTACAATATGTTTTAAAAATGTTTTTATGTATCAATATGTTTATATTCAATTTTGATGTTATGTATCTTATGTGTTTTATTGATTCTATTATTTATTTGTTTTGATGTATAATTTTCATACTTTTAATGATTATATTTATTATAATTATGGTTTTCTCCGATTCATGCATGCATGTGGTAGGTGTAATTTTGTACACCATTTCATTTTTTGTTTTACTATATGTCAATTACATTAGTGTCTTGATCCTGCGTGTTTACATTTGAGTGTTTAATTATTTACTTCTTTATGTATGTTTTTATTTTTATGATATTTAGCCAATTTAGCCCCTGAAGAAGGCTCAACGAAACACGGCCTTTGTTGGGCCATTGGCTGGAGTTGATCAAATAAAATAAAATATATTCTTCCTTTACAATCCACGGTTTGTACTGGGTTTAATTGTTGCACGTGGATTTGTGCGTTTTTGTTGGACCCAAGAGATTTGGACATCATTGGTCATGGGAGAACTATTAAGCATATTCCTAGCAATCCCTTCCAATCCTAAACAGTCTTGGAGATATTCAGTATCTACTCACTATCATCCAAACATCTCCTAATCACATTCAGGCATTCATTAATGTTTCAAAGAGATGTTACGAGTAACGGTCAAAGGGATTATCAACTGAATATCATCTGTATATATATAAATCTTGATCCCATAATTTTGGACTATATTTCCTAATGGTTGAAGATAGATATCTAACAATATGGCATACAATGGTGACCCTTGACGCACATCCCATGTCCAAGGATGCTGTGTTGACCAAAAATTTCCATATCATACTTCAAAGCTTCGTTGCTCCAAAAAGATTTTATCCACTGAAGGGCATTCCCTTTAACACCCATTAATCTGACACCGATGAAGCGCAGTCCCTTTAACACCCATTAATCTGATACCGATGAAGTAGTATTTATAGTTCTATGAAGCCAAATGCAGCTGACATATCCAATGATATAAATAGTACAGGAGTTTTATTATCAATGTAAAAATATATCTGGTCTAACACTATAGTCAATAGCATTTCAATGCCACTTACCATTCTAAATCCTCCTTACCCTTCATCTAATAAATTATAATTGTCCAAATAACTACCAAGCTGGAAACAAACTTTCTTTTCAAGCAATTTAGTTGACATAGTCAAGTTAGATATGGGCAAAAATTCAAGTCCTCAGTATACCATTTCTGTTGCCCACCCCCCCATTACGCACAAAACCCAGTCTAACTGCTGCTACTTCCTCCAGTGCTTCCTTAGTTGATTTAAACCACTCATTTACATTACATCCTTCAACCAGTGACCTTTTAATCAGAACCTTTTCCTCCCATCTTTCCACATATACCTGACCTCTCACTGTCTTAGGATCGATTGATCTTTAACTGAGTATTTTTTATTATATTCTCTGAACCAAATATCAAATCTAAAGTATGTCCTAATTGATGTGTTATTCTGTTAGCCAATTGTTGAAGTCCACCCATCTCCAAATTTGATAAAACCATCTGCACTTTACTGCCTCCCTTCTCATCAGCATATATATTAAAATTGCCTAAAAGTATAAAGCTTTATAAATTGCACTTTAAAAACCAATATACATTCTAATAACCGTTACCATTCTTCATTAGAGAATTTAGAAGCTTCATAAATAAGCAGTTTCCTAACTCATGTATGATAGGAGGAATATTATGTATATATCAGAAGGAATTTTATATATGTATCAGACATATCAGGGTTATTACAAGTATGCTTGCTGCCAGTGTAGGCCACAGGTCATTTGCCAAATCTGCAGAAGCAGCCTTTTAGCTTGTTTACTGTGAATGTAGGACATAGGTCATTTGCTAATCTTGCAGAAAACCTCTTTAGCTTAGTTTTGCAAAAGCAATACACACACATTGTATGGAAACATAAGTAAAGAGAGCAACCGAGACAAGATATGCTAATTTATTTTCTTTCAGATCCCCTTTTTGGAGGCTCTGTAACGATAACCTTTTAACTCTGCAAACAGCTGGGCAAAGATGACCCCTTGCTCAAATATAATTCAGCCTTGCATCTGTCTGTAATTTATGATGTATATGATACATCTTTAGGCTATATAAGCTAATGTATATCCTGAATAAAACTGAGCAGCTTATATCATACCTATGGTGTTATTTGCTGTTCCCAAAAGCTTGTACAGGGAGACGAAACCAAATTCACAGCATAAGCATCAGTAACTGAAGGAGCGCGGACTTACCGCTCCTCAATTTCCCTGACTTAACTTCTTCTCCTTTGCCCTCTTTTTGGGTACTTTTTCCCCCCTCCCCACTCCCATTCCCCGCAGAGGCACAAAATACAAAGACAATCCGGCATATTGGTCAACCAACTGGTCGCAGCTTTATTAATTTTAATGCATGAATATATAACATCACATAACCAAAACCAGCGGACTAATCCCATCACCAGCCATATCACTAGCAAGGTGATAGCGCCTCCGCTTTTTCCTACTTTCCCCCCCCTTAGCCCCCGGCTTCGCCATATCATTAGCAAAAACCCAGCCAGGGGGGTTGTCCGGGTCGGGGGTACCCACCCCCGTCCCAAGCTTATCCTAAGCGTCCAGAACCCGGAAACCTCCGGGATCCCGCCTGTTCAGATCCCCCTCCAACTGCAACACCCCTCAAAAGCCCTTAACAGCACAGCCCAGCCCAAACCATAGAAGAGGGTGGGCGAGTGGGAAAAACCGCTCTTGGCTCCTCACTGCTCCCTCAGAGGCCCCGAACTCAACTGCCACCTCTCGACTCCACTTCCTTCTCTCATTGGCTCCCGCGTTCACGTGGTACGGGAGCCAATGAGTTTGAAGGACGCAGCCCCGCTCCCCTAGCAACCCCCCCTCTTTGCAACTTCTCGTCACGCGCCGCGCCGCCCGGTTACCGGTGGCCGGCCTGGACTCCGCCACACGGCCTTTACTAACCGAAGGAGCGCGGACTTACCGCTCCTCAATTTCCCTGACTTAACTTCTTCTCCTTTGCCCCCTTTTTGGGTACTTTTCCCCCCTCCCCACTCCCATTCCCCACAGAGGCACAAAATACAAAGACAATCCGGCGTATTGGTCAACCAACTGGTCACAGCTTTATTAATTTTAATGCATGAATATATAACATCACATAACCAAAACGAGCGGACTAATCCCATCACCAGCCATTTCACTAGCAAGGTGATAGCGCCTCCGCTTTTTTCTACTTTCCCCCCTCTTAGCCCCCGGCTTCGCCATATCATTAGCAAAAACCCAGCCAGGGGGGTTGTCCGGGTCGGGGGTACCCACCCCCGTCCCAAGCTTATCCTAAGCGTCCGGACCCCGGAGACCTCCGGGATCCCGCCACCGGCGCAGTCGTCCTGCATGTCACTGCGCCGCCCCCACAGAACAAAGCTGCGACCAGTGAGCATCCTGTATAACAACCCACTCTAAAGCCTCCTGCCAATCATTCAATAAGAGATCCAACCCCACCGGGGATAAATGGACGCCATCCCCCCTATACAAACCTGCACAACACACATCCACCCAGGAATGAAGAATCTGGTATCCCCCATGCTCGCAGACCCATCGGCCGATTTGTCGATTTATCTTCGTAAGGCCCCGCAACCACTGCCGCTGATCTCGACAACTCGGCCGAGGGATAATGTCCGACCAGAGCATTATCAGTCCCGGGAATAAGCGTAAAACCAAACCCAAATCCGTCTGCACAGCTCGTATTAACTGTTTGGAAGTCCAGGCTGATAAGTCATTGCCACCCAAATGCAGTAGAAGTAAGCTGGGTGGCCCTCGAAGTCTTGCATGGTGCCGAAGCAAGGGGAGCAATTGCATCCACCACAAACCCCGCTCACCCAGCCATGAAATGGTCACCACTGCTGTATCCAGGCCTAAATTCGGCCCCAAAGGACGCACAGCTGCACGGCGACCTGCCCAGAACATGTAAGAGTGGCCAATCAGCCAGCAGCCAAGCGAAGTCCGCTCCCGGTCTGCAAAAGAAACACATCGTTAGTCTTGCCCTTCCCCAATCCCCCCGCCCCCATTAGAAATGTACATAATCCAAAAAAGCCTTAGACCGCCATCTCCCAATGCGCTGCACATCAGGACCCGAGAAACCCGCTGCAGCCGCACAAGTTGCTGCCCCTATGCAGAAGGAATGTGGTGCAAAAAACTGTGGCTCTTCCCCAACCTGCCGCAGCACCATGCGTAACACCGCGGTGACCTGAAATCTAGTCACTGCTCTAGCATCAGCGTGTACAAACAGCAAACCCCCGCCTTCCGGACGACGGTCAAGATAACCCCTTAAGGCCGCCACCGGACAAGTAGAGGCATTGACCAACGCCCGGAGTACCACCCACCGACCCCGCCCCAGCTGATCGGTCTTGGACCGTGCCAACAAGACCCGCAAGCTTGCTTCGTCAAGCAGAACATGCCGCAACATCAAATCCCCCACCCTTGCAAAACTTCCCGAAGTAGCCACCAACTCCCCAACATGAAAAGCCCCAAAAAATGCTAAACAGAATATCGCCTTGAACAGAACCCCCTCGTAGCTGGACGATGCCACCTCAGGTAGCACAGCACACAGCCGCACAAGTAAATCATGCATAATAGGCCGTCTACGGTCCCTGGGTTTCGGCTCAATACGCTCCCAACCGTGCAGCAACCTCCCGGTTAAGAAACCGGACCCTGCAGGAGCCCAACCCACCGCCCTTGCAAAAAACATGAACCCCGCGAGATGAGACCGGACCGCAGTCCTTGATAGCCCGCATGATTTTGCGGCCACCACATATTGAGCCAACAGCCGATCCGAAACAGCGTCCAGCCTCCCTCCATTCGCCTCGCAGAACTCTTCGATCTTGCCACAGCCACGATAATAAGCTGCCCAGGTGGAGCGTGCTACTGAGTTCCGCAGCAAACTCAACATCTCTCCAGGCCAACTTGCCACAATCGCTCTGGGACCTTGCACCCGTCTACCGCCGCTCCTGGCGCAAGCTTGCGAAAATGCTCCCACTGTAAACGAGAAAGAGCGTCAGCCAACTCATTGCAGCAACCCGGTATATGTCTCACTCTGATTACTACATTCAACCGTAAGCATGACAATACCACCTCCTGCATGAGCTCCGCCACCTGCCAGCACCTGGGGGTAAAATGATTAATGACACTCACCACCGCGGCATTATCACACCACCACAATATCCGCCTGTTACGGAAGCGGTCAGGCCATAATTCCAAGGCCACCCATATGGGAAATAGCTCCAAGAAGGCTACATTTTTCACCAGACCCATATCCCACCATCTTTGTGGCCACCTCTCTGCACACCATGCCCCGGCAAAATAAATACCCAGCCCGATTCCTCCCGCCGCATCCGTGAAAAACTGCAACTCATCCGAGGACAGCTCCTCCCCAATCATGACCAAAGACCCATTAAAATCCCTCAGGAAGACATCCCAAATCCGTAAGTCCGCCCTCATCACTCTGGACACTCGGATTCGATGATGTGGTTGGAGTACCCCCACGGTAGCCCTTGCCAAACGACGCAGAAACACTCTGCCCATCGGGATTACCCTGCACGCAAAATTCAATGCCCCCAGCAATGACTGCAACTCCCTCAATGTCAACTTACGAGAAGCCCTGGCATTGGCTACTAACACCCTTAATCGAACCACTTTATCGCGAGGGAGACGCACCATCATCGCAGCAGAATCCAATTCTACCCCTAAGAATGTCAAGCGCCGCGCGGGACCCTCCGTTTTTCCGTCCGCTAGTGGAACCCCCAAATCCCCCGCCAAAACCACAAAACCATGGACTAGCAACTGGCAATCCCCGGAATGCTCACTCCCCACAAACAAGAAATCGTCCAGATAGTGAACTACATTTGCACAACCGACCTCCTTCACTAATGCCCAATGCAAAAAGGTGCTAAACTTTTCAAAGTATGCATAGGACACCGAACAACCCATCGGCATGCACTTATCAAAATAAAATTGGTCCTCAAACCAAAACCCCAACAAAGGAAAACTATCCGGATGCACCGGTAGGAGTCTAAAGGCCGACTCAATGTCGACCTTCGCCATCCAAGCCCCTTGTCCCGCACGCCTCACCAATTCCATCGCCCGATCAAACGACGCATAACGCACTGCGCACATATCACGCGGTATTTGATCATTAACCGACTCTTCTTTTTTTTTTTTTTATTTCAACAACTTTCATCGAAAGACATATATAAGAAATACAAGAAATTAAGATACAATCCGATAAATACACAAAGAAAACACAAGTTTTAAACTCCCAGCCCACAAAATGGAGTATGTCAATTACATAGAATAATCTCTAATCCAAAGTTGAGAGAAACAGAAAATAATACAATCCCACATTATACTAAGCAAAAAGCCAACAAAATATTTCAGGTCTGATTATTGAGAAAAGTTTCTAATTGAGAGGAATCAAAAAAGATATAAGATTTCCCAGATGAGTGACAACACATTTACATGGATATTTAAGAATATAAGAGGCTCCCAAAGCTATAACATGAGAGCGAAGTTGAAGAAAAGCCTTCCTTTTTAGTTGTGTAACACGACAGACATCTGGGAAAACCTGTATCTGATGACCAAAAAATTTCTCTTGCCGAAATTTAAAGTAAGACCTTAAGACCGTCTCCTTATCCCTTTCCAAAGAAAAAGTTACCAAAAGAGTAGCACGTGTAGAAATTTCTTCAACAGAAGACTCTAAGTACGCTGATAAATCCATACTCTGCTCTGATAAATGATCTAAATTCCCACCAACTACATCACCTGTCTCCAAATCGCCAACCGGATGTTCTCTAACACCAGTAGGCAAGTAATAAATTTTAGATAAAACCACAGCATCCGGCTCTTGAATTTTCAAAACATCTTTCAAGTACTTAATAAATAGAATAGTTGGAGAAAGGTAATGAGTGCGAGGGAAGTTCAGAAATCTGAGATTCTTCTAATGGGAAGGACAGGTTATGAATTAATCTAAACTTCCCCACTTCTTTTTTTGGGATAATCCCCAATGGAGAAACCACTAACTCCAGGAATGGCTTCTCGGGGAAGGGGCCCACCACACGCCCTAATTCCAACTCAGCTAACAACTTTTCTTTTACAATGGCCGCCAACCGCCGAACAGAAGGTGCATTGCGTGACAACCTGCCGCGCACTTCGCCCACCACCGGAATGATAAAACCCTCCCGAAACCCTTTGTCTAAAATTACCCTGTCCCCCTTTTTCGGATAACCGGCCAACCTAGCCTGTAACTCCGTTACCTTAATTGGGGTAGGGGCTAACGTGCGTAACGCCCTACTTTGGCATCGGCCCACCTGGGGGGGTGGAGAGCTTCTTGCCGCACTTGGCAGCAGGATGCCCCCCCCCCCCGCAGCTTGAACAGGCGTGCCAAAACTTGCAGTCAGGAAAGGGACACGAGGCTTTATTAAATCTCCAGCACACATCCCCTGTTCCCCCTGCCAAGCCCTTCTGTGGCAACCCAGCTCCCGAATTCCGAAAGGAACGACCCCCGCTCCCCTGAGCAGCGCCCCCTACCTTCCCGCCACCTGGCCCCCCTGACCCACCTTTGGCTGACATCTGAGTGAGCCATAAGTTAATGTCTTGGGAGCCTCAAGACAGAGATCGATTCTCCTCCATTTTATCCCGAAAACGCTCGTCGTAGTTTAACCACGACCAACCTTCATGCATTTGCACCGCCTCTAAAATAGCATCCACGTACGCCAGCAACATCCCGTATTACTCGGGATGATAATGGCCCCAGATGCTCGCTAAGCGCAAGAACGATCTCGTCCAATTCACTACATTCCGTGAGACTTTCTTAATTCTACCCGCTTTTTCATCCTCCTTCCTCTTCTTCTTGCTATCTCCGTAATGCCTCCTCCCCTCCATCAATCGGAAAATATCAATATACCTACGCTTTCTGATCCTCCGATGTAATTTTTTAGGGACCCCCACCCACAATTCCGCATAGGCCGCCAACGAAGGAGCGCTCCCCACTTGCAACTCCGCCACTCCACCACCTGCCAACGGCCCCGTGCCACCTCCGCTTGAAGAGGAGGACGATGACCAACTGGACGAAGATGAAGACGAATCCGATCCGTGCCGTCTCTTTCCACCCCGCCTATGTTTCTTGTGCCACTTCACGTTGCGTTTCGCCGACCTTTTCCTGAGCCCAGACTCATCCCCTCGCACAGCAGGTAACTCACCTCGCACAGCAGGTAACCAGCCACACCCCCAACTGCTCCAGCAGGACTCAGCGGTCGTTCGATCAGCGGTGAGCTTGCTCTAACTGCTCCGTGCTCTTGCGAAGCCGCAGGGGGACCGTCATCCTGGGAACCCTCTCCGCCCCTTGCTGCTGCGCTCACTCCCCGCAAAGGCATCTGTGGAGACAAAGCAGGAAAAACAGGGGAAGGAACATCCGCAGGCCAAGCCGGCCGCCAAGCCCCCAGCCACTCAGCTCCTGAGGACCCTTGCCCAATGATCCCAAGCCGTGAAGCTCCCCATGGGCCCCGCCCCCCCTGCTCCCCCCAGCCCGAATAAAACATGCGTGGACCACTGCCAAAAGTACTGTCATAACCCCTATTCCCCCTTCCCCCAGGGCTCAGGGAAGCCCCTTCACCCCTCGCTCCCCACCCCTCTCCGTAACCAGGCTCTTCGCTCTGCCCACCGCCCCTCTGGGCTCCCAAAGCCTCCCCCTCTGCACCCCCCTCTTACGTGCCCGTGAGCGGGACCCCCGTGCGGGGTCCCTTAAACTCCCCTCTACCATTGCTGCTGCACCACTCCCCCCAGCCACTGCCGTAGCCGGGACCCCCCTTTGAGCAAGCCGCCCCCCCTTGATGCCCTACCCGCTCTCAGACCTCTCCCGCGGGCTCCAACACCCCCCTCATCCTGTCCCTCCATGGTTATGGTGTCCCCAGCCCTCACCCCCATAGATCCCCGCCTTGTCTGCCCAGTCTGCCACCCTGAAGAGCCCTTGGCCCTCCCTGGCGCTTTGCCCTGTTGCTGCCTGCGAGCGGGCATAATAGTGCAGAATTTGTCAAGTCAAAGATATATTTAATTATATTATTATTATTTTAATTCTTCACACAGCTTAGCTGTGCTCCGTTATCCGTTTTCCACTTGCCTCACTCGAAACCGCTCCTCCACCACCGCCAGGAAATTTCGCTGCCAAAATCACCCTCCACGTGCCTCACACGCTGCTCTGGCTCCACGGGACCCCAAAGTGCTGGCCTCAGCGATCCGCCGCTGCGCCCAGCAAGTCTCGTCCAGCTGCTGCACTCCGAGTAGCAGTCCTCCGCCTGGCCCGCCGTCACCTGGAAAAACTTGCGAACCGTTGCTATCGGGAACACGCTCCTGGCGAAACCGCTCCAACCCGCTCCTGGCGAAACTCAGAGAGCCGCTCCTGGCTCCTCACTCAAAACCACTCTTGGCTCCTCACTGCTCCCTCAGAGGCCCCGAACTCAACTGCCACCTCTCGACTCCACTTCCTTCTCTCATTGGCTCCCGCATTCACGTGGTATGGGAGCCAATGAGTTTGAAGGACGCAGCCCCGCTCCCCTAGCAACCCTCCCCCTCTTTGCAACTTCTCATTGCGCGCCGCGCCGCCCGGTTACCGGCGGCCGGCCTGGACTCCGCCACGCGGCCTTTACTTGTGGTAACTGAGAGAAAATAATATCAGTTGGGGTAACTGATACATAGAAGCTCAGTTGTGGTAACTGAGATATACATAAGAAATAGTATCATTTGGGGTAACTGATACATAGAATAAAGAACCCAATCTGTTCTGGTAGTAACAGTTTTGGTGTCAGAAAGTGGGATTCGATCGATTGTGTAAGTAACACATTGTTGTTTGTCTGGTCCCGCTCCTCGAATTCTCACTAGAAGAGTGGCTGCAGTAGCCCTCGACCAATTTGGCCTTTTGTACTGCGGTAGTACCTGTCTCCCGGAATCCTGTGTCTTAGTTTATCTATGTGCCTGTAAGATGCTCCCAGTCTCTGGCGAGGGTAAAACCGTTGACTCAGAGTCCCTGGAATGCAAGTGACAGGCGGTGTTTGTTTATTTGTCTCTCTATTCTTCCAAGCCTTTCCTGTCTTCTTTAGATAATGGGAGGGTCCCTTGGTAAGTGGGACCGACCCCTAAACCTTTCATAAAATTTAAAACAATGAAACATCCCCCAGGGTCTGCTGTAGCAGCTCGTCCATTAATTGTGAACTAATGTGTTGGGACAGCTAGTTCTTTTCTTCCTGTCTGTATGAGTTTGTACTGTAGCATGGAATGGATTTTCTGAGGCAATAGATTGGGATTGGAATGTATGGAACACTGAAGTAAGAACCTTAGAAGCAGACCGTACAGATAACAAGCCTGGCAGTGTTTTGTGTGTTTACATTAATTCTGTGCTGCATGCTACTGTGAAGATCTTGACTGCATGTTTTCTTAGAACTTCTCTTAAAACAAGAAAAAAATAGTTTAAGTACAGCCTGAATGTTGCAAATTATTTTCTTTTTCCCTGTGAATATATCATAAGAACAACTTTTGATTCCAATTGGCAGTAGAATAATTGAGAAATAAATCTGCATGATCGTAATTTCATTATGTTTAAGATTATTTAGATTTGATAAGTGTAATAGAGGAGGAAGAAAGAACATTAGCTATTTCTTTATTTGTGTGCAGTAAATAAGTTTAATCCACATGTGTAAGTTTTGTTTTCTAGGTTAGGGATCTGAGTGTATCCTGGTTAAGAAAAATTTGTCTGCTGATTTCTGTGTATCAAGAGATTAGAATAGCAATGCCCGGGTCTGTTGTGATGTTTGTACAGATAAAGTGTTAACAAAGAGAAGTTGTAAATAATGACAACTGAATTTCTATGAATGCATTACCTTTTGAGAATTGTAAGGCCGCGGGCCCCCGTCCTCGTGGCCGCTGCTAACCGGGGGGGGGCGGCAGTCCGCTTGCGCCCCCGTGTTTCGGCGGCACGCGTGATGAGGAGAGGGCCGCGTTGTCCGGCGGCCTCATTGGCTCCCGCTGGCGTTTTGAACGTGCGGGAGCCAATGAGAGGGCTGGGACCTTGGGCGGTGGGGGGGGGGGGGGGTGGTGCGGGGAGGCGGCGCTGCTCCTGCCGTTTGATTTGTGAGGCTGGAGGCACCGGACATCCCACCCACCCACCCTTGCTTGGGGAAGCTCGGTTTTTGGGGGTAGTGGGTTGTTGCAGCTTGGGGGGGGGGTTGGCGGTATCCCGGAGGTTTCCGGGGTCCGGAGCCGGAGACAAGCATGAGGGCGGGGGTGGGGTACCCCCGACCCGGTTAATCCCTCAGGTTTTTGCTAATAATATGGCGAAGCTGGAAGAGGGAGGGCGTGGAAAATTGTCGGGCCTGTACCCGGCGGAAGCGGCGTCACCTTGCTACTAACATGGCTGGTGAGGGCTCGCTCTGCTTGGGGGGGGGGGGAAGTTATAATGTGTTGATTTGTATTGGTTGGTTTGTTAAAAAGGTTATTAAAGCTGCGACCAGTTTAAGTCCAAGAGTGTTGTCATGTGTTTTTGTTTTGAATTTAGTGGTTTAGAGGGAAAAATTAATGGGGGTGGCTGAGAGGGGCGAGAGGCGACGTGTCCGCCTTACCCAGTTAGCTTATTTTGGAATTCTGTGTAATGACCTATATGTATTTTGATCCTTTTTGTTTTGTGTCCTGATGTCTGTCCTTTGTGAGTTGAGATGTCTATGCTAATCAATGTTTAGAGTATTGTGAGTTAAACCATTACCTGAAATAAGAAAGCGTAATTTCCAGATCTTAATGTGAGATTTTACCCTTGCTCAGTCTGTTTTCTTAAACACTAAGCACATGTAAAGTTGCTCAGTTCAAATAATTTAAAAAACAAAAAGAGGAAGTGTTCTCTAGTATTGCTGTGACTGCATTGTAAAAGCTCAGTGCTATAAAAAAAGAGAAATATGTGCCACCCTGTTTCCTCTCATGTTTGTGGATTGATAAACAGAACAGCAACACCCTGTTTGCTGTGTGCGAATTATACCTTTTATTTTGTTTTTAAGAAAATGCACTTTTGTTTTGAAAAACATTCCTGATTTCAGTTTTGGAGGAACAACTAAGAAAAACCAGATATATGTTTAAGTACTATGAATTTATCTCGTTTATCCTTATGCATGTATGTTACCAAATGTGATCCTTATAGTACTATATTTATGCAGATGTCCAGTTTATAGATACGCAATTACAAGATGAGTAAACATTACTGTTTCTTTTGAACTTGCATTGCCCTTAAGTTTGCTGGAATTTTGGACAGAGACTGATCTGAAATTGCATTGTTACCAAGCATATAGATCACATTTAGTGGAAAGATGAAACTGAGTTCCCAGAAAATATGAGAATATGTGTAATGTTATTTACAAATAAAACAATAACACTAACTTGAGTTGATTGGAGAAAACAAAATCTTGCTGGTCAGCAACGACCCAGGAGAGGTTTGGGAAAAAGAAAGAGAGAGAGAGAGAGAGAGAGAGGCAGAAGGTGAGGCCACTGCCTAGGAAAAGGCAATAAACATGATGCTTCTAGTGTGGTGATCTGGGCCACCGGAATTCTGACTGCTCTAAGCTTCCTCGAGGACCCACAAGGCCTGAAGAAAATGAACCTTGTATATTTATGCCTCTGTAGAGACATGAATAGGCAGGGGAGAGTAGGCCAAGAAGAACCCGAGGAAGTATCGCCATGAGACCCAACCACAAATGCCTTGTACCTTCTTAGGCCTCTCACTTCAAAAGGATCTCTTAATACCATAATTAATGGGTAGCTTACACAAATCTTTGTGGGCACTGCAGTTACAAGATCAGTCTTCAAATATTTTGAGTTTCCTATAGCACTCTCACTGGGAACATGTATACGATAGACTCTAGTCACACCTGAGAGATATGTGGCTGTTCTGTTAGAAGCCGTACTTCTTCCTATTGGGAATTAGCACATGTCCACTTAGTACTGGACCAATTAAGTTAGTGGGACAGGAGTACTGTTTACTCATACTGTTATGCTTATTGAGAAGAATTTAAATTTATATCTTCTACCTACCGTTTGTTTAAAACAATACTACGTTTTTAGCAATCGTTTGATGTTCTTAGCAGCCTTGCTAGATAAGGATACATTAGTATGGTATAAAAAAACCAGAAGGACCTATGCATGTAGTTTGATGGAATGATGTAAGTGGAAAATAAAAGTGGTATTGAGAGGAGTGTGATGGAATATTCATGTCGGAAAAGAGAACTCAGATTGGCAGTAAAAATGGTGAAGGTAAATTGAGATGTGAAATGATGTATCTGATGTATCCACCTAGAAAAAAAATTGACAATGAACACTCTACAATATTTGATTATGCCATCCCCATTAACTCCAATTTTGGAAGTCATCTAGCCCAGATACATACTCAATAATTGGAAATAGACACTTGAAGATAGGCTGCGCACACTTTTCATCCTAATGAGCTTTGGAGAGACCCACACTGGCCATGTGGTGCTTTTCAGATGCTTTTATCCCTTTTTTGCCTCTATGTGTCCTGACCCGACACATGAAGGTAAAGGAGGAAAGATACCTACACAAACTTTTACAAGGTTGGTACAATCCTAAAATTGTGAAAAATTCAGGAAGTGTGGGCATCTTGTCTGCAACTTTTCTGATCTGTAAAAAAAAAATTATTAACTAATTGAGTTGCTTAGGATTGGCTGTTGTATGCAAGCAGTAATCCAAGAGGGGGCAACCTCCGAAACCTTAAAAACTTTGTAAAGAAACTAAACTGTCTTGCCTTTGACTCTGTTCAACAAAAGAAATTGCCCTAAGGGGGTAGACTGAAGGTTTTCCCCTTTGGACTGTTATATGGAAGACTGCCTACTTTTTACACTCCTGAGCCTCACGTTTGACCTCTTGTATTTGCTAGCAGCAGAGGCAACTCTCTTCCCTCCATAGGTATGCTCAGCAGTTCCAGTCCCTTCTGCTTGATATCTCAGCTCTTTCCTTTCAACCCGGAGACTGGAGCCTGATAAAGACATACCACCAGCACATACTACAAGCCCCTTATCCAGTATGGGACCTTTCCAAGTTCTTCTGAAAACACCGACTGCAGTGAAGATGGCGGCTAAAGGATTCTGGAGCCATTGCCCTCGCTGGAAACATTCTCCATCTCCACATCAGGCTTCAGGACCAGGATGAGAAGTAGATGATGCCGAGGCAGCCAAGGCCCTAGCAGCTGGAGAGAGGAGAGGAGAAGATTCCTGAAGAAAAGCGACTATCGACCTGAAGGTAACGAACCAACACATCCCTTCAAGGTTGGTGACCAGGTGCAGGTCAGAGCACTTCACAAGCACAGTACCCTGGACCCACCCTACGGACCTCCAATTACAGTGATTGCCATTACACGGACAGCCATCCTGTGCGATTCCTCCCCTTCGTGGATCCACGTGTGAAGAATCAAGCTTGCACCGCCTCCACGGACATCCTCTCCAATCTGGACCATCCTCCAGCCTCCGGACCATCATGAACAAGATTGCATTGACTCTCCTCCTACCACTCATGTAGTGCATTCTTCAATCCATCTCCGGAACTGTTAATACGGCAATATTACTTGTCCAAACTGCCTTAAATGTATCAGACTTTTGTGTGCATAGCTCGCTACAAGCTGGAACTTTTCTATCAACATGTCTCATTGCTGTACCTTCTAATCTGTGTGAAATGCAGAGGTTTACTGTACTTGACAATTTAGACTGCACCCAGCCCCATGATTTATTTTTCTACCTTCCTTTATAACATTGGTGTTACTTGCCCCTCCTTAGGATATAACCAGGTCCCTTTTTCATTGCAAATTGTCTCAGGTCTCAATGCTACAGATTGTTTTATTTTTTATAAAGACTCCTACTCCTGCTTTTAACCTGTCTCATACTGCTCTATACTTTCCTCTACTACAGCAGTTTCTCATGCTTACTCTCTGATGTATCATCCTTTGGGGTGGTTTCTATTATGCGGCCACACTGCTTACACCTATGTTCCTATAAATGCTACTGGTGGCCCTTGCACTTTTGCCAGGCTCACTACTGCTGCTTTCTTTCATGTCCCTCTCAATGTTAATTCCCACACACCCCTTCCCCGATCACAGCCTCTGCCCTCCACCTGTAACTCCAATGTTGAATCTTACAGTGATCAAACAACCTTAGGCCTCACATTATCTATTGTTGGGGCCCCTGGATTAGCTTTAAACAATGCTATGGAAGTTAGTCGCATTGCTTGCTCTTTAGCTAAATCTATCAATCTTACTTCCTCTATATTAGCTCCTATGAACCATGAAATGTCTGGTCTACGCACTGCCATCTTGCAGAATAGACTATCTATAGATTTCCTGCTTTTACGCTTAAATCATGGCTGTGAGAATTTGAGGGTATGTGTTGTTTTAATCTTTCTGATAACAGCGTCCCAATTGAGCGCTCTATTCAAGACCTACGCAAACTTGCATCCCAAATTACAGTTCCCTCTACTGATAATTGGTGGTCCTCTTTCACCTCTTGGTTTTTCGGGTTAGGGCCTGCTTTACGTGG
Source organism: Ichthyophis bannanicus (assembly GCA_033557465.1). Lineage (NCBI taxonomy): Eukaryota > Metazoa > Chordata > Amphibia > Gymnophiona > Ichthyophiidae > Ichthyophis > Ichthyophis bannanicus. The sequence goes on along the minus strand of CM066031.1, from coordinate 1,117,365,703 downwards.
CTTGCTGACCTTTGCCATCAGTCTTTTACTCATAATTCTCATTGCCTGCTGTTCTCTGACTCTTGTCTGTTCTATATGCCGCCGCCCTCCTCAACCCCAGGATGCTTTCCATTCTATTACCGTATTCCACCTTCCTCGACCTTTGACTCTACTGACTCTCTTTCCACTACCTTTACTGTTGTTTGAAGTTTATCCTTTTCAGGATAACAGGAGGGGTTGATAGGAGGAATATGATGTATGGAGGAATATTATGTATATATCAGAAGGAAATTTATATATGTATCAACTTATCAGGGTTATTACAAATATGCTTGCTGCCAGTGTAGGCCGCAGGTCATTTGCCAAATCTGCAGAAGAAGCCTTTTAGCTTGTTTACTGTGAATGTAGGACATAGGTCATTTGCTAACTTTGCAGAAAAGCTCTTTAGCTTAGCTTTGCAAAAGCAATACACACACATTTGTATGGAGACATAAGTAAAGAGAGCAACCGAGACAAGATATGCTAATTTATTTTCTTTCAGATCCCCTTTTTGGAGGCTCTGTAACGATAACCTTTTAACTCTGCAAACAGCTGTGCAAAGATGACCCCTTGCTCAAATATAATTCAGCCTTGCATCTGTCTGTAATTTATGACGTATATGGTACATCTTTAGGCTATATAAGCTAATGTATATCCTGAATAAAACTAAGCTGCTTATATCATACCTATAGTGTTATTTGCTGTTCCCAAGCGCTTGTACTGAGAAGCAGGATCCAGGGAGATGAAACCAAATTCATAGCATAAGCATCAGTTGTGGTAACTGAGAGAAAATAATATCAGTTGGGGTAACTGATACATAGAAGCTCAGTTGTGGTAACTGAAATATACATAAGAAATAGTATCAGTTGGGGAAACTGATACATAGAATAAAGAACCCAATCTGTTCTGGTAGTAACAATGTAAAGCCCATATTTCAACAACATTCCCTTTTTCAACATCCAATGGTAAGATCGCCTAAAAATAAAATCTATTCCACCTCCTTTTTTTCCCCTTTAAGAACATAAGAACATAACGAATGCCATACCAGGTCAGACCAAGGTCCATCAAGCCCATTGTCCTGTTTCCAACAGTGGCCAATCAAGACCACAAGTACCTGTCAGATTCCCTAAAAGGTACACAGATTCCATGCTGCTTGTCCCATGGTAAGCAGTGGATTTCCATGATCCTCTTTAATAGTAGCTTATGAACTTTTCCTCCAGGAACTTATCCAAACCTTTTTTAAACCCAGCTACATTAACAGCTTTTACTACATTCTCTGATAAGGAATTCCAGAATTTGATTACTCATTGAGTGAAAAAACATTTTCTCTTATTAGTCTTAAATGGACTACATGGTATCTTCATTGCATATCCCCTAGTCTTTCTACTTTTTGAAGGAGTAAACAACCATCTACATTTACCCATTCTACTCCATTCATTAATTTATAGACTTCTAACATACCGTATCTTCCCTCAGTCGTCTCTTTTCCAAGTTGAAGAGCCCTAACCTTTTAAGCCTCTCCTCATAGGGGTATCCTTCCATCCCCTTTACCATTTTGGTGGCTCTTCTCTAATTCTGCTATATCCTTTATAAGATGGCAACCAGTTGTATGAAAACATTTATAACAGGACATAAAAATTCTTTGTGTAAATCACCCTTGTTAGCTAACCACGTTTTTGTCTGAAAAAAAAAATCTAACTGGAATTTTAATATAAGGTATTATACCAAATGTCATTTGTTTCTAATTGAACGAACATTTAATGAAGCTAATTTCCAGAAAATCCTTCCATATAATCATTCAAGTCCAGTAACTTATCGTTTTTAACTTCCACATTTAATAAATCCTTACCACACCTCTCTTACCAATACTCCTTTCACCATGGACCATACAACCCATTACTCATTACTACCTCAATCTGCCTACCCTCCATCTTCTCAAGCCCATTGCTACCCCAGAATAATAACAGTAAAGCAGAGTTGCCAAGTAACCCTGTTCCAGGAGTGAGATTTTTAAGCCACTCCTGAATATTTGACAATCTCACCCTGATGCATTATAGTACCTGCAGCACCGATTCCAATGGATAAAATTAGGGACTAAAATACCTTACTGCATTGCAATACAAATTTAAAACCAGAACTAGCTTAAAATCTCACTCCTGGAACTGGGTAACTTGGCAACTCTGACTGAGTAAAGCTATAAAAACCTACCCCTACCTCCCTTAAAAAAAACAGCATACTGGAGGCTTAGGGGCTTTTCTGCACTGTCCTGAGTGAGAATAAGTCCCCAAACAAAGCAGTAATTGAGGAGGTGAAGTCCAGCACTGGTTTGATGGTTGCAAAAAATAAAGTCGGGAACTGCAAGGAAAAACAACGGGCTTCTCAGTGCCTCATTATCAAGGCTGGACTACTTGCGGGCTCCCTGATTGCCATGACATTGGCCGACTCAGAAGTGGAAGGAGGAGGCAGTGGAGAAGTGCCGGGATCATCAGGGCCTGACCAGTCCGTCCTGCAATGTGAGTTTCACTGCGACTCTGAAGAAATGGCAGCAGAATTCCAGTCAATGCGAGAGGAGGTGATGAGTAAGATCACTGACATCCATGGGGACATCCGTGAACTGGGGAGCCATGTGGAGGAGGCAGAGGTGAAGTTGGAGCAGCATGCAGAAATTCTTAACGATTTACAATTTGCAGTAGAGCAGCATAAGCAGCAGGCCCTGGAACAGACCTATAAGCTGGATGACCTTGAAAACTGGCCCAACGTAATAATGTCCGAACTAGAGTGGTCCCCAAGGCTAAGGAGGGAATGGAAGATGTCACAGACATTGTGAGATCTATCTTCAGGGAGCTGCTTTCTGAGGAGGAGTACCAGGCGCAGGGTGCTTCTATGGAGATTGAGAGGGCTCATACGGCAATGGAAAAGTCCCCTGGGGAATAAGCCCAGGGACATTATCGTACGCTTTCTGCATTTCCCAGATGCGGATCTGCTGCTGCGGAGATGCCGAGAGAAAAAAAACAGTACCATATTGAGATCTGCAGTGTCTCTCTACCAAGACCTTTCCACATTTACTTTGGTGAGGTATAAGGAGATGAAGCCTGTCATTGAGGTGCTCATCAAGGAAAAGAAAAGATACTCCTGATCTTTTCCCTTCCGCATGAACTTTGCAGTGGCTGGCAAGTGTGTTTTGGCTAAGGATTTGTCTGAGGACTGGCGAGGCCACAACGACCAGCTCCCTCTAAGTGGAAGACGGTGGGGGGTTCCATCTCATGACTGTTATTGACTATCATACATAGTATCATAGTATATGACGGCAGATAAAGACCAGTATGATCTTTATCTGTGGGGAACATGTGGGGGACAGGGACGCAAAGTTGTTTGAGTTTGGAGGTGGGCTGGATAGTATGGCTTTCTTTTGACTTTGGGGTCCCCAGTGCAGAGGAAGCCCCATGGAGTGGATGGAGAAACTCTGAGGTGGGGGGGGGGGGCTCTAGTGCAGGGAGGCGGGGAGGATGGCTATGCTGTTCCTGTTTATGTTGCTGATAGCTGTTCTTACATATTTATAAATGTGGGGGGATACAGATGCTTATGTTGGGGGGGCTGTGATGGGAGTAAGAGGGCGGAGGACTGGACATGAGTGACTGCAGGGAGGGATATGATATTTCCTCAGGTTCGCATGAATGGTTGACACCGAAGAGGGGAGGGATGGGGTGGGGGAGAAGGCAGGTAAAGTGGAGAGGGGGCCTTGCAGTGCAAGTAGGGATGGATGTCTATAGATGGTGCTGGACTCTGGATGAGTGGTTGCTGGATGTAGTGGAGGTGGCTCGCTGCCCGTATGAATGTGAGCCGGGAGAGTGGGGGATGAAACACTCCATATGCTGAAAGTCTTAACATTTAATGTTAAAGTTCTAAATTCTCCACAAAAGCGGTCTCTTTTGTTTAAAGAACTTCGGCTCCTGGGAGGGAACATGGTTCTGCTGCAGGAGATGCACCTCCATTTCTCCTGTACTGATTGGCTACGGAGGCGGTCCTTCACAGAGGTATGGGTGGTGTCTGATGCACAGGGGTGTAAGAAATGTGGGTTAGCTACTTTGTTTCGCCAATCCCTGCAGCCTCTGGTTGAGGAGGTGCAGCAGCATAAAGCAGGAAGATAGATTTTTTTTAAATGTGCAACTTAATGGGACCCTTTATACTATAGCCAATGTGCATGCTCCCAATGAGGGCCAGGCCCAGTTCTATGTATCAATGAAGGTATCCCTGATGGGCTTTGCACAGGGGCCTTTGGTCTTAGGAGGGGATTGTAATGGCTGTTTGCAGCCTTGCTTGGTCTCCACAGATTGGGGGCGCATAAACTGAGCAGCCCTAGGTGGGCATTGAGTAGTGTGTCGGGGGACCTGGGGCTTCATGATGTGTGCTGTGAGTGCCACCGGGGTTTCATGGCTATACATATTACTTGCTGGTACATCAGGTTCATACTCAAATTGATTATTTGCTGCTTGATCAGAGTTTGGTGGGCTGAATGTTGGTGGTGGAGTTGTGAGTAATAACTTGGTCAGATTATGCTACGTGTTGGGTGGAATTGGCGGACTCGGGGTCCCAGAGCTAGGCCCTACAGGGGGACTTTTATCAGTGGGCAGAGGTTGTTAGGGCACATGATTCGTACATACAGGAATATTTTGAGGTGGCATCACCCTTGTGTGGGACGCTTTTAGGGCCACAGCTTGGGGATGATTTATGGTAGAGGTGGCAGGATATCAGTGGAGGTGGCAGGATATCAGTGGAAGTGTGACCACGAGCTATGCTCTTTGCAAAATGAGGCTCAGCGTCTACAGCTCCAACATGCACAGATAGGGTTGAAATAGGTATGGACACAGTGGATGGAGGTTAGGGCGTGTTTGGACGAGCATGTGCAGCAGGGCCTGGAGTTTATGCGGTGCCGGTTGTGGCAAATGTTTTATGAGAAAGGGAATAAGGTTGGTAAACTGCTGGTGCTGCGCTTGTGCAAACAACGGGCAGTTCAGGTAGTCCTGGAAATTTGGGACAGCCAGGGGCAGACTTGGCTGGGCTCTAGGGAGATGCATGCCATCTTTGCAGAGTTTTTGGAAGAATTGTATACTGGGGAGTCAGTGTCCTGGGAGCAGATGACCGAGTATCTCCAGGAAGTGGGCTTAGAGTCACTGACGGACTCTGAACGGGAGTGCCTGGAGGCAGAAATTTCGGCCCATGAGGTACAGTTGGCCATTTGGGCCCTGTCGACTGGGAAGGCTCCTGGAGCTGATGGTTTCCCCCCCGGATAACTATAAAAAAGTATGAAATTCGGTTGGCTCCAGTCCTGACCGAAGTTTATAATGCGGTTCTACAGGGAATGGATCTGCCCCCCTTGCAGATGGAAACAATGACCTTGATGATACCTAAACCAGGTAAGCCTCAAACTGAAGCAGCATCTTATCATCCCCTATCCCTACTTAACATTGATGTAAAAATTTTGGCAAAGATACTGGTTATGCGGCTGAATCCGATTCTCCCCCGGCTTGTTCATGGTGATCAGATGAGGTTTGTGGCAGGGAGGCAGGCAGTGGATAACATATGGCAGATGATGCAGGTTGTCTATGTGGCCAGGCAGGAAAAACAGCCAACACTCCTTTTAGGAGTGGACACGGAGAAAGCCTTTGATAGGGTGAACTGGGAGATTTTGTGGGGGGGCCTGTTACTGTCCTAGTTTGGTAGAGTTGTAGTGATAAAAATGGTGATTCTACCTCACTTCCTCTATCTTTTCCAGGTGCTGCATGTTGAGCTACCCCCAGGGGTCCTGGAGACTTGGCAGAGGCTGCTGTTGAAGTTTATTTGGCAATACCGGCACCCTAGAATAGCTCAGTGTGTTTTGTATGCCCATCGTCAGAAGAGGAGGATGGGGGTCCCTAAGTTGTGTTGGTTCTATGTGGCAGCTCAGAGTCAGGTAGGGTGGAATGGATGGACCCAGCCAGTACCAAATGCTGGGTCCACCTTGAGAGAGCGCTGGTGGGGTGCCGGAGCAAGGGGAGCAGCTGTGGCTGCGAGCAGGTCTGCATCAGAGAAGGGCTTGTGTGAATCCCTATGTGGAGCATACTATACGCTGCTGGAATAAATACTTTCGGCTGAGGGGGTCCTCCCTGTCCCCTCTGTCTCCCATAGTGAATAATAAGGCCTTTGGACAGGGTAGCACCTCGGTTATTTTTCGCCATTGGGTGCGGGAGGGCCTGAGCCGGGTGGGTCAACTTTTTGAAGATGGTCGCTTGCTCTCATTTAATAAACTGCAGGAGGAGTTTGCCCTGCCCCGCCATCATGCCTTTTACCATGCTCAGTTGGTGCACTGGGTGGGGAAGAAGGAGATTAAAAATCAGGTGGTGCGACCCCTTTCAGATTTGGAATCCCTCAGATGTCCACCAGGGGGCTGATAACTGCTCTCTATTCATGCCAGCAGAAAAAGGACCACAGGGCGGGGAAACACAGGGAGTACTGGGCCTGAGAACTGGGATTCTCTTATGATAAGCAGCAATGGAAGCAGACTGATGGTCAGTTTTAGAAATGCTCACTTGCAGTTAATGCCCGAGAGAATAATTATAAACTACTGTATGATTGGTAGATGACCACTGTGCAGTTCGCCTGGGCTTACCCGGGAGTATTGGATGCATGTTGGCAAAAGTGTGGCTTGAGTGGAACTTTAGCGCATGTGTGGTGGCCATATTCTAAAGTGAGGGGTTACTGGCAGGGTATTCAGTTTCGAGTAGCGAGGCTTCTTGGCAATGGAAAGGGGGATTGTCACAAGGAAGTGGGGTCAGGCATGCTTTGAACAAATTTGGGATCCTTTTGTGAAAATGCATGGTAGGAGTAATGCAGTGTAAATGTGTTTGATAGAGGACGTGGAGAAGGCCTTCATCTTGGGGGGAGGGGAAGGGGGGGGGGGTAGTTGGCGAGGTGGGTGTTGTATATGGATGGGTGAGCTCTGGTAGAAAACATTATATAAAAATGTGGCTGTTTAATTGCGATGGAAGTATTTCCTTTTTCTTCCTTGTGACATTGTTTGTGTCGTCTGTGTTGGTATGCTGTAATTTGTTATTTGCTTAATAAAGCCTTGAAACATGAAAAAAAAAAACCAATAGAGTACCAATCCCTCTTTTTACATCCAAACATTTCCAATTAGAAGTATATACAAACCATCAATATAAAAGGTATATTCCTACTGCACTTTCCCAGTCACACAAGCAGGGTCTGCCCGTCCATTAGGTGGGTTAGGTGGCTGCCTAGGGTGGCAGACCTCTGTGAGCAGTACGGCACAGCACAGAACAGTACAGTGCCCAAGAAAGCTAATAGAATGCCAGGAATCATAAGGAAAGGAATGGAGAATAAAACCAAAGATAGTATAATGCCTCTGTATCAAACCATGGTTTGACCGCACCTTGAAAATTGTATGTAATTCTGGTCGCCGTATCTTAAAAAGGATACAGCGGAATTAGAAAAGGTATAGACATATGTCCCAACAGGTAGTTTCAAAGATTGTATATAGTTCCCCTGGTTTACCTCCATTTTAATTCCCTGTTATCTGTAAACGAAAGCCAGTTATTTGGCCTATGTGTTTTATTGTTACAATGTAAACTGCACTGATGACAAATAGCGCGGTATATAAGAAATGTTAAATAAATAAAAATAAATAAATAAATAGAGAAGAGCCACCTAAATGGTAAAGGGGATGGAAGGATACTCCTATGAGGAAAGGCTAAAAAGGTTAGGGCTCTTTAACCTGGAAAAGAGACGGCTGAGGGGAGATATGATAGAAGTCTATAAATTAATGAATGGTGTGGAACAGGTTAACATAGATCGATTGTTTACGCCATCAAAAAGTAGAAAGACTAGAGGACATGCAATGAAGCTACAATGTAATCCATTTAAGACTAATAAGAGAAAACATGTTTTCACTCAACGCGTAATCAAACTCTGGAATTTGTTACCGGAGGATGTAGTAAAGGCTGTTAGTGTAGCCGGGTTTTAAAAAGGTTTGGACAAGTTCCTGGAGGAAAGGTCCATAAACCATTATTAAAAAGGTCCCGGGAAATCCACTGCTTATCCCAGGACGAGCATTGTGCAAGCTGTGGACTTTGACTACCTGCCAGGTACTTGTGACCTGGACTGGCCACTGTTGGAAACAGGATACTGGGTCTCTTGGACCTTGGTCTGACCCAGTAAGGCATTTCTTCTGTTTTAAGTTCTTATGTTCTGAGAGGAGGTTGTGTCTGAGGGGGTCAGAAGCAGCAGGCCATGTATGGTATTTGTAGTCCCTGATTTTACTCATTGGATTCAGTGCTGCAGGTCTCATAATGCATCAGGATGAGATTGTCAGAAATCCAGGACTAGCTTAAAATCTCACTCCTGGAACTGGGTGACTTGGCAACTCTGCAAGCCCAGTGTCCTGTCTCTACTAGCGGCCAATCCAGGTGACTTGGAAGTACCTGTTAGATCCCAAACATGAACATAAGAGCATAAGAAATACCATACTGGGTCAGACCAAGTCCATCAAACCCTGTATCCTGCTTCCAGCAGTGGCCAATCCAGGTCACAAGTACCTGGCAATTTCCCAAAAAAGTACACAACCTATTTTATGTTATTCCCTCCTAAAAGCTGGATGTGCCACAGCAAATACACACATTCTAACTCTCCAATCAGTTTTCAGACTTCTGGCCTTTACATAGAAACCTATGAGGGTGTTATTTAAAAGGATTTAGCAGGTTAGCAGGACCTGCTGACCAACCAGGGCTGGTGTTGCCATTAGGCGAACTAGGCAGTTGCCTAGAGAAGCAAACTCTGGGAGAAGCAGAAAGTGCACCCAAAGAAGCAGGCCTCCGATCTCCCACCCCTGCCACGTTTCTCTGGGACCAACAAGAGCAATCAAAGAAAAGAGAAGCACAGTGTGGAGGGAAGCTCCTGAACCCCTGTGCAGCTGGCCCCACCCCCTCCGATGCAGATGTACTGTTTGCATTGGAGCAGGAGCAGCCGCACTTTCAGAGCACAGTACATGGCGGTTCTGAGGCTTTCCTATGTGCTGCACGTCTCTTCTCCTTTATTGCCTTGTCTCTCTGTTGCTGGTCCTGGAGAGATGTAATGACGGCAGCAGCAGTAAGGGCAAGGGCAGGGATGAAAAGAATGAGACCTGTCTAGGGCACCTAATGTCCTTGCACTGGCTAAACCTCACTGATCCTGATATTCACCAGCACCCTCTGGATCACACCCCTGAATATCTGCACCGACTGCAGAAGAGACACCCGATAAATCCAGGGTGATCTGGGGGAAGAGTGCGGGCAGTCACAGCAGCTATCCAATCAGTGATGTTACTGAGCCACTCACCAGACTGCAAAACCATAGAACGTTTGGACAGGTCAATGGTTGTCCTAACTTTATGCAGTTTAGCGTCTCAATATCGCCACGGACCAGATAGCTGCTGCAATCACCGGGGAAGCCAGATATTCAGAAATGAACACTGGATAGACTCCAGCTCTGCTTATCTGATTTTACTTGCAGCGGCGGCAGTGAGGCACCTTAAAAGCACTGGTCACTGCCGCTGAATTTCGACCCCCTATGTCAGTGATGGCTAACCTTTCTGAGCCCGAGTGCCCAAACTGCCGCACAAAACCAAAGAATTTCCTCAAAGTGCCAGCACGTCAATTAAACCTCAGCTCAGTTACACATGCAGAACATAGACCATCACCAAACAAGGAATCACAATTTAGAAACAGGAAGGCAATAATTAAACTGGGAACCCCAAAAGCCAAACTTGGAATGTACAACACTGTAGAAATAAAACTATAAATTAATTTCCTCTTGTACCAAACAAAGCACAGACGTTAATGATGCACATTTCCCAGAGGTTTCATATTCCAGTTAATAAATTCAAAATAAAGAGATATCTTTCTACCTTTTGTGCATTTTTTTTCAGTTGCAATTGCTCCAGCCACTTTCTTCTGGTTTCTTCATGTTTTCTGCTAACTCTCCATCGTCTGCTGTCCATTTGTTCTTTCTTCTCTCTTCTAGTCTTTTTTTCCATTCTCTCTCTCTACATCTGCTTTAACATATTAATCTTTCTCCTTTTGCTCTTTCCTCATTCCTATTTCATCCACACAAATTTTACCGCTCCATCCTCAATCCCCACTTACTCTCCCAATACCCGGCCAATTGTAGATTTTTCATTCCTCCCACACAAAATATTTTTCCCCTCTCCATTTTACTCTCCCAGCCCCATCCCATTCTAATCCTCCGCCAACATCAGCTCCCTTCTAGTTCCAGTCTCACCCAGCATCCATTCCTTTCTAGTCCCTGCATCAGCCCATTTCCAGTCCTAGCCCCCCATCAACCCATTTCCAGTCCTAGCTCCCCCATCCATTTTCAGTCTGAGTCCCTTCATCAGCTCATTTCCAATCCTAGCCCCCCATCAGCCCATTTCTAGTCATTTCCTAGCCCCATCATCAGCCCATGTCAAATCATAGCTCCCCTCCACTCAGTACAATTCCAGTCCAAGCCCCCCCCATGAGCCTACTTCCAGTTCTAGCCCCTCCATGAGTCCATTTCAATTCAAGCCCCCACCACAGCCCATTTCCAATCTTAGCTCCCCCCAACAGCCCATTTCCAGTCCTATCCTAGCTGCTCCATCAGCCCATTTTCAGTCCTAGCTCCCTTCCCTCACAGCCCATTTCCATTCCAAGCTCCCTCCCCATCAGCTATTTGCAGTTCAAGCCTCCCCTTCCACTCAGCCCATTTCCAGTCATAGCAACCCCCCAACCCATTACCAGTCCTAGCCCCCCATCAACCCACTTCCAGTCCTAAACCCCCATCACCCCATTTTCAGTTTAAGCCCCCCCTATAACCCATTACCAGTCCTAACCCCCCATCACCCCATTTCCAGACATCCCCCATCAGCCCAAAGCCCATTACCAGTCCTAACCCCCCCATAACCCATTACCAGTCTTAACCCCCCCCATAGCCCATTACCAGTCCTAACCCCCCCATAGCCCATTACCAGTCCTAACCCCGCATCAGACCACTTCGAGTCTTCAACCCATCAGCCCATTTCATGTCAGCCCCCCATAGCCAATTGCCAGTCCTAAAACCCCCCCATCAGCCCACAGCCCATTACTAGTCCTAACCACATCAGCCCACCTCAAGTCCTAACCCCTCCCCATCAGTCCATTTCCTGTCCTACCCCCCCCCCATAGCCCATTATCAGTCCTAACCCCCCCCCCATAGCCCATTAGCAGTTCTAACCCCCCATAACCTCATTTCCAGACAGCCCCCCATCAGCCCACAGCCCATTACCAGTCTTAACCCCCCATAGCCCATTACTAGTCCTAACCCCCCCAACAGCCCACAGCCCATCAAGTCCTAACCCCTCCCCATCAGCCCATTTCCTGTCCTAGCCCCCCCCATAGCCCATTATCAGTCCTAACCCCCATCACCCCATTTCCAGACAGCCCCCATCAGCCCAAAGCCCATTAGCAGTCTTAACCCCCCCATAGCCCATTACCAGTCCTAACCCCCCATCACCCCATTTCCAGACAGCCCCCATCAGCCCACAGCCCATTAGCAGTCCTACCCCCCTTAGCCCATTAGCAGTCCTACCCCCCCAGCCCATTAGCAGTCCTACCCGCTACCCCCCCCCCAGCCCATTAGCATTCCTACCCCCCTAGCCCATTAGCAGTCCTACACCCCCACCCTAGCCCATTAGCAGTCCTAACCCCCCCCCCCATGGCATATTAAAAAAAAAAAGAAAAAGCTGGCTCTGGCTGCTGCCGCGGACGCGGCAGAATGCAATGTCCCGTGGGGCCCCCTCCGCCCGCTAAGCCCCTCTGCAAGGGCTTTCAGATTCGCGAGGGAGAGCTTCTCCCTCGCGTCTCTGTTAAGCCCGCAGGGGCTAATGGGAAATTTCCCATCAGTCCCTCGCGTCTAAAGGGGCTGATGGGAAATTTCCCATTAGCCCCTGCGGGCTTAACAGAGACGCGAGGGAGACGCTCTCCCTCGCGAATCTGAAAGCCCTTGCAGAGGGGCTTAGCGGGCGGAGGGGGCCCCGCGGGACACTGCACTCTGCCGTGTCCGCGGCAGCAGCCAGAGCCAGCTTTTTCTTTTTTGCGGACCTACCCGCGTGCCAGCTGCAAGGCCTTCGCGTGCCACAGCTGGCACGCGTGCCATAGGTTCGCCATCGCTGCCCTATGTTATTTGTTCATATAAACCTCTTGCTTAAGATGAGTAGTTGATTCAAATAACACTGGTCAACATTGAAATTGTTACTGACCTTAAAAGGCCCTAATCTGTAGTATCTTGGTGAGCTGAACACGAATATAGCATTAAAAAAATTTTATTGGCTCTCGTTTTGAAGATATTGCATGTAGTTCATTTTTGATGTTTCACCGTGTAAATTTATCCAGTAGGACATCAACAACATCCCAAATAAGCCTTGAATGATGTAATATTGCATCACATTGCATAATACCAGCATGCACACATCATCCAGAGTTGATTGCATCATTTTCTGATGCAATGCAATACTACTGCCAGACGGCTGCTGAAGCCATCTGACATCAGCAGTGTACTATACACAGTCGAAAAGGTTGAGCATTTAAAATATTTCAGACTGTGTGCGAGACAGTTTAAACTACTGTTACATGTAACTTTTATTAATCATATAATTTTAGCCATTTAGGTACAATACAGAACAGTAATGCCGCGAAAGTGCGTTAATACCGTTGACAATTTCTTCTACATTTGTGGGGAAGTGACATTTGCCAACCAGAAGAAAAGTATCACTTCTCAACTGAAGAAGGCATATCATCTTTACTTCGGATGCAAGATTGGTGACCAAGACAAGCCTTGGGCCACGCATATATGCTGCACTACATGTACAACACAGCTTTCACAGTGGTTGAATTGCAGAAGACCGTCAATGCCGTTTGCAGTCTCCATGGTGTGGAGAGAGCCAAGCAACCACATAAATGACTGTTACTTCTGCTTGGTTCCTCCTCTTTCCAGCGGAATAACGAAGCAAAAGAAGTCGAGCATAGTCTACCCAAACATTCCATCTGCATTGAGACCAGTTCCACATGGTGAGGGACTTCCTATTCCAGAACCTCCATCAGAATATTCTCTTGATTCATCTGATGAGGACAAGGGTGAGCCGACCTGTTCTTCTCCTGGTCCGTCAGCATGCAGTGACCCAGATTTTCACTGGGATGCATATCAACTCCACACAGAATAACACAGGAAGAACTAAATGACCTGGTTCATGATTTGGACTTATCCAAGAACAAGGCAGAATTGCTAGGATCAAGACTCCAAGAATGGAATCTTCTAGAAGATGATGTCAACATTACTTCATATTGAAAGCGCCACCAGCAGTTGGAGCCTTTCTTCAGAAAGGAAAGTAATCTGGTATTCTGTTCCGATATTGAAAGCCTCATGAATGCCTTAAAAATCACTCATGACCCACAAGACTGGCAACTATAGATTCTTCAAAACTGAGTTTGAAGGCTGTGCTTTTGAACAATGGAAACCATCTTCCATCTATTCCACATGAAAGAGACATACGATAACTTAAAGCATCTACTGACTTCCATTAACTATAACAAGTACAGCTGGCACCTCTGTGGTGACTTGAAGGTAGCTTCCCTTTTAATAGGACTGCAGCAGGGATATATAAAATACATGTGTTTCTTATGTGAGTGGGATAGAAGAGCAAGGGATTGGCACTACTTGCGGAAGTAATGGAATCGCAGTCAAAATGTAACTGTTGGAGAGAAGAATATCCAGCACCCAGCTCTGGGTTGAGGCTCACAAAATCCTGCTACCACCCCTTCACATCAAACTAAAACTAGGTTTGATGAAAAACTTCGTGAAAGCCATGGACCGCATTTTGCCAGCTTTCCGATACCTGCATGAAAAATTCCCTTGACTCAGCGAAGCAAAGATTAAAGAGGGAGTTTTTGTGGGTCCTCAGATTCGAGAGCTCTTCAAAGATGACCAGTTCAACAACTTGCTGCAGAGTGATGTGAAACAAGCATGGAATGCTTTTCGCCTAGTGCCAACAAACTTTCTCGGGAATGTTAGGGCAGAAAACTACAAAGAACTAGTAGAAGACATGCTGATGCAGTATCAGAAACTTGGCTGCAATATGTCTCTAAAGATCCATTTCCTTGATTCCCATCTCGATTTCTTTCCTGACAACTGTGGTATGGTTAGTGATGAACAGGGCGAACGTTTTCACCAGGATATCGCAACGATGGAGCAAAGATACCAGGGAAAATGGTCCATTACAATGCTGGCTGACTACTGCTGGACACTCCCTGGAGAAGCTCCCGAACAGCTGTACAAGAGACAGGCGAAAAAATCTAAGAAGTAGTCTATGACTTGGTTTTTTACAGGTATTAACTGAAGGCCTATTATATTTACTATTGACATGCTTTTTGTGATGTAAACATTAATTCTTGTAGATTACAAAAAAACTAGAGCCAACTTTGCAATTTCACTGTCATATTCGTGTTCAGCATATAAAAATTTATAAGAAATGGCTATTTTTATTTCAGTAACATGACTTTTGTAAAAATTTGTTGACCAGTGAATTTGAAAGCATTTATATTTGTCTGCTGTTCAGCTACCTCAATTTAATCATGTCTTCCCTACTGGTAGAGTCCAAGTTTCTTGATACAATGGTAGCCTTAGAAGATACCTTTCAGATTTGCCCTTTCATCTAGTCTAAAAGCTGCCCTGTCTCCTTCTTAATTGTTAGCACCAGTAGCTAAATTCTACCCTTGTTAAGGCTGAGCCCATCCCAACAGAAGCGGCTCCCCCTTCCTCAAATGTTCCTCAGGTCTTAACAAATCTGAAGTTCTTCTCTCTACATCATTGTCTCATCATACATCGAAACTCTGGAGCTCAGCCTTTCTCTGGGGTCCTCTGCATGTAACTGGGAACTTTTCTGAGAATGCTAGCCTGGAACCTCATGATTTGAATTGCTTCTCTAAATGCTCAGTGACATATTGTGGATCTCCAGTGCCTGAGGTCTGATGTTTACATCTGTACCCCTCCCCCCATATACATATCAACTCCAACCCCCTACTCTCCCTCTAAGAGTCCAATCCAAGTTAACAACAGAAGAGCGCAGCTGTGGTGCAGGGGCCTAGTGCTTCTCTAACCTGCTCTTCCTGTAGCTGGCACCTCTCCTGCCTTTGTGGTTCACAGGTTTGATCAGCTGTTTGACCTGCTTGGTGCTCTGCAGATTTTTAATGCAAACTAATTGCCAGCAGCAGGAAAAACAGTTTAGAGAAGCAGCTGGCCTTCCGTCCTGCTGACTCCACTCCCGTTCTATCAGCTGAAATTGGACAAGTGGAAGGGAGTGAACTGGAGAGGTGATGGATGCATCTATGAGTAGTGGGCAAGGGCATTAATAGGTACTAAAAAAGCCCTCCCAAGATTTTGATTATTAAAAAAATAATCATGACCTCCCCCCCCCGTTCTATGAATGATCCTATAAAAACACATAATTGGTATCAGATCACCAGCGTTCCCACCACTGAGAGTGGTGCAGCAATATTGCAGTTTCAATGGCAAGGTGCAGGCAAGTTCTGAATGATTTCCAGTGGACCTACCTGCCCCTTCCTGACTGAAATCATGAGGAAGCAAAACAAAATGGGATGCTGGACCTAGAGGGAGGGGAGGCAAGAAGAGATGTTGGACCTGGAAAGTGATAGGAAGGGAAGCAAGTAGGATATGCTGGACCGGGGTGTAGCGGGGCGGTGGGAAGGGAAGCAAGGAAGAGATGTTGGACCTGGAAAATGATAGGAAGGGAAGCAAGTAGGATATGCTGGACCGGGGTGTAGCGGGGTGGTGGGAAGAGAAGCAAGGAAGAGATGTTGGACCTGGAAAGTGATAGGAAGGGAAGCAAGTAGGATATGCTGGACCGGGGTGTAGCAGGGCGGTGGGAAGGGAAGCAAGGAAGAGATGTTGTACGCCAACGTTCCCTCCAAGGTATGTGGCAGATTTGACTTAACTCTGCGCACAGTCATTGAAACATGTTCCACTGCAAAAACTCACAGACTTGCAACTGAGAACTATAGAAAGGACTGGCAGACTGCAACAGACAAGCATCAGTGAAGTGTGCATAGCTACTGCAACATGCAGCGGGAGAGTAGCTAACCTGCAACTAGATCTGCTGCATGTAAGTACTGTGGCAATGCACATAAGCGAGTGAAAGAACATGGTCCATTATATGGGAAAACATGTCAGCTAGGTGCTGGCCCAAATCACATTGCCTATCAAGCAGGAAGCAGAACACAGCACATAAGCTGTAGAAACTGGAAGAGATATCAGTCAGATGATGTGGACTTGCTCAATCCTAAGAGTGAGCAAAGGGAAAAGAATGGTTTGTAAATCTCAGACTGAAGATTATGGTATAATCTTGTCAGCCGACTCTGAAGCAACATGTAATGTCATGTGCCTGAAAGACAAAATGAGGTTGGCTTTGAATGCACCCCTGCAGCCAAGTGGCACCAAACTAAAACTATATTCAGGAGAGCTCATACAATCCTTGTGACTTCTTCACATGCAATGCAGCATACTGCTTTTGGATCCTGATCCCCAGAGCCTCCTGTTCACCTCCTAGGTGTTTCTTTACCATTCCCCTAGATATAGTCTAGTCCACAGTTGTGTTGTCTGTCTTGATTAGAATGTAAGAGCCTATGAGCAGGGACTGTCTCTTACATGTCTCTATACAGAGCTGCATATGCCTTGTAGTGCTATACAAATGATCAGTAGTAGTAATAGTAGTGCTGGACATACTCATAAGCTTGAATTTGAGACAGTGAAAGCAAATCACAAGTCACTGCTGTCTGCTTCAACATGTGAGCACCTTGGGCTGATCCAGTTCACCATTCCTGCAGAGCTGAACCAGATAGAACATTAATGAACCAGACCATTGTCGGGACAACAAATAATTAGTACCTATCATGATGTCTTTCATTGCTGATGGAATCTCATTCCAGGAGAAGTTCATTATGAACTCAGCTCCAAGAGACTACACACAACTAAGCTTTCAGACTTTACAACTGCCTGTTTTTTTTTAACTATAAATTGTTAACTATTGGATATAAGTTTTTAGGAATATTCAGATTGCCTACATTCCTGCATAGCCTTTAAATAAATTATCTGAGTGTGCACTCAGTTAATATAAGGTCTACTGGCCAGGAACACTTGTGGTATATAGCTACTTGGAATAGAAGTAAGAACATAAGAACATGAGATATGCCATACTGGGTCAAACCAAGGTCCATCAAGCCCAGTATCCTGTTTCCAACAGTGGCCAATCTAGGTCATACGTACCTAGAAGTTTCCCCAAAAGACACAGGCTCCGCAATGCTTGTACCGGGTCAAGCATTGATATCCTGGGTCGCTTCTTAATAATGGTTTATGGACATTTCCTCCAGGAACTTGTCCAAACCTTTTTTAAACCCAGCTACACTAACAGCTTTTACTACATCCTCCGGTAACAAATTCCAGAGTTTGATTACACGTTGAGTGAAAAAAATATTTTCTTTTATTAGTCTTAAATAGTTTACCCTGTAGCTTCATTGCATGTCCCCTAGTCTTTCTATATTCTGATAACGTAAACAATCGATCTACGTTTACCCGTTCCACTCCGTTCATTAATTTATAGACTTCTATCATATCTCCCCTCAGCTGTCTCTTTTCCAGGTTAAAGAGCCCTAACCTTTTTAGCCTTTCTTCATAGGAGTATCCTTCCATCCCCTTTACCACATTAGTGGCTCTTCTCTGAACCTTTCCTAATAACGCTATATCCTTTTTAAGATACTGCGACCAGAATTGCACACAATATTTAAGGTGCGGTCTCACCATGGAAAGATATAGAGGCATTATAATATCTTTTGTTTTATTTTCCATTCCTTTCCTTATGATACCTAGCATTCTATTTGCTCTCTTGGCTGCCGCTGCACACTGGGCCGAGGGTTTTAACATGCTATCCACAATGACGCCTAAATCTTTTTCCTGGGTGGTGGTTCCTAATGTGGAATCTTGCATCGTGTAACCATAGTTTGGGTTGTTCTTCCCTAGGTGCATAACTTTGCACTTGTCCACATTAAATTTCATCTGCCATTTTGATGCCCAGTCTTCCAATTTATCAAGATCCTCTTGTGATTTTCCACAATCCTCTTGGGTTTTAACAACTTTAAATAGTTTTGTGTCATCTGCAAATTTGATAACCTCACTCATTATTCCACTTTCCAGGTCATTTATGAATATGTCAAAAAGCAGCGGACCCAGCACAGATCCCTGGGGTACACCACTATTCACTTTTCTCCATTGGGAAAATTGGCCATTTAGCCCAACCCTCTGCTTTCTATCTTTTAACCAGGTCTTGATCCACAGTAGTACACTGCCTCCTATCCCATGACTCTTTAGTTTTGCCAAACGTCTCTGATGAGGGACCTTGTCAAAGGCTTTCTGAAAGTCCAGATACACTATATCAACCGACTCACCTTTGTCCACCTGTTTATTCACACTTTCAAAAAAACATAACAGATTAGTAAGACAAGATCTTCCTTGTCTAAAGCCATGTTGGCTATCTCCCATTAAGCCATGACTATCTACATGCTAAGTAATTTTATTCTTTATGATGGTTTCTACCATTTTTCCTAGTACTGACGTGAGGCTCACTGGTCTGTAGTTTCCTGGCTCACCCCTGGAACCCTTTTTAAAATTTGGTGTTACATTGGCGATCCTCCAATCTTCAGGTATTAGAGATGATTTTAATGATAGTTCACAGATTATTAATAGCAGGTCTGCAATCTCATTTTTCAATTCTTTCAACACCCTTGGATGTATACCATCCGGCCCAGGTGATTTGCTACTCTTCAGTTTATCTAATAGTTGTAATACATCTTCCCGATGTATCGATATTTCCTTCAATTCTTCCGCACCTTTAAATACCACTTCAGTCATGGGTAACATCCCTATATTTTCCTCATTAAAGATTGATGCAAAGAATTCATTCAGTCTCTCCGCTGTCGGCTTGTTGCCTCTTAGTGCCCCTTTAACTCTTCTATCATCTAATGGACCAACTGACTCTCTCACAGGTTTTTTGCTACGAATGTACTTGAAAAAATCTTTATTTTGCGTTTTTGCTTCTGCAGCAAGCTTCTTCTCAAATTCTCCCTTTGCCTGCTTTATCAATGCCTTGCATTTGACTTGCCAGTGCTTGTGCTGTTTCCAGGTTTCGTCGTTTGGCTCTTTTTTCTATTTCCTGAAAGATACTTTTTTGGCAACAACAGCCTCTCTGACCTCACCTTTAAACCATGCTGGCAGTTTTTTGGACTTCCTTCCACTTTTCTTAAAGCGTGGAATACAGCTGGTCTGGGCTTCCAAGATAGTATTTTTCAACAACACCCAAGCTTTATGTAAGTCTTTAACCTTTGCAACTGCTCCTTTTAGTTTTTTCTTAACTATTTTCCTCATTTTATCATAGTCTCCCTTTCGAAAGTTAAAAGGTAGTACTGTGGATTTCCTTACTATCCCTCCTCCACTAATTAAATCAAAGGCGATCCTGCTATGATCACTATTGCCAAGTGGCCCCAACACCAGATCTCTTGCACTAGATCTGGTGTTCCACTAAGGACTAGGTCTAATATGGCTTCCCCTCTAGTCGGTTCATGAACCAGCTGCTCCAAGAAGCAGTCATTTATGTCATCTAGGAACTTTATGTCCCTAACATGTCCTGCCGTGACACTAACCCAGTCGATACCGGGGTAATTGAAATCACCCATTATTATTACTGCGCTGTAACTTTTGTTAGCTTCCTTGATTTCTTTGAGCATTTCATCATCCATTTGTTCATTCTGGCCAGGCAGTCGATAGTACACTGCCATCGCCTTCCCCTTTTTACATGGAATTTCAATCCATAGAGATTCTACAGCAAATTTTGTTTCCTGCAAAACTTTAATCCTTTCTGACTCAATGCCCTCTCTAACATAGAGCACAACCCCTCCACCAATGTGATCAGCTCTATCATTACAATGTAGTTTGTACCCAGGTATCACAGTGTCCCACTGGTTGTCCTCCTTCCACCATGTCTCTGATATTCCAATCATATCTAACCGCTCATTTAGTGCTATATATTCTAACTCTCCCATCTTATTTTTTAGACTTCTAGCATTTGCATACAAGCATTTTAGAGACTGTATTTTATTCATATTAATTTGGCTATTGGTAGACATGGGTAATTTGGGATCTTTAAGCTTTCTCTGCTCCATACTCGAGGGCATTTGGGCTACTTTACTCTTTTTTGGAACCGCTCTGCTTTTGGTAGTATCCTTCAAGGATACATTCTTCAGAATCATCCGCTCTTGGGTGACTGTCGGCTTTCCCCTATTATCTAGTTTAAAAGCTGCTCTATCTCCTTTTTAAAGGTTAATGCCAGCAGCCTGGTTCCAACCCGGTTAAGGTGAAGCCCATCCCTTCGGAAGAGCCCCTCCTTTCCCCAGAATGTTCCCCAGTTCCTAATAAATCCAAAACCCTCATCTCTGCACCATTGTCTCATCCACGCATTGAGACTCCGGAGCTCTGCCTGCCTTTTGGGTTCTGCACGTGGAAGGGGAAGCATTTCAGAGAACACTACCCTGGAAGTTCTGGATTCCAACTTCCTACCTAAAAGCTTAAATTTAGCCTCCAGAACCTCCCTACCACATTTTCCTATGTCATTGGTACCGACATGTACCAAGACAGCAGACTCCTCCCCAGCACTATCCAAGACATTATCTAGGTGGTGCGTGAGGTCCGCTACCTTCGCACCAGGCAGGCATGTTACCAGGCGATCCTCACGTCCACCAGCTACCCAGCTATCTACATGCCTAATGATCGAATCATCAACTATAACGGCTGTCCTAACCCTTCCCTCATGGGCACATGGCCCTGGAGAAACTTCCTCGGTGTGAGAGGGTTTTACATCACCTGGAGGACAGGTCCTAGTTACAGGATCACTTCCTGCCACACCAGGGTGATGCTCTCCTGTCTTGTGACCTCTCTCCTCCATGGCAACAGGGATGCTGCCAGACTGGAGGTGGGACTTCAGGACTATATCCCTGTAGGTCTTGTCTATGTACCTTTCTGTCTTTCTTATGTTTTCCAAGTCTGCTACTCTAGCCTCTAGAGAACAGACTCGTTCCCTGAGAGCAAAGAGCTCCTTGCACCTAGTGCACACGTAAGACCTCTCACCAACTGGGAGAAAATCATACATGTGACACTCAATGCAAAAGACTGGAAAGCCCCCATCTCGCTGCTGGACTGCTGTCTGCATCTTACTTTTAAGATTTTGTTTAGATCTTTAAGTTCTTAACTTACTAAGGGTTGCTATGGATATTTATACCAATAAAACTGTACCTAATACGTTTAATATACCTTGTTCACCTGAAGCTTAATTAATCTCAAGTCCTTAGTGTATGACTGATTTGGGTAACGAGCTTCACCTGAGAGCACCCCCTGTCTTTTAAGATGTGTAAGTACCTATAAAGCTACAATAATTATCCCAGGGGTGGGTGGGTGTGGGGAGGGAGGGAGGGAAATAACACTTATTAAAAGAGGGCTGCTACACAGTACCCTGTCCTGTGCTACTGAGGTAAGCTATATTCTTATTTGATTTAAATTATAGCTCTTTGCTGCTGCTAGGCTCTAACTTATTATGAAATTTAAACTACAAGCTCTCTGCTGGGTTCTAAATTTAACCAGAAAGCTCTCTTCTGTGTTTTAAATTTAAACTAAAAGTACTTTGCTGATGCTAGGCCCTGAGTGACTATTAAATTTAAACTACAAGCTCTCTGCTGGGTTCCAAATTAAACCAGAAAGCTCTCTTCTGTGTTTTAAATTTAAACTAAAAGTACTTTGCTGATGCTAGGCCCTGAGTGACTATTAAATTTAAACTACAGCTCTCTGCTGGGTTCCAAATTTAACCAGAAAGCTTTCTTTTGTGTTATAAATTTAAACTAAAAGTACTTTGCTGATATTAGGCCCTGAGTGACTTTTAAATTAAAACTACAAGCACTCTGCTGGGTATGAAATGTAACCATTTGCTTTTAGATTTGCAGAGACGTGGTCTTCTACTTAAGTTTCCTACTTAATTTTGCAGCAAAGGACCATTTAATCAGCATGTCGTGTATTCAATGCAATAACTGTGGTACGTCATTCTGAGAAGAATCATTTGGAACCAAAGAGCTTGCCCTATATACCTCAAGTTAGCTGCTATGCATAAAGAATTGATTCTATTAAGGGAAGAATTAGCTGCAATTAAACACACCTCTTCTAGGGTACAAACTGAACAAAATCCACCACCGCTCCCATAAAGAATCATACAACCCAGGAACAAATGGATCACAGTGGTCTCTGGTAGGTTGCGACCTGTAACACAGAGATACCCTATACATCAAGAGATATCCCTGCATAATGCCTTCTCTGCCTTGGATAATCAGGGTGCCCAATCTGTGGAAACTGAAGTGACTTAAATGAGAGAGTCAATGCCCAATCTACTGATAATTTATTATTATTTATTATTTATTTATTACAAATTCTTATATACCGCGCTATTTAGTATCAGTGTGGTTTACATAATAACAACATTTTGCATTAGAAACAAGATCTTTTGCTTACATTGTAACAGGGATTGTAACTTGGAAGTAACAGGGTAACTATATACAGTTCAAAACAAAGGAGCTAATAGTTATTTAAGTAATATTATCTAATATAGTCATAATGTAATCATGCTCATTGAGAATGTGCCTACTGTTGAGTTTATTTTGTAAATCATGAGAATTATGTTGTTGTTATGTATCAAATATGAAGAAAAAAATCACAAAACAGAAAACTACTACTACCTGGAGATTCCATCATCAGAGGCACCAACTTGGGAACACAGTTCAAAGGAGAGAAGATGGTCAAATGCCTCCCAGGCTCATCAGCCAGCAGGAATATGAACCAAATTATTGGTATAGTTAGTGCAGAAAGTGAGCATTCCAAAATTGATGTTGTCATCCACTTGGGTGCAAATGATCTGGCTAGAAACAGTGCCTCTGCAGTTCAAAGGGACTTCCAGACTCTCGGAGAGAAACTCAAGCCCATTGTTAACATTATAGCATTCTCAGAAGTTCTACCTGTTCTTGGTAAGGGGGTAAACCAGACTGCATCACATAAACAACTTTAATACATGGCTGCAAACCTGGTGCAAACAAGAAGGATTTAGATATATAGGCAACTGGGGAAACAGATGGATCAACAAGAGACTATACTGTGCTGAAGGACTACATCTCTCTGTCACAGGGAAAATGATCCTAAGTCAAAAATTCAGGCAGTATGTGGATATGCATTTAAACTAGGAAAAGGGGGTGATAGACGAAGAAGGACAAGTTCAGGATGTCACTCCCAGCGAAAGCATAATAACATTGGAAATAGCCACACTTTTAAACTACACGACAATGGCAAGTGGGAAGAGGCATGTAGAACAAAATCCATGCAAAATACAGGTAAGCCAGTCAACAAATGCTGGAAAGCAATCAGCACAAATGCTGGAAGCCTAGCCAACAAAGTTCCTGACCTGGAAGCCCTAATGGTGGAAATGGACTTGGACATTGTGGCCATTACAGAAAGATGGTTTAACGAGTCACATGAATGGGATATAGCCATACCTAACAATAATCTATTTAGAAGAGATAGAGAGGGTAGAAAAGGAAGAGGAGTAGTCCTATATGTCAAAAGCAGTATTAAAGATGCTGAAATGCAGGGGACATGGGAAAAAGAAGAAGCGCTGTGAACTGTGTTGGAAAGAGGAGATTTGCACGGTCATCCATACTAGTATAGTCTATAGGCCTCCAACTCAAACCGAAGAAATGGATAGCGAATTGCTTATTGATATTGCAAAGATAGCCATGAAGAGGGAAATGATCATATTGGGTGACTTTAATCTATCCGATGTGGATTGAAGTATTGCTTTGCAAATCTGGAAAAAAAGTAAAAAAAATTGTGGATGCCTTCCAAGATGCATTACTTAGACAAACGGTGATGGAACCGACCAGGGAAAGCTTGATGCTGGCTTTAGTGCTCACCAACGGAGATAGCGTGTCGAATATCCAGGTGGGTGCTCGTGAGCAGCAGCGATCATCACACAATGTAGTCTGAGATAAAAGCCAAGGCGGAGTCCAATCACAACAAACTCAAAGTCCTATTCTTCAAAAACATTGACTTCAGTAAAATGGCCAAGTGTCTGAAGGAGATGGCAGGGTTGGAAGGGATAAGGGAAATGGAATTGCAATGGGCAAAACTAAAGGAGGCAATAAAAGGGGCAACAGATACATATGTAAGGAAAGTAAATAAAAACAAGAGGAAAGGGAAACCTATTTGGTTCTCCAAAGAAGTGGATGCACAAATAAAGGCAAAAAACACAGCTTTCACAAAATTCAGAAGTTCACAAACAGTGGAACACAGAAAAGAATACAAGACCAAACTAAAAGACAAAAAGAGAAATAAGGATAGCCAAATCAAAGGCAGAAGAAAAGATGGCTAAAGATATGAAGTGTGGCAACAAAATCTTTTTCAGGTATATTCGGGAGAGGAGGAAAATCAGAGGTGGAATTGCAGGACTCAAAAGTGCTGGGATGGATTTGTGGAAAATGACATTGAAAAAGTGAAAATGCTAAACAAGTACTTCTGCTCTGTTTCTACTAAAGAAAATCCTGGAGAAGGATCACCTGTGATTGACAACTATACAAATGGGAATGAAGTAGATACCACACCATTCACAGAAGATGATGTGTTTGAACAGCTTGCAAAACTGAAAGTGGACAAGGCCATGGGACCAGATGGGATACATTCCAGGATACTGAAAGAGCTCAGAGAGGTTTTTGCAGGGCCGTTAAAGGATGTTTTTACTAGATCCTTGGAGACAGGAGAAGTTACACAGGACTGGAGAAGGGCTGATGTGCTACCTCTTCACAAAAGTGGTAATAGGGAAGAAGTGACAAACTATAGGAGCTTCTGAAAGAGTGAATAGTGGACTTTCTCTAAGCCAACAGTTTGCAGGATCCGAGGCAACACGGTTTTATGAAAGGATGGTCTTGCCAAACAAATCTGATTGAGTTCTTTGATTGGATGACCAGAGAACTAGATCAAGGCATGCGATGGATGTGATCTGCCTAGATTTCAGCAAAACCTTTGATACTGTCCCTCATTGGATGCTTATCAATAAACTCAACAGCTTGGGGATGGGTCCCAAGGTGGTGAGCTGGATCAGAAATTGGTTGACTGATAGATGACAGAAGGTGATGGTAAACAGAACTCACTCGGATGAAAGGAAGGTGATTAGCGGAGTGCTCCAGGGTTCGATCCTGAGACCAGTGCTGTTCAATGTATTTGTGAGTGATATTGCTAAAGGACTGAATGGAAAAACTGTCTTTCTGCAGATGACATGAATATTTGTAACCGAGTGGACTCCCCTGAGGGAGTGGATAGCATGAAGAAAGATCTACAAAACCTGGAAGAATGGTCTAATGCTTGGCAGTTAATATTTAATGTGAAGAAGTGCAGTGTCATGTACTTGGGAAGCAGAAATCCAAGGGAATTGTATGCAATAGGGGGTGAGAGATTGGTGTGCACAGACCAGGAGAAGAACTTTGGAGTGATTGTTTCTGAGGATCTCAAGGTGGTGAAACAGTGTGACAAGACAGTGGCAAAAGCCAGAAGGATGCTGGGTTGCATACAAAGAGGAATTACCAGCAGAAAGGAAGAGGTACTAATACACTGTACAAGTCGTTGGTGAGGCCTCACTTGGAACATTGTGTTCAGTTTTGGAGACCTTATCTCGCAAAGGATATAGAAAGACTGGAAGCAGTTCAGAGGAAGGAAATGACCAAAATCATTTGGAGCTTGCGTCAAAAGACGTATGAGAAGAGACTTGAAGACCTAAATATGTACACTCTGGAGGAGAGGAGGGACAGGGGACATATGATTCAGATCTTTAAATATTTAAAGAGTACTAATGAACAAACAAACCTCTTCCAAAGACGGGGAAGTTGCAAAACTAGAGGGCATAACATGAAGCTGCAAGGGGGTAAACTGAGAAGCAATGTCAGGAAATACTTTTTCACCAAAAGGGTGGTGGACGCTTGGAATGCCCTCCCGATGGAAGTGGCGGGGGCAAAGACAGTGACAGAATTCAAAAAGGTATGGGACAGACAGAGTGGATCCTTTTCTAGCAACAAGATCAAATCAAAATAAGCATAAATGTCTCTTATATCTGAAGAAATAGGGATGACTGACACGGAGTGGTGGGTACACCCCTAAATAAAGGCATAGGAAGGGGTGACCTGCATGGAGCGGCAGGTGCACCTACTCTTGCCGCCTTGCTGGGCAGACTAGATGGAGCATACTGGTCTTTATCTGCCGTCGTATACTATGTTACTATGAACTCAGTCCAGGTGTTTCACAATACAATATGCTCCATGCAATGTACCAGTTGCCATAAAGCCGGAGGTGAAAACTCAGCCAGAAAAGCATGAAGCTGATGGTCATATCACACCTGTGTCTGAACTAACTGGTTGGTTCAGCAATATGGTAGGAATAAAAAAGCCTGAAAAACTGATAACTTGTATTGATCCAAAGTTTCTACACATTGTGCTGAAGAGATCACACTATATCACACCAACAATTAAAAATGTGTTATACAAAATGGCTGGAGTTTGTTGTTTATACTTGCTGAATCATGAGATACATTTGTGCAATATAAGTTAGATGAGAAAAGCAGTTTCATGACTACATTCTGGACCCCCTGGGGGCAGGAAATGATGGCTGAAACTACCATTTGGAGTCTCTGTAGCACCAGAGGTATATCAGCAGAAGCAGCATGAACTTTTGGCTGGGCTCAGTGGAATTGAACCAATAGCAGATGATATCCTCATTGTTGACTGTGATGACTCTTTTAAGGAGACAGAGTATGACCATGACAGCAAGCTCTTAGCTCTAATGGATTGTTGCAGGCAGGCGAAGCTACGGCTCAATCACAGGTCTGCAAAAACTTTTTTTCGAGAGCTGTTTTGGTTATTCCACATAATCTTTATGTTTTTTGGTGCGCTGAATCCGAAAATGACCTCCATTTTGTCATAGGACATCACGTTTCCTGACAATTAGGGTAACTATGTTAAATAAGGCAATACCTCAAAATAAATGGAAATAAACTTATAAAATTAAAGTTTTATTACAATATTTTCATGAAAATCCTTTTTTGAACTGAAATGAGCTCACCTACACACACTAAACTCGATTCTTCTTCCTTGTGAGGCTCCTCTTGGTGCATTTACGCTTATGAGTAGCATCTGGAATGTCTCTCTGAAGCATCCAACAGTAGTCTGCCATCATTGTAATGCTCCATTTTCCCTGGTATCTCCTTTCCATCTCTTTAATGTCTTGGTGGAATCATTCACCTTGTTCCTCACTCACAGCTCCCAAATTTTCAGGAAGGTAGTCAAGGTGGGACTGGAGGAAATGCACTTTCAAACTCATCAGGCAACCTAAAGCTTGAAATGCTTTTAGCATTTGTCCGACGATCTTTTTGTAGTGAGGATCTTTGTTATTGCCTAAACATTTCTGTACGACTTCTTTAAATGCAATCCATCCTTCTTTTTGAGGATCCGTCATGGTATTGACAAACTCTTGATCAACTATAAGCCTTCTAATGTCTGGTCTGATGAACACACCTTCCTTCAATTTTGCCTCCGACAGGCCTGGAAACTTGGTGACCAAGTATTTGAAGCATTCTCCATCTCTTGGAAGTGATTTTATGAATTGCTTCATCAATCCCAATTTTATGTGGAGAGGTGGTAGAAGAACTTTATGGGAAGGTACCAAAGTTTCTAGGAGGACATTTTTTTCACCAACTGTTAGCAACCTCGGCTGCCAACTCTTCTTGGTCCAGTGATTTTGTCGGTCTCAACTGTCCCATAGACACAGAAAACAAGGGTATTTGGTATACCCAGTTTGTTGCCCGATCAGCATGCACAAGACCTTCAAGTCCCCACACACTTGCCAACCATGGTCTTCATATTTAAGTTTACGAAGAACCAATTCCAAGTTCTCGTTGGTTTCCTTCAAGTGTACGGAATGACCTACAGGTATGGAAGCATAAAAACCGTTGTGGAGTAAAACTGCTTTGAGACTTCTTTTTGAAGAATCTATAAAAAGACGCCATTGCTCTGAATCATATTGGATTTTAAATTGACCCATCAGACCTTCGACATCGATGCAATAAACCAACTTGTCTTCCTGGGCGAAGTAAGGAACGAACTCCTTTTCACGATGACTGAACCATGAAGATGACACTCCTGGCAACAATAAATTCCTGCTTTTCAGCCTTGATCCGAGTAACTGATTGGCATCTTTGGGAAGATTCAAGTCTCTTACCAAATCATTCATCTCCTCCTGAGAAAACAATTTTGGTCTTGTATCATCTTCAAAGTCAGAACTTGATTCGTCATCTGGTTCAGGTACGACTTCACCTTCATCGGAGCTAGGTATCTCTTCCAAGGTAGCAGGGGGCTTGGGTACTGGTATATCTGTGCCATGGGGGATGGGACGAATTGCCGAGTGAAGATTGGGGTATGAAATGGAATGCTTCCATTTGGAATTAAACCCTTTCACATTGCATGAACAAAAGTAACAGTCATCACTATGGTTCTTTTGCTCTCGCCATACCATAGGAATCCCATAAAGGAAAGATTTTTTCTTACCCTTGAACCAGTTTCGGAGGTCCTCAACACACTGTTTGCACACTTTATGAGGTGCCCAGACTTTATCTTGATCTCCAATTTTTAGTCCAAAGTATGCAAAGTATACTTTTTTCACAAAGTCTGTAATATTCTGCTGTTGTTTCAACACTGTATATTCACCACAGATGAAGCAAAAACTGTCTGGCGAATTAATACACTTTCACGGAGCCATAACATAACGGTTGAAGAACGACGAGCTAACACGTATTGCGATGAAAAAGTGTGAACATCCTAGAACCTGATGATGATTAGTGCACAAGTGTGGCATGCAGGAGAGAGCAGCTCTGTGTCTGTACACGAGACGTCACAGTGCTGGCCACGCCCCCCTGCACTGACCGGAGCTGCTGCTATCTGCCCTGTGTCTCCCTCCCACTGGATTCTTCAGGAAAGATTAACCCCTTCTACCATTAGAAGCACGGACTTAAAACTTGCTTAGCTTAGGTATATATGCTGACCATCAGATTAACAGTGCTATATTTTTATTTTACATAACTCTGACAACCCCATTAAGGTTTTTTTTGGCATTTTATATCTTAAATGCACTTATGTGAATTAATTAATAGTAATTTGAAAAAAATTGATAAATTTGAAGACAATTTTGCATGTTGTGGCAAATCATGACGTCTAGGAGATTTTTCAATATTTTATTTGTTTTCAGCACACCAAAATACATGGAAATTAGATGAAAATAATCAAACAGCTTTTTAGTCGCAGACCTGTGTTACAATTCAAAATGAAGGAGGTCCACTTTCATGGACATATCCTTTCTTCGCAGGGCCTAAAAGCAGACCAAAATATGATTAAAACTATATAGGATATGCCACTACCTGCAGATGTAAAATTTGTGCAGCACTTCATTGGGTTTATAACTTATAGTTGTGCTTAACGTTATTGGCACTCTTACAATTCAATCCCTTAATGTCCAGTATCTCCTAAAAAAAGTGGCCAGTGAAATGGCTTTGGACTATATATATGCACACATATTTGGCACATAAAAGAATCAAATAAAACAAGACCAATTAAAAAAGGAAATAGTAGGAAATAGTATAAAACCTGGGACATTGCCATGATACGATTGTTGGCGCCCTTATAAACAATTCAAATCACTTTGAACTGAAGAACCACATTCCTATTGCAGTAAAATTAGATGCACCTGTGATCAATTGTCGGTATCACATGACTTGAATCAATCAATGCATGATGGCTCAAATGTTTAAAATGGCCATATTCACTCCCTGTTCCATTTTCACAATGGTGAAGACAAGAGAGCTGCTTGAGACCATCAAAAAAGCCATTATCACCAAACTTCAAACTTCAAAGGGGTACAAGGCCATCTCCAAAGACTCTGGGATTCCTGTGTCTACAGTTCACAATGGAACTGTCAAGAACCTCCCAGGATATAGTGGGAAGAGGAAAATTAATCTAAGAAGTCTGCGAAGGTTAATGCAAAGGTTTGGAAAAACACCACGTACAACATCCAAAGAGCTTAAGGTTGACCTAGAGCAATCTGGAGTGGTGGTTTCCTCTAGCACCATATGCCATCCATTAAACTACTACTACTATTACTACTACTATGAAACATTTATAAAGCACTATAAGGCATATGCAGCGCTGTACAAACACAGATAGAGACAGTCCCTACTTGTCAGAGCTTACAATCTAATCAAGACAGACAAGACAAAAGATAGAAATAAGGATAAAATAGGAAGGGTAGGGAGATCCAAGGGATCAAGGGATCAGGATCCAAAAGCAGCCTCAAAGGGGCAGAGATGAAGCCTGACATACAGTCTCAGGATGTTTGTTCCAGGCATAAGGAGCAGCAAGGTGAAAAGACCGAAGTCTGGAGTTAGCGGTGGAAGAAAAGGGCAAAGAGAGGAACAAGCCAGTAGAAGAGCAGAGTTTATGAGGAGGGGTGTAGAGGAGAGAGGAGAGAGGAAAGGTAGTGAGGAGCAGAAGAATGAATGCATTTAAAGGTTGGAAGGAGGAGTTTGAATTGGATACAGATTGGATAGTGGAAAGAGCCAATGGATCGATAGCATGAAGATTCCTAAAAAGGTAGGAGAGACAAAGCAGGATTGAGGTGGGGAATGATGAAGGGTTAAACTGAGGAGGTGATGATCAGATAAGGGAAGAACTGAGGTATGGAATTTGGAGGGTAAACAGTTAGAGAAGAAAACCAAGTCAAGGCAGTGACCACGCTGATGAGTAGAAGCAGAAGAGCAAAGATGGAGGTTGAAAGAGGAGGTAAGGGAAAGGAGTTTAGAAGCATAGGGATCAGAAGGACTTCATGGACGAAGGCCAAAGAGGACCCCACTGCTCAAAAACAGACATAAAAAGGTACCCACCTTGAGAACCACGAAGCCACGGGCAGGGTCCCGGCGGCCGACTTTAACCGGGCACGCGGCCCGGCGCGGGGACCCTGAGCGCGGCCGAGTCGGGCGTGTGGGTGCGTCTTTTAAAATGATTGGCTCCCGTCGGTCGCAGCCGTACGGGAGCCAATCATGGAGGCCATTCTTGCGAGGTGGGGAGGGGGGGTGATTACCGGCCGACAGCCTCCGCGTATCAGTTCTTGCGGAGGCTGCGCGCTGGGTGCCGGCGTGGTCTTGCTGTGAGCTGCGGCATTCGGTGCGGAGGCCTGAGAAGCTGCGGGGTTTGCCGGAGGGCCGAGGAGCTGCGGCGTTTTCTGTGGTTGTGCAGCTGCGGATCCCCGGAGGTGGTCAATTTTGTGCGGCCCGAGGCAGGTCCGGGCAGCTTTTAGGGGGGATTCGGGTGAGGAGCGTGGTAGTGTGTCTCTTGGGGGGGTGGCCCGTTTTTCTCCGGGTATGTTTTGGCAGCAGACTGCGGTCAATTATCAAGGGGTTGGTTTTGCAGCTGTTTGCTTCAAAAAAAAAAAAAATAATAATAAAATAAAATAAAATTCAATCCCAAATAAGATACAAGCCACATTCACAGCTTCTTTAAGCTGGGTGGTGTTTTTTCCCAGGGGTTTGAGTTTCTGGTCATGGTAGGGAATGCCTGGGCCGCGCGGTCGGGCAAAATCGGGGGCTTGGCCCCTGCAGGTGCTTCTGGGTCTGGGGTGCGGAGGAAGGCCGGGTCACGGTCTCGGGGGGAGACTGGGTTGCCTGGCACTGGGGGTGGTAGGGGGCGGAAGGGTCGGGGAGGTGCTGTGCGGGGGCAGAAGGGGGCAAAGGGGGTTCGTCTGCTTGGCAGGGGTGGGGGAGGTGCTCAGCCCCCCCGCGGAATGCTGGGGGTGAGTGGGGGGCTTCAGGGGGTGTCAATATGGGGGTGGGGGAAGTGATGCGGGTCCGTCGGGGGGTGGAGGTGAGGCGGGGGCTGTTTTGGGGGTACAGGGGCCGGGGGGAGGGTTGCGGCCGGATGGGGCCCAGTGGGGCGCTGGCTATGGTGTGCCCGCTGGTTGGCTCCCGGGTACCAGTGGTTATGGTGCCTCCGGGGGGCCATCCCCTTGGGAACGGTGGCTGAGTGGGGGGCAGGGTTCGTCTCGGGCCGACTGGGGTGGTCCTTGGCCTCAGGCTTGGCCCTTGGCTGTTCCCCCCCCTGTTTTTCCTTTCATGTCTCCACAGGGGCAAGTCATGGCGCAGCCGACATGGACGTCGAATCCAGGATGCGAGAGCTGGTTGGGTCCAGTATCGGGAGCGGTGTCGCAGCAGGGAGTGGCGGCGGAATCAGCGTGGGGGCGTCCCCTGGAGGTTGAGAGTGCTGGCGTCGAGGACATTCCTGTGGCAGCTGGGATGGATGTGGCGTCGGCACCGGTTAGCGGTGAGCCTGGTGAGTTGCTTGGGAACGTGGGGGATGGGGGGGTCTGGTCGCCCGAAGGCAAGGCGGGTAGGGGTTCACTTAAGAAGCGTAGGCGGTCTTGTCGGCGGCGGCATAGCTCGGGTTCGTCCTCGTCCTCTTCCTCTTCGAGTGGTTCGTCTTTGGAGTCTGGCAGGGAGCTGGGTCGACGCGACGGGGAAGGTGGGGGAGGGCTGGCTCCCGGTGTGGGTGGGGGGCCCGCATCGGTGGTGGTTTTTCCGGAGCTGTGGGAGGGTGTGCCACGTAAATTGCGGCGCAAGATCAGGAAGCGGCGCTATATCGATATCTTCCGCTTACTTGAAGGGAGGAAGCGCTCGGGTGAGAGTCGGAAGAAGAGGAAGGAGGATGAAAAAGCCGGTAGGGTTAAGAAGGTGGCGCGTAATGTGGTGAATTGGACGCGTTCCTTTTTGAGGTTGGCCAGCGTGTGGGGTTGCCATGAGCCGGGGCAGTATGGTATGTTGCTTGCCTATGCCGATTCCATCCTGGGGGCGTCTCAGACGCATGATGGATGGGCTTGGCTGAACTACGATGAAAAGTTCAGGGATAAAATGGAGGAGAGTAGATCGCTTTCGTGGGGCACGCAGGACATTAACCTGTGGCTGACTCAGATGTCGGCTAGGTCTGAGGTCAGTGGGGGGGGGTGGTGGGAAGGGTAGTGGCGGAGTTGTGGGGGGGGGCCGTGCGTTCCTTTCGCACGGGGGCGATTGGGGTGCCGCAAAAGGCGGGCGCGGCAGGGAGCAGTGACCTGTGTTGGCGGTTCAACCGGTCCACTTGCCCTTTTCCCGACTGTAAATTTCGGCACTCCTGCTCCTTGTGTGGAGGTCCTCACTCCGCCACCAAGTGCGTTAAACAAGGCGCCGCTGGCGCTGCCGGTCCCGCTCCTAAAGGGCAATGAGTGGCTTGGGCGGGTGCCTTCTCCGATTCGGCTGGAGGCTTTGTTGGGATGGCTAAGTCGCTATCCTCGACGGCGGGAGGCAGTGATTCTGTCCTTTGGTTTTCGTTTCGGTTTTGTTATCCTGGCGCGGGGTGTGGTGTCAGCGCCAAGTGTGCGGAACTCCCCGTCAGTACGCCGATGGGCCCAGATCGTACAGGACAAATTATTGGGGGAATTGCGGTTAGGGAGGGTGGCGGGTCCATTCGCGGAGCCCCCTTTTCCTGGCATGGTGATTTCTCCGTTGGGTATAGTACCCAAGAAGGAACCAGGGACATTCCGGTTAATTCATAATTTGTCCTGTCCGATAGGTGCTTCCGTTAATGATAGCATTCCACGTGAGTTTTGTACGGTCCGTTATGCGTCCTTTGATAAGGCGGCGCTGCTGGTGAGGGGGGCTGGTCGGTCGGCCCTCATGGCGAAAGTGGACATCGAATCGGCGTTTCGCTTGTTACCGGTCCATCCATCCCCCTTCCATTTATTGGGTTTTTGTTTTCAAGGGGGGTATTATTTCGACAAGTGTTTGCCGATGGGCTGTTCGGTCTCTTGTGCTTATTTTGAGATGTTCAGTACCTTCCTGCAGTGGGTGCTAGTTCGGGTGTCCGGATTGTCAAGTGTGGTGCATTACCTCGACGATTTTCTGTTTGTGGGTTCGGCGCAGTCGGGGGAATGCCCGGAGATGTTAGCCGAGTTTGTGCGGCTGGCGCGAGAGTTCGGGGTACCGTTGGCGGATGGGAAGACTGAGGGTCCATCCACGCGGTTGACCTTTCTGGGGGTGGAGTTGGATTTGGTGGAGATGGTCGCGCGTTTGCCGCAGGACAAGGTTGATCGTTTGCAGATTTCGGTGGCTAACGTGTTGTCGGCCCACAAGATTTCCTTGAGGGAGTTGCAGGCGCTGTTGGGGTCTTTAAATTTCGCGTGTCAGGTGATTCCAATGGGGAGGGTGTTTTCGCGTAGGCTGGCATGCGCTACGGCCGGGGTGCGGAAGCCGCACCACCGGATTAGGGTCATGGGAGCAATGCGGGCGGACCTGATGGTGTGGAGTCGTTTCTTGGTAGACTTCAATGGGACTTCTGTTTTGATGGAGTCCGAGGTGTCTAGTGAGGCCTTACAGTTGTACACTGATGCAGCGGGGGGAGCGGGATTGGGCGTTTATTTCCGTGGGGCCTGGTGCGCGGATCGTTGGCCGGCATCCTGGCACGCTGTAGGACTGACCAGGAACATCACATTCTTAGAGCTCTTTCCGATTCGTGTGGTTTTAGAGCTATGGCTGGAGCGGCTTCGGAACCGCACGGTGCTCTGGTGGTGTGATAATGAGGCGGTGGTCAGTGTGGTTAATCGCTACTCCCCTAGGTGCTTGAAGGTGGCGGGCTTGATGCGTGAAATCATCCTGGCCTGTTTGCGCTTGAATGTGTCGGTAAGAGCGCGGCACATCCCGGGATGCACTAACGAAATCGCTGATGCTCTTTCTCATTTTCAGTGGGAACGGTTCCGGGCTCTGGCCCCAGAAGCGGACAAGGACGGATCGGTGGTCCCAGAGAGCTTGTGGAACATTGGCCTCGCGAGATGCTAGAATTGCTGAAGAACTCGGTGTCTGCGGGGACTTGGTCTGCGTATAAGCGGGGCTGTGACCGGGTGGTCGCCTTTTTGGTGGCTCAGGGGTGGCAGACGGGTGAGGTTCCAGAGGGTTTGATTGGTCTCTATATTGTGGATGCCAAGCACGCTGGTTTCTCTCGCTCGGCGGTGCGTGCGCACTTGGCAGGATTTAACTTTTTTGCGAGCGCGGTGGGTTGGGGTTTGCCTGTGGGGGGTTTTTTGCCGCGGCGGCTTTTGCACGGGTGGGAGCGCGTTCAGCCTACACCGCGGGACTCGAGATTGCCCATTATGCATGAGCTCCTGGTGAGGGTCTGCGGGGCCTTAACGCAGGTAGCCTCGTCTGCGTACGAAGCTTCTTTGTTCCAGGCGGTGTTTTGCATCGCCTTTTTTGGTGCTTTTCGAATCGGTGAGTTGGTTGCAGACTCTGGGAGGGGGGGAGGGGTTGGGGGGCTGCAGGTGCGGCATGTTCGGGTAGAGGGCGGGCAGTTGCGGATCCTTTTGGCGCGCTCTAAGATGGATCCAAGGGGTAAAGGATTGTGGGTGTTGCTGGGCGAGGTTGGGGACCCGCGGGCTTGCCCGGTGCGGGCGGTGCGGCGGTATTTGTCGGTGCGTCCGGGGTTAGCGGATAGTTTTTTCATGCATTCGGACGCGCGGGTTTTGACCCGTTTTCAGGTATCGGCGGTACTGCGCCTGGCGTTGTGTGCGGTGGGGGAGGACCCTGTGCGGTTTGCGCCGCACTCCTTTCGTATTGGGGCTGCTACCACCGCGGCGGCAGCGGGATTGCCTAGTCAGGTGATTCAGGACATAGGTCGGTGGCGCTCTCAGGCTTTTAAAGGCTATGTGCGGCTGTAGGAGCTCGGGTAGGGGGTCAGGTCTTTAACTGTTTATTTCTTTTGCAGATGGGGGTATCGGGCCTGGCGACTGTTGGGTTGCTGGCCATTCTTTTGTCCACTGGGCGGGTCGGCGTGCGGCTGCCCGGCCTATCGGAGTTAATTTGGGACTGGACCCGGCGGTGGTGGCTGTGACATGGCTGGGCGTTCGAGGACTTCGCTGGTTGCAGTTGCTGCCTTTGCTACAGCGCCATGGGAGGACGTCTCGGTGGCCGGCTGCCCTGATTGTGCACCTGGGGGGCAATGACCTGGTGTCCTGGTCTTGCCGGCAGCTGATCCGGGCTGTGCAGGACGATTTAGGGGTGGTTCTTCGGATGTTTTCAGGTGTTATATTGCTGTGGTCGGACATTATTCCAAGGCCGGCCTGCTGGGACCAGCGTCGCTGGTCACGGGGCTTGACCAAGATCAATCGCCAGATTGGTCGCTGGGTTTGTGAGAGGGGGGGTTACCAGATCTTGCATGACTGGGTGGACGTTGGGTGTGCAGGGCTCTATCGGGCTGATGGGGTCCACTTGTCCCCAGTTGGTACGGACTTGCTCCTTAATGACTGGCAGGAGGCCTTGGAATATATGTCTGTCCATGATGTGCGGTGGTCGCAGCTTCGGGTGGGGGGGGGGGGGGCGGCACATGAACGGAGTTATGTGCCGGTGGCGGGATCCCGGAGGTTTCCAGGGTCCGGAGCAGCAGTTTATATTTG
Organism: Ichthyophis bannanicus; assembly: GCA_033557465.1. Classification (NCBI taxonomy): domain Eukaryota; kingdom Metazoa; phylum Chordata; class Amphibia; order Gymnophiona; family Ichthyophiidae; genus Ichthyophis; species Ichthyophis bannanicus. The sequence goes on along the minus strand of CM066031.1, from coordinate 1,117,328,890 downwards.
GGCGGGGGTGGGGTGCCCCTGACCCGGTCAAACCTCGAACGACTTTTGCTAAGGGCATGGCGAAGTCGGGAGAGGGGCATGGCAACTTGCCGGGTGGCAAGTATGGCATTAGCGGTGGCAGGCACTTTGCTAAGGTATGGCTGGTGCAGCCGGGTGCCGCTAATGGGGGATAGGAAGTTTAATGTTATCTTGTTCTAATTGCTGTTGGGTAATAAAGCTGCGACCAGTTTGTGTTCCATGAAATTATAGTGTTGTGTCTTTTGTCGGGGTTAGGGCCGGTGGGGGGGTTGAAAGGGTGGGGCCCGGAGTGCCGGGTCCGCCTGCCCCGGTTAACCTTCTGGGAAAATGTTCCATGGTCAGATGAAATCAAATTTGAGCTCTATGGCAATGCAGACCAGCGATACATTTACAAGTAAAGAAATGAAGCTTATAAGAAAAAAAACACTCTTCCTATAATTAAATATGGTGGAGGTTTTATAATGTTGTGGGGCTGTTTTGCTGCCTCAGGAACTAGAGGCTGGAATGTATTAAGGGAATCATGAAGTCAGAGGACTTCCAAAGTATTTTAGAGGGAAATGTGCTACCTAGTGTCAAAGCTAGATCTGGATCGAAGGTCATGGGTTCTCCAGCAGGACAATGACCCAAAACATACATCCAAAAGTACAAAAGAATGGTTTAAAAGGAACAAATGGCCAGCAATGAGTCCTGATCTCATTCCAATAGAGAAGCTTTGGAAAGATCTGAAATCTGCCACTAGTAAAACGAATCGCGGAAACATTCATGAACTGGAACAAATTGCAGTTGAAGAGTGGGAGAAATTACCAGCAAACAGATGTAAGAAACTTATAGATGGTTACAAGAAACAGTTGGAAGCTGTCATCACTGCCAAGGGTTGTGCAACCTAATAGTAGTCAGGGGTGCCATTAATCCTGTCCAGGTCATATTTTTTTTTTCTCAGAAATTACTACATCTAAGTTGTACAGACATCTTTTTTTGTTGTTACCTTTGGACATACTATTAAAAAAGTATGATGACATACAGTTGGCATATTTCCAATTATTTCTCAAGATATTATTCCACTCAATTATTTTCCACTAAAGAAGAGCGGGACCTAGGCGTGGTTGTGTCTGATGATCTTAAAGTAGCTAAACAGGTAGAAAAGGCGACGGCAAAAGCTAGAAGGATGCTTGGGTGCATACGGAGAGGAATGGCTAGCAGAAAAAAGGTGGTGATAATGCCTCTGTATAAGTCTTTGGTGCGACCTCATTTGGAGTATAGTGTGCAATTCTGGAGACCGCACCTTCAAAAGGATGTGAACAGGATGGAGTCGGTGCAGAGGGTGGCTACTAAAATGATTAGTGGTCTTCATTATAAAGCAGATGAGGACAGACTGAAGGATCTTACTATGTACACCTTAGAGGAAAGGCGGGATAGAGGTGATATGATTGAGATGTTTAAATACCTCCGTGGCATAAATGTTCAGGGAGAGAGCCTCTTTCAATTGAAAGCAAGTTCTGCTACGAGGGGACATGGGATGAGGGCGAAGGGAGATAGATTCAGGAGTGATATGCGGAAATATTTCTTTACGGAAAGAGTAGTGGATCCATGGAATAGTCTCCCAGTGGAGGTGGAAGAGATGAGGACAGTAACTGAATTCAAAAAAGTATGGGACAAACACAGAGGATCTCTAAAGGTAAGAAGGGGACTGTTGTAGTTGTTGATATGGAAGGACAGACTAGATAGGCCATGTGGTCATTTTCTGTCATCATGTTTCTAAGATATTATACACAACATACCCAAAATGCAAGAGTGCCAATAATGTTGACCACAACTGTATCTAGCAAAATTCATGCAATGTTTTTATCTGAGATATGTGAACGCTTGAGAAGATTTCTGGATAAGAATGCAGTTTGGCATGGGCTTCTGAACCATGACCAGGCAGTACAGAAAATAAAGTGCTTGGTCACAGATGCCCTTGTGTTGCAGCACTATGATCAGGGCCGGCCCATCCATTGAGCGAGAATGTTTTTGGCACAGGGCCCCGCGTTTTAGGGGGCCCTGCGCAAACAACATTCTGCATTAAAAGTAAATTTTAAAAAAAAAGCTGGCTGCTGCCGCTGTGGCAGCGGCAGAATCGAGTGTCCTGCAGCCCCCCTGGCCCGGCAGAGCCCTTCCTCTCTGCATCAGTCCCTCTCCGTGCCGGCTTTCAGAGCCACGAAGGGAGAGTGCCTGTTTCCCATCAGTGCTGGCGGGCTTAACAGAGCCGCGAGGGAGAAACTCTCCCTTTGTGGCTCTGAAAGCTGGCGCGGAGGGGGACTCATGCAGGGAGGGAGGGCTCTGCCGGGCAGTGGGGGCCGCGGGATACTCGATTCTGCCGCTGCCACAGTGGCAGCAGCCAGCTTTTTTTTTTTTTTTTAATTTTCCCTGGGCTGATGAGGGGGAGGGGGGTTAGGACTGGTAATGGGCTATGGGGGGGGGGCTAGGACTGGTAATGGATTGGGGGGGTTGCTAGGACTGGAAATGGGCTGAGTGGAAGGGGAGGCTTGAACTGCAAATAGCTGATGGGGATGGGGGCTTGGAATGGAAATGGGCTGATAGTAGGGCTAGGAAATGACTAGAAATGGGCTGATAGGGGGCTGGGATTAGAAATGAGCTGATGGAGGGGCTCGGATAGGACTGGATAATGGATGGGGGAGCTAGGGCTAGAAATGGGCGGATGGGGGAGCTAGGGCTAGAAATGGGCTGATGGGGGGCTAGGACTGGAAATGGGCTGATGCGGGGACTAGAAGGGAGCAGATGCTGGATGGGGCTGGAACTAGAAGGGAGCTGATGTTGGGGGAGGATTAGAATGGGATGGTGCTGGGAGAGTGAAATGGAGAGGGGGAAAAATATTTTGTGTGGGAGGGAAGAAAAATCTACAATTGACTGGGTATTGGGAGAGTAAGTGGGGATTGAGGATGGAGGGGTAAAATTTGAGTGGATGAAATAGGAATGAGGATAGAGCAAAAGGAGAAAGATTAGTATGTTAAAGCAGATGTAGAGAGAGAGAATGGAAAAAACTAGAAGAGAGAAGAAAGGACAAATGGACAGCAGACGATGGAGAGTTAGCAGAAGACACAAAGAAACCAGAAGAAAGTGGCTGGAGCAATTGCAACTGAAAAAAAATGCACAAAAGATTGAACAATATCTCTTTATTTTGAATTTATTAACTGGAATATGTCAGCTCTGGGAAATGTGCATCATTAACATCTGCACTTTGTTTAGTGATCTCAGATAATGGCCCTCAATGTACATACATGCTATTTAAATAGTTTTCTGCTGAGTGGGACTTTGAACATGTTACTATATCACAAAATCACCCACAAGCTAATAGCTGAATCTGCTGTAAAGATAGTGAAGAACTTGTGCAAAAAAGCAAAAAGGAATGGGGAAGACCTATGGAAAGCTATTCTGCATTAGAGAACACACCAGCAAATGGCATGGATAGCAGCCCAGCGCAGCACCTGATGTCAGGGAGACTGAAGAGATCTCTGCCAGTAGCCAGCAAGCTATTTGAGCCTTATGTGGTACAAGGTCTATCAGAAAATTTCTGACACAAGAAGTGAGGGATCTGCAAGGGATTTGTCTGAGCTGAATACTGGGGACTCTATCTGCACGAAACCACAACCAGGAAATCATACAAATCATTGGAAGTCGGATACCTGTGTGCACGCTCATATCTCAAGACATTGAAGGAAATCTCTGTCGCCATAATCATGTGGACCAATGAGTGGCTGAGCAGCCAGCTTCATAAGAACAGCTCACATGCAGCTTGGCTGAAGAGCCCAGCATTCCTTCCTACTCCAGTACATCCCCAAGCACATACAGGCTCCACATGAAACAGCAGTGATGAGAATCCTGAGCCAGTGGGTCCATCTGTCACAAGTACAGTACTAAGTGCATCTATTGTATTGGATAAGAATCCACCGATACCAGACGGGGATCAGCAGCTGCATGAGCAGAAAAGCCCTGCCTTTACTTGCAATGGTCGGCTTTCAAAGCCATCACAGCGACTTGATCTGTAGGACATTTGCAATAGAAAGTTGTGCATAAGCGCAAAGAAAAAAAGGGAGCTTTTACAGATGTTAACTTATACTGATGCAATCTAGTGGCTTATTGTTATATCTCACAGTTTTCTTATTTCCTTGTTATTGTTACCTTTGACTTTCTGATGCAATACATTAGAGGGAGGAGTGGTCTAGTGGTTAGGACAAGGTACTTCAGGCCGGAGGGCCGGGGGTTCAAGTCCCTCCTGGGGACAGCAATCTCAGGCCGGAGGGACTGGGATTTCTAGTCCTGTAGGCACTCCTTGTGGTCTTGGGCAAGCCACTTAACCCTCCATTGCCCATGTTCCCTGTAAGTATTAGTGTATGTGTCTCATATCCCCTCGTGTTAAATCTATCCCCCAATTGACCGCTTTGACCCGGTGAAAAGCGGGATATAAATACAGCTAAATAAATAAATAAATAGTTCCAGTGCTCCAGCTATATAGCCATGGCCCCCCTACTACTCCCCTCAGTATGCCAGTGTAAATGCCTACATTTGGCTACCAGAACCTTCCTCCCAAATAAACATCTTTCAGCACTGTTGACCAACTACAATATGTCCATATCACCTTCTCCGGGAGTATTATTCAGCTACTTTACCTCAATGCTAGAAACAAAAAGTCCTCCAGAATTTTTTAGTAATTCAGTGGTCAGTGTGTTTTTTAAATGTCAGCCACCACGGTTTACAAAAATCCAGATATTCTGTGCTGGTATCCGGATACTGGCTGACACTAGGGTTGCCAACTTTTTAAATGAGAAAAACCTGCCACCTGTGGCTAGCTGGGCTTCACCCATCCCTGCTCATGCTCCACCCCTGCTCCAGCCACAGAAAATAACTGTAGAGGGCAAAGGTGCAGGTTAATTTTTGAAAGAGATAAACCTGACACCTTCACTCCATGCCTCTCCTTGCCATGCCCCTATCTCTCTCCTGCCACATCCCCTCTACATTCACTGTGTTAATCTTGAATTCAGCTACACTACTTAATATATGTCAAATATATGGTGAAATTAGACCTTACCTGCTAATTGTCTTTCGTTGAGTCCCTCCAGTCTAGCCTAGACGTATGGGTTATGCTTGCCTACCAGCAGATAGAGACTTAGAACCACTGGTTTGATTTTGACGTGACAGCATAAAGGAACCTGTGCAGCACTGTTCCCTCTAAGCTGTGTGCGTGTGCGCGCACACACACCTCACTGAGCGAGCGCACATACTTTACAACAGAGCGCACAAAAATTACGGCTCTGATTCTGATAGAAAACAACACAGACGTCTTAAAATTTAAAAGTTATGATTGTAATTACTAGAAATTTCCCTCTTCATTTAATAATCGTCTATTTTCATTTAATTTGATTAAAATCAATATGGTGTACATACTATATTCTGACGTGTAGTCAAATTTTAAAGTATATAACTCCGAGTGTCGTTATGTGGCGCACAAAAATTTAACCTTCCTTCAAAAGCTGCACACAGCTGATATTTTATGTGCACACAGCCTACAGAAAATTAGAGGGAACATTGCTGTGCAGCCTTACTCTCATCAGTATTTCTGTAACAAAGTAGACTGGAACACTAGAGATCATTAAATGCATATCCAATACAAATAACAGGTATCAGCTTACTTACCGAAGAAGGTGCCCTGCTCGAATAAGTAAGTGGAAGAGGAGACATCAATGAATGTATCCAAGACCGTGAAAACAAACTCATGTACTAGTATGGCTTGGAAACCACTCGAAAACTACTACTGAGGGAAATGGTTACCCAAGAAAAGTGATTGGCTTACCAGCCTCCTGGACTTCAGCTGCCTTGTAAGAACAGAAGCAAATGCAAGAAAACCTACGGTGGGTCCTACTGAACTGGAGAGACTCAAGGAGAGACAATTAGCAGGTAAGGTTTAATTTCACCTTTCATATAATCCCTCCAGTCCATTCCAGACGAATGGGATGTAGCAATGCAGTACCCAACAACGAGGAAGGAAACAAAACAGCTCTGATAGAAGCCCTGACGAGACACGCCCTTCAAGCTGGAGCCTTGCAAGGCCAGTAACGCTGAATGAGGAGGAACGCCCGAAGACACCCTGGTACTCAGCTACGCTGTCAAAGCCATTTAGACCATGGTGATAGCCTCTGCAACCTTTGCATGAAGCAAGAGACACCAATGCTTGGACAACCAGTACAGTCCGGAAACTCAAACAGTGCTAAAGATGACAAAAAATGAGTAAGGCTCCCTGAGATATAGTAAAATCCATGAAATACACGTGCTGAAAACAGCAGTTGTAAATAGATATGTCCTGTATACCCTAAATACAAAGACTAAAGAGAAAAAGAGAGAACAGACCTGTTGCCGCTAGCAGCAATATATCACCTCAAGCCTTAAAAGGAAAACAGTTCAAGGGCGATGCATCAGTCTTAGAAAATGAGCCAAGCAGACTACTGAATGCCCCTCATGGCACCCTGAGCACCATAGGCAGAAGAGGTCAAAAGGCTGCAAAATAGGGAAAACTAACAGCCAGCGACCCATAGCGAGATGGTAAGAAAAGGTAGTAGAGGATGTAGGAACATCAGTCAGGGCCTAGTAACAGCAGTTTAAGTTTACATTTAAAACACAGAAGAGAGCTTTCTGGTTAAATTTAGAACCCAGCAGAGAACTTGTAGTTTAAATTTAATACTCACTCAGGTCCTAGTAGCAGCAAAGTGCTTTTAGTTTAAATTTAAAACACAGAAGAGAGCTTCTAGTTTAAATGTCATACTAAGTCAGAGCCTAGCAGCAGCAAAGAGCTTTAATTTAAATCACATCAGAATATAACTTAGCATAAAAGGCAAAACAGGGTCAGTAATCTTTGAGCACTAAATAAATTCTTCTAGAGACCTTTACAAAGAGGCCTTCTACATAGGGGGCAAGAGACCTGTGAAACATTTTAAATAGGTGTTAAAGCCAGGTGGCAGGTCAAAAGGCCATTTTGAAAGGCTCCTTCTATCCAAGCAAGCACTGTTAATCACCCAGAAAGTTGGTCACAGCTTACCTTAGAAGCACAGGACAGGGTACTATGTAGCAGCCCTCTTTTAATAAATCGTATTTCCCTCCCCAACACCCACCCACCCCTGGGATAATCGTAGCTTTATAGGTACATACACATCTTAAAGGAAAGGAGCTGCTCTCAGGTGGACAAGGTATATTAAACGTATTAGGTCTACTTTTATTAATATAAGTATCCACAGCAACCCTTAGTAAGTAAAGAACTTAAAGATCTAAACACAAGCTTAAAACTAAGATGCAGACAGCAGTCCAGCAGTGAGATGGGTGCTTTCCAATCTTTTGCATTGAATGTCACATGTATGATTTTCTCCCAGTTGGTGAGAGGTCTTACGTGTGCACTAGGTGCAAGGAGCTCTTTGCTCTCAGGGAACGAGTCCGTTCTCTAGAGGCTAGAGTAGCAGACTTGGAAGACATAAGAAAGACAGAGAGGTACATAGATGAGACCTACAGGGATATAGTCCTAAAGTCCCACCTCCAGTCTGGCAGCATCCCTGTTGCCATGGAGGAGAGAGGTCACGTGATAGCAGAGCATCACCCTGGTGTGGCAGGAAGTGATCCTGTAACTAGGACCTGTAACTAGGACCTGTCCTCCAGGTGATGTAAAACCCTCTCGCACCGAGGAAGTTTCTTCAGGGCCATGTGCCCATGAGGGAAGGGTTAGGACAGCCATTATAGTTGGTGATTCGATCATTAGACATGTAGATAGCTGGGTGGCTGGTGGACATGAGGATCGCCTGGTAACAAGCCAGCCTGGTGCGAAGGTAGCGGACCTCACGCGCCACTTAGATAAGGTCTTAGATAGTGCTGAAGAGGAGTCTGCTGTCTTGGTACATGTCGGTACCAATGACATAGGAAAATATGGTGGGAGGTTCTGGAGGCTAAATTTAGGCTTTTAGGTAGGAAGTTGAAATCCAGAACTTCCAGGGTAGCTTTCTCTGAAATGCTTCCCGTTCCACGCGCAGGACCCAAAAATGCAGGCAGAGCTCCAGAGTCTCACTGCATGGATGAGACAATGGTGCAAGGATGAGGGTTTTGGATTTGTTAGGAACTGTTGAACATTCTGGGGAAAGGAAGGGCTCTTCCGAAGGGATGGGCTTCACCTTAACCGGGATGGAACCAGGCTGCTGGCATTAACCTTTAAAAAGGAGACAGAGCAGCTTTTAAACTAGATAATAGGGAATAGGGAAAGCCGAGAGTCGCCCAAGAGTGCATGGTTCGGAACAATGTATCCTTGAAGGATACTACCAAAAGCAGAGAGGTTCCAAAAAAGAGTAAAGTAGCCCAAATGCTCTTGAGTATGGAGCTGACAGAGCTTAAAGATGCCAAATTATCCATGCCTACCATAGCCAGATTAAGATGAATAAAATACGGGCTCTAAAATGCTTGTATGAAAATTCTAGAAGTCTAAAATATAAGATGGGAGAGTTAGAATATATAGCACTAAATGAGAGGTAAGATATGATAGGTATCTCAGAGACATGGTGGAAGGAGGACAACCAGTGGGACACTGTGATACCTGGGTACAAACTATATCGTAATGATAGAGCTGATCAAATTGGTAGAGGGGTTGTACTCTATGTTAGAGAAGGCATTGAGTCAGAAAGGATTAAAGTTTTGCAGGAAACAAAATTTGCTGTAGAATCTCTATGGATTGAAATTCCATGTAAAAAGGGGAAGGCGATAGCAGTGGGGGCGTACTATTGACCGCCTGGCCAGAATGAACAAATGGATGATGAAATGCTCAAAGAAATCAAGGAAGCTAACAAAAGTTACAGCACAGTAATAATAATGGGTGATTTCAATTACCCTGGTATCGACTGGGTCAGTGTAACGGCAGGAAATGCTAGGGAGATAAAGTTCCTAGATGAAATAAATAACTGCTTCTTGGAGCAGCTGATTCATGACCCGACCAGAGGGGAAGCCATATTGGACCTAGTCCTTAGTGGAACACCAGACCTGGTGCAAGAGATAAGGGTGTTGGGGCCACTTGGCAATAGTGATCATAGCATGATCGCGTTTGATTTAAATAGTAGAGGAGGGATGGTAAGGAAATCCACAGTACTACTTTTTAACTTTCGAAAGGGAGACTATGATAAAATGAGGAAAATAGTTAAGAAACAACTAAAAGGAGCAGTTGCAAAGGTTAAAGACTTACAATAAGCTCGGGTGTTATTTAAAAATACTATCTTGGAAGCCCAGACCAGCTGTGCTCCATGCTTTAAGAAAAGCAGAAGTCCAAAAAACTGCCAGCATGGTTTAAAGGTGAGGTCAGAGAGGCTGTTGTTGCCAAAAAAGCATCTTTTAGAAAATGGAAAAAAGAGTCAAATGACGAAAACTGGAAACAGCACAAGCACTAGAAAGTTAAATGCAAGGCATTGATAAGGCAGGTAAAGGGAGAATTTGAGAAGCTTGCTGCGGAAGCAAAAACGTGTAATAAAGACTTTTTCAAGTACATTTGTAGCAAAAAACCTGTCAGAGAGTCAGTTGGTCCGTTAGATGATAGGAGTGTTAAAGGGGCACTAAGAGGCGACAAGGCGATAGCAGAGAGACTGAATGAATTCTTTGCTTCGGTCTTTACTGAGGAAGATGTAGGGATGTTACCCATGACTGAAATGGTATTTAACCCTGGAATTACCGAGATTTTTTGCACACACTGAATACCATTGGGGTCAGAAATGACCCCACAACGAATTTCAATTGTTAACCATGAAAACTTTAAACAGACAAAATATTATTCCGAATTAATTATTTATTATATGAAGGTTAAATGTTTTGAAATTTAATGCTTTATCATAAAATTACATGAAGAAGAGTTGCCATGAAAGCAGTTTTTGCATGCACTTGATGAACACAGTAAAGTACTATAGCATTTGCATGAGACACAGACAATTTCTGAATGTTCTTTGCAAACATTGCGCTTGCAGGACGTGCAAACTATGTTGCTTTTCTTGTCTTTTTCTCTGGAACAGCAGTGGCACCTTGCCCTTTTCTTTGGGATCTCGACATTGCAAACAGCATCAGTGGCTTCTTCAATGCTGGAAGAAGTCTCGCTGCAATTACTCTGAAGCAGCTGCTTTCCTAATTCCAAGAGGAATAGATGACATCTGTGCTTTGACTTCGACTTACTTCATATTTAAAAGATACCACTCATCTACTGAATGTTTTGAGAGAGGCAAACGAATGGTCAAGGCATATGGATGTCATACTAGTTACCCTAGATGTAGTGTCCCTTTACACTAACATAGCTCAAGAGGCAGCGCTAGAAACAGTGCGTCAGGTGTTACAGCAGCGAGGAGACATCTCAGAAGCACAACATGAATTGTTACTTAGTTTAGCACGGTTGGCGATCACTCGCAATTATTTTGTTTTTCAAGGCGTCCTGTATCAACAGATATCAGGGTTAGCTATGGGGGCAACATGCGCTCCCTCAATAGCTAATTTCTATATGGGTTGCTTTGAGAGTCGGTGGTTGGCTGCCTCTATATATGTTTCTAATATTATTGTATGGAAGCGCTATATAGATTATGTCTTTCTGTTATGGAAGGGCACAGAAGAGACTCTCCTTATGTTTTTTCAGTGGGTTAATCACCTTGATGATAATATAAAGTTCACCTACACATATCATAAGGAGACACTCACCTATCTAGATGTGCAGATCAGAAGGGGTTTAGGAGCATGGACAACATCTGTATATAAAAAAGCTATAGATAGGAACACGTTGTTACACCTTAGGAGTGCACACCCTAGGCGAATGAAAGAGAGTCTTCCATTCTCACAATTTCTACGATTTAGGAGAAATTGTTCGGATAGGACTGATTACAAATTTAAATCAAAACAACTTTTTGATAGTTTTTTAGCTAGAGGTTATCCTAGGAAAATTGTTAAACAAGCGTACTCTAGGGCATTATACAACTATAGGAGTTCCTTATTAACGATGAAGTCCACTAGTGACAAAGACAACCTGGACCCTGATAATGTTAATCTAATAACAAAATATTCCCCATTGAGTTTAGATATTCAACGGGTGATCAAACGGCATGGGAATGTCTTAATGACAGTCCCTGGTTTGGCGGATACAAAAATTCGTTGTGTGTGGCAAAGAGAACGTAACTTGAAAGAATGGCTGAGCCCAGCCGTGCTGAGCCCTGTAGTTGAACTAGTACAGCCCGCGCAGGAGAAAGGTCATAGGGGATGCGGAGCTTGTGACATATGTGATTTATTTTATTTTATTTATTTAGTATACATTTGTATACCGCTACTTCCAGCGATCAGCAGCGGTTTGATTACAGATTGGAAATTGTCAAATCATGACAGGAAATTTTTGAGGTATAAACACATTGATTAGACAGGAAAGCACAGCACACAGAGAACTATTTTACAGAGAACATGGGCTATGGAGGGTTAAGTGGCTTGCCCAAGACCACAAGGAGCACCTGTGGGACTAGAAACCCCAGTCCTTCCGGCCCAAGGTTGCTGTCCTCTAGTGGGATTTGAACCCCCGACCTTCCGGCCCGAAGTACCTTGCCCCAACCACTAGGCCACTCCTCCACTATAACTGCCTCTAAGTTTGAATATCGAGGATTAACTGTTCCTCTATGATTTGGTACCACATGTGATTCGAGTTCTGTGGTTTATGTTATAGTATGTCCTTGTGGGTTGGCGTATGTGGGAAAAACCACACGCCCCTTTCGAATGCGTATGAGGGAGCAGGTTGAAATATAAGATTAAGGAAGCTCCGATAGTGCAACATTGTGTGTCAAAGGGCCACGTGTTTGAACAGCTACGCTGTCTATGTATAGACTTGGTAGAGGAAGGCAGGGCGGGTAGATCGCTGGATTATGCATTGACAGTAAGGGAACAAAGATGGATCCATCGATTACAATCAGTAGCGCCCTTGGGTCTGAATGTGAGAGTTGAATGGGCAGCTTGTTTATAAATTAGTTACCCTAAGGAGACTATGCAGTGGTTTAAAGAGAAAAAATGAAAAAAAGATCGTAGGTCACTCGTGAGTTGTTCAATATCTTTCAATTATAGGGAGAGTTATTAAATATCAAACAGCAAAGGGGGTAGAGCATTGGGAGGACTGATCCCATATGGGAAATTAGAGACTGGATATAAGAGTATTAGGTGTAAAGATAAATAGGGAGATCCAGAGGAAATAGGCATTGATTAGGGGAGGAGTTGTGAGTTATCCAATCACAGTAGAGAAGGCGGACCATTTAAATGTGGAGTTTAGTCTAGCACCTCGCATGCGCGGCGTTTGTTAACCCTAACGGTGAGAACAGTTGATACAGAACAGCAGTGTTTTGGGTTTTATAATTATTGAATGCGGGCAGCATAAAAGGTAGGCGGTAAAGTTGTTTTAATTTTCATTTTAATCTTATTGTCTCTTAGTGGGGTAGAATGGAATTCACTAAAAAGTATGAGTGGAGTTTGATGCTATATATTTTATGTTTCACACAGCACTACTATAAAGTTAATTACAAGATCCCCCGAGGAAACAGATAGCGTGAAACGCATGAACGGTACCTGGGACAGGCGTCGGGATCAGCATATATCTGTGCGACAGAGGAGTTAGGGGATTAATAGTCGAAAGCTAAGTGTATACTTTATACCTTGTGTCTTGTTGAAGCTGTCAATGCTGCCATATTAATTTATACACTAGCTTTTCAAAGAATAGCTCCACTGGGGAAAATAATTTGAAGGTCGTTGATGCTACAAGGCATAGTACCGGTTCAAGATGTTAGTCTGAAAGGTACAGCTGAAATAAGTCTGAGACCTTCTTACAAGTAGCAAGTGCTCCTGATTTAATTACAAAGAAACTATTGAGATTATTTTCATTCTTCATAGTGTTGATACTGAATGACTTTTCATTGAAGCATACAATAGTTGATCTTCAAAGAAAGACCAAAACGAAGCGTATTCTGGATTTAGTGACATCCAAACAATGAAGGCGTTCAAAGCACTGATGTCCAACATGTTGTAGAAGATTGTCACTTGCCAGCGTCTTGTCATTCGTTTTGTGGTATACGTGTGCAACATTTGATCTGCTGTATCTACTCCACCTTTACTAGAATTATAGTCCAAGATCATGCATGTTTTTTTGTCTGGACTTGTGTTATCTACTTCTTCTTGATCATGCAAACTGCTCAGAAGAACAACCACTTTTCCTTTCTTCGGGCAATAGGAAACCAGAGTGGCATCATCGCAAAAGGCAAACAGTGAAGTGAATACCTCTTGGCCCTTTGCTGTTACAAATTCTGGAGGTAATTCTTTTCTGTTCCTTCGAATTGTCCCCAAAAGTGTCATTTGTGTTTCTAGCAATTTCCGTGACCGGGATAAACTGCAGAAGAAATTGTCAACAGTAACATTTCTGCCAGATCGCGTCAACCCTTCAGTGAGTTGCAGCACAACCCTTTCACCCTGATTCTGTTCCCTGTTTTGTCCGAGTTCCCTTCCTGTATATACTTGAAGACGCAGAACATATGACGTTGCACTGTCACACAACATTTATAGCTTTATGCCATATTTCCCAGGTTTGCTGGGAATATATTGTCTGAACGGAACACGGCCACGAAATGTAAGCAGTTGCTCATCCACGGTAACATTTTCACCAGGAACAAAGGCGTCACTTAGAGTTGCTTCCCAGGTATCAAAAACGTGTCTGATTGGAGCAAGCTTATCCATGCCTTATTGTTCACGTCTGTTGGTTGCATCATCAAATCTGAGAGCACAAGAAATTTGCTGAAAACGGTTATGGGCCATATTTTTGCCGAAAACAGAACGACCATCTTCAAGGTTCCACAACTGAACTATGGATTCATTTCGTAACTTGTACACGCCTGAGAGGTTCAGAAGTCCAAGAAAACGTTGAAATTCTCTGTCTGTCAAATCTTTCCAGGTGTCGTCATAAATGTGTCTTCCTTGTTTGCTCGTCCACATCATGATTTCATTCAATAAGTTCTTCCTCATGAACAAGTGGAATGCTGCGAGAGGGCCATCAACATTTCGTACAGCATACTTGTAGGACCTTGTTGTACGGGCATGACATTAGCTCTGGCGTATCTTCCAGCAGCTTGCTTTATAGGTTTCCTGTTCCATGATGTGGCATCCTTAGATACATAGGCTTCAATGGCAACATTTGTGCTTATAGTTGATGACCTCTTAGCTCCTCTACAACCACAACTGAGATTCCTCACAGATGATACTGACACCGAGGACTCCTGCCTTCTTCCCCGTCCAGCACAGCCTCGACCTTTGCCTCGACCTGTAACTTGACTCTTTGCTGCAGGCGATGTTACCGGCTCAACATCAGTCTCACATTCACTTGGTGACCAACTGCTGTCGCCATCTGAATCATGACTGTCATAATCAGATTTATTGCCCAAACTTGGCTGATATGCTTCTTCGCTTGCTGAATATGCTGCATCACCAGACGACTCAGAGCCGTCACTGTCAGCATCTTGTTGCAATATTTCTCTTACTTGGGCAGCTGAATACTTTTGTTTTGACATAATAAACAATAACCTAAAATAAATAAACAAAGATAAAGTTGAATAAAACGCAAAGCAGTTTTACTATAGGTGTACAATAATCGTGATTAACGAGCTGAAAGCCTTTAGATTTCATCGGAAATAATGAGAGTACGTATGATATCAATTACAGAAAATGTGTAATTTTCATAAAATAAGAGTACAAAAAATAAATGATACATAACACAGGTCTGCGACTAAAAAGCTGTTTGATTATTTTCATCTAATTTCCATGTATTTTGGTGTGCTGAAAACAAATAAAATATTGAAAAAACTCCTAGACATCATGATTTGCCACAACATGCAAAACTGTCTTCAAATTTATCAAATTTTTTCAAATTACTATTAATTAATTCAAATTACTATTAATTAGTTCACATAAATGCATTTAAGATATAAAATGCCAAAGAAACCTTAAAGGGGTTGTCCGAGTTATGCAAAAAAAAATATAGCACTGTAAATCTGATGGTCAGCAATATATACATAAGCTAAGCAAGTTTTAAGTCGGTGCTTCTAATGGTAGAAGGGGTTAATCTTTCCTGAAGAATCCAGTGGGAGGGAGACACAGGGCAGATAGCAGCAGCTCCGGTCAGTGCAGGGGGGCGTGGCCAGCACTGTGACGTCTCGTGTACAGACACAGAGCTGCTCTCTCCTGCATGCCACACTTGTGCACGAATCATCATCAGGTTCTTGGTTCTAGGCTGTTCACACTTTTTCATCGCAATTCATGTTAGCTTGTCATTCTTCAACCGTTATGTTATGGCTCCGCGAAAGTGTATTAATTCGCCAGACAGTTTCTGTTTCATCTGTGGTGAATATACAATGTTGAAGCAACAGCAGAATATTACAGACTTTGTGAAAAAAGTATACTTTGCATACTTTGGACTAAAAATTGGAGATCAAGATAAAGTCTGGGCGCCTCATAAAGTGTGCAAACGGTGTGTTGAGGACCTCCAAAACTGGTTCAAGGGTAAGAAAAAATCTTTCAGTTATGGGATTCCTATGGTATGGCGAGAACAAAAGAACCATAGTGACGACTGTTACTTTTGTTTATGCGATGTGAAAGGGTTTAATTCCAAATGGAAGCATTCTATTTCATACCCCAATCTTCACTCGGCAATTCGTCCCATCCCCCATGGCACAGATATACCAGTACCCAAGCCCTCTGCTACCTTGGAAGAGATACCTAGCTCCGATGAAGGCGAAGTCATACCTGAACCAGATGACGAATCAAGTTCTGACTTTGAAGATGATACAAGACCAAAATTGTTTTCTCAGGAGATGAATGATTTGGTAAGAGACTTGAATCTTCCCAAAGATGCCACTCAGTTACTCGGATCATGGCTGAAAAGCAGGAATTTATTGTTGCCAGGAGTGTCATCTTCATGGTTCAGACATCGGGAAAAGGAGTTCGTTCCTTACTTCGCCCAGGAAGACAAGTTGGTTTATTGCATCAATGTCAAAAGTCTGATGGGTCAATTTAAAATCCAATATGATTCAGAGCAATGGCGTCTTTTTATAGTGTTCAAAAAGAAGTCTCAAAGCAGTTTTACTCCACAACGTTTTTTACGCTTCCATACCTGTAGGTCATTCTGTACACTTGAAGGAAACCTACGAGAACTTGGAATTGGTTCTTTGTAAACTTAAATATGAAGATCATGGTTGGCAAGTGTGTGGGGACTTGAAGGTCTTGTGCATGCTGCTCGGGCAACAAGCTGGGTATACCAAATATCCTTGTTTTCTGTGTCTATGGGACAGTCGAGACCGACAAAATCACTGGACCAAGAATAGTTGGCAGCCGAGGGTGAACAGTCGGTGAAAAAAATGTCCTCCGAGAAACTTTGGTACCTTCCCATAAAGTTCTTCTACCACCTCTCCACATAAAATTGGGATTGATGAAGCAATTTGTAAAATCACTTCCAAGAGATGGAGAATGCTTCAAATACTTGGTCACCAAATTTCCAGGCCTGTCGGAGGCAAAATTGAAGGAAGGTGTGTTTGTCGGACCAGACATTAGAAGGCTTATAGTTGATCAAGAGTTTGTCAATATCATGACGGATCCTCAAAAAGAAGGGTGGATTGTGGATTGCAAGGCGTGGAGGAGTGGCCTAGTGGTTGGGGCAAGGTACTTCAGGCCGGAAGGTTGGGGGTTCAAATCCCACTAGAGGACAGCAACCTTGGGCCGGAAGGACTGGGGTTTCTAGTCCCACAGGTGCTCCTTGTGGTCTTGGGCAAGTCACTTAACGCTCCATAGCCCTTGTTCCCTGTAAATATATGTGTAAATAGTTAATATGGTTATCCAAGTTGAGATCCCTGTTATTTGTAATTACGGTGTAATCCCCCACCGTAAAATACCTTGATGTTCCATGTAAACCGCACTGATATCGAATAGCGCGGTATATAAGAAAAATAAATAAATAAATTTAAAGAAGTCGTACAGAAATTTTTAGGCAATAACAAAGATCCTCACTACAAAAAGATCATCGGATGAATGCTGAAAGCATTTCAAGCTTTAGGTTGCCTGATGAGTTTGAAAGTGCATTTCCTCCAGTCCCACCTTGACTACTTTCCTGAAAATTTGGGAGCTGTGAGTGAGGAACAAGTTGAACGATTCCACCAAGACATTAAAAAGATGGAAAGGAGATACCAGGGAAAATGGAGCATTACAATGATGGCAGACTACTGTTGGATGCTTCAGAGAGACATTCCAGATGCTACTCACAAGCGTAAATGCACCAAGAGGAGCCTCACAAGGAAGAAGAATCGAGTTTAGTGTGTGTAGGTGAGCTCATTTCAGTTCAAAAAAGAGAACTGAAATATGAGATTGAAGACCTGCTATTAGTAATCTGTGAACTATCATTAAAATCATCTGTAATACCTGAAGATTGGAGGACGGCCAACACAACGCCAATTTTTAAAAAGGGTTCCAGGAAACTAAAGACTGGTGAGTCTGACATCAGTACTGGGAAAAATGGTAGCAACCATCATAAAGAACAAAATTGTTGAACATGTAGATAGTCATGGCTTAATGGGGGATAGCCAACATGGCTTTAGACAAGGAAGATCTTGTCTTACTAATCTGTTATGTTTTTTTGAAGGTGTGAATAAACAGGTAGACAAAGGTGAGTCAGTTGATATAGTGTATTTGGACTTTCAGAAAGCCTTTGACAAGGTCCCTCATCAGAGACTTTTGGCAAAACTAAAGAGTCATGGGAAAGGAGGCAGTGACCTATTGTGAATCAGGAACTAGTTAAAAGATAGAAAGCAGAGGCTAGGGCTCAATGACCAATTTTCCCAATGGAGAAAGGTGAATAGTGGTGTACCCCAGGGATCTGTGCTGGGTCCGCTGCTTTTTGACATATTCATAAATGACCCGGAAAAGGGAATAATGAGCGAGGTTATCAAATTTGCAGATGACACAAAACTATTTAAAGTTGTTAAAATCCAAGAGGATTGTGGAAAATTGCAAGAGGATCTTGATAAATTGGAAGACTGGGCATCAAAATGGCAGATGAAATTTAATGTGGACAAGTGCAAAGTTATGCACCTAGGGAAGAACAACCAAAACTATGGTTACACGATGCAAGGTTCCACATTAGGAACCACCACCCAGGAAAAAGATTTAGGCGTCATCGTGGATAACATGTTAAAACCCTCCGTCCAGTGTGCAGCGGCGGACAAGAGAGCAAATAGAATGCTAGGTATCATAAGGAAAGGAATGGAAAATAAAACAAAGGATATTATAATGTCTCTGTATTGTTCCATGGTGAGACCGCACCTTGAATATTGTGTGCAATTCTGGTTGCCGTATCTTAAAAAGGATATAGCATTATTAGAAAAGGTTCAGAGAAGAGCCACCAAAATGATAAAGGGGATGGAAGGATACCCCTATGAAGAAAGGCTAAAAAGGTTAGGGCTCTTTGACCTGGAAAAGAGACGCCTGAGGGGAGATATGATAGAAGTCTATAAATTAATGAACGGAGTGGAATGGGTAAACGTAGATCGATTGTTTACGTTATCAGAATATAGAAAGAGTAGGGGACATGCAGTGAAGCTACAGGGTAAACTATTCAAGACAAATAAGAGAAAATATTTTTTCACTCAACGTGTAATCAAGCTCTGGAATTTGCTAACGGAGGATGTAGTAAAAGCTGTTAGTGTAGCTGGGTTTAAAAAAGGTTTGGACAAGTTCCTGGAGGAAAGGTCCATACACCATTATTAAAAAGGGACCCAGGATATCACTGCTTGACCCAATACAAGCATTGTGGAACCTGTGTCTGTTGGGGAAACTGCTAGGTACGTATGACCTAGATTGGCCACTGTTGGAAACAGGATGCTGGGCTTGATGGACCTTGGTCTGACCCAGTATGACATACCGGTATCTTATGATCTTATGAACAATCAACCCCATACACTATTCCCTATTGCTTTATCTTTTTTTTTCCCTGGAAAGATAGTCACTGAGAATAGACCCCTGACCCTTCGCATCCACGGCGAACTTGACCAAGAAAACAAAATAGAGATAGAGAAGTTGAGTTTGGATTTGCCGAAACTACAGCTATATAGGACATGTGGAAATGGCAGCCCATGGGCCCAGTGAGGCAAAAGAGATACCATGTCCGTGTCTCAGCCCAAGAGACCATAATGTGCCTGGGCGAATGGTTCAAGATAAGGGTCGTGATTGCTGACCACTGGCCAGTCACAAATAAGGTAGGCTGTGCGATCTCCCCAAGGCGCCAACCGTAGCACAGGAACTACTTAGCAGCAGCCAGTCCAAAAGTGTTGAGGACAGCTGCTGAAAACAACCAAGGGAAAGTGTAGCACTGTCTAGGAGCCAAAGCAAGAGTCTAAGAACCCCAGTCAAAAATATAGCCTGTATGCTCTCTCTGATTCCCCAGCTGACTTCTCCCAACCTGAAACCACTATGGTTGACTGGTTAGGACTGACTATAATGTAAGTGTTTAGATAAGATCTGGAAGCTCACCACATGGGTTTTCTAAGAAACACCCAATCGCAGACCTGTGGCTCATGCGGTGTTACTGAGCGTGGAAATGTGAAACAGCAGACTGAAAAACGCCCCTCATATGGCACCCTGGCAAAGCACCACAACGGCTGTCTCAAAAATCTAAAGGGGACCAGCTGAGCCAATGGAACTTCCACCAGTGTAACTGTGCACTTCAAGGAAAATGGAAGTAAATGGAAATGGGAGTTCCTACTGCTGACTGCATCACGAACCCCACTGACATGGAGCGTTTCCAAAGGAAGGCACTAGAAGGACAAAGACTGTCTTCCAC
Organism: Ichthyophis bannanicus; assembly: GCA_033557465.1. NCBI lineage: Eukaryota > Metazoa > Chordata > Amphibia > Gymnophiona > Ichthyophiidae > Ichthyophis > Ichthyophis bannanicus. The sequence goes on along the minus strand of CM066031.1, from coordinate 1,117,308,945 downwards.
AGTGACAAGAGACACACTACCGATAGCCACTTTCCACAGAACCTGTTTCCCGGAGAACCCCTATCTAGCCTTGCTGTGATATCTCTAAGCCTCCTGAACCCCCAGGAAACATGCATTGGCAATATTCTCCAAGAGAGAACCCGAGAGCGGACAAAGTCTTTCGACTTCAGCATACTCCAGACGCCAAGGTCGTCCACACATTCTTTCCATTACATACATACCGTTGTGAGGGTGGCCCAAAAAAAGTGAGAACATCTCGTAAATTAAAAGCTTAAATAGTTTACTTATTTACCTTTTTTAGCTATATAATGTCTTTATTTCGACAATTTCCGGTCACCATCTTTTTTTTAAATTTGTCAATTGCTTACATCTGTTTTTTTGAATTTTTAAATAACTTATATGCTACGCGATATTCTCACTTTTATTTGCGCCACCCTGTATATATATTTTTGTATTTATTTCACTTCAATCTCTACAAATTCATTAAAGTCAGCATTCTGGACCAAATTCTTGAGCCAACATCCATGCCATTTGAGGGAAATCAAACCAACATTCTGGCCCCCCCCAGAAGATCAGTCCTCTGACCCAAGAATGGAGATATAATACTCCAGGCCAACCACATACTGATGAAAACAGGAAACAGCAAGAGTCAGTAATGAGAAGCCAGCATTTTCCTCTCTGTCCATGCCTCAGAGCCCACCATCTCTGTCATCCCCTCATAGCTGAGCATCTCTGTGTCACTGGGGCATGCTGGAGGATTCATAGATACATGTGAGCATGCATGTGTTATAGGGAGTGTGTGTGTGTGTGTCTCGGGGAGTTTTGGGGGCTGTGTGTTTGTATGTGTGTGTGTGTGTATGTCAAGGGAGGTTTCAGGGTTTGCATGTTTGTGCGTGTGTGTGTGTTTGTGTCTGACAGTCAGGCAGAATGTCAGAGGCCATGTGTGTGTGTGTGTGTGTGTCTCTCTCTCTCTCACACATAATCCCCCAGCCTTCACCCAGTCTGTTTCTCTCTCTCATTCTCATAATCCCCTGGCTGTTTCTTTCTCTCTCATTCTCACTCTTGCCCAGCCTTCTCCTAGCCTGTATCTCTCTCCCTTAAGGCCCCATCAGCCTTCACCCAGAATGTCTGATAACCTAGAACTCGACTAGATTTCCCCTAGTTTCTCTCTCTCTCTCTCACATAATTCCCCAACCTTCCTCTAGCCTCTCTCTCTCTTTCTCATTCCCCTTTCCCCCAGCATCCTCTTATCCATTGTGCAATTTGTGCTACTCTAGACCGCTGCAGCTCAGCAGCTTCCTGCACCTTTGATTGGCTCTGAATGGTGGAGTTATGTGAGACAGGAAGCTTGGACTGAACTTTCAAATAGTGAGATCAGTGCAAACTTCCTGCCCCGCACTGCTCCACCTTTTAGAGAGCAAATCGTCATTGCGGTGCAGGAAGTGCTGCAGACCACTTAAAGCAGGCCTTGACAAATTTTCTTGGAATCTAGGAGCCGGCCTAAAAATCTAGGAGCCAGCCACTGAAATCTAGGTCACAGTGCATGCCCCCGCCCCTTCTAAAAGGTGTATCACAATTCTATTTTTTTAGGTTTTAGGGCCTGATTTACTAAGACTGTTTCACATTTTTTGTGAGAAAAAGCTTAATAAATCAGGCTCTTTATGGGCCACTGCATAGTGCCAAGAGAAGACATTGGCCCACTCCTCCTCCTCTATCTCCCACTGCCACCTCTGGCCCGTATATGTGTGTGCATGCGAGGCGCAGAGGTGGTGTGTATGTGTGTTGCAGAGGTAGGCGAGGTACTTCACCCTCCAACAGCTTGCACTCTTCTCTCCCTTCCCCCGACTGCAACTTCTCTCCTGCCATCCATCCTCCACCCTCCAACTCTTTGTTTCCATTCCCAAACTCTCTCCCCGCCCTTGCACTCATTCCCTGCCCTTCATCCCCCTTCCTTTATTAAATCCAGTCTGTGTAACCAGAAGTTAGAATAAAGATTGATTAATAATTTACCTGGGCTCTGCAGGATGCCCCTGGGCTTGGGTGCTGGCTGAGACGGCTGCAGTGTTTTGTAGCATTAGAGAGACAGCATGGAAGAGCTAAAAAGCAATAAATACAAGTAGAACGCTGGCAACAGATTTAAAATAAAGAAGTTGGGCTGAAGGGGCTGCAGTGGCCATATTTAAATTAAAAAAATAAATAATTAGAAATCGTCCCACAGTTCCACTGAAGACAGCAGTGCTAGAAATTGAATTAAATAAATTAAAAGAAAAAAAACATGTTTGGCGGCGACAGGGCTGCATTCAGGATCGGCAGCCGCAGAGCAGCTCTTGTCGTGGGTTGCGCTGCTGGGACTGCTACGATCGTGTGCAGGGCTCAGGGGGATGGGCAGAGATCCAGAATTGCAAGGGGCTGAAGGTGAGCTGAATCCCAGTTACCAGATCCAATTCTTCGGTCACCATGGTGAACTGGCACCTGGGGTTTGTTGAGCCCTGGCTTTAAGGCCCCTTAATATCAGTGCGGGGCTTTGCTCATGCGTGCGATGCATGTCTGACGTGCAGCGCGCACATGGGCTTCAAAGCCCCGCACTGATTTTTTTACTGCCCAAAGGAACCCCGGCTTTTCAAATGCTGTTTTTCACTCTTTGCCAGCAGTCAGCCTGGCAATATAAAAACCGGCCAGCTGGCAACCCTAGCTGGCACTGAATATCTGGATCTAGTGGCCAGGTTGGTGATATCTGGTTAGCGGTAATATTCAGCTGCTATCTGGATGGCCAATCCGCACACATCGCCAGTAACCAGGCAGTAATCAGCTCTGCCTCGAGACCATCCTGGCACTATCTGCACAGTGTCGAAGCGTTCAGAAGCAATCCTCACTAGCACCACTATCCAGACAGTGTTGCGAACCGGAAAAATGCTTTCAAATATTGGCCCCTCAGTTGCTGCCTAATTTCCAAAGATAGATCAATCCATAAAATTGGAACAGCAATTGAAATAAAAAAGTCTTGAAGCATTCTGGGCAAGTTGCATTCCCCACGTGGATGGGCCTCATAATAGACACCCCCAATTGAAGTGACGATCCCTCTCAGGCATATACCCTTATAAACATTTAGTCATGCCCTAACAGCAAGGATTACAACTTCAAATTTTGCCCCATTTATGACTGGGAGCCAAGATACTGGATAGAGAAGTGGAACAGCACTATCCCTTCTTACTACTACTACTTACCATTTATATAGCACTACTAGGCATACACAACACTGTACAAGCACACAGAAAGACAGTTCCTGCTCCACAGAGCTTACAATCTGCTACAGAACAATAGAGGACTAGGTAATTCTTAGGGAAATGATGAAAAAGCATATGAGTGGAGACAGGAGGTAAGAGCCAGGATCCAAAGGCAGCCTGGATTTGAATAGGAACAGGAATGGAGCCTGACATACAGACTCAGGTAGTCTCCTCCAGGCATACGGTGCAGCAAGTGGAAAGACTGGCGTCTGGAGCTGGCAGTAGAAGAGAAGAACATAGATAAAAGTGATTTGTTTGATGAGTGAAGTGATGAGAAGAGGTGTAGGGAGAGATAAGAGAGGAGAGGTAGTGAGAAGCCATAAAATGAATGCATTTGTACATCAGCAGGAGAGGTTTGAACTGCATGTGGAAATGGAATGGAAGCCAATTAAGAGACTTGAGAAGAGGGGTCATGTGAAGATAGTGACACGGGCAGATGATTAGACGTGCAGCTGAGCTTTGAACAGATTGAAGGGAGAGAGATGATTTAATCGGAGACCAGTGAGAAGGACATTGCAGTGGTCCAGGCAGGGGGTGAAGAGGGAGTGGATAAGGGTCTTGATAGAGTGTACTGAGAGGAAGAGATGAATTTTGCTGGTTATAGAGAAAGAAACAACAGTTTTTAGCTATCTGTTGGATATGTGCAGAGAAAGAGAGCGAAGAGTTGAAAATAACTATGAGGTTGTGAGCCAAGGAGATGTTAACCACAGAAACAGAGAAGGGAGGTGGGTTTAGGGGGAAAGATAAGATGCTATGTCTTGGCCATGTTCAGTTTTAGATGGCGGTAGGACATCCAGGCAGTGATGTCAGACAAGCAGGCTGAGATTTGGGCCTGAATTCCTGGAGTGATTTCAGGAGTAGAGAGGTAATTCTGAGCATCATCAGTGTAAAGATGGTCCTTAAAACTGTGGAAAGCAATCAGGACACCAAGGGAACGAGTGTAGAGAGAAAAGAAGAGATCCTACGACAGAGCCCTGGGGTATACCATTGAAAGTGGGATAACAGTGGAGGAGGATCCATCAGAGCATACATTGAAAGTGCAGTGGGAGACATAAGAAGAAAACCAAGGTAGAACAGAGAAGAAGGTGGTGATCAACAGTATCAAAAGCAGCAGATAGGTTGAGAAGGACGAGAACTGAATAAAGACCCTTGGAATTAGCCAGGAACAGGTCACTGGGGACTTTGGCAAGGGCTGCTTTTGTAGAGTGTAAAGGGTGAAAGCCAGATTGCAGTGGATCCAGAATGGTTTGAAAGGCAAGGAAGTCAAGACAGTGGCAGTAACAGGGACATGGCTGATAACTGGAAGGGCAGGTAGGATCCAGTAAATTTTTTTTGAAAAGTGGTGTGACATAAGAACATAAGATATGCCATACTGGGTCAGACCAAAGGTCCATCAAGCCCAGTATCCTGTTTTCAACAGTGGCTAATCCAGATCATATGTACCTCTCAGGTTTTCAAAAAGGTACACAGATTTCACATTGCTTATCCAGGGCTAAGAAATGGATTTCCATGGTCTTCTTTAATAATAGAAACATAGAAACATGATAGCAAAAAAAGACCACATAGCCCATCTAGTCTGCCCTTCCATAACAACTACAATAGTCCCCTTTTTTCCTTTAGAGATCCTCTGTGTTAGTCTCATGCTTCTTTGAATTCAGATACTGTCCTTGTCTCTACCACCTCCACTGAGAGACTATTCCACGGATCCACCACTCTTTCCGTAAAGTAATATTTCTGCATATTACTCCTGAGTCTATCCCCTTTCACTTTCATCCTATGTTCCCTCGTAGCAGAGCTTGCCTTCAATTGAAATAGACTCTTGTGCATTTATGCCATAGAGGTATTTAAATATTTCTATCATATCTCCCCTATTCTACTTTTCTTCTAAAGTATACATATTAAGATCTTTAGGTCTCTCCTTATATGCTTCATAATGAAGACCACTAACCATTTTAGTAGCCACATCATCCGCATCAACTCCAACCTGCTTATATCCTTTTGAAGGTGCAGTCTCCAGAATTGCACACAATACTCCAAATGAGGTTGCACCAGAGACTTATACTGAGTCATTATCACCTCCTTCTTTCTGCTGTCCATTCCTCTCCCTATACACCCAAGCATCCTTCTGACTTTTGCAATCACCTTTTCTACCTGTTTAACTATTTCCAGATCATCAGACACAATTATGCCCAGCTCCCGCTCTTCTTTTGTGGATAGAAGTACCTCACCCCCTACATTGTACCGCTCCTTTGGATTTTTGCAGCCCAAGTGCATAACCCTGCATTTTTTAGCATTAAATTTGAGCTGCCAAATTCTAGACCATTTCTCCAGGAACTTGTCCAAACCTTTTTTAAACCCAGCTACACTAACAGCTTTTAGTACATCCTCTGATAACGAATTCCAGAGTTTGATTACATGTTGAGTGATAAAATATTTTCTCCTGTTAGTCTTAAATGAGCTGCATTGTAACTTCGTTGCATATCTCCTAGTCTTGCTACTTTTTGAGCAGTGAACAACCGATCTATGTTTACCCATTCCACTCCATTCATTATTTTATAGACCTCTATCCTATCTCCCCTCAGTCATCTTTTTTTCAAGTTGAAGAGCCCTAACCTTTTAAGCCTTTCCTCAGAGAGGCATCTTTTCATATTCTTTACCATTTTGGTGGCTCTTTGTACTTTTTCTAATTCTGCTATATCCATTTTAACATATAGTGACCAGAATTGCACATGATATTCAAGGTGCAGTCACACCATGGAATGGTACAGAGACATTATAATATCCTTTGTTTTATTCTCCATTCCTTTCCTTATGATTCCTAGCATTCTATTTGCCTTCTTGGCCACCGCTGCACACTGGGCAGAAGGTTTCAATGTATTATCCACAATGATGCCTAAATCCTTTTCCTGGGTGGTGGTTCATTAAGTGGAGCTGGGCATCATGAAACCATAGTTTGGGTTGTTCTTCCCTAGGTGCATAACTTTGCACTTGTCCACGTTAAATTCCATCTGCCATTTGGATGTCCAGTCTTCCAATTTATCAAGGTCCTGTTGCAATTTTTCACAATTCTCTTCTGTTTTAACAACTTTGAATAATTTGATCATCTCACTCGATATTCCCATTTCCAGGTCATTTATGAGTATGCTAAAAAGCAGCAGACCCAGCAAAGATCCCTGGAGTACTCACTATTCCCCTTTCTCCATTGGGAAAATTGGCCATTTAGCCCTACTTTCTGCTTTCTATCTTTTAACCCCTTCCTGGCCCACAATAGTACACTGCCTCCTATCCCAAGACTTTTTAATTTCTGCCAGAGTCCCTCATGAGGGACCTTGTCAAAGGCTTTCTGAAAATCCAGGTACACTATATCAGCTGGCTCATTCTTGTCTATCTGTTTATTCACACTTTCAAAAAAATATGACAGATTAGTTAGACAAGATTTTCCTTAGCTAAATTCATTTGGCTGTCTCCAATTAAACCATGACTATCTACATGTTGTGATGGAGCTGAAGCCATTGAAGCGATGGATGTAGAAAAAAACTCTCTTTCTTATGAAGCAACTGAGTTACAGAGGGTGCAATTACCTAGAAGTGCAGCTACAGGGAGCAGGCACGAGGCTGCAGAAGTTAAGCTGACACACCCAGGTTGTAGCAATGCAGTACCTAATCAAAGGCACCTGGGTAGAAAGCCAGGAAACTCAGTTGGAGAACGACTTTTTAAGCAGTGCTCACAAGGAAGCAGACAGAGAGGATCTAAGGGGGAACTCGAGAGAGGATCTGAGAAGGAACTCGAGGGAGGACCTTTGAGAGAGAAAGAGAAAGGATCTTTGAAGGAAGGAGCTGAGGAAGGAACCTCATACACTGCAAGGCAGAGAAGCTTGGATACATGGAAAAGCAGAGCTAAGTTCCAGGGAGAACAAGCCCAGCTTAGAAAGCTCCAGAAGCCAGTCTTCAAGGAAGACGGTGACAAAGGGAGAGTCTGTGGTGGAGAGAACACCAGCAGCAAATGCTACAGAGATCCAAGGTGCAGTGCTACTTCATTTATTAAATGGATGCCAGGTCCTAGGAAGGCTGATAACTTAAGAAGCCATTCTGAGAAGAAACAAAGCTGGAGAAAGTTTTGTAACCCTGTACAGAGAGGTATAGGGAAAAGCCCTAATAGTTATTTTCTAAACTCAAGCCAGCAAGGCTGGAAAGTGGGGGAAAGAAATACTGAAATGCAACCTCTGTTAACCAGGGAAAGCTCAGGATTAGAAGACACCACGAGTGAGCTAGAACCCATGCAAATTGAGTTTACAGAACCAGAACCATTGATGCTTGAACCAATGGACTGTTCTCTGTGTATTACCGAGAGCCTGGGATCTCTTACCGAGATATAACAGCAGCACATGTTTTAAAGTACCTTTTGGCTTCTGTAACACTGAAGGAAGAAGTTTTGTCTTGTTTTTCTTGCTGTTTGAGAAACTTGCTTGGATACAGAGAACTGTGAAGCATCTGTAATAGGTGCTGACCTTTTGTAAATATTCTTGGCACTAAACCTGAAGTAAGGTAATTCTACTTTGTTTCCTGAAGAACCTTTTGCGTAACAAGGGAATAAAAAACCTTTTTGTTTCACCCTGCTCAAGGCTCACACATCTATTTCTTGTGAAGAGGGACTACAAGGACCAGAATGCACTTGGTATAAAAGTTTTTCTTTCTTCAACAAGATTAAAATGTCCACCCTGACCCTTTGGCGCACTGCCACTAGGAGGGGCTGTGACAATGTTCAGTAATTTTTTTCTTTATAATAGTTTCTGTCATTTTGCCCAGTACTGACGTCAGGCTCACTGGTCTGTAGTTTCCTGGTTCACCCCTGGAACCCTTTAAAAAAATTGGCACTACATTGGCCATTTTCCAGCCTTCAAGTACCACAGTATGTTTGAAAGCAGCAGGAACAGCTGCAGTGGAAAGACAGGGATTGAGGATATGACAGATAATAGAGATATCAACAATGGAAATAGAGCTTAGTAGATTGGTGAGAATGGGATCCAAGGAGCAGGTAGAGAGTTTGGAGGAGGAGAGAAGATGTGCAGTTTCCTCCTCTGTGATTTTAGCAAATGAAGAAAGAGTGCAGGAGTTGAAAGAAGGATCTGAGTGTGAAGAGGGGGAAGGAGGGATGGAGGTAACCCAGTGGAGAACTCAAGACTAATCTTATGAATCTTGTCATGGATGTTGTCAGTCAAAGTCTGGCCAGAAATTGAAGGAGGGGTAGGGACAGAGGCACTTTGAGCAGAGAGTTGAGTGTTTCAAGGAGATGGTGAGTGTCCAAAGCAACAGAGTTTATCAAATGGACATAGTACTCTTGTTTGACAAGTATTATGGCAGATTGGAAGGAGGTTAGCATGAATTTGAAGTATATGAAATCAGCATGGGCATGGGATTTAAGCCAAAGAGACTTAGCAGAGCAGGCACAGGAACCTAGGTGGTGGATTTTGGAGGTCAACCAAGGCAGATGTATTGTATGCCTCACAGAATGTCAAATGGGAGAAGTGAAAACATCCAAGGCAGAAGAGGGCATATACAACAATCTAGCTATAAACTACAACAAGACTGAAGCTTTAATCATCACTCGAAACCAAAGCTTCACACACACACCAAACATAAAGATACAAAGCACCACGATACCGATAAGATCGGAGGTGAGATACCTTGGGGTTACTCTGGACAGTAAACTCAACCTCAAACCACACATAGACAAAACAATCCAAAAAGCATATTACAGGATGCGAATCATCAGGAGACTGAAACCACTCCTCGCTCCAGAACACTTCCGTACAGTCTGTCAAGCACTGATAACCCCAATACTGGACTTCTGCAATCCGATATACCTCGGACTACCAAAACAAGCTCTCAAACCACTACAGCTGGCACAAAACACTGCAGCTCGAATCATATCCGGAGCTGCAAGGCAGGAGCACATCACACCTACACTAAAGGACTTACACTGGCTCCCAATCATTGCTCGCATCAGATACAAGACTATCATAAACCTATTTAAGATAAAAGAACACACATCAGCCAACAGCCTCCACCTGCTCATACAACCGGAAACCAGCGCACGTCCCAGAAGAAGTCAAACACGCAACCGAGTCAGCACCCCAAATGAGTACAAGCACACACGCAAGGACACAACAGACAGAGCTCTCTCCATGGCTGCTCCAACAATATGGAACAATCTACCGGACGATCTAAGGGCAACTCCAGACCTCAAAGACTTCAGAAAACAACTGAAAACCATGCTGTTCATAGAGCACTATGGTCACATCACATAACCTAAGAGAATGGATAACAGCACTCCAATCCTCCCAAACAACTGAATATATATAAAATATGATTCTAGCACCACTGTAAATAGCCCACCCTGTAAATAGCTCAAACAAATCAAGCACCCAACACATCCCTTACACAACTAAGTTTTATCCTCACTGCATGTACAACACACACACTTTACCTGATTGCTTGCTGTGATACCACCTTGATTATTAAGATAAGGCGGTTTAGAAATACTGTTAAATAAATAAATAAATAAATAAATATATGGTTATAGGAAGAAACTGCCTCATTGGCAGACTCAGATGAAATAGTGTCGGAGAACAGAGTTGAAAGAGCAGTGGAGAAAGCTGAAAGGTCAACAGCTGAGTATTCCTATATATGTTAGAGAGATTGGGTGAGGCTGTGGTGCTCTGTGGGTAAGAGTGAAAATTAGCAGATGATGTTCAGATAGGGGAAGAGCTGAGGTGGAGAAGCTTGAGGGTGAGCAGCTGGAGAAAAAGACAGGGTGAAGGCAGTGTCACTGCTGGTGAGTAGGGGCAGTAGAACATAGCTGGAGGTTGAATGAGGAGGTTAAAGCAAGGAACTTGGAGACATAAGAGTCAGAGGAGTCATCAATATGAATGCTGAAGTTCCCAAGAATGAGGGAAACGAAAGATGGTTCAAGAAAAAAGGAAAACCAGCCACATTTTATAATATCTGACGTTCATGCACTACTTTTAATGATAAATCCACATATTATTTGAATCTTCTACTATACTGAGATTATATCATATTAGTTCTAATTGTCTATTATGCTGACATGGTGGCCATTTGCTCTGTTGCACACCACTTTGGGTGAATTTCTTCATGTTGTTGTTAAGTGCTGTCGAGTTGGTATTGACTCAAGGCAGCCCTCTGGATAGTTTTCCTAAACTGCATTTGGCCTTCAGTCAGGCGGCTCATTGTTGTCAGAGTGGCACCCATAGCTGCTCTTATTGTATTGATCTATCTGGCCTTCTTCTTTTGAGTTGACCTTCTACCTTGCCAAGCATAATGTCTCTCTCTAATGATCACTCGCTTCAAATGATGTGTTCAAAGTATGAAAGTCGAAGTCTTGTCATCTGAGCTTCTAAAGAAAGCTTAGGTTTGATCTCCTCCCATACTCGGGTCCCAGCCTGCAAGTACAGGCCCTAGACCCGATTCTGATCCCGTAGGGCACGTCTAGCCCATGCAAGATCAGAATCGGGTCTTCCTCTGGTCGTCCCAATTATGATCGGATGCACAGGGGCCTGGATGCACACATTAGAATGTGCCTCCACATCTGTGCTTTGACCTGTAATATGTAGGTAAACAAAATGTGATGTAGAAACAAAAATGTACCATGTAGCAATGTTTTCTTAATAAAAGAAGGTGCAATGGCCTGGCTTGAGTAGGAATCATAGGAATCTGCACACGTTTGCACACCTGTGAATTCCTCACTTAAGCTGAAGTCGTACTGTTTTGTATAACTCTTTGTGTATGTGAGGTTCCTGATTTGCAGGTCAGGAGTAGCAGAGGAAAGAGATTATTTTAGTTGGTGCCATACCAGGATCTTCCTTTCCCTTCATTGAAGGCAAGGCAGAGAGAATGGAGGACTGTGAGTATGAAGTTCAGACAGACTCAGTGTTTAATAGGCAGTCTATTATATGCGTGTAAACATAGTAATATTGCAAATCTCTGAAGCATGATGGCATTCAAGGACTAGTGGTAATGAAGCATTATTATTTCCTTTAGGAGGGAGTTTTCCAGAGACGCTTCCATGTTTGAAATATAAAATGGCAGTCATTGATTTATGGGGGCTGCCCACTAGTCCTGAGTGGCTCATCCTTACATAGTGTGAGGCAATGGTACATGTGAAGAATTGAAGAGAAAATCGTAAGCTGTTTGTATTAGAAGAAGAGGTGTATAATGATTCATTTGTTTGTTTTTCTGATGTCATGTTTTAAAAGGATAACGTCTTCTGGTTGTAAAAGATTTAAAAAAAAGATTTAAAAATGTAAAATTTAAAAAGCCTGGCTGTGTTTTCATATGCTGAATTTCTTCTTGAGTAAGTCAGATACTCAGAGCCATATTGCACCAGACTTGCAAGTTGATATTTGAAATGTCTGTTTTCTTATCTTTGTTAGTTGGTAATGCGTAAAGACAGATTTGTCTTCTTTTGTTTCACTCTTGGGTCTTAAGGTCATTTCAGTATTTGCTGTATTTGAGGAAATGTTTTGGTTTCCAGATAGGTGCATTTTGTTTTGAAAGCTTTCCTGATTCCAGACTAAGGGGTATGTTTACTAAACTGCGGTAATCGTACATAACGCGCGTTATGTAACGTTAACGATCGTTAGCGCATCATAACACGTGTTATGATGCGCTAACGATCGTTAACATTGCATAACACACGTTATGATGCGCTAACGATCGTAATGCCCCGTGGCGCGGTAAAACACCACAGAAGGTGGAGAGAGGGCGGAGAGAAGGGGTCAGTGGGCGGAGAGTGGGCGGGGAGAGGCTCCCTCACACTAACGCGCTGATTTTCAGAGCTGAATTCCAACGCGAATGAAAACCTGCCGTTAAATGCACATTACAGGGGAGAGAAACCATTTCAGTGTCAGCAATGTACAGCCCAGGCAGGAAAACCAAAAAAAAAGGGATAAGTGTGATACATGTGCACAGAACAAAAGGGCACAGAAACACTGAAAATGACCCCAACAAACTGGAAAAAAACAATAACCAAGCTGGCCAATAGTGGTATCAATGAGAAACATCAACCCCCCCCCCCCCATGAGTAAGCTCCATAGAACAGATATAAATCGTGGAAGGGTCTATACTCCGTCCCCATACAAGGTGAATGAGTCCACAGTGAAATAGCGCTGCTCAGAGTTTTCCCCACCATCGGACAGGGTTCCTATGGCGTGCACAGGTCCCGCAACATCAGGGCGGGCATGTCGGAACGGCAACTGGACAGATGCCGGAGAAGGGGATACAGAGGGCCGCAGGCGGCACATGCTGTGGTGGAGCTGGGCCACAGTGCAGACTAGGGTGATGCCTAGGTGGCCCATACGAATGCTGAAACAGCGGAGCAGCCAGACAGCAACTGCTGAAGGCCCAACATGGGCACGAGTGTGTTTCCCAAAGTGTCACAGGGGATAGTACCCAACAGCTACCCCCAAGGGCACGGAACATTGGCAGGCGGGGCTGGGGGGAGCGTGGACGTCTATGCAGGCACCCCTACCCCAGAACCTGCACCATAGGCAGCCGCCTACCTGCACACTGGATGGCCTGAGACTGCGCACCACCAGCTCCACCAGCAGAAGAGCATGTCAGCATGGTGGCTGAGGGATACTGGTGGTGGAGGGGGCAGTGGCAGCTGGCCAGAGCAGACCGTGGCCTAGCCCTGTGTAGGTGGGTGCCATGCACTGCAACAGACAGGCCCTGTCTGACCAACAGTCATGGTATCACCAGGGAATGCACCATCTCTGTGATAACATGGTGGTGCAGTGCACAAAACCAGTGTATTCAGAAGCAGAAGGTCACAGGTTCAAGTTCCAGCTGTGGTTTCCGCCAACCCAGTCCTCATATTTTACCCACTACTATAATGTGCTAATAAAGACAGAACCTTTCTTGCAGATGACGTAAACATGCCCAAAACACCTACATTTTACCCTACAGAGCACAGACACCATAAACATGCACATTACCTAGAGCAGAGCCTCCCAAATGCAGTTCTGGAGGGCCAAACACCATTCCGGTTCCATGCTGCCTCTGATAAAGATGCCTGTGCTGCATTTCTATGCGCCACCCCCATGATATGCAGATGTATCTCATGCATATTCATGAGGGACAGCATGAAAACCCGAACGGTGTTTGGCACCGCAGGACTGGAGTTGGGAACCTCTGCCGTAAAGCAGCAGCCAACAGGGGCAGACACACCCGCACCCACAGGCCCCATTATCCAAAGCCTCCTGGAAAGGCAGGACTTTGGGCTCTGCGTGCATCTCCCAATACTAGCACTTGCATACCTTAGTAATGCCACCCTAAACCTGGGAATATGGTACACATCTATCAAAAGGTTGCTATGATTACTGGCAAATAGCAATTCCTAGGTTAAGTACAATTTTCTGAGTGAGCTGCATCATAGCAACCTTTCTGATGTCTGTGGAGTGTGCTACAGGTCTTGTGTCTGACAGTGTTTACCAACCTGGGGGGTGACTCCTACAGTATTGCGTACCATAGCCATGCCTGCACTGTGCCCAGGACTGGTGTGGTGGCCTGGGCTGCCCAACACCTCTATAGTTGCACAATGCTGGCATAGGTGTGGAGAGTGTGTGTCTGTCTATCCAGTGTGTGGTGGCTGCCAGCACCCTCCACAGCCCACACTGCTAGCACTGTTGCCAGTATTGGCCTGCCAATGTGCATAATGAGGAGCAAGGTACCGTGGGAATAGCCTGGATAGGGTGGCCTGGCCTGGCCGCATCTGCACAGGGCATAGGGCAATGGCTCGGACATTGTAGTGCCCGGTACCACCTGCACGGACAGAGTGGCCACAGCATGTCCTGCTGGGAGGTCACTCTCACCCTGACTGAGCAGTGACCACGGCATAGCTAGGTTCCCCCATAGTGCTGTATAATATTTCTCTCATGTGATATTTATGGGTTCTCTTTTGGGGCCCGATCACTGACTTATCTGCTTGGTGTGTATGCTGACCTCCCAGTTTTGGGTACACGCATCTCCTCCAGGACCATGCATTATGGACTAGCTAGCAGACTGTTTGCAGCTAGTATGTGTGTTGCTGGAACACCTTGCAGGGTGCAGCGGCTGGAGGCTTGCTGCTGGAGAATGTCAGATGGGGGGGGGGGCAGCTGTGCGTTTCCAGGCCTTCTGTCTGCTATTGCTTTATAGATGTGTACAGCTCTGCATTGCCTGCCCTGTAGGGTGTTTGATCCCTAGCAGGACTGGGGTGATGGTCCCCTCTACTGCCACCATTGCAGGGGGGTAGAAAGTGGATCTGTTGGTGGGAGATCCTGTCCCCCACCCTGAGCCCCAGAGGGTGCATTGGGTGGTGGTATGTAATCTCCCTGTGGGTCCCAACACCCCCATTCACTTACATCATGTGACCATGGCACCCACACAGGCTATGTACTTTTCTGGGTGCATCATAGTCCACAAGGGCTAGATGTGACATACAGATGAACACAGGCATATCCTAGGGGTGTTTGCAAGGACTACCTATCACACATTGGCACTGATGGGGACCTGCAGCATAGCCCATCTCAGCAAAGCCAGGTGCTGTGAGAATGGTGCTGGGCACCATACCTCTCCCTCAGGGTGAGCACAGGACCCGCACACTGTGATGGTCTGTAGCTACTCTGTGCCACTAACACACACCGTCGGCACCCCCTACCAGGCTGAGGTGCTGTGGGGTGCATACCCCATCTTGTGATCATCTGTAGACTGCTGATTTACATGTGCTGTGCATCCTGGGTTGACCCTATCCTGGTAACCACAGCAGAATGTGGGTGTGGTGCCGTGCAGTCCTCCTGTAGCCAGCCAGGTGTTTGTTAACAGCTCTAGCCCACTGGTTACTTCACTGCCTGTGGAGCCAGAGGTCATGGGTTCAAAACCCACAGTGGGGTTTATCGATAGGGCTGTCTTAGGCATTGTCTATTTTTATTGTATATTAGTGCTGCCAGCAGAAACACCCTCAGGGTACTGTCACCTTAGGGTGGCTCATAAGGTGCCCTATAGGGCGCCTTATATGGCGCCCTATAAAGCACCTTATAAGGTGCCTTATATGTTGTCCTATAGGGGACATTATAGGGTGCCTTGGCAGACAGTGCACTTTATAATGTGCCCTATGGAGTGCCTTCTAGGGTGCCTTATGTGGCACCTTAGGTTACGCCACTGTGAGGGTGTGCTTGCTGGCAGCACTATTAAAGTACAACTAAACTTCCTCACAGCCCAATACTTAACCCTTTCTGCCTAAATATTCCTATCAAATGGTATATAATACATGACCATGGCAGAGGGAACGTCACTATTGGAACGTATTGAATAAGACAGGTACAATTTTCCTGACATATGCAAACATTAACCCGGCTGCAGAATGTGGATTAAAATATTATAGTAGGCCTTCAAAGGGTTACACATGATGCCTCAGCCGGCCTTATTCATTAGGCACACTGGGGAATCAAACCCATGACCCTTGTACCATCAGTCTGTGTAGTAACCATTGTGCTACAACTCTGTTTCTGTATTTGGGTGTCTGCGCGCCTTCTTAAGCTTAACGCGCAGTAACGCGCCCTGTAACGATCGTTGCTGCACGGTGCCTTATAACACGCATTATCGGTAACGATGTACCGCCCATGTCCTTTTTTGGCATTTCTTCCACTAATGCGGCTCCTAATGCGAATCACACTAACGCAGTTTAGTAAACATACCCCTAAGTTAAAAAAAATAGAAATAAATGTTGTAACGCTGTGATTTTTGTACAAGCTGATTCTTGTTTAGGTTTTATTAATCCTTTGTTTAAAGTAATTTGTTCACTGATGATAGCAGCTCTCTGGCTCGGGTATTTCTTATTTCTTATAAAGTTGTTGAAAGGAGATGCAGATACAAGTTAAAACCGAATTGCTTGTTAATGTCAAAGCAAGTTGGATTAAAGGGAATTGTGAAAGAACAACGAAAAAAAAAGAGTAAAAAGAAAAGAAAATTAAAGAAAGAAAGGAATAGGGATTTAGCTTTTACAAGAAACAAATAAGTGGTACAACTTAGTTTAATTACTTAATTCACTTGTTAGAATAAAGGTGGTAAATGTGTGTTACAATGTTTTCTTTTTATGTTAGTAGATTACTTGAAAAATCCTAGTACGCATTTCAAATGACATCCATGAAAGTGTAAGAGATTAGAGTTTATTTTAAGCCACCTGCATGAGTCTATTGGATCTTAAATTCTCATGTTGTAAGTTTCAGTTTGTTATTAAGAAATGGCCCTTGCAGAATTGATGTTATTGGCTGGAAGTGTGAAGTGTCTTATCGCTAGAGGACTAGGTCAAGCAAAAGTATTGCCTCCTAATATCACAAACCCCAAGACTGATTAACTAAATTAGTATAGTATCACAGATTGAGATAGATTCAAGGGGTGAATAAGTTTACCTTGTGCAAGAGATAGATTCTTTATTATAGAAATATAGAAAAATGACGACAGAAAAAGACCACATGGCCTATCTAGTCTGTCCTTCCATACAACAGTCCCCTTTTTTCCGTTAGAGATCCTCTGTGTTTGTCCCATTTTTTTTTTAATTCAGATACAGTCCTCATCTTTACCACCTCCACTGGGAGACTATTCCACGGTCCACCACTCTTTCCGTAAAGAAATATTTCCGCATATCACTGCTGAATCTATCTCCTTTCACCCTCATCCCATGTCTCCTCGTAGCCGAACTTGCTTTCAATCGAAAGAGGCTCTCTCCCTGTGCATTTATGCCATGTAGGTATTTAAACGTCTCAATCATATCACCTCTATCCCGCCTTTCCTCTAAGGTGTACATATTAAGATCCTTAAGTCTGTCTTCATATGCTTTATAATGAAGACCACAACCCCTTTTAGTAGCCACCCTCTGTACTGACTCCATCCTGTTTATATCTTTGTGAAGGTGTGGTCTCCAGAACTGCACACAATACTCCAAATGAGGTCGCATCAAAGACTTATACAGAGGCACTATCACCTCCTTTTTTCTGCTGGCCATTCCTCTCCCTATGCACTCAAGCATCCTTCTAACTTTTGCTGTCGCCTTTTCTACCTGTTTAGATGCTTTAAGATCATCAGACACAACCACGCCTAGGTCCTGCTCTTCTTTAGTGGGCAAAAGTACTTCACTCCCCTATACTATATTGCTCCCTTGGTTTGCTGCAGTCGAAATGCATGACCTTGCATTTTTTAACATTAAATCCCAACTGCCAAATTCTAGACCAAGCTTAGCTAGATCTCTCCTCATGTTATCTAAACCTTCCTGGGTGTCTACTCTATTGCAGATTTTGGTATCATCCACTAAGAGGCAAACCTTACCCAACAGTCCTTCCGCTATATCACTAACAAAGATGTTAAAAAGAAACGGACCAAGGACAGATCCCTGGGGCACACTACTGGTAACTTCCTTCTCCTCAGAGTGAGCTCCATTTACTTGTACTCTTTGTCGCCTCCCACTCAACAAATTTCTAACCCAAGCAGTAACTTTAGGGTCCATCCCTAGGGTGCTCAGTTTGTTTATGTCACTTGTGAGGAACGGTGTCAAAGGCTTTACTGAATAAATGCACCACATCTAGGGCTCTCCCTCGGTCCAACTCCCTGGTCACACAGTCAAAGAAATCAATCAGATTTGTCTGACAAGACCTGCCTCTGGTGAATCCATGCTGCCTCGGATCCTGTAATCTGCTGGACTCCAGAAACCTCACTATTTTCTCTTTCAGCAGCGTTTCCAATAATTTACTCACCACCGAAGTTAAACTAACTGGCCTGTAGTTTTCAAACATATCCTTACTTCTGGTTTTTTGTAAAGGCATCACATGAGCCTCTCTCCACTCCAACGAGGCATTGAAAAGGTCAGTCAGTGGAGCTGCTAAAACATCCTCAAGTTCCCTCAGTATTCTAGGGTGTATCCCATCCGGTCCCATTGCTTTGTCTACTTTAAGTTTAGCTAGTTTCTCATGAACACAGTCTTCTGAAAATTGTTCAAGATGCCCCTCGCGGGGGAGATTGGCAGCACAGCCGGAGGTAATCGGAGGAAGCAGGTTCCTGTCTGGGCAGCCCCGACGTCACCGGGGGCCTCCTTAAAGGCAGCGGTGAGAGGAGGAAGCCTTTGGGAGATTGGCAGCACAGCCGGAGGTGAACGGAGGAAGCAGGTTCCTGTCCGGGTGGCCCGGACGTCAGCCGAGGCCTCCTTAAAGGCAGCTGTAGGCGCTTGTGGTGGGCGCGATCTAAGGGGCACGATACACAGGGCAGTTCAGGCCCCTTGAGAGCCCCTTGGAGCACCGCAGGAGGAGCAGGAGCGTGCAGTATCTCAGGACAGCTCCATGGGTAAGCGGAAGAAGAAACAAGTCCCTGCTGAGACTGTCATCGGCCCTATGGATCAGCATGTAAAGGTAAATGTTGGGTGTAAATTGCCTGCAGACTCTGATTTTCTGACTCTACAGTCCCCAGGGGCAGCCCTGAGTTCTCCGGAATGTTCTCCACTTTCTCCTCCATTTGATATCTCTCCAACCACTCTAGACACTGTGGGGGTTGTGTTTCAGCAGAGTACGCCGGTACAAACGGATGTAAAGCTGAAACCTGTTACCTAGTCTCTTACTCCCTGTGACGTTAAGATTATACCTGAAGGTCAGGTCACCTTGATGGACATTTGGAGAGTGGTGACACAGACAGAAAATACACTTGTGTCCACGGTCTCTCAGCTATGTACTTTCTCTTCGGAGATAACTACAAAGCTGAGTTTAGTTGAAGAGAAGGTGGGGGGTTTACTTAATCAGGTTTCTAAATGTGAAAGTCAGTGTCTCTCTCCCTAAGCTGTTAGTACATCCAGTATTAAGGATAGTTTAGTTATGCATCATAAAATGGAATTATATAAAAATATGTTTTGGGATAGAAATATTTGCTTTTTAAATTTTCCTATGTGTCATTTACTGTCGCCAGAGATCTTGCTATGAAAGTATTTTAGAAAGGCTTTGGTTTGGGCTTCTGCCGACTCCATTGCTATCTCTAAACTTTACTATTTATCTGGACGGAGAGTTTCTAGTGGGTCCCCTGGTGAGTTTGATTCACTTCAGAGCTGTTCTGACCTTGACTTGATTAAATTCCTAGAGGACTCACAGGATACTATAACGTCTCGAGCTACTCTTGTTGTAACTTTTGTTTCTGAACAAGATAGAATTGCTGTATTTAAAAGTTACTTTAAAAATAAGGTAGCAATGTTTTGTGGCGCCAAAGTACAATTATTTCCGGATGTCTCAAGGGCTACGCAACTTAGGAGACGGGCCTTTTTGGCCTTGAAGCCTAGGGCGTTGGCCCTTGGGGCTACTTTTTTTCTCAGGTATCCCTGTAAGTATTTAATCATGGAATGGAGGAGCGGCCTAGTGGTTGGGGCAAGGTACTTCAGGCCAGAAGGTCGGGGGTTCAAATCCCACTAGAGGACAGCAACCTTGGGCCAGAAGGACTGGGGTTTCTAGTCCCACAGGTGCTCCTTGTGGTCTTGGGCAAGCCACTTAACCCTCCATAGCCCATGTTCCCTGTAAAATAGTTATCTCCAAGTTATAATGCCCTGTTCAATGTAATTTCAGTTTGTTCAATGCAAACCGCACTGATGCAGAATAGCGCAGTATATAAGAGAATGTAAATAAATAAATGTTACAGGGATCTCAGTATGTATTTATGGATTCCTCACAACTGAAGGTCTTTGTAGATGGTAGAGAGGGACCAGAGAATTAAGTATGGATGTGGTTTGGAGGATATAAAAACATAGGCTGTGTTTCTTTTGAGCCCTGTGGCTTTTTTTTTCTTATGTATGATGATTTCTTGATGTTATCCCCATTAAGTGGGCTGTGAGATAGTGGCTGTATTTTTCTTTGGAATTATGTCCTTTTGTTTGTTATGTTAATCGGTACTAGAGTTTCTTGTAAGCTTGCTTTGTAAGTATTTGATTGCAAATTTGATAAATAAATAAAAAATTTTTAAAAAGATGCCTCTTGCTTCTGTTCCTGTTTGTGGGTGTTTTCTGAGGTCCTGTTCCTGGTTCTTCATCTGTGAATACAGAACAGAAATATTTGTTAAGCAATTCTGCTTTATCCTCATCAGCTTCTACATATTCCTCCTCTTCACCCTTGAGTCTGACAATACCTCTTTTGCCCTTCCTCTTCTCACTAACATATCTGAAAAATGTCTTATTCCCCCATTTTATTGCATTGGCTATTTCCTCCTCCTTTTGAATCTTTGCCTTCCTGACTACTTTGCTAGCTTCTCTAAGTTTTTCCAGATATAGATGCCTGTCTTTTTCTCTCTGTGATCTCTTGTATTCCATAAAGGCCTCCCTCTTTTTCTTCACCTTTTCAGCTACTTCTTTCGAAAGCCATAGTGGTCTCCTTTTCCTTTTACCTTTATTTATCATTTTAACAAAAAGATTGGTTGCCCTTAAAATATCCCCTTTCAGTTTTGCCCACTTTTTTCTACATCCCCCAACTGTTCCCATCCCTGAGGTATTGGCCCATCTTGGCAAAGTTAATTTTCCTAAAGTCTAGGACCCTCGCTTTTGAATGGATTCTAACAGCCCTAGTCCTATTACTGAACCACACCATCTGGTGATCACTGGATGCAAAATGATCTCCCACTACAACATCAGAAACACTTTCACCATTGGTAAGCACCAAGTCCAGTATGGCCCCTTCACATGTGGGGTCTGTTACCAATTGCCTGAATAGTTCTCCCTGTAGAGAATCCAGGATCTCTTTACTTCTAGATGATACTGCAGCAGGAATTTGCCAATCAACATCTGGCATATTGAAATCCCCTATCAGTAGCACTTCCCCTTTCCTAGCAATGTTGCGTATGTCTTCAATTAGCTCTCCGCCCACCTCTTCCTCTTGTGAGGGAGGTCTGTATATCACGCCAATGCAAATAGATTTCTCTTTCCTTCTTTCTCGTTTAACCCACAGTGCCTCCTCTCTCCCTTTTAAGCTCTGTAATTCCAAAGCTTTAATATTATTTTTTACATATAGTGCCACTCCTCCTCCCCTTCTTCCTACCCTGTCCTTTCTGAATAAAGTATAGCCTGGTATAGTTACATCCCAGTAATTATTATGCTGTTTTGTCCTGAATAAAGTGTTAACAAAGAGCAGCTGTAAACAATGACAATTGAATTTTTAATTGGTTTAAATTCTATGTTTTAGAAAATTTCTTAAGCACAATTTTGTTTATGTAATGACCTATATATATTTGTTCCTTCTTTTTTGTGTCCTGATTTCCTTCCTTTGCGAGCTGAGATGTCTATCTTAATTAGATAGTTATATTACAGACCATATTCAAAGTAATGTGAGGCAAACCATTACCTAAGATGAGAGAGCCTTGGTAAACAATTGAAATGAGTTTAATTTATTTGCCATAAACCTCTAGTGTTTTGATGATTGTTATCCCTTCAGTAATAACATTAACTATATCCTGTATATTGTTGCACTTGGAGAATGAATTATAAACACACTTAGTGATTTGACAGGAGAAGTGTGTCTATTAGTATGTGGCCTAGCTTTAATTTGATAGATAAGTGAATACATTAAGGAATGCAGATGCAAGATAGAAGTATGCTGCAAGCTAGCTTGGTCTTCATATGGTAAGTAATTTGTAGTAATCTAGAGCTAACAGTAGATGCATTGTAAGTCATTTAACATTAGAAAAAGAGAATTCTGTTCAATAATTCTATATTGCCATTAGGAAGTAGTCTGCAATTGTGAGGAATCGGAGGAATGTTGTAGTGGCGAGTGATGATTCTGCAAATTATATTGTACGTACTCAATCCTACCGGCTGAAAACGCAACTACTGTGAATGACAGGAAGTCTGCAATGCCGCTGAAAGATGAATAGCAATAATAAAAACCAAACCTTCAAAAATGTGATGACACCCCGAATATCATTATCAAAAGTCAAAACATATGAAAAGTTCTGGGAATTGGTAACATACAACTGCATAAACTATGCCTGAAAACCAAAAATCACCATATCACAAACACTCTTTTTTTGTCGGGATCCGCTGACCTGAAATGGGGAGAGGAAAAAGCTCCCCACTCGGCGTCAGCAGAGGCCTTTCGTTTGTATTTTCAAAAACCTCAACTTAAATAGTATGAATTTACTTATCTGGAGATTAAGTAGTAGGGCAGCAGAAAGTCCTGACAGCGACATGCATGTTTCGAGCCACCAAAGGCTCTGTATCAAGCTGTTTCCAAAATGTACGCGGTTTTCAGGCATAGTTTATGCAGTTGTATGTTACCAATTCCCAGAACCTTTCATATGTTTTGACTTTTGATAATGAAAGATGAATAGCAGCAAAGATCAGCGATTCCAGCAGACTATAGAAAGATATATATGCAGCCATGAAGCCTGGGGGTCGCTGAAACCGTTCAAGAAGTGCATAGCGCAGCCCAGAGTGAAAAAGAGGATGCTGCTGGAGAACTTGTGGTCGTGATGTGAATATGGGCGCAAACATCTGAACTACTGAAAGATATATGAAAAGCAGTTAACCACTCCCAGCATATAGTGCTTGCAAGAATAATTGGTAAAGCTTTACTCTCTGTACACATTCTTATTGAGACCTAGCAAGGGCAAACAGTGTCACATAACTTTGGTTATTTTGCAGAATGATTGTAATCCTTTTCCTATATTGCCAAATGGACCATATGTAAGAACATAAGAACTGCCATACTGGGTCAGACCAAGGTCCATCAAGCCCAGTATCCTGTTTCCAACAGTGGCCAATCTAGGTCAGACGTAGAAAGACTTTTTCCAACCAGCAAGATGGAGTTCACCTATGGACCAGATGCGGTGTCTAGGACTTTGAAGGAGAGTGAAGCAAAAGACACTCCCCGCTGTGGCAGAAGGTTTATTTATTTATTCATTCATGTATGTATTTATTTATGTATCTATTTACTTATTTATTTTGGACTTGGGTATGTTTTGTAGTGATTCTTTACAGAATCAGAGGGGGGTCTGTAGATAGGGACTTGAAGTGGGGTTCCAGGGCCTTCTGAAAGAGTTAACGTAAACTGTGAAAAATAGCTCTGAATATTTCTGTCAGTATAACAAGGGAGTGTTTATGAATAAGAGAGACACTCAATGTTATATCTTGCAAAATGGAGCTTTTGTTTTAATTAAGCTGGGCAATATGTCTGTGCTTTGACCTGTAATATGTAGATAAACAAAGCTTGACATAGAAACAAAATTGTACCATGTAGCAGTATTTTCTTAAAAAAAGAAGGTGCAATGACCTGGCTGGAGTAGGAATCATAGGAATCTGCACAAGTCTGCGCACCTGTCACTTCCTCACTTAAGCTGAAGTCGTACTGTTTTATATAACTCTCTGTGTATGTGTGCTTCTGTATTTGCATTTGAATTTAGAGAATTGAAGTCAACGATCTGGGGTTACGTTTTGCTACTTGGTCAGGAGTAATACTCACCTAACACTATCAGTAGTTTGCCGCCCCTGGATGAAACTCATCTGGTCAAAATGTATCAAGTTGTGTAAAATTCACCCCAGTCCGTTGGTCAGTACTTTAGCTAATATTTTAACATCATTGTTAGCATCAATATAGGCCTGTTTGAGTCACAGCTGGTCTTGTCCCAACCTGGCTTAAGAATCACTGAGATTCCCGTCTGTCGCATAGACAGAGCCAAACTATTTCCGTCCACTACTGTATTGAACAGATGTTCCAACAAAGGGCCCAATTTATGATTAAAGGTTTGTAAAATGTAGTTGTAAGTCCATCTAACCCTGGAGATTTGTTAATTGGCATTCCTTTGATTACTTGAAGTATTTTCTCATCCGTTATCTGATCTTTCAACTTCCCCTTTGCCCCCTCTGGGGTTTGTGGTTGTCCCCCCCCCCCCCCCCAATACTCCTCAATCTGCTCCTGATGGTTCTCGGCATCTTTATAAATGAACCTATCATTTGGCCTCTTTCTACGTGTTCAATGTTTTTCTGTCTCTTTTAGTTTGAGCCAACAGGGCCCTGCCTTATTATTAAATTCATAATGGGTTCGATTTACCCTTTGTAGCAGATAGTTTATTGTTTCTCATTGTAATTCTGAAGTTCAGACCTAGTTTATTCTAATTGAGCCAAACCCCTCTGCCCTCCCCTCTTATGTTCCCACTCATTAATTCTCTTCAGTCACTTAGGCTTTCTCCTTCTCCTTAAATAAAATGTATTCATCAATTGCCTTCTCGATATCGTCCTTCACCGCGCCGTCCCTCAAGAGGCTTTGTCATTTAATCGCCAGTAGGTTCGCCCCTTCTTTGGGCACCCCATAGAAAATTACACCCAGAGTGCAGCATGATCACCATGCAAAATCACTTCAGTCTGAGAAGTTATTGCTCTCTGTACCAATTCATGATCTCCCAAGAGCAAATGAATGTGTCTGCAGGTATCATGAGGTTGGGAGTAGCTTGCAAAGTCACTTCTCTGCAGATTCAGGAGCCTCCATAGGTCTAATAAAAAATATCTTTTCATCCATTCTCTCCCCCTCCCCCTTACCTGTCCCTGACCTATTCACCCGTGGGTAGAGAGCCACGTTGAAATCACCTCCCACTAACAGGGCACCCTGGACCTGCCTGTTTATATAGCTCTCCCCACAGTAGCAAGATCCTCCCCTCCTTATCCCACTCTGCCCCCTGTAGCTGTAGTGGGACATCACTTCTAATCAAAATCGCAACCCCTGCTCTTTTCTGATTATCCCTGTGAGAGCTAAGATAGTATTGTATATAGGTGTTATTTTGTACCAAATCCTTGTATATACTGAGTAGGTGCATCTCTTATATAAACAATACCTGCCAGTTTAATCTTTGCAGCTTAGTATCTTTCACTTCAGTGGTGAATTCAACCTTCTTATATTCAGCGTTCCCATCTTTAATCCAGAAACCGTATATTATTATTATCCCAAGCTAATGCTTTAATAACCCCTCTCTCCCCTTCCTTCCCTCATGTCCAGCAGACTGCTTCTTTGCCCCCTATCCATAGAGAAGGGACCCAAAGGGAGTGCTTGCAATTCAGAACACCCCTGCCCCATATTCAGTCACACCCCTTTCATCCAACGCATTCACCCTCCGCAACCCAAACTCAGTCAAACCACACATTCATCTTATATATCTGGTATTCAGTCTCTTAATGCCGCATTCAAACACCTCTGGAGAGGCTACCTTCAGTGCCATGACACTCTGGGCAGACAAGAAGAAACCAGAAGAAAGTGACTGGAGCAATTGCAACTGAAAATACAATGCATAAACAACAAAAGGTAGAAAAATACTTTTTTATTTTGAATTTATTAACTGGAATATGTCAACTCTGGGAAATGTGCATCGCTAACATCTGCATTTTGTTTAGTTCAAGAGGAAATTAATTTATAGTTTTATTTCTCCAGTGTTGTTGTGCATTCCAAGTTTGGCCTTTGGGGTTCCAAGTTTAATTATTGTCTTCCTATTTCTAAATTGAGATCCCTTGATCCCTAGCCCCCATCACCCCGCTTCCAGTCCAACCTCCCGCCATCAGCCCATTTGCAGTCCTAGCCCCCCATCAGCCATTTGCAGTCCTATCCCAGCCTCCCCATCAGCCCATTTCCAGTTGTATCCTAGCCCCATCCCCCCATTTCCAGTCCTAGCCCCCCATCATCCCATTTCCAATCTTAGTCCCCACATCTGCCATTTCCAGTCCTATCCGAGCCCCCCATCAACCATTTCCCCTCCTAGCCCCCATCAGTCTATTTCCAGCCCTATCCTAGCCCTCCCATCAGCCATTTCCAGTCCTATCCTAGCCCCCATCAGCCTTTGCCAGTCCTATTCTAGCCCCCCTTCCCGAAGAGCCCCATGCCTTTCTGAACGGCTTCAGAGGGAGCCAGGGAGCCCCAACTCACCTCTGCACAATGCTGGAGTGAAGGGCAGCGCGTTCCTTCACTCCCACTGTGTTCTTGTGAAGCGTGCTGAGTTTCGGGAAAGATTAAAGGGCATTTCCTGTTTCCTGGCACTCAACATTCTTCACGAGAACACAGCGGGAGGGAAGGAACACGCTGCCCTTCACTCCAGCACTGTGCAGAGGTGAGCCGGTCTCCGGCTCTCTTTGAAGCCAGCACTGCAAACCGAGCAGAATGAAGCTCATGCAGGGCCCTGTGGAAATAACATCCTTTCACAATGGATGGGCTGGCCCTGGCACTACCTTTATGTGAACTAGGCAGTTGTCTAGAGGGCTGGCCCTCTGGGGGCACCCATTGCTACTATTACAACGACTTATCATTTCTATAGCACTACAAGGCATACATAGTACTGTACATATAGATGTAAGAGACAGCCCCTGCTCATCAGAGATGATAATCTAATTAAGAAGAAGAACATCACAAAACTGGGGACTAAAGTATGGTAAGATACACACACATGGTGAACAAGAGAGTGAGGGGCATCAGGATCTAAAAGCAGCATTGAAGAGGTGGGTTTTTAGCTTGGAATTGAATAGGGCTAGAGAAGGAGCCTGACGTATGGATTCAGGTAGTTTGTACCAGGCATAAGGAGCAGCAAGGTGAATTGAGCAAAGCCTGAAGTTGGCAGTGGAAGAAAAGGACATTGATAAAAGGGATCTGCCAGAGGAGCAGAGTTCCCGAGGAGGGATGTAAGGAGAGATAAGAGGAAAGGTAGTGAGGAGCCACAGAATGAATGCATTGTAGGTCAGTAGGAGATGTTTGAACTGAATGCGGAAATGGATGGGGAGTCAGTGAAGCAACTTGGGAAGAGGGGTTACATGAGGATAGCGATACTGGTGGAAGATAAGCTGTTAAGCTGGGGCCTGCAGCGGAGGCAATGGCTTTCAAATTGTGTTGTAGCACATACCTCAAGCCTCTGGCGCCGCATTGGGGTTTGTGGCTTTTAGGCCCTACTGCTTCCGCCTCCTTCATAAACCGCAAGTTGTGTCAGAGGGGGATGGAAGCGGCAGTTCCTAGAAGCCACGGACCGTGATGCAGCACTGGAGGTCTGAGGTAAGCACTGTGTTATGGCTTGAAAGCCATTGCTGCAGTTGTGGGATGTAGTTTTTGGAGGTGGGTAATTTGGGGAGTGAGAGTATTGTTTTTGAGACTGAAATGGTTTGAGGGATTGGGAGAACAGAGAACAGGAAGAGGCAGTTTAAAAGAAGGAATTTCCTATCTGCTATATTTCACTGTATGTAAGTTTCTTTGTTACAGAAACTTGTATGCTTTCTCCCACAAAAGTACATTGGGCCATTTGTTTGGAAGGCATTATTTCTCTGGAGCCCCTAGTATGATTTGGATCATTTTCAAACCCAATGTGTCTTTTTCTCATTTACTAAGTTTCATTCCATTATGTTAAATTTTCAGAGTTATTTTGCTTTCAGGCAGACAAAACAGACATTCTCAACCTCTTTTGTAGAAAGCTTTCCAACGTCCGTTGAGCGGAAAGAATAAAAATGGCCCCAGTTGTCTAATCAATGTTAATTTTCCATATGCACTATGGACCACTGAGGCAAGCCACTTAACCCTCCATTGCCTCGGGTACAAAACAGATTATGAGCCCTTTGGGGACAAGGGAATATATGTACCGTGCCTGAATGTACACCGCTTTGACCCAGTGAAAAGCTGTTATAAACATTGCTGAATGAATAAATAAATAAATAGAGGCTTCAAGAGTCAAACCTCCATCCATCTTTACTCCTAAATTCCTCACTTCTTTCACAGGGTCACCACATTACTGACCGCCTTTATCACCATTCCCAGTTCTTGTGTCTGCTTCACTAGAACGTTTCTGTGGGCCTCATATTTCTTTAGTAAAAATCAGTTGCTTTCATTTGAGGCAGCTTCATCGTATCTGTCCTTTTTTTGAGCAAAATAACTTTGCTACTATTCTGCATGGTACCATTTTTGCATGCTTGGATTACTGCAAAATCCTTTACTTGGTCTTACCTAAGAAGCTATATAGGGGTGAGTAGTCTCTCCAAAATGCAGCTGCTCGATTATTAACAGGCTGAAGATTTGGCTGCAATATTGCCTTACTGCTGGAAAATCAATATTGGTTACCAGTGGAAGCACAAGTGAAATTTAAAGCTATCACTTTTAAAATATTACAGGGATGGTGGCCTAATTATTTGAAGGAAAGAATAGGAAAGTATGTCCCGACTCGAGCTCTGCTGTCTCAACATGGATAGATTTTTTTTTTAAAGATACATTTTTTGTATTAGACACAATGGTACCCAATGGATTGAACTTAGAAAGAGACCTATCAGTCTTTCTTTAGTTTTCATTTTATGCTATTTATGAGTATTTCTTTATTTTTTAGTGATTTTTTAGTTATTATTAGTATTAATTCTTATCCTTTATAATATATGTCTATGGCACTTTTTTTAGTTTAAATCATTTTTATTCACCACAAACACAACATTGTCAACACTATAACAGGGTAAAACAGCATTAAAAAAGAAAACAAGAAAGCATGCAACTATACAGGTAGTGGAGCATATACTGTGCACACTGACAACATTGGCACATAGTCACATTTTCACAGTTTCACCCAACTCCCCCACCCCTGCCCTCAATCCTCCCCTCCCTATTACCCACCCAACACACCACATGAATCGTGCTATGCATCCTAAGGAATAAACAGGGTCCAGAGCCATGTGCTGACAAGCGGACAAGCCTCCTCCCCCCATATGGCAAAGATAGGCGATGTATGATGGATGTTTTCCCCCCCTATCCCTCACCCCCCCCAGACCACCCTCTCCCAAGTATCAAAACCCTCCCCCTCCCCATCAATCGAAGAAGTTCAAATTAAATATGCCCCATTTCCTAAGCTAAACATGTTATCCCGCTCCCCCTTCCAGCACCCTGTTACGTGCGCCAGCTGGCAGCATCTGAATATGAGGACCCCAACCCCGCATAAAGGCCTCCCAGCGGTTCGGGTTAGTTCCCACCCGATATCTCTCCATCCACATCAGCCCATGTAGGCGGATTCTCCAGCACCCATATGTAGGGCCCATAGGGTCCAACTAGGCATGTAAAATAGTCATGCGCGCAGTCGCAAGCACCACCCGCAACCAATTGCTTTCTACCCTACCCAGCGCCCCCCCCCCGATTGTCCTCCCAAACATCAAGGATCAAGTTTACAGACGTCAACTGCAGAGACGTGCTCAAGCACATCTCTAGGTAGCGCATAACCTTACTCCAAAATCCCTGTACTTTGTCACAATGTCAGAACATATGCCCTAGCGTAGCTCCGACAGCCTCACACCTCAGGCAGGAATTCGTAGAAGCTAACCCCGCTCGCCAAGCCCTATCAGGGGCAAAATAAAGCCGGCGGATCAGTTGATACTGCATATCCCGATATTCCACTGACACCAGCAGTTTGGGAATGTTCGCAATAGCACGCACTATCCAGTCGCCTTTCACCCGCTTGCCAAGGTCTCGCGTCCAAGCCCCGCCAAACCCCCTTCACTACCCACCGGCTCCAACTCCGAGAGGGACCTACGCAACTGAGCCACCCGTGCCACCTGGTCCCCCCCTAATAACAGCTCCTCCATCCTAGAACAGATGTCTCCTCTCAGAGAACTCACCGGTAGAGTGCCAATGTAACTCCGAAGCTGAACATAGGGAAATACCTCTCCCCCCATCCACACATAATGTTCTTGTAGGCGGGCAAAGGACACCATAGTCCCATCGCCATCTAACAGCTGCTCAAGAGTAGAGATACCCATCCGTTCCCAGCGCACAAAACTCCGATCAGTCAAACCGGGCAAGAAGTCCTTATTACCACGCACTGGGAGATAGGGGGAGCAAGACGCCCGACACCCCACCTTGGCACAGAAGTGCCTCCAGGTTCTGATCACCGGAAACAACAGAACGGACCACACCCGCCTATTGATATCCTTCACATTCTGCATATGCAAGACATAGCAAACCTGCAAGGGCGCCACCAAGGCCCCAATCATTCCTAGCGGGGTATAGTCTCCAATCCCCCACAGCCAATCCCGAACAAAACGTAGTAGACAAGCCAGGTTATATTGCTTAATATCAGGACAACCCATGCCCCCCACGTCCCAGGACCGCTGTAAAATCGCCAGTCGCACCCGAGGTCGCCTACCTCTCCAAAGCAAGAGGTTTATCTGCCTCTCCATTTGCTTTAGATCCTTCCGCTTCAACAGCAAAGGCAGTGTTTGTAGGACGTACAACCTCCTAGGAAAAATCACCATTTTGAATAATGCTATCCGACCCCCCAGGGACAGTGGAAGATCCTTCCATTTCTGTACCCTATCCGTTAAATGTTTCATCAACGTCGAGATATTAATCTGATATAAGGTCAGCAGATCCGCGGGCAAGTAAATCCCTAGATATTTAAAATGGCCCTCTGCCCACTTCAAGGGGAAAATCCCCGGCCAGTTCTGGGATATAGACGGAAGCAACGGCAGAGCCTCTGATTTATCTAAATTGAGCCGTAGCCCCAAAAATTGGCCATAATCCTGAAAAAGTTGCAATAGAGCCGGTAAGCCGTCCTCCGGGTTCTCAATATGTACCAGCAAATCATCGGCGAAGGCCGCCACACGGAATTCAGACTGCCCTACACATATACCCCGAAACGCCACCGAGGAACGAAGTTGACACAACAGGGGTTCCAAGGTCAACACAAATAAAAGAGGCGACAAAGGGCATCCCTGCCTTGTACCCTTTTGGATCGCAAACTCAGGGGACAAATTGCCATTGATTAGAAGCGCTCCTTTCGGGTCCGCGTACAGCAATCTCATCACATCTACAAAAAAACCATGAATCCCCATGATCTCCAGTACCTGGTACATAAAGCACCAGTGCACTCTATCAAAGGCCTTTTCGGCGTCGAAACTCACTAACATAGAGCGCCTGTTCTCCCGTTTACTAGCACAAATGGAGGCCAAAATCCGCTGCAAACTATACGCCACATGTCGACCCCTCACAAAGCCCACCTGGTCTCTCTGCACCAAGTCGGGCAGAGCCCCCGCCAGCCTCTCCGCCATTATTTTCGCTAAGATTTTTATGTCCACATTCAGCAAAGAGATAGGTCTATAGGAACTAGGCAAGAGAGGGTCTCTACCAGGCTTTGGGAGAACTGTAACAACAGCTTTGTTTGCCTCATAAGGAAATCTCCCCTGTTGTATCAAATCCTCAAAATACCCTACCAAAGGGAGCACCACTTTATCCTCCAAAATTTTATACAACTCCCCCCTCATCCCGTCAATGCCAGGAGCTCTCCCATTCTTCAGACCAACAATAGCCTGCCGCACCTCAATCCCAGAGATCGGGGCATTCAAGACCTGCAGCTGTTCCGGCGTCACCCGCAGCATGTTGCACTCCCGCAAGCGAGCCCACTCTTCCCCAGGCACCGCGCCTTCCTGTTCGTATAACTTCTGGTAATAGTCACAAAACACCTGCTCGATTTCTTCCGCTTTGTTTTGGACAGTCCCGTCAGCATGTCGGATGCCACCCACGTGCCTAGACCCTCCCTCCACC
The DNA here is from genome assembly GCA_033557465.1 of Ichthyophis bannanicus. NCBI lineage: Eukaryota > Metazoa > Chordata > Amphibia > Gymnophiona > Ichthyophiidae > Ichthyophis > Ichthyophis bannanicus. The sequence goes on along the minus strand of CM066031.1, from coordinate 1,117,277,079 downwards.
CGCACCAGAGAAGATAATAACTTCCCGGCCCTATTCCCATGCCTATACAGTTGATAGCGATAATACAGCATAGATTTCTTAGCCCTCTGGCTCAGCAAGAACTCCAGCTCATTTTGCAACTCCTGCAGCTGTGTCCGAGCCTCTGCGGTTCGAAGTCTAGCATGCCGTCGTCGGGCCTTAGACAACTCTCTTTCCAACTGCACTATTCTACAATTCATCCGCTTCCTCTTACTAAGATGATAACTAATAATATCCCCACGGAGCACCACCTTCCCAGCCTCCCAAAACAAGGCAGGCTGATCTATATGTTGAGCATTGTTCAAAGAATACTCCGCCCATTTGTTCCGAATGTAGCTCCCAAACTCAGCATCTCTAACCAAATCCAAAGGGAAGCGCCAGAGCTTTCTACTGCCACATGCACGCCGTTGCATCTCCATTAGCACCATAGCATGGTCCGAAATGACTGGTGGCCCAATATCCACTCGCGCGACCCAACTAAACAAGTCCTTAGACAACTGAAAATAATCAATTCTCGACCATGTCCCATGAGCCCGAGACATATGGGTATACTCTCTTTCACCTGGGTGCAAAATACGCCAAACATCAAGCAAGTCATACCCCTCACACATCCCCCGAATGCGCCGCGCACCCCGCTGATCCCGAGGTCCAGCTGATCCCGACCGATCCATTCCGTCATCCATAACCGAGTTAAAGTCTCCTCCAAGGATCAGTTGATGATTCCCTAGAGTTGACACTATCTGCGACACGCACTGATAAAAACGGGCCTCATAAGTGTTAGGCGCATAAACGGAACACAGCACCACCTTCGTTCCAGCCAGAGTCCCCCAAACAAACACATACCGGCCATCAGCATCAATCTCCACCCTCTCCTCCACCCAGTCCACCACTTTAGAGATCAGAATCGCCACTCCCCTCTTTTTCCCCACTGCTGCGGCTCCATACACCTTATCCACCCAGCCCCGAACTAATTTATCATGCTCCACACTGGTCTGGTGAGTTTCTTGCAGCATAGCTACATCCACCCATTTCAGGCGCAGCTGCTGCAAGACCTTATACCGCTTTACGGGGGAACCCAGCCCACACACATTCCAGGAAGCAAAGTGCAAGGACTTACCCATTATCCAAAGGCCACCAACGATCCTTCTGCAGGAAATAAATTGCATCCTGTAGGCCCAGACTCCCCCAGCCTAGGGTCCACACCTCCCCCAGCCCCCAGAACTCCACAACCTGAAAACTTTGTGGGAGCAAACCCTTACCCAACCCCCCCAGATCACCAACCCCGCCCCCCCATCTCCCTTCACAATCCCCCCCAGCCCCCCTCCCCCCCCGATCATTCGCCAACATCCCCTTCACCCCCCCCAGACCCCCCACCTTCACCAACAAACGTCCCCTCCACCCACCCTTGGGGACCCAATTCCAGTGGCATCCGGGCCCACCCCGTTACTAGCCAAAACCACCCCCTGCCAGCCTACCCATGGCGTGCTTCCCCCTTTTATGAAACCAGCAGGTAAGTACATACCCTCCCCGACTGCCCTGCCATTAGACCAACCTCCCCAACCCCACTCTACCACCACTGTACTTTCACTTCCATTCGGACACACCAGAACCCCAATGGAACATGGAACACTGAACAGTAGCGAGAGGGGAAAAGAAACAAGCCCCCCCAGCCTCAGAACAGAACAACTATCATACCGGGCAAACAGAACTTCAAACAAGTACCTAGATGAATATAGTTTACACTGTAGTTACCAGCGCTGCAGTCCACCCACCCCCCACTTGTTTGCTTCAACATGTCTCCACCATTCTGCCAGGTAAGTCCCTTCGCGCTTCTATGCGCAGCCCATTCTCTGGCTCAAGTGTCCGAAGCACCAGGTAACTGTTCCAGGAAGATTTGGGCCTCACCTGGGGACGCGAAGTAGGTCACGCGGCCTTTTTGTTCAACTCTCAATTTCGCAGGGTACATCAAAGCAAAGCGTACACCTTTGTTAAAGAGCTGACCACAGATTGCTGAGTAGGCCCTGCGTTGTTGGCTAACCGCTGCAGAGTAATCTTGAAATACCAATACTTGCGGGCCCTCACCCGGCATCCAACGACGCCCTTGGGCTGCCCTCAAAACCTCCTCCTTCTGCCGGAATTCAAGAAACCGTGCGATGACCGCACGTGGCCGGCGCAACCCATCCTGTCTCGGGCCCAGCCTGTGCACGCGCTATAACTTGAGCGGACCTTTCACTGCATTAGGGAAAGTCTGTCCAATCCAGGATTCCACATACCCTGCAAGCGCACTGTCCGACACCGATTCTGCTATTCCAACGAAGCGCAGGTTCTTCCGGCATCCCCGGTTCTCAAGGTCGTCAAGTTTATCTCGCTGCTGCATCGCGAGGCCCTCTAAGGCCCACACACGCTCTACCAATGCTCCGTGGGAGTCCTCGACTGTGGATACTCGGGCCTCAATCTGTTCAATGCGCCCGGTGAATTCTCCGACGCTCTGGGTCACCTGAGACATCTGTTCTGCTAACGACCGGAAGTTTTCGTCAAGCGCCGACACCACGGCAGCACTGACTTCAGCCACCATGTCCTGGTGCAGATTAGCTGCAAAGCTTGTTGGCGCTTCGTCCGCCATCTTGCCCTCCGGGACCCGACTCCTGTCTTTACGGGCAATTTTCGAAGCCATACAACAATTAGGGACCCGAGCCAGGCACCACTCCACACAGCCAGGAACTCCCGATCGTATCGAGAGGTGGTTAGTGGTCCGCACCACTGTAAGAAGGGGCGTAAAACCCTGCCGTTCAGGGGTCTCCCCGGAGCTGATCAGCACCACGTCTCACCAGCTCATTGCCACCGGAAGTCTCTCCCATAGATTTTTTTTTAAAGCATTCAGTCTATGTAAATAACAAGATTTTTAAAACTAGAGATCAGTTGCTTCAATGGCAGTTCCTTGACTCTGGAATTCTTTGCCCTGGAGTCTTCATTATTGTCCTGGGATTTCAGAGTTTAAAGAGCCCGAGGAAGACATTTTTATTCTTTTGTTTATGTTTTATTTTTGTTGGTGTGTATCTCTATTTTGTTTGTGTGTGTGTAAATATATCTTTGTGGGCTGTTATATCTGTGCATGTTTGTATGAATGTGCATGTCTTTGTGTGTCAGTGCATATATGTATAAAAGCTTGTGTGTGTGTGTATTTATATCTCTGTTCGTTCTCTCTTAGTGACTGGGAGAAGAGATGAGAGGGGAGGGCTGATTGACAGATAAAATTCCATAATCACTATGTTACTGTCAATTGTGTCACCGTGTTCCTTTTTTATGATGTAAACCGCTATAACGCGTGCTCCATTAATGACATATCAAATCTCGTGACATAAATAAATAAATAATTGTATTTAAAATTAAAATATTTCCAAAGGGAAAAGGAAAGCAAAAATATTTTAAAACAAAGCAGTGGGGAAGAGGAGGAGAGGGTCAAATGGCCTGGGCTTAGAGAGGTGTTGCAGCAGCTGTGACGTGATGGGCAATCTGCTCAATGGCCTCTCTAAAGCTGGTGAGAGTATTGCCCATCGATACCAGCTGCTGTGTCACTACTCTAACCTCACCCAGGATGATGACCAATGTATTGCCGATGTCCTCCTGAGTAGCACCCGAGGTTTTAGCTGCAGTTTTTGGGATGCTGCACAAGAGTACTGTAGATACAGCATCATTCAGGTCCAGCACGATGAGTCCTGAATAGATTTTAGCCTGTAACATGGACTTCACTGTAAATAAAATGTAGATATGTTTCCCCAGTTAACTCCAAGTTCTATATCCGGTTCAATGTAAATACCATGCTGTCTTACTGCACGGTATAAGGTTTCTGTTCTATTGTACACCGCACTGATAATGAATAGCGCGGTATATAAGAAATGTTAAATAAATAAAGAGGACCACATCATCCCCTTCCTCCATTTCTACCTGGATATGGGATATTAAACGAGATGTTCAGAGGAAGGAGGAGGTGCAGCTGGAGCAAAGCATCACACCCAATCTGGCCAGGAGGGATATCGAGGCTCTGCTCTCAGCTGATGGTGGGCCTGGTCCAGCAGTGGGGGCATAGCCAGCTGGTGGATCCTCGTCAGCTGGCAGAGCATGGTACAGCGGTGGAGTGCTGGGGGTCCCCTCTTCTCTTCTCTGTCTTCACTAGTTGAATCTCCTAATGGCTCTATCAAAAGAAAAGCAGATTTGTCAGCAAGCCAGGTGTGAGATCACAGCACTAATCTTGGGTGATTTCAGATGTGGGAGGGGACAAACGGTGATCTCTGGTGAAGTGAAATGCTGCTTTTCACCTTAGATCACTCGTTTGTTCCTGAACTGCCTCTTTAATCCTGCCAAGGTTTGGCCTGCATTTTAGGGCAGTGATTTTATTTCTGTTTTCCGCACGGTTATATGCATGACCATACAAGATTGGCCCTGGAAGATCAGGTGTATATGGCAGGGCCAAAGGTTTATGCAGCCTACAATGACCAGCGGTAACGCTATTTCAAGCTGCAGCTTGAGAGTTTAAAAAACCCCAGTAATTCAATTTTTAAAAAACATGCAATCATGAGCCCACATTCCTGGGAAGTAAACTTACTCCTCCCAAGCTGTATCATAAACTATGACTCGGGCACAGCTGCTTCCCTGTCTTGCGAAACTTACTGGTGGAGAGCTCCAGTCAGGACCTCTCATACAGGAAAGGCACCTGGCCTTCTTTTTCAGGTACTTAAACGGAAAGAAATGAAAACAGAAATAGTGATGCAAAAGAAGCATATGAAAGTGAAACAGCCCTCTGTCCAATGACCAAAACGATTTAATTTCCATGGGGAAAGAGGGAAATGTTGGTGCAAGATAGAAGTTTTTTCCTTTGGTCACCCAACCACATCCATGATGCAACTTGGCACAACCACTGCTGAACACCGACTCCAGCAGACATTTGTGTTGCTCATGTTCCTCAATACTCCATCACTGGCAACCCCTGAAACATGAGACCATCCACTATGTAGCTGATCCATCAAACTCAACCTGTGGACTGGACCCTGAACTGTCACTTCACAGTCTCTGCTCCCCCACATCCCCAGTCCCTGCTCTCCAACATCCCTGTGTCCCCAGTACTTGCTCTCCTGCTTTCTACTTTCCTTTCTCAGCACCTATCCATCTACTTCCTTCTCCAATATTCATTAAGCCTACCTTTCCTCCTCCTAGCTCAGCATCCATTCTTATGCTCCTCCGTCTCAACCTTCCCCTGTATATAACCTTGCTTCTTCCTCCTCCTTTTATCCCTTTCACTTCCCTAGCATTTCCATCTTTTTTCCACCCTGACCCCAACATTTGCCAGCATCAGCCCCCTTTCAGTTCCAGGCTCCCCAACCCCAGAATTAGCCCTCTTCCAGTCCCAGTACAAGTCTCCCACTGCCAGCATCAGTCCATTTCCATTCCCAACCCCTGCATTAGCCCTCTTCTGGTCCCAGCATACCTTCAAACGCCAGCATCAGCCCTATTCAGATTCCAGTCCCCCTCCCCCCTCCGTCCCCCCAAATCATTCCTCTTCTAGGTCTGGTTTCCATCTCTCTATCAGCCATTTCCAGTCCCTCTATCCCCACCATCATCAGCTCTTTTCCATCTCAGTCCCATCCCCCACCATCAACTCATTTCCAGTCCCACCATCTCTCCCAGTATCAGCCCTCAGCATCAGTCCCAACAGCCATTTCCTCCCCTCCCACATCACTCTCAGCCAGCCGCCTCCTCTTCTCCCTTTCCTGTTCCTACCACCATATTAATTTTTAAAACAGCCACCGGAGCATTTTCCTTCACTCCTGGGGGTATGCTCTGCTGAAGCCATCAGCACTGTGGCATTTTTAACTAGGGCTGGCCCCAGAGTTGGTTCAAGGTGTTGGCTAACTTTAAGCCTTACTCATCTCCCGGGCTGTTAGAATCTATTGTCTATCTTTGAATGCCCTGCTCTTTGCTCCCCCTGCCCAGAGGTTGCCACCTAGTTTGCCTGAACAGGCGAGATGATCCCAGGGCAGACAGGAAGGGTCTTTGCTATGATTGTGGCCAGCAGGTAGCAGACTGCCATGGGGATCCCATCACCCACAGGCAGAAGAAGCAGAGAAGCCACAATCACAGCAAAGACCCTTCCTGTTTTGCCGTGGGGGATGGGATCCCTATGGGCAGCCTGCTTTCTGCCGGCTGCGAATTTTGGTGGGGCCAGGGACAATGTGGCCCACCCCTTTCCAATATCTATGATACTCTTGCGCACAAATGGTAATTTCACATACTATGTCTCTCTGGTAGTCCCTTTGGTGTTGCCCTTGTTTGAAATATGTGCTGGCTTGCCCTGTCTATGGGGCCGCCTGATGGACTGAGCCTGTGCCAGCGGGTGCTGCCCTCTCCTCTGCCTCATTGTCATGATCTCTGTTCTGTTGCTCATCTCTTTTGTCTTCCGCTCACACCTGTACAAACATGTTTCAATTTCTGGCACTAATGCCGAACATTTACATCACCTTCAACCATGTGCTAAACCTACAGCCTTACAGAACATTTGCTTAGCTTTCCAGTCTTCTAAGCATTTCTTTCAATAACACATCATTATAGTATGCAGAGCACATTATAATATGATCATAATAAGCAGAGCACTACCATCTGCACAGATACTTGCGCACAGATAAGGGCTGCACTAACCCCTTTCCTGCATTTATACGCCATGTTTGCACAGAATATTATATGCACACAACATGCTAACTCTGCACTAACGTCTTGTGCATTTTACTGCATTGGCCTCTGTGAATGAGTCTGCCCTGCCTGCTTCTAGTAACTAGCAGCAGAGACTATGGGTATGACTCAGTGGGGGTGGAGCAACTGGAATGCTGCTCTAGTCCAGGAAGGGAGGAGGTGCTGCTGAATTCAACAAGCCTGCCACAAAAAAACCAAACAGATTTTCAGTGTCCAGTCAGCATTTCTAACTGGACATTGCATCAGAAGGTTAAAATCTGATTAGCAGGGGAGGAGCAGCGGCGGTAATACCAGGGCTTGGCGGCCAGCTTTTCTATCGCTGATTGGTCTGCAGGTGAAGCTCCTCCCATCCGCCTTTCCATCGGGGAAACTGCAGTATTTAAACGCCAGCCACCTTTCGCGGCCGTGCTCCCGAAGGGGGAACGCCCCTTTGGTGCCAGTTTGGGGCTTGGGCCCAAGTCGCTGAGGGAATGCCTAGAGGGCACTTTAAATGGAAAAGTAAGTCCTTGAAGCAAGCTTCGGATATCATTTCTACTACAAATGTTGCTGCTGGTCCTATGGCCCAGCATGTGGTTACAGTGCAAAAGCTTGCTTCTGTTGTTCAGAGTTCTTCTTCTCCTGCCTCTGGTGCTTCCCTGAGTTCTATTGAAAGGACTCCTCCTCCTAACCCTGGATTGTCTCAGACTCCGGTTTTGGACATATCCTCCTCTGAGGCTTCATCTGCCCTGACTCTTTAAGATTGCCCTGTGAAGTATCTTCCTTAATACCTATTTTGGCTATTAATTTAAAAGATGTTCATTCCTCATCTGTTGCTGCTGAATCTAAAGATGTTACTTTATTAAATATTTGGAAACAGGTTTCCGCTACTAATTCATTGCTGTCTAAGTTTATGGATCAAACTGCTGTTTTCTCTCAACAGGTTGTTAACAGAGTACAAGTATTAGAAGCAACTGTTGGGAGTTTATCTCAGCAAGTTGCAGGGGTGGAAGCTCAAGCTGGTACTTTGCAATCGGCGAGTGCTTCTGCCTAAAAGATACTCTGATTTTGTATAAACAGCTAGTATCGTTGGAAAATATTTCTCGTGCAAAAAATATTCGTATTTTGAATTTTCCTAAGACTCGTTTTATGTCACCTCTTCTTTTATTTAAGCAGTATTGTAAAGATATATTGTCATTGCCAGAAGCTGAAGATATTTTGATTGCTCATTCTTTTTATTTACCGTCGCAGGAGACACCTGTGGATAATAATGTGGCTTTGTCTATGGATCAGAGTGATTTAAATTTAACTAATTTCTTGGAGAATTCTCAAGTTCTGATTCCTTCACATGCCACATTAGTGATTACTTTGGTCAATCTTGTTTATAAGGCCAGGATTATGAAGGCCTTTTTTTTTTTAAAGATGTTTCCTTTCATGGCCATAAGTTATCTATTTTTCCCGATGTCTCCCGCTTCACTCAAATTCGGAGGAGGTCCTTCCTGCAGCTTAAGCCTCATGTTTTGGCTGAGGGGGGAACCTTTTTTCTCCTATTTCCCTGTGTTTGATTACTTTGCAGGGGATAGATTATGTTTTTCTTGATCTATTGCAACTTGAAACACTCTTGATGTCCATCCAGGTCTAAGATAAGCTGGTCTTTGTTTATACTATTGTGTTTTTGTATTTAAGGTTGGGAGTAGTAGCCTTTAAATGTATTGCCCTGGTTGTTCTCCCTCTGCTGTTCTCTTCATGATATCGACTGTGTAGTGGTGTTGGATTTTTTCAAATGTAGTTGTTTTTTTTTTCTTCCTGTACCACTTATTTTCTTTGTCTTTGTATTTGGAATGCGTTATATATAAAAAAAATAAAATCTGATTAGCAGGGCTGTACCAAGGGGAGTGTGAGTGGTGCAGCCACATAAGGCACAAGCACAGAAGGGGGCGCTGATATCATCACTGGGAAGCTCCAAAAGACCGAGTTACTGAACATGGCTGGCTGGAGGGGGGTACCAGATTTGCTGGTCGTACAGGGCAGATCTCTAGCTTGGTATGGTGTTGCCAGTTAGTTTAGTCCAGAACTGGGCAGTTGGCAACACTAGATGGTGTATTGGGGGGTAGAGGTATTGGCATTGGAGGCAGTTTGCGGGTTGGTAGGGCAGTTGCCAGGGGAAGATTTTGGAACCGAGACAGTTTGCAAGGTGGTGAGGCAGTTGAATAGGGGGGGGGGAGGAGGATTTTTTTGGGGGTGATGTAATTTCTGTGGCAGTGAAGAAGTTGTGGGGGCAGGTAGTTTTGGGAGGGGGGTACAAGCAGTTTGGAGGCTTTGGAGAGTAGAGGACTGGGAGAGGCAGTTTGAAAGGCGGAATTCCCTAACTAATCTGTTTTCACTGTACATGCGTTTATATGCTATAGAAGCTGAAACTCCTCAAATAAAATGCAATGTGTCGGGAGGCCTTATTTCTCTGGAACTTTGATCCAATCTAGTGGATTTTTTAACTTGATTCTTCGTTTTACCAGTTTTTCCCATATGCCAAGTTTCATCCCATTCTGTAAAATTTTCAGAGAATTGTTTTGCCCCCAGACAGAGAGACAAACATTCTTGACTCATTTTGTATAATTTCTTCCATTTTCTATTAGGCTGGAAAGAATAGAAATGAAAAAGAGGGTTGCGTTGACTGATTATTAGAATAGTAAATTCTCTCTATGATGTGGACTAGATTTTACTATTGGATGTAAACTTTTGTTTTTGTATTATTATTCTTTTTTACACTTGCAGTATATACTTCATTTGTAAAAGATGAAAATGCTTAATAAAAAAAAATGAAAAAAAAATCTTTCAAGTTTGTGTTTCTTCACTCCCACGTAGCATAGTGCAATGAAAAGTATTGGACTAAAGAGGGTTGCACTAATTCCAGTTATCATTGACTTCATATATTCTTATAATCTCAGGGGTCAATATTTAGCTGCTAGCTGTAAACATTGACTCCTGCGGGGGAGGTAACAGAACAACTGTTAATAAAAGTGAGGGGGAAAAAACAGAATGTGTGATATTTTTTTTTAATTTGCCTGAAACCTCTAATAATTTTTCAGCTGTGTTTTTTGTTGGACTGCAGCCACCTCTTAATTAGCAAATCTGCCCTGAAATGAAAACGTAGAAAGCCAAAATGAAATGGAAGAAAATGAAAATGTCTTAAAACAAACTGAAATCTTTTTGCTTGTACATCCCTATTGTTTATTGCCTCCCACTTTGCATGACTCGGGACCATGAAGAGGTGCAGCAGCTATCAGCTGCTGTGTTTACTGTGGCTTGGTGCAGAACCATGTCCCGGATTCGGAGGGGATATTCAGCAGCACTAACTGCATTAATGTCTCTGAATATCCCAGTGACCACATTTTAGCCAGTCTGCTAACCAGCTAAAACGCTTTGAATATCCCCACCCCTAAAATGTTTAAAAAAGCATTAATTTTCTAAGTATAATATGTACCTACCAGCTTCCTTTATATCCCTACACTGTGTGTCCGGGAGCGAGGACACTTCTGGTCCTGGCCCTGCCTCCACAGGTCACTTCTGGTCCTGGCCCCGCCTACAGTTTCACTGCCTTTTATTCTACAAATTAATCTTGTCTGTAAACTATCCAGCGGAAATACATATCTGGATAGTGCTGCTGAATATCGCTGGATAGCTCTGGCCAGTGTCTCTTATCCAGACAGCAGCACCAGCCTTCTGGATAAGTGTTTTTGAAAATTGAGCCCTCACTTGTTTCTCGCTATATGAGCCCTCATATACACCAATAAAGACTCACTTCTTCCTCATATTATCACTTCATACACAGCAAAAATCTATGTCATCCCCCAAATAAGCAACCTTCTTAATTTTAGGATTGTTTTACTTATTATTTCATAGGCTTTATATATACAACATAACAGAGGGTCACTCACTGATACTAAAATTTAGATTGACTATAATTTTTTTTTTGGAAACTGATGTGGAATTAATTGAATCAGACTTTTAAGAGACTTACGTTGAAGGATTTCAGCTCCTCAAGATCAGTTCAACATTTGATGGTTTATAATAGGGCTGAAGATGACCATCTTGGTTTCCATGGTTACGCAAAACTGTCTCAAAGGGAAGGGAATGCTGTAAAGTCTATTAGGTAACTGAAAGAGCCCTCTTTAATTATCTCCTTTTCAATCTACCTTGGCTGAGTTTCACTTCATCACAGCTCTTCCTTCAATAACGAAAATTAAGAGCTGCTTGAAAGATCACCATCTTAGCATAAGATAAATAGGCCAGATTCTCAAGAGGCTGTATCATACCTTTATATCACTGACCTCATGCGTTTAGTAGTGGCTTATGTTGTCCTCCCATCATTCTTTGATACAATATATGCAAAGCACTCAGCCTGCCTCCTAAGCACATTGTAAGTTAATCAGCTCTTCTTTTTACAGCTGTTTTAAGCAGTGTCATAACGGACTATAGACACTGCTATCTAGTCTATTCCCTTTTATTCATCTTATAGACCGCTTGCTACTTTATAATTAAAGGAATACAACATACAGTATATAGAATAATTGCTACCGCATAATAAATGATACACATCATATTCAACGAAAATGCAGAGATTCATAAAATAAAAGAAACCAAATATCAAACACAAAAAATAATAACAATATACTTGGAAGAGAAAAAAAATCCAATTGAATCTGAAAACATAAAATCAAATGTTATCTACTTAAGCTCCCAAAATATAGCCACACTTTCATGTTTTTTCTAAGTAGTTATTAATATCTCTCAACTCTTGAGGCAAGGAATTCCACAGGCCACAACCAAAAGCACCAGTGTGCAAAAGCCTGTTGGATTTCAGAGGGCAAACACAAGCAAAGAAATTCCCTTCTGGGATGAACATAAAAGGTTCCCCGAAGAATATTTCTATAACCAGTGTGCCAAATACTGAGACCTGTCAAACTTTGCACCTAGATCTGGCTCCAGCCAACAAGCAGTGCAGATCCAAGGGAAGAGGATAAATGTGGTCATGCTTTGCTTGCTAGTGAGCTAACCCACAGTTGTATTTTGGATTAATTAATGTCTCCTATTAATGGCTTTTGAAAGACCCTGATATAAAGAATTACAATAATCAAGTCTGTCGTTAATTACAGCATGAATCACCAGTGACAGTTTAGAGCTCTTAGCTGGCGAACCATATATAGCTGAAAACAACAAGCTTATACTACTACAGCGACTTCCTGGCCCATTTTTAAATAGTTATCGAAAGTCACACTTCAGGTGACTAATGGATCAGATATTTCAACTTATCATGTCTGTAGCACTACTAGATATACTCAGATCTGCACAAATACATACAAGAGAAAGTCTCTGCTCTGTACTTAAGATGCCCAGGCCAGGTCCAGGGCAAAGGCGTGGGCATGGGCAAGGATATTAGGTGCCCTAGGCCAACCTTCATGCTTGCACCCCTCCTCTATCCCTATTGGTTTCTTATTTACCTAATATCCTTGCCCCTGCCCTGACTCCACCCTCCTCCCGCTCCTGACATTGCTGTTACTACCACTGCTTCTGCATCTCCTCAAGGCCTCTGCTGACAGCAATGGCAATAAAATATGAAAGATGTGCGGCACAGGGCCTCTGAATGTCCGTGTGCTGTGCTCTGAAAGCCAAGACGGTACTACTCTGATGAAAACAGGAAGTTGGCTTTGGAGAGGCGGGACTGGCTGGACTTTCAGAGAGCAGAGAAGGGTTCATAGACCTCACACAGAGCTTCCTTTAGGTTTTCTGCACTGCTGCTGGAGGTCCTGGTCAAATGTATCAGTGGTGCAGTGACAGTAGTATGGGTTCAGACATTGGAGGCCGTCACTGCAAGGGCTCTTTTTAGGGGCACTATCTGCTACCCCCCAAAGTTTGGTGTTGTAGGCAACTATCTAGTTCGCTGAATAGTAGCACCAGTCCTGACGCAGACAAAACTAGGAAGAGGCTTTAGGATTTATTGTATAAAACACTGCTGAAATCAACAAGCTTAATATTCAGCAAGGCAGTGGCGATATAACTTATATGGATAAGTTACCCATATAAAGTTGAGAAAATCTAGAAAGCACACTATTTACATCTTCTATTAATGAAGCTAACTGGGCCTAGAATTTAGCAAATGCAATCAATTTATTAATCAATGCTTCAATTTGCACAGCATTTAGGTACTCATAACAGTCCCTGTTCCTCCCAATATACTTCCAAAAATACCAGAAGTATCATGGTTCTACCTTCTGTTGGGCCAAGAATGAACCAATAGCAAGTGTAGCCATCATATCCTCCAGTGATTTTCTAAAGAGTAAACACTGAGGTTTCCTTTTAGACAGAAAGAGGCCATTTAAATCAAAACACTATGGGCGGATGAAGGTGACAAAACTATGCTTGGATACAGTGTAATAGGGGAAATGCAGGTAGCATAATTCTACAAGGTACTGTGTAGGGGGGAGGGAAAAGGGGATAGGCTGGTAATGGATTGATTCCAGTGGATCTGGATCTAATAGTCCACAGTGAGAAGAAAGACAGACCATTAAAATCAGGGTCATCGTCCCTATAAACTTTAATATGGAAAGGGGGATAGCTATTATTAGCTTGGAAGGTAAACTTGCAAGTATCAGTCATGATTATGTGTGCTGGGGAATACTAACAATATAAATCTGTATTGATTGCATGAAACCAAAGTGTATAATCAGTGACAGGCCAACTAAATGTTGAATCAGGCAGTATGATTAAATGTGGACAGGAGAGACTAACAGTCACAGAAGGGATTTAATCTTTAACAGCACTTTCTCTAACTTCGGTAGTTGTAATTGGACTCAAAAGAAAGGTTTCCAGCAACGAGCAGTCTGTGACCGTTTCTCTTAAAATGAGATTTTCTTTCACAGGGGTCTCCCATCAAGCAGTGTCTGCATTCTTGACTACCTGGCATGATATCTTAATGAGGGTACTTCCAGCTGGAAAGTCTCTTTGGAACGAAGTGAGCACTGCGGAACATAGCATTGAACAGATACACAGATAAGCAGGGGCAAGACCATGCAGTATCTTAAAAATCAACAATATTACTTTATAAGCGACTTTTTGCCAGACTGACAGCCAGTGTAATTCTTCCAAAACCAGAGATACATGGGCAAATCTAAATAACTTTTAAGCACTTGTACAGCCGAGACATGTCACAGGCAGCTGACCCCAACAATGACCCATTACAGTAATCCAACCATGGGGCTATCCTCTGAATCCTCCTCTTCAGTTCCAGCATCAGTGGAACCCGTTTATTCTCCATCCTTCCAAAGCCTCCTTCTGCCCCTGCCTCCTTATTGTACTTAGGAGGTACAATGGTATTGATTTAGCCAGCCCAAGACTCCCAACTCCTGTAGTGGTGCAGTGGCATACCGAAGACAGGAAGCTGCCTATGGTCTTGATATTCATACCATTCAGTTTTCCCTCCAAGATAAGGTCTCCTCTTACCATTATACTTCATTGGTAAGGAGAAGCCTTCCAAGTTCTGGAAAGCACCGAGTGGCATAATTTGTAAGACCACACACTGTTACATTGGTAGGACTATTGGAGGTCTCTATTGCCACAGCTGATAGACTTGTAGAGCTCTCTACATAGGACAGGACAGAAATCAAGAGAGCGGAGCAGCAAAGGACATAGTAGGATGCGGATGAAGGAGGAAAGCAAAGATAGAAGGTGATAAATGGACACAAAGGGAAGAGAAGGAGAAGAAGAGGGGGAGGGGAAGAGGAGAAAGAAGGGGGGAATATCAGAGAGAGGAAAGGGGAAGAGGGACAAGAAAATGGAGGGGGCAACAATAGAGGGAAAGAAAGGGGAGGATAGGCAGCAAAGTGGAGAAAGGCAGAAAGAAAAGAGGGGAAGAAGGACAGAGAAGTAAGACAAGAGAAGACAACAAGTGAAAGGAAGAAAAGAAGTGAAGGTTATGGACAGAGGACCACAGGGAAAGGAATAATAGAGGGATAAGTAATAAAAGGGAGGGTGGAGCATGAGAGAGAAAGGTAGGAGGGCATAGGAGAGAAAAGGAGGAAGCAAGCAGAGGTTCAGAAGGTGAATAGGGAAGCAACAGAGGCAATGAGAAGAGGGGAACGGCAGAGGGGAGGATACAGGAGGAGAAAAGAGTAGAGGGGAAGGGGAGCAGAAGTGAGAGCAGCAGAAACAAAGTGACTGGATGAGAAAAAGAGGCAATGAAGGAAATAAAGGGAAAGAAAATAAAAGAAAGAGAACAAAGATAATAAGGGGGAAGGGGTGAAAAATAAGCAAAGGAAGGTAGAAAGAAAAGGTTGCCAGACTCAGAATAGGTCCATGTGGGAAAAAGAGGAAGCAGGTAGCTGAGTTTGACCTATGTGGCAGGAGGAAGAGGAAAAGAAAAGGTTGTGGAGAGGGAATGCATATCAGGGGAGTGAGGGAGAGCAGATGCAGAAGTGTGTGTGGGGGGGGGGGGGGGGGGAGGCGGAGGAGACAGAGCGACTGTACAGGAAAGAGAGAAAATTAAAACATAGGAAGTTCATTTGGGGAAGGAGAGAAGATATTTAATTTATTTACTTGTCTAATGTCTTTTCAGTGGTGGTTGAAGGTGAGTTATATTCAGGTTCAGCAGATAATCCCCCTGTTTTCAGAGGGCTCACAGTATAAGTTTGTTTCTTATACAATGGAGGGCGAAGCGACTTCAAGGTCACAGGAAATGTCAGTGGGATTTGTACTCTGGCTTCCCTGGTTCTTAGCCTGCTGCTCTAACTGCTAGGAGCAGTGTGGCAATTAATAGTTAAAAAAAAAGAAGAAGAAAGGCAGGAATTTCTAGAGAAAAAGATAGAAATCAATGGACAAAGAGGAGACAGAACAGATGGAGAGGAAAAAAGAGCCGGGCAGAGAAAGGTTAGAAAAATATTTATTTAATCATCATCTGGCATTTCAGTTTGCGGCACAATTTTAAATGAAAATCACACAAAACTTATTGAGCTATACAGTATTTAAAAAAAGCTTGAACATTTGTGACCTCAAAACTGGGGAGAGGAGGGAGGTATATATTCAAGTCTATCTCTGCCTGTGTGATTAGGCTAGTCAGCGCCGTGCGAGTGGTGTGGCCGCACAGGGCACAAAGAAATAGGGCTGCATTTGCCGGCTTCGGCCCCCACCAGGCTGTTGCCCTTGCTCCGCCGCCACCTTTCATGTATCCTTGGCATCAGCGGCAGTAGCAGAGCAGACTGCAAATTGAACCCCCCCCCCCCCAACAACAATGTGGGTCTTTCGGATTTCCTGCTAACAGGTAGGTCTGATCCCTCCCTCCTCTGATTTATGCCCACGTCACGGAAGGGAGGGACTAGACCAGCCATTCAAACGTGGGTCTTTGCAACTCCATCCTGGAATGGCCGGTATGGTCCCTCCCTCCTCTGATGTGGACATATGTCAAAGGAGGGAGGGATCAGACCAGGAAATCGGAAAGACCTGCATTTTGTTTTTCAATTTTATGTCTGTTCTGCTGCTGGCACTACTGCTGCGAAGGAAAGATGAAAAGCAGCGGCAGCGGGGTAAGGGCAGGCAGCGCGGGGAGCCTGCTGCACATGGGCATGGGGTAAGGCAACATGGGGCGATGCTGGGCATGGGGCAAATGGCAAACCTCTGATTGTGGGGGAGGGGCGCGCCAGATGGGAAGTTGTACAGGACGCATTTATGGTTTGGTACGGCCCTGGGGCTAGATGTGGTTTGAAAAAATCTATCCTGTGAAGCATGAAAAGATATGACCCATCAGCTATAAATGATAAACCCTCCTTCTTTTATTTACAAGTACATCCACTGCATAGCAGTATAAAGAGAAGAACCTACAGAGGTGACTCCAGAGCTGTTGCTGGAGATTCGAGGGCAACCTTGGTCCTGAGGGCCACTAGACTTACTGGACCAGTTGCTACCATTCACACAGCAGATCAGCGACGCAATAAACGGAAACAAGTGAGGGCCACAGCAGAAGGTACCAGTCCGAGACCATAATGGCAGCGCCGCAGAATTATTTAAAGCAATCCTATCTTTTTTACCCATATTAGATTCCCATAGGGGTGTGCACAGGACAAACATCTTTGCTTTGTTTTTGGTTTATTTGGGCCTTTTTGTGATTTTCAGGCATATTTTGGCTTTTGGTTCATTTCACACATTTGTTGTAATAAAAATGTATTAGCACACATTCAAACTTTTTAGCATGCATTTAGGAGCGTGTTTACCAAAGGGTGCTACCAGGGTAGCATGGGGTTGAAATGCAGTATTGGCACCATGTTCAAACCTCGCATTACCCTGGTAGTGCTGGTCGGGATGGGGACTGGACTGGCTGGGCGTTAGTCGTCTGTGCTAACCGTGCTTTACCCAGGTAGCACAGGTGCGACTTACGCCACCTCAATGCATGGCATTAGCTGCACCCGCGGCCCATTCGCTGTGTTAAGGCATGGCTTTCCCATGCAATCTACAGGGAGATGAATGTACATGCCTCCCTGCAGTTAGCTCATATGCATGTTACTGGTGCATGGCTTAGTAAACATGCCCCATATTGCTTTAACGTATCAGTTCATGAGTTAACACATGCTAAATCATTAGGCATTATGTTACTGGGGAAAGAGAAGACAACTCTGTTCTGGAATATTACCAGGCATGAACAGTTTATCTCATTAGACATTCACAGGACCACTAGGGAGCTCTGCATATTTCTGTATTATACCAAGAGTTGATGGAATCTGCCCAAGCCAATTACTTACAAGCATTGATTGATAAGTGGAATTATGAGCTCTCAATTAACCCAGACAAAGGAGACAAGTTCTTTATTTGGTCTCAAGCCCATCACATCTTGATATGTCACAGGAGGGCAAATGTAATGATAAGACTTATGCATTGGACCTACAAGTTCCCTGCCCTTTATAGTAAGTTTGATTTGTGAGGCATTGCGGCCTATGAGGCACACATTTTTGTGTTTGGTGGAACTGCCTCTTTGTGCAAAATTTCTGGGGAGCAATCTTTTCTGAAATCTCCCAGGTTGCTGGTTTGATGTTAGAGCCAGCATGCAAACATTAACAATCTTTTTTTCTAAACATTGTGTGTACTGAATGCATTAAACCTTTTAGCCGCTTCATAGGGTATACAAATGTTTTAGAGTGTATACAAATGTTTCATAGTGTAACAAATGCTTCATAGTGTAACAATCGGCAAACATTGTAACAATCAGCAATTTGTATGTACCAGCTTTAATGTCTAAGCTTACTCGTGCCTAACCTATACTCACATTATTATAGGCAGTTTATCGTAAGTGCAAATTAATCCACCAGAAAGTTTGCAACATTCTATAAGATTTGGATTTGAACCTGGTCCTGTCACCTCATGGCTCTCATCGCCTATATGATTGCTCTCTGCTTTTACCTAACACTAGCCACATATGCTTATGTACCACAATTACCACACCACCAGGCAATATTATGGCAACCAATATTTATTCATAGCCCAATACTGATACCGATAGTCCCACTGCTATATCCTACTTACCATGATCAGGATAAAGCAATCCCCAAACCAGACCTGAATGCAGTAGTTAAGATCCCAGGCAAACCCCGTAATAAGCACGGCTCCAAACTAAAAAAAAAGCACAGGAAGCCGGCAGCTGCAGCTAATAAAAGCAAGCACCAGCAACCATGCCAAATATCACAATCCCCTATCACGATCTACCTCATCAACGCCAGGTCTATTAGAAATAAAACACACATCATCCACAACATCATGTCTGACAACAAACCCGATATCCTCTGCGTCACCGAAACATGGCTCACTGACACTGACCCAGCAATAGTAAACCAATTAACTAAACCTGACTATTCAGTATTTAACTGCCCACGACCTAGCAGGAGAGGAGGAGGAGTCCTAATCCTTGCCAGAGCCTCCCTACTTTTAACAAACACGTCCCTAACTGCATCCGAGGGCATTGATATACTCAAGATTGAGAATAAAATGATAACCATCTGCTTAATCTACAGACCCCCCTCATCCCACCATGAAACCCTGGCCACTGCACTAGAAATTATCTCAACCTCTGCAATCAAGAAACAGCGAATTATCCTGGGAGACCTGAACCTGCCATCCATACCCCCCATGGAGGCCGACACATTCCTTGAAGCCATGAACCAGCTCGGATATATTCAAATTATTCAGGAAGCCACTCATAACAAAGGCAATACCCTAGATCTGGTATTCATATCGTCCGACACGCAACTAAATGAAATACGAAAACCTGAAACTCGAGTAACCCAGGTCCCCTGGTCTGACCACTACCTAATTGAACTTGAAATCCACTTAACATCCATAAATGAAAAAACTCAAGCCGACCCAAAAATACATCACCAAAGGAAGTTCCGAAAATTCAACAGTGAAACATTGGTAACATCTATATCATCATGCTTTGAATGCACTCTCATGGATCTAGATAAGCTGGTAGACATATGGAACTCAGGGATCGAAGCAGCAGCAAGACCAACCTGGAAAGCCGCAAACACAGCAACAAGAACAAGAACCGAACCATGGTACTCTCCTACCCTATGCAGAATGAAAAGGGAACTACGCAAGCTGGAGAAAAAATGGAGGAAAACACAAACCGAGGAATGCAAGCGATTATACCTAACACTCCTCATGGAATACAAGAATGAGGTCAACCTTGCAAAAAAGATTCACCACACTAACCTACTCAATAAAGCTATCAATAGACCCAGAGAGCTATTTGAGCTTGTCAAATCACTCACCAAAACCTCCCAGGACGCCGTCTATACCAACGAAATAAAGGCCCAGACGCTTGCAGACCATTATGCCAAGAAACTTCACCCACAAGTACCCACAATCATCGATCAAAGCAAGTCTTTAGTCCTCACCCCTCGAGAAACTGGCACCGTCTCTCAGGCAGAATCTACAGCAGAATGGAATACCTTCCAGCAATTAGGTGAACAACAGATCATAAACATCTTAACCAATTTAAAATCCACCACCTCCCCTCTTGACCCATGCCCAGCGGCTTGGATAAAAGCAACTAAGAAAGAAATCGCAAAACCTATCTCCTACATTGTTAACCAGTTACTCCAACAAGGTACAATGCCGACCTATCTCAAGAGTTCACTTATAAGACCCATCTTAAAGAACAAAACACTCAACAAAAGTGATCCTGCATCATATCGACCGATCTCGAGCATATCATTCTTAGCTAAAACAATCAAAAAGGCGGTTCAGCAGCAGCAGCTGCAGGATCACATTGACGATAGGAAAGCCTTAGATATGCATCAATATGGGTTTCGTCAGCATCACGGAGTAGAAACCCTACTGCTAGCACTCCTTGACAACCTCCTCAGGGGTCTCGAAAATAAAAATGCTATGTTCATACTTATATTTATCGACATCTCAGCTGCATTTGATACAGTACACCACGGCACCCTCTTAAACCGTCTGGCATCCATAGGTATAACAGGGACCCCTCTAAAGTGGTTTGCATCATACATATCCAATAGGATGCAACAAGTCCAATTCAACGACGATAAAGCCGATGCCTTCCCCCAGACCCAGGGGATCCCGCAAGGGTCCACCTTATCATCTCTCCTATTTAATTTGTACATAAAACCAATCTGCGAGATCTTTCAGAAGTGCAACATCAATTACCACATCTATGCTGACGATGTGATGCTGTACACGCACCTTGACATAACACAACCGGATTTCACTCCACTAGAAGAATGCCTCGACATGCTACAAACATGGCTTCAACAAAACAACATGTCAATAAACCATAAGAAAACAGAGGTCATGTTTATCTCCAAGAAAACCAATTTCATCCCGCCCACCACAGTCACCCTCAACAAAAACATATATCATACGAAGCCTGCAATAAAATATCTAGGGGTCCTACTAGACAGCAACCTTAAGATGGATAAACACCTCTGAACAATTAACCGAGCCATTTTTTACAAATTGAAAGTTCTTCAACCACTTCGCAATATCCTCGAGAAATCTGACTTCAGGACTGTTGCACAAGCTCTAATCATTCCTCACCTAGACTACTGCAACGCCATTCTGCAAGGGCTTCCGAAGAACACCCTAAATATCTTGCAAATGGCTCAAAATGTTGCGGCAAGAGTCATCATGGAAAAAAGCGTCACAGATCACATAACCCCAGTGCTAATGGAACTGCATTGGCTCCCGGTAGCCACCCGCATCATATTCAAACTCCTCATAACAACGTTTAAGCTCATTCACAACATTGCACCCTCCTTCCTCGACAACCTAATCACTATGCAACCACACAACAGGACCAGAAGAACCATAAATCTCAACACTCTCTGTGTCCCGACCAGCATAAGAACTGTAAAAGCAGAAACAAGCAATAGAGCATTCACATATACAGCACCAACCCACTGGAACCAACTCCCACACGAGTTGCGACTGACAAATAATTTGAGTGAATTCAGAAGGAAACTCAAAACCCACTTATTTCAGGCTCACTACAACCCGACCTAAGTGCGACCTTACCTCAACGAGATGGCTTTTGCCTGCCATGACGGCATTTGGAATACCGATATGTAATCTTGTATATATGTATATTTTAGGCCCCTCCCACGCAACTACAATCAAATGTATTTTTAGATTTGTGAGCCCCAATCCAATGTATAAAGTATCTAATTACTATTTCCTGTGTTATCATTGCTCAATCGAAATGTGTATCTTAAAAATCACTGTATTGTACGATACATTATGATTCTGTAAAGTAAACCGCTGCTGATCGTAGGAAGCAGCGGTATACAAATGTTTACTAAATAAATAAATAAATAAACAAACTATTTCTCTTGGGCTTTTGGGGAGCACAGTATGTCCCTTCCCTCTTGTCATCGATGTGTGGGTTAGAGGGAAGAGGAGTCTGGAATAAAATCCATGCAAAATACAAGCAAGCCAACCAACAATTGCTGGAAGGCAATGAGCAAAATTGCTCAAAGTCTAGTCAGCAAAGTTCCTGACCTGGAAGCCCTAATGGTGGAAATGGACTTGGGCATTGTGGCCACTACAGAAACATGGTTTAACGAGTCACATGAATGGGATATAGCCATAGCTAGCTATAATTTATTTAGAAGAGATAGAGAAGGTAGAAAAGAAGAGGGAGGAGTGGCTCAGTGGTTGGGACAGGGTACCTCAGGCCGGAGGGCCGGGGGTTCAATTCCTGCATGGGGACAAGCAACCTCAGGCCGGAGGGACTGGGGTCTCTAGTCCCATGGCCACACCTTGTGGCCTTGGGCAAGCCACTTAACCCTCCATTGCCTCAGGTACACCTAGATTGTGAGCCCTTTGGGGACAAGGGAATAAAAAGTACCTGTTAGTATACATGTAAACTGCACTGATTCTAAAGAGCACAGTATAAAATAAATAAATAAATAAATAAATAAAATAAATAAGAAGGAATATCAGCCCTATATATAAGCCGCTGAAATAAGAAGCACTGTGGATTGTGTTGGAAAGAGGAGATGGCACTGTCATCCACACTGGTGTAGTCTACAGGCCTCCAACTCAAACTGAAGAAATAGATAAAGACTTGATCATTGATATTGCAAAGGCAGCAATACAGGGAGAAGTGATCATACTGGGTGAAGTGATCATAATCTACCAGATGTGGATTGGATTATTCCTTCTGCAATTCTGGAAAGAAGTAAAAAGATTGTGTATGCCTTCCAAAAAGCATTACTCAGACAAATGGTGATGGAATCAACCAGAGAAAGTTCAATGCTGGATCTAGTACTCACCAATGGAGATAGCATGTTGAATGTCTGGGTGGGTGCCCATGTGAGCAGCAGTGATCATCAAATGGTGTGGCAGAGTCCAATGACAGCAAACTCAAAGCCCTAGACTTCAAAAATGCTGATTTCAGTAAAATGGGAAAGTACCTGAAAGAGGACTTGGCAGGGTGGGAGGAGATAAGGAAGTGGAATTTCAGTGGTCTAAACTAAAAGAGGCAATAAAAGGGGCAACAGATATATATGTAAATAAAAACAAGAGGAAAAGGAAACCCTCAGAAGATCTCAAAAGAGGAAAACAAAAAAGAATACAGGATAAAGCTAAAAGAGACAGAGAGAAATAAAGATAGCAAAAGCAAAAGCAGGAGAAAAAATGGCTAAAGATATGAAGAGTGAAGATAAAAATATTTTCAGGTATATTCGGGAGAAGAAGGTCAGAGGTGGAAATGCAAGACTCAAAAGTGCCAAGGATGGATTCGTGGAAAGTGACATTGAAAAAGCAAAAATGCTAAACAAATACTTCTGTTCTGTATTCACTAAAGAAAATCCTGGAGAAGGACCTCGTATGATTGACAAATATAAAAATGGGAATGGAGTAGACACCATGCCATTTACAGTAGATGATGTTTTTCAACAGTTGGAAAAACAGAACGTGGACAAAGCCATGGGACAAGATGGGATACATCCCAGGATACTGAAAGAGCTCAGAGAGGTTCTGGCAGGGCCTTTAAGGGATGTCTTTAATAGATCCTTGGAGATGGGAGAGGCTCCTCAGGACTGGAGAAGGGCTGATGTGGTCTCGTCACAAAAGTAATAATAGGGAAGAGATAACAAACTATATTTATTTATTTATTTAACTTGTTTTATATACTGCTTTATCTTAAATCAAAGCGGTTTACATTGAACAGGAAGAACAGAAAACTGAGTTAGGATTTTACATAGAACGTAGGCGGGGTACAAATAACTTGGAGGTAAAAGGGCAGTAGTAGGTCTGGTGAAGCTTAGTGCTAGGTATTTGTGTCAGTCCATAGTATGCAATAAAGAGGTGTGTTTTCAGTCTCTTTCCTATGTCCTGTATTGTTTGGCCTGATCTTTTGGGTTCGGGAAGTGAGTTCCAAATTGAAGGTGCCAAGAGGGTGAAGTCTCTTTTGCAAGTTTGTTTTTGCACCTTGTCTTGAGCGGTAAAATGGATAGCAGATTGTGGTTGATGCACCTTCTTGATCTAATTTAGGAGCTTTGTTTATTAGAGTCTTCAGGCAGGCGGCTGCCTGATTGTGTAGTATCTTGTATATGGTGGTGACAAATTTGTATTTTGCTCTCAGTGATATCGGTAACCGATGGAGGTTCTTAAGGATGGGTGTGATGTGTTGAAACCTAGAAGCTCCTACTATGCTGGCAGTAGTATTTTGTGCCATCTGCAGGGGGTGCAATGTGTGTTTTGGTAGGCCTTGATAAAGAATGTTTCCATAGTCTAGGTGGGGTGGGATAATGGTCTGGAAAACTGTTCTAAAGCTGCTGAGTTCAAGTAGCGAGTGTATGTTTTGTAATGATCTCAACTTGAGATATGCTGCATTAGTTGTTTTCTTTACATGTGATAGCATGTTTAGGTTCTGGTATAGTGTGATACCCAGGTATTTGACTTCAGTTTTAACTGTTAACCCTGTATGGTGGATTCTTATTTTTGGTGGGGGTAAAGGAAGGGTCTCTTGTTACTAGGAGCACTTCTGATTTATTGTGGTTTACCATCAGGTTCAAATTTGTGAGACATAGTGTAATGACTGAGAAGCAGGCTGAGGCAGTTGTAAAGTCAGGGGATTTTGCATAGAAGAGGGTGTAAAACAATGTCATTTGTGATGGGGCCCGTGGTTAGAGCCCTTATTGCCCTGTATAGGCGGTTGCCTAGGGCCTATGAACAAGTAATTGCTCTGGCTTGATAAACAAAAGAGTCTTTCAGAGCAATTTTGAATGAAACTTAAAGTGGGTTTTATTCCCCGTCCCGCTCGGACTTGTCAAGAAAACAGAAACTCAAAGATGAACAGAGCAACAAATTAATGGCAAACAAATAATCCTTGTTTCCTGTACACAGTTCTCTTTGCATTCATTCACATAGCAAGGCTGCGTTTGTAACACATGCTGCATTCCATGGGAATGGGCTCCGGAAGATTGCTAGCGTCTTCCCATATCATATTCTCCTCAGCAGTGCCCAAACTCCCTGTGTCAGACTCCTCATACAAATGGCGCTCAGACACAGTGTCCTGTGATAAATCACTGTAATAATCAAAAGAGGCTCTTCTCCCTTCAGGGCTATACCTCTCTGGCCTGTGGTATCTTCTGCCTGGGCTCTCCTCCCAGAATAACAGTTCTGAACCACCTTGCTGCTTGTAGTTATATTCAGGACCACGCCCTTGGCACTTAGGGGTTTTAAACTTCTCCCTATAATCATATGGAGGATTCCTTCTCTCTGCAGGGACTGCCTTAATACTTGGCTCCCTATACCTTATGGCTTTTTCCTTCCAGGCTGGTTGTGCAGGAGTATAATGAGACTTAGTTTTACACCTACTTCTTAGGCTGTAGACGTGCTTGGAGTTCCCATCCCCCAACACTTTCCTCTCACAGTGACCTCTGCCCTGAACTGGCACATACCGGTCTCTAGTGTAGTGGGATCTTCCTAGCTTCTCTTTCAGGTTATTTCTGGTAGCAGGTTTACTCTTGGAACAGCTTGCCTTGAACCTCTCTTCTCGAGAGCTGGAGTCAGACTCACTTCCTGGTTCTCCGTGAGAAGAGTTTCCTCCCAGCAATCCCCTGGGGTTTCTGCTCAGCTGATGAGAGCCACACCTCCTGCTATTCTCTGCAACCCGACCTGCAGTCCTACTCTCTGCAGTTCCCTTTGGTGTTCGTGTTCTTGCTCCTCCTCTTGCCACTCCCAATCTACTCCACTGACTGGAACCTTGCCTTAAGTAATCCCTAGCTCTGCACGTGACCTGGGGATTTTCACTCAGGTGTTCCTGATGGGATTTTTGTTTGCTACGTAGCAAGAATTTCCCTTGCTCCGGTGAATCAGAGTGCCTAGTGCTGCTTTCTAAAGCTGACTCTGAGGTAAGTCTTTCTTTTACCTGAATTTGCATAGGCTGTGTACCCCTTGCTGCATCACACATTGGCATATGCATGGTATTGTATTTGGAATTTTCTTAGAATTGCACATATAGGTTGGATGTATATGTTGAAGAGCAGGGTCGATAGTACTGAGACAGTAGACAGTTAAGCCTTACTTTGGTGGCAGAAAGAGTAATGGAGACACTCCTGAAAGAAAGAATAGAGGAGTTTCTAGAAACCAATGATTAGCATAATTCAGAGTGGAGGAGTAGCCTAATGGTTAGAGCACTGGCTTGGGTACCAAGTGGCCAGGGTTCAATTCCCACTAGTATACCTTGTGGCTTTGGGCAAGTCACTTAACCCTCCATTGCCTCAGAAAAATCCAAGTTATTAATGTCCATGTTTAATGTACATTACCAAATTTAAGTTACAATGTAAACTGCTTTGACTAAAATGATAAAGCAGTATAAAAAACCTGTTAAATAAATGATCCAAGGCAACATGGTTTTACCACATATTTGATTGAGCTCTTTGACTGGGTAACCCGAGAACTAGATCAAGAGCAAACGATGGATGTGATCTACCTAGATTTCAGCAAAGGCTTATCAATAAACTGAGCAGCCTGGGGATGGGTCCCAAGGTGGTGAATTGGCTCATAAATTGGTTGATAGACAGATGACAGAAGGTAGTGATAAACAAAACTCACTCAGGAAGATGAGTAGTAGCATGGTCCTGGGATTAGTACTGCTCAACGTATTTGTGAGTGATATTGCTGAAAGACTGAAGGAAAAAGTCTGCCTTTTTGCAGATGACACAAAAATTTGTAACAGAGTGGATTCTTCTGAGGGAGTGGACAACATAAGGAAAGATCAATAAAAACTGGAAGAATGGTCTAATGCTTGGTAGTTAAGATTTAATGTCAAGAAGTGCAGAGTCATGCACTTAGGATGCAGAAATCCAATGGATTTGTATGCGATAGATGGTGAGAGGTTGGTGTGCACAGACCAGGAGAAGGACCTTGGAGTGATAGTCTCTGAGGATCTCAAGGTGGCAAAACAATGTGACAAGGCGGTAGCCAAAGCCAGAAGGATGCCTGATTGCATATAGAGAGGATTAACCAGCAGAAAGGAGGCGGTATTAATGCCCCTGTACAAGTCGGTGAGGCCTCATTACGAATATTGTGTTCAGTTTTGGAGACCATATCTCACAAAGGACATAAAAAGACTGGAAACAGTTCAGAAGAAGGTGCCCAAAATGATTTGGAGCCTGCACCAGAAGATGTATGAGAAGAGACTTGAAGATCTAAATATGTATAGAGGAGAGGAGGGACGGAGAGATATGATACAGATCATTATTTACTTGAAGAGTATTAATGAACAAACCAACCTTTTTCAAAGAAGGTGAAGCTGTAAAACTAGAGGGCATAAAATGAAACTGCAATGAGGTAAACTTAAAAGCAATGTCAGGGTGGTGGATGCTTGGAATGCCCTCCCTATGGAGGTGGTGAGACAAATACAGTGACGGAATTCAAAATGGCAAGGGCCGGACACAGTGGATCCCTTTATAGCATGAGGATAAAATTAAAATAATCTTAATTATCTTTTATACTTCAACAACGAGAAGGGGGTGACCTGTACGGGCAACGGGTACAACTCTAAACAAAGGAATAGAGTGAGTGACCTGCATGGAGTGACAGACAGAACCCTTAACAAGGGCATAGAGGGGGGTGACCTGCACAGAGCAGTGGGTACAACCACTCTAGCCACCTTACTGGGTAGACTAGATGGAACATACTGGTCTTTATCTGCTATCATATATATATTACTATGTATGTTACTATGTAGAAACCCACACAAATGCTTAGGAAAATAGACACATTTCATTCTTCAGTTTGGGACAGGTTTTGATCATATTGCAAGTTGCTTCAGGGCAGATTTTAGATCAGCACTGCATTGTGCAAAGACTTACGGCCCCTTTTACTAATACTTAGCACTGCAATCTGTCATATAGCCTATAGGAATAAAATAGGCCATCCAGCAGATAGCATGAGCTAAGTGTTATTAAAAGGGGCCTTAAGTATGTTGGTCTTCACTTGGTTTGCAGCTTGTCATACAGTGAGGACTTGTGTGCATCAGTGATGCTGAGGGCTAAGCTATCGGTAGCTTGACTATTGGCAGGGTCTCCCAAGATGGACAGGTCTCAACTGAGGTGCCAGACCAAGACAAACCACCCATCTGGGCAGCAGCAGAATGGGATGGTGTTGGCGGCGGAGGTTCACATTTCTGTGACAATGGTAACAAAACTAAAATTAAACTGCGTGGAAGAAAGGCCTGGCAATCTACTTCCATATCTTGCCATGAAAACACAATGGATAGTCACAACAAAACAAACTGCACTATAGTGCTGGAAGATGAGACCCACAGGTTGTAAGGCACTCAACTGGCTACTTGGGAGGAGCTGAAGACTTTTCAGATTAAAGTCAGCATTTATGATGTGGTTGGATCAAAGCCCTCGGGATGTCTGACTGCTGATGTAGCTGCAGATGAAATGAGAGTCAGAAGCTGCAAAGATGTCTTACATATTGGGACATGTAGCATACAAAGCATGAACCAAGGAAAGTTGGAGGTGGTCAAGAATGAAATGGAACATGTACAACTCAATCTGTTGGGTGTCAGCGAACTGAAATGGACTGGCATTGGGCACTTTGCATTTGATGATCATGTGGTCTACTAAGCTGGAAAAGAAAGACAAAGAAGAAATGGTGTTGCATTTATAATTAAGAAGAAACTTGCAAGAACTGTAATGAAATACAATGCAATCTGTGAATGATTAATTTCTATTCATCTACGAGAAATGTCCATCAACACATCTATATTTCAAGTATATGCCCCAACAACAGCTGTGGAAGAGGATGAAGTTAATGAGTTCTATGAACAAGTACGAGTTGCAATTGGCAGATGATGCAAAGAGGATATCCTGATAGTCATGGGTGACTGGAATGCAAATGTTGGCAACAAAGAAGGCGGCAAAATGGTTGGAAAATATGGTCTTGGTGACACAAATGAAACTGGAGAAAGACTGATAGAATTCTGCAAGACCAGAAATCTATTCGTCTCAAACACCTTCTTCCAGCAACATAAGCGGCGACTGTACACATGTACTTCACCCAATGAATTGTACAAAAATCAAATTGACTACATCTGTGGAAGTCAGCGATGGAAAAGCTCTATAAAATGAAGAAAAACAAAACCTGGAGCTTACTATGGTACAGATCACCAACTACTAGAATGCAAACTCAAGCTAAAGTTGAAAAAGAGCAAGCTACTCATGAATGTAGCAAAATATGACCTTGAGAATATACCACCAGAATTTAAAAGCTGCCTGCAAAATCAATTTGCTGCTTTAGATACAAATGACAGAGTTCCAGAAGAGTTATGGGATGACATCAAGGTTGTGTTGGAAGAAAGTGAGAAATCTCTACAAAAGGCAAAAAAGCAAAAACGGCCAAAATGGATGACCGAAGAAACTGGCAGTGGTGTCAGGGGGCGGCTTGGTGGCAGTGGCAGGCCATGTGCTTTGGCACATATAGCCTGCCACGTCTGAGCCCTCTGACAAAACCTCAGGGGGGTCAGAAGCAGCAGACCATGTGTGCTGAAGCACTTAGCCTGGCCTGCCGCTGCCACTGAGCTAACCCCACTGCTGGAATCAGCAGCAGCAGGGGCAGTGGCACGGCACAGCTCGGCTCAGCATGAGGGGGTGGCAGGCCATGTGTGCTGTGCTGCCCACAGAGGTCTGCTGCCCTAGGCAACCACCTAGGTTTGCCTAGTGGATGGGCCAGCCCCGCAGCAGCTGAATATCACTGCTGCCTGGTTAATCCATGGCGCTGGCCCCTTCTGCCCCCAGAACGCCCCAATGCTAGCTGGCTAGCATCGGGTGTGCAGCAGCAGAATCCAGGGATATTCAGCAGGACTAACCAGAACTGCAAAACTGCTGCAGGTAAGGAAGGGGGAAGCCCCTCCCCCCCGCCTCTGCAGAAAGCATAGCAGCAGACGTACCCAGAGGGAAACAGACAGGGCTGAAGTGATAAAGGTGTTTTACTAATGCTGCATTTTTCTGATTGAAAGTCTCAGCTTTTCTTCCTAAGTGAGACTGGAGACTGCAAACAGAAGCCCTTTTTTTCTGCACTAGGGTCAATTTAATTTATTCTAATAACATCATTTATAATCCACTTTGCACATTCAAAGAAGTGCAAAGTGGAGTACAGAAATCAGAAATGTACATAAAACAGGGTTCAACAAACCCCAGGCGCCAGGTCACCATGGCGACTAAAAAAAAAAAATTGGATCTTGCGATGGGGTTGCAGGGAGAGCATAAGAGCTGTAGCACATGTCTAGGGGCTGTACAAATCTGCAGGGGCACTGCTGGCACTGTGGTCATCAGGGCAGCCACAATAGTGGAGAGTGGCAATCAGCTAGCACAATTTTAAGGTAGCGGCAGTGAGCATGGCCTAATCATGAAGTGGTAGTGAGCAGGGCTTGATCATGAAGTAACGGTAGAGAGCATGATAGGTCTAAGGGGCTAAGATCAATCATGTTCTCCACCACTGCCTCATGATCGGGCCCTACTCACTGCTGCAGCCACTCAGATCAATCCTGCTTGCTGCCATGGTTAAGACTCTTAGTGGTAAGCAAGATTGATCTTAGCGGTCACGACAGCAGCAGTGAGCAGGGCCGGATCATGAGGCAGCGGTGGAAAGCATGATTGATCTTAGTGGCATCAAGGAAGCAGTGGCGGCAGTGAGTAGGCCCTAATCGAGGCAATGGCAGCTGAAGCGGCTCACCTTTGGCTTTTTGAAATTCTGAGCAGTAGCAGCAGCAGCATCTAGAGAGGATCTCTGTTAATAATACTGGACAACAAATTTGTTCAAAACTTTTGTTTCCTGAAAAGGTTTTGGTGATAAGGATAGACAGTTTCAAGCTGAACACAAATATAATTTCAGATGGACCGTATCGCGTAGGAATTTGGAGAAACATGAAATTAAATTTTGACTGAATTTAGCAAGTTTAATCACACAATGATGCTGACATATTGCTAAAAATGTTTTGCTCCTGATTTTCATTTGTACTCAGCATCAGATGCTTCTCGTCTCAGTGTCAAGCAATAATCGGCCAGCATTGATGGGTTCCAGTTGCCCTGATACTGCTTTTCCATCGTCACAGTGTCCTGATGAAACCTTTCACCGTGTTCATTGCTGACTGCACCAAGATTAGCAGGGAAGAAGTCCAAGTGTGAATGCGGAAAATGAATCTTCAGTGAAATGTTGCACTTCATGGTTTTGTATGCTTGAAGCATGTTGTCAACCAGCTAGACGTAATCTGGTGCCCTGAAATTGCCAAGAAAATTCTCAACAACATCCCTGAATATTTTTGATGCAATTTTCTCAGGCCCCTCTAGCAGATCTTCAAACTGCTTGTCATTGATGATGTGTCTGATTTGTGGACTCACAAAAATGCCTTCCTTAATCTTGCCATCAGTTATTCTTGGAAACATCTGTCTCAAATATCGAAATCCTTCACCTTCCTTGTTTATCGCTTTCACGAAGTTTTTCATCAGTCCGAGTTTATATGAAGAAGAAGC
Source organism: Ichthyophis bannanicus (assembly GCA_033557465.1). NCBI lineage: Eukaryota > Metazoa > Chordata > Amphibia > Gymnophiona > Ichthyophiidae > Ichthyophis > Ichthyophis bannanicus. The sequence goes on along the minus strand of CM066031.1, from coordinate 1,117,245,793 downwards.
AAAAATATCTTGCTTGTGTCAACAAGTGGCTCATATGCCACATTTGTCTGTCCTGGGAACCAAATGCTTATAGAGTGGCCAGATCCTTTTTAAGGTAATGAAATTCTCTAGTACAGGAGTCCCATTCGCAAATGAAACAACAGTACTTGGTATACCCGAGCTGCATTCCTAGTAGCAGTTCGACTACTTTTAGATGAACACAGATGTTCCAGTTGTAGTTGTTGTACTGTATGTGTTTCAACAACTGTTCCATGTTTTCGTAGGTTTCTTTCTTGTGCGCTGCATAGGCAGTAGGTATTGAAAGGTGGACATTGCCATTGTGTAACAAGACAGCTTTCAGGCTTAACAGTGATGAATCAATAAAAAGGCACCATTGTTGTGGGTTATGCTCACAACCCAAAGCTGTGAACAAACCATCAATGTCAGTGCAGAAACAGAGGATGTCAACCTGCGTCAAGAAGTCTTTCATACCTTCTTGGCAGGTCCGAAAGACAATAATTTTCGTACCTGGTGACAGCAAACCCCATCCTTGCAATCTTGAAACAAGTAGTTCAGCTTTTGTTTTTGACAAACTTAGGTCCCTCACCAGGTCATTCAATTCTGACTGTGTTATCAGATGAGGCACACAGGACATAAATGGTTCAAAATCTGGATCCATGTCATTTTCCACGTCCGGCCCATGCACTGTGGCATCTTCATCTGCCTCATCTAAGCTCCATGTCTCTGGTGGCTTCGGTAATGGCATACTGTTGTCTTATGGCACTGGTATCATGGCTGAATGCAGACTGGGATATTCAATAGATGTCTTATTTTTAGTAGAGAAGCCGGATACATTGGTCAGACAGAAGTAACAGGCTGTCACGTGATCCTTCTGTTCTCGCCATATCATTGGGACTGCAAATGGCATTGACTTCTGAGTACCTCTGAGCCAAACTCTGAGATGGACAGCACATGTTGCACAGTAAATGCGAGGAGCCCAGGATTTGTCTTGATTGCCAACTAGAGCTCATACGCTTTCTTAATAAGTGCAGTCATGCTGCGTCTTTGAGGCTTAAGCGTATACTCACCACAAATGTCACAGAATGTATCGTGGCTATTGTGACATTGATGAGACATTTCTGCTGTAACAAATCATTGTTTAGACAAAAAGCTTAAATGTAAATGCTATTGTTAAGTACACAAACTGATATCGTCATGCATAGCATCTGTGTATGAAATCTGCTTTTATAGTCTGCACTGCCAGCATCCATCCTGACTAAGCATGCCTACACATTCCTGAGCAGTAGCATTTTCACCCTGAGTGTGAGCCTGCACTGAGTTAACCTGACCATCTAAGTTCAAATACAGGACATTCAATCAAGCCAGGGAGTTCAAAGTTCAGGAAAATAAAAAATATGTTTATAATTACAATTTTAATTTTAACCCAAAATTTTAATCAGTAGGCTAGGTTTATAACTTTACTTAAAATGTGCCAGTCAGGCCTACTTGCTGTACTTTTCTACAGAGTCAATTTTCTTCAAAATAGCAACATTTCCATTAAGATAATTAAAAACGCCTGGGCAATTCAACTCAAAATTGTACTTTACAATCATTAGACATTTGAGAGTCTCTACATGCAGTTGTTTTTTTTCTTCTGTAGACCACACTTTGTTTATGATTGAAAAGCACCTTTCAGTTAGAGCACTGGAACCTGACAAACATAAAAAAAATTCAACCAGCTTGCATACATGTTTATATGGTACCTCATTACTTTTGAGGTGTCCAACACCTCCTTCCATTTTTCATCAACCATGGTGTTTATTTCTTTCCATTTTTGAACTTTTTCTTCAGAAACAAATGACTTAAGACAAGAGAACTCATCAAACAATTCAGAATCATTTATTACTGACCCTAAGGGGTATGTTTACTAAACCGCGGTAAAGTAACAGGTGGTAACAGCAGCAATAAAGGGCTGTAATCCTTAAAAGGTGTTAGGCGGGTAGGGGGGTTCTGGTGTAAAGTGCCCTATGGGCCGTTTAACGCACGTTAACAGGACATCACACGTTAAGGTGACAAACGTGCTTTAAGGTGCTCTAAGGTGACAAAACATGCTTTAAGGTGCATTAAGGGCTTTAAGGTGCTCTAAGGTGATAAAATGTGCTTTAAGATGCTTTAAGAGCTCTAAGGTGCTTTAAGGTGATAAAACATGCTTTAAGGTGCTTTAAGGGCTTTAAGGTGCTTTAAGGGCTTTTAAGGTGCTCTAAGGTGACAAACATGCTTTAAGGTGCTGTAAGGTGATAAAATGTGCTTTAAGATGCTTTAAGGGCTCTAAGGTGCTGTAAGGTGATAAAATGTGCTTTAAGATGCTTTAAGGGCTCTAAGGTGGCAAACATGCTTTAAGGTGCTCAAAGGTGATAAAATGTGCTTTAAGATGCTTTAAGGGCTCTAAGGTGCTTTAAGGTGACAAACAAACACCTTAAGCACGAAAACAGCTATAACCCTAACACTGGATAGAGCACCAAGAAAAGTCAATGTAAAGGTGATGGAAGGAAGGAGAGGTGGGAGCTGATGGACCAGCCATATCAGTGGGCACCCTACGTGGCAGCCAGTAAAGTGGATGAGCATGTGGGTAACAGCTGTACCGATGCACAGGGCGGTGCCAATGTAAAATGCTGCAATGTCAGTGTGTGGCATAGAATGGGGAAGACGTGTCCCCCAGCCAAGCCAGAAGCGGTAGGATGTTTGCAGCGACAGGAGGACAGAGTAAGAGTGGTGACGTGCAGATCAGGCACAGGAGAGGCGAGCGCAAAGAGCCAGTGCAGGTCATGGTGCAGCAGCTTGCACATGAAGACATGACAGAGGCAGATAGATGAGCTGAAGGAAGGATGGCGGCTGAGGAGAAGGTGGTATGGGCTGCCAGCACCATTGTGCAGAGCCCTGACTGTTACAGACATGAAAATGATCTGAGTAGCACACAGTCACAAAAACGAACAAGTAGGAATCAAACCCCTGTCCTCTGTTTATGGAGACATTGCATTAACCAATAAGCTACACCTCCATACAGCTCTGTGTAGCAATGGCTGGAATCAAAAAGACTGCAGGTCACTGCCTAAAATGTCTGCTGTGTGTGCGGGTATAGGGTAGCAGTACCAGTACCCATGATGCAGTGCACATGCAGAACATCAGTCTACAGCTGACCACCAAACGGAGAATGCACTTATCTATCACCTCAGCTCAGTAAGATGCACTGACAGTGTGTTATACAAGCACAGAGCAGCTACAAACTGCGCTACTGAGCAGCTTCTGCGGTCACCCTGAAGGTGAGGATTGGTGCCCAGCACCTAGTCCCCAGAACTTGCAGTACTAGAGCAAATTCCCATCACTGTCAGAGTGTGACTGGTATTGTCTGCAGTGTGATATGCTAGTCACCTTGTTTCCTGAAGAATTGCAGCATGCTGTATGCACCAGTCACATCTAGCCTGTGATCTGCCCCTGTTGGACAGGGATCCTCCTGGAACAGTTCATGTCAAAACCTATGTTAAACTGCTGATGCAATCTACCTGGGGAGGGGAGGGTGTCAAGGCTTGCATGGGGTTGTTACTAGAGTCCTGGTGGCCCTACCAATACCACAGGAGTAGGCTTGGAACACCTCACATCCCAACCACCTAGGTCTAATAATCACCCACAGCAAGCATAGTCAGACTGCACCTGCTGCCCACCACTGAGTTTTCCAGCCATACACATACCAACTGCAGACAGTCTGGTGCACCCAGCATTTAGATCAGTGATCAGGCCCCCAGGACAGAAAGTGCACCCATATCACTGGAACCAGACACAATATAGCACTATGTGGATACATAGCCGTGCCATGGTCACTGCTCAGTCAGAGTGAGAGTGCCCTCCCAGCATGACATGCACGTGGCAGATGGCCACCATGACATCTCAGCCATTGATCCTACCTCTGATGCAGATACAACCTGGCCAATCCACCTTGTTTCAGGCCATACCCATAATACTTTGCTCCTCATCATGCACATTTGCAGACTAACGCTGGAAACAGCTTAGGCACTGCGAGGCTCAGTGAGGTGTAGAAAGCCACAAAACAATGGATAGACATACACACATCGATGCACTGTACAAAAATGGGGATAGTTGGCATTCCTGCCTGACACCTTGGTCCCGATATCAGCTCAATCATTGTTAATGTGTGCTCATTGTGCAGGAGCTAGTAGTGTGCTCTGCTGTTAATGCCTGCTCAGTGTTGCAATGTGCACAGGACCAGGACATGGCTTTGGTTTGCTGCAGGCAGGTACCGCTGCCCCCTCTGCCGACACCCCCACACCATGCTGACATGCCCATGTGCTGTCCGTGTTGGTAGTGCGCAGCCCCAGCCCATCCAAAATGCGGGTTGGCGGGTGCCTAGGGTGCAAGGTCCAAAGGGGGGGGGGGCAGAGGAAAGCATGGATGGCCACACAGCCCCCCCCAAGCATCTGCCTCCACATGGGCCCCATCACCACCTGCCAATGATATGTCTTGGGGAGAGGATGACAGCCACTGCTGTGGTAGTCCTCTGGGCACCTACATGTTGCAGCTACCTGGAGGACTACAGCTGCTGACACTATCTGCCTCTTCCCCCACAGCTGGGTTCAGAAGCAGCAAGGATGGGCAGCTGGGATTTCTGCCAGGGGTGCCAGGATCCTTGGACTGGCCCTTATGGCACATCTCCTTTCTGCAGCAGTAGCATGCCTGTGTGCCGCCACTGTCACTGTGGGATCATGACGGACATCACAGATAGTACTGCAGATGGCAGCACACCCCTTTGTTGAGAGGCTAAAAAGGTTGGGGCTTTTCAACCTGGGGAAGAGACGGCTGAAGGGAGATATGATGGAGGTCTATAAATTATTGACTGGAGTGGAACAGGTACACGTAAATCGATTGTTTATGCCATTAGAATGTAGAAAGACTAGAGGGCATGCAATGCAGCTACAGTGTAACCCATTTAAGACTACTAGGTGAAAATATTTTTTCAGTCAACACATAATCAAACCCTGCAATTCATGACTGGAGGATGTAGTAAAAGCTGTTAGTGTAGCTGGGTTTAAAAAATGTTTGGACAGGTTCCTGGGGAACGGTCCATAAACCATTGTTAAAGACCTGGGATATACACTGCTTGTCCTTTTACACGCATTGTGGATCCTGTGTGTCTTTTGGGGAAACTGCTAGGTACTTGTGACCTAGATTGGCCACTGTTGGACAGAGGATACTGGGCATGATGGACCTTGGTCTGATACAGTCTGGCATATTTTCTAATCTTATGTGCCACCTAGGCAGCTGCCTGGTCTGCCCTGTGCACCAGCAGCCCCCACTGCATGACCCATGTGCCACCTCCTTTGCCCCATTTGCACCATCAACATAGTGCTCTTTCATACTTGGGCACTGAGCTGTTGCTGTTAAAAGAGCACTTCTATCACTATCTTGAGCTCCCCTGTCTGTGCATCACATTGCAGATGTTAAAATAGGCTCGGTCTCCTCAAAATACACCCTTTCCGTGTTGTTTTATTTTGTATTAGGGTTCCCAGTGTTAAGGTGCCTTAGGACATGTTTTTGCAAGGCACGTTAAGGTTACACACGTTAATGCCATCTCTCCATTCCGTTAACGCCGTCTCTCCATTCCGTTAAGGCCCACTCTATGCCCACAAGGCACTTTACGCTGCTGGAGCCTTTAGCACTAGTTAAAGCAGTGTTTTAGACACGTTAAGGGTGCAAGTGTGCTGATAACGCGCGTTAATGACACACTTGCTCCTTTACTGCAGTTTAGTAAACACCCCCCTAGGTCGCGTCTTGTAGAGAAAACGTATTCTAAAGACGACTCTAGCTCACACCACTCTGGTTGTTTTTGAAGGAGAGTCTACTGTTGTTTCCCAATCTGTTGGATGTGAGTGGTCCACTCATCCAAGTAATTGCTTGAAATCTGCTTCATCAATGCTGCCCTCTTCTTCAAGATCTTTTATCTTCTTTCTGATTGTCAGAGGCAAAAACACTTCATTCTACATAGTTACTAACTTGTTTCTAAGGTCACTGATTACTCCAGTCACCACTATCACTGAGATTTTTTAAGACTCAAATTTTAAAGTCGCATTTTGGAAAATCATTGCCTGACTGTGCAGAAAGTACAGCCAAACTTCTGCTGATTCATTCTCAGAAATGTTTTTGATGATAACTGGGCATTTTTCCTCGATCAGAAAATATGATTTCACTGGCTGGAACATTTTAATTAACATCTCTATGGCTGGTAGTAAAGCCAATTTAGAAGAAACAATAATAACACATACAAAAAGACCTCAGTAATACAGTAATGTTACAAGATGCTCAAGGTTCTATGTTGAATGATGCTGAGAAGATCAAGAAAAGATGGAAGGAATATACAGAGTTTTTATATGATAAAGATCAAGTGGACCAACAGCCGTTTCAACCTGTACCTTATGATCGGGAACCATTGGTGATGAAAGAAGAAGTTGAAGCAGTATTGAAAGCCTTATCAAAGAACAAAGCACCAGGCATTGATAGCATTCCCATAGAAGTATTACAGCAATCTGATGCAGCTGTTACCATACTTACAAGGCTCTGCCAAGAAATATGGAAGACAGCATCATGGCCAACTGACTGGAAAAGATCTGTGTTTATACCAATACTAAAGAAAGGTGATCCAACTGACTGTGGAAATTATCGCACAATCGCTCTGATCCCATGCCAGCAAGATTCTACTGAAGATTATTCAAAAGAGACTACAATCATACCTGGAACAAGAACTACCTGAAGTGCAAGCAGGGTTCAGAAAAGGGCGAGGAACGAGAGACATCATTGCGGATGTGAGATGGATCCTTGAAAAGACTAAAGAATACCAAAAGGATATCTATTTGTTCTTTATCGACTATAGCAAAGCTTTTGACTGTGTAAACCATGAGAAACTCTGGGCCACATTAAGAAGCATGGGTATACCAGAACACCTGATCGTTCTCTTGCACAATCTGTACATTGATCAAGAAGCAACAGTTCGAACAGAACAAGGAGAAACAGAATGGTTTAAAATAAGCAAAGGTGTAAGACAAGGCTGCATACTTTCCCCCTACCTGTTTAATTTATATGCAGAACAAATCATCAGAAAAGCAGGATTGTATGAAGACAATAGAGGTGTGAAGATTGGTGAAAGACTCATCAACAACCTTCGCTATGCTGATGATACCACATTACTGGCGGAAAGTGAAGATGATCTGAAACATTTGCTTCTCACAATCAAAGAACATAGTTTCAAAATGGGCCTGCACCTTAATGTAAAGAAGACAAAGATCATGACAACTGGCATAATCAACAGGTTCATCGTCGAAGGAGAAGAAATTGAAATCGTGAATAACTTTAACCTACTTGGATCAACTATCAATAAAGAAGCAACAAGCAGTCAAGAAATCAGACGACGCATTGCTCTTGGCAGAATGGTTATGAAAGACCTAGATAAGATTCTCAAGAGCAGAGATGTCTCTCTCCATACAAAGATTCGACTTGTTCAAGCCATGGTATTTTCAATAACATCATATGGATGTGAAAGCTGGACAGTGAAAAAGATAGACAGGAAGAAAATTGATGCCTTTGAATTATGGTGCTGGCGGCGAATACTGTGTATACCATGGACTGCCCGAAGAACAAACCAGTCTGTACTAGAGGAGATCAAACCTAAGCTTTCTTTAGAAGCTCAGATGACAAGACTTCGACTTTCATACTTTGGACACATCATGCGGAGAGAGAGAGATCATTAGAGAAAGACATCATGCTTGGCAAGATAGAAGGTCAACGCAAAAGAGGAAGGCCAGTAATGAGATGGATCGATACAATAACAGCAGCTATGGGTACCAGTCTGTCAACAATAAGCCGCCTGACTGAAGACCGAACACAATTTAGGATAGCTATCCAGAGGGTCGCCATGAGTCGACTCCGACTCGACGGCACTTAACAACAACAACAATACACTATTATTCAATATCACTAACCCCAAAAAGATTTTTTAAACCCTAAATCTTGGAAGAAAGCCTAAAAGGAGGAGAAAAAGCCTCAGTAGATCATACTTTTTTTCTTTAGATGGATCCCTGGCATTGCGGGACCCTGCTGCTTCCTTCAACGTTTTTTTCTTTTTAAAACTTTGCTGGCTGCCTCTCCTGCTCTCCCGATGCTGCAGCTCAGCACTGGGGAAACCCAGGACATTGCAGGGGACACTTTTTTACTTTATAAACTCGTGGCCTAGCTCCAAAATGCCGCGTTCCAATGCAGCTTACTTCGGAGGCCTCATTCTCCCCCCGGGCTCCATTTCCTGGGTCCCCGGCCTCTTCCACACTGTGGGACACCACAGTTCCCAACAAATTATGGACCTGTTCTACTGAAGCCTCAGGGACAGAGACTGCTACAGCGAACATGAGAGACACCTAGAAAGAAGACTGGGAAAAGGGAATCAAAGCTAAAGACTAGAAATGATAGACAATGAGAGACAACTACAGACAAAGGCTACCATGTGACAAAAGAAAAAAAAAAGAAATAAGTATTTATTTTGACCTTGAAGACTTTTGGGATATTTCATTTGTATTTTTAAAATGTTTCCCATTTTAGATGTAATAACTGATACCAATTTGTTATAGAGCCCTGTTTTATGTTTGTTCTATTTTTTGCAGTATTTAGCTTTTTTTTTGGCCTAGAAGGGGTTTCATACACTGTAATTTCTGGAATAGCTGTAGTGGTATGCTGAGAATCAGGGAATCCCTAGTTCAAATCCTAATGACACTCCTTATGACCTTGGGTGTCACTTCACCTAGATTGTAAGCTCTTGAACAGGGTCCCAGCTACTATACTTGAAATGTAATTTACCTTGATCTGGGGTTAGGAAAGGTGAATAATTATCTCCAAATTCAACCTTGTCCCATTCCATCTCAGCCACCTACCTCCCTGAGTTTCACAATCTATTCTTGAGCTGTCTGCAACAAGACCACCCAGACCTCTCAAGCTCTTTAGGGCCCAAGCCTCCCACTTCTTCTACCCCTTCCCCCGGTTAGAGAGACAAATTGCTTATCTCTTGCTGTCCCATTCATGTCAAAGTGATACTGGCCAAGTTTTTCTTCACTCTTTAACCTATATAATACAGTCAGCAGCATGATTTTGAGTGTGTTCTGCAAGACAGCAGGTGCTAAGCACCTTTCATTCTGCCTTTGGAGAGCTATGAGGGATTAGATAAATCTGGTGGAAGGAAGGCATCAAGTAGGTTTCTGAACGTTCTTGGCAGCTGTGTTAGGGGAGAGGTTGGGGATAAGGAGTTTGGGTTCAAGCAGACTTGTTCTGTCATGATGGTAATAAATAATGACTAGAATTACAGTCCTGTAGAGATAGAGGTATTGTAATATATATAATGACAACATGATCGACACACCTGCAGGATACCACAAGACTAAACAAATAACTTCAAAAAAAGCTCCATCCAAAAAAAGCTCCCTCCCAATGAGCCTGAAGACATTAAATGACATCACAGACTTCCACAAAGCCCTTAAAACCCTGCTCTTTATAGAAACATATGAACTTACTGACAACAGTCCCCATCCGAACAGTAATACAACCACCTCCGACAACTAGACACCCACTCATCCCAACTAGACACACGAGTTCATTGTACAATGTCGTTAATTACCCTCATGTTAAATGTAACCTCCAATTGTACTGTCTAAATGTTGTTAAGTAACAATACAGCAATGTGTGCCTTTGAGTCAGTCCTGACTCCTGGTGACCCAGAATCTCCTGGGTTTTCTTGGCAGTGTCACTGGAAGTAGATTGCCAGGCCTTTCTTCTGAGGCAATGGAGAGTTAAGTGACTTGCCCAAGGCGTGCTAGTGGGAATTGAACCCTGGTTGCTTGGTTACCAAGCCAGTGTTCTAACTACTAGGCTACTCCTCCACTCCAAAATGCTCACCCCAGATGGGACTCAAACCCACAATCCCTGGCTTAGGAGGCCAATGCCTTATCCATTAGGCCACTGGGGTTAATTGTTAAGTACCCTCATGTTAAATGTAAATGGAGTGGAGGAGTGGCCTAGTGGTTGGGGCAAGGTACTTCAGGCCAGAAGGTCGGGGGTTCAAATCCCACTAGAGGACAGCAACCTTGGGCTGGAAGGACTGGGGTTTCTAGTCCCATAGGTGCTCCTTGTGGTCTTGGACAAGCCACTTAACCCTCCATAGCCCATGTTCCCTGTAAAATAGTTATCTCCAAGTTATAATGCCCTGTTCAATGTAATTTCAGTTTGTTCAATGTAAACCACATTGATGCAGAATAGCACAGTATATAAGAGAATGTAAATAAATAAATAACCCTCCAATTGTGATGTGATGTGACCACTTTGATTGAAGGATAAGGTGGTATAAAAATCTGTCTAAATAAATAAATAAATAAATAAAATACTGTCCCTCTATGCAGCAGTTACTTCCTGCTTGAGGGGAACTGCTACCAATCACCATCACAGGTCTAAAAAAAACACCTCCTTGCAAACCTTACAACTCAATTTTATACAGTTTTCAATTTTTATTTATGCCAGTTTTATATCAAAATTTATATTATTCTAGCACATAATCAAGTGCAGATATAACCAAAAGCATCAACAGAGCCACGGAGCCACAATCTCCACTGCACCAACCCTGAACTCCAAATGTCAGCTACAATTCGCCGTCCTTACAAAAGAGAGATAGAAGAAAGTCAGAACTCATTTCTAACATTTCAGAGCACGGCCACAATCAGCCACTTAGCTTTAAGGATGTCTTCCACAAAGATTTCTTCTTCATCAAAGCACTACAAAGACCTTTGGTTTTGCAAAAAATTGCTTCATCGGGGGCTGTCATACAACCCTCAGGAAATCAGTTCTCATTCTAGCTATAGCATCTAACATCATTACCTACTTTTAAATACTTTCCTGAACCAATCAAAAGGGAGAGGAGGAGGGGCCTTCCAGGATCACAAAAGATATAGAAAGGTATCATTAAATCTACAAAAAGGCTCCAGAGAGGTAGTGGAGTAAAAAAACGGATGGAGTGGACTTCAAAGGAGGGAAAGGAGTGAGACTGAGGCAGCAGGCAGGGTTGAAATTGGCAGGAAGGAAAGAGTAGGATCCCAACATCACCACCGCGACCAGTGGGATGAGGAGCATGGGAGAACTGATAGCCGCCATGAGTCACATTGGAAAAAGGTTTGGGAAGCATTGCTGTAAACATTGTCACATGTTATATCATACAATTCAGTTAACAAGTAGATGCTAGTAAAGTTGCTTGTGGTTAGGGCCGGCCTGTCCATGGTGCCGGAATGTTGCCCACACATGGACCTGTACCTGCCTGTCTGTCTTCAGAGTGAGCTGGGGAGTCCTGAAGACTGGCGCCCCGGCTCACCTCTACAGAGCCTCAAGAAAGAACAGTGTTTTTCCTCTTTCCCGCGGTTCTGTTAAAGTTGACAGGAAATACCTCTGTTTAACCTCCCAGCATTCAGCACACCGGAGGGTCAACTTTAACAGATCCGCAGCTTCAGGCCTCCCCGTTCCCTCTGAAGACAGGCAAGCAGGTGCGGAGCTCTTCTGGAGGGCCACTGGGATTGGAAATGAGCTGATAAATTGGCTTGGACTGGAAATGGGCTGGTTAGGGAGAGCAAGGATTGGAAATGGGTTGATGGGGGGGCTAGGACTGGAAATGGGCTGATTAGGAGGTTAACACTGGAAATGGGCTGATTAGGGGGCTAAGACTGGAAATAGGCTGATTAGGGAGGCTAGTACTGGAAGTGGGCTGATGGGGGGGGCTAGGACTGGAAATGGACTGATTAGGGAGCTAGGACTAGGATGGGCTGATGGGGGGGGGCTAGGACTGGAAATGGACTGATTAGGGAGCTAGGACTAGGATGGGCTGATGGGGGGATAGGATTGTAATGGGCTGATGGGGGGGCTAGAACTGGAAATGAGCTGATGAGGGGGAAAGGGAAGAGAGTGCTGCTAGCCCTGGAAGAAAATTTGGGGCTAGGGCTACAAATGGGCTGATGGGGGTAGGGGAGGAGAGAACTGTTGGCCTTGGGAGAAGACTGGGGACTAGGACTGCAAATGGGCTGATGCAGGGGGATGGGGGAATGAGACTGGAAGGGAGCAGATGCTGAGAGGGCCTGGAACTAGAAGGGAGCTGATGTTGAGGGAGGACTAGAGGGGGATGGGGCTGGCGAGAGAAAAAAAGAAGCTGTGGGAGCAAGGATGGAGAGGGGTAAAGATATTTTGTGTGGGAGGGAAGAAAAATCTACGATTGGCCAGGTATTGGGAGAGTAAGTGGGGATTGAGGATGGGAGGGTGAAATTTGAGTGGATGATAAAGGAATAAAGAAAGAAATGGAAGGAAAACCAAAAGGGGAAAGTTCAGTATGTTAGAGCAGATGTAGAAAGAGAATGGAAAAAATCTAGAAGAGAGAAGGATAAATTGACAGCAGACAATGGAGAGTTAGCAGAAGACATGAAGAAACCAGAAGAAAGCAACTGGAGCACTTGAGACTGAAAAATAAAATGCCCAAACAGCAAAGGTCGAAAAATATTATTTTAGTTTGAATTTATTAACTGGAATATGTCAGCTCTGGGAAATGTGCATCGCTAACATCTTTGCATTTTGTTTAGTTACAAGAGGAAATTAATTTATAGCTTTATTTCTCCAGTGTTATTGTACATTCCAAGTTTGGCTTTTGTGGTTCCTAATTTAATTATTGTCTTCATGTTTCTAAATTGTGATCCCTTGCTCTATGTTTGGTGACGGTCTATGTTTTGCATGTGTAACTGAGCTGAAGTATTCTGTTCATGTAGTTTCTATGTGAGAGTCTCACTTGTTCTCTTTCCTCAGTAGAAGATGTATTGGTATTCTCTGAGATGTATTTGTTTAATATTTGCCGTGTTTGATAGGTAGAGTTTGGTGCTAGGTGAGTCCTGGTAGAGCTGTTATGATATGGCGGGTTTGCTATGGGTTCTAAATGAGCAGGATTTATAGTACTTCCTGGCAGTTGGCACTGGAGTATAGTAATGTAGAAATCTGGTAATCTTTCTTTATCCACACTGCCCATGCAAGTGGTATTCAGATACTCATTAAGAGGCATTAACATTTATAAAAGTTAATGCACATTCACAAATGTTAATGTGCAGTAAGTGCAGCCACACCCATTTATTTCTATTGGTGCAGTGGCAGTTAATGCACATTAATATTTAGTAAACATGCTCCTAAGTCATTGCCAGGACAACAGAGAGGCTTGTGAAGGGCTTCTAAAATTTTAGTTGGCAACACAGAAATTTTAAAATAAAATAAATAAAATTTATGCAAATGAGGTCTAGTGGATATGCAAATGAGGCCCTGCAATGAGTCTCCGCACATGGCCCCTTGGGCTGCCCCTGCTTGCAGTTGAATGGTGTCTGTTTTCTAGTGAATTCTGTGGGTGCAAGGAGGCATATCACCAAGCTTGGGAATAACTATCTTCTTTGCTACAGACCAACCACACTTTAGCTGCACAAGTCCCAGAACCTTGATTTAGTTTAAGCAAGCTCCAGGAGTCTGAAGATGTAAGAGGCCTACCTCCTGCAGCGCACACGCACTTACAGGATGGCCAGGACAATCTTCAGTTACATTTTCAATAATAATTATAGACAAAGAATGAGAAAAATTGACAAAATATAGAGACCTTCAGACTGAAGTTGAAAAGGTTTGGAAGAAAAAATCGACAGTAATACCATTTGTGGTTGGAACTCTTGGGGCTACACCTAAGGGACTACCTAAATATTTACAAATTTTGGACCTACTGGACTTGATTCCACAAATCCTACAAAAGACTGCCCTACTTGGAACAGCTTACATCTTGCACCGATTCCTGCATGACTCCTAGGTTCTTGGTTAGAACCCGAATCACAGGATTAAAACCAGTCCTAGACTGTGTCTTCCAATCAAAAATCCAGTAACCATAATAACAATAATAATGGACTGCTTATACATCTTTTTGCTTTCTTTGTGCCTATACAAATGATTTATGCTTGGATAACTGTGCTCTGTGTCTGTTAAATGCATGCCACTGCTATACAGTACCCTTTATCAGGGTTTGTTTAATATGTAAAATGTAAGGGCCTGATATTCAAAGGGATTAACCTGGTTAGCAGACCTGCTAACTGCATTAATTCCTCTATCAGGGATATTCAGCGGCACTAACTGAGTTAGTGCTACGGAGTATCCCCAAATGCTGCTGCAGTATGCCCCTATGCTAACCGGTTAGCAATGGGGCATTCTGGAGACGGCACCCTGCCATAACTGGGCAGCTGCCATATTGATTGCAAGGCATGCTGGTCATTACGATATGCTTGTCTGATAGTTGACGGGTAGTGGTGAGGTGGTTCCAGATTTGATTTTTAGCATTTTTTCAGGTTCTGTTCTATTCTTTTGCTGCTTTGTTAAGGCTTTCATTAAAATGTAGGATCTCTTATTTTTTAGGCGGTGTTTACACACATATATATATATCATCTCTACCACCTCCACTGGGAGACTATTTCACGGATCCACCACTTTTTCCGTAAAGAAATATTTCCGCATATCACTCCTGAATCTATCCCCTTTCACCCTCATCCCATGTCCCCTCATAGCAGAACTTACTTTCAATCAAATGAGGCTCTCCCCCTGTGCATTTATGCCACGGAGGAATTTAAATGTCTCAATCATATCACCTCTACTCCGCCTTTCCTCTAAGGTGAACATATTAAGATCCTTAAGTCTGTCCTCATATGCTTCATAACGAACACCACTAACCATTTTAGTAGCCACCCTCTGCACCGACTCCAACCTGCTTATATCCTTTTGAAGGTGCGGTCTCCAGAATTGCACACAATACTCCAAATGAGGTTGCACCAAAGACTTACACAGAGGCATTATCACCTCCTTTTTTCTGCTAGCCAATCCTCTCCCAAGCATCCTTCTAGCTTTTGCTGTCACCTTTTCAAGCCACTGATGTCTTCTGTTGGTAATGTTATATTGGTAATGCAATAAATGTATCATTTTCTTTAAACCTGACAGAGACTCTCTTCCAGCTGTGAGTGACATCAAGTTGATTATAGTAGCTCTTATATGCATGGCTGTCATCTTAGTGGACATTTGGAAGCTCATTTTGCTCCATAAGGAAGTGATGTGGAACTTTAATGGAATATTGTAAAGTGAGTCCTATTGAAACGATGAATATATTTTGTGATTTTGTATAGCATTAATACTACTGGCTGTATTGTACTGCCAGCTAATGATTGCATTTTCCCAGTGTAGCTTGTTGCTGTAGGAGACCTATGACTGGTCACCTGATGTCATAACTTAGAGGCCCTTTTCTTTGTTTTTATAGCCTTACTGTAGCTCCAGTGGATTATTATGTTTATGTTTTTGTATAATGATATATACTTCCATTCACATAGCAGGCAATGAGAGATACACCCATTTTGATATTATATATATTTGTTTTGAGTTATCCTGTATGCAGGGGCACACTCTACAGTCCTACTCCCTAAAGCAGCAATAGCAAAATGTTGCCTTGATCTTTGTGCCAAGGTAAGTATCGACTATTTGCCATTAACTGCATTCCATTTTATTAGTGGTTCCAGCTCATATGAATATATATTATAGGAGAAGGGTTTTTTTGCCCAGTGATGCAGTGTAGACATAATTTTCTTACGGCCGATATTGGCCTAAACTGTTTAAACTATTTGAAGTGAGCAATTGCGTCGGCCTTCAATCTAACACTGAGGTCTTTTTTCCTCCTTTAAATTGTGAGTTTTTGTTCAGGGTGGGTATTCAGTTCTGTGATTTTCATTGCATTTTGTTTTTTTAGATTTAGGAGAGCTAGGCTTTTTGAGGATTCTGATTGTTGTCTACTAGCCTACTAGAGCAGTTTCAGATGTCACCCCGAGGGAGAGGATGGGTGCCCAGCACCTGGTCCACTGAACCTGCACTGTTAGAGATGGTCTCTGCTGCAGATCTGCATTGCTGCTAGTGTGTGACAGTTATTGTCTGTAGTGTGTTATGCTTTTCTCCTTGTTTACTGCATGCTGTAGACAACAGTGACAGCAACAGCTTGGCCTTGTGTTCTGCCTATGTTAAACACTAACCCTCTGATAACAGTGCAGGTTGGTGGTCAATGTCAATATGCTGTTGCCATGGACAGCCACTGCAGTGGAGGTGTATAGGCTGGTGTGGGGCTACTGTCCTGCCAGGATCCCAGTGAGTAGGCCATGAACCACTGCTGCCCCAATCATTGAGGACTAACAGTTGACTACAGCAGAGGCAGTAAGACTGTCCCTGCTGCCCTTCACCAGGCTGTGTCAGCCAAGCATAAACCAACTGCAGTTGGTCTGCTGGTCAGCATGCACGACATGTACATAGTGTGAGCATGAGCCCTCTGTCTTGGGATACTCAGCATTGACACCCAGCTGTTTGCGCAGTGATTGGCATCTCCAGACAGAGAATGCATCCACATCATTGGAGCCAGACATTATAATAGCTCTTTGTGGATACATAGCCGTGCCGTGGTCACTTTTTGGTCATAGTGAGAGTGCCATCTCAGCATGACATACAGTGGCCACCCAGCCAATGCACATGGCAGACAAGCCCAATGGCATCTCAGCCAGTGATCCTACCATTGTGGCAGACATATCCAGGCTAATCTGTGCTTTCAGGAGATACTCACAATGCTCTGCTTCGCCTTATTCACATTTTCAAAACAGGATGGGAAAAACTCAGACAATGTGAGCCAAAGTGTAGTGCAGAAAACCACAGGACAAAGGGGAGCCACACACACACACACACACACTCTCTCATTGGCGCACTGTGCAAAAGTGGAGATGGTTGGCATTCCTGCTTGATACTCCTTTCTCAATGTCATCTCAAGGACTGATAACGTGTCCTCTGTTTGCAGAAGTTATTACCGTGTGCTATTAGCCTCCAACCAGCTGTGGATAGTGGAGCCTGTAAGTGCTACTGGTGAGTGTTTCCACCCTCGCTGGCCATCTCCTTGGGGGTTGCACATGCTGGAGCTATACTTACACTATCAGCTAAACCTTTGTCCACAGGAAGATGCAATACAGAAAACCCATCAGGGACCTGAACTGGTGACCCTTGTGATAAGGAAGCTTATCATAGCTCAGGAAGGAGCTATAGAAAAGGTGAAGTGACTCTGAACAAGCAACTTGTCAGTTCTGGTAGAAATAAGAAAACAGAATTTTCCCATAAAAGACTACCAGTCCCAGAATGCACCAGGTTTCCAACAGCCATTAGAGGAGCTGAAGTGGGGAAACGTGTGTTCAATCAGGAGGGCTATGAGGTAATCCCTAAGCACTCATCTCAAAGGGCAGGGCCTGATTCAGCACAGCTGCGCTGTGTTAGGGAGGAGCACTCATCTAAGCAGAATAAGAGTAGAGTTTATTCTACAGATGACCATCTTCATGATCACCTTGGATATCCAGAGAATTGTCCTCAGTATCCTGAGAATCAGCTTGAGTTTGATCATCAGTTTCATCTGAAGGATCATCAGAAGCAGAAGCCAAACCAGACGGACAGAGAGGGAAAGAGACCCTTTGGAAGAAGGAAGAGAAAAGCCTTTGAGAGGTCTAGAAGAGTCCAAAGCAGTAAGTATACTGGGAGGTATTCCAAGGGCCAGCATACACCATTGGACTGGGGAAAGCCAGAGGAATGGTGCTGCAGAGCTAGGAATCACCAGAGGCTACCTGTGAGGGAGACGGCTGCACGTGGAAGGGACCCTAAGACCTGTGCCAGAAGGTATGTGAAGAGAGATCCAGTGTCCAGGGATCTGGATTGGAAGGCTGGACATAAGAACTGGACTACATACTGGCCAGGCTATATAGAGAGGAACTCTAGCAGCAATGGAAGCTCAGGTATGAACACTGATCTATGCCCTAGCTATAACCTTGAAAGACAACAGGGAAACAAGTATTCTCCTGAAAATGCTCCATTGAGAGATTCATCTGTGCCAATCCATGATATTGAACCCATGCTTGTTGAACAAGGGGGAATAATAGCAGATGAGGATCCTGTTTATATGGATTGCTCTCTATCTAAACTCCGTTGGTAACTTTCTGTTATAAAGTACAGCAACCATCACAAAGAAATACAAATTTGTTCATTAATCTACCCAGAAAAGCTCCTGAAGCAGGTTTTGACCCACACAGTAGAAAGCAAGCCAGCTAAGGGGTTCCAGCTGGATAACTGCTAGCAATTAAGCCTTACCTAATTGCTTGTGAGCTAGGAGAGAATCTAGTCTGTGTGGGAAGTAATCAGAAGTTAATCTGAAAAGAACAGTTTGTTTCTTGCTTTGTGGCTTTTCATTTGTTGTTTTCCTGATTTTGACTTTGTTTTTCCAAGTTAACACTGAAAGCAAGTAACCTAATTTATGTGCTACCAAGCATATCTGTGTTGGGAGAAATAACCCCATAAATAAATATCTTATTGGCTTTACCCAAGAGCACAACTAAATTATTGTCAGCAGCTGTGTCTGGTGTGAATGAACTACATTGTCCACAATACCTTGCAAATCATATAGAAATATGCACTTGCCAAGAGTGTGAAGATTCTCACCCAGGCAGCCATCTGACACCCTCCACACATATACACACACCAACTGTGTGTGTTGCACCACAGTGCTGCCTTATAGGCATGACAGCACCTGTTGCTGACTTGCTTCCTTTCAGCTGGCCTTTGGCACATGCTGCAATGTGCATGGCGTACACGACCAGGACAAGGCTTCTGTCTGCTACAGGCTGGTGCCACTTCCCATGCCACCACCAACACCCAACCATGCAGACATGTTCATGCATTGTCAGTGGTGGTGGTCACAGTCCCAGCATGTTGAACATGCAGATTTGGCAGGTGCCTTGGGCACAAGGTCTGGACAGGGGGGGGGGCAGGGGCACGCTTGGATGACCACGCAGCCCCTCCACCAGCTGCCCATGCAGGGGCTCCATCACAAGCTGCCACCAATACATCTTGGGGGGGAAGATGGCAGCCACTGCTGTGATATTTCCCTGAATATATGAAACCCACCAGGGAAGCCGCTAATATATCTCCTAGAAAAGGCTCACCCAAAACAATCCCAAAAATTACCTTGCCTGCATTTACTTATTTTAACGGACAGAATACAATTTCCCAAATTATTTTTTGTCGGATCGTCTGTCATGAGGATGTGAAACATACTCTAGTAACAGACCCTCCATTTTATTCAATGTTTTTTAAAAAGGTCTAGACGACCAAATTCGCGTAGGGCTATAAGGCCCTATAGATCAGCCTCCGCAAACAATTAGAATGTGCTCAACTTTAAATAACCGCTTTCTAATAAAGCTACTCCAAAGTCAAATGAAGGGGATCCAAATTACTCATCTGAACAGGGAAAAGTTCTTCCGGTATGATGAAGAATATGCCGTCTCTCACTGCTCCTTTTCACCCACTTTTCGTGGTAAAAACTTCCTGGAATTCTCGAACTTGCCCTGCCGGAGAGATCCCCCGTCGTGACTCTCAATCTCAGTACGTTTAACAACCTGCCAGATCTCCATAAGTAACACCGAAGTAACTTGCATATCCAAGGGTGTAGCTGAGGGCTCCTTCTAAGATCCCTGTAAGTATTAGTGTATGTGTCTCATATCCCCGCGTGTTAAATGTATCCCCCAATTGTGTTGTGACCACTGTGATTGAAGGATAAGGCGGTATACAAAATTGTCTAAATAAAATAAATAAAGATACTGCCTTGGGGATCCCAGCCTCAACCCGGGAACTCTGCTCGCAAGGTGGGGACAAACTAGAAATCCTGATGCATTTTTGGATTTTCAGCGCTGATTCAATGGGTAAAATCAGGGACTACAAATGTCATACTGCACTGCAATGCAAATTTAAAACCAGAACTGGCAAAAAATCTCACTCCTGGAACTGACTAACTTGACAACTTTGAATCTTTGATATTGTAGGTGATGTCCCCTTTAAAGTATTTGTGTCCGTGATCTTAGTATCAATGTTTGGCACTTCTGCAGCTGGCAAAGGAATCCTAGATTAGAGCACCTGAGCCATATCCCTAGCATCCTGTTTCTCTCTTCCTTTCAGCACTTAGAAGCCAAACGTCCCACCATACCTTCTCTGGTAGACAAAATCCACTCCAGCCTTCAAACGGTGCACAAGAATAAAAGGACACGAAACAACGCTGATGGTGGGAATGTAGCAGAAGACATCTTGGAGGTAAGGACACCTAAACACCTAAAATCTCTCCCCACCACACTGAACCAACCAGCACTATAAAGGATCATCAAAACAACCAACCAATAAATCAATCCGATTTTCACAGCACCAAACATCTTCTCAAGTAGGACCGCCAAAAAGAAAGACAAAAACAAAACCAACACTCATAACATTTGAGACACTTGCTAACCCCACCGGCCCAGAACCTATTCAACCGAACACCTCCAACTGGCTTTCAACTGTAACAATAACCACCCATAGAACAATGGATCTCAAATCATTTACAATAACCACAACTATAATCAGAATAATAACTTTTGCCTCTCTATCATGTGCATACACACAACACACCCACTATATACCAGTCATCCACAGCCCCTATCAACATAGAACGTCATTAACACAGGAGAATACATGATACCGCAAATACCCTACAACATGCAGACTCGTACCAATCCAAACTTGCTATCCTGAACAAATACGTAACATGCATATACCAGACTCACAACACTTGAAATGTTCTCTCATCAATCCCTGCTCTGCTAGGAACAAGATCCCCATCCTAACAGACTACATTAACAACACTGACCTCGACCTCATCTTCATGACAGAATCATGGCTATCTTCCAATGATACGGTTCTACTAAATCAGCTAAAACCTGGTGATTATAACAAACTCAACTGCCAGAGAAAGAAATGGAGAGGAGGAGGAGGAGTATGCGTCATAGCAAAGAAAGATCTGAAGTTCCGAAAGCAACAGCAGTGAATGCAGCAGGCACTGATATTTTCATGAATGAAAACAGACACACTGCATTCCTCCTAATATACAGACCCCACTCAACAAGTCCAAAAGAGCTCTTAGTCATATTCGAAACACTCTGCTCAAGCACTACTCACCACAAACGAGTCATTCTGCTAGGTGACCTCAACTTAACAGTTACCAAAGGAGCTTCGCAAGCATTCCTAGATGCAATGGATGCATTAGGATATGAACAAATCATACAAAAGCCCACACACATAAGAGGAAACACCTTGGACCTCGTCTTCATACCAAGAGAAACTCTGAACAAACAGATATATCAATCAGTACAAATCCAGTCTGTCCCTTGTTTGGACCACGTCACAATTCGACATACAATACCAAGCATCAAACATATATAGCCTACCTATTACCGCTGCGCCTCAAAGATATTGCAAATTTGACAAGAAGTCATTCCTGGAGGAAATTACACCACAACTTAGGTCAGACACCACAGACATTGACACACTCATAAGGAACTGGAACGCAATGCAACGAAATGTAGCAATTGAAAAAGACAACACATGAGTACTTAAGAGAAATAAAAGGAGTGAAATATGGTACACACACAAGACCTCAGAGACCAGAAAAAGCAATTGAGAAAACTGTAAAGGTCCTGGAGACAAACAAAACAACATGAAACACAAATAAACTACACGAAAAAGTTTGAGGAGTACTGTGAATCCATCAACAGATATAAGAAAGATTATCAATCTAAACTCATTAAGTCCTCACTAAACAAACCAAGAGTACTCTTCAGCATTGTTAAATCCCTAATTAAACACCAGATGCAAGACAAGCCTACACTTTCTCCAGAAGCAATTGCACAGTACTACATGGGAAAAACGGGAAAGATCGCCATACTGACTGTTACAACTATCTACAACGTCCTCAAACCCACCACTGAATGGACAACATTCTCAACGATATCCTCAAACCAGCTACAGAACAGCTGATCTAAATACAACCACATCAGCCAACAACCCTTGCTTGGTAAGCTGGGTGAAAGTATCACATGAAGAACTCTCCCCTGTAATACTCAAAATTGTACAGCTATCTCTGGAAACAGGTTACATGCCTAAAAAACTAAAAACTACATCAATATGGCCTATTCTAAAAAATACAACATTGAACATATCAGACCTTAGTTCATACATACCTATTTCTAGCCTTCCTCTAATAGCCAAAATAATAGAAAAATAGTCCTAAGCCAATTACAAGAACACATTGAAACACACTCACCACTCGACTTGTAACAACACGGCTTCTGGAGCAACCATGAAGTAGAGACTCTACTCATAGCACTAATAGATAGGATGATAAGAGGGATTGACAAATGAAAAATAGTCTTCATAATGATCTTCCTAGACATAGCCTCTGTGTTTGACTCCATATGCCATCATCTACTACTTAACAGACTGCAAGAACTTGGTATTAAAGGCACTCCACTACAATGGTTCACATCTTACCAAACTGACAGGAAGCAGCAAATAAAAAATCATCAACTCATCAAAACTCATCAAAGCCTTATCCTCAATTACAGGGAATACCACAAGGCTCCACCCTATCATCACTACGTTTTAACCTCTACTTACAGCCCATCTGCAAAATAATCCAAAAACATAACATCTTCTGCCACATATATGCAGATGACATTATGTTATACTCCCCAATTGACACTAGCAGCCCTGATTAGACCAAAATAACAACATGCCTTGATGAAATAGCTTCATGGCTATCCGAACACAAATTGAATATAAACTATAAAAAAAGAGGTTCTTTATGTATCGAGAGATGATACATTCACCCCACCGAAAACTCTGCAAGGAATAACTTCCCCGTACAAGTCGCTAGCCCTGGACGTACAGTGTCGACATTAGAATTGGCCTTATATGTCCAGGGCCGGCAATCACCTATCACCTGCCCTAACTTTATCCCCTCCCCGCCCCTGCCTAACTTCCCCATACAACCGGCAGGGAAGTTAGACACCGGCGGGGAGGCCCACAGAATAACCCCTTTGGCATCACAATTGATAGTCACCTAAACATGACAAGCCACATTAGCAATACTACAAGATCAATCTACTACAAAATAAAGACATTACAACACCTACAATCTCTCCTGTCCACTAACGATTTCCGCACAACACTACAAGCAATGGTACTCCCCCACTTGGACTTCAGTAATGGTATACTTACTGGCCTACCAAAACAAACCATACAATGCCTCCAATTAGCATAGAACACTGCTGCCTGAACCATTACACAAACTCCAACAAGAGACCCCATCACACCAATATTGGAAAAGCTCCATTGGCTTCCAATAAACAGCAGGATAAAATACAAAAACCTACATACTATCTTCAAGTCCCTGCAGAATGAACCACCCACCTATTTAAGAACACTCCTACAGACCACCCCAGCAAAAAGGGAAAGGAGAGCGCATGCAAGGAATTCCCTAACCACCCCGGCGGAATTCACTAAAAGTAACTCATCCACATCAAGCATTTCCTTCTCTCGTTATGCACCAGGTCTCTGGAATTCACTCCCAGAAACACTAAGATCCTCAAAAGACCATCACGTTTTCTGCAAACATCTAAAACATGGTTATTCCATGAATACTTTGAAAATCCAGTCACATAAGCAATTATCACCTCAATAACTCACAGCTAAGAATGATCCAACCACTCGCTGGACTACATGTGACTCTTAACCCTTCTGATTCAAAAGCAAAAATCGATCACCATTATACAAGCTCAAGCTCTCTAAAAACCATGTTAACACAAATGCCAAAGAGGTGAGAGTCAGGGACACAGCTTTAAAATCAGGGACAATTTGTGAAAATCGGTGACCTTTGGTAACCTTAAGGCAGAACCACAACCACACTGAGTGAAAACAAAAGCCAAACTACACCTTAGTCCTGAGCATTGGAAATATATATGGGCAGGCAGAACCAAAGCAGCCGTCCCTTTCGGGGGATATTCGCAAGATGGCTTGCACCTACTACCAGGCTAGAAATTGAATGATCCTGCACATAAAGCATGCTGGGATGGTGAGGAGCCTGAAGAGATCCCTTATAATATCAAAATGTTTCAATCCAGTCCACACTGACCATTCTCCATATGCTCTCTGCTGGAGGAGCACAAACCTTGGTAAAGGGCCCAAAGAACCCTCTACATTTTCTTACTTGTATGCAATCTACTTATAGGCCCCTCTGTTTCTGAAATTACACTTTTACTGATGCTACAAGTAATGTTCACTTCAAGCACCCTTTTCTCAATATAGCATAACACATAATCACACCCTATTTTATTAGAATGACCTCTTTACCGATGACTTCTGATTACTAGCGGGATGTAAACAGATGCATAGTTTTCTCTTCCAATCCCACTAAAAGAAACTGTGACAATTTCAGAGACAAGGAGAGTCCTTGGTAAAGCCGAGTGATTCTAGAAGTGTCAAGACTCTCAAGGAATAAGACTAGTAGGTTTTTTGGTGTCTAAACAGTCCAATGGCAATGGGGGTGCAGGCTCCACGTTAGCGCTATTGTCACAAGCGATATTCCCTCAGGAATATGTTGTAGTGGACAGTGAAGTTGTCATGAGGGAAACGAGCATGCATGTCCTGTTGGAGGAGATATGGGAATCAAATCAGCAGATTTTGCATAAAGTTTTTATTTATTTAAACAATATTTATAGCCCACCTATCAATACTTTCAACATGGGTTACATAAAAACATAAGAAAGAGAAAAACACACAGATAAAACAAACAACATATGTAACATAAGGTGTAAAGGTGTGCTCAAAAAGATGCATTTTCACTTGTTTTAAACATTTTAGATAGATTCTAACCAAATCTCAAACAGAAAAATACTAGGAGAGTCCATTTGAAGTGGAGAAACAAGTTGGTAAATGGAATGAGGCCAAAGTAGAGATGGTCTTGATGATTTCAAAGTTGAGGAAGTGCCTTCAAGCCTGATGGAGTGGGAAGAAGTTAGAGAAAACAGGGGCTACAACCTGAATTTGAGAATTTGGGTTTTTCCAGAGAGAGAGGAGCTGATGGATATAATTAGATTTATACGAGAATTGTTAATAAAAGTGTTTCGCTCTAGTCATTGAGACTATGCAATATGAGGTGGAGCACAGAGAGACCAGGCCTAAGCTCAAGCCTGTAAAGAAGCTGAGGGTAATGATAGTTAAATTGCTGCAGTATTAGGATAAACAGGCTTCTATTTGGCTAGTATGGTGGTCGAGGCATGCAATTTGCAAAGACTGTAAAGTTTTTGTTTATCCTGATCTTCATGCAGAGACTATGAAAAAAAATGGAAGGACATAAGCAAATACAATAAGGACCTGGTGAAAAAGGGAATAAAATCCAGTATCTGGTTTCCTGTAAGGAATGTTTGTTAATATTGGTAGCTCAGGTTGGAGATCATGATGTTGGATTGTTCTCTGAGCTTGATTGCAGATGTTTAGTCACCCATTTGAAGGGACATCATCAGTGCGGGGTTCCAGATAGCAATATGTTTGTATGCTTGTGTTTGTATTTATATTGGGGTTGGTGGTGACTCAGCTCTTTTGTCCACAGGGATTGATTGGTTGGTTGGTTTCCCTGAGGGTTTCTGGGGTATGGTTGCTGTTCCCGGGAGTTGTTGATGGTGCCTCAGCTCTTTGGTCTATTCAATCCCTGCTGACCAAAGAGCTGAGTGGAGGAGTAGCCTAATGGTTAGAACACTGGCTTAGGAACCATGAAGCAAGGGTTCAATTCCCACCAGCACTCCTTGTGGCCTTGGGCAAGTCACTTAACCCTCCATTGTCTCAGAAAAATCCAAGTTATCAATGTCCCTGTTTAATGTACATTACCAAGTTTAAGCTACAATGTAAACTGCATTGACTGAAACGATAAAGCAGTATAAAAAACCTGTTAAGTAAATCAGAAACAGCAGCCCTCAGGAAAACCAACCAACCAGGGGCAGCCCAAGGGGGGTGCATCGCCTCATTTGCATAATGTTACCATAGATTAACTTTTAGTAAACATGCCTCTTAATGAGTTTATGGATAAAGAAAGACTAAAAGATTTCTACATTACTATAATCCAGTGCCAACCGCCAGGTACATTAGGAACTACTACAAACACTGCCCATTTAGAACCCATAGCAAACCCGCCGTATCCTAACAGCACTACCAGGACTCACAAAGCACCATACTCTACCTATCAAATGGCAACACTGCAAATATTAAACCAATACATTTCAGAGAATAACAATACATGACCTACTGGGGAAAGAGAACAAGTGGCAATGTCAAATAGGAATTACATAAAAAGAATACCTCAGCTCAGTTACACATGCAGAACATAAGACCATCACCAAACAAGGAATCACAATTTAGAAACAGGAAGACAATAAAATTAAACTGGGAACCCCAAAAGCCAAACTTGGAATGTACAACACTGTAGAAATAAAACTATAAATTAATTTCCTCTTGTACTAAACAAAGCACAGACGTTAATGATGCACATTTCCCAGAGCTGACATATTCCAGTTAATACATTCAAAATAAAGAGATATTTTTCTACCTTTTGTGCATTTTTTTCAGTTGCAATTGTTCCAGCCACTTTCTTCTGGTTTCTTTGTGTCTTCTGCTAACTCTCCATCGTCTGCTGTCCATTTGTCCTTTCTTCTCTCTTCTAGTTTTTTTCCACTCTCTCTCTACATCTGCTTTAACGTACTAATCTTTCTCCTTTTGCTCTTTCCTCATTCCTTTTTTATCCACTCAAATTTTACCCCTCTGGGAAGTGTTTGCCTGCAATCTTGTTCTCCTGCGGAGGGGTGAGTGCAGCTGGCTTTGCAATCTGCAGGCCCGTGTGGGGCAGCCACAGTGACGTCATCAAACGGCCCCGATAAAAGGCCTGAGAGGTGTGTTGGACGCTGGGAGTGTTTGCCTGCAATCTTGTTCTCCCGCGGAGGGGTGAGTGCAGCTGGCTTTGCAATCTGCCGGCCCGTGTGGGGCAGCCACAGCGAGGTCATCAAATGGCCCCGATAATAGTTGCACCAGTTACCTTGCGGCACCAGCTGCTGGCGCCTGTTTTGGGCATCTCTTAAGGGGCGTATCCAAAGGGGAACTTCAGGCCCCTTAGGAGTCCATTGAGAGTAGGAGTTTGGTTGTTCTCTCTCTCCTGCAATGCCTGGTGGTAAGAGGAAAAAGAAATCCACACTAATGGAAACTGTTGGAGGCCCCATGGATAAACACGTGATCTCGACGCCGACTGTTCCTTCTGCTGAGGGAGTCAGCCTTAGCTCTCCGGAGCGAACTCCTCCACTTCCACCTGATTTTCTAGAACTTTTGGATGTGCCTTACTCCTCCTTGAGTCCTTGTGGGGAAGGTGAACTCCCCAAAGTGGTAGCTTGGAAGGAGCCCATCGCTTCTTCTGATAAATTTCAAGTATCTTCAATCTCATTATTAGACATTTGGCAGGTGATTAATCGAACTGAGCGGATTTTGACTGATACTGTACCTTCTTTGTCTCAATTTACTAAAGATATGATTGTTAAATTTCAAAGCTTGGACTCTCAAGTTACTTCTTTGAATCTAGGTCTCATGAATATTGATAATCAAGTTAAATCTTTTTCATTGTTTCAAGCTAGTACTATAAAAGATAGTGTGTTTATACAACAGAAACTTGAAAATTTGGAGAATTTATCTCGTAGTAAGAATCTAAGGATACTTAATTTTCCCTGTACAACTCTTCTTTCCCCTTCAATCCTATTAAGAAAGTACTTAAAGGACGTCCTTCTCTTGTCTAATGCGGATACTTTGATGTTTATTAAATGTTATGTTCCTTCTAAAGTTGCGGTATCTAGAATAGACGAGGAAGTAGAGGTCCTTGAGGAAAGAAATAATTTCAATTTGACAGCATTTCTTGAGGATACTCAAGATACGATCTCAACCAGGGCTACTTTATTAGTCTCTTTGTCTTCGGATGATGATAAAGTAGATAATCTCAAAGCATATTTTCGGAAAAAAGATTTTTTGTTTTGTGGAGATAAAGTATCCATTTTTCCTGATGTGTCACGTTCTACACAAATTCGTAGGAAATCATTTCTGGCTTATAAAGTTAGAGTTCTTGCTTTGGGTGCTACTTTTTTTCTCCGATACCCCTGCAAATGTTTGGTGTCTTTGGGATATGATAAATATGTTTTTTTGTCTGTTTCAGATTTAGAAAAATGGATTCTAGATAAGGAAAAGGCACTTTGATGGTTCTGTATTTGTTTTGTCCTTTTCTATTTTCTAGCTGTAAGTGGGAAGGAATAATTGGCTAGATTATTTATGTTAACTGGGGATGCCTTTAGTTTAAGGTTTTCTCCACTTTTGTTTTCTTTACCTATTTCCTGCGGTATGTTCCCCAAAACGTGGGCTAATGTACTTATGTTTGCCTTATGCTCTTTTTGAAGTATTAAGGTGGATGACTTTGTATTTCTGTATTTTCTTCTTTTTATCTGATGTATTGTCAGTAAAAAAATCTCATAAATAAACAATTTAAATTTTTTTTTTACCCCTCCATCCTCAATCCCCACTTACTCTCCCAATACCCAGCCAGTTGTAGATTTTTCTTCCCTCCCACACAAAGGTTTTTCCCCTCTTCACTCTCCCAGCCCCATCCCATGCTAATCCTCCCCCAACATCAGCTCCCTTCTAGTTCCAGCCCCACCCAGCATCTGCTCCCTTCTAGTCCCTGCATCAGCCCATTTCCAGTCCTAGACCCCCCATCAGCCCATTTCCAATCCTATCCTAGCCCCACCATCAGCCCATTTCCAGTCCTATCCGAGTCCCTCCATCAGCTCATTTCCAATCCCAGCCCCCCATCAGCCCATTTCTAGTCCTTTCCTAGCCCCACCATCAGCCCATGTCAAATTCTAGCTCCCCTCCACTCAGCCCATTTCCAATCCAAGCCCCCCATGAGCCTACTTCCAGTTCTAGCCCCTCCATGAGTCAATTTCAATCCAACCCCACACCACAGCCCATTTCCAAACTTAGTACCCCCCAACAGCCCATTTCCAGTCCTATCCTAGCCCCTCCATCAGCCCATTCCCTGTCCTAGCTCCCCCCACTCAGCCCATTTCCAGTCCTAGCTCCCTCCCCTCACAGTCCATTTCCATTCCAAGCCCCCCTCCCCATCAGCTATTTGCAGTTCAAGTCCCCTCTTCCACTCAGCCCATTTCCAGTCCTAGCCCCCCCATAGCCCATTACCAATCCTAACCCCCCATCACCCCATTTTCAGTCTTAGCCCCCCCATAGCCCACCTCCAGTCCTAACCCCCATCACCCCATTTTCAATCTTAGCCCCCCCTGCCCATTACCAGTCCTAATTCCCCTCCCCCCCTATCAGTTCAGGGAAATTAAAAAAAAAAAAAACCTGGCTGCTGCTGCTGCCGCTGCCACCTTGGCAGCGGCAGAATCAAGTGTCCCATAGCTGCACCCCCCCCCCCCCGCCTGCCCGGCAGAACCCTCCCTGAAACAGCTCCCTCAGTGCAGGCTTTTCAAGCCACAAAGGGAGAGTTTCCCTTTCTCGCGGCTCTGTTAAGCCCACCGGGGCTGATGGGAAACAGGAAATGCCTGTTTCCCCATCAGCGCTGTTGGGCTTAACAGAGCCATGAGAAAGGGAAACTCTCCCTTTGCGGCTCTGAAAAGCCGGCACTGACTCTGAGGGAGCTGTTTCAGGGAGGGCTCTGCCAGGCAGGTGGGGGGGGGGGGCCGTGGCCACGGGACACTTGATTCTGCCATTACCTTGGGACAGCACTACCAATACACAGTCCTTCCCTTTGGCCTATCGCTGGCTCCATGGGTCTTCACAAAGTGCGTAGGCAATGCACCTCCGCAAGCAAAACGTCTCCATATTCCCCTACCTGGACGACTGGCTCCTCATAGTCCCCTTGGCGTGGGAGCTACGGGAATCCCTTCAGAAAGCCACAACCCTGATCTCCTCCTTGGGCTTCGTCATCCAGCTCACCAAGTCGCACCTCACACCATCACAAAGGCTCGAGTTCATAGGAGCGGTAATTGACACACGGGTCTCAAAAGCCTACCTTCCAGGCCACAGACAACTTGCTATCATCTCCCTAGCATCCAGCTCCGCCGAGGCAGTGTGCTGCTCTGCCAGATCCATTTTACGCCTTCTGGGCCACATGGCCACCACAATGTCTGTCCTCCCCGTGGCGAGGTTGAAGATGCGCACGCTACAGTGGCACCTGCGCACCCACTGGGACCAGCACTCTCAACCTCTCTCCACCCGCATCCCGATGACTCCACGTGTCAAGTCACAGCTACACTGGTGGACAGTACCAACGAACCTCTCTGTAGGCAAGGATATCCACGCTCACGAACACCAAGTGACTCTCACCACGGATGCGTCCAACACTGGTTGTGGTGCACACCTCCCTCAGCTCAGGACACAGAGAGCGTGGTCCCCGCAGGAAAGACAATTTCACATCAACCTCCTCGAGCTGAGGGCCATCAAATATGCCCTCAGAACTTTCCTACCGCACCTGCGGGGCAAGTCCATCCTCATTCAGACAGACAACCAGGTATCCATGTTTTACGTCAACCAACAAGGAGGGACCGGGTCACGCACGCTCTGCAAGGAGGCGCTGGAGATATGGACACTGGCCTTGGAGAACGGGTGCAAGCTACGCGCCTCCTATCTCCCGGGAGATCTGAACACTCTGGCAGACAAGCTGAGCAGACAGTTGCAGCCGCACGAATGGACTCTCCTCCCGGAGGTCTCCGACCACCTCTTCCGCCACTGGGGAACTCCAAACATCGATCTCTTTGCCACCGAACAGAATACCAAGTGCCACCTGTTCTGCTCAAGACACCCATCGGTCAAACGGTTGGCAGCGGATGCATTCGACGTGTGCTGGTGGGAGTGGTCACTGGTGTATGCCTTCCCACCAACCCCCCTCATTCTGAAGACACTGCAACGGATTGTGCATGACAGGGCTCAGGCCATCCTGGTGATTCCTCACTGGCCACGCCAGATGTGGTTTGTCCTCCTGCTAAACCTGGCACAAGGGGCTCCAATTCGCCTGCCTCTCAGGCCGGACCTACTAACACAGAACAAGGACACCACGCAGCACCCCAACCTCAAAGCCCTTGCTCTCACTGCCTGGAAGTTGAACGGTTAAACCTCGCCGCTCTCCAGCTACCAGCAGAGGTACAGGACGTGGTCCAGGCGGCGAGAAAACCCTCCACCAGAAAGTCCTACGGCCTCAAATGGAAGAGGTTCAGTATCTGGTGTGGAGCACGTGGCCTGGAGCCGACCACGTGCCCGGTCGCCATCGTCCTGCAGTACCTCAACTCTCTATCCAGCCTCGGACTTAAGACCCAATCCATCCGTGTCCAGCTGTCAGCGATAGCTGCGTTCCACGCACCACTGGATGGGGCCAATGCCATTGCGGCTCTGCCCCTCACCGCCCGCTTCATGAAGGACTTGACAAACCTAAAGCTCCTGGTAAGGCCTCCGATCCCACCCTGGGACCTCAACACCGTCCTCCAGCACTTAACGCAGAAGCCCTTTGAACCACTCCAGTCTGCCGACATGAAGTACGTTTCCTGGAAAATGCTATTCCTAATCACCATTACTTCCGCCAGGAGGATCAGCGAGCTACA
Organism: Ichthyophis bannanicus; assembly: GCA_033557465.1. Taxonomy (NCBI): domain Eukaryota; kingdom Metazoa; phylum Chordata; class Amphibia; order Gymnophiona; family Ichthyophiidae; genus Ichthyophis; species Ichthyophis bannanicus. Next base: position 1,117,214,027 of record CM066031.1, on the reverse strand, counting down.
ACACTGGTGTGCCATCCTCCGTATACACAACTGCACCCCGACCGCGCATCCCTGAGGACCAATCCTAAGTTAGTCCCCAAGGTGCCATCGGCCTTCCACATCAATCAGTACATCGAGCTCCCCTCCTTCTTCCCAGAGCCACATGGGTCAGACGAGGAGCGACATCTGCACACCCTGGACTGCCTCCGGGCCCTCCGGATCTATCTGCACAGAACACAACCCATCCGGAATCACGAGCAACTGTTTGTGTCCTTTGACCCCAACAGGCCAGGCAGGCCCGTCTCGAAAAGGACCCTGTCCCACTGGGTATCCGCCTGTGTCACATATTGCCTGAGCCCAACTGACAACGGACCCCAGCCAAGGGTTGGCCTGCACCACCTCAGAGCACTGGCCGCCTCAATTGCCAACCTACTCTCTGTCCCACTGACCGACATCTGCAGAGCGGCCACATGGTCATCCCCACACACATTCCAGAGACACTACTGCCTCGACCTCAGGTCCCAAGGGGAGGGCGCTCTGGGCACAGCCGTCCTCTCTACCGCAATGGGAGGCTCCACGGTAATGCCGGCACCTGGGGTCCCTTTGTGATAATGCTTGTTACTGGACCTACTTGTACTGTACCAGAACTGTTGTTATACCTAAGCGATTTTACTGCACTGTTGCACCTTTACTTGCCCCTGCACTGTGACAATGTTACACTGTTTACTGCATGGTTGCACCTTATGTGAACTGACAATGTTGCACTGAATATACCACTGTTGTGTTACACCACTGTACTTCCACCTATACTTCAGCACTGTTGTACAGTTGGATGTACCTTGTTATTATTGCACCTCTATAGTCATTAAACTGCTATCCTGACCAAGGTATCCGCAGTCTCCTTTCGTACGCTTCCTTCCTCCACCTCATTGCTCCAACAGCTCGGGAGACAGCAAGTGTGGCTGACGCAATCCTGATAGTCCATGGAGAAAGCGGGATTACTTACCTGTAACCAGGGTTCTCCGTGGACAGCAGGATAAGTCAGCCACACAATTCCACCTGCCTCCCGTGGAGGAGGTCAGCCCAGATGAGCCCGCACCCTAGCCGAAAAGGCTAGCTAGGAACAAACTGGCCGGCTAGGGGGCGGGCCGGTGAGGTGGGCTACCTGGGCGTGCTCAGAAAGGCTCACCTTTCTGAGCTCTGGAGAGCACTTCCGCATCTATGGTGCCTCCCGGAGGACATCACCAAGTGTGGCTAACTTATCCTGCTGTCCACGGAGAACCCCGGTTACAGGTAAGTAACCCCACTTTACGGCATGCCTATAGTGAGGAAGATCACTCTGAGGATGGTGGTGAGATTTTGTGGGAGAACATGGGAGGAGGTTGTTTCGTGGGGTTGGGAAAATACCTGAAAAGAAAAGGAATGCAGAGAAAAGTAAATTTTGGGAGAGAGAGTTTATGCCTAGTCAAACAAAAGAGAATATTAGGATATTAGATTTTGCTCTGCTGTAGGAAATTCATCTCACTGCCCTGGAACATGAGAAACTGCAAAGATAATTGTGGGGGAAGGGAGCAGTTGCTATCTTAGCTTGTTGAAACAATGCTGTAAAGCTGCTTATGAAACAGTTTTACATCGATCATCCATCTTAATTTGCTTGGAAACCTGTTCCACTCAACAGGGCCAGCTAAAGAAAAACAGCATATTTGTGTTTCAGCAAAATAGTTTTCCCTTCTTGCTGGAACACCTTCAGATCTTAAAGCCCAAGGGAGCTTATACATTTTTTAACACAGTACCGATGTAATTGATAGCATCACCATATAATGCTTTTTGAATCATTTAACACCTTATGCCTAATTTTCTATGCGACTGGCAACCAATGTAAACTTTTAAACATGGAAAAATATGGTAACATGAGACCTCTTCCAAAACACGTGCAGCTGCATTCTGAGCAAATTTAAGAACATTGGTAGTGGTTGTAAGGCTGCCTAATGTGCTGTTTAATAGACAGTCATGAGTCTAATTAGCCCTCAGTCAGCTTTAGTTAACTTTATACAGGCCTGTGGTCTAATATGACCATGTAAAAACACTATCAGGTAACAGCGATATTCCAGTTAATAAATTCAAAATAAAATAATTTCTTTCTACCTTTTCTTGTTTGGGCATTTTATTTTTCAGTCACAATTGCTCCAGTCTCTCTCTTTTGCTTTCTTCATATATTCTGATAATACTTCATTGTCTGCTGTCCATTTGTCCTTTCTTCTCTCGTCTCTTATTTTTTTCCACTTTCTCTCTACATCCACCTTGTTTCTTCCCTCTTACACAAAATATCTGTCTTCCTTTCCATCCTCCCTGTCCCAGTCTTTTTCTCCACCCTGATCGCAGCATCTGCCCCCTTTCAGCTCTCCAGCATCATCCCCTTCCAGGTCTCACCAGCATCAGCTCCCTTTCAGTCCCTGTCCCTCCCAGCATCAGCTCTCAACCAGTCCCTGTCCCTCCCAGCATCAGCTCCCCTTCAGTACTAGCTCTCCCCCAGCATCAACAACCTTTCAGTCCTTGTCCCTCAGCAGCAGTCCTTCCATGCTTCCCCCCCCCCAAGCAGCAATCAATCCATGCCTCCCCTCCCAGCAGCAGTTCTTCTGTGCCTTCCCCCCCTCCCAAGCAGCAGTCCTTCTGTTCCTTCCCCCCCAAGCAGCAGTCCTTCTGTTCCTTCCCCCCCAAGCAGCAGTCCTTCTGTGCCTTCCCCCCCCCCAAGTTGTTCTTCCTTCCACAAACAGCAGTCCTTCCGTGCCTTTTCCCTCAGTTACTCACCCTTTATCCTCCTGCCTCCTGGTGGACTGGACCTCTCTTTGGCACCCACTCATCACATAGTCACGGGACCGTTCTCCTTCGGTCCTGCGGCTGTACTAAACTTGCATTAATGTATACAAGCACTTGATTGAGATGCACTGCCTAGTCTGGTCTTCAATATTCCCTATCAGTCAACCAGGCTCTTCTTTTTCCCTGGGAGATCAAGGAGCAGATGAAATAGAGGATGTAGTTCCACCTCCTGACTGCTATGCTGTAGAAAGCACCCAAGGAGAGGTTTGTTAGCCTGGTTTCCAGCCAGAAAGGCTGGAGGTAGGAGACCCAGTCCAGTTGGCTCAGGGAACTGTCCCCTCACAGGGTTCCAGGGAGGATATTCCACCTGGAGGCTGCAACGGTCAAACTGTCTCTGCAGCAGCTTGCACCTCCTTTAAGAGAAGCAATGGGCTGAATGTTCTCAGATATGGCCCTGATGCATGCATGCCTTCTACTGCAGCAGAGCTTGTGGATCTAAAGCAGTTCTTGTACAACTTTACTGTTGGTGGAGGAGCACCTGATTGCACTAGCTGCAGCACATATTGCGAGCTTCATTAGGATGCGGCCCGATAGCACGTAGTCTAACTGTAGCAGAACTCCATGAGTCTGTGCAAAGTGAGAATTCGGCCTTTCCACAAAGGATATTTTAGTGCAAAGACCTGGCCTTCCAGTACACCATGGGCCCAATATTCAAAAGGCATTAACATGATTTACAGAACTGTAAACCATGTAAATGTTGCTGAACGAGATATTATCACGGTTAGGGCCGCTGAATATCCCCGATTATCTCCCCTACATGCTCCAATGCTAACCACTTAGTATAAAGGTGTGTCATGGGCTTTCCAGGGTGTGTCATGGGTGGTGACAGTCGCTAATCGGGAGGCAGCGATATTGCACTGCTACCTGGTTAGCGACCTGCGGGTAAAACTAAGTAAAGCAAAAGCTGGCCTAGTTTTACCCATGGGAGCTAACCAAGCAACGGTGCAATATTGCCGCTACCTGGTTAGCTTCTGTGCTTCGGGGCATGTGTGGCGATCCCAGATATTCAATGCCAGGGCTGCATATGACCCCGGCATGGAATATCTGGGGTTAGAGGTTGCAAGGATGGCTATGGAGTGAAGGTGTAGCCTAATTGCCAGAGCACTGGCTTGGGAACCAAGAGACCAGGGTTCATTTCCCACTAGTACTCTTTGTGGCCACTTTTTATTTTATTTATTTATTTACATTCTCTTATATACCGCGCTATTCTGCATCAGTGTGGTTTACATTGAACAAACTGAAATTACATTGAACAGGGCATTATAACTTGGAGATAACTATTTTACAGGGAACATGGTTTATGGAGGGTTAAGTGGCTTACCCAAGACCACATGGAGCACCTGTGGGACTGGAAACCCCAGTCCTTCCGGCCCAAGGTTGCTGTCCTCTAGTGGGATTTGACCTTCCGGCCTGAAGGACCTTGCCCCAACCACTAGGCCACTCCTCCACTCCATGCCACACACACTTTGCTGATTTTAAACTATTCTGTTTCTCCTTGTTCTGTTCAAACTGTTGCTTTTTGATCAATGTAAAGGTTGTGTAAGAGAACTATTATGTGTTCTGGTATACCCATGCTTCTTAATGTAGCTCAGAGTTTCTCATGGTTTACACGATCAAAAGCCTTGCTGTAGTCAATAAAACACATACAGATATCCTTTTGGTATTCTTTTGACTTTTCAAGGATCCATCTCACATCTGTGATGATGTCTCTTATTACTCACCCTTTCCTGAATCCTGTTGCACTTCAGGCAGATCTCATTCCAGGTATGATTGATCTTGAGTAGACTCTTGCTGGCATATGAGATCAGAGCAATTGTGCAATAATTTCCACAGTCAGTCGGATCACCTTTCTTCAGTATTGGTATAAACACAGATCTTTTCCAGTAAGATGGCCATGATGTTGTCTTCCAAATTTCCTGGCAGAGCTCTGTAAGTATGGTAACAGCTGTATCCAATTGTTGTAACACTTCAGTAGGAATGCCATCAATGCCCAGTGCTTTGTTCTTTGATAATGCTTTCAAAGCTTCTTCGACTTCTTGCACCACTAATAGTTCCTGATCATAAAGTACAGGTTGAAATGGCTGTTGGTCCACTTGATCTTTATGGTATAATGACTCTATATATTCTTTCCACCTTTTCTTCATCTTTTCAGCATCATTCAATATGTATCCTTGAGCATTCTGTAGCATTCCAATTTGAGGCTGGAATTTTCTCTTTAACTCTCATAGCTTTAGGAAAGCTGATCTTGTTTTTCTTCTACTAATTTATGATTCTATTTCCTTGCAAGTGCCATTGTAGTACTTCTCCTTGTCTCATCTTGCTGCATGTTGAGTTCCCATGATTGCCTCTCTTTCTCCTCTGGCTTCTCATTTCATGTGCAGCTATATCAGCAGTTAGATGTCCTGAGGGCTTTGATCCAAACATGTGAAATAATTAGAACCCGATTGAATTAAACACAAAACAAAAGAAAAAAAAATCCAATACACTCAAGAATTCCCCTAAATGGCTCAACCATATGTTTTTGTTGGAGCTTGTCAGCTCAGTGTCGGGAAAATGATCCAAAGACACCACCGTGACCGCTCCTTTTATTCTATAAATTTAATAAAAGAGAAAGTCCATAACTTAGCTGTATTCACAGAGCACCGCCAAAACGCCAAAAACATCTGGTAGACGACGTGGCTCACGTTTCGGGTTTTCACCAACTGAAAAGAAACCCTGCTTCAGGTCCCACAAATCGGCTGAAGATTCGCCATTTGCCGATTTGTGGGACCTGAAGCAGGGTTTCTTTTCAGTTGGTGAAAACCCGAAACGTGAGCCACGTCGTCTACCAGATGTTTTTGGCGTTTTGGCGGTGCTCTGTGAATACAGCTAAGTTATGGACTTTCTCTTTTATTAAATTTATAGAATAAAAGGAGCGGTCACGGTGGTGTCTTTGGATCATTTTCCCGACACTGAGCTGACAAGCTCCGACAAAAACATATGGTTGAGCCATTTAGGGGAATTCTTGAGTGTATTGGATTTTTTTTTCTTTTGTTTGATCCAAACATATCATAAATGCTGTCTTTACTCTGAAAAGTCTTCAGCTCATATCCATTAGCCACATGAGTGCCTTCCGACCTGGGGATCTCATCTTCCAGCACTGTAGTGCAATTTGTTTTGTTGTGACTATCCATTGGGTTTTCATGGCAAGACATGGAAGTAGACTGCTGGGCCTTTCTTCCGCACAGGTAATGTTAGTATTGTTGCCATTGTCACGGAAATGTGATCCTCTGCCGCCAACACCGTCCCATTCTAGCAGCTGCCCAAATGGGTGGTTTGTCTTATTTATTTATTTAACTGGTCTTAGTCTGGCACCTCAACTGAGACCTGTCCTTCTTGGGAGACACTGCCAGTAGCAGAAAAAGATCTTCTGTGTTTGTCTCATGCTTTTTTGAATTCAGATACTGTCCTCATTTCTACTACCTTCACCGGAAGACTATTCCATGCATCTACCACTCTTTCCGTAAAGAAATATTTCTGCATATTACTCCTGAGTCTATCCCTTTTCACCCTCATCATATGTCCCCTCCTAGCAGAGTTTGCTTTCAATCGAAAGAGGCTCTCCTCTTGTGCATTTATGCATGGAGGTATTTAAATGCCTCTATCATATCTCCTCTATCCCACCTTTCTTCTAATGTATACAGACTTAAAGATCTTGTCCTCATATGCTTTATAATGAAGACCACTATCCATTTATAGTAGCCAACCTCTGCACTGACTCCATCCTATATATATCTTTTTGAAAATGCGGTCTCCAGAATAGCAAACAATACTCCAAATGAGGTCGCACCCAAGACTTATACAGAGGCACTATCATCTCCTTTTTTCAGCTGTCCATTCCTATCCCTATGCACCCAAGAATCCTTCTGGTTTTCGCTGTTGCCTTTTCTAGCTGTTTAGCCATTTTAAGATGATCAGAAACAATCACCCCCGGGTCACACTTTTCTTTTATGGACAGAAGTACTTCACTCCCTACACTGTACTGTTTCCTTGGACTTTTGCAGCCCAAGTGCATGACCCTGCATTTTTTAGCATTGAATCTTTGCTGCCAAATTTTTCAAACTTAGCTAGATCCCTCCTCATATTATCTACCCCTTCCTGGGTGTCTACTCTATTGCAGATTTTGGTATCATCCACAAAGAGGCAAAATTTACCTGACAGCCCTTCCGCAATATCACTAAAAAGAATCGGACCAAGGACAGATCCCTGCAGCACACCACTGGTAAATTTCTTCTCCTCAGAGTGAGCTCCATTTACCTGTACTCTTTGTGACCTCCTACTCAACCAATTTCTAACCTAGTCAGTCACTTAAGGATCTATTTCCTAGGGTGCCCAGTTTGTTTATAAGTTGCCTGTGTGGAATTGTGTCAAAGGCTTTACTGAAATCTAAGTACACCACATCTAGGGCTCTTCCTAAGTCCAACTCCCTGGTTGCCCAGTCAAAGAAACTAATCAGATTTGTCTGACAAGACCTGCCTCTGGTAAACCCATGCTGCCTTGTATCCTGCAATCCAATGGACTCCAGAGACCTCACTATTCTCTCTTTTAGCAGTGTTTCCAATAATTTATTCACACAGTGGTTAGACTAACCGACCCGTAGTTTTCAATCTCATCCTTACTTGGGTAAAGGGATGACATGTGCCTTTCCCAGTCTTCTGGGATCAAGCCAACTCCAAAGAAGCATTGAAAAGGTCAGTCAGTGGAGCTGCTAGAATGTCCCCAAGTTCCTTCAGTATTTTTGGATGTATCTCATCCAGTCCCATCGCTTTGCCTACTTTTAGTTTAGCTGGTTCCTCACGGACACAGTCTTCTGAAAAGCGTTCAATATCCCCATCACCTCTGTTTCTATTTGTGGGTGTTTTCTGAGTTCCTGTTCCTGGCCCTTCATCTGTGAACACAGAACAGAAATATTTGTTAAGCAATTCTGCTTTATTCTCATCAGCTTTTACATATTCCCCCCCTTCACTCTTGAGTCTGATAATACCACTTTTGCCCTTCCTCTTCTCACTAACATATCTTAAAAATGTCTTATGCAATGGCTATTTCTTCTTCTTTTTGTATCTTTCCTTTCCTGACTACTTTGCTAGCTTCTCTGTTATTCCAAATATAGATGCCTGTCTTCCTCTCTCTGTGATATCTTGTATTTTATGAAGGCCTCCATCTTTTTGTTTACCTTTTCAGCTACTTCTTTTGAGAACCATAGTGGCCTCCTTTTCCTTTCTAACAAAAAGGTTTGTTGCCCTTAAAATATCTAACGACTCCTTGAGCTATTGCCCCATCTTGGCAAAGTCAGTTGTCTTAAAGTCTAAGACTCTCATTTTTGAATGGATTTTATCAGCCCTAGTCCTAATATTTAACTGATGCACACAAGCCCTCACAGCACGACAAGCTGCAAACCAGTGGGCCAATGCAGAAAACTAGTGCTGAACGCGTGCATTACAGATTTTTTACTCATGCATGTACCGCACTGACAATGCGCAAGTCCAAATGCGCAATGCAGAAAGTAGAGGTCATGCAAATGAAAGGCGCATAAAACCAAGTGTATGCAATTATGATACAAGTAAAACCCCAGCGTTTGTGCTACAGACGCAGGGATATCTGGTGAGAATATATCTAGAAGAACCTGGTGTATTTTGGTGGTGGCATTGCAACCATGCTCAATTTTCTTTCTTTCTTATTTGTAGAGATGCAACATGATTCAGTCTCAGGTAGTGAGACTGAGCAGGCTGCCAGCCAGAGGGTGAAGCGGTCCCACTCTTCAAGGTTTTCAGAGGAGGAAAAGGATGTGCTCTATCATCATGTGGTTGCCAATTACCACAATTTATTTCTTACAAAGAATACAGCTGGGCAAAGGAATAAATTGTGTGATTAATTTGCAGCAGAGGTGAACGCCCTAGGGGTGAAGGTGCGCATGATACTGCAATTGAAGCACTGGTGGCGCGATGAGTGATGCGCAGTAAAAAAAAAATGCTTGCAATTGAGACATCATGGTGGAAGACTGAGGGTGGACCTCCACGTTCCACTGAGCAGACCCCACTGGAGCAGTTGATTGCCTCCACCTTTCAGCCGGAAGCCCTCAATGGGTTGTCCGGTGGTGTAGACTCAGGGATGTCTGATGAGTACATAGCTAGAAGAACCTGGTGTATTTGGGTGGTGGGATTGCAAGCATGCTTAATTTTACAATTATCCTTTCCATCGCCTCCACCTCTGCCAGTGAGTATATCCACCCAGCATTACCTTGGGCTTGTTTTGGGAGTTGAGGCAGAGGCCCTAGAGCTCCTCCCTTCCCTGTGCGAAATTTGGGGCCAAGTGAGAATTGTGTTGTGTCCTTGTTGCAGACCAGTTACTCTCAGCGGTCCTATTTTATTTCTGTGTCTATAGATGGAGATCTCTTGTGTGTATCTTGGCAGACCACACCGCATACACAAGAGGTAACAGTGACTACAGACCACGGGAAGATCTAGCGGCCCCAAGTTTTGACATGGCAGGAGCAGGCACAAGATGTGATCCTGGGGGAGCTATGCGCTGTGAGGCAAGGGCTAGGTGGCATGAGGAAAGAGCTAGGTGGCGTGAGACAAGAGATAGTCGGCATAAGCCAGTAGCTCCAGCACCTAGGGAGCATAAGCCAGGAGCTGAAAGCTATTGGGCAGGTGCTTCTGGCCCTGATTTCCGCACAAGCCCAGCGATAAATATCTGGTGAGTGGATGCAAGCTTTTGGAGGCCTCACCATAGTATTTTATGCTCATTGCTTACTTTAACAAGTCTCTTCTTTTTCTTCCTCGCATGGTACTTCACTCCTGGCAAGATGCAGCCACTCGTTAGTAGAGTTGCTGTGGAGTTCTTTTTTGTTTCAGTTTCAGCTTCAGCATGTTAAATACGTTTGTATACTTTTGTTGTTATAGGGGATATATTGTATTGTATATATTGTATTATACTGTATATATTGAATTGTTCCATGTATATTATAAGTATATCCTGGTGGCTTTGGCTGGATTAAATATTTCTTGTTGGATCTGGTGTTCTCTTGTGCTCCCACCCATCACAATTTCCTCCCATCCCCTTTCCCAAAAATAGGTAGGACAAATTGGTAAATCCAGCGAACCACATTTATTTGGCCTTGGGCCTGTACAAAACTATTAAAACCAACAATTTACAAAAATATTTACATGGATGTGGGGGGGGGGGGGAGGAGGAATGAAAAAATAAAGTGCCAATCCCCTTCCTCCTGGATGGGGGGGGGGGGGCAAACCGTATGATGCCCGGGCATGGAGACAGGGTGGGAGGGGGTAGGGGTAATCAGGGGAAGGTGGTTCCACAGGGGGGATAGTGATAGCTGCAGGGCGTGGCTGATTGTTGGGACTGGAAGGGAGGTTGTTGTTTTATATAGCATTTTTCTACTAGGCAAAATGGTTTACATGGAACAAAAAAGATAACGGAAAACATTTGCAGGCAGCTTTACTTATGATGGCTACCTGTGGAGATCTCCCACTCATGGCGTATCCATAGCAGATATCTTGGGTACCTCCTAAGCTCTCTGCCCTTTTTCTTGAGGTCCTCAATCTGAAATACAAGAACCAATTATTTGTTATAAAAATAAAAATTTAAAAAAATGCATATCATTTGTTTTAAATGTGCCTTCAGGTGCCCGAGACAAAAAAGAAGTGCTAGGTAGTGGACCATTGCTCTAATCACTAGGCTATTCCTCCACCAAAAGGAAACTCCCACTCCTTAAAATACCTAAATTCGCTAAGTGCCACACTCACTTCCCTGCGGAAGATGGATTCCTCATTGAAGGCATTACGAAGCCTCCTCCATGCCCTCCACATGAAGTGATAGTTGCGCCTCTGCTGTGGTCTAGAGAACAGGCGCTTCTCATTCGCCACTATGAGGGCCAGGAGGAGCTCAACACCTTCTTGGGGAAAGTTGTACTTCCACCTGGGATATGGCCCCTGTCCTCCTCCTTCAGCCGTTTTCTGCGGGTTCCGCATTGACGCATGCATGCACACATGTACCTCTACCGTGGGCGCATCCTGCTGTGTGTCCCCGCAGGCGCACCATTTCTGCGTCTGGTTTGACATCTCCTTTTTTACTTACCATGATGCTGAGATGGTCATAAAGGCGCCCGCATTCCTTTTCAGCCATTTTTTCTGCATCTCCTTTTCCTGAGCCACATTTTAGTGTATTCGTGGTAAACAACCATTCAAGCCCTCCAGTCTGAGGTGCCTTGTCCTAACCACTAGGTCACTCAGCCCTCTTTTCCTGTTTCGGAATGCCTATTCTCTGTCTTTGGGAGGTGTTAGGGCTACATGGGTGTAGTCTATAGCTCTGATCACATTTGGTAGTCTGGCAATATTTAAAAAGTCTGACTTCAACACCTGCCTTTCTGTCTCCTGCTCTGGGTACTGTATATGCTCCCTGATGCGATTTTTCAAGGCCTGCAATACCTGCTTGAAATGCCTTGAAAATGATGACTGGTCCATTCCACAGGCCAGCCAAATAACATTTTGTAATGATCCAGTGCCCAGAAAATGTATTGCGGCAAGTAACTTCACCAGTCCTGGTACGGCGTGCCCCGAGCAGTGGCAGGATCAATATCATCTTTAATGTTCTCATACAAGGACAAGATGGCCTGTGTGCATAAGCGGTAATTACGCACGACATGCCTGTCTGGGAGTCCATCCAGTACCACTCTGTCTCTGAACAGGTGCTGTCTGCGGTTGCACCATGTACCTCCTCATGCTCCTCTCTTGGGTCTCCATTGTTCCTCCTTCTTTGGCTGCAGAAAAGCAAATGGATAACCAGCAAAAAATATCTCCCTGACCATGTCCACTGTCAAATGCTCAAAATTGTGCTGCCTTCAAAACGCTCAGAATTCTGTTCTCGATAATGCGTTAGATGTTAACTTCTACTCCTGACCAGGCATAAAAATAATGACGCTTTTCTCCTCAACGCAGGATTGCGTAATTTCTAACATACTTCATTGCATCAGTTGTCGTTCTCATTACCATGTTATATGAGTACGTCCCACTCATTTCCATTTCATTCCAATACATGTAAATAAATGTTAATATGCGCTGCGTTGTGCCCATGAAAACCTTTTACATACTTCTACCGCGCACATCCATCTCTTTTTTGCATATGGCACACACATTGTGCATGCGTTCTGTGCGCGTTACTGCATGTACAAGCCCGCATTAGCTCTCTGCATCGGCCTGCAAGTGAGGAATCAAAGACTGTAACCATAGTAACATAGTAAATGATGGCAGATAAAGACCAGTATGGTCCATCTAGTCTGCCCAGTAAGATGGCAAAAATAAGTGCACCTGCCGTTCTGTGCAGGCCACCCCTCCCCATGTCTTTGTTTTAGGGGTGAACCCACTGCTTCGTGTGGGACACCCCTGTATGTTGAGAAATTAGTTAGTTAAGTTAATTTTGATTTTATCCTGTTGCTGTAAAGGGATCCACTGTGTCTGTCCCATGTCATTTTGAATTCCGCCACTGTATTTGCCCCCAACACTTCCTTCGGGAGGGCATTCCAAGCATCCACCACCCTTTCAGTGAAAAAGTATTTCCTGACATTGCCTTTCAATTTACCCCCTTGCAGCTTCATGTTATGCCCTCTAGTTTTACAGCTTCCCCGTCTTTGGAAGAGGTTTGTTTGTTCATTATTTCTCTTTAAGTATTTAGAGGTCTGAACTATATCTCCTCTGTCCCTCCTCTCCTCCAGAGTGTACATATTTAGGTCTTCAAGTCTCTTCTCATAAGGCTTCTGACGCAGGCTCCAAATCATTTTGGTCACCTTCCTCTGAACAGTTTCCAGTCTTTTTATATCCTTTGCAAGATATGGTCTCCAAAACTGAACACAGTATTCCAAGTGAGGCCTCACCAGTGACTTATACAGTGGCATTAGTACCTCTTCCTTTCTGCTGGTAATTCCTCTTTGTATGCAACCCAACATCCTCCTGGCATTTGCCACCGCCTTGTCGCATTGTTTTGCCACCTTGAGATCTGCAGAAATAATCACACCAAGGTCCTTCTCCTGGTCCATGCACACCAACCTCTTGCCCCCTATCGTGTACATTTCCCCTGGATTTCTGCTTCCCAAGTGCTTGACACTGCACTTCTTGGCATTAAATCTTTTTTTTTTAATTTAAATGTCTTTATTGATAAATTTCAAAAGAATACAATGCACATTTGAAAGAAAAACAGAAATCCATTAGTCCACATTCAGGGGAGCAATCAAATAACAGCTATACAGCAATATAAAGAACAAAAAAACCAAAAGAAACATATATATGCATGGAGCGGAGTTGATGTCCTAATTTACAAAAACTCTAATTATTACTACTTGCTGGTGCACAGAATCAAGAGAAAAGCAATACAGCCTTATATTATACCTGTGAAACCTGATTCATAAGAAACGATTCCAAAGAAGATGTCTCTCTGTGCTCCCAAGATTGACCAGGCATTTACAGGGAAATTTAAGGAAAAAAGACGCGCCAACAGCTAAGACACGAGGCTTTAAAGCCAAAAGAGCCTTGCGTCTGAGCTGGGTTTGCCTGGAGACATCGGGAAACATGTTGACATGTTCCCCCCACGGAAATCAGCATTCTTTTTTTGAAAATACAAATGCATAACTGTGTTTTTGTCAGCCTCAGAATAGAAAGACACAAGAAGAGTAGACCTAGTAGTAATCGTATCATGCGATGATTCAATAAAGTCAGATACATCTAATGAGTCTAACAAAGAAAGAGGAGTGGCACCCTGTGTAAACCCGCCTGGAGTTGCCCACCTTGAGGCACATAATACAACTTATTAATAACAGGTTTAGTATTATCTCGATATCCCAGAATTTCAGTCAAATATTTATCAAACAGAATCTGTGGAGATAACAACCGAGTACGAGGAAAATTCAAACATCTAATATTAGTAGCCCTCAGACTGTTTTCAAGTAATTCTTGTTGAGTATGTAGAGTAAGAATATCCTTAATAAACGACATAGTAGTAGACTGTAATGTAACACATTGAGCATCCAACTTCTGACACTTATTATCTAGTGCTACTATCTGAAGATCATGTTGAGCTAACTTAGCCACAGAGTCCCTCGAAAACTCTGAAAATTGAGTTACCACAGAAGATAAAGAAACTTCAATACATGAGAGAACTCGCCAAACATCAGATAAAGAAATGTTCTGTGTATCCACAGGTAGAGTAGGTAAACCGTCCTGTTGAGCCCTGACAAGATCCTCCGAGACCTGAAGAATACGTGGCAGAGGAACCACCACAACATCTGACAGGTTCCCAGGGAGGACCGATGGAGATGGTAAATCCAAATGTTGTGACTGCTCCTCCAACATAGGTGAAGATGTTAGTGGACCGATAACTTCACCACCGGCAAGTGGAGCAGAGTTAGAAACCCCCAACAATGACAAGGAACTATCTAATGGTAGCGGGGACCTGGTGGCAGCATTAAATCTTAACTGCCAAGCATTAGACCATTCTTCCAGCTTTTGTAGATCTTTCCTCATGTTATCCACTCCCTCAGGGGAGTCCACTCTGTTGCAAATTTTTGTGTCATCTGCAAAAAGACAGGCTTTTCCATGCAGTCCTTCAGCAATATCACTCACAAATACATTGAACAGTGCCGGGCCCAGGACCGAACCCTGGGGCACCCCGCTAATCACCGTCCTTTCATCCGAGTGAGCTCCATTTACCATCACTTTCTGTTAGTCAACCAATTTATGATCCAGTTCACCACCTTGGGACCCATCCCCAAACTACTGAGCTTATTGATAAGCCTCCTATGAGGAACAGTATCAAAGGCTTTGCTGAAATCCAGGTAGATGACATCCATCGCATGCCCCTGATCTAGTTCTCTGGTCACCCAGTCAAAGAACTCAATCAGATTTGTTTGGCAAGATTGGTGTGGGAGAGAACTTGTGAGGCATACTGCTGTGACTCGGTCCCTAGGGTAGTGATTTTCAATTGCTGTGCCGTGGCACTTTGGTGTGCCCTGAATGGTCCACGGCTGTGCCATAGGAGTTTGAGGGAGGGCAGAACCAGTGTCTTTCTTTGTTAGCTGTTGTTCAGATCGGGTGTGTTATTCCGTGTAACTTGCGCTAATGTATTTTTGTTGGTTATTTCTATTTTGTTTTAGATTTTTTATTAAAAAACATAAGTTAGATGATGACAATGAATCGGGTGTAGCTGGCACTAGTAGCATACATAGTACTGCTAGTGTTGGTTCTAAAACCGTTGTGTGCCAGTATAATGAAGACTATTTGTCCTTCGGATTCATTTCATCTGGAGAAGAAGTACCACGTCCTTAGTGTGTTGTTTGCAGTGAGAAACTGACAAACCTAGCTATGGTTCCAAGTAAGCCGAAAAGACACTTTCACACAAAGCACTCACATTTATGCGAAAAACCAATTCAGGGCCAGTCCTAGGCATGTGCAGGAATGTTGCCCACAGATGCCCTGCAACAGAACAGGCCCTGCACCTGGCCAGCTTATGTGGTGATACCACAAGCCTGCTTCACCAACTCACCTGTACATAGCCATGGAGCTGCTCTCCTTCAGTCCCTCACCTGTGCTAAACTGCAGTCGCCAGCATGATCGCATTATCACACTATTAAAAGTGAAAAGATGGGTTTTTAACTTCTTTCGGAACTCAGAGTGGTTCGAACAGTTCTGAAGTTCATGAGGAAGGGCATTCCATAAGGATGGAGCATAGAGGGAGAAAGCCCTGTTACTTGTGATTTGTTTGCAGTGTCTCTTATTTATAGGGATGGTTAGTAAGTTTTTGGTTATAGAACGGCGTGTTCTTGTGTTATTGGAGGAGAGAAGGAGGGGGAGAGGCATGGAGCAGACTCATTGGACATGATTTTATGTGTAAGAGTGAGGACCTTGAATTTAACTCTATATTGGATGGGGAGCCAGTGGAGATCATAGAGGACAGGAGTGATATGGGAGCGTCTAGGTTTGTTAGTTATGAGCCGTGCTATTGTGTTCTGGGCTATTTGAAGTGGATGTGTAGTGTTCTTGGGAAGGCCATGATAGATAAGATTGCAGCAATCAAGGGAAGGGATTGTGAGGGCTTGGCAGACAGTACGGAAGGAATTGATAAGGCAGGCAAAGCGAGAATTTGAGAAGGAACTTGCTACAGAAGCAAAAACACGAAATAAATACTTTTTCAAGTACATTCGTAGCAAAAGGCCTGTGAGGGAGTCAATTGGACCGTTAGATGATAGAGGGGTAAAAGGGGGAGTAAGAGGAGACAAGGCTATAGCGGAGAGACTGAATGAATTCTTTGCTTCGGTCTTTACTGAGGAAGATGTAGGGATGTTACCCAAGACTGAAGTGGTATTTAAAGGTGATACTGCAGAGGAATTGAGAGAAATATCGCTACACCGGGAAGATGTATTACAACTATTTGATAAACTGAATAGTAGCAAATCACCTGGACTGGATGGTATACATCCAAGAGTGTTGAAAGAACTGAAATACGAGATTGCAGACCTGCTATTGGTAATCTGTGAATTTTCATTAAAATCATCTGTAATACCTGAAGATTGGAGGGTTGCCAATGTAACGCCAATTTTTAAAAAGGGTTCCAGGGGTGACCCGGGAAATTACAGACCGGTGAGCCTGACGTCAGTACTGGGGAAAATGGTAGAAACCATCATAAAGAACAAAATTACAGAGCATGTAGATAGTCATGGCCTAATGGGAGACAGCCAACATGGCTTTAGACAAGGAAGATCTTGTCTTACTAATCTGATATGTTTTTTTGAAGGTGTGAATAAACAGGTAGACAAAGGTGAGTCGGTTGATATAGTGTATCTGGACTTTCAGAAAGCCTTTGACAAGGTCGCTCATCAGAGACTTTTGGCAAAACTAAAAAGTCATGGGATAGGAGGCAGTGTACTATTGTGGATCGGGAACTGGTTAAAAGATAGAAAGCAGAGAGTAGGGCTAAATGGCCAATATTCCCAATGGAAAAAGGTGAATAGTGGAGTACCCCAGGGATCTGTACTGGGTCTGCTACTTTTTGACATATTCATAAATGACCTAGAAAAGGGAATAACTAGTGAGGTTATCAAATTTGCAGACGATACAAAACTGTTTTAAGTTGTTAAAACCCAAAAGGACCGTGGAAAACTGCAGGAGGATCTGGATAAATTGGAAGACTGGGCATCCAAATGGCAGATGAAATTTAATGTGGACAAGTGCAAAGTTATGCATCTAGGAAAGAACAACCCACACTATGGTTACACGATGCAAGGTTCCACATTGGGAACCACCACCCAGGAAAAAGATTTAGGAGTCATCGTGGATAACATGTTAAAAACCTCCGCCCAGTGTGCAGCGGCGGCCAAGAAAGCAAATAGAATGCTAGGTATCATAAGGAAAGGAATGGAGATCAAAACAAAGGATATTATAATGCCTCTGTATCGTTCCATGGTACGACCGCACCTTAAATATTGTGTGCAATTCTGGTCGCCGTATCTTAAAAATGATATAGCGTTATTAGAAAAAGTACAGAGAAGAGCCACCAAAATGGAAGGCTACTCCTATGAAGAGAGGCTACAAAGCTTAGGGCTCTTCAACCTGGAAAAGAGACGGCTGAGGGGAGATATGATAGAGGTCTATAAATTAATGAATGAAGTGGAATGGGTAAACATAGATCGATTGTTTACGCTATCAGAATATAGAAAGACTAGGGGACATGTAATGAAGCTACAGGGTAAACTATTTAAGACAAATAAGAGAAAATATTTTTTCACTCAACGTGTAATCAAACTCTGGAATTTGTTACCGGAGGATGTAGTAAGAGCTGTTAGTGTAGCTGGGTTTAAAAAAGGTTTGGACAAGTTCCTGGAGGAAAGGTCCATAAACCATTATTAAAAAGGGACCCAGGATAATCAATGCTTGACCCAGTACAAGCATTGTGGAACCTGTGTCTTTTGGGGATACTGCTAGGTATGTATGACCTAGATTGGCCACTGTTGGAAACAGGATACTGGGCTTGATGGACCTCGGTCTGACCCAGTATGGCATATCTTATGTTCTTAATTAACTCTCTATCCACCTCTTCCTCTTGCAAGGGAGGTCTGTATATCATGCCAATACAAATAGATTTCTCTTTCCCTCTTTCTAGTTTAACCCACAGTGCCTCCTCTCTCCCTTTTAAGCTCTGTAATTCCAAAGCGTTAATATTATTTTTTACATATTGTGGCACTCCTCCTCCCCTTCTTCTTCCCCTGTCTTTTCTGAATAAAATATAGCCTGGTATAATTACATCTCAGTCATGGTTTTCTGTGAACCATGTTTTTGTAACTGCCACTAAATCCAAGTTAGCCACTTCCATTAAAGCTTCAACATCTGGGATCTTATTTCCCATGCTATGGGCATTTATACATACCGCTTTCCATTTGTTGCCCCTTTTATCCATTTCCATAAAGGTATTTAATGTTTCACTTACCGGGGGGCTTTCTTCACCCATCTCCAACAAATCTAGTTTAAAGCTCTCTTTGGTAGATTAGCCAGTCTGCTACTGAAGACACGTCAACCTTTCTTGGACAGATGGACACCATTTCTGCTCTGCAACCCTTGGAACAGCATTCCATGGTCCAGGAAACCAAAACGCTCTTGATGACACCATCCATGCAGCCATGCATTCATCTCCAGGATGAGAGCTTCTCTGCCTTGGCCTTTACCCTCAACAGGTAGGATTGAAGAGAAAACCACCTGTGCACCTATCTGCTTCACCCTCTGTCCCAGAGCCATGAAGTCACTTTTGATATGCTCAGAGGGATACCTGGCAGTATCATTTGTGCCGACATGGATTAGCAACATTGGGTAATAGTCAGTGGGCTTGATGAGTCTCGGAAACTCTCTATAACATCTCGGATTTTGGCACCTGGTAGACAGCATACCTCTCTGGACATCAATTCTGGTCGGCAGATCGACGCCTCAGTAGCCCACAGAAGAGAGTTACCAACCACCACTACCCTACGCTTCCTGGTGGTTACTGATTCTGCAACCTTGGGGTACTTGAGCTCTGGTTCTTCCCTTTCCAGGGATGCTTTCACCTCCTCCACTTCCAGGGCTGGCATAATGGTTCTTCAATTCAAGGGCTGGAGAAGTTGGATTGGTGATTCTGCAGGCCCTGGTGACTTGTGCCCAAGCTTCATCATTTTGTAGGCACCTATCTTCTCCTCTGCTGGAGAGCTTGGATGTTGCAAGAAGCATCTCATCAATGTACTTCTCACTGTGTTGAATGTTCCTCAGCCTTTCTACTTCCTCTCTGAATTCCTCCACTTCTTTCCTGAGAGCTTCAGCATGCAGCCACCCTGCACATGGAACCAGTCCTTCAAGTGGCACTGGGACCTCTGTCTGGACCGAGGCAGAAGCTGTAATGGGGGCAACAGCTTTAGCAATATGATTTTTCCCAGCCATTGTTCAGTTGGTGGAGCTTAGGTATCTGTTAAAACAAAAGAGAGAGATCTACCAAAGTACCAGCCGGTTTCCCAGCTGTCCTTTCAGAGAAAAAGCAGTTAAATCTTAAATATGTTCAAAATGTGCTGTTCCAAGTCCCTGTGTGTAGTTAATTGGGGAGGTGCCCTATAAAGCAAGACTGCTCACTAGGAGTGGGTGGGAGTTGGGGGAGGGTAGGGAGGGAACTAACACCTGATTAGGTGTCAGTAGCCTCAAAGAGCTGAGAAAAATACTAAAGCTGAGTTTTAAACATACCTCACTAAAGAAAATATTCCTCCTCTTAAACTAAAGCACCAAAAAGAATGTAACAACCTTCTCATCGATACCCTGTACTCGCTTGGTTTTAAGCACTCTGTACTATCCTGGTTCACCTCCTATCTGTCCCATTGCTCATTCAGTGAGTGTTCTGGTGGCTCCTCCTCCTCTGCTATCCCGCTCCCAGTTGGTGTACCCGAAGGATCTGTCTTGGGTCCGCTCCTTTTCTCTCTCTATACCCAGTCTCTTGGTGCGCTTATCTCTTCCCATGGCTTTCAGTACCGTCTGTATGCTGATGACTCCCAGATCTACCTCTCTACGTCTGAAATCTCTCCGGCAATCCAGACCCGGATCTCTGCCTGCCTTTCTGACATTGCTGCCTGGATGTCTCACTGCCGCTTGAAATTGAACATGGCCAAGACTGAACTTCTTATCTTTCCCCCCAAAACCTCCCCTCCTCTTCCTTCTTTCTCAGTCTCTGTGGATAACTCTGTACTCCTTCCTGTTTCCTCGGCCCGCAATCTTGGGGTTGTCTTTGACTCCTCTCTCTCTTTCTCCACACACATCCATCTGATAGCTAAGACCTGCCATTTCTTTCTCTATAACATCAGCAAAATCCACCCTTTCCTTTCTGAACACACTACTAAGATGCTTATCTACTCCTTAATCCCCTCCCATCTTGACTACTGTAACCTGCTCCTTGCTGGTCTCCCTTTGAATCATCTCTCTCCCCTTCAATCTGTTTAACACTCTGCTACGCGGCTAATCTTCCGCCAGCCTCATCATGCCCATATTACTCCTCTTCTCAAGTCACTTCATTGGCTCCCTATCCGTTTCTGCATCCAGTTCAAACTTCTCCTGCTGACCTATAAATGCATTCACTCTGCAGCTCCTCACTACCTTTTTCTCTTATCTCTCCTTACAACCCCCCTCAGGAACTCCACTCTTCTAGCAAACTCCTTCTATCTGTGCCCTTCTCTTCTACTGCCAACTCCAGACTTCTCTCCTTTCACCTTGCTGCACCTTACGCCTGGAACAAACTACCTGTGTCTATACGCCAGGCACCTTCTCTATCCCTCTTCAAATCCAGGCTGAAAACTCACCTCTTCGCTGCTGCTTATGTATCTTGACTCACCTGATCTCCTTTTTCTTTTTCTTTTCCCCTTGTTTATCCCTGCCTACACCTTCGGTATTGTCTGTCTGGACTAGATTGTAAGCTCTAATGAGCAGGGACTGTCTCTTACATGTCTGTGCAGCGCTGCATATGACTTGTAGCGCTATACAAATTCTCAGTAGTAGTAGTTTAAAAAAATGTTCCAAAACCCTTTTAAGAGCTTCCAGGCAGAGAGCTGTAATTTAAAAAGCCACAAACTCTTACCTTTGCTTAAAATGTATAGTCCCTGTTAGGAATGCCTCAACAGTGCAGGGCTCTGAAGCCTTTTATGCAGGCCTCAGCTGCTCTCAGTTCTTTCACAGGCTGTGTCAGGTCCACTAACTCCTGATTAGGTGTCAGTAGCGGCAAAGAGCTGAGAAAGATACTAAAGCAGTGTTTTAAACCTACCCCACTAAAGAAAATATTTCTCCTTTTAAACTAAAGCACCAAAAAGAAGGTAACTTTGTTTGAAAAATGTACCAAAACCCTTTTAAGAGCTGCAAGGCAGAGAGCTGTAATTTAAAAAGCCACAAACTCTTACCTTTGCTTGAAATGTACAGCCCCTGTTAGGAATGCGGAAAGGATTTCAGGTAAGGTTTGCCTCTTTGCGGATGATATCAAAATGTACAAGAGAGTAGACACCCAGGAAGTAGTAGTTAACATGAGGAGGGGTCTAGCTAAGTTTGAAGAATGATCAAGAATTTGGCAGCAGAGATTTAATGCTTAAAAATGCAGGGTCATGCACTTGGGCTGCAAAATTCCAAGGGAGTGGTACAGTGTAGTGGGCGAAGTACTTCTGTACATGAAAGAAGAGGAGAACCTGGGCGTGATTGTTTTTGATGATCTTAAGGTGGCTAGACAGGCAGAAAAGGTGACAGTGAAAGCCAGAAGGATGATTCGGTGCATAGGGAGAGGAATGGCCAGCAGAAAAAAGGAGGTGATAGTGCTTCTGTGTAAGTCTCTGGTGTGACCTCATTTGGAGTATTGTGTGCAACTCTGGAGACCGCATCTTCAAAAGGACATAATTAGGATGGAATCGGTGCAAAGGGTGGCTACTAAAATAATTAGCGGTTTTCGTTATAAAGCATACGAGGACAGATTTAAAGATCCTAATATTTATACTTTAGAGGAAAGGCAGGATAGAGGTAATATGATAGAGATGTTTAAATACCTCTGTGGCATAAATGCACAGGAGGAGAGCCTCTTTCGATTGAACGCAAGCTCTGCTACAAGGGGTCATAGGATGAGGGTGAAAGGAGATAGGAGTAATATGAAGAAATATTTCTTTACGGAAAAAGTGGAAGATGTGTGGAATAGTCTCCCAGTGGAGGTAATAGAGATGAGGACAATATCTGAATATGAAAAAGCACGGGACAAACACAGATCTCTAAAGGAAAAGGGACTTCAGTATTTGATATGGAAGGGCAGTCTAGACAGGCCATGTGGTCTTTTTCTGCTATCATGTTTTACTTTCTTAGCATAAAGATCCATTGACTTTTGTATAGCTCCTTTCAGTTTGTCCCACTATCTTCCTACTGCCGTTATCTCCTCCCACCCTGCCAGCACCTCAGAAGAACATAAGAACATAAGACATGCCATACTGGGTCAGACCAAGGTCCATCAAGCCCAGCATTCCGTTTCCAACAGTGGCCAATCTAGGTTATATGTACCTAGCAGTTTCCCCAAGAGACACAAGTTCCACAATGCTTGCACTGGGTCAAGCATTGATATCTTCGGGCACCTCTTAATAATGGTTTATGGACCTTTCCTCCAGGAACTTGTCCAAACCTTTTTTAAACCCAGCTACACTAACAGCCTTTACTACATCCTCTGGTAACAAATTCCAGAGCTTGATTACACGTTGAGTGAAAAAATATTTTCTTTTATTAGTCTTAAATAGTTTACCCTGTAGCTTCATTGCATGTCCCCTAGTCTTTCTATATTCTGATAAGGTAAACAATCGATCTACGTTTACCCGTTCCACTCCGTTCATTAATTTATAGACTTCTATCATATCTCCCCTCAGCCGTCTCTTTTCCAGGTTAAAGAGCCCTAACCTTTTTAGCCTTTCTTCATAGGAGTATCCTTCCATCCCCTTTACCATTTTGGTGGCTCTTCTCTGTACCTTTTCTAAAATCGCTATATCCTTTTTAAGATACGACGACCAGAATTGCACACAGTATTCAAGGTGCGGTCTCACCATGGAACGATATAGAGGCATTATAATATCTTTTGTTTTATTTTCCATTCCTTTCCTTATCATACCTAGCATTCTATTTGCTCTCTTGGCCGCCGCTGCACACTGGGCCGAGGGTTTTAACATGGTATCCACAATGACTCCTAAATCTTTTTCCTGGGTCAATACCTCCTTCAGGTATTGACCCATTTTACTAAAGTCAGAATGTCTGAAATCCAAGACTTTGAACTTGACTAGATATTGATTTAGCTTTTAAATCATAACATATGATGCTCATTACTGTCTGGGTGGACCCTTATCCAGACATTAGTCACACTGCCTACTAGATCTAGCAACATCCCTTGTCTTGTGGATTCCATAACCATTTGCCTGAGTAGAGTTCCTTGAAAGGCATCACAATCTTACATCTTTCCAGTTCTGCATGTGGTATACTCCAGTGCACATCCAGTAGACCGAAGTCTCCAACTTTTGGATACCTATGACCAGATCTCTGTCTAGTTCCTTCCTCTGCAATGGAGGTTTGCAGACAACATCTGTGTGGATGTACAGTAATTGCCATCTTCTCTTTCCAAGAGAGTCTATATTTATTTATTTATTTGATTTTATATACCGCGCTATTTTGAAATCAGCATGGTTTACACAGAACAAGAATAAACGGTATACATTGAACAGGCATTCAATAAACATCTAGCATTGCACAATAAACAATAAACATATTACAATGTACAGCGGTGTCAACTTGAGTAATAAAAGGGAGAACTAAGTTACAAGCTGGTATGTGGTCCATAAGCAGTTATGGTGGTCAGAGCCAGGGCTGGCAGGCAGAGTCTATAGCGTAGCTATGTGCTCATAATATAGCAAATAAGTCTTTATTGCTTTCCTGAAGGTTTGCAAGTTGGAGATGGATTGGATTGGGGAAGGGAGGGTGTTCCAAAGAGCTCTGTTCTTAGCAGCTTGGGAACTTTTTCTTATTGCTGAAGGTGGTGAGTGTGTTTGCCATGGCTGTTCTTCTCATTCTGTTGTTCGGCGTCCATTGTATGATTTCTGCAAGGGATACTGCGGAGAGGTTATGCAGTACTTTAAATGTCATCAGTATAGCTTTGTAATTTAGGTGGTTTGCTATTGGGAGCCAATGCAATTGCCTTAGGATAGGCATGACATGTTCAAATCTGGAGGTTCCATACAGTGCTTCTTCCTTCCTCTACACCCCCTACATTTCAGTCACTTTGATATCATTAACATAAAGTGCTACTCCTCTCCTTCCTCCTCCCCCTTTTGGCCATCTCTATCCCTTCAAAGTAGATTAGAGCCCGGTATGGCTGTATCCATTCATGGAATCATGCTTCTTCAAAATTAGGGCTTGCAGATCTGGAAATTTGTTACATAGACTGTCAGCGTTTGTTCTAACTGCTTTTATACTATTTTTAGTTGTCTTGCTTATGTTTTGTTGAGGCATGTGCCTGGTCTCCTACTATACTCATCGCTACAAAGTATGCAAAAATAGCACTCAGTTAAGTTACTGAAATGGCTACTTTGGCAATTTACTTGATTAGTTCTCTTAAGATTACGCTCAACTGTTATACTAATTAGACGCTCAGACATGCTCTTTTCTGATTTATAGCTCTAAGCATTTTAGTTACAGATTTTAGTTTGAGCTTCTAACTTTTGTTTATCGCCTTGGTTTTCTTATGAGCAGAGCTCAGTGATATACAATTACCTCTAATAACAACTTTAGCTGCATTCCAGATAGCTCCGGGAAGCCTCAATGATATAACTGAAGTGACAATATTGAGTGATAGACTAAAAAATTGCATACTTCAAAGCTGATTCTTTCACTGCATCATTTAGTAACTGAATATAATGTCTAGGCAATGTGTGAAAGATACTGCTATTGGGAAATAATCTGACCACAAACCAGTCCCTCTGTCAATATCCTGTAGCAATTTTACTGCAAAAAATAAAAACAATCGTAGAGTAAGAATTTGTGGAAGGGGAGGGGGACCCTAAAGGAGATGGAGGTAGCAAGAGAATCCTTTCATATTTTGTAAATAAATGTCTCCAAGCGTCTATCAAGGCGTACTCATTCATATACTTCTAGAAGATTACAGTCTCCAAATATGACGAATGAAGCCAAGTTTATCTCATGTCCAATCTATGGCATTCAAGTTTCCTAACATTTCTTTTTCCACAAAGATTGACAGGATAGTCAGGAAGAGGGATACAAATTTCACTTGTTTTACATTAGGGCAATAAAACTGAACCTAAAGCAATTTTATAGTTTGTGAGACTAAAACTATCTGTAATTAGAATAAATCTTCCTTCCATATCCTTTTTAATGTTTTCCATTGTTCCATGTTTGGCGTGTATAGTTAAAAAGTTCTATACCTACTTTTGCCTTGATATACTTCTATTTTTCCAAAGGAGGTGGTCAGGGCATCCAGCATAGTTGGGCTTAAAAGGAGTTTAAACAATTTTCTGGAGGAAACGTCCAGGTATCATTATAAACCAGGTAGACGTTGAGAAAAACCCATTTATCCCTGGAAGTGAGCAATAAGAAATGGATCTAGTCTGTGGGATCCTGCCAGAACTTCCTAGTGACCTGAAATGTCCACAGCTCGGAGACAGGATGCTGAGCTCCACCGACGTTTAGTCTGACCCAGTATGGCACATCTTGGAAGTGAGTTTAAAAGGCTTGTGCAGCTTTTACATATGTAAATAGCTGCATGTACACATATAAATGCTGATTTTGCAATGCCACTATTGACACATGGGACACGCTAATTTGAAAAGGGTATGTTCTGGCATGGGTTGGGTGGTCCATAAAAATACATGTAGTTCCCATTTAAAAAAAAAATAAATGTAAATTTTTTAACAATTTCCTATCGGCATTTATATCTGCTCTGAGAGAGGTGTCAATGTCAACTAGCTGCTTGTTTCGACCCAAGGTCTCCATCTCCAGTTGACAAGGCAATTGTGTTTACCTCTGTGGTATTTAACACCACTTGAAAAAGTCAAAGCAAAGTTATTACACTTGGCTCTGTATCTGGCTCCTTTTGTACAAAAGCTTTGCAAAATCTGGCACTTAACATGTTTTTATGGGCCAGCAAATACATAAGAAGATAAGAAAAGCCAGACTGTGTCAGACCAAGGTCCATCAAGCCCAGTATCCTGTTTCCAACAGTAGCCAATCCAAGTTGCAAGTTCCTGGCAGGTTCCCAAAGAGGCACACAGGTTCCACAATGTTCGTCCTGGGGTAAGCAATGGATTTCCCAGGTCCCTTTTAATAATGGTTTATGGACCTATCCTCCAGGAACTTGTCCAAACCTATTTTTAAACCCCGCTACCGTAATGGCTTTTACTACACCCTCTGGTAATGAATTCTAGAGTTTGATTACACGTTGAGGAAAAATACATTTTCTCTTATTAGTCTTAAATGGCTTATATTGTAGTTTCATTGCATGTCCTTTAGTCTTTCTACTTTTTGATGGCATAAACAATCAATCTACGTTTATCCGTTCCACTCCATTCATTAATTTATAGACCTCTATCATATCTCCCCCCAGCCATCTCTTTTCCAAGTTGAAGAGCCCTAACCTTTTAAGTCTTTCCTCACAGGGGAATTCTTCCATCCCCTTTATCATTTTGGTGGCTCTTCTCTGTACTTTTTCTAATTCTACTATATTCTTTCTAAGATACGGCAACCAGAATTGCACACAACATTAAAGGTGTGGTCGCACCATGGAACGATACAGAGGCCTTACAATATCCTTTGTTTTAATCCTTTCCTTATGATTCCTAGCATTCTATTTGCTTTCTTGGCCGGCGCACAATAGGTGGAAGGTTTCAATGTATTATCCACAATGGCGCCTAAATCTTTTTCCTGGGTGGTGGTTTCTTAGGTGGTACCTTGCCATCATGTAACCGTAGTTTATTTATTTATTTAAAGTCTTTTCTATACCGCGCTCTTCAAATCAGCTCGGTTCACAGATAACGGTAACTTTGTCCATGAGTAAGGAGAAACCATACTGGACTTACATAAAACAGGGTAGAAAAACTTGGATTAAACTGGGGAAACTATCTACATACTCTAGGCTAAGGCAGGTTACCGTCTTAGCTTGCTATCTGCTGGGAGAAGGCGGTGCTATTGTGTGGTGCTGGTGTCGTGTGTGGTAGTTGGGATGGGGTGACTGTTATGGTGTCTGTGGGAGGGTGGTTGCTGGGTGGTACCGTAATGCTGTAGGAAGAGTTGGGGTTGTTCTTTCCTAGGTGTAAAACTTTGCATTTGTCAACATTAAATTTCACCTGCTATTTGGACGCCCAGTCTTCCAATTTATCAAGGTTCTCTTGCAATTTTCACAATCCTCTTGTGTTTTAACAACTTTGAATAATTTTGTGTCATCTGCCTCACTCATTATTCCCATTTCCAGGTCATTTATGAATATGTAAAAAAAAAACAGCGGGCCCAGCATAGATCCCTGCAGTACTCCACAATTTACCTTTCTCCATTGAGAAAATTGGCCATTCAGCCTTACTCTTTGCTTTCTATCTTTTAACCAGCTTCTGATCCACAATAGTACACTGCCTCCAATCCCATGACATTTTAATTTCACCAATATTCTCTCATGAGGAATTTTGTCAAACACTTTCTGAAAATCCAGATACACTATATCAACCAGCTCACCTCTGTCTACCTGTTTATTCACACTTTCAAAAAAATATAATAGAATAGTAAGATAAGATTTTCCTTGGCTAAATCCATGTTGGCTTTCTGCCATTAAACCATGACTATCTACATGATCAGTCAGTGTATTCTTTATGATGGTTTCTACCATTTTGCCCAGTTCTAATGTCAGGCTCACTGGTCTGTAGTTTCCAGGATCATCCCTAGAACCTTTTTTTAAAAATTGGCGTTATATTGGCCATCCTCCAATCTTCAGGTATTACAGATGATTTTAATGATAGTTCACAGATTACTAATAGTAGGTTTGCAATCTCATGTTTCAGTTCTTTCAACACTCTCAGATGTCTACCATCTGATCCAGGTGATTTGCTACTCTTCAATTTATCAAATAGTTATAATACATCTTCCCAGTTTATCAATATTTCTTTCAATTCTTCTGATATGTGACCTTTATATACAATTTCAGGCACAGGTAACTTCCCTAAATCTTCTTCAGTGAAGACTGAAGCTAAGAATTTATTCAGTCTCTGCTATGGCCTTGTCCTCACTTAGTGCCCCTTCTACCCCTCTGTCATCCAGTGGTCCAACTGACTCACAGATTTTCTGCCATGAATGTACTTGAAAAAGGTTTTATTATGCATTTTTCCTTCCACAGCAAGCTTTTTTCAAATTCTCTCTTTGCCTGCCTTATCAGTGCCTTGCATCTAACCTGCCAAAGCTTATGTTGCTTCCCATTTTAATCAATGGGCTCCTTTTTCCATTTCCTGAAAGATGCTTTTTTGGCAGCAACAGCCTCTCTGACCTCGCTTTTAAACCATTCTGGCATTTTTTTGTCCTTCCTTCTACTTTTCTTAAAGCATGGAATACAACTGTTCTGGGCTTCCAAGATAGTATTTTTAAACAACGCCCATGCTTGATGTAAATCTTTTACCCTTGTAGCTGCTCCTTTTAGTTTTTTCTTAACTATTTTCCTCATTTTATCAAAGTCCCCTTTTTTGAAAGTTAAATGGTAGTACTGTGGATTTCCTTGCCATCCTTCTTCCATTCATTAAATCAAATGTGATCATGCTATGATCACTATTGCCAAGGATCCCTTATCTCTTTCATCAGATCCTGCGTTCCACTAAGGACCAAATCCAAAATAGCTTCCCCTCTTGTTGGTTCATGAACCAGCTGCTGCAGAAGCAGTCAATTATTTCATCTAGAAACTTTATCTCCTTAGCCTGTGTGTGTTGCAATATTGGCACTAAGACATGTAAAGGCCAATGTGATATCATTCTTATTTTCTATAATGTCTCTAGCCGCTGGGCATTCCAGTCTGTACACATACATTTTCTGGCATCTTTATGTATATTTTACAAAAGGCTCCATGTTCAGCAGACCCTTTTATAAAATACTCAGGGAACTGCAAATGTAAAAACCTGGATATCCCAGTTCCTGCCTAGAGCCCCCCATGTAAAATCAGGCTCTGTATCTTCTTCTATTTGCATAGCTTTACCCTCTCAGCAAGTACATTTTAAATCCTTATTCTAAGAGGAAGAAAATCATTTAGCAAATTAATGGCTGTATAGATTTACAAATGACTATTAAAATCTTTAGGTCCACAAGACCAAATCTCTTTATTTTAACCTTTTTGAGAAGATATATCTCCTGTAATCCTAGATCTGGGAGTGACATATTTTTTACTTTATGTTTTATTTTACATTTGTGGAACAAAACATGTATTTTTAGCCACATTAAGGGTAATTTGTTATAGGTTGGGTAGTTAGTGATCTGCATCTATACTGTTTATGCGGTTGGTGTATCTGTGGCTCCCTCCACCTCCTGGAAGTGTGCGTATTCTGGGGAAAAGTACATGTGTGTAAATGTATGCATGCATATTTGTGCATGCACATGTTTATGCAAAGGGCCTTCAACAAAATGGCACCTAGGGCTCAAAAGCCTAATCTCAGCTAGGAGGTTGCACTTTTCCCCACCCAGTTGATGGTGGGCCGGGGGGAGAAGCTTTTCCCCATGCCATGCCAGAAAAGGGAGACAGGTCATGAGCTGGGCTTGGGCTGCCTCCTAAAAAGGTTCAACACCAAACATCCTTCAAGAGAGAGGCAAGAACTTATTTGCAGATGATATAATCTTAAGTGTATGTAAGCCTTGGGCATCAATCCAATATTTAATGTGGGAATTAGAAGAATTTGGTAAATTATCGGGTTTCACTATTAACACCTACAACATCAAACAAGAGCTAAAGTATCTAGGGGTGACTCTCGATAAGACTCTTACCATGGAAACCCACCTAAGATTAATAAATAGAACAATCTTCCACAAACTAAGAATCTTACAACCATTATGAAATATTATTGAGCACTCAGATTATAGAACAATAATACAAATGCTTATAACCCCACATATGGACTATTGTAATGGCATCTTACAAGGTCTACCTAAAAAAACAACCAACATACTCCAAATGGCCCAAAAGTCACAGCTCGAATATTAATGAATGTACAG
Source organism: Ichthyophis bannanicus (assembly GCA_033557465.1). NCBI lineage: Eukaryota > Metazoa > Chordata > Amphibia > Gymnophiona > Ichthyophiidae > Ichthyophis > Ichthyophis bannanicus. The sequence goes on along the minus strand of CM066031.1, from coordinate 1,117,183,842 downwards.
ATATCAGATCACATCACACCCATACTAATGGAACTTCACTGGTTACCTATCCAAGCACGCATAAAATACAAAATAATAATAACAACATTCAAATTAATACACAATGTCGCACCATCCTTCCTCACCACACTTATTAAAATACAACCACCTAACAGAAAAAGACGTACACACAATTTAAACACTCTACAAATCCCACCTTCTATATGCAAGGTAAAATACTAGCAATAGAACATTCACGTACCTAGCCCCCACACTATGGAACAAACTTCCTGACACACTCAGAGCCAACAAAGACCTCTAATCATTTCGAAAAAACCTCAAAACTCATTTATTCCAAGAACATTACAATCTATCAGAAATAACATAAATCAGATGATATTAACTATAAATCATATCATGATGAATTCCAACCCCAACGTCATATGATATACCAAACTCAACACAGAATATTAAAATGTAACCCATCAGGCAGGTGAATTATCCACTTGTAAATCATTGTAAATGTTGTTGTTGTTAAGTGCCGTCGAGTCGGAGTCGACTCATGGCGACCCTCTGGATAGCTATCCTAAATTGTGTTCGGTCTTCAGTCAGGCGGCTCATTGTAAATATTTTGTATATAGTTAGCCAGACATACCCGTTCTCTCTATGTGAATAGTTTAAAGTTTTTGTTTATCTTATTGTTATATGTAACTGCTGTACTTACAGAATTTAAATGTTAAAATGTAAACTGCTACTGATCACTGGAAGAAGCGGTATAAAAATAAGTTCAAACAAATAAAATTAAAAAATAAATAAAAATTGGTCTAAATCAGAAATTTTAAATTTAACTACACATAGAAACACACAGTATAAGTTACAAAAGAAATATCTGTTCAAATGGGCAAAAGAGAGTATTAGATATCTTGGCATTTACATTAGTAATAAGATAGAAGCATTATATAAACTGAATTATCATAGACTATTTGGAAAGGCGGAGAGCTGGCTGGATGGATGGGGCGGGGATATTTGTCATGGTTTGGACGGATTGCTACTATAAAGATGATGCTCTTACCAAGATTTCTATTTCTCTTCCAGACGTTACCAATTAAAATAAAACCTAATCAGTTAAAAAGGTTACAAAGGATTGTTAATCGTTTTATATGGAAAAATAGAAGGGGGAGAGTAGCAATGGATATAATGCAAAGAACTAAAGGAGAGGGAGGGTTAGGTGTGCCTAACTTTAGAAAATATTACGAGGCAGCACAATTAAAAACGATTTATGAGTGGCATCAAGGAAAACAGAAACATTGGGTCCAAATGGAGGACGTTTTTTTAAGGGGAGAAAGTCTAATCAAAGTAGTTTGGAGAGGTAGACTTAATTTAGAAAATAAAAATAAAAATCCTCTAATAGTGCATAGTTTACAAGTTTGGAAACAAAATAGAAAACGATTAATACAAAATAAGAGGTACTCACAGTGTATGCCTCTAGAAGCTTGTTTCGAAAGCGGACAAGGACCAGAGATGGGCATTTTGAATAGATGGGATAAGGCAGGGTTAAAATATATCTCACATATAGTGAATAAAGAGGGCATTATTGAATTTGAAAATATTACGGATCTATATAGATTAGGAGATAGAGATTATTATGCTTATCTGCAAGTGAGTCACTTTTTGAAACAATCGAAGTTGTGGCATGATCTCTGGGAAAATAGGGGGTGGTTTGAAGCATTGTGTTTAGGAAATTTGGGGCAGAAAGGAGTTTTGTCCAAAATTTATAAAGGCATAATAGAGGGGGGTGGGCGGGGGGGAATAACAAATTGAGATACATGATAAAAGGGGAAGAGGATTTGGAGATAAGATGGTCTGAGGAGGAATGGGATAAGATAATATGAACAGTGGCAAGTATATCCATAGCCACAAGGGTAAAAGAGAATGCCTATAAATTGCTGTTCAGATGGTATTGGACTCCAGTACGTAAAAAAACAGCTGGAAGGGGGATTAATGATCAATGTTGGAGGGGATGCAATGAGAAAGGGAATTGGATGCATATGTGGTGGAAATGTAAGTGGATACAAGCTTATTGGATTGAGATTTTGGAGTTGATATATAACATGACAGGATATCGAATACAAAGAAAGCCAGAGATTTGCTTACATCATCAATTAGATGTGGACATTCCAAAGAGAGTTAGTGGAGTGATACATCACTGTATAGTAGCTGCTAGAAATGAAATAACACAACAATGGCAGGGGAAATCCATGCCACATAAGGCAGGATTTGTGAAAAGAGCGGCAGAGATGTGTTTGATGCATAGATTGACGGAGATGAGGCGGGGGACAGGTGAGAAAGTTGTGGAACAATGGAAGTGTGTGTATAAGTGGTTGGAAAAATGGAAGGAAGAATGAGTGGGAGTGCTAGAGAAAATATGAGAGGAATTTTATACAAAATTTAAATAAAATTTTACTGGAAGGATAAATGGTGATTGGGTGAAAGGAGAGAGAATATTAACTCAATAATGGATGAGGATGGATGAGCGGGGGAGGGTGGGAGAGGGTGGTTAGAAAGGGAATGATATAAAGAGTATTTAGAGTAATATTATATGAATTAATAAATAGAATATATAATTGTTAATAAATACAAATGTTGTGGGACGTTTGGATACATAAATGTTATTTGTAGTTTGATACATGTTAAGTGATGTTTGTAATATTATTTACATTCTCTTATATACCGCGCTATTCTGCATCAGTGCGGTTTACATTGAACAAACTGAAATTACATTGAACAGGGCATTATAACTTGGAGATAACTATTTTACAGGGAACATGGGCTATGGAGGGTTAAGTGGCTTGCCCAAGACCACAAGGAGCACCTGTAGGACTAGAAACCCCAGTCCTTCCGGCCCAAGGTTGCTGTCCTCTAGTGGGATTTGAACCACTGACCTTCCGGCCTGAAGTACCTTGCCCCAACCACTAGGCTACTCCTCCACTCCTGATGATGATGTAATGTAATGATGTAATGTAATGATGATGTAATGTAATGATTCTAAATACTTAATAAAATGATCAAACGGAAAAAAGAATATCCTTTGACTGGAAAGATCTGAAGAAACAGGTCTGCTAATTTTGGTTGCATCGTGCAGCCTGGCTGCGGGAAGTGCAGGACCAAAAGGAGTGAGAAAGAAGCAGGTACCCACATGCATTACATTCTTGACATGCTTTATGATATAACTGCCTATCTGACTGCTGCACCTCTGCAGACAGTGCTATCCCTATGCCTTGATCCATATCTGCACATTGTGATTATACATCCTTTTCAGCCTTTCATAACAAAGAACAGGGCTTGCACAGCAACAAAGGTTTATAACAGGTATGCTAATACCCACACCTACAGTCAAGACTACTCAGTGTTCTGCACTCTTCATCATCCCTCCATAAACTACAGCTTTTAGCACAGAGATGACCAGCCCTACCTCTCCCACACCTTTGCACCTTGGCCTACGCATGTACAGCCTTCCTTTTCCCAGCTTATATCATGGCACCCACATTTTGCTTGCAATCCCTGACTTACCCTTTTCAGATCTGTGTACCTCATGGCAACGGAACAGATACCCAGAATGGCAGAGTTTTCAGTTTTGGAAAAAACCCTTTCCTTTATTTCCCCTACGCGTTTCGGCCTAACGGCCTTCTTCAGAGGGGTATTATGAGGGTGCACACCTCAAAAAAACCCAGACAATAACAGTTAAAACAAATTAATCAATTAATAAACAATATAAAAATTAAATAAGATCAATAAGACAAATAATACATAAAATAAAAAATATGATAAACTAGTTAGAGAAACATACCGCTAACATCCATAATCATTAAAAAATGACCACAAAGATAAAATACAGATATATAGACCATGTTGTGAATCTATATGCATCTTAAAAAACAAGACAGCAGATGAGATGAGGAGGACATAAACTAAAGCATAAATATGACTACTCTGACCAGACAGGCTCTTGAGCATCTCTGGGACTGGGAAGACAGTAGTGGATTTCCTCACACCTTGCAGGAGTGGATGCATCTTTGGTTCCTGTTCCATCCCTGGAGCATCCACTAAGCTCAAGGTGGATAGATCCTGGGAATCAATGCTTCCAGTACCTCCTTCTGGAACAGGTGGCTAACATCGGCCTCCTCACAATCCTCTGAAGGCGAGTGTACTTCATCCACATCAGATATCTGAATCAAAGCCACAGTCCAAATCTCGAACAGATCCTAGCTAATCCCCATCTCCAGGGGGCACCCTTGGCCAGGGAATCTTAGCCAAAAGCAATTGAACAGGGATTCCACTCTCAGCCTGCCCCTCACAAGACTGCGCCCGGGGGGACCCAGAGGCCCACGGTCTGAATTTCCATGCCAAAATGACCAGGTCTGTTGTAAAAAGAAAAGGAATTCTGGGGAGAACAATCCAGACTCTGGAAGCTCTCCTTGTGGAAATGAGCCCCCTACACCAGTGAACAGTCACTGTTGATCCCCTAGAGGTCAGGGAGCAGCACATAGCATGGTCGCTGGAACCTCTGGCAAGCTGGTTATCCTTATCCACTGTGCCATCTGCCACCTCCTGCCCTTAGCAAGCAAGGCTGGACTAACTGCATTCCCCAAAATGATGCATAGAGAAGTGGGGCAATCCCTCCAGAGACAATTCTGGAGCTGCCATGCTAGAAGGGCAGAGTCCAGAAGGCAGAGATGAGGCACCACGCTTGCCACAGGCCAAACAACAATTCCTGGAAGAAGACATATGAGAGTTAAGGCAAGTATCACAACAATGTGTGCTAAGTCTGCAGTGTTCCAAAGGCATGCATTAACTGCACCTTCACTGCAACGTACGTTATAGGCACTAGAGTAGGAATGCACATTGGAGCCGCTTGGGCAGAACATGCATACAGACCGCGTGACTATTAGCACATGCAGAAAATGGTGGGAAACCCCCACACTGTGCCAGTGGTCATCAGCCGTCTACCCCAAATTGCATCCCACACAGACAGAATTGGGAGCCCCCAACAAGGACAATGACGAGGTCAAGCCTTGGTATTCACCCCCTGAGAGCCCTAGCAGAGGATCCATGCCAGGCTCAGCTCTACTCCCCTGGCTTTGCAGCACTGTGTTTAAGGTAGCTGGCATGCAGATCCCTCTGAGAGCCTTCTGCAATCTTTGGGAGACAACAGGGGAGAACAGAAGAGAAGAGAGGGGGTGTTGAGATTGTATGAGACTGCTGCACTCTTCCAGATCCTTCCAAATCCCTCCAATTTCTGGCTGCTCAACAGGCTCTTATCATGATAAGCATATGGAGCTGAACCAATTTTCCCTCCCCCTATGGCTATCAAAAAGACCACAGTCTGGTGGAGCCTCCCATGTCATGTTCAAGTGAGAGTCACCCCAAGGCGGTCATTCACGAACATTTAATCAATCTTTTCCTCTCAATCGTCATAATTTTCTTTAGAGAGGAGAAAATCCATCTACTGTCTGCTGGAGTCAAAGAAATACTAGAGACCCCTGATGGCTGAGGCAGATAGAGGCATGGGAGTGATGTCATTGAAACATGGGCTTTTCTTTGGTTCTTTGTATCCACCAATCTGCTGGTAGGAGAACACAGTCAACTTGTCTGGAGTGGTCTAGCAGGAAGATATGGAAACTATTTTACTATGTTATCTTTGTCTGATTAGACCACAAAACCTTCTCCTACATGTGTGCATTATCTCTATGTATTCCTTTGCAAATGCTATATGCCTTTTTTCCATCAGTAGCTTCCTTCTGGCCATCTTCCATACAGGTCATATTTGTGGAATAATCTTGAAATTGTTGAACAGTCCACTTTTTCCCAAACCTCAGTCATTGACCTTTATAATTCTTTTTTTATTCAAATTTAAGCTTTAATCACACAAAGTAAATCAAAGAAATGGCATACATAATACTCAATAACAAAACACATAGACGATTTGCCTGTTTCTTAGCCACCGTTATTAACAAGCAGGTTCCTCAAGCATTGAAGCATACAAATGCTAGGGAAGCATAACCCATACCCAAAAGAACAAGCACAACAAGAAAACGTTAAGCTACTACTACTACTACTGAGCATTTGTATAGCGCTACAAGTCATATGCAGCGCTGCAGAGACATGTAAGAGACAGTCCCTGCTCATCAGAGTTTACAATCTAATCAAGACAGACAACACAGAAGGTGTAGAGAGGGATAAAACAGGGGGGAAAGGTAAAGAAACAAGGAGATCAGGTGAGTCAAGATCCAAAAGCAGCAGCGAAGAGGTGAGTTTTCAGCCTGAATTTGAAAAGGGTCAGAGAAGGTGCCTGGCGTAGACACGTAGGTAGTTCCAGGCATAAGGTGCAGCAAGATGAAAGGAGCGAAGTCTGGAGTTAGCAGTAGAAGAGAAGGGCACAGATAAAAGCAGTTTGCCAGAAGAGCGGAGTTCCCGAGGAGGGGGGGGGGGGGGTGTAAGAAGAGATAAGAGAAGAGGTAGCGATGAGCTGCAGAGTGAATGCACTTATAGGTCAGGAGGAGAAGCTTGAAGTGGATGCGGAAATGGATAGGGAGCAAATGAAGTGACTTGAGAAGAGGAGTAATATGGGCATGACGAGGTTGCGAAGATTAGCCGCACAGCAGAGTGTTGAACAGATTGAACGGGAGAGAGATGATTCAGCGGGAGACCAGCAAGGAATAGGTTACAGTATTCAAGACGGGAAGTGATTAAAGAGTAGATAATTATCTTAGTAGTGTGTTCAGAAAGGAATGGGCAGATTTTGTTGATGTTATAAGACAAAAGTATCTGGGAAGAAAAGACATCCAAGTCCTATTTTTCCAAAAGAAAATTCTCCAATGGAAGCAGTTCTAGAAATACTACTACTACTAATCATTTATATAGTGCTACAAGGCATACGTAGTGCGGTAAACATATTGTATCTTGTCCCTTGATGCATAACCAGGCTTTTACAGAGAAACCAGAGGAAAAAGGTTCCTCCAGCTGCCAACACTTTAGGTTTAAGCTGGAGGAAACCCCTCCTACATACATGAATATACCTAGATACATCAGAGAAAAGTATAACTTTTTGATCACAAAACAAACTATCCTGTTTTCGAAAAAAAAACTTCAAAACCTTGATCTTATCAAGCTCAGTAGCACATGAAGCAATTAAGGTGGCACGAGAGGGGATCTCATCAACAGAAGACTCAAGGAAATCCACCACCGCCTCATTCTGCACAGGAGTTCTTATAGGTAAATAATAAAGATTAGAAATAATCACTGTATCAACATCAGGTAATAACAATAACTTATGGTACTTTCTCAATAGAAAAATAGGTGAAAGCAATCTGTTTTATGGAAAATTAAAAAACCTAAGATTGCGAGATTGAAATACGTTATTCAAAGATTCAAATTGCTTATGAAGTGCCAAACCCTCTTTAATACTAGAAGAACTAACTCGTTGCAAAGACCCAATCTGGGTTTCCATCTTTTCCACTTTCTAAGACAAAATAAGAATTTTATTTTCCTGGGTTTGGAGTTTTTTTTAACTGTTTGTACAGAAAACTGAGCTGTCTGTTCCATAAAACCCTTCTGTAATTTTGGTCTGAGATACCATCTTCCATATATCAAGGAGAACTAGCCCCTTGCACATCCCCAGAAATCAATAATTTAGAAACCTTAATAGGAAGCGGCATATCAGTAATAGTAGGATCCTGTGGCAGTTTCAGTTCAGAGATAGCACTTACATCCCCACTGAAAACGTTAAGGGAGCACTATTGCCCTCATCCTTCATGTCCAAATCTACCCAAGATGGAGGAAGAGGGGTTCTAGCTATGGGGCTTAGAGAAGCCCCCGAGAGGGAAGAGGAAAGGGGAGCAGATGACAAATCCATAACTTCAGTAGCCCCAACTTGCAAATGACGGTCCATAGGATCCAACGCTACCTTGAGAGTAGATGTATCTGCTACTGACTTCTTAGCTTTCCACTTCCTCTTACCAGCATCCTGGGACATCTCCAAAACACAAAAACACTCAGGACCAGGCCCCAAAGGGACACTAAAGGGGCATCCCCCTTTGGTCACACACCCCTTCTGGCACTCAATTATGGACTGCAAAGTGGCTATATAGATTTTACAGAATCCTTGACGACAGCAGATGATGTCCCAGCATGGGCAGAGCTGCACCGTTGGCACAGTCTCTCTCCAGGAAGGATTCTCACCTCTCCAAAACCACTGCTTACAATCTTGGGCTCCTTGCTTCATGCCTTGAGTAGCGGCTATGTAGATTTTATAGAGTCTTTAGCGGCAGCTGATGATGTTCTGGCATGGGCGGAGCCACACTGCCGGCACAGTCTGTCCCAGGAAGGGTTCTTCCCTCTCCAGAACCACTACTTACAATCTTGGGCTCCTTGCTTGCTCTATAATTCTTTAAAAGAACTCTTACGACTCATATTAATCTTCTTCAGCAGTATTCTTAATCTACAACCACTGACTCTGGAGGGATGGCTTTTGACCAAGATAACATCCTGGTGATGTCAAACCAGTTCAGCTTGACAGTGCCCGAGGGATATTCAAATATACTGAAATTTTTTACAGCCATTCCCCAATTTATATCTTCAAATAATTTTATCCCAGAGGTTTTTTTATACTTGACTCCATGTTTAGAATGTTTAGACCTTTGCTTCAAAATCACATCCTACAACAGAAACAGCTTAGCTTGATTTTTCACCCAAGGGTATCCAGATCAGCTGTGGCTCTTGCTACAAATTCTCTGAGAGTTCTTTAAAGGGGACTATTTTTATTTTTATTAGGTAACATTTTCTGCTGCTTTGCCTACTGATTGCTTTTTGTAGTTGTATTGCAGAAGCCCTGGAAGCGGAGGAGGCAAAAACATCCCAGGAACAGGAAGAACCAGAGTTCAAACAACCTGAAGTCACAGAATCAGTGACTACAAGGAAGTGATGGGTAGTGGCGGCTGGTGACTCTCTTCTGAGGGGTGCTGATGCATCCATCTGCTGACCAGACTTTATGTCTAGAGAGATATGCTGTCTGTCAGGTGCCAAAATCTGAGATGTTACAGTGTGCCGAGACTCATTAAGCCTACTGACAATTATCTGATGCTGCTCATCCATGATGGCACAAATGATACTGCTAGGTATCTCTCCAAGCACATGAAGAGTGATTTCATGACTCAGGAAGGGAGGGTGAAGCAGATGGGTGCACAGGTGGTGACCTCCTCAATTCTTCCTGTTGAGAGTAAAGGAAGAAGTAGAGAAGCTTCCATCCTACAGATGAATTCATGGCTGTGTGGATGGTGTCATCAAGAGCGTTTTGGTTTCCTGGACCATGGGATGATTTTCCAAGGGTTGCTGAGCAGAGATGGTGTCTGCCTATCCAAGAATCCACACATGAGGGGGCCATACTGGACCTGGTACTTATGAATGGGGAGAGTGTTTCTGATGTTATAGTGAGTGATCATTTTGCATTCAGTGATCACTGAGAAGTGAGGGTCCTAGACTTTAGAAAACTTAATTTTGCAAAGATGGCACAATACCTCAAGGAGTCAGTAGTGGGATGGGAACAACTGGGAGATGTAGAAAAGCAGTGGGCAAAGCTGAAAGGGAATATTTCAAGGGCAACAAACCTTTTTGTTAGGAACATAAATAAATGTCAGCAAAATTTGTCTCTTCCTTTCTGAACACGCTGCCAAAACCCTTATTCACTCTCTCGCTATCTCCCGCTTAGTCTACCACAACTTGCTGCTCACTGGTCTCCTGCTGAATCATCTCTCTCTGTCAATCTGTTCAAAACTCAGTCATACAATTAATCTTCCTTCAGTGTTGCTATGCTCATGTAATCCCTCTTCTCAAGTCACTTCAATGGCTTCCTATCCAATTCTGCATATAGCTCAAACTTCTGCTACAGACCTACAAGTGCATGCACTCTGTAGCCTCTTATTACTTCTCATCTATTATCTCTCTCTGCAACCCTCCTCAGGAACTCCGCTCATCAGGCAAATCACTTCTATCTGTGCCCTTCTCTTTTACTTGCAACTCCAGATTCTGTGCTTTCCACCTTGCTGCACTGTACACCTAGAAATGACTAACTGAATCAATGTCAGGCTCCACCTTCTGGTCTTATCTGAATCCAGGATAAAACCCCTCCTCCTCAGGGCTGCTTTAGAATCCTGACCCTTTATTCACCCGTTTAGTATCCTCATATTTTATTCATTTGTTGATAATGAAACTTCCTAGTCTTCTGTTTATCAGTCTTGAATAGACTGTAAGCTCTTTTGAGAAGAGACAGACTCTTGTGAGTATGTGCACAGCATTGCATATGCCTAATAACGCTATCGATAGCATACGTCAGAGAGAATACAATGAAAGACAAACTGTAGAGGCCACTTGGTGTTCAAAGGATAAATGAGAGTCAAAAACTACACCTAGATGTGTCAGGGACTCTACATGTAGTACAGGGTGCCAGAACAGATGGTCCTACCAGGGAGCGGAATGAGTTTCCTGTAACCCAAAGAGCCTGAGACTTAGAAAGATTACATTTCTGGTGGTAAGATAATAGCCAGGAAGCCACTAAGTTAAGGCAAGACTGGAAGAGAGTGAGGAGGAGGAGTAGACAAAGAGAATATTATCGCCATATTGGAAATTCTCTCACTTGGTTTATTTATTTATTTATTTATTTATTTACATTCTCTTATATACCGCGCTATTCTGCATCAGTGCGGTTTACATTGAACAAACTGAAATTACATTGAACAGGGCATTATAACTTGGAGATAACTATTTTACAGGGAACATGGGCTATGGAGGGTTAAGTGGCTTGCCCAAGACCACAAGGAGCACCTGTGGGACTAGAAACCCCAGTCCTTCCGGCCCAAGGTTGCTGTCCTCTAGTGGGATTTGAACCCCCGACCTTCCGGCCTGAAGTACCTTGCCCCAACCACTAGGCCACTCCTCCACTCCTCCACTCCACTGGTTTGCAGCTTGTCGTGCTGTGAGGGCTTGCGTGCATCAGTGATGCTGAGAGCTAAACTTTCGGTAGTTTAACTACTGGCAGGGTCTCCCAAGATGGACAGGTCTCAGCTGAGGTGCCAGACCAAGACAAACCACCCATCTGGGCAGCAGCAGAATGGGATAGTGTTGACGGCGGAGGATCACATTTTTGTGACAACGGCAACAACACCAAACTTAAACTGCGCGGAAGAAAGGCCCGGCAATCTACTTCTGTATCTTGCCATGAAAACCCAATGGATAGTTCCAACAAAACAAATTGTGCCATGGTGCTGGAAGATGAGAACCCCAGGTCGGAAGGCACTCAACTAGCTACTGGGGAAGAGCTGAAGACTTTTCAGAGTAAAGCCAGTATTTATGATGTGGTTGGATCAAAGCCCTCAGGAAGTCTGACTGCTGATGTAGCTGCACATGAAATGAGAGTCAGAAGCTGTAAAGATGTCTTACGCATTGGAACATGGAACGTACGAAGCATGAACCAAGGGAAGTTGAGGTGGTCAAGAATGAAATGGAACGTGTACAACTTGATCTGTTGGGTGTCAGCGAACTGAAATGGACTGGCATCGGGCACTTTGCATCAGATGATCACATGGTCTACTATGCTGGAAATGAAAGACAAAAAAGAAATGGTGTTGCATTTATAATAAAGAAGAAACTTGCAAGAACTGTAATGAAATACAATGCAGTCAGCGAACGCTTAATCTCTATTCGTCGACGAGGATTGCCTATCAACACAACTATAATTCAAGTACATGTCCCAACAACAGCTGCAGAAGAGAATGAAATTGAAGAGTTCTATGAACAAGTACAAGCTGAAATTGACAGAACATGCAAACAGGATATCCTGATAGTCATGGGTGACTGGAACGCAAAAGTTGGCAACAAAGAAGAAGGCAAAGTAGTTGGAAAATATGGACTTGGCAACAGAAATGAAGCTTGAGAAAGACTGATAGAATTCTACAAGACCAATGATCTATTCATCTCAAACACCTTCTTCCAGCAACACAAGCGGCGACTGTACACATGGACTTCACCCAATGGATTGTATAAAAATCAAATTGACTACATCTGTGGAAGTCAACGATGGAAAAGTTCTATAACATCAACAAAGACAAAACCTGGAGCTGACTGTGGTACAGATCATCAACTACTAGTATGCAAACTCAAGCTAAAGTTGAAAAAGAGCAAACCACTCATGAATGCAGCAAAATATGACCTTGAGAATATACCGCTGGAATTTAAAGACTGCCTGCAAAATCGATTTGCTGCTTTAGATACAAATGACAGAGCTCCGGAAGAGTTATGGAATGACATCAAGAAGGTTGTGTTGGAAGAAAGCGAGAAGTCTCTACAAAAGGTGAAAAAGCCAAAACGGCTAAAATGGATGACGGAAGAAACTCTGAAAATTGCCCAGAAATGCAGAAAAGCTAAAGCCAGAGGAAAAAGAAAGACAATTGCAGAACTCAACAGAGATTTCCAACGTGCAGCAAGACAGGACAAGGAAAAGTACTACAATGACACTTGCAAGGAAATAGAAGCAGAAACTATTAGAGGAAGAACAAGATCAGCTTTCCTAAAGCTACGAGAGTTAAAGAAAAAGTTCCAGCCTCAAATTGGAATGTTACAAGATGCTCAAGGTTCTATGTTGAATGATGCTGAGAAGATCAAGAAAAGGTGGAAGGAATATACACAGAGTTTTTATATGATAAAGATCAAGTGGACCAACAGCCGTTTCAACCTGTACCTTATGATCGGGAACCATTGGTGATGAAAGAAGAAGTTGAAGCAGCACTGAAAGCCTTATCAAAGAACAAAGCACAAGGCATTGATAGCATTCCTATAGAAGTATTGCAGCAATCTGATGCAGCTGTTACCATACTTACAAGGCTCTGCCAAGAAATATGGAAGACAACATCATGGCCAACTGACTGGAAAAGATCTGTGTTTATACCAATACTAAAGAAAGGTGATCCAACTGACTGTGGAAATTATCGAACAATCGCTCTGATCCCACATGCCAGCAAGATTCTACTGAAGATTATTCAAAAGAGACTACAACCATACCTGGAACAAGAACTACCTGAAGTGCAAGCAGGGTTCAGGAAAGGGCGAGGAACGAGAGACATCATTGCGGATGTGAGATGGATCCTTGAAAAGACTAAAGAATACCAAAAGGATATCTATTTGTGCTTTATCGACTATAGCAAGGCTTTTGACTGTGTAAACCATGAGAAACTATGGGCCACATTAAGAAGCATGGGTATACCAGAACACCTGATCGTTCTCTTGCGCAATCTGTACATTGATCAAGAAGCAACAGTTCGAACGGAACAAGGAGAAACAGAATGGTTTAAAATAAGCAAAGGTGTAAGACAAGGCTGCATACTTTCCCCCTACCTGTTTAATTTATATGCAGAACAAATCATCAGAGAGGCAGGATTGTATGAAGACAACAGAGGTGTGAAGATTGGTGGAAGACTCATCAACAACCTTCACTATGCTGATGATACTACATTAGTGACTGAAAGTGAAGATGATCTGAAACACTTGCTTCTCACAATCAAAGAACATAGTCTCAAAATGGGCCTGCACCTTAATGTAAAGAAGACAAAGATCATGACAACTGGCATAATCAACAGGCTCATCGTTGAAGGAGAAGAAATTGAAATTGTGAACAACTTTAACCTACTTGGATCAACTATCAATAACACAGGTACACTAAAAAAATATTTTTTTAAACTGCCTCTAATGTTTCGATTGATTTTTACGTTTTTTGGTGCGCTGAATCCAAATCTGGTAACCAATTTGCTCCATCACGTACAGATTTTTTGCTACATTGGGTTAGCAGTTTGAGGTGAACGTTTCAGATTGAGTGCGATCGAGATAAAAGTTTCTTGGATGAATTCTTTATACTAATTGTTTAGTAGTTATTCAAATAAGAATAAAGAAAATTGTAACAAGGCAGCACATAAGAATAGAGTAATGTCAACAAAACACACTGTGATGGTAGCAAAATTGTCTGCACTTAAAACAGCCACATACATGTGCACAAACATTGAGCATATAAGAGCGAGGTTAGACACAAAGCAAAGCAAAGAAATGTGCAAAAAATGTTGTACAGGTATGTATGTAAGAATAGAAAACGCAAACCGCACCATTGCAATACATGAAGACAAACACCCGATGGTGTGAAAATAAAATTCTAATAAATGAGATCCGACACTGTGGTAATAACTAGCAAATTTTTATTTCAAAGTTTAGTAAAAACACGATATTTGTCAACACAGTTTAGATTTTAAAGTCATTCTTGGGTCAATCAATCTCCTGGTGGGCCCGTTTCTTCTTCCCCCGAATGCTTCTCTTGGTGCGCTGCTTGACGTATTTTTCATCTGGGGTTTCCCGCAGCAGCAACCAGCAGAAATCAGCCATCATAGTGGTGTTCCATCTTCCTTGGTACCTTCTCTCTGCGTCCTTGATGTCCTGGTGAAACCTTTCACCTTGTTCTTCACTGTACGCCCCCAGGTTTTCGGGAAAGTAGTTCACATGGGAGTGCAAGAAATGGACTTTCAGGCTCATGTTACAGCCTTGTTCTTTGAAGGCATTGAGCATCCTGGCAACAATATCCTTATAGGTCTCATCCCGCCTGTTCCCCAAGAATTTGAGAACAACATCCTTGAAGGAATCCCAGGCTTCTTTTTCCTTCTCAGACATCGTTTCAGCGAATGCTCCATCTGAAATGAGTTTCCTTATATCAGGGCCAACAAACACTCCTTCCTTTAGCTTTGCTTCAGAAAGTCGGGGGAACTTTGAGCAAAGGTACCGAAAGCACTCACCATCTTTTGGAAGGGACTTGATGAATTGCTTAATGAGACCCAACTTAATGTGGAGAGGTGGTAATAGAATTTTATCACGAGGTACCAAGCTCTCATGAAGAACATTTTTCTCACCGGGTCTCAAATACTCCCGAATTGGCCAGTCTTTTTTCCCCCAGTGTAGGTCGCGGGCCCGGCTATCCCACAAGCAAAGGAAGCAGGGATATTTGGTAAAACCGGATTGCTGCCCTAATAGCATGGATAGAATTTTAAAGTCTCCACAAATCATCCACTTATGCTCATCATAACGAATCTTCTGAAGAATCAGGGCCAAATTCTCGTATTTTTCTTGGAGAATAACAGAGTGAGCAATAGGAACTGAAGCGAATGTGTTGCCATTATGAAGAAGAACACCTTTTATGCTGTCTTTTGACGAATCAATGAACAGCCGCCATTCAGCAGGATCATACTTGAGTTTAAACTTTTCCATCACTCCGTATATATCGTTGCAAAATACGGAATCTTCCTCTTTGCTGAAATACTTCAAAAATTGTGTCTCGCGGTTGCGGTACCAATAAAAAGTTGTTCCTGGTGACAATAGATTTTTCTGTTTAAGCCGAGAACCTAGCAGTTGGGCAGCATCTTTTGGGAGTCCTAAATCACGGACTAAATCATTCAATTCAGCTTGAGAGAAAAGTTCAGGTTTCGGATCTGGTTCAGTTTCAAACTCGGAAGTACTGGACTCATCGGGAAAAGCCATCTGATGAGTCTCATCATGATCAGAACCGTCCACACAAATATGATCCAAAGATTTTGGTGGTTCAGGCACAGGTACTTCGTTGCTATGAGGCATAGGCCTAATTGCTGAGGGAAGGTTGGGGTAACTTATTACGTTCTTATTTTTTAAGTTGTATCCCTTCACAATGCAAGAGCAAAAATAGCAGTCACTGCTGTGGTCTCTTTGTTCATGCCACATCATAGGTATTCCGAAACGAAATGCTTGTTTTTTACCTTTCATCCATAAGCGTAGATCTTCCTCACATGTCTTGCACACTTTGTGAGGAGCCCACGGTTTGTCTTGATCGCCTAACTTCAAACCGAAATAGGCGAAATATACTTTTTTAATAAATGCAGAAATGTTCCTCTGCCGCTTTTTCACGGTATATTCCCCACAAATAAAACAAAAACTGTCCGGAGAGTTGACGCAACCTCTGGCTCTGTGAGCCATCACAAATACACAGCACTGCAAACTACAACTGTAGTGAACCACTTCGGAATAAAGCTGGATTACGACTGAGCAAACAAAAGGTAATAATGAACTTGCAAGAAACTGAAATTTGACAGGAACGTTCATGTCGCAACCACCGTGTTTGAGCGAGCGCGAACGAGGCGAGGCGAACAGGAAAGAACATGCGCCAGCGCGAGTACTGGATTTAGCCCCCCGCCTCCCAATTGTCCTGTTAATGAATAAAATGAATACAAAACACTCTAAAATATCATGAGGGAGTGTTTCTAGTTAGTTAACCATTACAACCTCTATTTTGGGCCAAGAAAATAAACTGCAGTCGGCTAAAAAGAAATTATGTGAACATTCCTTATACGGGTAAGAAATCTAATTTTGCAAGAAAACGTGACGTGATGGAACATTTTGGCTATTTTTCCTGGATTCAGCACCCCAAAATCTATAGGAATCAGTTGCAAAACTGGAGGCAGTTTTTTGGTAGTGTACCTGTGTAATGAAGCAACAAGCAGGCAAGAAAACAAACGACGCATTGCTCTTGGCAGAATGGCTATGAAAGACCTAGATAAGATTCTCAAGAGCAGAGATGTCTCTCTCCATATAAAGATTCGACTTGTTCAAGCCATGGTATTTTCAATAACATCATATGGATGTGAAAGCTGGACAGTGAAAAAGACAGACAGGAAGAAAATTGATGCCTTTGAATTATGGTGCTGGCGGCGAATACTGTGTATACCATGGACTGCCCGAAGAACAAACCAGTCGGTACTAGAGGAGATCAAACCTAAGCTTTCTTTAGAAGCTCAGATGACAAGACTTCGACTTTCATACTTTGGACACATCATGCGAAGAGAGAGATCATTAGAGAAAGACATCATGCTTGGCAAGATAGAAGGTCAACGCAAAAGAGGAAGGCCAGCAATGAGATGGATTGATACAATAACAGCAGCTTCGGGTACCAGTCTGTCAACCATGAGCCGCCTGACTGAAGACCGAACACAATTTAGGATAGCTATCCAGAGGGTCGCCATGAGTCGACTCCGACTCGAAGGCACTTAACAACAACAACAACAATGGAAATTATTAATACCGTGATCTTGGACAATGGTAGCTAAAGGGGGAAAAATATTAAAAAGAGAAGGTGAGAGAATGACACCTTGAGGGTTACCTCAATAGAAAGATGAAGAAATCAAATATGAATCATGACCTGTAAGAACCCTGTATGGTCTTGGAGAAACGAGGCAAGCCATTTCAGAACTTGACCTTTAATCGGGGCTGGCACTATCATCAGGTGAACTAGGCAGTTGCCTAGGGCACTGGCCCTCCAGGGGTGCCCATTGCTGCCTCTCACTGGGATGTGCAGCGGCAGCAATGCTTTTAAAATGGCACCTTAGTGGCAGAGTTACCTTCAGCTCCGGCACTGCGGTGCCGTGCCTGCTTCCCTCCCCTACGATTTGATTTCTTTTTGTAAGGGTGCGGAAGCCAGAATGGGGCACAAGGGATAAGGTTTGCCTAGGGCACCTCAGATCCTTGCACTGGTCCCGCCTTTAATCCCAGTACTAGATAGATGATCAATGACATTGGAAGCCGAAGACAGTTCAAGTGAAACAATCAGAGCAGATTTGTGGAGTCCAGATTACTATGTAATTCGCTAACTAAAGCAATAATAGCTGTTTCAGTGCTATGACCGTTATGGAATCCAGATTGTCTGGGATAAAAAATGTTCACCTTTGCTATGACGTCTGAAAGTTGGATGAAGACTGACTTTTCAATCACTTCTGCAAGAAAAGGAAAGTTTGATACAAGGCAAATAATCAGTTTGAGAAGAAATGTCTAGGTTACCTTTCTTTAAAAAAGGACAAACCACACAGCCAGTTTCAGTAGGGGAGGAACACAGCTAGTGGTAAAGCTCTAGTTAATGATGAAACATAGGAATGAAGTAACTTCCAGGTCTGGACACTTGAGTGAGATCTAGTGGACAGACAGTAGCTTTCATAGAAGATAATAGCTTCTTGAGAACAATAGGTGAAAGCTTATTGAATGAGGACCAAGTGCTAGTACTACTGGAAAGTGAATATGGTGAGTCAGATAAAGATGGATAGTCAGAGGAGTCAACTGGGAGAATTATTGAAGAAAATGAATTATGCCTGGTTTCAACTTTAGATAAAGGGTGAACCAGATTTAGAAATATAATGATGAGAAGCTGTCAGAGGAAGGCCAGCCAGAGTCCATGGGTACATTGCCAACAGACAGTCAGAAAATAAAATGAAACTAGCACAACAGGAATAGGACAAGGGCACAGGAACACTAGACATACATCAGTTGAGTTTATCTATGTGAGCAGTCATTTCACTTGTAAAATGCTGGAATGCTCTAGGCAGATTCCAGAGGCTTCACAGTTAGAAAATATTAAACTGAAAAGGGCACAGCACAGACAGCTGAAGCAACGGGATGCTAAGCACATATCAGTTGGGTTTCGGTGTGTGAGAAAAGTCACTTCTCATCAAAAAGTCTGCCTTGCTCTGTGAGTCCACTGTCTCTCTACTCTAATACTGGAGGTGGTGTGCACTATATTTAGCATTAACAGTAAAATCTCTATGTGTTATACAAAATAAAGGACGAAGAATGTGAAGATGTGTGGCATTTGCATTTATTGATATTGATACTGTCTTGAAACAGCTTGAAGAATTTGGACTTGGGTATTTAGAATATGGGCATTAATAATCTGAAAAGGCAAATGGGGGGATGATGAAGGCGGTAGTGATAGTACAGAAAGCTCCAATGCTGTGATATTAACTGCTGTAAGATTTGAGTCCTGTCATTTTTTCTATTATAAGGTTTTTCTGAAAACCAATTGTGGGACAGAGTAGCACTAAAAGTGATCTTCACAGGCCACATTTTGTGTGTCATTTTAAGAACATAGTTAAGGCAGTGAAAGAGGCAGACTATGATGGGATCCGATGCTTTGCACATGTGCTACACTTGGTAATAAGGGACTCCCTAGGGCTGAGGACCAAGGGAAACGTCAGCCTTGTACTGAAGCAGCTGATTTTCACCAGAACAGGAACAGCGGGCATGAGCTACACCACTCATTCAGGATATAGGTATCAGCTGGAATTCCACCTCTCTGATGCTGGAGGGGGTTAGCAGAGCAACAGGTATTCCTTCATTGGATATCAATGGATACGGAGATCAGTACTGAACCCCTGGAGCATCGGGACTTGACAAAACTCAGGCGACAGACGTCTTTAAGCATGTCAAGCATGCCACAGAGGAATTAAGTTCAAGAAGAACCACCCTGGGCAAGATCATATTCAGGGTGAATATATCCTGGAGCAGAAGTTAGAAGGTTTATGGCCGTGAGAGTGCTTGACATTAGAAGTACTGGTGCTGTGGACTTCTTGCAACTGCAAGTGCAAAAAACATTTCAAACCCCTCACCGATGAGCGTGCTTACATGCTAGTCACCCAGTGTGACCCACAGGCAAGAGAGTATCAGTCTTTAGTCCAACAGACTCATTTACTGAAGGGATAAGTAGGTGGCTAAGGTGAAGGAAATGAGCACCTGAAGTAGGGAAAAAGTAGGCACCCCTGTAGGCAGTACTGTCAGCACGGGGAGCACCTATCAGCTCTCCATTTGTCCCCTACCTTTACTTGATTCACATGGAAGGGAGAAACCACCTTAGGTAAGAAGGACGGCATAGGCTGAATGTAAATGACCTCCTCAGAAAAAGATAGGTTAGGATCTCGGCAAGACAGAACCTGCAGCTCGGAAATCCGCCTTACAGAACAAATCACAACCAAGAAGACAGTCTTGAGCATCAAATCCTTCAACGGCTTCAATGGGACAAAGCCAACATGGATTTAGTCAAGGAAAGTATTGCCTCGATACACAGGTACACTACCAAAAAACTGCCTCCAGTTTTGCAACTGATTCCTATAGATTTTGGGGTGCTGAATCCAGTAAAAATAGCCAAAATGTTCCATCACGTCACGTTTTCTTGCAAAATTAGATTTCTTACCCATATAAGGAATGTTCACATAATTTCTTTTTAGCCGACTGCAGTTTATTTTCTTGGCCCAAAATAGAGGTTGTAATGGTTAACTAACTAGAAACACTCCCTCATGATATTTTAGAGTGTTTTGTATTCATTTTATACATTAACAGGACAATTGGGAGGCGGGGGGCTAAATCCAGTACTCGCGCTGGCGCATGTTCTTTCCTGTTCGCCTCGCCTCGTTCGCTCGCTCAAACACGGTGGTTGCGACATGAACGTTCCTGTCAAATTTCAGTTTCTTGCAAGTTCATTATTACCTTTTGTTTGCTCAGTCGTAATCCAGCTTTATTCCGAAGTGGTTCACTACAGTTGTAGTTTGCAGTGCTGTGTATTTGTGATGGCTCACAGAGCCAGAGGTTGCGTCAACTCTCCGGACAGTTTTTGTTTTATTTGTGGGGAATATACCGTGAAAAAGTGGCAGAGGAACATTTCTGCATTTATTAAAAAAGTATATTTCGCCTATTTTGGTTTGAAGTTAGGCGATCAAGACAAACCGTGGGCTCCTCACAAAGTGTGCAAGACATGTGAGGAAGATCTACGCTTATGGATGAAAGGTAAAAAACAAGCATTTCGTTTCGGAATACCTATGATGTGGCGTGAACAAAGAGACCACAGCAGTGACTGCTATTTTTGCTCTTGCATTGTGAAGGGATACAACTTAAAAAATAAGAACGTAATAAGTTACCCCAACCTTCCCTCAGCAATTAGGCCTATGCCTCATAGCAACGAAGTACCTGTGCCTGAACCACCAAAATCTTTGGATCATATTTGTGTGGACGGTTCTGATCATGATGAGACTCATCAGATGGCTTTTCCCGATGAGTCCAGTACTTCCGAGTTTGAAACTGAACCAGATCCGAAACCTGAACTTTTCTCTCAAGCTGAATTGAATGATTTAGTCCGGGATTTAGGACTCCCAAAAGATGCTGCCCAACTGCTAGGTTCTCGGCTTAAACAGAAAAATCTATTGTCACCAGGAACAACTTTTTATTGGTACCGCAACCGCGAGACACAATTTTTGAAGTATTTCAGCAAAGAGGAAGATTTGGTATTTTGAAACGATATATACGGAGTGATGGAAACGTTTAAACTCAAGTATGATCCTGCTGAATGGCGGCTGTTCATTGATTCGTCAAAAGACAGCATAAAAGGTGTTCTTCTTCATAATGGCAACACATTCGCTTCAGTTCCTATTGCTCACTCTGTTATTCTCCAAGAAAAATACGAGAATTTGGTCCTGATTCTTCAGAAGATTCGTTATGATGAGCATAAGTGGATGATTTGTGGAGACTTTAAAATTCTATCCATGCTATTAGGGCAGCAATCCGGTTTCACCAAATATCCCTGCTTCCTTTGCTTGTGGGATAGCCGGGCCCGCGACCTACACTGGGGGAAAAAAGACTGGCCAATTCGGGAGTATTTGAGACCCGGTGAGAAAAATGTTCTTCATGAGAGCTTGGTACCTCGTGATAAAATTCTATTACCACCTCTCCACATTAAGTTGGGTCTCATTAAGCAATTCATCAAGTCCCTTCCAAAAGATGGTGAGTGCTTTCGGTACCTTTGCTCAAAGTTCCCCCAACTTTCTGAAGCAAAGCTAAAGGAAGGAGTGTTTGTTGGCCCTGATATAAGGAAACTCATTTCAGATGGAGCATTCGCTGAAACGATGTCTGAGAAGGAAAAAGAAGCCTGGGATTCCTTCAAGGATGTTGTTCTCAAATTCTTGGGGAACAGGCGGGATGAGAACTATAAGGATATTGTTGCCAGGATGCTCAATGCCTTCAAAGAACAAGGCTGTAACATGAGCCTGAAAGTCCATTTCTTGCACTCCCATGTGAACTACTTTCCCGAAAACCTGGGGGCGTACAGTGAAGAACAAGGTGAAAGGTTTCACCAGGACATCAAGGACGCAGAGAGAAGGTACCAAGGAAGATGGAACACCACTATGATGGCTGATTTCTGCTGGTTGCTGCTGCGGGAAACCCCAGATGAAAAATACGCCAAGCAGCGCACCAAGAGAAGCATTCGGGGGAAGAAGAAACGGGCCCACCAGGAGATTGATTGACCCAAGAATGACTTTAAAATCTAAACTGTGTTGACAAATATCGTGTTTTTACTAAACTTTGAAATAAAAATTTGCTAGTTATTACCACAGTGTCGGATCTCATTTATTAGAATTTTATTTTCACACCATCGGGTGTTTGTCTTCATGTATTGCAATGGTGCAGTTTGCGTTTTCTATTCTTACATACATACCTGTACAACATTTTTTGCACATTTCTTTGCTTTGCTTTGTGTCTAACCTCGCTCTTATATGCTCAATGTTTGTGCACATGTATGTGGCTGTTTTAAGTGCAGACAATTTTGCTACCATCACAGTGTGTTTTGTTGACATTACTCTATTCTTATGTGCTGCCTTGTTACAATTTTCTTTATTCTTATTTGAATAACTACTAAACAATTAGTATAAAGAATTCATCCAAGAAACTTTTATCTCGATCGCACTCAATCTGAAACGTTCACCTCAAACTGCTAACCCAATATAGCAAAAAATCTGTACGTGATGGAGCAAATTGGTTACCAGATTTGGATTCAGCGCACCAAAAAACGTAAAAATCAATCGAAACATTAGAGGCAGTTTAAAAAAAAAATTTTTTAGTGTACCTGTGTAATTTGCTATATTTTTTGAAGGTGTGAATAAATAGGTAGATAAAGGTGAGCTGGTTGATATAGTGTATATGGAATTTCAGAAAGCCTTTTGACAAGGTCTCTCATGGAGAAACTCTTGGTGAAATTAAAATCATGGAATAGGAGGCAGTGTACTTATAGGGATCAGGAACTGGTTAAAAGATAGAAAGCAGAGAGTAGGACTAAATGGCCAATTTTCTCCAAAGAGAAAGGTGAAAAGTGGAGTACCTCAGGGACCTGTGCCTGGCCCGCTGCTTTTTAACATATTCATAAATGACCTATAAATGGGAACAGTGAGTTAGGTGATCAAACTGGCAGATGACACAAAATTATTCAAAGTTGTCAAATAGAAAGAAAAATCTGAAAAATTGCAAGAGGACCTTGAGAAATTGGGAGACTGTGTGTCCAAATGGCAGATGAAATTTAATGTGGATAAGTACAAAGTTATGCACTTAGGGAAGAGTAACCCAAATTATAGTTATACAGTGCAAGGTTGCACATTAGGAATTACCACCCTGGAAAAGGATCTAGGCATCATAGTAGATAATATCTTGAAACCTTCCGCCCAGTGTGCAGCGGTGGCCAAGAAAGCAAATAGAATGCTGGGCATCATAAGGAAAGGAATGGAGAATAAAAACGAGGATATTATGATGCCTCTGTATTGCTCCATGGTGTGATCGCACCTTGAATATTGTGTGTAATTCTGGTCGCCAAATCTTAAAAAGGATATGGAAGAATTAGGAAAAGTACAGAGAAAAACAACAAAGATGATAAAGGGAATGGGAGGATATCCCTACAAGGAAAGGCTTAAAAGGTTAGGACATTTCAGCTTGGAAAAAAGATAGCTGAAGGGAGATATGATAGAGGTCTATATAACAATGAGTGGAGTGGAACGGGTAAATGTAAATTGGTTATTTATGTCTTCAAAAAGTAGAAAGACGAAAAGACATGCAATAAATCTACAATATAGCACATTTAAGTCTAATCAGAGAAAATATTTTTTCACTCATTGGGTAATCTAACTCTGGAATTCATTGCCAGAGGATGTAGTAAAAGCTATTCGCGTAGCTGGATTTAAAAGAGATTTGGACAATTTAATTTAATTTAATTTAATTTAATTTAATGATTATTTATATACCGCTCCTTCCATTGATCAGGTGCGGTTTCCATATAACAACAATAAACAGGGTGATCTGTTTTTACATATAACAATTTGTAGTTAGGTAATTACAGTTAACAAGTAACAATTAACAATTAACAATTAGAGAACTATGTACAGTTGAACAGAAGTAAACAAGTTCCTGGAAGAAAAGTCCATAATCCATTATTGGACTGGGGAAATCCAGTGCTTACCCCGGATAAGCAGCATGGAATCAGTCTATCTTTGGGAACCTGATAGATACTTATGACCTGGATTGGGCACTGTTGGAAGCAAGATACTGGGCTTGATAGACCTTTGGTCTACCTAGTATGGCATATCTTATGTTCTTATGGGGCTAACGCCAGTCTTCCTCCTCTTCCTGCTTTGTACCTTTCTAGCCGCCTTAGTTCTTCATTTCCCTGTTGCTGGTAATGCTTTACCCCTTTTGTAGTACCTTGGTGTTTTCTTGCCTCCATGGTACCTAGGGAAATAAACGCTGCCCCTCTTAGTCCCCAGTTACCAAGTGCTGGACACTATACAGCTGCACATTTCAAATGAGCATTCTGACTCCAGGCATTAAAGGAGGCCGATATGCTGCGATTGATGTGGGACAGAGAGCGAGCTGAGGTTGTGTGGCTGGGTTAAGGGATTGGCGCAGAACCATGAGAACCACCTTTACTGCTGTCTGTGCAGCCAGTACTGAATTCCTGAGCAGGAGGTGAATTCTGCTCAAATTTTACATTGCTCGGTTTTGCAGAATTCTCCCAGGAATAAAGATTGAATCCTTCTCAAAACCACATTAACTTTGAAGAAGAAAACCTACAGGGATCTTAATTCTTTTATCTGTTTAGAAAATGTAAGCAGCTTATTTTTGTAATATGCTGCAAATTGAAAGTACTGAGAAACTCTGATTATTGACATAATTACATTTACTAAGAGAAGATTCCAGGCGGCAAGTAGAAGTGTATTGTGCAATTCATGATCCTGTACAGGTTAACTTCAAATGGTCGCTCATGCTGCTTTTAGTCTCAATGCTGGCATGCCCTTCGGACATAACTTGGCATGCAATTTTGTTCTGTTATCTGGGTATTATTTGACAATTTCTATCTTTATTTATGAGCTGATTGATTACTTTGTTGGTTTATCAGAGACAGGTTGGTATTGTGGGAAAAGTCAATCTAATTTGTGCTGCTTTTGAATGGGAGGATTAGCTGATTAGTTAATGTGTCATGAGCTTTGCTTTTAGGGATTCTTATATTAACATTAATTGATGTTAATATGAATTCTAAAACAGAACATTTTATTTATTTAACTTTAGTGGAAGAAGTTTACATTGTAACTTAAATTTGATAATGTACATTAAACAGGGACATTGATAATCTGGATTCTTCAGAGGCAAGGCCACAAGAAGGGCTAGTGGGAATTGAACCATGGTCTCTTGGCTCCCAAACAGGTGCACTAACCATTAGGCTACTCCTCCATGCCAAGTGGATGCCCTATATCAGGTTATATACATGTCCTAATGGGAATGGGGCGCAACGTAAGACACCACATTGATTGACTGATGTCGCATTACCTGTGAGAAAGATGCTTGACAAACTAATGGTCTTCAGGGACTAACCGTTTCTGGGCCCAGTATTCAAAGGCATTCACATGGTTTATAGAGTGGGTTCTGTGCCCATCCCAGATATCCAATGCCAATGGTCTGGTATGGCCCTGACATTGAATATCCAGGCATAAGAACATAAGATGCTATCTGTTCAACATTTCTGTTTACTGTACATTGGTTATAGTTATATGACGTTATATGTAAAACAAATCCATGATTTGTTGCCTGTTGTTATTTGTGAACCGCAGCTGATCTTAGGAAGCTGCGGTATATAAGAGATTGTTAAATAAAATAAATAAATAAAATAAATAAATAAAAGATATGCCATACTGGGTCAGACCAAGGTCCATAAAGCCCAGTATCCTGTTTCCAACAGTGACCAGTCTAGGTCACAAGTACCTAGCAGTTTCCCCAAAAGACACAGGTTCCACAATGCTTGTACTGGGTCAAGCAGTGGATTTCCCAGGTCCCCTTTAATAATGGTTTATGGACCTTTCCTCCAGGAACTTGTCCAAACCTTTTTTAAATCCAGCTACACTAACAGCCTTTATTACATCCTCCGGTAACAAATTCTAGAGTTTGATTACACGTTGAGTGAAAACATATTTTCTCTTATTAGTCTTAAATAGGTTACCCTGTAGCTTCATTGCATGTCCCCTAGTCTTTCTATATTCTGATAACGTAAATAATCGATCTACGTTTACCCGTTCCACTCCGTTCATTAATTTATAGACTTCTATCATATCTCCCCTCAGCCGTCTCTTTTCCAGGTTGAAGAGCCCTAACCTTTTTAGCCTCTCTTCATAAGGGTATCCTTCCATCCCCCCCTTTGCCATTTTGGTTACTCTTCTCTGCACCTTTTCTAATAATGCTATATCCTTTTTAAGATACGGCGACCAGAATTGCACACAATATTCAAGATGCGGTTGCACCATGGAACAATACAGAGGCATTATAATATCCTTTGTTTTATTTTTCATTCCTTTCCTTATGATACCTAGCATTCTATTTGCCCTCTTGGCCGCTGCTGCACACTGGACGGAGGGTTTCACATGTTATCCACGATGATGCCTAAATCTTTTTTTCTGGGTGGTGGTTCCTAATATGGAACCTTGCATCCTGAAACCATACTTTAGGTTTTTCTTTCCTAGGTGCATAACTTTGCACTTGTCCACATTAAATTTCATCTGTCATTTGGATGCCCAATCTTCCAATTTATCAAGATCCTCTTTCAATTCTCCACAATCCTCATGGGTTTTAACAACTTTGAATAGTGTTGTGTCATCTGCAAATTTGATAACCTTGCTCTTTATTCCCATTTCCAGGTCATTTATAAATATGTTAAAAAGCAATGGACCCAGCACAGATCCCTGGGATACTCCATTATTCACCTTTCTCCATTGGGAAAATTGTCCATTTAGCCCTACCCTCTGCTTTCCATCTTTTAACTAGTTCATGATCAACACTAGTACACTGCCTCCAATCCCATGACTTTTTAATTTTGGCAGAAGTCCCTCATGAGGGAACTTGTCAAAGGCTTTCTGAAAGTCCAGATACACTATATCAACTGACTCAACTTTGTCTATCTGTTTATTCACACCTTCAAAAAACATAACAGGTTAGTAAGACAAGACCTTCCTTGGCTAAAGCCATGTTGGTTGTCTCCCGTTAAGCCATGACTATCTACGTGTTCAGTAATTTTGTTCTTTATGATGGTTTCTACCATTTTTCCTGGTACTGACGTCAGGCTCATCGGTCTGTAGTTTCCTGGATCACACCTGGAACCCTTTATAAAAATTGGCGTTAAATTGGCCACCCTCCAGTCTTTATGTATTATATATGATTTTAATGATAGTTCACAGATTACTAATAGTAGGTCTGCAACCTCATATTTCAGTTCTTTCAACACCCTTGGATGTATACCAGGTGATTTGCTACTCTTCAGTTTATCATATAGTTGCAATACGTCTTCCTGGTGTATTGATATTTCTTTCAATTTTTCCGCAACATCACCTTTAAATACCATTTCAGTCATGGGTAACACCCCTACGTCTTCCTCAGTAAAGACCGAAGCAGTCTCTTCACTATGGCCCTTGTCCCCTCTTAGTGTTCCTTTTACCCCTCTATCATCTAATGGTCCAACTGACTCTCTCACAGGATTTTTGCTACGAATGTACTTGTATTATGCGTTTTTGCTTCTTCTCAAATTCTCTCTTTGCCTGCCTTATCAATTCCTTGCATCTAACTTGCCAGTGTTTATGTTGTTTCCAGTTTTGTCATTTGGCTCCTTTTTCAATTTCCTGAAAGATGCTTTTTTGGAAACAACAGCCTCTCTGACCTAATCTTTAAACCATGCTGGCAGATTTTTGGACTTCCTTCCACCTTTCTTAAAGCATGGAATACAGTTGGTCTGGGATCCGAAGATGGTATTTTTAAACAACACCCAAGCTTGATGTAGTGCCGCTGCCCTTCCCAAAAGATTGTGCTTTGTCCAGGCCGCCATGCTCCCGGCCCCTCCTCCCACTGTGCTGAAGCGGTGGCAGTGGCAGCTGAAGTGCCACTGCAGTGCTGCATCAGGCCTTAAAGTGCCCACATGCATACACGCTCATGCCTGCTGCTCCTGTCTCCCCCCTCCAAAGCAACTTTCTTGGAGGGTGGGCAAGAGCGGCAGGCCAGAACTACGTGCACGTGTGCAGGCATTTTAAAGCCTGCCATGGTGCTGAAGCAGCAGTTCAGCTGCAGCTTCCTGGAGGAGTTGGGGTAATGATGCCGCCCATCGGGGTCTGTCACCCTAGGCAACCACCTCATTTTCCTAGTGGACGGGCCGGCCCTGTATCTAGGTCTGTTCAGCGTCAGGTGGCTAGCTGTTGTAGGAGCACTAACCACCGGTACTGAATATCATAGAAACATGACAGCAGAAAAAGGCCACATGGCCTATCTAGTCGACCCTTCCATATCAACCACTGCAAACCCTTTTTTCCTTTAGAGATCCTCTGTGTTTCTCCCATGCCTTTTTGAATTCAGATAGTTTCCTCATCTCTACTACCTCCACTGGGAGATTATTCCACGGATCTACCACTCTTACCATAAAAAAATTATTTCCCCATATTACTCCTGAGTCGATTATCCCCTTTCACCCTCATCCTATGTCCCCTCATAGCAGAGCTTGCTGTCAATTGAAAGAGGCTCTCCCCCTGTGCATTTATGCCATGGAGGTATTTAAATGTCTCAGTCATATCACCTCTATCTAGCCTTTCCTCTAAAGTATACATATTAAGATCCTTAAGTCTGTCCTCATATGCTTTATAATGAAGACCACAAACCATTTTAATAGCCACCCTCTGTACCGACTCCAACCTGTCTATATACTTTTGAAAATACGGTCTCCAGAAGTGCACACAATATTCCAAATGAGGTCGCACCAAAGACTTATACAGAGGCACTATCACCTCCTTTCTTCTGCTGGCCATTCCTCTCCCTATGCACCAAAGTATCCTTCTAGCATTTGCTGTTGCCTTTTCTACCTGTTTAGCTACTTTAAGATCATCAGACACAATCACGCCTAGGTCCCGCTCTTCTTTTGTGGACAGAAGTACTTCACCCCCATACTATATCGCTCTCTTGGATTGCTGAGGCCCAAATACATGACCTTGCATTTTTTAACATTAAATCTCAGCTGCCAAATTCTAGACCATTCTTCAAGCTTATCTAGATCCATCCTCATATTATCTACACCTTCCTGAGTGTCTACTCTATTGCAGATTTTGGTATCATCCGCAAAGAGGCAAACGTTACCCGACAGCCCTTCCGCAATATCATTTGATAGATCCCTGGGGCACACCATTGCTAACCTTCTCCTCAGAGTGAACTCCATTTACCTGTACCCTTTGTCGCCTCCCATTCAACCAATTTCTAACCCAAGCAGTAACTTTAGGGTCCATCCCTAGGGTGCCCTATTTATAAGTCACTTGTGAGGAATGGTGTCAAAGGCTTTACTGAAATCTAAATACATTACATCTAGGGCTCTCCCTCTGTCCAACTCCCAGATCACCCAGTCAAAGAAATCAATCAGATTTGTCTGACAAGACTCGCCTCTGGTGAATCCATGCTTCCTCGATCCGGTAATCCGTTGGACTCCAGAAACCTTACTATTTTCTCTTTCAGCAGCGCTTCCAATAATCTACTCACCACCGAGGTTAAACTAACCAGCCTGTAGTTTTCAACCACATCCTTACTTATGCTTTTGTGTAAAGGGACCATATGTGCCTCTCTCCAGTCCTCCGGCACCACTCCCGACTCCAACGAGGCATTGAAAAGGTCAGTCAGTGGAGTTACTAGAATGTCCCTAAGTTCCCTCAGTATTCTAGGGTATATCCCATCCGGTCTCATTGCTTTGTCTACTTTAAGTTTAGCTAACTTCTCACAAACACAGTCTTCTGAAAATTGTTCAAGATGCCCCTTGCTTCTGTTCCTGTTTGTGGGCGTTTTCTGAGGTCCTGCTCCTGGTTCTTCATCTGTGAACACAGAACAGAAATATTGGTTAAGCAAGTCCGCTTTATCCTCAGCAGCATCTACATATTCCTCCCCTTCACTCTTAAGTCTGACAATACCACTTTTGCCCTTCCTCTTCTCACTAACATATCTGAAAAATGTCTTATCCACCCATTTTATTGCATTGGCTATTTCCTCCTCTTTCTGAATCTTTGCTTTCATGACTACTTTGCTAGCTTCTCTAAGTTTTACCAAATATAGATGCCTGCCTATCTCTGTGATCTCTTGTATTTCATGAAGGTCTACCTCTTTTTCGTCACCTTTTCAGCTACTTCTTTTTGAAAACCATAGTGGTCTCCTTTTCCTTTTACCTTTATTTACCATTTTAATAAATAGGTTGGTTGCCTTTAAAATATCCCCTTTCAGTTTTGCCCACTGTTTTTCTACATCCCCCAGCTGTTCCCATCCCGCTAATGACTCCCTGAGGTATTGGCCCATCTTGGCAAAATTAGTTTTCCTAAAGTCTAAGACCCTCGCTTTTGAATGCATTTTAGCAGCCCTAGTCCTAATACTGAATCACACCATCTGATGATCATTGGATGCGAAATGATCCCCCACTATAACATCAGAAACACTTTCACCATTGGAAAGCAAAAAGTCCAGTATGGCTCCTTCATGTGTGTGTTCTGTTACCAGTTGCCTGAATAGTTCTCCCTGTAGAGAATCCAGGATCTCCTTACTAGATGATACTGCAGAAGGGATGTGCCAATCATTATCTGGCATATTGAAATCCCCTATCAGTAGCACTCCCCCTTTCCTGGTAATGCTGCGCATATCTTCAATTAACTCTCCATCCACCTCTTCCTTCTGTGAGGGTGGTCTGTATGTCACGCCAATGCAAACAGACTTCTCTTTCCCTCTTTCTAGTTTAACCCATAGTGCTTCCTCTCTTCCTTTTAAGCCCTGTAGTTCCATAGCTTTAATATTATTTTTTAGATATAGTGCTTCTCCTCCTCCCCTTCTTCCTACCCTGTCCTTTCTGAATAGTTACATCCCAGTCATGGTTGTCCGTGAACCATTTCTCTGTTATTGCCTCTAAATCCAATTCAGCCTCTCCCAGTAAAGCCTCAACATCTGGGATCTTATTTCCCATGCTCCGGGCATTTATACACACTGCTTTCCATATGTTGCCCCTTTTACCTATTTCCATAAAGGTATTTAATGTTTCACTTACCTGGGGGCTTTCTTCACCCATCCCCAATGAATCTAGTTTAAAGCCCTCTTCAGTAGGTTAGCCCGTCTGCTACTGAAGACATGTCAACCCTTCTTGGTCAGTTGGATGCCATCTCTGCTCTTCCACCCTTTGAACAGCATCCCATGGTCCAGGAAACAAAATGCTCTCGATGACATCATCCACACAACCATGCATTTATCTCCAGGATGTGAGCTTCTCTGCCTTAGTCTTTACCTTCAATAGGAAGGATTGAAGAGAACACCACCTGCGCCCCTGTCTGCTTCACCCTCTGTCCCAGAGCCATGAAGTCACTTTTGATATGCTCAGAGGGATACCTGACAATATCATTTGTGCTGACATGGATGAGCAACATCGGGTAATAGTCAGTGGGCTTGATGAGTCTCGGCAAACTCTATGTAACATTTTGGATTTTGGCACCTGGCAGACAGCATACCTCTGTGGACATCAAGTCTGGTCAGCAGATGGACACTTCAGTACCCCTCAGAAAATAATCACCAACCACCACTACCCTTCGCTTCCTTGTGGTCACTGATTCTGTAACTTCGGGGTGCTTGAGCTCTGGTTCTTCCTTTTCCAGGGATGCTTTCACCTTCTCCACTTCTTGGGCTGCATAATGGTTCTTCAGTTCAAGGGCTGGAGGAGTTGGTTTGATGATTCTGCAGGCCATGGTGACTCATGTCCAACCTTCGTCATTCCATAGGCTCCCATCTTCTCCTCTGCTGGAGAGCTTGAACATTTCAAGAAGCATCTCATCAATGTACTTCTCACTGTCTTGAATGCTCCTCAGCCTCGCCACCTCTTCTCTGAGCTCCTCCATTTGTTTCCTGAGAGATTCAGCATGCAGGCACCCTGCACATGGAACCAGCCCTTCAAGTGGCATTTGGAGGTAGATTTTTAGAATGATACATTCCAAATAATAATGGATAAAACACAAATGTCTCCCCTTCACTGCCGACCTGATTGGGGAGCAAGCTAGGAACAGGAAGATGAGCTCCTCTCCGCTCCCCCCACCCCCTGGACTCCCAATCACACCGGCAGCTACACAACTTTAAAAGGCAGCACGCTTAGGCACCCCGCATCTGGCAGGCCTGTGCCTCAGAGCCTTGCCAGATGGCCCTTAAGCGCAGGTCTGTGGCTGAAGCAGCACATCAGATCCTGGACACTCCACAGCCTATATAACTCCTCTGTCCACCAGCATAACCTCCACCATGCAAACGAGCATCGGAGACCAAGACCCGCTCTATGCTGCAGTAAAGAAAGACAAGAGTCCTGCCGGCAAACGAAACCAACAACCTAACAGACTAACAACAAGGAAACCATATGATAAAAGTCAATCACATAACCATTAAACCTGCAAGCACATGTCATCGCATTCTCCGTCAATTCATCACACTAGCCACCAAAATATGGCCATGTCGGGCTTAATAAAAACTGTTGTTTTGGAGTCCCTTTTGTATCCTTGACTAGCAGTGCTCAGCAGTTTCCCTGTTGGGACTAGCAGATCAACACAGCACCGCACTTGTGAATCTCATTCTCGACCATCCATATTCTACAATCTAAGCAGGCCTCAACCTGTTGCTGGGTAGTGTCAATAACTCGTGCCTGGCATAGTCATCTTGAACAAGCACATTGACACGCCTTGCAAGCAATGTTCCCTCTAATTTTCTGTAGGCTGTGTGCGCATAAAGTATCAGCTGTGCAGCTTTTGAAGGAAGGTTAAATTTTTGTGCGTGACATAACGACACTCGGAGTTATATACTTTAAAATTTGACTACACGTCAGAATACAGTATGTACACCACATTGATTGCACTAGAAAATATTGTAGAACTTGTGAAAACCGTAAATAAACAACAACTTTTAAATTTTAAGACATCTGTGTTGTTTTCTATCAGAATCAGAACCGTAATTTTTGTGCGCTCTGTTATAAAGTATGTGCGCTCGCTTGGCGAGGTGTGTGCGCGCGCACACGCGCACAGCTTAGAGGGAACAGTGCTTGCAACCTTGGAAAGTTCCTTGGTCTTCCATTGCTTCAGCTACAAACCTAAAACACATCCAAGCCTAATTAAAGATGCAAGCGGCCAAGGACACTGCCTGGTCACTAGCAACCAATACTGCAGGCGATAACAACGGAGCAACGGTCCACGACTCCCCCTCAAGATCCAAATCTGTGAAACCATCAAACCTCACTCACAAACCCAGCCACTGCCACTGCAGAGAGAACCCCAAGCGTTACGGTCAAGGACAGAAAGACAGAGTAACATGACATAGATAACTTCTCGCGTGCTTATCCTACTTGTACTTACACTCATGTTGATAGGAATAACAAATACG
The DNA here is from genome assembly GCA_033557465.1 of Ichthyophis bannanicus. Classification (NCBI taxonomy): domain Eukaryota; kingdom Metazoa; phylum Chordata; class Amphibia; order Gymnophiona; family Ichthyophiidae; genus Ichthyophis; species Ichthyophis bannanicus. The sequence goes on along the minus strand of CM066031.1, from coordinate 1,117,150,194 downwards.
GCAACCATTCCAATTGGAATTATACTGACAGTATATAACCAAAGGAACCCCAGCCAGTGCCAACAATTCACGAATATACCTAGATGACAATCAAGACTAATAAAAATCAATATACCACCCTGCCCAACTAATCAACAAAACTACGCCCATCCTCCTAAGTACATGAAATGTGCATTGGCAAATGCACGCTCCACACACAAGAAGATACACATTATCAATGACTATATTAAGGACAACAATCTGGGCATTCTCTTCATAACAGAGTCATTGTTCACTGAAACAGATCAGGTACTCACAAACCAGTTCATCACATCAAAGATGGACCTAAATAACTGTCCACGGATAAACAAGTGAGGAAGAGGAATATTCATCCTCACCAGCAAAGACCACAAATTCCAAGTATCTACAACCCTAACAAATAGCACATTGAATGCACTACTAATCCAAGATAACCTCCTCTTTATATGTTTAGCCTATAGATCCTCATCTTCTACAGCCAATGACCTATCTTCACTGATAGAGCTAGCATGCTTCCAATCATCTAGCAACAAACTATTCATCCTGTTAGGAGACCTCAACCTAAATTCAGCACCTACAAACCATGTCACATCTTTCCTTGAAGCTATAGATGCACTGGGCCTAATTCAAATCAAAAGCTCTCCCACACACAAAGGAGGAAACACTCTATATATGGTATTGACACCTAAAAAAATGACCGCTCAGAACATCAAGATTACACCGTTACCATGGTCTGACCACCACATGATTTCATTTGAGCTAATGCTGCTCCCAACTAACCAAAAAAAGGAACCTCAAAAGCATGGAATGCACAGATTCCGAGAATTCAAGAAGGAAGCTCTGATTGAACACATCACCACCATAATAGACTCACCCCCACTGGATCTCACAAAACTAGTAGATGATTGGAATAATACTATAACATCCTTCACTGTACTCCTACCAAAGCGAATGCTAAGAAGAAGAACTACAGCACCCTGGTATTCAAGAGATACAAAGGAAGCAAAACTTAAACTGAGACAACTGGAATGAAGATGGTGCAGAACACAAAACCCTGAACACCACTGAGAATATATCACCAAGCAAGAGGATTACAATAAACTGATAAATCAGAGGAAAAGAGAATACTACAGTAACCTCATCTCTAAAGCCCTCAACCGACCTAGGAAGCTGCTTGATATTAGGTTTGTGGAAAATTGCAAGAGGATCTTGATAAATTGGAAGACTGGGCATCAAAATGGCAGATGAAATTTAATGTGGACAAGTGCAAAGTTATGCACCTAGGGAAGAACAACCCAAACTATGGTTACACGATGCAAGGTTCCACATTAGGAACCACCACCCAGGAAAAAGATTTAGGCGTCATTGTGGATAACATGTTAAAACCCTCGGCCCAGTGTGCAGCGGCAGCCAAGAGAGCAAATAGAATGCTAGGTATCATAAGGAAAGGAATGGAAAATAAAACAAAAGATATTATAATGCCTCTATACCGTTCCATGGTGAGACCGCACCTTGAATATTGTGTGCAATTGTGGTCACCGTATCTTAAAAAGGATATAGTGTTATTAGAAAAGGTTCAGAGAAGAGCCACCAAAATGGTAAAGGGGATGGAAGGATACTCCTATGAAGAAAGGCTAAAAAGGTTAGGGCTCTTTAACCTGGAAAAGAGACGGCTGAGGGGAGATATGATAGAAGTCTATAAATTAATGAACGGAGTGGAACGGGTAAATGTAGATCGACTGTTTACGTTATCAGAATATAGAAAGACTAGGGGACATGCAATGAAGCTACAGGGTAAACTATTTAAGACTAATAAAAGAAAATATTTTTTCACTCAACGTGTAATCAAACTCTGGAATTTGTTACCGGAGGATGTAGTAAAGGCTGTTAGTGTAGCTGGGTTTAAAAAAGGTTTGGACAAGTTCCTGGAGGAAAGGTCCATAAACCATTATTAAGGAGGGACCCAGGATATCAATGCTTGACCTAGTACAAGCATTGCAGAACCTGTGTCTTTTGGGGAAACTGCTAGGTACGTATGACCTAGATTGGCCACTGTTGGAAACAGGATACTGGGCTTGATGGACCTTGGTCTGACCCAGTATGGCATATCTTATGTTCTTATCTTATGTTCTTATGTTCTTATTATAAGCCCCACCTATTCTGAAAACCTCAAGCTTGAACCCACAGGAATATGCCTCCTACCTCCAGAGCAAATTCATTTCTGCTAAAGATACAATTCCACTAAATCAGATAACATCAAATGCAGCAAGTAGCACGCCAAAATGGAATTCATTTATCCCAATATCAAACAATCAACTAGACCAAATCCTATCAATGATAAATACCACCACTTCCCCATTGGACTCATGTCCAATGGCATGGATTAAAGCAGCCAGAAAAGAGCTAACCCCACCACTGCTCAAAATAATAAACTCCTCTCTCACTCAAGGACTGATGTCAACTAACCTGAAGACTTCATCAATCAGACCTACTCTAAAGAACTCCTCAGCTGACCCTGTCCTACCCAGATCATACAGACCCGTTTCTAGTATTCCTCTCTTGGCTAAAATAATAGATAAAATTGTTCAGCTACAACTCCAGGACTTTGTAGAGTTAAATGCCCCACTTTATGACCAACAGCATGGTTTCCAACAAAATTATGGTGTAGAAATGCTTCTCACCTCCCTCTTAGACAACTTGATAAAGGGAATAGAAAGATCAAAGCAAGCCTTCATCCTCATTTTTATCGATATCTCAGCAGTTTTTGACTCTGTAAATCACAGGAAATTCATTGATTGCCTCATAGAAATTGGGGTAAATGGGACCCCCCTAAGATGGTTCTGTTCTTACCTATCTGAACGCACACAACAAGTCAAACTATTCAACAAGACCTTCAGAACCAATCCAAGTACATTAAGGATTCCACAAGGATCAGCCCTCTCTGCCCTCTTATTTAACCTATATATACAGTCCATATGTCACATCCTTCATAAGTACAGGATAAGGTATCATAATTATGCAGGCGACATTATGTTATATACTCTATTCACTACAAGGAATCCAGACTTTTCTACTATACTTTCATGCCTTGATGAAATGACCCATTGATTACATGAGCAATATCTTACATTAAATTTCAGCAAAATCGAGGCACTGGTCATTAACAGAGACCTCCACCTTCACACCTCCAGAGAAGATTACAATCAACAACTATGATATCCCCATCAGATCTGAGGTCAAGTACCTTGGGGTGATGCTAAACCAGAAGCTGAATTTCCAAACCCATATCAAAAAAGCAACTGCAGCGACATATCAAAGAATAAAGATCCTTCACAACCTCCACCTGCTATTGGATCATAATCTATTCTGCACTATCTGTCAAGCAATCACCACCTGGGTTATTGTAATTCTATACTTCAAGGACTATTAAAATGTACCCTCCTTCTGCTACAAATTGCCCAAAACTCTGCAACTCACATGATCTCACAGATATCTCTACAAGAGCATATCACCCCAGTCCTGAAAGAGCTACATTGGCTGCCCATCCAAGCACACATCAAATACAAATCACTCATGAACACATTTAAGAATATACACAACTTATCCATTGACTGTTTGCGGTCACTCATTCACACAACCTCAGATAGTAGACCAAGAAGAGACCAAATCACAAACCTACTTAAAGTCCCCAAACATAAAACAACCAGCACATAGGAAACATGCCAAATGCACTTTCTCCATCTATGGTTCAACTTTATGGAACTCCCCACCAAGCAATACAAGAGCAATTAAAGACTTAAAAGAGCTCAGCAAGAGGCTCAAAACACACATTTTCCAGGAATGCCATGGGACAGTCACAAAACATCTTATTGCACAGCCAAATGACCCCAGTTACACACAGAACTAGACCCTCTATTGAGTCACACTGTAAATAAGTTATCTGTATTCAGTATAACCTATTCCCTGCCCTTCCTATTACATGGACAGTTAAAAGCAGCCTCTGATATCTTGTATCTGTTACACTGTTCCTCTAAATGTTCTATGTAGCTTACGTTCTGCTGTGTTCAATGTAAACCGCCTTGATATCCTTGAAAGGCAGTATGTAAGAAATGTTAAATAAATAAATAAAATAAATAAATAAAGCATGTGCACCACTTCATAGGTCTTAAGTATCATAGGATAGTATATGAGTGCCTTAGGGCAAATAAGATCTGGTCTGTGTAGAGTGGAATGGTAATGCTGGTAGCGACCAGTACCTGAGTTGAGGGCAGACTTTAGGGGTAAGGTGCACGCTTATGAATTGTTAGTACAGAATTTTAAAAAGATTCATTTGCCAAGTACATTAAAGCAGGCGCTAAATCAGCCAAAAGACCTATTCTCATAGATCAGGAGGGTAACAGTCATCTTGGAAACCAATGCACTGTTATGTATCACAGGGCTCCTCTTTATCTGCCCTATTGTTCAACATCTATTGCCTACCCTTGTCAAAACTGGAACTTTCACATTTATGTGGATAATATCCAGTTATTTTTACTGTAGGAGACAGCATTGATCCATCTTCTTTGCTATCCCAGATATTGGAAACAAGTAGGACTTGGCTGCGAGAAAATAATTTGGTCCTAAATCTTTAAAAGACCGCATTTTTATGCATTAGAATACCCAGTACTTTTATCGCTGTAAAAAATTGTTTTGGTAAATGACATTCTCAAGGGTAGTCTGCAATTTGGGCACCCAATTGGATAAGCATTTATTAATGACGATCAACTTAGTATGATAGTAAAAATATCTTTCTTTAAATTGCACCTTGTTCATAGACTTTGGGCCATATTTTCTAAAATTAGCGCATGCCGTCTACTGTAGGACCCATGTTATGCCTATGGGCATGGTTGCAGATAGCATGCATTAATGTTTAGTAAACATGGCCTTTTGTTGCCTGTTCTCCAGGCAACTGTATTAGCTGGTTTGGACTAATGCAATTCCTTATATCTAGGTCTCCCTAAGATTCATCTTAGGGTAGCTCAGATGATTCAAACTACAGCAATCAGATTGTTAATCAACTGCAATAGAGTGAACATAACATACCAATCTTATGGTCCCTACATTGGCTTCCTATTGACCAAAGGATTAAATTCAGTCTGCTGGTTACTCTTTAAATCTCTACAGGATAGTTCAAACACTCCTGATTTTATTTTAAGAATTTACTCCATTGGTATACCCCAACATGTATTTTGCATTCATATTCTGCTAATTTAATAAAGTCCCTTCATTGAGGGCCGTGAAATTGTCTGTGGCAGAGTCTATGGCATTGTCAATAGTTGGTCCCCGATTGTGGAATATTCTACCAGATGAGGTTTACTCTAAATGTGATTTCCATCAATTTCAGAAGAAATTAAAAGCATACCTCTTTAAAGGAGTGTTTGCATAAGTGATATTGTGGGGACATTATGGGGAAAAATACAGGCAAAAGATAAAGCTGTAAACTATTACTGGTTCAATTGAAGTTAGCCCCTGGGCACTACATATACATCCTCCCCAAGCTAAAGCAGTTTGAGGCTTAAATCTAAATGGCTTTAATTCTTTATTTGTTTATAAAAGTTGCAAGAGAGCATACATCTGAGAGAAGAGGACTGTTCCAGAGACCCAAGGATTTCAAGAAAGCAGAAATAAGCTGCAGAAGGGAAACAGTCGCCCGTCCTCCCTCCGAGTGCCAGCTTTGCAAAAAAAAAAAACCAGCTACTCTGGAACACAGCATGATTTAATGATCGCAAAAGTTATATCTCAAACTGAGTTATTTGCCTCTTAATGACTGGTAATAAACCGAACAGTGCCTAACTGCCAGCATATGTTTAGTCATTGAGATTGAGCATTTTAATTTTCTTCTAACTACACTGGAACCTGTAACTGTGAATTTGATATGGTTATTAAAATGCATCTTTTGCTTTTAATAAAATTCAACTACTTGCATATGCATGTGGCCCAATTTTTATTGCCACTGAGGACCAAGAGCATTGAAAGTGTAAACTCAACTCTGGCACAGGGAAAAAGCTGTGATATTCCTGAGCTATAGCGCATGATTTTGCCACTATTTAAGAACCCGAGCGAGATTTCTTGTACCTCCAGCCCTCTCAGGCAAGGAAGAGCCAGGTTTTGGGAAAAAGTTACATTAGTGCCACCTGGCTCCTTTGGACGTAGCATAGCATCAACTGCTCATGCTGCCAGGTTGCTCTCTGGAGGAACGGGCCAGCAGACTCAGGAAACACAAGCAATGCCATGTTGTTGGGTTAGACCAGCGGCCCACTGAGTCCAGTCGGCATCACTTGGAAGTATTTGGCAGAACCCCAAAGGAAAATTTGTTCTATATTGCTCACTCCCAGAGGTAAGAGGTGGCGACATCCAAGTTTATCTGTCTTGTAATTATTTATGGACCTCTCCTCCAGAAACGTGTCCAAACCTTTTTAAACAGCTATTCCAATGGCTTTGAACATATATTTCATAGCTTACTTTTGCTTTGACTGAAAAAAACATTCTGCAGTTAGTTTCATAGTGTCCACTAATCCTAGTATTAATCCCACCTTGATTATAACTCGCTATAATGTTTGAACACCTATACTGATATAAAAATGCTGCAAATAAATAAATAATCATAGTGCTATTTGATTAAGTAAACATTCTCTATTAACTTGTACAAACCTCTATCATATCCCTTATCGGTTGTCTATCCTCTAAGCGGAAAAGCCCTAACCTGCTTAGCCCATCTTCATAAGGAAGCTGCTTCATCTAGTTTATCATTTTTGTTGCCTTTGGCTGAAATTTTTGCACACTTGTTCCACAACCCAACAAAAGCTGTCCCCAACAAACAGAGTCCATTGCTAACACAAGCCATTATCCATGAGCTATAACAAATTCTAGTCCCTTTATCAATACAGCAACCATCAGATCACTGGACCTTAAAATCACCCGGCTATGCATTTGGAGAAATAGCTTAACCAGCAAAAAATTACCAATCCCTCTCAATCATCTACTCTTTCCTACATGCTGCTCCCATACTCGCAGCCTCAAAGTATGGTTGCTTGAAGTATTCTATCCAACAGAGTGTTAGTGAGGATTAGTTTGAAGCACTTTTGATCCGATGGAAATTCGGTGAGATTTCACCTAGCAACAGATGACGCAATAGATTCAACAGAGTAACACGTCAATTTTCCCGCGTTTAAGGAGAGCGCAAGTGCGGGCGTTCTTCATGCAGATATTTTCAGAACGAACTGATGGTGGTTTCTTTAGTGAAAGATTCCCTGATCTTTGCAATGTAAGTGCCATTAGAACAGTTTAGTGGTTTTCGCATGAGGACCGAGGGGAGTATCACATGTAGATATTTACGGCTGATGTAGTGAAAGACGATTGTTAGATATTTCTGCACGAGCAAACTGGTGGCATATGTTTGAGAAAAATTTCAGGAGAGCTTCGGAAGGGAATACCCGATCGGTCACATCTCTGGTCGGAATGATTATGAAAAAGAGAAAGTTTTTCAGTTTGGGAACAGTTAAGAAATCTTATTTCCTTCTTTGCCCCCTTTCTTGGTAATCATCAAATGCATTGAGTGTTTACGAAATAATATATTTGCTGAGTGAGGATGATTTTTTTCCGTCGTATGTTAAAAAAGAAGGCATTGATAATAATCGAGTACGCCATGTTAAATTTAATTTAACTTGAAATAAGGATAGCGTTTCAAATATAAAATATAGATTAAATTTTTGGACACGACAGCATGCACCGGAGGCTTTTAACTTATCCGCCCGTTTTTCTCGATCCAATTGCTGCGGATGGCTGGGCAGTATGAGAAGTAGATGATACATGTTATATCCCATCTTAGGATGTGAGATAATTTAACAGTTAAAATGCCCCATGAGGAAGTTTTCATTATAGTCTAGGGGAGAGTCTATGCTGATGAAAGTTTCCTTGTTTTTCAACTATACAGAAAACATCCGGTAGGCTCTTACAAAAGTATCCAGTTTTGAGCCGAGCATATTGAACGTAAGAACGGGTATGGAGTTTGTATTACAATACATTTTAGAATATGGTCAGGGGTGTTTTTTAATTATTTAGATGCTGGGATTTTAAGTATTTATGTATTTATATTATTAAGGGGTACAATTTAATCCAGTTTGAAGGTTATTGGGTGCACAGAGAGCAAAATTTCTTTTAGGTTATTACAAACTCTTAATGTTAGGAGTCTATTATAAATGGTGGCAAAGATGAGTATTTTAAGTATTTATATATTTATGATTTTATGGTTTATAACCTTTTTGATTTTTTATGAGCTTCTCTTGTTTATCGTTATGGTGTTTAATGACACCTGTTTCTACCGACTCACTCCTTTGTTTTTGGCCTTTGCCAGTTTAATGTGGACACACATAATGTAATGATATATCCGAAATGTTAAGTTTGGTATCTTAATTATTTCTATATTTATGATTTTATGATTGTAGCAATTTGTTCTGAGCTGATTTTGATTAGCTTTATTGTGATTATTGGCAATTGTTTATTAACTCACTCCTTTTGCTTTTATTAGTTTATTAAGAATGTTATCATAACACCGAAGTGATTACACATAGCTTAATGAATTACCTGGATTTTTAAATATCCTTTCAATGATCTTCACTTATGATAGAATGTCTTTTAGCTTTTAGTCTCTACATGGCTGTTATACATACAATTTTTAATTTATTTATATTTAAAGTATTTAGAAGTAATTTTTACATATACGGTTAATGTTCTGGTTGTAATCATATTGGTTTTTATATATTTATGATGATTTATATTTTTGAATGATTTTATATGTGTTATAATTATTATTTTATTTATATGTATTGTGTCGTTTATGTTTAATTGTATGCAGCACGCCTGAATCCCCTGAGGAAGTGAATACGAAACACGGCCTGTGTCGGGCTCTCAGGTTGTTGATTATTGAATAAAAGTATCCTTCCAATTTTGAACCACGTATCATTGACTGGGTGTCTCTTGAGCGACGTGGTGTGGTGCTCTTTTTGGTGGCCCAACATACAGAGTCCATTGCTAACACAAGCCATTATCCATGAGCTATAACAAATTCTAGTCCCTTTATCAATACAGCAACCATCCGGTATCCAATCAGATCACTGGACCTTAAAATCACCCGGCTATGCATTTGGAGAAATAGCTTAACCAGCAAAAAATTACCAATCCCTCTCAATCATCTACTCTTTCCTACATGCTGCTCCCATACTCGCAGCCTCAAAGTTCATCCCCCTACAGTTCTCACTATCCATATCACCAAAGTTACCCCTGCCCCCCCCAAATCCCCATAAACAGACAGTTATCTCTTCAGCCATCCTAAAATCATACCCACATCAGTCAAACCAGGTAGCACTCTGCAATTTAAAAACAAGGAAGCTCAAATCAACCGAATAGCAAGCTCTCATGACCAAAACGTTATATTCCAAACAACACATTGTCCTGATACACCAGTGCAGCTGTGGACCCCTTATTCAAGCCACTGAGGTTCAGGCAAGTTTCAGGTGACACAAAGGGAACTGAAGCAACTTTTATTCCTCGGATGATAATTTATGTACTGTGATTGGCTCTCTGCAGCAACTTGAGCCGTACAGTGAAGGAAGTTGATCTTGTGGGATGAAGCTGAACTTTCTTCAGTGCGCGGCTCACAGAGATCTGATCGCGGGAAAGGAAGTTGATCTTGCTATCTCAAGTCTCACAGCTTCCTTCATGTGTTTGCAGAGAGCTGATTGCAGTGAGTTCATTTTCACAACGCCAGCAGAAAATTATGTCCCTGAAAGTTTTCAATCCCAGGCGCCAGGGTACAATTTCTAGATGCCATGGCGACCTGGCACCCAGGATTTGTCGAGACCTGCTCTATAAAATGAATAATTCTCAGCAGGGTCATACCAGGGCTGAGCGAGCAGTGCATCTGAACAGGGCGCCAGTACAAAAGGGGCACTGATGCCATCAATGGGCTTCTAGGAAATCTGACAAGAGCAAGTTTGTACATGCAGTTGGGTGGGTAGAGGGATGCCAGTTTCACCAGTCACCCAGGGTGCAGTGCTAGATTGGTATAGTCCTGATCCTTGGCATTGTTGATAAGTACAACAGCCATGCTTTAAAGCCTGCTCTACTTAAGACGCAATCAATTGTAGGCCCATCAGAGGTCACTGCTCTCTTTAAGGGTTCTAGTATTATGTGTTAGTTGCTTTCTGTTCACTTCCGGCTCTTACTGACCTTTCACTGAGGATATGCTATTCACTCTCTGTTTCAGATTGTAATGAGATGTAAAGTCCTATACACTAACGGGACAGTAATTGGCCCACTGCAGTCAACTATTTTTTAAACACCGGCTGCCATGAGCAAAATGTTTCCAGATATTCAGTGGCACTATCCAGACAGTGGCTGCCGCTGAGTATCCGGATTATATGGCCATTGTCCAGAGAGTGGTGTTTCCAGCTGCTATCTAGAGAAGCTGTCCAGATGGCACTGAGCCCAGCTTTTCACCTGTCCTGAGCTATCTGGATAGTTATTCAGATAGTGGCGCTAAAAATCACTGCTATCCAGACAATTCGTGCCTCCGCCCCAGCTCTGTCCTTCGATCACCCCAGTACTCTCTGGATATTGCTACTGTGGTCTATAATAATGTGCTGCTAATTGGATACATTTTTTAAAATATTGGATCTTCAATAAAGTCCTTTTTCAGATTCCTGCGACACTTTCTTTTTTAGTATCTTAGAACAAACTCGCGCTGTAACAGGCACAAGGAACATGTAGAATGTACCACATAGGGGTATTCTGAGGAAGAACTCAGGCAGAAACAACCTCTCCAATAAATACGGAGGTGATTTTAGGCAGGACTGGTGGAAGGATATGAGGCGCTCTAGGCAAACCTCATCCCTTGCACCTCCCTGCTCCTGCTTCCGCGCCCCCATTGCCACCACTGACTCTCCTCTCCGGGACCTGCCGCATCACTTACCTTAAACCTCTGACTTGCCCCGTGGAACCCAGATGACATGTTTTTGGTTCCTGCATCTAACACCATCCACTAGAAAGCCTTCCTTAGAGACAGAAATTTCTCTGCGGTAGAGAGTGACCTCTCAGGTACACCTGATGGTCTAAAATGGTCACTGCCCAAGTGACTAGAGACCAAACCATGCTGCAGCACATTGGATCTGCAAGTCAATCTAGATGACCCTGGCAACGTAAACAGAAATTCAGTTGCCCATGCATCTACTCCAAGACCTGATAGATTCCCATGTAGTAGAGGAATGACACCTAGACACCTATGAGGGTAGACACCTAAGCATGTAACAGCCAGAAATGCTCTTCCGCCCTGCAAGAAATCCCCCCTGCACACACACATGTACAAATATAGTGAATGTACTCTTAGGGTCTTTAGAGTCTTAGGATACCTATGCTGTACAGGCAAACCATAGGGTCAAGGTATCCTAGGTGCTGCTCACATGGACATGACAGCCACACTGAATCTTCCATCTCTCATGGCCTCATAAGGACACAAGGAAAGCAGAGAGCCCCCATCCCCAGCCAAAAATACATGGCACAGTCACACTCATGTCCCCAAACTATATAACAAACAGAATCACTTTGTATGTGTATATAGAACTGCTTACATTACCCCCGAGCGTTTTAATGCTGCACCCATGCTTACTTTATACTGAGCAACAGATGGTACATTTGACCCTTTTGTGAAGATTTGGACTCCTGAAACTGGTGTATGTAAAGTTTTAACTGTTTTGTTGCATTTAGATATACAGTAAATAGTTTTTAGGAAGCGCCTTGCTGTTTTTATAAGTTCTCTAGGGAGTGCCTATGGTTTATAGCCCCCGAAGCAGGCAGAAGTGACCACCAAAACATCAAATGGCATCTTATGGGTGTCGGGCTTTTATCACAAATAACCTTTGGCTTTTGTTTGGGATGTGAAAGTGAAAGTAGTTACTTGTCAGCAAGCTTCTGAGGAGACGAGATAAGTATATTTAAGAGGCAATTTTGCAACTCCCCCCCCCCCACCCCACAGACAACACACATCACTGCGTTCACGTATCTACCCTATTTTATAAAGTGACACAACTACATCCTACAGCAGGTATAGCTGGTAGCACCTACAATGGTGCAGGGACAAGCGCATGTCAACGTATTCCAATCCAATGTGTGGTCCTTGAGGCTGTGCCTATTCCCCGCCTCTATGCACACCCCTACCGGAAATAGGCACAATGGACACTTACATGCGTGCTTACAGAACCAGCCAATGTGTGCGCGGAAGTCCCGTGCGCACAGACGTCCTGGAAAATATGCACTTGTATGCATAGGAGACTCGGATCTTTCCACGGCTTCCTTATAAAATCTCCCCCTAAGTGGTGTTTGAGCAGTTTTGTGGTTGCCATGACATTATAAGGAGATTCAGATGCTAACAGCATAATTTTTGATAAAATGATATAAAGAAAACGATGGTTATTATATCAAGCACTATTTTTGAATAAAGGTGATTTTGTATAATAACAGCAACATAAGTTATATATTTTTTGATTATGTAAACATAAGAGTTCAGTGCTGGTTTATGGTGATTGCTGACTGTCATATTCAACATCCTCTTGGACTGCTCCTAATAGGTAATAAGATTATTTTAAACTTATATTCACTGTATCACACAGGAAAAACTGGTTTGATGCAGTGTTTAACACATGAAAACAAAGTCGGGTTATATGATTAGAGGTTTGATAGGCTTTCCAGATATGAATGGTATATATCATATTAAACATTTAAGGAATTATATGCCCTAATCACAGTTTTATGATACGCCTTTCATTAAAATTTACATTAAAATTATTTTTAAAAGTAGGGGGCATATTCAAAGCCATCAATGCTTGTTTGTGCCGCTGAATATCCCTGACTAACCCTGCTAAATGCCCCAGTGATAACCATCTTTGGAAAAAGAGACGGGAGAGGGGAGATATGATAGAGACATTTAAATACTTCCTTGACATAAATGCACGGGAGGAGAGCCTCTTTCAATTGAAAGAAAGCTCTGCAATGAGGGAGACATATGATGAAAGTGAAAGGAGATAGACTCAGAAGTAATATGTGGAAATATTTCTTTACGCAAAGAGTGGTAGATGCATGGAATAGTCACCCAGTTGAAGTAATAGAGATAAAATCTCTTTGGGGATCATTCTGCACCACAAATAGCGGGGACGTATATCCTACATCCCCGCTATTTGTCCCCCTGCTGCTCCTGGTGAAAAGGCTCCCCATATGAACAGCACTGTTGTATGGGGAGTATTAGATGGGGGCAGGAGGGTGTGGCCAGGAGGAGGAGTGAGATCAGGGCAAGGAGGGCGATTCTGAGATCAGGCCATGTAAACGATGGGACTTCAGCGTTGGGCCAGGACAAAATGGTAAGGAAATGCATGGGGTACCCTGCAGCCCGACCCTGGCCATAGGAGGCTGGATCGGGGGTCGGACTGTGGGGAAAGAGCAATTTGGGTCGGTGGTCGGGGATCGTGGCTCCGTAATGGAGCCGTGGTACCATGGCAACGAGATGCCATGGCACTGAGGCTCCAGTACAGAGCCTGATTAAGTTAGCCAGGGATCTGCTGGGCATGTGGCCCATCAGAATCAGGGCCCAGCCTGCACATCCAGGCTGGTAGACCTGATTTTGATCCCGCAGGCATGTCTAGCCCCCATGGGATCAGAATCGGGTGCTACCGCTGTATGCACAGATTCTGAAGGACCGCACAAGGGCTGGAGGTTCAGAATAGAATTGGCCTCCACCTGAATTCAAGAAAGCATGGGTCAAACACAGAAAATCTTTAATGGAAAAAAGGGACTGTACAGTAGAGTTTAGTGGTTGGTGGAAGGGCAGACTACATAGGTTTTTATCTGCCATCATGTTTCTATCTCAGAGACCTAGAGGAAGGAGGACAAAAATGGGGATACTATGATACCAATGTTAAAATTATATAGAGGTGATAGGGTGGATCAAACTGGTGGAGGTGTGACACTACGGGGGTCATTCCGAAAATCAAATAGGCCACTGGACGTGTGGGATAGATGTTCTCCTCGCAAAAACATCTAGACCTGTATTCCTAAACCATATGGCCCTGCACATACATGACATGAAAATGGGGATCTCATAACAGGGCAGGGGAGAGCAGAATGGGGGCGTGGCAAGTTGTGGAAATTTAGAAAGCATATTCAGAAGAGGCCCGTACCCATATACATCCTGAGTGTTTCCTGCAGACGCCTACGTTATACCAGCAGCAACGTGAAATAAGGTCAGCACTTGGAAAAATATCTGCTCTGAACTTCAACATGTCCCATATAAATGAATGGCTGTGACCCGTCTGTATTGGACTGGTGTGTCTGCTGTCTGGGAGGGCACAAGCAGGGCCGGCCCGTCCATTGAGCAAGAATGTTTTTTGCACAGGGCCCCGCGTTTCAGGGGCCCCGCGCAAAGAACATTCTGCTTTTTTAAAAATTAAGTTAAAAAAAAAAAAAGCTGGCCGCTGCCGCCGCGGCAGCAGCAGAATGGAGTGTCCCGCGGGGCCCCCTGTGCCCGGCTGAGCTCCTCTGCGCCGGCTTTCAGATACGCGAAGGGAGAGTGTCTCCCTCGCATCTCTGTTAAGCCCGCAGGGGCAGATGGGAAATTTCCCATCAGCCCCTGCTTCCCATCAGCCCCTGCGGGCTTAACAGAGATGCGAGGGAGACACTCTCCCTTCGCGTATCTGAAAGCCGGCGCAGAGGAGCTCAGCCGGGCAGAGGGGGCCCCGCGGGACACTCTATTCTGCTGCTGCCGCGGCGGCAGCCAGCTTTTCTTTTTTTTTTTAATTTTCCATGAGCCGATGGGGGGGGGTAGGACTGGTAATGGGCTATGGGGGGGGGTTAAGACTGGTAATGGGCTGTGGGCTGATGGGGGTTGTCGGAAATGGGGTGATGGGGGGTTAGGACTGATAATGGGCTATGGGGGGGCTAGGACAGGAAATGGGCTGATGGGGAGGGGTTAGGACTTGAGGTGGGCTGATGGGGTTAGGACTGGTAATGGGCTGTGGGCTGTTGGGGGGGTTAGGACTGGTAATGGGCTATGGGGGGGTTAAGACTGGTAATGGGCTGTGGGCTGATGGGGGCTGTCTGGAAATGGGGTGATGGGGGGTTAGGACTGGTAATGGGCTATGGGGGGGTTAGGACTGATAATGGGCTATGGGGGGGCTAGGACAGGAAATGGGCTGATGGGGAGGGGTGAGGACTTGAGGTGTGCTGATGGGGTTAGGACTGGTAATGGGCTGTGGGCTGTTGGGGGGGTTAGGACTGGTAATGGGCTATGGGGGGTTAAAGACTGGTCATCGGCTGTGGGCTGTGGGCTGTTGGGGGGATTAAGACTTGTAATGGGCTGTGGGCTGATGGGGGCTGTCTGGAAATGGGGTGATGGGGGGTTAGGACTGGTAATGGGCTATGGGGGGGATAGGACAGGAAATGGGCTGATGGGGAGGGGTGAGGACTTCAGGTGGGCTGATGGGGTTAGGACTGGTAATGGGCTGTGGGCTGATGGGGGGTTAGGACTGGCAATGGGCTATGGGGGGCTGACTGGAAATGGGCTGATGGGATTAGGACTGGAAGTGGGCTGATGGGGGGTTAGGACTGGTAATGGGTTATGGGGGGCTTAAACTGAAAATGGGGTGATGTGGGGTTAGGACTGGAAGCGGGTTGATGGGGGGCTAGGACTGGTAATGGGTTGGGGGTTGCTAGGACTGGAAATGGGCTGAGTGGAAGGGGAGGCTTGAACTGCAAATAGCTGATGGGGAGGGGGCTTGGAATGGAAATGGGCTGTGAGGGAAGGGAGCTAGGACTGAAAATGGGCTGATGGAGCAGCTAGGATAGGACTGGACATGGGCTGTTGGGGGGAGCTAAGATTGGAAATGAACTGTGGTGGGGGCATGAATTGAAATGGACTCATAGAGGGGCTAGAACTAGAAGTAGGCTCATGGGGGGGCTTGGACTGGAATTCGGCTGAGTGGAGGGGAGCTAGGATTTGACATGGGCTGATGGTGGGGCTAGGAAATGACTAGAAATGGGCTGATGGGGGCTAGGATTGGAAATGAGCTGATGAAGGGACTTGGACTGGCAATGGATGGGGAGCTAGGACTGGAAATGGGCTGATGGGGGGCTAGGACTGGAAATGGGCTGATGCAGGGACTAGAAGGGAATGGATGCTGGGTGAGACTGGAACTAGAAGGGAGCTGATGTTGGGGGAGGATTAGAATGGGATGGGGCTGGGAGAGTAAAATGGAGAGGGGAAAAATATTTTGTGTGGGAGGGATGAAAAATCTAGAATTGGACGGGTATTGGGAGAATAAGTGGGGATTGAGGATGGAGGGGTAAAATTTGTGTGGATGAAATAGGAATGAGGAAAGAGCAAAAGGAGAAAGATTAGTATGTTAAAGCAGATGTAGAGAGAGAGAATGGAAAAAAAAACTAGAAGAGAGAAGAAAGGACAAATGGACAGCAGACGATGGAGAGTTAGCAGAAAACATGAAGAAACCAGAAGAAAGTGGCTGGAGCAATTGCAACTGAAAAAAAATGCACAAAAGGTAGAAAGATATCT
Organism: Ichthyophis bannanicus; assembly: GCA_033557465.1. Classification (NCBI taxonomy): domain Eukaryota; kingdom Metazoa; phylum Chordata; class Amphibia; order Gymnophiona; family Ichthyophiidae; genus Ichthyophis; species Ichthyophis bannanicus. Next base: position 1,117,133,528 of record CM066031.1, on the reverse strand, counting down.
CTTTATTTTGAATTTATTAACTGGAATATGAAAGCTCTGGGAAATGTGCATCATTAACGTCTGCGCTTTGTTTGGTACAAGAGGAAATTAATTTATAGTTTTATTTCTACAGTGTTGTTGTACATTCCAAGTTTGGCTTTTGGGGTTCCCAGTTTAATTATTGCCTTCCTGTTTTTAAATTGTGATTCCTTGTTTGGTGATGGTCTATGTTCTGCATGTGTAACTGAGCTGAGGTATTCTGTTTATGTAATTCCTATTTGACATTGCCACTTGTTCTCTTTCCCCAGTATTCTCTGAAATGTATTGGTTTAATATTTGCAGTGTTGCCTTTTGATAGGTAGGGTATGGTGCTTTGTGAGTTCTGGTAATGCTGTCAGGATACGGCGGGTTTGCTATGGGTTCTAAATGGGCAGCGTTTGTAGTAGTTCCTAATGTGCCTGGCAGTTGGCACTGGATTATAGTAATGTAGAAATCTTTTAATCTTTCTTTATCCATACACTCATTAAGAGACATGTTTACTAAAAGTTAGTGTATGGTAACATTACGCAAATATTTATGCAAATAAGGCCACTTATGCAAATGAGGCCCCGCACCGAGTCTCCGCACATGGCCCCGCACCCCTCTTGGCTGCCCCTGGGCACAAGATACAGTTGTAAAGAATAGAATGCACAGGTGAGGGATATTTGTAAGGTTAAGGAACAATAAAAACCCCCACAGAAATATAAAGCACAGCAATAGTCTTTATTCTGGTTATGCTGACATTTGCTGTTTGTGCTAAAGGGGCTATTCTAGGCTTCCCAAATAATTCCAGTGTTTGGAAAGATGGGAATGTAGATGTAGGGATGGTATGTGAGGTAATATGCAGCAGATTCGTGTTTGGCTGAGAAATGCAGAGCAGATGTGTTGTCCTGAGACGCCATGCCATTATGTCTTACCAGCAGTTGCTTATAGATATAGGGCATGGTTTTGGCAGAGGTATGTTATTTGTGACTGCAGGCAAGAATGCGTGTGAGTGTGAGTGTGTGTGTGTGGTGTGGGGATGCAGGAGAGGCTCTGGTGTGCTGATCTGCAACTTGGAGAGACATGTATGCCTGGCCAGTACTTAGACCGTGGGGTTGACTGCAACATCACCAAGAGCCAGTGTGAATGGGCAGCATATTCTGAGAAAGAGCTCTGCAGAAACATAGCAGGGCATGTCCTGTCAATGATGGGGGACCCTCGGAGTGGGGGCATGCTGCAGTGCAAACAGCACTCATACATATCTGACTGCACCATGTTATTTGTGACTGCAGTTACTAAAGTGTTCTTCAAATGCCATGTTTGTTTTGCTGCAGGGTCCGTCTGGACAAACATCTCACTTTCCACTTGCTTATACAACAGCTTTGATGCACGTACATAACCTTGCAGTGTTATGGGAAAGCAACAGACTAGTCTGGTTTCTATGATCATATCATTTCATCTGTATTAATGTGTTGTTTGCATGAGCACATCACTGTCAGTGTAAGCATCAGCTTAGGAGATGTACATTTTGCCAGCGGGGACTTGGCCACATGGAGACGAGAAGCATCCGAGATGTCTGTCTTGTCAGAATACATTGGGCATGGGGATGTAGGCCGCGCCGGGGACATATATCTCCCTGATTCCGGAACCGCAGATGCGTCTATAACTGCAGTTTCAGAATCAAGCTTATTACATGCCTGTTTCAGGTTAGATGTTTCTGCCGACCGGACGTTACTGTTATAGAATTGTGCTCCACATGATGAGGATGGCATAGAGTCAAACAGGATAAAGGTTCTGCAGGAAACAAAATGCAATGTAGAATCTTTATGAATCGAAATTCTATATGTAATGGGTAGGGACAAAGTGGTGCTCATATACTACCATCCACCTGGACAGAATGAAGAAACAGATAGTGAAATGCACAACAGGTCAGGGCTGGAAAGCACCACTCAAAACCATTCACACAAACACAAGGTATCCCACAAGGATCGGCCCTCTCAGCAATACTTTTTAACATTTACCTCCAACCCCTCTGCACTATAATAAAGAAACATAATACACGACTTATCATTCAAGCAGGAGGTGAAGTACCTGGACCAAAACCTCAGCTTCTAACCACATATCAAGAAGACTACAAAATCAGCTTACCACAAACTAAGAACCGTACAGAAACTCAAACCTTTACTCAATGAGAGTGACTTCTAAACAATATGCCAATCTATGGATAACACCTATAATAGAATATTGCAACATCATATATCGGGGCCTACTAAAGAAAACAATGCAACTGCTACAACTGGTTCAAGACACCATGGCACGGATAATCACTGGAATAACAAAGCACAGCCATTTCATGCCCACTCTACACCAACTCCACTGGCTACCAGTTCACATTTGATCCAAATTTAAAACTTTGCTGATCATCTACAAAATAATCCACAACCTATCACCAAACATTCTCCAACTGCTGATCATCAAGGAACCTGACAATAGACCCACACAGACCCTAAATAAAAGCTTACTGTCCATACCAAAGGGCAAGATAAAAGCTAAACAAATAACATGTAACAGAGCCACATCCCTGTATGCTCCAACCATATGGAACACCCTACCTGAAAATATATAGGCAACCAAAGACATCTGGAACGTCAGGAAAGCACTAAAGACACTCTTCTTTAAGGAACACTATGAACTTCTTGATTACCCCTCAGTCCTATCCCTTACATTCCCGATGAGAAGCACCTCCCCCCCTAATATGCCTAACATGCAACCCTCCACTGCCCCCATTTCCTCTACCCCAACTCCAAACTTCCAACAACCACAAAACCCTAGCTACTGAGCTGCTACTTGTATGTAAATATGTTGCCCAAGTGTACCCCCATATATCTCTCGAAGTTGCATGATTTCTGTTCAATGAATATCGCAAGTTTGTTATACTATAAGCCACTTTGAATTTCATGAGAAGGCGGTATAGAAAACTCGTTAAATAAAAATAAATAAAATAAAATAACAGAAATTAAAAAGGCTATCAAATTTGGTTGCAGAATAATTTCAATTACCCCAGTATTGATTGGGTAACTGTCTCATCAGGACATGCTAGGGAGGCAAGGTGTCTAGATGCAATAAATGATTGCTTCATTTTTTTTTTTGTTAATTTATATTGTAATTATGGTGGTTTTAGTTTTACTATTTCTTGACTTTCTCCTCTGTTTGATTCAAAGTTTGATTGGAAAGGCAATATAGAAAGTATCTGAATAAAGTAAAGTAAAGTCCTGGAACCAACAGAGAGGAAACTACTTTAGATCTAGTCCTTACTGGTACATAGGACCTGTTGGCAAGGAATAATGCTGATGGGGCCACCAGGAAATAGTGATCACAATGTCATTACTGAAAGGAGGATGTTAAAGAAAATTACTGCTGCATTTGTTAGAAAAAACTAAAAAGAGCAGTTGACAGGAACAAAAGTTGTATGAGGTATGAACATTATTTAAAACAACTATTTTGAAAGCCCAGGCAAAATATATTCCACATATTGATTGTAAGAAGGCCAAACAATGGTCAGTGTGGTTTAATGGTGAGGTGGAAGAGGCAGTGAGAACCCAAAGGGCATCTTTCAGAAAATGGAAAATAGGGATGGGAAAATAGGGAAAATAGGGATGGGAAAATAGGGAAAATAGGGATGGGAACAAGCATTGGCAAGTTAGAAGTGAAAAAGTAATAAGGCAAGCCAAGAGAGACTGAAAAGAAGCTTGCTATAGAGACAAAACTTAATGCTAAAAGCTTTATCAAGTACATTGAGAGCAAAAAGCCTATGAGGGAGTCAGTTGGACTACTAGATAACCAAGAGCAAAAAAGAGTTCAGGGAAGATAAGGTAATAGCAGTAAAGGTAAATGATTTCTTTTCTTCAGTCATTACTCAGGAGGATGCTGTGATCATACCCATACTGGAAACCTTTGATGGTGATGATTCAGAGCAACTAGAACACATCACTATGGAGATTACGTGCCTAAGTACTGGCATTTTAGTCATTTACCCATGTAAACGGCCTCTTATAAAATACATACTAGCATAAAACTATGCATACTGTTTGCATCATATGTACTTTCACTGTGGTTGTGCACATGAGCAGAGTTTTTTCAGAGTGTAGATGAAGTGTGTAAGTACCTGCATGGATTACAGAATACTATGATTTATGCACTTACTTGCAAAGAGTCAGGTGTGGTAATTTACACTAGTTTCAGGACTAGTGCAAGTCATCATGCCTTAACTTAAGATGCATTCTCTGCCACATCTACTAGTATTTTATAAGGTGAAATAGGTGCATACTTGACTTGATAAAATAGGCATAAAATACTTACATGAAAATGCATGTTAACTAGGCATGACTTAATAAAATTATCCTCTATGGGGTATTTTTATATAGGATCACCTATTTTTAGGTACCAACAATGCATCTAAATATTGGCATCTTAGTTATTTATGCGGGTAAGTGGCCTCTTATAAAATACAGACTAGTGTAAGTGTATGTGTGTTTGCATTGTGCTTACTTTCACTGTGGTCATGCACATGGATGAATTTTGGACAGAGCATAGACGGAGTATGCATGTACTCATATTGATTAGAAAATACTATAATTTACATCTGTACTCTACAGCTGGTGTAAATGTCTGCACCTTGATTTTAGCATGTTCTCTGCCACTTATGCTAATATTTTATAAAGTCAGGTATGCATGTATTTGATGTTATAAAACAGACATAAAATATGAGTGTGAAAACATGCGTTAACTAGATGTGACTTTATAAAATTACCCTCCACATGTAATATATCAAATTGACCGACTAAAGAGCAGCAAATTATCAGGACCAGATGGTATTCATCCTAGAGTTCTGAAAGAGCTCAAATATCAAACTGCTAACCTATTACTAGTAATCTGTAACCTATCATTTAAAACAGACATGATATCCGAGGACTGGATAGTGCTGGCATTATCACTGGCCAATCTGTATATTCAGTGACACTTCCTATATGGATAATGGTGCTGAATATACAAATGAAGTTAAGCTGAAAATATGGCCCTCTATTTTTATAGACTGCCATAAACGGGATAGGCCTGATCTCATTTGGGTGGATGAGTGCTTGGAAGAGAGAGAGATGGAAAGTTTGTACCAATATAAAATACCTATGAATGTAGGGCTTTGAAACATGTCTTCCCCTGCCCTTCAAGACCCAGAATGGAAACAGTGTGGTCTCCCCTAACACAACTGGAACCCTTGGATATATCATAGTAACATAGTAAGTGACGGCAGATAAAGACCAGTATGGTCCATCTAGTCTGCCCAACAATATGGCAGGAGTAGGTGCACCCCTTCCCAAGTCTTTTAGGGAGTAGGTGCACTCCTACCCATGTCTTTGCTTAGTGGTGCACCCACCAGGAGCATGTGCACACCTCCCCATGTCTTCACCCCTCCCCATATCTTTGTTTCTTTGTTTGTTTAGGGGTGAACACACCGCTCCTCCCCCCATCGCTCCATGTAGAACACCCCTATTTGTTGAGAAATTAGATGGTTCAGTATATTTTGATTTAATCTTGTTGCTGTAAAGTGATCCACAGTGTCTGTCCCAGGCCACTTTGAATTCCGTCACTGTGTTTGTCCCTACCACCTCCATCGGGAGGGCATTCCAAGCATCCACCATCCTTTCAGTAAAAAAGTATTTCCTGACATTGCCTTTCAATTTACTACCTTGCAGCTTCATGTTATGCCCTCTAGCTTTACAGCTTCCCCGTCTCTGGAAGAGGTTATATCTCTTTAAGTATTGTAGAGGTTAAGTGTGAGGTTAAGTGCAAGGTTAAGTGTCAACGGATCACTTTAAGGGTTGAGGGATTATAATGTTCTTGGTTCATAATCACTCTATGGCCTTTATTCTGCTCTAATAAAAATATACATCAACCAGTCTGTCATTACAGTGGACAAAGGAAGAAACAGGCCAGCATAAAGAACCATATAAGGAAATATCATATATTATAAGCCTTAGCAAAGTGTATGCTTGGATTGAAGGATCCATGCAGAGACTTTTTGCAGAAGGCACATACACAGGAAACCATGCAAAGCTGGGCCGTTAGTCCTGAAGACAGTAGACGGTTGACAGGTGGTGAGTATAACCAAGACAGAGGCCTGAGGGATGTTGAAACAGGAACAGAGGGGTCAGAGAGGTCAGCAGCAGGAAATGAAGGGAGGGGGGAGAAAAGACACAGAGAGGCCTCACAGAGGGATGAATGTGGAGACTGCATACACGGAAGCAAAAAACGTATATATGTAACACGACTATTGTACTCGGTGGGAGGAGGGATTCTGATGTCTGATGACTGACAGAAATTCTCCTCTCCTGCCTGTATTGTTCATCAGTAATCTAATAAACAGAGATTCTGATTGCACCTGTACTGACTTTTGAATCTGGACTATACAGGAAATTAGTGATAATTAGTAATCGGTCTCTTGTAAGTAACAGGGCCTTACAATTGGTGCCGAACACCCGGGATTGGGCTACGGGTGAGTCTTTATGACCAAGATACAAATTTAAAGATTTGGATTCCCGTCAAGAAAAAAGAGGGAGGTACGTAAAGATTTGGATTCCCCTCAAGAAAGAAGAGGGAGGTACGTTCCCGGTGTGTAGTAGAGACCGGAGGAGAAGAAGTGAGTGACGGTTTCCCTAGGAAGACGGCGGCTGTAACGACGGCGTCGTGAGTATAAGTATTTTTAACCAAGCTTGGTAAGTGTTGTTTAATTTTTGTTTTTGTTATATGAATAAAGTGTAAGAATAATTTGCTGTTATAAACTGGGACTGAATGATAAGTGATTGAGACAGTACGTGTTGTCTGACACGAAGCGTGTGTGTGTTCTTGCTCACGGTTCCATACCTCCGCGAGGAGATTGGCTGGGCTTGAACGAAGCGAATTCTTGTTTGAAAGGTGTCCTGGACATTTCGTGCACTTCCTTCCTCTGTAAATAAAGAGGGTGGGTATTGAGACCCTTAAATAAAAGGTTGCACGTAGGAATCATGTCTCTGTTTAGGAGAAAGAAAGATGGCAATCAGGACATAATGGTAAATCAAGTTTCCCCAGTGACTCCGGTCGAACGGATGATGAGAGATAATCCCTTATTAGGAAAGGAAATAGAGAAAGTTTTGTCTATTTTCACCCCCACACAGTGAAAACACCAGATTTACTGATTATAGGCTGAGGGACAGTGAAGGAGAATAAAAGATTGTTTTCTTTTTTTTTGTTTTAGAACAATGGAAGAAATCTCCTTATCTGGGATGCTCTCAGACCAGAGAGGGCGACAATTAGATCAATTGAAAAGAACTAGTCTAGTTACATAACAGTGTACACATCAATTGTAATTATGGAGTTCTGAACTTTGAGGTTTGTTCTTTGAACATTGCCAGTCACCTGGCCAGTGCCTGGCTGTGTTTAATGAATAATTGCTCCTATATGTCGCCTGATGAAAGCTAATTGCCTGCAGCAGGATGGTTGCTTGTTTCAGCTAGAGGGAGGGAGAAAGGCTGCTAAGGCATTTCTTCTGGGAATGGATGCATTACCTAGAGGAAACTCTCGATTGAGCAGTCTTTCTTGTTTGTTTAAATAAAGGATTTATTCAGTCGAAACAGGAGATGAAGTTCAGAACTCTTTTGGTGAAGTATTTTTTCATCTGTAATTAGCTTGCTAGCTTTCTAGGTACGGAAATGACGCTGAGAAAAAAAAACTGTTTAGCCATTCTATGTGTGATGTATTTTTAGTTATAAATTGTTATGAATGAATGAATGAATGGGAAGATCTTCCATGCTTTGATATATGATTATTGTTTTGTGGTAATAGATATTCTGGAAACAAAATTGGTAATAGAGGAACAATAACAGCTATGATACCTGCAGAGTGTGATTCAAAAAGTTACTTTGCTTTTGAAGCAAAAATTACCAGTGCAGCCGTTTCCCTTCTCCGTTTCCCTTCTGGAAGTGCCTGGTTTAGTATAACACTCACGCAATCAATGCTTTCTTAATTTGATTTTATGATCTCTGAAATTGAACTGCTTAGAATTCTTTGCTACTGATACAACAGGGGAAAAACTGTTTCCGTTTTTCCGTTGTCCTTCAAAGTAGAGGTTAAGATCCCTGCAGGATAATGTGGTATTCGGAGCAGATTGCAACTTGAGAATGATTTAAATCCTGAGTGAATAAGAAGTTAATCATGTTTGGATTTTGTTATGATTGTATATGCTATTAAGCAAAATTAAAAGTTAAACAGGGATTTTATATATTATGGCAAGCACCTCATGGAGGTCGAGGTTAGCTGTAACTCTCAGTGATTGAAATAACTTAAAAAGGGAAGTGTTTGCATTCTAGATGTCCACCAGTCTTTTCATGAAAAAAGTATCAGTTTTAAATGTCTGCTTCCCCGAACTGTAAGATTCAGGGTAAATTACTGTGTGTGTTGTTACAGGCCAGTGCCATCATTGGCGTTCCCTCATCTTCCCAGTTTTTATTTGCTACGATATTGGATTTTAGGATAAATTCACCTGTTTTTAAAGTTATGTGTTAGTGTCCAGAGCAAAAGTGTACTTTGTACTTTTTTGGAAGTCTTTTAAATTTCAGTTCCAGGAGTTCTGTCTTTAGTTGCTGTTTAGAATGAGCACATATATCCATTCAAAACTACACCAATTAAGTTAGTGGGACTGGGACACTGTTTAAGAATCTAAATTTATATTTTCTGCCTCCCATTTGTTTGACTTTTAACAATTGTTTTAGAAACAGGATTAGTTGTTGTGTGTGAGCAGCAATCCCAGAACGCAATCCAAGAAGAAGAAGGGGGGAGGGAAATAGCATTCTTTTTGTTTGTACTTGTAGAATTTCAGGCAACTGAATTGGTGGAGCGAGTGAAAGACATTCTGATAAGAAGTTATTTCAGATCTGATGCAGCACACCTGTGGACAACAGCGACCCCTACTGCAACTACATAATGCTGACTTTTGTGTGACCTTTTGAACTGGTTCAAGCTTGTTTGCAATTTATATAGGATGGTATAATGGTATAAACAGTATTGTGTGTTCTCTCCTTCTGCTCTCTCTCTGGAGAGTGGCGGGTATCTGCTGCATTATGTTTTAAATGCTGTCATGTATCCAAGAATATCAGGGTTTCACTGCTGTTGTACTTAATCCTTTTTATCGGGTGGCTACTACACAGTCTGTATCTAGCCCACCATTGTCACCGTTGCTTCCCCCTTTGCTGCCCACTTGAATGATACTGACACTTGGACTCATGTCAGTCAGTTGAAGGTTTCTCCAACGGTCAGCTCTGTTTGATCTACTTCCTTCCTGTATGAACTGTTGCTGACCAAGATAATTGCTGCCAAACCTGCTCCTTGGGACACCATCTGTTTCCTTCATCCTGATGGACAATTAGTTTTACTTCTGCATGTTCATAGTACAACCCACATCTCCAAAGAAGTTCTCAATCAAACCCTGCCTTGAACTGAATTCTTATTGGAACATTCTGCTGAACTTTTTGATACCCTTGTGTTTTCCATTGCTATTATACGTAGGTTAGATGCTGGACTTCCTTGATACCTTTCCAGACCCCTGCCATAACTGCTGAACTTGGTATGGCTATACGCCGTCTGCAATGCTTACTGTATGTTCAAATGAAAGCTGTTATTGATTCTTTTAGTAAGTTGTCAGAGTCATTGGAGCAAAATACACAAATGACTCTGCAAAAATAGACAAGTGCTAGATTTGCTCCTTGCTTCTGAATGAGGCCTTTGTTCTTTTATTAATGCCACTATTTGTTGTACAGTCATAGCGAATCATTCAGTATTTGTGCTTAATGCTATGGATAAAATACGCCACCTGTTAGATTTACATATTGATGACTTTAAGGGAGGACTGAATGTAGGTAATTGGTTAACATGCCATACACATGTGAATGCTTCCTATGCCACGGTCCCCACTTCTGAATTCTCTGACTTGGTCTTATCTCCTCCACAATAAAAAAAAAAAAAAATGGGGGAGTTGTAGAGGTTAAGTGCGAGGTTAAGTGTTAGTTAAGTGTCAACGGATCACTTTAAGGGTTGAGGGATTATAACGTTCTTGGTTCATAATCACTCTATGGCCTTTATTCTGCTCTAATAAAAATATACATCAACCAGTCTGTCATTACAGTGGACAAAGGAAGAAACAGGCCAGCATAAAGAACCATATAAGGAAATATCATATATTATAAGCCTTAGCAAAGTGTATGCTTGGATTGAAGGATCCATGCAGAGACTTTTTGCAGAAGGCACATACACAGGAAACCATGCAAAGCTGGGCCGTTAGTCCTGAAGACAGTAGACGGTTGACAGGTGGTGAGTATAACCAAGACAGAGGCCTGAGGGATGTTGAAACAGGAACAGAGGGGTCAGAGAGGTCAGCAGCAGGAAACGAAGGGAGGGGGGAGAAAAGACAGAGAGGCCTCACAGAGGGATGAATGTGGAGACTGCATACACGGAAGCAAAAAACGTATATATGTAACACGACTATTATACTCAGTGGGAGGAGGGATTCTGATGTCTGATGACTAACAGAAATTCTCCTCTCCTGCCTGTATTGTTCATCAGTAATCTAATAAACAGAGATTCTGATTGCACCTGTACTGACTTTTGGATCTGGACTATACAGGAAATTAGTGATAATTAGTAATCGGTCTCTTGTAAGTAACAGGGCCTTACAGTATTTAAAGGTCTGAATCATATCTCCCCTGTCCCTCCTCTCCTCCAGAGTGTACATATTTAGGTCTTCAAGTCTCTCCTCATAAGGCTTCTGACGCAGGCTCCAAATCATTTTGGTCGCCTTCCTCTGAACAGCTTCCATTCTTTTTACATCCTTTGCAAGATACGGTTGCCAAAGCTAAACACAGTATTCCAAGAGAGGCCTCACCAGAGACTTATACAGTGGTACTAGTACCCCTTCCTTTCTGCTGGTAATTCCTCTTCGAATGCAGCCCAACATCCTCCTGGCTTTTGCCACTGCCTTGTCGCACTGTTTTGCCACCTTGAGATCTACAGAAATAATCACACCGAGGTCTTTCTCCTGCTCCGTGCACACCAACCTCTCGCCCCCTATCGTGTACATTTCCCTTGGATTTCTGCTACCCAATGCATGACACTGCACACTTCTTCGCATTAAATCTTAATTGCCAAGCATCAGACCATTCCTCCAGCTTTTGCAGATCCCTCCTCATGTAAAGCACTCCCTCGGGGGAGTCCACTCTGTTGCAAATTTTAGTGTCATCTGCAAAAAGACAGACTTTTCCATTCAGTCCTTCAGCAATATCACTCACAAATACATTGAACAGTGCCGGGCCTAGGATCGAACCTTGAGGCACCCTGCTAATCACCTTCCTTTCATCCGAGTGAGCTCCATTTATCATCACCTTCTGTCGTCTGTCAGTCAACCAATTTCTGGTCCAGTTTACCACCGTGGGACCCATCCCCAAACTACTGAGTTTATTGATAAGCCTCCTATGAGGGACAGTATCAAAGGCTTTGCTGAAATCCAGGTAGATGACATCCATCGCGTGTCCTTGATCCAGTTCTCTGGTCACCCAATCAAAGAACTCAATGAGATTTGTCTGACAAGATTGTCCCTCGGTAAAACCATGTTGCCTCAGATCCTGTAACCCGCTGGTTTTGAGAAAGTTCACTATTCGCTCTTTCAGGAGCTTCTCCATTACTTTTCCCGCCACCAAGGTAAGGCTCACGGGCCTGTAAGTTTGACACTTCTTCCCAGAAAAAGTTCCCAGGGGATCAGCTTCACATAAAAGTATCCTATAATGGCCCTGAAATTATTGGTTGGGATTTCCTTCTCTCCCAAGAGATCTGTGTCCAGCTTTCAATCATGAGAGCCATCTTCTCTGAGGACATTGTAATAGATCTCTTTAGTTATGTTTCAGAATTTCCCAGAATCCTGATGTTGGACATCCTCTGTAGTATTTTTGAGTTCAAAACTTGTTACTACTCACTACAGTATTTAAGTATATAACTTTTCATGTGCATGTCTTGAGTTGGAAGAGTTGGTGACTTTCTCTTATTCAGTAAAAAGTATAATGCACATCATAAACATTTACCATATAGCACACTGCGGAAGTACCTGCGGCTTTTCAACAGGTAGCCAGGATCCAGAAAGCGGAACAGTGAATGAGCCATGTGGACCAGCAACCTGTAAGTTGGAATGTCTGCCATATCAGTTAGTCTTGATAGTGTGGAATTTAATTCCCTGGAAACTTCCTAAATTCTCATAGAATTCCTGACCCCTTGGGACTGTGCCTGGATTTAAATATGAAAATCTTAACTGCAGCAGTCTTTCCTGGCTTTCCAATTACCATAGGATTTTGTTTAAAAGCCTGAAATAGCTAAAGCATGCACTGTCGAGGTCATCTATTGCAATGGTCAATTCATATCCAGCACAAGAACTGAGGCCAAAATTTGACAGAAATGAACAATGATTTATGTCAGGGCCATCAACCCTTAGTGCCACTCCCTTTTCTTTGGGATTGTCTAGCCTATTTTAGTAATCATGTAGGGACTGATTCTATAATGCATGCATGGAAAGTTATGCATTAGAAGAGCTCATAAGGTCTTATATGCATGAATGAATGGGCATTTACACGTGTGTTTAGGTATTCACTATCCTATAAGTGTGGGTGTATGTCCCATCACATGTAAAGAAACATAGAAACATAATACCAGAAAAAGACTATATCGCCTATCTAGTCTGCCCTTCCTTATCAACTACTATAGTTCCTTTTTTTCCTTAAGAGATCCTCTGTGTTTGTCCCATGCTTTCTTGAATTCAGATATTGCCCTCGTCTCTAATACCTCCACTGGGAGAATATTCCATGCATTCACCACTTTTTCCATAAAGAAATATTTCCACATATTACTCCTGAGTCCATCCCCTTTCACCTTCATCCCATTTCCCCTTGCTGCAAAGCTTTCTTTCAATTGAAAGAGGTTCCCCTGCTATGCATTTATGCCACGTAGATATTTAAACATTTCTATCATATCTCCTCTCTCCCACTTTTCCTCTAAAGTATACATATTGAGATCTTTAAGTCTGTCCTGATATGCATTATAACAAACTCACTAACCATTTTACCATTATAACAAACTCAATAACCTCTGCACTGACTCCATCCTGTTTATATCCTTTTGAAGGTGCAGTCTCCAGAATTGCACACAATACTCCAAATGAGGTCGCACCAGAGACTTATACAGAGGCATTATCACCTCCTTTTTCCTGCTGGCCATTCATCTCCTTATGTACCCAAGCATCCTTCTAGCTTTCGTCGTCATGCTTTTGTACTTTCGGTTTGGATGAGCATAAGAGCAGAGCTTGGGCGGAGAGTAGGCGGGGCCTAGCTTTACACGTGTTTTGGTACAATCTTGGCGTGGACATTTACATCTGCCTTAGAGCAAGCATAACTGTGGCAGCTAGGCTAAAGCACGTCTTTATGCTCATATTTTATAAAGTAAAGTACATGCATTCTTTACTTTATAGGATAGGTCAAAATACATGTATGGCAATGCCCATTAAATCATTAAATTAGGCAACCCTTACAGAATTAGTCTCGTAGAATGCATCAACTCGCCATGGCATGGATGTCTAGTCTAACTGTGCTGAAAAGGAAGCAATTCAGGTTTTAAAGTCTTCTAATTTCTCTCCAGAAAATCAATTAGGAATTTTGTGAAGCAGTGCAAATTTTTCTGGTCGAGGATAAAAGGCTTAAAAGTATTCCATTATTTAAAGAGTATACAGACTCTTCCCAGTGGGGAGAGAGAGAGCAACAAAGTCAAGCTGAAACGTCATGGCTTTCTGGCATCTTCTATTTTAAATCTGCAACTTTGGTACAACAGTGCAACCCGAGGGGGTGTAAGTAAGCAAAAACAAAAACAAAAACAAGCAGGTGTGGCAGAACACTGTTTTCCTTGTGGTGGCCAAGCTCCGCCCCTAGGCCAGCCAAACTCTGCCCCTACGTCAGCCAAACTCCATGGTTTATGCTTTCTTAAAACTTTATATCACCTTTCCAAAAAAAGAGAAGCAGTTTACAAAATCAATTAAAATCAAATACATTAAAGAAAATGAAAGAGGAATGCCAGCTCACAGACAGGAACATTCAGAAAATTAATACAAGAGTACACAGCAAGACAAAACAACCAGCTGTGGTGGCACCTTATTCCCTACTATCCTCTACCCAGTCATAAAGGTAAATCAAAGAAACGCTTAAACAGATATGTTTTTAAATCGCTCTTGAAGCTTTTAGATGAATTAGCTAGCTGGAGGTGAGAGGGAAGTCTGTTGCAAAGGGAAGGGGCGACAGACAAAAATGGAGAATGACACTTGACTTCAAATCTCACCTTCAGTGGTGACGGTTTGCAAAGTCTGTTGTCACACAGTGAGTGAAGACTGCATGAGGGGGAATAATGAGAAGAAAGATATACAGGAGCCTCATTCTGCAAAACTTTAAAGTTGAAGGATAGGATTTTGTACTGGATGCGTGATGTAATTGGAAGCCAATGATGGTGTAATAATAGCAGTATGATGTGGTCGTATTTGATTTCAGGATAAAGCGGGATATAAATCCTTTTAAATAAATAAATGAATAAATATTTACCAGCTTTATAAAGGAGTTGGACTGCCATGTTTTGTACTGATTGAAGGTGTTTCCAATTGTACTCAGGAAGACCAGCATATACAGTGTTGTAGTAGTCCAACCGGGATATTGTGCTGCTCAGAATGACAGTGGTCTGAACAGGGAGGTCAAAGTAGGAGTGGATAGCATGGAACCGACAGAGTACTGAAGGAAGATCGCATTACAGAGTCTGTTTGCTGAGAAAAAGACAGATCAGAATCAATGATACCACCAAGATATCTAAAAGAGGAAGTTAGTGTGATATTGGAGCCATTCAATATAGGACTGATGGAGGGAGTATGCTATGAGCCTGTGAGCCAAGTAGCTGTTGTTTTACCAGGGTTGAGCCAAAGACAGTTATTCAGAAGCCATCGGACTACTTTAGGCAGAAATTAATCTTATCTGGGTTAATAGGGTCTACATGAGTAATGAGCAGGATGTCTTCTGCATACGAGTAAGAAGTAATTTCTGATTCCTGGATCATAGTTGATAAGGTGCTCATAAAAATATTGAACAGAAGGGGGAAAGTACCAATCCTTGTGGAGCTCTACATGGGAGGGAAAATGAAGAACCTGTGGACACTTGAAAAGAGTGGTCAGCTAAAAATGATTGGAACTAGGCTAGAGGCTTGTCATGGAGACCGATATCAAAAAGGTAGGAAAATAGCAGATCATGGTTGACAAGGTCAAAAGCATCTGAAAGATCTAAGAAAACTGCCAATATCAGGTCACCTCTGTCCAGAATGTTACAGATGGTACTCGACATGGAGGTGAGAATAGTTTCCGTATTATGGTAAGGCCTGAATCCAGACTGATGAGTGTGAAGAATGGAGAGGGTTTCAACATGTGATGATAACTGGGAGAATATCCAATGTTCAGCAAGTATTGATATGAATGCAATGTTGGAAACTGGGCAAGAATTGGCAGGGGATAATTGATCAAAGTTGGATTTTTTCAGAAGGCGATGAATAATTGTTTTCTTCCAAAGTTCAGGAAACAGGCAGAGAGACTATGAATATTAGTAAATACATAAAGGGGATTAATCCAAGCAATTCTTCAGACAGCCAGGAGGAAGGAATAGGGTCTAAAAGGGAAGTAGTTTTCCTAACAGTGTCAATAGGTTTTCACAGTGCAATGTCAGTGATCAGAATAAAGGAAGATCATAAATGAACTGGGAATATAGATACAGGGAAAGAGAATGGTGATGGGGCAGGAAGATTACTTCACAAATCTTCAATTTTGGAGTGGAAAAATGAAGCCATATTATTAGCTGAAGGCCCTTGCTAAGAATTAGATGTGATAGTATGAACTGAAGAAAGTTGAGACACTAAGAAGAAAACAATCTTTGGACAGTGTGAGATAGCATATAGAGTAACATAGTATATGACAACAGATAAAGACCATCATGGGTCCATCTAGTCTGCCCAGCAAGGTGGCGAGAGTAGGTGCACCTGCCCTTCCGTGCAGGTCACCCCTCTCCATGCCCCTGTCTAGGGATGTACCTACCACTCCGTGCAGGTCACCCCTATTTGTTGAGACAGCAGAAACATTTAAGATTATTTTGATTTTATCCTGTTGC
Source organism: Ichthyophis bannanicus (assembly GCA_033557465.1). Classification (NCBI taxonomy): domain Eukaryota; kingdom Metazoa; phylum Chordata; class Amphibia; order Gymnophiona; family Ichthyophiidae; genus Ichthyophis; species Ichthyophis bannanicus. The sequence goes on along the minus strand of CM066031.1, from coordinate 1,117,117,230 downwards.
TATAAAGGGATCCACTGTCTCTGTCCCATGTCATTTTGAATTCCGTCACTGTATTTGCCCACATCACTTCTATCGGGAGGGCATTCCAAGCATCCATCACCTTTTCAGTGAAAAAAGTATTTCCTGGCATTGCCTTTGAGTTTATGCCCTTGAGGCTTCATGTTATACCCTCTAGATTTGCAGCTTCCCCGTCTTTGAAAAAGGTTTGTTCATTAATACTCTATAAATATTTAGAGGTCTGTGTCATATCTCCCCTGTGGCTCCTCTCCTCTAGAGTATACATATTTAGGTCTTCAAGTCTCCTCTCATATGCCTTCTGATGCAGATTCTAAATCATTTTGGTCACCTTCCTCTGAACCGTTTCCAGTCTTTTTATATCCTTTGTGAGATATGGTCTCCAAAATGAACACAATATTCCAAGTGAGGCCTCACCAGTGACTTGTACAGTGGCATTAGTACTTCCTCCTTTCTGCTGGTAATTCCTCTCAGTATACAACCCAGCATCCTTCTGGCCTTGGCCACTGCTTGTCACACTGTTTCGCCACTTTGAGATCCTCAGGAACAATCACTCTGAGGTCCTTCTCCTGGTCCATGCACACCAGCTTCTTGCCCCCTATTGCATACAATTCCCTTGGATTTCTGCATCCCAAGTGTATGACACTGCACTTCTTCACATTAAATCTTAACTGCGAAGCACTGGACCATTCTTCCAGCTTTTGTAGATCTTTCCTCATGTTATCCACTCCCACAGGGGAATCAACTCTACTGCAAATTTTCATGTCATCTGCAAAAAGACAAACTTTTCCTTTCAGTCCTTCAGCAATATCACTCAAAAATACCTTGAACAGTACTGGTCCCAGGACCGATACCTGGGGCACCCCGTTAATCACCTTCCTTTCATTCAAGTGAGTTCCGTTTATCATCAACCTCTGTCATCTGTCAGTCAACCAATTTCTGATCCAGTTCACCACCTTGGAACCCGTCCCCAGGCTCTTCAGTTTATTGATAAGCCTCCTATGAGGAAAAGTATCAAATGCTTTGTTGAAATCTAGGTCGATCTCATCCATCGCATGCCCTTGATCTAGTTCTCTGGCCACCCAGTCAAAGAATTCAATCAGATTTGTTTGGCATGATCAGCCTTTGGTAAAACCATGTTGCCTCGGATCATGCAACCTATTGGTTTTGAGAAAGTCAACTATTCTCTCTTTTCCCACCACCAAGGAAAGGCTTACTGGCCTGTAGTTTGCCAATTCTTCCCTATTAATTTAATTTAATGATTATTTATTTATATATACCGCTCCTTCCATTGATCAGGTGCGGTTTCCATATAACAACAATAAACAGGGTGAACTGTTTTTACATATAACAATTTGTAGTTAGGTAATTACAGTTAACAAGTAACAATTAACAATTAACAATTAGAGAACTATGTACAGTTGAACAGAAGTAAATTATATACATATTTTTGTTTTTCATCTTTCTTAATCATTTTGTCTAAGGGTTACAGCGCTTCATTCTTTTGTTGAATAGTGTATTACCTTGGGTAGGATTATCCCATATCTAGCTGGGGGGTGAGAGATGGGCTGATCATAGATCCAAAATGCTTTGTGAATAAAAATGTTTTGAGTTTTTTTCTGAACTCTATTATATCAGGTAATTGTCTTAATTCTATTGGGATTGTGTTCCACAAGATGGGGGCTGCATGGGAGAAGGCTTTCTTGTTAGTGGATTTATTGGCTCTAATGAATTCTTTTGGTGGGGTTAATTTATTTAGCTGGTCTCTCCTTTGGAGATTATGGGTGGGTTCTATTTTGATAAGGTTATTTATGGACAGGGGTGCTGTTTTTGTTATGGCTTTGTAGGTGGTTAGGATAGTTTTGTATTCTATTCGGCTTTGAATCGGGAGCCAGTGTAGATATTCTAAAATCGGGGTTATGTGTTGGAAAGGTGGGGCTTTCGTAATGGTTCTTGCTGCTGCGTTTTGTGCTAATTGGAGTTTCTTTAAGGCTTCTTTAGTTACGCCAAGTAGGGTCTGATTTGCGAAGTCAAAATGTGGGGTTATGATTGCTTGTATGACGCGTTGAAAATCCTGTAAGTGCATTAGTGGGCGGAGTTGCTTTAGCATTTTTAGTTTAAAGTAAACTTTTTTTGTTATATTCCTTACATGTGTGTCCATACTGAGGTGTTTATCCAGTATAACACCCAGGTAGCATATTTCAGATTTTAGTATGATATTGTTATTTTGTAATGTAATATGAGTGGGAGGAATGAATGTTGTGCATTTAGTTACTATTAGCGCTTCTGTTTTTGAGTGATTAATGTACAGATTGTTTTCATTTAGCCAGATGTTGATTTCAGTGAGGCAGTCGTTAATGAGTTTTATAGGGATATTTGGGATTTTGAATGGGACATACATCATTATGTCGTCCGCATACAGGTGATAGAGGACATTGAATTTTTTAAATTTTACAGATGTGTTTTAAATATATGTTAAAAAGTAACGCTGACAGTGCTGAGCCTTGTGGGAGGCCTATTTCTTGTTTGTATGTTTTTGATGTGAGGTTCCCGATTTGTACCGTTTGAGCTCGGTTTGTTAGATAAGAAGTAAACCATTTTAGAACAGTGGATTTTATACCTATTTGTTTAAGTTTATTAATCATTGTTGAATGGTGAACGCTGTCGAAGGCTGCAGAAACATCAATGAATATGAGTAAGAATGCTTGTTTGGGTTTGTCTATTCCCCTCACAAGTGTATCAATTAGCACTGTTAGGAGTGATTCTGCTCCGTGTCTTGGGCGAAACCCGTATTGCTGGTCGTCAAGTGGTGCTGAGCTATCAATGAACTCCTGTGTTTGAATTTGTACGTTTTTTTCAATTAATTTGGCCATAAACGGAATACTTGATATGGGTCTACTCTATAAGAATTAGGTGATGATTTGTCAAGGGTGGTGTTTTTTAGGATTGGGCGGATCTGTGCGTGTTTTAGTGTGGAGGGTAGGTATCCGGTTTTTAGGGAGAGATTTATTATTGGGAGGATGAATTGAGAGAGTACAGGTATGGAGTTCTTTATCCAGGTTACTGGACAAGGGTCCAGTAGTGAGGTTGTAGTATTAATGTTTGTGATGATGGATTTGAGCTCCACCTTGGTTAAGGGTTGAAATTCAGACCATTCGTCTGTGTTATGTAGTTGCGAAGTATCTACTGGTTTAGGTTGTAGGGGGTGATACGTTATCTTGTTCATGTAGTAATTTGCCAGTGTCTGTGGGGTAATGTCTGTGATTTCATTGGTGGAGTTGTGATTATTATTTGTCAGTTTTTGGACTATTGAAAAAAGTTCTCTAGGTCTGTTTATTGCGTTGTTTAAGATGGAGGCGTGGTAATTTTTCTTAGCATTATTTATTGCGTCTTTATACTTGTTAAGGTGTGTGAGGTATGAATCTTTTGTAATTGCGTTTTTATTTTTCCTCCATTTATCCTCAGCTTTTCTTAAGTTCTTTTTCATTAAATTTAGGTCTTTATTGTACCAGGGGGCTTGACCATCTTTAGAGTGCGTGTTTTTCTTATTTATTTGTTTTTTAGCTGCAGCGTTATTGATGGTTTTGTGCCAGTTTGTTACACTATTACCACTTTTATGAAGCGGCACCACATCAGCCCTCCTCCAGTCCTGTGGAACTTCTCCTGTCTCTGAGGATCTATTAAAAACATCCTTTAAAGGCCGTGCAAGAACTTCTCTTAGCTCTTTCAGTATCCTGGGATGTATCCCATCCGGTCCCATGACATGTTCACTTTGTTTTGCAAGCTGTTCAAACACATCATCTTCTGTGAATGGTGTGGTAGCTACTCCATTCCCATTTGTATATTTGCCAATCACAGGGGGTCCTTCTCCAGGATTTTCTTTAGTTAAAACAGAATAGAAGTATTTGTTTAGCATTTTCGCTTTTTCAGTGTCACTTTTCACAAATCCGTTCTCGGCACTTTTGAGTCTTGCAATTCCATCTCTGATCTTCCTCTTCTCCCCAGTATACCAGAAAAAGGTTTTATCATCACGCTTTAGATCTTTAGCCATCTTTTCTTCTACCTTTGATTTTGCTATCCTTATTTCTCTTTTTGTCTCTTTTAGCTTTATCCTGTATTGTTTTCTGTGTTCCTCTGTTTGTGAACTTCTGAATTTTGTGAAAGCTGTGGTTTTTGCCTTTATTTGTGCAGCCACTTTTTGGAGAACCAAATAGGTTTCCTTTTCCTCTTGTTTTTATTGACTTTCTTTTTCTATGTATTTGTTGCCCCTTATTTTGCTCCCTTTAGTTTAGCCCATTGCAATTCCACTTCCCTTATCCCCTCCCACCCAGCCAACTCCTCCTTCAGGTACTTAGCCATTTTACTGAAGCCAGCGTATTTGAAGTCTAGGACTTTGAGCTTGCTGTGATTGGACTCTGCCTTGGCTTTTATCTCAAACCACACCGTGTCATGATCTTTGCTGCTCACATGGGCACCCAACCAGACATTCGACATGCTATCTCCATTGGTGAGTACTAAATCCAGCATCAATCTTTCCGTGGTCGGTTCCATCACCATTTGTCTAAGCAATGCATCTTGGAAGGCATCCACAATCTTTTTACTTCTTTCCAGATTTGCAGAAGAAATACTCCAATCCGCATTGGGTAGATTAAAGTCACCCAATATGATCACTTTCCCCTTCATGGCTACCTTTGTAATATCAATAATCAATTTCTTCAGTTTGAGTTGGAGGCATGTAGACTACACCAGTTTGGATGACAGTACCATCTCCTCTTTCCAACACAATCCACAGCGTTTCTTCTTTTCCACATGTCCCCCTGCTTTTCAGTAGCTTTAATATTGCTTTTGACATATAGGGCTACTCTCCTCCTTTACTTCGTTCTCTATCTCTCCTAAATAAATTATAGTTAGCTATGGTTATATCCCAGTCATATGACTCGTTAAACCATGTTTCTGTAATAGCCACAATGTCCAAGTCCATTTCCACCATTAGGGCTTCCAGGTCAAGAACTTGGTTGGCTAGGCTTTGAGCATTTGTGCTCATTGCTTTCCAGCATTTGTTGAGTGACTTGCCTGTATTTTGCATGGATTTTGTTCTACACACCTCTTCCCATTTGCCACTGATGTGTGGGTTAGGGTTAATAGTGTGGTTGTTTCCAATGTTATTATATTTTTGCTGTGAGTGACATCCTGAACTTGTTCTTTGTCTGTCACCCCCTTTCCCTAGTTTAAATGTCTGTCCACATAATGCCTGAATTTTTCACTTAGGATCCGTCCCCTGCGACAGAGAGATGTAGTCCATCAACACAGTATAGCCACTTGTTGTTCCATCTATTTCCCCAGTCGCCTATGTATCTAAATCCTTTTTGTTTGCACCAGGTTTGGAGCCATGTATTAAAGTTTCTTATGCAATGCAGCCTTTCTGCTCCCTTACCAAGAACAAGTAGAATTCTGAGAATGCTCTAGTGCTAACAATGGGTTTGCGTTTCTCTCCCGGAATCTGGAAGTCCCTTTGAACTGTAGAGGCACTGTTTTTAGCCAGGTCATTTGTACCCAAGTAGACGATAACATCAATTTTGGAGTGCTCACTTTCTGCACTAACTATGCCAACAATTTTGTTTGTATTTCTGCTGGCTGAAGAGCCTGGGAGGCATTTGACCATCTTCTCTCCTTTTAACTGTGTTCCCAAGTTGATGCCTCTGATGATGGAATTTCCAAGTAGTAGTACTTTCCTGTTTCCTGATTTTTTTTCTTCATTTTGGTGCATTATCGGTAAATTGGGCACTAACCTTCTCATTTAAGGGCACTTTAGTTTGCACTAATTGGCCACTCTCATTTTCCAGGGAAGAGAAGGCATTATGCAGGGATATCTCTTAATGGAGAGGCTATCTCCATGTTACAGATCGTAACTTACCAGAGCCCACCATGATCCATTTCTTCCTGGGCTGTTTGATTCTTTGTGGAAGCAGTGGTGGATTTTTTAAAATTTATACCCTAGAGGAGGTGTGTTCAATTGCAGCTAATTCTTCCCTGAGTTTAAAAGAATAAAAATTCTTTTTTTGCAGTGGTAATACTAGAATGATAGAAAATGGAAGCTTCTTTAAAGGTTTTTAAAGCTTGAAGCGATCTAATCTTGCGCCATTTATGTTTGGCTTGATGCAGTTGATGCTTAAGTATCTGAGTCCTGGATGGTACCATGGATGGAAACTCCGAGGGTGGACATGGTAGGCTCTTACCGGAGCAAATGAATCTAATGCAGAAGTTAACTTTGAATTCCATAAATAAACCTAAAAGGGTAGGGAAAGTTCATCAAAATTATCAGGGAAAAGACTATCCGTAGAAAGGAATTGTGCAGGGGTTTCAGGGGTTATATGACACTTCCAGATAGATCTAGGATTAAAGTCAGGGGATAACTGTGCCATTTGCAATATGGTTGAGATTTCAAAGATGATTATAAAATGATCTGATCATGGAACCAGGAGCAAGTGTAGTTTCTGCAACTGCAGGGATGAGTTTTGAGAAGTAAATAAATCCAGAGTATGTCCTGCTACATGCATAGGAAAGAAGACATGTTGCTGAAGGCTATGATCTGAAAGGAATCAGCAAAAGCTTTTATTCTAAGCTCTGATGGGTGCATCAAAGTGGATATTAAAGTCACCAAGTAATAGCAGATGAGGATGGCCCCAGAGGAGATCGCTTAGAGACACTTGAAATTGATTCCCTGCTGATGATGTCAGTGAAGGTGAGTAAAGTAATAGCAGGGGTATAGCTCAAACAGACATAAGTTTCAGATATAGAAGTTCTGAATAGGGCAGATGGTTGGGTGGTTGAACCATAACAGGGATGGAATTGCGATGGATAATGGCTACACCAACTCCACGATGAGTGAGGTAGGAAACCAAAATAGCAGAAAAACCTGGGGAAACGCAACAAGAGAGATAAGGATCTTTTCCTTCACGCAACCAGGTCTCTGTAAGGAACAGAAGATCCAGATTGTAGTCTGAAATGAGGTGCGAAATGAGAGTGTGTTTAGATTTGAGAGATCTACAATTCATAAGAGCAGATCGGACTGGAGAAGGGGGAAGAAATCGGCCAGAAGTGGAATTAGTATATGGTGAATTGGGACATCAAGGAATCAGATTACTTATCGTTCTGAAACATGAACCATGTCTCAAAGGTGTTGTCTTGCATACCAAATTGCAGGAATGGTAGCCATTGGGTTTGAACGCTTGGAGAATAAAGGAGGGGGTTCAAAATCACTAAAGCAGGCAAGTCAATGAGCAAATAGCTAAGACAGCTCACACTACAGAAAACACTGCCACAAGGGCAGAACCCTGGGGGACCCCTGGAGTCACCCTAAGGAGCTCGGCCAATGACCCTGGTTGGCTCCTTGGGTGTACGCTACCACAATGTGATTCACCACAGTATTGTGGCAGAAATAGCTGCACAGTAGCCCAACATCACCTTGTGCATCAGGTCGGTGAGAGGAGCTGGAGGACCAGGAACTAAATAGCTTGGGGCTAAAGCAGTAAGGGAGCACAGACACTAGAGGCCTGAAAGAAAGAAACAAAACGCACAGTTACAGCCTTCTTGCAGATATATAATAAAGAAACAGTAGCCCAACATCCCCTTGTGCGTTGGGTTGGTGGGTGGGGCTGGAGGACCAGGAACTGCAATCACTGGCCTTCCCTTCCTGTCTGCCCACAGGGATCCAATCTCCCGCGGGCAGACAGTAGGAATCTTTGTCACGATCACGGCACTGTTCTGCCCATAGGGGATGGGATCCCCACGGACAGACTGCTGCAATCGCCAACTTTCCACTACTTCTGCCCATGGGAAATCAGATCCCCACAGGCCAAAGTAGGGGAAAACCATGATCGCAGCAGTGAGGTGTTGGTGGGACCAGGGCCCATGTGGCCCACTCCTTTCCAATGCCTTTGAAAACTAGAACTGGCCTAAAGCTTTCCTTCCAGCTCTGAGCAACTGCTCAGTGTATAGGAGTCACAGAGATAAAGAGTTAAAGAAAAAGAAAAACAGTGAGAAAGACAGAAAGGGAGATGAGAGAGAAAGAGATGGGGGAAGAGAAATACTGCAGGCAGTTAGGGTAATTATAAGCTTTTGTGTCCCTAAGGAATTAGGCTTTGCTAGATTTATCTTACAACCAGTAATTAAATCTTCATGTTCCATCAATCTGCTTTGTTTCCTGTGGGATCCAGTCTTTCAACTGAAATATTTTTTCTTTCCCTACTGGAGTGTGCAGGATTGTAAATATTAATTTCAGTATAACTAGTTATAGGTACTCCTTTTTGTTCCAAAAGGGGAACCCCCCCCCCTTGTTGCCATTAATTGAAAAGCATACCTGGGAACTCTCCACTTTTGACTCAAGGTCTCCACATTTTGGGCGTAACTGCCCACATTATCAAAAAATACGCACGTGGAGCCTGATTCAGAAAGGTGCGCTTCCAGGCCCCGTGCATGTTTCCAGAGAGAACGTGCACGCACAGCACTGATTCCACAACCCCGCGTAGACATGTACACGGGGATGTAGAAACAGCATGTGGCTGTTCCCAGGGAAGCATGCCTAACTGGCTGCTTATCGCTCCATCCTGAGCCAAGCACATGTGTAGGGTGTGCGCACACTACCCGTGTTGCTCCAGTAGCCCCATGCACCTGCAACTCCAAAACGTCCCAAAACCCTTGTTCTGCAGACAATGTGCAACTGGAACCAGGAAGAAGAACCCCCATCATAATGCACAAATTAATATGGCTACCAGGCAGCCTAATTTCAATGAGGCGGAGACAAGGCTGCTGGTGACCATGGTCCTGGAGCAGGAGGAGATTCTCTTCCCCACCGGGCAGAGGCGACCAGCCCACACAGCAGCATGCAGGGGCTGGGAACACATCAGGACTACCCTCACCCAGTAAGTACATCACAACACAGACAGGCAAACCTGGAAGTTGGCAGGATGGAGCAGCACACAATTTGGCACAGAGACAGGCATGCACCAAGGTGGAGAGGAAGGGCAGAGAAAGCCAGGACCTGCCCCTGGCAGAAAGCAAAAAATACAAGTCCCAATGTCAGCATGAAGAATGGAGAATCATCCAAAGCAAAAACTTCACCCTACAACTAAACACAATTGGTGCTCCATACCTACTTCCACAGGGAAAAGAAGGATCTCAGAACCAATGAGCATGTCAGATCCAGGTCTAAAACACTAGTCTCGGACCGAGTTCAAGTACATTAAGGATTCAAAAAACTCCCTCACATCAGGCTTTTATAAGAAACTCATTCAAAAATCACAAAATTATCAATATTCCATTCATTGCAACAATATAAGTCATAAAATCCAACAGTGCAGATCTTGTTCACACAACCTGCAGCATTCATGTGTTTTTTTCACAGCTTGCCACAAATCTAGCATAATAGCAGTGCATACTAATCAGCAAACATAACTTATCTTTCATTCTCCCCAACGCCACTCCAGACGCCTATACGGCTTTTTGCTTTAGCTTCATCATTGGGGCAGAATGTATTCACAAAACATCATCTAAAAAAACAAACATGGTCACTGTTAATTTACAGCCTAATAGTTGTATCCTAAGTAAACTGCACCAAAAAAACATTGCTTACTACTTAACCATTCTCAGGAAATCCATCAAACAAACAAACAAAGAAGAACTTACCACCAAACAGCCAGTCACCCACTTGCTGCAATTCAAGCTTGTATCCAAATTGAACATCCAGCATGCCTTCCTTTATATATCAACCAACTGCAGTCATACAGCTAACACCTTCACTTACATAGTCAATTGTTACAAAAGCACTTTCAAATAGGCAGGTCCATGCCCCGGCATGGGGGAATGATGAGTTGTGTTTCTACCCCACAGGCATTTCTGGATCCTTCGTGACAGGGAGGCATACCGGGTGCATTACTGCACTATCCACCGCATGAGCCCATGGCTGATAAAGTGTATCTGGCAGCAGCTGCAGGACGAGCAGAGTGAGAAGCCATGTGACGTATCAAAGCCATATATCAGTCGGAATAGTAGGCCGACAGGCCCTCCAACACAGAGGCAGGGCACCACATGTAACAGCACACACTGCTGTAACATGGACACCACAGAAACAGCATGCCCCCACCCCAGGTTCCCACAACACATAGTCCCAGCCCACACTGCCCCACCCTCTGCAGAGCAGGGACATGCTGCAACACCCCTAGCAACTACAGTAGTGTAGCAATAGGAAGATCAGGGTGTGGACATGTGTGACGCAGCCACCAGGATGTCCCACATAGAGGTATGGGCACTGAGCACGGTAAGGTAAAACAAAGAGGCCTGCCTGCCCCACCACAGTGGCAGTGACAGAAGCACTGTCTAGAGGTTGACACAGGAAACACATACCTGATGTGGGCCACCAATGGGCTCAGAATGACAGCACCCTGTGCCACTGGCACACCAGGAACCCAGCTGCCCATGGATGACCTGTCAGACATGCAGCAGAGACATCACAGCCATGCAGCTAACCATGACCTCTATCCCCCACAGCGGCAGCACAGCAGAAGGAGGACTCCCCACCCCCATCCTCTGATGGCTCCACCCCTGACACCGTGGAGGATACCAGTGCAGAGACGCCCCCAGCCCCAGTGGGAGCAGCAGCATGACCACTAGCAGGGATAGCAGCAGCACACCACCAAGCCCCATCCTCCTGTCCAGTCCAACACCATCAGCAGATGATGAGGAGGACAAGGAGAGCCCGGCAGTATTCTCCCCCTCCACCTCCCCTGAAGAGGGCAGAGCTGATGGCAGTGGGCAGGGGGGCCTATGTCCCACAGCACACCTGGGAGATAGTATGCAGCAGGGCAGTGGCCAGATCCCACCGGTGCCATATGCAGGTGCTGTGGAGAAAGAGGGTGACATCTGGACCCTCATCTTCCTGGTGGAGAGGATGTGTGGTGTGACAGGGAGGATGCTGGAGAGGCCCTATGGAGTGTTGTGGGGGAGGCTGTAGCGTCACAGGCTGAGGGATCAGGCAGGGGTGGCAAGAGGGCGGCAGGTGAGTGCATGGGGGAGGAGGAGTAGCTGGAGGGGGAGGGTAAGGGCGAGGGGATGGAGTGCATGTAGGGGGAGTGTGTGGGGTGTATGAGTGGCAGGAGGGTGGCAGTGAGGGTGATGGGTCAGAGTGCAAGCAGGGGGAGCATGTGGGTGTGTGAGAGTGGCAGGAGGGTGGGAGCGAGGATGAGGGGGTCAGCGTACATTCAGGGGGAGTGTGTGGATGTGTGTGAATTGCAGGAGAGTGGGAATAAGGATGAAGGGTCAGAGTGCATGCAGGGAGAGTGTGTGGGGGTACATGAATGGCAGGAGGGTGGTAGCGAGGGTGAGGGGTCGGAATGCATGGAGGGGGAGCATGTGGGTGAGGGTGGGTGTGCAGAGTGGATGGGGGCTTCAAGTGCAAGGGTGGAGTGGGATGTGACAGTGTGGCTGGAGGGGGATGCGGATGGCAAGGAGGCAGTGGGGGGCCCAGGTTATAGAAGCTGGGGTTTCCAGGAGGCTGTGGTTGTGCCAGATCACAGCAGTGATGAGGGCAATGATGCAGTGGAGGTGACTGTGGTACATGTGGGAGCAGGGTGACTTTGTTGGTGGGCCACAAACCCCACCCTTAACTGACATGGGGCCTGAAGAAGGGGCCTAAGAGGCAGGTGGAGGCCCCAACGACATGCCAGTTATGGCCTGTCTGCAGCGCATGCTTGTACATGGCCTTACATGGCTGCGCAGGCCACTCTCCCACCTCTCATTCCATGTGGAGGGCTCAGGGGTGAGGTGCAGGGCCTGAGGAGTGAGCTCAGGGGCCTGCAACTGCTGTTAAGGCTCACCAGCAGCCCACACACTCCCGTAGTTGCAAGGCAGGCAGTCCCACCATCTGGGAGATGTGCAGGGACAGCCATACCACCAAGTGGCATGAACCATGCCAGTGACTGCTGGTGCTGTGACAGCCACCAGGGCAGACTGGCCAGCAGTGTTAATGGTCTTGTAGGTGCAGCAGGGGCCATATTCTGTGTCTGTCCCATGCATGTTTGCTGGGTAAAGTTTTATGCTGTTCTACATGTGTGCCTTGTGTTCATATGTGGCTGTTGCCCACAGCAACCCTGACCAATAATAGTCTCGCTCATATGTGTAGTGCTACAGGGGGGATACTGTGCTGCACATCACACGTTCATGGCAGCCCATGCATGGCTGAGCCAAATAGCCAGGTACACTGACCACCACAGTAATGAGAGATGGAGCAAACACCCAGGGGGAATAGGAAGATTCCACATGGGAGGGGAGGAAAGCCATGAACATGTGGCAGCAGCACAGCCAGCGGTCCACAGGTGCTCCGCGACCTAGGGCAATGGGGCCAGCTATACAACATACGCCAGTGGTGCTTGCCATGCAGAGAGGGCAGGATGGGGAGAGGGGAACAGCCCAGAGTAGACCATGGATGTGGATGTCCTGCATGCTGTCCCATTCCAGCCAGCTGGCTGCACAATGATGGACTCCCATTGCCCACATTCCCATGTATCTCGAAGAGCTGCAGGTGGCACCGTCACTATCCCGCACTGTGTCAGTCCTGCTGCAAAACCTTTTAGGCCCAAGGGTGCATTGATGTGTCTACGGCACATTCGCAGAGGCGCACATTCCCAGGCACATGCACATGTGGTGCCATGCAGCCATTCACTCGCAGGCCCGTTGATGCAGCATAAATATTGTCTGCATGTATCTGGCCCCCACCATGTCTTATATCCTCTTCAGGCAAAACACAAAAAGCGAGTGGTGTGGTGGTCACAAGTGCTTTATTAAAACAAGGGTTCCTTGTTTTAATAAAGCACTTGTGACCACCACACCACTCGCCTTTTCTGTTTTGCCTGTTGCTTTGCGAGGGTTTGCTCCCTTTGTGTTTCACTGTATCCTCTTCATACATACTATGGCTGCTTCCTCTCTGCAGACTGCTGCTCATCCATTGGCATTTATCTCCATTGTGCCAGCTACGGAAGGCAAACCACTGACCTTCTGCATCCCATGCCCATTCCATCCCCACCACTCTGTGCTGCTGCATTACTGAGGGGGGGGGGGGGAGGGACCGGTCGCAGATACATGTGCAAGCGGGCATGGGCACGTTGATGCAAGATGTACATGTTGGCATTTTCTGGCATGCATGTCCCAGACAGGCCCGTCCCTGATATCTGGGCATTGCCAGTGTGTCACAGACAGTCCATTAATGGCACCTAATGTCGCTATCAGGAGGCAAAGTTCTCTGAGGGTGAGGTGACCCTCATGCTGGAGGAGATCCTCCAGCGGCTGCCACAATTGGTAGGTAATGCATCCACTCGTGTAGGTGCCTATGAGAAGCAGTAGCAGTGGCGGCTTGATGAATGGTGAGGTATCAAAGCCATATATCACTGGAACTGCGACATCAAGGATGTGAAGCATAGGTGGTGGCAGGTGCGCCGCGACACTGCCCGGAAGGCACAGCAATGGGCTGAGGGTGTGCAGGGGGAACAGCTCTCAGAAATCAAACAGCGCATCCTTGCTACAACTGACCCACCCACCTCGAAGGGTATAGGCCCTTTCAACACATCACAGGCATCCCAGGAGCAAGGTACATGCATGCCATGTGCATCCCTACTCTATACCCCATGTACACCCCTCCCGCTGTCTGCATGCACATATGTGCACACAGCCACCACCACTGGCTGACATGTTGTCCCATTCGTGTTGCCGCTTCTGGGCATACTCACATTGCATGTGGCTGCTCCAATGTTGCCCTGTGTGTTGGGGGCATTGGCAGCATCGCTGCCAGCTGATGGTGGTGGGGCTGACTGCACAGGGCACTGGGGTATGCATCTGTGCACAGGCCTCTGTGCCCATCTACCTCTGCAATTGGTGACATGGTGTGTGGCCAATCATGTCAGCAGCTCCTCTATGTCTGTGTGGCCTATTGGTTCATCCACATGGCTGCAACGCTGCCACCCCATCATTGTCTGCATTGGCAGTTGAAAGTCTGACCCCTCGATGTTGTCTGCATCTTCACAGGTGCCACTGCTGTAGCTCCACAGGCAGCGTAGCCTGTTCTGCTGATAGTCAATGGAGGATACCACAGAACAGGGGGGAGGGCCCCGCCTGATGCCCCACTGCCATGCACCACTGGTGCTGCTGCACTGCAGCAGCCACCTGATGGCCCTGGCCTGGATGATCTGGAACTAAATGTCCCCTCCTCATCGCCTCCACCACAGCAGCCTATTGACAACAGGGACGACCTGGGGAGGTGTACCCACAGAGGTGCACAGTGACACCTGCATCAATATGCTGAGTGTCTGCTTGCTCACAGTGACAACCAGCAGGAATGGACCGAGCAACAGCTGGAGCTGCTGCGCCAGTCCATGGAGTTGCAGGAGAGGCATGTCGTGGCCACTGAGCAGCTGACCATGGCTACCAGAACCCTCCAGGCTACCATGGTGGAGATCTTAATGGAGCTGTGCCGTGTCCCTGGGCAGTCTGTCCTTACCCAACCCCATGCACTCTCCAGTGTGCCTCCCATGGGGTCTGGGCATGGGCATGGGCATGGGCATGGTGAAGCAGCTTCCACAGCTGCAGCTTATGTGTATCTGTGCCTCCACACCTGGGCTCCAGTGAAGTCACAATGTGGGCCTTTGCATGTACCCACACTGCTGTTGGTTTGCCAATCACATAGGCACTCCCTCTCCTTGGGCCAGTTCCAGTGGGCAGTGGCACCTGGTGACATTTCCCCCATTCCATGAAGGTATTGTGGAGTCAGGCAACATCAGCTGTGCAGTGGTTCTCGCACTTTCTTTTAGTTCTGTATTGTGCGAACATCTTTTTATTTCCTCCACATTAATTAACTTTTTGATTTGGTTCAGTCCCTGACTGCAGTTTTGAAAAAGCCCCCACCCCCTCCCTGATTCGGGGGGGGGATGGGGAGGGGCACCATCTCATCCCTGCTCCCCAATAAATCCATGCTTTCCCCTTGCATGTGTTAGTATGTGTCTGTTTTTCTTTCGCTCTAACTTCACTTCCTACTAGGGTTACCAACTTTTTCACCGAGAAAAACCCGACACCTGTGGCTCGCCATGCTCCACCCATTCTCCGCCCCTAGTCCCACCCCTGCACCACCCCCAGCCCCACCCACAAAAATTACCGAGGATACGTGTAGGCTAACTTCCTTGGTCAGATAATAATTAAACTGGGAACCCCAAAATCCAAACATGAAATGTACAACACTGGAGAAATAAAACTATAAAGTAATTTCCTCTTGCACTAAACAAAAACGCAAAGATGTTATCAATACACACTTCCCAGACCAAACATATTCCAGCTAATAAATTCAAAATAAAAAGTATTTTTCTACCTTCTGTTTGGGTGTGTTATTTTTCAGTTGCAATTGCTCCAGTCACTTTCTTCTGGTTTCTTCGTGTCTTCTGCAAGCTATCCATTTGTCCTTTCTTCTCTTTTAGATGTTTTCCATTCTCTCTCTATTTCTGCTTTAACATACTGATTGTTTCCCTTTTGCTCTTTCCCCCAATTCTTTCCTTATTCCTTTATCATCCATTTAAATTTCACCCTTCCATTCTCAAGCCCCTCACTCTCCCAATACCCAGCCCATCATAGACTTTTCTTCCACACAAAATATTTTTTTCCCTCTCCACTCATTCCCCATCTATTCTAGTCCTCCCCCAAAATCAGTTCCCTTATAGTTCTAGACCCACCCAGCATCCACTCCCTTCTAGTCCCATTCTCCCATGCCCCACATCAGCCCATTTCCAGTCCTATTCCATCTCTTCATAAGCCCATTTCCAGTGCTAGCCTTCACATCACAGGCCATTTCCAGTCCTAGCCCCCCCCCCCATCACAGCCCAAGTCCCCCATCACAGCCTATTTCCAGTCCGAGTCCCCCTGCACCATCACAGCCCATTTGCAGTCCTACCCCCCCCCCCCCACCATCACAGTCCATTTGCAGTCCTAGCCCCCCTATTCACAGCCTATTTCCAGTCCAAGTTCCCCCTTCCTCCACCATAGCCCATTTCCAGTCCAAGTTCCCCCCCCCCCATAGCCCTTTTCCAGTCCAGGTCCCCCTCCCCATCACAACCCATTTCCAGTCCATGTCCCCCCCCCCCCCCACATAGCCCTTTTACAGTCCAGGTCCCCCTCCCCATCACAGCCCATTTCTTTCCAGTCCAATGCCCCCCCCATAGCCCTTTTCCAGTCCAGGTCCCCCCCCCTTCACAACCCATTTCCAGTCCAAGTCCCCCTAATCACAGCCTATTTCCAGTCCAAGTTCCCCCTCCCTCCACCCTCGCCCATTGCCAGTCCAAGGTCCCCCCCCATAGCCCTTTTCCAGTCCAAGTTCCCCCCCCAGAGCCCTTTTCCTGTCCCGGTCCCCATCCCCATCCCAACCCATTTGACCTCCATGCCCCCCCCCATAGCCCTTTTCCTGTCCAGGTCCCCCTCCCCATCAAAACCCATTTCCCGTCCTTGCCCCCCCCCCATAGCCCTTTTACAGTCCAGGTCCCCTCCCATCACAGCCCATTTATTTCCAGTCCAAGTCCCCCCCCCCCCATAGCCCTTTTCCGGTCCAGGTCCCCCCCCCCCGCCCCCCCATCACAACCCATTTCCATTCAAATTCCCCCCTCCTAGCCCTTTTCCAGTCCAGGTCCCCTCCCCCCCATCAAAGCCCAGGCAGTCCTTGGCCTCCCCCCCCCCAAAACCGCGGCTGTCTGAGGCTTTCGAGGGAGCCGGGGAAGCCCGCGCGAGGCCCCGGCTCCCTCTGAACAGCTGCCAGCGTGAAGAGCCTTTTCCTTCACGCTGGCGGCTGTTCCTGTGAAGCCGCGAATGCTGGGAAAGGTTAAAGGGCATTGCCTTTAACCTTTTCCACCAATCGCGGCTTCACAGGAACAGCCGCCAGCGTGAAGGTAAAGGCTCTTCACACTGGCGGCTGTTCAGAGGGAGCCGGGGCCTCGCGCGGGCTTCCCCGGCTCCCTCTGAAGCCCTCCGGGTTGGGAGAAAAGCCGGTTTTTTTGCTCTGGCCGCTCCCGATCTTGCGGCCAGAGCAAAAAAAATGGCTTTTCAAGGGCCGGTTTTGCCTCTGCGCCGGCAGCCGGCCTGGCCATGGAAAAACCGGCCAGGCCGGCTGAAAACCGGCCAGTTGGCAACCCTACTTCCTACTGGCAAACATGCAGACAATGTACTGGCAGTAGGAAGTGAAGCTGGAGCAAGAAAACTCAAGAATAAAATGGCCACTTTCTAGCCAGACCAGGAAGTAAGTTTCATGCTTTTATCTATTACTCTTAGGTTTTCTGGATTTCTTTCCCAAAATGATGCTGTCCTCCAGAGTAAGGCGAGAGAAAGAACTCTCACATGCAGGTATCTGCATTGTTGGCAGAAACTAACATAATGGCTCAGCGCAAGTAGCATGGGTGCAACTAATGCCACCTCAGTGGGAGGCCTTAATTGCTCCTGCAGCTGTTGAAATGTGGTAACTGCGGGGGGATGTAACTGCCTCCCTGAAGTTAGCCTACGGTCCCACGCTGGTGATGTAACCCACACATATGTTACCAGCGCAAAGCTTAGGAAATGTTGCTAAATGTGCCAAAAAACAAAAGGATCTCAACAGCACCAATGCAGCACCTCCCATTCCCACAAAAACAACAAGAACGTCTTGGCGACCACAACACAGGATTTTCCACCTTCACAAAAACAAGAGAGGCTCAATAGCCCCTACACAGCACTTCCCACCCTCAGAA
This sequence comes from Ichthyophis bannanicus, assembly GCA_033557465.1. Classification (NCBI taxonomy): domain Eukaryota; kingdom Metazoa; phylum Chordata; class Amphibia; order Gymnophiona; family Ichthyophiidae; genus Ichthyophis; species Ichthyophis bannanicus. The sequence goes on along the minus strand of CM066031.1, from coordinate 1,117,099,420 downwards.
AAGCAAGAGGGACTTTTTGACCCTAACACAACACCTCCCACTTCAACTTAAACACCAAGAAGTACTTGGCAAACCCCAACTTAACTCCTGAAACTGCGCCCTGGACCAGCATGGTGGTAATGCAAATATATATTCTGCAAAAAAACAAAGGAAATGCAAGATGCTCGCACACCAAGGAACTAAAAGAAAAAGTGAGAACCATAGCACAGTTTATAACACCAAATTATAAAATTATAACTCATTTTATTTTGTTGTTATAAACTGTGTTATGGTTCTTGCTTTTTCTTTTTGAACATACATTCTGCGTCCACAGAAACCTCTCCCTCGACATTCACCCACAGGACTCAATATATATAAAAATATATATATATATATATATATTAAAAAATCTGATTCTGGTCATCTCAACAAAAACAACATAAACATTCGCCAGTACCAAGCATATTGGGAATTAATACAAAACCTTAAAAAGTCGCCAAGGATCTACAGAGCAAATCTACCAAACCATACCAGCATCAGCTTCCAAAACTCACACAAGGAGCCCACCTAGAAAAAAGCAGCACTATAAATACTGCAGAAGGCCCTAGAACATCCATACACCTATTTGAAAAGCTGAACAAGTCAAATTACTACAGTACAGCTCTCTACACATTCAGAACACAGACCCTCACCAAATAAAGAATAAGTAACTACAAATAAAAATATGTAGACAAAAATTAAACTGAAACCCCAAGAAGCCAGACTCCACATGCAGTGTAACACCAGAGAAATAAAAGAGACGCATTTCCTCCTCCTCTGTAAAATATAAAGATAACGCAAAGTCTGATTACTAAATTGAAAATATAATTATTTTTCTACCTTTGTTGTCTGACTATTTTATTCTCTGATCATGCTGGTCCTGATCTGAGGCTTCTGCTTTCCTCTGTCTTCTCTTAGCTCTCTTTCTATGGTCTGTAGTCTATCTGCCATTTCTTGTTTCTCCTTTTGTTTTCTTCACTTTTTCCATCTTGGATATTGATTTTTTTTCCTTTCAGCTTTCTTCTATTTATTTCCCCCTCCCTCTCTCTCTCTCTGTCCACTCAGATTTCCCTACTTCTTCTTACTATCCAGTTCTCAATCTCCATCTTTTTTACTCCACCTACCTACCACTTTTCAACCTTCACCCCAATCCTCCCATTTCCCACCTCTTCTTCTCTAGTCCATTATTCCTCAGTCTTTTGCTCACTCACTCTCTTCCCTCCATGTCTAACATCTCTCACCCCCCATCCAGTACCTCTCTCTCTATGGCTCTCTCTTTCCCACCATCCAGTTCCTCTGCTCCCTCTCTCCCCCAATCCTTTCATGTCTGCTCTCTCCCTTCCTATCACCCTGCAACTATCCCCTCTCTATTGCTCCAGTGTCCAGCATCTCTCCATCTCTTTCTCGACCTATTTACCCCATGTCCATCTTCTCCCCCCTCTCTCCCTATTACCTCCATGTCCTGCATTTTTCTCTCCCCTTATTACCCCAATGTCCAGCATCTCCTCTCTGTCCCCTCTTCCCCACATCCAGCATTTTGCTATAGTCTTCCTATAAACCTCTGGCCAGCATCACCACTCTATCTCCCCTTCTTGCTTCTTCCTATGCCCCTTCCCACTATCTCACTTTATCTCCCTAGATCCCAACTTCTAGTTTATCCCCTCTGCCTCCCTATCCCCCCCCCCTTGCATCCAGCATCTCCCTTCTGTCTCCTTGTGCACATTGACATCCATCATATCCAGGACCGTACCTAGCCCTGTGCGAGCAGTGCAGCTGCACAGGGCGCAAAGGCTTAAGGGGCACATTTCAGCTGTCTGCCGTTGCCTGCCGCTGCCACTTTTTCTTCTTTCAGCGGCAGCAGGCAATGGCAAACAGATGAAATGTGCCCCTTAAGCCTTCTCGTGGCATGCTAAGCAGGTCTGGTCCCTCCCTCCTCTGACGCGGCATCAGAGCGGGGAGAGACAGATCTGTTTAGCGTGCTGGCAACATGCACATCGGACGCGCCTCTTCTCTTCTGCCACCATCCAGAAAGTGGCTGCATGGAGGTGCGGGGGGGGGGGGGGGTGTGAGCGCGCACCTGATGTGCAAGTCGCACAGGGTGCAATTCATGCTCAGTACGGCCCTGATCATATCCCCTCCACCTCCCAATGCCACCATATGCCCTCCCATGTCCACTCCTCCTCCCCTTGTATATACAAGGGGCAGAGCCTGCCCGAAAATCAACATGTTCCATGGGCAGGAGTTGTGTAAGCCACGATCCCAGCCCAGAGAGGCAGATCACGAGTGTGGCCTTGTACAGTCCTTGCCCATGGGAGCAGCATGTCCTTTCTGGGCTGGGATCACAGCCTTGCACAGCTCTTGCCTGTGGGACATGCTACTCCCACAGGCAGAAGGCTGTGTGAGGCAGCGATCACAGACTAGAGAAGCAGAGCCTGCCCCAGTCGCAGGGCTCTGCAAGGTCGCAATCACTACTCACAGCCTTCTGCCTGGGGAAGCAGCGCTTTCCGTGGGCAGGTTCTCCTCTGGGGCACCGGCACTCCACAGATCATCCTGATTGGGGGAGACAGTGGCTAGCAATGGCGCTCTCCTGAAATCAGCACCTCAAGCACTCCTGGATCCTTTACAATCTGGCTTTTGTCCTTTACATTCTACTGAAACGCCTCTTGCCAAGGTCTCCGGTGACTTGTTGCTGGCAAAATTCAAGGGCCTTTACTCAGTCCTCATCCTTCTTGACCTTTCTGTTGCTTTTGACACTGTTGACCACAACCTTCTCCTTGATACCCTATCCTTGCTTGGTTTTAAGGGCTCTGTATTATCCTGATTCTCCTCTTATTTCTCCCATCACTCTTTTGGTGTTTGTTCTGGTGGATCCTCATCTGCTGCTATCCTGGTCTCAGTTGGTGTACCCCAAGGATCTGTCTTGGGTCCGCTCCTTTTCTCTCTCTATACCCAGTCTCTTGGTACACTCATCTATTCCAATGGCTTTCAGTTCCATCTTTATGCTGACAACTCCCAGATCTACCTCTCTACACCTGAAATCTCTCTGGCAATCCAGAACCGGGTCTCTGCCTGCCTTTCTGTCATTGCTGTTGGATGTCTCACCACCGCTTGAAACGGAACATGGCCAAAACCAAGCTTCTTTTTTTCCCCCCTAAAACCTCCTCTCCTCTTCCTCCTTTCTCAGTCTCTGTGGCTAACTCTCTGCTCCTCCCTGTTTCCTTCGCTTATAACCTTGGGGTCATCTTTGACTCCTCTCTCTCCTTCTCCACATCCATCTGATAGCAAAGACCTGCCATTTCTTTCTCTATAACATCAACAAAATCTGCCCATTCCTTTCTGAACACGCCACTAAGACACTTATCCACTCCTTATTCACCTCCCATCTTGACTATTGTAACCTATTCCTTGCTGTCTCCCTCTGAATCGTCTCTCTCCCCTTCAATCTGTTCAACACTCTGCTGCTTGGCTAATCTTCTGCCAGCCTCGTCATGCCCATATTACTCCTCTTCTCAAGTCACTCCACTGGCTCCCTATCCGTTTCCGCATCCAGTTCAAACTTCTCCTGCTGACCTATAAATGCATTCACTCTGCAGCTCCTTACTACCTTTCCTCTCTTATACCTCCCTACACCTTTCCCCGGAAACTCCGCTCGTTTGGAAAATTGTTTCTATCTGTGCCCTTCTCTTCTATTGCTAACTCTAGATTCGCTCCTTTCACCCTGCTGCTCCTTATACCTGGAACAAACTACCTGAGTCTGTACATCAGGTGCCTTCTCTGGCCCTTTTCAAATCCAGGCTATAGACTCACATCTTCGCTGCTGCTTTCAGATCGTAACTCACCTGATCTCCTTTGTGTTTCCTTACCAGTCCCCCTAGATGTATCCCATGTCTATACCTACACTGTGTTGTCTGTCTTGACTAGATTGTAAGCTCTGATGAGCAGGGACCGTCTCTTACATGTCTATGCAGTGCTGCGTACGTTTTGTAGTGCTATACGAATGCTCGGTGGTAGTAGTACTAGCATGAGGCTACCATATATACTCATGAATTGTTTCCCAAGAGGTTGGGATGAGGGGCTGCTGATGGATGAAATGGTTATGCTTATTGCAAGGGAGAGGGAGTAGTAGTGGGAATCATCAGAGAGAAGTAAGGTGTTTAACAAAATTTTGTTTGTTGAGGTGAGGTACGTGAATAGGGAATAAGAATTAAAAAAAAAAAAAGAAAAAATTGTTGGAAAAACGTATTTAAACAATACAAGCAAAAGCAGTTCACCAGAGTCAGTCAGTCTAACAACATATTTATCTGCAACCAATATTATACTTTGTCTCACAAGGACGAAGCTGAAGTATCTACTCAAGTGATCCTTCCCAGCTTTTTGATGGAAGTATGCACTTGTGTTACCTCCCCTGTCACACCACAGTTTATATGTAGACATTCCCCTTAATATGTCTGTCTGTGTTCCTGTGACCCCAGTTTAATGTGCTCCCCTTTAAGTGTTAATTGAGCTCAATTAAATCAGTGTTCTGGCCAGTGATGCAATGTTGCAAATTTAGGTCTCATCATTGGGCATCTCATGCGTAGACCCTGCTGCTTGGCATTTTCCCCAAATTGGACCCCATGAAGCTCTAAAGTGCTCCCACGCTGTGGGCAATCACATCCTCTTGTCCCTCAGCACACATATCTACAGAACTAACAAAAAAAGCCCTCTCTAGGCCCTGTCCAAAGAGTAGATCTGAACTCAGTATGTGCACTGCCTTTGAACTGTGTTTTTGATAAACTAAAACTAAACCAAAATTAGAGGTTTTCATCTAACAAGTTTCAGTTACTTTAGTCCCTAATAAACAGGATACTTTCAAAGTTGCAGCCGCCATCCCTCTGGGTGGCAGGAACTCTCAGGGTCTTTGCAGCTCTCCACAGTTTCAGTGGCTTCCCCAAAGCTGCTACCTCTCTGCTTTTCTGGTACTGCTCCTGTCTGCCAACAGGCTTTGTGAGCAGGCTGTACCTCTCTGGTGCATTTCCCACTGTGAATCCCTTGCAAAGGCTGTCTCTGAGGGCTTTATCCTCTCGTTTTCCCTTCACTGCTGAGTTCAGCTTCCTGTGACAGTTCTTCCCTGGGATCCTGCATAGCTTGTCTCTCTTTACAAGCTGGGGTCCCAGAATCTGCTGTCACGGGGTTGCTCCCTATTCTGTTCCTGCCTTAAACAGCTATGGGTCCCTCCTGCCATTTCTCTCGCCCCGCTGCAGCTGGAATACTCCTGTAATTTCTTTTCTCCCTGCACTATCACAATCTACTTCTGCCAGAACTACACCCAGTGCTTACCTTCAGGTTGTCTGTGTCTTCTTTAGGCACTCTAGCTGCCTTTTACTGGACCTGCTTTTTTCTCTGGGACTTCACTAAGGCTGCAGACCCAACTGCTCCCTTGACTCTCTTCCTTGACTAGCTTTTTCCTGCTTTCTGGCCCTCTCACTTTTTCCTTTTTTCTCTGGGGAGGAAAGGCGAAGAACTTCTTATCTTGCTTCAGCTCAGCTCATCCCAGCTCCATGGGCTCTGTCTTCACAGTACTTTGGCCTTCTGATCTTCTGTCTCTTTAGCATGTGCTCTCTGTATTCTTCTATGATAGGCTATTACTCCCGGATGTCTACCCCTCATTGTGATCTTCTTCTTTGTAGCTCCATATACAGTAAGGTTACTGATGTTAATTTTCCTCTCTGGAGGGGGATCTTCTTGCTACCCTGATGTCAGATCTCTTCTTTTCCCAAGGTTACTAAGTACACTTCCTCTTTCTGTGCCTGGCCGCAGTACTCTGGTGTGTGCGTGTGTGTATATGTGGGGGAGTGGGGGTTGAAACTTCTCTCTTATGGCTATAAACTGTAGGCATGGGGAACCTTTCTAGTCCTGCCCCTGCTCTTAGCGGGGATCCTCTGGACTGGTGATCCTCCCTCCTCCTCTTTTCTCTGGGGCTGCTGTGCACTATGGAAGGACATTCTCTCTCTCCATGACAACAGCCTCCTGTGCTGCCCATGTAGCTGCCTGCGCTCAGCCCCACTGCTGCAGGACTGATCCAGGGAACCAGGGCAATGTCCCAGGTAAAATGAAAGAATATTTTTTCAGTTGTTTCAGAATTTATGCCAATGGGTCTTGTCTTGTGTAGACAACTTTTGTATTGTTTGCTGCAATTTCTGAGCTGTATAATAGTTTTATTTTCTGTGTCCCTACTCTATATACCAGCACATAAACATGCCAGTGTCCTTATATGTATTTTACAGAAAGCTACTCATTCAGCAGAGCATTTTTTAAAATGTCCGGGAAATGTCAATGTCCCAACCTGGACATCCCATTTCCCATATACAGCCCCTGTACAAAATGGGGCTTCACGTATGCCTTCATGGTTTCTAATAATACCCCCAAAATGTGATTCCCCCCAAATTCTCTTTTCTATGCAGATGAAAGCATGCACATTGGGAAAGTACACACCTGCTTTTAGACAACTAAAAATTCATTTATGCATATTTAGCCAGTGTACCCACATAATTCCTTATTGCACACACACAGATCCTGACTAAACCTTTCAAAATTTACCCTTCTATTTATAGACCTTCCAACCCACTAACTTAAAACAAGGTTTGGTTTACATTTTTCAGCCACTGTGAATTAAAAGTTGGTTTCCTTATGTGAGGGATCATGCCCACCATGAAGACTCAGAGAAATGTATTTGCTAGTTATTACAAACTAGCTAAATTTCTATTTAAACTTTGTGAGAACTGGGGCAATTTAATACAATAAGCAGAGCTGTAGATGAAAATACTTTGCCAACATTTCATATTGGAAATTGGCATACTTCCCAGAATTGATTAGCATAACCCTCCACTCTTATGGTCACACTTCAGGGAATACATGTGTGTGTGTGCGTTTTTGTATCTAATGCTGTGTGTGTAGAATTTCTAAATTTCTGTAATCCCTCCAAATATTTTGTCCAGTATTATCTCAATTAGTCAATCATTATTTCTTGCATAGTTTCCCATCAAAATGATCAAAGCATTTACAACATTAAAAGTCATTATAAAACATCTATAATATATAAAACAGATCAGCAGATCAAACACAATCATATATATATTTCAACTAAACCATAATAAATCAAAGCTCAGTTTATGGTTTATTTGATTTGATATACTGCTCTTTGCAAGCATTCAAAGCAGTTTACATAAAAATTAGCAATAAAAGAAAAGAACAGGAAAGATAACTCCATGGCATCACACACAGAAAAAGGAAAAGGAGAGAGGTCTGATAGATGTGCTTTAATTGGTCAGGTGGCCCACCCCAACCCCGGAGGCCTGCTCAAAGAGAGAAGTTTTTTTGATAAGTTTGAGACCTTGCAGATGCAACTAGGTTTGCAAACAGTCCGGAGGAGGGGGTCTTCCCATTAAGTTGGTTGCAGGGTTTATTCCACTATGTGGAAATAATGCTGCTGTTGGATTTAGCAGAATTATATTGTTGCAATATTCAGAGCTGCCAAGTTACCCAGTTCGATGAGTGAGATATTTGTTTTGCCAGTTCTGGTTTTAAATTTGCATTGCAGTGCACTATGGTATTTGCAATCGCTTATTTTACCCATTGGAATCGGTGCTGCAGGTCCCATAATACATCAGGGTGAGATTGTCAGAAATGCAGGACTGGTTTAAAAATCTCACTCCTGGAACTGGGCAACTTGGTAACTCTGAGTATTACCCCTTGTTGGGGGATACGGCCACCATTTTATGCAGGTGGCAGGATCTTTTGTTGTCTCTGGGGGTCAGAATAGCTTTATTTAAGATGGGAATTAGGGAAAAATTTTAATATTGTAATCTGATTAAAAGGAGGAACAATCAGCTGGGAAACTGGAAAACCGATTTTTAAAGATTTTCTTTGATGCTGATGCAGAAAATAACCCTTTTTTCAGGAGAGAAAGAGAGAGAGAGAGAGAGCTTTTAAAGTGTACATGATAAAGAAACGGAGAGCCACTGTTGAAGGGACAGAAGATAAAATATTTGAAGCAAGCTAGTTTGGGATTTGAGATTTGTGATCATTTTAAGTATCCTTTCAAGCTTCTGATTGGAGGAGGCTGTACTGACTAAGTTGGGGTGCAGAAAGTAATTTAGTCTGAGTTTGTGAATGACTATATTAGTTTAAAGACTGAATTTAAAAAAATAGATTGCAGGGCTATGTTGAGCTGTGCTAAAAACCTTGTATAAACATTAAAACTTCCAACCAGCGCCGACCCAACCATTAGGCAAATTAGGCAGCTGCCTACTGTGGTAACTTCTGGGAGATGGAAAAGAACAGGGCATTCAAATCTCAGCCAGGGTGGGTGTAAATCTTAAGGTCTCCTTAGGGTGCCAACACTTTGAACCAACTGACCTTGCTTCCAACAAGCTGTGATCAAAGAGAAAAAGTCCTGAAAAACCTGAAACTGAGGTGTGTTGCAGCGAGATTTGCTGAGGGTTTTTGTAGACAGAAATCACTGCTGTAATTGAACAGTGTAGAAGGAAACAGTTTAAAAAAAAAACTGGTGAAACTGATGTGTTGTTTACTAAACTAAAGGAAACCAAAGCTGGCAGTATTGATTTGGAACTTGAAAAGTTCTACATGGTTCTTTAATTGAAAAGTCTAAACAAAGCTGCTGTGTGAGCTGGTATGAGGTTGTGTTTGATAGAGGGGAGTGTGACTGGGCCCAGGCAGGGTGCCTATGAGTGAGAGTGAAAAGACAGGGGCATTCGATTATTTTTTGTTTTTTATTTAGGGAAAGAGAAAAGAAATCCTCACAGAAACTATAATGGAGAGTCTCTACTACAGTAGTTATGTTGTGCTTTATTTATTGGATTAAAAATAAGGGGACATGTTTACTAAAATACGGTAGCTGGAAGCATAGTGGGTCATTCTGATCCCTGAATAGCGGGGATGTACGTCCGGTTTGGATGTGCAACCCCCACTATTCACAGGGATTGTATTCCGGTGTCTAGGCTCCCCACGCACACACAGCCGCTGTGCGGGAAGCAGTGGATGGGGGTGCGACGGAAGTGGAGAGTGGGCAAGCCACAGCACCCAGACATACAGGGCCTATTCTGGTCAGGGCCTATACATCCACTGGGGGCAGGATGTGCGTGTGACTTATTCCACCTCGGAGGTGTAATAAATCCCAGGAGCAGCAGTGATCAGCCCAGGCAGCCCCCACAACCACACTGAGCAGGTGCAGGCGAGACCCCGTCGCTCAATCACAGTCCTGGGAGACCCCACTGAGGGTCGGGTGATGGGGAAAAGAGATCATTTCCGCTGTTGGGCCTTGCTTGCTCCTGCTGGGCATCCCGGTGCCATGGCTACAGGACGCCATGGCACCAGTGCAGTGGGGACAGGCAGCATGCTGAATGTCTCCAAGCTCAGAATAGTGTGCACGCCGGCCCATCCTTGTTCCCAGATTCTGCAACCAACATTTACGCATTTAGAAAGCAACTAAAGACGTTCTTATTTACTGAAAGGCCAATTCCATTAATGCACGTCCAGCCCTCCGTAAGGTCAGACAGAATCAGGCGTGCAAAGTTAGACCCGATTCTGATCCTGCAGCTCCCGCGGGATCAGAATTGGGTCTAGCACCTGGATGTGCAGTACCCGATTCTGTCAGGCCGTATGTCCCAGCGACTACCTGGCTAACTCAGCTGGTCCCATGAATGGAGCCGCAGTGCCATGGCGTCCTGTCACCACGGCACCGCAGATCCATTCACAAGCTGCGATCCTGGCCCACCGAACCCGGATGCCTGTTCCCAGCAGCCCGACCTCTGATCCGGCCTTCCAAGGCCTGGATCAGACTGCAGGGAATCCTCTGCACCCCCTCACCTACGTCCCTGGGTCCCACGTCATGATCCCTCTCCATCCAGGGGGATAAATTCCACCTTCGAGGTGGAATAAATTCCCCATCTAGATATGAGGCCCCAGTCATACTGGGACGACCTCTGAATCGGCCCTGTACATCTGGGGTCAAAGCCTTCCATGCTCCGCCCTCACTCTGCCTCCAGAATGCCCCCTCTCGCCCCCGTCTAGGCCTCCCCATACAAACCCGTTGTATATGTATGGGGAAGGTATTGATGGGGCCGGCAGGGGGATGGGACAGAATGACCTCCTGAGTATTTTGGATCTACGACTGAAGAAATTAATACCGACTCAACATAAACTGGAAACTAGGCCTCTAATATGCAACACCATAACACTATGGAAATACAAACTTTACAAAACAACGATGTAACAAATTATTATATATAGTTTCACTAACATTATGATGTCATACCTTATCTAAACTAAGTTCAGTGCTCATAGTTAATAGTTCAAGTGCACCTAATGTTATATGTAAAATGGTTTGTTAATCTGTAAACCATTTTGATTAATTGATAAAACGGTATATATAAAACACACAAATAATAATAATACACACATTCCCTGCAGGTAATTATTCTTTCCAACCCAACAGAAGTTGGAAAAAATTATATAAAGGTGGTCAAGAACATCTATTTCTTGGCCTGTTGGGAGATAAAATAACTCTCTGAAACTTTAATGGAATGGGATGAAATTTTAATGGAAGGGGATGAAACTTTGCATGTGGGAAAATCTAGGAAAGATACATTAAGTTTGAAAAAGGTCCAAATCAGACCGGGTGTTTCAGAGAAGTAACACCCCCCCCCCCCAAAAAAAAAAAACCTAGTCCACTGTATTTCTATTTCCCGCTTCTGTATCGTAAAAACTTAAATATGGTGAAGTATAGCAGGTAGGGAAATGCTCCTTTCAAACACCCTCTCCCTGTTCTCTATTCTCTCAACCCCGCAAAATGCCCCCCACCACACACACCACTCCCACACCCATAAAATACTCCCTCACAACTGCCCTACCAACCTGCCAAATACTGCTACCATGAAAAATATATTCCCCACAACTGCCTCACCCCAAAAACTGCTATGGGCAGCCATTGCAACTAAACAGATAAAAAGGTGGGTCTATCCAACCACTGCCCTCTTAGAATAATTTTTGCCATTCTGTTCTATAGCAATTGCAAATGAGATCGAAGCATCTTTGGCAAACTCAAATAAATAATGTTACAATAGTTGATATGGGCCAATATAATGGCCTAGATGACATGGCATAAATGTTTTAATGATAAAAATCTCAGATTTGCCTTACCAATCATAAATATACAAATGTGATCTGCGCCATTTTCCCCACTTATTCCATGACGAGGTAAGAATCAATTATCACCCCTAAACTCTTTATTAAACATCATAGTGAGATTCCCATACTATCTATCATTGGACTCATATCTGGCACCTTACAATCCTGGCTTCCAACTCACATAACTTCTCTCTTTTCCACATTTATTTTAAGCTAAGTCAACTTTATCCAACTCTTCCCCCTCTCAAAACAAAAGCATAAGTTTAACTAATTCATAAGTTTCATTTTGGGAGGTTCCTAAAGGGATCACAATCTGTATATCGTCAGCTAAATAAAATAAAAATATCCCCATATCCCTAAAACCCTCACCAAATGAGTTCAGAAAGATATTAAAAAGAGTTGGCAAAAGTGTAGATCTTTAAGTACTATACAAGGAGCTTCCCATACCTGAGAAACCATCACCTTCCATTTTGTCTTATAAGAATGACTATTTAAAAAAGTGGCAAATCAGCTCCAGATCACTCCTGCAATGCCCAAATTGCTTAATTTATCTAATAAAATATCGTGACCAATAACATCAAAGCAGCTGATATGTCCCACTTTAATTGTAAAGCCTCTTTACCTTTGTCCACTATTCTCCAAAGCTTAATTAACATAGATGCCAAAACCATTTTAGCACTACGACCCCATCTGCCTGGTCTAGGACATATTATCTCCATAAGAACTCTCATAGCTGAACTGTCACAAGTGATTGCAGAAGTTTTGCTAAAAATGGAACACTATAATCGGACAGTAATGGAACACAGCAATGGGAACTCGACGTCAGCTCCAGTATAGCGGTTAATATAATTTCCCTTAAATTAGGGGGAATCTTCCTGACTCTAATACCAGGTTAATACAGAGTCAAACACAAAAGACCTTTTACAGACAGCAGTTTAAAAAGCAAAGCAGGACAGGGATTGAGGTCACATCCCCCTTTAGCTGAAGCCCTCATGAAAAGTGGAGGAGCTCAGAGAAGGGGTGGTGAGGTTGAGAAGCATTCGAGACCCTGAGAATTACATTGATAAGATGCTTCTTGAAACATCAAAGCTCTCCAACAGAGGTGAAGATGGGAGGCTACAGAATGAAGAGAGTTGGACGAGTCACCAGAGCCTGCAGAATCGACAATCCAGCTCCTCCAGTCCTCGAACTGAAGAACCAGTATGCAGCCCTGGAAGTGGAGGAGGTGAAAGCATCCCAGGAAAGGGACGAACCAGAGCTCAAGCACCCCAAAGTTGCGGAATCAGTGACCACAAGGAATCGAAAGGTACTGGCGGTTGGAGACTCTTTTCTGAGGATTACTGAGGTGTCCATCTGCTGACTAGACTTGATGTCCAGGGAAGTGTGCTGTCTGCCAGGTGCCAAAATCTGAGATATTACAGTCTGCTGGGACTCATCAAGCCTACTGATTATTATTTTTTATTTTTTTATTTACATTCTCTTATATACCGCGCTATTCTGCATCAGTGCGGTTTACATTGAACAAATTGAAATTACATTGAACAGGGCATTATAACTTGGAGATAAATATTTTACAGGGAACATGGGCTATGGAGGGTTAAGTGGCTTGCCCAAGACCACAAGGAGCACCTGCGGGACTAGAAACCCCAGTCCTTCCGGCCCAAGGTTGCTGTCCTCTAGTGGGATTTGAACCCCCGACCTTCCGGCCTGAAGTACCTTGCCCCAACCACTAGGCCACTCCTCCACTCCATTATTATCTGATGTTGGGCATTTTCCTTGTTCTTCAAGTACTCCATGCTGTTTTTGTACTATAGCGCTGACAGGCAAATCATGGTCTGATCCATCTACAGGAATATTATATTTTGTACACTGGCACTCTTCTTGTTTGACCTCTTTCATGGTCTATATGTTGCTCTGTCCCTGCACATTGAAATATATTGGCAGATCTATATGGCTGAGCAGGTTGCATTTGGGAGAACATGGATCGCAATTACTAGTGCACCTATTGTCAATCATTTGAAGATCTTCAGTGGCGGGTAATCGATTCCCCCCCACCCAATCCAAGAAGGGTTGACTGTAAATCCAGACTGAAATTTTTAGAGCAGTTTTTAAATTATAAATTGAAGACAAATCATCTCTAATACCTGAAGATTGGAGGATCCCCAATGTAACACCAATTTTTAAAAAGGGTTCCAGGGGTGATCCGGGAAACTACAGACCAGTGAGCCTCACGTCAGTACCGGGAAAAATGGCAGAAACCATCATAAAGAATAAAATTACTCAGCATGTAGATAGTCATGGCCTAATGGGAGACAGCCAACATGGCTTTAAACAAGGAAGATCTTGTCTTACTAATCTGTTATGTTTTTTTGAAGGTGTGAATAAACAGGCGGACAAAGGTGAGTCGGTTGATGTAGTGTATCTGGACTTTCAGAAAGCCTTTGATAAGGTCCCTCATCAGAGACTTTTGGCAAAACTAAAGAGTCATGGGATAGGAGGCAGTGTACTACTGTGGATCAGGAACTGGTTAAAAGATAGAAAGCAGAGGGTAGGGCTAAATGGCCAATTTTCCCAATGGAGAAAGGTGAACAGTGGAGTACCCCAGGGATCTGTGCTGGGTCCGCTGCTTTTTGACATATTCATAAATGACCTGGAAAGTGGTTATGGTTATGGTTATAGGCATTTGATATACCGCCCTTTACTTATGCATCACAGCGGTTTACACGTATATACTAACAGGTACTTTTTTTATTCCCTTGTCCCCGAAGGGCTCACAATCTAAGTGTACCTGAGGCAATGAAGGGTTAAGTGGCTTGCCCAAGGCCACAAGGAGCAGCCATGGGACTAGAGACCTCAGTCCCTCCGACCTGAGGTTACTTGTTCCCATGTGGGAATTGAACCCCCGGCCCTCCGGCCTGAGGTAACCTGTCCCAACCACTGAGTCACTCCTCGAGTGAGGTTATCAAATTTGCAGATGACACAAAACTATTTAAAGTTGTTAAAACCCAAGAAGATTGTGGAAAATTGCAAGAGGATCTTGATAAATTGGAAGACTGGGCATCAAAATGGCAGATGAAATTTAATGTGGACAAGTGCAAAGTTATGCACCTAGGGAAGAACAACCCAAACTATGTTTATTTATTTATTTATTTATATTTATTTATATATATTTATATACCGCATCTTCCAAAGTTCAGTTGCGGTTTACAATGAACAACAATTAACAAAGTAAATTTTGTTTTACAGGGAACGTCATATTATAACAGAACATATTTACAAGGACCACCCAGGAAAAAGATTTAGGCATCATTGTGGATAACATGTTAAAACCCTCAGCCCAGTGAGCAAATAGAATGCTGGGTATCATAAGGAAAGGAATGGAAAATAAAGCAAAAGATATTATAATGCCGCTATATCGTTCCATGGTGAGACTGCACCTTGAATATTGTGTGCAATTCTGGTCGCCGTATCTTAAAAAGGATATAGCATTATTAGAAAAGGTTCAGAGAAGAGCCACCAAAATGGTAAAGAGGATGGAAGGATACTCCTATGAAGAAAGGCTAAAAAGGTTAGGGCTCTTTAACCTGGAAAAGAGACGGCTGAGGGGAGATATGATAGAAGTCTATAAATTAATGAACGGAGTGGAACGGGTAAATGTAGATCGATTGTTTACATTATCAGAATATAGAAAGACTAGGGGACATGCAATGAAGCTACAGGATAAACTATTTAAGACTAATAAAAGAAAATATTTTTTCACTCAACGTGTAATCAAACTCTGGAATTTGTTACCGGAGGATGTAGTAAAGACTGTTAGTGTCGCTGGATTTAAAAAAGGTTTGGACAAGTTCCTGGAGGAAAGGTCCATAAACCATTATTAAGAAGGGACCCAGGATATCAGTGCTTGACCCAGTACAAGCATTGTGGAACCTGTGTCTTTTGGGGAAACTGCTAGGAACGTATGACCTAGATTGGCCACTGTTGGAAACAGGATACTGGGCTTGATGGACCTTGGTCTGACCCAGTATGACATATCTGATGTTCTTAAGACTATTTATCCATCTGGTCTAAATAGGGAGATTTGACTGGTGAAGTCTGCTTTAGTCGGACAGTCATGACACTATTTTAGTTTATTAGATGTTATTGTCTTTGTTTTTCCGGTGTGTGATATCAGGTTTTTTTCTCTTTTTAAAGAGCTTTGATTAACTCCATTCCCCAGCTAATTGTCTTTGTGAATGATCACCAGCGATCCTTGGAGCCTACGACCCTCGTTCTACGGAGCCTGAAGCAGAGCTCAAGAAAATAAGTAGGAGCTCGAAACACAGTTCTGTGTCACATTCAATTGTATGGGTTTGCTTTCTAACTACTTGGAACTGCATAGCCAGTACCTGTTGAACTCTCTACATTGAGGAAATAAGTTAAGTTTACTTTTTTCTTTAAATGATTTGTGTTACACTCGGTGGTGTTTACACAGTTTGTGGCGATGTTCATCGTCTTTAAATATCAAAAAGGAAACGTTTTTGTTGGGGTGTCTATGGTCCTTCTAAAGAAAGAGTACAACATGAAATCATTTTTGTTTGTGAATATTTTTTGTGCTCTTGGCTCGTTAGTCTGATCATTGGATATGTCTAATATAATGATCTTAGCACACTTATAAACAATTCAAATCAGTTTGAACAGAAGAACCACATTCCCATTGCAGTAAAATTAGACCCACCTGCGATCAATTGTCAGTACTCACATGACTTGAATCAACCAATGAATGATGGTTCTAATGTTTAAAGGGCCCGATATTCAAAGGCATTTACACGGTTGACAGACCTGTAAACCATGTAAATGCTGCTGAACGGGATATCCCTGATTAATGTCGCTACATGCCCTGATGATAACCGCTTAGCATCGGGGCGTGTTGGGGGCGTTCTGGGGCTGAGTGGGGATGGCACTAGTCGCTAACTGGGCAGCGGCGATATTGCACAGCTGCCTGGTTAGCACCCACGGATAAAAGATAGGCATAGCAAAAGCTGGCTTATCTTTGCCCATGAGAGCTAACTGGGCAGCAGCTTGACACTGCCTGGTTAGCTTCTGTGGGCTTGTGGGTGTGCGACAATCCCAGATATTCAATGCTAGAACCGCATATGATCCTGGCATTGAATATCTGGGGTTAAAGTTCACCAGCAATGGCTATGCACTGTAGCAGCTCATAGCCATTACAAAAGAATATCAGGCCCAAAATGGCCACATTCACTCCCTGTTCCGTTTTCACAGTGTCAGAAAAGCCATTATCACCAAACATCAAACTTCAAAGGGATACTGTAATTATACTGGGCTATACTTTATTTGGGAAGGACAGGGCAGGAAAAAGGAGAGGAGGATGCAGGATGGAGTCGGTGCAGAGTGTGGCTACTAAGATGGTTAGTGGTTTTTGTTATGAACCATATGGGGACATACTTAAAGATCTCAATATGTATACTTTAGAGAAAAGGCGGGATAGAGGAGATATGATAGAGACATTTAAATACTCATACCTCCGTGGCATAAATGCACAAGAGGAGAGCCTCTTTCAATTGAAACTAAGCTCTTCAATGGGGGGATATAGAATGAGGGTGAAAGGGGATAGACTCAGGACTATGCATGAGAAAGATTTGCATGCACAGCCTCCTTAAATTGTATGCAAATCTCTCTTGCATATACATTGTAGCTATCCTGAAACCTGACCGTTAGGTGTGTCTCGAGGACCAGGTTGTGAACCCTCTGTCTTAGACGATCTGTTCTGTCCTTATTATATATTTTTGGGGGCTCTTCCAGCTTTACTGACTTACAGATTGGCTAAGCAAACTCTCTTGTATTCCTGCTTGATAGATCCTCTCCTGCAAAGTGGGAGGGAATTTTCCTTTCAGGTGGGCATTAGACGCTTCCCTTTATTTTGGTATTTCTATAGCAGGGGTTCTCAGCCAGTCCTCTGGACACACCTAGCCAGTCAGGTTTTCAGGATAACCGCAATGAATATGCATGAGAGAGATCTGTGTGCACTGCCTCCATTGTTGGCAAATCTCTCTCATGCATATTCATTGCGGTTATCCTGAAAACCTGACTGGCTAGGTGTGTCCCGAGTGTCCCTTTCTATAGTGAGGTCCTCTATGCATACCCAAGTGTACAAACTCAATACTGTTCATACGTTCGATAAACTTAAATCCATTATAGTTAAATAGAAAGGTTTACCTTTCTCTCATTTTAGAAGATGTGCCCTGAATAAAATGAATATGTCTAAAATATGATATCCATATAAACAAAGAAATTGACAGCAAATAAATATCATGACTCAAAGGCACACATTGCATTTTTGCCCATCAAAGCTCTACAAGTCCCTCTTTTCTCTTAGGGATGCTCTCTGCTTGTCCCTTGCTTTTCTGAAATCAGATATTGTCCTTCTCTCTACCATCTCCACTAAAGGCTGTTCCATGCATCCACCACTTCTTCTGTAAAGAAATATTTCTTCACATTATTCCAGTCTACTTCCTTTCACGCTCATCCTATGACACCTCGTTCCAAAGTTTCCTATCCATTGAAATAGTCCTGCCCTTTGTGTACTTTACCTTTGAGGTATTTAAAGACCTCTATCACGGGCCTTGACAAATATTCTTAGAATCTAGGAGCCAGCTTAAACATTTAGGAGCCGGCTGCCAAAATCTTGGTCACAATGCTCCCATACACCCCCATATGGTATATCACAGATCATTTTTAAGAGAATGATTTGTCGTCTTCTAATTTTCTGTGGGAAAAGAAAGCTTAATAAATCAGGCTGCTCTTGTGCTATTACACAATGCCAACAGAAGGTAGTGACCTCTCCCTCCCACCAACCCCAATGAGTATATCGTCAACAGCATATTGATGACTTTTTATAGCTGCCCCTGAGGCAACTTTCTTTTTTGCTTCCAATATGGAAGGGTTGGAGCATGTGTATGATGGGCCTGCTACTTAACACAGTGGCGAGCCCATCTGCTCCCCCTCCCCCTATGAATCAGGGCTGCGATCACGCCAGGACCGGGGTGGGAAATCTTTCTGCCGTGACTGGAATATCACAACATTTATTGATGTGTGATGTCACCCTCAGCAAGATCGCGGCTCCAATAAAAGGTGATCAGAGCAGAGCAATCCTGCTTTTCCATCATCTGCTCCTGCCTACCTTTGCCAGCAGAGTCACCATGATCCAGTTTCCTGCGATCCTTGCATAGGGACAGAGCTGAGAGAGAGGAGTCTGCAGCAGCCAATATTGGAGGTGGGTGAGCCAGAGAAGCTGGAGTGGAGCAGCAGCTTACAGTCTAGAGCATCCTGCCCCCTTAAAGGGGAAAGGATACCCACTTTGAGGCAGGGTGAACAGAAGGCAGAAAGGAGGTTGGAGCCTGCAATGGACATCGGCAGCCTGAACACGTCAAGGGAGTGAGCTGTGTGCAACTGGAGAGAAGCAGCAGTGACTAGACTCATCCCTTTAAAGGGGAACACACCCATCTCAGAGCCCAGCAGAGAGGGAATCAGCAGCAGCCATCAGCAGCAGAGGTGGGTAAGAGGGAGCTAGTGGGCACTGTTGCAACTTCACCAAGGTGCCCTCCACCCTTTTTTTAAAGGGGAACACACATTTCCAGGGACTCCAGCTCCCTGGCATCCACTGGTGGACCCTATCGATTCCCAGTTGGAATTGTGAGGGGAAGGAAATGGACAGAACAGACACACTGCCATGCCCAAAATGCACCCCCGGACATGAAAGCACCCCACGGAGCCTGACAGCCTACCCACATTGCCCACTGGGAGCCAGAAATACAATGACATCCCCGGAAAAGGGAAGCATGCACCTCCCCCTAGAGGCTAGCAACAAATGAGTCCATACACTGCCCCTGGACACGATACAAGGTGGACACCCACAAATCCACAAGGACCTTGGGCCGGAGGGCGGAGCATCTAGCCACCCGCAGAGAAGGAAGAAGCTCCCTGCAAGATATGCAGACACCTTCGAGACTCTGGTGCCTAGGAGAGGAGCAGCTGCCACAAGGAAGTAGTCCTGGCCATCCCCCTACTGCTGCAAACACCCAGACAAAGCACAGACCCCAGGCTCAAATGAATCACCCACACACATCCGCTTCGCTCAAAAACAGATACCAGCGAGTGCCCCCCAGCGACTCTCCACCCTCCACAGAGCACCAATGAACCAGTGACATTGTTACACAGACCACTGCTCACTGGACTTGCATGCTCCGACCATACTCCAGGGGCATCACCATTCCCCAGACTTGCATCTCCCGGGCTCATCCTGAAAACGCCACTGACAGAGCAGTATTACCCTACAGGCAGAGAAGACACCACTCTACATCCTCAAGTTGGAGTGGCAGCATTGGACGATCTTTGAGCATGGTGAGGAGTCGACATCAGTGCCACCTCAGATCATTGTGCAAGCATGTGTGTCATTCACATCATCAACACAGAAAAGGGGGGTGCCGCTCCACATCCAATAGTTTTTCAGGTGGATCTGTCTCAAGCAGTCCTCGACAATGGAAGCACCAAAGTGAAGGTATTCCCACGGCACATTCAAGCATCAGCTCACAACTGAAAACATGTCACACATCAATAATGCACCACCGCCTCCAGCAGCAAGCTCCCAGCCCACTGGGACTCAGCAATTGCAACAGCAGGGTGGCACATCTGCAGCAGTCATTACAAGTGCATCAGATACCCTGGAACCCACCACAACAGGTGAGAATCATTCCATTACTGCCCCTCCTATCTCCCCAACAGATACCGCACCCACCCCACCCAATACTGCAGCCCTGGAATCAAAACCCTCCCACAAATGAAAGAGGAGATGCAGGTGGTCACAGTCATCTTCATCATCCAGCTACTCTTCTTTATCATCTTCCTCCTCCTCTTCCTCCCTTAAGGGGGAGAGGGCCAGTGCTGCTAGTGCACGTGCTTCCCTGCCCCCCAGTGTTACAGAATTGTGGGAGACAGTCCCTTGGTTGCTCAGGAAGAAGGTCATTAGGAGAGAACACTTTGACATTTTCAGGCTCCTGGAAGGGTGCCGGAGACTCAACAACAAGAAAAGAGCAAAAATGGGCAACCTCCTATACCTAGTAGATCATCATATCGCATGTAATATCACCAAATGAACCTTATTGTATGCTCATATGATCAGCATCACTTGCCGCAAGAACCCCATGCAACTCGGACACATTTCGGCCTACCTTGACATGATCATAAATGCTTCTTAAGAATACGAGGGATACGCATGGCTGTCATACGATGAGCATTTCCGGGACAAGATGGAAATAAGGCCCAACATGTTGTGGGGCATCAATGATGTTGGGATATGGCTCCAGAGGATGACCACAAAATACAGGCAGAACTTCCAAAGGAAAGACTACTAAAACAATATTCCACAAAGCAAAGACGGTACAATGGCTCAGACCACTCATCGACCCACAGGACTGCAGAACAGTCATGCAGGCTATGATGCTCCCCCACCTGAACTACTGTAATACAATTTATCATGGACTACCTGCCACCCACACCAACCCCCTACGAACTGCCTTAAACACCACAGCAAGAATCATCCAGAAAGCGAAAAACATGACCACATCACTCCAGTCCTGAGAGAACTTCACATCCTACCACTCGAAGCAAAGATTAAATACAAATCTATCCTGCTTATCCACAAAGCCTTCCATCAAACGCAGACTTCTCAACTCCAGACTCTACTACCCCAACCTACCCTCAACAGACCAACCCGTTAGAGCACCAGCAACACACTCACTATCCCCCACGAATGAACTAAATTCAATCAACAGACCTGCAACAGAGCTTTCGAACTGTATGCACCCTCCCTCTGGAACTCCCTCCCAAGCCAGATCCGAAGCAACCGAGACCTCTCCACATTCCGGAAACAACTAAAAACCATCCTGTTTCATGAATATCTTGGACCTGAAACAGACATCTCTCATTGACTGCTCATCCAGACCTTCTGACCTATCCCTCCTACTACCAACTAAGAGACTTACGTCAACTGTCTAATTCATTACTTTCTATCCAGATCATCAATGTTGGCCCTCATGGTGACGCCCCCCCCCCTTCTCTGTCAAATTGATTACTGTCCCCCCCCCCCTTTTTTGTTAAACCGCTTTGACCCGATGAAAAGCGGGATATAAATGCAGCTAAATAAATAAATAAATAAAGTAAGTATTGGCCACCATGAGCAAACCAGCACTAGGCAAGGACATTTGCAGACGCTTCAACAAAGGCATGTGTTCCTTTCGTAACTGCAAATACTGACATGCTTGCCTCCATTGTGTAGCCCCCCACCCTGCCTTCCAGTGCACCAGGCACCATCCCAAAGCTCTGCCACAACAAAAGCAGTTACACTGCTTTTCAGTGAGACCCCACACCAGTCTTCATTGGAACTATGGACCCCTGGCTAGACATATATCCAAAGAGAATAGATACCAAGCATTTAAGAGATGGGTTCCAATATGGTTTTATCATCCCTTTCCATGCACCCATACAGGGCCCCATTGCACGCCCCATACAACCACCACATCACTTTTAGCCCATGATACAGGAGAAGGTCGACTCCAGGGTCAATCTGCAATGAATGGCGGGCACCTTCAAAGATCTGCCATTCCTCAATTCCTGCATTTCCCCTCTGACAGTGCTTCCCAAGAAAGACCCCAGGAAGTACAGGCTGATACACAACCTCTCCTTCCCACAAGGGGATTCAGTGAATGATTTCATACCTAGCGTTACCTGCGTAGTGCAGTATGCTCCTTTGACCAGGCCCTGACCATTTTCCAGGCTGCAAGTAGGTGCTCATATCTGGCCAAGGTTGACATACTGTCGGCCTTCATGCTGCTCCCAATCCACCCAATCTGCTTTCTCTTGCTCGGTTTCCACTTCAAGGGCATGTACTATTTTGATAGATGCATTCCCCCAGGATGCTCAGTGTCATGCTCTACCTTCGAGGTGTTCAGTATTTTTCTCCACTGGGTAGTGCAGCAGCAGACTGGGATGAACTCTATAGTGCACTACCTTGACAACTTCCTGTTCTTTGGACCCGAACATTCTGACGCCTGTGTGATGCTCTTGGATGTATTCCAGGCAATTGCACAGAAATTTGGCATCCCCCTGGCAAAGGACAGGATGGTAGGCCCAGTCCAGATGCTGTCATTCCTAGGCATCAAGATGGACATGAAACAAGGTATTACCAGACTCCCTCGTGACAAGCTGGAAGGTCCTCAAGGAAAAAATTGGTGTGTCGAGAGGCTTGCAAAAAATCATTCTCAGGATGGCCCAGTCACTCATCAGTTCTCTGAATTTCACCTGTTGAGTGATCCCTATGGGATGGACCATCCCGAGACACCTCACACATGCAACAGCCAACTTGCATAAGAGACATTATCAACTTTGTCTCTCACGGGGCCTAAAGCAGGATCTGGACCTTTGGTTATCTTCCTCGACATATTTGACAGGGTGAACATGTGGCAGCAGTGCCCGTGCAACAACGTGGATTTGGACCTCTTCACAGATGCGGCAGGGGCCTCTGGATTCGGCATATTCTTCTTGGGTTTCTGAACCCCCGCGCCCTGGCCTAAGCATTGGGTGACTGGGGGTCTCACCAAAAATATTACCCTGCTTGAATTCTTTCCCTTGTATGTGGCAATATATGTGTGGGGCCACTGGCTGCGCAACCAGAGAATCATATTCCGCTGCGACAATCAGACAGACATGGTTGTTGTTAACAATCAATCAGCAAAGTGCATCATTGTGGCAGAATTCCTGCAAAAATTTGCCCTAAAATGCTTGCAGCTCAATATTATAGCATGAGCACGACATGTACGAGGGCAGACTAATAACACTGCTGACTCCCTCTCCTGTTTTCAGTGGGACACCTTCAGATGATTGTTCCCGACTGCGGATGAGTACCCTGCCATGCTGTCGGAATCTATATGGGACCCGATGTTCGTGTAGACAGGCAACTCATCCAGCAGGCCATGATCCCCTCCCCCACATTTGGGTGGTGTACCTGCAAGGATACTCATCCATCTTGTCCTTCCTGGCATCTCATGGGCCCTGAGCTGCTAGTGGCATATGTGACATATGCTGGCACGCAAGGCTTGACCCGCCACATCGTCCAGTCCTTTATCGCCAAGCTAGCAGGTTGCGGCAACCCCTGTGACAATTTCCTGCTGAAGATGCTGTTGAAAGGATGGTCAAGGAATGTACCCTGGCAACCTGACAGGAGAAGCCAAGTAATACATGAAATACCGGGTAGGCTGTGGGTGGTTTTGCCAATCACATGCTCATCAGAGTATGAAACCTGCTTGTTTTGGTCAGCATTCACTCTGGCATTCTTTGATGCTTTCAGAATTAGTGAGCTGGTGGCTGCCTCCAAGAAGACTGGGGTACCCACCAGGGAGCATTTTCTAAGGTCACTTTGGAAGACCTGCTACACATCCGGATCGTCGAAGCAAAAAACTATCCAAATGAGAAAAGGCAAGTCATCTCACTTAAGGCTGTGCCCCAGCTTCAGACATGCCCAGTAGCCAAAACGCTCAGATACCTAATGGCTCATCCCACCCGGAGTTGACAGTTCTTGGTATGTCTTGATGACACACTGCTTTTCAAATTCCAGTTCACAGCAATATTCAAAAAATCGTTAGCTGCTATTGGGCTGCAACCCAGCTTGTTCAGCATGCATTCCTTCTGGATTGGGGCAGTGATGGTGGTAGCGGAAAGGGGCATCCCGATAAAGATGATCAAAGTGTTGGGGTGCTGGCAGTCCTGAGCTTATGCTTTGTACATTCGCCCGCATGGGGAACCCAATGCAAATTGACTCTGCCTCCACTAACTCTGTCCATCCTGTCTTGCAGAGCACATAGTCTAGATAATTGGACACTCCCTTCATCCGCTGGGCAACTGAGAGGGCATCCACACACCTGGGACTAATCAAATGTGGTGTACGCCTCCTATGGCTGGGGCTCCCGGGCATGGGATGAACGCAGCTGCAGCCATTACTACAACAGCATCTACAGACACACTACCCCCGATCCCCAGATTGTCCACCTTGGAGGAAACGATCTGGGAACCATATCGGGAAAACTATTCATTGGCATTGTCAAAAGAGTATTAATGAACAAACAAACCTCTTCCAAAGACAAGGAAGCTGTAAAACTAGAGGGCATTACATGAAGCTGCAAGGGGGTAAACTGAAAGGCAATGTCAGGAAATACTTTTTTTCACTGGAAGGGTGGTGGATGCTTGGAATGCCTTCCCGATGGAGTGGTGGGGGCAAATACAGTGACAGAATTCAAAATGGCATGGGACAGACACAGTGGAATCCCTTTATATCTCCAGGATAAAATCAAAATAAACACATATCTCAAGAAATAGGGGTGACCTTATTTTATTTATTTATTTAGCATACATTTATAACCCGCAACTTCCAGAGTTCAGTTGCGGTTCACAATAAACAACAATCCACAAAGCAAAAGCTTAGTTTTACATTGAACATTTTGTAACAATAAAAGTAAATGTAAACAGCATGAACTTATGCATAATAGCAAAATTGGCTGGTAAATTATATACAATAAACTATATACAAATAAATTATATACAATAAATTATATACAATAAACTACATGGAGCAGTGGGTACAGCCCTAAACAAAGGCATGGGGAGGGGTGATCTGCACAGAGCGGCAGGTGCACCTATTCTTGCCGCCTTGCTGGGCAGACTAGATGTACCATGCTGGTCTTTATCTGCCGTCATATACTGTGTTACTATGTTACTATGTATTGCACAGGCCAGACTTCTCCTGGGAGGTCTGCAGCTTTCTCCACATGTTCTTCATCTGGTCTGACCTTATTCCCTGCTCAAATGGGCAGGTACCCATCTCTGGAAAAGGAAACTCAAGAAGATCAACAGGCAGGTCAGCCTGAGCATTCTGCATGCCAGGGGTTGGCAGATCTGGCATGACTGGGCACCACCCTCTATGCCCTGCTATTTTTGGAGCGATTTCCTTCACTTGTCAGATACGTATTGGGCTCAGCCTTTTCCTTAATGACTTACATGAGACACTGGAGGCTGTTCTTTGGATCGATGCAGAGCTCGTCCACACTGAGAGGGCTCCTGGCACCAGGGGGAGGTTTCTATAGTAGGAGGCACATGAAAGATGAATTTCCACATACCTGTGGTGGTTACCTGACCCAGGCTGCAAGCATGCGCAGAGCACAGACAAGGGGCAGGGTGCCCTGGTGAGTCTCCCCACATGATGGCTGACCCAGCATAGACAGTCCCCTAAGACAGCACGGCAAGGCCACCGATACAGGGGTGGGCTCAACTCAGCTTGGCAAGGCGGGCCCCAGCTCCCTTGTCTATCCGGCTGGTGACAATGGAAAATTGCACACCGCATACTGGCTTAGGTGACTAGACTGGAATCTCACCCCCTTTTTAAGTTGATTGTATTTATATTGTTGCTATGGTGATGTGATAATAAAGATGCAGTTAAGATTAATCCACAACAGTGAGTAGGATGTTTTATTGGTCTGTAAGATAAGAGGGGCAAAAAACTTAGTATTTGGGGGTAGGGGCAGACGAACATCTCCTTGCCTATGTTAATGGAAAGGCTGGAGCGTGTGTGCGATGGGCCCGCTACTTAACATGGCAACAGGCCCATCTGCTCCCCTTCTCCCTCACGAATCGGGACTGTGATCCTCCCAGAACTTGGGCAGGAAAACTTCCCGCCGCGACTGGAATGACGCTACATTTGTCACTGTCTGACATCACCCTCAGCAAGATCATGGCCGAATTATAAGACGAGCAAGGCAGAGCGATCCTCCTTTTTAATCATCTGCTTAACAGTCGTGCCTGCCCAACACTTGCCTACTAGCACTGCAGCATTGCTTCCTGGGCAGGGGGCTGCACAACATCGACCATGTTGCAACTAGTTGGGGATTACCGGAGCCAGGCTGCAAGCACGTGCAGAGCACAGACAAGGAGCAGGACGTCCTAGCTCCCAGCAAGGCAGGATGCCCCGGCGAGTCTCCCCATACAACGGCTGACCCAGTGTAGGTGGTCCCCTAAGACAGCACAGCAAGGCCGCTGGTATGCGGATGGGCCCAGCTCAGCTTGGCAAGGTGGGTCCTGGCTCCCGGGTCCAGCTGGCTGGCCACAATAGAAAATGACACACCGCATACTGGGCTCAGGTGACTAAACCAGAACTTTACTCTCTTTTTAAGTCTATTGTATATACTGTTGCTATGGTGATGTAGTAATAAAGTTTCAGCCAAGATTAACCCACAATAGTGAGCAGGATGTTTTAGTGTCTGTAAGATAAGAGGGGTTAAAAGCTTGGTATTTGGGAGGAGGGGCAGATGAAAGTCCCGCCTGCCTACAGTATGTTAATCATCATGGCAAAATAGTCTCTCATAGCCTCGACGCCCTGCCTCCCTTCATCTATGCCACCACCATTCTCTGCTCCCTATAACCTGCTTTTCTTCTGGGTCCCAACCATGCCCAATCCAGCCCCATCCTACAAACTCTGCCATCCTACTCCCAAAGCCTTTTCTCACCCTATACATCACTTTCCAACATCATCTCCATGGTCAAAAATGATATCTCTTTTCCCAGACACCAACATGCTGCTCACTAGATACTCCCCAGCCCCCCATCTGTCAACCACTCTGTACTTACCACTGTGCAACACTATAACCACTCTGAGCCCACTAACCAATCTGTACATTGGTCACAAACAACCTAACTAAATACCCTCATACCTGCAAGAGATGACACAATCAGACATATAAAACACTTCCCCAGGCACACACCAGACCCATTCCCACATCACAAACATCCATACCCTAAAAATGACCCAATTATCCCAAACATCCCAGTTATCCCCATGTTAACTCTCACCCAGCATTAAGAATGTGATCACAAAGAAATTAAAAAGCAATAAGAACCCTATTAATTCACAAATGAAGTCAGAAAAAGGAGCAGAAGCCCCACAATATAGGCAAATACCAGTAGTAGTCATAAAGGGCCAGCGAGCCCCACTTCCCTTACGCTGAATAGAATTCAGGGACAACCACAAGCTGTAAAATCAAGCAGGCCTCCACAGTCCCAGCTGGCTCAGGAAGAGGTAGCAGACAGCAGCATTAGCTGACTGCAAGCTGCTAACCAGCGAGGAGTGGCTTCATTTAGTAAGAGCAAAGGAAAGAGAGCCATAAAGCAGCTCACTGGTACAAGTAGCATGAGAGTGGAGGAGTAGCCTAACGGTTAGAGCACTGGCTTGAGTTCGATTCCCACTAGCACTCCTTTTGACCTTGGTCGTCACTTAGCCCTCCGTTGCCTTAGAAAAATCCAAGTTATCAATGTCCCTGTTTAATGTACATTACCAAGTTTAAGTTACAATGTTAACGGTTTTGACTGAAATGATAAAATAGTATAAAAAAACTAATAAATAAGATGAGAGGTAGTAGAATCATTAGTCATGCACTATATACATAAGTCTTATGTGAGGCAGGACTAGACCTCTGACACGATGTACTTCATTGGTCCAAACAACCACCATACCCAGAGTGGAGGCAGACCAAAGCCTTATTATATCTAATTCTTTATTGAGAGAAGCCTGACTTGGCCATGTTTTGGCGGCAAAGCTGTCAACAGGGGTCAAACTCCCAAACTGAAGGTGCAAATACTTATAGGTAGATGCATAAAAAGCAGCATTCAGGATATTTTGCGAACAGCTCAATCACCTTGGTCTGCCCTCTGCTCTTTGTGTTTGGTTGCTGTTTGGTCTGCGGAAGTTCTACTTTCTGTTTTGCTTCATGTTTGGACTTCATTGGTCCAAAACAAAGGAGACACAATATCACTCCAAAAATAACAGCCTGCAGCAAAACGCTAGTACAAATAACAAAACAAAAAGAGCATTATTCAGTCCACCTGAATCACCGGCAGCACACACTTTACCAAGCCGGTGATGGTACCAAAATTAGAAGGCAGACTCTTTCATCATGTACTGACCCTAAGGCCTGCAGGTCCCAGTTTATCTTTCAACATTACTTGCATTTTCATCAGGAGACTTCACCACCAGCCTCCAGCCAGTGTCTTCCAACAAACTCTGCCACCAAAGTTAGGCTGCAAAACATGAGAACAATTCCAATGTGCTGAATCTAGAGATGGGGAGGATACCCGCATGTGGCAGTCACACAGACGCTTGCACACTGCAGAACATTCGCAGTGGCGAGCCACCACTTGGCTAGAGTAATCTTAAAACTGATCTCATGGTATCAAATCTCTCGAGACTTGGAATGGCAAGATCAGCTTGAACTTCCTCCACCATTCGGCTCATGAATCTTTTGGATTGCGGTGGAGAAGTGCAGCGTGGGCTATTGAAAAAAGCTTTCAGGAGCATGAAATTGCAGGCACCAGGGTGCAATTTCTAGGTGCCATGGAGACCTGGCACTTGGGATTTGTCAAGCCCTGCTCTTTCTTGCAGATTATACATATTTAGATCTTTTAGTCTGTCCCCATATGCCTTATGACAACAACTGACCATTTTGGTAGCCATCCTCTGGACGGTTTATATTCTTTTGAAGGTGTGATCTCCAGTTCTCCAAATGAAGTCTCACCAGAGACTTGCACAGAGGCACTATCCCCCCCTTTTTCCCATGAGCTGCTTCTCTCCCTATACACCCAAGCATCATTTGGCTTTTGCTATAGTGTTTTCCGTTTGGCCACCTTAAGATTATCGGATATGATCACCCCAAATATCACTTTTCTTTTGTACACAAAAAACTTCATCCCTTATATTTACCACTCCCTTGGGTTTCACAGCCTAAATCCTTGCATTTGTATCATTGAATCTGTGCTGCCAAAATTTAACTATTCCTCAAGCTTCACTAGATCCCTCCTCATGTTATCTATGCCTCCCAGAATATCTACCCTGTTGCCGATTTTGGTAACAGCTGCAAGAGGCAAACCTTTACTGATCACCTATGCACAATATTGCTTACAAAAATGTTGTAAAGAACCAGATTTTATTTATTTAACAGTTTTTTATACCGTTTTATGATTTTAGTCAAAGAGATTTAAATTGTAACTTAAACTTGGTAATGTACATCAAACAGGGACATTGATAACTTGGTTTCTTCTGAAAAAAGGCCACAAGAAGTGAACCCTGGTCAATGGGCTCCCAAGCCAGTGCTCTAACCATTAGGCTACTCCTCCACGCCCAAGGGCCAGTCCCTGCAATACCGCACTAGTACCCTATGTGATCTTCCACCACGGCCGGCACAAGGAGATGAGGCGTCCATGGGAAACCTCATTCCTTGCACCCCCCTCCCCTAGCTAGGGGGATTAATTGCTAATCCTGCTAATCCCCCTAGCCGAGATATTCAGCGGCACTAACACTGTTGGTGCTGCTGAATATCTGTGGGTGTTGCTGCTGCACAATCTAATGCCAGTCAGTCAGCATCAGGGCTTCCCAGGGATGTTCCGGGGGTGGCACCCAGTGATAAACGAGCAGTGGTGATATTGAGCCGCTGTCCAGATTATTACTAAGCAGCAAAAGTGAGGTGCAGTAAACACTGGCCTAACGTTTGCCACTGAAACTAACTGGGCAGTGGTTGAATATGCTCTGACCTGGGGGTTGGGTCCTTGAAGGGCCTTGTGTGAGCCTGAGCATGTGGTTTTGCCTCTCCATGGATATGGATCCTGGCACCCTTAATATGTGTTGGCCATGTCCTACCTGTCTCTTGCCTCCTGTTCCCTTGCCACTGCTCTGCTTGTTGGTGTGTGCCTACTCTTCCTGCCAGGTTCTGTTGTGCTTCTGGTTGTCTGTGTGTCTGTATGTACACACATCTCTTTGCTCTGATTAGTACTTCTCCTACAGGCCCCTCAGAGGGTGTCTCCTAGAGAAGTGGCCTGTCTTGGCTAGCTTTTCACCCAGCCCTGGCTACCTCACTTCCCTGCCTCTACACTAGTTGTCTGCCTGAAGCTACATAGCCCCAGCTTTGTGTGACTCATCCTGCCAGGGCACCATGGATCCACTCTCAAACCCATCTTGCTACAGCCTGGGAAGGCCTGAGCCAATGTGAGGGGCATAACAGCTCCTCCACTTGCAGGACCAGGCGGCAGAGCATAAGGGCTTCTTTAATCAAAAATGTTGGCTGCCTGCTAGCCATCCTGGTGTGCTTTCTATGGAGATTATGAGCATGTGCAGAGGTTCCATGGGGATTGGGGGAAGGGGACAAACATGACCACCTACAGGTCTCCCTGCACATGTGCACTTTACCAGCATCACATGTGCATCTGTGTTTCATGTCCACTTGAACATCTCCGCATTCACTGTCCACTATGAGGTTTTTTCATGTGCGAATTCCTTTCCTGCGTATGTACATATCCTTATGGCAATGATACATGCATGTTGTCAACAGGGACATGATGATTCTGGAAGGTCCATATACATGCACGGCGCCGTTTCCAAAATAGCCATTGCAGGCTGCAACAATTTGGAAGTATATTGGCCTGTTCCCTTCCTTCTTTAACACAATTTCTTGGGGTAATTCTACTGTGTCACCCATGACTAATTTAATGGACAAATCAATATTGTAGTTTGATGATCCTTTGCTGATAACATACAGAGAAATGATTTACTAGCTTGTTCAAAACTGCATTAGACTCTTATTCTAGGGAGACTTAATTTAAAACATTATAGAGCTTTCGTGGATAGGGACAAGGGATTTTATATGAAGCTTCTTGAAACAAATTTATGTTTGAAATGCAAAACAGAACCCAGTAACGTGTTACACTCCTTTCTGTGGTGTCATAGGCGTGACTCAGTTGTGGCTGAAATACTGCTCAGGTCTGAAGTAATCGCTGGAAAAGAAATCCCATGGAAAGTAAAGACATTAATCTTGGGGAATTTAGACTTAATGGAAAGCTTCTCATTAGCTGAAAAGAGATTTCTCAGCATTGCCTAGGTGTTTGCTAAGAAGTTTATTATTACAGTTTGGATATCAGACCAAACACCTACCTCTGGGAACAACTGATGGTTAATTATCATCACAATGACTATTTGAACAAGATGTGTGAGAGCTCACTGAAGCATTTTCAGTCCCTAAAACTATGGCATAAAATGATTCATTTTAGATGACTAATACACAAGAAACCGAGCCTTTCCAATGAAAAGGAAGCTGTAATGTCAGGGTATATGATATGAAGCTGCAAGGAGGAAGACTAAACCACATCAGAAAATATTTCTTCATGGAAAGGATGGCAGCTGTGTTTATCCCATACTACTCTGAATTTCAGCACTGCTTTTGTGTCTATCACCTCCGGAGATGTGGTGCACACAAAAACACTGCTGAAATTCAAAATGGTATGGGATAAACACAGAAGAAATACAAACCCTGGGAGTATGGGATGAGTACAGCTGAGGGGGGGGGGGAGGGAAAAGAGGATTTGGAGAATGGGATAGACAGTGGTCTTTTAAGGGAATGCAATAAAGGTGAATAGGAGTGAAAAGTGCAGAAAAAAAGTAGCCAAATGCACACCTACATGGGCACAGTCGACAATCAGGCTAAAAATTGCAAGCAAAGCTCCTCCAGTCACAAGCAGTCCCAAAAGACAAGTGAAGCCACTCTTGGCATGTAATTTATAGCAGGTATAAGTTGTCACATTTAAGTGGCCCACCCTGCATGTCGGTGTGCTTTGCAAAATGCGTTCTACACTGCCAGGCCAGGCCCCAACATGCCCCTTAAAAATCATGCATATATCCACATAGCCACAGCAGCCAGGTGTACTGCAGCCTTTCTAAAATCACATTTTACATGGGCATGCTGTTTACAAGTAAACACACAGCACCGGCACAGTAGCCAGGTTCCACATATATGCAGTGGCCTTGAACATACAGAAGATTTGCTCTTTCTGTAGGTGGCAGAACCCTTAGGAGCCTTTTTACTAAAGGCCGCTAACCGGTAATGCATGTTTTAGCATGCAGCAACTGGCACGTATATGCCAGCTGCCGGCACTAAAGCGCACATTCAGGTGGGGAGTGGGTGGGTTTGAGGCGGAGTGTGGGCATGGATAGCACATTGCCACTAGCAGGACGGCAATTAGCACAACAGCGCATCACGATGCCTCTATGCTGCATGTTCGGTTACACGATCATGCGCTAACTGCTGGGAAGTTGCTGGGCATGCCCCCAACAGCGCACAACATTTGCACTTACCGCGCATTAGTTTTGCTGTTAAACATGCTGTAAGTGCACACCTTTAGTAAAAGGGCTCCTTAATCATTTTCTCAGTATTTTCCCTTAAACCCATCACTTAAATTCATCTTATGAACTTAATTTGAAATGTTTATTCATTTAAAAATTTGTATTGTGGTGTGATTATCAGTGCTTGCTATGATGTACATTATTATTTTTTCATTTTTTTCTTATTTCTCTTTCTTTGTCTCTTGTGAGATTTAGGGGAATGTTTACTAAACTTTACCGCATATTAAACCTTTCCAGGCCAAGCCCAAAACTCTCGGGATCCAAAATTCAGACTAAATATTCCTATCAAATGGTATGTAATACATGACCATAGCAGAAGGAAAATCACTGTTAGAACATATTGAATAAGACGGGTACAATTTTCCTGAAATATGCAAAAATTAACCCGGCTGCAGAATGTGGATTAAAAATTTAAAGTAGGCCTTCAAAGGGTTAAGTGCTGCCATAGCCTATTTTATTCCTATGACTGTGGCAGCACTTAACCTGCATTAATATCTATTACAATGTGATAAAATTTAGTAACCATGACCCTTAATGAGATCCATTCTTTCCCACTACATTAAGTTAAATGTTAAAAAATTTGGTCTGTGACATTGTAAAAAATAAATTTTATTGAAAGTGATAAATTTATGTGGATTTACACTCACTGTGTTGTAGAATTGTTAAATAATAGTTTAGAAAACAAAATAGACATAAAATGTATAGACTAAAAAATACCAAAAATAAAAACATACAAATTATTAAGTGTCCAGATCTTCAACACTACCAGAGACATGACCCTTCCATTTATTTATTTAAAAACATGTACATACCGCTATCATGTACATTCTAAGCAGTTTACATTGATTACAATGATTTTTGCATTTTTATAGTAATCTAGTTTAAAACCTCATTAATTATATGAACATACTTAGTAAATAATTGCAGATCGCTTAAGAATTTCTAGATAATGTTATTCAAACTTTTAGAATTATACATAGCATTACATTTTTTTATTTATACTGAACATAATATTTTAAAACTTAAGTTCTGTCTCTTTCTGTTGCTCTTTGTGCCATTATCTGTACCTGCCAGCTCCCTGTCTGTCTCTGTGTACCGGAGAATGCGTTATTAATCTCTATGACTGTATGCAAGCATAGATGAGAGAGTATGCCCCAAGCAGGTCCTATGGCAGGAGGGGGATACAAAGGTTTCTCTTATCCTCTGAATCCAAATTCATATTTTAAATTATATCTATCTTAAACCTCTTCTCCCTGCTGAGCCAAGAATATGCCTTGTAAGTAACTCATGATATTGTTATGCTAGCAAATGCTAAACACACACTCATGTCTCATCATTAGCCCCTACTATATATGCCTGTATACATTTGTGCATCTATCAGTATTATGCTATACAAGTGATCAGTAGTAGTAGGAGTAGTATGTGGTTTTGTTTATCTATGTGTATCTGTTTTGTGCCTGTCTCTTAGTGCTAAGACAGATCAGATCTCTTTCGGGCCCTTTTGCTAAAGTGCCCTAAGCAGTTGATGCATTTTTGTGCACGGTAACCGCATGCTCGGACCCGTTGTAACTGTCGCCACATGCTGATTCACGTGCTAACTGCAACTCGCGCATTGCGGTGTTGAAAGGGCAGAGAGTGGGCATGCTGAGTGCATTG
Source organism: Ichthyophis bannanicus (assembly GCA_033557465.1). Lineage (NCBI taxonomy): Eukaryota > Metazoa > Chordata > Amphibia > Gymnophiona > Ichthyophiidae > Ichthyophis > Ichthyophis bannanicus. Next base: position 1,117,065,240 of record CM066031.1, on the reverse strand, counting down.
CAGTTAGTGCGGAGAGGGAGGGGGGACCTAACTCTCAGTGTTGCCATTAGCACATGGGCATCTAACACCATCTCAATAGACAGAGTAGAGTACACCCGCGGTAATAGGACACTCATCGGCATGTTAACTGTTGGGAACATGCTGGTCATGCCTCCTACAGTTATTGTGGAGGCCTTGCACCTAATGCGCGTTTAGCACATAAACTAACACCCTTTAACGAAAGGCTCCTTTGTTCTTCCCTTGATACAAAGACCCTTAAAAACCTTAGTCCCTACACTAGTGGTTATTCCTTTGGTTTACTTGTAAAGGCTTCAAACCCTACTAAATATGTCTGTCAAAATATTGCACAGAGACACCTTTGCTGATTCAGGAGCATTGGTTCCCTATAGTTAGCCGGATATGGTATAAACTCCTGTTGCTAATACACCCTGCTGGCTCTTTTGGCTTTCCTGTTACCTGGACTCAGTGTTAACTCTGCATTTTCCAACACGCTGCTTGAGATCTTCCCAGGCTAGTTTGCTTCCAGCATTGTTTTTCCGGGTTCTGAGATAGGAATGGCTATGTTGTACCCGTTTCAGCTGTATAGCACCGACTACGTGGAATTCACTTCCTCCTTATCTGCAATCGGAACCTTCTTATGTTAAATTTCAGTCTGGCGTGAAGACGAGGCTATTTGAGCAGTCCATTGGCGGCTGTTAATCCTGCTTTGTTTCTTTCCTTATTTTTATAGCGGGTTCATTTTTCTCGTTGCAATTGCACTGGTTTGTTTAGATAGCATTTCCCCTTCCTTTCACTTTCCAGTTAATTGTTTCTGGTATTTATTGTTATGCAACTATTTCTCCCTCGCTCTTTGGTTTCTATTGTATGCCTGCTTTTAATTATTTCTTATCATATCTTATAGGTTTCTCCGATTTCCTTTTGGGATTCTGCAAACCGCCTGGATACCGTTTTTATTGTGCTGCTGCGGTACAGCAAATGCCAATTACATAAATACAAAAATATATGCGCATATGTTTTTCTTTAGTCCACTGTTTGCCTGTTTCTTTTCCAATTTTCTTTTGCCATAAATGGAAGTCTGCGCTGAGTCTTGGCTCTGTGATTGTGCAGAAGTCGGAGACAGGGATGGAAGGATGCCAGGCTTATCTCTTACCTTCCTCATTACCAACCTCACGCTCTCTATTCCTCCTTTCTTTTGCTAGTCTTTGAAATGTAAAACAGTGCATGTTCCCTCTCTCCCCTCTAAAGAAAAGAACAAGCTCCCTGCCAGAAATCCCTTGCTGGGTGCAGAGGAGGATGCAACACAATCCGATAACGGTTCTCCTGCTCTTACTGGCAGCCTGCGTTTGGCAGCACAGAAATAAATAAGGAAGCTGACTGACACACAACAGCGGTTCAGAGGATGTCAGAACTTTTTATCACTTTGGGGTGACAGGGCTAATGAAAGCTTGGAGAACGGCAAGCTGTGGCGAGAACTACTGATAGCTCTCTGGGCTCCTTTTCAAAGGCTCATTATGTACCTCTGAACTGTGTAATTTCTGCAGTCACAGAAAGCCTCCAGTCCATAGTGTTTCCAATGTAAGTGTGAGAGCTGGGAGGGTGTAGGGATATGCCCCTGTTACACAGACAAGCTTGGAGTCTGATTCTTCAAATGAGAGAAATTCTCTTGTAAATTAGGCCTTTGGTATTATCAGTCAGATTCAGGCTTCTGTATTCGTGATTCACAGTTCTTTGGTTTGAACTTTTCCTTCAGTACACTCCAAGGCTTGTAGTCCCTGCTTTTAGTTGCAGAAGATTGAATAGGGAGGGCAAGAAATGATTATAAGGCCTCAAATAAACACAAGAGCTGCCATACTGGATCAGACCAAAGGTCCATCAAGTCCGCCAATCCAGGCACTGTGAAATACAGAACCGGGTTGTCCAAACTAGTAGAAAATCAACAACTTTTAAGGAATAGTTTTATACAGAGGAGGAAGATGTGAAAGAAGTAAGGAGCTAACTCTGGCCTGGGCTGAATATGAAAACTCTCCACAAAGCACTATGGCCATTATAGCTTACAGTCCATATAGTGTAGCGCTGTCTCTCTATTGTATCTAGTACAGAGTCATCACTGCTGAGCACTATCAGCAAAGCAGAGCCTCTCAATCCCAGTCCTTGAGGACCAAAAACAGCTTGGTAATGCTATAAATTAGCACAACTCTTAGATCTGTTAATAGATCTGATAAAAATTCATTGTGAACATCCTCAAGGGCCAAAGCTGAGAACCCTTGCACCAAAGTATTACCTTTGACAAAATTACCATTCTAGCTACAGCCCTAGTCTCCTGTAGCAGTTCGGGGAAACAGTAGGCTCCGTAGCAAGAGTTACAAAGCTATGCAGCAAGTATGTGGCAAATGATCATAAGTCGCAATTATTTTACTTATCACATAATGTACAGTTGCATCGCATCACAAAAATAAAACGATTTTCCAACTTGCTTCATGTCTTGACTTTATGGATTGGACTTTCAGGTATTGATGTGGGGGAGGCAATGAAGAGATCTCGAGGAGGGGGAGGGGACGGGAGGAAGGGGAGAAGACTGAGATTGGTGAGTAGAGAGGGAGGGAGAAATGGAGATGGGGGAAGGGAGGGGAGAATTATGGATAGTGGCAGAGGATAAGACGGGAAGATCAAGAATGGGGGAGAAGGAAAATTGGAGGGAGAGGTTCTAGGATCTTCAGAGTAGAAGGAGGTTCTCAGATCTCAAGGGGCTCCAGAGAGAGAGGAGAGAAAGTGTCACTCTGCTGACTCTATCCTTCTCTTACCTTCCCTCAGCCTCCAACCACCACCAGTCCTTATCCTCGTTTTCTTCCCCCTCTCATCATAATTTCATCCAGCAGATCGGTTCCAGGGTAACCCAAACCCCTGTCTGATCTGATAGCTTACTACTGGGGTATTTCCGTATTCTCTCCCACTACAGCCCTCCCCTTTTCCCCATCAACAGCAGGAGAAGGGTTAATAGGATGTCCCCTCCTACTGCAGCAGGACCAGTCGTGTGAATGCTCACTTGAAAACTAGTGACTGAATCACACACTTTTCTTATTGGGTGATATTGTACTGCCAACTGATATCTGTTGCCAGAAGCAGGGTCAGATTAAGGCACTGGCAATCTACCACATACTTTGTGTCCAGAGGTTTAGGGGGGCCCTAGGAGATGTGCTTAGGACTCAGGAAGCTAAGATTATTATTATTATAACATGGTTTGCCTCAGATAATTTCTACAAAGTAACTATATATCACTTGCTCCACTGTTTAGCAAAAGATTAAGTTGTCTTTATCATCTGGTAGTTTGTGCTTGAATACCTGTGTTGCTCTAAATGGCAACGAGGTCTCAGACTTACATGGAGCCACTTCGTGGTTTATTTTAATTTAAACCCAGTGCTCACTTTTGCATCAATGACCCCATACCGTTGCTCAGATTGCTTAAAATTGAAATTAACCGGTAGTCAAGAACAATATGTTACTCGTTTCCATTAGCAGGTAATGCTTATCTTATGATGGTTCTCTTAGAATTCTCTAATCTAGAGTAATATGTTGCTTATTTCTACTCGTATAAACAGGTAGTGCTTATCTTATGTGGTTCCCGACGCCAAACATCAGCGCCGTCGCGTTTCACTCTATAAGCGTTTCATCAAGGGATTGATTATCTGTTCATGTCTGCTCAGCACTCCTCATATCGCCAACCTGCATGCAATAATGAAACACATATTTCCAGTTTTTGCTGTTAACTCAATCTTGTATCTTGTGTTGTTTAAGCTTAAATTTCTGCTGTTAACTCAATCTTATAACTTGTGTTTTTCAAGCTTGTGCTACTTTCCACAGCACTACGTTAAACAGTCCAAATATTTCACTCACCTATTCACCGGGTTTGGTTTGGGCCGCTGTCTGTTACTAAGACGCTGCGCCTGCGAAGTGAGGCTACAGCTAAATTTAAACAACGTCAATTACTCTGGCGTCATCACCTGTGATGTTAACCCGTTCAGGGCAATTTGATTTTTAAATCTGTTTAAGCTGCGCTATATGCAGGCTCCCCAATCTATCTGTGAGTTTAAACCTGTTGGAATCATCGACTGTAAAGTGAATATCCAGCGTTGTTCTTTATACAGTAGCACCTGATCCCTTGATTTTCCACCATATCCATTCAAAACTTGATCTATACAAAAACATCTAAGATCTTCAAACCCATGATTGAAATTCAGGCAATGTTCTACTATTGGGGCTGTTAGTGTTTTACACTTCAATCTGCTACGGTGCTCCTTAATACGAACTTGAAAAGGGCAAATGGTTTTGCCCACATACATCAGTTGACAGGGGCACAAAATCGTACAATAGACTACATATGGGGACGCACATGTTGTTTTGAGCTGTAATTGAAACATTTTGCCTCTATATTCCAATGTCGAGCGTTCTTCAGTAATGTGACACACCGTGCATTGCCCACACTTGAGCACATCCACAAAAATTAAAAGATAGTCTCCCGTTTTCCCAGTTTCTCCGGTATCGGAGAAACTGTTCTGAAATAATGGATTTTAAAAATCAAGCAATTAATTTACAAAAGAAATTTTTAGCTAGGGGATACCCGTTAATGATTGTTAAAAATGTCTATAAGAGGGCTCTGTTCAATAATTGTGAATTATTGCTGATGTCTATTCAGAGACAAGAAGAGGAAGACAATACAGTGAACTTGGTAACCCACTATTCACCCTACAGCAAAATGATCCAACAGATATTAAAGAGACACACCAATGTTCTCAGCAACACCCCTGGATTGGAAGAAAAATCCATATAGTGTGTATGGAAAAGACATAGGAATTTAAAAGAAATTTTGAGTCACACAACATTGCGACCTTTACATCCACAACCTATGAATCAAGATAGAGGCCATTTCAAGTGTGGGCAATGTGAAGGTCTCCGAAACACGGCCTGTGTCGGGTTGCTAGGTCTGAGATTTCAAATAAAGTGTTTTTCCACCTTATCACGTTTTGGACTGTGTGCCTGTATCACGTGATAATTTGCCCTGTGTTGGACAGCCAATAGTAGAACATTGCCTGAATTTCAATCATGGGTTTGAAGATCTTAGATGTTTTTGTATAGATCAAGTTTTGAATGGATATGGTGGAAAATCAAGGGATCAGGTGCTACTGTATAAAGAACAACGCTGGATATTCACTTTACAGTCGATGATTCCAACAGGTTTAAACTCACAGATAGATTGGGGAGCCTGCATATAGCGCAGCTTAAACAGATTTAAAAATCAAATTGCCCTGAACGGGTTAACATCACAGGTGATGACGCCAGAGTAATTGATGTTGTTTAAATTTAGCTGTAGCCTCACTTCGCAGGCGCAGCGTCTTAGTAACAGACAGCGGCCCAAACCAAACCCGGTGAATAGGTGAGTGAAATTTTTGGACTGTTTAACGTAGTGCTATGGAAAGTAGCACAAGCTTGAAAAACACAAGATTGAGTTAACAGCAGAAATTTAAGCTTAAACAACACAAGATACAAGATTGAGTTAACAGCAAAAACTGGAAATATGTGTTTCATTATTGCATGCAGGTTGGCGATATGAGGAGTGCTGAGCAGACATGAACAGATAATCAATCCCTTGATGAAACGCTTATAGAGTGAAATGCGATGGCGCTGATGTTTGGCGTCGGGAACCACATAAGATAAGCACTACCTGTTTATACGAGTAGAAATAAGCAACATATTACTCTAGATTAGAGAATTCTAAGAGAACCATCATAAGATAAGCATTACCTGCTAATGGAAACGAGTAACATATTGTTCTTGACTACCGGGTAATTTCAATTTTAAGCAATCTGAGCAACAGTATGGGGTCATTGATGCAAAAGTGAGCACTGGGTTTAAATTAAAATAAACCACGAAGTGGCTCCATGTAAGTCTGAGACCTCGTTGCCATAACATTGCCTTTAGAGCAACACAGGTATTCAAGCACAAACTACCAGATGATAAAGACAACTTAATCTTTTGCTAAACAGTGGAGCAAGTGATATATAGTTACGTTACAGTATACTAAGCTCTGAAAGGTGACCGCATACGTATTTGTTGATCACATAATTTCTAAGCAAATTAAATAAAAAATACCATGCTTAAAGAAGGATGGTGGAATAACGAATACTGGAATGATGGAACGGTATAGAAAAGAGAAAAAAGGGCAATATCTAGAGAGCTGCATATGTTAATGCCCATTGTATATGAAATAAAGTTCCATATTTCAACGATGTAATGGAAGAGGCTGACTTGGATATAGTGACAGTCACAGAGAAATGGTAAAGAGAAAACAATGACTGGGAAATAGTTATACCAGGAAAGACGGGGAGGGAAAGGCAGGGTAGGGGCAGAAGGAGCAGAAGAGTAGCACTATATGTAAAAAATATTAAAACCACGGAACTGCAGGGCTTACAAGGGAAAGGAGGTGGCAATTTCTTGCAGGCAGAAGAAATTGAGATTCAACTGAAAACATTCACAATATTGCTATTGTAATCCGAGGGTTAAAATAAAATAAATTTTGCCTGGCTAGGCTGGGGAGGTGCTGTCCAGGGCTATTTGTGGCAGCTAGAAATGTTTTTCGAGGGAAACTGCAGTCTGAGACAGGGGAATTAAAACTGAAAGCAGCAGTGGGGCTTGTTCCTAAAAAAGGTGAGAGTCTGGGAGATTTCTGAATAGAGAGGGCTGAAAGAAGTGTTTTTGAAGGGTGCTGAGTACAGAAAAAGGGTTGAACTGCTGACTGGTGACTGTGGAAGTGTGGCTTAATTCTCTGGAAACTGAATTTGGGGACCATTTGGAAGTCTGAGTGTGTGGCTCTGAGAGAAATACTGATTGACTGGTTGAGAGTACTACTGAGTAAAGAATATTTTTAAAGGAAATTACATTCTTTTTGGAATCCTGTCTAAAGTCTGGAGAAACTATGTGGGTCTGTACGAACAGCACATTTGCATGGGGAGGTCTGGACGGGGGAGGGAGACCGAGGGTGGGGCACAGGTGAGCCATGACACGTACATACAGGGCTGATTCAGAGGTCGGCTCTGTATGCCTGGGGCCTCGAATCTAGATGGGGGACTTATTCCACCTCAAAGGTGGAATAAGTCCCCCTGGACTGAGGGAGATCATGGCACGGGACCCGTGGGCGCAGTTGAAGGGGCGCAGGGGGTTCCCTGCAGCCTGACCCAGGCCTTCGAAGGCCAGATCGGGGGTTGGGCTGCGGGAAAAAAAGAGCTTGGTCAGTGGTCGGGGATCATGACTTTTGAATGGAGTGTGGTGCCATGGCGACGGGATGCCTTGGCACTGCAGCTCCATTCAGGAGCCTGGTTGAGGTAGCCGAGTATGTGGCTGGGGATGCAGGCCAATCAGAATCGGGGCCAGGCCTGCACGTCCAGGCCGTAGACCCGATTCTGATCCCGTGGGCATGTCTAGCTCCAGCGGGATCAGAATCAGGTCTACCTCTGTACACCCCGCTTCTGATCAGCCGCACAGGGGCTGCACGGCCTGTATGGAATTGGCCTCTATGCATACACAGAGCTGGAAGTGTAATTCTGAATCTGACTTTAAGCTCTTGAGAGTGGAAGAGAGGACTGATTTTATAAAAAATATCCGCTTGGACTAGAGAAAAAAACCCTCTGAATTTCCAGAAATGGTTACTTTCTGGTTGAAGTGACTGACAAGTACCCTGAGAAAGAAAGGGAAGTTCAAACCTAAATTGTGACTGAACTGTTTGTGTGCAACTGAAACAGAACATAGAGTTTAAACAGTCTTCTGGGCTCTGTGCTTAGCTAATTGAGACTGACCCTTAATGGGCCTGAGAAGAAAGTCTCATTCCTAGATTGAAAGAATAAAGCAGTCCCTGGCTGGCTCAGTTAAGAGAAGTGTGCAAGGGAGGAGTGTTCTAGTGGTTAGGACAAGGTACTAGTGGTTAGGACAAGGTACTTCAGGCCAGAGGGCCGGGGGTTCAAGTCCCACCTGGGGACAGCAATCTCAGGCCGGAGGGACTGGATTTCTAGTCCTATAGGCACTCCTTGTGGTCTTGGGCAAGCCACTTAACCCTCCATTGCCCATGTTCCCTGTAAGTATTAGCGTATGTGTCTCATATCCCCTCGTGTTAAATGTATCCCCCAATTGACTGCTTTGACCCGGTGAAAAGCGGGATATAAATACAGCTAAATAAATAAAGTGTGTCTGGGAGATTGCTGCATGTGCGTGTGGTTGGGTTGCAGTGCAGAGTGTGAAGGTGTGGAGTGAATGTATTCAAAGAAAGAAAGGAAGACAGGGTGTATCGATTACACAGGTACACTACCAAAAAACTTCCTCCAGTTTTGCAACTGATTCCTATAGATTTTGGGGTGCTGAATCCAGGAAAAATAGCCAAAATGTTCCATCACGTCACGTTTTCTTGCAAAATTAGATTTCTTACCCATATAAGGAATGTTCACATAATTTCTTTTTAGCCGACTGCAGTTTATTTTCTTGGCCCAAAATAGAGGTTGTAATGGTTAACTAACTAGAAACACTCCCTCATAATATTTTAGAGTGTTTTGTATTCATTTTATACATTAACAGGACAATTGGGAGGCGGGGGCCTAAATCCAGTACTCGCGCTGGTGCATGTTCTTTCCTGTTCGCCTCGCCTCGTTCGCTCGCTCAAACACGGTGGTTGCGACATGAACGTTCCTGTCAAATTTCAGTTTCTTGCAAGTTCATTATTACCTTTTGTTTGCTCAGTCGTAATCCAGCTTTATTCTGAAGTGGTTCACTACAGTTGTAGTTTGCAGTGCTGTGTATTTGTGATGGCTCACAGAGCCAGAGGTTGCGTCAACTCTCCGGACAGTTTTTGTTTTATTTGTGGGGAATATACCGTGAAAAAGCGGCAGAGGAACATTTCTGCATTTATTATAAAAGTATATTTCGCCTATTTCGGTTTGAAGTTAGGCGATCAAGAAAAACCGTGGGCTCCTCACAAAGTGTGCAAGACATGTGAGGAAGATCTACGCTTATGGATGAAAGGTAAAAAACAAGCATTTCATTTCGGAATACCTATGATGTGGCGTGAACAAAGAGACCACAGCAGTGACTGTTATTTTTGCTCTTGCATTGTGAAGGGATACAACTTAAAAAATAAGAACGTAATAAGTTACCCCAACCTTCCCTCAGCAATTAGGCCTATGCCTCATAGCAACGAAGTACCTGTGCCTGAACCACCAAAATCTTTGGATCATATTTGTGTGGACGGTTCTGATCATGATGAGACTCATCAGATGGCTTTTCCCGATGAGTCCAGTACTTACGAGTTTGAAACTGAACCAGATCCGAAACCTGAACTTTTCTCTCAAGCTGAATTGAATGATTTAGTCCGGATTTAGGACTCCCAAAAGATGCTGCCCAACTGCTAGGTTCTCGGCTTAAACAGAAAAATCTATTGTCACCAGGAACAACTTTTTATTGGTACCGCAACCGCGAGACACAATTTTTGAAGTATTTCAGCAAAGAGGAAGATTTGGTATTTTGCAACGATATATACGGAGTGATGGAAAAGTTTAAACTCAAGTATGATCCTGCTGAATGGCGGCTGTTCATTGATTCGTCAAAAGACAGCATAAAAGGCGTTCTTCTTCATAATGGCAACACATTCGCTTCAGTTCCTATTGCTCACTCTGTTATTCTCCAAGAAAAATACAAGAATTTGGCCCTGATTCTTCAGAAGATTCGTTATGATGAGCATAAGTGGATGATTTGTGGAGACTTTAAAATTCTATCCATGCTATTAGGGCAGCAATCCGGTTTCACCAAATATCCCTGCTTCCTTTGCTTGTGGGATAGCCGGGCCCGCGACCTACACTGGGGGAAAAAAGACTGGCCAATTCAGGAGTATTTGAGACCCGGTGAGAAAAATGTTCTTCATGAGAGCTTGGTACCTCGTGATAAAATTCTATTACCACCTCTCCACATTAAGTTGGGTCTCATTAAGCAATTCATCAAGTCCCTTCCAAAAGATGGTGAGTGCTTTCGGTACCTTTGCTCAAAGTTCCCCCGACTTTCTGAAGCAAAGCTAAAGGAAGGAGTGTTTGTTGGCCCTGATATAAGGAAACTCATTTCAGATGGAGCATTCACTGAAACGATGTCTGAGAAGGAAAAAGAAGCCTGGGATTCCTTCAAGGATGTTGTTCTCAAATTCTTGGGGAACAGGCGGGATGAGAACTATAAGGATATTGTTGCCAGGATGCTCAATGCCTTCAAAGAACAAGGCTGTAACATGAGCCTGAAAGTCCATTTCTTGCACTCACATGTAAACTACTTTCCCGAAAACTTGGGGGCGTACAGTGAAGAACAAGGTGAAAGGTTTCACCAGGACATCAAGGACGCAGAGAGAAGGTACCAAGGAAGATGGAACACCACTATGATGGCTGATTTCTGCTGGTTGCTGCTGCAGGAAACCCCAGATGAAAAATACGCCAAGCAGCGCACCAAGAGAAGCATTCGGGGGAAGAAGAAACGGGCCCACCAGGAGATTGATTGACCCAAGAATGACTTTAAAATCTAAACTGTGTTGACAAATATCGTGTTTTTACTAAACTTTGAAATAAAAATTTGCTAGTTATTACCACAGTGTCGGATCTCATTTATTAGAATTTTATTTTCACACCATCGGGTGTTTGTCTTCATGTATTGCAATGGTGCGGTTTGTGTTTTCTATTCTTACATACATACCTGTACAACATTTTTTGCACATTTCTTTGCTTTGGTTTGCTTTGTGTCTAACCTCGCTCTTATATGCTCAATGTTTGTGCACATGTATGTGGCTGTTTTAAGTGCAGACAATTTTGCTACCATCACAGTGTGTTTTGTTGACATTACTCTATTCTTATGTGCTGCCTTGTTACAATTTTCTTTATTCTTATTTGAATAACTACTAAACAATTAGTATAAAGAATTCATCCAAGAAACTTTTATCTCGATCGCACTCAATCTGAAACGTTCACCTCAAACTGCTAACCCAATGTAGCAAAAACTGTACGTGATGGAGCAAATTGGTTACCAGATTTGGATTCAGCGCACCAAAAAACGTAAAAATCAATCGAAACATTAGAGGCAGTTTAAAAAAAAATTTTTTTAGTGTACCTGTGTTATCCTTTTATTTAATTAGATAGGTAAAGTGTTATAGTTGCTGAAAAAAACAATATTCTTTCTTAAAGAGAAAGACATTTTGCCCCAACTTATAGGATTAGACAGGGTTTTCCCTTGTTGATTTGTTAAAGGAAACGAGTAGGATCCGGTGCAGAAGAGGACATCTGAAGAACCTGGGAAGATCTTCAATCCAGTAGCAGAAGGATCTGGAGTCCTGGGCCCCTTCGCAAGAAAGAGAACTGGAAGAGGTACTGATGCACCCTACAGAGAAACAAACTGGGAAAATATATTTGAGCTCAAATAAAAGACACTGGGAAAGCACTGGTCAAATGCAAGGCATTGATAAAGAAGGCAAAGGGAGAATTTGAGAAGAAGCTTGCTGTGGAAGCAAAAAGTTCATTCGTAGCAAAAAACCTGTGAGAGAGTCAGTTGGACCATTAGATGATGGAGGAGTTAAAGGGGCACTAAGAGGCGACAAGGCGATAGCGGAGAGACTGAATGAATTCTTTGCTTCGGTCTTTACTGAGGAAGATGTAGGGATGTTACCCATGACTGAAGTGGTATTTAAAGGTGCGGAAGAATTGAAGGAAATATCGATACATCGGGAAGATGTATTACAACTGTTAGATAAACTGAAGAGTAGCAAATCACCTGGGCCGGATGGTATACATCCAAGGGTGTTGAAAGAACTGAAATATGAGATTGCAGACCTGCTATTAGTAATCTGTGAACTATCATTAAAATCATCTCTAATACCTGAAGATTGGAGAATCGCCAATGTAACAGCAATTTTTAAAAAGGGTTCCAGGGGTGATCCGGGAAACTACAGACCGGTGAGCCTGACGTCAGTACTGGGAAAAATGGTAGAAACCATCATAAAGAATAAAATTACTCAGCATGTAGATAGTCATGGCCTAATGGGAGACAGCCAACATGGCTTTAGACAAGGAAGATCTTGTCTTACGAATCTGTTATGTTTTTTTGAAAGTGTGAATAAACAGGTGGACAAAGGTGAGTCGGTTGATATAGTGTATCTGGACTTTCAAGAAAGCCTTTGACAAGGTCCCTCATCAGAGACTTTTGGCAAAACTAAAGAGTCATGGGATAGGAGGCAGTGTACTACTGTGGATCAGGAACTGCTTAAAAGATAGAAAGCAGAGGGTTGGGCTAAATGGCCAATTTTCCCAATGGAGAAAGGTGAATAGTGGTGTACCCCAGGGATCTGTGCTGGGTCCGCTGCTTTTTGACATATTCATAAATGACCTGGAAAGTGGAATAACAAGTGAGGTTATCAAATTTGCATATGACACCAAACTATTTAAAGTTGTTAAAACCCAACAGGACTGTGGAAAATTGCAAGAGGATCTTGATAAATTGGAAGACTGGGCATCAAAATGGCAGATGAAATTTCATGTGGACAAGTGCAAAGTTATGCACCTAGGGAAGAACAATCCAAACTATGCTTACACGATGCAAGGTTCCACATTAGGAACCACCACCCAGGAAAAAGATTTAGGCGTCATTGTGGATAACATGTTAAAACCCTCGGCCCAGTGTGCAGCGGCAGCCAAGAGAGCAAATAGAATGCTAGGTATCATAAGGAAAGGAATGGAAAATAAAACAAAAGATATTATAATGCCTCTATACCGTTCCATGGTGAGACCGCACCTTGAATATTGTGTGCAATTCTGGTCGCCGTATCTTAAAAAGGATATAGCGTTATTAGACAAGGTTCAGAGAAGAGCCACCAAAATGGTAAAGGGGATGGAAGGATACTTTTTCACTCAACGTGTAATCAAACTCTGGAATTTGTTACCGGAGGATGTTAGTGTCGCTGGATTTAAAAAAGGTTTGGACAAGTTCCTGGAGGAAAGGTCCATAAACCATTAAGAAGGGACCCAGGATATCAATGCTTGACCCAGTACAAGCATTGCGGAACCTGTGTCTTTTGGGGAAACTGCTAGGTACGTATGACCTAGATTGGCCACTGTTGGAAACAGGATACTGGGCTTGATGGACCTTGGTCTGACCCAGTATGGCATATCTTATGTTCTTATGTTCTTATAAAGCACCCACCAGGAACATTAGGAATTCCAAAAAGGAAACTTACCTATTAGAGGGAGAAAGGTTTGAAGGTTTTGAAAAGAAAAATAAGAATTCCTTTGTAGGAATTGGCCTGGAAAGTTTTGTGTAAAGGTTTCAACAGCAGATCTAAAGAATAAATTGACTTGCCTGTTACTTGATGTGACTGAATACACTTACCTGAGCTATTGTTATGTTGATGTGAGCAAAATGTTACTGTGAGTTAAGAAGAATATACTGGATGGTTACACTATTGTAGTATTTAATAAATTGCACTAAAAATCCTATTCCTGAAAGTAAATGTCTTCTATGCAGTCCATTATTACAAACCACTACCTAGCCACAATTAATACCTGTAAAATCACCTTGATAGTGGCTTATCCACTTTCATTTATTTTCTTCTTGCTCTCTACTTGCCTCATAGTAAAGGGAGAGTAAGACGAGATTAGTGAAATCTGTCAGCTTCCACCTGAAGAAACCACCAGACTCTGATCACTTCAGCCATCTGACTACATTTAAACATCATTGGTGCTGTTGCAAGTGAGTCTGACGGTAAGCTCTTTGGGGTAAGGGGGGAGGGGCTACACTATGAAAGGGGACGTATTATTGGTAGGAGATTTTAATTTGCCAGATGTTAATTGGGATATCCCTCTTGCAGTGTCATTAGAAAAAGAGAGATCCTGGATTCTCTACAGAAGAACTGTTCCGGCAGCTGTAATGGAAATCATGTGGGAGTTGGAGATACCAGACTTGGTGCTTACAAATGGGGAGGGTATTTCTGATGTAGTGGGTGTTCATCTGGCATGCAGGATCACCAGACAGCGAGCTTCAATATTAGGACCACAGGTGGAGTTGGTTCATTCAAAAGCAAAGATCCTAGACTTCAGGAAACTAACTTGCAAAGATGGGGAAATACTTCAAGGAGCAGACAGCTGGATGGGAACATCTGCGATAAGAAGAACAATGTGCAAAACTGAAAGAGGTCGAAAATATCTGAAAGAGGTTGAAAATATCTGAAAGAGGTCGAAAATATCTGAAAGAGGTTGAAAATATCTCCTTGATATTTTAAAGGCAAACAACCTCTTTGTTAGGAAAGTAAATAAGAGGAAAAGGAGGCCACTATGGTTTTCAAAAGAAGTAGCTGAAAAGGAAAATAAGAGGTTAGCCTTCATAAACTATAAGAGATTGCAGAAAGAGGAACAATATCAGGAAACTAGCCGCCATTAAACGTATTACCAAAAGTGGTTCCAAAGATCTTAGCCTTCCAGACAGCTATAGATTGGTCTCCTCACTGTCTGTCTTGGCTAAAATTATGTAATTATACCAGGCTATACTTTATTCAGGAAGGACAGGATAGGAAGGGCCATACTGGACTTAGTGCTTACCAATGGTGAAAGTGTTTCTGATGTTACAGTGGGAGATTATCTCGCATCCAGTGATCATCAGATGGTGTTGTTCAGTATTAGTACTAGGGCTGATAAAATCCATTCAAAAGCGAGGGTCTTAGACTTTAGGAAGACTAACTTTGCAAAGATGGGGCAATACCTCAGAGAGTCATTAGCAGAATAGGAACAGCTGGGAGATTTAGAAAAACAGTGGGAAAAACTGAAAGAGAATATTTTAAAGGCAACAAACCTTTTTGTTAGAAAGGTAAATAAATGTAAAAGGAAAAGGAGGCCGCTATAGTTCTCAAAAGAAGTAGCTGAGAAGGTGAAGAAAAAGAGGGAGGCCTTCATGAAATACAAGAGATCACAGAGAGAGGAAGACAGGCATCTATAGTTTGAGAAACTTAGAGAAGCTAGCAAAGTAGTCAGGAAAGCAAAGGTTCAAAAAGAAGAAGAAATTGCCAATGCAATAAAATGGGGGTGATAAGACATTTTTCAGATATGTTAGTGAGAGGAGGAAGGGCAAAAGTGGTATAGTGAGACTCAAGGGTGCAGGGGAGGAATATGTAGAAGCTGATGAGGATAAAGTGGAATTGCTTAACAAATATTTCTGTTCTGGTTTCACAGATGAAGGGCCGGGAGCAGTCCTCAGAAAACACCCACAAATAGCAACAGAAGCGATGGGAATCTCAAACGATTTTCAGAAGACTGTATTCAAGATGAACTAGCTAAACTAAAAGTAGACAAAGCCATGGGTCCAGATGGGATACATCCAAGAATACTGAGGGAACTTGGGGACGTTCTAGTGGCTCCACTGTCTGACCTTTTCAGCGCCTCTTTGGAGTCAGGAATGGTCCTAGAGGACTGGAGAGAGGCACATGTGGTCCCTTTACACAAAAGTGGACTTAAGGATGACATTGAGAACTACAGGCCAGTTGGTCTAACCTCTGTGGTTAATAAATTATTAGAAAGGCTACTAAAGGATAATAGAATAGTGAGGTTTCTGGAGTCCAATGGATTGCAGGATGTGAGGCAGCATGGATTCACCAGAGGCAGGTCTGGTCAAAAAAATCTGATAGATTTCTTTGACTGGGTGACTAGGGAGCTGCACCGAGGGAGAGCCCTAGACGTGGTGTATTTAGATTTCAGTAAAGCCTTTGATACCGTTCCACACAGGTGACTTAAAAACAAACTGAGCACCTTAGGGATGGACCCTAAAGTTACTGACTGGGTTAGAAATTGGTTAAGTGAGAGGCGACAAAGGGTACTGGTAAATGGAGCTCACTCTGAAGAGAAGGTTACCAGTGATGTGCCACAGGGATTTGTCCTTGGTCCGATTATGTTTAACATCTTTGATAGTGATATTGCAGAAGGACTGTCGGGTAAGGTTTGCTTGTTTGCAGATGATACCAAAATCTGCAATAAAGTAGACACACAGGAAGAAGTTGACAACATGAGGAGGGATCTAGCTAAACTTGAAGAATGGTTTAGAAGTTGGCAGCTGAAATGTAATGCTAAAAAATGCAAGGTCATGCATTTGGGCTTCAAAAATCCAAGGGAGCGATACACTATAGGGGGTGAAGTATTTCTGTCCACCAAAGAGGAGCGGGACCTAGGCGTAATTGTGTCTGATGATCTTAAAGTAGCTAAACAGGTAGAAAAGACAATTGTGAAAGCCAGAAGGATGCTTGGGTGTATAGGGAAAGGAATGACCAGCAGAAAAAAGGAGGTGATAATGCCTCTGTATAAGTCTCTGGTGCGACCTCATTTGGAGTATTACGTGTAATTCTGGATACCGCACCTTCAGAAGGATATAGGCAGGTTGGAGTTGGTGGAGGGTAGCTACTAAAATGGTTAGTGGTCTTTGTTATGAAGCATATTAGGACAGACTTTAGAGGAAAGGCGAGATAAGGGCGATATGACAGACATTTAAATACCTCCGTGGCATAAATGCACAGGAGGGTCTCTTTCAATTGAAGGCAAGCTCTGCTACGAGAAAACATAGGATGAGAGTGAAAGGGGATAGACTCAGGAGTAATATGCGGAAATATTTCTTTACAGAATGAGTGGTAGATGCATGGAATAGTCTCCCAGTGGAGGTGGTGGACACGAGGACAGTATCTGAATTAAAAAAACATGGAACAAACACAGAGGATCTCTAAAGGTAAAAAGGGAACTATTGTAATTGATATGGAAAGGCAGACTAGATAGGCCAGGTGGTCTTTTTCTGCCATCATGTTTCTATGTTTGTTTAACTTCATGATCTTGTGGAGAAGAAATATTTGTTTCACCCTCATCAATTGAGTTCCAGAACATTACATAACATTGAAACATGCATAACCTTTTTGCTAACTGAACTATATAGATATATGGACTTAGTTAAAATTGCGCTTATTATTCCATTAGATCTCTCCGTTGCATTTGATCATTCTCTTCTTCTCTGCTTAATAGATATCGGTTTGGATGGAGTGGTCTTTCGCTGATTGATCATTTTTTGTATCCACCAATTCAGGTAAATCAGATATTGATCATCTTGCATATGGTGTCCCTTGGGGTCAGTTCTTTCACTGATATTTTTTTAATTTATTTTTGTCATCTTTGGGTCTGTTAATCCAATCTCTTGGTATTTCTGCACATCTTTTTGCTGATGATATTCCGCTGGTCACTTTCTTAGATCCACATGTGATTGATCTACAGTACACCATTAAATTCCTGTCTGCCTGCAACAATACGATGGTTAGAGAGCAACCGTCTAAAACTTAAAGCATCTAATCTTCCTGTTCCTTTCGAATGACGCTTCCCTATGTTACCTGGATAAATGGAGTTCACTCTGAGAAGGAGGTTACCAGGGATGTGCCGCAGGGATCTGTCCTTGGTCCGATTCTATTTAAGATCTTTGTTAGTGATACTGCAGAAAGACTGTTGGGTAAGGTTTGCTTGTTTGCAGACGATACCAAAATCTGTAATAGAGTAGACACACAGGAAGGAGTCAACAACATGAGGAGGGATCTAGCTAAACTTGAAGAATGGTTTAGAAGTTGGCAGCTCAGCCAACCTTGGCCTCTATTCTAACAGGTGTAACACTTCCTCTAGTAGCTAACCTTAAGATCCTAGGCTGATATTTCAATCCAATGTTATCTCTTAACACCCAAATAACAGAAACTACTAGATCCCGGTTTGTGCCCTGAGATCAATCAGAGCAATTTGTCCTTTCTTGAGAAGACTGCACTAATCACCCTTGCGATTGCCTTGGTCATCAGTCATTTGGACTATGGTAACTCTCTATATTTATTTATATGAACAAATTTGATATACGCATACCACCATTTGGTCTACTTACACCCAACATGGTGGTTTACAATCCACAAAAAAGATTGGAACAGTGCACAATGGTCTGCCACTTAATTCTATCAAACATTTGCAATTAATTCAAAATACAGCAGTAAAGCTAATAACCAATTTAAGCAGATTTGATCATGTTACTCCACTCTTAAAAGCACTGTGTCAAATTTAAAATGTTCATATTGACTCATAAAGCATTCTATTCGGCTTTTCCATTATATCTAGTGGATTCTCATGCCCTATATGTTCCTTTGAGGTCTTTACGCTCTCAGACATAACAAATGAATCATTCCAGTCAGCAATATTGCCAGTCATGAATGTACTAGGCAATCAGCTTTCTGCTTTATGGAGGAAGTGCAAGGGTGGCATTGTGAGACTCAAGAGTGCAGCATGGAGAATGTAGGAGAGAATCCAGATGATCTGGCCAGGCAAGCATAAACCATGTTCCTTCCACCCAGTCCAACACCCATTAGGCTGCCATCTAGCTCTAGGATGCCACCTATAGAGTAGGTGTGTAGCAGCAGAGCGCAGACAAACCAATAGTACCAGGAGTCTGTTCAGAAGGTCCAAATCATTTATTTGTGCACAAGTCTCAAGCAGAATCAAATTCAAAATGGCTGAGCAATGATTTCTAGTAAAACAACAACTTTTATAGCTTTCTTTCCCATTCTAGACATAGGCAAACCTTTCATGGGTCCCGGTAACCCCTCGTACACCTTCTATTGGTCCCGGTACTGATATGGCTATCCAATTGGGACTCTGGTTTGGGCCCAGCACCTGCTCACCCCCCTTCTAGTCCCAATTACAATGGTCAGTGTCTTTAACTTGTTACATCTCTCCTCCAAGGTCGCTCAGCTAGTTAAAGCATATGGGAAGCAGGGTACTGTAACTTTTCTTTCAGCACAGTTAATTAATTTCACAGAAGCATAGCACACCTTATCAGTACCAATTAAACTTGTTTTTCTCTACTTTCTAAGTTTCGATTCTGCTTAGCTATACCTAATTGTGCTCAGTTAAGTTTTGTTTCTACAATAGCAGCATTTGGGGAAATGTGTAATTCCTTTGGGCCTCTCCACAGGCTCCACTTATACAGGTCAAGCTGTTTAGGCCTCCCTGCTTATGTCAGACACCATGGATCATAGGCCTTCGCCTACCACATTCCCCCCTTTGATTAATCTCACCCTATTACTAATAAGGTGTGAGAGTTAAATCACTCAATTACACTGGGGTTGGGCTCCGACCATTGGCTATAGGATTAGGGTGCCATAAGGCCAAAATCTTAGTTGCGGTCTTCCGCTCCACAGTGTTCTCAATAACACTGTTGATAGATCGCATACAACATGGGATTATACATGGTAACATAAAGAACAAAGCTACAAAGATTAGTACTATCATAGCAAAAGTAGTGAATCCTCCTAACCCAGAAAAGATAGATGCAAACCAATTGGGTATCTGAAGACCATGCCAGGTCTGTACTGGCACATAAGTTTGTTTTCGCATATGTTCAGCAATTTCTTCAACAACCTGACCCTTATCATCTATCTTCAGACAACAATTTGTGAGGTTCAACTTACCACAGACTCCTCCTTCAGCAGCTAATAAGTAGTCTAGTGCTAATCGATTTTGATAGATTGCAGTGCGCATTTGTGTGCTTTGTCTAGCTAAAAGTGTGAGTGCTTGGCTAGTTTCATTAGTGATGAGTTCAACTACCGCTTGCAGGCGTATAATTCTATTCAACATATAAATTGGGGTACGATATCCCCACATGCCATCTTGCTCCCAAGTGGCAGGTCCATAATAGGCAATAATTCGCTCTGGTGGCCAATCTTCACCATCCCATTTCTCCCACTTGCCTATCTGTAAGGCTGCTCTTTTTGGTCTCTTTGAATAAACTGGGTAGCCTAATTGTTCACCATGTTCTGTGGGCAACAGAAAGAAAGAGGGTCGAATAGTTCCTAAGACACACGCTCCTTCCCAATAGATAGGGAGTCGGGCATATGCTCGGGTTCCGCAAATCCAGTATAGGCCAGGTGGGGCTTGCCAATTATGATGTCGGTCAAGGTTAGTCCATAGAGGGGCAAGCTCGGGGAACCGTGCTAAGGGATTGGTGGGCTCTGATTCATTAACTCCTGACCACCAAGATGTCCGTTTTGTGGTATCATTATAGAACTTTTGGCTAAGACAGACAAGCTGTCCTACTTTAGAGGTAAATTGGGGTCCAGTTCGAGCATAACACAACCGTCCAACTATTGGGTGTGCTAATACCCATTCGCTGGTAGTCTTGTGTAGCTCTGTCTGATTGTAAACTACTGAGTAATTCAACTCTTGGGCCTCCCAAGGCCACTGATCACCCATCTTGGTTCCACCACAAAAATAACAATCTGAAATGCGGAGACTGGATACCACAGCTCCGGCCAACTCTAGGAATAAATTCTGAGAGGGATGAGGGATATCAAACTTCTTTACATGCATAGTCTCATAAAAAGTGTTGTGTATGTGATACCTTGATGATCGATGAGCCTGGGTATTTAGTCTTATATATACTATAGTTCCTGGATCTGACCCACCTCCTGCAATCCGTAAGCCAAATTTATATCCTTGTTTCCATGCGCTAGGGTTCACTACAAGAAATTCTAATGGATTACAGGCACCTTTCTTACAATTCTTTTGTATATCTTTCACATATGGCTTTGTTAAGGAAGCCATTCGATTATCTCTAGTATTTTCTATCATACCAGTTTTCCAGGTTGCGTAAAAAACACATTCCCACTTCGGGCAGTAGTAGTCTGCAACTGGGGCTGTACTGTATACATTAGCTAACACCCGCTTACCTGTACATTCTCCCCATCCAGTAGTCCCTTCTGGACACATATATTTGTGATCTTGAGAATATGCTTTTTCCCAAGTACCACACTTGGAACGACTATCTCTATTGATGGCATCACAAGCATCAAAATACAACATAGCAGACTTCGTAGGATCAGTGAGTGGGGGTGTGGCATTAAGCAAAGCTCCATCAGCATCATTCCACCTTATTTCTAGGGTGTAATAAGATGGGTTCTGATGTGGGTTAAAGCAAACTTTAGTAGTCCCTGTATTACAAACATTCAGTTCAGTGGTGTTATAAATACACCGGCTTACCGTACCAGTACAGGTATAGTAAGAATGATAAAGCAAAGTCTGAGTCACTTTCGTCCCAGTTCGAGTAGAAGTAATGCAAGCAGTGCATGGGGTAAAGCATGGCTCAGTTCAAGTCCCCAATGCAAACAACCAAAGTAAGATAGAAACAAAGGTTCATGTTGATTGTATGGCAACCCAGATGGGACTCTGGTTTGGGCCCAGCACCTGCTCACCCCCCTTCTAGTCCCAATTACAATGGTCAGTGTCTCTAACTTGTTACATCTCTCCTCCAAGGTCGCTCAGCTAGTTAAAGCATATGGGAAGCAGGGCACTGTAACTTTTCTTTCAGCACAGTTAATTAATTTCACAGAAGCATAGCACACCTCATCAGTGCCAATTAAACTTGTTTTTCTCTACTTTCTAAGTTTCGATTCTGCTTAGCTATACCTAATTGTGCTCAGTTAAGTTTCGTTTCTACAATAGCAGCATTTGGGGAAATGTGTAATTCCTTTGGGCCTCTCCACAGGCTCCACTTACAGGTCAAGGTGTTTAGGCCTCCCTGCTTATGTCAGACACCATGGATCATAGGCCTTCGCCTACCACAGGTGCACTGCAGCCTGCCAGAGAGGCCACGTGTGCATGTGTGCATGCACACACAAATATGGTCTGCAAATCATGCAGATAGTGACACTGTGTAGAGCAGATGTATGTTCAGAAAGCAAAGTAGCCTTCTCTCAGTTCATTAGGGGATAGCTATAACAGTCCATGCCACCATAAGAAGGCAAGAAAGGCAAGCAGACATTTGGGAGTCCCAGTAGACAAGCAACACTCACCACTGTGGCATATAATGAATGCATACTATGCACTACAAGCTGCTGTTGTCCCATACTAGGCCTATATAGGCCACATTCAAAAAGATGCTGCTAAAACCACAGACAGAGGTTCATGGAATCTCTTTCAGCAGTAATGATATGCTCTCAGTTGCCAAAGCAGGAGTATGATCCCAACCCTGCTAGGCCAGATGCCACAGCCCTCATTCATCCACATGGATTCACCCTCTCTACAGAGGTGGTTAGCTAGAGCAGGAAAAGCCATCCTGAGGTGGCAGGGAACCTCTGAATACAAATGTGACACTATCTTCTGTTCCATATCCTTCAGCATTCACCAGAAGCTAGAGGCCTATAAGACAAGGTTCAGGGCTATCCAGAGAGCCCATCCCAAAGTGGTGCATTGTGTGTGGCAAGAGTTAGCAGAGCACCAAGGTATGTCACAGCACCTGAAGACTCCTTAGCATATAGAACTAGCCACTCAAATAAGCAAGGATTGCAAAGGATGAACACCTGTACAGGGCAGGTCATGACATTCCCGCTGTTGGCAGGCAGCCAGGGCACAGACCCAAGAAAGGTAGCACTAGTGTAAATGAAACCTACCTTAGACTCTAGGTCATGCGTTTGGGCTGCAAAAGGCACTAAGACAAAATGGCAGCATCCTGCATGGTGTCCAGAGTGACTGTAGTCTTAAGCAGTGCGGCAAACATACGATGAAGTTGGTTTGCCACGGTACCTCATGCTCCAGGAGCCAGCCTCAGGTAAAATTTCCCCTTCCTTATCATCCTGCTAAACCAGTCCAGGGTAGGAGAAACATGATGCTCAGGAAAGAACTGCCCTGAGAAAGGCGCTATCTGTACTTCACAAGATGCCCAACAAAGACCTTTCAGATGTTCTAGACTCTATCCAGAAGGCCTGCACCCTAGTAGAGTGAGCCCTGACTTACTCTGGCACATGTTTACTGCCTAGAATGTACACTGACTCAATGGTCTCCTTAATTCCTTAGGCAATAGCGGACTTGACTGCTGCCAGCCCTCTCCTCAGACTGCCAAGGACAAAAGCTGAGTCGACCAGCGGAAGGAATTAGCAACTGCCATGTATTGGCTTAACATCCTCCACATGCCCTTCAGACACAGTGAGGGATCCTTCTGAAGATCCTCCTTTGAGAAGGAAAGCAGAACGATAGTATGATTAAGATGAAAGGGGTCAGTACTACTGAACACAACTATTGAACATTTGTATAGTATTGCAAGACGTACACAGCACTGCACAGATATATGTAAAAGACAGTCCCTGCTCTCAGAGCTTACAATCTAGTCAAGACAGACAACACAGTAGGTGTAGACATGGGATACATCTAGGGGGAATGGTAAGGAAACACAAACGAGATCAGGTGAGTCAAGATCCGAAAGCGGCAGTGAAGAGGTGAGTTTTCAGCCTGGATTTGAAAAAGGTCAGAGAAGGCACCTGATGTACAGACTTGGGTAGTTTGTTCCAGGCATAAGAAGCAGCAAGATGAAAAGAGTGAAGTTTGGAGTTAGCAAAAGAAGAGAAGGGCACAGATAGAAGCGATTTGCCAGAAGAGTGAAGTCCCCGAGGAGGGGTTTAGGGAGAGATAACAGAGGAAAGGTGGAGAAGAGCTGCAGAGTGAATACATTTATAGGTCAGCAGGAAAAATTTGAACTGGATGCAGAAATGGATAGGGAGCCAATGAAGTGACTTGATAAGAGGGGTAATATGAGCATAATGAGGCTAGACAGCACTCGTGGGAGAAAGGATTGCACAGTCCGTAAGGAAAGAGAAGCTGTCAAGATAACCAAGAAATATTCCCTGCAAAAGAAAGCTTGCAACTCGAACACCTGTCTGGCAGATGCCATAGCATCTACAAATCCACCTTAAGGGCCAAACCCTTGAAGAAGGTGTTAAGAATGGACTTCAACATCAAAAAGAGAACTCACTGAAATGAACTGGACACACAAATGGAAAGAACTGCTGCACTCCACTGAGGAAGCGGGGTACAATGGGGAGCGCTACCAATGAAAACTCTTGGATGCAACTCCTGGAGCATGTCAGGTCTGCTAACCAAAGTCTTTCAGGGTCAGTTTTGGTCCAAGCTGGACTGCAAGAAGAACATTCATATTAGCTAAGTAAGAAGACTGTCCACCACCACTCCAGAGTAGCCTTTCTTGGAAAGCATATACCTCTCAAGGACCAGGCCATAAGTGAGAAGAGTCTGGGATCCTCCAATACCAGGAGCCTCTGCTGCAGTAGGCCCTTCTCTTGAGGTAGCAAGAGATGGGAGCCATGCCATCTGGTTCAAGCGATCCCCATACACAGCCTGCAAAGCCTGTCCAGGGCCACTAGGATCATCAGGCCTGGATGGGCCCAAAACCTGTGCAGAAGATGGTGGACTAGTGACCAGGAAGGGAGACATACAGCATCCTTCTCCAAGGTGACTCCTGAAGAAGGGCATGGAAGCCCATCATTCACAGATCCTTCGCCCAGCTAAGAAGGTTCCCCACAATAGTATTCCCCTGATTGGCCAACAAGTTGAGCAATGGAAACCCCAGCTCCGTACTATTAGGTTACATTTGTGAATGCTGAGCTCCTTCTTGTCTGGAACCATGGAGTGCTGACTCAGGAAATTGGCCTACACATTGTCAAAATTTGCAACGCACACTGCAGACAGAGCAATCAGATGCACCTCCTTCCAACAATACAACTCTGCAACCTTGAACCACTAAACAAGACTGTTGCCCAGGAGTCCCAAGTCAACTGCTTGGAAGGAAACTATGCTAGCCACTAGACCACCAAAGCCTTGCTTCCAGCATTGTGAGTTCTGCCTCGCTTAATGAAATACGTATCCACCATGGCATTACCCAAGGCCCCTCTGACTTCTTGGCCCACTTGGGGAGGGCCTGGATCTCCCCAATGCCAGGTGGAGAAACATCCTGGAGGTCTCTGGAGGAGACTCAAACCCCTGAGCCAACTGACTCAGGCAGTGCACATGCCAGCCCTTCAGGCTGTCATCTAAATAGATAATCACTCAATCTGATGCTTCCAAAGGCATCTTGGCCATCAGATAGCAGAACCACCACCACCACCTCAATGGCTCCTTGATCTTATGGGGCAGAGAAAAATCTGATTGAACAACTGGAAAAAGGGAGACCATAATGTTATCAGGTGCTACTGCAGCAGGTGCATGTATGCCCCAACCCATGAAACCAGCTCCAGGGGTGATGCCAGGGACCCAAGGATCGGCAATAATCCCAGGCTTATGGAACTGCTTGAGTACAAAATGCCCTGAGTTGGCTGAAGCTTGAGGGACCTCTCCATCATGAGGAAACTTGAGTATGGAACCAATCTGCCAGACTGTTCTTGGGATAGCTGATCACCAACATCAATCTTCCCAGCCAGGAAACAACAGGGCTGTGTCTTCTCTGCACTTTTCCAGTGAAACCAACTGGATCAGCCAGTTATTCAGGTATAGGTGAACCCAGATTCCCTGCGTGTGCAGAAACGCCACTAGCAACAACATGATCTTGGAAACAGTGTGAGGAGCAAGGCTACGATAAACGGTAGAGCCTGGAACTGGAGATGGCAACCCAGAACACAAAAGCTGAAAGCTGCTAATACTTTTCCCCCATTGGAATATGAAAATATGCCTTGGCAAAGTCTAGGGAGATGAGGAACTCCTCCTGCCTGACCAATGTAATGACAGACTTGATGGTCCTCATATGGAAATGAGGGACTCTGAGTTTGGCATCAACCTCTAAGGTCCAGGATAAGCCAGAAGGAACCTCTTTTCTTGGGCACCATGATGCAGATAGCATAACTTCCCTGGCTCTGCTCTACAGAGAGAATGGGTAAAATAGCAAGAAAGGGCAATCCTTTTGGAATGTTCTACATGTTCAAGTCACCATTATGGCTCCAATAGGGTCAGTAGTCCCTCTCAATGATTTCTGGCACTCCCTCCTGAGGTGCAGCAGTTGCGGTATGACTCTGGACTATTTCTCTTTGAAGGGACCCAAACTACTTCAGACCAGTGGATTCTCAGGGTCCTTAGTCAAGGCTGAAGTCATGTTAGCTCCCCCAGCCAGACGCCTGCCTTCGAAAATCACCTACTTGAACGGAGAGCCACAGTGAGACTCTACGAAAGCATCCTGTAGAAGCACTGCCATAATTAATTGAAAAAATATATATATATTTTTTTCTATATAACCTTCATCGTTAACCACCCTCCACTTGGTCTCGCCCAATCTTCCCCATCATGTTTAGGAATCTTCACACTATTGACCCTTCAGTTCTCTTTCCTCAACTTTGTCATCTGAGTCCATTGATAAGGTCATATTTTCCTATAACTCTGTACTCTCCTCTGCTCTGCATGCTCTTACTCCTCCCATTTCACATTTTGTGAGGCATATCATACCTCAACCCTGGCTGTCCTCGACAACCTGCTACCTACATTCCTGTGCCCATTTAGCTAAGTGCCTTTGGCTTAAATCATGTACCCTTGCTGACTATCTACATTTCAAATTAATGCTAACCTCTTTCCAGTCAGCTATAGCACTCGTCAAATAAAGAGTACTATGTCCATCTGGCAAACTCTCTTACCTCTGACCCTCACCATCTCTTTGCTACACTCAACTCTCTGCTCAAAGTCACTCCTCCCCAATCCTTCCTTCACTGTCTGCCCAGACCTTGGCTGACTAGTTCCATGACAAAATCCAGAGGATTAGCCTTGAATTCTCCACAGGGTCCCCTCCACCTCACCTTCATTCCCCAATCCTTCCCTCACCTTCAGTCACCCTTTTTTCTTTTTCTGAAATCCGCTGAGGAGGAAACTGCAAATCTTCTTTCCTTCTCCAAACTGACTATCTGCTCCTCTGATTCCATTCCTACCCGTCTACTAAGCTCTATCTCTTCCGCCATCATCCCTTCCATCTGTCATTTCCTTAACCTGTCCCTTTCCACTGCAACTGTTCCTATGGCCTTCAAACATGATATGGTTACAGTTCTCTTCAAAGATCCTTCACTAGACCCTACCTGTCCTTCCAGTTATTGACCTCTCTCTCTCTACTCCCCTTTGCTTCAAAACTACTTGAACGAGCAGTTCCCTGCTGCTGTCTTGCTTTCTGAAATATCTCCAGGAATCCAGGCCCAGATCTCTGCCTGCTTATCTGACATTACTGCCTGGATGTCTCACTGCCATCTGAAACTGAACATGGCCAAAACTGAGTTCCTTATCTTTCCCACTAAACCCAACTCCCCTCTTTCTCCCTTCTTTATTTCTATGGATAACACTACACTCCTCCCTGTTTTCTCAGCTCGCAACCTTGGGGTCATCTTTGACTCTACTCTCTCTTTCTCTGCGCACATTCAACAGATAGCTAAAACTTGTCGCTTCTGCCTCTATAAAATTGGCAAAATTTGCCCCTTCCTTTCTACACACTCTACTAAGACCCTCATCCCCTCACTATCTTGTCTATTGTAACCTGCTCCTTGCTGGTCTCCCTCTGAATCACCTTTCTCCAATTCAAACTGTTCAAAACTCAGCTGCATGTTCTTATTTTTTTCACTCAACGTGTAATCAAACTCTGGAATTTGTTACCAAAGGATGTAGTAAAGGTTGTTAGTGTAGCTGGGTTTAAAAAAGGATTGGACAAGTTCCTGGAGGAAAGGTCCATAAACCATTATTAAGAAGGGACCCAGGATATCAATGCTTGACCCAGTACAAGCATTGTGGAACCTGTGTCTTTTGGGGAAACTGCTAGGTACTTGTGACCTGGATTGGCCACTGTTGGAAACAGGATACTGGGCTTGATGGACCTTGGTCTGACCCAGTATGGCATATCTTATGTTCTTATCTTACCTACAAGTGCATTCATTCTGCGGCTCCTCACTACTTTTCCTCTCTTATCTCACTCTATACTCCCCCTCGGGAACTTCGCTCCTCTGGCAGATCATTTTTATCTGGGCCTTTCTCTGCCCACTGCCATACTTTGTTCATTCTACCTTGCTACTTTTTATGCCTGGAACAAATTACCTGAGTCAGTGCGTTGGCTCCTTCTCTAGCCCTATTCAAGTCCGGGCTGAAGACCCACCTCTTTGAGGCTGCTTTTGGATCCTGATGTTCCTCATTCTCTTGTCCACTACCTATGTGTATCTTACCATACTCTAATCCCCAGTTTTGTGATGTTTTTTCATCTTGATTAGATTGTAAGTTCTGATGAGCAGGGACTGTGTCTTACATCTATATGTACAGTGCTGCATACACCATGTAGTGCTATACAAATGAATAGTAATAATAGTAGTAACCTGAACCAGTGACTTTAGGGTTAGAAGGCACGTGGCCTGGCTGTGGCCGGATCCATCATCATAAAGCATGACACAAGGCCTGCACACAGAGCACAACCTGAGAGCCTAAGGCGGTGGCTGCAAAGGCATTCTTAAGGAGACTTCTCAAGTGCAGTGTCTCCCTCCACAGCCATGACTAGGGCTCCAGGGAGCTTGAAAAGCTGATCCTGCTCGCTCTGGGGCTGAAGGTACAGCCAAGAAAGGACCTTAGGACCCTTAGGGTCCCATCTCAGGGGTCTTCTCCCTAAAACCTCACACACTGCAACTGAGGATCGGGTAGAGGACTGAACACAGTAAGATGCTGGAAACCCTCCAGGAAAAAGGGGAGAAGCACCTCCACACCTCACCCAAGAGCAGGCTCCTCCACATGCAGAGCCACCATAGCATCCTGAAAGGGCATAAAGAGAGTCCATCAGCGAAATAGGCAGATCAGGAAACCACAGCCTTTCACCAGGAAAATCACTCTGTCCTCCTCTGACTTACGTTCTGGCAAAAAGGATATTCTCTTCAGTCTTTCAACCAAGCCCCAATGGAATAAGATAAGGTTAGGCTCCTGGTGGAAAGGACAAATGGAAGGGTGAAGCAGGGGCCATAACCTCTCTAACTGCCCAAGACAGGTACTTCTGGACCCTGGGTCCCCCTTAGAGGAGACTTGTCCCTCAGACCCCTACCAAGAGGGTTGCTAAGCAGCTAGCAAAGACTGAAAGCAGCCCGTGAGCTGTGTTAAGAGCTGCAGCATAAGCCAGTTGAAAATAAGATTCCTGGGGCCCCGGAAGGCCCCTAGGGGCCAACAGGCTTGCAGCTAGGGCCACCTCACCAGGCTTCACCTCTGTCAGCACATAGTAGCCATCCCTAATAGCTGCAGTGCCCACCGGTGTGAAAACAAAGTGAAGGAGTGGCAGGGGTCACAGAAACAGCAATGGGTCCTAAGCCCCCTATAGGGAAGTTATAAAATGCTGAAAAAAGGTGCCTTGAGCATCCTCACGACAATCAAGGCAAAAATAAGCAGCTACAGGAAAAACACACTGGAGGTCATAGGCTGCATCAGGCCATGTGGCTGAACACTGCAATGGCAAAGTTTAAAAAAGAGCATGAAAAAACTGTGCCAAAAAAAGCAGGGCCACAGAAAAAGGGAGGCCCAAAAAGATTTCTCTTTTTGGGACTCCCTTTTTGCTGTGGCCCTGTTGGGCTGACTCAGGAAACCTAAGCAGGTAAGCCGCAGGCGCCCATATAGACCTGGGAGGCCCAGTTGCCGAAAAGTAAAAGGCTTTTTTTTTCTAATTTACAAATGCTTTATTAAAAGCAGCAAGAGCCAAATAATTCTCATTGAAATCAATGAAAGAATAAAAAACATAGCAGAAAAAAAGGGAAACCCCCAAAAAGCATGCAGATAGAGGGCAGCAAGCGGCAAGAGCCTGGGTCCAACTTACCAGCCCCCCTCAGGGTCCCTTGGGATCCTCCTGCTCCTTTCTGGCTCACCAAGTGCTATGAGCACATGGGTAGCAGTGCTGGGCACAAGGCAAGCTGAACTCCAAGAGATAGGGGCATACACGAGCTCCAAGCAACGTTAGGCCTACAGGTTTCACTCGCACAGGCCACAGCAACATGGCGTTGGCTAGATGAGACAGGCCTATCTGTAGTGCTGCACCATGCCCAGGGCTGTATCAATGGCTGTGCGAGTGGTACGGCCGCACAGGGCGCAAGTACAGAAAGGAGCGCGAGAATCATCACTAGGCTTTCAGCAAACCCGACAAGAGCGTGTGTGGATGGATGGGGGGATGGGCCATTCCACTGATTTGATGCTTGTCTTGTCCAAATTCTCACAGATGCAGGATAGCCATTCTGCTTCATGACTGTGCTCTACAGCGTCCTCGTATTTTGTCGTTCTTATCCTAGATTACTTTCTTGAATGCATACTTGTCTCAAGAATGCTTCTTTCACAGCAGTTCTTGACTGTTTGTTAAGCACCCATGAAAGTCCTTACAAGAAGTATCTCTAGAGCTGTGCTGCACAAGCAGAATCCTTTTCAGTGAGTTGATACCAAGGCTGTTACTTTTATTTATCCACTGGCTTTGCATCAGTGAACAAATAGCTGCATTGTAAGAGGAGACAGCAAAGAAGAACTGTGTGATGTTCAATAATTCAGAGTGACACTAAATATCGATGGATTTTTCCAAATACTGGATTCATTTTTGGTGTGATTGTGGAACTCTTCATCATCCCTGCAAGCTTTCTCAAATTTCTATAGATTGCTGTACTCAAAGCATTTGAAGTCATCATTTTCCATTTCTTACCCGGTGATTGACACAGGCTTCCACATCATCCAATTTGTTGTCTAATGCTGGGCAATCCACATAAAGTAAGAGAAATATTAAAAAGGTTTGATGCACATCCCAAATACTGGGTGCATGTGCTGTATGGATTTTGCCCTCTGTCAGAGTATGTCACATCCTGCATCCCACTTCTTGCACATTTGGGCCAGGATTCCCTTGACTTCAGGGACATGAAGTACTGAGTCTTGCAATCAAGGGCATCATGTACTGAATTCAATAGAGGGCTCGTTGTGGAGCAGCTGATGCCCTGGGCAGAGGTGTTGATAGCATCCCATTCCTAAGTAGAGGGGCGTGTAATGGTGTCGTCCCCCCCCCCCCCCACCAACAGATGGGACATATCAATGACACTTTCCTCAGAGAGAAGGGGTAAGTTGCTTTAGTGTTGGGGGGGGAGGGGACAATGTGGCGCTTCTGATTCGCATACATTTGGGACAAGTTGGGCTAGCACTGCTACAGTGATTGGTCCTTCATTCTAAAGTAACCAATCCCCATTCAGTATTTATTACTGAAGGAGGATTGATCCCTTTATATATGAGAAATCAATCATTGCTGAGGTATAGTGAATAAATTAAGATTTGTGCACAGAAAGACCTAACGCAGAAAACTGTGTGCATATTACTTCAGTTTTGTGCACACATTTTTCTGCCCGTGTATTTTTAACACAGTAGTAATTTGTCTGTTTATGTTTTATGTTTATTGTGGTACTTAGTAGGCAGCAAAGCAATTAACAATAAATAAAATTTGAGATAAGAAGACAGAAGCAAAGCAAATAGATATTTCAGTAGAAAATCAAAACCATAAACCAGGCTTGGGGCACAGGCACAGCCTGCTAGCAGTCCAAATCAGACCAACCCAATGAATGCCAATATGCAATAATGAGTTTTTAGGTCCATCTTAAAAGTGGAGGAGTAGCCTAGTGGTTAGAGCACTGGATTAATAGCCAAGAGACCAGGGTTCAGGTCCCACTAGCACTCCTTGTGGCCTTGGGCAAGTCACTTAACCCTCCCTTGCCTTGGAAGAAAGGCCTGACAATCCGCTTCTGCTCACACTGTCATGAAAGCTGCTGGGTCAGCACCAACTTGTAGGCACATGTTGCATCTATATAAGACTTCTCAAGCTGAAGACAAGAGGGCAGTGAATTCCACAGTGAAGGGACTACGAGGAAGAACATTGAACAACTTCTAGATTCAAGACATGCACAAGCCATAGCTGGAATAGAGAGAAGATTCTCAACTGGGAACAAAGAGATTGCAGTGGTGGGTAAGTATAAAGAAAGATGAATGCCAGTATAGCAAGTGAGAAAACTTAAGCATGCAGGCAAGGTTCAACAAATTCTTTCAAACCTCTGTGTGTTTGTCTTTTTTTTATGTTTAGCTATTTTATGTGAGTGGGGGGGGAGGGGAGGGAGGGGCACTGGTATGTCTGTACGAGATAGGGTTGCCAACTTTTTCACCGAGAAAAACCCGACACCTGTGGCTTGCCATGCTCCACCCATTCTCCGCCCCTAGTCCCACCCCTGCCCCGCCCCCAGCCCCACCCACAAAACTTACCGAGGATACGTGTAGGCTAACTTCCTTGGTCAGATAATAATTAAACTGGGAACCCCAAAATCCAAACATGAAATGTACAACACTGGAGAAATAAAACTATAAAGTAATTTCCTCTTGCACTAAACAAAACGCAAAGATGTTAGCAATACACACTTCCCAGACCAGACATATTCCAGTTAATAAATTCAAAATAAAAAGTATTTTTCTACCTTCTGTTTGGGCGTTTTATTTTTCAGTTGCAATTGCTCCAGTCACTTTCTTCTGGTTTCTTCGTGTCTTCTGCGAGCTATCCATTTGTCCTTTCTTCTCTTTTAGATGTTTTCCATTCTCTCTCTATTTCTGCTTTAACATACTGATTGTTTCCCTTTTGCTCTTTCCCCCAATTCTTTCCTTATTCCTTTATCATTCGTTTAAATTTCACCCTTCCATTCTCAAGCCCCTCTTACTCTCCCAATACCGGCCCATCATAGACTTTTCTTCCACACAAAATATTTTTTCCCCTCTCCATTCTCATTCCCCATCCATTCTAGTCCTCCCCCCAAATCAATTCCCTTATAGTTCTAGGCCCACCCAGCATCCACTCCCTTCTAGTCCCATTCTCCCATGCCCCACATCAGCCCATTTCCAGTCCTATTCCAGCTCTTCATCAGCCCATTTCCAGTGCCAGCCCTCACATCACAGGCCATTTCCAGTCCTAGCTCCCCCCCCCCCAATCACAGCCCATTTCCAGTCCAAGTCCCCCATCACAGCCTATTTCCAGTCCTAGGCCCCCCCCACCATCACAGCCCATTTGCAGTCCGAGTCCCCCCGCACCATCACAGCCCATTTGCAGTCCGATTCCCCCCGCACCATCACAGCCCATTTGCAGTCCTAGCCCCCCTAATCACAGCCTATTTCCAGTCCAAGATCCCCCTTCCTCCACCATAGCCCATTTCCAGTCCAGGTCCCCTCCACCCCCATCACAACCCATTTCCAGTCCCTGTCCCCCCCCCATAACCCTTTTACTGTACAGGTCCCTCCCCCCCCATCAAAGCCTATTTCCAGTCCAAGTTTCCCCCCCCCCCCATAGCCCTTTTCTGGTCCAGGTCCCCTCCACCCCCATCACAACCCATTTCCCGTCCCTGTTCCCCCCCATAACCCTTTTACCGGCCCGGTCCCCCCCCCCCATCACAGCCTATTTCCAGTCCAAGTCCCCCCCCCTTAGCCCTTTTCCAGTCCAAGTCCCCCCCTTAGCCCTTTTCCAGTCCAAGTCCCCCCCCCTTTAGCCCTTTTCCAGTCCAAGTCCCACCCCCTTAGCCCTTTTCCAGTCCGTCCGTCCCCTTAGCCCTTTTCCCGTCCACGTCCCCCCCTTAGCCCTTTTCCAGTCCAAGTCCCCCCCCCCCTTAGCCCTTTTCCAGTTCAAGTCCCCCCTTAGCCCTTTTCCAGTCCAAGTCCCCCCTTTAGCCCTTTCCAGTCCAAGTCCCCCCCCCCTTAGCCCTTTTCCAGTCCAAGTCCCCCCCCTTTAGCCCTTTTCCAGTCCAAGTCCCCCCCTTAGCCCTTTTCCAGTCCAAGTCCCCCCCCCCCTTAGCCCTTTTCCAGTCCAAGTACCCCCCCTTAGCCCTTTTCCAGTCCAAGTCCCCCCACCCCCTTAGCCCTTTTCCAGTCCAAGTCCCCCCCCCTTTTCCAGTCCAGGTCCCCCCCCCCTTAGCCCTTATCCAGTCCAAGTCCCCCCCCCTTAGCCCTTTTCCAGTCCAGGTCCCCCCCATCACAGCCAATGCAGTCCTTGCCCCCCCCCCCCCCGACCAGCATCGCGGCTGTCTGAGGCTTCAGAGGGAGCCGGGGAAGCCCGCGCGAGGCCCCGGCTCCCTCTGTACAGCCACCAGCGTGAAGAGCCTTTTCCTTCACGCTGGCGGCTGTTCCTGTGAAGCCGCGAATGCTGGGAAAGGTTAAAAGGCAACCTTTAACCTTTCCCAGCATTCGCGGCTTCACAGGAACAGCCGCCAGCGTGAAGGTAAAGGCTCTTCACGCTGGTGGCTGTTCAGAGGGAGCCGGGGCCTCGCGCGGGCTTCCCCGGCTCCCTCTGAAGCGGAGAAAAGCCGGTTTTTTTTGCTCCGGCCGCTCCCGATCTTGCGGCCAGAGCAAAAAAACCGGCTTTTAAAGGGCCGGTTTTGCCTCTGCGCCGGCAGCCGGCCTGGCCGTGAAAAAACCGGCCAGGCCGGCTGAAAACCGGCCAGTTGGCAACCCTAGTACGAGATCCTGTATGGAATTGGAAGCCAGTGTTGTCCAATTCGTAATAGGTGTTAATGCGATTATGGGTTTTTGCATGACAGAGGAGTTTTACTGCTGTACTCTGAAGATTTTGCAATCTCTTTATCTCAGAATCTTTGAGCCTACTATACACTGAGTTACAGGAGTGTAAGCAAGAGATCGCCAAGACATCAATCAGAGTGTACAAGGCCTAGTCATACTTTTATGACCGAAGAAATGTGAGTTGAGAACTCTAGTTTGTGGTCAATAACACCTAGGATTCTTCACAGGCTCAGCAAGTGCAACTAGAGATTGCAGTGGCAATGATGAATGTACTGGTCAAAAGGACCTATTGCTAAACCAAACTGTAAACAATTTATCAGAATTCGAGATTGAGATGATTGATAAGGGCAACTGCCTCAAGACAAGAGGAGGATAGTATATTTCTACTGCAGTGGTTGAAGCAGCCATTAAAGTATTTGGAAGTATACTGTATCTACGTAATAAACCTCAGGTAATGTGCAAGTGTGATATAGTTGATAAAACTGGCAAAATCAAAAAGGCGTGCGAGCGGTGGAAGGAGGCACCTCTCTCACTGATGGGTAGCTGTGCTTTAGTGAAGATGATCCTGCTCCCTAAAATATTGTCTGCAAGGTTAGTACTCTTATCTGATGTTTCCCCACTGCTTCACCCTCTGTGTACATTCCGCCTAATATGCTTTCTGACCCCAATTTTCTTTGCCGTGCTCTTTTGAACTGTAGGTCCCTCCATGCAAAAACTTGCTAGCTCTCTGATTGAATATCTGTCCATTCTCTAGACATTCTATGTTTGATGGCTTAGAGACAGTGAGAACATCGTCCTTTACTGCTGTTTGCCTCCCGGCTATGCCACATTCTCTGTTCCTTGCCTCTCCATAACAGGAGGAGGGGTGACATTGATCTATCGAGATTGCGTTCCCATATTTGAGATCTTTTCTTCCACACTCCATTATCCTGAACCTCTGCTAGTTTGTTTTGGCCCTCTCTCCTCTTCATATCTTTTGCTTCTGTACTCCCCCCTCCTTCAATCACATCTGCCCTGTGATTGCTTACCCTATCTGAAACTTTGATTCTTTACACCACTCTCCTTGTGTTGGGTGATTTTAACATTCATTATTGGATGCCTGCTGCTTTTACATCTTCGTATAAACACGCTACTACTCGGTCTTCTTTGGAACGATAAACTATATTCACCATAAATGCAAGTCGTTCACTACTAACTTAGATAAGCATTTAGAAGATCTTTCAACTTCTACTTAAATTTCAGTGAAAACACTTGACTCAGTTATGAAACAAGGTCTCAGACATATCCGGTACTCCTTTCCGACTCACGTCCTGGAAAGAGAAGTACCTTATCGCATCAATGACCTTATAAAAATTCACAATGAATGAGCCAGTCCTATATTTCAACTATGCCATATTTCAATCCTTGATCCCTTCTCTGCCAATAGGTATCAAATAATATTGGGCTGGACTCTTCCACTGTGCTAAGACTCTTTTCTTGACATGACAGACTCAAGAGTCTTTATTTCTTTTCTTCATTCACTCAGCATGTTCCTCTCCCTACCCATTCTGCTGGACATTCCCTGGATTTGTCATTTCCGTGGACAAATAATTTTTGCATTTTCTTTGAGTTATTTTTTCCTTCTTAAAATGTCCCATCTGCTTCTCGCACATCAGTTCCCCCTTTCACTCCCAGGATTACCTCTGAAACTCTTGGCATTCTCATCTTCAGATACCTTATTTGACCATGAATTTTATTTCCTTCCAGTTGACGAACAGGTCCATACCTAGACCAAATTCTGTCTTCTACACTAGACAGAATTGCTCCTCTTAAGCTCACACCATCATCTTTCAAATGTAAACAAGCTTGGTATCATTCTGGTCTCTTTCTTCTTTGCTCCCGACAGAGGCTATCTGAGCAGCAGTGGTGCAAATCTCACACTCCTAAGTCTCTGGCTACTTTCAAAGAATACCATGCATTCTATCATATAGATATCAATGCTACTAAAAAGATTCCTTTACTAAAACCACTATGACATCCTTCCAACAAATCGAAGCAGATATTTTCCATTGTTTCTCATTTATTGCATCCTCATTGATATTCAGTCCAAGCTACTGTCCTCTGGCCTTGCCTCAGCCCTCTCAGCAGTTCCTATTACCCCCTTGGTCGATTCTTCTCTGCTTTATACCACAATGGCTACTTCTTCTTCCTTGAAGTCTTTATCATCTACCTCTCTGACTCACATTTGGAGTTCCTTTACTCCCATTTCGATACATATACTGTCAGAATTAATGGTCTCCTCTAGGAAAACAACTTGTGCTTTGGATCCTCTGCCATCAACTTGGCTTACTGCTGATCCTTTGCCTTACTCCCCATAATTATTTGTGGTGGCGAGACAGGTATAGTGCCCAAAGAAAGTGGGGAAAAACAGCCTTTTACCTCTGGGCAGAAGAAAGCTTCAGGGAGTTTAAGGGCTAAAACTCTAACCAAAGAAAAAAACTCTGTGCACAGAGAGGTAGAGAGTGAGCCACGCCCTAGCTCCATGGTGACCAGGGGAGGTGACGAGGGAAGCCTGGGGGTGGAGTCTGAGGCTATAGGGCAGCCCCAATCATATAAGCAGAGAGAGTCTTCCAGATTGGGGGGAACAAAAGGAGGAGGAGGAGTGAAAGGAGAGAGACCAGAAAGAAGGAAAGCAGGAGGAGATTGTGTCCGTGGGTGGAGTCCAGGAGGGAAATCCTCTGAGGAGAAGACGTTCCCTAGCAGGCTGGACCCTAGCAGAGAATCTCTTGAAACTACAGGAAGTAAGGAGATTAGGAGGACACGTGTAAGAGAGAAGTGCTCTATCAGAAGCCTCAAAGGAGATCCTTATTGCATGTAGCATTCAGACAACTCAAGCCCTGAAGGCAGCCTAGCTGGTAGGAAGGGTACAGCTGGCTTGGAACGCAGGAGAGTTGATTCTGGGGGAAATGCTGGTGGAAAGCAAGGAGCAGGAATCTCTGTGAGAGAGGCTGTGGAGAAGGTTCTACCTGTGGCACAGCCTGAGAGAAGACAGGGTGTGGGAACAAGGTGAGCCCCTTGCAAGTTTTAAAAGGTTTATTAAAAAAGAAAGATCTCCTATGTCCTTCCCCTGCAACTCAGCATAGTGAGGATTCCCAATGGGAACAGGTTTTGAAATTGTTGGAGCAGTTGAAACCTGCCGTTAGAGACGCTGAGGCCAGCCAGGTGCTAATTGAACCAAATGAGGAAAGTATGGAAGTAGAAGAATGCCTTTCAGAAAGTGTATGTTCTGATGTTGAAATGGATTGCTCTTACTGTGTGAGTCAGAAGAAGTAAAAGCTGTATGGTTTTTTAAAAGTAGTGAAAAGCCAGAAGCTTTGGAAAGTTTATGACCTGCTGGAAATTTGGTTAATTGAAGCACTAATGTTGAGCTAGTCAGACAGGCTCAAAGAAGGCTATGAATGCTGGAAGTTAAAAGACAATATTTGCAACTTGAAAGTGAAGAATGCCAATGTCTTTAAAAAGGAATGATACATGGGTTTAGCAGCTTGTAACCAAGAAGCCAAGGTGCTGTGCAGAGCCCTGAGTGATACAGATTTGTGCTATACCAAGCCTGGGACCTAAGAATGTAATCTTGACTGAAGGCAAGGTTTATTGCTTCGTTTAAAACAAGCTGTTTGAAACGGCTAATGCCTGAACTGTGCTGTAAAGTTTGTTTTTCCTTTTTGAATGGAGAAGTATCCCATTTTTGTTCTGGTTATATCTGAACTGCTGACAAAAGTTCAATGGTTAACTAGAAAATAAAATTCTTGTTACCTTTGAAACCCTCGGCTGTTTTGGTTCTTACCACACAACTACATTATTGAGAAGCCTCAGCATTGGGAATTCAGGTGATAAGGGACATAAAGAGGTACGCCCACTACATATAGGCAACCGCCTAACCCGTAGAGGGCGCTACAGTTGGCATAGTTGTTGGATGATCTACTGTCCTATATTCCAAGCATAAAAGGGATATTATGTTTAAAAGGGATATTATGAATCCTCACTACGCTGAGTTGCAGGGGAAGGACATAGGAGATCTTTCTTTTTTAATAAACCTTTTAAAACTTGCAAGGGGCTCACCTTGTTCCCACACCCTGTCTTCTCTCAGCGGCTCTCCTCCTCTGGGCTACCATCTGCTCTCCTCTGCCGAGGATCGAGTCCCGGAGCAACGTTCCGCCTCCCTGCATGTGCTGCCCAATCGGGGCAGTGTGAGACCTCCATTTAAGAAGCGCCATTCAGGCACATCGCTCTCTCAGTGGCTCTCCTCCTCCAGGCTACCATCTGCTCTCCTCTGCCGAGGATCGAGCCCCAGAGCAACGTTCCGCCTCCCTGCATGTGCTGCCCAATCATGGCAGTGTGAGACCTCCATTTAAGAAGAGCCATTCAGGCACATCGCTCTCTCAGCGGCTCTCCTCCTCCGGGCTATCATCTGCTGTCCTCTGCCGAGGATCGAGCCCCGGAGCAACGTTCCGCCTCCCTGCATGTGCTGCCCAATCAGGGCAGTGTGAGACCTCCATTTAAGAAGCGCCATTCAGACACATCACTTTCTCAGCAGCTCTCCTCCTCCGGGCTATCATCTGCTCTCCTCTGCCGAGGATCGAGCCCCGGAGCAATGTTCCGCCTCCCTGCATGTGCTGCCCAATCGGGGCAGTGTGAGACTTCCATTTAAGAAGCGCCATTCAGGCACATCGCTCTTTCAGTGGCTCTCCTCCTCTGGGCTACCATCTGCTCTCCTCTGCCGAGGATCGAGCCCCGGAGCAACGTTCTGCCTCCCTGCATGTGCTGCCCAATCGGGGCAGTGTGAGACCTCCATTTAAGAAGCGCCATTCAGGCACATCGCTTTCTCAGCAGCTCTCTTCCTCCGGGCTATCATCTGCTCTCCTCTGCCGAGGATCGAGCCCCGGAGCAACGTTCCGCCTCCCTGCATGTGCTGCCCAATCGGGGCAGTGTGAGACCTCCATTTAAGAAGCGCCATTCAGGCACATCGCTCTCTCAGCGGCTCTCCTCCTCCAGGCTACCATCTGCTCTCCTCTGCCAAGGATCGAGCCCCGGAGCAACGTTCCGCCTCCCTACATGTGCTGCCCAATCGGGGCAGTGTGAGACCTCCATTTAAGAAGCGCCATTGAGGCGCGCCCGTGCCTGAGGGCCCTTTGGCGTGGCCCTTAGGCGTGAGACCTTTGTAAACATAACCAATCTCATATGCCCAGGCACCAACTTTACCCTTCTGAAGAAGTCTGCTGCGTCTTCGGAACCGGCGTCCTTAAGGAATTTGAAATAATCGCGCTGTTGAACGAGGTAAACTGACTATTCAAAGACTCTTAGCATTCTCCAAGCCCACATTGACTTCAACGATAGCCTGATTCTTCTACCAGTTATCCCCCTGCACTGTTTATAGTCTCACAGTATGTCTTACTGCTGCTATCCCTGAAAATACCTGGTTTAGCTTTACCCATATATCACAGTGCTACTGTTACATCCTAACTATATTGTTGTTTCATTGTTTCTCTTCTCGCTGATACATTGTTATTTGTGAACTCCACCCAAACCTGCCTACTGTTTTGCTTACGATATCCTCTACTTAACCTCATAACCCTATACCGAGTACCCTGCCTAAGATCAGTACTCCCAACATGCATCAATTCCTGTGCTTATTCTTTACCCTCCTTACTGCCTGGATCCCCATCCTAACACATACTCTAGACCCCAGCATCATTCAGATCCCAATCCTCTACAACACCGGAAGAAGCTGGACGGAATTCCCCTGCCATACCACCACGAGAACCAGGATATCATATTCACACCTCCTGCATATCCCTCTGCTGAGTTCTAAGAAGTCTCCAACTGAGAAGCACAAGAGCCAACGCCTACTCAAGTGCGCGCTAATAAATGCCAGATCCATACGCTCGAAATGGCCTGCAGCCAGTAACCTGATAACAGCCCACAGCCTTGATATATTGCTGATAACTGAGCCGTCGCTAACCGACAGTGACAATGTTATCATCAACTAGCTTCTACTGCCAGACTTCTCCATCTTTGTCTGCCATAGGTCCAACCAGAGAGGGGGCGGCACACTCATCCTTGCCAAATCTGCCCTCCAGTTTAAGTTAAACAATACCACCAGCACACCCCACCTTGACGCTCTTTCCATCTTGAATGAGCACTGTATGATCAACCTACTGTACCGAGCTCCATCATCGTCCCCAGATGACCTACCAACAATAATCTACATCGCCTGTAATTCCCCTAACCCGCGATCTCCAAATTGGCTAGTAGGAGATTTCAACTTGCCTTCCTTACAAGTCACTCACTCATCAGCCTTCCTTGAAGCTATGTCCCAGTTGGGCTATGAACAACTTACCGATGCTCCCACTCATAGTAAAGGAAGCAAACTGGACCCAATCTTCGCTCCGCAGTCTGCAGCCAACTCAACCCAAAGCCTTCTGACCTCCATAACCCCTGTACCCTGGTCTGACCACAAATTA
This sequence comes from Ichthyophis bannanicus, assembly GCA_033557465.1. Taxonomy (NCBI): domain Eukaryota; kingdom Metazoa; phylum Chordata; class Amphibia; order Gymnophiona; family Ichthyophiidae; genus Ichthyophis; species Ichthyophis bannanicus. The sequence continues at coordinate 1,117,024,280 of CM066031.1, read as the reverse complement.
CTTCAATTCCACATCCCCACCAACTACCTCACCTTTGATAGCAGTAAAGCAGAGCGCCCTCCGAGAACCTTAGCAACACGTTTCCGACCCTTCGTTAAGGAAGAAGCCCTGGAGAAGATTTTACCTTCACTCTCCATTGCCCCACTCTCCCCAGACGATTTAGTATCCAATTGGGACAATGGTCTTAGAGCCGCTGCCTGCCTCCCAGCTGCTAACAGAGTTTCGACTAAACGAGAACATGCATCATGGTTCTCACAAGAGCTACGAGGATCCCTCCTTCACCTGCGCAGACTCGAGAGACAGTGGCGTTGCTCCTGGACCTCTGCAGCACTCTGTGCATACACCTCATACCTACAAACTCACCGAAAAATGACAATGGATAGGAGAAAACAGTACCACTCTGAGATATTAATGCGGTCTATAAACAAACCTCACGATCTTTTCAATATCGTAAAATCCTTAACAGGTGATCCAGCTACAACTCATTCACCCATGCCGCACCCACAGGACTACGCAAATCATCTACAATCGAAGATGATCCAGACCAACATGATTTCTACCTCCACATACCACTCCAACCCATGTACCACTACCCAACCATCCGTTCTATGCAAATTCTCTGAGGTATCCAACAGAGAGATTGAAGATATCATCTCATCTATTAACCTAACCACCGCACCCAATGATCCCTGCCCAGCCAACTGGATCAAAGAGCTGAGTCATGAGCTTAGCCCAACCATAAGTAAAATTTTCAACCATTCTTTCTTAACTGGGTCCTTCCCACAGAGCCTGAAGTGCTCATCTATTCGCCCACTCTTGAAAAATAGCAAACTCGACCCATCCAAAGTCAAATCTTTTAGACCAATTTCGAGCATCCCCCTGTTAGCCAAAATCATGGAAAAAGTAGTCCAGTGACAAATCCAACATCATGTGGACACCAAAGCCCCTCTCGACCCTTCTCAACACGGCTTCAGAGAAGCCCATGGGGTTGACACCCTCCTCACAACCCTCTTTAACAACCTAGTCATAGGCCTTGACAATATCCATCAAGGATTTATTCTTATCTTTCTGGACATTGCAGCCGCCTTTGATTCAGTTAACCATGATACTCTTCTTCAACGCCTTCAGGAAAAGGGCATTCAAGGTCTAGCTCTAACCTGGTGCAAATCATATTTAAGCAATAGATGGCAACAAGTCCGAACAGGCTCAGCGACATCAGAACCATTTCCTCTGATGCAAGGTGTACCTCAAGGGTCATCCCTATCTGCATTAATGTTTAACATCTATATGCAGCCCATTTGCGCATTGATCCGTTCCTTCAACATCCAATGTCTAGCCTATGCGGATGACATCCTGATGTATGCTCCTTTCAAGATTCACCAGCCAGACTTCGCACCAATAGTAAGATGCTTTGAAGCTGTAACGAACTGGCTCCTCACACAAAACCTACGTATAAACCACAATAAAACAGATGTCCTGTTCGTCACAAGGAGCCCAAGCTTCAAACCACCATCTTCACTACAAGTCAACAAGATGGAACTGAAGGCACAAGCCACAATCCGATATCTAGGTATTACGCTAGATCAGCGGCTCGACATGTCAGCGCACATTAAGAACTCCACCAAAGCAATATACCATAAGATCCGATCACTTCGACATCTCCGCCCATTACTTGACTTCTCCGATTACCTATCAATCTTCCAAGCCTTGGTAATCCTACATCTAGACTTTGCCAATATCATCCTACACGGGCTCCCACAATCAACACTGAACCCTCTCCGTCTGGCCATGAACTCAGCTGCGAGAGTTCTCGTAGGAGTATCACGTTCCGATCACATAATGCCAGTCTTGAAGAACCTACACTGGTTACCTCTACAGGCCAGAACTCTCTATAAAGCTCTAGTCATGACATTCAAGGCCTCAAGGATCCAACCCCTCTCGCCCATCAGTAATCTTATTCATGTCACTCCAGCTAATAGAACCAGGAGGCCCTCTTCTTTGAACACCATTGATCTTCCAAGATTGCTGATGAAATGCTCTAAAACAACAGCCTGCAGAGCATTCTCCCTTTTCGCACCCAGAGCCTGGAATGCCCTCCCATCTGAAATCAGAGCATCACAAACATAACGTCATTCAGGAAAGCTCTTAAATACCACCTGTTTCTAATATATTATTCGGAATCTACACCCAGTGAGCTCTGCTCCCCAGGCGACTCCATTTCTATGACCCCTTCAAAAAACGGTTAATCGACACGACCCTTACACTCATCATGCCCTGTTTTTACCCCTTTTGATATACAGCGCTTGCACTCGTAATGTATTTACTACAACCATGTAATTAATTATCATACCATGTATATAGTTCCCCCAGTTATCTCCATGTTAGTTTACCCTGTTCATTGTAAAAACCAATGTTGCCTTGCACATTGTGTTTGTTTTTTGTTCATATGTACACCGCACTGATTAAAAGAGCGCGGTATATAAGAAATGAAAATAAATAAATAAATAAATATTTACAGCTGTACAGAGGAAGCCTCCACAGAAGTCCTCTGGAGACCAAGTCCCTGCAGGAAAACCCCAGACTGGAGTAGCAGCAGAGGGACAGACCGGAGCCGATGTTCCAGCTGGTGCCGGCTGTGCTGATAAGCTTGACTCAACACTTGCAGCAGGTAACCCGTACATAGAAGGGGTTAGTCTGGATACCGCTGCAAGGGAGGGGTACTGCAGTACTTGATAAAGTTGGAGGAAAGTGGGCTGCTTTTGTAAGAGCCGCACTTGGTGTTTGCTGTCTCATTCTGTTGTTTCAGCAACCAGAGATGAAGTGAGGAGAGCTACTGAACTGGATGGCGGATCGGTTCCAGCAACAGCAGGAGATGGCTGCCCAGATGCAGGAACGAACAGCCGCCATGTTGAAGGCCCAACAACAACCGCTTCTGGAGATGATGGGTGCCTGGATCAGAGAGCAAAAGCAGACAGCAGAAGCCTTAAGGACTGTATCAGGTTCTTTGGGAGCCTTACAAGGACTGGGAGCTCTGGGTAAAGGGATCTTTTCCTTTGGCCAATTGACCAAAGAGGATGATATTGATGATTACCTAGAGGTATTCGAGCGAGTTGCACTCCTAAGTGGATGGCCGGAAGATCAGTGGGCCATTCGCTTAGCTGCCTCCCTTACGGGGGAAGCATTAGCAGCTTATAGAGCCATGCCTACTGATCTAGCCTCCAGTTATGAGGAACTCAAAAAGGCAGTGAGAGACCGTATGGGCTTGACCCCAATGGTCTACCATCGTCTTTTACGCGAGTGTAAGCTAAAGCAGGGCGAGACACCACAGGCCTTATGCCAGCGCATTAAAACCCTGGTTTATAAGTGGTTAACACCGGAGGGAAAAAGTGTTGATTCTATATTAGACAGCATTGTACTTGAGCAGTTTGTTGAAGCTGTTCCGAAAGAACTGCAGTCTTTCCTGATTCTCCAAGACTGCCGAAGCACCAAAGATGCAACTTCATTGGCAGAGCGCTTCCTAGAAGCCAGAGTGGTCAGCCAAATGAAGGTGGGTGCTCCGAACCCGGCAGATGCAGGCGTTTCAGAAAAGAAAGACAGGACAATGTTGGGAGAGGTCACACAGGGGAAACCTATGTGGAAAACTGGTTATGATCAGAGGAAATGTTTTGCTTGTGGGGATAGAGGACACCTGAGAAGGGATTGTCGGGCCAGAACAGCACTAGTGACCACCCAATCCAAGGAGACTGGGGAGGGGTTCTTACTAGCTGTGGAGGTTGAGAACATCCCTGTAGAAGCCCTATTAGACTCCGGTGCAGACCAGTCAATGGTTTCACAAAAGCTTTGGAGGGAAATACAAGCCTTGGGGGGACTAACCTCAAAACACTCTGAAGGCAGTATAAAAATAAGATGCGTGCATGGCGCAGCGTCATCTTATCCCCTGCATACAGTGAGAGTGAAAGGCCTAGGGTTAAAAAGAAACATTTCTGTGGCGGTAGTCCCTAAGCTTCCACATGCGCTCGTTTTAGGGAGAGATTGGCCTCAGTTTAAGCGAGGTCTAGTTAAGGGTTTAGGAACAGAGGCAGGGTTAATGTCCAGCATAGCCCAAGCAGAAGAAGCTGAAGAGCTGTCCCTAGGGGATAAAAATAAGGGTAAGCCGTTAGTATTCTCTCGTAGGGTCAGTGCTAGGACAAGGGCATTGCCCACTCCTTTGTTTGGGGTTCCGCAGAAAAAGCAGGATAGGAAAACACCTCAGAAACAGGACACCGACAGTAAGCCAAAATTTATTCTAAAATTTTGTCGTACCACCCCAAATGCCAGGGTCCCAAAACGTGCGTCTGAACAGGCAGCAGGTTTTGATCTGCATAGCGCGGAGGATATTATCATTCCTCGACAAGGCAGAGCACTGGTAGAGACAGGCATTCAGATAGAGATACCACCTGGCTTCTATGGGCGAATTGCTCCACGCTCAGGCCTGGCAGTGAAGAACTCTATAGATGTGGGGGCGGGGGTAATTGACCCTGATTTCCGAGGGGCAGTCAAAGTCCTATTGCTTAACTTCGCGCGGACAGATTTTAAGGTGAATACGGGGGATAGAATAGCACAACTTATTTGTGAACGCGTAGGCTTTCCACCCGTAGAGGAGGTAGGGGAACTAAGCACTACGGTAAGGGGGTCAGGAGGATTTGGGTCCACTGGCCGGGCTGAGATCAAAGGTCTATCAACAACCTGTGAGGAGAAAGCTGATGTGGATCTGGGCCCACAACTAGCCGAGTGTAAGACCAAGCCTGTCCCAAGGGTAGGGGAGGAACTTTCATGGCACCAACAACAGGCCTTGTTAAAGCTATTACACAGGTTCCCGGATGTTTTAACACCTGTACCCGGCGAAACCAAACTTGTTGCCCACGAGGTAGTTACCCCTCAGGGAGAAATAATACGCCAAAGACCTTATAGATTACCGGAGGCGAAGCAGCAAGAGGTCATAAGTCAAGTGCAGGAGATGTTAAAAATGGGAGTGATAGAAGAGTCCGTGAGTCCCTGGAATAACCCTAGAGTGCTCGTCCCTAAACCCGATAGGAGCATGCGATTTTGCATTGACTTCCGTAAGGTCAATGCAATTTCTTGCTTTGACACATATCCAATGCCTCGAATAGAGGAGCTCCTAGATCGGTTAGGCCAGGCCACGTACTTAACCACATTAGATATGACTAAAGGGTACTGGCAGATTCCCCTCACACGGGAATCTTGCCCGAAAACTGCCTTTAGCACCCCCATAGGCCTCTTCCAATTCCGCCGAATGCCCTTTGGGTTACATGGGGCGGCAGCAACATGCCAAAGACTAATTGATATGGTTTTGCGCCCTCACCACCAATATGCAACGGCATACATGGATGACGTGGTCATCCATAGTAGTAGTTGGGGTCAACATCTATCCCACATCGAGACAGTTTTAAGGGCAATGCGGAAGGCAGGTATCACCCTCAACCCGGCTAAATGTATGTTCGGCGGGAAAGAGGTAAAGTACTTGGGTCATTTAGTGGGACGAGGAGTAGTAAAACCCTTAATAGATAAGGTAAAGAGCATAAAAGCGTTCCCAAAACCCGCGACGAAAAAGCAGCTACGTAGCTTTCTGGGGTTGATTGGGTACTATCGCTGATTTGCTACGGAAAGTGCGGCCCTAACGGAGATGCTCAAGAAAAACGCCCCGAACCAGGTAAAGTGGTCACCAGTGGCGGAGCATGCTTTTATGCAGTTAAAAGAAAAACTATGTTGTGCGCCAGTCCTGAGGGGCGTAGATTTCAACAGGCCATTCATAGGGCAGACCGACGCATCAGAAACCGGGTTAGGTGCAGTATTATCGCAAAAGCGGGAGGGGGTAGAGCATCCCGTAATGTTCTTGAGCCGCAAGTTAGCGCCACCTGAGCAGAAGTATTCCACCGTGGAGAGAGAGTGTCTCGCCATCAGGTGGGCGGTAGAGGCACTCAGGTTTTATCTGACAGGCCGTAGGTTTCTTTTAGTCACGGATCATGCACCTTTAAAGTGGCTGCATAGAATGAAGGACCACAATCCACGCCTCACGCGTTGGTATATGGCCTTACAAGCATATGAATTCCAAGTAGAACATAGGGCCGGAAAATTACATACCAACGCAGATGCCCTTTCTAGGATTCCGTGCTGTGCGGACATTAATTAATTAATTAATTTTATTTATTTAACAGTTTTTATATACTGTCTTTCTGCGATTCAAGACGGTTTACATAGAACAAAATAGGCAGTATGTTTCAACTGTTTACATTGGAACAACATAATAAGGGTACAAAAGCATAAATGAAACTTTATACAGTAATCAACTATTTACATAGGGTATAATTTACAGCAAGGTTGTAGAAGCAAGTCTGGAGTGTAGAGGAGAAGAGGGGAAGAGAGGGCTGGGACTAAGGGGGTAGGGAGAAATGTTCAAGGAAGAGGTGTGTTTTTAGTTTCTTCCGGAAATCAGAGTGGTCAGAGCAGATTCGTAAGTCATGAGGTAGGGCATTCCATAAAGATGGGGCACAGAGGGAGAAGGTCCGGTTACAGGTCGCTTGATTGCAATATTTTTTATTCGTTGGGATAGCAAGGTGGTTTTTGGTGATAGTGCGGCGCGCGATCTATTGTTCTGGATGATAGATAAGAGTGAAGAGAGGCATGGAGCTGAATCATTAAAGATGATTTTATGCGTGAAGGTAAGTACTTTGAATTTGACCCTGGATTGAATGGGAAGCCAGTGGAGGTCATAGAGGATTGGGGTGATGTGAGATTGTCTAGGTTTCTTAGATATGAGATGAGCTATTGTGTTCTGGGCCATTTGGATAGGGTGTATACTGTTCTTGGGAAGGCCATGGTAAATAAGGTTACAGTAGTCAAGAGAGGGGATTGTAAGGGCCTGGCAGACAGTACGGAAGGAGTTAGGGTTTAAGAGGGGTTGGAGCCAGCCCGGAATATCTTAAGGGGGGGGGGGGGATCTGTGGTGGCGAGACAGGTATAGTGCCCAAAGAAAGTGGGGAAAAAACAGCTTTTTACCTCTGGGCAGAAGAAAGCTTCAGGGAGTTTAAGGGTTAAAACTCTAACCAAAGAAAAAAACTCTGTGCACAGAGAGGTAGAGAGTGAGCCACGCCAGGGGAGGTGACGAGGGAAGCCTGGGGGTGGAGTCTGAGGCTATAGGGCAGCCCCAATCATATAAGCAGAGAGTCTTCCAGATTGGGGGGAACGAAAGGAGGAGGAGGAGTGAAAGGAGAGAGACCAGGAAGAAGGAAAGCAGGAGGAGATCGTGTCCGTGGGCGGAGTCCAGGAGGGAAATCCTCTGAGGAGAAGACGTTCCCTAGCAGGCTGGACCCTAGCAGAGAATCTCTTGAAACTACAGGAAGTAAGGAGATTAGGAGGACACGTGTAAGAGAGAAGTGTTCTATCAGAAGCCTCAAAGGAGATCCTTATTGCATGTAGCATTCAGACAACTCAAGCCCTGAAGGCAGCCTAGCTGGTAGGAAGGGTACAGCTGGCTTGGAACGCAGGAGAGTTGATTCTGGGGGAAATGCTGGTGGAAAGCAAGGAGCAGGAATCTCTGTGAGAGAGGCTGTGGAGAAGGTTCTACCTGTGGCACAGCCTGAGAGAAGACAGGGTGTGGGAACAAGGCGAGCCCCTTGCAAGTTTTAAAAGGTTTATTAAAAAAGAAAGATCTCCTATGTCCTTCCCCTGCAACTCAGCGTAGTGAGGATTCCCAATGGGAACAGGTTTTGAAATTGTTGGAGCAGTTGAAACCTGCCGTTAGAGACGCTGAGGCCAGCCAGGTGCTAATTGAACCAAATGATAAAGTATGGAAGTAGAAGAATGCCTTTCAGAAAGTGTATGTTCTGATGTTGAAATGGATTGCTCTTACTGTGTGAGTCAGAAGAAGTAAAAGCTGTATGGTTTTTTAAAAGTAGTGAAAAGCCAGAAGCTTTGGAAAGTTTACGACCTGCTAGAAATTTGGTTAATTAAAGCACTAATGTTGAGCTAGTCAGACAGGCTCAAAGAAGGCTATGAATGCTGGAAGTTAAAAGACAATATTTGCAACTTGAAAGTGAAGAATGCCAATGTCTTTAAAAAGGAATGATACACGGGTTTAGCAGCTTGTAACCAAGAAGCCAAGGTGCTGTGCAGAACCCTGAGTGATACAGATTTGTGCTATACCAAGCCTGGGACCTAAGAATGTCTTGACCGATGGCAAGGTTTATTGCTTCGTTTAAAACAAGCTGTTTGAAACGGCTAATGCCTGAACTGTGCTGTAAAGTTTGTTTTTCCTTTTTGAATGGAGAAGTATCCCATTTTTGTTCTGGTTATATCTGAACTGCTGACAAAGAAGTTCAATGGTTAAGTAGAAAATAAAATTCCTGTTACCTTTGAAACCCTCGGCTGTTTTGGTTCTTACCACACAACTACATTATTGAGAAGCCTCAGCACTGGGAATTCAGGTGATAAGGGACATAAAGAGGTACGCCCACTACATATAGGCAACCGCCTAACCCGTAGAGGGCGCTACATATTCTCTATTTCCATTTGTTACTAACAGTTTAGAAGGATCTGGTATTGTACTCTCCCTGTGGAAAAACAGCTCTGGTCTGTACCCTTTTCAAAAAAACACCATTTGACAAATCTCTTCCAGCTAATTATAGTCCTGTCTCCAACTTACCATTTTTTCCAAAATTTTGGAGAAAACTTGTCTTTTCTCAACTTCGCAACCATTGTAATAAAACTAATGAATTACATTCCTGTCAGTCAGGTTTCCATTTAGGCCATAGTACAGAGAGAATTCTTGCTTCCTTGCTTAGTGATAGTCACAGTTCTTTCCATCAGGGAACTATTACCTTCGCTGTTTCTCTTGATCTTTCCTCCATGTTCGATTTGATGGATCACTCTATTCTTTACTCTTGTCTACATGATATTGGTCTTCGGGATTCTGTTCTCCAGTGTTCCATTCTTTCCTGGCTGATAGTTCCATCTCTGTTTCTTTTGGGTCTTCTTCTATTGTCCAGTTGTGTTAAGGTTGAACCGAACTGAGCAATCTAAGTTTACTTTTTCTGTTGCTGTTTGGAAAAATATTAAACAATTTTAAAAAAGCAAAGTTTGTAGTGCAGCCCTTGTAGTCCCCAGGTGATAGCAGGTTTCCATAGTATGAATCAATAACAGGGACAAACGTAACTACTGATTGCCTTAGAAGAGCAGTGACATGCCAGCACTGTTTCTGCACTATCTGTGCTGTAGCTTTATCAGGCAGATAGCAAACATGCCCTCTTTTCCTAAGATAATATTATTCCTGACAACAGTAGGCTTACATTGCTTAAAATACCTCAGAAATGTATTTTCTGGGTTCCAGAGGTTTCACAGAGTATTTGTCAGAAATAAGGCTTTCCTTATCAACAAGTAAAGAAAATACTACACAGTGAGTCAATTATACTGAGTTTACATGAAAGCCATTCACCTCTCGATGACAGAAATCTCACTGAAATATAATTTTAAAGAAAATTGTAGCATTTGATCTCATAGCTTCAGCCATAGAAACTTTCATGCATTGGGGGCCCAGGGGATTTTCGGGGCTGTAAGACTGTGGAGTGATGAATAACCAGAGTCACATACTGCCAGTGGGGACTCATTAACGGATCATTAATCTCTTATGAGTAGAAACATTACTCTCTGGTGTTTGATGTCTTCTCTGTAGCCCCCGTTGAGATATACATTAATATCATCCTGCTTTTGCAGGGCTTAAGGCATTTCAGATCCATCCATCCCACTTCCACAGTACAGAGGCATGAAACTACGCAGTCTGCTCTCTCTGTCTCTATAATTATTAGCGAGATAGCTGAATGTCAGCCCTAGGGCAGTGCTCCCATTCAATGATGCTTAGAACACACAGTGATGATTAACACTTTTATAATTATTAGGCAAGAAATGAGAATCAGCGAAATGGTAGCGAGCAGCTGAGCAGGGAAATGGAAAGAAGCAGAGCTAATGCAGAACAGTTTCCAGGATGCACGTGTGTGAGTCTGTGTGCCCATGCATATACGTATGTAGTTTCCAAAAGAAGGTCTCTGTCAGAATCCTTTATTTGTTTATTTAGAAAGTTTTAGATATCACGTTACTGGATTCAATCTCGGACTCCCTGGCGCATGTTATGATCATAAAAATACAGGGATCTATACACCCCCATGCCTAAGGTTTCCAGATTTTTTGGAGGCAAATCTGGGACACTCATCCAGCATTGGGGAGTGGGCGACCCTTAGTTCCAGGATTGCATAATAGGGGGGGGATGGAAGGAGAGTCATTCTCTTCTCCTCAACTATCTCATAGCAACAATATCACTTCCAAGCAAATGAACCACCAAAGAAAGAGAAACAGTGATGCATTTCCACACTGTACTATACAAAATGTAAAAACTACAGTTGTAAATTCCTAAAACTGACATATTCCAATCATTATATTGAAAATAAAAAAATTATTTTTATAGCTGTCTGGCCATTTTTACCTCATCATCTCACTTCCAGTCTCTGGTTTCTGCTTTTGTTTGTCTGTCTTCTCTTAATGCTGTTCCCAGGTTGTTCAGTCCATTTGTTATTTTTTTTCTCACCTTCTGTCTTCACTTCCTCTCATACATCCATCTCTGACATTGATCTTTCAGCTTTCTTCCATTTACAGTATTTTTTCTGCTTCTCTGTCCATTCGAATTTCGCACCTCCTCCTCAATCAATCCTCAGTCTCTCCCTTTTTTACTGCATCTACCTACAGTTTTGATCTCCCTTTCCCCACCCTCCCATTCCCCATCTGAATATCACCGCTGACCGGTTATCCCTGGGTGCCACCCCCCAATGCCAGTTAGCATCAGGGTGTCTAATGCCACTGAATATCCCACGTAGTGGTATTTACACAGTTTGCAGGCCTGCAAACCATGTAAATGCCTTTGAATGTCAGGCCCATAGACTCCTGACACTGCACACGCATGGTATTTAAATTAATATGCATTCTGCACAAAAGACAAAGGAGATGCAAGGTAATCACATACGAACAGGGCCAGCCCGAGAGTTTCTGCATCTCCAGGCAGAAGCTCTGGCCGTGCCGTGCCGCACCCCCCCCCCCCTAAGCAATGCAGCCATCCCTCTGCTGCTGCTGATTCGGGCGGTGGGGTCAGCTTGACATGGCGCTGGTGGCAGAAGGCCCTCTGGGGGGGGGGCGGCAGAAGCGGCAGACCATGTGTGCCAAAGCACATGGCCTGCTGCGAGCATCGTGCCGCCCATCGGGGTCTGCTGCACTAGCCGGCTACCCAGCTTACCTAGTGGACAGGATGGCCCTGCATATGAAGGAGTAAAGAGAAAAAACGAGCACCACAGCACAGTTTATACTGCTTTAAACTATGCTGTGGTAATCGCTTTTTCTTTTTGAACATATATTCTGCAGCTAAAGAAACCCCTCTACCAACAATGGGTGAAGAGCAGAACTCGGACATTTCAATCAGAACTCAACATATCAAAAAATAATGTCTGATTTTAGTGACATCTCAGTAACAGCAATATAAACCCTCAATAGTACCGGGCATATTGCGAAGTAATACAAAACCTTCCAAAAATTACTCAAGACATATACAGAAAATCTATCATACCATAACAGCATCAACTTCCTAAACTCAACCAGGGGACCTATCCAGAAAAAGAGGAGCGCCGTAAATCCTGCAGTGGGCCCTAGAGCATCCATAAACCTATTCAGAAAACTGAACAAGCCGGATTACTACCAAACCCGATATAGAAACTCCATGCTAACAGAATACCTGGCCTTGGACGCACACTCAGAAAATAGATAGATCCTCATCAAGTAAGAAATAAATTGCCACACACTAAAAATAGACCTATGTAGACAAAAATTAAACTGAAACCTCAAGAAGCCAGACTCTACATCAGTGGCGTAGCCAGGACTGATTTTTTTGGTGGAGCGTTTGGTTAATATGAGTGGGCACAAAGCAGTACAAATGTCAACACTGCCTTCAGATAGCCTCTCATTTGACTGTTCTGCTGCCACTGATTCAGTGAGCCTCATGCTAAAATGGAGGGGTCACAGCCCACCTTGGCTACACCCCTGCATGCAGTATAACACCAGGAAAATAGAGAGAGATGCATGTGCCCATGTACTGTACAAAATATATAGAACGTGTAAATTCCAAAAACTGACATATTCCAATCACTTTTTTTTATTTATTAAATTTATTCAAATTAACCAAAGAGCAAACAAAATAATACAATAATATTCAAACAACGAAGATAAATATTACAATTTTACATTTAAGAACCAAATCATAAACCCACCCCTACCACCCACAAAACAGTAAGACAAAGTAATAAATCAATCACATTTAAGATAAATATACATCAAATGATTTCCAATTTCTTTCAACCTTGTCAGTGCAATTTAAGAAGGCAGAAGAAGCCCTTTCAAATTTACGTAATTGACAAATCGAGTACCACCAAAAGATGGCATTAACTACTAAGGTATCTTTCCAGCAACGCATAATTTGCTGTATCGCAACCGAGATCAAAATATCGAGTAACACTATATTGTACTTACTTAACTTTTCTTGCAACCAAGCAGATCTTAAAAAATGATTTGGATTGATAAAGGGGACTCAAACTGAAGTATTTCACTAATAAACTCCCACACTTCAATCCAAAACTTTTTAACAGGAGGACAATCAAAAAGCATATGAATCAGCATTCCCACACCAGTGGAACACTGCCAACAGAGGCTTAACTGAGAAAGCCCTGCTCTATGCATACAAAAAGGGTCCAAACTGCACGATGTGCAATGAAAAAAAGAGATTAGGCCAGGCTACTTGACCTCGTTGGTCTGATCGTGCAACCCCAAAACCTCTCCCAATCAATCACATCTGTGGATAAAGCAAGATCAGCCTCCCAAGTACATCGGAGTCCCAAAAGGGATGGGGCACCTTTTTCTTTAAATAACTTATATAAGGAGGAGGTTGGGTTATTAATTTGCACAGCTTTATGGCAAATTTCAACCAAATCTGAGTATGGAAAGTGATTACTAATCCAAATATGCGATGACATCAAGTCAGTGATAAGAAGATTAATCTTATATGCTTCTGAAGGCGATAAGTTATAAATTTCCTTCAAGTGCTGAGCTGATATCATATTTTCGCCATCAACCAACTGACCCAGGTTAAACAAACCCTTATTTATCCAACCATCCCAACAAATTGTTTTACCTTTCACCCGAATTGAAGGGTTATACCAAAGAGAAGCGGCAACAGAAATGGAATATGGAATCACACAACAAGCATTGAACCTATTAAAGGCAGCAATGGTACTAGAGAAGAGCTAAGTCTCCTATAGGGAATTTTCATAGAAGGTAATTCTTGAAGTCTAAAAGGTTTCACAAGCGAATCCTCCATTTCCAGCCACGGGTAAGAGACCTCATTTTGCAACCAAAAAGCTCCATAACAAAGAAGTGAAGCAGCATGGTATGACAGAAAATCCAGAAAATTAACACCACCCTTCCTCCGTGGAAGTTTCAATTTTGACAAAGCAATGCGCGGCTTCTTCCCTTTCCATAAAAACAAAGTCAGGCACTTATCCAAATTACTATAAAATTGCATATTGCAAAAACCAGGAAGCATTCCTAACTTATAATTTACTCTGGGGAGGACCACCAAGACAGATGCAAGGGAATCCATTTCTTCAATAGACTATGTACATCTGAGGAGATTTGATGACAATTCACCCTAAACGTTTCAATGGAGGATTTACAAAAGTGCATGCCAAGATATTTAATATCTGATGTCGAGTATTTAAAAGGTAATTTAGAGAAATCACACCCTGTCACAAAATCATTAAGTGGCAGCAGTTCACACTTATTCCAGTTAATCTTGTATCCAGATAAGACCGAAAAGTCATTAACCAAATTAAGAATATATTTTAACGAAGATGTAGGATTGGATAGAAAAAGTAGCAAGTCGTCCACATAAGCTGCAATCTTCCACTGATGCACGTCATAAAGAATGCCACGTATCCCTCCAACTTCACTAATCTTTAATTTAAGAGGTTCTAGAGCAGGGTTAAAAAGCAAGGGCAACAGTGGACAACCTTGTCTAGTACCGTAACCTAAAGTTAATAAGCCAGACAGTGTATCATTTACAAGTAAACTAGAATGCGATGCAGCATACAACATCTTCACCCAGTTGATGAACTCGATACCGCAACTAAACCACTCCAAGGATTTATAAAGGAAAGACCATTCAATACAGTCGAAAGCCTTTTCTGCGTCGAGGGAGAGAGCATCAACCGGATAATCAACTCTATTCGCTATCTCGACCAAATTGTGGAAAGTGCAGGCATTATCTCCAATATGTCTACCCTTAATAAAGCCAGTTTAGGCTTTGTTAATTAAAGCATCTATAAAACTATTTAATCATGTGGCCAAATTTTTAGCTAAAATTTTATAGTTAACGTTAAGTAGCGAGATAGGCCAATAGCTATTTAAGCATTTAGAACCGCGATCAGGCTTGGGTAAAAGAACAATTGTAGCTTCAGAAAAATTTGAATCACAAAGTGGACATTCAAGAAGACATTGATATAACTGTTTGAGTTTAGGCGCCAAAGAAGAGGCAAAATGCTGGTAAAATTCAAGCGTAAAACTGTCCGGGCCGGGTGACTTATTATTTGATAACAATTTAATAGCAGTTAAAATCTCCCCTACCCGAATCGGGGCACCCAACTTCTGACTATCCTGCACACAATTTTGGATGATCAAGATTATTCCAGAATGCTGCATATAAAGATGTGTCATTCAATGATTCTGAAGTGAAAAGTTTTTAAAAATAAGTTGCAAAGGCATTCAATATATCCGTAGATTTCGTCAAAAGACATGAACCTCCAGGATGAATTGCAGTGATATCATTTTTTGCTTTGCAAGCTCTCAAAAGATTAGAGAGAAGCTTGCCAGATTTATTCATACCTACATAATAACCAGTGCACTGTACAAAGATATCATTTTTAGCCTGATCTATAAACAATTTATTGTAACTTGGACGTTTCTGCATAAGCTCTTTAAAAACATCAGAGCTTTTAGTGATAGCATGCAATTCCATCAATTTCTCAATTCCAAAGTCAGAGCACACACAACATGATTCTTATGCAGCCAAGAGGATAAACTAATTATTTCACCTCTTAGAGTAACTTTAAAAGCTTCCCAAACAGTGCTGAAATGCATATCTCCCTTTGTATTCCTTCTGAAGAAATCCTCTATAAAAGTGCAAATTCATTCATTAAAAGAAACTTCAAGTAATAGATTGTTATGAAATTTCCAAAACCTAATTTGTACAGGATGATTTTGCGAAATAAGATACATGGAAATGGCCACATGGTCAGAGACACGAATGGGGTTAATAGCACACTTCTTGATTTCAGGCAAGATGGAGGAAGTCTGTCCCCCCAATTCTACCCTGCCCTGTGGCCACCATCTGCCTTCTGCCCCCAACCTGTGGTCACCATCTGCCTTTTGTACCTCTCAGCCCATGTTCAGCATCTGCCTTCCATGTCCCCATGTCCAGCATTTGCCCTTTTTCCCCTATCTCTGCATCTGCTCTCCATCCCACTATGCCCCCACCTGTGTCCAGCATCTGCTGTCTACCCTATCCCATGACCACCATCTGTCCTCCACCTCCCTCAACCTGTGACCTCCACCTTCCCTCTGTCCCACCACCCCATCCTGTGTCCAGCATCTACCCTCCATCCCCCTCCTCGCCATCCAGTATCTGCTCTCTACCCCTATCCCATATCTGTCCTCCACCACCCTCACCCTATGGTCAGTATCTGCTCTCTTCCCCCTTCACCCCAAGGCCAGCAACGTCCCTCTTCTTCCCACCTCATGGCTAACATTCTGTCTCCTACCCTATCCCATGTCCAGCACCTGCCCTCCATGTTCTCCCATCAACTAAGAGAAACATGATGACAGAAAAAGACCACATGGCCTATCTAGTCTGTTCTTCCATAACAACTACAACAGTCCACTTTTACCTTTAGAGATCCTCTGTGTTGGTCCCATGCTTTTTTGAATTCAGTTACTGTCCTCATCTCTACCACCTCCACTGGGAGACTATTCCACGGATCCACTACTCTTTCTGTAAAGAAATATTTCCGCATATCACTCCTGAATCTATCTCCCTTCACCCTCATCCCATGTCCCCTCGTAGCAGAACTTGCTTTCAATTGAAAGAGGCTCTCCCCCTGAACATTTATGCCACGGAGGTATTTAAACATCTCAATCATATCACCTCTATCCTGCCTTTCCTCTAAGGTGTACATATTAAGATCCTTAAGTCTGTCCTCATATGCTTTATAATGAAGCCCATTAATCATTTTAGTAGCAACCCTCTGCACCGACTCCATCCTGTTCACATCCTTTTGAAGGATGTGTTCAGCATCTCGATCCCTAATATTCCCTGCACCCCCAACCTACCATTGCCACCTCTCTCAACCTCTGTGGCAGCAGCAGCAAGTACAAAAATGAAAGCGCAGGTTCTTCCTGCCTCCAGTGTGCTTGAAAGGCCCCTCCTATCCCGCCCCCTTCTGATATTAGGCATGCGTCAGAAGGGAGTGGGACCAGCAGGGCTTTTTTAATGTGTCAGAGTCTCAAAGACCTGATGCTTTTGCTTTGGGTTAATTCACTTATTAATGTACTTATTTTTCAAACTTGCTGCCCACTGCCACCGCTGCTTACCCTCACCCCCCAATCTCATAGATCTTTCCTTTAGAAAATAGACTAAAACCAGAAGATGAGATGCTTACAAACTCAGTGAAAGTGCTCTGATTCATGGAGGTGATTCTTCTAGTAAGAGTACTCGGAGTCTGGAGGAGGACTGAAGTAGTGAGAGCATGCTAACTCTTGGGGGAAGATTGGCAGGACCGGTTTTAGGGAAGGCTGAGTAGAGCGTTACCTGGGGCATCACCGTTATACAAGCTACAGCTGCTATGAACACTATAACTACCAGTGTACAGAGATGATAGTGGTTATGTGAGTTCTATTTCTGTGTCATTACCATTTATTCCATCTAGACTCCCTATATATGTGACACAGTGGGGAATGTTTACTAAGCTGGGCTAATAGTACGAGCTATTTGTAGCTGGATTCTATTAAATAACATGGAACCTGGTTAAAAAGATCCCATGTTAACCTTTAGTCCAGCTTGCTAAACATGCCCCTGTGTCTCTCAACAGGAATTCCAGTTTCCTTCTTTACATGTCAAATGACTAAAAGGTTTTTTAAGCATTACTGTGTTCATAGCTGCCAAATGAATCGTAGCCCTTTAAAGAAACTAAATACTTATTACTAAGAAAAACATAGGAGAAGCAGCGGTTCCTGGAATGTCACGGTGTCTGCAAATATTATGACAAATTTATTTATTGCATTAACATTTGATTATTTGCTTTTAATTACAAAATCTTAAAGCGGATTACAATAAATATCAATAAAGGACATAATCCTCCCGCTTAGAAGTCTTGATAGGCGGTAAATGGTTTAAGGGCCCGATATTCAAAAGGCATTTACACAGTTTACAGACCTGAATGGGATATCCCCAATTATCTCCACTACATGCCTCGATGCATTTAGCATTGGGCTTGTCATGGGCGTTCCAGGGCTGCCTTCTGGAGAGGATGAGTCCTTCAGGACCTCTCTGTTGCAGTAGGGACAGTCCTGCTAGATATCTGATGGACTTGAGTTGCTTTAACAGGGTCTTTGTGGGCTTGTCATTCCCCTTCATTGGATGCCGGTGGACCCTCAAGAGGTCCAGCCACTTGGAGTGTAATTTAGTTGCTTCCTTCTGAGCATACCTGTACCACGTTCAACTCGTGGGTTTAGGGGTCCTTAGGTGAGAGCAGAGTTTGTTAATGCCTTCATTGAGCCAACTGCTCTTGGTCCCTCGAGTGCTGATCAAGGTCAGCTTGGAGCTTCTGATGCATATTAGGTGAATTAAAGCAGAACTTGCAAGGCCTTCCCGGGAGAGTCTCTCTGAAGCTATCTACTCAAGTGGGGGAAGTTAGGGCATGATATTTGGCGCTTCTGGCAGAGACAATTTGTTTCTTCTGACCCAGAGTGATGGGGCCAGAGATGCTATCTCTAAACAAGTGAATCTGCAAAGGGAAGTTTCTTCGGGCATATTCTGGGCCTAGAGTTGGTTATCTTCGGACTTCATGTCTCTCCTCTTCATAGGGGCCCTTCGGGTCTGGAATGGTGTCACACAGATGGGGTACACCTCCTGGACATTTCTAGCTTTCCAGGGTGAACAGCATTAGCTGCTTCTCTGCATCTGCATTCCAAGCCACCTCTTCGGGTCTAGGCCAAGGTGATAGGGGAGATAGCAGCGCCTCTCTGCATGCCTGGTTGCCCATTCCTGGACTTTGTACTGGCCCAGTTAGTGTCTTTAAGGTTGTCCAAAGGTGACACAAGCTGTGGGAGCTCTGCTTGGAAAGGCTGGAGTCAGGAATAGATTGTCCTGAGAGCAGTTTGATTCTCTCCCATGATTTGAGCTCCTGGAGTCTGTTCCTACTTTCCTGAGTTGATGTCTCTCACAATGGAGGGTGGCTCAAGCCTCAGATGATTCAGGGTAGATGATTCTCAGTCACCTCTGTGAGCCTGAAACTCCTCCAACCCTTGAAGGCGGAGCATCGTCTTTGGGCAAGATCCTGGTTTAGGGTGCATTTGCACTAGAATCAGGGGCATTGCTTAATCTTCCAAGTTCTCTGTCATTTGATCAGACTTTTTTTCTCACCTGAGAGATTAGGTGAGGTAGCAGCTGATGTTCCATATTATCGGAAAAGCACCTGAGGAGATACTTGTCAAAATGACTGGAGGTATGAGACTGGTCCAGTTGGCAGAGGGACTCTGTCCCTTATCAGGGTTCCTGGGGAATCTTCTGCCTGGAGGCCAGAGTGATTGCATTAACCATGGGGAGGCTTGTGCCTCCTTTAATGGAAGCAGCGTGCTGTGTGTTTTCGGATTCTGCCATAGCCATCATGCATGTCTTATGCTACAGCAGAGTTTGTGGGTTTGGAGCGGTTCTTGCAGCTGTACAGCTGGGCTATTGAATGAAGGAGCATCCGATTGCCCTAGCTGCAGTATTGCAAGCTTCATCAGTAGGGATAAGCCAATCATTAGACATGCTAGGCAGCTGTCTACTGCAACAGTTCTGGGAAGCAGCAAAGAGCAAGGCATCGAAAGCTAGATTCTGACAGCAAGGGGGAGCATAAGACATAAGGTTTGCCGAGGATGCCAACACCTTGAATCAACTCTGAGGCCAGCTCTATTTGTTAATATGCAGTCTGAATGTGTTGGAACTTAGTGGCTCTTGGCAAAGTGAAAGTTTAGCTCTCCCACATGTGATCTCATAGTGCAAAGACATGTTCTTCCAGTACCCCATGTATTGGTCACTTTGGTGGATGCCGGTTACAGAGCTATTTCAGACAGAGAGATTCTACAGACAGCAAATTGGGTGACCCTTCCAATGGCCTAGGGGAGGGATGCTGTGTGGCTTCCTCTCTGGCTGGGGGTGTGCTCTTTTCTGCACAAGTTATCAGTCCATCTGGTCCTGGTGATCCTAGGGTCCTGGCTTGAACTTATGCAATTTGTAATGCAGACTCTTGGGTCAAGCAGGGTAGCCTTTCTCTTCCCCCTTAAGATACGGGCCTACAGGAGGATATATGGAGGGAGATTCCAGGTAAGATAATTTTCCAGTGCCTTTTTGCTGTGGGCATATGCTGGTAGGTTTGAGCTGCTTGGTAACCTCTCTGCATGGTACCTGGAAGTCTGTATGCCCTTAGCAGATATTAGAGCCGTTTAGCAGTCCAACCTGGATTATGGCTTGGTCCTGAACCCTCAGGGTTTGGATGGAGAGTCTGTTCTGTTGTAGGAATCTCCTCCAAGGGAGATGATATCTTCCTTAGGAAGTATCTCAACGTGGCCTTCTTCAGCAGGAGTGAAGCAGTTCTGTCCACCTGAGGGTCCTGTTGAGTCTCAGAAGGCTGTGGTAAACGGCCCTGGAAGGACCTTTCTTTGAGTTCATGTGTAAGGTCTCACTGGTGGGTTGGTTTCTTGTGATCCATTCTGGGCGACTCTGATGTCCATCACAGTGTGTCCATGACTTTGGCTTTCAGTAAACCTTTTTAGTTCTATGGATGGCTGCTTTCATTGTTAAATCTTTACCATCCATCCTTCAAGGTGACTGCTCACCTCCTTTTTCATCCTGACTGAATTGTGGTCCTGCCTTCCTTCATAGAGAAGGATCTTTAAATGGACTCCTCGCCACATTTGGTGAATAGGCAGAGGATGTTGCTCGTGTTCATCACAATTCCTCATTCCTCCCACAGATCAGACCTCCTTCATCCTCAACAGTTTGAAGGAAGAACTGGCAGAAGTCAAGTCCTCTATTGCCTAGTCACCCCTGGAGAATGTTGGGGGCAGAATGCATTCTGCCTGGTGAGCATATTAAGGAGTGAGTTGCAATTTACTCCAAGGAGCACAACCCTCTTGGGTGGAGTCTGCTTTGGAGTCCCCAGAGGACAGGTCTAAGACTTCATGCTCTTCACTGATCACTTGTGAAGACCTACAGGGTGCTTGTGGAGGTTATTCAGATGACTCCTTTGACAGGGTAGTCTGTCTTGAATGTTGTCTTCTCCCATCCTGGGTTATGACTGCTTGGGTACATTTATTTATTTAACATTTCTTATATACCGCCCCTTCCATCAATCAGGGACGGTTTACATTGAACAAATTTCCAGAAACCTGGTTACAGAGAACAGAGAACATTTGAACTATAGTACAATAAAACTATATACAGATCAGCTAGGGACTAATACAGAAGTATCGTTGAAGCTGCATCTGAACTATATACATGGTATATTTTAACAGAACAGGTTATGGAGAAGCAATTATATCAGGGTGGGGTGGGGGATGTGTTGATTAGCGAGGTGGGAGAGGGGGTGAGGGGAATTGAAGGGTTGTAATATTCTGAGAAAAGAAGTGATTTTAGGAGTTTTCGAAACGTCTGTAGGTCCTTAGTTGATCTGATGGAGTCTGCGAGGGAATTCCAGAGGGTAGGAGCGGAATACCTGAAGGCTCTGTTGCTGGTCATTTTTTTTCTTTTTCTTACTGAGGGGGGTAGGGCTAGGAAGTCCTTTGTACTTGCTCTTCTCATTCTATTATCAGGTTGAGATTAGATCAGAGTGGATAGGCAGGAAGGGGTGATATTATTGTGAAGTTTAAAAGTTGAGACTAACATTTTATATTTTATTCTGGATGAGATGGGGAGCCAATGGAGGTTACAGAGTATAGGGGTGATGTGGTCGGTAGTATTTGATTTGGAAATAATCCTAGCAGTTACATTTTCTGCTAGTTGTAGTGGGTGGACTGTCTTTTTAGGTAGACCCAGAAAGAGACTATTGCAGTAGTCCAAGTGAGTGGTAATCAACGCTTGGATTACTGATCTTAAGTCTTGGATGTCAAGGATCGATCTGAGGTACTGTAAAGTTTTTAATTTAAAGAATACTGTTCTAACAGTTTGGTTGACTTGGGCAGTCATAGTGAGTGCTGTGTCGATAATAACCCCTAGATATTTTACTTCCTGCTTGACTGGAAGTTCAATGTTATGGAGTTTAAAGGAAGAAGGAGGTGTAAAGTTCTGACTTCTAGTTGTGAATAAGATTTCAGTTTTCTTAGGGTTTATTTGCATGTTGTTTGCATTTAACCATGATCCTGCTGAATTGGAGATTTTTTATGTCAATTGGGGCATATACCATTATGTCATTGGCATAGATATGATATTTGAGGTTGTATTTTTTGAAGATTATGCAGATAGGTTGAATATACAGATTAAATAATAGTTCTGATAGGGCAGAGCCTTGTGGGATACCCTGTTCTTGGGAGAATGTTGCAGATGATTCCTGGTTGATTTTTACGAATTGATGGCGGTTAGATATGTAGGATATGAACCAATTTAATGCTAAGAACATAAGATATGCCATACTGGGTCAGACCAATGTCCATCAAGCCCAGTATCCTGTTTCCAACAGTGGCCAATCTAGGTCATACGTACCTAGCAGTATCCCCAAGAGACACAGGTTCCACAATGCTTGTATTGGGTCAAGCATTGATATCATGGGTCCCTTTTTAATAATGGTTTATGGACCTTTCCTCCAGGAAGTTGTCCAAACCTTTTTTAAACCCAGCTACACTAACAGCTCTTACTACATCCTCCGGTAAAAAATTCCAGAGTTTGATTACACGTTGAGTGAAAAAATATTTTCTCTTATTTGTCTTAAATAGTTTACCCTGTAGCTTCAATACATGTCCCCTAGTCTTTCTATATTCTGATAGCGTAAACAATCGATCTACATTTACCCGTTCCACTCCATTCATTAATTTATAGACCTCTATCATATCTCCCCTCAGCCGTCTCTTTTCCAGGTGGAAGAGCCCTAACCTTTGTAGCCTCTCTTCATAGGAGTAGCCTTCCATCCCCTTTACCATTTTGGTGGCTCTTCTCTGTACCTTTTCTAATAACGCTATATGCTTTTTAAGATACGGCGACCAGAATTGCACACAATATTCAAGGTGTGGTCGTACCATGGAACGATACAAAGGCATTATAATATCCTTTGTTTTATTTTCCATTCCTTTCCTTATGATACCTAGCATTCTATTTGCTTTCTTGGCCGCCGCTGCACACTGGGAGGAGGGTTTTAACATGTTATCCACGATGACTCCTAAATCTTTTTCCTGGGTGGTAGTTCCCAATGTGGAACCTTGCATTGTGTAACCATAGTATGGGTTGTTCTTTCCTAGGTGCATAACTTTGCACTTGTCCACATTAAATTTCATCTGCCATTTGGATGCCCAGTCTTCCAATTTATCCAGATCCTCCTGCAGTTTTCCACGGTCCTCTTGGGTTTTAACAACTTTAAACAGTTTTGTCTCATCTGCAAATTTCATAACCTCACTAGTTATTCCTTTTTCTGGTCATTTATGAATATGTCAAAAAGTAGCGGACCCAGTACAGATCCCTGGGGTACTCCACTATTCACCTTTTTCCATTGGGAAAATTGACCATTTAGCCCTACCCTCTGCTTTCTATCTTTTAAACAGTTCCTGATCCACAATACTTTTTAGTTTTGCCAAAAGTCTCTGATGAGGGATCTTGTCAAAGGCTTTCTGAAAGTCCAGATACACTATATCAATCGACTCACCTTTGTCTACCTGTTTATTCACACCTTCAAAAAAACATATCAGATTAGTAAGACAAGATCTTCCTTGTCTAAAGCCATGTTGGCTGTCTCCCATTAGGCCATGACTATCTACATGCTGTGTAATTTTGTTTTTTATGATGGTTTCTACCATTTTCCCCGGTACTGACGTCAGGCTCACCGGTCTGTAATTTCCCGGATCACCCCTGGAACCCTTTTTAAAGATTGGCGTTACTTTGGCGATCCTCCAATCTTCAGGTATTACAGATGATTTTAATGAAAGTTCACAGATTACTAATAGCAGGTCTGCAATCTCATATTTCAGTTCTTTCAACACACTTGGATGCATACCATCCGGCGGTCTAGGTGATTTGCTATTATTCAGTTTATCAAATAGTTGTAATACATCTTCGCGGTTTAGCAAAAATTCTCTCAATTCCTCTGCAGTATCACCTTTAAATACCACTTCAGTCTTGGGTAACATCCCTACATCTTCCTCAGTAAAGACCAAAGCAAAGAATTCATTCAGTCTCTCCGCTATAGCCTTGTCTCCTCTTACTGCTCCTTTTACCCCTCTATCATCTAATGGTCCAATTGACTCTCTCACAGGCCTTTTGCTACGAATGAACTTGAAAAAGTCTTTATTTCGTGTTTCTGCTTCCGTAGCAAGTTCCTTCTCAAATTCTTGCTTTGCCTGCCTTATCAATGCTTTGCATTTAACTTGCCAGTGCTTGTGCTGTTTCCAGTTTTCGTCGTTTGGCTCTTTTTCCATTTCCTGAAAGATACTTTTTTGGCAGCAACAGCCTCTCTGACCTCACCTTTAAACCATGCTGACAGTTTTTTGGACTTTCTTCCACTTTTCTTAATGCGTGGAATACAGCTGGTCTGGGCTTCCAGGATAGTATTTTTAAACAACACCCAAGCTTGATGTAAGTCTTTAACCTTTGCAACCGCTCCTTTTAGTTTTTTCTTAACTATATTCCTCATTTTATCATAGTCTCCCTTTCGAAAGTTAAAAGGTAGTACTGTGGATTTCTTTGCTATCCCTCCTCCACTAATTAAATCAAAATCAATCATGCTATGATCACTATTGCCAAGTGGTCCCAACACCCTTATTTCTTGCACCAGATCTGGTGTTCCACTAAGGACTAGGTCCAGTATGGCTTCCCCTCTGGTCGGTTCATGAACCAGCTGCTCCAAGAAGCAGTCATTTATTTCATCTAGAAACTTTATCTCCCTAGCATGTCCTGCCGTGACACTGACCCAGTTGATACCGGGGTAATTGAAATCACCCATTATTATTACTCTGCTGTGACTTTTGTTAGCTTCCTTGATTTCTTTGAGCATTTCATCATCCATTTGTTCATTCTGGCCAGGCGGTCAATAGTACACCCCCACTGCCTTCCCCTTCATACATGGAATTTTTTTTTTTTATAATTATATTTATTGAATTTTTAACTGACAATACAATTATCAGAATAAAAGAACTATAGAAATACAAAATAGCATCAATAATTTACAGTACAAGAAACCCTAAGAGGAATACATTAGCCCACATCTCGGGGTATCCAGACATTAGTAAAGAAAACCTAACCAGAGAGGCCCTCGAAGGAGGCAAGTCTGGCTAACACATACATGGAATTTCAATCCATAGAGATTCTACAGCAAATTTTGTTTCCTGCAAAACTTTAATCCTTTCTGACTCAATGCCCTTTCTAACAGAGCGCAATCCCTCCACCAATTTGATCAGTTCTATCATTACGATATAGTTTGTATCCAGGTATCACAGTGTCCCACTGGTTATCCTCCTTCCACCATGTCTCTGAGATTGCAATCATATCTAACCTCTCATTTAGTGCTATATATTCTAACTTTTCCATCTTATTGTTTAGACTTCTAGCATTTGCATACAAGCATTTTAGAGACTGTATTTTATTAATATTAATCTGGCTATTGGTAGGCATGGGTAATTTGGAATCTTTACACTCTGTCTGCACCATACTCAAGGGCATTTGGGTTACTTTACTCTTTTTTGGAACCTCACTGCTTTTGGTAGTATCCTTCAAGGATACCTTCTTCCGAACCATGCGCTCTTGGGCGACTGTCGGCTTTCCCCTGTTTTCTAGTTTAAAAGCTTCTCTATCTCCTTTTTAAAGGTTAATGCCAGCAGTCTGGTCCCACCCTGGTTAAGGTGAAGCCCATCCTTTCGGAAGAGCCCCTCCTTTCCCCAGAATGTTCCCCAGTTCCTAACAAATCCAAAACCCTCATCCTTGCACCATCGTCTCATCCACGCATTGAGACTCCGGAGCTCTGCCTACCTTTTGGGTCCTGTACGTGGAACGGGAAGCATTTCAGAGAATGCTACCCTGGAAGTTCTGGATTTCAATGTCCTACCTAAAAGCTTAAATTTAGCCTCCAGAACCTCCCTACTACATTTTCCTATGTCATTGGTACCGACATGTACCAAGACAGCAGAATCCTCCCCAGCACTATCTAAGATCTTATCTAGGTGGTGCGTGAGGTCCGCTACCTTCGCACCAGGCAGGCATGTTACCAGGCGATCCTCACGTCCACCAGCCACCCAGCTATCTACATGCCTAATGATTGAATCAACAACTATAACAGCTGTCCTAACCCTTCCCTCATGGGCACATGGCCCTGGAGAAACATCCTCAGTGCGAGAGGGTTTTACATCACCTGGAGGACAGGTCCTAGTTACAGGATCATGTCCTGCCACACCAGGGTGATGGTCTCCTGTCACGTGACCTCTCTCCTCCATGGCAACAGGGATGCTGCCAGACTGGAGGTGGGACTTCAGGACTATATCCCTGTAGGTCTCGTCCATGTACTTCTCTGTCTTTCTTATGCCTTCCAGGTCTGCTACTCTAGCCTCTAGAGAACGGACTTGTTCCCTGAGAGCAAAGAGCTCCTTGCATTTAGTGCATACGTAAGACCTCTCACCAACTGGGAGAAAATCATACATGTGACACTCAATGCAAAAGACTGGAAAGCCCCCATCTCGCTGCTGGACTGTTGTCTGCATCTTAATTTAAAGCTTGTGTTTAGGTCTTTAAATTCTGTACTTATTAAGGGTTGGTGTAGATGCTTATACTAATAAAAGTGTATCTAATACCTCTAATATACCTTGTTCACCTGAAGCTTAATTAATCTCAGGTCCTCAATGTATGACTGATTTGGATAAAGAGCTGCACCTGAGAGCAGCCCCTTTCCTCTAAGATGTGTAAATACCTATAAAGCTACAATTATCCCAGGGGCGGGCGGGTGGGTGGGTGCTAATGAAGCTTGCTGTTCCAGAAATACCTATGTTTGCCAGTCTGGACAGGAGGATGATGTGGGCGATGCTGTCAAATGCGGCAGTGATATCTAGAAATATCATGGGTTTTGGAAGACCTCCATTTCTTCTTGAGCTTTCAAAGTCTTGTTTTAAGGGTACGTAAGTCTTGGGTGTACCATTGTTGGGATGTTCTTTTGAAGTGTTTGTTGCTGGGGTAGCTTGGCATAGCAGCTTCATTGACCGGAGAGAGTAGCCAAATGTTTCATAAACGGTATAACACGTTAATGGTTAAACAAAAAAATGTGTTTAATGTCCTAAACCCAATAACTTAGAACTGTACTCATACATCAGAGTAAAGAATACAGGTCTCAGAAGAAACTTTCAGCACTGTAGCAGGGATATTCACCCGTTAAATGTGCTTGTCCTTACATCAATGACCTGATTCAATACTTTTTTATTTCTCAAAAATCGTCTTTCTTATATAACTTGAAAATCTTCCACAGCTCAATGTATTGACAAATATTATGAAAAAATCTCGCAAAATCTCATAAGAGCTGAAGAAATAAACACTTATCTTTGTAAAAGATGTTAGCCAAAAATTGACTGAACTATGGTCAATTCCAGTTCAGTCAATTTTTGGCTAACATCTTTTACAAAGATAAGTGTTTATTTCTTCAGCTCTTATGAGATTTTGCGAGATTTTTTCATAATATTTGTCAATACATTGAGCTGTGGAAGATTTTCAAGTTATATAAGAAAGAAGATTTTTGAGAAATATAAAAGTATTGAATCAGGTCATTGATGTAAGGACAAGCACATTTAACGGGTGAATATCCCTGCTACAGTGCTGAAAGTTTCTTCTGAGACCTGTATTCTTTACTCTGATGTATGAGTACAGTTCTAAGCTATTGGGTTTAGGACATTAAACGGCTTCATTGATTACAGCATCCCAGTTTTTTATGGTGTCATCTAGGTTTTGAATAAGGTTGGTGAGTTTAGAAGTGATGTCTGCGAGGAAGGTGTCTTTGTCAAATTTTTTAAAGTGTGGTCTTTGCTGGGCTTGGTCGGTTAAAGCTTTTGGGGAGATGCATATTGGGCGGCTGGTTTTTATGATGTAGTGATCTGACCAGGGGACTTGTGTGGAGGAAGGTTATGTAAAGTTAGGTTGTAGGATTAAGGTTCTAGGGACAAAGATCAGATCTAGTATGTTTCCTTTTGTATGGGTAGGCTGTCTAACTATTTGATGGAAGCCCATGTCTTCCATAAAGTCGATAAAGTCGGATGATTGTAAGGGTGGCTAAATTGAAATCTCCAAGTATAGTGTGAGCTTTCTTTGATGGGGGATGTACAGGCAGATTCCAGTATGGTAGAGAGATTGAGGTGATTATTGTTAGGGGGTCTGTAAAGGAGGCAAATAGCTAGTTTTTTATTTTCAATTTTTATCAGGTCGATGCCATCGCAGTTTGTAAACAGAGATGATCATCCTTCCTGTTTCCTGCTTGGTCCAGTTTGTCTGGTCTACAGGTCCGTGGAAAATACTAACTGGATTTTTGTTTTGTGAAGCCATTGATTCCTGCTGTAGAAATTTAGTCCAAAGTTGTTGTTTTTTGCCATGTTCTTGTACCAGAAATTCTTTCAGATCTGTTTACCAAGTCTAATGCAGATCCCTTGTTGATCATCACTAATTGAATACCAGAATCTGGACATTCTCTCCCCCTACCTTCACCCAGGTGCTGTCTCTCTCATTCACTCCAAAAATTATCCCAATATATTTTTTAATATTAGCTTAACAGTTTGGAGGAATCAATTGTTATGGAGGAGACCAATATCATTGAATTAATCTTACTCCTACTTTAATTCATTGTTTGTTCCAAAACAGCTCTGCATAATTATAGTATACTTTATTTATCACAACAAAATTGCTCTTCACCAAACTATACCTGCTAGCTTAAACACTGTCAGCTAGTGCATTAACTCTTTGCACAATAAAACTGCTCTTTATCAGACAGTAAATGCCAGCTTCAATCACTCAGTCCCACTTTATTTATAATAGCAAGATTCAGCTGCACTTGTCCCACTTTAATTTTGCTATAAGTACAGGCTCACACATTCTCAGCAAGCGTAGTAACTCTTGTCACAGAGAAATTGCTCCACATTGAACTGTAATACTGGCTTAGATGGCTCACACTTCACTTCAGGATAGCTATCCTCAAAACGTCTCTCGCTCACCTTCCCTCCAAGCACTCTTTTTCTGTCTCATCCTAACATTTTGTCTCCCTTCCCTTTCCTTCCTCCTCACATACTCAGCCAACATCTCTCTCCCTTCCAGTCTTCAGATGGGATCAGGGCCGTTTAACTCATGCTGTGCCATGTAAACAAGCTTCAGTTCACCTCCTCCAGCCATGCTGATTTACAGACTCTGATGATCTGAAGTTCCACCCCAAGATTTTAGCATGAGCTTAGAAACAGGGCCATTAGCAGAGGCTATATCTCACCAGAGATCTTCCCACACAGGCTCCTACCTACTGCTCCTCTGTTGAAATGCAGAGGAAGTGGAAGCTCCCCAGAGGCCAAGAGGTTTCTGGGGAGGGAAGGAGGCGTGAGCAAAGCCTGACAGCAACAGCTCCACTTTTCAGCACAAGAAGCATAGGCATCTTAGCAGGCACAGGTGCAGACAGCACGTGTTGGAACTTGTTTGCAGCTGTGCATGTCTAAGCAAAATGCTGCGTGTATCAAGTCCAGGGAACCACAGGATACTTTGGGAAGGTAATGAAAAAAGTGTCGGTATCATGTACTGTAGGAGATATTATCAGTAGCAGATAACTACACATGTATAAATATTTGGTCTGTCTAGGGAAAAACTGCTACCCTCCTTTTCCCAGGATTCCATAAGACTACCTGCCAAACAAACCACTTGATAAAACAAGAACCAGCCCTGTTTGTATGAAAATTAGCCTTTATTTCTGATAGCAAAAATAGTGTAAATATTAGAATAAATTAGCTTTCTGAAATAGTATGTTATTTAGCCCTATGTTACAATTACTGAGAGACCTAATCTCTGTTTTAGAAATCAATGTCACTGATTCGCTTTGCATTCAGATGTACAGTAAATAATCTGTCTGTCTAAGCTAGCCCCAACCTCAGGGAGAAATTAAAGACCGATACCTTAGCTCGTGCCAAAACACTTGTGACTGGGTCCGAGTCTCAGGAACGGAATGCAGTCAGGGTATGGCAGAGGTCCAACATCAGCTGAAGTGAATTGCGTGGTCACAGAGCTGCAGGTCTGTGTAGGAGAACTTCATCCACCCTGAGGTATTGACCTTGAATACTATCTGACTTTCCAGCCAGTGAGAGAAGGCAAGTGAACAGTCTATGCAAGACATTATTTATTTATTTTTATTTTATTTAGAGGGATTTAGTATACCGCCTTATCATTAAATCAAGGCGGTTTTGGCACATCAATCAGTAATAGTGTGTGGTCTGTAGCATGCAGTGGGGGGATTTGAGAAGAGTGGTGTGTGGTGTAGTGTGTTTGATTAAATCGGTGAGCGATTTACATAATGAGCAATATACATATATACAATGAATATGCCGTTTGAGGCGCGTTAGGACCGTGATCCTGTAATGTCTTGGTGATGGTAAATTAAAGCTATTATGTGAGGTCCTTGAAATGTTCTGTGAATAGAGCAGTTTTAAGAAGTTTTCTGAAGTCCTTGATGTTCTTGATTGCTCTTATGTGATCTGGTAGGGAGTTCCATATAGCGGGCGCTGCCAGGGAGAGTGCCCTCTTTGATGTGGCCTGCCTTGTTCTGGCAATCTCTTTTGGTGTTCTGATGGTGTCTGTGGTTCCTTTTCTTCTTGGTCTCTTGTTGTCATCGTTTTTTATGAGTGGTTGTAAGCTGTCAGCTGAGAGGTTGTGTATTATTTTGAAGATGTGTAAGAGTACCTTGAATTGGACTCGAGAGCTGATTGGGAGCCAGTGTAGGTGGTACAGTATGGGAGTGATGTGGTCGTGATTTGTGCAATCTGTTATGAGTCGTGCGGCGGTGTTTTATGCTAGCTGTAGTGGTCTTATTGTTTTTTTTGGTAGCCCCTGGTAGATGTGATTACAATAGTCCAGAGTTGGGGTGATGATGGTTTGACAGACTGTTCGGAAATGTTCATGTGCGAGGATGGGTTTGAGCCTTCTGACTGTCCTCATTTTGATGTAAGCGCTCTTTGTTGTTTTTGCGATGTGGGATTGGAGGTTAAGGTCCTTGTCGAGCGTTACACCTAGGTATTTTATTTCATTTCTTACTGGTATGATGGTGTCATTTAGAATGATTGTGGCTGGTGGTGAGAATGTCTGGTTTCTGGTGATGAGCAGAGCTTCAGTTTTGTTGTAATTTATTGATAAGTTGTTTTCCTGCAGCCAAGATTGCCATTTGTTGGAAGCAGTTGGCTATGTTGGAGTAGTCCAGGTTGTCCAGATTGATTGGTGTGAATATCATTATGTCATCTGCGTATATGGTGTATTGTATCTTGTGGTCCTTGATGATGGTGCAGATGGGTTTTACATAGATTTTAAAAAGTAGGGCGGAGAGAGCTGAGCCTTGTGGGACTCCCTGGGTGGCACTGAACGGTTGTGAAGTCTTTGTTCCACACTTGACTTGTAGTTGTCTGTTGGTGAGGTAAGATGTAAACCAGCTCAAGGTGGTGCTGTGTAGGTCCGCCTCCTGTAGTCTGGTTAGTAGTGTTGTGTGGCAGACAGTGTCAAATGCTGAGGAGATGTCAAGGAATATCATAATGACTCCCATTTTGGTGTTGTCGATTGTCCTCAACAGGCTGTCGAATTAGAGTTCCCAGGTGTCTTCCAGTCTCTGTGTATGTCTCACAGTGCTACAGATGCGTTTGCTGGGCTGTGTCCATCTGTGCTCTGTTCTCTTCCATCTTGTTTTCTTCTATGAGCTCTTGCTTTCTTTCGGAGTTCCGGTGTATAGCCGTATAATTCTTTGTCCTGAAGCCCTGGTGATTGGCTAGTCTTGAACCCTGTATGTCATTTTTAGCCAATCCAGCAACAGCTAATAGGTGGCCCTTCTGAAAATAAAGGTCCATGGTGCGAAAGTTCCTGAGGTGCCAGTTGATACATTGTTGTGAATGCTAGTAGCACAGTGAAGGTCTTAGCCATGTTCTTCTGTATGAAGTCAGCTGGAAAAATACTTCTCAACTGGCAGAATTGCTTGATCTGCGAGTTTTAATGCTGAGTTATAACAAAACAGGAATCCATCTTATTTAATTCAGTCTTTGGTTCAGAGCAAGCCCCATCTTGTAACGGGAAGCCATGCTAGTGGTTCAGACATTAGTTTCTGAACAGGTACCAGCCCTATAGTACCGGCACGTACTGCCTCAAGAAAAGCCTTGATCATCACTAATTGAACAACCAGAATCTCGGTTTTGCTTGGTAAATGTCTCTGATACCATACTTTGACATGGTTTCACACAATTTTTGGCACAAGAACATGGCAAAAAAAATCTTTGGAATAAATCTCTACAGCAGGAATCAATGGCTTCAGAAAGAAAGAGGACGGAAAGTGAAATTAGACCTCACCTGCTAATTTTTTTCCTTGAGTCCCTCCAGTCCAGTCCAGTCCAGACACATGCGTTATGCACTCCTACCAGCAGACAGAGACTGAGAACAAATTGGTTTGATGATGTCACCACATAAGGGTCCTGTGCAGATCTCCTCTGACCAGTATTTTTTATAACAAAGCAGACTTCAGAAGAAACGATTATTAGGCATACTTTCCAAAAATATCACTCCAGATCAGAAAAGAGTCCAGAATCAAGGATATAAACCATTACTTTTCAACATTAAGGTCTAAATATGGTCCAAGATGGACTCGTCGTCTTGTGACCTGCTCGCCACGCCGAACCTAATGAACTGTAGAAACACCTTTAGGGCCCTCATCTGAAGCCGGGCACGAACCAGAAGTATCTAGGGTGGGTTATGGACTTCACTAGAGGGACTCAAAGAAAGAAAATTAGCAGATGAAATCTAATTTCACCTTCCTCATTGTCCCTCCAGTCCAGTCCAGTTCTGTCCAGTCCAGATGGTTTTATATAACAAAGCAGTACCTAACCTTGGGAAGGGAACAGAAGAACCTGGCAAGACAAAACCTGTGTCCCTGAAAACACAATATCCTCAATGCCAAAGCTTCTCAGTGCCCCTTCTGAAGCTAAGGTGGTGAGATATGGCACACTGATTCTCAAGAAACACAAAGGATCTTGAGCTAGACTTTTCCCCAAGAATAACTTTAGGGTAGTGGAACATAAGGTCAACATTATTGATAGGAACTGACAAAACTAACTTTAGCCAATCACCAAGAGAGCCCTGTAGGTTGTCCCATACTGTGCAACCACTACAAATCTCATCAAGACACGCTCCCAAGACGGAAATTTTGTACCGCCACATCCATGGAATGCCCAAATGAGGAATCGCTGCAGATAGCACATGTCAGAATCAACCAATGCTTCTTATTGCCCACAGAGGGAAAGTCACTTTCAGGAACAAGATGCCATAGCCACATGACTGCATCAACACCTACTAAAGGGAAGTCCACAGAACTCTTGAATATGTATCTATACAAAACCAGGTCTCCAAAGGGAGAAGCGAGCTGGCCAGAGAGACCTGATATTGAAGACTCATGCCACCTTAAGGAGGAGGAAGAGAGAGAGAGAGATAGAGATCCATCTGCTTTCCACACCTGACATAGGCCAGCACTGACAACCGCAATGACTGGAGGGCCAAAACCTCATCAGGCTTTATCTGCACAGAAGAACCTCTTCCTGAAGAACCAAAAAAGTAGCAAAGATCTACCAAAATGCACTAAACCATTAACTATTTAATATTTGCCATCAAAAGACAAAGCTAGCTGTAGAAGAAAACAGCCTCAAAGCAAACCATGCCACTTTCAGGGCCAGACCATAAGGGAGCTGTAGGATGCTCCCAAGCTAAGACAAGAACCAACCTCAGCCACTGAAATGTATCATTCAACAAAAAGGCCCAAACACTTCAACACCGGACTCGGATGACACTCCTGATCCCTTGGGACGCCATTCCAGATGATCTACCACTTCAAGGCTGGGCAGTCACCAGGACCTGCAAGGATCTTCAACGCCAAACTGGCTCTATCCAAGAACCATCAAGACCTCATAGAAAAGGCCAATGATTGGCCACATCTATGACCCCAGAAAAATGTAGTCTGCCCATGCCTTAAAAAAAAGGCAACATGCCAAACTCTAGAAAATCTTCCACCTGATTGACTGAATGGTCTGAACGGACCACCACTGATGGCCCTCTGTCTCGTGGATTAATTCAGCTTTAGCGGCCCCTCCAGCTGTTCCTTCAGCCTTGAATCTCACCATTCTACTAGGAATACATCAATAGAGTTGTGAAGGCAAAACTGCTCTCAAGCTAGGACAGAACCTCTGGGCAAACAGCCTCTCGGCTCACCAAATCGACTGTGGGACAGAAGTGACTCCACTGTAATGACAGGCCTAAACACCCTGCCCCACCCACTGACCCTGCTACCATGGAGACCTGTCCCTCTCCCAGCTAAAGAGGCCTCATCTTAGAAATGGAAAGGGGAACACCAAGCACCAAACCACCCTTGTGGTAAACCTCCTGCTCCACCTCTGAGATGGCTGAATTAAAAGTCCACTGAGACCCGAAGCACCCAGTTCAGGAAATCTAAACAGTGGTCAAGTCCAGATGTGCATCTCCTTATTGTGTGTGAATTTTTTTTAAAATAAATATCGCCTGAAGCTGTCCCCAAACTAGCCCCTTTAGGTATAGGAGACATACTCGGCAGAAAAGCTCTTAGAGCCTAGTGCCCAACCAGAAAGCAACCTGTCAAGTACCACCAAATATGCCGTCCAGTATAACAGGCCTTGTCACCAATTTTCGTGACTAAGCTTGCCTAAGAAAATCTTTCAGACAACCCTATAAAAGGGAACTTGGGCTACCATAGCCAGTGATGACAAATAAGCCCAGAAAGCAAGATGGGAGCATTACTTACCTCCTCTAATCAGGGAACCACCCTAGGAGGGCATCCAGGGAGGCCAAGAGAAGCTTACACCTCAAAGCTGCAACACCAGAAGGACCGCAGGCCCTAAAACTATTATGCACTACAATCCCCTAACTAGAGAGAGAAACCAAAGAAACCACACTAGAACTATACCCCTATCTTAACAGCTGAAAAGGCGAGATGCATTCTGCCATAATTCTAATGAAGTTAGACTAAGTGCTTTCCTCCACGTATCTTTGCAGGACAGAACCAACAGACAAATCATACTATAAAACAGTTTAAACGTATGCCTAGTTCCTGTGCTTTGGTTCACCACCACCTAAGCTACACTCATACCTTTTTTTTCCTAGTAGTTGACCTCAAACCATTGACCTCTGAGTTAGAAGGTAGACATCTTGCAAACAGAACTATTACCTTCTTGGGAAACTGGCAGGTACTTGTGACCCAGATTGGCTGCTGCTGGACACAGGATATGGGGCTTAACGGACTCTTGGTCTGACCCAATTTCTAATCATACCATCCAAAGATGTTGGCCAATCATATAAAACGGAGTTACTTACCTGTAACAGGAGTTCTCCGAGGACAGCAGGATAAGTCAGCCACACCTGGTGACGTCATCCGACGGCGCCGAGACGGAAGTACTCTCCATAGCTCAGAAGGGCTTTTCGCCCTTCTGAGCATAGGCCAACTGGCCCTGCCCCCTGTCCCGCCCCTAGCTAGCCAGTTCGTCACTAGCTGAGCCTTAGCCGCTAGGAGGCGGGTACTAGACAGAGGCCGAGACCTTTTCCAGGGGAGGAGGGCAGGTATGTGTGGCTGACTTATCCTGCTGTCCTCGGAGAACTCCTGTTACAGGTAAGTAACTCCGTTTTCTCCAAGGACAAGCAGGATGAGTCAGCCACACCTGGTGCCTCCCAAGCTGTAATGCGATGCGGTGGAAAGGGGGAGGCCGAGATCAGGTTCTGAGGCACGATATCAGGGCTGGAAGGTTTAAGATGTGCCCTGAATACCTGGTGGTGGCGTCAGTGCGCCATGTGCCAACCTACACTGTGTACGCACACCGGACAATGTGCAGTGTGCAGTGCTAATGGGTGTGCGCCCATGAGAAGTGAGCCTATAGCAATACCGAGCGTGTGGACGCTGGGTGTGGATGTGCCGTCACACTTGGTTGTGAGGGACCATGGTCTGAATGGGCAGCTGCCGAGAAGGTCTAACGGCAGAGATGCAGCCGCAGAGGTGGTCCTCAGTGTTGAGTTACCCACTGCGTGCGGGAATAACCACGGTATCAACGCTGGAAGCGTGCGGCAAGACCCGGGCATGAGACATGACTAAGTTCATGACTTGGTTAGGAGTGTCTGGGTAGCAGCCTAGACCTTAAGACTGCTAGGCGACG
Organism: Ichthyophis bannanicus; assembly: GCA_033557465.1. Lineage (NCBI taxonomy): Eukaryota > Metazoa > Chordata > Amphibia > Gymnophiona > Ichthyophiidae > Ichthyophis > Ichthyophis bannanicus. The sequence goes on along the minus strand of CM066031.1, from coordinate 1,116,988,229 downwards.
CATTCGTCCATGTGGTGTGCCGCTTTGCAGGTGTCCCTGCCCAAGGTATGGGACACAGGTTGTCGATGCATCCTTGACAGGCTGTCGATGGATCCTTTGGCGCAGCTAAGCCCTGTGCTTGGCTTTGGCCTGGTTTGAGCCTCTGCGCCTGGCCATGACTGTTCCATCCTATGGCGGGGCATGCGGAATTTCTATCGGTAGGGGGCGCCATGACCGGTTGGCCAGGTTTAATGAAGGACGAGTTGGGCCCCTTTACTGATTCTGGGCAAAAGCTCCAGAGGTGCGTAAGCGCGACTGCCCTGACTGGGCCCAGTGGCTTGTGTAAGCCTTGCAGGAGAGGGACTGAAGGGCAGATTCAACAACGACGGATTGGTGGCAGGAGTCACAGCTGGGACTTGAACCTGTGACCTTCTGCTCCTGAGCACACTGTCTGTGTTGCCACGGTGGTTGTTGCTTGTCAAATCCAGGCATGAGTTTAACGACATACTTAGAGTCCAATTTGCGTGGGCAGGAGTGGTTGGATGCTGGTGTCTGCCACGTCTTTGTGGGACTGTCCCGGAGGAGCTGATGGACAGGTAGCGGGATGGTGGAAGACAAGACTGGTGCGCCGCAATCCTGGCATTCAGCAAGGCTCTTTGATAAAGATGCTTCGCAACCTCATCGAGGAGCTTACTGTCCTTGTCCGGTGAAAACTCCAGTTGCCATTCCAACTACCTAACCCAGCCGGGCCCAGTCCTCCCCGTCTCAGGGTAAGACGGCACCGGGGTCCTAGGGCCATAAGTTAGGAAAGAAAACAAACACGCAGGTGCAGATGGCCTGGCTCTGACTGTCTGAAAACAGTTGCCCTTCCTGCTCCCCGTGAGGTGGGCAGGGCACTTTGTGGTCAGCCCACCGATGGGAGAGGAGATCTGATGGCCAGGGGTTGCGAGTTTCTACCTGCAGGTTAGTAAGGAGGGATATGTGATGTGTCCAAGTCCCCAAGGGTATTTGTGGGGAATGGACCCAGGTCTCTTACTACAAGGCTACTCCTCCACTCTTGCAGTCGAGTCGGGGGCCTGCCTGGATGGATGGGTTTGAGTCCTTCTTGTAGAGAAGAGGGAACCTGTTCCCCTTCTGTGAAGGGGTGAGACTTCGGCCGGGCCTGTAGTCAGGTATTGAATATGTGATCTTATATGCAATGTGATCCCATGAGCGGCCTCGACCTCACCACCTTGCACTCATGCCAACAGAGAACTGGGTTTAGTGTGCAGGGCTCTGTCACCGTGCACTATGGGCCATAGTGACCTGGGTTCGGTGCCATAGGACTCTTGCGTTCGGGGCCACAGATTTCGCCGATGGGGCATGCGCAGTGCAGGGTTCCCTTCTGCAAGGGAAGCAGGTGGTGGCAAGCATCCCGGAGGACTTGAGCCATAGCCTGGAGCTCTAGGGTTAATTCGTTGGACGTTCTTCGCTGGCACCCCACTGTCCTGAGTGCAGAGGTGACCACAATGTGGAGGCACCCGTTTCGAGGATCCCCTACGGTGTAGGTGTCTGGGAGTGCATGTCTGGGAGGGCGTTCTTTACAACGGATGTGGCCCATAAGATAAAGACAACAGAACCGCTGTCACACGCGGCTTGAGCCCCCAGAGATGGGTATGAGCTCGCCGACAACATCTATCTAGCATCTCTAACGACCCCGGACCCGGCGAATTTACAAAACACACAGAGCACCGCACGGGAGACCAACGCCATGTAAGTAGAGTACAAGGAATAATACCGCTAACGATACTGTTAAACTGACCCAAATAACCCAACGTACACGTGAAACCACCCTGTAAAAACTGTGGCGATCTGACTGTAGAAACCAACCAAGGGGCACAGCTACACGATGTCCGGTAACAAATACATGACACAGAAAGGGGCTAATGTGTAAAAACCTTGTTACGGTCCTAGGTCACCAGTATTAATAAGTAGATTTGTCTACTTGTAAATACAAAGGTTGCTAATGTTGATAATATTGCTACCCTGTTACCAAAGCTAAAGGTCACACCGGTTGGTCCTACTGTTACTATTGTGCTGCTATTGTTGTGTTGATACTGCTACTACTATGCGATTTTGTTTATACTGATACTTAGTGTTGCAACATAGCTACCAGAGATTATAGCTATACCGGTTGTTTACACAGCTATTATTGTGTTGCTATAGACAAATAATATTGTGCTACGTGTTTACAATGCTAAATAGTGCTGCTACATAGAGTTGTTCCAAAATTACTACATAGTGCTATTTGTTTATACCAGGCTACATAGTAATACCAATGTTCTTACTGTTACTGATACTGCTACATATTTATGAAACTTACACCTGCTACTCTTGACACTGAGCCTTGCTAATCACAATTCCTGACAACATTTACTTGTGATCCCTACACTTGGTATTGCTGCAAATACAGTCTTCAAGGGTGCAAACATAATTGGCAGACTAAATAACATTGAAAAGGTACATCAATTAGCTATAAAATGAAGACACCAATCCTATACATCGGTATATGCCTATTCACGCTAATCCATGCATACACATTCAATCCAAACCTATATCAAACGCAACTATGCACTACACTCTACCTCCTCTACACCATACAAATGCCACAACCGCTCCTACTCGCACCATACCACCAAAACATAGACGCAGGAACATACCCACTCAAACACAGTGCCTACACTAATAGTCCTACAAGAAATCGGAGACGCCATAGGCCTAAAGCAACAGCGGCCCACATACAAAGCCAACCTCTGACGCAACCCGCTAATAACCAGGCTAAGCAAGAACTGCATGAAACATGTAATATCATCCTCATCAATGCCCGCTCAATCAGAAACAAGACCCACATAATCCATGACATCATCACAGATGAGAAACCGGACATACTATGTATAACTGAAACATGGGTCACCAACACCGATGCAGCCATATTAAACCAGATCAGCAAACCTGGATACAACCTATACAACTGTCCCCGAGCCCACAAAAAGGGTGGAGGGATCCTCATAATAGCTAAAGACAACCTGCAGCTCATAAGTACATATCAGAATTCAAACACAGACATTGACCTACTAAAGGTGGAAAACACCACAGTATCCATCTGCCTAATATACAGACCCCCCTCGCCACAGCATGAGATACTCGCCTCAGCGTTAGAAAACATATCCTCAACGCAACCAAAAAAATTCCAGATCATACTAGGAGACCTAAACCTAACATCAATGACAGCCACACACGCAAACACTTTCCTGGAGGCTATGACCCAGTTAGGGTACCAACAATTAATAACAGAGCCCACACATGAAAAAGGTCACACACTGGACTTGGTTTTCGCTCCTGCAGGAAAACAGGCCAACGGTGAGAAGCCTCTGATAGAGATCATACCATTACCCTGGTCGGACCACCACCAAATCAATATGCAGATAAAGCTTCCTACCCTGTCTAAAGACACCAAGGCAAAAAGAGCACCACTCCAACAAAGAAGATTTAACAAACCAAATATGGAATGTCTCATCAAGACCATCAAATCCCACATAGACCTGGATGAAACAGACCTCAATGAATTAACAAGTAACTGGGATACCGGAATTCAGGCCATGGCGATCCCTAAAGAGAACCATACACCAAATGCAGCCAAACTAAAATCAGAACCTTGGTACAACATAACGCTGACCAGAATGAAAAGAGACCTTAGAAAACATGAAAGAAGGTGGAGACAAACCAAATCCATCGAGCTCAGATCGGTGTACCTCAACCTCCTATCAAAATACAAGGAAGAAGTAAACACAGCAAAAAGGATACACCATACCAACATTCTAAGCAAAGCCATCAAAAACCACGTGAACTCTTTGCACTAGTTAAATCACTAACAGCCACTCCTGAACATCAAGATAGCCACATAAATCCACAAACGCTTGCAAACCACTACGCAAGCAAGCTGACAACAGCCAACCCCAATCTCCATATAGACACACAATGCCAAGGTACAGAAGTGGAGAATAAACAGACGTGGAGTAGTTTCCGCAACATCGATGTGCAACAAGCCATCAACATACTAACCTCCATAAATACCACCACCTCCCCACTCGACCCCTGCCCAACAGCATGGATAAAAGCAGCAAAAAAAGAGATAAACCAGCAAATATCCCACATCGTAAACCAGTCACTAAATCAAGGAATAATGCCTGACCAACTGAAGCAATCTATAATAAGACCAATCCTAAAGAACAACTCGCTCAATAAGGAAGATCCGACATTTATTTATTTTATTTATTTGCATTTTTTATATACCGCGCTATTTCAATCAGTGCGGTTTACATTTGAACAAAATATACAGCAATGTAACCGGTTACATTGAGTTTACAATAAACAAGGGATACAAACTTGGATGAACAAGGATAAACTATGTACATTGAGTTTACAATAAACAAGGGATATAAACTTGGATGAACAGGGATACACTATGTACATTGTTATGTAAATAGATTGACATCAAATCAGGCATTGTAATATGGAAGTGGATAGGTAACAGGAGGAGTATCAGGCTGGCAAATTTTCTAGTTGAGGTTATGTTAAGCGTGAATCTTGGTGGAGATGTGTATTATGTTGGGATTGACTGTGGGGGAGGTGATTGGAATAGTATTTTATGAACAGATGATGTTTGATAGCCCTTCTGAAGGAAATGATATTGGTGATGGAACGAATTTCTGGGGGAAGAGAGTTCCATGCTCCTGGTGCAAATAGAGAGAAGGCTCTATTGGACGTCGTTTTTGAACATTTTGTGATTGTTTTTGGCACTTCTAGTTTGTTTAAACATGCCGAGCGTCTGCTTCTGTTGGGTGGAATAGGTTGAATGAGCTCGGAGAGCGGGGTGGGGGGCTGATTTTTTAAGGCCTTGAAAGTTAGTATGAGGGCTTTGTATATGATTCTAGCTTGTAAAGGCAGCCAGTGTAGGCTCATCAGTACTGGAGTTATGTGATCTGATCTAGAAGTTCCGGTGAGTATTCTAGCCGCAGAGTTCATGGCTAGCCGAAGCGGGTTCAATGTTGTTTGTGGGAGTCCAAGGAGTATAATGTTGGCAAAGTCGAGGTGGAGGGTTACCAATGCTTGGAAAATGGAGCGGAAATCAGAGGGGTTAAGAAGTGGTCGAAGGTGGCGTAGTGACCGTATCTTGTGGTAGATAGATTTGGTGGTGTTTTTGATATGCGGTGACATATCCAGCTTTTGGTCCAGGGTGATGCCTAAGTACCGGATGGTAGGTTTGACTGTGAGATCGTGGTTGTTGACTCGAAGAGAAGGTGGTGGTATGAACTTCTGATTTCGAGTGACAAAAAGGACATCGGTCTTACTGTGATTAATGCGTAAGTTTTGGGAGAGAAGCCATTCGGAAACTGCATCAAAGCATGTTGTTATTGCTGAGAAGTCTGGTTGGTCAAACTTGAAGGATGAGTACATAAGGATATCATCTGCATATGCTAAGCACTGGATGTTGAAAGAGCGGATCAGGTCGCAGATTGGTTGCATATATATATTAAACATGAGAGATGAGAGGGAAGAACCTTGGGGGACTCCTTGTTTGAGTATGAATGGGTCAGATGTAGTGGATCCTACTCTGACTTGTTGTGACCTGTCGCTCAGGTATGATCTGCACCATGTTAAAGCAAGACCTTGTATACCCTTATCCTTGAGACGGTGTAATAATGTCTCGTGGTTCACAGAATCAAATGCAGCCGCAATATCCATAAAAACAAGGATGAAGCCTTGGTGTAGATCATCAATTCCCATGAGTAGGTCGTTGAATAAGGTAGTGAGAATGGTTTCTATACCATGTGCTTCTCTGAATCCATGTTGTGAATGGTCCAGTGGTGCTTCAGTGTCGATATGCTGTTGAATTTGTAGTTGAACTACTTTTTCCATAATTTTTGCAAGCAGAGGGATGCTTGAGATGGGTCTGAATGACTCTACTTTGGATGGGTCGAGTTTGGAGTTTTTTAGCAGTGGGCGGATTGATGTGAATTTCAGGCTTTGCGGGAAGGAACCTATTATGAAAGATTGGTTGAGGATCCTACTGATGGATGGGCTGAGGGTAGATCGCAACTCTTTTATCCATCTGGAAGGACAGGGGTCATTAGGGGCTGTGGTAAGGTTGATAGAAGAGATGATTTCTTCGATTTGTTTGGTGGAGACCTCGTGGAATTGTGATAGAACCGTTAGTTGTGGGATGAAGTCTGAGGAGGTGAGGGGTGTGGGAGAGGCGTTAATGTTGGTTTGGATTAATTTTGACTGAAGGTAGTTTGAGTAGGTTTGTGGGTGAGTGAGACATCATACCGCCCCATCTCCAGCATTTCATTCCTCGCAAAGATCATCGAAAAAGCTGTGCTCATACAGCTTCAAGAGCATCTAGATGACTGTGATACCCTAGATAAACAGCAATACGGTTTCAGAAGAAACCATGGAGTGGAGACGCTTTTGATAGCACTAATGAACAACCTCCTCCAAGGCCTAGAAGACAGAAAGAAAATGTTTATACTCATTTTCATTGACGTCTCCGCCGCCTTTGACACAGTACACCATGGGATCCTCCTCAACAAACTAGAATCTATAGGAATTGTGGGAACCTCCCTCAAATGGTTCTCCTCATACATAACAAACAGAAGGCCACAAGTACAATTCAATGGTGAAAATGCTGAACCTTTCTCACAAACGCAAGGCATCCCCCAGGGTTCTGCCCTCTCGGCACTTCTGTTCAACATTTACATGCGACCCCTCTGCGACATCTTCAAAAGGCATAATATTAAATACCACATCTATGCAGATGATATTATGCTTTATACACAACTAGATACTGCCGATCCTCAACATATACAGCTCGAAAATTGCCTGGATGAGATGTTAGGCTGGCTACAGAAAAACAACATGACAATCAACCATAAGAAAACTGAAGTCATATACATATCTAGTAAACCAAACTTCAACCCCCCTCCTACAATCACACTGTGCAATAACACATACAACACGAAGAATGAAATCAAATATCTAGGAGTCACACTCGACTGCAACCTAAAAATGGAGACACACCTACGCAAAACGAATAAAGCCATCTTCCATAAACTGAGAGTGTTACAACCACTAAGGAAAATAATAGAACCTGGTGATTTTCGGTCGGTAGCGCAAGCTCTCATTATACCGCACCTAGATTACTGTAATGCCATCTTACAAGGTCTGCCTAAAAGATCACTAAATATCCTTCAGATGGCCCAAAACGTAACAGCCAGAATCATAATGGGATCAAGCATTGCTGAACACATTACCCCCATTTTAATAGAGCTACACTGGCTTCCAATTCCAGCCAGGATACAATACAAGATATTAGTGACCACCTTCAAACTAATAAACAACATATCCCCATCATTCCTATCCTCACTTATCAGAATGCAACCTACAAATAGGTACAGAAGAACCATCAACTCGGGAACCATGCAAGTCCCCACCAACATCAGAACAGTGAAAACAAGTACGAGTCGTAGAGCTTTCTCATTCTCTGCACCAACTCTCTGGAATCAACTCCCCTGCGAGCTGCGTCTGACCAAGGACATCACCAAATTCAGGAAAGAGCTAAAAACTCACTTATTCCGAAATCATTACAATCAACTATGACCATCAACTGCGAGAGAATTGTAAAAACTGCTATATGTTTAAATATGTAAATATGTATATATAAATGTAAGAACGTATGATTCATCCCCGAAAACGCTAATCATGTGTGCTGTGACCTCAGATCTATGTATATACCACCCCCCCCCCCCCAAGTCTTGATTGGCTATCCCCAAAGAAGAATCAAACCGCTGCTGATCGCTGGAAGTAGCGGTATATAAGTGTGTAGTAAATAAATAAATAAATAATAAAGATGCGGGAGGGTGTCGGTGCAGCCGAGTGCTATTGGTGTTGTTGTTGTAGGCTAGGGAGCCTATGGTCTGTGACCACTGAGAGCAGAGCGCCGACTACACTACCCGCATGGGAAGACGTCTGGGGTAATGTGCACCATTGAAGACGTCCTGGGTGACGTGTACCATTGATGCTATACGTCCCAGTAGAAGAGCATGTGCTGGGCAGATGTTGGGTGGCAGTGCACTCTGCAAGTGCCTGGAGCGCACTGTGCAAGCGCCTGGAGTGCACTCTGCAAGCGCCTGGAGTGCACTCTGCAAGCACCTGGAGATGCAGGGCTCTGTCCCAAAAAGGAAGCCTTGGTCTTGATGGTGTCCAGCTGCCCTTACGAACTCCATGTTTTGGGTTGGCTGGAGATGAGACCTTGGGTAGTTGACTAAGAACCCGAAGTGTTCTAGAACAAGGATAGTGCGTCCTGTCACTTGTTGTGGTTTTGGCGGCTGTGCTGGCCATTACCGGTGATCCAGATAAGGGAAGACGAAGACCCCCTGCCACTGTATGTGATACAGTAGTCCGAGGACAAAGCGGTGATCCATTCATGAGTAGGAGCAGTAGCGAACTCAGGAGGGGCCCTGCAAGCCCACTGGCACTGCGCCCTTGCCATCTCGGGTCGCAGAAATTCCAGTCAGTGTATTGCTGCTGCTGCTGCTCCTCAGGATCGTTCTAAGGGTGAACCTCAGACAGCCTTACTAGTAACCCCACTGGTGAATCAACCATAGTGCTACATCTCACCTCACAAGATGTGGGTTGGGGAAGCAGGTCTGCCTGGATGAGTTTTCGAATTGAAACCGAGGGAGTGGGTTTCGTTGCAAAGGACACCTAACTAATAGCCCTCTGGGTGGGAGGTACCCATGTAAAACCGATCTGGGTGGAGGGCAGAACCAGCTGGCGGTGCCATTCAGATCTCCCGTGGAAACTTGTTTTTCGGGATGGCTGAAAGAACATCAGGAACAGCCTCTGGACTCACTGCTTATGGAGGACCAAAGCTGCTAGGGTCAAAGACCAGTGCAAGCTGCAAGAGAGCAACAGGCACCAAGGAAGATATCAACCAGTACAACGCCAAGAGATGATGTCTGAACCCGCTTTAAGACGACTTCGGGATGAAGGCAGAGAGACAGTGAACTCGTTCCTTAATGCGATTTCCGACCTGGCCTCTCCTACGCAATGGATCTCTCTGACCTGGGATTACAGGGAGAGAGTGGGAATCCCACCTAGCAGCTTTTCACCTCAGTGTATGTAATGCCTCAGCCAGCCTTGTTCATTGGGCACTGTGGGGGGATTGACCAGTGGTCAATGTTTTAAACCATTGCTGTGGTTCTGAATGGGCGAGCAATTTCCGTTCTCGCGGCTTCTATCGCTGCTTACATAAAGGAAGCCAAGCATATGGTGACCGGTTGGCAGGAGCCACAGCTGGGCTTTCAACCTGTGACCTTCTGCCCCTGAACACACTGTGTGTGTGTACAGAACCCCACTGTGACCACTGGCGTAACACGCTGGTCATAGTACTGGGTGGGAAGAGGGAAGTAAGGATTTGCATGCAAGAGCCGCAGGGACTGGTAACACTCCGGTAAGAATACGGAACTCAGCGGTAGTGGCTGCTGGGCTTCACCTCCTCAGCATGGGGGATCTGGAGAGAGGCTGGACAGACACCACCAGCGCTCTGTCAAGCACCCAAGCCCAGAGGTGGGACAAGGAACTGCTACAGTAGAGTGGAGTGTAGCTGCATCAGTTCAGCCAGACCCTCCCACCTGCTCCGGGTTTGCCGTAGCACGTGGATGCGAAGTTCTGACTTCTTACTGGGATCTGACTTGCACTTCCATGCAAGGGGGGGGGGGGACTCAGCGTAGAGTGCATCAATTAACACTTCAGGGGAGGGCTAAGGCAATATTACCATAACAGGTAATGCCTCAGTCAGCCTTCTTTGTTAGGCAGGTGGGGGATTGAACCCATGACTCCTGCATCATCGGTCGGTGTCTTAACCATTGTACTGCCGCTCTGTTCCACTGGAGGCAGTTCGGTCCTTGAGCCGTGCGAGGAGGGGCCGCACCACACAGCGCACTGCATCTCCTCCCCGGCCCATTTTGTCCCTGAATCTCTGCTTGTCTGAGGGTACAAGGGCTGGGTAGCGCAGTCACTTCCTACGGGTGTTTGACTACTGGGAGGGACCGGTGCTGGCGAGGGATCGATGCCAGGCAGAAATCTCAGCCTCTCGGAGTAGCTCTTGGATTTGCCCCCATAGGCGCTGAGGCAGGCACGATCGGCACCGAGGCAGAGCCACAGCCGATGCCGATTTTTCCCATTCCTTCCTGCTCGGGCAGTGCCGATGCTTGGAACGGTGCCGACGCTGCAGGGGAGGAGCCAGTGCCCGCGGTTCTCCGCGCCGAAGTTCCTCTTCAGAGATCACAACGGAATCGGAGGAGGGCAGTTAGAAGCGGACTCCCGGCGCAGAAGCTTTCAATGCGGATCGCCTCATCGGGTGGTGCTGAGGCCGGCGCTGAAGCCTTCAGCAGCTGAGTCTGCTGTTGCGGGACTGCACGATGCAGAGCATGAGTCGGGTCTGTCGGCGCCATCGCTGCTTGCGCCCTGACCCTGACTTCTTGAGATCGGCGCCAATCCGTGTTGGGATGGCCGCCCAATGGCGCCGCAGGAGAGGGACAGCGATGTCATCGGGTTATAGAGTCTCCCCATCGGCGCCGATGCTAGAGTCTCCCAGACTATCGGCGCCGATGGAGGAGTGCCATCTGTGCAATCGGCCCCTCCTTATGCTGTTTGGGTCTGATGCAGGGAGAGAGCCGAGGGCCGAGCAATCAGACAAGCCGATTGGGTCGGCGCCGGCCAATGGAACTGCAGGGGGAGGAGCCAGGAGACGTCGAGACCTCCCTGCCTGCTTCTTCAAGGTGTGGCAGCACGGGAAGATGGCTGCCCCCATGTTGCCACATGTGCGGTAGGTCCTACGAGAGACCGGAGCAGGGAATGCCGCGTTTATGCTGCGAGGCCCGCACAGCAAGGGAAGATGGTTGCCCCCATGTCCCCACATGTGCGGTAGGTCTTTAAAGAGACCGGAGCAGGAATGCTGCGTTCATGCCGCGAGGTCCGCACATCCACCGCTTCTGGGACGCTGTCCTGGGAGGCATCGAAGAAGCAGCCTGTCGCGTCCATAGTCGATGCCTGCTGCTGGGGTGGAGGCCGTGGGCACACCCCGAACGGCGGCTGAAGCAGGCTGCGGTTGCACCTCAAGCACAAGAATCGTGTCCGTGGACTGCAGCATCAATCTGTTCCAGGTAGGGAGCTCAAGTCAGTCCACTGGAGATCTGCAGAGTGGTTTTATAACGCGTGGATCTGCAGAGGTTTTTGTTTGAAGAGGCTATCTGAAAGAAAGCTAAAACTAAACATATACATACGTTCTAAGAAGGTCTTGTTGATTTAAGAGAGTAAGTTCAGGAGGAGAGTAGAAGTCCGTCTTGCTGGCAAGGCGGAAGAACTGAAACTGGCTAGCTAGGGGCGGGACAGGGGGCAGGGCCAGTTGGCCCATGTCAGAAGGGCGAAAAGCCCTTCTGAGCTATGGAGAGTACTTCCATCTCGGCGCCGTCGGATGACGTCACCAGGTGTGGCTGACTCATCCTGCTTGTCCTTGGAGAAACTATACTTATTTATTTAAAAAATGTATAATCCACACACTAACATGGTGGAGTACAAAAAAAAGCACTCACAATATTTCAATAAAACAATAATACAAAATAAAAAAAAATAAAAACATAAAACATAAAATAAAACCTTCTTAAACCAAACAATACAAATACTAAATATAATCAAAAAACCTAGCCCATCAGCAGAGGAAAAGCTTGTTTGAAAAGATGCACTTTTAATTTCTGCTGAAAAATCAACAGCTCCAAACTTTTTCATAATTCATCAGGCAATGAATTCCTCAAAAGCAGAGCACTCATGGAAAACAAACTATTTCGCAAAGTCTGAAAAGGAATTTTTTGAAATAATGGGAAATTATCATGGTTGCCGGTCCCAAAAAACATGGAACCTCAGAGCTTCTTTGCCAAGCCAGCTGTCTCTAAAGGCTAGCTAACCAACTGCTGCTCTTCCTGACACCCTAGTGTAAGCCAGCGACGTCTCTGGAGGTAATATAATATGGTTCCCCTTTCGATAAATGTCAGTCGGTTAGACCGGGTAATGACCATGGCTGGAGCAGGAAAAAATAAATCTTGATGGAATACCTACTCCTTAAGAGCTTAGGAACAACAGGCAGGATAATTAAATATAGCTAAAGGATTAGGCCCTGGAGTATTTTAAATGTTAATCCAAACTCAATTTTAATAAGACTCCAAAGGGTTTTCTACAAATCAGATAAGTATTTTGGATGTTGCAAAAGTATAGTTACTCACCTGTAACAGGTGTTCTCCAGAGACAGCAGGAATCAGTCCATACATACAGTTGACTTTGGTGCTCACAGAGCCCGTGTGGAAGCATCTCCCCAGCTTTCAAAGAAAGTCTTTGGGAGATGCACCAGGCATGGGTGGTCCCCTTCCCACCCAAGGGTACCATCTTGCCTCAGTCAAATGACATAACTAAGATGGCCAATATAATTTAAAAAATACAATAAAGAAGCAACTCCAAGGGAGGAGGGAGGGATGCGAGGACTGATTCCTGCTGCTTCTGGAGAACATCTGTTACAGGTAAATAGCTATGCTTTCTCTGGGAACAAGTAGGAAGTCAGTCCTCACATATGGGCCTCCCCAGCTTCAGGCTACCTGTAACTGGGGAGAACCTGTAAAACGCCACAGCAACCTGCAAAGGGTGAGCCGTAACCAGCAGCAGTTGAGTCCTTAATGAAAGATCTCACAAGACCCAAGTGTCCGGCAGAGAACCAGCATTCCGGTAGCTTGAACACAGAAGGGTCAGAGGGCAGTAGTTACCTACACTCTAAAGAGATTACGGAGTACAGCCTGGCCGAAGGTACTGTACCAATGGGATTCCCTCTCCAGGCAGTAGTGAACTGCAAAGGTTGGACCGAAGACCAGGTGGTGGCCCAGCAGATTTCCATCATGGGGACAGAACACAGATTTGCCACAGAAGTAGCCATAGCCCTGATGAGGTGTGCCATGACATTCTGGTCCAGTGAAATCCCCGCCGGCTCGTAGGCAAGGGTAATGCAGTCCGCCACCCAAGTGGACAGAGTTCGCTTTGTCACTGGGAGCTCCAGACAGCTGGGGTCATAGGATACGAAAAGCTGAGGTGCTTTGCGGTGGCCTTGAGTCTGCTGCAGATAGAAGGACAGGGCTCTTTTACAATCCAGAGTATGGAGAACGGTCTCTACCCTACCAGCATGAGGCTTTGGAAAGAAGGTGGGGAGCACCATCTCCTGATTGAGGTGGAACGGGGACATCACCTTCAGCAGAAACTTAGAGTGTGTGCAGAACACCATCCTATTCTTATAGAACCTCATGTAGGGGGCTCTGCCATCAGAGCCTGGAACTCTCTGACTCTGCAAGCTGATGTGAGTGCTACAAGGACAACGACCTTTTAGGAGAGGTACTGCAGGTGGCAGGTAGCCAGAGACTTAGTGAGCTGTGAAAGCACCATATTGAGATCCCACTCTGCCGCTGAAGGACAGACGGGGAGTTTGGATAACATGAGGCCCTGTAGGAATTGAAACTCAAGGGACTGAGCCGAGAGAGATTTTCCCTCAACAGTGTGGTGATGCACTGCGATGGTGCTCATGTGTACTCTGACCGAATTGGACTTTAGTCCCACCTGCAACAGGTGGAGCAGATACTGGAGTACCACCTGTACCGAGCAGGAGAATGAGTTTACCCGTCTCTGTGCAACACACCAAGAATCGCTACCACTTGAAGGCATACGCCCTTCTTGTGGAGGCCTTACAAAAGGCCAGAAGAACCTCTTCCATGTCCCGTGGGAGGTTGAAAGGAGATAACGCTACCCTTTCAGCAGCCAAGCAGTGAGTGACAGGGACTCCAGGTTGGGGTGTAGGAGAGGGCCCTGCTCCTGTGAAAGTAGCCCTGGGGCTCAGCCCAGGGGAATCAGCACCGCCGCCAATAGAGAGAGGAGCAGTGGGAACCAGGGCTGCCTGCCTGGGCCACCGAGGAGCTATCAGCATTAGTGATGCTCTGTCATGCTGGACCTTGATTAGGGTCTTGGCAGCCAGTGGAATTGGTGGGAAGACGTACAGATGGCCTTCCTTCCATCTGTTGTAACCTGAGATGGGTGCAGTTGGCAGGAGCAGAATTGGGGCAATTGTGTGTTGCCTGGACTGCCAAACAGGTCCATCAAAGGGAAGCCCCAGAGACGAAACAGCTGAGAGGCTACTTCTGGATCCAGGTGCCACTCGTGCAGCTGGAGGACTCTGCTCAGTCTGTCTGCCAGGGCATTATCTTGACCTGGGAGGTAAACCGCCCTTAGGAGCATCTCTCTGCATGCCGCATAGGAGCAGAGGGCTACTGCCTTCTGGCAGATGGGGTACAACCCCGTTCCCCCTTGTTTGTTCATGTAGAGCATTGCGACCTGTTTTCGGTCTCGATCAGCATCGATTAGTACTGCAGCTGGTGGCGGAAGGCTCGGAGAACCGGGAATATCGCCCAGGGCTCTAGCAGGTTGATTTGTATCCAGGATTCCTTCTGAGACCAGCCGCCTTGCATCTGGAGGTCCTCGCAATGTGCTCCCCAGCCCAGTAGGCATGCGTCCGTGGTGAGGACCTTCTGGGGGGTGAGTGACTAGAAGGGCATTCCAGCCTGAAGATGACGTGGAATCTGCCACCAGCTGAGGGAGTCCACCAGTTGATGGGTCACTTTCACTTTGTCCTTGAGCCTGCCTATAGCTTGTGTCTACTGAGAGCGGAAGTACCACTGGGCTGCCCACATATGCAGATGGGCATATGGGGTCACTTGAACTGTGGAGGCCATGTGTCCCCACAGGCAGAGTAGAAGCCAGGCGGGTAGCATCCGGTGTCTGTGCAACTCTGCTGCTAACTCCCTGAGGCATTCTGACCTCTCCTGAGAGAGGAAGGCTTTTGCCTAGGTGCTGGGCCAGAGTGAGGTGAGACTTGGGTTAGTTTATGATAAATCCCAGGTGCTGCAGGGCATTTATGGTGCACCCAGTGGCGCACTGTGCCTCTGTAGCTGTGTCCCCCTTTATGAGCCAGTCTTCCAGACAAGGGAAGACGAAGGTACCTTGAAGCCGGAGGTGGGCTACGACCACCATGAGGCACTTTGTGAAGACCCTTTGTGACAAAGCCAGACCAAAGGGCAGCACCTTGTATTGGCAGTGCTGCCCCCCCCCCCTTCCACGAACTAGAGGTATTTTCTGTGGCTGGGATGAATTAGGATGTGCATATAAGCTTCCTTTAGGTCTTAGCCAATCTCCCTGCTGGAGGAATGGCAGCAGCGTCCCAAGGGAGAGCATCTTGAACTTCTCCCTGACCAGAAACTCTCGCAGCTCCAGGATGGGCCTGAGGCCCTCTGTCCTCTTGGGGATGAGGAAATACCTGGAGTAGAAGCCTGTGCCCACTGCCTTATCCTGGATTAGGCCTGCTAGCTCGGAGAGAAGTAAGGTCTGGTGGGCTCTCCTGGAAAGTATGAGGGTGGCGCCCACTGTAGGTGGAAGAGGTAGCCCTCCTTGACCACTTGTTGCACCCAGGTATCAGTGGTGATGGCTGTCCACCTGTGGGAAAACAGGGCTGGGCACCCCCCTGTGGGCTGCAGAGGACCCCCTGGGGGGGGGGAGGTTGTGCCCAGGCAGTCAAAAGCTACCCCCAGGCTGGGCCAGAGTTGGCGCCTGGGACTTTGGGGCCTTTTGCTTTCAGGGACCATGTTCCTGGCCTTTTTGCTACTGGCCCTGTTGAGGGGCTGAGAAGGCCTGGAAATGTGGGGTACCGCCAAAGCCCCCATTCTTTCTCAGGAAGAAGGGCTACTTCCCTGGAGCTTTTTTCCAGGGTTGCACCAAGGTGTTCTTCGAGAGCCTGGTACTTGTCAGGAACTCAATTTCTATCTCTGCAGCCTTCTCTGCCATGGTTTCATGTTCTTTAACTTTTCAATTCATTGAATCAGGAGTCTAATAATAATAAAAAAAATTTGCCGCTTTTGCAATGTTTTATACCTTTAAGGACTTGCTGATGATTTATGGGCTATTTAAACTGGTGAATCCTGCTTCAGGCTTCAGATTGCTATTGAGCATGCGCTGGCGTGTTTGATCAGTTGCTGGACTGACTGCTTCTGGTGCAGTGGGCTGAGCGTTGAAGCAGGGCGAGAGAACCTTAACCGCCCGAAACGCAGTGCTGTGTCCGCGCCATTCTTTCTAAATGCATTGGATTTCAAGTCTTTATTTCATGGAGCACGTTTGAAAAGAAATGAACTTTTGAGACTTAACTACAAAAGCGTCGTGAATAACGAGAGACTCAGATAAGTGACCTCCGTTTTATTCAGCAGTTTTGCACAGTAGTTTTCTTGGCTTCAACAGGTTTTTACTTGTTCTTTTTGATTACATATGCTGAAATACAGCGTTTTCTAAAAGTTTTATTGGTGACACTAGGATTGTGGTGTTTTACCTTATTTATTGTTAGCTCCGTGAGGGGCTCAAAAAATTGAGCAAAATGGAAATGTTAGCTTCAAGAGGTATTTAATGCCTCAAGGCTGCGCTTCCGACATAAAGTACACATATTTTCACGCTAGCAATTTTGGACTTTTTCTCTACTTTTGATTTTTGGTATTTATAGTGTAGGGATTTTTTGTTAGGTGGTTTTGGGCTTGTGTAGGGAACGGCATCAGGGCAATGGGGGAGACAGGTCTGAGGCCACATCTTGAAGTCGCCTCGTGTCTGGAGAGTCTTTGTCCTCGGTCTTCCATTCAGACTCGAAGTCTGAGTATGAGTCCAATGCTGTGCGATCACCTCGGTCGAGGTCTGCTCCAGGAAGTCTGTGACTTCCGGAGGATCTGCAGTCCGAGCTACGGGTGCATGCCAGGGAGGACTGGTACTTGGAGGAATGGGACCGGGACCGGGACCTCGTCCAGTGCTGGGGGCTCTCTCGAGGTTGGTGACACTTAAGGACCGGCTCAATGTCCGGGGAAGCCCTCGATGTCGAGGGTCCCATCATCGGGGTGAAAGAACCGGATGAGCCGGACATAAAGGCATGGCCACGAGGGCAGATATACTGTTCTCCAAGGCCGCCATCCTTGTCTTCATACCAGTTGGCTCTGCAGCCTTCGATGTGGGCACTGAGGGCTTCAGGCTGGGCATTGGTACTAGTGAGGACTCCTTGATGAGGATGGCCTTGGAAGACCGAGGCCGTTCGGTGGGTGCAGACGACTCCTTGTGGGGCAGCTTGGAAGGGCACTCCCGCTGCAACTTCTCAGACTCATGCCTTGGACTGTGGGGCTTGGGGTGGGATTTCCCCTTCTTCCCAGACCCATCCTCCGAGACAGTCTTTGAGGGTTTCTTCTTCTTGCCCTCCATCTCCGGGGATTTCCGCTCAGAGGAACCACAGCCACAGGACTCTGAAGAGGCTCGGGCTTTGCGGGGCACCGAGGTATCGGAGGGGGGCTCTGGAGCACAGTGTCGCTGGAGACTCCGGTGTGAAGTCATGCTTCTGGAAAAATTTCTTCTGCTGCTGATAAAGGCTCTTTAGAGCCTTTGAGGTCATAGTTCTGCAGAGTTCACAGTCGGAGTTGTTATGCTCCAGGCTGAGGCACCAGAAGCAGCAGTCATGCAGATCAGTGAGAAGCATCATTTTGCCACACTGGTCACACTTCTTGAAGCCACTGGAGGCCATCAGAAAAAGGGGGTCCCCACCGCCCAGCAGGGGTCTGAGGCCTTCGGCTGAAAAAGGGCACAAATGCCGGTTCGAGGGACACCTTGATGAAAAATGAGAAAACTTGGTTTGATAGATAGGGCCTTTCAAATTGCCCTTTGATCTGTCACTTACCTGTAACACCTATTTAAGACAATTTTGCCTCCTAACTGGAAGGCCTCTTTGTAAAGGTCACTAGAAACAAGTTTATTTCTTTGTATTCGGAAACTATTTATTCTACTTCTATGCTAAGCTATACTTTGATTTGATTTAAATAAAAAAGCTCTCTAGAAACAAATTTATTTCAGAGACTATTTACTCTAATATATTTGCTATGTTAAGCTATAGTCTGATTTAATTTAAATGAAAACCTCTTTGGTGGTACTAAGACCTGACAGACTCAGCAAAAACACTGAGTTCTAAAATACAGAGATTTATCAGTTTTAACCCAAAGAATTCCCATTTTCCCCCAAGATTTAGAGAATATTCCAGAAGATAAATATTTACAAGTGCAGATGACTTCCCAGCTGCAGCAGTCTCTTTTGGTAGTCCTTTACCACCTTTAAAAAAACAACAAAAAACTTTTTATTGCTTCACAGCCCTTTTTCATTCCTTTGGGACCTTTAAAACAATTTAATTTTCATTTTATATTTTTGGCCCTAAGCCATGCCCCACAACATAATTGCAGCCGAAACAAATACTTAAAAATTTGAAAATTTTCTTTTTAGGTCTCTTTAGCCCTCCTCTTTCTTACTACACCCCAAAATTTTAAATTTTTTAAACTTTAATTTTCATTCATTCTCGGACTGTTTTCATGGAGCTCGGCCCCTTTAAGGCTGGCTCCTCCCCCTAAGACAGTCATTTTCAGGCCTTCAGCATTTCCCGAACACAGAAAAAATGTTAACATTGGGCCACATGACATCTGCCACAGTTTTAGGGCCTTATCCTGCTTCGGGGCCTTTTCCCAGGCCCAAATTTTCATTCCAAGGCCCCCTTTTTAACTCAGGGACAGCCATGTGCGAATGCAGCTTTTCACATGTAGGTACGCAGGCCGGCCCGTCTACAGCCACAAAAATGTGGCCTATCGTGGGCTCATGCCTGCGGCTCTCTCCACAGCCTTTCATTTTGCTCTTATAAAAAACAACGCAGCTGCCGGCTCTCCGAAGCCATGAACAGCCCCAAAACAGCATCCCAGGGAAAATAAGCACTCCAGCTTGAACTTCCAAGGTAAATTTATTATATTTTTATTAGTTACATTATCTTGTAGCAGCAGAGCGCAGACAAACCAATAATACCAGGAGTCTGTTCAGAAGGTCCAAATCATTTATTTGTGCACAAGTCTCAAGCAATCATCAATTCAAAATGGCTGAGCAAAGATTTCTGGCAATACAACAACTTTTATAGACTTTTACTCCATTCTAGGTATAGAAACACATTTCATTGGTCCCGGTACTCTCCCGTACCCCTTCTATTGGTCCCGGTACTGATAAGATTATCCAATTATGTTCCTTCAGTGGGCTCAGCACCTGCTTACCCCCTTCCAGTCCCAATTACAATGGCCAGTTCATCAACTTGTTACTTTCATACTTTCAAGGCCATTGAGCCAATTTGTGCATGTAGGGGAGCAGGGCTCTGTAACTCATCTGTCAGCAGTCCCAATTAAATCCCTTGCAGATGTACTTTTCTTATCAGTAACTTTTAAACATATTTTTCTGTATTTTTCCATCTTCCAGTTCTGCTTGTCTAAGCTAATTCAATACTTTTACTGAGTTCTAATCCTACAATAGCAGCATGTTGGGGGATGTGTAATTCCTATGAGCCTCTTCACAGGCTTCATTTACAGGTCAAGCTAGTTAGGCCTGCCTGCTTATGTCAGACACTGTGGATCACAGGCCTACACCTGCCACATTCCCCCCTTTGATTAATCTCACCCTATTACTTAATAAGGTGTGAGAATTAAATCACCTTAAAATAGTCACATCATGATTGAAGGATTTCGACTAGGACTGGCTTTATATAGGGCCATTATTTTAGTTGCGGTCTTCCGCTCTACTGTACTATCAATAGCATTATGAATAGAACGCATACAACATGGGATTAAACATGGTAATAAGAAAATAACAACAACAAGGATTAGTACCAATATAATGAAAGTTTTAAATCCTCCCAGCCATGAGAAAAGGTTAGCAAACCAGTTAGGGAATTTCAATGAGTGCCAAGTTTGCACTGGCACATAAGCATGTCTTTGCATATCTTTAGCAATTTCTTCAACTACTTGACCCTTATCATCTATTTTTAAACAGCAATTGGTTAAATTCAGTTTACCACATACTCCTCCTTCAGCTGCTAACAAATAATCAAGTGCTAAGCGATTCTGATATATAGCAGTGCGCATCTGAGTACTTTGTCTAGCTAAAAGTGTAAGAGCTTGACTAGTTTCATTGGTTATTATCTCAACTACGGCTTGTAAGCGAATAATACGATTAATCATATAGACTGGGGTTCGATATCCATACATTCCATCATCATTCCAAGTGGCAGGCCCATAATATTCAATGATTCTTTCTGGTGGCCAATCATCACCCTGCCACTTCTCCCACTTGCCTACCTGGAGGGGTGATCTCTTCTGTCTCAAGGCTCTTTTGTGTCGGTGGGTAGTGTATACTGGGTATCCTAATTGTTCTCCATGTTCAGTGTTTAAAAGAAAGAAAGAAGGTCTGATGGTTCCTAAGACACATGCTCCTCCCCATTGTGGCGGGAGTTGTGCATACGCTCGGTTTCCACAGATCCAATATAGGCCAGGTGGGGCTTGCCAGGCATGGTTTTTGGCAAGATTAGTCCATAAATCAGCAAGTTCAGGAAATCTGGCTAATGGGTTTGGAGGTTCAGGGTTTTGACTTCCTGACCACCATGACGTCTTTTTGGTCGTGGCATTATAGAATTTCTGGCTAAGACAGACCAGCTGTCCTACCTGTTGGGTGAACTGAGGTCCAGTTCTGGTATAGCAAAGACGTCCAACAATTGAGTGCGCTAACACCCATTCGCTAGTAGTCTTGTGTAATTCAGTCTGATTGTAAGTTAGAGAATAATTTAATTCTTGGGCTTCCCATGGCCACTGGTCTCCCATTTGGGTTCCGCCACAGAAATAGCAATTTGAGATTTTAAGACTAGATACTACTGCTCCCGCTAATTCTAAAAATAAATTCTGAGAAGGATGAGGGATTTCAAACTTATTTACATGCATGGCCTCATAGAAGGTATTGTGGATATGATATTTAGATGACTTGTGGGCTTGGGTATTCAATCGGATATACACAATGGTTCCTGGATCTATTGCTCCACCAGCAATATGTAAACCAAACTTGTATCCTTGCTTCCATGCATTGGGATTGTGTATGCGTAAGTGTAAGGGGTTACAAGCATCTTTCTGACATTTATCATTTGTCGTTGACTTGGTTAAAGTGGCCATCCGTTTATCTATCTTTTCGTCAACTATACCATTATTCCATGTAGCATAAAAAACACATTCCCAGTTAGGGCAATAGTAATCTGCTGCTGGGGCAGTACTATCGCCTGGTTCCTTTTTACCTGTACACTTTCTCCATCCTGTGGCACCTTCTGGGCACATATACTTATGGTCATTTCGATACGCTTTTTCCCAAGTACCACAGGTGGAATGACTATCTCTGTTTATGACATTACATGCATCGAAATCCAAAACAACAGGTCTAGTAATGTCTTTAAGTGGTGGTGTAGCAGCTATTATAGGTCCATCTGCATCCTTCCATCGTATTTCCAACGTGTAATAGGATGGATTCTGATGCGGATTATAGCATACTCTGGATTTACCATTTGTGCAAACATTTAGTTCAGTGGTGTTATAAATACACCGAGTCACTTTTCCAGTGCAGGTATAATAAGAATGGTAAATCAAAGTCTGAGTTACTTTTAGTCCAGTTCGAGTAGAAGTAATGCAAGCAGTGCATGGAGGTAAAGCATAAGTCAGTTCAAGACCTCCAAAGCAGGCAACCAGGGCAAAGCAAAAGTAAAGATACATGTTGATTGGAGTTCTTCTGAATCCTCAGCTTGCAGATCTTGACCACGACGTTCTTTTCTTCGTCCCGTTCGCTAATGAAGCAATTCAACGGGTGTTGAGTGTTGATTGAAGATTCTCAAGTTGTCCATCACACATCAACCAACTTAGCAATTTCAGTTGGTTTTTGAAGTATGGTTCAATATAGTATCAAAGTAGTGTGCAAAATCGCACGCAAATTGGGTTCGTTGAAACAAAACTGTTGCTGCATGGAAAAACAGCAATCCTCTTCGAAAGACTTGGCTACTGCAAGGCACTGTGACAAAGTGTCTAAGTTGCTGGTTGCCGTCTCAGAGTAACTCGCAAAGGTGCATCAAGATGCTGCTCTGCTGTCCACTGCTCAGGTTCAGGATCAGCGGCGGGCTTGACACTGCTGTGGTGGATCCAGGCGTCGATCTCTGCTACCTTTACTGCAGTTGGGGTAGACAGGATGACGGTGTACGGTCCCTTCCAATGGGGTTCCAACGGTGTCTTCTTCCAATCTTTGATCCACACCGAGGTACCAGGCTGATAGGGATGCAGAGGTTCTGTCAAGTTGATAGGCAACTGGTCTTGGATCCACGCATGGAGAGTCTGCAGAACAAAACTAAGAGCTAGGAGTTCTTGCCTGGTTACTTCTGAACCAATTTGGGCTAGACTTCCTTTAATTCCCTGCACTATTGGTGGGGGTTTACCATACAGAACTTCAAAAGGGGAAAATCCTGTTGATTTTACAGGAGCTGAGCGTATTCTGAGTAAAGCTATTGGGAGCACTTGGGGCCATTTCAAGTGTGTCTCCTGACAAAGCTTAGACATTTTGGCTTTTAGGGTACGATTCATTCGCTCAACTTTCCCTGAACTCTGGGGTCTATATGCAGTGTGGAGTTTCCATTGTATCTGCAAAGCTTTTGCTAACTGTTGAGTAACCTGGGAGACAAATGAGGGTCCATTGTCTGACCCTATTACTGCTGGAATTCCAAACCTAGGGACAATCTCTCTCATCAAAACTTTGGTAACTTCTCGGGCTTTCTCAGTTCTGGTTGGGAAGGCTTCTACCCACCCAGAGAAAGTACAGACTAATACTAATAGGTAATGGTATCCATTGGCTTTTGGCATTTCGGTAAAATCAATTTGGAGGTTGTGCATGGGGGTTACACCTCCTGACTGAACTCGGGGTGCCGTTATAAGGCCTTGCTTGGCATTATTTTTGGCACAAGTTAGACATTGACGTGTTACTGAAGCTGATATAGTTGTCAATAAAGTAATGTAAAAATGTGGTCTGAGTGCTTTTTCCATAGCACTTTTCCCATAGTGGGTGGCTTCGTGAAAGGCTTTGACAAAAGATGGTCCTAACAGTTCAGGAATTACTATTCGTCCAGGGGGTTGACTGCCCTCTGCTGGTGGCAGCTCAATCCATCCATCTTTCAGTACTCCATCTTCTTTGTTACAATAGTAATCTAATTCTTGGGTGGTATTTATTTTATTTATATTTTATTTATTACAGTTTCTTATATACCGCGCTATTTAGAATCAGCGCGGTTTACATCATAACAAAACGACCATAACGACAAACTGTCAGGTTTTACATTGAACAGGAGTACAAACTTGGATAACTGGGTTAACTATATCGTGGTGTCCATAAATTCAGAGGTACTGGAAACAATGCTGCTTGCATTGGCATAGCTTGTGGTGTAATCTGTCCCGTCATAGCTGCTTGTCGTGCTGAGGCATCTGCAAACCTATTTCCTCGGGCAACTTCTCCTTTTCCTGCTTGATGTCCTCTGCAGTGCATGACAGCTACACGTGTTGGAGCCCAAACTGCATCAAGTAACATCAGTATCTCGGGACCATACTTGACTGACTTTCCTCCGGATGTGATGAGCCCTCGTTCTTTATAGAGAGCTCCATGGGCATGTAGAGTAGTGAAGGCATATTTGGAATCTGTATATACATTTAGCACAAGTTTTGCTCCTAATAATAATGCTCTGGTGAGTGCTATCAATTCGGCTTTCTGAGCTGATGTGCCTGAGGCTAAAGCTGATGATTCAACTACTTCGTGTTGAGTGACGACTGCATACCCAGCACAGCGTCGTCCATCAAGGATGAGACTGCTTCCATCAACATAATAGATTTGGTCAGGATTGTCTATGGGCACATCTGTCAAGTCAGGTCGACTGGAGAACACAGTGTCCATGACTTCGATACAGTCATGTTCTGGGAGTTCTTCACTAATGGGTATCAAGGTGGCTGGATTCAAGGCGTGACTCACTTCTAATTGTATCTGTGGGTTTTCACATAACATGCTCTGGTATTTCAACATTCGGGAATTGGTGAGCCAATAATTTGCTTTTTGTTCCATAAGGGCAAGGACTGCATGTGGCACAGTGACTCGTATGTTCTGTCCTAATGTGAGCTTGTCCGCTTCACTTACTAGTACTGCTGTAGCTGCGACTGCTCTCAGGCAGGGTGGCCACCCTTTGGCCACGGTGTCCAACTGTTTCAATAGATATGCTACAGGTCGCTCCCAATTTCCCAATTTCTGAGTCAACATGCCTAAGGCATTTCCCTGTGCTTCATGTACAAACAAGTGGAAAGGCTTGTGAACATCTGGTAGTCCAAGTGCTGGTGATGACATCAATTCTTCCTTTAACTTCTTGAAGGCTGTATCCTGCTCAAGTCCCCACTCCAGTGGCGACTTTTCTTCTCCTTTTGTGGCTTCATATAATGGTTTGGCAATTTGGGCGAAGTTGGGTATCCAGATTCGGCAATATCCTGCCGCTCCCAGAAAGGCTCTGACTTGCTTTCTGGTTGTTGGGGTTGGTATTCTACATACTGCTTCTTTTCTTTCTCTGCCTAATCTTCGGCTTCCTTGGGTTATACGAAAGCCCAAGTATTTCACTTCTTTTTGGCATAGTTGTGCTTTTGCTCTGGAATCTTTGTATCCAGCTTCATCTAGTAACTGCAAGAGATCTTTGGTGGCTTGTATACATTCACTTTCTGATACGGCAGCTATCAGCAGATCGTCCACGTATTGGAGAAGCACTCTCTTCCCCGGGGCCACTGGATAACTTGAAAGGTCTTGATTTAATGCAGCACTAAAGATGGTAGGCGAATTCTTGAATCCTTGGGGTAATCGTGTCCAGGTGAGTTGGCCCCCTCTTCCAGAGATGGGATCCTGCCATTCGAATGCAAACAATATTTGACTTACAGGGGCTAATCTTATGCAAAAGAATGCATCTTTTAGATCTAGTACAGTGAAATGGGTAGCTTCAGCAGGTATCAGTCCTAGAAGAGTGTAAGGATTGGGTACAACTGGATGTATAGTTTCAACTGCATCATTCACTCTCCTTAGGTCTTGCACTGGGCGGTAATCATCTGTCCCAGGTTTCTTTACTGGCAAAAGTGGAGTGTTCCATGGGGATTGACATACTTTTAGTAGGCCATATTCGAGCAATCTTTGTAAGTGGCGATGAATGCCTTCAATTGCAGCTCTTGGGAGAGGGTACTGTTTGACGTGTACTGGTGTAGCACTAGGCTTAAGGGTTACAATTACTGGAGCTATATGCTTGGCTAGGCCTGGAGGACTGCCTTCTGCCCATACTCCAGGTGGTGCATGAATGTTCTTTAAAGTTTGTTCAAAATGGGTGTCTTGGACAGAGTCATCAATGTAATACCTCCATTCTTCTTCTCGGGGAACTGTCAGCAGCATTATTCCTGCTGGTTTGGCTTGGGGATTTACTGTCATTTGCATTTCTCCTTTTTCAGAGAAAGATATTTGTGCTTGAAGCTTGGCTAACATATCTCGTCCCAGTAGTGGCACTGGGCATTCGGGCATATAAAGGAATTGATGAGTTATTTGCTGTCCTCCTAGACTGCATATACGGTTCTGAAGAAAAGATTTTGTAGCTCTGGCACCAGTTGCTCCTATGATGGTGACTGCTTTTGTAGAAAATGGGGCTATCTTTTTGTCTATTACTGAATGTTCTGCTCCAGTATCAACCATAAAGTTCATAACTTGGTCTCCTATTTGTATTCCGACCATAGGCTCCTGGAGACCTAAAGCAAACTCGGAGCCCGGTCTGTCCTAGTCCACATCATTTTCGTCATGGATTGCAGTGATCAATGCTTGGATGGCTCCTCCTCTTTCTCTCTAGAATTGTTCTCGATTGGCTCCTCCGCGGTTTCGGGGACGGCCTCGTCTTTCTTCTCGCCACTGATGATCATTTTCATCATCTTGCTGGGCGTCTTCGAGTTGCGGGCATGCATCTCTCCAATGTCCTTCTTCTCTGCAATAGGCGCATTGGTTCACGCCTAGCTGCTGGGACCGGCCTCCACCTCGGCCCCGCCCCCTTCCTCTGCTCCGTCGACTAGGGATACCTCCCCTTTTCTGTTCAACTATGGCCGCAGCCAAAAAATCAGCTTTCTTCTTCATCTTTCTATCACATTCTCTCTGCCTTTCATTATCACGATTCACATATACTTTATGAGCGACTTCCAGTAACTGCGTTGTATTCATGCCCGCAAACCCTTCTAATTTTGTAATTTACGTCTGATGTCTGGTTGAGACTGGTTTACAAAAGCAGAATTCACCATACATAAACTTCCTGATGCCTCGGGATCATAGGGAGTATACATTCTGTATGCTTCAGTTAATCTTTCATGAAATTCTGCGGGGCTCTCATCTACACCTTCCTGCAACTTTGGAAAGGTTCATAGCTTTCTGGCCCCCCCTTTTCAGACCTTGTAAAAAGCCTTGGCGAAAACGGGCTAGGGCTGTGGATCCTTGCTCTGTATTTGGATCCCATCGGGGGTCTTCATTCGGAAATTCTCTCTGAGCCGCTTCCCGATGGTCTATTCTGTTCATCCCCGGTCCCGGAGCTACAGGGTTATCTGCCATCCACTCAATAGCTGCTTTTCTAATTCGTGCTCGCTCCTCCGTTGTGAATAGAGTGGTCAGGAGCTGGCGGCAATCTGCCCAAGTGGGTTGGTGGGTTTCCATAATAGTAGTTACTAATTCTGTAAGTTCCTGGGGCTTATTAGTATAGGAGGCATAATGCGACCTCCAATTTAACAAATCAGTTGTAGAGAAAGGGATATACACATAACTTAGGGGTCCCGCTACCACCTCATCATTATCATTCTTTACGGGCACTCCCGGGACTTGCCGTAAGGGCATCATCTTGGCAGTAGATATCTTTTGGGATCTAAGGGATATTTTCGTAACTGTCTTATCAGGGGTCACTTTCTTCTTCTCTACATGTTTCACTTTGGATGTACTTGTTGCTGGCTTACTAGTGCTGGCAACCAGTTTTATACTGTCAGCATCGCTTAGGGAATTTTCAGTTTCTAATTGCTCTGCTTCTGTATCTGACTCTCCTTTTTCTGTTTCAGACGATTCACCTTCCTGTAAAGAGGATTCATCTTCCTGCTCTTCGGTTGATAGCTCTGGGGTTGGGTCCCGCCTCGGCTGTCTCGGGGTTTCTGGGGCGGGACGCCGGGCAGCCCTTACTGGACCTGGGGTTCGAGGCTGTCGGGGAATTATTTCTGGGGAATCAGGATCTACCAGGATGGGCTTCTTCTTATCCTGCCCTTTTGTTCTAGGCTGTTCTGTTTTCTGACTATAATCTGTCTTAGCTAACATTATCCTGCACTGTTCTTCATAACAGCGCTGCGCCCAAAGGGGCGGATCTTCACAAATACTTAACCAGGAATCTATATAGGGGTACTGATCGGGGTGCGCTATCCGCACTCTACGGTGTACTAACTGGATAATTTCTACATTAAAAGTTCCCTCTCGGGGCCAGGTGGGGTCTAAGTCAGGCCACTCCCTAGTACACAAAATCTGTAAACGGGCTGCTGTCATTTTAATACCATAATCTCCAGAATATCCCTCTTTAAAGTGAGTGATCATACATTCTAATGGAGTGTTCCTAGTAGACCCCGCCCCTCCCATTTCGATGTGTGCGCGCAACAACAGACAAAAGGGAAAAGGAGGGCGGACCGTGGGTAAGGGGTCCTCAAGGCCCTGGAAACGTATAAGGAGAACAAATAACAAGACAAGACGACAATCGCTTCCCCCTTTTCGCGACCTGAACGCGGTCGCCCGGTCAGGAAATGCGCTACTCAGGGGTCCGCCTTCACTTGGTCCGTGCTGCCAGACCTCTCATCCACACTTCATTCACACAATCTTGCTAGCAACGCATCCCAGAATGCATTCGTTTCTATCTATTCTGACTAGTCTTATTCAATTTCCAAAATACAAAAAGATGGGGGTTTCGCCCTGCGAATACTCATGCGGGGTTACTCGGCCCGTCTTTGAGAGGTGATCAGGCTCTCTTACCAATTTCCAATTTCTCGAGATTACAAATTCCAAGTTCCAAGTTCCAATGGCAGTACTGCTCTTTCTATATCTGTCTAGACAACAAATCAAAACTATACTCACCGGATCCGGTCCTCAAACTTCCCAAGCAGGCGCATGAGTTGGACCTCGGACTCCCCTCACTCGGGTTCGAGGCGTTGGCTCCAGCCGGGCTCGGCACCCGCCGAGGTCCGACCAGCTCCCTCCGATGCAAGAGGACCGGCGGCGCCAGGGAGTAGCCCCCGTCGGAAGGGCGCGATCCCGGCAGGACCAAGCCTATAGAGGCGGAAAGTCGTGGTATATTGCCCTATATACACTCTGATTCCACAACTTCCCGGCCAACACACCAAGAATATGTAGCAGCAGAGCACAGACAAACCAATAATACCAGGAGTCTGTTCAGAAGGTCCAAATCATTTATTTGTGCACAAGTCTCAAGCAATCATCAATTCAAAATGGCTGAGCAAAGATTTCTGGCAATACAACAACTTTTATAGACTTTTACTCCATTCTAGGTATAGAAACACATTTCATTGGTCCCGGTACTCTCCCGTACCTCCCGTACCCCTTCTATTGGTCCCGGTACTGATAAGATTATCCAATTATGTTCCTTCAGTGGGCTCAGCACCTGCTTACCCCCCTTCCAGTCCCAATTACAATGGCCAGTTCATCAACTTGTTACTTTCATACTTTCAAGGCCATTGAGCCAATTTGTGCATGTAGGGGAGCAGGGCTCTGTAACTCATCTGTCAGCAGTCCCAATTAAATCCCTTGCAGATGTACTTTTCTTATCAGTAACTTTTAAACATATTTTTCTGCATTTTTCCATCTTCCAGTTCTGCTTGTCTAAGCTAATTCAATACTTTTACTGAGTTCTAATCCTACAATAGCAGCATGTTGGGGGATGTGTAATTCCTATGAGCCTCTTCACAGGCTTCATTTACAGGTCAAGCTAGTTAGGCCTGCCTGCTTATGTCAGACACTGTGGATCACAGGCCTACACCTGCCACAATCTCATCTGGTTACACTAGACCTTCTCCTCTTCTGGCTCTGAAAGGATGCAGTGATAATATGCCCAACTCATAGAGGAACTGGAACACATGAGATTTTATGGCCTCCTGCTTGAAGGGAATCCCCTACTTTGGATTCCACTGAAGCAAAGGCCAAGGATGGACCTTCACCACTGCATATCCATTCCCTAGCTCAGGAATGCGAGCAGCTATGCAACAAAACGTTGTTGTTGTTGTTAAGTGCCGTCGAGTCGGAGTCGACTCATGGCGACCCTCTGGATAGCTATCCTAAATTGTGTTCGCTCTTCAGTCAGGCGGCTCATTGTTGACAGTCTGGTACCCGTAGCTGCAACAAAACGTTAGGAGCCAAAAAAGGGCCTAAGCCTATCCGGACACCGTTCATTCATGAGAGGCAGTGCTAACCATGAGCAGTGCTACAAGCATCGGGCTCATAATCAAACCAGCCTCAGCTGAAGTCTAGCAAACAAAATGGTGCAACAACCACACTCCTCTGCTTAGCCATTAAGTTATTTGCGGAACATTTCCTACTTTTTTTTTTTCATTAATAAAAACTAATCATTTTGTCCTGCCCCAGGCATGCCAACTGCAGCGACGCTCGCTTTTCTCTCCTTTTTTTTGTTTTTGTTTTCATTATGCTGTACTTAGGCCAGTCAAAGGCAAAAGGAAGTCATCCCCACCTAAAGACCCACCATTACACAGCTGTTCCTGCCTGAAGGCTGCCATTACCTAATCCTGAGGAACAAACCAACCCAGGCCGCTAATATAGTGGACTTACTCCGTTGGCTCCACACTGCCAAACATAGGCCCTTGCCTCTGAAGAAAACCGACAGCTAACATCATCAAAGCTGAGGCTCTCTCATCCAGCCAGTCACGAAATACCGGCCCCATGTACTGCAACGAGGCATGCTCCATGCCTTCCTTATCACCAGAAAGGTTGTGAGCCGCGCTAGCCAAGCTCAAACTGGGAGGTCCCAAATGCTGCTCTCAAGGTGGACTCCCCCCTGTACTGTCCGTTGTCAAGCAGGAGGGTCCCTCGCGCTGGCCGCTCTTAAGCTGGAAGCCACTGTGTCCTGGGAAAAACTCCACGCCGGCCGCACCCAAGCCACAAAGGCCTTCATGTCGACCACTCTCAAGCCAGGCACCTCCTGTGTCAGCCATGCTCAAGCCGGGAGGCATTTCATGCCAGCCGCATTCAAGTGCGCTGCCCCGGCTACACGCCAGATTTTCTTTTCTTACTTCACTCTGCTGGCTCAAATTCCTATCATGGCGCCAGGGGGGGTGGGGCAGGGGGGAGGGACCGGTATCCCTGGGTTTATACCCTAAGCAATGTTCCCTCTAATTTTCTGTAGGCTGTGTGCGCATAAAATATCAGCTGTGTGCAGCTTTTGAAGGAAGGTTAAATTTTTGTGTGCCACATAACGACACTCGGCGTTATATACTTTAAAATTTGACTACACATCAGAATACAGTATGTACACCACATTGATTGCACTAGAAAACATTGTAGAACTTGTGAAAACCATAAATACATAACAACTTTTAAATTTTAAGACGTCTGTGTTGTTTTCTATCAGAATCAGAACCGTAATTTTTGTGCGCTCTGTTGTAAAGTATGTGTGCTCGCTCAGCGAGGTATGTGCGTGCGCACACGCGCACAGCTTAGAGGGAACAGTGACCCTAAGCTCTTCTGGTTGTAAAAGAAACCCATGCATACCTAGGCACCACCACTGCTAGCTGTGCCACAACCAGATCCCAAACATTAAAGCCACTTCCGGCCTGTTCTTCCAGGAAATAGCGCTATCGGGGAGGGTCCTGGCCTGCTGGGTGTGACACCTCAGGTCTGCTTCCTCAGGCCTTCAGCAGAGCTAAGCCAGGCACAGGGAGACACCACTGTATGGCCTGCTCAGTGCTGAATTCACCCAATACTAATAAGTAATCTATCAATCTTTTTTTTAAGGGACCTGGTACTACCAGGTTCTGCACCACGGGGTCTTCTGCTGGCTATGGCTGACTTATGCCCCTGAACACCTTGTCATCTTCAATGCAGCTCAATTGCACAGGCTAAGATACCTCCATTTGCTGGAAACTGAGAAATACTGGTTGGAGAAGATCTGCACAGGACTCTTATGTGGTGACATCATTAAACCAATTTGTTCTCTGTCTCCATCTGCTGGTAGGAGTGCATAATCCACACGTCTGGACTGGAGGGATGATGAGGAAAATCATCATCAGAGTTAAGAACAGTTTGGCTAGAGCCCATAGTTGAAAGAACACACTGATGGTTCTTTCTGTTTTCTGGCTATTTCTGTTTATTTGTTTATTCAGCGCTTGATTTACTGCCAAGAGCCAATACTAGGGAGGAGTGGTCTAATAGGAGGGAGGAGTGGTCTAGTGGTTAGGACAAGGTACTTCAGGCTGGAGGGCCGGGGGTTCAAGTCCCACCTGGGGACAGCAATCTCAGGCCGGAGGGACTGGGATTTCTAGTCCTATAGGCACTCCTTGTGGTCTTGGGCAAGCCACTTAACCCTCCACTGCCCATGTTCCCTGTAAGTATTAGTGTATGTGTCTCATATCCCCTCGTGTTAAATGTATCCCCCAATTGACCGCTTTGACCCGGTGAAAAGCGGGATATAAATACAGCTAAATAAATAAGAGCCAAAGACTGTCACAGTGGTTTTACTTTAACTGCAGCTGCCCTTTGTTGCCCTCCTAGAAGATGTCATCCTAGCCGACAGTCTAATTTGCCTAATGGTTAGGCTGCCTGGTAGAAGCAGTGACTGTGCTGGTGACTATCTGCAATTCAGTAGTTCTGAATGCAAACATATTGTAGCAATAATATCCACTGACTAAATGGATAGACATATAAGTGCTGTTTCCACCTTCACCCCTTCCAACTACTGGCCCCTCATTATACTGTCCAACTCTGACCGGCAAGCATGTAACTCATGAGCATCAAGCCCTAAATAGATAAAAGATATTACTTGTAAGTCACACTGCATACAGAGCTGTGGTATTATTTATTTGTACTTGGGAATTGCATGGATTGTTTTCGTAGCCTTGGCCACAACTATCAGGTATAGACGTTACATTCCCAGTTGCTGTACACTTACACCTGTTCTTAAAGATTTGCCCTTCAGTAGCCAGCAATGAAAGTTTAGGACTTGACAACTAGTTTTTCTGCAAATTTCACATTTGTTCTAATTTAACAATGTGGGCATGTAATGTTTTCTGCTGAATAAGATAAAAATGGATTATAAAACCTTCCAAACACACTACCAATCAAGTGTCATAAAAGCACTTTAAGGCCTGTGGCAAAGTACAGGAATAAACTGAGAAGCCCATGCAATCAGAAACCTCACTGCAATGAAAGATTTTTGTGTTCTGCTGCAGGAAAGTAAAGCTCTTTGGGTAATAAATCTTTGAAAGTGTGGCCACAGAATATTGAAGGCATTTTTCAAAGCCATGTCCTTAGTAAATCAGAGCCCTCTGGGTGGATATAGGCATGTTGCAAACTGCCCAGCTACTGTGCATGTAAAGCGTAGTTACTCACCTGTAACAGGTGATCTCTGGGAACAGCAGGAATCAATCTTCACATATGGGTGACATTGGCACTGACATGGGAATACTCCCCAGCATTCAATAGGAAAGCCTCTGGGAGCATTCCTCCACACCTGCGTGGTTGCCTTCCCGCCTTAGCTCCTACTCTCCTCAGTCAGGTGTATAGCGGAGACAAAATAATAATAAAAAGAAAAAATGCAATAACTTGAAGGGGAGGTGGGCGGGTTGTGAAGACTGATTCATGCTGTTCCCGGAGATCATCTGTTACAGGTGAGTAACTACGATATCTCCAGGAATAAGCAAGGAAGCCGGTCTTCACATATGGGACTCCCTAGCCTCAGACTGATGAGCAAGAGAAGAGTACCGGCACAACTAGAGGTTGCAACAAGGATCAACAGACTAAGCTCATTAGGAACACCCGTCATGAGGTAGGGCAGAGGGCAAGTTGTCTAAATTTGAAAAAGATTACATAGAACAGATTGACCAAATTGAGCATCACTTCTGGAGTCCTTGTCCAGGCAATAGTGCGCTGCAAAGGTATGAAGTGAAGACCAGGTAGCTGCTTAACAGATTTCAGAAATAGAGACAGAATGGAGGCTAGCTACAGTGATAGCTATGGCTCGGACATTATGGGCAGTGACATGGTGTTGAAAAGATAGACCAGCTTGCGGGGAAGTAAAAGATATGCAGTCTGCTAGCCAGTTCGAAATTGCTCTCCTAGAGACTGGTAGCCCCAAATAACTGATGAGCCTTAGTACGGCCTGATAGAATGGCAATGCTCTTTTACAATCAAGAGTATGCAATTTCACCTCAGCCGGGGAGGTATGAGGCCTTGGAAAGAACGATGGTAGTGAGATGCATTAGTTCAGGTAGAAGGAGGTGACGACTTTCGGTAAGAACCTAGGATGTGTCCGAAGGACTACCTTGTCATGGTGGAATGTGGTATATGGAGTATAGTCCACCAAGGCTTGCAGTTCACTGACCCTACGAGCGGAGGTGACTGCAATGAGAAAAATGACTTTCCATGTTAAGAACTTCAAAGAGGCTGATGTCATGAATTCAAAAGGATTATGCATGAGCCATACAAGAACAACATTTGAATCCCATGGTGTGGGTGGTGGGCGGAAAGGCAGTTTTGGTCAGAAGACCCCTCATGAATCTAGCCACCAAAGGATGTGTCTAGATCGGCTTGTTTTCCAACATATGGTGAGAGGCCGCAATGGCACACAAATGTACCCTTACAGAATTGGTCTTGAGACAAGAAGATAATAAGTGGAGCAGTTATAGAAGTAGATCTGGGACTGAACGTGTGTAAGGATCTAGTGTTTTCTGTGAACATCAAATGGTGAATCTGCTCCACTTGAAAGCATAAGAGTGTCTGGTGGAATCTTTTCTGGAAGATAGGAGAACCTGTAAAACCTCCTCTTGGAGTCCTAGTTGTGAGAGGACCACCCTCTCAGCAGCCAGGCCGTCAAGTAAAGTGTCTTGAGTTTGGAGTGCAGGAGGGTCCCCTGTTCCTGAGAGAGAAGGTTGGGAAAGTAACCGAGGTTGAGGGGAGGCTTCCAAACAAGTTGAAGAAGTAGGGGAAACCAGGGTTGTCTGGGCCAGTAAGGGGCAATGAGGATCATCATTCCCCTGTTGGCTCATAGTTTGAATAGTGTCTTTGCTAAGAGGGGGAGAGGAGGAAAAGCATAGAGGCGATGCTATCCCTAATGAAGGAGCTCTCCCTATGAGGGGAAGGGATCCTGGAGCAAAACCAAGGTAGTTAAGCATTTACAGGAGAAGCAAAGAAGTTGATTATAGGCATCCCCCAAAGCTGGAACAAGTGTTGAGCTACTTGAGGTTCCAGCCTCCACTCATGTGGATAGAGGATGTGACTCAGTCTGTCAGCTAAGGAATTCTCTGTTCCTGGAAGATACACTGCATGAAGGTGAATCTCCTGAGAAATTGCCCATTTCCACAAGTGGATGGCCTCCGTGCTTAAGGGGAGAGAGCCCGTTCCTCTCTGTTTATTTATATAAAACATGTCTACCTGGTTGTCCATCTGAATGAGGACTGAGCGGCTCCTGAGATGGCCAGAGAAGACCTGGATGGCATTGAAGATTGCTCGGAGTATGAGGAGATTGATATGTAGGAGATTCTCTTGAAAAGTCCATAGGCCCTGGGTCATAAGGCCATTTAGGTGACCCCCCCCCCCCCCTCAACCTAGCTTTGATGCATCAGTCGTCAAGGTACCTGTTGGAAAAGTAACCCTATAAGGAGGCTGTGCAATTTGCTCCACCACGGCAGTGCTGATCTCATCTGAGGGGTGATGGTGATGAAGTCTGAGAGGTGGTCTGTGGACTGCTTTCTCTGCTGTGAGAGAGTCCATTGTGCTAGTCTCATGTTGAGATGAGCATATGGAATGACATGGACTGTGGAGTCATGTGGCCTAGGAATGTTTTGGCCATTATTGACTCCTGTTATTGGATCTTTGATGCCAAGGACATTAGTTTTAGAAACCCCCAATACGCTCACTATTATCAATATGAAACTTAAAGCTTCTTTTTACTATCTCTTGTGGCCTTCTCCAAGCATCCAAATTGCAATTGAAATTCGCTGAAGGTCTCAGGCTTTTATGGCACGCATTTTCAGACTTACAGTACGTCCAGCATCAGTGCCTGATAGCATCAACGACCTTTCTGCGAAAAATATCCAGTGATTAAGAAAGCGGGAGTGTGAAGAATGGTATTGGGATTTACCGTATGAGTTTAAGATAACGTCCCTGAGAAACGTGTGCAGCATCGTTCTTATATGTGCAAAAAAAATAGAAAACAGTGATCCCCTGATGAAACAGTAATGGTGAAACGCTAGTGCAGCGTCCGGGGAAGGCGTTGGGATCTGAAAGCATGAGGGAGCACAAAGAAACAGTTTAAGATATGAAGCTAAGTATTCCCCAATGGTTGGACCTCAGCTGTTAGTGAAAATATTGAATTGAAGCACTGATAGTTTTATTTTTTGAAAAACGAGGAATGAGGAACTAGCTCTATCCGCTTTCTTAATCACTGGATATTTTTCGCACTATTTTTGATAATAGTGAGCATATTGGGGGTTTCTATTACTAGTTAGCAATCGCTCAGAGAAAGACCGTAATTTATTGTTTAAGGACATTAGTTTGGCATGTATGTCATCTGGCAGAAATGCTCGAGCTTGGATCATGTCTAGTTGAGCTCCTACGAACTCTAGGTCTTGAGTTCAAGTGAGGTGTGATTTTGGATAATTTATGGCAAAACCTAACTCCTGTAGGACATGGATAGTCTGTTTGAGGGCAGTAGTGACTTCCATAATAGTATCTGCCCCTTAGCAACCAATCGTCTAAGTAGGGGAACAGAAAGATCTCCAAAGTTTGAAGATAGGCTGCCAGCACAGCTAGGCACTTTGTGAAAACTCTGGGTGCCAAAGTCAAACCAAAAGGAAGGACTCAATATTGGTAATGATTGTTCCGAACTACAAATCTGTGGAACTTTCTGTAATCTGGATGGATGAGTATGTCAGTATAATCATCCTTTAGGTCTAAGGAGCAAAGTCAATCATTTAGTTAGAGGTAAGGAAGAAGAGTACCCAGAGAAACCATCTTGAACTTTTCCTTAATAAGGAATTTGTTGAGGTTTCAGAGATCTAGTATAGGCCTGTGGCTTCCCATCTTCTTTGGGATAAGAAAATATCGGGAGTAGAAGCCAAGGTCTTGTTGAGAAAGAGGCACTTACTCTATTGTAGAGAGTATCAAGCCTCTTGGTGACTGCAGGAGTTGATATAGGAGATTCCCACATCCTACCCATCAAATTTCTCAAGATGTTATGCACTGGGAGGGTTGCAGCCTCCTTTGGTGCCGATGGATACTGTAGAATGTGCAGCTCCTCTGCCCTGTGTTCTGGCTCCATAGCCACAGAGGGATAAAAAAACAGCAGGTGTGCTGACAGGTGTCAAAGCCACTTTTATTCAGACAACCCCAGACTGCTTTTTTATTTGCTTTCCTCTTGGTTTTATGCGTACTCAATTTTTTTTTATCACACACTGTTTGTTTGGTTCTCCTAGTCATTTTAAGCTGTACATGTCTATAATTCACCTTTGTGATCGGATCCCTTTAGTTCTTTTTAGTTTTAGAAAGTTGTTATTATTGATCAACCGTATAGGTTGTTTTTAATCCGCATCGGTTTTATTTTCAAGCTTTGTGTCTGCAATTCACTCTGTACGACCAGATCTTGAAGTTCTCTAGAGGTTTATAAGTCTACCCTAGAGGGCGTCTTTAATCTGCACTGTTTTTAATTGGGTGGCTTGGTCTGACAGCAACTGTGACGGTGTCTGCTGAAGACAAGACGTTTCCTAAATATCAAATTCTTAGCTTGTCTCCGCAGCTTTTACATGTCTAGTGCAGGATTTGGATTATAAGAAAGCAAAGCACTGTTTATCAAGTATCTTATACATACATCTTCTCAATGTTTGGGCACCATTACAGTATATGACTAGTCCCATATCCGGCTTTGATTCCTCACCAGAAACGACCAGTATGATTGCACTTCAAAAAGATGATTTTTTTCCTTTCCTTTTCTGACACATTAAGGGTCACCCAAGTGTGCCAAAATGAGACAATACAGACACAAAGGGTCAGACTCATGTTAGCAGGTATTCGGTATGATGTCAGCACTCTTGCCAGCTTGCACTTGGGACCTCAGTATTGGCGCAAATTGGTGTCTTTAAATAAAGTCATTCTGAGAATTGCACTTTCAATGCTGTTGAGAATTGGATGCTGTCTGTTTGCTGGTTTATAATATTCACCCGCATGCTGATGGGGCTTATCTATATGTGCACTGTTTAATTAAGATGCTTAACATGACAAGGTGAATGACATATTTGTTCTAAAGATTTATCTTATGCTGTTTTGCATTGTTCCATTAAGAATGTCATATGAGTCACACATTGGTCACATTCTGAGCCTTTTCCCTGTAAGTGGTTGATAATATTTCAACATACATGCTCTTGGCATTTCATGTTACCGATTTGGTTAAAAGCACGCAGCATCTTACTTATGTTACTTTTCAGAGTCATCATCCAGGCCCTTTACATCGGGCTTTTCCATTTGGCTAGTTCTTCCGATTATGGCGTGTCTGCTCTACTAATTATCAATTTCTTTTTCATTCTCAAGATTTGCAAGATCAACTGGTACGTCGAGGTTACCCTATGAAAGTTATTGAGCCAGCGTTGAAACGGGCCAAACATATACATCGAGAATGGCTTCTGGATTCTGCTATGACCTATTGTCAAGATAAATCCTCTACTAGGGCGGATAAGATCATTGGAGTATTACCGTATATGATTGGATCCTCGCAAGTTGTTGACATTTTGCGTAAACACTGGCACATTTTAGCTCTTCATTCATGTTTTGATAAGGACCTCATGATAGCTTTTAAGAGAGGCAGTAATGTAAGAGACCTGGTGGTACATTCTGCCACGCTGGGTGATCTTCCTTTTACATCACATGAGAATCCGGGACATTTTCCTTGTGATTCCACCCGGTGCATTTTTTGTAAACAATCACAGATTGGAACCCATTGGTAACATGTTTTGACAGGTCGCATTTTTACCACCAAATGGCATATCACATGCACTTCTATATTTGTGGTATACCTACTTACCTGTCCTTGTGGCTTACAATATGTTGGGCGCACCACACGTGCTGTAAAGAAATGTCTGTCAGAGCACAAGTCTAGGATCCTTACCAAAACTCTATCCGCCCCTCTGGTTCCTCATTGTGTTGAACTTAACCATTCTTTTTTTGACTTTAAATGGTGTATTATAAATCATGCACCTTCTGATCCTCGTGAATATTGCCTCCAAGTTTTAGAACAACAGTGGATTTTTTTACTAAACACAGTCAGCCTGGGGGGTTTGAATTCTGAAATAAACTGGTGCAGCACCCTTGGGTCGTGACCTGTTTTGTTTTTTGATCCCTCTGTTTATATTGGTACAGTTTTTTCAATCAATAATTTTAGTTTTACAGGTTTATTTTGCTTTTTGTTTTTTTGTCTCTGCTGTTTCTCCATAGCTGCATAGTATTTATTTAAGCCCCACCCCCTTTTAGTGACGTCAGACGCCATCTTCGAAGAAAAAACTGCTGAACCTTTTGAAGATATCCTGTGCTGTTTTCTGGGAGATCTACTGACGGCGGGTTCAACTTGTTCTGGTATTTAACATTCTGCTTGATACAGGGTCTTTCAGACCCAAAATATGGCGCTATGTCGCATCTGATACAGAACATACCTGCGTTTGACACTACATCTATGTCTACTACGGAACAATTTTTCTGATCAATCTGCTTGGTTGCCGTTTTTGCTGCACAGCTTTCATGGATTTCAGCTCTGATTGCCAGCTAAGTATTTGTTACTAGAGTTTCACACTATTGTGGGTTTATTAAGTCTAATTTTTGGCATTAAATTGGCATATTGGCTTTGGGCTGCCATTGCAAAAGTTCACTTTGCACACATATAAAAGATTAAAAAGGAGTAGTTCACTGTTCGAAGGGGCTTTTCCCTTTTCCCCTACAGAGTGAACTTTCCAACATAAGAAAAAATTATTTTTTGTTAGTGTTTTTTCTTTTTATAGAGATCAGCTTTTTTTCATTGTCTTGACTCCTGCAAGGAGTGCAGCGATGCTCTTTTCAATGGGAATGACACGGTCATCGAGTGTTGGTACCGGAGGAGATGTGGCCCACACTATTGTGTCCAGAGCCACAATTCCTGACACCAGTATCGGGGGCGTTGCTGAGGATTGAGCCTTGGGAGCATCCCCGAACCCCTTTGCAGCTTTGGAGGGTGAGATCTCCCACCGGGGCTGCTTCGCTGGACTGTCTGCATCACTGATGCTCAGTGTCTGATGCTGACCTTGAGGTCAATAATCTCAACATTGAAGTCTTCTTCAACTGGGGATTCAGCTCGATGCTTGTCCTTTTGACTATGTAGCGATCTAGAGGTATGGGAGGATTTAGATGGATTTGACACCCCCCGAGGAGTGCACCGAAGGAGCAGAGTCTGTTGGAAACAGCTTAGCCTTCTGTTTATCCCGGTTCTTCCTACCTCTGGCAGTCATGTGGCAACAGGAGGGACAGGAATCTACATCGTGGTCTAGGCCTAAACACTTAAGGCACCAACTATGCTCATTGTTGATAGAAATTGTACTGGAACACGTCGAGCATTTTTTAAAATCACTCCAGGGCTTTTCCATTTCTGGGAAAAGAACTGAGGCAAAGTCAAATTGTTTCATGACGAAGGGGTAGGCTGATGGCCTTTAAAAAGTGAAAAAAACTCTATAAATAAAAAGTACAATAAAACAGAATTGGAACGGAATCGACAGGGAGTCGAATCAGCAACGGGAAGGCAAAAAGAGAGAAGTACTCAACGGTACCACAAAAAACTACAGAAGTCTCTTGACGTGGCTGACAGGGACAAGGTCTCGATGGTCCGTGGAAAAAAGACAACTGAGGAGACTAGAAGCTAAGGCGAGAAGGCAGCAACGCAGGCATGGAGGAATACTCCCAAAGGCTTTCCTATTAGATGCTGGGGAGTATTCCCGTGCCGGGTTCCATTGGTGTTGACATCACCCATATGTGAAGACTGACTTCCTGCTTATTCCTGGAGATATATGCTTAGTACAACTTGGCACTTAATTTCACCTCCATTGGAGTGGGAGTGGGGCAGGGACTGAAACAAGGCATGCAAAAATATAAATTTTTTTAATTTTAAAAAAGTATCCATAAAATAACGGAGCTGCAAGGGTGTGCAGACACTTCTTTCTCAGGCAATCTTCAAAGCAAAATACAGGTGCATACTTTGAAAATGAATACAGTCAACAGACTATGGGGGTAGTTTGCAAATTGTTCCAGTAGAAGTAATTTTGTAACTGCCTGAATTAAAGAAACTTATGCAGATTCTGCCTGCTCTATAGTCTTGCAAAACCATTGGCTTTGTGTGTTTCCAGATTCAGATACAAGTTGAGAGAGGAGGAAGAAGCAGCAGCAGTAAGAAGCGGTTTGCTGAATGCCCCTAGTGGCAGGAGGCCATTGCACAAGGGACTAGGGAGAAAGCAAAGTCCTGCTCTCTCTATCAGAAGTAGTGTGCACTTACTTTGGCAGCCTGACGCCTAGTGGTAGTACTCAAGGCTATCCCTAGGATTCAAAGTCAGGAGCGAGGTAACGTACAAGTAGAATATAATGCAGCTTTAATGAAGTACACGTAGAACTAAATAATCGTACTCTACACAGCCGTATTTCGGCATGTGCCTTGGTCAGGAGCTCAGACCTCAAATATAAATACATACATAAATATGAAACAACCATAGATACAACAAGCATAAAATAAGAACTGAAGATCATTTAAACAATATATAGAAGGAATACGTTTAAAAAAACTAGAAACTTAAAAATAATTTTAAGGATGAGTAAAAAACATAGTAATTAC
The DNA here is from genome assembly GCA_033557465.1 of Ichthyophis bannanicus. Lineage (NCBI taxonomy): Eukaryota > Metazoa > Chordata > Amphibia > Gymnophiona > Ichthyophiidae > Ichthyophis > Ichthyophis bannanicus. The sequence continues at coordinate 1,116,946,948 of CM066031.1, read as the reverse complement.
AATTGTAATTTCAAAAGCAGAAAGCATAAAAACACATAAGGGAATGAAATGAGTAATCATATACTTTGTTATGGTAATAAAAGTCAAAACAGAGAGACATAAATATATGATAACCTAGTAGTGTAGAGCCTTACCAAATAAAAATGTAATTATATAATGAGTTACACCAATGTAAATAATATCAAAAGACAAAAAGAAGTATGTCATAAATAAATAAATAAGGATACAAGAATGATATCATTGCTGAAAGCACATCGTATCTGTATAATAGTTATTAAAAGGATAATAGATAGCAATTACATGTGATAAAATGTCACTAGTAAAGAAATATCTAGAGATCAAAGAGGCTTGTGTAAATAGAGCAAACAAAACTTACAAAGAATCACAGGTACGGTTAGACCAGGACTCATTGATAATATCCTTCTCGGTGCTTGTGAACCCTCCTGGACACCCTCTTATTTCGATCATTTGCTCTTTGTTTGAACCCATTTCACAGTTTCTTGACATCTTACTCAGACCCTTTGCTACTGCCATCCTATCTTATGTAAGGGATTCTTCACAAATTATTCTTATTTTAGATCAATTGGAGGGGTGTCATGACCAATCAGTATTAGTTACTTTGGACATCATGTCCCTTTACACAAATATTCCTCAACAAGAAACTATTTGCATTCTTGAATGTGTCCTCTTCGAAAGAATGAATTAAAAGAGGCTACCTACTAGCTTCCTTATCCAGTTGACTGAAATGGCCTTAACCAAGAGCTACTTTTGTTTTTAGAGAGGGTGGTTCTTAAAAGACTTACTGATTTCAAGTCTAAACAAAAGCGTACGTACCATAACATTAACAAACACAAAAAAGAGGTGTTATAATTCTTGAGGAATAACCCATAAGAACATAAGATAGGCTATACTGGGTCACACCAAGGTCCATCAAGCCCAGTATCCTGTTTCAAACAGTGGCCAATCTAGGTCATAAACAATGTTCCCTCTAATTTTCTGTAGGCTGTGTGCGCATAAAATATCAGCTGTGCAACTTTTGAAGAAAGGTTAAATTTTTGTGCGCAACATAACGACACTCGGAGTTATATACTTTAAAATTTGACTACACATCAGAATACAGTATGTACACCACATTGATTTTAATAAAATTAAATGAAAATAGACTATTACTAAATGAAGGGGAACATTTCTAGTAATTACAATCACAAATTTAAAATTTTAAGACATCTGTGTTGTTTTCTATTAGAATCAGAACCGTAATTTTTGTGCGCTCTATTGTAAAGTATGTGCGCTCACTCGGCGAGGTGTGTGCGCGCGCACACGCGCACAGCTTAGAGGGAACAGTGGTCATAAATACCTAGCAGTTTCCCCAAAAGACACAGGTTCCACAATGCTTATATTGGGTAAAGCAGTGATATCCTGGGTCCCTTTTAATAATGGTTTATGGACCTTTACTCCAGGAACTTGTCCAAACCTTTTTTTAAACCCAGCTACACTAACAGCTTTTACTACATCCTCCGGTAATAAATTCCAGAGTTTGATTACACGTTGAGTGAAAAAAATATTTTCTCTTATTAGTCTTAAGCAGTTTACCCTGTAGCTTCATTGCATGTCCCCTAGTCTTTCTAAATTCTGATGATGTAAACAATCGGTCTACGTTTACCCGTTCCACTCCATTCATTAATTTATAGACCTCTATCATATCTCCCCCTCAGCCATCTCTTTTCCAGGTTGAAGAGCCCTAACCTTTTCAGCCTCTCTTCATAGGGGAATCCTTCCATCCCCTTTACCATTTTGGTGGCTCTTCTCTGCACCTTTTCTAACAAAACTATATCCTTTTTAAGATACGGCGACCAGAATTGCACACAATATTCAAGGTGCGGTCGCACCAAGGAACAATACAGAGGCATTATAATATCCTTTGTTTTATTTTCCATTCCTTTCCTTATGATACCTAGCATTCTATTTGCTCTCTTGGCTGCCGCTGCACACTGGGCCGAGGGTTTTAACATGTTATCCACGATGACACCTAAATATTTTTCCTGGGTGGTGGTTCCTAATGTGGAACCTTGCATTGTGTAACCATAGTTTGGGTTTTCTTTCCTAGGTACATAACTTTGCATTTGTCTACATTAAATTTCATCTGCCATTTGGGTGCTCTGTCTTCCAATTTATCAAGATCCTCTTACAATTTTCCACAATCTTCATGGGTTTTAACAACTTTAAATAGTTTTGTGTCATCTGCAAATTTGATAACCTCCCTTTTCCAGGTCATTTATGTACATGTCAAAAAGCAGTGGACCCAGCACAGATCCTTGGGGTACTCCACTATTCACCTTTCTCCATTGGGAAAATTGGCCATTTAGCCCTACCCTCTTGCCTTCTATCTTTTAACCAGTTCTTGATCCACAATAATACACTGCCTCCTATCCCATGACTTTTTAGTTTTGCCAAAAGTCTCTTATGAGGGACCTTATCAAAGGCTTTCTGAAAGTCCAGATACACTATATCAACCGACTCACCTTTGTCTACCTGTTTATTCACACCTTCAAAAAAACATAACAGATTAATAAGACAAGATCTTCCTTGTCTAAAGCCATGTTGGCTGTCTCCCATTAAGCCATGACTATCTACATGTTCAGTAATTTTGTTCTTTATTATGGTTTCTAACATTTTTCCTGATACTGACATCGGGCTCACTGGTCTGTAGTTTCCCGGATCACCACTGGAACCCTTTTTAAAAATTGGCGTTACATTGGCCATCCTCCAATCTTCAGGTATTACAGATGATTTTAATGATAGATCACAGATTACTAATAGCAGGTATGCAATCTCATATTTCAGTTCTTTCAACACCCTTGGATGTATACCATCCGGTCCAGGTGATTTGCTACTCTTCAGTATATCAAATAGGTGTAATACATCTTCCCGGTGTATCGACATTTCTTTCAATTCTTCCACAGTATCACCTTTAAATACCACGTCAGTCATGGGTAACATCCCTACATCTTCCTCAGTAAAGACCAAAGCAAAGAATTCATTCAGTGTCTCCACTACTGCCTTGTCGCCTCTTAGTGCCCCTTTAACCCCTCTATCATCTAATGGACCAATTGACTGTCTCAGGTTTTTTACTACGAATGTACTTCAAAAAGTCTTTATTACGCGTTTTTGCTTCCGCAGCAAGCTTCTTCTCAAACTCTCCCTTTGCCTGCCTTATCTGTGCCTTGCATTTAACTTGCCAGTGCTTGTGCTGTTTCCAGTTTTCGTCATTTGGCTCTTTTTTCTATTTCCTGAAAGATGCTTTTTTGGCAACAGCCGCCTCTCTGACCTGACCTTTAAACCATGCTGGCAGTTTTTTGAATTCCCTCCACTTTTCTTAAAGCGTGGAATACAACTGGTCTGGGCTTCCAAGAGAATATTTTTAAACAACACCCAAGCTTAATGTAAGTCTTTAACCTTTGCAACTGCTCCTTTTAGGTTTTTTTAAACTATTTTCCTCATTTTATCATAGTCTCCCTTTCGAAAGTTAAAAGGTAGTACTGTGGATTTCCTTACCATACCTCCTCCATCAATTAAATCAAACGCGATCATGCTATGATCACTACTGCCAAGTGGCCCCAACACCCTTATCTCTTGCACCAGATCTGGTGTTCCACTAAGGACTAGGTCCAAAATGGCTTCCCCTCTGGTTGGTTCATGAACCAGCTGCTCCAAGAAGCAGTCATTTATTTCATCTAGAAACTTTATCTCCCTATCATGTCCTGCCGTGACACTGACTCAGTCAATACCGGGGGTAATTGAAATCACCCATTACTATTACTGTGCTGTAACTTTTGTTAGCTTCCCTGATTTCTTTGAGCATTTCATCATCCATTTGTTCATTCTGGCCAGGCGGTCGATAGTACACCCCCACTACCATCACCTTCCCCTTTTTACAGGGAATTTCAATCCATAGATATTCTACAGAAAATTTTGTTTCCTGCAAAACTTTAATCCTTTGTGACTCAATGCCCTCTCTAACATAGAGCGCAACTACTCCACCAATTTGATCAGTTCTGTCATTGCGATATAGTTTGTACCAAGGTATCACAGTGTCCCACTGGTTGTCCTCCTTCCACCATGCCTCTAAGATACCAACCATATCTAACGTCTCATTTAGTGCTATATATTCTAACTCTCCCATCTTATTTTTTAGACTTCTAGCATTTGCATACAAGCATTTTAGAGACTGTATTTTATTCATATTAATCTGGCTATCGGTAAACAGGGTTAATTTGGAGTCTTTAAGCTATGTCTGCTCCGTACTCAAGGGGATTTGGGCTACTTTTGTCTTTATTGGAACCTCTCTGCTGATATGCCCTAACTTCATTCTTTTGGTAGTATCTTTCAAGGATATATTGTTCCGAACCATGTGCTCTTGGGTGACTGTCAGCTCTCCCCTATTATCTAGTTTAAAAGCTGCTCTATCTCCTTTTTTAAAGGTTAATGCCAGCAGCCTGGTTCCATCCCATTAAAGGTGAAGCCCATCCCTTCAGAAGAGCCCCTCCTTTCCCCAGAATGTTCCCCAGTTGCTAACAAATCCAGTACCCTCATCCTTACACCATTGTCTCATCCACGCATTGAGACTCCGGAGTTCTACCTGCCTTTTGGGTCCTGTGCATGGAACAGGAAGCATTTCGGAGAACGCTACTCGGGATGTTTTGGATTTCAACTTCCTACCTAAAAGCCTAAATTTAGCCTCCAGAACCTCTCTATCACATTTTTCTATGTCATTGGTACCGACATGTACCAAGAAAGCAGACTCCCCAGCACTATCTAAGACCTTGTCTAGGTGGCGCGTGAGGTCCACTACCTTCGCACCAGGCAGGCGTGTTACCAGGTGATCCTCACGTCCACCAGCCACACAGCTATCTACATGCCTAATGATCGAATCACCAACTATAACGACTGTCTTAACCCTTCCCTCCTGGGTACATGACCCTGGAGAAACATTCTCGGTACGAGAGGGTTTTACATCACCTGGAGAACAGGTCCTAGTTACAGGATCACTTCCTGCCACACCAGGGTGATACTCTCCTGTCACGAGACCTCTCCTCCATGGCAACAGAGATGCTGCCAGACTGGAGGTGGCACTTCAGGACTATATCCCTGTAGGTCTTGTCTATGTACCTCTCTGTCTTCCTTATATCATCCAAGTCTGCTACTCTAGCCTCCAAAGATCAGACTCGTTCACTGAGAGCAAAGATCTCCTTCCACCTAGTGCACACATAAGACCCCTCACCAACTTGGAGAAAATCATACATGTGACACTCAATGCAGAAGACTGGAAAGCCCCCATCTTGCTGCTGGACCGCTGTCTGCATTTTAGTTTAGGATGTGTTTAAATATTTAAGTTCTTTACTTACTAAGGGTTGCTGGGGATTCTTATACTAATAAAACTAGACCTAATACATTTAATGTACTTTGTTCACCTGAAGCTTAAATAATCTCAGGTACTTAATATATGCCTGATGAGGATAAACAGCTGCACCTGAGAGTGAATATGGCACCTCCTTTCCTTTAAGAGGTTTAAGCACCTGTAAAGCTATGATTATCCCAGGCAGGGCCGGCCCGTCCATTGAGCAAGAATGTTTTTTGCCCAGGGCCCCGCGTTTCAGGGGCCCCACGCAAAGAACATTCTGCTTGCAAAGTAAATTTTAAAATTAAAAAAAAGCTGTCTGCTGCCGCGGCAATGGCAGAATCACATATCCCGCAGGGCCCCCCCCCCCCCGACAGAGCTTGCTCTCCCTGCATCAGCTCCATCAGCTTTCAGAGCTCGAAGGGAGACTAGCTTCCCTTCCGTGACTCTGTTAAGCCTGCAGGGGCTGATGGGACTTTCCCATCAGCCCCTGCGGGCTTAACGGAGCCGCGCGGGAGAAACTCTCCTTTCGCGCTCTGAAAGCCGACGGAGCTGATGCAGGGAGGGCAGGATCTGTCGGGGGGGGGGGGCCCTGCGGTGGCAGCGGCAGCAGCAGCAGACAGCTTTTTTTTTATTTTAAAATTTCCCTGGGCTGTTGGGGTGGGAGTTAGGACTGGAAATGGGCTAATGGGGTTAGGACTGGAAGAGGGCTGATAGGGGGTTAGGACTGGGGCTATGGGGAGCTATGTCTGGAAATGGGGTGATGGGGGTTAGGACTGGAAGTGAGCTGATGGGGGTTTAGGACTAGTAATGGGCTATGGGGGGCTTAAACTGAAAATTGGGTGATGGGGTGTTAGGACTGGAAATGGGCTGATGGGATTAGGACTGAGAGTGGGCTGATGGGGACTTAGGACTGGTAATAGGCTATGGGGGGGGGCTAGGACTGGTAATGGGTTGGGGGGGGTTCCTAGGACTGGAAATGGACTGAGGGAAAGGGGGGACTTGAACTGCAAATAGCTGATGGGGAGGGGGGCTTGGAATGGAAATGGGCTGAGTGGAGGGGAGCTAGGATTTGACATGGGCTGATGGTGGGGCTAGGAAAGGACTAGAAATGGGCTGATGGGAGGCTGGTATTGGAAATGAGCTGATGGAGGGACTTGGATAGGACTGGAAATGGATGGGGCAGCTAGGACTGGAAATGGGCTGATGGGGGGGCTAGGACTGGAAATGGGCTGATGTGGGGACTAGAAGGGAGTGGATACTGGGTGGGGCTGGAACTAGAAGGGAGCTGATGTTGGGGGAGATTAGAATGGGATGGAGCTGGGAGAGTGAAATGGAGAGGGAAAAAAATATTTTGTGTGGGACGGAAGAAAAATCTACAATTGGCTGGGTATTGGGAGAGTAAGTGGGGATTGAGGATGGAGGGGTAAAATTTGAGTGGATGAAATAGGAATGAGGAAAGAGCAAAAGGAGAAAGATTAGTATGTTAAAGCAGATGTAGAGAGAGAATGGAAAAAAATTAGAAGAGAGAAGAAAGGACAAATGGACAGCAGGCGATGGAGAGTTAGCAGAAGACACAAAGAAACCAGAAGAAAGTGGCTGGAGCAATTGCAACTGAAAAAAAATGCACAAAAGGTAGAAAGATCTCTCTTTATTTTGAATTTATTAACTGGAATATGTCAGCTCTGGGAAATGTGCATCATTAACGTCTGTGCTTTGTTTAGTACAAGAGGAAATTAATTTATAGTTTTATTTCTACAGTGTTGTTGTACATTCCAAGTTTGGCTTTTGGGGTTCCCAGTTTAATTTTCTTCCTGTTTCTAAATTGTGATTCCTTGTTTGGTGATGGTCTGTGTTCTGCATGTGTAACTGAGCTGAGGTATTCTGTTTATGTAATTCCTATTTGACATTGCCACTTGTTCCCTTTCCCCAGTATTTTTATTTATTTATTTACATTCTCTTATATACCGCACTATTCGGCATCAGCGCGGTTCACATAGAACAAAAGGTCTCAGTACAAAAGTCTCAGTAGGCCATGTATTGTTATTCTCTGAAATGTATTGGTTTAATATTTGCAGTGTTGCCTTTTGATAGGTAGGGTATGGTGCTTTGTGAGTCCTGGTAGTGCTGTTAGGATATGGCGGGTTTGCTATGGGTTCTAAATGGGCAGTCTTTGTAGTAGTTCCTAATGTGCCTGGTGGTTGGCACTGGATTATAGTAATGTAGAAATCTTTTAGTCTTTCTTTATCCATATACTCATTAAGAGGCATGCTTAATAAAAGTTAGTGTATGGTAACATTATGCAAATATTTATGCAAATGAGGCCCCGCATCGAGTCTCCGCACATGGCCCCGCATCCCCCTTGGGCCACCCCTGATCCCAGGGGAGGGAGGGTGGGAAAGAAAACCTATGAAAAGCTGGGTGCTACACAGTACCCTGTCCTATGCTTTTAGGGTAATCTGTGACCAATTTCCAGGGGGAGTCCCACAACCCTTGCTCGGCTAGAGGGGTTCTAAAATTAACCAGAAAGTTCTCTTCTGTGTTTTAAATTTAAATTGACAGCTCTTTGCTGCTACTAGGCCCTGACTGATTTAACAAATACACTGGGGTTCACAGATTAATCAGCTTTAATCTAAAGAATTCCCTTTTCCCCAAGATTTAGAAAAATTCCCCAGAAGTAAATACTTACAATTGCAGATCTTTCTCCAGAAGTAGCACTCCCCTTTTGTAGTCCTTCAAGATTGTAATTATGCCAGCTGATAAGGGAGGTGCTCTGGTTGTCATGAACACGGATGACTATATTAATGAAATTAACAGACAGTTAAGGGACCGTTCCTTTTAAAAAGGTTGGATTGTGATCCCACTCTACCTTTAAAATGAAGTGTGGATACCTTACTAGAAAGGAATCTGATTTTTTAAGTGTCACATCCTGTTGTCCACACTATTTATGTTCTCCCTAAGAGTCACAAGTCGCTTGTGAACCCTCCTGGATGCCCTATTATTTTGACCATTGACTCTTTGTTTGAACCCATTTCACAGTTCCTTGATATCTTACTCAGACCCTTCATTACCACCATCTCATCATATGTAAGGGATTTTTCACATATTTTAGATCAGTTTGAGGAGAATGATGACCAATTGGTATTAGTTATTTTGGACATTGTCTCCCTTTACACAAACATTTGTCAACAAGAAGCTATTCAAATTCTCAAACGTGTCCTCTTGGAAAGAATGGATCAGAAGAGGCTATTAGCTTCCTCATCCATTTGACTGAATTGGCCCTTACTGAGAACTACTTTTGTTTTCGAGGTATATTTTACAAGCAGATGAAGGGTGTGGCGATGGGCTCGTCTATGGCCCCAGACACTGCAAACCTCTACTTGACAGAATTTAAAGAGAGGTTTCTTACAAAACATCCATTTGAGAAAAACATCGTCCCAGGAAAGGTACATTGACGATAAAATGATGATTTGGGAAGGTGACCATAACACATTGGACCTATTTTTAAATAGTCAATATCCTAGATGTGACCTTACAGTTTCAGTTTTCTTTCAGTTTGACAGCTATTTCCTGTTTAGACGTCTGGATTAAAAAGGTGCCAAGGGGTTTTCTACAGGAAACCTACTGATCATAACTATGTAACATTACAAGAGTTTTCATAACTGGTCACTAAAAGACAACCTCCCCCATCAGCCAATTTTTGAGGGTCAGGAGGGTTTGTTCCACCTTTAGCGACTTTGAGAAAAATGCTTATGATATGAGAATAAGGTTTATCAATAGAGAGCATCCCAATAGATGTATTGAACAGGCATACCATCGGGCCTAGGATTCTGATCGAGCCTCCCTTTGCAGGAAGTCCGTGCATCCCTCAGGAGGAAGGGCTGTATGCCCCCTCATTTTTTCAAAACTTTTCAAGATATTTCCAGGATTATTAGAGAGGACTAACATATTTTACAAACCCTTTCCACATTTTATGACCAATCAGTGACAGTAGCACATAAAAGAAATGTGAATTTGGCCAGCCTGCTTGTTCTGTCTACCCTGCCATTGAGATGCGCACCACCATGAACAATTGGACATTGCAAGTGCAGATGGTGCTCGGTATGTATACATGTCCTTATCAAGAAAGAATATTTTGTACATCCTAGGATGCAAAAGACATTTTTCCTCACTGACTTTTCAATTGTGAAATGGACCACATTATTTATGTCCTTATCTGACCCTGCAACCTTTTATATACTGGTAAAACCAAATGTAGTATTCGCACAAGAATAGTGGAGCACAGGAGCTGTTTGAGAAGACGGTTGGAAGAAAACCCATTAGTTCACCATTGGATTGAGAAGAGCCATAACATATCTGACCTGAAGTTCTTTGTTCTGAAAGTGAACAGACCAAACTGGAGGGGGTGATCTGGAAAAGGTGTTCCTACACCTAGAACAAAAGTACATTTTCCTGATGGATTCCTTGTAACCCAGTGGTCTTAACTTGGATACGGATCTCTGCGTTTCTATAGTCCCACCTCATCCTCATTTTACTGAGATTCTTATACAGTTTTGGGAATACTTTGAATTGTTTTTTCCAACCTTCCACCTACCTACCCCCCAAACCCACCCGCCCCTTCTTCCTTCCACCTCCTTACCCCTTTCTCCCCCTCCCCATCCATCTCTCTTCTTTTTTCCCTCCCTACCCCCCTCAGCACACCCCTCCCCTTCCCTTTTCCATCCTCATTGATTTACTATATATAAACCATCCCTTGTCTTTTATCATTTTTATTTTATTTTTATATATATTTTTTATTTTTTATCATTTTTAGTCCTGTTTATTTGTTTTTATTCATTTATTTTTAATCTTCTAATTTAATAATCTGCTACAAACACTTTTTACAATATTCACTGCCTTTTCCATCTCATATTCCTTCCATTTCTCTTGTAGGGGCTTTAGGGCATTCCTATATAAAATGAACATGGCTGCATTAATATGGCTTTACCTTTATTTATTTTTATTTATTTATTTATTTAACTGTATTTATATCCCGCTTTTCACCAGGTCAAAGCGGTGGGACATATAACCGGGGGGGGGGGGAGGAATCAAATGTGGGGGGGGGGCCATCACCGGGGGGTTCAACATTGATGATTTTTGGGATGAACATAGAGACTGACAAGATAGCATAGTTACTGGTTTGGAGATCTTGGAGAGAAATAGGGGGGGGGGGGGTGTTTCCTATTCAGAGATGTTCTTGGAATAGGATGGTTTTTAACTGCTTTTTGAATGATGGGAGATCATCGTTGTTCCTGATGTGGTTTGGTAGAGAGTTCCAGAGGGATGGGGCATAGAGTTCAAAGGCTCTGTTGCAGGTCCGTTGAGTTGCTTTGGTTCTTTTGTGGGGGATGGCAACGGAGCTGTTGGAGAATTGTCTGGTTGTTCTGCTGTGGGTTGGGTGAGGCAGTAGGGCGCGGAGTGAACATAAGAACATAAGATATGCCATACTGGGTCAGACCAAGGTTTCCAACAGTGGCCAATCTAGGTCATATGTACCTAGCAGTTTCCCCAAGAGACACAAGTTCCACAATGCTTGTACTGGGTCAAGCATTGATATCTTCGGTCACTTCTTAATAATGGTTTATGGACCTTTCCTCCAGGAACTTGTCCAAACCTTTTTTAAACCCAGCTACACTAACAGCCTTTACTACATCCTCCGGTAACAAATTCCAGAGTTTGATTACACGTTGAGTGAAAAAATATTTTCTTTTATTAGTCTTAAATAGTTTACCCTGTAGCTTCATTGCATGTCCCCTAGTCTTTCTATATTCTGATAATGTAAACAATCGATCTAAATTTACCCGTTCCACTCCGTTCATTAATTTATAGACTTCTATCATATCTCCCCTCAGCCGTCTCTTTTCCAGGTTAAAGAGCCCTAACCTTTTTAGCCTTTCCTCATAGGAGTATCCTTCCATCCCCTTTACCATTTTGTTGGCTCTTCTCTGAACCTTTTCTAAAATCGCTATATCCTTTTTAAGATACGGCGACCAGAATTGCACACAATATTCAAGGTGCGGTCTCACCATGGAACGATATAGAGGCATTATAATATCTTTTGTTTTATTTTCCATTCCTTTCCTTATCATACCTAGCATTCTATTTGCTCTCTTGGCCGCCGCTGCACACTGGGCCGAGGGTTTTAACATGGTATCCACAATGACGCCTAAATCTTTTTCCTGGGTGGTGGTTCCTAATGTGGAACCTTGCATCGTGTAACCATAGTTTGGGTTGTTCTTCCCTAGGTGCATAACCTTGCACTTGTCCACATTAAATTTCATCTGCCATTTTGATGCCCAGTCTTCCAATTTATCAAGATCCTCTTGCAATTTTTCACAATCCTCTTGGGTTTTAACAACTTTAAATAGTTTTGTGTCATCTGCAAATTTGATAACCTCACTCGTTATTCCACTTTCCAGGTCATTTATGAATATGTCAAAAAGCAGCAGACCCAGCACAGATCCTTGGGGTACACCACTATTCACCTGGGGTGCCTTGTGTTTGGTGGATGGTTTTGTGGGTGAGTAGAAGAGTTTTGTACTTGATTCTTGCTTCGATGGGGAGAATATGAAGGTCTCTCAGAATTGGGGTGATGTGGTCTCGTTTCTTTGCATTGTGGATTATTCTCGCCGTGGTGTTTAGGGCAGTTCGGAGAGGATTGGTCTGTGTGGCAGGTAGGCCATGGTAGATTATGTTGCAGTAGTCCAGATGAGGGAGTGTTAGAGCTTGCATTACTGTCCTGAAGTCTTGTGGTTCGAGGAGGGGTCGGAGGCGTTGTACTGTTTTTGCCTTGTGGAATACAGTTCTCATGGTCTTGTTGATTTGTTGCTTAAGGTTTAGGGCTTGGTCAATGATAATGCCGAGATATCTTATGTGTGGTTGTACTTGAATTTGCGTGGTTCCCATGGTGAGGTGAGTGGGTGGTTTGAAGTCTGGGTCTTTTGTCACTATAAGGGCTTCAGTCTTCTTTATGTTAATGGATAAGTTGTTCTCTTGTAGCCAGTTGGATATGTCGGTGAAGCAGGTTGATAGCTGGTCGTTTGTTGGGTCCGTGGTTGTAATCGGGGCGTAGAGCATTATGTCATCGGCGTATATGTGGAAGTTGACATTGTGAGTGCGTATGACTGAGCAGAGTGGACGGAGGTAGATGTTGAAAAGCATGGCTGATAGTGTGGATCCTTGAGGTACTCCTTGATGTTGCTGGAAGGGGGGTGAGGTGGAGGTTTTGGTGCAGATCAGTTGCTGTCGGTTGGTTAGATAGGACCTGAACCATTGGAGTACAGTATCTTTGATCCCGATTGTTTGGAGTCTGTGGATAAGGGTGTTATGGGAGATGGTGTCGAATGCTGCTGATATATCCAGAAAAATTAGGATGTATCCAGAGTGTTTCTCTTGGGTTCCTATGATGAGGGTGTTCATCAGCATGGTCATTAGGGTCTCGACCCCATGTAGTGGTCGGAATCCGTGTTGCTGCGGGTCTAGTATGTTGTTAACGTCTAGGTGTTCTTGAAGCTGACGTTGTACTATCTTCTCAATTATCTTTGCGGTGAGCGGGAGGCTTGCTACTGGCCTGTAGGAGGTGGGGTCTAGGGGATCTAGGTTGTGCTTTTTTAGGGTTGGTCGGATGATTGTTGTCTTGAGGGCGTCTGGCATGTGTCCTTGTTTAAAGGATTAATTTACGATGTGGGTTAGTGGTGCACTGAGGTCTTCTTTGGTTTTCTTTATCCAGTCGGCAGGGCAAGGATCCAGCGGGGAAGTGGTGGTGTTCAAGCAGGAGATGGTGGAAGATATTGCTTCTTTTGAGGTTGTGTCAAATGTATTCCAGTCTCTGTTCAGGGTGGTGTATGAAGTTGCCTTGGTTGTTGTTTCAGCGTAGTGATGTGGGTTTTGTGGTTGCTGAAGCTGTTTGTATTGTCGGGCTAGAAGATCAGGGGGGATATCTGGCAGCTGGTCGGAGTTACTGGGCGCTTTTGTTAGATTTTTGACAATTTGGAAGAGCTCTCGAGGTTTGTTTATGGCTGTTGCGATGATTTTGGTGTGGTAGGTTCTTTTGGCATTGTCAGTTTCTGAGTGGTATGCATTGAGTTCGTAGAGGTATTTTGCTTTGTCTCTGTCACTTTTGGTTTTTCTCCATTTCCTTTCGATTCTTCTAAGTCTGGTTTTCAGTTTGCGGAGGCTGGGGGTGAACCATTGGGCTTTTGAGGAGATGGGTCTGGTATTGGTGCTGTTTCTATTTGTGCTGGCTGCTGAGGAGATTGTGGTATTCCAGTTGTGGATCAGGACATCAAGGTTGTTGGAGTTTGTGTGTAAGTTAGGCAGGGTTTTTGTTTGGAAGTCTTCCTTGTTAAATGCTTTGAATCTCCTTGCGTGGTGTTTGTTTTCTCTGTTATTTTTGAGTTGATAGGTGTGGGATATGTTGATAATGTAGTGGTCTGACCACGGTACTGGCGAGATTGTTGGTTTTCTGTATGAGGAGGCGGTTTGGGAGTTTAGAAATATGAGGTCAAGTATGTTTCCTTTTTCATGTGTTGGTTCTTGTATGATTTGTGTCAGGTCCATTGCTGTCATGGCATTGAGGAAGGTTTCTGCTTGCTTCTCCTGGAGTGATGGGAGGTTGAAGTCTCCTAGGATAATTTGTTCCTTCGAAGGGGTGGTGCTTTCAGAGATGAGGTGTAGAATCTGTGGTAGGTCAGAGGTTGTGGTGGGTGCACGGTAGATCAGGCATATCGAGAGGTATTTGTTGGTGAGGGTGAGGATGTCTGCTTCGTTGGAGGTTTCTGCGGCGTGGATCCGTAGGTGGAGGTCGTCTTTGGCAATGATGGCTACACCTCTGCCTTTGGCATGTGTCCGGGAGCAGTGTTGGAGGCTGTATCCCTTTGGTGTTAGCTGGTTCATTACTACTGTGTCGTGATCTGTTAGCCAGGTTTCTGTTACACAGAGAGCCTTTATCTATTTATTTAGTGCATTTTCTATACCATTTATTTAGTGCATTTACTATACCATTGGTCATGTTATTCCTCCTTTAGTCTAGATTTTGTATCACCTTCTTTGTTTACACTTGTACAAAAAAGCACACAGGTTCTCCAATGCTCGTATTGGGGCAAGCAGTGGATTTCCCGGGTCCTTTTTAATAATGGTTTATGGACCTTTCCTCCATGATAAGAACACCACAAAGGGTTTGTTCTGTCGTGGTGGCATCCCCTAGTGGCCAAAAGCGGTAAGGGCATGCTGTACAACATATTTATTTTCAAGGAGCATGGGGTATTTTAAGGCCCAAAATGGAGATTGGTCTTAGGTATTTCAGCTCCTTGTGAGAACTCAATAATTAAGCCACGAGTGTAGGGAAACAAGGCTTTTATTTCCCCTCTGTGCAAGGGTTCATTAAGACACTAGAAATCAAAGAATGTCCTTTGTTCATAAAGGTTCCAGTAATAAGCAGGTAAAACTAATTGTTAATATCTTCACAATTAGTTGAAAGGGTTAAAGGGAGGAATTCAATTCATTCCAGGGCAAAGCAATTAAACAAGACTTCTTCTCATTTACAAGGTGGCTATGGATTCTAGGCTAGAAGCCATACACAAACTACAATCCATAGCTTCTTCCTGAGGAATGGGGATAGTGTTTGCATTTTCTATTTCCATAAATTCTGCTTCACTACTTTCCCCCTCAGAGCACACGCTGTCCCTGGCAGTTACAGGTTTATATGGACTGTCTCTGGTATCTTGCCTCCAATAAGACTGTGCTTTAAAGTCTTCTGGTAGTTTTTCAAACCACTCTGGTTTCTTTCCTCTTCTTATAAAGTGAGTTTTAGTTTTAGCAGTGCTTTTAGGAGTTAAGCTTTCATAGGCAGACATAAAACTTCCATACCTTGAGTTTCTGTAGCTTGAAGCTCTGGAGCCTTCTCTCTCATGAATGTCTCTGTGACAACAGGTTTTCTGTTGGTAGCTTCTGGGCAGTGCTGGACTTCCTGAAAGCTTAGTAAAACCTGGTGCGGATTCTCCAGCTCTATGCTTCAGTGACACAGTAGCTTTGTTAGAAATCCCTTCCCTTCGGGTACCTGGTAAAACTTGTTCAGCATACTCCAATGCCTGCAGGCTTTCCTCCAAGCCTGGCTCTCTGGCTCTCCGTGTATGTCTCTCAGCTTTGGACTCAGGAACGTGGCTTAAGCAGGGAGTGGCAAACCCTCCAGCCTGACTGCTTTCCTTAGCAGACTCCCTCTGAACAGCGGCTCTCGTAGCTTGGCCCCTCTGAACTCCACCTCTGTGAATTCTGTCCTTTTGGGCTTGCTCAAGGAGGATTCCTTCCTTCAGGTCTCTCCTTCCTTCTTCAGCCGTAATCCTTATTCCTTCTCCTTCTGCATCTGTGTCGGTGTCTCCTTCTGCCGTGCTAGCATTAAGCTTCCGTTTATAAAGGGATCTTCCCTTTGAATCTCCCGGGCTCATTTCCAGGTGCAACTGGTTAGCCTCATTAACTTCTGTAGAGTCAATCCTGCCCCCTCTAGCTGTGCTTTGAGGTAATTGCACACCTAGAGCTCTGTGAAAAACAGAGTTTCTTTTCAACTCTGCATCTTTATTGGCACCAGCCTCATGACAGTTCACACACCAAACACTAGAATCTTTCTCCATCACACACTCACTTGTTTACAAGCGTTCCCATGATTACTTCCCAGCTTGGACTTTGGCGTGAAACAGTGCTTTAAATAGCTACTGCTCAGGAGGATAGCCCTTGATTGGGTTTTGCATACTCAGTGTCCCAGTTTGATCAGGTATCTGTTACATTGTCTCCCTTTGACTTATGAAAAACTGTGGTTTCTAACAATCTTATGAGCCTTGCACTATTTTAACGGTTCCCCTTTATTAATTGTCATCATTTTCCATTAATTAGATGTGGTCGGTGGCCTCGCTGGTATAGTTTAGCAATTGCTGTTCATAACCCAGGAGATGTTCTGTGCACAGAATCGGATACCATCTCTTTTGGTTCCCTCCTTTCCTACAAAAATGTTTGCAGTTGTTTATTACATGGTTTTAGTCATTTTTTAAGTATTACTCCTTCACTTTTCTAAAGGAGCAATATTGCACAGTAGTCTTATTGGCTATCATTATAAATATTATGAAAGTAATCAGCACACCTTTTATTAACCTCTTTGGTGCACCCTCTATCTTGGATTATCTGTACTCTGCTGTTCTTGAGCAGCCTGTTTCATCTATCTTATAATGGGAACAGTTGTGTGTTTGAGTTAAGTGACTACGTGATAGTACCACACAAAATTAATATAGTATAGGTATAAGTGCCTTGTGCTTATATGATATGCTGTTATGGTCTTATCCTTGTCCCCTTGCATTATCTTATAGACTGGAAAGGTTACAGGCCAGCAGAACATAGCTAGAAGTCTGACAACCATGTCCATGCCAACAACCTCCTAGCCTGTTTTCATCACCACCACCCAGGAAATCCAGGTACTAAGGTCCCAGGAGGGGCCAGTAGGAAGAGGAGGAATTCTGTCAAGCATGCTAAGGTTTGAACTCAAAACCTTGAGGACTAGAATCCACAGCAGTGCAGCTAGAGTCACAGAAGCAACAGAGAGTGAGCTCTGGCCCTACTATTACGTTTGCAAGCAACAAAAGGAGAAGCCCACCCTCTGGAGAAGTGCACTGGACCAGCAAGTGGCTTGTCTTATTGGCCATCATACATAAAGAAGCCTAGCCTTGCTGGTTCAACACTTTTCAGTGGGCCTGACCTGTGACTACGGCTATCCAGCTCCATTTTGCTGCTTCAGTGAGGTGGTTCCTCCTACTGCATTTGGAGCTTGCTTCATGCCTGGTTCCTGCACGGCTTCACCCAGCCCTGGGGAGAGGAGTGGGTGGGCAGGAGGTCCAGGCTCTCCTTTTCTTATGTCACGAGTGGCTGAGCTTCTCTTCAGGACTCTGACCCCTCCTGCTGGTTGAGGCACAACAAAGTCACTAGCCTTCCGTAAGGCCACAATTTACACTCATGAAGGGTTTTCTCTGGTGGTAGCGTTGAGGGGCTGGTGCTGGAAGAAAATGGTTAAGGTTATTGCAAAGGGGAGGGAATTGTATTGAGAAATACCAGACAAAAGTAAGATATTTAACCAAATTTTATTTTCTTTGGGGTTCAGTAGGTGAATAGTGGATAGACATGGGAGAACTCAGTTGTTTTAGGAACATGCAAGTAAAGCAAGCAAGTAGCAGTCTTAGTTCACCATTTCAGGAAAACATTATTCTTAATTCACAAACACTCTATACTTGTAGTCTCACAATTACAAACCCAACCATCCATTTTTTTTCTCTTCTCAATGTCCCCTTTAAATAACCCTTCCCAGCTCTTTGAAGGGAAAATAAGCTTGTAGGTTCTTCAATTGTCACATCCCAAATTGCACATATACTTTCTCCCTGAACGAGGGTGTGTTACCCTGTTCCTGGGACACCCCAGCCAAGTGTGTACCCTCTGCTGCTAATTGAACTCAATTAACTGAAACGGAGGATGGTTCACAAGTTACAATCTATACTGCATTTAAAATCTTTCAGAACAGTCATTCAGCCTATAATCCTTCCTGATTTGGATTATTGTAATATCAGTTATTTAGGTTTACCCAGTGGTGTACCGAGCCTACTTGGCACCCAGTGTGGATCATTTCAACATCCTGCCTTGCAACGCCCACCCTCATGTGCATGCTTGGCAAGGTACTATAACGTCTTTGTAGGTTTGTCACGCTGAAGCCTTCTGATGACAGCGGCACCACAAGACTTCGGCCTGGGAGGGAACAGCTGCCAGGCTTGGAGCAGAGGCAGCATGGCAAACCGGCAGACAAGTTAAAGTAAGTTTGCTGTGCACACTGCCACTACGTAGGTCCGGAATTTGGTGACTGCACCCCCTTCTGGCCGGCACCCAAGGTGAACCGCACCCACCACCTTGCCCTTTGGTATGCTACTGGGTTTGCCAAAGAATCTAATTGATTCCCTACAAATAATTCAAAATGCTTCAGCTTGCATTATTTTTAGCTTGCAGAAATACTGTATGAGCATATATCTAGTTTATTTTTTTTAATATCTATGGAAAACAAATTCCTTCTTTGGAACTTGCCCAAGCCAGTTTGTTTGTTGTTCCCTTGAACAGGAATGTCAGTTGTCAGACAGTCTTGCTTTGCCTGTGTGACCCCATCTCTCTGGAATACTCACTACTTAAATTTAAAACTGGTCTCAAAACTCAGCTCTTTGAATGATCATTTGAGGCAATTTAAACTTTTGGTGTATACTTCTCCTCTTGGCAAACCACAGTCAGAGCTTGGACACATTAGTCTCCTACATCCTATTGTTTTCAATCTATCGCAGTCCGAGGTTATTGTTATGTTGTGCTATGATATCTCCCCTCCTCTCATGTCTCTGTCTGGTCATAACACTAGCTTTTAATTCATTTTGTATTTTTCCTACTCTCTGCTTTTAATGATGAATTCTGTAAACTGCCTTAATACATACTCTGTCCAAGGCGGTATTATCAAATCATTTTATAAATAAATAAATATTTTGTCATTGGCCTCCTTTCAAACACTGTGCAATTTAAATGCTTTTGTTTATTATATAAGGCCGACATAGGGATATGGTTACTAAACCGTGCTGACCGTTCCTGCCGGGTTTGCTGCAGGCCAAGCACACTGCAGTATTAGCGCACGGCCCCCTGGTAAAAATCCTGCGCTAACTGATCAGCACATGATTGGGTGGCGCAGTATGGTTAGTGTGGACATGCATGAACCACGAATGCCGCCCTGAGCATGGATGCACTTACCACCACCTCAAGGAGTAGTGGTTAAGTGCACCCCTGTGCCATTTAATACTGTGCATTAGGTTGCCAGTATGCTAACGGCAAGGGGATGGATCCACAGCCCCCCCCCACCAAACGTTAGCATGGTCCTCTGCGCTAGTTTTGTAGCTCAAATGCATGCTAATGGCTTGCCCCTTAGTAAACACCTCCCTAAATGCAGTGATTCCGCCACATACCCCTACACATGCATTGCAATCTAGCCAGCATGATATACTGGCAAGTCACTCTAGCTCTGTAGGAAGTACCGGTAAGCATTTTCATCAGCTGGTCCCAGAACCTGGAATAAATTTATTTTATTTATATATTCTCTTATATACTGCGCTATTCTGCATTAGTGCGGTTTACATTGAACAAACTGAAATTACATTGAACAGGGCATTATAACTTGGAGATAACTATTTTACAGGGAACATGGGCTATGGAGGGTTAAGTGGCTTGCCCAAGATCACAAGGAGCACCTGTGGGACTAGAAACCCCAGTCCTTCCGGCCCAAGATTGCTGTCTTCTAGTGGGATTTGAACCCCTGACCTTCCGGCCTGAAGTACCTTGCCCCAACCACTAGGCCACTCCTCCAATGCCGCTTAATCTTAGGTTAGAAGAGGATTATTTTAAAATTTCATAACAAGCGGAAAGAACTTTTCTTCTCTGAGGTGTTTAATTGAATTGAAGATATTTTAATATGTTTTATTTTGTAATGTGTTTGTTTTGTTATGAATGTCATAACTGTTCACTGCTTAGAAACTAGCGGAGGGGCAGTCTGCAAACCCTGAAGAAAGCCGCAGCACGATGGCTGAAACATCAGTTCCATTTACTAAGACGCGGCATGACTCGGAAAACTGCAAAAATTGGTCTTTTTTCTGCTGGCCATTCCTCTCCCTGTGCACCCAAGCATCCTTCTGGCTTTTCTACCTGTTTAACCACTTTAAGATCATCAGAAATACTCATGCCCAGGTTCTTTCGTGGACAGAAGTAATTTGTCCCCTACACTGTATGGCTCCTTTGGATTTTTGCAGCCCAAATGCATGACCCTGCATTTTTTAAGCATTAAATCTCAGCTGCTAAATTCTAGATCATTCTTCTAGATCCCTCCTCATGTTATCTACACCTTCCTGGGTGTCTACTTTATTGCAGATTTTGGCATCACCTGCAAAGAGGCAAACCTTAGCAAACAGCCCTTCCGCAATACTAGTAGCACTAACAAAGATGTTAAAAAGAATTGGATCCAGACAGATCCTTGCAGCACACCACTGGTAACCTCCTCCTCCTCAGAGTGAGCTCCATTTACCTATATACCTTGTCGCCTTCCACTCAACCAATTTTTAACCCAGTGTCCGGAGGAGCACCGGTCCCCTGACAGTTTGCCAATGGCATTAGGGGCTTTCCCTGATGCCTGGATCATCTGAGGTGAAGTGTCAAACTTCACCTCAGATGACCCTGTTTGTCCAGGGCAGCATGACAAACTTGCACCAACTTGTGACTTTTTGCACACTGGTTCATTTGTATATTGCATCCCATTGCAAAATGTCAGCATTAAACTCGTGCAATGAAACCCTGCACTAGAGCTTTAAGCACTGGATTCTAGTGTGGGCTTTCTTCCAGGTACCTTATTGTAACTCACCTTGAACCAAACTACTGGAACAGCGTGAGCTAAATGCTAAACAAATAAATAGCAAGGTTTCTCAATATTCTGCAACAAATCAAGGTGTCCCTTGGTCCGCACAAAGAGTGCCCTGTGAAAAAAGGTTACATGTACTTTTGCTTTTAACAGAGAAACAGAAAAATAGGCAAAGCCACACAGGATTAAGATACTACAACTGAGTCAAATAACTTTCAAGTATAAGCATGCTTCTTAATCTTTAGAGTCTGTAGCCACTAAAGAAGGAGATTCTGGAATTATCCGTTGCTTTAAAGGGATAATTCTGCAAATTAAGAAAATAGGATCATGGGAATTCTGCAGCGATAAATGGCATGTTCAGGAAGGTGGCTTTCTGAGATATCAACCATTTGATGTAATCCTGATGTGCCATTTTACTATCCGTAAGAATGCTGAAACTGAATTTTGTACTTTTGTACTTACAAAAATGGACAACAAACCCCAGAATTCTTAGAGAGTGAACATGAAGGTGGCAGAGGCTGCTCTCAGAGTCCCTGATAGCTCGGTGGTGTGTATTGCAACTCTGTTGTACTGAGAGGTCTGTTACAGCAGCGTTTTTCAACCACTGTGCCGCGGCACACTAGTGTGCCGTGAGATATTGTCTGGTGTGCCGTGGGAAAAATTCCAATTTCATCCGTAACATGTGGCCTCGGCTCACAAATTAGGGTTGCCAACCGGCCGGTTTTCAGCCGGCCGGGCCGGTTTTTCCATGGCCAGGCCGGCTGCCGGCACAGTTGTAAAACCGGCCATTGAAAAGCCGGTTTTTTGCTCTGGCCGCAAGATCGGGAGCGGCCAGAGCAAAAAACCGGCTTTTGTGCCGAAGTCCGCGACGCGAACGCGATTCCCTATAGCAGTGAAGCCGCTGGTTCTGCTTTGTACAGAGCAGCGGCTGCACTACACTTACATTGAAAAGTAAAGAGAAACTGTGTCAGGAGCCCTCCGATCATGCAGAGCCCGAGGAAGTGATGTCATGGGGGCGGGCTCCTCACAGGCTGTCTTTCCTTTTCAAATTAACTTTAGCTGCAATAAAGTTAATTTGAAAAGGAAAGACAGCCTGTGAGGAGCCCGCCCCCATGACATCACTTCCTCGGGCTCTGCGATGACCGGAGGGCTCCTGACACAGTTTCTCTTTACTTTTCAATGTAAGTGTAGTGCAGCCGCTGCTCTGTACAAAGCAGAAGCAGCGGCTTGGGCAGAGGGGGTGTGTGTGTGTGTGAGTGAACCAGCAAGGGGGGGGGGGAGTGTGAGTGAACCAGCAGTGGAGGGGGGGGGTGGTGTGAGTGAACCAGCAAGGGGGGGGGGGCGATGGTGTGAGTGAACCAGCAGGGGAGGGGGGGTAAGTGAGTGAGTGACCCAGCAGGAGGGGTGAGTAAGTGACAGGGGGGTGGGTGAGTGAACCAGCAGTGGAGGGGGGGGGGGTGGTGTGAGTGAACCAGCAGGGGAGGGGGGTTGGTGTGAACCAGCAGGGGAGGGGGGTTGGTGTGAGTGTTTGATTCCTATTCAAGAGAATTACTTTATATATAGTCAATATAGGCACAGAGGTAAATTTTTTTAACATTTTCTAATGGTGGTGTGCCTCGTGATTTTTTTCATGAAAAAAGTGTGCCTTTGCACAAAAAAGGTTGAAAAACACTGTGTTACAGAGCAGTGACCAGAAGATGGTGTAATCCAAATCTGGGTTTAGGTATAAACTCTCATAGGTCTTTTCCCTTTTTTTCAGCCCACTGTTGGAAGGGGTAGAGTTTAGGCTATGATTCAAGGCCTTACCATTTCTAGCCATTGTGTGCATTCATAGAGAAATAGTTCATTTGCTTCTAAGCGGGATTTTCTTGTCTAAGATTGGCAAAAAATTATTTGGTACCGTTATTTGATACAAATATGATATGCAGTATGTATTTGATATGAATGTTGTACCACACTTTGAACATGTAGTTGGATATAGCATCTAAGTAAAATTTTATTATTATTCTTCAAAAATGAAGAAAGATCTGCTACAACAAAATTCGATCTTGAAATTTGGACGTGTAAAAAAAAAATATTGTTTTATAAAATGTTTTGAATTGGATATCGTGGAGTGGAGGAGTAACCTAATGCTTAGAGCAGTGAGCTGAGAACCAGGAAAGTCGGGCTGAAATCTCATTGCCACAAACTGAGCTGTTTCTGATTCACCTGAAGAAGGGCCGTGGAAGGAGCTGCGGCTTGAAACATGGCGCTATGTAGCGGTGTGCTTTAGCGGTGTGAATTACTTAAAGAAGCTGATAGGCAATGACTGTTTTGTTTATCTGAGCCCGTAGGATGGCAGCGGCGTTTTTTTGAAAAGACTTTTGAAGAGGAGTCTAAGCTCACCTCATCATAACATGCTGCTTCCTGGACTGAGGCTCTTAACAACTGGGTCTTCGTTGCTTCAGCTGGTGTTAAGGTATACCGGGGCGGGGGGGGGGGGGTTTGTGTTGTGCGATTCCCCTTGGTTTTTTACTATTATTTCTAATAGTTTGAGCTGTGTGTTAGGCTCATAATAAAGAAGAAAAGGAGTGTTTGCTACAGGAGAGTTTCTCTCTCATGGCAAATGGTCCAAAAAAATTAGATTCTGAAGGTTTTTTCAGTTAATTAAGATTTTGACGCCTATGATGGGGGTTTTGAATGATTGTTAAAGAAGTTTTTTTTTATTGTTTGGATATTTTTCTCCTTTGTGGGTTTTGGTATTACAATGTGATTCAGGGCAAATCACTTAGCCCTCCAACTTAGCTTGTAGGCCCCCTTCAGTGACGGATAGGACAAATATGTACAGTATCTGAATGGAACTCACTTTGAACTTCTGAGAGAAGGCATGAGCTACTGTAAATCCAATTTCCTTTTTTTTCTACAGTGTATGTTGTGCAAAAGAACACAAAACAGTCTTTTCCATACAGTTTCACCACTTAATCTGGCTGGAAGACAGTTTGCTGAGGCTGTGTTGGGTCAATCCTAATTCTGAAATTCTCCTGCAGATGGAAATTTCAGGCTTAACCCTAAAAATGAGTAAAAGCAGCATGTGGGGCAATTAGCCCATGAAAGTGTAGTTACTCAACCTGTAACATGTGTTCTCCTGGGACAGCAGGAATCAGTCCTCACATATTGCGGACGTCAGCGCCGATGGAGCCCGCGCAAAGCATTTCCCCAGTTTTCAAAGAAAGCCTTTGTGACATACTACCATGTATGCGTGGTCACCTTCCTGCCCAAGGATGCCATCTTGCTCAGTCAGATGACATTGCTAGGATGGTAGTAAAAAATAAAACAAGGTAGGGAGGCAACTCCCGGGGGAAGTTGGAGGGTTGTGAGGACAGATTCCTGCTGTCCCTGGAGAACACCTGTTACAGGTGAGTAATTATGCTTTCTCCAGGAAAATGCAAGAAGTCAATCCTCACATATGGGACTCCCTAGCTCCAGGCTGCTGAGGACCGAACCATGATAGCACCAACTGCGACCAATGGGATAGCCATGAGTTGCAAAAGATGAGTCCCCACTGAGAGACTCTGCAGGACCCTAGTGTCGAGCAGCACTATCACTGCGGTAGCCTGAACATAGAAGGGTCGGAGGGCAGGAATTGCCTACACCCCGAGAATATTATGGAGTACTGCCTGGCCAAATGCACCAGGGACTGGCCCAAGAGGGGGTTTCTCTAGACAGGGTGGTGGTTGAGTGGCTGTCGCACTCAGATGCACTCTCACGGTTAGATTTCAGCCCAGTGTGTGACAGTTGCAGTAAGTACAGGAATACTAATTGCGCATGGCAGGAGAAGGTGTTCTCCCTTCCTTCCACACACCAGGCGGAGAACCTTCTCCACTTAAAGGCATAAGCTCATCTGGTGGAGGGCTTTCAGGAGGCCAGTAGGATCTCCTTGACTTCTCTCTGAAAGGAGCCAATGCTACCCTCCTTATAGTAGGCTGGGGTGCAGGAGGGAGCCCTCCTCCTGGGAGAGGAGGTCCAGGGCTTGGCCCATCAGAATTGGGAGAGCCATCGATAAGGAGAGCAGCAGTGGAAACCAAGGCTACCTGGGCCACCAGGGGACAATTAGTATAACTGACACCGTCTGGCTCTGGACCTTGAAGACGATCCTGGTGACCAGGGGGGGTTGGTGGGAACTCATAGAGGAGGCCTTCGGACCATGGGATCAGGAAGGCATCTGGTGCCACTCTTTCTGGGTGTGGTTGATGCGAGCAGAAGTGAGGCAGTTGCGTGTTGTCCAGAGAAGCAAATAAGTCCATCACGGGCCTGCCCCAGAGATGGAAGAGCCTTTTGGCCACCCTGGGGTTCAAATGCCACTCGTGTGGCAAAAGGACTCTGCTCAGCCTGTCCGCTAGGCAGTTGTCCTGGTCCGGGAGATAAAACGTTCACAGGAGCATGCTGTTGTGAGATGGCAGACAGAATATGAACCTGTGCCCCCCTGCTTGTTGATATAAAACATGGCAACTTGGTTGTCAATCTGGATCAGTATGGGCCAATGTCACAGGCAGTGGCAGATCATTTGTAGGGCCAGGAAGATTGCCCTGAGTTCCAGGAGAATGATCTGTAGCAGTGATTCCTCCTGAGACCAGCTGCCCTGTGTGTGCCGATCCCCACAATACGCCTCCCCCAACTTGGAGGGAGGCATCAGTGGTCAGGGTTCTCTGAGGTGCGGGTGCCTTGAAGGACATTCCTGCCTGGAGATGGCGAAAGGTTTGCCACCAGATGAGGGATTCTGCCAGTTGGCGAGTAACCCTGACCCTGTCCCATAGCCAGCCTGTGGCTTGAGTCCACTGTGAGCGGAGGCACCACTAGGCTGTCCACATGTGCAAATATGCTGAGGGCAATACATGGACCGTAGAGGCCATATGGCTTAGTAGGTGGAGGAGGAGACGAGCTGGCACTGACCGGCAACATTGTACATCTCCTACTAGTTGTCTGAGGCATTCTGCCCTTTCTCTGGGGAGGACCGCCTTGACTCGTAGCATGTCCAGCTAAGCACCTATGAACTCCAGGTTTTAGGCTGGAGAGAGGTGAGATTTGGGGTAGTTGATGACAAACCACAGGTGCTGCAGAAGGAGGGTTGCATGCTCTGAAGCCTGACAGGCCTATGAGGTTGTGCTGCCTATGATAAGCCAGTCATTTAGGTAGTGGAAGATGAACGCCCCTTGTAGATGCAGGTTGGTGGCCACCATCGCCAGGCATTTGTTAAAGTTCCTTGGTGAGGAGGTCAGGCCAAAGGGTGGCACTCTGTACTGGTAGTGGCCTCCTCCTACCATGAACCTTAGGTACTGCCTGTGGGAAGGATGGATTAGGATGTGTGTGTAGGTATCCTTTAGATCCAAGTAGCACAGCCAATATCCCTGGTGGAGGTAAGGCAGCAATGTTTCAAGAGAGAGCATCTTGAACTTCTCCCTCACCAGAAATTTGTTCAGGTTTCACAGGTCTAGTATGGGCCTGAGGGCCCCAGTTCTCTTTGGGACAAAGAAGTATCTGGAGTAGAAGCCTTTTCCCCATAGGTGTTTGGGTACAGACTCTACTGCATTGACCCTCATCAGACCTGCGAGCAGAAGAGTCTGGTGAAGGAGGGATCGCACCGGCTCTCCTGGGAAAAACCTGGGAGGTATCTGTTGTAGGTGGAGGAGGTATCCCTCCCTTACCACTTAGAGTACCCAATGGTCTGAAGTGATGTTGGCCCCCATGTGGGCTGATGAAGGTCTCCTGGGGAAGGGGAGGCCCTGCCCCAGGAGTCAAAAGCTTCCCCTGGGCTGGGTGGGAGTTGGGGCCTGGGGCTTTGGTGCCTTTGCCTTCTGAGCTCCATGGCCTTGCCTCTTAGGGTGAAAACCTTGTTGCTGGCCTGAGAAGGGCTGGTAGTGGCGACTCTGTATAAAAGGTCCCTTTCTCCTTAGGAACAGGGGTCTTTTCCCCAATGGTTTCTTGTGGGGAAGGGATGCCGTCTTTTTAGAGAGCCTCTTGCGAGTCACTCCGTCAGCCTTGATCTCGGTCATCTTGTCAGCCATAGGTTTGCTAAATAGGTTCTTCCCGGTGCAGCGGAGGTCGAGCATCTTGTCTTGGACCCATTGCTTGAGGTTGGAAGACTGTAGCCAGGCTTGACGTCGGGCACTGATGCCAGCTGCTGCAATTCAAGTCACTGACTCAAAGTCATCGTAGGCTGCTCGGGAGAGGAACTTGGAGCAGACCTTGGTCCCTGAGGTCAGAGACTGTAACCATTGAAGGGGCTGCCCGACAAGGCCAGCCGAAAACCCCAACAGCTCCTGGACTACAGCCTACCTATATATAATTCATAGGCTTGGATGCAGCATCCCAGCATTGAGCACTGGTAAAGCTTGCACCCGAGGGCGTTGAGGGCTCTGGCCTCTCTTCCGGGGGTAACAGAAGAGTGGGTCTTTTGGCTCTTAAGTGTTTGCATGGTGGGCTCAACGACCATGAAGTTATGTGGGAGCTGGAGTTTGTAGAACTCCGGGCCCTTCCATACGTGGTACATGGCTGGCTTACCACTGGTACTGACATTGGTGTCTCCCACATTCTGAGCAGCAGCCAAGGCACCGGGGAGACGGGTCTGAGGGAATATCTCGGTGCCGTTTGGTTTCTGGGGATGCCTTGTCATTGTTCTCCCACTCGGAGTCGAGTGGTGACAACGAATCCGAGGCCGGGTCTGGTCGTGGGGGGCAGATGATGCAAACAAACCCATCACTGTCTGCTGCAGGGTCAGGATAGCAGTGGTATTCTGGTCCAAGGCCACTATTCTGGTTTCTAAGCCAGAAGGCTCTGCAGCTTTTGGCATGGGCACCAAGGATCTCGGGTCCGGTGCCAGCACTCTCACGAGTGCATCCTTGACAAGGACAATGCCCTCAAGGAACCTCGCATGGTCTCCACCGGCTGAGGAATCCTTCTTGAGGCCTTGGTAGGGTGCTTCTCAGAGTCACCCAAGTCTCTCTGGGCGGTTTTACCGGGTTTCTCCAGTGCATACTCGACGGGCTTCGAGGACATTTTCTTCTTTTTCTCTGGGTCCGATGTCTTTTCTGAGAAGCCGCCACCATGGGACTCCAAGGATGCTCAGGCTTCACAGGAAGGCCGGGGCTGAGTCAGACCTGGGGAACAGTTTTTCCTGCAATTCCAATCTCCTTTTGTTGGTCTTAGGCGTCATGGCCTGGCACAGGTCGCAGGAGGTGCTATCATGGTCTGTGCCCAGACAGCGCAGACAGCAGTCATGGGTGTCAGCCACTGACATGGTTTGACTGCAGCGTCACATTTTTTGAACCCACCGACAGACATGGTGGGGAACACCTGGATGGGGTCGATGACCCCCAGGCTAAAAAAGGCACAAACGCCAGTCAAGGCAGGCCTCGATCAAAAATTGAAAAGGGGGAAGAGGAACCGGGAAAGCTAACTTTTAAGTGTAATTAGCAAGGATTTTTCCAGGCAACAGGACAGTTGTCCGTTGGGCTCTGCGGAAAAAAGGAGACTGAGCAAGATGGCACCCTTGGGCAGGAAGGGGACCACGCATGCATGGTAGCATGTCCCAAAGGCTTTCTTTGAAAGGTGGGGAAATGCTCCATGCAGACTGTCGGCGCTGACATCACCCATATGTGAGGACTGACTTCCTGCTTGTTCCTGGAGAAATGATGTTATCTGAGGACAGCAGCAGGTGAATTTTCTATTTACCAGGCTTCCATGTGCAGTATTAATTAGGTAGCATGGCTGACAGGTCAACTGAGTTTTGTGCATATAATTTAAACAAACATTTCAATACAGAATATAAATCTGGGAACTTGCAAAGATACCTGTTAGCCAGAAGCTGCCATACATCAGGAATGCAAACAAGGGACTGGAACATAGCAGAGGTGGGAAGAGGGGTCAGTTTAAAAAGATCTAAGTCTGAGCAAGCAAATACCCTGAGAAACACCAACACAGTCATTACTTTTCACAAGCACATACAGTACTTAGTGCAGGCAAATTGTGTAGTATCCTAAAGCATTGTACTCTTGGAAGCAACGCACACCTAGCTCCCTTCCTGATGACCATGATCAAACTCTGGCCTATTTACCTCTAGATTGGAGTATCTTTGGGATGGTCGGCCTCATAAAAAATGCTTCATAACACTGGTGAGCTGCGGTTCTCAGCAGAGTCCAGTGCCATATAGGAAGCTTACAGGGTCTAAAGAATTTAGTTAAAATTTTGATTAAAACAAAGGGGAAGTACAATGGTTTAAGATATTCCCCTCCTGGATCATACATCTGCTCCCAATTGGCATTAATTATATACATATATACATAATATAACTGAACCCTGTGAGGAGCTCTCAAATAAGGCTGCATCCACTGGTAGAAGATTGATGTTTACTCCGTCGGCTTCCACTGGAGGAGCATCATGTTCTGGGGGAACATGTTGACAGTGCATGCAAATAAATTAGTTCCATGGGAGGTATACTTTTTGAAAACTGAGGTACCATTATTACCCCAGTGTCTGACAAGACTGTATTTCTTCAGTAGATCAATGAAAGAGTTGCTCAGTTTTCTTCTTATATTTAAAAAGTGTCTCATTTTTTTTGGCATGTCCCTCAAAAAGAATTCATAGGATCCAAGTCTGTTCTTTTGCCACCAAATTACTTGAAACATTTCCCTTTGAATATCTTTCAGATATTGTAAACACACTGCACTCCAGTCCTATGCATCTGCTATAAGCTGTCTTCTCTTTCAGGCAGGTCTATCATGGTATCCTGTTTCTAGCCATACCCCTCCTTTCTTTGAGGATGGCTCCATAGTGTTACAGCAGATGTATCTGTGTGATAGCAAAGAGGAGAACAGTCTAGAGGAACAAGCAATCCATTGTCTTCATCTTTCCATAGAGGTTAAATGGCCAAGTCCTCTTCATCTTAAGCTTGTTGTCTGAGTCTCCACACTACTTGCCTGCCTGTGCCTTTGGGCTGGCTTAACCGAGAGGACTAGCTGTTTACGAAAAGTCTCACACAGAATGATGTAGACAAAGGGGTTCAAGCAGCTGTTGGCATAACCTAAGCTGATAGCCACATTATAGGTGTAGTAGAAGAGCAGGGTTGGCTGGCTGATGGTCAGTTGGGTTAATTGCAGTACATAATACGGAGCCCAACAAATGAAAAAGACTAGGCATATGGCAATAGCAGTCCGAGTCACTTTCTTTGTCCTCAGTCGTACACTTCGCTGAGTGATGGGGGCCACAGATGATGTCATGCGCTGAAGAATCCGTATATAGGCAATAGTGATAACCATAAATGGTAAAGCAAAAGCTAGGAAGAATTGGTACATGGTGTACCAGTAGATGTCAGTTTCTGGGTTGGGGAGACGAATACCACAGCCAACGGTCCCTTGGGGAAAGGGGATCAGTCTAGCATAGAGCCACACAGGAGTAATGCTAATGAAAGAAAATAGCCAAAGAAGGCAGATCACAAGGGTTGCAATGGAAGGCTTCCTGAACTTAGAGGAGGAAATGGGATGGACAGTGGCCAAATAGCGGTCAATAGACATGGCAGTAAGAATATAGGTACTTGTGAACTGACTGTTGGCATCCATAGCAGTAATAATGGTACACATGGACTCTCCAAAATGCCAGACCCCATTACCCATTAGCTGGTGGATAAGAAAGGGCATGCCCAAAAGGAAGAGGAGGTCTACCAGGGAAAGGTTGACAATGAAGATGTCTGGCACACTCATCCAGTTGAATTTGGACTTCTTCACCACGGTAAGGATGACCACAGAGTTTCCAAAAATGCCAAGGAGACATATGATGCCAAAGACTGAAGGCATGATTACGTTGGTGGTGTACAAAACTCCTTGTGGCAAATCTAGTGGTGGAACACAGGAAAAAAAAAGGTGTTAGATGCAGGTGTCAGAAAGGCATTATACAGTATTTTATAGTAATGGTGCTCTATGAAACATTTTTCATTTATTTAAACAGTCCATAGGAAACACCTCTTTATCTTGGTCAGTGCCTCATGAGGATTCTGGAACATTTAGAATGGTAAAGCAAAGCTGAGACCTTACCCATGGTTTAGGATCCTCAGTAAGCAGAACTCTGACAGCAAGACACATGTTCCTAAGTACAAGATAAACTTACTGCCTGCACTGCACAAATTTGTTAACTGTAAACCGCACTGATTCTAAAGAGCGCGGTATAAAAAAGACATTAAATAAATAAATAAATAAATAAATAATAGAAAAGTAAATATAAATGCCACTAATGAAAGCATATTCCTAAAACACTATTACATAAATTGAAAACACAAATGAGTAAAGCATGCAGGGCATAGCTGATGGAATTCTTTCCAACGTTTGTGTGTGTCTGCGTCTATATGAATGTGTGTACACACACATTTTTTATAGGTTGCTTCCATGTGTGTGACTGATCTGGAGGGGACAGGAGCAGGGTGGTCTGAATGGGGCAGTGCCCAAACATTCCATTGATTTGGACAGAATATTAAAATCAAACTAAGTGCGATAATATATCTAACCATTAGATGTCACTGTCAACAGATTTCAAAGGATTCATTTTACATTTGAACCATGGGGTGGCACAGTGCCAAGGCAATTGGTATTGCTATACTTCACCACTAGGAGGCTTTACACATGCCAACCGATTGCAAACTGCATGATTCAGTCACTAGGTGTCATTATCTATAGCAACCATTAAGAAAGAAACACGGTTTAGTCTCCAAGCAGGTCCGGCCCGTCCACTAGGCAGGCTAGGCAGCCATCTAGGGTGGCAGACTTCTGTGGGCAGCAGGCCATGTGCTTTGGCACACATGGCCTGCCGCCGCCCCCACCCCCTTGCTGAAGCGCGATGCCGCACATCCGCTACTGCTGATTCCAACAGCGGATGGCTAGCAGGACCGGCCCATCCATTGAGCAAGAATGTTTTTTGCACAGGGACCCGCGTTTCAGGGGGCCCCACGCAAAGAACATTCTGCTTTTTAAAAAATTAAAATAAAATAAAAAAAAGCTGGCTGCTGCTGCTGCCGTCGCGGCAGCAGCAAAATGGAGTGTCCCGCGGGGCCCCCTCTGCCCGGCTGAGCCCCTCTGCGCCGGCTTTCAGATACGCGAAGGGAGAGTGTCTCCCTCGCGTCTCTGTTAAGCCCGCAGGGGCTGATGGGAAGCAGGGGCTGATGGGAAATTTCCCATCTGCCTCTGCGGGCTTAACAGAGACGCGAGGGAGACACTCTCCCTTTGCGTATCTGAAAGCCGGCGCAGAGGGGCTCAGCTGGGCAGGGAGTGCTCAGCCGGGTAGCGGGGGCCCCGCGGGACACTCCATGCTGCCGCGGCAGCAGTGGCCAGCTTTTTTTTTTTTTTTAATTTTCCATGAGCCGATGGGGGGGGGGGTTAGGACTAGTAATGGGCTATGGAGGGGGTTAGGACTTGACTTGAGGTGGGCTGTTGGGGGGGGGTTAGGAAGGGTATTGGGTTATGGGGGGGTTAATACTGGTAATGGGCTGTGGGCTGATGGGGGCTGTCTGGAAATGGGGTGATGGGGGGTTAGGACTGGCAGAGGGCTATGGAGGGGGTTAGGACTTGACTTGAGGTGGGCTGTGGGCTGTTGGGGGGGTTAGGACTGGTAATGGGCTATGGGGGGGGGTTAAGACTTGTAATAGGCTGTGGGCTGATGGGGGCTGTCTGGAAATGGGGTGATGGGGGTTAGGACTGGTAATGGGATATGGAGGGGGTTAGGACTTGACTTGAGGTGGGCTGTGGGCTGTTGGGGGGGGGGTTAGGACTGGTAATGAGCTATGGGGGGGTTAAGACTGGTAATGGGCTGTGGGCTGATGGGGGCTGTCTGGAAATGGGGTGATGGGAGGTTAGGACTGGTAATGGGCTATGGAGGGGGTTAGGACTTGACTTGAGGTGGGCTGTGGGCTGTAGGGGGGGTTAGGACTGGTAATGGGCTATGGGGGGGTTAAGCCTGGTAATGGGCTGTGGGCTGATGGGGGCTGTCTGGAACTGGGGTGATGGGGGGTTAGGACTGGTAATGGGCTATGGAGGGGGTTAGGACGACTTGAGGTGGGCTGTGGGCTGTTGGGGGGGGGTAGTACTGGTAAATGGCTATATGGGGGTTAAAACTGGTAATGGGCTGTGGGCTGATGGGGGCTGTCTGGAAATGGGGTGATGGGGGGTTAGGACTGGTAATGGGATATGGAGGGGGTTAGGACGACTTGAGGTGGGCTGTGGGCTGATGGGGGGGGGGGTTAGGACTGGTACTGGGCTATGGGGGGGTTAAGACTGGTAATGGGCTGGGGGCTGATGGGGGCGGTCTGGAAATGGGGTGATGGGGATTAGGACTGGTAATGGGCTAGGGAGGGGGTTAGGACTTGGCTTGAGGTGGGCTATGGGAGGGTTAAGACTGGCAATGGGCTATGGGGGGGTTAAGACTGGTAATGGGCTGTGGGCTGATGGGGGGTTAGGACTGGTAATGGGCTATGGGGGGGTTAAGACTGGTAATGGGCTATGGGGGGGTTAAGACTGGTAATGGGCTTTGGGCTGATGGGGGCTGTCTGGAAATGGGGTGATGGGGGGTTAGGACTGGTAATGGGCTATGGGGGGTTAAGACTGGTAATGGGCTTTGGAGGGGGTTAGGATTTGACTTGAGGTGGGCTGTGGGCTGTTGGGGGGGTTAGGACTGGTAATGGGCTATGGGGGGGTTAAGAGTGGTAATGGGCTGTGGGCTAATGGGGGCTGTCTGTAAATGGGGTGATGGGTTAGGACTGGTAATGGGCTATGGGGGGTTAAGACTGGTAATGGGCTATGGAGGGGGTTAGGACTGGTAATGGGCTATGGGGGGCTAGGACAGGAAATGGGTTGATGGGGAGGGGTTAGGACTTGAGGTGGGCTGATGTGGTTAGGACTGGTAATGGGCTGTGGGCTGATGGGGGGGGGGGTTAGGACTGGTAATGGGTTATAGGGGGGCTTAAACTGAAAATGGAGTGATGGGGGGTTAGGACTGCAAGTGGGTTGATGGGGTGCTAGGACTGGTAATGGGTTGGGGGGTTGCTAGGACTGGAAATGGGCTGAGTGGAAGGGGAGGCTTGAACTGCAAATAGCTGATGGGGAGGGGGCTTGGAATGGAAATGGGCTGTGAGGGAAGGGAGCTAGGACTGAAAATGGGCTGATGGAGCAGCTAGGATAGGACTGGAAATGGGCTGTTGAGGGGAGCTAAGATTGGAAATGGGCTGTGGTGGGGGCTTGAATTGAAATGGACTCATGGAGGGGCTAGAACTGGAAGAAGGCTCATGGGGGGGCTTGGACTGGAATTGGGCTGAGTGCAGGGGAGCTAGGACTTGACATGGGCTGATGGTGGGGCTAGGAAATGACTAGAAATGGGCTGATGGGGGGCTAGGATTGGAAATGAGCTGATGAAGGGACTCGGACTGGAAATGGATGGGGGAGCTAGGACTGGAAATGGGCTGATGGGGGGCTAGGACTGGAAATGGGCTGATGCAGGGACTAGAAGGGAATGGATGCTGGGTGAGACTGGAACTAGAAGGGAGCTGATGTTGGGGGAGGATTAGAATGGGATGGGGCTGGGAGAGTAAAATGGAGAGGGGAAAAATATTTTGTGTGGGAGGGATGAAAAATCTACAATTGGCCGGGTATTGGGAGAATAAGTGGGGATTGAGGATGGAGGGGTAAAATTTGTGTGGATGAAATAGGAATGAGGAAAGAGCAAAAGGAGAAAGATTACTATGTTAAAGCAGATGTAGAAAGAGAGAATGGAAAAAAAACTAGGAGAGAGAAGAAAGGACAAATGGACAGCAGACGATGGAGAGTTAGCAGAAAACATGAAGAAACCAGAAGAAAGTGGCTGGAGCAATTGCAACTGAAAAAAAATGCAGAAAAGGTAGAAAGATATCTCTTTATTTTGAATTTATTAACTGGAATATGAAAGCTCTGGGAAATGTGCATCATTAACGTCTGCGCTTTGTTTGGTACAAGAGGAAATTAATTTATAGTTTTATTTCTACAGTGTTGTTGTACATTCTAAGTTTGGCTTTTGGGGTTCCCAGTTTAATTATTGCCTTCCTGTTTCTGAATTGTGATTCCTTGTTTGGTGATGGTCTATGTTCTGCATGTGTAACTGAGCTGAGGTATTCTGTTTATGTAATTCCTATTTCACATTGCCACTTGTTCTCTTTCCCCAGTATTCTCTGAAATGTATTGGTTTAATATTTGCAGTGTTACCTTTTGATAGGTAGGGTATGGTGCTTTGTGAGTTCTGGTAATGCTGTCAGGATACGGCGGGTTTGCTATGGGTTCTAAATGGGCAGCGTTTGTAGTAGTTCCTAATGTGCCTGACGGTTGGCACTGGATTATAGTAATGTAGAAATCTTTTAATCTTTCTTTATCCATACACTCATTAAGAGACATGTTTACTAAAAGTTAGTGTATGGTAACATTATGCAAATATTTATGCAAATAAGGCCACTTATGCAAATGAGGCCCCTCACCGAATCTCCGCACATGGCCCCGCACCCCCCTTGGGCCACCCCTGATGGCTAGGCATGGCGGCAGCAGCACATGGCCTACCGCTGCTGGTGAGCTGCCTTCTGGGGAGGGGGGCAGCACAGTGCATGGGGAGAGGGGGTGGCATGGCCGGGACTTCTGCCTAGGGCGGCAAAAACCCTTGGCCTGGCTCCGTCGCTAGGTTTCACAGTAGAATTTACATCAAAGAAAATGAAATATACCATACATCAGAATCATTAAGAGCTAGCCCAGCAGGGATACAGTGTGTGTGTGGGAGAAGCATAATGTGTAAAGCATGTAGACTATGCTTCATGGAATACATTTACATTTCTTTATTTGATGTACCACCAATCTTTGTGAAGCTAAGCGGTTTAAAAGTTTAAAAAGTTATGGAGGACAACAAGCACAGTACAAGTAAAGGGACCATCAACATAGGAAAACACTACAAGGAGGCCTGAGTTACAATAAACTATGTCAGTAAGAAACGGGAAGGACAAAGGGGCAGAGAATAACCAGCAGGTAATCCCAAGCTTGCCTGAAGGAAAGAAGTCCAGCATACTGGGAAGGCCTGTGTAAAGAAATGGGTCTTCAGTGTGACTTTAAATTGCTTGAATGAAGACTCCAGTCTTATATTGTTGGGTAAACGTTTCCAGAGTTGGAGCCAGAACACTAAGGGCAGGCTGGCCTGACTAGGGCCGAGGAGTGCTTAACCTAGCCAATGCCCAGGATGAGGAGCCAATGTGAAAATGTCTCACCGGAGAGCAAAAGGCAGTTTCCTTTCAGGTAGGCAGGTGAGGCAGCAGGGGGCCATGAAAAATGGATATTTAAGTAGAGCGGGGAGGGCAGGGGCGGCAGCACTGAGGGAGCTGACCAGGAGCTCTTCAACATAACTACCAGCATCACCGGAAAACTAAAGGAACAACATGCTAACACCGATGGGATCCTAACCCATAGCACAGTGGCAACAGAGAGCAGCCCTGGAAAGATAAAGCGAGCAGAAGGAGGTCACCCTGGTGAGAGTGACATGAGTTGGGAGGGCAGCGCAGCAGTGCGGTGGAAGCCCTGGAGTAGTGGGGATTGTGGCAGCTAGGAAGTCAGAGTGCCATTCTCTCACGGCAATAAAGTGTCACCCACTTCTGACATGATCAGTCCGTGTAGTAAGAAATGTTTGCTGGGTTAATCCAGGTGCCCGCTGCTCTCCTCCCACCGAATGGGAGAGTGGGACCACTGGCCAGGGCAAAGGCTGAACAGAAAAGTGTTGGGAGAAGCTAGGCTTGCAGAACAGAGGCTCAGGAAGGGAGCAGGCTCCAGAAGGATTCAGGACAGCAGCAGCAGCAGCAGCCTTCAAGACCCTAGTGTGCAGAGCAGCAGCAAAGTGAAATCAGCCAAGGAAAGAAAGTAGCCGCATCAGTCAGTCGGCGAGGCCATGGCAGCTGAGCAGATCAGGAGTAGTGCAGAACAGCACCCTGGAGCAAAGGTAGCAGGCCCGAGCTATGGGAAAGAAAAGATCCACAGAACAGTTGTGGAGGCTGATCACAGGCATAAGCTACACACAAGAACTGATTTGAACTCAAGTCCAGTTAATTAAACAGACCAGACTTGGCCAAGACTCAGCAGAAAGCATACGTCTGCTGAAAGCAATAAAACAATATAAACATACTACAGACATGAACCCTTAAAATAATAAACACATTTATGTTACATAAATATGTTGATCACATATAAATAAAACCTGACAAGGAGTCCAAATAAAATTAGAAAATTAAACGCATTCTGAAAAAACATAGTTATTCACCTATAACAGGTGTTCTCGAGGGACAGCAGGAATCAGTCCTCACATATGGGTGACATCAGCGCCAATGGAGAAAGCCTTTTGGAGATACCACCACGCATGTGTGGTCCCCTTCCCACCCAAGGGTACCATCTTGCTCAGATGACATATCTAGGAAGGCATAAAAATAAAATAAGGTGGGATCCCACGTGATGCGTGAGTGAGCAAGATGTGCTCTTGCTGGCTCCGGGGCTGCCCTGAGAAATATAATCAATTTTTGCAATATTTCTTACAACCAGTGCCTCCTGCGTAACGGCAGACAGTGTCCCATTGGAAAGCAGATGAAGAGGGGAGCGAAAGCAGAGGGAGCCATGCCGAATTTACCGAAAAAAGAACAGGAGAAGGTGAGCAGAACAGGGCCCTCAACTACAGCAATGGCGCAGCCGGTCTCCCCGGGTGCGGTGAGCGTTGACTCCACGACAGACGACCTAGCCAAAGAGGTAGCTACTCTGCTTGAGCCTAAATTCGACCAAGTTCTAAAGAAATTGGACGCCTTAGGAGACTCACTTACCGAAATTGGAAACAGAGTGGAGGAGCTTGAGCATCGGGTCTCGAGCATCGAAGAGGGAGAAGGGCAGCAAGACAGAGAGTTGGCTGAACAGAAGAAACAGATCGAGGCTCTCTGTTTAAAAGTTGACGATCTAGAAAATAGATCTCGGTGGAACAATTTAAGGATTGTAGGGGTGCCAGAATCCCATACGGACAGTATGCTATTGCCGTTGTTCGAAACCTGGCTGCCGAAGGAGTTGGGCCTTACCTCTCTGGCGGGAGAACTAAAAATTGAGCGTGCCCATCGCATAGGCCGGAGGCGGGAATATCAGCAGAAGCCCCGGGTGGTGATTATGCGCATCTTAAACTTTCAACACAAAGTTCAACTGCTGCGTGCCTATCGAGAAAAGGGTGAATTAAAGTTGGAGAACCAGCGAGTTCTCATCTTCCAGGATTACTCGGCGCTAGTGGCGGAGCAGCGGAAAGAATACACCCGCGTGTGTACTGCGCTCTTCAACAAGAAAATTCGATTTACTCTGGCATTCCCAGCAACTTTGCGAGTATGGCACCAGGGTAGAAGCCTCCTGTTCCGATCTCCAAGTGAGGCGCAGAGATTCCTGGATGGCGTCACGGAGGGCCCAGGGGCTGTCGGCGACTCCGGTGGAGAAGGACGGAGCTGAGTCATCGGGGAGCAGCCGTGGAGACAGCGGTAATCTTTTGGTCCAGGCGGCATACTGGGACACTGTTGTGTGTGACTGAGTCCAAGGGCCTATAAGCTCCTCCAGAGAAGGGACGCAGGAGGATAGACCGAAGTTAAGTGTGTACATATGTTGATTGCATGTAAACTGTTCATGATTGTGTAATAACCGGGTTGAGGCCTTGCGGCAGCCCTGTCGCATGCTTTGGGGATCCAGCCTCAGCGGCGGCAGCGGCTGAGGGTTGAGTGAGGATGTATTTATGGGGGGATAAGGGGGGTAAGAGGGGGTGGGGGGATAAGGGGGGTAAGAGGGGGTGGGGGGGCTGGGGGGTGGCGGGGGGCTTGCGTGAAAGAAGGACCACTGTTAAGGTGCCATGGGGTCTACTACCACTTCCCATTCTGCAAAGCCTGAGAGGGCAGAGGCCGGAGGGTCATCCAATGCTGAGCCTAGGGGATATGTTCCGGGCTGAGGCTGGGTAGCCTGGAACACCAGAAACACTGCAAGAGCTGTTAATAGATATTAGACCAATAGTTAGAGGCTATGCACTCTGATTTGAGAATAAACACGTGGAATGTGGGGGGAATAAGCACACCAGTGAAAAGGACGAAAATATTGCAGGCTTTGAAACGGGGGAAGACACAGGTCGCCCTCTTACAGGAAACTCATTTGACCCAACGAGAGCATACCAAACTACAAAGGGATTGGGTGGGTCACGTTTTTTCGGCTGCGTCAGGAGGGCGCAAACGGGGGGTAGCGATTCTCATAAAAAAAGGGATTCCCATAGAGGTTATAAGTGAGGATGTGGATACACAGGGGAGGTTTCTCTTTGTGCATGCCAGAATCAATGGGGAGGAAATGCTTCTTGGGAATATATACGCCCCCAATAACTATGAGCGTAGGTTCTTTCAGAGGGTACTACAGAAGATAATGGGGGCGCCGAGGGTACCATTGATCCTTGCCAGGGATTTTAATTGCCCTCATGATCCTTTGCTTGATAGATCTTCGGGAGGGGTGGGGGTGCGAACAGGGGGATGGGACAATAAAGGAGTGGGCTACCTGTGTAAACTGGGGGACCTGTTAGATGTGTGGAGAATTCTACATGAGGGGGAGCGGGATTACACCCATCTATCCAGGGCGCACCATTCTTGGTCCCGGATTGACTATATCCTAATCACAAGAGATCTATTTGGTAAAGTAGTGAGCACAGAAATTGAGCCAATAGTGATTTCAGACCATGCTAGAGTAACTATGCACCTAAAGGGAAGGTCCCCTTTGGGGAATTGGTGGTCATTCCCCAGATACCTATGGAAAAATGAGCAGTTTCGACAATATTTGAGTCAAAAATGGGAGGAATATTTACAGTTGAATGACTCCCCAGAGTTGCAGGTGGCGACTGTTTGGGAAGCTGGGAAGGCCGTTTTACGGGGCCATATCATAGCGTATGTAGTGAAAGAGAGGAAAAGGGTCAATGCAACTATAATAGATTTGGCCTGTACCCTCCAGGCAGCCAAGACAGCGGCTGTGACCAACCCGAGGGAGCTGGGAACATACTTGGAAAGGCAGAAGGCGCTTAACGCTGCCTTACAGGAGAGGGCGGTATACTCGACCCAATATTACAGACACCAGCTGTTTCGCCATGGGGATAGAGCAGGGAAGCTACTGGCGAGATTGGTACAGGAGAGAGGGGGTGTGCAGGGAGTATAAAGGGGTGCGGCAGAAAGATGCGCAGAAAATTATGGAGGTGTTCGGGCGGTATTATCAGGAGCTATACACCCCCGAGCAGGAGAATAGAGCCCAAGAATGAGAGTTTTTGGAGCGTGTTAAGTTTCCTCAGTTAACAGAAGAGGACA
Organism: Ichthyophis bannanicus; assembly: GCA_033557465.1. NCBI lineage: Eukaryota > Metazoa > Chordata > Amphibia > Gymnophiona > Ichthyophiidae > Ichthyophis > Ichthyophis bannanicus. The sequence goes on along the minus strand of CM066031.1, from coordinate 1,116,906,667 downwards.
GGCAGGAATTAAACGCTAGCATCACAGGAGAGGAGGTGCAGAGGGTTATCAAGCAGGGGAAGCCCCATAAGGCCCCTGGACCTGATGGGTACGGGGTGGAGTTTTACAAAATCTTATCCGCTAGAATTACCCCCACATTGATGGCTCTTTATGAGGCGGCGCGAGAGGCGGGTTCATTCCCAAGGGATATGAGGACAGCAGCGATAACCATTATACCTAAAGCCGGCAGAGATCTGGAGAATCCGGCCTCGTATCGGTCTATCTCTTTAATCAATTATGATATGAAAATCCTTGTGTCAATCATGGCAAGCCGATTGCAGAAGATTTTGCCTCGGTTAATAGGGAGCCATCAATCGGGGTTTGTCCGGAATAGAGATGCCTTTGCAAACATTAGCAGAGTCATTTTGGGGATGGAACAATGCCTGCGACATGACATTCCATTGTTGTTGGTGAGCCTCGACGCCGAGAAGGCTTTTGACCGAGTGTCATGGCCATATATGTTTGAAGTGTTGGCCAGATTTGGGTTTGAAGGTGCCTTTTTGGATTGGGTGAAAGCGTTCTACATGGATCCGTTGGCGTGTGTTACTAGTGGGGGGCGGCTCTTGCAGTCCTTTTTCTTGCAGCGGGGCACGCGGCAGGGGTGTCCATTGTCCCCTCTGCTGTTTGTGCTTCAACTGGAACCCTTACTTCTGACACTGCTTGAAGAGCAAAAGGTGAGAGGGATAGAGTGGGATGGAGGGGGTATTAAGCTAAGTGCATTTGCAGATGACATGTTATTGTGCTTATGTGACCCACAGGAGTCCCTGACAACTAGTCTGCAGATCATGGAGACTTTTGGATCCTTTTCGGGGCTGCGTATCAATCGGGATAAATCTTTAGCCTTAGATGTTGGAGGTTTCAGCAAAGGTAGTTGGCGAGGTCCCTTCCCATTGCTGTGGGCGCAGGGGCACTTCCAGTACCTAGGTATTCATCTGCCGGAGCATACGGCGCACCTTTACGAGGTGAATATTCCCCCTATGGTCGAGAAAACAGCTGCTCGCCTGCAGAAATGGAAAGACCTCCCACTAAATCTTATGGGTCGGGTGGCTCTTCTTAGAATGGTGGAATTGCCGAGGTGGATATATGTGTTGCGCCACCTCCCTCTGTGGTTGGTGCGGAAAGATCTCATGGCTCTGCAGAGGTCTTTTGCCAGGTTCCTTTGGAGGGATAGGAAATCCCGCATACCCTTTTCAGTGATTACGAAATCCAGAGAAGAGGGGGGGCTGGGTTTGACCTCTATACGCAACTATAATTTAGTGTGCCTCTTCCGGCCCTTAACCGATTTATTGGGGACTGCGCGGGGGGTCCTCCCAGGGACGCTGATGAATGAGATGTTTGCACCGTATCACCCTGTTTATCTGTTGCATGCGGAGGGGAGTGTATTGCCTGATGCTTGGAAAAAGTCGGTATATATGCAGGCTCTTAGACAGGCCTGGAAAGTGGTGTGTCAACAGAGAGGGGTGCACTGGAAATGCACGGATTGCCTCCCCTTGGAGGGCAATAAGGATTTTGAGCCTGATCGTCAAGGGCAGGCTGCTAAATGTTGGGGGAGAAGAGGCCTAGTGTACATCGGACAACTACGGATGGAGGGAGTAGCAGAGTTAGACTCTTTTCAGTCTTTGGCACGGAAATATGATTTGGAACATAATACGTTCTATTTCTACTTGCAGAGCCGGCACTATGTTCGGAGCCTGCAAAGTGGGTCTGGACTTAAGTTGGGGAAGGGGACTCTCTGGGATCTTTTCGCCTCCTTGGAGGGAGACCTTACTATGCGGGCTTTGCGAAAGGAGCTATGGCCAGGGGGGGATTGGGGGGCGATGGAGAGACTCGCCCAGAGATGGGCTCAAGATGGTGTGCCTTTAATGATGGGGACCAGACTTCAGGAGGTATTCTCTAAGGTCAAACATATCTCAGAGTCCGTCCGCCTCCAGGAGATTCAGTATAAATTTCTATTGAGAGCCTATGTTCCCAATGTCTGGGCGGCTAAGATGGGACTGATCTCGACAGCCATCTGTGTGGTGTGTGAGGCAGGGCAAGGAACCCTTCTTCACCGGTTCTGGGAATGCCCCAAGATTCATAGTTTTTGGACGGCAGTGGGGAAAAGGCTGAGAGTATGGAGACCTCATAATAGGGAGCTTTCGCTGGAGTGGTGCCTTTTTGGTGTTTGTTTAGAGGCGGCTGAGATGAGGAAGGAATATAGTCAATTGTACGAGAAGGGGTTCATCGTAGCTAAACAGTGCATTTTGAGACATTGGTTGGCCACTGAGATCCCGACAGTACAGGAATGGGAGATAGGAATGCGAGAGTTACGACTCATGGAGCAGAGCACGGCTAAATTGGTGGGAGGCAGACGGTTGGCAGAGACTGAGGCAGTTTGGGAGGTACTCAGTTAATTCCTGCTGATGCTGGGCTCATCCTGTGGGGTAGCCTAATTTGGTGAAGGACGATGAGCGTTCTGCACAGTAGAGCAGGGCCCTGCCAATGTAGCGGTAGAGGAGAGGCTGGGTAGAGAAGGGAGGTAGTAGACACTGATGGGTAGTAGGGTAGTGGGGCTAGGGGTGGGTGAGGGGGGGTGGTGGGGGGGTTCGGATTGGAGGGGGTGGCTGGTTTGGGGGGAGAAGAGCTAAGGGTGGGGTTTAAGTGGGTAGGATACCATAGGAATGGAGAGGGTTATTAATCTTTCCCAAAGGAAGCAGAGATAGCTTTGAGGATCATGTATAGGGATTGATCCCTTCTCACCTGGTCTTCGATCTCCTTTTCTTTGATAGTTGGGCTTCCGTTGTTCCATGGCTCCCCCCCCCCCCTTCCTTTTCTTTCTTTTATTTCCTTTTGGGCCCTTTCGATCCTTGGTTCTCTGGGAGATGCTTAATGGGTCCTGTTTACTGAGTATCTGTTTAATGGGGGGTTATTGCCGAGGTACGGGGGGGCTATGGTTTGTTGGGAGTTAGGGTGGCAGGGTGACTATTATGTTATTTGTTGTTATGCATACTGTTTTATTGATTTGTGGAATATTGTATGATGGTATTTGGTAACGTGGAAATAATGGATGTGTTATTCTGGTGTGGCAGGAAGTGATCCTATAACTAGGACCTGTCCTCCAGGTGATGTAAAACCCTCTCGCACCGAGGAAGTTTCTCCAGGGCCATGTGCCCATGAGGGAAGGGTTAGGACAGCCGTTATAGTTGGTGATTCGATCATTAGGCATATAGATAGCTGGGTGGCTGGTGGACGTGAGGATCACCTGGTAACATGCCTGCCTGGTGCGAAGGTAGCGGACCTCACGCGCCACCTAGATAAGGTCTTAGATAGTGCTGGGGAGGAGTCTGCTGTCTTGGTACATGTCGGTACCAATGACATAGGAAAATGTGGTAGGGAGGTTCTGGAGGCAAAATTTAGGCTTTTAGGTAGGAAGTTGAAATCCAGAACTTCCATGGTAGCATTCTCCGAAATGTTTCCTGTTCCACGCGCAGGACCCAAAAGGCAGGCAGAGCTCCGGAGTCTCAATGCGTGGATGAGACAATGGTGCAGAGATGAGGGTTTTGGATTTGTTAGGAACTGGGGAACATTCTGGGGAAAGGAGGGGCTCTTCCAAAGGGATGGGCTTCACCTTAACCGGGATGGAACCAGGCTGCTAGCATTAACTTTTAAAAAGGAGATAGAGCAGCTTTTAAACTAGATATTAGGGGAAAGCCGACAGTCGCCCAAGAGCGGATGGTTCGGAAGAATGTATCCTTGAAGGATACTACCAAAAGCAGAGAGGTTCCACAAAAGAGTAAAGTAGCCCAAATGCCCTCAAGTATGGAGCAGACAGAGCTTAAAGATCCCAATTTACCCATGTCTAACAATAGCCAAATTAACATGAATAAAATATATTCTCTAAAATGCTTGTATGCAAATGCTAGACGTCTAAAGAATAAGATGGGAGACTTAGAATATATAGCACTAAAATGAAAGGTTAGATATGATTGGAATATCAGAGACATGGTGGAAGGAGGACAACCAGTGGGACACTGTGATACCTGGGTACAAACTATATCGTAATGATAGAGCTGATCAAATTGGTGGAGGTGTTGCGCTCTATGTTAGAGAGGGCATTGACTCAGAAAGGATTAAAGTTTTGCAGGAAACAAAATCTGCTGTAGAATTTATATGGATTGAAATTCCATATAAAAGGGGGAAGAAAATGGCAGTGGGGGTGTACTATCGAGCACCTGGCCAGAATGACCAAATGGATGATGAAATGCTCAAAGAAATCAAGGAAGCTAACAAAAGTTACACCGCAGTAATAATAATGGGTGATTTCAATTACCCCGGTATCGACTGGGTCAGTGTCACGGCAGGACATGCTAGGGAGATAAAGTTCCTAGATGAAATAAATGACTGCTTCTTGGAGCAGCTGGTTCATGAACCAACCAGAGGGGAAGCCATATTAGACCTAGTCCTTAGTGGAACACCAAATCTAGTGCAAGAGATAAGGGTGTTGGGGCCACTTGGCAATAGTGATCATAGCATGATCGCCTTTGATTTAATTAGTGGAGGAGGGATAGTAAGGAAATCCACAGTACTACCTTTTAACTTTCGAAAGGGAGACTATGATAAAATGAGGAAAACAGTTAAGAAAAAACTAAAAGGAGCAGTTGCAAAGGTTAAAGATGTACATCAAGCTTGGGTGTTGTTGAAAAATACTATCTTGGAAGCCCAGACCAGCTGTATTCCACGCTTTAAGAAAAGTGGAAGGAAGTCCAAAACACTGCCAGCATGGTTTAAAGGTGAGGTCAGAGAGGCTGTTGTTGCCAAAAAAGCATCTTTCAGGAAATGGAAAAAAGAGCCAAACGACGAAACCTGGAAACAGCACAAGCACTGGCAAGTCAAATGCAAGGCATTGATAAGGCAGGCAAAGAGAGAATTTGAGAAGAAGCTTGCTGCGGAAGCAAAAACGCGAAATAAAGACCTTTTTAAGTACATTCGTAGCAAAAAACCTGAGAGAGAGTCAGTTGGTCCATTAGATGATAAAGGGGTTAAAGGAGCACTAAGAGGCAACAAGGCGATAGCGGAGAGACTGAATGAATTCTTTGCTTCGGTCTTTACTGAGGAAGATGTAGGGATGTTACCCATGACTGAAGTGGTATTTAAAGGTGCGGAAGAATTGAAGGAAATATCGATACATCGGGAAGATGTCTTACAACTATTAGATAAACTGAAGAGTAGCAAATCACCTGGGCCGGATGGTATACATCCAAGGGTGTTGAAAGAACTGAAATATGAGATTGCAGACCTGCTATCAGTAATCTGTGAACTATCATTAAAATCATCTCTAATACCTGAAGTTTGGAGGATCGCCAATGTAACACCAATTTTTAAAAAGGGTACCAGGGGTGATCCGGGAAACTACAGACCGGTGAGCCTGACGTCAGTACCAGGAAAAATGGTAGAAACCATCATAAAGAATAAAATTACTCAGCATGTAGATAGTCATGACCTAATGGGAGACAGCCAACATGGCTTTAGACAAGGAAGATCTTGTCTTACTAATCTGTTATGTTTTTTTGAAGGAGTGAATAAACAGGTGGACAAAGGTGAGTCGGTTGATATTATGTATCTGGACTTTCAGAAAGCCTTTGACAAGGTCCCTCATCAGAGACTTTTGGCAAAACTAAAGAGTCATGGGATAGGAGGCAGTGTACTATTGTGGATCAGGAACTGGTTAAAAGATAGAAAGCAGAGGGTAGGGCTAAATGGTGAATTTTCCCAATGGAGGAAGGTGAATAGTGGTGTACCCCAGGGATCTGTGCTGGGTCCGCTGCTTTTTGACATATTCATAAATGACCTGGAAAGTGGAATAACGAGTGAGGTTATCAAATTTGCAGATGACACAAAACTATTTAAAGTTGTTAAAACCCAAGAGGATTGTGAAAAATTGCAAGAGGATCTTGATAAATTGGAAGACTGGGCATCAAAATGGCAGATGAAATTTAATGTGGACAAGTGCAAGGTTATGCACCTAGGGAAGAACAACCCAAACTATGGTTACACGATGCAAGGTTCCACATTAGGAACCACCACCCAGGAAAAAGATTTAGGCGTCATTGTGGATACCATGTTAAAACCCTCGGCCCAGTGTGCAGCGGCGGCCAAGAGAGCAAATAGAATGCTAGGTATGATAAGGAAAGGAATGGAAAATAAAACAAAAGATATTATAATGCCTCTATATCGTTCCATGGTGAGACCGCACCTTGAATATTGTGTGCAATTCTGGTCGCCGTATCTTAAAAAGGATATAGCGATTTTAGAAAAGGTTCAGAGAAGAGCCACCAAAATGGTAAAGGGGATGGAAGGATACTTCTATGAAGAAAGGCTAAAAAGGTTAGGGCTCTTTAACCTGGAAAAGAGATGGCTGAGGGGAGATATGATAGAAGTCTATAAATTAATGAACGGAGTGGAACGGGTAAACTTAGATCGATTGTTTACGTTATCAGAATATAGAAAGACTAGGGGACATGCAATGAAGCTACAGGGTAAACTATTTAAGACTAATAAAAGAAATATTTTTTCACTCAACGTGTAATCAAACTCTGGAATTTGTTACCGGAGGATGTAGTAAAGGCTGTTAGTGTAGCAGGGTTTAAAAAAGGTTTGGACAAGTTCCTGGAGGAAAGGTCCATAAACCATTATTAAGAAGTGACCGAAGATATCAATGCTTGACCCAGTACAAGCATTATGGAACTTGTGTCTCTTGGGGAAACTGCTAGGTACATATGACCTAGATTGGCCACTGTTGGAAACAGAATACTGGGCTTGATGGACCTTGGTCTGACCCAGTATGGCATATCTTAAGTTCTTATGTATTCTTGCTTATAATAATAAAAAATTATTTTCAAAAAAATAAAATAAGGTAAAGGAGGCAAATCCAAGGGGAAGAGGGAGGGTTGTGAGGACTGATTCCTGCTGTCCCTGAAGAACACCTGTTACAGATGAGTAACTATGCTTTCTCCAGGACAAGCAGGAAGTTAGGCCTCACATATGGGACTCCCTAGCTCCAGGCTGCCGGGAACCAAACCACAACAGCACCAGTGGCAACCATGGCAGGGTAGCCATGAATTGCAGAAGATGAATCCCTGTTTGAGAGACTCTGCGAGATCCTAGTGTCCAAAGGGGCCATCACTCTGGTAGCCTGAACACAGAAGGGTCAGAGGGCCTGAGTTGCCTACACCCTGAACAGATTTCGGAGTACTGCCTGGCCAAAGGCACTGTCCCAACAGCACTCGCTCTCCAGGCAGTAGTGAGCTGCGAACGTGTGAACTGAAGACCATGTGATGACCATGAAGATCTCTGTCACTGGCACTGAGCGCAGGTTCGCCACCGAAGTGCCCGTTGCTCTCACGCGATGCGCTGTGATCCAGTGCTCCAAGGAGAGTCCAGCCCACTCATAGGCGAGGGCAATACATTCTGCCACTCAAGTGGAGAGAGTTTGTTTAGTCACTGGGAGCCCCAGCTTACTGGGGTCATATGAAAGAAAAAGTTGAGAAGCTTTGCAGTAGCCCTCAGTCCGTTGAAGGTAGGACAGGGCTCTTTTACAATCCAAAGTATGGAATACGTTTCCTCCCGACCTAAATGGGGCCAGGGGAAGAGGGTGGGGAGGACCACCTCCTGACTGAGGTGGAAAGGGGATATCACCTTTGGGAGGAATTTGGAGTGCGTGCGGGTGCCACTCTGTTCTTCTAGAACCTTGTATAAGGCGACTCTGCCACCAGAGCTTGGAGCTCGCTTACTGTACGAGCAGATGTAAGAGCCACCAGGAAGGCAACCTTCCAGGAAAGATACTGCAAGTGGCAAGTGACCAGAGTCTCAAATGGCGTTTTAGTGAGCTGCGAGAACACCATATTGAGGTCCCACTCCACTGCCGGAGGGGCAGATGGGGGGTTTAGATAGCAAGAGGCCCCAGATGAATCGAGAGATCAGGGGCTGAACCAAGAGGGGTTTTCTCTCAGTGGGGTTGTGGTGCACCGCAATTGCGCTTAGGTGCACTCTGACTGAGTTGGACGTCAGTCCGGCCTGTGACAAATGGAGCAGGTACTGGAGCACCACTTGCAAGGGTCAAGAGAAGGGGTTCTCCTGCCTCTCTGCACACCACACTGAGAACCAGCACCACTTAAAGGTATACATTCATCTTTTGGAGAGCTTGCAGGAGGCCAACAAGACCTCCTCTACCTCTCGCAGGAGGTTAAAGGGAGCCAGAACTACCTTTTCAGCAGCCATGCTATTAATGTCAGGGACCCCAAGTTGGGGGTGTAGGAGGGAGCTCTGCTCCTGAGACAGAAGATCTGGTGCACAACCCAGCGGGACTGGGAGTGCTGCCGACAATTCGAGCAATAGTGGGAACCAGGGCTGCCTGGGCCATCTGGGGGCGATTAGTATCAGTGATACCCCCTCACACTGGACCTTGAAGAGGGTTCTGGTGACCAGTGGGGTCGGCGGGAAGGCATAGAGGAGGCCTTCTGTCCATGGGATTAGGAATGCATCTGTCACTACTCTCGACAGATGTGGTTGCTGTGAGCAAAAGCAGGGTAGCTGTGTGTCGCCCAGGTTGGCAAAGAGGTCTATATCAGGGGCAGCCCCCAGAGATAGAAGAGCAGAGAGGCTACTCTGGGGTTCAGACGCCACTCGTACAGCTGAAGGACTCTGCTCAGCCTGTCTGCTAGGGCATTTTCCTGGCCCGGGAGATAAACTGCTTGGAGGAGCATGCTGTTATGAGTCACATAGGAGCAGAGGGCTACCGCCTCCTGGCAGAGGGAATACTATCCTGTGCCTCCTTGCTTGTTGACAAAGAACATTGCGACCTGGTTGGCCATTTGGACCAGTACCATCAAGTGCTGCAACCAATGGCGGAATGCCCGAAGGACCAGGGAGATTGCACTGAGATCCAGGAGATTGATCTGTAGCTGAGATTCTGTCTGGGACCAGCAGCCCTGTGTGTGAAGATCCTTGCAATGGGCTCCTGAACCAAGGAGTTAGGCATCTAAAGTCAGGACTCTCTGTGGGGAGCTCTGGAAGGGCATTCTGGCCTGTTGGTGGCAGGACCGCTGCTATCAATCAAGGGACCCTGCTAGCTGGCGGGTTACTCTGACCCTGTCTCATAGTCTGCCAGTGGCATGGGTCCACTGAGAGCGTAGGCACCACTGAGATGCTCACATGTGTGAGCGGGCTAGTGGGGTCACCTTGACCGTGGAGGCCACATGGCCCAGCAGGCAGAGGAGGAGGCAGGCCAGGACAGATTGCTGGCGCTGTACTTAAGCTACTAGTTCCTTAAGACGTTCTACCCTCTCTCTGAGAAGAAAGGCTTTGGCCTGTGGAGTGTCTAGCTGAGCCCCTATGAACTCCAGGCTTTGGACTGGGGTCAGGTGAGACTTGGGGTGGTTGATGACAAACCCCAGGTGCTGCAGTAAGAGAATAGTATGCCCTGTGCCTGGTGTGCCTCTATGGCAGTGCTGCCTCTTATAAGCCAGTCAGTCCAGGTAGGGGAAGACGAAGGTCCCTTGTAGACGGCGGTGGGCTGTGACCACTGCTAAGCATTTGGTGAACACCCTTGGTGAGGAGGCCAGTCCGTAGTGCAGCATCCAGTATTGGTAGTGCCCTCCTCCCAACCTGAACCTTAGGTACTGCCTGTGGGAGGGATGGATTAGGATGTGTGTGTAAGCATCCTTTAGGTACAAGGAGCAAACCAAGTCTCCCTGGTGGAGGTATGACAGCAGTGTTCCAAGGGAGAACATTTTGAACTTCTCCCTCACCAGAAATTTGTTCACAGATCTAGGATGGGCCTGAGGCCTCCAGTCCATTTTGGGACAAAAAAATATCTGGAATAGAAGCCCTTGCCCCAAAGGTGCTTGGGTACTGGACGCTACTGCCTTGTCCTTGAGGAGACTTGCGAGCTCTGTGAGGAGCAAGGTCTGGTGAAGAAGAGGCCTCAGTGGCTCTCCTGGGAAGACGTCTAGAGGTGCCTGCTGTAGGTGGAGGCGGTAACCCTCTCTGATCACCTGCAGTACCAAGAGGTCTGTGGTGACTGAGGCCCATCTGTGGGCGAAGAGTGCCAGGCATGCCCCTGTGGGCTGTAGGTGGCCTCCTGGGGGAGAGGTGGTCATGCCCTGGGAGTCAAAAGCTCCCCCCAGACTGGGCCGGAGTCGGAGTAAGGGGCTTAGGGGTTATGGCCTTCTGGGTCTCATGCTCTTGTCTTTTGGGCTGGGTACCTAGCAGAGACCCTGAGTAGCCTTGGTATTGTTGGAAATGAGAGAAGGCTCCCTTCTTTCAGGGGGAAAAAAGGCTTTTCCCCGGTGGTTTTTCTGTGGGGGAACCCCAAGGTATTTTTAGAGAGAGTTTGTCGAGTCACACAAACTCATTTTTGATCTCTGCAGCCTTGTCAGACATAGGTTTGCCGAAAAGATTCTTCTCAGTACAGGGGACATCAAGTAGTTTATCCTGGACCCACTGTTCGAGGTCAGACAATTGCAACCAGGCTTGGCATCAGGCCTCGATGCTGGCAGCCGCAACTCAAGCCAACGACTCAAAGCCATCATATGCCGCTTGAGAGAGGAATTTTGAGCAGTCCTCTATCACTGAGGTCAGGGTCTTTAACTGCTGGAGTGGTTCCCGATCAAGGCCTGTTGAGAACCCAGCAAGCTCCTTGGCTAGTGCCTTGAGGTACATGCCAATGTAGAGCTCATAGACCTGGACTCTGCATCCTAGCATCGAGCCCTGGAAACATTTGCGCCCCAGGTCATTGAGGGTTCGAGCCTCCCTACCCGGGGAGACAGAGGAGTGGGTGTTCTGGCTGTTTAGTTTGTGCATGGTCGACTTGACGACCATGGAGTTATGCAGTTACTGGATTTTGTGAAACCCTGGGCTCTTGTGGACATGGTACATTGCGTCAAGCTGGCGGCTGAGAATGGGCATCGATGCCAGTGTTTCCCACATCTGGAGAAGTACCTGCTCGAGGATCGGTTGCACCAGCACCATGAGTCTCCCGGGGAGGGGCCTCATACTGGAGGATCTCCAGTTCCTTGGTGTGTAGATTTTCATCGGCCTCAGTCTGGACCGAGAACACCTTAGTCATATCCCATACGAAGTCATGGAAGGCCACATCCTTGGGTGGAGATCGGCATTGAGGCTCCAGTGGAGACGGGTCTGATGGGACATCACGGTGTCTCTGGGTGTCTGGGGATGCCTCACCCTCAATCTCCCACTTGGATTTGAGCGGTGATCAGGATTCAGATGTCCTCCGACTCCGTTGGTCAAGGCCTATGCCCGGGGGCCGGAGGCCTGTCGAGGACCTAAGATCAGAGTCGCGGACAGTAGCCGGTGAAGACTGGATACCCGAGGAACAGGAATGGGACCGGGACCTCTACTAGCACTGAGGCCGGCAGCACTTGATGTTTGGCTCGACAACTGGTGATCCCCTTGTAGTCAAGGGGCCAGTCATCGGGGCGGATGAGCCAAGATAGCAGTGATGTTCTGCTCCAAAACTGCCATTCTGGTCTCCATGCCAGAAGTCTCCGCTGCTTTCGGCGTGGGCACCGATGGCTTTAGGCCTGATGCCGACACTCCGGAGAGTGTGTCCTCGATGAACACCTCAGCCTCGAGCGCCTTTGGCGGGTCTCCGCCTGCTGAAGGGTTCCTTTTAGAAAGCTTGGCCGGGCGTCTCTCTGACTCCTCCGAGTCTCTCCAGTGCAATTTACTGGGTTTCTCCGGACCGACTTCCAGGATTTTTGAGGACTTCTTTTTCTTCCGCTCCTGCTCCAGGGTCCTCTCAGAGGATCCACGGCCATGGGATGTGCTTGCCTTGGAGCTGGGCGCCAGGGACAGGGGCACGGAATCAGACCTCGAACATCTTTTCATGCAATTCCAACCTCTTTTTGTTGTTTTTTGATGACATAGCCTGGCAAAGGTCACAACTGGAACTGTTGTGGTCCGATCCCAGGCAACGCAGTCATGGGTTTTGGTGATGGACATGGTTTGACTGCAGTGGTCACATTTTTTTAATCCACCTGGGGACATGGTGGGATGCACCTGGATGGGGTCAATGACCCCCGGGCAAAAAAGGGCATGAAGCGCTGGTCGAGAGAACCTCAAGGAAAAAAGTGGACAAGGACGGGCCCGAGGATGGCGTCAAAGATGCTCGCTCAGGGCGGGAAGAGGAACCGGTACGCTTACTGGAAAACTAAACTGAATTACTAAGTTTTAAAGAAAATTTTCCGGGGACACTGGATGCCTGTCCATTGGGCTCTGCTGAAAAAAAGGAGACTGAGCAAGATGGCACCGTTGGGTAGGAAGGGGACCATGCATGCGTGGTGGCATTTCCCAAAGGTTTTCTTTGAAAACTGGGGAGATGCTTCCGAGCGGGCTCTGTTGGCATTAATGACACCCATATGTGAGGACTGACTTCCTGCTTGTTCCTGGAGAAGCAAGGATATTGACGGTGACCAATTTTCCTCTTCTGTGCTCTATCTCCCCTCAAATTTCCCCACCTTGCCTCTTGAACAGGTCCCTCTTCTGGAACACACTACTAACCAACACCTTACAGTCACATGCCCCTCAGAAGATAATTACTGGATGCAGCTCACATAATCCTTGGTTTACCTCAGACCTGAAAAGGTTCTGAGGGAGAATCAGACATGCAGAACAGAAGTGGAAGAAACATCCCTCCTGTCAGTCACTTCAATGGGAATACTGTATAAGCAACTCATTTCATCATAAGAAAGTCTCATTTTTCCACCCTTATCAATGACCAAGAGAATTTCCCAAAGAAAGTTTTTTAAATCCTTAATATTCTGTTTCCAAAGACTGCTCTGGCTTCTGATTCCATTTCTGTTTCTCCAAACCAATTCACTTCTCATTTATCATCCAAAATCTTGGTCCTTTGTGGCAACCCATTGGCAGTTATCAATCAATTTACATCCCTGCCTCTTCCTCCGAGCATCCCCCGGATGCTCATACAGACGTGCACGCCAGCTTCTTTGCCCAATTTAGGCCCCTATCTCTCATCCACCTTACCAGACCATCTGATTCTCTTAACTCATCTAATCTCTAGCCGATGCGGTCCTGCCTTCTCTCATTAAGAGCAGTTGGAACTCTTTTGGTCTGCTGCTTTTAGAACTAATTAATAATAGCATAGTTCAGAGGGAACTCCATCATTTTCTCACTCCTAAAAAGAAAGTAATCTGGACTTGGCCGTGCCCAAAAGTTATCATCCTATCTCCAACCTGCCTTTTCCTGACAAACTGCTGGAGAAGGCAGTGCTGGATCAGATCTCCAGATTCTGGGTGGCAACTAACTCTTTCTATCCTCATCAATCTGGCTTCCAGCCTTTCCATAGTACAGAGACCACACTCATTGCCCTCTTAAATGAGGTGGCCCTACACCTAGACAGTCTCAGAGACGTCCATTCAACTTGATCTTAGTTCCGCTTTTGACATAATTGACTATTCCCTCCTTCTTGACCATCTTGATGCCTCAAGTATCCAAGACTCAGCTTTAAACTAGTTTCGTTCTTACCTTTCACACCAGTCCTTTCAAGTATCCATTGATGGTTTACTTCTTGCCATTATCCACAGTTTTCAGGTGTCCCACGTGGTTATCTTCTATCATGAGCCCTGTTCAATCATTTCATCTCTCTACTAGCCTTCTTGATTCAAGATCTTAATGTCACTTCATCCTTTTACACCGATGATATCCAGCTTGCTATTGCCATTGATATCCAAGACTCCTCCTTTCACTCTGACTTATAATCAGAAGTACTGTATTACTAACAGCTTCAACATAAAATGGTGTTAACTCCTAAAAAACTGAAGCTTTCTGGCTCTCTCATAACCAGAGGCCACTTCTTTTTCATCCATGTATTGCATCCCATCGTATACTTATTCAGAAGTCTGGATATTATCAACGACCAGCTCTCCCATCAGACCTCATATCTTCATGTTTTCTCAATAACAGTGCATTATAAATAGTTATTAATTTGCTTGTAATAAATAAACTAGATTATTGTAACTCCTTACTGGCAGGCATCTCATAATCTCAATTAAAAAGAATTCAGCTTATTCAGAACATGGCAGTTATAGATAAATTTAACTCAAACAATTGCATTATATCACACCTTTACTGTACGATCAACACTGGCTTCTGGTTCTCTTTTGGATCCAGTATTTATTTATTTATTTAATACTCTTATATACCGTGCTATTCGACATCAGTGCGGTTTACATGGAACATCAAAGAGGTTTTACGGTGGGGTTACACCATAAATTACAGATAACAGGGAGATTAACTTGGATAACATGTCAACTATTTACACAAAAAGTATGAATCTCTCCTCCTGGCCCACCATACCTTCTACACTGGTCTTCCATGTTACCTGCACTCCCAACTCATCCCTTACTGCCCCACCCATGTTCTACAGTCTGCCAACCAAAATCTCCTTTTTTGTCGCCACAAAATCCAGTCTGCACCTCGAACATACAGACTGATGGCTTTCTGCTGTTCTGCCCCCTTCCTCTGGAACACTCTCTCCACGAATCTCTGACTTAATCATACAAGAAATTTAAGGCAGGGATGAAAACTGTCTCTTCGAGTTTACCTTTCAGCAGCACTCTCCCAACAGACCTAGGTTTTTGATAATTCATATCGCTCTACTTGCCCCCTTCTTTATGTCTCATCTGGCTATGTGTTACACCTATCTTGGCAGATATTGCTACCCTAGTCCTCTTTTTACCCTTATATATGTCATAAGAACATAAGAAATGCAATACTGGGTCAGACCAAGGGCTATCAAGCTTAGTATCCTGTTTCCAATAGTGGCCCAATCCAGGTCACAAGTACCTGACAGGTTCCCAAAAAGCTAAATAGGTTTCATAATGCTTGTCCCGGGGTAAGCAGTGGTTTTCCTGGGTCCTCTTTAATAATGGTTTATGGATCTTTCTTTCAGAAACTTGTCCAAACCTTTTCTAAACCACACTACACTAACAGTTTTTACTTCATTGTCCGGCAACGAATTACAGTGTTTGATTACATGTTGAATGAAAAAATATTTTCTCTTATTACCCTTAAATGGGTTACATTGTAGCTTCATTGCATGTCCCCTAGTCTTTCTACTTTTTGATGGAGTAAACAATCTATCTACATTTACCCATTCTACTTCATTCATTATAGACCTCTATCATATCTCCTCTCAGCCAAGTTGAAGATCCCTAACCTTTTAAGCCTTTCCTCACAGGGATATCCTTCCATCCCCTTTACCATTCTGGCGGCTCTTCTCTGTGCCTTTTCTAATTCTGCTATATCCTTTTTAAGATATGGTGACCAGAATTGCACATAATATTCAAGGTGCAGTCACGCCATGGAACAATACAGAGGCATTATAATATCCTTGGTTTTATTCTGCATTCCTTTCCTTATGATTCCTAGCATTCTATTTGCTTTCTTGGCCACCCCTGCACACTGGGCAGAGGGTTTCAACGTATTATCTACAATGACGCCTAAATCTTTTTTCCTGGGTGGTGGATCCTAATGTGGAACCTTGTATCATGTAACTGTAGTTTGGATTGTTCTTCCCTAGGTGCATAATGTTGCACTTGTCCATATTAAATTTCATCTGCCATTTGGACATCTAGTCTTCACTTTATCAATGTCCTCTTCCAATTTTTCACAATCCTCTTGTGTTTTAACAACTTTGAATAATTTTGTGTCATCTGCAAATTTGATCACCTCACTCATTATTCCCATATCCAGGTCATTTGTGAATATGTTAAAAAAAAAAAAAACAGGCCCAGCACAGATCCCTGGGGAACTCTACTCTACTATTCACCCTTTTCCATTAAGAAAATTGGCCATTTAGCCCTATTCTCTGCTTTCTAACATCTTTTAATTAGTTCCTGATCCACAATAGTACACTGCCTCCTATCCCATGACTTTTTAATTTCCTTAAGAGTCTCTCATGATGGACCTTGTCAAAGGCTTAAATCCAGATACACTATATCGACCAGCTCACCTTTGTCTACTTGTTTATTTACACCTTCAAAAAAATATAACAGAGTAGTAAGACAAGACATTCCTTGATTAAATTCACCATGTTGGCTTTCTCCCATTAAACCATGACTATCTACATGTTCAGTAATTTTATTCTTTATAATGGTTTCTACCATTTTGCCTGGTACTGACATCAGGCTCACTGGTCTGTTGCTTCCCGGATCACCGCTGGAAACCCTTTTTAAAAATTGGAGTTACATTGGCCATTCTCCAACCTTCATGTACTATAGATGATTTTAATAATAGTTCACAGATTACTAATAGTAGGTCTACAATCTCATATTTTAGTTCTTTCAA
Source organism: Ichthyophis bannanicus (assembly GCA_033557465.1). NCBI lineage: Eukaryota > Metazoa > Chordata > Amphibia > Gymnophiona > Ichthyophiidae > Ichthyophis > Ichthyophis bannanicus. Next base: position 1,116,890,263 of record CM066031.1, on the reverse strand, counting down.
CACCATTGGATGTATACCATCTGGTGATTTGCTACTCTTCAGTTTATCAGTTGTAATACATCTTCCCAGTTTACTGATATTTCTTTCAATTCTTCTCATACATCACCTTTAAATACCATTTCAGGCATAGGTAACTTCCCTATATTTTCTTCAGTAAAGACAGAAGCAAAGAATTCATTCAGACTCTTTGCTATGGCCTTGTCCTCCCTTAGTGCCCCTTTTACCCCTCTATCATGTAATGGTCCAACTGACTCTCGTACAGGTTTTTTGCTATGAATGTACTTGAAAAAGTTTTTATTATTTGTTTTGTTTCCATGACTAGCTTTTTTCAAATTATTTCTTTGCCTGCTTTATCAATGCCTTGCATCTAACTTGCCAGTGCTTTTGTTGTTTCCCATTTTCGGCAATTGGCTGCTTTTTCCATTTCCTGAAAGATACCTTTTTGGCTACAAAAGCCTCTCTGACCTCACCTTTAAACATACTGGCAGTTTTTTTGCCTTTCTTCTTCTTTTCTTAAAGCAAGGAGTATATCTGGTCTGGGCTTCCAAGATAGTATTTTTAAATAATGCCCATGCTTGATATAAATCTTTAACCTTTGCAGTGACTCCTTTTATTTTTTCTTAACAATTTTCCTCATTTTATCATTGTCTCCTTTTGAAAGTTAAAAGGTAGTACTATGACACTCCTTGCCGTCCTTCCTCCATTTATTAAATCAAATCTCTGTCCTGTTTTTGTTGCTTTGAGTTTTATTGTGTTATAACCTGCTCCCCTCTAATTATAAACATCTATGATGTTTGTATATGTATAGCGGTATAAAAGTACTGCAAATAAATAAAAGCATACCAAGCTTAAGAAATTATTAAGGTAAGTAAAAAGAGTAATCTCCAATAAGCACTACAAAGCAAAGATCATTATACCATCTATATTGTCAAATACAAAAAATATACAGAATTAAAAAAGGTAAAAAAACAAACAGATTATATAAAGAACTCATATCATAAAGCAGATGAATAAATAAAAAGAAGAAATTTGCTGATTAAACAATCCATAACATATATGCTAGGGAAACACACTTGATATATTTTAATATACATTGCATTACCCCGACAAGAGAATGAGGAGATCCTGCTCACAAAACACACACTCTATCCCATCCACAAAAGCAAGAACCAGCCAAATGGCCTCTTCCAGGGCCTTCTATCTATATGCGCCAAGCCTGTGGAACGCACTCTCTGAAAGGATATGGGCTACCAAAGACCTTACAAGCTTTTGCAAGGAAATAAAAACCAAGAACACTTCAGAAATGAAACATAGCCCAAACATAGTGCCCTCTCACATGTTAGAATGAACAGTCGCCTCTTCATTTGCCCACCAAAGTACCCTATCCTTTGAGCTTTATTCTCCTTTTACAAATTTTGTAAATGCCTTGTCAAGTACACATGCTGTTATTGTGCTAAATGTAACTTTATAATATTGTTAATATTCCATGTCAAGTGCTCTATTAGAGAGCGTGATCTATAAAAATAAATAAACAAATAAATTACATGAAGGAATTAGGCAATTATTGAAAGCCAAAAGCTGTGCTTTAGTACAAATAAGACCTCGCAAAGGAAATCTATAAAATGCATGTTTGGCCATACAATAAAGCATATCATTAGTTACCTAATAACAAATATAAGTAGGAGGATCATATTAAAAACACTTATTTATCAAATGCCTTACTGAAAACAGAAAACAATTTTAATGGAGTCTACTGTCAACACTTTTATATTGTCACAAAAATCACTGTGACTTCCTGGTATCATTGCAAAGAGGATTTGTTGATGCCAAAAAGATATTTTAGGAATATCTGTACGTTATTTAATCTCATAACAGGCATACCAAAACACAGTACTAATTGAAATCAAAATGGCAAGTCAATAAAACTAGGAGAATTGTACTTGCAAAGGGTAATATAAATGGGTTCTGGCAATGTTAGAAAAACACCACAGATGTGAGTGAGTTCTTTGAGGCCATTTGTTTCAGCGAGCTAATCGCCACTACATAAAGGGTCAGGGTGGTCCCGGGCTGTTGTTTGAGGATCTAAAATAGAGAGGAGGACAGCATAGTATTAAGGGTAAGGAGATCCTAAAAAGACCAAAAGGGCAAAGGGCATTGAGTATGCCTAGCAAAAACCATGATAAGCTTCTCGCATACAGGCAGATTAGGATGGGAGGGGACAGTATGCTGTTCAGACAGCAGGACAGGAGGGTATGGGAGATGGGATTGAGTGGGATAAGGGTGTTCACCAAGAGACCATCACGCGATGCATTTAGGATAGGGGCAGCTATCCTGGCTCACAAGGCCGGGTTGTGAGAGGAACAGATAAAAGCAGTGGGCAGATGTAGATCCAACCAGGACAAAAGCTACGTAAGGGGGGGCATTTATTAGGCCAGGAGGAATGGGTATTAATCATGTCTTATCTTATTATAGGGGGATGAAGGGCCACTATTTGGATAATCAGGCATGCTCACATTTACCCAATCCTTTCTATCAGAATGTACCCAACAAGTACAAATCGGACAACAAATATCCCAAACATACAACCAAGAGAAGGGTATCCCACAAGGATCTGCGCTCTCCTCATTATTTAATATATACTTAAAACCGATCTGCAACATCTCCAGAAAGTTTAAGCTAGTCTGCCACATTTATACAGATGACATAATGTGCTATCTCCCAACAAACATTATGAATCCCAATTTTCACCAACTTACAGCATGCCTCATTGAAGTTATAAATTGGTTACAACAACAAAACCTATACATTAACCTCAACAAAACTGAAATCCTGTTCGTAACAAGGAACCAAAACTTTATCCCTCCACCAACACTAAAAATAATGGATGTGGACATAAAAGTCAAGAACAAACTAAAGTATTTAGGGGTTACAATGGATCAGAATCCAACAATGTCCACCCACATAAAAACAATCACTAAAACCATATTCTGCAAACTACAATTACTACAGCAGCTCAGACCATTCTTGTCCAACAATGACTTCCGTACTGTTCTCCAGGCTATGATAATTCCTCATCTGGATTTCGCAAATGGTATCTTACATGGCCTTCCTAAACAGACTCTTAACCAAATCCAAATGGTCCAAAATGTAGCCACACGAATCATTTTAAGATAAATAGCACAGAACACATCACCCCTATATTATACGAACTTCATTGGCTACCGATATTAAGCAGAATAAAATACAAAATTCTCATTATCACCTTCAAAAGCATTAGGGAAATAGCCCCCATATTCCTATTCTCACTTATTACCATCCAATCTTCTGTAAGACTCAGAAGAGAATGCAACAAAAATACACTGATAGTACCACCTAACTACTGAAAAGCAAATCAACAAACAAGAGTATTCTCTCACTTCTCACCCATCCTCTGGAATGCCCTCCCAGTTAACCTAAGAGCCATAAAAGATCAGAAAGATTTTCAGAAGGAACTGAAAACGTATCTTGTCATAGAACATTTTTGGTAACCCAGAAAATAAAAACAAAATCTACCCAACATAACAACTCACAAATTAATTAAATCTCGACCCGACCAATTTAACACTTTCTGCCCATACCATTAACAACTTTCTGTCTGACACTAGCTATTGTACATACAGCATTTGTAAACATGTTAATTGGATTATTGTAAATAAGGAATGATCAGACCTGTATATTCCCTACCTCCCAGTTCTATGTAACCATTTTACTTTAGCTTAGTTCACAAGTTCTATATAAAAGTTGTTCTTTTATGTTAATTATAAACCACCCTCACTTGGTTTGCAGCTTGTCGTGCTGTGAGGGCTTGTGTGCATCAGTGATGCTGAGAGCTAAACTATCGGTATTTTAACTACTGGCAGGGTCTCCCAAGATGGACAGGTCTCAGCTGAGGTGCCAGACCAAGACAAACCACCCATCTGGGCAGCAGCAGAATGGGATAGTGTTGATGGCGGAGGATCACATTTTTGTGACAACGGCAACACCACCAAACTTAAACTGCGCGGAAGAAAGGCCCGGCAATCTACTTCTGTATCTTGCCATGAAAACCCAATGGATAGTTACAACAAAACAAATTGTGCTATGGTGCTGGAAGATGAGACCCCCAGGTCGGAAGGCACTCAACTAGCTACTGGGGAAGAGCTGAAGATTTTTCAGAGTAAAGCCAGCATTTATGATGTGGTTGAATCAAAGCCCTCGGGAAGTCTGACTGCTGATGTAGCTGCGCATGAAATGAGAGTCAGAAGTTGTAAAAATGTCTTACACGTTGGAACATGGAATGTACGAAGCATGAACCAAGGGAAGTTGAAGGTGGTCAAGAATGAAATGGAACGTGTACAACTTGATCTGTTGGGTGTCAGCGAACTGAAATGGACTGGCATCGGGCACTTTGCATCAGATGATCACATGGTCTACTATGCTGGAAATGAAAGACAAAGAAGAAATGGTATTGCATTTATAATAAAGAAGAAACTTGCAAGAAATGTAATGAAATACAATGCAGTCAGCGAACGCCTAATCTCTATTCGTCTACGAGGATTGCCTATCAACACAACTATAATTCAAGTATATACCCCAACAACAGCTGCAGAAGAGAATGAAATTGAAGAGTTCTATGAACAAGTACAAGCTGAAATTGACAGAACATGCAAAACAGGATATCCTGATAGTCATGGGTGACTGGAATGCAAAAGTTGGCAACAAAGAAGAAGGCAAAGTAGTTGGAAAATATGGACTTGGCAACAGAAATGAAGCTGGAGAAAGACTGATAGAATTCTGCAAGACCAATGATCTATTCATCTCAAACACCTTCTTCCAGCAACACAAGCGGCGACTGTACACATGGACTTCACCCAATGGATTGTATAAAAATCAAATTGACTACATCTGTGGAAGTCAACGATGGAAAAGCTCTATAACATCAACAAAGACAAAACCTGGAGCTGACTGTGGTACAGATCATCAACTACTAGTATGCAAACTCAAGCTAAAGTTGAAAAAGAGCAAACCACTCATGAATGCAGCAAAATATGACCTTGAGAATATACCACTGGAATTTAAAGACTGCCTGCAAAATCGATTTGCTGCTTTAGATACAAATGACAGAGCTCCGGAAGAGTTATGGAATGACATTAAGAAGGTTGTGTTGGAAGAAAGTGAGAAGTCTCTACAAAAGGTGAAAAAGCAAAAACGGCCAAAATGGATGACGGAAGAAACTCTGAAAATTGCCCAGAAACGCAGAGAAGCTAAAGCCAGAGGAGAAAGAAAGACAATCGCAGAACTCAACAGAGATTTCCAACGTGCAGCAAGACAGGACAAGGAAAAGTACTACAACGACGCATGCAAGGAAATAGAAGCAGAAACTATTAGAGGAAGAACAAGATCGGCTTTCCTAAAGCTACGAGAGTTAAAGAAAAAGTCCAGCCTCGAATTGGAATGTTACAATATGCTCAAGGATCTATGTTGAATGATGCTGAGAAAATCAAGAAAAGGTGGAAGGAATATACAGAGTTTTTATATGATAAAGATCAAGTGGACCAACAGCCGTTTCAACCTGTACCTTATGATCGGGAACCATTGGTGATGAAAGAAGAAGTTGAAGCAGCATTGAAAGCCTTATCAAAGAACAAAGTACCAGGCATTGATAGCATTCCTATAGAAGTATTGCAGCAATCTGATGCAGCTGTTACCATACTTACAAGGCTCTGCCAAGAAATATGGAAGACAACATCATGGCCAACTGACTGGAAAAGATCTGTGTTTATACCAATACTAAAGAAAGGTGATCCAACTGACTGTGGAAATTATCGAACAATCGCTCTGATCCCACATGCCAGCAAGATTCTACTGAAGATTATTCAAAAGAGACTACAACCATACCTGGAACAAGAACTACCTGAAGTGCAAGCAGGGTTCAGGAAAGGGCGAGGAACGAGAGACATCATTGCGGATGTGAGATGGATCCTTGAAAAGACTAAAGAATACCAAAAGGATATCTATTTGTGCTTTATCGACTATAGCAAGGCTTTTGACTGTGTAAACCATGAGAAACTCTGGGCCACATTAAGAAGCATGGGTATACCAGAACACCTGATCGTTCTCTTGCGCAATCTGTACATTGATCAAGAAGCAACAGTTCGAATGTAACAAGGAGAAACAGAATGGTTTAAAATAAGCAAAGGTGTAAGACAAGGCTGCATACTTTCCTCCTACCTGTTTAATTTATATGCAGAACAAATCATCAGAGAAGCAGGATTGTATGAAGACAACAGAGGTGTGAAGATTGGTGGAAGACTCATCAACAGTCTTCGCTATGCTGATGATACTACATTACTGGCTGAAAGTGAAGATCTGAAACATTTGCTTCTCACAATCAAAGAACATAGTCTCAAAATGGGCCTGCACCTTAATGTAAAGAAGACAAAGATCATGACAACTGGCATAATCAACAGGTTCATCGTTGAAGGAGAAGAAATTGAAATTGTGAACAACTTTAACCTACTTGGATCAACTATCAATAAAGAAGCAACAAGCAGTCAAGAAATCAAACGACGCATGGCTCTTGGCAGAATGGCTATGAAAGACCTAGATAAGATTCTCAAGAGCAGAGATGCCTTTCTCCATACAAAGATTCGACTTGTTCAAGCCATGGTATTTTCAATAACATCATATGGATGTGAAAGCTGGACAGTGAAAAAGACAGACAGGAAGAAAATTGATGCCTTTGAATTATGATGCTGGTGGCGAATATTGTGTATACCATGGACTGCCCGAAGAACAAACCAGTCGGTACTAGAGGAGATCAAACCTAAGCTTTCTTTAGAAGCTCAGATGACAAGACTTCGACTTTCATACTTTGGACACATCATGCGAAGAGAGAGATCATTAGAGAAAGACATCATGCTTGGCAAGATAGAAGGTCAACGCAAAAGAGGAAGGCCAGCAATGAGATGGATCGATACAATAACAGCAGCTATGGATACCAGTCTGTCAACAATGAGCCACCTGACTGAAGACCGAACACAATTTAGGATAGCTATCCAGAGGGTCGCCATGAGTCGACTCCGACTCGACGGCACTTAACAACAACAACAACATAAACCGCCCTTGATCTCTGGAAGGGGCGATATATAAAAAACTTCAAATAAATAAATAAATACCTAGCTTTTGAAGTTTCCTGTTCTTTATTATGCAAGTTTTAAGGGTAAATCATATGAACCGGAACAGCTTCTGGATTTGATTCTTTCTCAGGAGAGTCAGCCAGATGGGGCTACTGATGGCACATAAGGAGCATTTCCTTTGATTGTTCTCTCTCCTCCGCCTATACATTGTTTGGTATTTCTTTGTTATCCTCTTGTCCCAGGAGTAGTGGTCAAATGGGGAATGCTGTTATTTCCTTTTTGTTTTTGTTATTTCCTGTATTTGATGTGTATTATTCAAAGTATTGCTTTGTATTATTTGAAATATGATACAGTAAATAAAAACATATTTTTAAAAAAGAGCCTGATTTATTAAGCTTTTTCCCTTAGAAAATGGGAAAACAGTCTTAGTAAATCAGACCCTAAAACCTAAAAATATAACTGCGATACATCTTGGGGGGGGGGGGGGGACAGGGATATGCACTGACACCTAAGTTTCAGTGGGTGGCTATTAGGACTGCTCCTAGATGCCAAGAAAATTTGTCAAGGCTTGGGTTATGCTACTCTGCCAGCAGATGGAGGCAGAGAACCTGAACTTTCCAGTGACATCACCAGTATAAGGAGTGGTGCAACCTAGAACCTGCCAGTATGCTAATGCAAAAACTGATGCATAAAGAGAAAACAATACATAAAACAGAACCCACCACAAGTGAACCCTGAAAACTATGTTGCAAGAAACTGAAAGCAAGTAGATGCCAAAAGACATTTCCCCAAGATCTGCAGTCTTTCAGGGTGGGACCTGGACTGGTCTAGCAGGAATGAAGGAAAGGAAATTAGCAGGTAAGATCAAATTTCACCTTCCTTTTCATCCTGCTAGACTAGTCCAGACTAATGTGATGTGCTAGAGCTCTGTCCTTTGCAACGAGAGGAAGATCGGCCTCCCTCCAGAATCAAGCAAAAAAAGGAGCACAGGTATTGTTATTAACAATATTCTAACTCCTTTTTTTTTTAGTTTTTTGTGGAGGTGTCCCTTTGCTTTTGTAGTTTCTGCTCCCTCCAGAACCACCCTGTCAAAGGTGCCATCCCCTCTGGCCCTGACATCAATCCTAAAGTGCACTGAGGACTATGCTGCCCTACAAATAATTTGCAGGCCCCACAGCTCATACCTCAGACCTCATAGAATGTACCCAAAGACCTTCTGGTACCACTCTTCCATACAGAAGATACTCCGATTCAATCACTCCTTTAACTAATTGTGCCAAAGTTGACTTTGAAGCCACTTCACCTTGCATGGTCCACTAAACAGCACAAACACCCAGACTTCCAAAATCAACATCTTGCGGATGTCCAGCTTGTGAAGAACCTTTGCCTTCGCAACCTTCTGTTCCTGACGAAGGCCAGCAGGAAGATGAATTGGTTGAGATGAAAGGGAAAAACACCAAGGGTAAAAAGGCACCATGTGGAGAGGGAAAGACAAACATGGATCCCTGCAAGAGAGGACTTGTAACTCTAAGACTTGCCTGACTGAACAAATAGCTACCAGGAAAACCATCTTCAAGGATCTTCACCATCACCCACTGCAACAGCTCAAAGGGAGGACTTATCAATGTATTCAGGAACCAAATTAAGTTCCTAACTGCAGCATCACCGGACAGAATGGAGGACAAATATACCTTATCCCTCACAGTAAATGAGAGATATTTGTATGTGCTGCCAATAAGACACCATTCGCTTACCTCTGAAACAAGACAAGGCTGACATGTGAGCCTTGAGAAAGCTGAGGGCTAAACCCTAATTGAACCTACTTTGCAGGAATACCAAGATGGAAGGGGCATCTGCCTGACAGGCTCTCCACACCATATGTTAAATACATGTAAGATTTTCTGTGAGCCCTCAGGATGGTAATAATGACCGATACAGAATACCCCTTGCATTTTAAACAGATCCTCTCAAAACCTAAGCCAGAAGCCATGAAAATTAGCCTTTAATGCAGCAAACATTTACCCTGTGGCAACTGAAATGGAAAACCTGCCAGTAACCAATTCAAATCGGCATACCATTGCCTACAGGGGACTGACCAGCAACCAAACAAGATTGGCATACCTTGACTTGCAGGGCCAGTCTGGGGCTATTAGGATGATCAGAAAGAGATGCTTGGCAATTATCTGAAGTATTCAGCCAATCAGAGGCCACAGGGGAAAGACATAGACGGACATGTGAGAGTGACGGGCAGTATAGCAAATTTTAAATAAACTATAAACTCAAAACTCTATTCGAGGCCATGACTGTTACAATGTGGCAATCCTGGTGGTGCTACTCCCTTTCCTGCAACTAAAGGACTGATTGGTCTTGGTGTTTTGATGAGTTGCCATCAGATTGGTGACTGGGGCTTCCCCTTGTTCCATCACCAACTGGAAGGCTGAAGAACTCAGATCCCACCCCCGTGGGTCCAAGATGCTGGCTGAGGAAATCTGCCTGGACATTCTCCACTCTCACTATATGAGCCATTGAGAACACTTGCAGATTGTTTTCTGCCAAGTGGCACAGCCAGTTAATCTTCTGCGCTCCAAACACACTTCTGGTGCCCCCTTTCTTATTGACATAGGCCACCACTGTGGCATTATTGTACATATCCTGGATGACCTTCCCCTTCACAAGGGGAAAGAATGCCACTAGGGTAAGACAAATGGCTCTTGATTGATGGACCAAGATGCCTCCTGCCCTGATCAGCGACCCTGCACTATCTGATCCAGACAATGGGCTCAGCCCAAAAGGATGGGGTATCCAAGAGTACCCCATTGAGGACGTTTCTGTGAGGAGCCCTATCATGCCATTTCCCTTCTGAAGGATGCTGACAGCGGGAGCTGGACCTTTAACTGTTTGATCCTAGGCAACCACCAAGAGAGAAGTGCATGCTGGAGGAGCCTCATGCACAGTCTCATCCAGTGATCCACATCCAATTTTTACCCCATGGTGCCCAGGAGCTGCAGATAATCCCAGGCATTCAGGGCCCATTGAGCACAAAAAACACTCCTTGGGGCCCATAGCTTAAGAACCCTCACCTGAGTCAAGAAAACCATGCCTAAACTGGTATCAAATTGGACTCCCAGATACTTGAGAAAGTGAGAGTGAATGAGGTGGTTCTTGATGTAGTTTATGACCTTTCTAAGGCCATCCCAGCAGGCACATCACCCTGGACATGGCCAACTAAGAATCCACTACAGAGCCAGCCCAGATCAGCCAGTCATCCAAGTATGAGTGAACCTGCAAAGGAAAGTCATCACTACCATCATGACGTGGAGAAGATCCTGGGGGTCATCGCAAGCCAAAATGAAGCACCCTAAATTGAAAGTGCCTGCCAAGGACACACAGGAAACGCTTGTGACCATCCCTGATTATAATGCAGACGTATGCTTTGGATAGAGCCAGGGAGGTAAAAAACTCTCCCAGTCTGACTGATGAAATCACTGAATGCAAGGTCTTTGTCAGACGAGACTGGCTTCCGACTCCCCTGGCAAAGAAACACACCTTGTTCTGGGGGAACTTTTAAAGCCTGGCTTCCCCCAGGTCCTTAACCAGTTTTTCCAGGTTCTATCTGAATAGCAACTATTCCTGGAAGGGAAATTTGCAAAGAAGCGCCTTGGAGGTAGAATCTGCCATTGCACAATCATAGTCATCTGCAGCCCACTACCGCTGAGGCCACAGACTAAGAAATGGTGCAGACCAAATTGTAGAGGACATCTGCCAGAAAGGCCACTTATGACTCCAGCTATTCCATTTCCGGGAACTCCAGAAACTGATGGATCCAGTGAAGCAAGGCCTTGGACATATAGCCACTAAAAACCGCAGCCTGGACCCCTAGCACCAAAGAGCTAAATGCCTGTTTGAAGAGAATCTCTGCTTTCTGGTCCTAGGAATCCTTCACAGCAAGATCATTTTCTACTAGAATGGTGATCTTTCTAATAATGGCAGTTACCAAGGAATTTTCTCACAGTAGATGATGCAACTTACTCATAGCCTCCATGCCCTCAATACCAACTCTAGAGCCTACCACTCATCCAAAACCATCTATGAGAGAACTTTGTGAAGCAGAAAGGTCTTGGACAGCCTATGCATTCCTTCAAAGACTGGATATCCATCTGCCATCTCTTCTGGCACTGACTTGGCCATCAAAAGTTCCTGAGTTATCAGGGAAGAGCAGCTCCTCTTAATGGAGCAAGCTCCACTGTTCTGAAGAGAGATTTCCTAGGAGGCTCATCTCCTCATCCTCTTCCCCACAATTTCAATCCTGCTTCACCGTTGAGGCTGGAATGGAGCTCTGTCTTTGTCTGAGATAACACTAGCCACTCTAGGATGTTTGGGTAGTCAGCTGTTCTCCTGGCAGGACTCCTAGGATGCCCCCCACAAGGCCCCTAACCATACACCTCAACCAACCTACAAGACAGGTAACTGTAAATGTTTGCAGCAGCTGAGGCCTAAATACCATGGTGGTCCACCAGGACCTCTGTGGGACTGGAGAAAGTGAGGGGCTACCCCCCAATCACCACATGCTAAGCCTGTTCCTACCAGTATTGAGCAAGAGCTATGCAGTCCATCTCTAACATGGCCACCATTCCCGCCAAAGGAGCTTCTGCAGAAACCATCACTGCCACAGAGGTCAAGCCTTCCTCTGGTTCTGACAACCACATTGGAGCTGCCATGAGCAGCGCACTCCAGCTATGAACATACATGCTGCGAGTGTCTCTCCCATCACATTCAGGGCAAAAGGAGCCAGCCACCCTGCTGATACACCAGCTGCAGCAGACCCCACAGCTTGGCCACCCAGCATGACTAAGTACTTTGCTCTGGCCAGCACCCGACACCCCACAATTCCCTCTGTAACAGCAAAATCTCTTCCAGCTCAGGGAAATCCCCTCAGTAATCAGCCATCATTTCTTTTCTTATTTTTTTTTTCAAATTAATTTTAGTGCTCTGCACTCTAGTTGACCATGATTTTTCTTTATTTTCTTTCTTTATTTTTTTTATTTGAACCTTGCAGAGCGGTGAAAAGGGAAGGGAGAGGGTAAAGAGCTACTCAGAGGACCACCACCAGACTCACCACTCCAAGCCAAGACCCATGAGCCAAGGGTTGGGACAGAGGAGAGAATACCCTCCAAGCTAAATTAGGGCAAATATCCATAACCAATCCCTGAAAGCTCCACATGGCTAAAAACTCAACCATGTGGCCCCTGATGGCAGGCTGTGACCCAGGGAGACAGACCTCCAAAGAAGAATCCAGTTGCACCAGTCCAATCTGCACCATCTGCTGGAAGTAGAGAAACACTGGCAAGTTCCAGGTTCTACCACTCTTTATACTGGTCACTGGAAAGTTCAGGTTCTCTGCCTCCATCTACTGTTCGGGTGACATAACCCATCTGTCTGGACTGATCAAGCAGGATGATTAGGAAATTCACTTTTGTACTATGGACTCTGCAGAGCACTCTGAAAACTAGAACTGGAGAAGATGTCCATAGATGAATTAATTTTATAAAGCCATTAACATGCTTATGTGGCACTTTTTACACACTAATGGGCTCTAATAAAATACTGATCAGCGTAAAGGTATGTGCATTGACATGAAGGCAGATACGTTGCTGGTAGGTGTAGCCAGTGGATAAGTTCCTGGAGGAAAAGTCCACAGACCATTAATAAAGAGGACCAGGGAAATCCACTGCTTACCCATGGGATAAGCAACGTGGAATCTGTGTATCTTTTGGGAACCTGACAGGTACTTGTAACCTGGATTGACCACTGTTGGAAAAAGGATACTGGGCTTGATAGACTTTTGTTCTGACCCAGGCCGGCAAATCTTATGTTCTCCAATTATATAACCAGGTGCCTAAGTTAAGGCACTCCAAATAACCCTATTAGGGCACCTACTTGGCTTTATAAACTACTAGCATAAATATCAGGGATTGCACCTCAAATTCAAGCATAGATATTTACACCTACTTTACAAGGTATTCTACCTTCTGGCCTGGGTGACATCTCCTTGCTCCAGCTCCCTCACAGACTTCCAGGAATGCAACGAGGGAACTCCAAATAGATGCTCTTTCAACACGCCCTCTCTCTTAGTTATGGCTTCCTGAACCTCCAGGGCAATTGAGGTAGTAATCCTAACTTCTTCAGGCCTGCAAGGCAATTCCCACTATCAACCTGGTGAATAGAACAGTCACTCTGAACCTTGAGTTCCTACCACAACAGGTTTTCAGAAGTGGAGCTCTTCACTCCCCAAATCCAAGTATTTCTTTCCTCTAGGCTTTTCCAGCCACAGATGAAGGAATACAATCTGCATCCTCTTCTGCAGTGGACTTTACCCACCATCAGTCATAGGACTTTTCCTATTGCAAAAAGGAGATCAAAGAACACAGTCCTTCTACTTTTTCTTTGTCAAAATAACAGGGCTGGCATTAGGGGAGGGCAAGCAGGGGCCAACAGCTACAAGGGGCCCCAAAATATACTACAAGATGAAATACTTGCGTCCCCTGCTAGAGCAGAACCATTTCCGAACTGTGTGTCAAGCGCTCATCACACCACTCCTCGATTACTGTAACCTAATTGTACATGGCCTGCCAAAGAGCTCAATCCACGCCCTACAGCTAGCCCAGAACGCAGCAGCTTGCCTAATCACAAGATCCAGCAAACATGACCACATCACCCCAATCCTCAAATCCCTCCACTGGCTCCCCATCAACCCAAGAATAAACTATAAAAACAATGTTAGCATTCAAAATTCAAAATAACTAATCTGCTGGTTGCCTAAATGAACTAATCCGAAACAGGGGTGGCCCAAGGGGGGGCTGCGGGGCCATGTGCGGAGACTGGGTGCGGGGGCCTCATTTGCATACATATTTGCATAATGCTACCATAGCCTAACTTTTAGTAAACATGCCTCTTAATGAGTGTATGGATAAAGAAAGACTAAAAGATTTTTACATTACTATAATCCAGTGCCAACCGCCAGGCACATTAGGAACTACTACAAACACTGCCCATTTAGAACCCATAGCAAACCCACCGTATTGTAACAGCACTACCAGGACTCACAAAGCACCAGACCTACCTATCAAAAGGCAACACTGCAAATATTAAACCAATACATTTCAGAGAATAACAATACATGACCTATGTTTATGTTTATTGTTTCTTGATAAAACCGCCCTTCTCCAAAAATCAGAGCGGTGTACAATTAAAATCAAGGTTAAAAAAGGCCGAAGCCTTGGAAAGGAAAAGGAAAAGGAAGTTACAATTTCTTTATAAAAAAAAACATAGTATAGACAGGAGAAACAGAAAAGGGATAGGGAAGGAAACAGGAAGGTGGGTAAAGGGCAAGGGGAGTGGAGGTTACACAAAAGGGGAGGGCACATCGAAAGCAAGGGAGAAAAGTTGGGTTTTCAGATGTTGTTTGAAGGTGGAATGGTGGGGCTCTAAACGGAGGGAAGAGGGTAGGGAATTCCAAAGGGCGGGACCAATAAAGAAAAAAGCAGAGGAGCGTGTAGATTGAAGGTGGGCACGAGAAGGGGAGGGAAGAGTGAGGCGGTTGAGATGGAAAGAGCGAGGGGTGTACCGGGGAGTGTGATAGGAAAGAAGGTCAGCAAGATATTGAGGGGTGCCAGTATGGAGAGCTTTGTGAACCAAAGTGAGCAGCTTGAATTGAGAGCGGTAAGGAAAAGGTAGCCAGTGAAGGTGGAAAAGCAAAGGTGTAACGTGATCCCGAAGAGAAGCGTGACAGACAAGGCAAGCAGCAGTGTTCTGTATCCGTTGTAACTGAGATAATTGATACTTGGGGAGTCCAATGAGAGTGGAGTTGGCGAAATCTACACGAGACATAACCAGAGACAACAACAGAGTAGAGAGGGCTGAAGGGGACAGAAAAGGGCGCACCGCACAAATTTGACGAAGGAAGAAGAAAGATGATTTAGTGATGTGGGAGAGATGTGACTGAAAGGATAGATCCGAATCAAAGTGGACACCGAGATAACGGAAAGTGGAAACTAGAGGAACAGCAGAGCCAGAAAATGAGGGGGCCAGCAGAGGGGGTGGACAACCGTGAGAGAACCAAATAGCCACAGTCTTTGTGAGATTGAGGTGAAGGCAGTGAAGAGTCAACCAATTAGCCACGTCAAAAAGACAGGAATTGAGTGCAGAAAGATCAGGGCAAGAGGGGGAAGTGTGATGAAGGAGAACGATATCATCAGCGTAAAGAAAAGCGGAAACTCCAGACTGTTGAATTAAGAGAGCAAGAGGAGCCAGAAACAGGTTGAAAAGAAGAGGTGCTAAGACAGAACCCTGGGGGACTCCACAGGAGAGAGAAAAGGAATCTGAAGGGGAGGTAGAAGGAGAGGGGGAAAGAACCGCACAGGAACGAGAAGAAAGGAAAGAATGAAACCAGTGGTAAACAGTACTACATAGACCAGCTTCCCGTAAGCGATGGAGAAGGAGGGAGTGGTCAACAAGATCGAAAGCTGCTGAAAGATCAAGAGCAACCGCCACCGAAATGTCCCCGCGGTCGTGCGCCACATGCGGTGCGTTAGTAAAAGCGAGAAGAATAGTGTCGACACTGTGACCTTGACGAAATCCAGATTGACGAGGGTGAAGAAAGTTAATAGAATCCAGGTAGTGGGAGAGTTGTGCAAAGACAAATTTCTCGAGAAGTTTAGAAAGGAAAGGAAGATTAGAGACAGGATGGTAGTGGGCAGGAACCATTGGATCAAGTGAAGGATTTTTAAGGATAGGACGGATTAGGGCATGCTTCCAAGTAGAGGGGAAAGTACCTGTGGACAAACTAGAATTAAACATAGTAAGGATGTGAGGTAGGAGTGCCAGAGAAGGATCTAGAAGCCAAGAGGAAGGAATGGGGTCAAGAGAACAAGTGGCAATGTCAAATAGGAATTACATAAACAGAATACCTCAGCTCAGTTAAACATGCAGAACATAGACCATCACCAAACAAGGAATCACAATTTAGAAACAGGAAGACAATAATTAAACTGGGAACCTCAAAAGCCAAACTTGGAATGTACAACATCACTGTAGAAATACAACTATAAATTAATTTCCTCTTGTACTAAACAAAGCACAGACGTTAATGATGCACATTTCCCAGAACTGACATATTCCAATTAATAAATTCAAAATAAAGAGATATTTTTCTACCTTTTGTGCATTTTTTTTCAGTTGCAATTGCTCCAGACACTTTCTTCTGGTTTTTTCGTGTCTTCTGCTAACTCTCCATCGTCTGCTGTCCATTTGTCCTTTCTTCTCTCTTCTAGTTTTTTTCCATTCTCTCTCTACATCTGCTTTAACATACTAATCTTTCTCCTTTTGCTCTTTCCTCATTCCTATTTCATCCACTCAAATTTTACCCCTCCATCCTCAATCCCCAATTACTCTCCCAATACTCGGCCAATTGTAGATTTGCCTTCCCTCCCACACAAAATATTTTCCCCTCTCCATTTCACTCTCCTAGCTCCATCCCATTCTAATCCTCCCCCAACATCTGCTCCCTTCTAGTTCCAGCCCCACCCAGCATCCGCTCCCTTCTAGTCCCCGCATCAGCCCATTTCCAGTCCTATCCTAGCCACACCATCAGCCCATTTCCAGTTCTAGCTCCCCCATCCATTTCCAGTCCTATCCGAGTTCCTCCATCAGCCCATTTCTAATCCCAGCCCATCAGCCCATTTCTAGTCCTTTCCTAGCCCCACCATCAGCCGATGTCAAATACTAGCTCCCCTCCACTCAGCCCATTTCCAATCCAAGCCCCCACTTCCAGTTCTAGCCCCTCCATGAGTCCATTTCAAACCAAGCCCCCAC
Organism: Ichthyophis bannanicus; assembly: GCA_033557465.1. NCBI lineage: Eukaryota > Metazoa > Chordata > Amphibia > Gymnophiona > Ichthyophiidae > Ichthyophis > Ichthyophis bannanicus. The sequence goes on along the minus strand of CM066031.1, from coordinate 1,116,873,236 downwards.
CACAGCCCATTTCCAATCTTAGCACCCCCCAACAGCCCATTTCCAGTCCTATCCTAGCCCCTCCATCAGCCCATTTCGTCCTAGCTCCCCCCCACTCAGCCCATTTCCAGTGCTAGCTCCCTCTCCTCACAACCCTTTTCCATTCCAAGCCCCCTTCCCCATCAGCTATTTGCAGTTCAAGCCCCCCTTCCACTCAGCCCATTTCCAGTCCTAGCAACCCCCAGCCCATTACCCGTCCTAGCCCCACCCCAGAGCCCATTACCAGTCCTAACCCCCCAGCACCCCATTTTCAGTCTTAGTCCCCCCCTAGCCCATTATCAGTCCTAAACCCCCCATCAGCCCACTTCCAATCATTGGCCCCCCATAGCCCATTACCAGTCAAAGCCCCCCCATCAGCCCATTACCAGTCCTAGCCCCCTATCAGCCCATTTCCAGTCCTAGCCCCCCCATCAGCCCATTTCCAGTCTTAGCCCCCCCATAGCCCATTACCAGTCCTAGCACCCCCCATCATCCCATTACCAGTCCTAGCCCCCCATCAGCCCACTTCCAGTCCTAGCCCCCATCAACCCACTTCCAGTCTTAGCCCCCCCCCCAATAGCCCAGGTAGATTAAAAAACAAACTTGCTGCCACTGTGGCAGCGGCACAATCGAATGTCCCACAGGGCCCCCCCCCCTGCCCGGCAGAGTCCTCCATGCGGCCTCAGCTCCCTCAGCGCGGGCTTTTCAGAGCCGTGAAGGGAGAGTTTCCCTTTCTCACGGCTCTGTTTAAGCCCGCGGGGCTGATGGGAAACAGGAAATCCTGTTTCCCATCAGCAGCTTAACAGAGCCATGAGGGAGATGCTCTCTCCCTTTGCAGCTCTGAAAGCTGGCACTTAAGGAGCTGAGGCTGCATGGAGGACTCTGCCGGACAGGGGGGACCCCGCGGGACGCTCAATTCTGCCGCTGCCACGGCGGCAGCAGCAGCAGCAGCAGCAGCAAGTTGTTGTTTTTTTTTTTTAATGTACCGGCACATGCAGAATGTTGTTTGTGCGGGGCCCCCTGAAAACAACATTCTTGCACAATGGACGGGCCGGCCCTGATCCGAAATACTCCCAACAACAGATTACGAAGAACAGAGCATCAAAATTCACTTGCAAGCTCCACATCCCACACAGGAATATCCCAGAATACACTAAAGAGAGCCTTCGAACTCTACCCCCCCCCCACACCCCACTCTGGAATTCCCTCCCTCACCACCTGAGAGCCACCACAGACGTTTCTACCTTCAGGAAGCTTTTGAAAACACACCTATTTACTGAACACTTCTACAGCCCACCATCTTCATATCGGACTGCCTCCACCTAACAGACCAAATCCCAGGCACAAAGCAAGCACAAACTTATATAAATAGTTAATTAGTTAAATGTAAAATACAGCAAAGACTGTTATATACAGTATGTATAGTCTGAAAAGTTCTATGTAAACCAAATGCTGTTCAATGTAAACCTGTATATAAGTTTTGAAAATGTTCTATGTAAACAAAGTTTTGTTCGATGTAAACTGCCTTGAGATTATAAAAGGCAGTATATAAAAAATGTTAAATAAATAAATAAGGAGCAGAATGAGAGATTCTGTTGCTTTGGTGGCCGCATCTCATTAAAACTGTGTCAAAGAAACAGCAAGCCAGGGCCTTTGAACACAGTCATGCTGGTCTTGCCCCTTGTGACTAGGGCCAGCGCCAGAGTTGGTTCAAGGTGTTGGCACCTTAGACAAACTTAAGCTTTATACCCCCCGGGTGTCATAATCTACTGTTTAGCTTTGAATTGCCTGCTCTTTGCTGCTACCTCCCCCACCTCCACCAGCTTCTGCCTAGTTTCCCTAAGTCAGGCTGGTGGGGCTTTTGAAGCGTGCGCTTACTCAAAGGCTTCATGCTTGTTTCTTTGATTTGTGCTGGTGCCCACAGCTTCTGTAAGATCTTCAGCAGTGGTAGCCACTGTGGCAGGATAGGAGAAGTTTTGTAAGCATCATGTGGTGTTGGTAAGAGAAATAGGGTAAACTATTTAAGACTAACAAAAAAAAATATTTTTTCACTCAACATGTAATCAAACTCTGGAATTTGTTACCGGAGAATGTAGTAAAGGCTGTTAGTGTAGCTGGGTTTAAAAAAGGTTTGGACAAGTTCCTGAAGGAAAGGTCCATAAACCATTATTAAGAAGTGACCGAAGATATCAATGCTTGACCCAGTACAAGCATTGTGGAACTTGTGTCTCTTGGGGAAACTGCTAGGTACATATGACCTAGATTGGCCACTGTTGGAAACAGGATACTGGGCTTGATGGACCTTGGTCTGACCCAGTATGGCATATCTTATGTTCTTATGTTATGTTAAATAGGAGATGCTGGATATAGCAGAGGGCCTAGGGAAGCAGAGGGCCTAGGGAAGCAGAGGGGAGACATTGGACACAGGGGGAGGGGCCTAGAGACAGGAGCCTAGGGAGAGAGAAAAAGAAAGAAATGCCAGACACAGGAGGGAGAACAAGATGGGGGGGGGAAATAATGGACATGTGGTCTAGAGGAAGAGAGGTAGAAATTCTGGATATCAGGGCCTATGGAGAGAGCAAGAAAGAGAGGTTCAAATACTAGACATGGGGGCCAAGAGGCTGAAAAAGGAAAGAAAGATGGGAATGGAAGGGCTTGTACGAGGATTGAAAAGCTGTAGATAGATGTAGTAAAGAAAAAGGGAGAATGAGGGCTGGAAGGTAAGGAGGAGGAGTGAAATCTGGTTCTAGAAACAAGAGGAGAGAGAAGAAATGGCAAATGGACAGAGACCCTGGAAAGATAATTAAGAGAAGGGAGAGGAAAGCAGAAACCAGAGACTGGGAACATCATTATTAGAAAAATAAAATGGTTGGAAAACAAAGGTAGAAAAAAAATCTATTTTCAATATGTCCGTTTTTGGAATTTACACATGCTAACTTTGTATTTGGATACTATAGGGAAAATGCATCTCTTTCTATTTCTCTGGTGTTGCTCTGCAGGCAGTCTGACTTCTTAGGTTTTAATTTAATTTTTGTCTAAATATTTCTGGCTTTAGTTTGTGGTTACTTAGTCTATGCTTGGTGAAGATCTTTGTGTTCTGCATGTGTGACTAGCGGCAGTATTCTGTTAGTAATGAGTGGCTTGTTCCATTTTTTCAGTAGGTATATGGATGCTCTCAGTCCAGCTGCAATATTTATGGAAAATGGGCAAGAGACCTTGGAAAATGAGTTAGGGTAGCTGGACTTAAAAGTTTGGAAATGTTCCTGGAGGAAAAGTTTTATAAATAAATATTACCTAGATAGACATGAGGGCCCCTGCATGTCTAACACCAGCCCTGCAAAAGACCAGGTCAGAACGCAGACCCAACTTCATAGAAGTCCTTTTGAGAACTTGGAAGAAAAGGAGGTAACAGATCATTTTTCCTCCCGAACTGGGACTTACATGTCTTTGTCTGACATCATCCTCTCTCCTCCCATAGCCTTCCAAATGGAGAAGCCATCTGCATACACCTCCCATATTGGCAAGCGGTGGCCTTTGCAGCAATAAAACACATTAAGCCACCAGATATCAAGTTAATAACCTGAGGCAGTGCATCAGTCCTCTAGGGCATGTAGTGACCTGAGTCATGCAAAGAACTCCACAGCAGTGTAAGGGCTATAACTAAGACTGGATATATGTAAGAAAGCCCAAAGCTGGTTGTTCCTGATAGGAAAGCTACTGGAACTTTTTGTAGTAGGATTTGCATTCAGCTCAGCACAATGTAGTTGATTATACCATTAGTGACTGGAAACTCAGGGGGATAAGCGCACTCTCAGCAAAACCCCAATCCTTCCTCTCAAATCGTAGATAAAATGTTCTGCACGGATTAAAGCAAATGTCAGCAGGCAGCACCCTTTCCTGAAAGCTCCGTATATTTCCTGTTAAGTACATATGGCACAATAAAATAAAAAGCAAATATGAAAGAGCTCTAAAACCGCTGGAAATATAAAACCCGAGTCATTCTATCAGGCATAAAAACTTCAGATGCCGAAGACTTCAGCCTAGCAGCCAGACTCTTCAAATGCAAGTTTTATGAGAGCGGCTGCAAGGAAATCACTAACCAGTTTTAATCAAACACAAAGCCTTAAAGCAACTAGATTTTGGCAGTGACTTTTAAATCCTAATTCATAAGGTGAATGAATACTCTTAAAGCACAGGTGCCTCTCATGGAGGCTGACAGAGAGCCTACCATCCCATAGTGCATTGCTACAAAGCAAGCTTTGGGGAGAAAGGAGCCCACGCAGAAGCTAAAAGCTGTCCCAGAACGAAGCAGCAATAGAAAACAATTCCTTCTGGGTCATGTAAGAGTGAATAGAAAAGCAAACCTGATTTAGCAGTCTGGAATAATGTAATTAAATGTAATAAATTCAGATTCCACCTGTGGAGACTACTTGTATTTTGCAGTTAGCAGCAGCGCCACCAAGTGTCCCTATCTAAGATTTGTTGGCATTTTGCAGAGCTTTTTCAGAACAGGGGAGGTTCTGCCCGCCAGTCAGATTTATGCTGGGAGGACTTCTCTCCTCGGGCAAGCTCACTTCCTATAAAAACCTCACTCTAGATGGAGGGAGTTTCTTTGGCCCCAAGCCATTGCACCATGCACTGCTGAACAGGAGGTCGTCCTCAGGCACCCCTGCCAAAAGCAGTCACCGTGACCAGGACAGGAGGAGAAGTAAAGAGGCTTAGAGTCACAGCCTCTAGGAGACAAGTTCAGCCTACAGTGGAGGTTCCTGAAAAGCATCTGCACTAGTCCACCCAGGCTTCACCAGTCAGAGGACGGTGAGAAGCAGCCTAGCATGGAAGAGAGAAGACAACACTACCACAGAGTTGCCAAGTTACCCAGTTCCGGGAGGGAGGTTTTTTGCCCCTTCTGGTTTTAAATTTGCATTGCAATGCAGTGTGGTATTTGTAGTCCCTGATTTCACCTATTGGAATCAGTGCTGCAGGTCCCATAATGCATCAGAATGAGACTGTCACAAATCCAGGACTGGCTTAAAATCTCACTCCTGGAACTGGGCAACTTGGCAACTTTGCTACCAACTACATCCAACGGTAAATACCGTACTTATGCAAAGAGGTACTCTATTACCACACACTGTCAGGGAGCTGAGAGATTTGAGCCACTGAGCTCCAAGCACTCAGGAAAGAGACTAATCAGGAAAAACAGAAGCCATTACGTGAAATAATAAACTGGTTAAATATCAAACACAACTCTCCAATTTGGTTAAAGGACATTACTTATTTTGAAACATAGTTTATAAGTGATGTTTACCCAAATGTTATTAGAGTTAGGGCCAGTGCTACCACTAGGCGATTGCTTAGGGTGTCATCCCTCTGAGGTAGGGTTGTCAACCAATCAGTTTTAGGCTGGCCCAGTTGGTTTTGTAAGCTGCAGACCAGTGGCTGGCAGAACAGTAAAACCGGCCATTGAAGGGCCGGTTTTCTGCTGACCCTTCATTGGCTGGTTTCTCCATTCTCTTAAAAAAAAAGATTTTTTTTAAAATTCCAGCTGTTGCTGCCACATCTGCTTCTGTCAGGTTTGCGGCAGCATTTCCTCCCCTCCCACTGCTGCCAGCGACTCAGATGCAGTGAGAAGCAGCAGTTGGAGCCAGCAAACTGGTCAAAACCCCCCAAAAACAAACCCAGAAAGCAAAGGCATCAGGTTCTACGACTCCGGAGCGTTTAGAAATCTTTCCTGGTCCCGCCCCCTTTGGATGAATGCTCACATCAGAAGGGGGCAGGTGGGGCTTTCCAAGTGCTCTGGAGCCAAGAAGATCCCCACACTCTGAGGAGAGAGACCGCGACGGTGGCAGCGGTGGTAAACAAGGACGACAGCTTCTGGACATGGGATGGGGTGGGGGGACAGGTGAAAAAGCAGCCTCTCATACACTTCCTGTCCTTCCCAATCAACCAGCCAGAGCTCCAGGAGCGCTTCCAGCAGTTCAAAGAGGAGGTGCTGGAGCAATGTTCAAAAGTAGGAAGGCTGATAGCGTATACGGCAGCCGCCGTGTTGCTAAGGGAGGAGGTGTGGTATGTGGCTGTTTGGCTTGGCAGCTCATTAGTGATATACACCAGCATTAGCACAGATGGAAGTGTTATTCCAGCATGTCTGAAAGTAAGTCAGCCCCTCACACTGAGGTCAATCATTTGAAGAAGGACCCTACAGGCACTACTGCAACTACAGAGGAAGCAAAGTGGCTTTTAGATGGCATGATATTTACTGTTTCTCTGTTCTGACTTAATGGTTTGAAGTCGTTTATTATCTTTTTCTTTCTTGTAAGTGCATTCATGACACAAACACATTAGACACTGTAAGAATATGCAGCTTGAATGTTATAGGCATGGGATATCCACCGCATACCCCTGGGATAAGCAGTGTGGAGTCTGTCTACCTTTTGGGATTTGACAGGTACTTGTGACCTAGATTGGCCACAGTTGTAAACAGGATACTGGGCTCGCTGGACCTTTGGTCTGACCCAGTATGGTATTTCTTATGTTTTAGGGGCTGGACATCAGGTGAGGGGGCAAACGGCAGATGGTAGCAACAGGGTGGTGGTGGTGGAGAACAGATAGGGGATATGGGATGGGAGTAGAGAGCAGATGGTGGGTGGTGGGAGGAAGTGAGGTGGTGGAGGGCAAATATTGGATATGGGGGGGGGGGGCAGCATAGAGGGGATGGAGGGTCCCAATTGACTTCTTTGTATTAATTCCAGGGCTGGCCCAACCATCAGGCAACCTAGGCGATCACTTCTGGGGATTGGAAGAAAGTAGGGCATTCAAAGCTGAACAATAAATTCTGACAGCCAGGGGGATTTACGGGTTAAGATTTGCTTAGGGTGCCAACATTTTGAATCAAATCTGGGGCTCACCCTGATTAATTCACAATATGCTTGGTATTAAGAGGAATTTTTTCTCATATCAGGAAAGTTCTAGCTCTGCTCTGCATAGATTATTGGGGAAGAGGCTGGGGGCGGGGTTCAGTGGATGCAGAATATATGTTTGGATTTAATGCCATATGGGAGAGCATATGTGTGTTGGAGGGGCCTGAGAAGGGGGCTGTAGCTAAATAGGTACTGAAGAGTCCAATCTCTTGTAACCGCCCCACACCCCAATATAGCTTGCAGATGCTGAAGCCTGCACCGTTGCCCTTTGTGGGCGGGGCAGGGGCATATATGGGTGGAGCATGGCCCTGCTCGGAGGGCAGCCGCTGCCGTCATTCTCTGCGGCCTGCAGCGAAAGCAATAGCTCTGAAATTGCAACGCAGTGCTTACTAACATTCTGACGTTGTGTTGTGGCTTCATACTTTTCACAATGTGCTGTTTCAGCAGCCCCTCAGAAACCAGAAGTGACGTCGGAGGGGTGGAAGTGGCATATTGTGAAGACTAGGAAACCACGACGCAGCGCCAAACTTATAGTAAGAGCTGCATCGTGGTTTGGGAGCTATGACCATAACTGCAGGTCTCGGAGAGGGACGGCAGAGTGGAGGGCCCTGTCTAGGGTGCTTCCAATCCTTGCACCAGTCCTGATTAGGGTCACTGTTAAATATAACAATTAAAGTGAAATACACCTTTGGTTCAGAACGCAGCCTACTGGCCTGGACTCTAATTATTGAAAGGGTGAAAGAAAGTGTGTCACATGCCTAAATTTCAAATATTGGTTGCCACTAAGAGAATTCCTCCCCTCAAGTCTGAGCCTTGATATGTTCAGACCAAGAGTTCAGAGAACCTCGAGCTAATAGTGCTTGGATCCGGTGTGCTTCTCTTGTTTGCTTGGACTATACAGAAATGGGGGTTACACACTTTTACATCCAAAGCAGATTATAATATTTGACACATAATAAAAATAAACAAATAAAACAAAAACGATGCCTGATTTTACATAGGTGGTGTAGATGTTATCTCTAGACGTTGGCCTGGCATTGGGAGATGAGGCACTTATGCATCTCTCCAGCTGCTGGGTGGCAGGACTAAAGCAACGTCAGCGCAGAAAGCTGGCAGGAGGCGTCACCACACCTAAGTAAGTAATGCTTGCCACACTCTGCCTCCACCATTGTACTTTATGTCCGGGCCTTCCCAAACTGCGGGGGCTGCTTGAATAGAATCGATGCCGCCAAAGCTGGCTAGTCTTTGAAACCAGTGAAGAGAAAAGGAAGAGCTGAGTGACGCCTACAACGTTTTGATAGACTACTTTGAGTGCTCTCTCTGTGTGTTGGCCTTTGAACTTTGAAGAAGTCACAGAAATAAATTATGAGGCCAATATTCAAAGAGTTTATGCTCTAACTGAGAATGAATCTCCTAAATTGGCCTTTTTGAAAATATACTAGGGCAGAATGCCTGAATGTATGCTCAAAATTTCACCAAACTCCTAAATATGGGAGCATAAAAAGTGGGTGGCAGCAGCAGTGAATTTGAGGGTGGGGAAAACGTTAGGAGCTTAGCACCAATTTACAACACTAGGCACCTAAGTTAGACTCATAAATCTAGGCAAATAAATGGCAGGTCTAAATTTAGGAGCATAACTTTAAGCTCATGAATACAGATACTGTACATGTTCGTGGAGAAAACCTAACATTTTATCTCTGACTGAAAATAGAGGCCAAATTTAGCAGCCCAACTTTTTTTAAAATATTGGGCCCCATGTTTTTTATTCAGCATAGTCTTGGCAGTGAACTTTGTAATGTGTCCAAGGGGTGAACAAATAGGTGCAATGCAGGAAGACTACATCCCGCAGAGGTAGGACTTTGAGAGCTAGCGCTCCCCCTGTCCAAGACTTGCCCTGGGGTCAGTAGACTTGTAGTTTTGCCCTTGTGCCACCCTGTAAGCTTGATCTGAAGCCCCTCAGCCAGCTGGACCATTATACATGTATGAAAGAAGCTTTACATGTGGCAAAGCCTTTCCAATGTGACCTCCTATGACCTACTACTACTGATTTCATAATCGTTCTAAGCTCCAAAGACCTCAAAACGAGCACTACTGACTCAGCAGCATTTTAACATCTGCCTTCCTTGCAACCATGGTCACATGCTGCTCCATTGTCCGTGCAGAATTTAAGGCTCCAAAGCTGTTTACTTCAGTGGCTATTGAGGCCTGAGCCCTCTCTAGTGCTACTGCTGAAAAATCCTCAGGCAAAGGCCCATAAAATCTCCATCATTCCGATACTCAATGACCATCTGTTCTTGTCTAGCCTAGGGCAAGTCTCAGATCAATTGTGGAAGATCCACCTAGCTGGGAACAAATATATGGACATCATCTGCATAAAAACATGGATAAGCCCAGCTTTGCCAAAGGACAAATGTAAACATTAAAAACAATAAGAGAGAGCAGGAAGCTTTGTGGCACACCGTATAACAATTCTTTAGTTTCCGAGTGATTTTTTTCTATGTACCACCACAAAATCTTTCTGATAAAAAGGATTAGCACCATTCTAGAACCAAGTCTTTTATTAACTGAGAGAGATGAGATAAAATGGCATAATTAACCATATCAAATGCAGATGTTAGATCTATGAGGACTAATACATCTAAAGCCCCTCGATCCACCCATTTACACGTCACTGAGCAATGCCATCAGCCAGGTCACTGTGCTGAACCGTGGTTTAAAACCCAACTGAACAGGATTCAAGGCCATTCTCCATCTCTAAGAACCATTTAATCAATTCAGTAACCCAGAATTCCATAGCTTTAGACACTACTGTCAAATTAGAAATTGGACAATAACTGCACTTCAATAATGGGTTAATTTGGGCCTGTTTCATTGACCTTGGTACTGTCCATGAAGGCAAAGATCAGCCTTATAGGTTTGTCAACTAAAGGAATGCCATTTATTGAAGGGATTTATATTAGGGGTGTATATTCACTTTGTTTGGGTACCTAAACTTTTGAAGTGCATGGAAATCACTTATATGCACATATACCTATGAATGAATGCCCATACAATCAATCTGCGCATGCAAAAGACTGTTAGCACTCATACATGATGTGCCTTTAAAACTAATATGCGGAAAAAAAAAACATGACGAAAACACATGCAAATCGTAAGAAATTCAGGAAATCTGCAAATGAACCAAACTGTTTTTGGGTTGTGCATATCCCTAATTTATATACTGTAACTATGCAGAATAGAGATCAAAAATGCACTTTCCTTTACCAACCGCTGTGTCAAATCTGGCAGGTTAAAGGATTCTCCCAAATTTCTCTTACACAAGAACTGGCCAAGCTTAATATCCCTTGCTCCAGACAGCAATCTCCTTGATTTTATCCTGAAAATAACATGCTAATCAAAGGGGACTAGGGTTAGCCAGTGCCATCTGTTCACTAATCTCAGGGTGGTCTGATACCTCTGGCACACTAGAAAATAATTCCTTAGCAGATTGTTCACTTGCAGAATTCTATCTATCTAAAAATATGTTTTAAGTTTATTCACCATCTGCTTATATTCTGCTGTTTAACCTCCTCTAACCCTGTTCTATGTCCCTTGTGTTCGAGCTGATGTACTCTCTGGGCTAGAGACTTTGAGAGATTAAGATCATACTCCACATATCCTGGCTTAGGAGAGTTTCATGGCTGTCATGGTACACGCAAAACTAAACCATATACAAAAAATACCCTTTATAAAAAGACTTCCAAAGTCAATTATTCTTATCAAAAAACGTTTTTTAATTCAACTCACTCAGTAATAATGAAAGGCAAATAAGACCTCAGGATGGCTCAAACCCTACATTTAGTGAAATTCCTCACTATAGGGAATAGCTGCCGCTCACATCACAGGTCAAAAGCCTTCATTAAGTTTTTTTTTCATTTTTAAATCCAAATTTTTTAATTTCAAATTTTACCACATTTATTTTCTCCACAAAAGTACTTTTTAGGATTCTTGATACTTCTAATAAATATACCATAATACTTAAAAAAGAAGAAGAGACAGCCTCTTCTGTTATAACCAAACGAGCTATCACGGATTGGACCACCTTCTCCTGTAAACAGAAGTAAATCTTTTTAAGCTAACAGTAATTAATGTGCCATAAAAGATCTACAATGACTTATCTTAGCAAGTCCGTGATTCAATGCATAGTCAGAGCGAAAGCAGCTTCCCAGCCTTCATGTAGAATTGATTGCATGGCACCTTCAGATGCCTTTTTTGTACAGTATATGGTTTAGTTGGCCCTTAGGTGGTTATTTGTGTTTTGACACGCAAAACTAACCCATCTGGAGAAATTGCCTCCAAGTAAAACCGGAAATATTGATGTGCATCATTATCTTTCATGAAGGTGCTTGTAGCTGAACATTTTTGACACCCATCATTACAGGCAATCATGTTCTCCTTAACTGAGGAGTGATCTTCTTCATGGAATTCACTTTCCATTGCCTTCTGAAAATCATCTATGTTTACCCTCCCCTGACAATAAATATCTTTAACCTTCCTCTTGCTGTTATTTATGGAGGGTTTACTTTTCACTACAAAAGAAGTTAGGCAATGATATGACTAGATCATAGACGTTGTATTTAGACATCTACTCTTCAGACGATATTGTTCTTTATTGACTGCGAAGAGACCAAAAGCACATCCAGAGAGTGGCTCTTTATGCTGGTAATTAGCTAGGTCTTGCCTAGTTAATTGTTCATGTGGAGGGGAATTTTACAAGGGATGTCCAAGTGCAATCTGGGACATCTAAGCCAGAACGTCTAAAAAAAAAGGAGGCACATTCAGGTACAGACATGACTTCACAAATGTGGACATGCCCGATAGCAACATTTGCAGGGCTGTCTACACAGACATCCTCAGAACCATATTTCAGAACCTGGATGTCTAGTGTAGACTAATGCTTAGAGTAGTTGGCTAGGAACAGAATAGCCAGGGTTCCAATCCCACTGCTGCTATCACTGTGATTGTGCTGAGTACTGGGGATGACGGAGCGCTATATTCTCTACACCTTCTGGATGTTTTTCAGGTGCCTGGAGCAGGTCTAAACTTAGACACGATGCTGGACGTCCAAGACATCTGTGAGATCAGGCGGGGACGTCCAGATTCCTGGGAACACCCCGGCCATCCCTCCACCACATCTTCATTCAGACTTGATGTCCTCATGCTGGGGAAGTCCCCAGAGTCAGCTTCTAAAATGAATCTGGAGAGATCTCTGTGCTTTGAATGTCTCTATTCCCCTTTTCAGATGTCCAAAGCATGACTAAGGCTCTCAAAATGGCCCCCCCATAATGTCTTGATATACTGCCAGAACAAAGCCATCAAAGTGGTTTACAATGAATAAAAATGAAAAATGAAAAACAATAAAATGATCTAAAAACATTTAGAGATTTCAAGACCAGAAAAGAAACAAGGAGAAGAGGGAGGAGCAAGACTCCAGAATGAATAATGCTAGGAGCCCAGTGGAGTGACACCATTTAGCCATTTGTGTTAAAGGCCTGTTGATAGAAAAGGCCTTCTCTGAAGTTTTTATAAGAGCTTTCTTCTCTAAGGTAAGAAGGGAGGAAGTTCCAGAGCTGGGGGACCAGGCGATAAAAAGTGGCAGTTTGAGTGGATTCTGGCTTTGCGGGAATAACTAGAAGATGTGCAGATGGAGAGTGGAGTGTACGGGCTGGAATAAAAGGGATTAAATGAACAGCCAAGTATTGTGGAATGCCAATATGAAGAACCTAGTTTATAAGGAAGAGTAGTTTATACTACCACTATTAATCATTTATATAGCGCTAGCACTGTAAAAACATATAAAGAAGACAGTCCCTGCTCATAGAGCTTACAATCTAATCAAGACAGAACAATACAAGAGAAAGAAGGAGGTTCAAATAGGGAAGGAGACACAAGGAGAACAAGGGATTAGGATCCAATTAGCATGGATTTGAAAGGGGGAGAGAAGAGACTTGACGTAAAGATAGAGGAAGTTTGTATCATGCATAAGGAGCAGCAAGGTGAAAAGTCTGGAGTTTGCAGAAGAAGAAAAGAGCATAGAGAGAAGAAAGCCAGAGGAGGAGCGAAGTTCACGAGGAGAGGAGGAGCAGAGTTCACGAGGAGAGGAGGAGCGGAGTTCACGAGGAGAGGAGGAGCGGAGTTCACAAGGAGAGGAGGAGTGGAGTTCACGAGGAGAGGAGGAGTGGAGTTCACGAGGAGAGGAGGAGCGGAGTTCACGAGGAGGAGTGTAGGGAGAGAAGAGAGGAACGGTAATGAAAGGCAGCAGAGTGAATGCATTTATATGTTAGAAGGAGATATTTGAATTGGAGACGGAAATGGAAGAGTAGCCAGGGAAGCGATTTTAGAAGAGGGATTATATGAGGGTATCGGGGCTGGCAGAAGATTAGCTGTGCAGCAGAGTTCTAGATAGAGGAGAGAGATGACACCGAGAGAGACCAGCAAGGAGGAGGTTGCAATAGTCAAGACGGGAGGTGACCAAAAGTGGACAAGAGCCTTAGTGTGTTCAGAAAGAAAGGGACGAATTTTGTTAATGTTGTAGAGAAAGAAACAACAGGTTTTAGCTATATGTTGAATATGTGTGGAGAAGGAAAGAGAAGAGTCAAAGATGACCCCAAGGTTGCAGGCCGAGGAAACAGGAAGAAGAAGAGTGTTGTCAATAATGATAGAGAAAGGGGGGAGGAGGGTTTAGGGGGAAAAATAAGAAGTTCAGGTTTAACCATATTCAAATTTTAGGCGGAGGTGGGACATCCAGGTGGTGATGTCAGATAAGCAAGTAGAGATATGAGTTTGGAGTGAAGGAGAGTTGTCAGGTGTAGACAGATAGATTTGAGAGTCTTCAGCATAAAAATGATACTGAAAGCCATTGGAAAAGATGAGAGCACCAGATATAGAGAGAGAAAAGGAGAGGGCCCAGAACAAACCCTTGAGATACACCAATAAGGAAGAGTAGTTTATAAAGAAGAGTCAGGGCTGGCCCAAGGGTTTCTGCCACCCTAGGCAGAAGCCCTGGTCATGCCACCCCCTCGTGCGATGAGCCATGCTACTGTCGATTCCAGCAGCGAGGTTGAGGATGGGGGGGCGGCTCGACTCGGTGGCAGGCCATGTGCTTCAGCACACATGGTCTGCCACTTTTGACCCCCCTCCAACATAACTTCGGGGGTTCAAAAACGGCAGACCATGTGTGCTGAAGCACATGGCCTGCCGCCAAGCCTAGCTGTCTCCCCCCTGCTGCTGGACTCAGTGGCAGCAGCGGGTGGCAGCACAATGCAGCATGGGAGGGGGGAAAGAAGGCCATGTGTGCCGAAGCACATTGCCTGTTGCCCTAGGCAGCCACCTAGCTCGTCTAGTGGGTGGGCAGCCCTGGTAAGAGTAGTTTATAAAGAGTAGTTTATAAGGAAAAGTAGGCACCCACTTGTCTTTCTACTTAGGGGCATGTTTACTAAAGTGCCGCGAGTAGTGTGGGGCAAATGTGCATAATATGTGTTTTTACTATGGCAGGGCCTACCAGCCATGGTAGATGCAAGGTGCACAGTTGCAATAGGCTGCTACCACCGCAGAAATTCTGTCACTAGCGCGATAGTAGGGAATGCACAGCCACAGCGTGTGCACACTGTGAAGGCATGCACAAGCGACAAATGCATTATTAGGGCGGAAATGAGCTACAAAACACTTCAGACAGTAATAAATGTGCCCCAACCCCACCTACAGGAGAGTAGTAACTGGCCAGTTCAGAATAGAGAGGGATGACAGGGAACGGGCACAATTGACTGCAAAGCTCAGAGTACTGGGGCTTAGAAAATAAGGGTGGGGCATGCAAATCACGAAAGCAAGCACATGCAGTGACTCTGTGCTGCATCCCTAACTATGGGAGAAAGGGCACAAATGTGGCATCTGTAGATGCAGGGGGACCTTGTATAGGATCAGGCTGGGTGTCATGTTGGACAAGTATATGAACGCCCCTCACCCTGAGGCTCCAGAGGACCTGTTCACCTAGGCTGCAGAGACCACAGTACAAGGCCTATGGTGTGTGGGGAGGGAATCCCCCTCAGTCACTTCTCTCGTATAGCTTGGACAGCAGCAGTCTGCCCCCCATGTGGGAGGAAGGGGGATGCTAGAGCCAGGGGTCTGGGGGCCAGCTACAATCAGTATACATGCTTGGGGTAGTCTGCCAGCCAGCACATAGACTACATAGGGTTGCCAACTGGCCGGTTTTCAGCCGGCCTGGCCGGTTTTTCCACGGCCAGGCCGGCTGCCGGTGCAGAGGCAAAACCGGCCCTTTAAAAGCCGGTTTTTTTGCTCTGGCCGCAAGATCGGGAGCGGCCAGAGCAAAAAAACCGGCTTTTCTCCGCTTCAGAGGGAGCCCGGGAAGCCCGCGTGAGGCCCCGGCTCCCTCTGAAGCCTCAGACAGCCGTGATGCTGGTGGGGGGGGGGGGGGGCAAGGACTGCATTGGCTGTGATGGGGGGACCTGGACTGGAAAAGGGCTAAGGGGGGGGGGACTTGGACTGGATAAGGGGGGGGGGGGACGACCTGGACTGGATAAGGGGGGGGGGACGACCTGGACTGGAAAAGGGATAAGGGGGGGGGGGGACTTGTACAGGAAAAGGGATAAGGGGGGGGACTTGTACAGGAAAAGGGCTAAGGGGGGGGGGACCTTGGACTGGAAAAGGGCTAAGGGGGGGGGGACCTAGGACTGGAAAAGGGCTAAGGGGGTGGGGGGAATTGGGATGGAAAAGGGCTAAGGGGGGGGACTTGGACTGGAAAAGGGCTAAGGGGGGGGACTTGGACTGGAAAAGGGCTAAAGGGGGGGGACTTGGACTGGAAAAGGGCTAAGGGGGGGGGGACTTGGACTGGAAATAGGCAGTGATGGGGGGGGACCTGGACTGTAAAAGGGTTATGGGGGGGGGACATGGACTGGAAATGGGTTGTGATGGGGGTGGAGGGGACCTGGACTGGAAATGGGCTATGGTGGAGGAAGGGGGATCTTGGACTGGAAATAGGCTGTGATTAGGGGGGCTAGGACTGCAAATGGGCTGTGATGGTGCGGGGGGACCCGGACTGCAAATGGGCTGTGATGGTGCGGGGGGACTCGGACTGCAAATGGGCTGTGATGGTGGGGGGGGGGCCTAGGACTGGAAATAGGCTGTGATGGGGGACTTGGACTGGAAATGGGCTGTGATTGGGGGGGGGGGGGGGAGCTAGGACTGGAAATGGCCTGTGATGTGAGGGCTAGCACTGGAAATGGGCTGATGAAGAGCTGGAATAGGACTGGAAATGGGTGATGTGGGGCATGGGAGAATGGGACTAGAAGGGAGTGGATGCTGGGTGGGCCTAGAACTATAAGGGAATTCATTTGGGGGGAGGACTAGAATGGATGGGGAATGAGAATGGAGAGGGGAAAAAATATTTTGTGTGGAAGAAAAGTCTATGATGGGCCGGTATTGGGAGAGTAAGAGGGGCTTGAGAATGGAAGGGTGAAATTTAAACGGATGATAAAGGAATAAGGAAAGAATTGGGGGAAAGAGCAAAAGGGAAACAATCAGTATGTTAAAGCAGAAATAGAGAGAGAATGGAAAACATCTAAAAGAGAAGAAAGGACAAATGGATAGCTCGCAGAAGACACGAAGAAACCAGAAGAAAGTGACTGGAGCAATTGCAACTGAAAAATAAAACGCCCAAACAGAAGGTAGAAAAATACTTTTTATTTTGAATTTATTAACTGGAATATGTCTGGTCTGGGAAGTGTGTATTGCTAACATCTTTGCGTTTTTGTTTAGTGCAAGAGGAAATTACTTTATAGTTTTATTTCTCCAGTGTTGTACATTTCATGTTTGGATTTTGGGGTTCCCAGTTTAATTATTATCTGACCAAGGAAGTTAGCCTACACGTATCCTCGGTAATTTTTGTGGGTGGGGCTGGGGCGGGGCAGGGGTGGGACTAGGGGCGGAGAATGGGTGGAGCATGGCAAGCCACAGGTGTCGGGTTTTTCTCGGTGAAAAAGTTGGCAACCCTAAGACTACAGGAAGCACCCCATGGCACATCATATAGAACACCCACCCCTGTGGCCTGACATTTACAATGTGAGGGGGAGGGGGGAGGAGGGAGGGGGCAAGGCAGTCTACCCACATAGGGCCACATGCTCCCTCCCCCCCCCCCCTCCCCACTGGGAAGAGATCATGGGGGGAAACACCACATGAAGGTGGCCAAGCAGCTTCAGGCTGAGCACCCATGTTCTCAGGGAACCAAAGGCCTACAGGACCTTTGAAGTCCATGGAATATTTCCTCCCTTGGGCATGGGGGCTAGGAGAGGTACACAGGTCTGTGAGCTCGCACAAAACAAGTGCATGTTCAGTGCTAGAAGTACTATGTAGCTGCTCTGAGCCGGTAGGCCACAGTCATACCCTCACTTCAATCAGGGTGAGAAGCCATCTGCGCACAGGAACATGGCCCATGGCCCCTCAGGAGCATGTATGCACTGCTACATGCCCCCCCCCCCACCCCATGCAGGGGAGATGGGGGTCCTACAGCACCTTTTAATGGCCCACTGTCATATTGCTAGTATAGGACATTTCTAATGTGCATGCCCCACCCCCTGCTATACTCTTCTGGCTCCAACTCTGGCTCTATTGCCAGTACTGGTGGAAGCACAGAGCACAAGCCCTATGTCCTGACATCTCTACGGCACACAACACCAGCAACCCTCCATTGCCCATGTTCCCTGTAAAATAGTTTATCTCCAAGTTATAATGCCCTGTTCAATGTAAAACCGCCTTGATATCATGAAAGGCGGTATATAAGAAATGTTAAATAAATAAATAAATAAATCCATCCATCCATTGCATGTATAGACATGAACAACAGTCCATCAAGACAATTGCTGACATATCTGTGGATGTTTGCCCACTGTTCCAGCAGGATAACTCCTGACCTATACTTATTTATTTATTTAGTAAACATTTGTATACCGCTGCTTCCTACGATCAGTAGCGGTTTACTTTACAGAATCATAATGCATTGTACAGTACATTGAGATTTTTCAGATTTACATTTTGATTTGTCAATGATTTACGTAACACGGGATAATCAGTTGGATGCAATATACGCCTGGTTTTGGGCTGTTGGGCTGCTGTGGTGTACTGCCATGGCAGCTGCACCATGCAGCCCCCTCCAAACAGATGGCCCAGGCAGGTGCCTAGGTATTCCCCTAACATCATCTGTTTGCCTGTATTATTCCTTATCAGGCTCATTCTGTCCCAGACATAGATCCCTTTTGAATGTCCGGTCTGAGCCGGACGTACAGAGATCGCAATTCTCATCATGCGGGGCACGTCTAGCCCCGTGGGAACAGAATCACAAACAGTCCTGTACGTGCAGGCTGGGACTGCGATTCAGCCCAGCCTGTATGTACAGGACCTTCCCGGATAACTCAGTCAAGGCTCTTCAATGGAGCCGTGGCGCCATGGCGTCATGTTGCCATGGCATCGTAGCTCCATTGAAGAGCCGCGATGCCGGCCACTGGACTCCAACGCTGCATTCCCCACAGCCCAGCCCCTGGTCTGGCCTCCTAAGGTCAGGGTTAGGCTGCGGGGAATGTCTTTGGGCCCCCCTGCCCCATCCATGCTCCAGGCTGCTGATCCTGGACATACAGGGAAGTTATTCCACCTCGGAGGTGGAATAACTTCCCTGCATATGTCACTGGCCCTGGACATATAGGGCGACATTAGAATCGGCCCTGTACAACTAGGGCCGGTGATCTCCCATCGTCTGCACAGACTCCGCCCCTCAGTTGCCCTTTCCCCGCACAACCAGCGAGGAGGTTAGACGCAGTGGGGATAGGCACGAATTACCCCTTATGTGTTTGCCCTGCTTCTGCTTTTCATATATTCTAAGAGGTTTTTTTATACTGCTTTATCATTTATTAGTCAAAAATGTACATTACAAATGTACATTAAACAGGGACATTGATAACTTGGATTTTTCTGAGGCAATGGAGTGTTAAGTGACTTGCCCAAGGCCACAAGGAGTGCCAGTGGGAACTGAACTCTGGTCTCTTGGTTCCCAAGCCAGTGCTCTAACAACTAGGCTACTCCTCCACTCCTGCTTACATCTGAACTGTGTGTTTGGAGCACACTAGCAAGTCGGGAGCAACTACTGACTGGTCAGAGGCAGGTGTTAGTTGTACCCATGCTAATGGCATGTTTGTGCCACTTGCCCGCAATTAGCATGGTCACTGCAGCTGTACGCCATGTTCCCACCTACTCTCCATTCACTGCTCGGATAGTATGCTGATTTTAGTGCAGTAGTCTTTTCGCCATGTGCTCCTGGCTACTGTGCAACCAAAATGCACATTAACCGTGTGCTAAATCACGTGCTACTGGCTATTGCACTTTAGTAAACATGTCCCTTAGATCGCAAGCCCTCTGGGGACAGGGAAATACCTATTGTACCTGATTGTAACGTGCCTTGAACTACTATTGGACAGGCAGGAGCTAAATACGATACTACTATAAATGCCAGCAGAAATGGCCAAAACCGCACATTAATGTAAGGCGCAATGACTGAAACCCCAGCCCCAGAGCTGGTATAAATGCCCGCACCTAGGTCTGTAAAGAATGCATGTAAATTATAGCATGTTATCATTTATGCACGTACTTGTATGCTCCGCCCATGTGCATGCCCACAGTGAAAGTATGTGCCATCAGGGCACTGCACATACTTATAAAATAGTGACTGGTGAAAGTACACACATAAATCTCTAAAATGCTGTGATTTACGTGTGTTCTTGGTGCCTAAATCTAGGCGGCTCCTTATAAAATTACCATTTTTATATGTTGCAGATGATGTTAAAAGTTCTAGAACCCAGGTTCTAAACAAAAAGTAACATTAGTAGCAAGAGGGCTGATCAAATCATCTAGATATACATTAAGGTTCCCTATATCACCAGACTCAGTCTTTTAAAAGACCATAGCCAAGATAAGATCATACATACTGTATGAACAGCTAGTCCCTTTAGCAGGCCATAGATCAGCAAAAAGGAAGGTAATTGGGGTGAAGCATTTCCAGTAACTCGATAAGGATATCAAACCTAAGGGCTTTACACAAGCTGAAAAACACACCGAAGAAAAGCTGACTCTACTAGTGAAATACAATAATCTAAAATTACCAAATGCCGTGGGAGCTCTCCTACAAGAAAAGAAGAAACCCAGCCTGACAATGGCATGAGCTTCAATGAGGGGCCCTCAAGCAAAATTTTGCTGAGGCCCCCTCATTGTCGAAGTGGCGCCTCCCATGCGGCCCCCGTTATGTGGTGGCAAACTTACACTATGGCTAATCTTCCACCAGTGCGCTATGCTCATGTTACCCCTTGGCTCACGTTATTTCATTGGCTCCCTATCAGTTTCCATATCCAGTTCAAACTTCTCCTACTGACCTATAAGTGCATTCATTCTGCTGCTCCTCACTACCTTTCCTCTCTTATCTCTCCCTACACCCCTCCTCGGGAACTCTGCTCTTCTGGCAAATCCCTTCTAGCTGTGCCCTTCTCTTCTACTGCCGACTCCAGACTTCGATCTTTGCTGCTCCTTATGCCTGGAACAAACTACCTGAGTTGGTCTGTGGCCCTGTTCAAATCCAGGCTAAAAACTCACTTCTTTGAGACTGCTTTTGCGTCCCGATCCCCCAAATCTCCTGCCACCTCCTATGTGCTTCCTTACCATTCCCCTCGATATAGTCTAGTCCCCAGTTGTTGTGTTGTCTGTCTTGACTGGACAATAAGCTCTTATGAGCAGGGACTGTCTCTTACATGTGTCTGTATATCGCTGCATAGGCCCTGTAGCGCTATATAAATGATAGCAAGTAGTAACACTAGTGTATCATCTTTGCCATGCTGCCTCCGTTCTTGCCTCTTGCCTGGTGGCTGTTCCCCACTGGGGCAAATTCTCACGGTGCCGCTATCATCACAAGATTTTGGCCAGGCATGAGGCAAACTTACAAGAGGAGAGGCAGTGTGGCAAAGGTGTTACAGTAAGTTTGGCATGCTGTGTTACCGCCGCGGTATGGGTCCCCTTTCTGCCAGTGCCCCCCCCCCCCCTACATTGCAGGGGCTGCTTGGACGAAATGTCTACTAAAATTACTCCCCCTGTCTCTACAGCCTGGACATTTCACCTGAAATGTGGTCGGAGCGTTTAATCTGTCCATTCTGTTCATACACTGGGGATCCCATTAATCCAGATTACCGTTTCCACAGCAATATGTATGACTTGCACTACAACTTCTAACCTGCAGTGCCAGCCTGCAGGGAAAACAGATCAAACTGAACCCCAGACTCCGCTTACACCCTAGAGGCACTGACTAGCAAGAATGTAAAATAATACCAACCTAGGGAGAATCCCAGCGAGCTTATGCAGACTGGAACTGGAGGAACCTTTTTTTTGACAAACCAAATCTATATATTCATTCAGCCTTTGTACAGATAAGCAATAGACAGGCAGCCAGCTCAGGCAAGAATGAGAAGCAATAGGGAAAGAAAACCATTTAGCTGCACCGTCTCAGCAGATATATCAAAGCTCTCCTTGTACAGTTATACTCCGTCCCCAGCCAAATGCACAAGTTTGATCAAATGACTGCTGCCGCTTTCTTATCAGAGGCTTTTGCCAGCTCTGCTCCAGACAGTGAGATGCTCATTGCTATCATACAATAATTTAACAAGGGGCTCCTGGGAGCACATCAATGCTGTTCATAGAGCAACAGTAATAGAATTCAAGAAAGCAGGTGATAAGCACAGAGAATCCTGAGATAGGAACGTGTGAGGGTAAAGCCTGAGTTCATCTAGGCTCTGATGTGTTGTATCAGGTCCGGATGGATTAGATGCAGGGCTGGTGCTACCACTAGGTGCCTGCCTAGGACTGAACCCACTCGTTCCCTCCTCTGCCGTCATCCTACTTCTAGCTGGGCTGCTCTGAATTATGTTCAAGTGGCATGCAGAGAATGCAGACTCTGAGAGCGGATGCATGCCAAAGCTCTGCTGGATCCCGCCACCTTCAGGTATAAACGCCCTGCCGGAGGAGGCTGAACCTAGCAGAACTCAAGTAGAGGCCCCATATCATGCACACTGCTTTCCAGTGCTTCAGGGTGACCCAGGCAGAGGTAGAGCGAGGACAGCAGTAGTGAAGGGAATAGAGGGAGAAGATGGAGAAAGCCCTGCAAAGGACAGGGATGGACACAGGAGGGGAGGGGGGGGGGAGATAATGGACTAGGGGGGGCAAGGGGGGGGAAAGAAGGGGAGCTGCTGGAACCTGGGGGAGGATTGAAGGGAAGGGGAGATGTTGGACACCTAGAAGTATAAGGAGAGAAGGAGATATATTGGACACGGGGGAGGAAAGGGAGGGGAAGATCCTGGGCAGCTGGGGAGTTAGGGAAGGGGAGGAGAGATGCTGGACACAGAGTATAGGAGAAGGGAGAAGTTTCATTTTTGTCAGCAAAACAGAAAAAGGATCCAGTATATAAGCACACAAACACACACCTGCAGGTGCACTCCCAAAAACAAATTGGAGGAAAAAGACCTCAGGATATAAATACAGCCAACACAATGATTTCCACTCTGCTTGAGCAGTCACCGGCTTACTGCGGCCAAATATCCTCACATCATAGGTCTAGGAAAAAACCCTCCAAATATTTTAACAGCGACAGTGGCTCATCCCAATAACTTATCAAGTGGACATAGCAGTGGCAATCCAAACATAACCAGTCATAGCAGCAGCAATACAACCACTTAGCTGCAAATAAACCCTCCACGACATGTCGTATTTCTACATCGGACGTTTCACCCAGAACCAAAGCAGCCTCCTTACAGATGTCCCGCCATTCAGCAGCAAACCATCAGCGCCACTACTCCAACGACACTCACAAATACACTCAAACAGCCCCACCCATCGGGGGAAACCTCAAACGTCATAACTATCAGACCGACTCAAAATGCGAAAACCGCAAACAAAACTCCAAGACAGCCAGCACCTACTAAACTAGCTATTCCAAGCAGCCCGCAGGCTCAAAATATCCAAAACCTCAGACACCCAACCTCAAACGCCACTCTACTGTCCCTGCCCACATAACCCACATTGCCAAAACATACAACCAACAGTCTCCAAAACAGAATCCCATTTGTCCTTTCCACCTAGAAACACACAAACTGACCCACCCACTATCCCAAAAGCACATCTCAACAGCCAGATCTCCAATTAATGCCCTCCTTTAAGCCCCTGGGATTGACAGTATCAAAGTGGAAAAGCCACACCCAGTTGGAAAGGAGGAACATAATCGACCACCACGCATCTGTACACATGGTTAGCATGCATACTACGTTGACGAAGGGGAGCCCCTTCCACTTTCAATTTTAACTTACTGTGATGCTCTATCAGCCATATCCACAACTAGCGAATGGTCTTGCCTATATATACAAGTCCACACAGGTAAACTAATGCATACACCACAAAGTCTGTCCAGCACAAAGTCGGCCACCACAAACGCCACTGACAGCTATGACGGCAAAATTCACTAGTGGCAAGCATCATTGGACATGTCCCGTGCCCAAAACCCTGGGACCCCATACTAAATTGATTAAACACAACAGGACATAATGCGTCGCGTAAGCTATGATCCCTTGTATGTACCATACGAGGTCATACCCCCGAAAACCCAGTCAAAGTAGACAAAACTGGAAAATGGGACCGGACAATATGCTCAATTTACTAAAGGTAAATATTGTGTCATCAAATGAATAAAGCCTAATTGGGCTTTATTCATTATACAGGATCCTGGGAAGCAAAAATATTTATTAGGATATCATTTAATTTTTGTCTACATATATTTCTATGTTTAGTTTCTGGTCATTTATTCAGTACTTGAGGAGGGTCTATCTGGGTTCAGCATGTGTGACCAAGCCCAGGTATCCTGTTATTCTGTTAGCATGGAGTTTTATGTGGGGATCTGTAGTAATCTGGTTTATTCTGTTTTCCTAGTAGGCATATTGATCGTCTAGAGCCCACTGCAAGATTTCTAATGCTCGCCTTTTCTGGGCAGCTGCTTGTTGTGTGATGTCTGGTCCCGAGTGACTTTTTCAGGATTTTGCATAATACGCCTGCAGGGCTGGTGCAAGTTATTAGCACCCTAAGCATACCTTCAGCCTTACACCCCCTTCCCCACTCAGATTTTGATAATTAATATCAACAATCAGGATCATCTGAACACTATCCTCTAATAACAATGCTGTAAAAATGCATGACTTGGCATCATACTTGTAAATATTAAACTCTCCTTGTGCCCAATCACTCTGCAAATAAAAAAAAAAGTGCTGATGGCTCTGAATTTGGGGGGCAGTCATGATCTATTGTGTTGCTTTGAATGCTGCTCCAGGCAACCTCCTAGTCCTGCCGGCCCTGTATGCTTGAGTACTGGAGAGGTTTTAGGAATCTCATTATTTTTTTCTATGACAACACTGGCCAGGGTTTTGAGTAAGGGCATGTTCCCTCCCTCCTCCTTTCCATTCTCTAATCAGACTCTGAGAATCCTTTGGGTGCCTGTGGGATGGAAGCCTGCTCATCCCTTACCTTTGCCCGCAGATGGTCTTGATCTGCCAGGGAGGGGGTGAGGCAGGCACACGGCTTTAGGTTGCCTCGTGGCATCAAACACCCTGATTAGATGGCTGTCATATCCTTCATCTGCTGTCATTTTCTATGTCTATTTGACTGTCCCATTCTATTTCCCATCCCAGGTGGTCTGTAAAAGTACCTAAACTACCAGAGATCTACTGTAAACCACAGCCGCACAGGAGATATGAAAAGGACAAATCCTTACATTCTTCCAGAAATAAGATTAATATAATCAAAGCAAACAACTTTTATCTCAGTTTCTAAAAATATTGAGTGTCCTGTGTGTTCTGCAAGTCTTGGCCTCAGAATAAGCATGCCTGCGGTTTTTAGCCTGAATGTGTAAAGCACTAAAGTTCTTCTGGGCAAGAAGTAAACCCTGGAGAGCTCCAGCCCTCAGTAAACTGCTCATTGATAACATTGTTCAACTCGTTTCAGCACACAGAATCAATACATGAGCAGCAAATAGCACTGAACCCTAACTAAATCCTTGTTCTTTCAATTCTGTCCTTGCATCCAGAAAAAACTCTCCTCTAACCAATGCTGTCGGAAGGGACGGGTGAAAGGCGCAACTGCCTGGGATGCACCAATCAGTGTGCATCACATCAGCGGGGATTTTGTAAAGCGCTCTGATATTGGTGTGAAGGGCGGTATATTAAACAAGAAAGAGAAACACTGCCTCCTGCTGCTGCTGGTATAGCACATCCTCCCATGGCTGCTGGTGTGCAGCTGTATCGTCAGAGGGACCCTCCAGAAGGTTTTGTTATTAGGTGCCCCCTCCCCGCAGCCAGCCAGAGGTTTGCTGACAGATACTGGCCCCAACATGCAGTTAACCCAGTAACAGGCCTCTCTATGATTTCCTCCTCTTTCAGACTCTGGTGTCGCATGATTAAAGTAACACAGATTTCTTCAACTGCAGCACGCGTTCCAAAGAAATACAAAACCCTGCTGAAATCACATTGCACACCTCAATATCAGCTCTACCATAAGAGCACTAAATCCCACGATTATATCAAAAGTCCTACTCACATGAAACCTGCACGTCAAGCATGACAGCAGAAGCTAGATTGGAAGGTACAGGTTACAAAGCAAACATGTGTGTTCCCTGCTTAGCAACTATCCTCTGGCAAATATGGCAGATGGCAGCATGTTGGGCCACACATCAGTTTCCTTCTGCTCCTTTGGGCTTTCAATTCAGTTGGAAGCAAACCTAGGATATGATGCCATTAGACTTCATTCACAACTACCCAGAGATTTTTCCCCTACTGCATATCTTCTTCCCTTTTACGTTAGTCCAGTCATTGCAGCAAAAGTCCTCAGCAAGGGATCTATATATTAGAAGAACTCTGAGAATCCTATAGTCATGGGAACTAAATCCAATCACTAGGTGTCGCCATTGCTCAGTGACTGCGCCACCCTCCCCCAGTGGTTGTGAGCACTGCCTGTATGATATCCCCCAGCCTCGGTTGATCCAGGAAGTAGAAGGAATCAGATCCAGGTCCATCCACATGGCAGTAGGCAACGCTGCCACTAATCTACGGGTCAGGCTAGTCCCTCAATATCGACAGAGGGCTACAAGAAAATTAATATGTGAGCTGTTTGTTTTTCCTTTAAGACCACTATTATGATTTCACTATATACATTATTTTCTGTATAAATGTGATTTTATATTTTGTTGGTGTATGAAAACCTGTAAAATAACATCTAAAAAACACCCAGTACTGTCATATATACTAGCTACAGGCAGAGTCTCACCAAACACAGAATGAACACAACTAGAAGCCGAAGCGGTCAAACACAAATAAGACTGAAATAGCTGGGAAGCCAGACTTGCTACAGGCTGGGTAACAAAGAACAACAGAAATAGACTGTTTGTTTTTTTAATAACTTTTCTATACCTCCTTATCTAGTAGTCAAAGTGGCTTACATTCAACAAAAATCAGAAATTGTCTACATCGAAGAGATTTAGGGGCATGTTTACTAAAACCCCGCTAATGTGCAGGCCGCGGTAGTGTGCGGATGCCATATAAGGAGTGGGCGTTCCGTCCTGAAAAAGAAAAGCCGTGATTGACATATGCGCTAAGGTGCGTGGTCAATGTTCCCTCTAATTTTCTGTAGGCTGTGTGCGCATAAAATATCAGCTGTGCAGCTTTTGAAGGAAGGTTAAATTTTTGTGCGCCACATAATGACAGTGGGAGTTATATACTTTAAAATTTGACTACACGTCAGAATACAGTATGTACACCACATTGATTGCACTAGAAAATATTGTAGAACTTGTGAAAACCGTAAATACACAACAACTTTTCAATTTTAAGATGTCTGTGTTGTTTTCTATCAGAATCAGAACCAAACTTTTTGTGCGCTCTGTTGTAAAGTATGTGCGCTCGCTCGGCGAGGTGTGTGCGTGCGCACAGCTTAGAGGGAACAGTGTGCGTGGCGCCCATGTGCGCCCCGCACATTAGCGCATGAGGAAGCTGCGCGGGAGGCATAAGCGGCGCGCTGATGTGCACACAGAAGAGCAGAGCCACAGCACAATGGTCAAGGCACTTACCAATGGTGCAGGGATCAGGGGTTCAATCCCTCACAGTGCCCAATGAACAAGGCTGGCTGAGGCGTTAATTTATGAGGCATTTAAATAATGGGCGGCATAAGGCGGCGCACTGATGGGTATTAAGCGGCACGCTAATGTTTTCGGAGGCATTTTAATATTGGGCAGCATAAGTGGCGCGCTAATGTGCAAGCACAGGAACAGAACCACAGTACAATGGGTAAGACACTGACCAATGGTGCAGGGATCAAGGGTTCAATCCCCCACAGTGCCCAATGAACAAGGCTGGCTGAGGCATTACATATTATGGGGAAGATTGTTTTTGGAGTCATTTTATGTTTATTTTAATTATCACTACTAGCAAACGCACTCTCAAAGCGTGTTAACATAAGGCGCCCTATAAGGCACATTTTAAGGTGCACTGTCAGCCAAGGCACCCTAGAATGTTGCTTATAGGGTGCTTTAGAGGATGCCGTATGAGGTACCGCAAGGTCAGAGTACTGTTTTTTATGGCAGCACTGTGCAGTTTAAGGAATGAAAAGCATAAGTAGGTGCGCTGACAGGCAAGGAGGAGCAGCAGTGGAGCACAATGGTTAAGGCACTGACTGCTGATACAGGGGTCATGAGTTTGCTCCCCAGGGTGCCTAATACGTAAGGCTGGCTGTGGCATCAGCTTTGCATTGTACATATTTTTTCCTGCAGCACTTTATTTTTATTTTAATAATTGCTGCCAGCAAACACGCCCTCACGTGCCGTAATTGAAGGTGCCGTATAAGGCACCCTATAAGGCACTCCATAGGGCACATTATAAATTGCACTGTCCGCCACAGCACCCTAAAATGTCCCCAATAGGGCAGCCTATAAGTTGCATCACAGGATAATGTATAGTGCACCTTATATGGACGGGAACCATAAGGTGCCCTATAGGGCGCCCTATAAAGCACCCTCAGAGGCACCTTATGGGTACAGTACGCTGAGGGTGTTTTTGCTGGCATCAAAATATGTACATTAAAAAAAGATAATGCGTTGGACAACCCTATCAAATAAACCCACTGTGGGTTTGAACCCATGACCTCTGGCTTCACAGGCAGTGAAGTAACCATTGGGCTACAGCTCTATAGCTGCTAGCAAGCCCCTGGCTGGCTGCAGAGAGCCTGCACGTCACCACACAGAGAGTCTGCTGTGGTCACCAGGATAGGGTTAGCCCACCCATACCCATGATGCAATGCACATGCAAATCAGTTGTCCACAGATAAACACAAGATGGGCAATGCACCCCCACAGCACCTCGGCCTGGTAGGGGGAAGTGACCATGTGCACCCACACAGCACCTCGGCCTGGTAGGGGGTACTGACTGTGTGTTTTACTGGCACAGAGTAGCTACACACCGTCACATTGTGCGGGTACTGTGCTCACCCTGAGGGTGCAATGAGGCGCCCAGGACCAGGTCCACAACACCTTCCATGGCTGAAAGAGGCCATGCCGGAGGTCCAAAGCAGTGTTAATGTGTGAGATAGGTAGTTTCTGCACAAACACCTTGGATTTCTCTGTCTGTTTCAGTCAGGTGTAGCCCCTATGGACCCCTAGGTGGCCTATGTACCACCCCCCCCCCCTCCTCCAGGGCTGAGGGTGGCAAACAGGGTCTCCCATCAATAGATCCACATTCTACCTCCCTGCAAAGGTGGCAGTAGAGGGGACCATCAACCCCGGTCCTGCTGAGGAACAGACACCCCACAGGGTTTTCAATGCAGCTCTATACACATCCATAACACAATAGCAGACAGACATTAGGCCTGGATATGGTAAGCTGCACCCCACCACTATCTGATATTCTCCTGCAGCAAGCCGTCAGCCGCTGCACCCTGCAAGCTGCTCCATCAAGACACATACCAGCTGCAAACAGTCTGCTAGTTAGTCTATAGTGCATGTTTCCAGTGGAAATGCGTGCACCCAGAACTGGGATGTCAGCATACACAGCAAGCAGATAAATCAGTGACTGGGCCCCAAAAGGAAACCCATATCTATCACATGAGAGGAATACTATATAGCACTATGGGGGTGCCTAGCCATGCTGTGGTCACTGCACAGTCAGGGTGAGTGATCTCTCAGCAGGACATACTGAGGTCACCCTGTCTGTGTAGGTGGTGGCCGGGCACTAAAATGTCCCAGTCAGTGCCCTATGCCCTGTGCAGATGCACCCTGGCCAGGCCACCCTGTCCAGCCTATACCCATGGTACCTTGCTCCTCATTATGCACATTGGCAGCCCAATACTGGCAACATTGCTGGCAGTGTGGGCTGTGGAAGGTGTTTGCAGCCACCACACACTGGATAGACAGACAGCCACCCCCACACCTATGCCAGCATTGTGCTACTATAGAGGAGTTCAGCAGCCATACCCACCAAACCAGTCCTGGGCACAGTACAGGCATGGATATGGTACGCAATACTGTTGGGGGTCACTCCCAGGGTGGTACACACTGTCAGAGACCAGACCTGCAGCACACACCGCAGACATCAGAATGATTGTTATGGTGGAGCTCAATGAGCAAAATGTGCTTAACGTAGGAATTGCTATCTGCCAGTTATCATAGGAAACGTTTGATAGCTGTGTACCATATACCCAGGTGTAGGGTGGCATTGCTAAGGTATGCAACTGCTAGTATTGGGAGATACAGGCAGGGCCCAATGTCCTGCCTCTCCAGGAGGCATTGGCCAATGGGGCCTGTGGGTGTGTCTGGCCCTGTTGGCTGCTGCTTTACGGCAGAGTTTCCCAACTCCTGTCCTGGTGTTCCAAACACTGTTCGGGTTTTCATGCTGTCCCTCATAAATATGCATGAGCTACATCTGCATACCATGGGGGTGGTGCATAGATATGCAGCACAGGCATCTTTATTAGAGGCAGCATGGAACCTGAATGGTGTGGGGCCCTCCAGGACTGCATTTGGGAGATTCTGCTCTAGGTAATGCACCTGTTTATGGTGTCTGTGTTTGGTGTGGTAAAATATAGGCGTATTAACCATGCGTATGTTCTCAGCAATAAAGGTTTGTCCTTACTATCACGGTTTAGTTGTGGGAAAAATATGTGGACAGGATTGGCAGTAGCCTCAGCTGGCCTTTGAACCTGTGACCTTCTGTTCTTGCACACACTGTCTGTGTGCACTGCACCACCGTGTTGCCACAGATATGCTGCATTCCCTGGGGAGTCCATGACTGTACATCTAACAGAGCCTGTCTGTTGCGGTGGACGGTGCCAGCCTGCACAGGCCTAGGCCACTGTCTGCTGTGGCTTGCAGCCACTGCCCCTTCCACCACCTGTACCCTTCCGCCAACATGCAGACATGTCCTTATCTGGGAAAAAGCATATGACCTGATTGAGTTGTGGCACTCCAGGACTGAATATGGGGGACTCGGCTGTAGGTAATGCCCATTGTTATGGTTTGTGTGCGGTGTAGGGTAAAATACGGGTGTTTGAACCATGCTTATGTTCTCTGAAATAAAGGAGTGTCTTTACTATCACTGTTTAGTGGTGGGTAAAACTATGGGGACTGGGTTGGCAGGAGCCCCAGCTGGGATTTGAACCTGTGACCCTCTGGTCTTACAGGCACTGGCTGTGTCCGTTGCACCACACTGTGGCCACAGAGACAGTGCAGTCCCTGGAGATAGGAAACCTGGCCTGACGAGTCAGAAACCCTGCTATGCACACTTTTACTGTGGGCTCATTTACCTTGTATGGAGACAAAAGTGCAAATAAACCTCAAAAAAGACCTCGAAAAAAGGGGCAAACACCCATAACCAAGCTGGGCAACAGTGATATCACTGGGCAACATTAAAAAACACTCCCAGGAAAGCTCCAATAATATGAAATGATTTTTGAAAGGGTCTACGGAGCGTAGACCCTTCCAAAAATCATTTATTTTTTTTGGAGCTTTCCTGGGAGTGTTTTTTAATGTTGCCCATTGATATCACTGTTGCCCAGCTGGATTATAATTTTTGTGAATTTTGTTGTGGTCATTTTCATGTTTTATTTGCTATTTTGTTCTGTGCACATGTATCACACTGCTCACGTTTTGTGGGTTTCCCCGGTTTTGCTGTACATTGCTGACGGAAATGGTTTCTCTTCCCTTTAAATCGGCTCTAACGCGAGGTTTTCACTCGCGGTATTTTTTTGACCAAAATTCAGCCCCGCTCCTGTGCGGGGAGCCTCTCCCCTCCCACTCTCCACCCATTGACCCCGTCCCCCCGCCCCTCGGGAGCCTTCCTCCGCCCTCGAAATGCCTTTCCACGCTTCTATCGCACATCAGCGCGCCGCGCACTTGAGCGTGCGGAGCGCACGTGTGCGGGGCACCAAAAACGCACTATTAGTGTGCGCTAAGGTACCTTAGTGCATGCTCATGTGCGCCCCGCACAATTGCGCGGTTTAGTAAACATACCCCTTAATAGCTTAACTTACAATACAGCAACAGTAAACCTTAAAATATATTGATTTTCTTTGCATTTCCTCTTAAAAGCACAAATATACAAGATGCCTACCATTCAAAATTAACAGAGAATTAAAATAAGTAGTGAAGTTATCCTTGGGCAAACAACAGACATGGCATGCTGGATCCTGACATGGGGCAAGACACACACGAAGACATACATATACGTTAGTAAAATATAGTGAGTCAGAGAAGCAAAATGCACAATAACCTGAGAATCTCCGTGAATAGCAAACAGATCTTGCATCGTCATTGTTGCGTCCTCTCACTTTTTGGGCTTTTCGTTTCACTGTGTGATGTACTGACATGGGCAAGTTCATAATTTGTCATCTGGAGAAACCTCTTTCACCTGAACTGCAAAAGTGAGAGAGAGAGAGAGCAGGCTGCTCCCCTCCTCTGAGTTTTAATATGTGCATTGGACATAAGGAAAGGCAGGATTAGTTGGTGCACGAGAGATGGTGTGCTTTTTGTTGATTAGAGCCATTAGGTACATGCCAAAGTAACATATAAAAGACAAAAGCCTGCATGTACCTTGGCCTCAAGCAGGAGGAGACACATCTATGTCTGAGGGATGCTGGAGGTGAATCAAAGGTATGTATGTATATGGGTGGACAGGTGCTTGTCGGCTGACTTGCGACTGGAGTAGAGTGCATTAATGGAGAATCTGTAGTGACTACCTTATCCTACATCCACCAAATATATTGAATTCTTTTTGAAAGAGATGCCCCAATATTTGCCACTAATTAGCTATCGAAGGCTGCTTTGCTTTGGGGGTGAACTGATCCATT
Source organism: Ichthyophis bannanicus (assembly GCA_033557465.1). Taxonomy (NCBI): domain Eukaryota; kingdom Metazoa; phylum Chordata; class Amphibia; order Gymnophiona; family Ichthyophiidae; genus Ichthyophis; species Ichthyophis bannanicus. The sequence continues at coordinate 1,116,840,807 of CM066031.1, read as the reverse complement.
AAAGAGCAACTGAAGCAAGAGAGGTGAGCGTGAGGAAGTGCGGGAGATAGGGAGTCTGTCTTCATGGGGGTCTGCCTGAGGGAGCTGCTTTTCAGCATCACAGTCCCTGCACTATGTCCACTGCCTGCCCTGCTGCACCCCCTTCATTCCTCTGCTTGTTGCAGTCTTGTTTTATTTCTGGTGGATTCAGCACAGGGATTATCCACTAGGCACAAAATCGGAGAACCTTTGATCAATCAAGCTCTTTCATGGTTCAAGTTAAAATGTTACGCCTTGCCTCTGTGCTGTTCAGATTTCCTCTTTTATCCACTTGTATTTTTTATGGCTTTTTATCTGTATTTGTAGTTGCCGTTCTGAAACCACTTCTCTCTCCACACCTGCCCTTTCCCTCTTGTGCTCTCTTTCTAGGTTACCCTTCCAGTTTTCCCCTATAGTTTTCTCTTTCTTTCCCTTCTAGACTTTGAACAGGCGTATTCTGATTTCTGGTCTCATACAATCTCCTGTCACAGTATAGGTTAGTTTCCTTGCTTAGTTTGATGGTTAGCGGCCAAGGAGTAGGGAGCCCGTATTAGCAGTGAGAGCAGGGCAGCCCATTTAGCACCTGCACCTGAAGCATTTGGGAAGGACGCTACCCCCCTCCCATTCCGCCCCTTCCCAAACTACAACTATGCCTTATGTGAATATTTTGCCATTTATCCATGAGATCCACCAGCTCTTCAGCTCTCTCTCCTTTCCTCTCTACCTTCAGGTAGGTCTTTGTGTCCAAACCAGGGAAACCAGGGTTCAAATCCCACTGCCTCTCCTTGCCATCCTGGGCAAATCGTTTAACCCTCCATTGCTTCAGTGCAGACTGTAAGTCCTCTGGGGACAGCGAAATACCTACTGAACCTGAATGTAACTCACCTTGAGCTCCTTCAGAAAAAGGTGTGAGCTAAATTCAAAATCCCTCCCCTTCCCCTCCTCGTGAATAGTGTCCAGTAGGTCAGACCCCTCCTCTCTCTTTACAGTTACCTCGCTAGGATCTGCTGTCTGCTGGTTCTCATAGATAAATGGCAGCAACCCTTAGAAGAGCTTCTCTGATAATGCTGATGAACATCTAGAGATGAAAAGAGGGAGAAATTAGAATAAGCACAAACTAGAGATGTGTGGGAGAGACACAGATAAAGGGAGAATGCTGGACAGAGGATGGAGAGAGGTAATGAAGTGATGAGAGACTTCCTTGGATTCCTGCAGCTGCTCTCCTGCATGACCAAGTGTCAGCCGCACCAGCACCATACTCACGGCCATGACTTAAGTTGCTCCCGGGAGCTGAGCCATTGGATTCGAAGGGCGCAAGTGCCACTGCCAGGTCCATTTCGTCTACTCCCTGCACCTCTTCTCCTCACTGGTCTTCCAAACTTCTCTTCCCGCTGCTCTTCCCTCTCATTGCTGTCAGTCTCCTCGGCTTTTGTCACTAGCACAGAGTCTAAAGAATTCTCCTCCCATCTCTTCCTTCCTATTCCTCCACCTGCTCCTGCCCGTCATGACGGTGCCGGCATTGGGTCCCCGAGTTTACAGTTTAGCTCAGGAATTGCAGCCTGAATCCTAGGTAAATTCTTCACACACTCTCACTCTCTCTTTCCGTGCCCCCTCCCTTCTGCATCTTCTGCAGTCACCACTGACATCAGTGTACAGTATTAATATTCAGGAGACATCCGTATTAACCTCTTCCTACCTTACAATGCAGAGCGCGACTCTGGGTGCATTAAACTCACCGGCAAGGCTCATGCACTTTCCAATCCCAAAGAGGGTCTGCTTTTCCCAGAAGTTATAGGTTTGTCTCTGCATTTGAATGCATGTGACATGTGCTCAGGAACAAAGGGAATACATCTGGTTTCTACAGACTCTGTTTTACAAACTCTATTCCAAAGCTCTACAGAGAGAAACAAAGCAACATGTAGAGAGAGAGGAAGAATGAGAGAGACAAGCTGAGCATCGGAGACAGCATTTCTTATAAATATCCACATCTTTCATACACACGGTGCTTCAGAGATGCAGTGATGCCTTTCTGTCAGACTCTATCCCAGAACGCTTTAGAGAGGCCTCGACAAATTCTCATTGGATCTGAGGCAGCCCAAAAACTTAGTAGCCAGCTCCTGAGACCCCTCTTCATCCTGTCCCCAAGTGGGAGGAGGGAACCCCCCTCTGAGATCAGCAGCAGTTCTTTTAGAAATTGATTTATTAAGGCTCTTTCCTTATTTAGTGTCTATGGACAAAGAGAGTTTAGTGAATCTGTCCCTTAAGCTGCCTCTCTGCACATCATTGGCAAAAGCCAGCAGTCTCCCTTCCCCAAGCACTTCATAGGTGAGGCAAAGAAGCAATTGCCTCTTTGCTTCACATATCACTATGGACTGGGTCCCCAACTGTCTCTGCTCTCATGCTCCCCTCAGCCTTTAGGCCTGGGTCTCTCTTTTTTTCATACCCCCTCCCACTTCCAGCCTTTACAGGGTCTCTCTCTTTAATACCCCCATTCCTTCACCCAGTCTCTCTCTCTTTCAGACCCTCCTCCCTCCATCCTTTACCCAGTCTCTCTCCTATTTCTCTCCACTCACCTGGTCTGTCTCTGGGTCTTGTTTACAGCTGCGAAAGAAAGCTCATTTGCTCCTCCACCACTATCCAGCTCTGTGCAAGCATGGGCCACATGGTGCAAGATATTCAGGCTAGTCTCACTGTTTCAATTCTTGGGTACTAGGATGCAATTTTTAAGTACCATGCCAACCTGACGCCCAGGATTTGTCGAGCCCTGCTTTACAAACAGTGCATTGCACAGAGGAACAGAAAATGCTTCTACATCTTAGCGGGCAAGAAATTTCCAGTTATTTGTGAATCACTGCATAGCGCTACAAGACAAAGGTAGAGGACAGAAAGTACACCAAGATAGACTAACAGTATTAGGCAGAAATATTTTCAGTCTGAAGTGCTTTTATGCTAATGTTGTTGTTAAGTGCCATCGAGCCAGTGTCATCTCATGGCGACCCTCTGGATACTTGTCCTAAACTGTGTTCAGTCTTCAGTCAGGTGGCTCATGGTTGACAGAGCAGCACCCATAGCTGCTGTTATTGTATCGATCCATCTCATTGCTGGCCTTCCTCTTTTGCGTTGACCTTCTACCTTGCCAAGCATCATGTCTCTCTCTAATGATCTCTCTCTTCGCATGATGTGTCCAAAGTATGAAAGTCAAAGTCTTGTATTTATGTTGTCATCCGAGCTTCGAAGGAAAGCTTAGGTTTGATCTTCTCCAGTATTGATTGGTTTGTCCTTCAGGCAGTCCATGGGATAAACAGTATTCATCGCCAGGACCATAATTCAAAGGCATCAATTTTCTTCCTGTCTATCTTTTTCATTGTCCAACTTTCGCATCCTTATGATGTTAATGAAAATACCATGGCTTCAACAAGTAGAATCTTTATATGGAGAGATACATCTCTGCTCTTGAGAATCTTATCTAGATCCTTCATAGCCATTCTGCCAAGAGCAATGCGTCATCTGGTTTCTTGATTGTGGTTGTTTCTTTATTGATAGTTGATCCAAGTAGGTTAGTTGTCAATTATTTCAATTTCTTCTCCATCAACAATAAACCTTTTTGCCAGTTGTCAGGATCTTTGTCTTCTTTACATCAAGGTGCAGGCCCATAAGACTATATTCCTTGACCTTGAGAAGCAAATGTTTCAGATCGTCTTCGCTTTCAGCCAGTAATGTGGTATCATCAGCATAGTGACGTTGTTGAGTCGTCTTCCACCAATCTTCACACCTCGGTTGTCTTCATACAATCATGCTTTTCTGATGATTTGTTCTGCACATAAATCAAGCAGGTGTGTGTGGGGGGGGGGGGGAGTATGCAGCCTTGTTGTATACCTTTGCTGATTTTAAATCATTCTGTTTCTCCTTGTTCCGTACAAACCGTTGCTTCTTGATCAATGAAAAGGCTGTGCAAGAGAATGATCAGGTGTTCTGGTATACCTATGCTTCTTAATGTGACCCAGAGTTTCTCATGGTTTACACAGTCAAAAGCCTTGCTGTAGTTGATAAAATACATATCGATATCCTTTTAATATTCTTTTGTCTTTTCAAGGATCCATCTCACATCCGCAATGATGTCTCTCGTTCCTCACCCTTTCTTGAACTCTGCTTACACTTCAGGCAGTTCTCATTCCACGTATGGTTGTAGTCTCTGTTGAATAATCTTGAGTAGACTCTTGCTGGCATGTGGGATCAGAGCAATTGTGTGATCATTTCCACAGTCAGTCGGATCACCTTTCTTCAATATTGGTATAAACACAGATCTTTTCCAGTCAATTGGGTATGATGTTGTCTTCCAAATTTCCTGGCAGATTCTTGTAAATATGGTAACAGCTGCATCCGATTGCTGTAGTACTTCAATGGGAATGCCATCTGTGCACAATGCTTTGTTCTTTTATAAGGCTTTCAATGCTACTTCGACTTCTTTCATCACCATTGGTTCCTGATCATAAGGTTGGAGTGGAGTTTGGAGTGGAGGAGTGGCCTAGTGGTTGGGGCAAGGTACTTCAGGTCGGAAGGTCGGGGGTTCAAATCCCGCTAGAGGACAGCAACCTTGGGCCAGAAGGACTGGGGTTTCTAGTCCCACAGGTGCTCCTTGTGGTCTTGGGCAAGCCACTTTATCCCTCCATAGCCCATGTTCCCTGTAAAATAGTTATCTCCAAGTTATAATGCCCTGTTCAATGTAATTTCAGTTTGTTCAATGTAAACCGCACTGATGCAGAATAGCGTGGTATATAAGAGAATGTAAATAAATAAAGTTCAGGTTGAAACGGCTGTTGGTCCACTTGATCTTTATAGTATAATGACTCTGTATATTATTACCATCTTTTCTTGATCTTCTCAGCATCATTCAACATGGATCCTTGAGCATCTTGTAACATTCCAATTTGAGGCTGGAATTTTTTCTTTAACTCTCGTAGATTTAGGAAAGCCGATCTTGGTCTTCCTCTAATAGTTTCTGCTTCTATTTCCCTGTATGCATCATTGTAGTACTTCTCCTAGTCTTGTCTCGTTGCACATTGGAAATCTCTGTTGAATTCTACAATTGCCTCTCTTTCTCCTCTGATTTTAGCTTCTCTGTGTTTCTGGGCAATTTTCAGAGTTTCTTCGGTCATACATTTTGGCCATTTTTGATTTTTCAGAGACTTCTCCCTTTCTTCCAACACAACTTTCTTGATGTCATCCCATAATTTTTCTGGAGCTTTGTCATTTGTATCTAAAGCAGCAAATCGATTTTTCAGGCAGCTTTTAAATTCCAGAGATATATTCTCAAGGTCATATTTTGCTACATTCATGAATGACTTGCTCTTTTTCAACTTTAGTTTGAGTTTGCATTCTAGTAGTTGGTGATCTGTACCAATCAGCTCCAGGTTTTGTCTTTATTGATGTTATAGAGCTTTTCCATCATTGACTTCCACAGATGTAGTCAATTTGATTTTTGTACAATCACATGGGTGAAGTCCACGTGTACATTCGCACTTGTGTTGCTGGAAGAAGGTATTTGAGATGAATAGATCATTGGTCTTGCAGAATTCTATCAGTCTTTCTGCAGCTTCGTTTCTGTTGCCAAGTCCATATTTTCCAATCACATTGCCTTCTTCTTTGTTGCCAACTTTTGCGTTCCACCATGACTATCAGGCTATCATGTTTGCATGTTCTGTCAATTTCAGCTCGTACTTGTTCATAGAACTCATCAACCTCATCCTTTTCTGCAGCTGTTGTTGGGGCATATACTTGAATTATAGCTGTGTTGATGGGCATTCCGCATAGACGAATAAAAAATCAAGTATGTATGTGTGTGTGTATGTGTATATATATATACACACACACACACTGTATATTTGTACACATACATACAGAGCAAGTTACAGCATGCGTATTAGTACAACGCAGATGATATCCTACTTTATTTACCTTTTTCCACAATACAAATGGATTTACTGCCCATAATAAATTGCTTTGATGCAGTCTCAGAGTGGCTTCTCTCACAGAACCTCCGCATCCAGCACAAGAAAACTGAGGTTCTCGTTGTTACAAGAGACCCCAACTTCATTCCACCATCACATATAAGTGTTAAGGGAGCTGATCTATCCACCAAAGAAACAATAAGATATCTTGGAGTCACGCTGGACCACCGTCTCAATATGAAATCACACGTAAACAATATTGTAAAAGCTGTATACTTCAAGATACGCACACTTAGGCATTTACGCTCCTTACTGGACCCAGAGGATTTCAGAACCATCTTCCAAGCACTCATCTTGCCGCATTTTGATTTTGCCAATTCAATTCTACAAGGTCTCCCACAATCCACCCTAAGTTCTCTACAACTTGCTATGAATTCTGCTGCAAGGGTTCTACAAGGAGCGTCCAGGAATGATCATGTGACACCAATCCTCAAGCAGCTTCACTGGCTCCCAATACAAGCCAGGCTCATATTCAAAACACTGTGTTTTGAATAGTTATAGATACAAACATACACATTTTTTATTTATTTATTTAGACAGTTTTGTATACCGCCTTATCCTTCAATCAAAGCGGTCACAACACAATTGGGGGATACATTTAACAAGCGGGGATATGAGACACATACACTAATACTTACAGGGAACATGGGCAATGGAGGGTTAAGTGGCTTGCCCAAGACCACAAGGAGCATCTGTGGGACTAGAAACCCCAGTCCTTCCGGCCCAAGGTTGCTGTCCTCTAGTGGGATTTGAACCCCCGACCTTCCGGCCTGAAGTACCTTGCCCCAACCACTAGGCTACTCCTCCCACATATCATCACACATACAAGCATATATACACCCGCCTATGCACACAGAAACAAAACATCTAATAACTTCAAGACTGACCTTAAGACTCTTTTTTTTTTTTTTTTCCTTTGCTTTAAACAGGCTTAGGGTGTTTGCTGGGTATTAAGTAGCATGGCCTGGCTACCTTCATCCTTCCCTCTTTCTATCCTTTAGTTCTGTTTCTTCCTGTTTAGGTTGTCCTGTACATTTTTGGAGTTCTTTTCTGTTTCTGATTTTAAAGTGTAAATCACTTTGATTTGCCTTGAGAGGCTGTATATCGAGCTGCAAATAAACGTAAACCATAAATCGGTAAGACACGATTTGCTTTTTCTAAATCCATGCTGACTCATTCCCATTAAGCCGTGGCTATCTATATGGTCAGCAATTTTGTGTTTTAAGATAGCTTCATTTTGCCCAGCACTGACATTATACTCGCTGGTCTATAGTTTCCAAGATCTGTTTTTAAATATTGGTGTTACATTGGCCACCCTCCAGTCCCCAGGTATCGTGACTGTTTTAAATGATTGATAGGCTTATTTTGAGGACATCTGAATATTTTGTGCATTTTTCTGTGTCATTCTAGTGAAGATCTTGGGTTATTCTGTGCTTCCTGTCTATCAGAACCCTTGTGGTTTGTAATCTCCATTATTTTGTGTGCCCCTCCAGAGCGAACCCTCACCCCACACTACATGTTAAATACTTAAGAGTATTAATGAACAAACAACCCTTTTTCAAGATGGGGAAGCTGTAAAACTAGAGGACATTAAATGTAGCTGCAAGGAGGCAAACTTAAAAGAAACATCAGCAAATACATTTTCATGGAAAGGGTGGTGGATGCCTGGAATGCCCTCCCAAAGAAGGTGGTGGAAGCAAAGAGTGATGGAATCCAAAAAGGCATGAGACAGACATAGAGGATCACTATATAGCAAGAGGATGGAATCAAAGCAAACGTAAATAACTTCATAAATAGAGAGAGCTAACCTGCCTGGAGAGGCAGGTACAACCTTAAGCAATGGACATAGGATGAGGGTGAAAGGGGATAGACTCAGTAGTAATATGCAGAAATATTTCTTTACGGAAAGAGTGGTGGATCTGTGGAATAGTCTCCCAGTGGAGGTGGTAGAGATGAGGACAGTAACTGAATTCAAAAAAGCATGGGACAAACACAGAGGATCTCTAAAGGAAAAAAGGGGACTGTTGTAGTGGTTGATATGGAAGGACAGACTAGATAGTCCATGTGATCTTTTTCTGCTGTCATGTTCCTATGCTTCTTTATAGGGGGAGTAACCTGCACAAAGCGGCAGGAGCTCTATAAACTCTAGTCACCTTACTGGACAGACTAGATGGACTATGCTGATCTTTATCTGCCATCATTTATTAAATTACTTTATATAGATCTCTTTCTATGCGCAGGTGGTTAGAGAAGATGGGATTGGAAAAAGGCTGGTACTGGAAGAGAGCTAATTCTAGGGCTGGGATCTTAAGATTGAAAGGGGGCTGATGCTGGCAGATGCTAGGGTCAGAGTAGGAAAAAGAGGGAGATGCTGTGGGTGTGAGAAGGAGAGGAGAACAGATATTGTAGGGAGTGGGGAAGAAGCAAACTCAACCAAGGGAAGGTTGAGAGGGAGAGGTATAAGAAGGCATGCTGGGGTAAGGAGGAGGAAAGACAAGTTCAATGAATATTGGAGAAAGAAGTAAATGGGTGGGTGCTGGGGAAAGGCAGTAGGAGGCAGGGGAGCAGGTACTAGGGACACTGGATGTGGGAAAGCTGGGACTCTGACAGGTGGAGACTCTAAGACTGGATGAGAAAACAGAAGAAAGGCTAAGATAGACTGGGTAATGGAGTTTAAGGGGAAGGACTCGAGGCTTTGGTGTGATTGTGAGCCTCAGGAAGGGAAAGGGTCTTCCTTGAAGCAGGTGAAAGAGTAGAAATGGGGAAAGTGAAAGGGGAAACGGAATTCTGAATGGGTGAAAGGCACAAAGAGCCTGCAGATGAAGAGAAGATGAATGCTAGAGAATGAGCTGGGGCTGATGAAAGGATGAGTAGCAGAAGTTGGTAAATGAGACTGGCGAGGAGATGGCAAACCAGAAGGTGGGTGAAAGACAGGGGGAGGGGAATAGGATGCTGGCAAAGGAATGAGACAGATGTGGAATTGAAGGATTAGGGAAGCAAGATTAGAAAACAGAAAGCTGGTAAGCAGATGAATGGTGAAAAGAGGAAGACTAAAGATCGCAAGAAGAAAGAGAAATGGAATGAAGCTATATTTAGATTGAAGGTAAATATGAGAAATAGAACGATTATGTAAGAGAGAGATGTCGCAAAAGGAAAGAATGAAGAAAACAGGGAGTATGAAGAAACAGAAAATTGAAATGGAATCTTCGAAAGGACTTAGAAGAAAACCAACCAAAGGAAGTAGAAAAGAGAGACTAGGACCAACCAACTGGAAAAATAAAATGATCAGATGAGAAAGGGGTAAAATTTCAGCCCACTGGCTTTTAAATGCCGCCCTCCCATTTAACTTAATCTGTGTATTCTGTGTCATTATCCATATAGATCACATGCTGAATATACAGAGAGCAATGATGCGGTCAATGTATTACCTGTTTAGACTAGGCCTGATACTCCACAGGCTTAAACTAAATGGGTAAATGAACTGAATAGTGGCTGGATAGTGCCACTATTTGGATAATTTTCTGGCCTCCCCTTGCTCCTCTCCTAACACACCCCACAAGTATACAGATAATATTTGGCCATTCCGCAATTTAAAAGCCTGATATCCATATATTTTTTGAAAATACACAGTTAGACTAATTATGCATTTGTCAGCGAACATCTAATTGCCTTTAAATATCAATCTGATGGGGCATAATTATTCATTCATATGGAAAATTCCCAGACTCACCAATAAAACTCTCCCAACAACAGATGCAAACAGAAGTAGGGAGCTGCACTTTACATCTCAATATACAAAACAATTCTATTCAAATTCTAGTCTCACCTCAGTGACAACACCACTATCACCTTCCACATCTAGACAATGTGCATCATAACACAAAACCCTGCAAATGGACACTTGACACCAGCATCATGAACTCAACACCAACCCTACCTATGGAAAATCAGCACTGCAAATATTCTAGAACCCCAGTAACCACAGTTTGAAAAGAGAACAGGCTGAACTACTACAGAGAACCTACAGTACATTTTAACAGAATCCCTTATCTCAGCTACATATAGAAAACAGAGTATAAAACTCCACAATATGGTGTTTTAAAACCAAAACATGGGCACAAACTACTAAAAGCACCTTAATTGACTTTGAAAACAATATATCAGAAATCATTACTTTCCAAAGAAAAGATAATATCCAAAGTATGGGAAAGCAGAGACCTCAACTAGGGGAGCCCAGCCACTTAAATGAACGCTGAGGCTAGGAGTTCGCACCCCACTCAGAACCTTTCATCGATCCCTGCCACTAGGAATCAACAAGACTTTTTTACATTTTTAAATGCATATAAAACTATTTAAAAAATACCTAGCTGAGACTGAACTTCCCAAAAACACAATGAACATTTCCCGCTGTGAGTACACAACACTCAACTCAAGTTTTGTAAGTAAATTAAAGTGGCTGCTTCAGGAGAGTCACACAGTAGATTTGGAGAGTAATAACCAGAGTGAATAAACCACCCCTTGCTTGATCAGATATTTAAATAGAGCTTGCAGTTCGTAAACGGGATGACATCATCCCTACACATACTAATCAAGAGCCATCACAGAGCAGAGAACCACTTAATTTCCTCATTAAACCCAGAAGGTTGCAAACAGCCCAGCTTAAAAATCCAACGTTGCTCCAGGCGTGAATGCCAGATAGAAGGGGAGCAAACTCCTAGCCTCAGCGTTCATTTAAGTGGCGGGGCTCGCCTAGCTGAAGTCCCTGCCTTCCCATGCTTTGGATATTATCCTTTGTTTGGAAAGTAATGATTTGTAATATATTGTTTTTAAAGTCAATTAAGGTGTTTCTTGTAGTTTATGTGCCCATGTATGAAAAACACAGTCCATCACCAATTAAAGATTAAGAAATTACAAAAGACAAATATTGAAATGGAAAACCCCCAAATCAGACACCAAACAGGGGAGAAAGAGAAACAGAAATGTATTTCTTCCTGTAATGAACTATAAGAAATGCACATTTTCAAAGCTGACTTATTTTATTCTGTAAAAGCGGACACTCTTTTATACCTTTCTTGTCTGATCATCTTATATTTCTAGTCAAATTGGTCCCAGTCTTTTCTCTTGTTGGTTTTCTTCTCCTTTTCCAAGACCCCATTTCCATTTTCCATTTCTTCCCACTCCCTGTCATCTTTGTCCTTTCCTTCACTACATCTCTCTGACATTGAACCTTCTATTCCTCTCATTTGCCTTTTACCTAACTACTGTATAGCTTTATTCCATTCCTCTTTCTCCTTCCTAAAAACTTCAGTCTTCCTCTTTTACCATTTACCTTCTCACCAGCTTTCCTGCTCCTAATCTTACTTCCCAAGTCCTTCTATTCCACATCTGTCTCATTCCTTTTCCAGCATCCTACCCACCCTGTCTTTCACCCACCTTCTAGTCCGCCATTTCCTCCCTCTGTGCTCATCTCCTTCCCAGTCTCATTTACCACCTTCTGCTTCTCCTTTTACTAGCTCCAGCTCATTCCATAACAATGATCATCTCTCCACTTCCAGGTCCTTTCGTATGTCTTACACCCATCCAGGCCTCCATTTCCCCTTTGACTTCTCCTATTTCTACCCTCTTTCACCTACTTCAAGGAAGACCTGAACCATCCTGTGGCTCTTATCCACTCCATAGCCTTCTGTCCTTTTCAACTGTCCCCAATCCCTCCCGGTTCTTCAAACCTCCTCCCTTCCCATATTTCTGCATTTTGTCTCACAGCCCTAATCCATACCCCTCACCCAATCACCTTGTCCCCACTGTCCCCCCAAGCAACTCCAAATCCCCACTCACATTCCCATTCGAGCCCCAAGTCCCCACATAAAATCCCCAATGCCCAGCCTATCTTAGAGTCTTTCATTTGTTTTCTCACCCAATCATAGAGTCTCCATCTATCAGAGTCTCTGCTTTCCCAAATTCTATGCCCCTAGTACCCGCCCTCCTGCTTCCTACTCCCCTTCCCCAGCACCCACCCATTTACTTCCTTCTCCAATATTCATTATCCTTGTCTTTCATCCTTCTTTTAGAAACAGATGTAGACAAAAGCCAATGGAGAATGACCACAGCTGGGACACTTAATAATTTCTCGATGGATGTTTTATTAGGGACTCGACTCAGCAAATCATGCCTGCATCAAGGGTCTTAAGTTGTATCAATTTGTGAACAAACATAAAATATATCTATAGCATGTTACGTAGAACATATAGTCCAAAAAGCACCATCCACATTAGGGAGCAGTCATATAAACAAGTTCAGGCACATGGTTCTGGTCAAAGGTCGTCAATTTAGAATGATTATGGTTCACAGCTTCAGATCAAACAGCATAGTGTCTAATGATGTTTTTTTGGACTACGTTTTCTATGTAACATGCTTTAAATATATTTTATATTTGTTCACGAATTGACACAATTTAAGATACAGGCACAATTTGCCACAACTCATCAGAGTTGGGTCCCTTATGAAATAGCCATCAAAAAATGATCAAGTGGTCATTCTCCATTGGTTTTTGTCTACATCTATATCTGTTTGTTCACAGAGAGATCTTTCCTTTTGTTTCCTTCTTTCGTCTTTCTTATCCCACCATGCACTCTTATATCCCTCCTTTTCAACCTTCCCTTTGTTGACGTTGTTTTTCCCCACTTCCCACAACATCTGTCGTCCTCTCCCTTCTCATTCCTCCAGCATCTCCCTCTTTTTTTCTAGAATTTGTTAGCATCACTCTTCCTTCAATCCCAGGACCCCAGCCCTAGAATTAGCTCCTTTCGAGTCCCATCTCCCCAGATCTAGTATCAGCCCATTTCCAGTACCAGTCCCCATTGCTAGTATAGGATTGCCAACTGGCTCCAGATGCATCTGACAAGCTTGATTCAGTCATGGGTTTCTCCTATTGCATGCAGGGACATGTATTCCAATTTCTCTTTTACACTCCATAAGAAAAGCAAAACTACAAGTCCCTGCATGCAGTGGAGTAAACCCAGGACTAGATCAAGCCTGTTGGACACATATGGAGCCAGTTGACAACCCTGTGCCAGTATCAGCCCATTGCCAGTATCAGTCAGCCCTCCAGCCCCTGCATTAGTCCATTTCCAGTCCTCCAGCCTCAATATCAGCCCATTTCCAATACCAGCACCACATTCTACTGTATCAGCCCATTGCAAGTACCAATCATCCCCCCAGTCCCTGTATCAACTCATTTCCAGTCCCCTAACCCCAGTATCAGCCCATTTCCAGTATCAACCCATTGCCACTATCAGCCTGCCCTCCTAGGCCCTGTATCAGCCCGTCTTCAGTCCTCTCCCAGCCCCAGTATAAGCTCATTGCCAGTCCCAGCCCTCTCCCCCCCCCCCTCCGGCTCAGAATCAGCCCATTTCCAACTTCCCCATTCCAGTTCTTCCCCCCCTCCTCACCAGAGCCCCAGTATCAGCCATTCTCCCCCCCTCTCTGCAGCAACACAGCCATAGGCGCATTTGCTTTTGCTCTCACGGCTTTTTTAAAAATTAATGCATCTGTGGGAGAAAAAGCCAATGCTCCCTCAGCTGTATTGAACATTAATACAGCTGCAGGAGCATTTCTCATGGCTGTGTTAATGTTCAACAGAGCCAAGGGAGCATTTACTTTTGCTCCTATGGCTGTGCTGTACTCTACTCAAGACACCAACACCATGGCTTGAGTATAGAACAGAAAATGGCAGTAAGAAAGCAAAAGAATAAGCAGGCCACAATTTCAGCCCCAAGGACTGCAGAACCGCCTAAGGGAGGGGCCAGAGGCAGTTTTTACTCCAATTTTGTATTACTCATGCATAAGGCATACTGTCTCAAGCGCAAGCAGGCATCTCTGGGGACAGCACAGACTCCGGATAAGAGGCCAAGGGAGCTGGTGCCTGGTACCGTTGAGGGGAGTATCCCAACTGTAGGGGAGCCCCCGCTTAAACAATTAAGAAGGGATGAATTATCTTTGGAGAGCCAGGTTTCCCCCCCTATTGCAGACCTCCGAGGATCCACTGGAGGGACCGTCGGATCTACTCAGAGATCCCAGACAGCAGGGGCTTGAAGCTGAGGAGATCCCACAGGGGGAGGATCCCAGCACCATGTGGGTGTTTCTTGGGACTAGCAAGCTATGGCTAGCTACTCGCTAGTGGCTCTGAACATTGTGCCTGTGCTCCTGCAGTATTGGAGGAACTCTTAGAGGATCCTTTGTAATACAGATTCAAGCTGACTCAGAACGCTTCACCGGTGCATAGAATTATTAAGAAAATGATTGAGGAGGAATGGGAAGTGCCAGAGGCCTGATTGAAGGGCAGCAGGGCATTGAGCTGCTTGTATCCCATTATGCAGGAGGAAAAGTATCTCCTCAAAATGTCCAAGATAGATGCACTATTCTCGGTGGTTACCAAGACAACCATGATCCCCGTAGAAGAGGGTGCAGTTTTGAAGGATTTGCAGGATTGCAAGCTGGAGATGTTGATAAAATGAGCATTTGACACATGCGCCCTCACCCTGCAAGTCTCCATCTGTGGGGCTTATGTCACAAGAGCCTCCATTTGCTGGATACAGGGTTTATGGGAGGTGGCGGCTTCTTTGAAATGGGGCCCGGAGGCAGCAAAGCTAGAGTTGGCCTCAGCATATCTGGCGGCTGCCTTTTATGATTTGGTTCAGACATCTTCTAAGTCCATAGCATCTATTATTGTGGCCAGGTGCTTTCTGTGATGACAGAACTTGGTGGTGGAGGTGTCATCAAAACCCCTGCTGAGCAAGCTTCTCTATAAAGGTAGTGAAGGATCTTGGCAAGACAAACGGAGCAAAATTGCTGGAGGACTGTCCTAAAACTCCAAAGCCGGGAAATGCTCCAAAGAGTCAACCGAGGGATTATCGGATGTTCGTTCAGCTCAGTTTGCTCCGTACCAGCAGGGTCACTACCCCCCTAGGGGGCAGTCTTTTTGAGGCTACCGAGGAGCAACAGTGGATATTTTTCTCCCTTCCGTCTTCCTCTAAGAAGCTCCAATAAAGCGAGGCAGACCCAGGCGGAAATAGTGCCTGTAGGAGGTTAGCCACTGTAGTTTTATCCCACCTGGGCCAAAATTACTACTGGCCAGTGGGTACAGGGAATAATCTGAGAGAGAGATGCGCTGGAGTTTGTGCATCCTCTCTCCGATGCCTTCATGCAGTCACCCTGCAAGGCTCCTTGAAAGCAGTGAGCAGTTTGGGAGATGCTGCAGCACTTGTTGCATCTACAAGCGGTGGTGCCCATTCTGCAAGACCAGTACACAATCTATTTTGTGGTGCCAAAGAAGGAAGGTTTACTTCGTCCCATTCTGGACCTCAAGCAAGTCAACAGGGTGCCGCACTTCCGCATGAAGTCCTTGTTCTCAGTTATCCACGTTTGTGTCAGCTCTCGACCTCGCGGAGGCATTTCTGCATAGCCTGATATGAACAAACCACCAACAATATTTATGGTTGCTGTCCTGATGGGGCATTTCCAGTTCAAGGTGCTTCTTTTTGGCTTAGCCACGGCCCTGCAGACATTCACCAAGGTCATGGTGGTGGTGCAGCGGTCCTGAGGCAGGAGGGGGTGCTGGTGCACCCCTAACTGGATGACTGGCTGATCACGGCAAAGTACAGGGCTGAGGGCATGGTGGCCACACAGAAGGTGATGGCATTCCTGCAGATCCTAGGCTGGATGGTCAACTTCGCCAAGAGCAAGGTTGAACCGATCCAAGATCTGGTCTACCTGTGAGCTTGGTTCAACACCACGGCAGGGTTGGTCTTCCTGCCTGAGGAGAGAACACAGAAACTTCAGCGCCAAGTCAGAAACTTTCTCGCCATGAAGGCTCCCTCAGCGTGGCACTATTTGCAGCTTTTAGGCTCCATGGCGGTGGTGCTGGATCTGGTACCGTGGGCCCGGCCCATATGAGGCCGCTTCAATGAGTGCTCCTGTCCAGGTGGTCTCCTCAACATCATCCATTGTCAATGAAATTGGTGTGTCCACAGGCAATCAGAGGGCAGCTGGCTGGGTGGCTGCAACCGGAGGATCTAGCAGTAGGGAAGCTGTTGGAGCTGCTGGACTGGGTTCTGGTAACAACCAAAGCCACCCTCACAGGATGGGGAGCAGATTGTGAGTTGAATGTTGCTCAAGGGCGATAGTCCCAAGAGGAGAGGACTTGGCCCATCAATCGGCTAGAGATGAGGGCAGTGTACCTGGCCCTCCAATCCATCCAGGGGAGCATGGGCTGTGCATCCTTAGTGGAGAAAGTGGGTCCTCTGCTCTCCTACGTGGAGGATGATCTCACAGCTCTCTTACTGGCCCATGTTGCAGGCAAGGAGAATGTTCAGATGGATTTCCTCAGTCATCACAGACTAGACCCGTGGGCTCTCTTAGGGCACCTACTGCAGCACATAGAAGGCCACTGCAGTCACATGATTCTCATTGTGTCAGATTGGTCTCACAGGCCGTGGTATGCTGACCTAGTCTCCTGGTAGCCAGCTCGTGGCAGCTGCCAAACAGGATCAATCTGCTCTCGCAGGGACCAATTCTTATGCTACAGTTGGATTAGTTCTTGCTTACAGCATAGCTCTTGAATGAGTGGTAGCTACTCTTCTGAGAGCGTGAAAGAGGTTCCACTCATTGGCGTACAGAAGAGTTTGGAGAGTGTTTGAAGGTTGGTGTGAGGAGAGCAGTATGCATCCCCCCTGGGGTTGTCTATTCTGGATATTCTGGCCTTTCTGCAGGCAGATCTGGATAAGGGATTGGCCTTGGGATCTCTATGGGTGCAGGTGGCAGCACTTTCCTGTTTCCGGGGGGAACAGGTACAAGGGCACTCCCTGGGGGTGCACCCGAATGAGGTATGATTTCTTAGGGTGGTAAAGCAGTTGTGTCTCCTACAGCATCCAGTCTTGCCGCCTTGGGACCTCCGTACTGATGGAGGAACTGTTTGAGCCGTTAACCCATATATATACCCATATACCTATATCTTGTTACCTTGTTCTATGTAAACAGTGGAAACACTCTATTATATATGTTTTATGTAAACCGTCTTGATTTGTAGAAAGACGGTATATAAAATTGGTTAAAATAAAATAAATAAATAAATAAAAGCAAATGTTACCACGGCTGTGTTAATGTTCAGTACAATCATGGCTGGTAGGCAGAGGGCAGGCTGGAAGTGAGCCAGTGAAACAGGCTTTCTGTACCCCTATTGTGATGCACCCTGAGCCAATGCCTCACTGGTTCATCTTTTAAGCCAGCCCTGGTTGCAGATATCTTGAAATATCATTTACGCTCAGCCCTACTTCGAAATTACAGTAGTTAGTAGACCCGCTGATAGATCACACATGATTGCAGTCTTCCTGTCTTCTCTATCACACGGACCCAACCACCCCCGATCTTTCGTCCCTTAATTCCTGTCTAGCTTCTGTTGCCACCTGGTTCTCCTCTAACTTCCTGCACGTCAACCCCTCTAAAACATCTGCTATCTGGTTCACCTCTGGTGCTCCAGCCCCCTCTCTTGCCCCTCTTCTTTCCTCCTCTCCACTTCCTGTTGTTTCTGCTTTGTGATATCTTGGGGTTATCCTGGACTCTGCTCTTTCCTTTAAAGGACATATCTCCTCAGTAGTTCAGCAATCGTTTTACACTCTGAGACAACTTCACGCAGTTCGCCCTTTCCTATCAGCTCCCTCCATGACCACGTTACTCTTGTCCCTAGTAGTGTCCCGCTTAGATTATTGTAACATCTTATTAGCTGGCCTTCCTCAAACACAACTACAAAGATTGCAACTAGTTCATCACACAGCTGCACGTATTCTGACACATGCCTCACGTTTCGATCACATTACCCCTATCCTGATTCACTTACATTGGCTCCTGATCATGTATCGAATACAATTCAAAATACTCTTCCATGTTCACAAAATCATTCACATCGGCACTCCTCTCTATCTTGCAGATCTGATTCATCTTCAATCATCTCACTGTTTCCTCAGGTCAATTCACTCTAACCGTATGTCCCTTCCTTCTCCGTTCCAGGCTCATCTTGAGTCCACCCGCTCCTCTGCTTTCTTCTTTCTGGGTCCCCGGCTCTGGAACTCGCTTCCCCCTGCCCTCCACTTAGAGCCCTCCTACAAAACGTTTAAAACCAGGCTAAAGACACACCTATTCTGCTCTGCTTTCAACCTTCCCTCTCCCTCTGCTCCTCTTTCCTCCCCCCCCCCCCCCCCCCCCCGCTGAATTCGATTGCTCCCTACCCCCTTCACACCATGCATGTACACTTTCTCTCTACCTTGTTTCTCTTATCACTATCCTATCTCTGCTCTCTTATCCTGTCTATTATAATTTTTGGCGTTCTTTTCCTTTCAGCAGTCTCAAAATATTTACTATTGTAAACCGCTCTGGTACTTCCAGTAAGAGCGGTATATTAATTTTTTCGATAAAGATACAGATGCTTGTACGATGTAACTGACCAACCATCAGGCAACTCTGCATCTAGTAGTTGTTCAGCCGCCAAAAGGTGAAGTCTCACGTTCTCTCATTGCTGACCTAGATATTGTTTTCCAGTATTGCTTATCTACAATTGCTTGTTGATCAATATGTGGAAGGAGATGAGCCATTTTCTTTGTTTGTTAAAGTTTTGCAAATCTGGACATTTGAAAATAAGAATTCTCAACTCTTTGTAAGACAGCATGGCCTTTTGTAACAGATAGGTGCGCAAGTTACAAAGGTAGATTAGGCAAGTTTCATACTTTTTTGCAAACTTAATTTAAGTTAAAATGTTGAAGAAAAGGAAGTAAGATGAAGACTATGGGGCATGTTTACTAAAGCTTAATGCATGTTAACATTAAAGTTAACACGCGTTAACTTTAACATTAACATGCATTCATTTCTATGGGTCATTGCAGCACTTAACGCGCGTTAACCTTGAGTAAACCTACAAGAGTTCACTTGCATTAACAAACACGACGAGACACAAAAGACACATTATTTTCTGTGTGGAAAAATTCTTGCAAACAGAAGCCAGCAAAATTGAAAGCACACCTCATGCCTGTCCATCCTGAAAATATATCTAAAGATGGGTGTGTGTCGGGGGGTAGGGTAAAGGGGTGAAATGTGAAGAGAGCTCAAATCGAAAAAGCTGGGATGCTTCCAAAACTTGGATTTGCCATTTCACAAAAACTTTTCTTGAAGCATCCCCTATAAAGTTGCTTACCAGACTGCCAGACAAAAGAAGTCCCCACATTTTTGGAGAGACTTTCGTAAAGCCACATGCATTAAAAATAGTTAAGGTGGTTTGTGGATAGGAAGAGAGGTGAAAACCGGAAGCGGCTCCTTTGTCAAATGATGTGATACATTTCAGAATAGCTGATATTTCCTTTAACATTTTGAAACAGGTCATCGAGGAATTGGCAGCTTCACCGTTGCCTTTCAGTATGCAACTAGATGAAACAGACTTCTCTCAATATAGCCAGCTCCTTGTTTTTGTTCACTATGTGCATGCTGATGCCATCAAAGAAGATTTCTTATTTTGTGAGTCCCTTTTGGACACTACAAAGGCCATCAGTGTTGGAAATGGCAAAAAGCTTTTTTGCAAAGCAAAGTTTTGACAGGAAAGAAAAGCTTCATACTCTTTGCACAGATGGAGCTCTTCTGACGCTTGGTAATACATCTGGTTTTGCTACTTTAGTGAAAAAGGAAGCGCCTCACATCATCACCACTTATTGCTTTTTACACAGACATGCACTGGCAACAAAGACTCTTACTACAACCCTGAAAAATGTTTTGTCAACGGCCATAAAAGTCATGAACTTTGTCAGGAGCGGGTCTCCGAATCATCACATTTTTAAAAGATTTTGTAAAAAATGGAAGCAGAATTTGAAGCCCTTCTTTACCACACAGAAGTTTGGCTGGCTTTCAAGAGGACAAGTCTTGAAGCACTTGTTTGAACTAAAGACAGAAATTTAACTTTTTCTGAAAATAAAAGAAAACTCGCTCTTGGAACAGTTTGAAAGAAAGGACTTTATCCATGGGTTGCTGGCGTACCTGGCAGATATAAAATTTAAAAAAAAATGATCAAAATTTCAAAGTACACTCCAAACCAGAAGTAACAAGGGAAAAAATAGAAAATATCAAAGAAAAATGTACAACAGAACCCTGTTGACAAAGTATACCACAAACTAAACAAAATATTAGCCCACCAGAAAAAGGAAAAATAGGATCCAAGCAAAGGAAAAAGTAAAATATCCACAAATAAAAATCCCCAAGCATACAGCCCTCAGACATAAACAACTCCCAGCTGGCTTACAGTGATACCTGGGGGACAAGAGACTGGGCATTTAAATTCTCTCTAGCCACAATAAACTTATTTAGGTTTTGCGGTTCATAAAACACAAAATTCTTTGCTTCACAAACAATCAAACACAAAGAAAACGTAATATGAAGCTAAGACCCAAGGCCAAAGCCCTGAGCCTTAAGACCAAGACCCTTGGCACCACTTCTGAGTAAATCTAGACAAATCAGGAAATATATGAACTTTAGAACCTAGAAACAATGTATTCATTGAGCGGAAATACAATTTAAACACAGCATTGCAGTCAAACTCCAAGGCAAAGGTCAACACTAAAGTGGCCCTCTGTGTAACCACCTCCAGGGAGGACTCAAGGAACTCCGTAATGTTTAACACTCTAGAGCCCCCATGGCCATCGGAAAAGCCAAAGCCTCCCGAGGCCAAATATTGAGCCCTAACAAGAGGGGAGAAAAGAGCCGGAGTCCATTCCTAAAACCTCAATTAAATACTTCTTAACCATGTCCATAGTTGATATTAGGGGTGATCTGGGAAAGTTCAGCAAGCGTAAGTTATGTCAAACCTGGTTCTCTGTGTACTCCATACACCGTCCAAGAACAGACTGATCCTTCACCAGAGCTTCTCCCAAAGTCTGCACAGAACTCACTCTGGACTCAAGCAGGTTACATTGATTCAAATATTGTCCAAAAGCCTGTGATTGAGCTACAACCAACTATGAAACTGCAACAAAATCACCCACCAGTCTTGAAGTAAAGTTCTGCATCAAAGAATTTAGTCCCTGAATTGCATCCCACAGTGACTCCAGAGTCACCGAAGCCAGTCTCTGCAACCCCAGAAACATCAAACCAGCAGCGGTCTCCAAACTTCCCTGCGCGATGGCATCGACACACTACAGATGTCCAATTAAAGAAACACCCACAGGTGCAGCAGCACGGGAGGAGTACACCGTTCCGGAACCAACGCCTGGTAGAGGATCCTCCTCAGCCACTTCGGATGCTGGGGCCTCCAGCGGATCTGTAGCTCCCATGCTGCTGGGCCTCGGGGGCAGCGTAGATTCAATCAGGCTCAACGAAGCCCCTTCTTCACTGGTGCCCATCAAACATCTGGCGGGTTGGCCCTTGGGAGAAGAAGTCAAGGGAACCGAAGAAACTCCGAACGCCTCCAGTGTAGTCTGGAAAATGGGTTGGGAAAAGGAGTCCTCCAGGAGATGGGTTTTCCCTTTCCCCATATTGCAGGCAACAAGGTACACCAAACACCAAAATAACCATGGTAAGAACGGAGTGTGTCCAAGACACAGCCGCTCACAGTACCATCATGGATCCGCATTCCCCGGCAGATATTTTAAAGATATGAATGAGATAGATATGGAAGAAGAGAGAAGAAGCCAACATCCTTGAAAACTTTCAAATGCTGAAGGAAATGTTTTATAAAGATGGAGTTGAAATATAAAATTCTCCGTCAATTTCTTTGAAGAGAGAAATCTGCAAACTCCTAGAAATACTTCAGAAGTCTTTCAAAAGTTATTTCTGTCTTGATGGCATTAAAGTTGAACCATGGATCTACAATCCTTTTCTTTCTGATATAAACTGAATTAAAGACGCTGATCTAGCCAAAGATAAGCTCAATGATCTTAGGATAAAAATCTTACTACAATTGGAGTTTAACCCAAAGATCCTTGGAGAATTCTGGTGTTCCTTGAGAGAAGCCTTTCCTCACCTTGTAGAGCGAGCTATGGAAGCTTTAATTCCATTTGCAACATATCTTTGTGAATCAGGATTTGAAACACTTGTAATCATCAAAACAAAAAATCAAAATCAATTAGATGTGCAACTTGATATGCATGTTGCCTTGTCAAAGGCCACCCCACAGTCCAATGTTATTATTCAAGCTAAGCAACAACAGCCTTCACATTGATTTGTCTTTAAAAAATAAAATTTAACTTTAACTAGCCTATGTTTTAAATGTATTGTTATTTAATATGTTAATAAAGAAGCACATATATTATTACATCACAATTTTTAAAAATACTTTGATAACTATCTCAATATAATTGGTTTCCTTTGAAATCCTATGTATTATATTTTGTGCATTTAAAACATTATTCTGAGAAGGGGTCCATAGAATTCACCAGACTGCCAAAGGGGTTCATGGCACAAAAATGGTTCAGAACCCCTGTTCTAAACCTCTGCCTAATTTGCCAATACTTTAATATGACCTTACCCAGGATAACAGATTAGCTGGCAACATACCTAGCAACCAATTAGAAATGTGTATGATTAAGTAAATAGTTTTCACAGTAGAAATAACAAGGAGGAAAATAAAATATAAATCAGAATGAACAAAACACATGCAAATAGGGAATTAATAACAATTCCCGTCAATCTGCGTGTGTGTGTGTGTGTGTGAGCGTATTCATCTGTTGCGTCTGGGGTAGTTTGGAGTAGTGGAGCAGCTGCAGTGGGTAGTTTGGGGTGGGGGGACAATTTGGGATATAGTGCTTGGTAATTTTGGAGGAGGGAGCAGTTTGTGACATGCTGAGATAGTTGCAGGGGTTGGATTTTGGGGGTGGGGCAGTTTGCAAAGGGATACATTTTGGAGACGGGGCAATTTGCAGGGTGTGGAGTAAAGTACACAGGGTAATTTTGGAGATGGAGCAATTTGCAAGATGATGGGGCAGTTACAGGGACCGGTTTTATGGGGTTAGAGCAGTTTCTGTGGTTGTGGGGCAGTTGCAGAGTAGTTTTTGGGGATGGAACAGTTGTGGGGTAATTTTTGGGGTGATACAGATCGTGATGTGGTAGGGCAGTTGCAGAAGGTAGTTTTTGGGGTGGGGCAGTCTGTGGGGTGGTGGTACAGTTGTAAGGGATAGTTTTTTGGGGAGCAGTTTGTGGGCTGATGGGATAGTGTTATGAGGTAGTTTTTTGGGGTGGAGCAATTGCAGAAGGGATAGTTTTGGGGAATGGGGCTGTTTGCAGGTGGTAGGACAATTGTGGAGGGTATTTTATGGGGTAGAGCAGACTGCAGTGTGATGGGGTAATCGCAGAGGAAGGTTTTGGGGGGTGAGGCAGTTTGCAGTGGTGGTTCAGTTGTGGGGATGTAGTTTTTGGGGGTTTGACAATTGCAGGAGGTACATTTTGGGGGTGAGGGCAGTTTGCCGTGTAGTGGGACAATTGCAAGGGGTAGTATTGGGGGCTGATGCAGTTTGTGGGATGGTGGGGCAGTTGCTAGGGGATAGGATTTTGGAGGTGAGAGTTTGAGGAATTGTGGGGCAGTTGCGTGGGTGCTCTGGAGGTGGTGCAGTTTGCAAGTCATGGGGCAATTGAGGGAAAGAAGTTGTGGGGTAATATTTTGGAGTGGGACAGTTTCTGGGGGTATTTTTGGGGATGAGACAGATTGCAGTATGATGTGACAGTTGCAGGAGGATAGTATTTGGGGTCAGGGTAGTTTGTGCTCAGCTGGGATGCAGGAGATATGGGGTAGTTTGTAAAGGTTAGGGCAGTTTGCAGCTTCATTGGGGGGGAGGGCAAAGGACGGGGTGCTGTATTTGCATATTCATTATGGTTATCTAAAAAAACACTAGATTGTTAAGAAGTGAGAAGATAGGGATGAATGAATCTCTGTCTGCTCTCCCAGAACCCCTCTCTGAAAGCTCCATTTTGAAATGAGTGAATAAAAATAGTGTGTGTGTATGTGTGTGCTGTGAAATACTATAACCTTTGAAACTGCTGACAAGACAAATTGCAGACAGAATGCTCTACCCACAACTACACATAAACCAGAGAAAGACAGGAATTGGGGGATGCTAAGGGAGGTAAAACAGAAATAAGATCCTGCAAAGGACCATAAGACAAGAGAACAAAGAAAGAATGTGTGCCCCAGGTTGTTGTAAGGAATAACCATATAAGGGAAAAGGGGAAATGGGCTAAAAAAAGCTGTGAAGTGAGTGTATAAAACTAGTGCTTTGTAGAATGTAAGTTGGGTAGACAGTGGCTAAAACTCATTATTGAGTGATGTCACCTCTGCCTAACAGGATAACAATACTGTGTTAGATTTATATTTGCTGTGGACTATTTTTTTTTTATTGCATTTTACATTTATCAAGCACACAAAAACTTGTACAGCAAAGAAAAACCTGTATTCATACAGTTAAGGAAACAGTTCACAACAAAAAAGTACAACAGATATCTCTTTAGTCCCCAAACTTAGGAAGGAGAGGAAAGAAAAGCGGCAGAGGGCAGGAACTCCCCTGCACGCATTACCACAAGTAATAAAGAAAACTACCAATATGAGACAGGGAACCGAGCATAATACTTAGGATGGAGCTACTCAAATAGGAGAGGAAGAAGTCACAATATGGGTACTGATGAAAGAGGACAAAACCTCTGGCTGAAAGAAAACATATTTATGGGACTGAAAAACTACTATACATTTACAGGGATATCCAAGCATAAAGGTCGCCCCAAGACGAGTTACCCCAGGTCGCAATAAAATAAAAGACTTGTGCCGCCTTTGCGTTTCTCTGGATACATCTGGGAATACCGCAACCTTTTCCCCATAAATAAATTGGCGCGCTGTTTGAAATAAAGCTTAAGAACCCAATCTCTATCTGCTGATAACGCTAGTGAAACTATTAAAGTAGAAACAGGTATATCATCGTCCTTAGGAGTTTGAAGCAAGGCCGAGACATCTAAAAAATCTATATCCGACGACCCAGCTACTCTCTCCCCTGTTTTCTTCCCCGAAGGTAAGAAATAAGCTTTAGTAACAGGGGGAATCAAATTAGCTGACACCTTCAAAGTTTCCTGAAGATACCTCTTAAACAAGTCCACCGGAGAGACTGCAGACAACATAGGAAAATTGAGTAAACGGAGATTTGAAGATCTAGTAGCATTTTCAAGAGCTTCCAGCTTCAGCCTGGTTACCATATTTTCTTTAACCAAGGACCCCGACAGATCGGAAACTTGCAACAGTTTCTGGTCTATAGTAGAAACTTGCGCTTTAATTTCCACCACCTCCGATTGGAATTTAGTACAGGAATCTTCTAAGCTAGTGACCCTGGAAACAGCTAACGCCAATTGTTGAGTCACCACCGCAGATAGTTTTGAAATTGCATCCCAGATATTATCCAAAGATATCACCGACGGACACTGTAAAGTAAAATCCACAGAAGACTTCGCGCCCGGGAGAAGACCAGAAGAGCTCTCCTTCACATCAGGCCCAATCCCACCTTGAGTAGCAGCCACTACCTCCGGAGTATGTAAGTTCACCGAGCCTGCAGCATGAGCTGTAACCCGCTGCTCACCGATTGGCACCTCGAGCCGGCCCCGCTCATCAGTTGCCGGTCCCACCACTTGGGAGGGGCTCTCAACTATGCCCGCGGGAGGTGTCGTCAGAAGGCCCGGGACCGAAGGGGGCAGTCGTCCATCTGGGGAGAGAGTTACATCTAGGGTAAGCGACGCCGATACCTCCTCAGCCGGAGCCGCAGCACTCTCTCGAATCTCCTGAATTTGCTGCTGGGTTAGCTGGACATAACGATCCATCGGTCCAGAAGCAGTAGAAGGCAATTCCGCAGAGGAAGGCTCCGCGGGAGGAGCCTTCTGCTTACCCTTCCGTTTAGGCATTCCAGCTCAAAACAGCTCTGTCGCCATATTGGAAAAACCTGCTGTGGACTATTTAACATGCTTTTGCAGACCTGTGAATTCTAGTTCAATAAATTAAATTGTTTTTTTTTTTACTTATAAGTTATCCTACCTTACAAATTTATACTAAAAATTATAAGGAGTAGGCGAGATCCCATATTGGGGTGCCACGTAGCAGTAAGGCATAAAAGAAAAAGCCCCAATAACATGATAATGTTAACACCCTGATCACCCGTCAATGTGGTGAAGAAGTGAAAACCAGAGAGTACTGAGTAAGTGTAAGAATGTCTTTGGATTCCTGCAGAAGACTTCTGACATGGTAAGAAGTATTTTTATTCTCGATAAGTAGAAATATAGGAGGAATGGATAAGACTTCTTTAGAACAAATACTTGAGCAATATCCATTAAAAAAAGAAAACTATTGAACAGTACAATCAGAAATGGCACAAATGAGCTTTGAGGGCTGCTTCTTTTTCTAGCCAGAGAAAGGCTCTCTAGAACCCAGGTGTCTAACAGCATTAATGGAGCAAATTAAATCTAGAAAGAAGGATAAAGCATTAGTATTACACATTCAGCATTTTAGTTTATGGCAGCAGGTTAGATGCATGTTAGACACACCAAAGGACGAAAAAGAGAACCACAGTGCAGCTTCTAATAACTAATTTTATTTTGGCATTAGAAACTGTGCTATGGTTCTCTATTTTTCTTTTTGAACATCTATTTTGTGTCCAACAAAACCCCTCCTCTAACAGCAGGTACACAGCAAAACTAGGGCATTTCACCATAGAGCCCAACATACAAGAAAAATAAATCTGATTCTGGTGTCATCTACAGTACCAGGCAGATTGTGAACTAACAGAAAACCCTACAAAAATCACTGAAGACCCATATTGAAAATCTGCTATACCATGACACCACCAGTCTTGGGTCCACTCCTTCTCTCTCTATATATACCCAGTCCCTTGGTGTACTCTTCTTTTCCCAAGGCTTTCAGTGCCATCTTTACACTGATGACTCCCAAATCTACATCTTCATACCTGAAATCTCTCCAGCAATCCAGGTCCAGATCTCTGCCTCCCTTTCTGACATTGCTGCTTGGATGTCTCACCGCTGCTTGAAATTGAACAAGGCCAAACCTGAGCTTCTTATTTTTCCCCCTAAACTCTCCTCTCCCCTTCCTCCTTTCTCTGTTTCTGTGGATAACTCTCTACTCCTCCCTGTCTCTTCAGCTCACAATCTTGGGGTTGTCTGATTCCTCTCTCTCCTTCTCCACACACATCCAACTGATAACTAAAACCTGCCATTTCTTTCTCTACAACAACAAAATTTTCCCATTCCTTTCTGAACACTCTACTAAGACACTTATCCACTCCTTAGTCACCTCCCATCTAGGCTATTGTAACTTGCATCTTGTTGGTCTCCCTCTGAGTCATCTCTCTCCCCTTCAATCTGTTCAACACTCTGCTGCGTGGCTAATCTTCTGCCAACCTTGTCAGGCTTATATTATTCCCCTTCTCAAGTCTCTTCATTGGCTTCCTATCCGTTTCCGTATCCAGTTCAAACGTCTCCTGCTGATCTATAAGTGCATTCACTCTGCAGCTCCTCACTACCTCTCCTTTCTTATCTCTCCCTACACCCTTCCTTGGAAACTCTGCTCTTCTGGCAAATCACTTCTATCTGTGCTCTCTCTTCTATTGCCAACTCCAGACTTCGCTCCTTTCATCTTGCTGTTCCTTATGCCTAGAACAAACTACCTAAGTCTGTATGTCAAGCGCATAATCTGACCCTTTTCAAATCTAGGCTAAAAACTCACTTCTTCGCTGCCACTTTCGGATCTTCCCTCACCTGATGGCCTTGGGGTTTCCTTAGCATTCCCCCTAGCTGTATCCCATGTCTACAGCTACTGTGTTGTCTGTCTCTATTAGATTGTAAGCTCCAATGAGAAGGCGCCATCTTTTACATGTGTCTGTGCAGTGCTGTGTAAGCCTTGTAGCGCTATACAAATGTTCAGTAGCAGTAGTAGTAGCAGTTTCTAAAATTAACATAATAAGGACTACCAATAGGGACTGCTAAACTGGAAGTAGATCTACACTTCTGAGTAGAATCTTCCGGAATAAATTCTAAATCTTGGGGGAAAAGGGACTTCTTGGAGTTAAAGCTGATAAATCTGTGTATTTTAGAATTCAGTGTTTTTGCTGTCATGTGTCTGTGCAGCATTGCGTATGTCTTGTAGTGCTATTCAAATGATCACTAGTAGTAGTAGTAGGAATAGGATCAGAGGAGCAAGTAGTGAGTTTAGAGGAGGAAAGAAGATGTGTGATTTCCTCCTCCGAGATCTTAGGAAAGGAAAAAAGGGTAGCAGAGGTGGAGAGGGAGAGCTGGGAGTGAAGAGGGGGAAAGGGGGATGGGGTGGACCTAGTGGGGAATGTAAGTGTAATTTTGTATTGAAAATAGTCGGCCAAAGTTTGAGCAGAGAGGGAAGGAGGGATTGTGAATGGAGTAAAGAGACGGTGAGGGTCAGAGGCAAGAGAATTAGTCAGATGGACATAACAGACTTGTTTGGTGAGTGCTATGACTGGAAAGAGGCAAGCATAAATTTGAAGTGTAGAAAGTCCTCAAGAGTAAAGGATATGAGCCAAGTGTGCTCAGCTGAGCGAGCACAGGAACGTAGATAACAGGTAGTCGAAGACAGCCAGGGCTGAGGTGCAGTACACCTCACCAGATGCGGCAAGGGCTGAGCAAGAGCAACCAGGGCAGATGAGAATGCAGTTTCATAAGAAACTACTGCCTCATCAATAGACTCCGATGACATAGTGGAGGAAATAGGTGATGAGATAGTGGTGGAGAAAACCAGTGGTTCAACAGCATGGAGATTTCGAAAGAGGTTGGAGGAGAATGTGCGAGGTTGAGGCGAGGGATGAAGAAGAGTGAAGCTTAGTAGATGATGGTCAGAAAAGGGAAGAAATGAAGTACAAAGGTTTGAGGGAAAGCAATTAGAGAAGACAAGGTTGAGGTAGTAGTCCTGCCGGTGAGTGGGGGGGGGGGGGGGGCAGAATAGCAAACCTGGAGGTTGAAGGTGGTGGTAAGGGAAAAAATTTTAAAGCATAAGGGTTGGAGGGGTTATCAACATGAATGTTAAAATCCCTGAGAATAATGGAGGGGGAAGATGAATCCAGAAAGAAGGAAAGCCACAAGTCAAAGTCAGTGAGAAAGGCAGATGTGGACTTGTCAGGGGGTCGACAAATAACAGCTAACTGGAGTAAAATGACGGATGGAGTGGACTTCAAAGGAGGGAAAGAAGTGAGGCTGAGGCAGGAGGGGTTGAAATTGGCAGGAAGGAAAGAGTAGAAATCCAACACCACCACCAATGCCAGTGGGACGAAGTGTGTGGGAGAACTTATAGCCGCCATGACAGAGATTTAAGCTAAGTCTTTAACTAGAGACCCAGTCCACACATATTCCAGGAAATAACTTTTATCCTTTCTCCCACTCAGTCTGTCCCCATTCCATACTATACTTACATTGACACTCAGGGTGACCCCCCCCCAGCCTAGGTCCCCCCTTCCTCTAACCAAATCCACACACATTCACCAATATCTCTGTGCTTACCCCTCCACCCTTTGTTACTAACTCCAACTCTCTTGTCTGCACCTGAATCACCCCATCATGATTCCCTCCCCATCTCCCAAACCTTCCCCCTCCCCTACTACCTTGCCAACTCCTCTGACCTCTCCTTACATTCCACACATCCCTCCCCCAACTAGTGATCAATCAATTCATGCATCATAGTTTCCCCCTGCCCTCCCACTTCATCCACCCCCACTCCCATTGCCACCCACATATACTCACACTCCCATCACACACACACCCAATACCACCTCACTACACAAAACACTCACTCAAGATGCCGCCCCCCCCCCAGCCACCCAAGAAATAGAAATGACCGTATTCCACATTATTCACATACTCTGGTAACAGGAATTAACGCAATGTCTAATCGAATACACTCTCCCACCAACTCCCCCTACATCTATATGCAATCCACAGTAAGATAACATCCCACAGAACATCCTCTATAAGAGACAGGCTTTCCTCAGGCGAGATCCCTCTCCATTTCCATAAATCCCCAACATTCTCAATCCGAGAGAAGGACCTCCTCCCCCATCCACCCTATACAAAAAACTGAACTAATGCCATGGGAGACAAACCCCAACCCTTCTAACCTTTAACATCACAGTGATATCAAACTAATAAAGAGGGATGCATTCCGAGATTCTTGGGGTGGCAATCCATGCGTTAGTCCCCTCTCTCTTGTCCACAGCATCGCTGGAAATCTGAACAAGCTTCAGTAGTCTTCCTTCTGTAGTACTGTCCTAGCTTGAATCCAATCTTTACTCTGCCTGTTACTGTGCAGGTCCAAGCAGGCTCTAGTATCAACCTTTCACTTTGCCTGAAAGATTGCCTGCAACACATAACCAACGTGGCCAAGGGAGCAAGAACTGAAGAAAACAAGAGGAAAACAACCAACCAAAGGAACTCTTGAGCAAACTCTGGGTCAAGCTCCCATGTCAGCTTGAGCACACTTAGTTACTCTGTGTCACCAGACAAAATTTCATTCAGTCCAGCACTTCAACACTCTTGCAAATGCCTTATTCTCACCTGGTCTCTGATCCACCCGTAATTAGCAGTAGAGTGTCCACGTATTTCCCCACAGTAGTTAATAGTTTATAGTTTATTAAAACTTGATAGCCTCTCACATCAACATCCCTGAAGACCTTCACCATTTCATTGTGAAAGACTCACAAACATGTGGGGTATTGCAAGGCAAATTTTATCTGAGTTAACTGCTGACACAGTATTGAATATTCCTTCCGACACAGAGTTAACTGAAGGAAGGGGCAGGAGGAAGGGGATGTACAGGTTTTGCCTGAAGTAGCAGGTGTGAGGCTACCATGGAGGAAGGAAATTTGGAATTTGGGAGCGAGGATGAATATTGGTTTGGATTTTCATTCCCAGGTAGTGAATGTTGTGAAAGTGGCATATAGAAAGTTGCATTTGGTGTGACAACTACATCCCTTCCTGGGCATTGGGGGGTGTTGCACCTGTTGATCTAGGCTTTGGTATTGTCCATGTTGGATTATTACAATCTCCTGTGTGTTGGACTGCCAAAATACCTTCTGTAGAAGTTGCAGATGGTACAAAGTAAGGCTGCACTTGTGATTTCAGGGTGCAGTCGTAAGGAGCACATGGCAAATGTATTGTGTCAACTTCACTGGCTCCTAGTGGAGCAGCAGGGTATGTTTAAACTTCTTCTGGTGATCTTTAAGGTTCTGAGAGGCCAGGGACCAGGCTATTTGGCAGAGGTGTTGAAATGGTATCAACCGGGTTGGACACTATGGACAAGTCTTAGCTACTGTTTAGTGGTTCCTGCTGGACAGTGTGTACGGTTAAAAAACCCTGTCCTGGTAGAACAGGTGTCTTTGTGGCAGGAGAAGATTTGTTGGCTTTTAGGAAGGCTTTGAAAACCTGTTTCCTCAGTCTGGGTAAAGCAGGTGGCAGGACTGATACATGGCAGGCAGGTAGCATGATGGGAGAGGTAAGAAGTTTTTTGGTTTTTTTATGTTAGATCTGCTTTGGGGTTTTTAACTATGTGCCATCTTGAATGCCTTAGGGCATATGGTGGGAAACAAATATTTTAAATAAACTACACAGAATAGTCTTGGAATACTAAGGATCCAATAGCCCTCATGTCACTTTTCATTAACCTTGTCAAACTTCCCTGATAGAACTCACACCACTGCAGCCATTGTGTGCTGGGGCATTCGGGGGAGCCACTAGCCCATACACCATCTTGGAACCAGGTTGTCCCAACTTCTTTTTATCTTTTCGGGTTGATTTTATGTTGCCTGAAGAATCAACCAACCCAATTTCCATGATTGATGCCAAAGAGGGCTCCCACCAAAAATGGAGCGATTTCAAGGCCCATGTCATAGTGGGGAGTGGGGGGCAGCAAGAGAAAGCAAGCCCCAGAAAATAGCAGAAACTGGTCCACCCACTCTCACATCATCAGGTGACTTATACAATTTAAAATGGAAGAGGTTTGTCATCTGGTATGATGGAAAGGCCCTAAGTCCCTTTTCCTGTCCCACACAAACTCTTTGAATACCTTCTACATCTTTTCGAGCCTGGGTTGAAAACCAACTTGTAAAGATACATCTCATGCAACTGACACATATAACCATGTACAGTTTCTAGTGGTTTGTTTCACGCAGGGCTTGCTTCTTTTGAAGCTACTTATCAAGCCTTCCACAGTATCATGGGACCTCAATGTTGTCCTAAGCCAACTGATGAAGGCTCTTTTCAAGCCACTATATTAAATACCTGCATACTGAAATACCTAACCTGTAAGGTCCTATTTTTGGTTGTGGCAATTTCAGTGCACAGTTAGTGAGCTCCAGGCTTTAACTGATCCACCCTAAACAGGCTTCATTAATAATAGGGTGGTTTGTACACGTATCCAAAGTTCCTCCTAAAGTGGTGTCAGATTTGCATCTTAACTAATTGATTGTCCTACCAAAATTTTCCACAGAACTCATGTCCACAAAGGTGAAAGTACATTGCACACCTTGGACTGCAAGAGAGCCTTGACGTCTATTTGAAGTGGACTAAAGCCCTTAGAAAGTCAACCCAACAAGGTCAGGGGCTGCCATCAACAATTGGTTAGTGGACTGCATTTCCTTTGCTTATGTCCAGGTAGGCTTAACACTTGAGGGTCATGTCACAGCTCATAACATTAGAGCTATGGCTGTGTCGGAGCCCACTTGAGATCAGCCTCCAAGGTGGAGATTTGCAGAGTCACAACATGGACTTCTGTCCATACATTCACATCCCATTATTGTTTGGAAGATGACTCCAAATGTGACAGTTGGTCTGGCCAGTCCAGAATCTTGCTCCGTCCCCTTAGGCCTAATTGTTTTCAGTTCCAGGATGCCTTTAGTTAATAAAAATATATATAGGTTTCTGCCTGTTGCAGCACTTTTTCATTCATAGTTTTTTTCCCTTGGTGGTTTGGGGCGGGGGAAGCTGTGGATGGTACTTCTGTGGTGTGTGTGTGTGGTGTGTGTGTGGGTGTGCACATACTGTATTGAGGAAGTACTGCGTTTGAAGGATCGGGCAGCATCAGGGCCAGCGCCACCATTAGGTAAACTAGGCAGTCACCTAGAGTGCTGGTCCTTTGAGGGCACCCACTGCCACCCTTTGCGTTCCTCTCCAGGGTCAACAGCAGTGGCAATGGCAAAGGAACCGCGACACAGTAGTTATCAAAGGTTTTGGCAATGTGTCGTGGTTCCTGTCTGCTATCTTCAGGTGCTTTTGCCTGCCGCACCCCCCCCACCCCCCACCCATGATGCCAACTTTCAGTTTATGCCATAGTATTACACGCACCATAGTGATTACATAGAATTATTCTCTTGGCAATTTGTTTTATTGGTATAAGTTGGAACAGCCATATTCTCATAATTAATTCCAAAACAGAATTATTAGAAGGTGTACTGGGAAGGTCAAGTAAGAAAAGCAAGCTATGGAATAGGTAGTTGACAGGTGTGGGGGGAAGGGGGAATCTAACAGGCAAATTATTTTGGACCCTCAATAGAACTGAAACAAAAATGTTATTAAGTTCTGTCTCTTCTCAGCCAGAGACGCCTGCTGGACAAATGTCAGTTACCTGAGCCCAGCCCTGCTACTGCAAAGTACAGGCCAAGGCTTTTTCTTAAAGAAACTAGTTCAAAAGGTTTAAAACTTGGGCAGTGTATCTTTAGCAACAGATTAGTCAAAAGGCAAAACAGCTAGTAATTTCTATAAAGCAACAAAAACCTACAGACAGACAAGCAATTCTCAAAGGAGCAAGCTTAATAAAGGACAGAAAAAGGCAATTGTTTGAGCCAGGGCTGACTACCATTAGCGAACTAGGCAGTCACATAGAGAGATTGCCCTGCGGGAACAGCTATTGCTGCCACCCCTTTCCAGGACCTATAACAGTGGCAATGGCCTGAAACAGCCCAGCGGCACTTACCTCAAAACTTTGGCTCCCACCGATGCTGACTTCCTGTTTGTATGACAGCAGAAGTGGCTTCCACTCCCATAAGAAAGGAAGTTGGTATTGGGGGTCAATGGGAGTGGAAGCAAACAGCCCCAAGGCACCAAAGTTTAGAGGTAAGTGCCGCTGGGCTGATTTAGGCCATTGTCACCACTGTAGGTCCCAGAGAGGGGTGGCAGCGGCAATCGGGGGGGGGGGGGCACAAGGAATGAGGTCCAGCTAGGGCACCTCATGTCCTTGCATCAGTTCTGGTTTGAGCCACTTATGCGAAGAGAAAGAAAAGGTGTAGACAGCTAGAAATTATTCCACAGCAAGTAAAAGAAACACTTCACCAGACTCAGGGTCAGCGCAAGGAGATGGTGTCCTGGGCAAATGTTCATTCTTGCCACCCTCCCTCACTGCCGCTGCTGCCATATTGCTCTTGGGCCTGCGGTGGTGGCAGCAATGACAGACAACAAAAAAGCACTTAGCAGAGCCTGAACCTCTGCATGATGGTGCTGCGCTCTGAAAGGCCAGCCGATTCCACCCCCACGCAAACAGGACTGACTGAACTTAGAGACTGCAGCACCAACACAGAGATTCAGGCATTGCTAAGCGCTTTTTTGTAGTTTGTCATTGTTGCAGTTGAAGGTCTGTTAGAAGTGTGGCAGCAGCGGTAATGGCAGGAAGTGCTCGCCCTCCAATGTTTGGCATTCTAGGAGACCATCTAGTTCACCTAATGGTAGCACCAGTCCTGGCCAGTCTGATCCACTCAGTGTGCGTCTGACCAGAGCTTTGGAGACCAACTAAAACTTGAAGGGACTTTCCTAATGCTTATAAATGAAGGACTCTATTTTCCCTTTTGCTTGCCCTTCTCAAGTCTTCAGCTGTCCTGAATGAACCTGCTCTTGGCTGATCTCTGAAGCTAACCAGGCTTGGCCCTGGATAGTACTTGGATGGGTGACCATGACCATGTTGGAATACCAGTAGTGTGGAAGAAAGGCCTAGAACACATTACATTGCATTTTGCCCTCCTCAGCCAGAGAAGACTGTTGGGCCATTGTTAACTACCTGAGCCCAGGCAAGGTAGTGATAGAGCTGTAAAGATTAGCTACTCACCTGTAATAGGTATTCTCCAGGGACAGCAGGAATCAGTCCTCACATATGGGTGATGTCGGCACCGATGGAGCCCATGAGGAGCATTTTCCCAGCTTTCAAAGAAAGTCTTTGGGAATGCCACCACGCATGCGTGGTCCACTTCCTGCACAAGGGTGCCATCTTACTCAGTCAGGTGCCATAGCTATAGCCCCTTCAAGAAGATGGCTAAAATATACAGCAACTCCAGGGGGAGGAGGGAGGATTGTGAGGACTGATTCCTGCTATCCCTAGAGAACACCTGTTACAGGTGAGTAACTATGCTTTCTCCAGGAACAAGCAGGAAGTCAGTCCTCACATATGGGACTCCCTAGCTACAGGCTACCGAGGACCAGTAAAAAAAGGCACGGCATTTTAGTGAAAGTCGAAGGCAGCCTGAGGACACTGGGTCCATGGTTGGCCACGCTCCTGGTAGCCGGAATAAGAAGGGTCAGAGGGCAGGAGTTACTTAAACTCCAAACAGATTACGGAATACAGCCTTGCCGAAGGCGGGGTCCTGACAGGACTCCCTCTCCAGGCAGTAATGCACCGTGAAGGTGCAAGTGGAAGACCAGGTGGCACCCTGGCAGATGTCTGCCAGTGGCACCGAGCGCAGACTAGTGACAGACATCGCCATCACTCGGATATTGTGAGCCATGACTCGGCATTCCAGGGGAAGCTTGGCCTGGGCCTGGGCCTGGGAAAAGACGATGCAGTTCGCCACCCAGATGGTAAGGTACGCTTGGTGACCACCAGCCCCAATCAGCTGGGGTCAAAGAAAACAAAGAGCTACCCAGACCTGCGATGGGCCCGAGCCCACTGCAGGTAGAAAGAGAGAGTCCTCTTAAAATCCAGGGTGTGGAGATTCACCGACACCCGGTCAGCATGGGGCTTCGGGAAAAAGGTGGGCAGCACTATCTCTTGATTGAGATGAAAATACGAGACAACCTTCAGAAGGAACTTTGGGTAAGTACGCAGGACCACCCGATTCCTATAGAACCGCATGTACGGGGCCTCGGCCATTAGCGCCTGGAGTTCACTGACTCTACTACTACTACTACTACTATTTAGCACTTATAAAGCGCCATGCATGCAGTGCTGCACAGCTAACCTACAAGAGGTAGCCAACATATAAGAGACAGTCCCTGCTCGTCAGAGTCCTGCTCATCGGAGCCTTCAATCTAGTTAGAAAAGTACAAAGCATTACAGAGCATTAGTCAATTTGGACTGTAGTTTGGTCATAAACGTTGACGTGGGTTAGGGTAAGATGAGGATGGAAGTCAGGATCTGAATGCAATGGTGAAGAGGTGGGTCTTCAACCTGGATTTGAAGAGGGCCAGGGAGGGGGCCTGGCGCACAGATACCGATATGCTGTTCCAGGCATATGGTGCAGCCAGGTGAAAGGAGCGCAGTCGGGAGTTCATGGTGCGGGTGAAAGGCATTGATAGTAGTAGTGTTAGCGGAGCGTAAATTCTGAGAAGGGACGTAAGGAGAGATGAGAGATAAGAGGTATTGCAGGGCCATGGAGTGTATGCATTTATAGGTCAGTAGAAGAAGTTTGAACTGGATGCGGAATCGGATAGGGAGCCAGTGAAGCGACCTGAGGAGAGGAGTAATGTGGGCATGATGAGGTTGGCAGAATATTAATCGAGCAGCGTGATTTTGTATAGACTGAAGGGGAAGGAGGTGGTTCACGGGGAGACCAGCAAGAAGCAGATTACAGAAATCGAGGCGAGAGGAGATTAAGGAGTTGATAAGCATTTTGGTAGTGTGTTCAGAGAGGAAGGGGCAGATGTTGCTGCTGTTGTAGAAAAAGAAGCGGCAGTCTTTGCTACATGCTGGATATGAGCGGAGGAGGAGAGAGAGGTGTCAAAGATAACCCCCAAATTGCGGGCCGAGGGAACCGGAAGTATAGTGGATCCATCCACATGAACTGAGAGAGAGGGAAGTGTGGGGGAGGAGTTGGGTGGAAAGACAAGGAGTTCAGTCTTGGCCATGTTCAGTTTTAATCGGCGATGAGACATCCAGGCAGCGATGTCCGCAAGACAGACAGAGATCTTGGACTGGGTTGCGGAAGAAATATCAGGTGTGGAGAGGTAGATCTGGGAGTCATCGGCATAGAGATGGTACTGAAAGCCATGGGAGGAGATAAGTGTGCCAAGGCCTTTGGTATAGAGAGAGAAAAGGAGGGGGCCCAGGACAGATCCCTGGGGTACCTGGAGCGGGGTAGGGGAGGAGGAGAAGCTGCCAGAGCATACACTGAATGAGCGATGGGAGAGGTAGGAGGAGAACCAGGACAGAACGGAGTCTCTGAAGCCAAGCGAGGAGAGGGTGGTGAGGAGAAGGTCATGGTCAACGGTGTCGAAGGCAGCAGAAAGGTCAAGAAGGATGAGGATAGAGTAGAGGCCCTTAGGTTTAGCCAGGAATAGGTCATTGGTGACCTTAGTGAGTGCCGTTTCAGTGGAGTGTAGGGGGCGGAAGCCAGATTGTAGTGGGTCCAGGAGGGCCTGGGAGGTGAGAAAGTCGAGGCAGCGATGGTGGACTGCTCGTTCTAATAGTTTGGATGTGAAGGGAAGGAGGGAGATGTGTCGACAGTTAAAAGGGCATGGGGGGTCAAGTGAGGGTTTCTTGAGGAGGGGTGTGACAACAGCATGTTTGAAGTCAACGGGGACAGTTGCAGTGGAGAGTGAAAGGTTGAGGATATGAGTGATGGCAGGGACAATGGTGAGGGAGATGGGATGAAGGAGATGGGTGGGGATGGGGTCTGATGAGCAGGTGGTGGGTTTGGAGGAGGAAAGAAGGAGTGCGGTTTCTTCTTCAGAAATCGGAGGGAAGGAGGAGAGGGTGGCAGGGGGAGTATGGATGGGGGAGGAGACTAGGGGAGGGGGGAGGTAGATGAGGGGATGGGGAATTGGAGGGTAATTTTGTGGATTTTGTCGTGATAGTAGTCGGCTAGGGTTTGGGCAGAAAGAGAGGGTGGGATCGGGGGTGGAGGGGCCTTGAGGAAAGAATTGAGGGTATTGAAGAGACAGCAAGGATCAGAGGCAAGGGAGTTGGTCAGATTTACATAGTAATCTTGTTTGGCAAGAGCTAGGGCTGATTGGAAAGAGTCAAGCATGAATTTGAAGTGAAGGTAGTCTTCTGGGTAGCAGGTTTTGGACCAAGCATGCTCGGCAGAATGTGCGCAGGTGCATAGGTAACAGATCGTGGGTGAGAGCCAGGGTTGGGGAGTAGATCGTTTGACAGGACGTGGGGTGGGAGGGGCAAGAGTGTCAAGGGCTGAGGATAGTGTAGCATTGTATGAAGATAATGCCTCGTCGACAGACTTGGAGGATAAAATGGAGGAAAGAGATGGAGAAATGGTGGAGGAGAGGGGCAGAGGATCAATGTTGTGAAGGTTTCTAAATAGGTCGGAGACGACAGGACGAGGTTGGGACGGCGGAAGCTGAAGGGAAAATGTTAGAAGGTGATGGTCAAATGAGGGAAGGACTGAGTTGCGAAAGTTTGAGGGAGAGGAATTGGAGAAGAGTACTAGGTCAAGGCAGTGGCCGTGTAGGTGTGTGGGGGCAGTGGAGCAAGGTTGGAGGTCGAACGAGGAAGTAAGAGCGAGGAACTTAGAAGCGTTGTCGATGTGGATGTTGAAATCACCAAGGATAAGAGTAGGGGAGGAGGGATCCATAAAGGCAGAAAGCCAGGAGTCGAAGTCGGTGAGGAAGGTTGATTTGGATTTATCGGGTGGGCGATAGATAATGGCTACTCGGAGGGGAGGTGGTGTAAGGAGGCAAATGGAGTGGACTTCGAAAGAGAGGGGGGTGTGATTGGGGTGGCAGGAGGGGTTGGAATTGGCAAGAGGGAGAGAGTAGGAGGCCAACGCCACCACCGCGACCAGTAGATCGAGGTGTATGAGAGAACTGGTAGCCCCCATAGCAGAGAGGCAATGGATGAGGTGTCGTCTGGGGGGAGCCAAGTTTCGGTCAAGGCAAGAAGGTGTAGGGCATTAGAGATAAAAAGATCGTGAATAAAAGGGGTTTTTCGAATGACTGAGCATGCGTTCCATAGGGCGCATGAAAATGGGAGAGCGGAGGGGGGAGGAGAGGGATATGGATAAGGTTGGATAAGTTACGTGCGGATTTCTTATCAGAGTAGCGTGGGGGTCTATTTCTGGTGTAATACCAAGGTTTAGAGGGAGCAGGGTGTGTGTGGGTATGTCTGAGTGTGTGTGCTCTCCAAGACGGACAGAAGGGAGGGGAACTGAGGGGTAAATTGGTGGTATCAGGTAGGTTGTGTGAAGGGTTATTTTTGGAGGTAGGGTTGGAATTGATATCTATGAATGAGAAATTGTGGGATGAATGAGGGAGGGCGGAAGGAGGGAGGAGTGGGATGTGGATGAGATTAGATAGGGTATGTGAGGAACTTTTTTTTAGTGTGAGAAATAAATCAGGCGGGGGGGGGGGGGGCAGGGATAGGGTTGATATTACCCGATGAGAGAATAATAAGAAGAATTAGAGAGAGAGGTAAGGTGGAGATAGTACGGCGGAAGCGAGGGTGAGGTTTCCTTAAAGAGAGGGGGGCTGGTTGAATGCGGGGGAAGGTGTGAAGAAGCTCAAGAGCAGATGCTAGGTTAGAGGGCAGAATGGAGGGAGAGGTGAGGAAGGTAGGGGGAGGATAAGGGGAAGGGGGGGAGGGTGATGGTAGGAGGGGAGGCAGTTGGGGAGGATGAGGAAGAGGGGGACAATGAGATGTGGGGCCATGATACCGGGCAGCAGGGACTGAGTAAGCAATGGGTATCAGGTATTAGGTGAACAAGCAGGAAGTGGATAACAGTCCTATGCAGGCAATGGGTAGCAGTTCTAGCAGTTCTATGCAGGCAATTGGTAATAGGTCTAAGCAAGATGGGTACAGGCAATTGATAGAAGTTCTAATAGTTCTATGCAGGCAATTGCAGTTCTAGCAATTCTAATAGTTCTATGCAGGCAATTGCAGTTCTAGCAGTTCTATGCAGGCAATTGGTAGCAGGTCTATGCAAGCTGGGTACAGGCAATTGGTAGGAGTTCTAATAGTTCTATGCAGGCAATTGGTAACAGTTCTATGCAGGCAATTGTAACAGGTCTGTGCAAGCTGGGTACAGTTCTATGCAGGCAATTGGTGGCAGTTCTATGCAGGCAATTGGTGGCAGTTCTAGTAGTTTTATGCAGGCAATTGGTAATAGTTCTATGCAAGCAGTGGGTAACGGATCTATGCAAACACGGGCAGCAGATCAATGCAGTTCTAGCAGTACTATGCAGGCAGAGAGTAGCAGTTCAATGTAGGCAATGGGTAGCAGTTCAGTGCAGTGGGTAGCAGTTCAATGCGAACAATGGGAAACACATTCAAAGCCAATTGTGGGTAGCAAGGTCTAGGCCAGGGGTCGGCAACCCGCGGCTCCGGAGCCGCATGCGGCTCTTTCTCACCTTTGCCGCGGCTCCGGAGCACACTGCCCGCTTTAAACGTCGCGTTATGGGCTCCCTCCATGTCAGCTCCCTCCCTTCTTCTGCAGCCGCGGTTCCCTGTCTCTTAGGGAACCGCGGCTGTGCTTTTAAAATCATCTCGGAGCCCTTCCTGTCTTGACGGGCTCCGTGCAGCATTGTCCCGCCTCTAAAGGAAGTTTTGGAGGCGGGACAATGCTGCACGGAGCCCATCAAGACAGGAAGGGCTCCGAGATGATTTTAAAAGCACAGCCGCGGTTCCGTAAGAGGCAGGGAGTCGCGGCTGCAGAAGAAGGGAGGGATCTGACATGAAGGGAGGGAGCAGATATGAATGAATGAATGGATGGATGGGGGGGGGCTGACATGGAGGGAGGGAGCAGATATGAATGGATGGAGGGAGGGGGGCTGACATGGAGGGATGGAGGGGGCTGACATGGAGGGAGGGGGGCTGACATGAAGGGAGGGAGCTGATATGAATGGATGGAGGGAGGGGGGCTGACATGGAGGGATGGAGGGGGCTGACATGGAGGGAGGGAGGGGGGCTGACATGGAGGGAGGGAGCAGATATGAATGGATGGATGGAGGGAGGGGGGCTGACATGGAGGGATGGAGGGGGATGACATGGAGGGATGGAGGGGGCTGACATGGAGGGATGGAGGGGGCTGACATGGAGGGAGGGAGCAGATATGAATGGATGGATGGAGGGGGCTGACATGGAGGGAGGGGGGCTGACATGGAGGGAGGGAGCTGATATGGATGGAGGGAGGGGGGCTGACATGGAGGGATGGAGGGGGCTGACATGGAGGGAGGGGGGCTGACATGGAGGGATTGGGGAGGCGGGCTGACATGGAGGGAGGGAGCTGATATGGATGGAGGGAGGGAGGGGGCTGACATGGAGGGATGGAGCACTGGTAATGGGGTTGAGGGGACGAGCACTGGAAATGAGCTGATTAGGGGAGGCTAGGACTGGTAATGAGCTGATGGGGGGTAGGACTGGTATTGGGCTGATTAGGGGAGGCTAGCACTGGTAATGGGGTTGAGGGGTGATTAGCACTGGAAGCGAGCTGATTGGGGGGCTTTGACTGGGCATGGGCTGATTGTGGGGAGGGGAGGATAGAGCTGCTGGCCCTGGAAGATAACTGGGGGCTAAGGCTACAAATGGGCTGATATGAGGGGATGGGAGAATGGAACTGGATCTGAGAGGGGCTGCCATGGTATTTGTACTAGAAGGGACTGGTCAGTGGGGAAGGAGGGGGACTGGAAGGAAATGGACACCAGTGGCAATCATGGGAATGCAAGTTGACATTGGAAGGTACTGGGAGTGAGGACTGGAAAGGGGCTGATATTGGGGAGGGTTACTGGGACTGGAAATAGGCTGATGGAAAGAAGTGAAGAAAACGAAAGAAGAGATAAGAACTGGCAGATGGACCATAGACCACAGAAAGAGAGCTAAGAGAAGACAGGAAAGCAGAAGCCTCAGATCGGGACCAGCATGATCAAAGAATAAATTGGTCAGACAACAAAGGTAGAAAAAATAATTTTATTTCATATTAGTGATTTGACTACAAAATCATCATAATTTTGAAATCAAATATTGTTACTTCTTGTTGTTATATTTTCTGGCGTATTTTTTTTGGTGTGCGAAAGAAGAGGGGTAGTCTTATACGGCGAGTATAGGCCAAACACCTATATTTTAACAGGAAAAGTAGGGGGTCGTATATAGCATTAAGGTAAGAAACAATATATGCAGTGTTAGATTTGTTTTAAATGTCGCAATGGTTTTGCGGCTCCCAGTTTTTTTTTTCCCTTCGGAAACGGGTCCAAGTGGCTCTTTATGTCTTAAAGGTTGCAGACCCCTGGTCTAGGCAATTGATGGGGAGCAGCAGGGGCTATATGCAAGTGTGGGAAGCAAGAGCAATAGAGGGGCGTCTGGGGCAGGGTAGCGGTTTGCACCAAGGGCCACGCCAAAGGGCCCTTTGGCGTGGTCCTTAGGCGCGGGCGCCTGGGTGAGGGGCACTAAATATGGAGACCATGGTCCCTCCCACAGCCCGAATTGGGCTGGAGCTTCCGGCCACACGGTGCGGTGCTGAATGTCGGCCGGGAGAAGGCCGGTGGAGAAAGAGCTTGGGCATCAGCCCCTCCCACATCCCTGATTGGGCTGGAGCTCCCGGCCATGCAGTGCGGCGCTGAATGCCGGCCGGGAGAAGGCCGGTGGAACAAGAGCTTGGGCGATCAGCCCCTCCCACAGCCCCAATTGGGCTGGAATTTCAAGCCACGCGGTGCAGCGCTGAATGCCGGCCGGGAGAAGGCCGGTGGAGCAAGAGCTTGGGCAACAGCCCCTCCCACATCCCCGATTGGGCTGGAGCTCCCGGCCACGCGGTGCGGCACTGAATGCCGACCGGGAGAAGGCTGGTGGAGCAAGAGCTTTGGCGATCAGCCTCTCCCACAGTCCCGATTGGGCTGGAGCTCCCGGCCACGCGGTGCGGCGCTGAACACCAGCCGGGAGAAGGCCGGTGGAGCAAGAGCTTGGGTGATCAGCCCCTCCCCACAGCCCCGAATGGGCTGGACCTCCCGGCCACGCACTGTGGTGCTGAATGTCGGCCAGGAGAAGGACAGTGGAGCAAGAGCTTGACTCTCCGGGTGGAGGTGAGAGCCACCAGGAAGGTCACCTTGCAGGACAGATGCCGTAGTGGACAGGTAGCCATGGACTCAAAGGGCGGCTTGGTCAGCTACGTGAGGACTACATTGAGGTCCCATTCCACCGGAGGAGGGCGGGTGAGGGGGCTTTGAAATAAGAAGGCCTTGCATGAAACGAGAGACAAGCAGTAGCCCCGAAAGAGGTTTTCCCTCGAAGGGGTGGTTATTCGCTGAGATGGCGCTCAGGTGAACCCTTACAGAGTTAGCCTTCAGCCCGGACTGTGAGAGGTGGAGCAGGTACTGCAAGACCAAGCTAGTGGGGCATGAAAATGGGTCTACTCGGAGCTCTGAGTACCACACCGAGAACAGACACCACTTGAAGGCGTAAGCTCATCTGATCGAGTCCTTCTGCGAAGCTAGGAGAATGTCCTCGATCTTCACAGGAAGATGGTAGGAGGCTAGAGTGACCCACTCAGCTGCTAAGCTGTGAGGGACAGGGACCTCAGACTGGAATGAAGAAGCAGAGCTTCCTCCTGCGTCAGCAGCTCCGGTGAGAACTTGAGTGAGATTGGGGGCTCCGTCGAGAGACTGAGCAGTAGGGGAAACCAGGGCTGCCTGGGCCACCTCGGGGCTATGAGAATCATCGAAACACTGTCCTGTTGGACCTTGAGAAGGATCTGGGCGATGAGGGGCATGGGGAGGAAGGCACATAGCAACCCCGTGACCCACAAGATGAGGAAGGCATCGGGGCCACCCTGTCCCAGTGCAGGAGTGGACTGCAGAACCGAGGGAGCTGCGAGTTTGCCGGACTAGTAAAGATGTCCAGGTCCAGAGTCCCCCAGTGATGAAAGAGGCGCTGTGATGTTTGGGGACACAGGCGCCACTTGTGTGTCCGGAGGACCCTGCTGAGCCAGTCTGCCAATGCATTGTCCTGGCCCGGGTGGTAGGTGGCCTGGACTGTCATGCCCTGGCTCACTGCGAAGGAGCATAGGGCTATCACCTCTGCACAGAGGCTGTAGGAGCCGGTGCCCCCGCTTGTTCACATAGAACATTGTGACCTGGTTGTCTATTTGGACCAGCACTGCTCGATGCTGCAAGCGGTCCCTGAAAGCCTTGAGAGCGAGGCAAGTTGCCCAGAGTTCCAGCAGATTGATCTGCTGCCGGGACTCATCGAGGGACCAGGACACCTGAGTGTGCTGTCCCTCGCAGTGGGCTCCCCAGCCCGCCAGGGAGACATCCATGGTCAAGACCAGCAGATCTGCCGGGGCTTGGAAGGACATACCGCAAGGCAGGTTCCAAACCTCCTGCCACCAAGCCAGAGACTCTGCCCATTGTGCTCTGAGGCACCACTGGTCGCCCGAATGTTGAGACAGGCGTTGGGCATGACATGGACCGTAGAGGCCATGTGGCCAAGACGACGAAGCATCGTCTGGGCCAGGATGGAGCCGCAGCACCTTACCTCGG
Source organism: Ichthyophis bannanicus (assembly GCA_033557465.1). Classification (NCBI taxonomy): domain Eukaryota; kingdom Metazoa; phylum Chordata; class Amphibia; order Gymnophiona; family Ichthyophiidae; genus Ichthyophis; species Ichthyophis bannanicus. The sequence continues at coordinate 1,116,796,039 of CM066031.1, read as the reverse complement.
ATGCCAGGAACACGAGGTAGTCCACTCTGTCCTGAGGGAGAAACGCCATGGCCCGGAGGGTGTCCAAACGAGCCCCGATGAACTCCAGGGACTGAACTGGAGTGAGGTGGAACTTTGGGTAATTGATCACGAACCCCAGATGCTCCAGGAGGCAAATGGTGCCATCCGTGGCCTGTCTGGTTTCGGAGGCCATGCCCCCCATTACGAGCCAGTCATCTAGGTATGGGTAGATGAAGATACCCTGCAGCAGGAGATGGGCCACAGCCATGGCCAGGCACTTTGTGAAGACCCGCGGGGCGGACGTGAGGCCAAAGGGAAGTACCCTGTACTGGTAATGGTTTCCCTGAACAATGAAGCGGAGATACTTTCTGTGTTTCGGATGGGCGAGGATGTGAGCGTAAGCATCCTTTAAGTTTAAGGAGCATAGCCAGTCACCCTGCCAAAGGTAGGGCAGTAATGTTCCAAGGGAGGGCATCTTGAACTTCTCCCGCAACAGGAACTTGTTTAGGTTCTGCAGGTCAAGGATGGGCCAAAGGCCCCTGTCTGCTTCGGAACAAGGAAGTATTGGAAGTAAAACCCCCATCCTTGGAGTTGCGGTGGGACTGGTTCTACCATGCCGTCCTCGAGGAGGCCTGCAAGTTCCTGACTCAGGAGGGCCTAGTGCTGGGGAAGCCGACATGGTTCCCTGAGAAAGTACTGGGGAGGGGCCTGGTCCAGATGGAGGCAATAACCCTTCCGAACGACCTGGAGAACCAAGGCATCAGTGGTGATGGACTCCCACCTGTGGGAGAAAAGGACCAGACGCCCCCCAATGGATAGTCACCCTACCAGAGGACGAGAGACTATGCTGATGGTTTCAAAATCCCGAGGCTGGCTGAGCTGGAGCCAGGGGTTGGATCTTGGGGCCCTTTGACTTGCGAGGACCGTGGACTTGCTCTGGCCTTGAACGGGGGTTGACGCCGGTGGATAGGCCGGGTAACCTCTGTACAGGAGCCCCTTTTGTTGGAAGAAGGGCTTCTTGTTCTGCTGTTTCTTCCTGGGGAGGGAGGAAGTCTTCCAGGAGAGGCGAGTATGAGTCACATACTCTGTCTCTATCTCTGCGGCCTTATCCTCCATGGGCTTGCCAAATAGCTGCTCCCCAAGGCAAGGGACATCCAGGAGCTTCTCATGGACCCACTGTTTCAGGTCCGAGGACTGAAGCCAAGCCTGGCGGCGGGCCCCAATGCCAGCCGCTGCCAACCGGGCGGAAGACTCGAAGCTGTCATACACTGCTCACAAGAGGCACTTTGAGCATTCCCCAATGGACTTTGAGAGGGCCTGAAAGCGTTGGAGATAATCTCTATCGAGGCCTGCCGCGAAGCCTCCGAGCTCTTTAGCGAGGTCATGGAGGAACATTCCAATATATAATTGGTAAATTTGGATGTGGCATGACAGCATGGAGCCCTGATAAGCCTTGCGCCCGAGGGCGTCAAGGGTATGAGTCTCCCTGCCCGGCGGCACGGACAAATGAGTCTTCAGGCTCTTGAGCTTCTACATGGCCTATTCAACCACCATTGAGGTGTGGGGAAGCTGAGCTTTCCAGAACCCCAAACCTCGCTGGACCTTCTACATAGCGCCCAGGTGCTTGCTTATAATTGGAACAGAGGCCCAGGTCTCCCATATGCGGAGGAGGAGATGGTTTCGAATGGGGGGAACTAGCACCAAGAGAGCCTCCCTTGGAGGAGCTTCGTATTGCAAGATATTGAGCTCCTCAGCGCAGGGCTCCTCCTCCAACTTGGTAGTGAGTGCTAGGGCCCGCGCCATATCCTGGATGAACTCCAGGAAGGTGTCGTCATTGGGAGGCGACCACCGTCTCTGGGTAGGTGGAGAACGGTCGGAGGGGAGGTCCCGGTGAGACCAAATCTCCGGAGAGGTCTCTCCATTGGACTCCCAGTCTAAGTAGTCCGTAAAGGTCTCGAGGTCGTTCGGCTCAAGATGGGTTGGTGATCCGCGCCGGATCTCTGAGGCCAAAACTTGCCCGGAGCCGGAAGAGCTCGCCAGTGAAGATATCACACACAAGGAGCGGGACGGAGATCGAGACCTGTGCCAAGGATCCTTACGAGACTTCAGACTCTCGGGGGTCACAATGGCAGCCTGGGGAGTCCTCGAGGTTGAGATCCCTGCGGTCTCGAGGCACATGCCAGCTGGGCCGGGCATCAGCGCCTGCTGGGCAGCGAGGAATGCAGAAACACTGCGTTCCAAGGACAGCATCCAAGCCTCCCACTCGGATGTGGGGCCCTGCGACACTACCGCCGGGGTGACCGGATCAAGTATCGAGAGGGAGTCCTCGCTGGGACGACCCTCGGGAGACCGGGCGCCTTTGCCAGAGGCCTCCATATCAGTTCGAGGCACCTTATTGGGCCATTTCCTCTCCAACTCCAGAGACTGCCAGGGGGGGCTGAGAGACCGGGCACATGACCTCTCACACTTGTCTTGGGCCCCTGACAGAGTCCTCAAGGCCTCCTTCTTCTTCCACTCATGTTCTGGCGACCCCTGGTCAGTATGCTGCAGTGCCTGGGGAGGAGCCTTTAGAGACTCCGGAGCTTGCAGGACCAAAGAGGGGGAGGCGACCAGGGATACTGAGGCTGCCTTACGGAAGAGATCATCCAGCTTCTGCTTATGACTCTGGATGGCCTTGAAGGGACATCTTCTTACAGAGGGAGCATAGCTTTGGGTCATGGTCGGCTCCTAGGCACCTGAGACAACAGTCATGGGTGTCTGTGAGCGACATGTTTTTGGAGCATCTATTGCATTTCTTGAAACCGGAGGCCATTGGGGCAGAAAGGACACCTGCGAGGTGGAAGACCCTCGACACAGCAAGCGGTTAAAAAAGGTGCAAAGCGTGGTAGAACAGAAAAAGGCAAAAAGAACCCCCCCCCCCCCCCCGAGGCCAGGGCCGAAGCAGAGGCGCTCGGGAGTCGGGAAGAGGACAGGCAAGAGCCGGTAGAGTATAAACCGGTTGGAATAAAGCTAAACTTTTTCCGGGGATGAGACGCACGTCCGAAGGGTTCCGTGGAAAAAGGGAGACTGAGTAAGATGGCACCCATGGGCAGGAAGGGGACCACACATGCATGGTGGCATTCCCAAAGGCTTTCTTTGAAAGCTGGGGAAATGCTCTGCGCGGACTCAGTCAGTGCCGACGTCACCCATTAGTGAGGGCTGACTTCCTGCTTGCTCCTGGAGAATCCACTGTTCCAGAGAAGTTTTAGGGGGTTATTTTAGAAACCCTATTCATGTTATGGACGTCTAAAAATGAGCCCACAGATATCCAAAGACCAGGGATGCCCCCTGGAGCCATTTTCAAAGCTGGCTCTATAGATACCCCCCAGCACTAGAATGTCCAAGTAGTGAAGGGGCATGACAGAAGTATGAATGGAGCGTTCCAGGCAAGATAGGCATGCATGCCAGACTTCGAAAATGGCAAGCACATCACCACCCACTAGCAGGACTATCCATGTCTATTCCTGCTTCAGGGCATGAATAAGCATCAGGAAAGCTCTTCTTCTGCTGTCAAGTCACTTGGAGAGCATAGAGAAGACAGTACTCTGATACCCCCTATACCTTTCATGATCACAACGAACATGGCAGGAAAATAAGAACCCTTGTTTTCGGTTTAGCACACTGATGCATGTCCCTGCATGCAAAATAACATGCATTCAGCAAAGGGGTGCCAACTGGCTCCAGATGCGCCCGACAAGCTTGACCAGTCCTAGGTTTACCCCACTGCATGCAGAGATATGTAGTTGGATTTCTCTATTGAACTCCATAAGAAAAGCAAGACTACAAGTCCCTGCAATGTGGTAAACCCAGAACTGGATCAAGCCTGTCGGGCACATCTGGAGCCAGTTGGCAACCCTAATTCAGCATAGGACAGATGTCCTTGCTCCATGTTTTTGTAGTGGGGACATCTGTGTCTGCCGGCACAGCCATCCATTTTGGGGGTGTTCACATTTCTAAAATGAAGTCAAAACAAGTAAACATCCCTGACCTTTTCTTCAGACATCTTGCCCTGGATGACTTTACAAAGGACTGTGATATTTAAACTGATCCTGCTTTTTTCAGTTTGACTCTTTCAGGCCAAAGCAGCAAAGTGGGCTGCCGGATAGCACAGTATTTCAGCACAATTTTCTGTGCTAATATAGGTACAAAATACAGGAAGGGATCTAACACGGAATAATCAATATTTAAATGGGTGGTAATGAAGCAATTGAAGACTGAGCTCAATGCTGGCCTTTTAACACAAGGTCTGAGGAGATGTTAAGGGTTAGCTCATAGGTCTGTGGTCAGTGCTGGTGAAGACTTTTTGCCCGTTTGAGTGTACAACACCCACAACTTTCATCTGGCTATGCTGAAGGGAGTGGTGAAAAAAAAACCAGCAGGGGAAGTGGGCTAGAACAATGTTAAATACATGTGATGGATTGCTAGCTGGTGCATAAACAGCAATATTATTCTGGGCAGAAATTTTGTACCAATTTTCTTCAAAACACTGCTGCTCATATCTTCACACATGCCACCTGTTCAGACCATATTACCCCCCCCCCCCCTTACTCATATGCTTCCATTGGCTCCCTGTCAAATATGGCTACATTACAAGGTACTAATCCTTAGTTCACAGAGTCATTCAGACTAATAGTCCACAATACCTCTGGGGTCTTGTCCACCTTCACACCCCTCACCCTTTACTCCAACTCACTTATTCCAATCATCTGTTTCTCCCACCTGCATCACAAGCACATTTAGAATCCCCCCCCCCCCCCCCTCAACTCCGCTTTCTCTTTTCTGGGCCCCAGATTATGGAACTCCCTCCCATCAAACCTCCCTTTAGAACACTCCTTCTGCAAATTTAAGTCGATGCTAAATTCTCACCTCTTTTGCACTGCCTTTGATCTCCCTCCCTCATAGGTGCTCCCTGCTCCTTCCTCCTCCCCCCACATTGAAGTGCCCCCTTCCCCTCTCATTTCTGTCCTCCTGTTTCTTCTAGTATGGCTGTTTCCTGTTCCTTTCCTATCCGACTAATGGTGTTCCATTTCCTTTTCCAATTTTTCACAGCAATATTGATTTTGTTGTAAACCGCTCAGACGCTTGGGTGTTGGGCGTTATATTAAATAATTGAATAAAGATAAAGATCAGGAGAAGAAAAAGGGCAGCCAGGGCTAACTTCCACTGCAAACAAAAAAGCCCCAAGCAGCAGCAGCCCAGGGAAACAGAAAAGGATCCAAATGGAGGGGGCGCTGTTCCTTGCAAACCCCTCCTAGGACTCTCTATATACCCAGAGGAGTGCATATGCCCCCCTTCTGTTACCAGGATTGAAAACCCTTAAAACTAAATCATTGTCTGAGGACTCCTCTGCAGGCTGTGAAAGCTTTTGCTCACCAGTACAAGAATTATGAAAAGATAATGCTTTACTTATGCTTCTCAAGTCCACATAGGCTCTGCTCCAGATATTCTCCTTCCATGGTGTAGTTACTACAGAGGAAAGAAGTGGATATAGCAGCAGACCAGCGAATGGGGATATACAAACCAAAAAGGAGAGCGTCTTACACTGGATAAATGTATTTATTCAAACAAAAATCAATTTTGGAAGCTGATTTTCTGACTGCTGGCTCTCACGGGGACAGTGACACTGCAGTCAAGGTGTGTGTCTATGCTGCAGTGTCTGTGTGACAGATCTGAGAGTCGCGCCTCTTCCAGAAGCATTGCAGGAAAGGCAGGGAGGCCATATTTCAGCAAACAACCTGAGGTTTTGAAGAGTTTTCTATTAAAGCTTTAAAAGCTTTACTTTTTTTGCTGCCTGCTTGCCCACTGTGAAGAAACACTTTTTCTGCAATGCATTTTATATCCTGCCGAGCTTTTATTTTGGTCTGGTTTAGAGATGCACATCCTCATATGCACACAAGATTTGATGGGTAGCAAATTTGTTAGAACTGACCCTGGACAATGCTTGCACCCTTCACAAACTATAGTGAGGAATATGAGTAACCCCATTTTTAGAGGGGTTCACTTTCAGAGGCTGTAGGAAAAATCACCTGCTGCAGTGTCTGCAAGAAAGCTCTTGGGGTGGAACCAGCAATATCTGGGTGGCCTTAGGCCTGGGCGATCGCTCACTTCTTTGCACACCACACTCTAGGAAAGTGTTCCAGACTAAGATTGCATAAAAACATAAGTATATAAGATTTGCCATATTAGGTCAGACCAACGGGTCTATCAAGCCCAATATCTTGTTTCCAATAATGACAAATCTAGAACACAAGTACCGAGTAGGATCCCAAAAGGTAGACCTAGTCTATACAATGGATTTTCCCCTTAATGGTTTCTGGACTTCTCCTCCGGGAACTTGTCCAAACCTTTTTTAAACTCAGCTGTGCTAACAGCTTTTATTACATCCTCTGGCAATGACTTCCCAAGCTTAATTACATGTTAGTGAAAAAAATATTTTCTATGATTTTTTCTAAATGTACTATTTTGTAGCTTCATTGCATGCCCCCTAGTCTTTATACTTTTTGGAAGGAGTAAATGACCAACTCACATTTACTTGCTCTCTTCCGCTCATTATTTTTAGACCTCCATCATATCTTGGGGTGGGGGAATAACCTTATGGTTAAAGTAGCGAGCTGATGACAAGGGAAACAAGGTTCCAATCCCACTTCTTCTTCTTGTGATCTTGGGCAAGTCATTTAACCCTCCTTTGCCTTAGCTTCAGACTTAGATTGTAAAGCCTGTGATAAGGAAGCTTATCATAGCTCAGGAAGGGGCTATAGAAAAGGTGAAGTGTCTCTGAACAAGCAACCTGTCAGTGCTGGTAGAAATGAGAAAACAGAATTTTGCCATAAAAGACTACCAGTCCCAGAATGCACCAGGTTTCCAACAGCCATGAGAGGAGCTGAAGTGAGAAAACGTGTGTTCAATCAAAAGGGCTATGAGGTAATCCCCAAGCACTCATTACAAAGGGCAGGGCTTGATTCAGCACAGCTGCGCTGTGCTAGGATGGAACACTCATCTCAAAGGGCAAGGCCTGATTCAGCACAGCTGCGCTGTGCTAAGGTGGAGCACTCATCAAGGCAGAATAAAGATAGAGTCTATTCTACAGAGAATCATCCAGAGCTGGGATGTCATGATCATTGGTATCTTGATCATCCATGGGATCCTGATCTTCATTCTCATCAGAAGCAGAGGTCAGAACGGACGGAGAGAGCAAGAAGCCCTTTAAAAGAAGGAAGAGAAAAGCCTCTGGGAAGTCTACAGGAGTCCAGCACAGTACGTATACTGGGAGACAGACAAGAGGTCAGCATACACCATTGGACTGGGGGAAACCAGAGGAGTGGTATTGCAGAGCCAGGAATCTCCAGACGGCACCTGTGAGGGAAACAGCTGCACGTGGAAGGGACCCTAAGACCCATGCCAGAAGGTATGTGAAGAGAGATCCAGTGTCCAGGGATCTAGATTGGAAGGCTGGACACAGAAACTGGACTACATATTGGCCAGGCTATTTAAAGGGGAACTCTAACAGCAATGGAAGCTCAGGTATGAACACTGATCTATGCCCTAGCTATAACTTTGAAAGGAAGCAGGGAAATGATTATTCTCCTGGTAGTGCTCCATTGAGAAATTCCTTTGTGCCAAGCCAAGATATTGAACCTATGATTATTGAAGAAAGGGGAGAGGTCTTAGAACCAGAATGTGAATATATGGACTGCTCTCTGTCCAAACTCAAATGGTAGTTTTCTGTTACAAAGTGCAACAACCCTCACAAAGAAATACCAACTTGTTCTTTAATCTACTCAGAAAACCTTCTGAGTAAGATTTTGAGCTACACAGTGAAAGCAAGCCAGCTAAGGGGTTTCAGCTGGGTGATTGCTAGCAATTGAGCTTACCTAATTGCTTGTGTGCTCTGAAGGGAATCACTTCTGAATTTATATGTAAAGATATAAGAAGTTAACCTGAAGAAAAGAACATTTTTCCTACTTTGTGGGTTTATTTGGTTGCTTACTGCATTGCTAAGACATTATTTGCTAAAGCCTACAAGAAAGACCAGTTTGTTGCCAACCAGGTCTTTAATCCTTTGCTTTAATTACCTGACAAGTTCAGATGTTGTTTTTTTCCTGATTTTGTTTTCCTAACTTTAAAACTGCAAGCAAGTATCCTGAGTTCTGTGCTACCAAGCATTATCTGTGTTGGGAGAACCCCTCATAAATAAAAATCTTATTTGCTTTACCCTTGAGCAAGTATAATTAATTATTGGTCACGGCTGTGTCTGGAATGAATGGACTACATTACCCACAAATCCTTGCAAATCATATAGAGGTATGCTTTTGCCAAGACTGTGAACATTCTCACCCAGGCGGCCGTCTGACAAGCCTTTGGGGACAGGAAAACCTATTGTACCTAAATGTAACTCACCTTGAACTTCTGAGAAAGGTTCAAGCCAAATCCAATTCTTCCCCTCTTTCCAAGCTGAAGAGCCCGAACCTTTTAAGTCTTTCTTCATAGGGGCATCTTTTCATTCCCTTTATCATTTTAGTTGCCCTTCTCAGTACCTTTTCCAATTCCTCTATATCTTTTTTTAGGTGTGGCTACCACAACTTTATGCAATACTCAAGGTGTGATCACACCACAGAATGATACAGAGGCATTCGGTTCCCTTTCTTATAATTCCCAGCATTCTATTTGCTTTCTTGGTTGCTGTTGCACACTGGGTGGAGGGTTTCAACGTGTTATCCATGATGACACCTAGAGCCTTTTCCTGGCTGATGGCTCCTAATATGGAACCTTGCATCGTGTATCCATAATTTGGGATGTCCTTTCCTAGGTGCATAACTTTGCACTTGTCAACATTCAATTTCATCTGCCATTTGGATGCCCAGTCTCCCAGTTTCTGAAATTTTCTTGCAATTTTTCATAATCCTCTTGTGATTAACAACTTTGAATAATTTTGTGTCATCTGCAAATTTGATCATCTCTCTCATTATTCCTATTTCCAGGTCATTTATGAATATGTTAAAAAGCAGTGGACCCAGCACAGATCCCTGGGGTACACCACTATTCACTTTTCTCCATTGGGAAAATTGGCCATTTAGCCCTACCCTCTGCTTTCTATCTTTTAACCAGTTCCTGATCCACAACAGGACATTGCCTCCTATCCCATGACTTTTTATTTTCAACAAGAGTCTCTCATGAGACCTTTTAACTGCCTCCCCTCTGCTCCCCGACCTCTCTATTGGTCATTATACCCAAACCCTCGAGAATGGGCAGCTACCCCATTAAATTCACATCACCACCTCGCAACTCCCTCAGGCCTGGAATGTTCCCCTTTATATATCACACCCCCCTTGTGATAAGGAAGCTTATCAAAGCTCAGGGAGAATTTACTCTGATTAAGGGACCTGTGCTGGCAGGTTATAGAAATAAGACAGCTTGTTTCCCTAAAAGACTACATGTTCCAGAATGCACCTGTATGCAGAAAGTACCTAGGGGAGCTAGAGTGGAAAAGCATGAGTCTAATCAGAGAAAGCATTATGTCATCCCTAATCAAACAGCCTCTAGGAGAAAGCTTAATCCAAAACACCTGAAGAGTGCAAGGGAGGAGTTGCAATCTAAGCCCTTTAAAACTAGAGGGGAATTTTCAGGAAGACAGAACCAGACAGGGAAGGAGACGGAGAACAGAAGGAACAACCACCGGAACCTGAAGGAACAAGGACAAGGAAGCAGACGGTCCAAGAGAGGAGCTCAGAGAAGTACCTATGCCTGGAGAGATACCTGGGGGAAAGGATCAGAGGACTGGAGAAAGCCAGAGGTCTGTAGATCCACAGCCAGGGACCCTCAAGCAACCCCTAGGAAGAGGTCTGTTGCAGCTAAGGAGGAAAGGAGCCCAAATAGCTCAAGGAGGATGTCTGGAGAAGAGATCCTGAGGTCCAGAGATACCAACTGGAGGACAGGACACAGAAGCTCTATTGCATACTGGCCAGAATACCAGAAGAAGCAGCCTGATGCTTGCCTGGATTCAGGTATGAACTGTGAACGTTTCTCTAGCTTTGAGCAGTGCAAACAGCAGGGAAACAGTTTCTCTCTGTATAGAGGTCAGTTTCTAAAGCCCTCTGAGCCAGACGGAGAAACTGAATCTAGGCAATTTCAAGAGCAAGGTTTAATATCTGATGCAGAGGATAATTATTTGGACTGTTCTTTGAGTAGGTTGTTATTTTAGGAAAATCCTAAATAAAAGAGAAAACATCAAAAGGAAATATTCTAAATATTGGCTTCCCATAAAGTTTTGTTGAAAAGAAAAAGCTTTGTTGGAAAGTTTACACGTGTGCTGAAATCAAGCTACTGATTGCAGTTAATTTATTTATTTATTTATTTAAAGGGTATTTGTATCCCGCCTTATCCTTCAATCAAGGCGGTGAGCACATCAAGCAATCAGTGTAAGTGTTGTGTGTCATGTGAGCGTTATGTACAGTGTGGGTGCGTGTGTGCGAGTGTTTTGATTTGGGTGAGCTAATTACATATGCGCTATGTACAGTATATACATGGGTTTCTGGGTCCAGGCTTGGTGGTTTCCGTGAGCTGTGATTAGTCCAGATTGGATCCGGTTTGTGGATCCAATCTGAATTGTCACCTGCTGGTAGAGGAGAGCCCAGCACAAGCCGTGCATACGTGGGTTTTAAAAGTTCTTTTCTGTATGGAGAAAGTGAGCTATGTTTTTGTACAAAGAAGTTTTCCTCTTTGATTTATTTCTACTTCAGCACTGCTAAAGAGTTTATTAGCAGTGGCTGTAAGGAAGCCTTTCTGTTCCATAAAGGACTTTGATACTTATTTTACATAAGTTTTTTCAGTTGCCTTATTTTGTGTTGAATAAACCCTGGAGAAGTTATCTGGATGGTGTTACCAAGCATATCTGTGTGTGGGATATTCACCCCATAAATAAATTCTAATTTTGCCTTACTCTCGACCAACTACAAGAGTTTTCATTTATTTTTATTTTTATTTATTTATTTTTTTTATTGAAAGGCTTCCAAAGAATACATAGATACTAGAACCACAAAGATCTTCAAAAAGAATGCAACAGTAACAGCATAACTTCAGATCACAATAGCATTCTACAATGTGCCTTCATTTTTGCAGTTTTAGAATAAGGAAATGGGGAACAACCACCCCCCCAACCTCCCTTTTCCCCTCCCAAAAATCTTCCTAGTCCAGGACCACCCCCCCCCCCAACTCCCAAACCCCCCAACTATGGCTTGCTAATCCTTGAGCACGGGAAAACGGTGAGCAAAAAGCACACACAAGGAGCGAGCTCCCTTTGAGGTTGGTGTATTCCCCCCGCTTGTCCAGAGCAGTCACGCGCCATAACGAGAGACAAAGGGTGCCCACACCAACTCAAAGCGCGCCAAACGCATCCTGCTGACAGCTACCCCCCGCTCCATGGTATACATATCCCATATTCGTTCCAACCAAACCTGGAGGGAGGGGGCCAAAGCACGCTTCCAGGCTGCCGCAAGGGATAATCGGGCCGCATTCAGGCCGTGGCGGAGTAAAGCGAGCTGTAGAGCCCGTGCCCCCGGCACCGAGGCCCCAAAAAGGAAAATCCCCGGGTCCCAAGGGATACTCACTCCCAGAAGCAGCTGCAGCCGGTATTGTACACCCCTCCAAAAGGCACGAATGCGGGGACAAGCCCACCAAATATGTCCCAGGGTACCCCGTTGCCCACAATTACGCCAATATAGGTCCCCAGCCCTAGGATACATACGAGCGATCCGTGCCGGAGTCATATACCAACGGGACAGCAGTTTATAATTCGTTTCACGGGCATTAATCGCTACCGAGCTCTTCCACAAGCGCGTTTCCACCCTCTCCCACTGTTGCTCGGCATAAGAAAGATTCAAGTCAGAGTTCCAAAGCTCCCTGTGCCTTGTAGAGCACGCTTGGGACCCCTGCAAGTGGGCATATAAGGTCGCCACGAGTCCCTTAGTGGTAGTGCACCCCTCACAGTAACGTTCCAGATCCGTCAGGTCCCGAGCAACCTGGGGTCGAACAAGCCTAGATCGGACCCAATGTGTCACTTGCGTATATTGATAGAGATGCCTAGCCGGAATGTCAAATTCGTCTTGTAATGCACGAAAGGATTGTAACTGACCGTCATCAAAGAGTTGTCCGACCCGGCTAAGGCCATGATGTCCCCACTGCCGAAAGACTGTATCACTTAACCCCGGTGGGAAAGAAGCGTTATCGACTATAGGGGCCAAAGGGGATAAATCAATATCTCGGGACCGAAAGTGCTGATCCCAGCAATGGAGGGTATGAAGAACATAGGGATTACTGATGCATTTACCGCGCCGAAGCTTTGGACCGAGCCACAGCCAATCTCCTAACCCCGCTCCCCCTGCCAAACTCATTTCCATTTGTACCCATCGCTTAGTGCTATCAGCAATTATCCACTCCACCCCCGCCCGACATTGCGCCGCCGCATAGTACCAGTGCAAATTGGGCATGCCCATACCTCCAGAGTGCGTGCGGGCATAAAGAACATGTCGCGCTAAGCGCGGATGACGATAATGCCATATAAACTTCATAAGCAGCTGTTGCCAAGTCGCCAAAGTAGCCCGCGTAATGGGGAGCGGTAGAACCTGAAAAAAATAAAGAAAGCGGGGGACGACCACCATCTTGACTACGGCTATATGCCCAAACCAGGAAAGAAGCAGGCCATTCCAAATCTCTAAGTCCCGCCAAACCTGACGAAGCAGGGGGTCATAGTTAGCTTTAAAGAGGGCCGCCCGCTCCACGGTCAGGTGGACCCCCAAGTAACGTAAGGCTCCTGACACCCATCGAAGAGGGTAAGCCGCTTGGAGCTCCGCACAAACCGCCCCGGGGACTCCGACATTCAAGATCTCCGATTTAGTGTAATTAATTTTGAAACCGGATATCCGAGAAAAGTTTTCAAACAGCTGCATCGCAGCTGGAAGGGAAGCGGACGGATCCACCAAGGATAATATGATATCATCCGCAAAGAGCGCAATCCGATATTCCGCAGGCCTGGGTGTTCTCGAAAGCTCTGAGCCAAAGGTTCCATCGCGAGTGCGAAGAGCAGAGGCGAAAGAGGGCAACCCTGTCGCGTGCCCCTCTCCAGAAGGAAGTGTCTCGAGTGTCCCCCATTAATCCGAACGCACGCCTGAGGCTGCTGATAAAGACTACGAACCCAACGGATATAATTAGGGCCAAAGCCCATTGTCTCCAAAACACACCATAGATTTCCCCAGTCAACCCGGTCAAAGGCTTTTTCTGTGTCAATCCCCACCAGCAAAGCTGGTTGCGGATCCCATTGGGCCACATGAATAACCTGCAACATACGCCTAATGTTATCGGCGGCCTGGCAACCCGGCACAAATCCAACCTGGTCTGGATGAACCAAGCCCGGAAGAACCCAATTCAAGCACGCAGCCAGCACAGAAGCAAATATTTTAACGTCAACGTTTAACAGGGAAATGGGGCGATACGACGCCGCATCATGTAGTGGTTTACCGGGCTTGGGTATCATCACTATCAATGCCTCACGTTGGGACGAGGGGAGAGAAACCCCCCCCCAAGACCTCATTGAACAAGAAGGTCAGGGTTGGCGCTAATTGTGCCCGAAACTTCTTATAATATTCCGCTGGGAAGCCATCACTACCCGGCGCGCTTCCAGTTTTCAGGCGCCGGATTGCATTTTCCACTTCGTCAACCATAAATTCAGAATCTAACTGAGCTCGGTCAGGGTCAGAAAGACGCGGCAGAGCAGTCCTCTGTAAATAGTCCTGCACACGATCCCGATCAAAGGGCTCTGCCTTATAGAGCAGCTCCAAATAATCAGCAAAAAGATCCCGTATCTCCCGGGAAATAACCCTTTTTCGTCCCCCAGAGTCGCGCAGTTCGCAAACCACTCTCATGGACTGCTGTTGCCGAAGACGCAAAGCCAGGAAGCGACCAGTTTTATTCCCATGCTCATAAAAAGTTTGCCTTAATTTCCGGCGCTTATTATCTAGTTCTCGCTGCAAACACGCATCTAAACTGGCTCGAACAGTCCGCCATTGACGCAAGACCTGCCGCGAACCGGTTCGGGCATGCTCCAAACCTAGGCGAGCAGATTCCCTCACCAACTGGTCATGGCCACGCGTCCACAGTTTGCGCGTGCGGGCCGCCTCAGCCATGAGTTGACCTCGAGCCGTAGCCTTATAAGCATCCCACACCGTGGGAAGGGGAACATCCCCAGAGTTATTAAGCTCAAAGAATTCGGTGATGAAGCGGGCATGGTCCTACACTGCACCCTGCCGCCGTAGGAACCGCACATCTAAGCGCCAAAGACGGTGGTACTCGCTATACAATCCGGCCGGGAGGGTAAGCCAGCATGGGGCGTGATCTGACCAAGTCAGCGCTCCATGTCCAGCCTTCACTCTCCCGTCCATCAGGCGCTGATCCAATAGAAAATAGTCAATGCGAGTGTGAACCTGGTGGACCGGGGAATAGTAAGTATAACCCCTCTCCCCCTCATGGGTGTCCCTCCATACATCCCGCAAACCTAAATCAAACAAAGCGTTGAAGGGCTCTTGCCGACCCCCCCCCCCACTCCCCCCCCCCCCAGCGCGACCTGTGGAATCCAAATGGGGCACCAGATGCGTGTTGCAATCTCCACCCAAAACAATGGGGCCCTTTGCAAAGTCCGCCAATAAAGCTTTCAATCGCGTAAAAAAGGGCCCCTGACCTGTATTGGGCACGTAAACATTAGCTAAAGTTAACAAGTGCCCTTCTAGGCGAACATTCAAAAAAAGCCACCTCCCCAGGGTATCTCTTTTTATCTCCTCAATCTGCAAAGAGAGGCTCTGATGAAATAGTAAGGCCACTCCCCGCTTCTTCCGGCCCTGCACATCTGAGGCCACCCGCACCTCAGTGTACGGGGACCGCTTTAGCCAGCCCTGCTTACAATTCTGAAGATGGGTCTCCTGTAGGTAAACAATGTCCCCCTGCAAAGTGCACAATTCTGAGAACAGCAGCGACCGCTTCCTTGGGGAATTAAGACCCTTAACATTCAAAGAAATAAAGCACACCATTGATATTTACAATCTAAACCCTCGTATCCGCCGGCTACCCGGAGGGTCCCAGTGACAGCTCCCCCCCAGCAAGCCCAGGGGATTAGTTAGCCGGGCCCACCTATTCCACCCTCCAGAAACAAGAGCCATAGTCCCTCCCCCCAAACCCAAGCACACCCACCAGATCCAAATTGAGAAACCCTCCCTCCCACCCAAATCCCCCCCCCTTCCCACCCAAATCCCCCCTGCCTGTCTAAGTTAATACAGGACACGGTAAGTTGACCACAAACCCCGTTCCCCCCAAAACCCCACAGAGCGACAATTCAACCTAAACATAAAATAACATTCCCCCCACTGCTCCCCCACCAACCCTGGGTCATCAATCCCATCATGCCTCCCCATCAGAACAATATCATCATCAAAACATTTGCAGATCATCCGCCGCCCCCTATATATAGTATAGTAGAGGCCCCAAGCTGATCCTTGCCAGAGGCCAATAACTCAGTGAGAAATATGACAGAGACAATGGGAGGAAAAAAAAATCAAAACACAGCCAAGCATCAATGGCCGGTCATACCACCACTTATCCAAAAATCGGGAGACCCACAGAATGAGGCTTCCTAAAAAGTAAGAGAAGCTCTTCAATTCCACAAAAATTCAAGCGGACTTGCCCACTCGAGTCCACTTGGAGTGCTGGGGCTTAGGGGGCGGCGGGTGAGGCTGAGCATTATCATCAACTAGTCCCGCCTGGCGAAGAGCTCGCCAAGCTTCAGTATAGTCCTTTGCTGAAATCTTTTTGTTGCCCAAAAGAAAGTTCATCCTAAATGGGAAGGACCAGGAGTAGCGAATCCCCTTGCTGTTCAGGACCGTTGTAACTGGTTTCATCTCTCTCCGGCGCGCCAAGGTGAACGTCGAAAGGTCTTGGTAGATGGACACTGTCGCGTCCTGGAAGCGGACTGTCTTTTTCTCCCGGCCTCGACGTATGAGAAGCTCAGCATCAGAATATCGCAAAAATCTCGCAATAACGTCACGAGGTTGGTTGTTGGGAGGTTTTCCCAAGGCGCGATGGACTCGTTCAATTTCCATTCCAGAAGCGTGCGCAGTCAAATCCTCCGCCGGGAGCAACTCCGCTATCAACAGTTTAAGCACAGTTGGCAAATCTTCTCCGCCCCCCACCGTTTCTGGAATTCCACGAAAACGCATGTTATTGCGGCGGGAGCGGTTTTCAATGTCATCAATTTTATAAGTCAGCTCCATTGCTTGCGCATGTTGCCGGTCAAGCGCACATTGTAAATCCATCAAAGTCCCATGATGATCAACCACTTTGGTCTCCACGTCCTCTACTCAGGCTCCCAGCTCTTTAACGTCGGTCCGTAGTTCTGCGACATCTTTCATCAGGTCCTCACGTAGCGAGCGAAACTCGTTGGCTAACTCCGCAAAGCCTCTACGGAGTTCTCGCTTGAGTTGAGCAGAGGAGAGTTGTTTGTGGGGGTCCAGTTCCTCTTCACTTACAGTCTCATCATCAGTACCTGATGGAGGAGATTGTTCACGTGGACTGCTTGGGGCCCCAGACTTGCTCTGCAGTCGCTGGAAGGAGCGCATCCCCTCCCGAGTTTCAGAACTTTCAGCTTTAGCAGCCATCCCACAGGGTCACCAGTATCACACAGTGTTAGGAGAGAGATACAGCCAATGTCAGCAAGGGCAAAGACACCAGGGAGACAGCAGCGTACAGAGCCTCACGAGCCCGCAAAGCAGTCACTGCCACACAGTGTGAGGAGATAGATACAGTCAATGTCAGCAAAGCCCGAGGCACTGGGGAGACAGCAGGGCAATGGGAAGAAAGCTGCTTTTGGCCCTCCCGAAGAGGCGAGCTGCCGGAGATGGTGCTCAAATTGCTCTGTAGAGCTATGTGGAAGTAGAGTACAAAGTGCCCACAACTGCAAGGTGTTAGACACCAATGAGAAAGCTGCGGTCAGAAAAAACGCAAAAGCATTCCATCAGGGCACACGGGAGCCACGCAGAAAAGCAGAGGCCTCGGCGGGGCATGAGGCTGCTGAGAGATTGCCACTGTCGCCGGCTCCGTTTGTAATCCAAAGGATATGAGAGGAGAGGATTAGCCCTCGTACTTACCCCCCTCAGGGGGATTCGCGCTGGCAGGAGAAGGTGGTGGACATCAGTGATTGCCACGAGGGCTCCAGGCCTTCTCCTCAGGCCCCGCACGCAGGACTCCAGCTCCACGATCAGGCGCCTTAACTTTGGGGATAGGTGCTCCACCCTACAAACGGGTTGCCGCACGCTCTTCGACCCAGCACAAAGGGACCAGCCGCTCAGCCCAGAAGGAGTCCGCTCAGATGCCGTCCAATCCACGCAAGGCACAGGGGTCAGCCGTAGGGTTATTCAGGCCCGAATCAAGCGTCGAGGAGAGGCACCCAGCAGGCCGCGCTCTAGAGATGGACTTCGCGGCTTCCTAGCCGCCAAAGATCTTACCGGGCCGTTGGACCAGGCTCCGAAGGGCACCGCTTGCCTGTGCTGATCCAGGGCAGGTAAAGGCAGGGTAAATTGCAGCAGTTAGCGAATTTTAGCTAAAGGTTTGGGGTAGTGGGGACGGAGCTCAGTTAAGATGCGGCCATCACATAGCGGGCTCACGAGCGCCCCCCTCTTCTCTCTGTTTTAACTGCTTTGAAGCATCTTTTGGACCTAAAGGCAATACATTAAAAATCTGAATAAACTAAATTAGATACCAATATCTGAGAAAGAGGATGGTTGTCTTGGGGGAAGGAGCACAGAAAAAGTGGCATTGAAGATGCAAGATGGAAATATTCACTTCCTAAAGCTGTGTGTGATAATGCCTGGACCTTCAGTGGAGACACTGGGAACCAAATTTATCCTGAAAGAAACCGGATCCTTAACAGACTGCAGTGTCTTCTACTGGACCAGTATAAGAATTATTTTGATAGTCTATGCAAAGGACAATAATTATGGCAATCATTTCTAAAAGCAATGGGCAAAACTGAAAGGGGATATTTTTAGGGCAACAACCCTTTTTGTTAGGAAAGCAAATAAATATAAAAGGAAAAGGAGGCCATTATGGTTCTCAAAAGAAGTAAACCGCTTTGGCCCGATGAAAAGCGGTATATAAGCACAGTTAAATAAAGAAAGAAAACAAACATCTGGAGGAGGTCACCAGTCTTTATTTATTAACTCAATTTTTTGGAATCAATCTTTTATATACATATATACATAAAAATGAACAAGAAACTCTAGCACCATATTATCTGTATCACAGCTCCATCACTGCTCCTAAAATAAATAGGAAAATGACTTGACTGGAGGAAACATTACAACTTATCTTGCAGACACCAACTCTTTAGATACAATGACCACCCAACAAAGATCTGTTTTGGCAAAAGAATGGCTTAATCAGGGGCGGAGCTTAGAAGAGACAAATCAGCGTTCACTCCACTCTAATCTGCTATTTCCTCCAGATAATATGGTGCTAGAGTTTCTGGTTCATTTTTTATGTATATATATATTATTGATTACAAAACAATTGAGTTAATAAATAAAGATTGGTGATACTAAAACATTGGAAGTTTTTTTAGGCAGGTGAAGATGAGATGCAATATGTTTCCCTTTGGGCAGATTTCTGTCATATACTGTACAGGGAAAACATTGGTAATTACTGAGGCCTTTTTCTCCCTTTAATAAATTTGCTTCTGTATATTAACTTTTAGTGCTATATTGTTGCTCTTCAGATAGAACTGTGAATATTCTATTAGAAATAGTGAGTTTAGCTTGAATGTAGGTATGTAAGGTTGATCGGGTTCTAATTTCTTTTAAAAAATAATCCAGCCATAAGGGCCATGGCCCCTTACTCCCATGGTTGCAGGATGCTGCAGGGAATATCTGACTTGAATTGGGGCAAAGGTCAGCGAGTCTGATCTCCTTCTGGAGATTAGCAGGCTTTCAGAAGACCACTGAGGTGGTGGCTGCTAGTTGAGGCTGGTTCAAGAGTTTCTCCCAGCTCCATGGCAGTTGTAGTGGTCACTTGGTAGTTCTGATATTCTTCCACAGATGGCTCCTGTCTATGGCGGAGCACTTCCCCTTATGGAACAGCTTCCTCTCTGGGAGAAGAAACTGGACCATAACCACTCTGGAAGGATAGGCTTAGAAGGGCAAGGTGACCTTCTAGGACTGTGCGTATAGCCTGGAATTTCCTCCAATGAAGGGGAACCATCAGGGGCAATCCTGGTGGAGATGCTCATAGGCTCTGGTTGCCTCCAGGCACTTTGGGAGCCTGTAATCCCACTCACTGGATGCCGGCAGCCCTCATGAGGGGCAGCTGGTTGGGGCTCAGTGTTTTTTCTAAGCACACCCTTAACATGTTAAGATAAGGAGTTTCAGGGTCCCTAGACAAGTTCGAAGTTTGTCAGCACCATTGACAAGCCACTGTGAGGCCCTGTTACTCACAAGAGACCGATTACTAATTGTCACTAATTTCCTGTATAGTCCAGATCCAAAAGTCAGTACAGGTGCAATCAGAATCTCTGTTTATTAGATAACTGATGGACAAATACAGGCAGGGGAGAGGAGAGTTTCTGTCAGACACCAGACACTTCCAGAATTCCTCCTCCCCCGAGTATAATAGTCATGTTACATATATACATTTTTTGCTTCCGTGTATTGCTTCCGTATATGCATACAGTCTCCAAATCCATCCCTCTGTGAGGCCCCCTCTCCTCCCTCCTTCTGTTTCCTGTCATTGACCTTTCTGTCCCCTCTGTTCCTGTTTCAACATTCCCCAGGCCTCTGTCTTGCTTATACTCACCAACTGTCAAAAACCGTCTACTGTCTTCAGGACTAACGGCTCAGCTTATACTTTTTTGCATGGTTTCCTGTGTACGTGCCCTCTGCAAAAAGTCTCTGCATGGATTCTCCAGTCCATGCATACACTCTGCTAAGGCTTTTAATATCCTTATGCTGGCCTGGGTTTTTTCCTTTGTCCACAAATATAGTAGTTTGGTTGACATATATTTATTAGAGCAGAATAAAGGCCATTGAGTGATTATGAACCAGGAACATATCCCTAAAAACCTTATAATCCCTACACCACCTACCTTCGGTCCTGTAAGTTGCAAGCCCAGACCAGCATGGGACTTCTGAAGTCACTATTTGAGTAGCAATAGTGATTGCAAAATCTTCCCAGGAAAGTCTCCATGAGATGGTAATGGTGATAACAGTGCCTTTCGGCAGACAAAGCGCTCAGTTGTTCATGTCTGGATGTTGAGCTGACCTGGTTTAGTGGCCTTAGCAAAGGGTGCAAATGGCACAAAGCCTGTGGAACTGGGGCTGGAAAGTCTGGAGTAGAGAGACAGCTGTCCTAAGAGTAGCCTGAATATCTTTCAAGAAGTGAGATCCTGAGGTTGGGTCACTACTCTCCTTTGTGGAGTTTATGGTTAACGGAAGGTTCGTTCAAGATGCTGTTGAATGGGTCCAATTTCCTCTGGCCCTCAAGCATGTAGCATTGATTTACAGCTGGATTCTTGCATTAGGGTACACAGCACTCAATTGAGATGCACCACCTAGTCTGGTCTCCAGTATTCCGTCAGTGGACCAGACTCTTCCTCTTCCCTGAGAGATCAAGGAGCAGGTGAAGTAGTGGATGCAGTGCCATCTCCTGACTGCTATGCTGTGGAAAGCACCTGTGGAAAGCACCTAAGGAGAGGTTTGTTAGCCTGGCTTCCAACCAGAAGGGCTCAAGGTGAGAGACCTAGTCTAGTTGGCTCAGGGACTGTCCCCTCACAGGACTCCAGGGAGGACCTACCACGTGGAGGCCGCAACAGTCATACTGACCCTGCAGCAACTTATACCTCCCTTAAGAGAAATAATGGGCTGAATGTTCTCGAACATGACTGATGGTCACGCATGCCTTCAACTGTGGCAGAGCTTGTGAGTCTGGAACAGTGCTTGCAGCCATACAGCTGTACTGTTTGGCAGAGGAGTATCTGATTGCCCTAGCTGCAGTGCATATTGCAAGCTTCATTAGCATGCAGTCTAGTAGCATGTGGTCTGGTCTGTTGGTATTAGAATTCCATGATCCAGGTGAAGAGGGAATTTAGCCCTTCAGCACAGGATCTCTTAGTGCAAAAACCTGGTCTTCCAGTACCCCATGTGTCCGCCTCTCCAGCAGATGCCAGTTGTGGAGTATTTTCAGGCATGGGGATTCTGCAGATGGCAGGTTGGGAGGCTCTTCCTCTGGAACAGCCTAGGAGAGGGGTGCTGTATGGCCTGCTCTCTGACCCTGGGTGAGCCATTTTCTGCACAAGTAGCAGCCCATTTGATCCTATGTTCCTAGGGGGGCCTGGACTGAACTCGTATACTGTGCTTCATGGACACTTGGGCCAAGTGGTGTGTTTTTTTTTTCTCTTTCTCAACAGGTAAGGGCCTACAGAAGAAGTGTGGCAGGGGCTTCTGGTAAGGCAGTTTCCTGGTACCTTTTCGCTTAGGGCCTGACCCTGGCGAGCACATGTTAGTATGTAAGCCACTTGGTGCATCCCTGCTTGGGACTTGGTGAGTCTTGGTACCTTTAGAGGATGTTAGAGCCTTTTAGCAGTTCCACCTGGGCTGCAGATTGACCTGGAACCCTTGGGGTTTGAGTGGTGGCCCTGGTCTGTTACAGGCCTTGCCTCTGAGAGATGCCTTGGGGGTGGTATCATGGCTCCTTTCAGCAGGAATGAAGCAATTCTCCCTGCCCAAGCATCCTGTTTGTTCTTGGTGGGCTCCTGTGGTAGAGACCCTGGGAAGACCCTTCAGAAGGTCCATGAGTGAGGCCTCCTTGTGGGGTTGACCCTTTATGATCCATTCCTGGTATCTCTGGCGTCCACTGAAGGGTGTCTGTGCTGTGGTTCTTGCTTCAAATATGCTTGTCTAGTTCTTTGGATGGCTCCTTTTTGCGGTGAAGCCTTTGCCATCCTTTTCTTCAAGAAGAAAGCCAACATGGATTTATTCAAGGAAGGTCTGGTCTTACTAATCTGTTATATTTTTTTAAAGGTGTGAATAAACAGGTAGACAAAGGTGAGCCAGTTGATATAGTGTATTTGGATTTTCAGAAAGCCTTTTACAAGGTTACTCATGAGAGACTCTTGGCGAAGTTAAAAAGTCATGGGATTGGAGGCAGTGTAGTATTGTGGATCAGGAACTGGTTAAAAGATAGAAAGCAGAGCGCAGGGCTAAATGTCCAATTTTCTTAAATGAGAAAGGTAAATAGTGGAGTACCCCAGAGATCTGTGCAGGGCCCACTGCTTTTTAACAATCATAATTGACCTGGAAATAGGAATAACAAGTAACATATAGTAACATAGTAAATGACGGCAGATAAAGACCAGTATGGTCCATCTAGTCTGCCCAGTAAGACGGCAAGAGTAGGTGCACCTGCCACTCCGTGCAGGCCACTCCTCCCCATGTCTTTGTTTAGGGGTGAACCCACCGTTCCGTGTAGGACACCCCTGTTTGTTGATAATTTAGATAGTTAAGTTTATTTTGATTTTATCCTGTTGCTGTAAAGGGATCCACTTTACAGTGAGGTAAAGTGAGGTGATCAAATTTGCAGATGACACAAAAGTATTCAAAGTTGTTAAAACACAAGAAGATTATGAAAAATTGCAAAAGGACCTTCATAAAATGGAAGACTAGAAATCCAAATGGCAGATGAAATTTAATGTGGACATGTGCAAAGTAATGTAACTAGGAAAGAACACCACAAACTATGGTTACACAATGCAAGATTCCACCTTAGAAACCACTACCCAGGAAAAAGATTTAGGCATCATCGTGGATAACACGTTGAAACCCTCCGTCCAGTGTGTAGCAGCGACCAAGAAAGCAAATAGAATGCTAGGAATCATAAGGAAAGGAATGGAGAATAAAACAAAAGATATTATAATGCCTCTGTATCGTTTCATGGTGCGACCGCATCTTGAATATTGTGTGCAATTCTGGTTGCTATATATTAAAAAGGATATAGCGAAATTAGAAAAGGTACAGAGAAGAGCCACCAAAATGGTAAAGGGGATGGAAGGATACCCCTATGAGGAAAGGCTTAAAAGGTTAGAGTTCTTCAACCTGGAAGAGAGATGGCTGAGGGGAGATAAGATAGAGGTCTATAAATGAATGAACAGCGTAGAATGGGTAAACCTAGATTGATTGTTTACACCATCAAAAAGTAGAAAGACTAGGGGACACGCAATGAAGCTATCACGTAACCCATTTAAAAATAATGAGAGAATATTTTTTCACTCAATGTGCAATCAAACTCTGGAATTTGTTACTAGAGGATGTGGTAAAAGCTGTTAGTGTAGCTGGTTTAAAAAAGGTTTGGACAAGTTCCAGGAGGAAAGGTCCATAAACCATTATTAAAGAGGACCCGAGAAATCCACTGCTTGCCCCAGGAGAAGCATGGTAGAGCCCGTGTGGCTTTTTGGGAACTTGTTAGATACTTGTGACCTGGATTGGTCACTGTTGGAAACAGGACACTGGGCTTGATGAACCTTGGCCTGACCCAGTATGGCATATCTTATGAACTTATGAGCTTCCCCCCTACTGTTCTCATTCTGACTGGATTGTGGGCCTGCCTTCCTTCCTTCATAAAAAAGGGTCTTCAAACAGACTCCTTGCTGCATCTGGTGGGATGGCTGGAGGGTACTGCTAGAGTTCATCGTAATTTCTCATGCCTCCTGTCAATTGGACCATCTCCATCCTTGGCAGTTTGAAGACATTTGGGTGCAGTGTGCATCCTGCCTGGTAAGTGTGCTCAGAAGTGAGTCACAGCTCATACAACCCTCTTGCGTGGAGTCCTCATGGGTGTCTCTAGGGGACAGTTATAAGTCACCTGGCTTTAGGTTTTCACATTTGTAAGGCCTCCAGGGTGGTTGTGGAGATGATTCAGGTGGCTCCTCTGGCAGGGTAGCCTGTCCTGTTGGATGTCTTCCTCTCACTCTCCATCCTGACTGCTTGGGTACATCCCACTCTTTTGGACTGGTCTAGCAGAATGATAAGGAAGGAGAGATTTTAACATACCTGGTAATCTCCTTACCTTGAATCCTGCTAGATCAGACCAAGACACACCTTGGAAGAGTCCTTTTGCAGGTTGGAAAACCTGCTGCCTTTTGGTCGTGTTAGCAATGCTACTGCCTGGGAGATTCTTTCTGCAGGTTTGGAGGGTTCTGGCTGCCGTGGAAGGTCTAGTTGACCTTATGGGCTGGCTTCACTTTTTCCTAGTAAGAGAATCAAGTACTTGATCACAGTCTTAGTAACAAGGAAGTTTGTGTTTAGTAATGTTATCAAAGCTTTTTCAGTTTTGCTTTCTGCTTGGGAAATATACTGGCTTCTCTCAGTGCTGTACCAGAGGATATATCAGATATCATCACTGAAAGTTGCTGAAGTCTGTCTCCTCCTATTGGCATGGGAACACAACCCACTCCTCTCGACTGGTCTAGCAAGATTCAAGGAAAGGAAATTATTAGGTACTTTATGTTAAAATCATTCCATATTTCAATATCATCTGTGAAGATGTAAGTACTGAATCCAACTCTGGATTATTGTGGCTAAGGGAGCTGGAAGATGTTGAGAGCTGGGGCTAAGATTGTACTTAAGGAACTCTGAGGGGACATGGGTAGGTCAGTGATACTTTAATATTGACACTATAGTTATATGTATGTACGGCGATTCAGAAAAATTGTGAGATGAATGAGATCAAATGCAGTACTTAGATCAAGAGTCACTAGAATTGTTGTTTAACCTAATTTCATCTTAGTTCTTCATTTATTGAGAAGCAGAAGAGGTGTTTCTGTTGAATGGCCAGGACAAAAACCTGTCTGCGATGAAATGCATTTTTTTTCTCAAAGTTTCTAAGCTTGAAATGTACTATATTTTTCTAGTATTTTGGAGATAAATGAGAGGTTCAAATAGGCTGGTAGTCTGTGGAGGCTTTGGAATCCAACATAATTGTTTTAGGATGGGTCAAATAGTAACGTTTCCAGGTCTGGGGAAAGTTCCTGAGGAAAGTTTGTTATTGACAAAAGGAAATAAATCGGGGTTAAACCAGTTTCTGGGTTCTTGATTATAGTTGGGGGAATTTATCAGCTATTGCTGGTGAACCTTTCACTACAGATAGTATTTTGGAAAGGCTACATGCACTGGCTCAGGTGAAATAGGCCCATATATAGGTGGCAGGCTTGCTTTTTTCATCTTCTGGTCGAATTAGGGAAATATTTGAATTGTGGTGCTTGTGACATTTTGGTTCTGAAGGACTTTGCTAGTATTTATCTGGAGAGAGACAGAAATACTTGTTAATGTTATTCATTGCAGAATTCTTTTTGATATTCACAAAAACTGCTGAGAACATTATATTTTATTAGTTTGGAATTACAGGCTTTTTTAGCTGCTGCAATGTCACAACAGTATTCACTACAGAAGCATGACAGCAGGTAAAGACCATTCAGCCTATCCAGTCTTCCTTTCCATACCAACTGCTATGTCCCTTTTTGTCCCCTTTAGCAATTCTCTGCGTTTGTCCCATGCTTTCTTGAATTCAGATACAGTCCTTGTCTCTACTACCTCCACAGGGAGACCAGGGCTGGCTCGTCCACTAGACGTGCTGCCTAGGGCGGCAGACCTGGTGGGCAGCCTGACTCAGTTTTGAAAGTGTCAGAGCAAAGCAGCTGCTTTCAAAATGGAGTTGGGCTGCAGTCGCCCCCAAATCCATCTCTCTCATCTGGCTCAATACAGAGTCGGACCACCACTGCTGTCGCAAGATGTGAAGATGGATTTGGGGGGTGGTGATGGAAGGGGGAGGGTAGCGGCAATAGGAGCTTCTGCCTGGGACAGCAGAAAGACTTGGGCCACCCTTGTGGGATACTATTCCATACATCTCCCACTCTTTCTTTAAAGAAATATTTCCACAAAGTACTTCTGAGTCAATCCTCCTTTCACCTTCATCTTATGCACCTTGGTTGCATAACTTTCTTTCAGTTGAAAGAGACTCTGCAACGAGGGAGCATTATGCCACAGAGATATTTAAACATCTCTATCTCCTCTCTCCCGCCTTTCCTTCAAAGTGTACATATTGAGATCTTTAAGTTTGTCCCCATAGGCCTTATGATGAAGCCCACTGACCATTTTGTTAGCCAACCTCTGCACCAACATCATCTTGTTTATATCCTTTTGAAGGTGTGGTCTCCAGAACGGTACACAATACTCCAAATGAGGTCTCATGAGAAATGCATCTCATCTTGACTCCATTTTGTTTGTCTGTACTCCATTTTGTTCACAAAAATAAGAACACAGTGCAGATGGCTGTGTACGTGCTGGCATGTTCCCACAGGAAGAGCTCTGGCTAGGGCCCCAAGGGCACATAGAGTGCAAAGAAGAAACCAACAGAGACTGCCTGGTACCAGTAGCCTTGAGTGGAAGCATTGAGTAGTCTTGATTTACGGACCAGAGTGCACAGCAATTAGGCACCTGCAGCATGAAATAGAAAAAGTATAATTGGGAACTTATTCTTCCCCTCCTTTGGAACAAACTGTGTTTTGCAAGAGAAAAAGGAATTCATGTCTGGAAAAAGAGATACCTGGCCCAGGTTGGGGTCCCACTTGCATGTGATGTACAGAGAAGAACTAGATAAGCAGGAACAGGATAACAGATATACAGACAGTGCGCTATGAGCTGACAACTGTGATAAGCCAAGGGGAATGAAAAACTGCAAACTCAGCATAAAGTACCAAGAATATAGCGATGAGAACCAGGAGGTGGAAGGAAAGATAGATTATAGCAGCTATTGTGAGGCTTAGGTAAGCAAGTATAACATCACTAGCACCCGAGAACAAAGAAGTTGGCTATGACTGCTCAGTCATGTAAGCCTATTGAAAAATTGTATAAAGAGTATGATAGGACAGATTGTGAACTGAGCAGACAGTAACTGAAGCTCAGATAACCGACATTGCCTCTGCTCAGCAGGACCACCTTGAAAGGTGGTAGACTTATTTGTTGCACTATAGTACTAACTTGCTTTTGCATGCCTTGTTTTATAATAAACCACCTGGTACAACTCTCGGGCATCTAGCATGGTGGTATCAAGATGGCACACCACATGTCAATCTTCTTATGTGGTTTATTTAATCATTTGCCCTTGCACTTTGTACTATGTGGGGTGCACAACATGTTTGATCAAAATCCATCTTGCAGAACATGCCTCTCGTTTACGTATGAAGACTTTAACAGCCCCGATGGTTGAGCACTGTCTTCAGTTGGGACACAGCTTTGAGCAATTACGATGGCAAGTTCTGGATTTTAACCCTCAGGATCCACGAGCTTGGCAACCATGTCTACAAGTTGCAAAAGAGGGAGCAACATTGGATTTCTGATTACGGATGGTAGCCCCTCTTGGTCTTAATGCGAATTGGAATGGATAAGTTTACTGTGAGCATTTTTTTGTGCTGTATTTTGCTTCATGTTTTGTGTGCATATGTAATTGGTATTACCACCATCTGGCTCTTTTAAACCTATTAGGTGAGGGAGGACACCTCTTTGATAGGGGATTTTCCCTTCCTATTGTTTGCTTGCTTTTGAAGGTGATGCATTCATTGGCCGTTTTTGTTTTCATGACCGGCATTGACGTCAGACGCCATTTTTTAAGCGTACTGGATCGACAGCACTATGGATCTTAAGCCTGTGCTTGTAAGACTGTCAGAATTAACCTTCTCTTCAACCTGAAGCAGGGTCGAGATTATTGGCCCAAAACATGGCACGTTGTTGCTGTTGAGCGACGGAAAAGCACATCTTTGGAAATAAGTGTTTTTTTAATGTTTCTACACCTAAACACAATTAAAAGGGAGCTGCTACAGCAAGGGGGTAGATGGTGTTCTCTGCCTTCTTTTGTTTGAAGCTCCAACAAACAATTTGGTAGCTGTCTTTGGGACATTATTGGATGATTAACAGTTTTTTTCGGCACTGGTTTTGTAGGGACATTGTATGTTTTATAATGAAGCTGTATTGAAGTTACAGACTGGTAGTCCTGCTTAATTAAATTGAATGGGTTGGAACTTATACTGAGGTGTCACGCAGCAGTAAAAATCAAAAATCCTCAATAGGTCTCATCAAAGACTTACATAGAGGCACTATCACCTCCTTCTTCCTGCTGGCCATTCCTTTCCCTATGCACCCAAGCATCCTTCTGGCTTTCTCAGCAGCCAAATTCTTGACCATTCTTCAAGCTTAGTTAGATCCTTCCTCATGTTATCTATTCCTTCCTGAGCATCTATTCTATTGCAGAATTTGATAACATCTGCAAAAAGGCAAACCTTACCCAATAGCCCTTCCGCAATATCAGTCAACAAAAATGTTAAAAAGAATCTGATCAAGGACAGATCCCCGTGGCACACCACTGGTAACATCCTTTTCCTCAGAGTGAGTTCCACTTACCTGTACCCTTTTTTGCCTCCCACTCAACCAATTTCTAACCCATTCAGTCACTTTAGGGTGTTTGATATATTTATAAGTCGCCTTGTGAAATGGTGTGAAAGGCTTTACTGAAATCTAAGTACACCACATCTAGGGCTCTCGCTCAGGTACAACTCTCTAGTTGCCCAGTCAAAGAAATTAATTAGATTTGTCTGACAAGACCTGCCTCTAGTAAAACCATGCTGCCTCAGATCCTGCAATCCATTGGATTCCAGAAACCTCACTATCCTCTGTATTGGCAGTGCTTCCACTAATCTACTTACCACAGAGTCAGACTAACCGACCTGCAGTTCTTAATGTCATCCTTACTTTTGCTTTTGTGTAAAGGGACCACATATACTCTTCTCCAGTCCTCTGAGACCACTCCCTACTCTAAAGAAGCATTGGAAAGGTCAGACAGTGCAGCTGCTAGAACCTCCCCAAGTTCCTTCAATAGTCTTAGATGTATCTCCATCCAGCCCCATCACTTTATCTACTTTTAGTTTAGTTAGTTCCTCACAAACATGGTCTTCTGAAAATTGTTCAAGATCGCCTTCACTTCTGTTCCTATTTGTGGATATTTTCTGAGTTCTTGCTCCTGGCCTGTCATCTGTGAACACAGAACAAAATTATTTGTTAAGCAATTCTGCTTTATCCTCATCAGCCTCTACATATTCCTCCCCTGGGGATCTATTCTATTGCAGATTTTGGTAACATCTACAACGAGGTAAACCTTACCCAACAGCCCTTCTGCAAGATCAGTCAACAAAAAATGTTAAAAATAATCTAAGGACAGATCCCTGTTTGCACTTACTCCTCTCACTAGATATCTGAAAAATGTCTTGTCCCCTCCACTTTACTGCATTGGCTATTTTTTTCTTCCATTTGTATTATTGCGTTCCTGACTACTTTCTTAGCTTCTCTTAGTTTTTCCAAATATTGATGCTCATCTTCCTCTTTCTTTGATCGCTTAAATTTTATGAAGGCCTCCTTCTTTTTCCTCACTTTTTCAGCTACTTCTTTAGAGAACCATAGTGGCCTCCTTTTACATTTACATTTATTTACTTTCCAAACAAAAAGGTTCATTGCCCTTAAAATATCCCCTTTTAGTTTTGTACATTGCCTTTCTACATCCACCAGCTGTTCCCATCCCGCTAACAGCACCTTGAGATATTTTGCCCCCAAACAGATGGACAGGCATTCTCAGTCCCTTTTATATAATTATTTCCAATTGTATTAGGTTGGAAAGAATAAAGAGGTAAAGGGCAACCAACCCCAAACTTTTATTTTTAAATTTAATAAAAAAGTTCAGGGTGGTTGCCCTTCTTTCTTTATTTTTTTTAAGATATGGTATATGATTGATATAGGACTTGGGATTTTAATCAGATGACTTTTAATGTATTTTTCATTTATACATGTGTGATATGCGCTTATATGCATGTGTTCACATAGGAGATATGTTTATTAAATATTGATGTTTTTACTCGATATATTTGAAATTTGTGTTATGTAATTTTGACACATTCATTTTTCCTATTGCTTTGGTTGATTAAATAATTTTGTAGGGTTCTTTAGCTTTGTGTGCTTCTATGTGCAATGCAGTATACAACGTTTTATGGTATCTTTGACAGTTTGAATACATGGCTCCTGAATCTTTTGTGCAATCAGGGATAGAAACTAATCCATAAAATATAAATGTATATATGTTCTTTTGCAGCTTCTTATAAAACAATAGTTTGTAGAACACATTGGACACTGCAAAGATTTAAAGATGTTAATGTCAAACTGATCAAAATTTTGGAAAGATTTTATGGAAAATAGGCTGCTTCTTCAGCATGCAGTTGAACATTGTTCAAATATCACAATACTAGCAACCTGCTGGATGACTGGATTGGCAAAATATTACAACTATGAACTGTGTCAGATTCAAAATTAGTTTTTCTGGCCTAAGTAAATCAAGTGCTGTCATTAGAAAGCCAATTAGAAATGTGCTTTCTGCTGCTGGAGTGATGATTCATGATAGACTGAAAAAGTCAAGGAAAGTATGATGTGGCAAAAGCAGGTAAGTGTAGCTGGGTTTAAAATAAGTTTGGACAAACTACTTCAGGAAAAATCCATAAACCGTTAAGACAGACCAGGAGAAAACCACTACTTACCCCTAGGGATAAGCAGCATGGAACTGGCTACTTTTGGGATTTGTTAAGTACTTGGGACCTGGATTGGCCAATGTTGGAAACAGAAAACTGGGTTTAATGTACTTTTAGTCTGACCCAGAATGGCAGTTCCAATGTTTGTTTGTTTATTTATTTCAAATCAAACTATGCACTGCAACACGGATTACAAACCATCCTATGTGGTTTACAGAGACACACATGTTGACTTTTGAAAACAAGAAGCATGTATATTATAAAAGAAAATATGAGCCTGATGTGTTGATATGGAATCCCTTTGAGAAATTCAAGTCTGGTGCAGACTAATTTCAAGAAACTTAAGTGGACTATACTCCATTCATTTCACTTCACGGGCCACTAAACATTCCAGACTTAAATTCATGTCTGATAATCTCCCTTACTTTCAGAGACAGCATTTCTACATTGATTGTATAACAACATTTGAAAAACTGAACCTAAATAACACAAATATTTAAATATGCATTTTATGTAAATTGAAAAGAACAGCCAGGAATTATGATGCATTTTTTGAGACACAGGATGAAGGAACATGAAATATTAAAACAAGACCTGCGCTAGGCTTTGAATAAATTTACATGTTTTAGCTAGAAGACCCATGTATAACTCCCTGTATGTGAAACACTGACATCTCTAGCTAGTTAGATGTCAGAGAAAATTATATGAAACAATAACTTCTTCTTTTAATTTTTAACTAAAAAATACAAAATTAAATTAAGTTTCAAGAAGTATTCTTGGCTTACTATAGAAGTCTGACAATATCGCCGTCTAGTGGTAAAATAGGGAATCTGACATCAAAGGAAGGGATTCCTCCCTGTTCTCAAAGACGCCCAAGTTAAAAGGATTTCACAAACCTTTAAGCTCAACTGTGGCACTCATTGTAGATTACCACTATTCCCCCATCAATTGACTAGCTATAGTTACTTAATTCCATCACCCTAATACATGCAGCAGTGACTAGCAGTCATGCAATCGATAAAGTTGGTAATTGAACATGTCAGTCAAGTTTCAGCTCTTTAATATCTTTAGTAAAAGAGTTAAAATGAACACAAATTTGCCATTTCCAGACTTCAGAACAATCCTTGTATCATTTGCATACCCTGTAGTATTTCAAAGCTTGAGCAAAATGACCACTCAGAGCCTCTTGCTGAACAGTTTGACAGAATGAGAATTATTTTAAAAAAGGTTGAAACTAGGTAGGGAGGCCAAGTGAGGGCCTATTTTGAGCCTTGTGTCCATATAAAATACCAGCACAAGTCCTACATAGTAATATAGTATATGACGGCAGATAAAGACCATCATGGTCCATCTAGTCTGCCCAGCAAAGCTGCAAGAGTAGGTGCACCTGCCACTCTGTGCAGGTCACCTCTCCCCATGCCTTTGTTGAGGGGTGTACCCCACTGCTCCGTGTAGGTAACATAAGAACATAACATATGCCATACTGGGTCAGACCAAGGTCCATCAAGCCCAGTATTCTGTTTCCAACAGTGGCCAATCTAGGTCATATGTACCTAGCAGTTTCCCCAAGAGACACAAGTTCCACAATGCTTGTACTGGGTCAAGCATTGATATCTTCGGTCACTTCTTAATAATGGTTTATGGACCTTTCCTCCAGGAACTTGTCCAAACCTTTTTTAAACCCAGCTACACTAACAGCCTTTACTACATCCTCCGGTAACAAATTCCAGAGTTTGATTACACGTTGAGTGAAAAAATATTTGCTTTTATTAGTCTTAAATAGTTTACCCTGTAGCTTCATTGCATGTCCCCTAGTCTTTCTATATACTGATAAGGTAAACAATCGATCTACGTTTACCCGTTCCACTCCGTCCATTAATTTATAGACTTCTATCATATCTCCCCTCAGCCGTCTCTTTTCCAGGTTAAAGAGCCCTAACCTTTTTAGCCTTTCTTCATAGGAGTATCCTTCCATCCCCTTTACCATTTTGGTGGTTCTTCTCTGAACCTTTTCTAAAATCGCTATATCCTTTTTAAGATACGGCGACCAGAATTGCACACAATATTCAAGGTGAGGTCTCACCATGGAACGATATAGAGGCATTATAATATCTTTTGTTTTATTTTCCATTCCTTTCCTTATCATACCTAGCATTCTATTTGCTCTCTTGGCCACCGTTGCACACTGGGCCGAGGGTTTTAACATGGTATCCACAATGACGCCTAAATCTTTTTCCTGGGTGGTGGTTCCTAATGTGGAACCTTGCATCGTGTAACCATAGTTTGGGTTGTTCTTCCCTAGGTGCATAACCTTGCACTTGTCCACATTAAATTTCATCTGCCATTTTGATGCCCAGTCTTCCAATTTATCAAGATTCTCTTGCAATTTTTCACAATCCTCTTGGGTTTTAACAACTTTAAATAGTTTTGTGTCATCTGGAAATTTGATAACCTCACTCGTTGTTCCACTTTCCAGGTCATTTATGAATATGTCAAAAAGCAGCAGACCCAGCACAGATCCCTGGGGTACACCACTATTCACCTTTCTCCATTGGGAAAATTGGCCATTTAGCCCTACCCTCTGCTTTCTATCTTTTATCCAGTTCCTGATCCACAATAGTACACTGCCTCCTATCCCATGACTCTTTAGTTTTGCCAAAAGTCTCTGATGAGGGACCTTGTCAAAGGCTTTCTGAAAGTCCACATACACAATATCAACTGACTCACCTTTGTCCACCTGTTTATTCACTCCTTCAAAAAAACATAACAGATTAGTAAGACAAGATCTTCCTTGTCTAAAGCCATGTTGGCTGTCTCCCATTAGGTTGTGACTATCTACATGCTGAGTAATTTTATTCTTTATGATGGTTTCTACCATTTTTCCTGGTACTGACGTCAGGCTCACCAATCTAGTTTCCCGGATCACCCCTGGAACCTTTTTAAAAATTGGTGTTACATTGGCGATCCTCCAATCTTCAGGTATTAGAGATGATTTTAATGATAGTTCACAGATTACTGATAGCAGGTCTGCAATCTCATATTTCAGTTCTTTCAACACCCTTGGATGTATACCATCCGGCCCAGGTGATTTGCTACTCTTCAGTTTATCTAATAGTTGTAAGACATCTTCCCGATGTATCGATATTTTTTTCAATTCTTCCGCACCTTTAAATACCACTTCAGTCATGGGTAACATCCCTACATCTTCCTCAGTAAAGACCAAAGCAAAGAATTCATTCAGTCTCTCCGCTATCGCCTTGTCGCCTCTTAGTGCTCCTTTAACCCCTTTATCATCTAATGGACCAACTGACTCTCTCACAGGCTTTTTGCTACGAATGTACTTGAAAAGGTCTTTATTTCGCGTTTTTGCTTCCGCAGCAAGCTTCTTCTCAAATTCTCTCTTTGCCTGCCTTATCAATGCCTTGCATTTGACTTGCCAGTACTTGTGCTGTTTCCAGGTTTCGTCATTTGGCTCTTTTTTCCATTTCCTGAAAGATGCTTTTTTGGCAACAGCAGCCTCTCTGACCTCACCTTTAAACCATGCTGGCAGTTTTTTGGACTTCCTTCCACTTTTCTTAAAGTATGGAATACAGCTGGTCTGGGCTTCCAAGATAGTATTTTTCAACACCACCCAAGCTTGATGTACGTCTTTAACCTTTGCAACTGCTCCTTTTAGTTTTTTCTTAACTGTTTTCCTCATTTTATCATAGACTCCCTTTCGAACGTTAAAAGGTTGTACTGTGGATTTCCTTACTATCCCTCCTCCACTAATTAAATCAAAGGCGATCATGCTATGATCACTATTGCCAAGTGGCCCCAACACCCTTATCTCTTGCACTAGATCTGGTGTTCCACTAAGGACTAGGTCTAATATGGCTTCCCCTCTGGTCAGTTCATGAACCAGCTGCTCCAAGAAGCAGTCATTTATTTCATCTAGGAACTTTATCTCCCTAGCATGTCCTGACGTGACACTGACCCAGTCGATACCGGGGTAATTGAAATCACCCATTATTACTGCGCTGTAATTTTTGTTAGCTTCCGTGATTTCTTTGAGCATTTCATCATCCATTTGGTCATTCTGGCCAGGTGCTCGATAGTACACCCCCACTGCCATTGCCTTCCCCCTGTTATATGGAATTTTAATCCATATAGATTCTACAGCAGATTTTGTTTCATGCAAAACTTTAATCCTTTCTGAGTCAATGCCCTCTCTAACATAGAGCGCAACCCCTCCACCAATTTGATCAGCTCTATCATTACGATATAGGTCACCACTATTTGGTGAGATACAAGAGATAATTATGTTTATTTTATTTTATCCTGTTTTATAGGGATCCACTGTGTCTGTCCCATGCCATTTTGAATTCTGTCACTGTATTTTGCCCCCACCACTTTCATTGGGAGGGCATTCCAAGCATCCACCACCCTTTCAGTGAAAAAAGTATTTCCTGACATTGCCTTTCAGTTTACTCCCTTGCAGCTTCATATTATGCCCTATAGTTTTACAGCTTCCCTGTCTTTGGAAGAGGTTTGTTTGTTCATCAATACTCTAAAAATTTAAAGGTCTGAATCATATCTCTCCTGTCCCTTCTCTCTTCCAGAGTGTACATATTTAGGTCTTCAAGTCTCTTCTCAATAGTCGCCTTCCTCTGAACTGTTTCCAGCCTTTTTATTTATTTATTTATTTTTTTTATTTAAAGTTTCTTATATACCGCGCTTTTTAGCATCAGCGCGGTTTACATGGAACAAAACATTCTCAGTACATTTGAAAACACGTATGAGTTACATATAACAGGGCAATAAACTTGGGAAAACAAGGGTAACTATCTACAATAACGATTGAACTATTTACATAAATTCAACTAGCAGAGAGATTTTAGTGAGCAGCAGAATTACAACAAAATTTTTAGTTCTAGAAGGTATGTCTTATGGAGTAGTTATGCATATGAATTTGTCTTATGACATCTTATATTAGGATTACGGTGGCTGGAAGTACTCAGTGAATAGATAAATGCTTGATAGCCTTCCTGAACTGCTTCATGTCTCGTGTTGCTCTGATATCTGGAGGAAGTTTATTCCAGCATCTGGGCGCATAAGATTTAAATGCTCTGTTGATTGTTGATTGGGACCAATTTGTGGATTCACTGGGAATGACTAGGGTATTTTCAGCAAATGGTCTCCTGGTTCTTGTCTCGGGAGGTAGACTGATGAGGTCTGAAGTCGTTGCTGGTGATAGATTATAAATAATTATTTAAGGCCTTGAATGTGATGAGAAGAGCTTTGTATCTAATTCTACATTCTATAGGGAGCCAGTGAAGGTCCCTAAGGATTGGCGTGATATGGTCACTCTTAGATGCTCCAACTAGGATACGGGCCGCAGCATTCATTGCTAGTTGCAGGGGGTTAATGGTGTTCTTTGGAAGACCATGTAGTACAATATTCGCATAGTCAAAGTGTGGAGTGACTATTGCCTGGAATATTGAGCGGAAGTCGCTGTATTCTAGCATGGGTCTTAGGTGGCGTAATGTTTTTATCTTGAAATAAATAGTTTTTACCGTGCTTTTTATGTGAGAGGTAAAATCAAGTCGTTGATCAAGGATCACACCTAGGTAACGGATTGAATTCTTGATTGGGAGTTCGGCGTCCCGTACCTTGAGGAATGCAGGGGGGGAGAATAGCTTGTTTCTTGTGACAATTAAAACTTCAGTCTTTTTGAAGTTGATTCGCATGTTTTGATCTAAAAGCCAATCTGCTATTGCATTGAAACAGTTAGTTAAGTTGGTGTAATTTGGATTCGTTATATCAATCGGGGTGAAAATAAGCACGTCATCAGTGTAAATGAGGCAGGAAACATTAAATGATTTGGTGATTTGGCAAATTGGCTGCATATATATATTGAAGAGGAGCGCCGATAGAGAGGAGCCTTGTGGAACCCCTTGTGTTTGGAGGAATGGTTCTGACGTTTTGGAGTCGATGCGAACATGTTGCCAGCGATCTTCGAGGTATGACTTACACCAGTTCCATGCTAGACCTTGTATGCCCTTTTCGTAGAGTCGCGATAGTAGAATCTTATGGTCTACCGAATCAAACGCAGCGGATATATCGAGGAAGATCATTGCGACACCAGATCTTATGTTATTGATCTCACAGATGAGCGAATTGATTAATGAGGTCATGAGAGTCTCGACTCCATGCATTTCCCTAAATCCATGTTGGCACGGATCTGGAGGGGAAGATGTGTCAATATATTGCTGAATTTGGCGTTGTGTCTCTTTCTCCAGAATTTTGGCAAGAAGCGGGATGCTGGAGATTGGACGGTATGATTCTTCCTTCTTAGGGTCGGATCTGGTTGTTCTTTAATAGGGGACGTATTGAAGTCTGCTTGAGAGCAACAGGGAAAGTTCCAGTGGAGTAGGAGAGGTTTGCAATTTTGGCTATATATGGACTAAGCTCCGAGCGCATTGATTTGATCCAGTGTGCTGGGCATGGGTCGTTGGCTGCGGTAGTGGTATTCAAGTTGGCAATTAGTTCCTTAATGGTTTTGGGTGATGGAGGTGAGATACTGAGGAGTAGTGCTTGTGACTGCTTGAATTGAGGGGATGCTTGTGATGAATCCGAAATTGTTCTGGTTAGTTTGGATTGGATGTAATTCGCATACTGTTGGGGATGTATGCATTCTTGCTGCTGCGGTGAGGGCTCCTTGGATAGTGATTTAACTAAGTTGAATAGCTCGCGGGGTTTGTTTAGTGAACGACTAATGTTGAGTGATGTTCCTTCCTTTTGGACCACATTAGTTCACGGTGACTTTTGAGGTGTGCCATGTATTCATCGTGGATGATGATTTCATGTGAGCGTCTCCACTTTCTTTCTAGTCTTCTCAGTTGAAGTAGCGATTTTCGAATATCTGGAGAGAACCAGGGGGCGTTATGCCTTATGCTAGGATCCTTGTTAGGAGCAATCGAATTGTGAGTTGTAGTTAGTTGTGCATGTTGTTGGAGTGTATCGTTCCAGTTATCGACCATTTTATTGATGTCAGTCATTGAAATTGATAACTTAGGTAGAGCTTGTGCATTGAAAACTTCGATATCCAGTGATTTAAAGCGTCTATGATGCGGTGGAGGTGCATTTTTTGGTAGATTTGGAGGATTCGAATTTGAGGGTATCTGGAAGGTTATCAGGCTATGATCTGACCAAGGGACCGGGGTGATGGTGAGGTCAAGCTGGCTATTATGGCCTGTTACTGCAGGCGGGACAAATATGAGGTCGAGGATGTTGCCACGTTGGTGTGTCTGGATGTCAACAATTTGCTTGTAGTCAAGATTTTCCATGGCGTCAAGTAAGGCATTGGCAGAGGCAGGTGGCAAGGATGCGAGGTTAAAATCGCCTAGCAGCCAGTTCGGCTTGCTGGGGTTATCAGGGTTACATGCAAGGCTAATTACATCTGAGATGTCCTCAGGGCGTGCATTTGGAGATGAGTAGATAAGATTAATGGAGTTATTCTTATTGGATATGGTTAAGGTGTCGAGACATTGAGTGCTCCTAGCAAGACTTACTCGGTATTGTAAGGATGATTTAGCGAGGGTGAATACACCACCACCTCTTCTGTTTTCTCTGTTACACTTATAGATGGAGGTTCGGGGGAGTCATTTGATTCACTATCACTGAGTCTGAATCTGATAACAAGACTCAGTGACCAATAATATATCTAAGTTTCGGGTAGATATTAAATCTGTTATGATAGGCCATTTGTTGCGAATAGAGCGTGCATTAATAAGCGCGCATCTTAGGTCACATTTGGGTTCAGTTTTATTGATTTTTGTGGTGGTAGATAGGTCTAAGGTAATGTAGAGTAGGTGAGACTGCCTCTTATGGTGTATATACGGTGGGTGTTGATGATTGCAGTAGTATTTTCTGCTTGTTCCATGTCCTTTGTTCCATGTCCTTCCTTATGTCCTTTGCGAGATATGGTCTCCAAAACTGAACACAATATTCCAAGTGAGGCCTCACCAGCGACTTGTACAATGTGTGATAAGGAAGCTTATCATAGCTCAGGAAGGAGCTATAGAAAAGGTGAAGTGACTCTGAACAAGCAACCTGTCAGTTCTGGTAGAAATATGAAAACAGAATTTTGCCATAAAAGACTACCAGTCCCAGAATGCACCAGGTTTCCAACAGCCGTTAGAGGAGCTGAAGTGAGGAAACATGTGTTCAATCAGGAGGGCTATGAGGTAATCCCTAAGCACTCATCTCAAAGGGCAGGGCCTGATTCAGCACAGCTGCGCTGTGTTAGGGAGGATCACTCATCTAAGCAGAATAAGAGTAGAGTTTATTCTACAGATGACCATCTTCATGATCACCTTGGATATCCAGAGAAGGATCATCAGTTTCATCTGAAGGATCATCAGAAGCAGAAGCCAAACCGGACGGACAGAGAGGGAAAGAGACCCTCTGGAAGAAAGAGGAGAAAAGCCTTTGAGAGGTCTAGAAGAGTCCAAAGCAGTACGTATACTGGGAGGCATTTCAAGGGCCAGCATACACCATTGGACTGGAGAAAGCCAGAGGAATGGTGCTGCAGAGCTAGGAATCACCAGACGCTACCTGTGAGGGAGACGGCTGCACGTGGAAGGGACCCTAAGACCTATGCCAGAAGGTATGTGAAGAGAGATCCAGTGTCCAGGGATCTGGATTGGAAGGCTGGACATAAGAACTGGACTACATACTGGCCAGGCTATATAGAGAGGAACTCTAGCAGCAATGGAAGCTCAGGTATGAACACTGATCTATGCCCTAGCTATAACCTTGAAAGACAGCAGGGAAACAAGTATTCTCCTGAAAATGTTCCATTGAGAGATTCATCTGTGCCAATCCATGATATTGAACCCATGCTTGTTGAACAAGGGGGAATAATAGCAGATGAGGATCCTGTTTATATGGACTGTTCTCTATCCAAACTCCGTTGGTAACTTTCTGTTATAAAGTACAGCAACCATCACTAAGAAATAAAAATTTGTTCTTTAATCTACTCAGAAAAGCTCCTGAAGCAGGATTTGACCCACACAGTACAAAGCAAGCCAGCTAAGGGGTTTCAGCTGGATAACTGCTAGCAATTAAGCCTTACCTAATTGCTTGTGAGCTAGGAGAGAATCACTTCTGTATCTATGTGGGAAGTAATCAGAAGTTAATCTGAAAAGAACAGTTTGTTTCTTGCTTTGTGGCTTTCCATTTGTTGTTTTCCTGATTTTGACTTTGTTTTTCCAAGTTAACACTGAAAGCAAGTTACCTGATTTTATGTGCTACCAAGCATATCTGTGTTGGGAGAAATAACCCCATAAATAAATATCTTATTGGCTTTACCCAAGAGCACAACTAAATTATTGTCAGCAGCTGTGTCTGGTGTGAATGAACTACATTGCCCACAATACCTTGCAAATCATATAGATATATGCACTTGCCAAGAGTGTGAAGATTCTCACCCAGGCAGCCGTCTGACAAATGGCATTAGTATCTCTTCCTTTCTGCTGGTAATTCCTCTCTGTATGCAACCCTGCATCCTCCTGGCTTTTGCCACCACCTTATCACACTGTTTTGCCACCTTGAGATCCTCAGAAACAATCACTCCAATGTCGTCCTCTTGGTCCGTGCACACCAACCTCTCGCCCCCTATTGCATACAATTCCCTTGGATTTCTGCTTCCCAAATGCATGACACTGCACGTCTTCGCATTAAATCTTAACTGCCAAGCATTAGACCATTCTTATAGCTTTTGTAGATCTTTCCTCATGTTCTCCACTCCCTCAGGGGAGTCCACTCTGTTGCAAATTTTTGTCTCATCTGCAAAAAGACAGAATTTTCCATTCAATCCCTCAGCAATATCACTCACAAATACATTGAATAGTTCTGGTCGAAGGACCGAACCCTGGGGCACACCGCTAATCACCTTCCTTTCATCCGAGTAAGTTCCGTTTACCGTCACCTTCTGCCGTCTGTCAGTCAACCAATTTCTGATCCAGTTTACCACCTTGGGACCCATCCCCAAGCTGTTGAGTTTATTGATAAGCCTCCTATGAGGAACAGTATCAAAGACTTTGCTGAAATCTAGGTAGATCACATCCATCGCATGCCCTTGATCTAGTTCTCTGGTCACAGAATCAAAGAACTCAATCAGATTTGTTTGGCAAGATCGTCCTTTTGTAAAACCATGTTGCCTTGGATCATGCAACCTGTTGGTTTCGAGGAAGTCCACTATTTGCTCTTTCAGGAGCGCCTCCATTACTTTTCCCACCACTGAGGTAAGGCTCACGGGCCTGTAGTTTGTCACTTCTTTCCTACTGCCACTTTTGTGGAGAGGTACCACATCAGCCCTTCTCCAGTCCTGTGGAACGTCCCCTGTCTCCAAGGATCTATTAAAAACATCCTTTAATGACCCTGCAAGAACCTCTCTGAGTTCTTTCAGTATCCTGGGATGTATCCCATCTGGTCCCATGGCCTTGGCCACTTTCAGTTTTGCATATCATCTTCCGTGAATGGTGTATCATCTACTCATTCCCATTTGTATATTTGTCAATCACAGGTGGTCCTTCTTCAGGATTTTCTCTAGTAAAAACAGAGCAGAAGTATTTTG
Organism: Ichthyophis bannanicus; assembly: GCA_033557465.1. NCBI lineage: Eukaryota > Metazoa > Chordata > Amphibia > Gymnophiona > Ichthyophiidae > Ichthyophis > Ichthyophis bannanicus. Next base: position 1,116,754,688 of record CM066031.1, on the reverse strand, counting down.
TTTAGCATTTTCGCTTTTTCAATGTCACTTTCCACAAATCCGTTCCCAGAACCTTTGAGTCCTGCAATTCCACCTCTGATTTTCCTCCTCTCCCGAATATACCTGAAAAAACGTTTTGTCGCCCCACTTCACATCTTTAGCCATCTTTTCTTCTGCCTTTGATTTTGCTATCCTTATTTCTCTTTTTGTCTCTTTTAGATTTATCTTGTATTCTTTTCCGTGTTCCTCTGTTTGCGAACTTTTGAATTTTGTGAAAGCTGTGTTTTTGCCTTTATTTGTGCAGCCACTTCTTTGGAGAACCAAATAGGTTTCCTTTTCCTCTTGTTTTTATTTACTTTCCTTACATATGTGTCTGTTGCCCCTTTTTATTGCCCCTTTAGTTTAGCCCATTGCCATTCCACTTGCCTTATCCCCTCCCACCTTGCCATCTCCTCCTTCAGGTGCTTGGCCATTTTACTGAAGTCAGTGTTTTTGAAGTCTAGGACTTTGAGTTTGCTGTGATTAGATTCTTCCTTAGCTTTTATCTCAAACCACCGTGTGATTGCTGCTGCTGATCACATGAGCACCCACCCGGATATTCGACACGCTATCTCTGTTGGTGAGCACTAAATCCAGCATTGAGCAGTTCCTGGTTGGTTCCATCACCATTTGTCTAAGTAATGCATCTTGGAAGGCATCCACAATTTTTTACTTCTTTCCAGTTTTCACGTGTAGAAAAAATGGCTATAGTGAACTCACGTACATTTATACTAGCTTGAGAACAGTTGTGAATATACAGGCAAACGCTGCTACTCCATTTTCCAAACACATCTACACCCGAGTCACGTACAAGTATACATGTTATCATATCACATACTTGTATGCGTGGGATGTTTCTGTAAGACAGTGGTTCCCAAACTGGGAGTTGGGACCCCAAATAGGGTCACATCATTAGTGGATGGGGGATCACAGAAACAGGGCCGCTTCCTCTTCTCTCCAGATTTTCACTGTGACCTATGCCAAGCAGTGGTAGTCACTAGTCAGAATATGGCCTGTGAGCCAGTGAAAACTCATAGGCTTTTGTCCCCACCTAGATAAGTTTCCTGTTAGCCTGGAAGCCCATGCACACTGACACAAGGGACTGTCTTGACTACTGTTGCTGCTACCTTCCTGCTTTAAATGACTGGAAGGAGGTTGGAAACCTGCCATTTTGATTTCACCATCAACTGGGGGGTCATGTGAATTTTCGGTGGTTAAAATGGGATTGTATTGGATAAACGTTTGAAAAGCACCACTGTAAGAGGTATTTAACATGCATATACGGACACATAGATGTGAAAAATCCTTTATAAAATTACCTCCATGCTGCTGTGTACACCCTAACATCCTGGAACTACAACATTTGGCTCTCTAAAGCAGACTCTCCCTCAATGGAAGCGCAAAGGGAGGAGTAATATGGATGGTTGAGGCTCATCTGTGCAGCTCAAGCTGGTTGGGCCTGAGCGGTGGTTAATTAAATGCTGGATAGTCAATGTCAAAGGCATGCTGGTGAAAGCTGGATTTACAGGCCAGTAAACATGTTCTAGCTGCAATTCTTCACTGCATTACTGGAGCTGTATCTGCCAGGATGCCAAACATTACTTTTAACAGCAGCTTGTTAGTGTGATCCGTTACCACAAGAGTCAGAAAATTCTGCAGCAAAGTTTCTGAACTTCTGTTGCACATTCACAGATTTTGCATTGCAAGCTCTGTAAAAATATTCTTCATAATGAAAATAAAGTAACTTTCCAAACTTGCCTTGTATCTGCATAATTTACTTTGTTCCTTTGGTAGTTTAATGGGAGAGGAATCAGAGTTATCAGTGTGAGAGTGAAAGAACAGAATCTCAGGGATGGGGGAGAAGAAAGGTCACAAATAAGGGAGAGGAAAAGAGAAGGAAGGAAGGAAGATTGAATACTGCAAGATGAAAGATCAGGAAGAGATGATGGAGGGAAATTCTATGGTCTTAGGGAAGGATTTAAAGGGCAGAGGAAAGTGTCCTTGTCCCAGCTCCAGCCTTGCTTCCGGTCACATTACCACACATTCCTTCTCCCCTTTGCCAGTCCACTTTCTCGTTCTTCCTCTCCCCATTCCAAATGTCCATATGCACACACTCCTATTTTGCCATCAGCACCCAACCTCTCTTTAGTCCACAAATTCCATCCCTCTCCTTTGCTGAGAGGTGGTAGTGACAAGAGAACGGCAGAACCTGGTTAGCACTTTGACCACACAGGACACCTATAAGGCCATGCAATTCAAAGTAGCAGTCAGACAGGAGCAGTAGAGAAAGATGGGACTTGAGACCCTGCTGCTCCCCTTCTCTTCCCACTGGTCCCATGGGAGGAAAATGGTATTCCTTATCGTCCCTCTTGTTCAGTCCAGATGCATGGCTTATGCACACCAACCAGCATATAGAGACTGAGAATCATTGGCTTGATTTTTTTAAATCATGATACAAAGGGGTCTGTGCAGTCTCAATCTCTAGTATTTCTCAGTCTCCAGTAGATGGTGGCTGTCTGACCTGTGCAGTCTGACTGAAATGGAGAGAAGGAGGATTAAGGATTTGGGGGTGAAGAACCCCGGGAGTGTATTACCTGGAGGTGCTAGGTCCCTCTCCCCTTCCTTTTTCCACCTTATACCTCTCCTCGGGGTTAGGAGGATTAGTTACTGGATGAATTACAGGTTTGTAAAAATAGATAAAGGCAAGACAGAAAAAGTCAGCTCTCTCAAATTCTTCAGCTGCCATCCCCTTGAGTGTGAAGAAAGCTGATATGTGCAAGACCCACGGCCAATTTCTCTTGAAAGACAACAGAGCTTTAGTTTGTTTCCTGGTTTCATTAGAAAGTAGTAATTCTATTTCTAAGGCAGCAGTGGCTGCATTACTGTTTCCCTTATATCACCCTTCTAATTTGGAGTGTCTTTCTGAGTAGAGTCTAGCTTCTACTGAAGGACTGAACGTACTTTGGAGCTTGCAGCCTTGTTAAGAGGGCCTGGACAGCTCGGCTGACCTGGAAGCAGGTTCCCTGGTCGTGCCCAGTACAGTGGGCATATTCATCAGCCCAGCCATAAGGCTGAACAGCTGAGCTACAGTTTTCACCCATCGGTTGCTTGGGTCAATTGATGGTGTCCTTTTTGACAAAATGGACTGGTAATTCCTTGTGGGGGCCGTGACCGGGTGGCTAAGGGACCAAGGTTCTTTTCTTTGAGGCGCTTAGTGATTTTGGACAAGTTCTTTTTCTAGGAGACCTGACTACCCTTCTCAGGCATGCATTGGTGCGTTCCCAGGCATGGATGGGACATGGGTCAGCTTCTCATGGCTATGATTTTGAGTGAAGGGTTCCCAGAAGTCTTACGACCTTTAATTACATAGTCACTTCTCCTTCTGAGCAGAAGCAGTCGGCTGTTTCCTCCTGATGAGCTACAATAGCTTATGGGGCAAAGATTGTACATTGGGTGCCCAATGTTTAGCCTGGTGGGGGTTAGAAGACCCAACTTTGCCGATGTTCTCTTTAGCAAGTTCTTTTGGATGGAAATTCTTCTTCCAGCGTGTTTTGTCATGTGGAGTTCGGATGGGGTCCGGCCCGTATTGGCTATTATTGGGATAGTTGCTTTCTGGCGACACAGCAGGATGTGGCCTGTCTTAGAATGTGAAAGTGAATGCCCATGGGTGGATTCTCCAGGTACCAGCCCGGGACTGTGGGGATAGCTGAAGTTGAGCATTGCTCCATCTTCTGCATGGCCTTAATTGTTTTTGCGGTCTGTGCGAGCTCAGCAGTCACTGGCATTAATTTGTCTAGCTTTGTTTCACTTATATAGCGCTACACATTTAGACATAACATAAGATATGCCATACTGGGTCAGACCAAGGTCCATCAAGCCCAGTATCCTGTTTCCAACAGTGGCCAATCTAGGTCAAACGTACCTAGCAGTTTTCCCAAAAGACACAGGTTCCACAATGTTTGTACTGGGTCAAGCGTTGATATCCTGGGTCCCTTCTTAATAATGGTTTATGGACCTTTCCTCCAGGAACTTGTCCAAACCTTTTTTAAACCCAGCTACACTAACAGCCTTTACTACATCCTCTGGTAACAAATTCCAGAGTTTGATTACACGTTGAGTGAAAAAATATTTTCTTTTATTAGTCTTAAATAGTTTACCCTGCAGCTTCATTGCATGTCCTCTAGTCTTTCTATATTCTGATAACGTAAACAATCGATCTACGTTTACCCGTTCCACTTCGTTCATTAATTTATAGACTTCTATCATATCTCCCCTCAGCCGTCTCTTTTCCAGGTTAAAGAGCCCTAACCTTTTTAGCCTTTCTTTATAGGAGTATCCTTCCATCCCCTTTACCATTTTGGTGGCTCCTCTGTGAACCTTTTCTAATAACGCTATATCCTTTTTAAGGTACGGCGACCAGAATTGTACACAATATTCAAGGTGTGGTCTTACCATGGAACGATATAGAGGCATTATAATATCTTTTGTTTTATTTTCCATTCCTTTCCTTATCATACCTAGCATTCTATTTGCTCTCTTGGTCGCTGCTGCACACTGGGCCGAGGGTTTTAACATGGTATCTACAATGACGCCTAAATCTTTTTCCTGGGTGGTGGTTCCTAATGTGGAACCTTGTATCGTGTAACCATAGTTTGGGTTGTTCTTCCCTAGGTGCATAACTTTGCACTTGTCCACATTAAATTTCATCTGCCATTTTGATGCCCAGCTTTCCAATTTATCAAGATCCTCTTGGGTTTTAACAACTTTAAATAGTTTTGTGTCATCTGCAAATTTGATAACGTCTCTCGTTATTCCCCTTTCCAGGTCATTTATGAATATGTCAAAAAGCAGCGGACTCAGCACAGATCCCTGGGGTACACCACTATTCACCTTTATCCATTGGGAAAATTGGCCATTTAGCCCTACCCTCTGCTTTCTATCTTTTAACCAGTTCCTGATCCACAATAGTACATTTATTTATTTATTTTATTTAACTATTTATTTTATACCGCCCCTTCCAGAGATCAAGGGCGGTTTACATATAACAGGTTAACAGTCTTGTACACATTTGTATACATTCTTTACATAGAACAATAGAAACTAACTATTTACATTGAACAATAAAATTTAACTTAGTGGGTATTAAAGCAGAACAAAACATCAAACTTTTTTACAAATGTATATTTACAGTGTGTGGTGTGTAGTGCGGGTATTTGTGTAGGTGCTGGAATTTAGTTCCTTTTATGTCTTCTTTGGGGCGTGTGTGAGGGTGGGCAGGCATGCGGTTATGGTGTTGGGATTAAGGGAGTTTGTGTAATTGCCTCCTATCCCATGACTCTTTAGTTTTGTCAAAAGTCTCTGATGAGGGACCTTGTCAAAGGCTTTCTGAAAGTCCAGATACATTATATCAACTGACTCACCTTTGTCCACCTGTTTATTCACACCTTCAAAAGAACATAACAGATTAGTAAGACAAGATCTTCCTTGTCTAAAGCCATGTTGGCTGTCTCCCATTACGCCATAACTATCTACATGCTGAATAATTTTGTTCTTTATGATGGTTTCTACCATTTTTCCCGGTACTGACGTCATGCTCACCGGTCTGTAGTTTTCCGGATCACCCCGGAACCCTTTTTAAAAATTGGCGTTACATTGGCGATCCTCCAATCTTCAGGTATTACAGGTGATTTTAATGAAAGTTCACAGATTACTAATAGCAGGTCTGCAATCTCATATTTCAGTTTTCAACACCCTTGGATGTATATCATCCGGTCCAGGTGATTTGCTACTCTCCAGTTTATCAAATAGTTGTAATACATCTTCCCGATGTATCGATATTTCCTTCAATTCTTCCGCACCTTTAAATACCACTTCAGTCATGGGTAACATCCCTACATCTTCCTCAGTAAAGACCGAAGCAAAGAATTCATTCAGTCTCTCCACTATCGCCTTGTCGCCTTTTAGTGCCCCTTTAACCCCTCTATCATCTAATGGACCAACTGACTCTCACAGGTTTTTTGCTACGAATGTACTTGAAAAAGTCTTTATTTCGCGTTTTTGCTTCTGCAGCAAGCTTCTTCTCAAATTCTCCCTTTGCCTGCCTTATCAATGCCTTGCATTTGACTTGCCAGTGCTTGTGCTGTTTCCAGGTTTCGTCATTTGGCTCTTTTTTTCCATTTCCTGAAAGATGCCTTTTTTGGCAACAGCCTCTCTGACCTCACCTTTAAACCACGCTGGCAGTTTTATGGACTTCCTTCCACTTTTCTTAAAGCATGGAATACAACTGGCCTGGGCTTCCAAGATAGTATTTTTCAACACCACCCAAGCTTGATGTAAGTCTTTAATCTTTGCAACTGCTTTTTAGTTTTTTCTTAAACTATTTTCCTCATTTTATCATAGTCTCCCTTTCCAAAGTTAAAAGGTAGTACTGTGGATTTCCTTACTATCCCTCCTCCACTAATTAAATCAAATGTGATCATGCTATGATCACTATTGCCAAGTGGCCCCAACACCCTTATCTCTTGCACTAGATCTGGTGTTCCACTAAGGACTAGGTCTAATATGGCTTCCCCTCTGGTCGGTTCATGAACCAGCTGCTCCAAGAAGCAGTCATTTATTTCATCTAGGAACTTTATCTCCCTAACATGTCCTGCCGTGACACTGACCCAGTCGATACCGGGGTAATTGAAATCACCCATTATTATTACTGCGCAGTACATTTATTAGTATAGTTTTGGCCCTAGGTGGGCAGATTATCAAGGGCTCTCTCTCTGTCTCCCCTCCTGTATTTCATTTTGATGGGGTGGTCTTGGCTTCTCCCTGTTTAAAACAAAACAAAGGAAAATAAAACAAAGAGAAAGTAAGGCATGGTGGATTGCCACCCGCAAGGCATTCCATGGACTCTCACGGGGGCATGCTCAGTTGCAACTCTTCATAGGTGTGTACCTCTGATTTTTTTTTTCCCCCAAAAGGGAGCCTTTGTGATACAAGTTTTCAGGTTTCATACAATTCCTCTAGTTATGGCATTCGAGTCTGGGCAAGATAGTGATTGAAACCTTCCTCGTTGGGGGGGGGGGGGGGGGGGGGGTTCACTGCTACAATCTAGCATGGTCTTGTTTCTACAAGTATAACATCTAGGCTTACCCCTCTGGATGGGGCGACAATGATGTTAGGTAAAGTCAAGGGCTCAAAGTGCCCCAGAGTTGCTATGGTGGGACTCTCAGGGGATACGTTTGACAACCTCTGTTCTTTGTAATATGTTGTGTTAAATGTAAACCGCCCCTGATCTCTGGAAGGTGCGGTATAGAAGAACCAAATAAATAAAACTCAGAGACCCCCTACGAGGGCTGTCCCTGAAATCAGAATGCTTTCCTGTGTCTTTCTGACTCAGGTCCATCAGTGGCGCCTTAACGAGTGATCACCTTTCAAGGTTGAGAGACTCCAGGCTCGGTAAGTATTTTTCAAGTGCATGCATGCTGGCATGAAGCCTTCTGAGTCTTCTCTGGACCAAGTGGAGGTTACACATTTTCCCTAATCAGTTCTGCAGCCCTTGGCCTTGGGTTTTTTTTTTGTCAGTCCAGCTGGTTCATAGTTGGTGGACTAGCCATGCTGTTCTCCGTAAGCTTGATTGACTGCAGACTTTGGGTTCTCAGCACGAGTTACGTAGATCTACTTAACTTTGTGGAGTCTTAGGCACTCCTAGCATACCTTAGTGCTGGGACTTGATGGGTACTGGATAATCAGTTGGGTGGCAAACTCATGGAGTCATTGGCCTTCTTTCCTCGGCTCGTGTGGTGGTCATCTGGGGAGACTGACATAATGGTTGGTTGGACAAAGCGCCCAATTCTGTCCACAAGGGTGCTGGTGGATGGTAAGACTATATTCATTTGTCCTCCATCCCTTTGGTTCATCATGCCATGCATTTATCTACATTAAAAAAAAAAGGTATTATGGGGACATATAAGTTGGTTTATCTATGCAGGGTCAGTCGGCCCGACACCTAGGATAACTGTTACTTGGTATTGTTCCTTGGTTTTCTTGCTAGTTTCTGAAAGGGCAGGCTGTGAACCTGTTTAGGTAAAGTTTTGGGGGAGGTTAAGATGCTTGGGTTTCTCTTCAATCACTAGGTAGCACGTAGTTTCCTTGGGTTCAGGTGCTCTTCCCTTCGCTAGTCTGTGGGGTTTACTGGCTCTCCTTTTGTTTCTCACATCCAACATGGTCTCATACCCTCTGTTAGACACATTACTCCCGGGCACGAATGTGCTTCATGCGAGTGTGGCTCCAGCATCAAAGTTGTAGGAGTTTTGAGAGGAGATGGATCTCAGGCTTCATGGGCTGCAGCATTCTGACCTGACTTGAGCTGAATGCTGCCTGTGAAAGTCAGGCCTCGTCAGTGGAGTCCAGACCAGTGATTTGTCCTTCATGTTCCAGGTCTGGCATGTGTTCCTAATGCTCTGGGGCACAAGGTGCGGACGGGCGGTCAACTTTGATGCAAGTCATGGATGGTTATTGCCAGCAAGGTTCTAGGACTGTCAGCGGTGCCGGGACCGGTGCCTTGTCTTGTCCTTTCCTTATGGTTCAGTTAACCTTCCTGGGCTCACAGTGTGGGAATATAGGTCTAGCAATCACAAGTGGTGGTGGTGACGGTCACAAAAGACTTGGCCTCATCAGAACAAGCCATCTTGGTGGTAGGTGCTTCAGGTTTGGCTGTCATTGCAGAACCACTGCTCAGTCATCACTATGCATTTAGGCTTCAGGCAGGGCTGTTCTGGTTCCCTCCCTGTTGTGCGTACTGCTTTGATACATCCCATGTGTCTGGACTGGACTGGAGGATGATAAGGTGAAATTAGACCTTACCTGCTAATTATCTTTCCTTGAGTCGCTCCAGTCCAATCCAGGACCTGCCCTATGTTCTGTGTATCAGTTTTCCCCGGCCTTCCCTCTTGGCCTAGATATTGCAGGGGACTAGCCTGACGATTCTCTGCTCTTGCCCTCATTGCCTTTGGGGGCTCTCTTTTGGTGACACAGCTCTGGTGTTTACCTTATTTGCTTTACAGGTTTGCAGTTGATGGCATATCTGAGAGGGTGCATACTGTGGGCAGTATGGGATTGAGGGCATTGCTCTCTGTCTCCTGTTCCTCACGCCCAGGCAAGCTTGCAGTCAGGAGCGGTGAGTAGGATATGTGGATTTGAACGTGGTATAGAAGTGTTTGATATTCTTTTAAGATCTGCTTTGTTACAGGAGACTGAGGCTGCACAGACCCCTTTGTATCATGATGTCAAAAGATCAAGCCAATGATTCTCAGTCTCTATATGCTGGTTGGCATGCATAATCCATGCATCTGGATGGGATTGGAGGGACTCAAGGAAAGATAATTAGCAGGTAAGGGTTAATTTCACTATGTGCCATTTGCCAGGCACTGCCTGCACTACTCGGCCCCCAGACTGCCACATCAATTGTCTAATAATTCCTTGGGGAGGGGCATATTTTGCAGCTCTTCCCAGTGGCATAGGATTGTGAGACACTAGGGTCCCCACTCATTATTACATTTTCCACCTTAAATGTATGTGACAGTGTTTCTTCCATAACTGAGTAATTTCTACATTTACACAACAGCCATATTTATGAAGTTAATTTTTCTTTTCTAAGCAAGCTTATATTTTCATTTACCTGCATTTGATTTTTTATTTGCATTTTGCTCAAAGAAATTATTACCATGTAAACTAGTGCTTCTATATCTTAATCAAGATGAAATACTTATTATTCAGTTAATCTCCATTTTCTTTCATTCAAGAACTTACTATCACTGACACTAGACTCTAATTGGCACACACACAAAGTTGATAATTACTACCATTTGTATAGCTCTGCAGAGGGTATAACACACTTAACATGCACATGATAAATAGACCTTGCTTCTTGAATCTTACAATCTAATAAGACAGAGTAGCAGAGACAAGGTATAGAGTCTTGAAGATAAAGAACTAGAGAGTCAACCGCATTGAGTGAAGTCTAATGAACGTTTCTCTGGGGGAGCAGCATAAGGGCGTGAAAAGACAACCATGTGTGGATTGAGTAGTCTGGCCTCAAAGGTATGTTTTCCAGCTGGATTTAAATCTAGCAAGAGTTGGCATGTGTTCAGGTAGGCTATTCCAGCCCTTTGACATCGCAAGCCAGAAAGCCAAGGAGTCAAGATTTGGAGGAGGCGGAGAAGGGCATGGATGACGCCAGCTTGGGAAGTGGGATGAAGGAGAAATAGAGGTAACCAGGCACTAAGTGGCACCAAATAGCTTGAATTTTATGTGGAATTAAGAGGGGTGTCAGTTTAGTGACTAAAGAAAAGGGGGGGGGGAGGGATGTGTGGTGATATAGACAAAGATAAGTTGTGATGCCACGTTCTAAAGAGACTGCAATGGAGAAAGATCCTTTAGGAGCAAATTCATAAGGAGTAGATTGCTGTACTGTATGTGGGAGGTTATGAGGAAGTAAATGAGGGTTCTAGTAGGTTGTTTGTAGCATCAGTGTGTTTCACTGTTTGACACTGAAGCGGGAGATTCGACGGGTCGCTGCAGGGGAGCTTCCAAAGGTTTTTGTTCCCTTGCCTGACCTGAAAGTGACTATCTCCCAACGCGCAGTCTCCACCTTCAACTTTTGTTTCAGCTGTTCCTGCTCCGCTGGCTGGTGTTTCTTTGGGGTTGGAAGGCGGCGCCCAGGATTTGCCTGCGGGAGACCTGCCAGCAGAGAGGTTTGGAGCATATTTCTTGGCTTCTCCTGTTTCTCCAGTGAATGCTTCATTAGAGGCGCCCCTAAGTCTGCCCAAAAGGGAGAGTAATGAGCATGGTGTCTTCATATCTACCCCCAAGGTTGGACTTGAACTTTTCTCATTAGCACGTCCACAGAAAATTACTTTGGAGAGCATTTGGGAGGCTATTTCCACTTTCTCGGATGTGGTTGCACGACAGGCTGTTGGTCTTTCAGCTCAGGTTGGTGTGGTTAATAAGAAACTGGACAAATATATAACTGATAATGTTCAGCGTAAAGTAAAGATGATTTTGAACTCTGCTGTAGATACTAGTGTGGCGCTGATTAAAGATAACGTATTGCTTCATGCTAAGGTGGAAGCTTTAGAAAATGCTGTTCGAGCTGCTAATGTTCGTGTATTGAACTTTCTAAAATTAAAGGGAGTTGCGGCTGTTGAGCTTTTAAGCAATACATGGGTCAGAATTTGGCCGTGTCGGCGGATTTAATGCCACCTATTATGAAGGTATATTACTTGCCAATGGGTAGAAGATCAGAAGAGCCAGCTGATGAGATTCCTAAAATGGATGTTTTGAATGTTTCAGACTTGCTGCAGTCTCCTGAGTCATCTCACATTGAAACTTCTACTTTGCTAGTCATGTTTGCTCTTTATTCCGATAGACACTGGTTATTGCATTTGTTCTATACTAAGCGCTCCCAACTGCTTCATGGGAAGAAAATTTCAATTTTTCCAGATGTGGCTAAAGAAACCTAGAAACGGTGAAAGCAGTTTCTGCTGCTGAAGCCTGGTGTTTTGGCTTTGGGGGCTTCTTTTCATCTATGGTTTCCTTGTAAATGTTTAGTGACATATAATTCTAAAAGATTTATTTTTTTTCTCCTTCTGACCTTTCTTCTTTTATTAACGCTAGATTACCTAGAATTTCCTCTCCTGCTGAGGTTGATTTGGGTGTTGTAAACTGCGCTGTTAAATAACGCTTTGGCCCTTTCATGGTCTTCTGTATTCCTCAATCTATTTTTTGATAAGGTGGGAGGTCTCTGGCCCCTGTTTTGTTTGCGTTTTATTCCCCACTCTCTTTGGGGACTACAGGCATTTTTCGTTTTGATTTGTTTCCTCTTTGCTTTATTCTTGTTTGTCCTTTTTCCATGATTATGCTTTTTCCATAAAAGTTTTCATTCTTGGTATGAACTTTGTAAAATTCTTAAATATTAAATAAAAAAATGAGTATCTGTGTGGGAGAGTTTATTTGATAACAGAATTGTAAGTAATTGAGAACTTAGAAGAGAAGTGTGTAAGAAACTGGAATGAAAACTTGAGAAAAAATTTAGTTTTGAATAAGAATTTATTTTTTCCTTGGTAATTGGGCTGAGGGAACTCTGACACCCATTCAAGCAGTCTTAAAACCAAGCTGAATGAGGATTTGAATCAATTTATCAGAGAATGAGAACTTGAAGTGACTTATTGGAAAGAGAGCTTGATTTGAGCACTATTTTGATTAAAGGTTCAACAGCGTGTGAGACTTGTTTCCAAGAGCACCGAAGTCCTTCAAAGGCTGAAGGCATAAAATTCACAGTGCAGTGAGAAGAAAAACTTTTAGAGTGAGCTGTTTTAAAACAATGTACTGCTTAAAGAATTTGTTTAATACTGAAACAGCTTAAACTGTCTCAGTGAAAGTGTGTGTGGATGTGAGAGAGAGTGAAGGATTGGATATGTTCTTAAAAAGGGGGGGGGGGGGGCAACCTTTGCCTTATTTAAAGAATTACATTTGATTGGCAATTGATATAGTTCTCCAGAACTGGTTGGTAGTTTTGAAAGATGGGCTCTGGCACACAAAGGAAAAAAATTGTTTTAGCACAAGAGTTATGTGGGAGGGGAAGATAGTGAATCTGCTTATCTTTTATTTTTTGGGGGATAGCAAGCCTCACAAGTAAGAGAAAATAGGAATTACACTTACCTGGTAATTGTGGTTCCTTGAGTGACTCCAGTTTAGTCCTCATCCTCTGGGTAGTGAACCTCCTCCTGCAGCTTGGAGACTAGGCATGTCAAAAACTCATGACATCACTGGATATAGCCTGCTGGTCTCTCCCATCAGCCCCCAGTGAACTATTGACAAAGCAGACTCAAAGGAGCAAAAAATCAGTAACTTTTTTTTTTTTTAACTTAACATTATATTCAAGGGCACGCAGAACATATAACCTATCTACCTACTACTCCCCTTCCAGAAGGAAAGGGACTGCTTCCGGCATGCTCTCCTTTCCGTCGAATGCCTAGCCCTAAACAATCCAAAGCAATATAGCAATATATATAACAATATCGCGCAAAACAAATGGAAGCATCGAAACGACTGAACACCAGTGAAGGCCTACATCCACTTTTAACCTTGCACTTCCCCCAACAGAAAAACCACTGCTAAGACCCCATCCCCGGGCGGGAATGAGGACTAAACTGGAGTCACTCAAGGAACCACAATTACCAGGTAAGTGTAATTCCTATTTCCTTATCGTTCCTCCAGTTTAGTCCTCAACCTCTGGGATGTATCAGAGCAGTAATCATTGGGAGGGACCTTTCCAGCCGGATCTCAACGCCGCCTCCCTGAAAATGGCATCCTTAGCCGCCAGAACATCTAGGCGGTAGTGCTTACTGAAAGTATGGAGAGACAACCAAGAGGCCTCCCTACAGATGTCCACTGGCGGAACCAAACTGCTCCGTCCAAGAAGACACTTGCACTCTGGTAGAGTGAGCTCGTAAGCTCCCTGGGACTATACGGTCCCGTAGAAGATAAGCCAACGCACTCACTGCTCCAATCCATCCAGAAATGGACTCCTTCGCCGCCGCTTCCCTTTGCGGGGCCCTCCGAACACCCCGAAGAGAGACGATCTGCCTTGCGAAAGTTTCTGAAACCTTTAAACACTGCCGCAGCGCTCTTGACGTCCAAGCAGCACAAGCTATGGTTCAATATGCTCCCCTCCGCCGCACCTACCGCTGGAAGAGAGACCATTTTAGTTAGGTGAACGTAGAAACCACTTTTGGCAACAATGACAGAACCAGCCGCCAGGCCACCTTCTGTCTGGAGACAGACAAAAAACGATTCCTGACAGGTCAACGCCTGCAACTCTGAAAATCGCCTCACCGAACCGATGACCATCAAACATACCGTCTTCAAGGCAAAACCCTTAACCTATGCCTGCTGCAAGGGCCCCAATAGCACGCTAGCCAATGCTCCTAAAACCAACTTGAGCTTCCCCGGTGTAATTAATATCCTACGACAGGGCTACAGTCTGGTAACCGCCTGAGAAAGCGTACCACATCGATCTGTGCAAGAGAGCCACTCCCTGTCCTTTGCCCCTATAGCAAGACAGAGCTGCTAACTGAACTCTCCAGGACCTGCCTTTACCAAACCCGTCCTGCAGAAAACTTAATACCAAGGGAACTGACACTGTTGTCGCACGAGCGTGCCTCCGCGAGCACCCGTCCTCAAAGATGCGCCATATATGCACATATGCAAGGAACGTAGACTTTTTATTTTATTTATTTATTTTTATTTTTTTATTTTTATTTTTTTGCGGCAAGGTGGCAAAGACTGCTGTCGAGCAACTCTTTTTCCTTAAGCTTGCCCTTTCAATGGCCACCCCGTAAGGAAAAACCGATGCACCTGAGACATTCGAAGGGAACTCCGTAGCAACAGAATCTCCAATGTCGGAAACCTCCATGGATTCCCGTCGAGCAACCGTATGAGGCAGGCATACCAAGGGCGCCTCGGCCAGCCCGAGGCCCCCAACCACACGTTTCCCCGAAGTGCTTCGATACGCAGAACCACTCGACCTATGAGTGCCCCTGGTGGAAAGACAGAGAAGACCGGATGACGGCCGCCGTTGAAACAGTGCGCTGATGCCTTCCGACCTCCTTTTGCGTCGTCTGCTGAAGAAGCGACCCATTTACACAGAGTGAAACGCCGCCATGAGGTCCATTACTGGCTGTCCCCATATACGACCGATCTGTGCGAACACCTCCGGATGCCACTCCCATTCTCTGGCATCTACTCGGACCCAGCTGAGAAAATCCGCCATCACAATGTCCTTACTTGCAACATGCGCCACCGAAAATGCTGGCAGCCAAAGCTCTATCCACACACACAGACCTTCTGCTGCGGCCTCTATGGCCACACTTCCGGTTCCGCCGTGCCGATTGATGTAGGCCACCGCCGTGGAGTTGTCGGACAGTACTCGCACCGCTCGACCTGTCACCGTAGCTTTGAATGCCTGCAACGCCTGGCATTATCACTCGCATTTCCAGTCAGTTGATTGACCACTGGGTCTCCTGTGTACTCCAAGAGCCTTGCGCGAAACGATCTCCAAACGTAGCAGAGTTTAACAAAGTTTTTGGCCAAGCTCCCGGAGGAAAGCTCCATAACCTTTTATTAGAGAGAAGCTGGAAAATTATAATTCTTTTTTATACCAACTTTCACCAATTCAAGATGTTCTACAAGGTACACAACCCAACAGAGCGTCACATCTGCTGTACATGCAATGGAACCCTTAAAATATGAGCATACATGAATCCACCGGTTGCCTTGATACAAGCATTGAGTAGCCTATTTGTCTTTTTGGAAACCAGCCAGGTCCTTAAGACCAGGAATGGCTACCCTAGGAAACAGGATACTGGACCTGAAAGAGCTTGGCCTGACCCAGTATGGCATTTCTCGTATCCTTATGAACGGAACCTCCCCAAGTTCTCTGACTTGGAAGTAACAGGCCGAGCCTGGCCCTATGGCTAGCTCACACGGAGCAGTGCGGCCTAATGGTTGAGGCAAGTTGCCAGAGGAACAAGGGTTTGAATTCCAATCAAGACCACCAATCTTGGGCCATAAAAACTGGGGTTTCTGGTCCCACAGGTGGTCCTTCTGGCCTTCGTTAAGTGACTTAACCCTCTGCCTCAGGTACCAAAACATAAATTGTGAGCCCTTCAGAGACAAGGGAAATAGAAATACCATAATCGACTGTATGCCACCCTGACCTGTAGGCAATCAATATACTCAAATAAATAACTGACTGGGAATATGTGACCATAGCAAACACTGGCAGTGGAGAGACATCAGAGCTGGTGCTGGTTCCTGGTCTTCCTTTCTCGCTCTCCCAATCCTTCTGTCGGCATTGAGAAAAGGCTGAGAATAGATTGTCCAGTGGGCTGGGGACCTTGTGTCCTGGACATCAGAGAGAAAGAGGGGCTAGGAGCAAAGCCCAAAGAGAAAGGGAAACTGGTGACTGTGACACTGCAGCTCCTCCAGACGGCTCACTCCGCAGCAGATCACACGACTGCATCTCCAACCACATGTAACACCATGAGGACCTCACGCACTTTATTACAATCGACATCCCCCCATTACTGGAGAAATTACCTTAGTCTGATAATACAGTCTGAGCAAAGAAATGCAGTCTCACTCCGCAAAGAGTGCACCCAAAAATCATGCCTAAGCAATTGTGAGCACATACAAAATGCACATCTACATATACGGGTGACCCAGCACCTGTCACCCAAACACAGTGCAGTGAGCATGCTTGAACATAGGCTGAATGCATGGAGCATACACAGAGTATTGACTTCCTCTATGAAACCTTCCAGTGCCCTGGAGCGCTAAGCCCCAGACTGTGCTACCTAGACGTCCTTCTCTTCACCCTCAGCACAGGCCCTTTAACAAGATGGCACGGACGGGTCAGTGCCCCTGCTAAGTGCTTAAAGCCCTGCTCTGACAGCACAGGCTCTAGAAATAGATGAGAATTTCCTGGGAAGGGCATGCTAAGTGGAGCTATGAAACACACAGGCACCCCGCCCCCCCCCCCCGGCCTTCCTGCAGTCAGAGAAATAGCAGTGGGATACACCGACAACCTTGCAAGTAGGGGTCTTAGAGGTTGCTGCCTGTGTGAACCTGATGAATACGATTTTGTATTTTACCACCCACCCCCAGGGAAGGAGGCACTGAATACTATATGTGATTCATGAGCAGCACTGCCATCCGGTGGCCTTTAGTGCACCAGAGCTCAACAAACAATACAGAAGTTAAGAGCTTTAAATCTTGGTCATATAATCTTGATTTGCAGAACACTACAATTGCTTGTTTAGTCACTAACCCCTGAGTGCCCATGAGGTGGCCCTGTGGTTATTTCTTCCCTGACTTGCAGAGAATGATCAATCTGATGATGGCTGCATGCACACGGTCACAGAAAGGCACTATTGAGTGTACCAGCTGCCCTCTGGTGGCCATAGACCGTAACACAGGCACTTCTTGGTTGACAGTATAACTGTCATTATTATTATATATTTCTTTTATATCCTAAGGTTTCCTAAACCTGTCCCTGTGAAACCACAGGCGTTTGGGCCACTTTCACCATAGAATACACAAAAGCACACTTCCAGCCTGTCCCTCCTTCCACCTACAAGTTAGGGCTCTGCTCTTGAAGAACCTAAAAGCTGGCAAGTTGCTTAATATCCCAGAACTTAACAGATGCTCCTCAGACGTGATTAGGAGGGAGAGAACATGTGGCATCAGAGATCAATGCTAAAACTGCTGTCCTATAAAACTAAGAATAAACTTAAAAATAAAGAGGACTGACAACAGCCCCCTTAAGGCTGAGGACCCCCCCCCCTCCCCCAGCCTCAAAAAACCTACAAACAAAAGAAAAACACTAGACCTAAAAATCTAGGTATTCTGCCTGTCGTCTTCCTCACACAGGCAGCTCACTGCAACTCTCGCCATGCGGTCTGTCAGACGGGTGCCTGGGTGAGAATGTTCAGTCTTGGCAAAGGCATATATTAATATGATTTGAAAGGGATTGTGGGAAATGTAGTCCATTCACACCAGACACAGCTGCTCACAATAATTAGTTGTGCTTGAGTGTAAAGCCAATAAGATATTTATTTATGGGGTTATTTCTCCCAACACAGATATGCTTGGTAGCACATAAAACAGGATACTTGCTTTCAGTGTTAAACTTAGAAAAACAAAATCAGGAAAACAACAGTTGAACTTGTCAGGCAATCAAATCAAAAGAATAAAGACCTGGTTGGTAACAAACTGGTCTTTTCTGTAGGCTTTAGCTAATATTTTCTTAGCAGTGCATCAAACAACAAGCAAAACCCACAAAGAAGGGAAAAACTGTTCTTTTCAGGTAAACCTCTTATATCCTCACATATAGACTCAAAAGTGATTCCCTCAGAGCTCACAAGCAATTAGGTAAGGCTCAATTGCTAGCAGTTATCCAGCTGAAACCCCTTAGCTGGCTTACTTTCTACTGCTTGGCTCAAATCCTATTCAGGAGCTTTTCTGAGTAGATTAAAGAACAAGTTTGTATTTCTTTGTGATGGTTGTTGTACTTTGTAACAGTAAATTACCAAAGGAGTTTAGACAGAGAGCAATCCGTGTATTCATAGCCTGCATCTGCAACCCCTCCCCCTTCTTCAACAATCATGGGTTCAATATCATGGATTGGTACTGAGGAATTTCTCAATGGAGCACTTTCAGGAGAATACTTGTTTCCCTGCTGTCTTTCAAGGGTATAGCTAGGGCATAGATCAGTGTTCATACCTGAGCTTCCATTGCTGTTAGAGTTCCTCTCTAAATAGCCTGGCCAGTATGTAGTCCAGTTCTTATGTCCAGCCTTCCAATCCAGATCCCTGGACACTGGATCTCTCTTCACATACCTTCTGGCACGGGTCCTAGGGTCCCTTCCAAGTGCAGCCGTCTCCCTCACAGGTACCGTCTGGAGATTCCTAGCTCTGCAGCACCACTCCTCTGGTTTTCCCCAGTCCAATGGTGTATGCTGGCCTTTTGAATGTCTCCCAGTATACGTACTGCTCTGGACTCCTTTAGACCTCCCAAATGCTTTTCTCTTCTTTCTTCCAAAGGGTTTCTTGCCCTCTCTGTCCATCCGCTCTGGCTTCTGCTTCTGATGATCCTCCAGATGATGAAGCTGTCCAAGATCATGAAGATGTCCAAGCTGAATCTGAGGATCTCCCAGATGAAACTGAGGATGAGGATCTCCAAGCTGATGATTCTCCTCTGTAGAATAAACTCTACCTTTATTTTCTTAGCAGTGCATCAAACAACAAGCAAAACCCACAAAGAAGGGAAAAACTGTTCTTTTCAGGTAAACTAAAAACTTATCTATTCTCCATGCACTACGGCAACATAGATAACCCCTTGATTTACTCAGATAATGGCTAAAATCACCTGCCTGAGTAATTCTAAATCTTACAATTTAACAGAAAAACCACTGAACTAAAAACGCTATGATTAAACCCTAAAGTACCACTACTTGTATCTGTATATAGTTTATCTGTATATAGTTTATTGTACATAGTTTAAAAGCAAGTTTCATGCTGTTATGTATTAGCCTATGCTGTTAACCAATTTATTGTATATTGTTACATAATGTTCGATGTAAAACAAAGCTCTTGCTTTGTGGATTTTGTTTTATTGTAAACCGCAACTGAACTCTGGAAGATGCGGGATATAAATGTTTGTTAAATAAAATAAATAAATAAATAAATTCTGCTTAGATGAGTGCTCCACCCTAGCACAGCGCAGCTGTGCTGAATCAGGCCCTGCCCTTTGAAATGAGTGCTTGGGGATTACCTCATAGCCCTCTTGATTGAACACACGTTTCCCCACTTCAGCTCCTCTAATGGCTGTTGGAAACCTGGTGCATTCTGGGACTGGTAGTCTTTTATGGAAAAATTCTGTTTTATTATTTCTACCAGAACTGACAGGTTGCTTGTTCAGAGTCACTTCACCTTTTCTATAGCTCCTTTCTGAGCTATGATAAGCTTCCTTATCACAGGTCCAAATACCTAGAGAGAAAATGGCCACCCCTTTGCCAACGAATTTTGGCGCCAAGAACAGCCGCTGCAAAAAGGAGGCCTCAGCAGACCGACAGAGCCCAAAGGCCTTACCTGCAGGGCCAAAAGCCACGCAGCCTGCTCCTACCGCCTTGAATTCATCCGATCCTCAAGCTGCGCTGATGTGCCTGGCAGCTACGGCGAGGACTGCTCAGCCAGTTCCACAGAGTAAAATTAAAATCCAGTAGCAATGGAGAGGCTCCGTCTCACACAGCTGTACGGGTCCCGGAGCTCTCTCCCGTACTGTCCAGGGAGAGAGATCCGCACCAGCGAATGCCTGCAGCAAGTGAAAATAACTGACGAGGGAAGGCGAGAGCTGCTACTAATTTAAAGAGCCAGGCTCAAATTTAAAATTACTGTAAATAAGGAATTTTGCTCCTAACAACCAAAGGGAACTAATCCCTGATTGCCAATTAACCAAAGGTAACTGAATTAAAAGTAAAATTAAAGGTAAAAATCAAAAGTAAAATCAGAATAGAATTTGTCACACTAAATGCTCCTTATCTGTTCCCCCAAGTGAGCCCAGAAGCTAGGCTCACTATGTCCTCCTGCTGCATGGAGACTGGACACACTGGGAGCTGATGGGAGAGACCAGAAGGCTATATGAGTGGAGGAGTGGCCTAGTGGTTGGGGCAAGGTACTTCAGGCCGGAAGGTCAGGGGTTCAAATCCCAAAAGAGGACAGCAACCTTGGGCCGGAAGGACTGGGGTTTCTAGTCCCACAGGTGCTCCTCCATAGCC
The DNA here is from genome assembly GCA_033557465.1 of Ichthyophis bannanicus. Classification (NCBI taxonomy): domain Eukaryota; kingdom Metazoa; phylum Chordata; class Amphibia; order Gymnophiona; family Ichthyophiidae; genus Ichthyophis; species Ichthyophis bannanicus. The sequence goes on along the minus strand of CM066031.1, from coordinate 1,116,734,281 downwards.
CATGTTCCCTGTAAAATAGTTATCTCCAAGTTATAATGCCCTGTTCAATGTAATTTCAGTTTGTTCAATGTAAACCGCACTGATGCAGAATAGCGCGGTATATGAGAATGTAAATAAATAAATAAATAAAATAAATAAATATATCCCGTGATGTCATGAGTTTTTGACATGCCCAGTCTCCAAGCTGCAGGAGGAGGTTCACTACCTAGAGGTTGAGGACTAAACTGGAGGAAAGATAAAATATAGGAGAAAAAGAGAAAAAAAAAAGATAGGAACACTTTTCTAGATAGGTAGTGGGTAACCTGACAGTAGAAAGACAACGCTGGAGCAGATGGGATCCTAAGGCGCTCAATGTCCAAGAAAGCCACAAGACCTGGAAAAAGATTGAGATGAGCGACTAATACACCACAGTGACTATTTTTTGAAAAATATAAGCATAGAAAAATGATGAAGGAAAAGACCATATGGCCTATCTAGTCTGTCCTTCCATATCAACAACTACAATAGTCCCCTTTTTTCCTTTGGAGATCCTGTGTTTGTCTCATGCTTTTTGAATTCGGATACTGTCCTCATCTCTACCACCTCCACTGGGAGACTATTCCACGGATCCACCACTCTTTCCGTAAAGAAATATTTTCGCATATCACTCCTGAATCTATTTCTCATCCCATGTCCCCTCTTAGCAGAACCTGCTTTCAATTGAAAGAGGCTCTCCCCCCTGTGCATTTATGCCATGGAGGTATTTAAACGTCTCAATCATATCACCTCTATCCTGCCTTTCCTCTAAGGTGTACATATTAAGATCCTTAAGTCTGTCCTCATATGCTTTATAATGAAGATCACTAACCATTTTAGTAGCCACCCTCTGTACTGACACCATCCTGTTTATATCCTTTTGAAGGTGCGGTCTCCAGAATTGCACAAAATACTCCAAATAAGGTCACACCAAAGACTTATACAGAGGAACTATCGCCTCCTTTCTTCTGCTGGCCATTCCTCTCCCTATACACCCAAGCATCCTTCTAGCTTTTGCTGTCACCTTTTCTACCTGTTTAGCTACTTTAAGATCATCAGAGACAATCACGCCTAGGTCCCATTCTTCTTTAGTGGACAAATGTACTTCACCCCCTATACTATATTGCTCCCTTGGATTGCTGCAGCCCAAATGCATGACCTTGCATTTTTTAACATTAAATCCCAGCTGCCAAATTCTAGATTATTCTTCAAGCTTAGCTAGATACCTCCTCATGTTATCTACACCTTCCTGGGTGTCTACTCTATTGCAGATTTTGGTATCATCTGCAGAGGCAAACCTTACATAACAGCCCTTCCGCCATATCACTAACAAAGATGTTATAAAGAATCGGACCAAGGACAGATCCCTGGGGCACACTACTGGTAACTTCCTTCTCCTCAGAGTGAGCTCCATTTACCTGTACCCTTTGTCGCCTCCCACTCAACCAATTTCTAACCCAAGCAGTACTTTAAGGTCCATCCCTTGGGTGCTCAGTTTGTTTATAAGTCGCCTGTGAGGAACAGTGTCAAAGGCTTTACTGAAATCTAAATACACCACATCTAGGGCTCTCCCTCGGTCCAACTCTCTGGTCACCCAGTCAAAAAAATCAATCAGATTTGTCTGACAAGACCTACCTCTGGTAAATCCATGCTGCCTCAGATCCTGTAATCCGCTGGACTCCAGAAACCTCACTATTTCCTCTTTCAGCACCGTTTCCAATAATTTACTCACCACCAAAGTTAAACTAACCGTCCTGCAGTTTTCAACCACATCCTTACTTCTGCTTTTGTGTAAAGGGACATGAGCCTCTCCAGTCCTTTGGCACCATTCCCGACTCCAACGAGGCATTGAACAGGTCAGTCCGAGTAGCTAGAACATCCACAAGTTCCCTCAGTATTCTAGGGTGTATCCCATCCGGTCCCATCGCTTTGTCTACTTTAAGTTTAATTAGTTTCTCACAAACACAGTCTTCTGAAAATTGTTTAAGATGCCCCTTGCTTCTGTTCCTGTTTGTGGGTGCATTAGTGCACTAGTATATTTTTTGAAACAAAAAGTTTCCATACCTGAAGGGTAATACCCATTCACTTGCAAGGGTACAGATTAAGGACCATGTTAGAACTTTTCTTCTTCTATAAAGAAATTTCAAACCTTTAATGGGTTAACTCACACTTGTCTGTTGTTGAAAGGGTTCATATTGTACCACTGTTGAATAACAAACATTTTAAGAATTGCTCATAGAAAATAATTGACTATATTATCTTATATTATAGTGCAATGTACTAATGTGTTGGTGAAGACTGATTGATGTAGAAACTTAATTTACTTGAAAGTTGTTAAGACTATTATTGTTTACAAAAAATTAATTTGCACTACTTTTTCAAATTAAAATTAGACAATTTTTCAAAAGTTAAGCTTGTTTAAGTGGTTCATTGTGGAAGAGTGCTCATCCCTTGGTAAGTTCCAATATGAATCTGAGGTTCAAGAAGCTGTAAAGTGTATTGTAGAAAAGTTTTTTAAAAAACGTGTTTACTCTGTAGGCTGGCAGTTTGCATTGGTGGCTTACCTGAGGTAACTCAGCTATTCGGGACACCATAACATCATGGTAAAATAGGCAAATGCTCCGTGGAGCCCCCGATTTACACTTGAAATGAGAAAACGTTTGGAGTCACTACTCCTAATGTGACCTGTAACGTAATGGGCAATGAAGCTGCATGCCTATCACTGGGCAGTGGATGTATCCTTGTAAAACTGAGGCAACTATTTAAAACACTAAATATTAGGAGTTTGGAGCAATTTTTGGAGCTTTGTTCTAGCACAAGGTGTATGCTAAAGAGCCTGGGGGGCTCAGGAGGAGCAGAAAGAGGTTGCCCTCAACCTTGTACAGGGGAAAGAAGCTGCCCTAGAACGGCTTGGCCTAACAAAAGCAAGAGACTGGAAGAGGTACAGACCTAAGAGAGGGTCTGGAGGGAACAACTTGTTGAACTTTTGAGTATCGCTCAGGAGGCAAATAGTGCCAACATGGTACATCCCATTTTAGCCCCTGGGCAGTCCAGTCAAGAGTGTAAGAGTGAAAACCCCTTGTGCATCCTTAATATCCAGAATGGAGTGCTTGCGAAGAGATGTTTTAAACCACTTATGGTAGTGCTGTCTTTTGAGAGAGAGAGTAATTTTTCTCTATGCTGTACCTCTCCAATGGCTGTATTGTGAAGAGTAAATGGAAAGGGAATTGGACTGGATTGAATTTGATTTAGCTCACACCTTTCTCAGAAATTCAAGACAAGTTATATTTAGGTACAGTAGGTATTTTTCTGTCCTCAAGAGATCTTACAATATAAGGGGCCCTTTTACTAAAGTGCATTGTGGTTTAGCACCTAACTTGCTAGTAGCGCACAAAACCATGATGTGTTAGACACAACGCCACCACCTTAACATGTTTACGTCGTTAACACGCTGCACTGTGCCTTAATGCATGCCAAAATTAGCAAATTAGCATGGGTGCACTTACCTTCACCTATTGAGTTGGCAGTTATTGCACGTGTGCTACTTGTGAGCCTTGCAGTTAGTATGGGCATGCTGACTACAAGGTGTTTACCAAACCCATGCTCTATCCCTTGCCCGCCTACTTACCATCCCAAAGTGCAACGCACAGTCAGCACGGAAATCAAGCCATGCTGTGTTGACCCTGTGCTAACAATTACCATGTGTTACAATGTACAGTTTTGTGCATGTTGTAACCCACGCTACCTGCATAGCACACTTTATTAAAAGGGTAGCTAAGCTTGTACTTCAGCCAAGGGAGGGCTGAGTGACTTGCCCAAGATCACAAGGAGCAGCAGTGAGATTTGAACCTGATTTCCCTTGTTCTCAGCCCACTGCTCTAACCATTAAGCTACTCCTCCACTCCAATTTGAGATTTTCTGATAAAAATTCAGGAGCACTGGCACTAAAGTACTTGTTTGAAGGGCTGGAGAAGGAATTGTGAATTTGGGAATATGTTCTCTCTCAGTATCTTGTAGGAGATCTTGAGAAGTCTGAGATCTAGGACGCCTTTATCCAGGACCCCAAAGACAAGCAGCAGAGGGGGACGTCCACCCAGGACCTCAGAAGAGGAACTCCGGAGATCAAACCAAGAGATTTGATCTGAAACTAAAAGTGAGACAGAAAGGAGTTAGGATTTGTTTACATTATCTTTCTATTTTTACTTTTTTTCTTTTGCTACCTTATTAATACTTGATTTGGGGAATTTCATTCAAGAAAGGTGTTTTACTAAAATAATCCCTGGAGAGGACTGAAGTTCTTTTGGAATTGTTTATTGTATGTTGGGATTTTCCTGTTGCCAACCATGAGAACCTTGCCTCTACTTTTCTATCAAAATTCTTTATTTTGCTTTTGTACCTATCTTTTTGTGTATCCTGTGGGGCTAACCCTCAGCCCACCGAGAGGTCACATGTTTGGATAGAACATGGTGGATTTTTTGTGGAGACTGTAGAGAAAGGACTCACACTTTTTGGTTGTGCCGTGGACATGTGTAAAGTGAAGTGAGGAGCTGCAAAAATGTTTCCAAAGTTGTAGGTAGAGGGGAATAGGGGAGGAGAAGAGCGTCAATAAGTTTTGTTTTAGGCAACAATGGTACATGCAAGTAGCAATGTCAGACAAACAGATTTGAAGCTGGACTCTTGGTAAGAGTTCTGAAAGAGGAAGGTAGATAAACTGGCTAAATCTAAATTAACTAGCATTAACTAATGAGTCTGAGACTCTTCGAAGAGCTGTTATAAATTAGATCTGGTTTCATTGGACCTTTAAGAAATCAACTAAGCGATGTGTCCATCTCCAACTCCCAAGCAGATACTGGGCATGTCCCCTCTGGAAGCTGCTAAAAATAGGAGCGCTGACTCCACTTGGTCCTCAAAAATGACACTCAACTATCTGGGTGGACAGGGGAAGAATTCCAAGGAAATATTGCTTGCCCAAACTTCATGGGATACACTAATCATCACAAGTTGGTGATGGACTATAAGGGATTTTGCTTCCCCTAGGATTTTGGGACACAATGCTCAAGACTAAGCTCACAGACAAGAGTCAAATATGAACCATCTGTGTGGTGAAAACAAAACTAGGCACAGTTTAAGATCTAAGTTGAATGAAAATTGTGATCACCCATTACCTCGACTGGAGGGACCCACTGTTGAGGGAAGCTGTGAACTCTTGCAAAAGGACTGGATGGGTGATGACTGTGACAAGGTCTTTTGTAATAAAGCCAAAATGTTGGGGATAGTCCTGTGGCTCAGATCACAGAACTCTAGTTAGGTTTGAGTCTCCTGTTCAATGGGATTTGGAATGGTTTGGCTGGTTACCACTATGGTAAGTATCAGTTGTAGAAGCCAGTCGGAGGGGAGTGTATGTGTGGGGGGAGAAGGGGTTGTTAATAAAAAGGAAAAAAATAAACAGTGTGCATCTTTTTGAGTACTTTTCTAAAAGCACTCTTAGGTTACCTAGTTTAGTAGGCATCTCTCATTGTATTTTCACATATGAAAATTTGCTGCTTTTGAAAAGTTTCTAACAATCTCCTTTCTTGCCACGCACTTCACAAAGTGCTTAGTTTCATGATGCTCATAGCCTCTTGATACCAAAGACAAGCGTTTATTTCACTGCTATTACCTAATCCTTTGCAAACCCTTAGGGTAGAAATTCTCAAACTATGTGAGGTAAGGTGTGGAAGAAGATGGACAATGAGAAGCCCCTGAGAGGTCAGTTCATATATTTCTATACTAGGGTTTGAGAAGTGAAAATGGTGGTGATGGCAGGCAGGGAGTTTGGTGACTCTAAGTCTTGTTCTGGATGGTCTTACTATCAAAATGTTTGAGAACAATTAGGGTTGGACTTACTATTCTCACACCCACCAAGCCTCCAAGCAGGGAGGTCTGCCAGAACTTCACACGCATCACGGGCTGGCTCTACTTTGCAGCACACCACCTTCTGACCATCCCACACAAGTCAGCACTTATATGCGATGGAGGTTGGGATCCCTAGGTTAGTGCCTACTTTGCCTACTTAGAAATTTGGGTGTGAGAACCACCCTCCTAGAGATCATCTGAAACAGCTTTACCTCCACCCAGCCATCTGGCATTCGTGACTATTAAGTTTTATTTCCAACTACCTGCCAAATGTGGATAGATTCATCTAATTGCATGTACTCTGCAAGTAATCAGCTCTGTAACTCTGCCTAGAATTCTTGATCCTAATTATTCAATCAGACCTTGCTGCAGCAGATTTTCAAGTTCAGATAAAGGTACCATGTGTTCATAAAGGGCTCTCCTAACAGCTGTTTTCCGGTTGTAAATGCATACTTTTCCAAATACCTACACCCTTGTGGATCTTAAGTCCTTTAATGCCTTGAAACAAATCTTTGAAACAGTGTCTCCTCCAGCTGCCTGAAAGCTAACCAATTCATGAATCTCATACATACCTCTGTGCTGCAAAACTCTTCCTGTCATCTGCTGCTTTTTGTAAATTTGACAGTGTATGTGGCAGACCTCTTTGAGACGTCAGAAGTGATGTGTGCCTATTTGGCTACAAAGAGGGGAAGCAATGGAGGAAGTGACAACTTAGGATTTTCTTAGAAAATTATAATTATTTTAGACAGTGAGGAGCAGGACAATGACAACAATGGCGACGCAGTTAACCCAAGTGGTTGGGATATCAGGTCCAGTAATGAGACCAAGAAGAGAGCTAAGAAGCCAACCCCTAGGAGCGAAGCTTATGATTGTCATGGTATATGTAAAACTAACCCATCTGGAGAAATTGCCCCTGCAGGAAAATAAACATTTCCTCTTACTGCCAGAGACTGTCCAGCTCTAACACTCTGGGGTCCCTTGTCAAGCAACGTGCAGCTTGTGTAATAGCATTTGCAATACAAGTTTATTTTATTTCAAAACACTTCTTTCCTGAAGAGTATCCATCCAAAGTCGTATACAGAAGTTAAAAACTGAGAAAAATAAACTAACAAATTACAATGAATTACATCCTGATCCAAAAGAGGCCTGGACCGCCCTGCATAAAAGAAACATTAACGGTATCCGCTAAGAAAACCTCCAAATTAAAAAAAAACAACAAACACCAGTGCCCCACTGAGCCCGTACTTGTATCATAATTGAAGGGAAACCAGTAAAACACAGAGGGCCCAAAAGTTCCTTTCTATTATCATACAGCAAATCGATTACTATCACTCCCAACAATTCACTGCTAGGAATGGGAAGACCTTGAGCTTTATCTTAAAAACCAACAAACTAGACTCCTAGGGAATCTCCAGAACTAGACTATTTCACAGCTGGGGTACCATGAAAGAAAAGGTCCCGGCACATAAATGTGACCATCTAAGAGGCCTTCAATGAGGAAACCTGCAGAAAAGAACCTTGGCTAAACCACAGTCCTAAAGGTAAACAGGTTTCAATTAGAAATAACTTTGCATCCCAACCTAATGCAGCACTTGAAGAAAGTGTATTGTTGTCAAAATCTGACCTAAAAATAATGATTCATGCAACACCTTTCCTTCCCACAAGAGCAGTCAATATCTGGTAAAACATCAGCAAACCAACCACTACACCGGGAAGGCACTTCAACAGTCTTGCAAGTTACAAGATAGTGTGTGAGACTTCTACCTCAGCCTTGGTTGAGGGCTGCTTGAGACTGTGCACGAGAACAAACTTTTAATGTACTGCTAAGAAAAGAGTACTATCTGGCCAGGCTTCTATATTCAGAGTAGCTATGTACTATGCACACTGTTCATTAACCAGGGCCTGTCTTTATTAAGAGAATATTTAGCATGTACATGCATCCTGTAAATTATTTCAAGTATATCTGATTACTTATTTTGTTTTGTTGTAAATCCCAGTGGGTAGTCATCTGATGTACCAGAAAGATGTATATAAACTCCAGATTAGATTTGATTTATTATCTCCACTGGCTAGCAAATAGTCCTGAGAGCATAAGTTATATGACTCAAAAATGGAGAAAAGTCTCTATATTTATGAATATATTTAGGGTATAGATCAACTATGTCATCTTAATCACTGAAAGATCCAGAGATCTGGAACAAACAGATCCCATGGACAGGGTATAATCACGAACTGGAATGCTACAAGATACTCAAAGATCCATGTTGAATGATGCTGAGAACTCAAGAAAAGGTGGAAAGAATATACAGAGTAATTATGCCATAAAGATCAAGTGGACTAACAGCTGTTTCAACCTGCACCTTATGATCAGGAACCACTGGTGATAAAAGAAGAAGTCGAAGCAGCAATGAAATCCTTATCAAAGAACAAAGCACCAGGCACTGATGGCATTCCCACTGAAGTATTACAACAATCAAATGCAGCTGTTAGCATACTTACAAGGCTCTGCCAGGAAATTTGGAAGACAACATCATGGCCAACTGACTGGAAAAGATCTGTGTTTATACCAATAAAAAGAAACGTGATCAGACTGACTGTGGAAATTATCGCACAATCGCTCTGATCCCACATGCCAGCAAGATTCTACTCAAGATTATTCAGCAGAGACTGCAACCATACCTGGAACGAGAACTGCCTGAAGTGCAAGCAGGGTTCAGGAAAGGACAAGGAATGAGACACATCATCGCAGATATGAGATGGACCCTTGAAAAGACAAAAGAATACCAAAAGGATGTCTATATGTGTTTTGACTACAGCAAGGCTTTTGACTGTGTAAACCATGAGAAACTCTAGGCCATATTAAGAAGCATGGGTATACCAGAACACCTGATCATTCTCTTGCACAACCTTTAAAGTGATCAAGAAGCAACAGTTCAAATGGAACAAGGAGAAACAATGTTTTAAAATAAGCAAAGGTGTTTGATAAGGCTGCATGCTTTCCCCCTACCTGTTTAATTTATATGCAGAACAAATCATCAGAGAAGCAGGACTGTATGAAGACAATCGAATGTGAAGACTGGTGGAAGACTCATCAACATCCTTCGCTATGCTGATGATAGCGCATTACTAGCACAGTGAGGACGATCTGAAGCATTTCGCTTCTCAGAATCAAGGAACATAGTCTTAAAATGGGCCTGCACCTTAAAGTAAAGACAAAGATCCTGACAACTGGCAAAATCAATAAGTTCATTGTTGATGGAGAAGAAAGTGAAACCTACTTGGATCAACAATCAATAATGAAACCCGATGACTCACTGCTCTTGGCAGAATGGCTATGAAGGACCTAGACAAGATTCTCAAGAGCAGAGATGTCTCTCTCCATACAAAGATTCAAATTGTCCAAGCCATGGTATTTTCTATAACATATGGATGTGAAAGTTGGACAGTGAAAAAGATAGACAGGAAGAAAATCGATGCCTTTGAATTATGATGCTGGCGATGAATACTGTGTACTGTATACCATGACTGCTCGAAGAACAAACCTGTCAGTACCTACGCTTTTTTTTAGAAGCTCAGACAAAGCCTCGACTCCATACTTTGAACAAATCATGTGAAGAGAGATTGCTACAGAAAGACATTATGCTTGACAAGGTTGAAGGTCAATGAAAAAGAGGAAGACCAGCAATGAGATGGATCAATACAACAGCAGCATCTATGGGTGCCAATTTATCAACAATGAGCCACCTGACTGAAGACCAAACATCGTTTATGTCAACTATCCAGAGGGTCACCATGAGTCAACAAAGACTCGATGGCACTTAACAACAAAGCATGCCAGCAGATAATCATGACTATATATTTAGCTCATACCTTTCCAGTAGTAGTTCAAGGCAAATTAGTTATATTCACATAGAGCAGGTATTTCCCTGTCCAAAGGGGGCTTACAATCCAGTGGGCAAAAAGCCCAATGCGCCCTTCGCATGAAGATAATGCAACTTATAAGCACAAGTTCTGACAGGCCAAATATAGAAGAGACGGATGCACTCATAAACAGCAAAGGAAAAGCAAGTGCACACAGTAACGCCAAATGTATTTAACCCTGGGAGTACTGATGGGGTCAAAAGTGACCCCATTGCAAGTTTCACAACGCGTATCTCGGAAACTAGTTGTTCAAGAATGCAATCTTTTTTTATGACTTTTCACATGTCAATATTCTCTTTATATTGCGCCATGAGAGGAATAATTTTCATCCGCTAGGCGACGCTAGTGATGAATTGCAGCACAGAGTACCAGTGGGGTCATTTTTGACCCCGGTTGCTTACGTCCGGTTGGATCGTGATACAATTTGCAGTTTTGTGAATTTTTTGATCTGACAAAGGTATTTATCATTAATTATGTATCATTTATTTTTTGTACTCTTATGAAAATTACACATTTTCTATAATTGATATCATACGTTCTCTCATTATTTCCAATGAAATCTAAAGGCTTTCAGCTCGTTCATCTCGATTATTGTACACCTATAGTAAAACTGCTTTGTGTTTTATTCAACTTTATCTTTGTTTATTATAGGTTATTGTTTATGATGTCAAAACGAAAGTATTCAGCTGCCCAAGTAAGAGAAATATTGCAACGAGATGCTGACAGTGACGGCTCTGAGTCGTCTGATGATGCAGCATATTCAGCAAGCGAGAAGCATATCAGCCAAGTTCGAGCGATAAATCTGATAACAGTCATGATTCAGATGGCAACAGCAGTTGGTTGCCAAGTGAATGTGAGACTGATGTTGAGCCGGTAACATCGCCTGCAGCAAAGAGTCAAGTTAGAGGCCGAGGCAAAGGTTGAAGCTGTGCTGGACGAGGAAGAAGGTAGGAGTCCTCGATGTCAGTATCATCTGTGAGGAATTTTAGTTGTGGTCGTAGAGGAGCTAAGAGGTTATCAACTATAAGCACAAATGTTGCCATTGAAGCCTATGTATCTAAGGATGCCACATCATGGAACAGGAAACCTATAAAGCAAGCTGCTGGAAGATACACCAGAGCTAATGTCATGCCTGTACAACAAGGTCCTACAAGGTATGCTGTACGAAATGTTGATGGCCCTCTCGCAGCATTCCACTTGTTCATGAGAAAGAACTTATTGAATGAAATCATGATGTGGACGAGCAAACAAGGAAGACACATTTATGACGACACCTGGAAAGATTTCACAGACGGAGAATTTCAACGTTTTCTTGGACTTCTGATCCTCTCAGGCATGTACAAGTCACGAAATGAATCCATAGTTCAGTTGTGGAATCTTGAAGATGGTCGTTCTGTTTTCGGCAAAAATATGGCCCATAACCGTTTTCAGCAAATTTCTTGTGCTCTCAGATTTGATGATGCAACCAACAGACGTGAACAACGAGGCGTGGATAAGCTTGCTCCAATCAGACATGTTTTTGATACCTAGGAAGCAACTCTAAGTGACGCCTTTGTTCCTGGTGAAAATGTTACCGTGGATGAGCAACTGCTTACATTTCGTGGCCGTGTTTCGTTCAGACAATATATTCCCAGCAAACCTGGGAAAAATGGCATAAAGCTATGGATGTTGTGTGACAGTGCAACGTCTCATGTTCTGCATCTTCAAGTATATACAGGAAGGGAACTCGGACAAAACAGGGAATAGAATCAGCGTGAAAGGGTTGTGCTGCAACTCACTGAAGGATTGACGCGATCTGGCAGAAATGTTACTGTTGACAATTTCTTCTGCAGTTTATCCCTGTCACGGAAATTGCTAGAAAAACAAATAACACTTTTGGGGACAATTCGAAAGAAAAGAAAAGAATTACCTCCAGAATTTGTAACAGCAAAGGGCCGAAAGGTATTCACTTCACTGTTTGCCTTTCGTGATGATGCCACTCTGGTTTCCTATTGCCCGAAGAAAGGAAAAGTTGTTGTTCTTCTGAGCAGTTTGCATGATCAAGAAGAAGTAGATAACACACGTCCAGACAAAAAAAACACACATGATCTTGGACTATAATTCTAGTAAAGGTGGAGTAGATACGGCAGATCAAATGTTGCGCACGTATACCACAAAACGAATGACAAGACGCTGGCCAGTGACAATCTTCTACAACATGTTGGACATCAGTGCTTTGAACGCCTTCATTGTTTGAATGTCGACTAAATCCAGAATGGCAGACCAAGTCAAAGCACAGATGTCATCTATTCCTCTTGGAATTAGGAAAGCAGCTGCTTCAGAGTAATTGCAGCGAGACTTCTTCCAGCATTGAAGAAGCCACTGATGCTGTTTGCAATGTTGGGATCCCAAAGAAAAGGGCAAGGTGTCACTGCTGTTCCAGAGAAAAAGACAAGAAAGCAACATAGTTTGCACCTCCTGCACGCGCAATGTTTGCAAAGAACATTCAGAAATTGTCTGTGTCTCATGCAAATGACTGTAGTACTTTACTGTGTTCATCAAGTGCATACAAAAACTACTTTCATGGCAACTCTTCATGTAATTTTATGATAAAGCATTAAATTTCAAAACATTTAACCTTCATATAATAAATAATTAATTTGGAATAATATTTTGTCTGTTCAGTTTAAAATTTTCATGGTTATTAAAATTCGTGGGGTCATTTATGACCCCAACGATATTCAGTGTGTGCAAAAAATCTCTGTAATTCCAGGGTTAAATTATAGGCAAATGAGCTATGTGTGTTAAAATGGCATGCTAATATTGTCTGTGCCCGATGCAGAGAAACAGGTAGAGAATTGCATAACCAGCTGAAGCGCCAGTTCTCTACGCCTGGGTCTGAGGTGTTAAACTTCCCCTCAGATGATCCAGGCATCGGGGAAAGACCCCAATGCCATCAAAATACTGTCAGCAGGCCAGTGCTCCTGACAGAAAGCAAATCCCTGGTGGCTCAGCAGCCCCGAACCCCCCTCCCTTTTCCTGGTACCTTTACAAAGTAGCAGGAGTGTTGCCTATGTGCTCCCACTCCCGCACTATCTTAAAAAATGGCAGCATCTGGCCTCGCACAGTGCATCCTGGGATGCACCAAGCAGGGTCAGATTGCCATATAAGGTAAAAAAAAGAGAAATGCCTTATATGGCAGTCTGACTCCACCCAGTACATCCCAGGATGTGCCATGCGGGGCCAGGTGCCACCATTTTCAAGATGGTGGCACGGGCGCATGAGCACATGGCAATGCTCCTGCTCCTTTGTAAAGGTACCAGGAGGGGGTAAGGTGTTCTGGGCCGCTAGGACACCAGGGGTTTTCGTAATTGGGTAGGTGGGGCGGGGGAGGTTGGGGCCACTGGCCACTAGGGTTATTTTTAGTTGGGCGGGTGTGAAGGGGGGGGGGGGGGAATGGGGCTCCTAGGCCACAAAGGATTTGCTGTCGAGGACTTTCCCCAATGCCTGGATCTTCTGAGGGGAAGTTTGACACTTCACCTTATCCAGGAATTGGTGAAAGTCCTTGACGCTATCAAAATAGCATTGGGGTGCATATGCAAATTAGACAAGTGGTGCCTGTTTCTCTGGGAGAGCATGCCAAACTTGTGCAGACTTCTGTGCGCATGTGTTTGGTTTGCTCTCCCAGTTTAACGTTTGGTCGATAATTTGCGTATGTGCCCCTTTCTGTGCGCTGCATAGAGGCGTACAGAGTTGATAGTGTGTGACTTTAGAGCCGGCTTTCTGCCTCAGCCTCTAGGTTTGTACCTCAAAGGAGGATAAGTGACTTGCCCAAGGCCACAAGGAATGCCAGTGGGATTTGACCCAGGCCTCCCTGGTTCCAACCCAATACCTCTAACCACTAGGTCAGTGCTTCTCAACCAGTGTGCCTTGGTAGTAACAGGAAGAGGTATGGTTAGGCAGGACTGGCACGTCCATTAGGTGACTAGATGGTTGTCTATAGAAAATTCCAGGGGTGGCAAAAGGCAGAGGACAGGTACTTAAATCCTCTCTCCCCCTTGCATGGATCCTACCCTTCCAGAAGCCCTATCCCAGTGCTCAACCTAATGGCTCAGCACTTACTACCAGTAGGAAGAAAAGCACTTAAGCATTTCTCCCTCTTCTGCGCAGTGCCAGTCTCACAATATGAGCCACAAGATCCCATAACATTGTGGCTCATTCTGAGAGACTGTCCCTGTGTGACAGAAAGAAGCTAGTCTAGTATTAAGTGCCCTTCTTCCTGACAGACACAGGGGCAGAACAGCCAGAGGTACCAAGTTAGGGACTCCAAGGGAGACAGGTCAAGCCAGCAGGTTTGTGGGGCTGCAGCTGTGTGTAGGGGGGGGGGGGGGAAGGACTAGAGCCGGGGGGAAAGCAGAAGATCAAAAGCTGTCTAGAGAGCCAAATACAGTTGTAGTCAACATTATTGGCACCACTGCAGTTCAACCACTTAATGTCCAATATCTCCTAACAAAAAAAAGTGGCCGTGAAATGGCTTTGGACTATATATGCATACATATTTGACACATAACAGAGTCAAATAAATACTAATTAAAAATGGAAATAGTAGGAAAACTGACATTGCCAGGACATGATTATTGGTATTCTTATAAACAATTCAAATCAGTTTGAACAGAAGAACCACATTCCCACTGCAGTAAAATTAGACGCACCTGTTATCAAGTGTCAGTACTTACATGACTTGAATCAATCAATGAATGATGGCGTGAATGTTTAAAATGGCCACATTCATTCCCAGTTCCATTTTCACAATGGAACTCTTCAATGTCTTTTTGGCCTCTCTAGCCTAGTGGTTAGAGCAACTGCCTAGTACTCAGAAGATTAAAGGTTTGATTACCACTGGCACTCCTTGTGATCTTGGGCAAGTCATTTTGCCCTCCACTGCCTTGGAAGAAAAGGCCTGGCAATCTTGGTGATACATTGCCAAGAAAACCCAGAGGCAGCTGGGTCACCAGGAGTCAGCACTGACTTGACAGCACTAAAAAAACACAAAAAGCGCCCTTCTTATACAACAATCCGGTATCTCTGCGTATTATGCAAACGATATTATTCTCCTTCACCATACTAGTTCTTCCACCCCTGACATAGCACCCCCTTAATGTCTGTTTATCTTAGATCCATGACTGGATGTCCTCTAACTTTCTCCATCTTAACCCCTAAAAGTCTACAGCAACTTGGGTCACCTTTAGGACTCCCCCCACCCCCTCTGGCTTCTTCATTTGCTTCTACTGTTATTCCTGTGGTTTCATCTTTTAGGAATCTTGGTGTTAACTCTTGACTCTTCCCTCTCATTCTCCGAGCATTCTCGACAGTCGCTCATCGCGCTTTCTCCCACCTCTGACAGATGTGTGTGGTTCGGCCCTTTCTCACTTCTCCCTCCCTAACCAATCTCCTTCTTACCTTCGTTACCTCAAGGATTGACTATTCCAATATCACCCTTGCTGGTCCTTCCACAATGCCAACTCCATAGACTCCAGCTTCTGCAAAATACAGCGGCCCACATTCTCATCTCCTTCTCCCATTATGATCATGTTGCCCCTCTCTGCTGGCTGTCAGTATGCTTCAGGATTAAGTTTAAAAAACTCATCTTTGTACACTGAATCATCTATTCCTCCACACCTCAATATCTTGCAGACCTTCTTCACCATCACACTCCTCACCGTCTTCTGCGTTCCATTCATAACTATTGTTTAGTACTCCCTTCCTCCACTCAGACGCACCTTTTTCTTCCTTGCCCCTTCCCTTTGGAACTCCCTCCTACTCAGTCTCTGCTCTGAACCCTCTTTCACCTGGTTCAGTGTACGCCTGAAAACAAATCTGTTTCATCTAGCTTTCAATCTCCTGCACACCTCCTCCTGAGTGCCTTCTGTAACTTTCACTTTCTCTTTGATCCTCTAAATCTCTCCCTCCCACTGTCCTATCTGATATTGGCGCTTTCTTTCTGTTATTAAGCAGTCATTCTGTTTATATTGTACATCGCTTTTATGTTCTGACCTAGGCGGTATATCAAGTAATTGAATAAAGATAAAGCTACCTGAGACCATCAGAAAAGCCACCATCAACAAACATCAAACGTCAAAGGGGTACAAGGCCTTCTCCAAACCCTTAGGATTCCTGTGTCTACAGAAAGTTGTCTGCTCATGGAACTGTCAAGAACCTCCCAGGAGACAGTGGGAAGAGGAAAATTAATCCAAGAAATCTTCAAAGGTTAGTGTGAACTGTTGGAAAAACACCACATATAACATCCAAAGAGCTTAAGGCTGACCTGGAGCAATCTGGAATGATAGCTACAACCGCATCATATGCCATGTATTAAACAAAGAAGGACTTCATGGGCGAAGGCCAAAGAGAACTCCACTGCGCATGTGTATCTGTAGTGTGTGTGATGTGAGGGGGTAGTTTGAGGGGACTGGGTAGTTTGGAAGATGGTGGGGTAGTTGCAGGGGGGGGGGTTGTTTTTCATCACAGGGGGGGTTGTTTTTCATCACAGGGGCAGTTTGGGGGCTGGAATTGGTGGAGTAGAGTTGTGGAAGTAGTTTTGGGGACTGGAACAGTTTGGCGGGTAGTGGTGCAGTTGTGGGGGGCTATAGCTTTGGGGAGTGGTGGGTCGATGCAAGGGTAGTTTTAGGGGGTTGCAGGGATAGTTTGAGTAGTGGCAGTTCTGCAGGTGGTGAGGCAGCTGCGGGGGGGGGGAAGTTTGGGGGTGGTGGGATAGCTAGCATGAAAATGGGCTTTCTACTCATCTTTATAGGATGTATCTGTAGCCTTTGACACTGTATCCTACAGTATCCTCCTGCGAAGACTCAGTGGGATCGACCTAAAGAACACAACTCTCAAGTGGTTTAACTCATACCTCTCTAACAGGCAACAAGTCAGAGCTGGCACTGTCACCTCATCCACCTTCCCTTCCACACAAGGAGTACCACAAGGTTTGTCGCTATGTGCCTTGATCTTCAACCTTTACATACACCTCCCATCTGTGATGTCTCAAGAAACATAACATCCTATATGCCATGTATGCTGATGACATCATGATTTACATTACGATCAACTTGGAGAAGCCAGACTACGCTACAATAGTTACTTGTCTACAAGAAATGACAAGCTGGCTCTCCCAAAACAACCTGCACATCAACTCATTATCACAGGCAACACTAACTTTACTCCTCCCCAATCAGCCTACCTAATTGTTCTATACCCATAAGGAAAGAGGTAAACAATCTTGGAATCACCTTGGACAGCAACCAACTTCCAATCACACATCAACAGGACCACCAGAAATGCTTACTACAAAATGGCCATAATTTGAAGACTCAAACCTCTCCTCAGCCATGATCACTTCCGGACAGTCTGCCAAGCCGTCATAACACCCATATTGGACTACTGCAACTCCATCTACCTCGGACTATCCAAGCAAACCATCCGACTTCTGCAGATGGCATAAAACATCGCTGCTCGTATCATTTTGTGTCTCTTTCTCTGTTTCATGGCCAACCTCAGGTAAGGATGAATTCGTCAGGCCCCAATCCCCTTCCTCCCTACACCACCATATTACCCCTTCTACATTAAGAGCCTTTCTGCCTGCCTCTTCTTTATTCCCCCCTGATTTTGCTTCACGTTCCCTGGACTCGCAGGCTTTACTTTGGAATTCTACCCTCACTGCTGCCTTGGATGAGTTGGCACCTCTCCAATCTTCTTCTAGGCCTTCACATACAGTACGTTCCCCTTGGTTTCATCCAGGCCTACGTTTACAACGTACCCAACTTCGTCAGGCTGAGCGCCACTAGTCAAAGCACCCTTCCTCCCACTACGACTCGATTTAAACCACTCTTCAGAATACCGTTCTGCAGTCTTAGCCGCCAAACCTTCCTTTTATACCTCTGAGATTTCAGAGGCTGCCAAGTTCCTCAAAGCAGCTATTTAAAATTCTACGAAATCTTTCTTCTACCACCTCAGCCCCCAATTTGCAGGTCTCAATGCCTGCACCTTCAACTCTAGCCTCATTTTTCGTTGAGAAAATTCAAAACTTATGCGCGACATTTCCTAACCCTCCGCCATCACCACTATCGCCCCCCGGCTCCTCTCTTAGGTTCACTAACCCTCTCTATGAAACTGGTCATTTCTGGTTCTACTGCTCAATCTACCCCCCCCCCCCAACTGTGCATTAGGCCATACTTGGTCGTCCTTTTACACCATTACCTCCTCTGATCTGCTGGAGGACTTTGGGAAGTCAAGGAAGATTACCTGTCAGTTAGATCCTATTCCCTCACATTGGTTGGCTGAGCCATTTCTACAATTGATCCCTATCATTGTCTCTATTCTGAACACTAGCCTCTCATCCGGATATTTTCCCTCTTCCTGGAAGTCTGCTATTGTCCATCCACTTTTGAAACAACCCTCACTGGATCCCTCTGTGTTATCCCATTGGCGTCCCGTCTCAAATATCCCCTTTCTAGCCAAGTTACTAGAACATTTTGTCTTTGCTCAGTTAGCCTCTCATGTGGAGACTACCAATGTCCTTTACCCCCGGCAAGCAGGGTTTCGACCTGGGCACAGTACAGATACTGTTCTCCTGGCTCTTTTAAATGAGGTGCATGTTGCTCATGACAGGGGCGATGATATACTCATAGTGTCACTTGATTTATCCTCTGCATTTGATTTAATGGACCACCAAACACTTCTGTCTTGTCTTTATATTGCTTATGTTTATGTTTATTATTTGATAAAAACCGCCTTTCTACAAAACCAAGGCAGTGTACAATTTAAAATTCAATAAAAGGTGGTTAAAAACCAGTGGAAAAGAAAAATGTACAATATATTATAGGACAGAGTGAAAGGGAAAGCAGACAGACGGAACATGAGAAGAAGAAGAAGACCTAAGAACAGACAAAAGGAGGGGGAAAAGTAGAAGTCACACAAAAGGAGAGGGAACATCAAAAGCTAGAGAATAGATGAGTTTTCAAGTCTCGTTTGAAAGCAGAGTGTTGGGGTTCTAAATGGAGGGAAGAGGGAAGGGAATTCCAAAGGGCGGGTCCAGCAAAGAAGAAAGCGGTAGAACGTGTAGACTGAAGGTGAGCTCGGGAAGGGGAGGGGAGGGTAAGGCGATTAAGATGAAATGAGCGGGGAGTGTGTCTAGGGGAGTGGAAAAAGAGGAGGTCCGTGAGATACTGTGGAGTGCTGTCGTGAAAGGCTTTGTGAACCAGGGTGAGTAATTTAAACATAGCACGGAAAGATACCGGTAACCAGTGGAGGTGGAATAAAATGGGGGTTATATGATCGCGAAGGGAGGAGTGAGTGACAAGGCGTGCGGCAGTGTTCTGAATGCGTTGAAGACGGGATAGACGATTCTTAGGCAGACCGGTGAAAAGAGAATTGGCAAAATCTACACGGGATATGACTAAAGAGAGTACTAGAGTAGAAAGAGCAGAAGGGGAAAGAAAAGGGCGAATCTGACGAAGAAAGAAAAAAGAGGTTTTAGTAACCTGAGAGATATGGGAGTGAAAAGATAAGTCTGAATCAAAGTGCACCCCCAGGTACCGAAAAGTGGAAACCAAGGGTACAGGAGTGCCAGAAAAAGAGGGAGCTAGTGATGGAGGAGGACTACCATGCGAGAACCAGATAGCCAGTCTTAGTGAGATTCAAGTGAAGACAGTTAAGGGTCAGCCAGTCTGCCACAGCTGCAAGGCAGGCGTTAAAGAGGTGAGAGGTCTGGACAAGAGGGAGAAGTATGATAGAGGAGGAGAATATAGTCGGCATAGAAAAATGTAGAGATACCGAATTGTTGGATCAGGGAGGCAAGAGGGGCCAAGAAGAGGTTAAAGAGAAGAGGCTGGGCTGCGGGGCAAGGTGCTGCACTGGTTAAAGAGAAGAGGCTGGGCTGCGGGGCAAGGTGCTGCACTGGTTAAAGAGAAGAGGCTGGGCTGCGGGGCAAGGTGCTGCACTGGTTTTGGTCCTTCCTTACCGCTTGTTCTTTTGTCGTTCATTCTAATAACCAGTTTTCCTCCCCACTTCCTTTACCATGTGGGGTGCCCCAGGGTTCGGTCCTCTCTGTTACCGTTCAACATCTTTCTTTCCCCTCTTCCACTTCTCATTCAGCAGTATCCAGTTTCGACCTACATTTATGCGGATGACATTGTCCTCCTGTTTCACACGTCCCCAGTATCCGTAGACATCTCACCATTCAATAACTGTCTTGCCCAGATTGCCTCTTGGCTTTCTGCTAACTACCTTCATTTAAACTAGGCTAAATCCACAGCCATGTGGATCTCTTAGTACTCCGTGTCCAACCATTGCTCCTCACTTAAATTCTGCCCCTATCTCTCACCTCCTCACTTCGCTATTTCTATGTGTAACCTTGGATTCCACGCTCTCTTTCCATAACCATATATCTATTCTCACTCGTCACTCTTACTTTGCTGTACGTCAAATCAGAGCTGTTCGGTCTCTCCTTCCTTTTGACTCACTCGTCACACTAGTTTTGGCTCTGGTCACCAGTAGGTTAGACTACTGTAATGTAGCTCTTGCTAACCTACCAGCCTATCAGCTTCAACATTTACAGTTGCAGAATACAGCAGCTCGTATCATCTTTCATGCTCGACGGTCGGATCATATTACTCCTCTTCTTCTTCACCTCCACTGGTTGCCTCTCCGTTTTAGATATCAATATAAGATTTTGATTCTGACACATCGGGTAATTCATACAACAAATCCTCTCTACTTGGCTGATCTCATCTCTCTCCATACCCCATATCGTCAACTTCGTTCATTACATGCCAACAGACTATCACTACCTCCCCTCTCTAGAGCCCACTTGGAGCAGACTCGGCGGGCTGCCTTTTTCTTCCTCGGTCCCTCACGTTGGAATGCCCTACCAGCTTCACTCTGTTTGGAACCCTCACATCCAGAGTTTAAGAGCATATTAAACACACATTTATTTCAGCAGGCTTTTAACCTCCTCCCAAATGATACCCTTTTGTGATGCCCTTCCATGTTAGTTTTTTGTTGTTAGCTTTGCTGTTGCTTTACTACTCTTTCTTCTTTCCTATATTTTATGGCGTTCTTTTCATTTTTTTCTTTAGCGTAGACTTATTTTTCTTTTGTAAACCGCTCTAATGTCCTGACAGTGGGCGGTATATAAAGTATTGAAATAAAGATAAAGATTCTAAGCTCCACTAGTTATGACCATGCCACCCTCCTTGAAAAACTCAACTAGCTACCAATCACATCTCGCATCCGCTTCAAGACCATGCTAAACATATTCAAAATAAAGCACATCAGCCTCAACAACCTTATCATTAACACCACCAACACCAGACCCAGGAGACATAGCGTGATCAATACCATACAAACACCCTCTTCATTCTCCAAGACCATTCAAGCTACATCTGCAAGGGTGCTCACCCTAGCAGCACCAAACCTTTGGAACAGTCTACCAGATGAACTAAGAGTTGTCACAGACATAAAGGACTTTCAGAAGCAGTTAAAGACATTACTCTACAGGGATAACAGAGACAAATCACCTAGGGCAGGGGTGGGCAATTCCGGTCCTGGAGGGCCGCAGACTAGCCAGGTTTTCATGATGTCCCTAATGAATATTCATGGACCTATTTCCATACAATGGAAGGCAGTGGATGCAAATAGATCTCATGAATATTCATTAGGGACGTCATGAAAACCTGACTGGTCTGCGGCCCTCCAGGACCGGAATTGCCCACCCCTGACCTAGGGCATCCCAACCAACGCAAATTATAAATACTACCTGCTGTACATATTGTACATAGCTAAAAATGTAAACTAGCTTTACTGAAGATCCCTGCAATCCTCCCCCCCTGTTGCCTATGTACTTCCTTGTAGCTGCCATGTAAACCGCTTTAATTGAAGGAAAAGGCAGTATAGAAAACCTGTTAAATAAATACATTAAATTGCAAGGGGGTGGGTTGGAATGGGACAGTTGTGGGGATTTTGGGGGGCAGAGCAGTTGCAAGGGGACGAGTTTTGAGAATGGGGCAGTTGCGAAGCAGACTAATTTCAGGGGTAGAGAACAGGGATAGGCAATTTTAAAAGAACAATTCTCTAATTGCTATTTCATTTAGTGTTATTTCTGTGCTGCAGAAGCTGGAACTGCTTCTCCCATGGGAATGCACTGGGCCATTTTAGCAGGTGGGGAGAGGGAGGGGAGGGGCTTATTTCTCTGGAATCCCAGACAGATCAGACACATTTTTGAAAGCCATTTGTCCTCCACTGTTTTTTTTTTGTTTTTTTACTCATGCCAAGTTTCATCCTGTTCCATTAAAGTTTGAGTTATTTTGCTCACAGGCATGTTTTCCCTTTTGTATATTTTTTCCAACTATACAGTCTCTGCTTCGCTGTATAGACACATTGAAGAGACAGTTCCTACTCTGTGGAGCATACAATCTTATAGACAGACATTAAGGACAGATGAAAAATGAAGAATAAATCTGACTTCTGAAGTGTAATCAGGATGGTAGACAGGTATTTTTTTCTCTTCCTCTCTTCCCTTTCAACCGAGGGATGGATAGTCATGACAACTCTAGGAAAATCTGTAATAAAAACTTTTGTTAGAGGGGAAACAGCAAAAACAACTGCAGTGAGGGAAGGAAGGGATCACATTTTTTCTATTTTTTTTTAAGTGCCGCCAAGTCAATGTCGACTCCTTGTGACCTAGCAGCCCCTGGATTTTCTTGGCAAGGTATGATTGAAGTAGATTGCCAGGCCTTTTCTTCCGAGGCAATAGAAGGTAAAGTGCCTTACCCAAGATCACAAGGAGTGACCACTACCATCTCTGTTACTACTATAGATAAAAATCATCAATGTACTGTCTGCATCCTTCATCCTATGGAGCCCACCATTTCACCATGACTCGGAAAAAATAAACAGTCATGCACTTTTTTCTTCCCCTAAGAGTGAGGGGGAAGTGTCAGGTTAGCAACTGAAAACAGAGCCATGAAAGGAAGGTTTTAGATGAAGATGGTCAAGGAGGAAACCAAAGACACCAGTTCAAGAAGGCTGTTCTGGACATTTCGTAAAGCAAGAGGGAAGGTGCAAAAGCTGGGTGTCTGGATGAGCAACAGAGTGTGATGAGAAAAAAAACAGGTAATCAGGAGCTGCAGAGTGAAGACACTTATGCGAGTACAAAAAGGATGAACTGGAAGCAGAAGAAGATCATGAATCAATGTAATCACCCGAGAAAGTGTAGATACTCACATATGAGTGATGTCACCAACGGAGCCTGTGCGGGAATGCTCCCCAGCTTCCATAGGAAGCTTTTAGGAGCTTCATCACGCATGTGCGCTTGCCTTCCCGCCCGCTGGAGCCATCTTTCCTTCAGTATGATGACAAAGCTTAACAAAAATAACTCCATGGGGATGAGGGAGGGTTGTGTGAGGACTTATTCCTGCTGTTCCCAGAGAACACCTGCTATAGGTGAGTAATTACACTTTCTTCGGGAACAAGCAGAAAGTAAATCCTCATATATGGGACTCCCTAACTACAGGCTATGGAAAAACAGCAAAAAGAAGCCCAACGGGGCAACCAAACAGGAGAACAGGAAGAAACAGCTTGAGCAGTCCTTCCAAGGGACTCGTCCGATTCTGTGTCCATGGCGAACATCAACATCAGGAAGACTCTTTATGGTAGCCTGGGCGGACAGAAGGGCCGGTGGGGAGGAGTTGAATCTACATCCCAAACAGATGCCGGAGTATAGCTTGGTCAAGATTGCTGTAACTGCGCAAATCCACATCCAGTCAGTAGGGGCTGTGAAGGTGTGAACCGAGGACTACATGGCAGCCCTACAAATCTCCACTGTGGAGATTGAACGCAGATTCACCACAGAATTGGCCACAGCTTGGACATTATGGGCCATGACATGATGTTCAAGGCTCAGCCCAGCCTTCGCATACATGAAGGAAATGCAGTCTGCTACCCAAATGGTCAGTGTACATTTGAAGACGGCCACATCCAGCCGGTTAGGGTCAAAGGAGATGAAGAGCTGGGTGGAATGCTAATGAACCTTCATCCTTTCCAGATAGCCAAAGTACTTTTGCAATCCAATGTGTGCAGCGTAGCCTCTGCCCTATTGGCATGAGGCCAAGGAAAAAAAGATGGGCAGGACCAAAAACTGGTTAAGGTGAAACAGACAGACCATTTTGGGAAGGAAATACAGATGTGTCTCTGATGAAATCTGGTGTAGGGCGCATGTGCCACCAGGGCTTTCAGTTCACTAACTCGACATGCGGAGGTGACCATCACAGAACTTTCCAAGTCAGGTATTTCAGCAGACAAGAGACTAGCAGCTCAAAGGGAGCAGAGAGGAGCTGCCCGAGAAACACATTGAGATCCCACGCTACCAGCAGGGACTTGACCGGAGGTTTAGAGAGGAGACGACCTTGCATGAAGCGCCCAGCAGCGGATGTGCAGAGATGAGTTTATCACCCAGCCTATGATGGTACACCCCTATTGTGCTCAAGAGCACTCAGACAGAATTGGACTTGAGGCACAAGTTAGAAAGGTGGAGAAGATACGTTAGTAGCAGCTCCACTGTGCAAGGGGTCCTGAGCCCTGTCCATGCATCAGAGAGAAAACCTGTACCATCTGAAGGCGTAAGAATGGTGGGTGGTGTCCCAATGGGAAGTCAGCAGTACGTCTGCCACTTCCTCAGGGAGGATGAGTTCTGAGAGGACTACTCGTTCATTATCCAAGCCGTGAGGGCCAAGGACTGCACATTAGGGTGAAGCAGGATCCTGCCATTCTGTGAGATGAGATTCAGGTTGCAGTCCAGCCGAAGAGGCTCCCACTGAGAGAGGTGAAGCAGGGGGAACCACGGCTGTCTGGGCTAATAAAGGGCAAGAGATTCATGGTGCCCTTGTTGGCGGAGAGCTTGAACAACTTTTTCACTATTAGAGGAAGAGAAGGTATGTGTACAGCAACCCCCACCCCCAGTCCAGAAGTAAGGCATCGGATACCAACTTGTCACTGGACGCCACCCTAGAGCAGAAGCGAGTCACCTGAGCATTATTTGGAGTGGCAAACAAGTTGATTGCCGGAATGCTCCACATCCGAAAGATGTGGTCCACACCCTCCTGGTGAGGGTCCATTCATGTGGTTGGAGGACCCTGCTGAGCTGATCTGCCAAAGCATTGAGCTCGCCTGGCAGGTATGTCACCCTGAGATCCATGACATGGGCGACAGTGAACTTTCATAGCTGCACTGCTTCCCAGAGGAGGAATGACCCCGTATCTCTGTTTATTGATTTACAACACTGCCACCTGATTGTCCATCTGAACGAGGACTATCTGGTTGGTCAGTGCATCTGGAAAGCATGGAGGGCATTTGCAATGTCCCGGAGTTCCATGAAGTTGATCTAGGGTAGGTTATTCTGCTCTGACCAGAGACTCTACATACGCAGACTGTCAAGATGTGCGTTCTAGTCCAACTTGGTTGCAATCTGTGGTCAGCATTTGGTGAGGTGGAGGGGACAAGAAGTCTCTTGAGCAGGTTCTGCAGCTGAAGCCACCAGCGGAAGGAGTTGACGAAGGCTGTGGTGACCGGCACCCTGACCCTGAGGCAACCTGTGATTTGACCTCATTGCGTGCACAGACTCCATTGTGCCTAATGCATGTTCAGACAGGCCAGTGGCATGACATGCACTGTGTTGATCATGTGGCCCAGCAGCTGAAGCATTTTCATGCTGTGGTGAAACTATTGCACTGGACAGTGCTGACTACCTCAGTGAGGTGTTTCGAGCAGTCCATTGGTAAGGTGGCCCAGGCTTGAGTGGTATCGAGAAGATCCCCAATAATTTCCAGCCATTGTGAGGGCTGGAAGTGCGACTGGGTAGTTGATGAACCCCAGGGCTCTCAAGCACTGAATGGTGTGGAAGCCTTTGTGAGCCAGTCATCCAAGTATGGGAAGACAAAGACCCCCAGGATCTGGAGGTAGGTGGAGACCCTGGGAGCTGATGCCAGCCTGAAAGGCAGAATATGGTACTGGAAGTGTCGCCCACTCAGCAATAAGGGGAGGTACTGCCTGTGAAGAGAACAGATTAGGGTGTGTGTACATGCATCCTTTAGATCCAAGGAGCAGAGCCAATCGTCCTTTTGAAGGTATAGGAGCAGCGTCCCTAGAGAGACCATCTTGAACTTCTCTCATACTAAGAAGCAGTTGAGGTTCCTAAGATTTTATTTATTTATTTATTTAACTTTCTTATATACCGCGCTCTTTAATATCAGTGCGGTTTACATGTAACATATTTGTACAGTGCAGGGGACCTGCACTGAACTTACAATATAAAGATCCAGGATGGGTCAAAAACTCCCAGTCTTTTTGGGAACTAGGAAATACCGGGAGTAGAAACCTCATCCGACCTGTCCTTGTGGTACCAGTTCCATGGCAAAGTTGGTCAGCAAGGCATTTACCTCCTGCAGGAGAAGACTGCAGTGAAGCAAGAAAGAACATGGGAGGCAGCTGGGTGAAATGCAACTGGTATCCGTTCTGGATGATCCTTAAAGTCCAGGTGTCTGTTTTCACTATGGCAGTGGTTCCCAAACTTGTGGTCACAGAAACATGGCCATTTCCCCTTCTCTCTGGGCTTTTACTGTGACCTATGCCAAGTAATGGCAGTCACCATGTGACCTCTGACCCTGAGAACATTCATCGGCCCTTGCCCCAACCTGGGTAAGCTGCCTGTTAGACTGCAAACCCATGCTGAGTACTGGGGTCTGTAAGCACACAATGCACGCTGACACAAAGGACTCTGTGTTAACTGTTGCTGTTTTCTGTTTTAGATGAGTGGAGAGAGGGGAAGGAGGGTGGAGACCTGCTATTTTGATTTCATCATCATCTGGGGTCACATGAATTTTCAGGTGCTAAAATAGGGTCACATGGGAAAACAAATTCGGAAAGCACTGCATTAAGGGCCACCTGTGAGCAAAGTGGACCAACCAACCCCCCACCTGTGTGAATACCTCCAGGGACAAGGGTAGATTGGTCATGCTCCTTAGGAAGCAGTCAAAACCCTGCCCTAGGCTGTGGCTGCAGAACAGGCTGGGCCTTCTGAGACTTAGGGCAGCATTGCTGGTGTAGGCCTTGTGTCTTCTGCTGGGCAGCCCTGATAGCTGTGGCAGCTTGGGTAATACCTGCACTTGTGTGGGTAAAAAACATTTTTACCCATAGCCTTCTTCCTGGTGGGATCTGTGGTCTTCCTGGAAAGCCAAGTCATGGTGAGTTGCTCTCTCTCGAGTTCACTGGCCTTATCCTCCATGGACTTTCCAAACAGGTTTTCTCTCTGGCAGGGCACATCAGCCAATTTGTCTTGGACCCATTGTTCGAGGTCTGACAATTGAAGCCAGGCAATGTGATGGGCACCTATGCCTACAGTTGCCACTCGACTGACCAACTCAAAAGCATCATATATTTTGAGAAGTCTGTAAGATAGGATCCGTGCCACCAGAATGGATCCCTGATAACAACACCTCCCAAAACCATCAAAGGTACGAGTCTCTTACCCCGGAGAAACAGAGGAATGGATCTTGGAACTCTTTATGCGGTGCATGGCTGACTCTACCACCATGGAGTTATGGTGCAGTTGAGGCTTCTCAAAGCCCAGATATTTTTTGTACTCTGTACATTGAATCCAGCTTTCTGCTGATGGCAGACGCTGCCAATGGATTTTCCCATATTTGGCCATCATGCGCTGGAGGATGCGATGCATGGGCACTGTCACTGCTTCTTTGGGAGGCAAAAGGTATTGGAGGATTTAGAGTTCCTCAGCCCTGGGGGTTCCTCAGCCTCCAGGGGGAACGGGAGGGCCTTTGTCATGTCTCGGACAAACTCATGGAATGAGATGCCCTCAGGCGGAGACTTGCACCTCTCATAGGGAGGCGATGGGTCCGAGGATATGTCTCGGTGCGAGTCCGGGGACTCTTCTTCAGTCTCCCATTCATCAGAATCGGACTCCGACAAAAAGTCAAAATAACATCTGTCGTCCTCCTCCTGGTGCCTTTGCTGCTCGGGGGGGGGGGGGGGGGGATAGGGGCGTTTGAGGGACTTTATGCTGGCGCATTGTGGCATTGGACCCAGAGGTGCTGGTGGGAGAGACAGCGATTGGCGCCGAAGTCTGAGCGCTGACCCAAATTCCCTCCCAAGTATCAAATAGGGCATGGGTCTCCAAGAAAGGTTGGATCACTATTGGTGAGGCCAACACCGGCATCGGGGCCACTGTGGTCTGAGGCAAGAATACTATCATGCTCCTCTCGAGGACCTGTAGGCGCTTGGCCAACACTGCCATCTCAGAGCTCGTTGGGGCCAGGGCAGCTGCCTCGGCCTCCAACTTCTGCACCTCACGTCGGGGACTCCTTGATGCTCAAGGCATTGAGAGAATGCCAGCGGCCCTCCAGGGCCTTGGGAGACAACTCCTCCCACTGGTTCAGCTTAGCAGGCCACTCCTGGCTAATGCCCTCAGAGTCACATCAAGAGGGACTCTGATGCCAATGCCCATAGGGTTTCCCTTGGGGCTTGGCATTGGTCTCTGACAGACATCGATGGGGTGTAAGACGGTCCTTTTGGGGGTCTGCCCCGAGATCGAAGGATAACCTCTAGTCTATGGTGTCATGACCCCTCAGCTCAAAGCGAACGTGGGCACCACGTGATGCTGAAGCCTTGGCGGTGCCTCCTGAGGGCATCGATGCTGATATTTATGCTGGTACAGAGGTCGCTGAGTCGGATGGCCCGAAGAGACTCACACTGTTTCTCATGATTCTTGAAGCCCTTACTTGTCATCTGCAGACACAGAGTACAAGATGAGGGCTCATGGTCGGGCCCGAGGCACTGAAGACACCAATTATGGCAGTCCATCACCAAAATGGTGTGGGCACACCTGGTACATTTCTTAAACCTTCTGGCCGGCTTAGACATATCAAGGAAGACGGCAGCCATTAAATTGAATGGCTCCAATGTC
This sequence comes from Ichthyophis bannanicus, assembly GCA_033557465.1. Taxonomy (NCBI): domain Eukaryota; kingdom Metazoa; phylum Chordata; class Amphibia; order Gymnophiona; family Ichthyophiidae; genus Ichthyophis; species Ichthyophis bannanicus. The sequence continues at coordinate 1,116,705,438 of CM066031.1, read as the reverse complement.
TCAGCCAGTCAGGAGCATGGACGGGAAAAGACCCCACACCGAAAAATAGAAGAGAAAAAAAGCAAAGAAAAATGAAGTGGCATCAATGGGATCAATGCCCTTGACAACACTATTGAAAACAAAAACAACAAACCCATTTAAGACTAAGTGTAAAAGTATTTTCTCTTACTAATGTGTAATCAAACTCTGGAATTCATTTCCTGTGGATGTAGTAAAAGCTGTTAGTGTAGCTGGGCTTAAAAAAGGTTTGGACAATTTCCTGGAGGAAAAAGCGTAGTTACTCACCTGTAACAGGTGTTCTCCAGGAGCAGCAGGAATCAGTCCTCACTTATGGGTGACGTCGGCGCCGACGGAGCCCTCGCGGAGCAATTTTCCCCAGCTTTCAAAGAAAGCCTTTGGGAATTGCAGCGCGCATGCGCGGTCCTCTTCCCGCCCAAGGGTGCCATCTTAGCCAGTCAGATGACATAGCTAAAAAAGACAGCATAAAAAATTTGCAAAAAGAACATAAGCAGACGATTGCAACTCCAAGGGGAGGAGGGAGGGTAGTGAGGACTGATTCCTGCTGCTCCTGGAGAACACCTGTTACAGGTGAGTAACTACGCTTTCTCCAGGACCAAGCAGGAAGTCAGTCCTCACTTATGGGACTCCCAAGCTTAAGGCTACCGGAGACCCTAAGCACAAAAATGAGCTCCCTCTAGCTCAGCAGCACAGAAGGAAAGAATCTTCGCTGAATTATCACCCACCGGTAGCCCACATCCGGGATGGAGGGTAGGAGTTGCTCAGACCTCAAAGAGATTACGGAGGACTGCCTGTCCGAAAGCACTGTCCCTGCGGGACTCCCTCTCGAGACAGTAATGGACCGCAAAAGTCTGGCTCGAAGACCAAGTAGCGGCCCGGCAGATGTCTGCCAGCGGAACAGAGCGGAGGTAAGCCACTGACGTAGCCTTTGCCCGAACGCAATGAGCCGTGACTCGGCTTTCTAAGGAGAGTCCGGCTGCCCCATAAGCCCAAGAGATACAGTCCGCAACCCAGATGGACAGAGTACGCTTGGAGACCGGGAGCCCCAATTTATTGGGGTCAAAAGACACAAAAAGCTGAGCAGCTTTACGGTGCTCCCGCGTACGGTCAAGGTAGAAGTTCAAAGCCCTTCTACAGTCCAGGGTATGGAGGACCGTTTCAGCTCGGCTGGAGTGTGGTCTGGGAAAGAAGGTTGGAAGTACCACCTCCTGATTGATGTGAAAAGGGGAGACCACTTTTGGAAGAAATTTTGGGTGAGTCCGTAGGACTACCCTATTTTGTAGAACCGAGTGTAAGGGGGATCAGACACGAGGGCCTGCAATTCACTTACGCGTCTAGCGGAAGTGAGGGCTATCAAGAACAGTGTTTTCCAAGACAGAAAACGGAGAGAACAGGTAGCCATAGGTTCAAAAGGCGGACAGGTGATCCGCTGCAAAACCACATTCAGGTCCCAGTCAGGCGCTGGCGGGCGCAGAGGTGGTTTAAGTAGAAGGAGACCTCGGAGAAACCTCGCTACGAGAGGGTCGCTGGAGAGAGGTCTACCGTCCACCGGCACATGATGTGCCGAAAGAGCACTGAGGTGAACTTTGACGGAGTTGGACTTAAGTCCCAGATTAGAGAGGTGTAGCAAGTACTGCAAGACCACCGACACTGGGCAGGAGAAGGGATCCTGAGACTGTTGGGTACACCAGACGGCAAAGCGACGCCATTTAAGGGCGTAGCATTTGCGGGTAGAAGGCCGTCGCGAAGCCAAGACGACCTCCTCCACCTCCGCCGGCAGGAGAAGGGGAGCAAGGACTACCCTCTCAGCAGCCAGGCCATGAGGTTGAGAGACCTGAGGTTGGGGTGTAGTAGAGACCCCTGATCCTGAGTGAGGAGATCCGGTTGTACCCCCAGAGGGAATGGATCCTCCACCGCTAATTGCAGTAGGAGCGGAAACCACGGCTGTCTGGGCCAGCGAGGGGCCACCAGGATCATGAAGGCTTTGTCTCGGAGAACCTTGAAAAGAGTCCGAGAGACTAGCGGGACGGGAGGGAAAGCGTACAGAAGGCTCCCCGACCATGAAATTAGAAAAGCGTCCGCCGCAACCCGAAGGGGGTGTGGCTGACGAGAGCAGAAGCGAGGAAGCTGCCGGTTGTGAGGACTGGCAAAAAGATCCACCGTGGGGAGGCCCCACTTTAGGAAGAGCTTCTGAACTACCAAGGGATCCAGACGCCACTCGTGCGGCTGGAGGATCCTGCTGAGTTTGTCCGCCAGGCAATTTTCTTGGCCCGGGAGATAAACTGCCTTGAGGAGGATGCTGTGACTGACGGCCCAAGAGCAGAACTTCTGTGCCTCCCGGCAGAGGAGGAAGGAGCCCGTGCCCCCCTGCTTGTTCACGTAGAACATGGCAACTTGATTGTCCGTCTGGACAAGGACGGACTGGTGGGAAGTCAGGTGGGAGAAGGCCTTGAGAGCCAGGTGGATCGCCCTGAGCTCCAGGAAGTTGATCTGCTGAGCAGACTCCCACGTGGTCCAGAGGCCCTGAGTACGTGCCCCTTGGCAATGTGCTCCCCAGCCCAGGAGGGATGCATCGGTGGTCAGCACCCGGGTCGGCTGAGGTGACTGGAAAGGCATTCCGAATATCAGGTTCGGCTGCCGAAGCCACCACCGAAGAGACGAGATCAGCGGCTCGGAGACGCGCACTAGGTCTGCTAGGCCGCCTGTGGCTTGTCGCCACTGCTGGCGGAGACACCATTGAGCAGGCCGCATATTCAGGCGGGCATTGGGGGTCAAATGGACGGTGGAAGCCATATGGCCGAGTAGTCTCAGGAAGCGCCTGGCGGAGACCAGGGGCTGGCTGCGAAAACGGTCGGCTAGGTCCATGAGCCGTTGAGCCCTGTCGAGCGGTAGGTACGCTCGTGCCTGAGGAGTGTGCAGCCTTGCGCCGATGAACTCGAGATCCTGGGAGGGGAGCAAAGTGGACTTTGCGAAGTTTATAACAAAGCCCAAGTACTGCAGAAGAGTCACCGTGCGGCGTGTGGCGTTGGTGACCTCCGGAGCGGACGCTGCTCTGATGAGCCAGTCGTCGAGGTACGGAAAGACATATAGGCCGCGAAGCCGGAGATGGGCCGCCACCACCGCGAGACATTTTGTGAAGACTCGCGGTGCGGAGGACAGGCCAAAGGGCAGTACTCTGTACTGGTAATGATTTCCTGCCACCACAAACCGTAGGTATTGGCGGTGGCTTGGGTGGATGAGGATGTGCGTGTAGGCATCATTTAGATCCAAGGAGCATAGCCAATCTCCCTGCTGGAGGTAGGGCAGAAGGATTCCAAGGGTAAGCATTTTGAACTTCTCCCGCACAAGGAACTTGTTGAGGTTGCGCAAGTCCAGGATGGGTCTGAGGCCCCCTGTTCTCTTTGGTATTAGAAAATACCTGGAATAAAAGCCTTGACCTCTCAGGTGGTGTGGCACCGGTTCCACCGCCTGTTCCTGCAGAAGACCTGCTAACTCCTGAAGGAGTAATTCCCTGTGCAGAGGGGGTCGTGGAGGTTCTCCCGGAAAATAGGAGGGAGGGACCTGGTGGAAGTGGAGAAGATAGCCTTCTCGCACGACCTGAAGCACCCAGGCATCTGAGGTGATGCTGGACCACCTGTGGGCGAAGTGAACCAGCCGGCCTCCCGTGCTGGAAGGAACCAGCGGGGGGGGAGAGGCTATGCTTGGTGAGTCAAAAACCCCCACCCTGCTGAGCAGGGGCTGGTGGTGCAGGCTTGGGGGCTTGCTGCCTACGGGACCCGTTACCCCGTCCCTTGGCCTGTTGGGGAGCTGCAGGGGCCTGATAATGGGGGTATTGTTTGTAGGCGGCCGCCTTCCTCGGGTAAAAGGACTTTTTTCCCGAGCCCTTTTTTTTCTGGGAAGGGGCAGAGGTCTTCCTAGAAAGCCTGGTCCTGGTGAGAGTCTCAGTCTCAATCTGTGCAGCCTTTTCAGCCATGGGCTTGCCAAAGAGGTTTTCGCCTCGGCAGGGGACATCGACCAACTTGTCCTGCACCCAGGGCTCAAGGTCTGACGACTGAAGCCAAGCCTGTCGGCGGGCACCGATGCCGGCTGCGGCCACTCGAGCCGATGCTTCAAAGCCATCATAGGCTGCTCGGGACATGAACTTTGAGCATTCCCGAATGCCAGTGGACAAGGCCAGGAACCTCCGCAAGGGTTCCTCGGACAAACCAGCGGAGAATCCGGCTAGCTCTTTAGCCAGATCTCGGAGATACATGCCCATGTATAGCTGGTAGGTCTGGACACGACATGCGAGCATAGAGCCCTGGAAACACTTCTTACCAAGGCCATCCAGGTTACGGGCCTCCCTGCCAGGAGGCACCGAGGAGTGCATCTTCTGGCTCTTAAGACGATGCATGGCCGATTCCACTACCATGGAATGGTGTGGTAGCTGTGCCTTCTGAAAGCCAGGGCTCTTGCGGACTCGATAGATAGAATCGACCCGCTTGCTCAGGACCGGCGAGGAGGCCGGACTCTCCCACATGCAGAAGAGTAGTCGTTCCAGCATAGGAGGAACCGGTACAGTAAAGTGTTCCCTTGCGGGAGAGTCATACTGGAGGGCGTCGAGCTCTTCGGCTCGAGGCTCCTCCTCGGGGTCCGCAGGGAAGGCCAAAGCCTTGGCCATATCCCTGACGAAGTCCGAGAACCGGGCATCCTCCGGGGGGGACTGCTTCCGAGGCTCGGACTCCGGTGAGTCCGAGGGGACACACCGAGTCCGGAAAGAATCAGGCGACTCTTCCTCTTCAGACTCCCAGACCGACTCCGACGAGGACTCGGTGGGGTCGGCCCGGGCAGGGCGCGGCGCCTGCCGCCCCGACGCCGAGGGAGTCGGCGTCGGCGACCTCGGTCCCGAACGGGAGGCCGAGGGTGACCTCGACCGAGGATCGACTCGAGTTCGCATCGACTCGAGGATCGGCTCGGTCTCCGGGGTCGACTTGGACGTCGACGTCCCGGCGGTCGGGGCAGCGGCGCCAGCGAGGCCAGCGAGCAGTGCCCGCTGCTGGTCCATGAAGGCAGACAGTCTGCTCTCCAAGGCCGTCAACCTGAGTCCGAGCTCAGGTGACCCAGCAGCCCCCGACTCGGGCCCCGACGGCGTCGGGCCCGACGTCGGCTGTCGCGGAGGCGAGTCCAGAAGGACCACAGGACTTACCCGAGCAGGCATCTCCGACTCCAGGCGAGGTCGCTTCGTGAGGTGCTCCTTCTCCAAGGACCCGGGGCGGCTGTCGGGGCTATGCGACCTGGCCCTCGCGGGACCAGGAGCGTCCACCGACGCCGCCCTCGCGGGTTTCACCTTCCGACGATGGTCCCCGGAGGGAGAACCCCTGTCGGAGGAACTCCGGTGACGGTCCGAGCTGGAGCCTTTGGACGCGGAGGCCTCCGACGAGGTCCGGGTACGGCTGGGGTCAGCGAAGATCCTATCACGCTGATGCCGCCGACTTCTCAACGCTTTGGAGGACATTTTGCCGCAGGGCCCACAGATCAGTTCCTCATGATCTGGGCCCAGGCAGCGGAGGCAAAAGTCGTGTGTGTCAGTTAGTGACATATTTCGGTCACACTGACCACACCGCTTGAAACCACTGGCAGCCATCGGGGGAAAAAGGGCCCCTGCGAGGTCAAAGGACCGGGCTGCCAGGGAAAAATCGAAAACGAAAGCTGACTAAGTCAGAAAAATCGAAAAAAGGAAGAGGACTCGTGACCGGCGTCGCGAGTCCGGGCGGGAAAAAGACCGGCGTCGAACCGAAGGAAAAAGAATAAAATAATGAAGGAATATCGACTTTTTCGCGGGGACAAGACGGGGACGTCTGTAGGGCTCCGCGGAAAAAAGAAGACTGGCTAAGATGGCACCCTTGGGCGGGAAGAGGACCGCGCATGCGTGCTGCAATTCCCAAAGGCTTTCTTTGAAAGCTGGGGAAAATTGCTCCGCGAGGGCTCCGTCGGCGCCGACGTCACCCATAAGTGAGGACTGACTTCCTGCTTGGTCCTGGAGAAGTCCATAAACCATTATTAAAGAGGACCCAGAAAATCCACTGCTTGCCCCAGGACGAGCATTGTGGAAATAGTGTGCCTTTTTCGGAATCTGCCAGGTACTTGTGACCTGGATTGGCCACTGTTGGAAACAGGATACTGGGTTTGGTGGACCTTGGTCTGACCCAGTATGGCATTTCTTATTTTTCTTATAAAAGGGCACACTCTGAGTTAATGCTTTTTTGAGGGACAAAACACATGTCCACCAGGCTCCGCAGAAGACTAAAAGAAAGATGGCCTAGGCAGGTGGGAAGGCAGGTGCACATGCGTGATGGAGCTCCCAAAAGCTTCCTATGGAAGCTGGAGAGTGTTCCCATGCAGGCTCAGTCAGTGACATCACCCACAGGTGAGGGCTTACTACTTTCTGCTTGTTCCCAGAGGTGTTACAAGGTCATAGCAATGATGGTGGAAGATAAGCCATATCATCATATATCAGGTGTTACTATTATACAAAAACACTATTTGAAGTAGTGCTATGAAGGTAAACATTACTGCAAGTCCAATAGATTTTCAGAAACCCAAGGATATTAAATTAACAAAAAAACAAGTTATAGAAATATTACAATTGTAATAGAAGAGACAAATTCTCTGTAGTGCACCTTACTGCCGTATTATACAAGCAACTTCAAATAGAAGCACGAAACCAACCAGATTTTTATGCCTAAGATTTGGGCCTAAGTTGACTTTGAAGATCAGGGTACCATGCACCTAAACGTATGCATGCAAAATGGAGCACAAAATTATACACACTCACAAGTATGCCGCTGCAGCATACAACTTCTTGAAAACTCAGCATAAAATGCATAAATCTAAATGCATAAAACTATCTCATTGCTACAGTGATGATGGTATAAAGAAACAGCAAAGCAAGGGGTCAAAAATTCATTGAAAAAATATCAAGGAAATATCACATCACAGTTGGTCGGAGCTTTTATAGCTTTAACTTCACTGACCCACAACTTCATTTGTCTCCAAGGCAATGATTTTTTTAAAAATATATATCTAACACACAGTTCATATATTGTTCATAAAGTCATCAAAACATAATTTTAAATGTCACTTAACACCAGAACTTCAATCAGTTGTACTTCTAAAGCACAGAGAAAAACAGCATTACTTATCTTCATTTTTGCTTGCTGCTGAACTCCCAATAGTCAAGATGTACACTAATGCACAGATCGCCAGTTCCTTAGCCCAACTTAATTTCATAGCTCGACATCAAGGCTTCAGCATAAAAAACAACTGTGATTTGATGTCTCCTTGAATTTTTTTTATGAAAGTTTGTTGATCCCCTTGTTCTATTATTTCTTTATACCTGATCTTGTGGTGTTAGCTGCAGACAGTTTTTGTTGCACTTTGATGATGGTGTGCCATAATGTGAAAACTGGATGGTTAGAAATTCTCTCTCATTTAAAAATAGAATGCACGGAGCTGGTTTGAAGGTGGGAGATTCAGATTCCAGTCTAGTCCATGACTCCTGCTCTCTTCAGGGTGGCAGATGAGATCACTGCAGAGGCCATGCTCAGGGCACACCTACCAGAAATCTGGTCCAGCACAAAATGACTACTACATGCTGACCAGCTTACAAAGTACTTGTATCCTGGGACCTAATTTTATCATGCTGCTTTTCTAGCAATTTTGTTGAAGAGATGGGCCAGCCCTAGTGTTGGTTCAAGGTGTTGGCACCCTGGGCAGACCTTAGACCTTATGTGCCCCCCTCCCCTCTAGTTGTTAGAATCTATTGTTTAGCTTTGAATGCATCGCTCTTTGCCATTGCTGCCTCTCCCCCCCCCCCCCAACCTAGGCAACCACCTAGTTTGGCTAATGGTCGAGCTTGCCCTGTTGAAGGGGCATTATGAATATTTTTATTTTATTTTTTGTGTGCTAAACATGACCTCTTCCCACCACATGGCTCCCGATCTGCTGCTGTAGTCGCAGCCTCTTGTCCTTCCTTCTGAACCTTCAGAGCAATTGCTGCTATACCCTCCCCTTGTTCTTCCCAACCTCCCATCTCTCCGCCCTCCCTCCCTCATCTTAATATAATTACCGCCTCCTCCCTTCCCTGGTCCTGATCTGCCACAGTGCATGGTTTAGCAGAGATGCTGACTTTTTTCTGACTCACTGCACCTGTGAAAGAACTGGGTCTCTGCTTATATATATTTCTCTGAAGGGAGTTGTAGTATGTGTGTCTCAACTAAAGGATTACTACTTTCATTTATTCAGTTAAACCTATCAGACTGTCACTCTTCCACAAAAGCACTGACTGAGGTTAACATGGCTGCTTTGAGTAGCAGGAAGGATGGTACCATCCGTAATGTGACCCCTTCTGGGGAGAACTAAGGGTTGAGACAAGACAGGGCCTGCAACTCCGAGATGCGCCTTGCGGACAAAATGGCGAACACAAAGACAGTCTTTAGGGTAAGATCCATGAACGTAGCCTGCTTTAGTGGCTCGAAGGGAGTGCTCGTAAGGGCAAGCAGCACGAGCCTCAGATCCCAGGAGGGAACTACCAGGGAGACCGGTGGCCGAACAAACCGGGCCCCATGAAGAAATTGTCACACATCCTAGTGAGTTGGCAAGGTTTGGCCCGCAATTAACCCTCGAAAAGCCGCCAGTGCAGCAACCAGTACTCACAAGGAATTCCATGCCAGGTCTTTGTGTAAACCATCCTGTAGAAATTCCAGAATTGTGGGAATGAGGACCCGCCACGGTGAAAGGTGACGATGTTTACACCAAGTAGTAAACAGGAGCCAGACTCGTGCATAAGCCAAGGAGGTAGATGACCTGCGGGCCTTAAGCAAGGTAGCAATGACCGCTCCAAAGTAGCCTTGGCGCTTTAGGTACCTCCTTTCAAGGGCCACGCCATAAGCGAGAAGGAAGTGGTGTTTTCCATGAGGACAGGCCCCTGATGTAGCAGCCCCCACCACCCCACCCCACCCCCCCACCCCCCCCAGGGAGAGTGGCGAGTTGGCGAGGAGCCGCACTAGATCAGCATATCAGGGGTGACGGGGCCAATCGGAAGCCACAAGAATGATGAGATGTGGATGCCATTTGATCCTACGCAGCAGATGAGGCAGCATCGACCACGGTAGGAAGACATACAGGACGATGTTGGAAGGCCACTCCTAGACTAGCGCATCTATCCCACTGGATGCGTATTCTCTGCAGTGACTGTAGAAATGGAGAACATTAGCATTCTTCTGAGTCACCATGAGATCCATGTCCGGCATTCCCCAGCGCGGGACTATGCAGTCGAAGGCCGCCGAACTCAGCTCCCACTCCCCAGAAACGATCAATTGATGACTAAGATAGTCGGCTTCAATATTCTCCTCCCCCGCTATGTACTGGGCTGAGAGAGCTTGCAACTGCCGTTCCGCCCAGGGAAACAGGAGAGCCATCTCCCGTGCTATACCATGGCACTTTGTGCCACCCTGGCAATTGATATGTGACAGCTGTGGCATTGTCTGAGAGGACTCATGCTGACTGACCGTGCAGGAGGTTCTTAAACCTCCAGAGAGCTAGCCATATGGCTCACACTTCTAGCTGACTGATGGCCCAGCGGGCCTCCCTGGTCGACCACTGGCCCTGAGCTGTGTGGCCAAGGCAATGAGCTCCCCAGCCTGAGAGGTGGCATCGGTGTTTAGGAGAGTCCAATAAGGAGCCTCGAGAGACATTCCTCTCATCAGGTTCCGGAGGTCTAACCACCAGCGGAGACTGAGATGGACTGCGGGAGGAAGCGGCAGTGGCACCCAATAGTTCTGCGACACAGGGGACCAACGAGACAAGAGGGTTCGCTGGAGGGGATGCATGTGTGCCTAGGCCCAGGATACCAGGTCCAAGGTCACCGCCATCATGCCAAGCAGCTGCAGATAATCCCATACTGTGGGGAATGACAACCGGACGAACCGTTGCAGCTGCTTCCTTAGCTTGGAACAGCGTGTCTGAGTAAGGAAGACCTTGCCGGTGCGAGTGTCGAACCTTGCCCCGAGGAACTCGAGTGTTTGAGAGGGCCAAAGACAGCTCTTGCTGTGGTTGATGACCCAAGCCCAGTTGTTCGATGAGCTGGATGACCCTTTGCAATGCTGCTTGCGTCTCAAGGAAAGACTTGCCACGAATTAGCCAGCCATCAAGATATGGATGGACGAAAATCCCTTCTCTGCAAAGAGCTGCTGCTATGACTACCATTATTTTGGAGAAGGCCGAGGAGCGGCCGCAAGGCCAAACGGCAGGGCTGCAAATTGATAGTGAGCTCTGAGAATGGCAAAGCGGGGAAACCTTTGCTGATCTGGGCAAAGAGGAATGTGCAGATAAGCTTCTGTGAGATCCAAAGAGGCAAGAAATTCTCCGGCACAGACCGCCTGAATGACGGACCTGAGAGTCTCCATTTGGAAACGGGGACCCCGAAGGCAGCGGTCGACGCCCTGCAGATTCAGAATGGGTTGGAAGATCCTGCCCTTTTTGGGAACGACCAAATGATGAAATAACAGCCGTGCTCCCGGTCCACTGGCGGCACTGGTGATAAGGGCCCATTTGTGGTAAAAGTGCTTTAGGCACCTTCTCACCTGCACTAGTTCGGAATGGGCCCCCATCCCATCAATGGGAGGAGCGGGTAGTGGCCTTGCCTCCTGAGCTAGTGGCCCAAGTGTAGAGCCAGCGGCCCTACTGAAAGGAATTGGACCAACTGGAAGGCGCAGAGTACTGTCTGCCAAGGCAGTACTTCCACGAATCGCGGAACCTTGTGCTTTGTAAGTCCCCAGCAGAAGTTCTCTTGGAGGAATTATGGGGTTTATCCTCGGGCAAACGCTGTAGTTTCACCTCCCCGAGGTTCTTCACCAGCTTTTCCAAGTCTGCGCCAAAAAGCAAAACGCCATTGAAAGGCCATTGAAAGGGAGTCTAGCTAGCTGACCTTTAGAGGCCACATCAGCTGACCAATTGCGAAGCCAAAGCCACCATCGGGCAACGGTGACTGCCACAACGCTCCAGGAGGAGAGGCGGAGCAGGTCGTAAAAGGCATCCACTAGGAAGGCTGCCAAAGATTGCAGATGAATGGAGGTATCGTCCTCGGGTAAAGCGTAGTTACTCACCTGTAACAGGTGTTCTCCAGGAGCAGCAGGAATCAGTCCTCACTTATGGGTGACGTCGGCGCCGACGGAGCCCTCGCGGAGCAATTTTCCCCAGCTTTCAAAGAAAGCCTTTGGGAATTGCAGCGCGCATGCGCGGTCGTCTTCCCGCCCGAAGGTGCCATCTTAGCCAGTCAGATGACATAGCTAGAAAAGACAGCATAAAAATTTGCAAAAGAACATAAGCAGACGATTGCAACTCCAAGGGGAGGAGGGAGGGTAGTGAGGACTGATTCCTGCTGCTCCTGGAGAACACCTGTTACAGGTGAGTAACTACGCTTTCTCCAGGACCAAGCAGGAAGTCAGTCCTCACTTATGGGACTCCCAAGCTCAAGGCTACCGGAGACCCTAAGCACAAAAATGAGCTCCCTCTAGCTCAGCAGCACAGAAGGATAGAATCTTCGCTGAATTATCACCCACCGGTAGCCCACATCCGGGATGGAGGGTAGGAGTTGCTCAGACCTCAAAGAGATTACGGAGGACTGCCTGTCCGAAAGCACTGTCCCTACGGGACTCCCTCTCGAGACAGTAATGGACCGCAAAAGTCTGGCTCGAAGACCAAGTAGCGGCCCGGCAGATGTCTGCCAGCGGAACAGAGCGGAGGTAAGCCACTGACGTGGCCTTTGCCCGAACGCAATGAGCCGTGACTCGACTTTCTAAGGAGAGTCCGGCTGCCCCATAAGCCCAAGAGATACAGTCCGCAACCCAGATGGACAGAGTACGCTTGGAGACCGGGAGCCCCAATTTATTGGGGTCAAAAGACACAAAAAGCTGAGCAGCTTTACGGTGCTCCCGCGTACGGTCAAGGTAGAAGTTCAATGCCCTTCTACAGTCCAGGGTATGGAGGACCGTTTCAGCTCGGCTGGAGTGTGGTCTGGGAAAGAAGGTTGGAAGTACCACCTCCTGATTGATGTGAAAAGGGGAGACCACTTTAGGCAGAAATTTCGGGTGAGTCCGAAGGACTACCCTATTCTCGTAGAACCTAGTGTAAGGGGGATCAGACACGAGGGCCTGCAATTCACTTACGCGCCTAGCGGAAGTGAGGGCTATCAAGAACAGCGTTTTCCAGGACAGAAAACGGAGAGAACAGGTAGCCATAGGTTCAAAAGGCGGACAGGTGATCCGCTGTAAAACCACATTCAGGTCCCAGTCAGGTGCTGGCGGGCGCAGAGGTGGTTTAAGTAGAAGGAGACCTCGGAGAAACCTCGCTACGAGAGGGTCGTTGGAGAGAGGTCTGCCGTCCACCGGCACATGATGTGCTGAAAGAGCACTGAGGTGAACTTTGACGGAGTTGGACATAAGTCCCAGATTAGAGAGGTGTAGCAAGTACTGTAAGATCACCGACACCGGGCAGGAGAAGGGATCCTGAGACTGTTGGGTACACCAGACTGCAAAGCGACGCCATTTAAGGGCGTAGCATTTGCGGGTAGAAGGCCGTCGCGAAGCCAAGACGACCTCCTCCACCTCCGCCGGCAAGAGAAGAGGAGCAAGGACTACCCTTTCAGCAGCCAGGCCATGAGGTTGAGAGACCGGAGGTTGGGGTGCAGTAGGGACCCCTGATCCTGGGTGAGGAGATCCGGTTGTACCCCCAGAGGGATTGGATCCTCCACCGCCAGTTGCAGCAGGAGCGGAAACCACGGCTGCCTGGGCCAGCGAGGGGCCACCAGGATCATGAAGGCTTTGTCTCGGAGAACCTTGAAAAGAGTCCGAGAGACCAGCGGGATGGGAGGGAAAGCGTACAGAAGGCTCCCCGACCATGAGATCAGAAAGGCGTCCGCCGCAACCCGAAGGGGGTGAGGCTGACGAGAGCAGAAGCGAGGAAGCTGCCGGTTGTGAGGACTGGCAACGAGATCCACCGTGGGGAGGCCCCACCTGAGGAAGAGCTTCTGAACGATCAAGGGATCCAGACGCCACTCGTGCGGCTGGAGGACCCTGCTGAGTTTGTCCGCCAGGCAATTTTCTTGGCCCGGGAGATAAACTGCCTTGAGGAGAATGCCGTGACTGACGGCCCAAGAGCAGAGCTTCTGTGCCTCCCGGCAGAGGAGGAAGGAGCCCGTGCCCCCCTGCTTGTTCACGTAGAACATGGCAACTTGATTGTCCGTCTGGACAAGGACGGACTGTTGGGAGGTCAGGTGGGAGAAGGCCCTGAGAGCTAGGCGGATCGCCCTGAGCTCCAGGAAGTTGATCTGCTGAGCAGACTCCCACTTGGTCCAGAGGCCCTGAGTACGAGCCTCTTGGCAATGTGCTCCCCAGCCCAGGAGAGATGCATCGGTGGTCAGCACCCGGGTCGGCTGAGGTGACTGGAAAGGCATTCCCAATATCAGGTTCGGCTGCCGGAGCCACCACCGGATAGACGAGACCAGCGGCTCGGAGACGCGCACAAGGTCTGCTAGGCCGCCTGTGGCTTGCCGCCACTGCCGGCGGAGACACCATTGAGCAGACCGCATATTCAGGCGGGCATTGGGGGTCACATGGACGGTGGAAGCCATATGGCCGAGCAGTCTCAGGAAGCGCCTGGCGGAGACCAGGGGCTGGCTGCGAAAGCGGCCGGCTAGGTCCATGAGCCGCTGAGCCCTGTCGAGCGGTAGGTACGCTCGCGCCTGAGGAGTGTGCAGCCTTGCGCCGATGAACTCGAGATCCTGTGAGGGGAGCAAAGTGGACTTTGCGAAGTTTATGACAAAGCCCAAGTGCTGCAGCAGAGTCACCGTGCGGCACGTGGCGTTGGTGACCTCCTGAGCGGACGCTGCTCTGATGAGCCAGTCGTCGAGGTACGGAAAGACATAGAGGCCGTGAAGCCGGAGATGGGCCGCCACGACCGCGAGACATTTTGTGAAGACTCGCGGTGCGGAGGACAGGCCAAAGGGCAGTACCCTGTACTGGTAATGATTTCCTGCCACCACAAACCTTAGGTATTGGCGGTGGCTTGGGTGGATGAGGATGTGCGTGTAGGCATCCTTTAGATCCAAGGAGCATAGCCAATCTCCCTGCTGGAGGTAGGGCAGAAGGATTCCAAGGGTAAGCATTTTGAACTTCTCCCGCACAAGGAACCTGTTGAGGTTGCGCAAGTCCAGGATGGGTCTGAGGCCTCCTGTTCTCTTTGGTATCAGAAAATACCTTGAATAGAAGCCTTGACCTCTCAGGTGGTGTGGCACCGGTTCCACCGCCTGTTCCTGCAGAAGACCTGCTAACTCCTGAAGGAGCAACTCCCTGTGCAGAGGTGGTCGTGGAGGTTCTCCCGGAAAATAGGAGGGAGGGACCTGATGGAAGTGGAGAAGGTAGCCCTCTCGCACGACCTGAAGCACCCAGGCATCTGCGGTGATGCTGGACCACCTGTGGGCGAAGTGAACCAGCCGGCCTCCGGTGCCGGGGGGAACCAGCGGGGGGGGAGAGGCTATGCTGAGCGAGTCAAAAACCCCCACCCTGCTGAGCAGGGGCTGGTGGTGCAGGCTTGGGGGCTTGCTGCCTACGGGACCCGTTACCCCGTCCCTTGGCCTGCTGGCCCTGTTGGGGAGCTGCAGGGGCCTGATAATGGGGGTATGGTTTGTAGGCAGCTGCCTTCCTCGGGTAAAAGGACTTTTTTCCCGAGCCCTTCTTTTTCTGGGAAGGGGCGGAGGTCTTCCTAGAAAGCCTGGTCCTGGTGAGAGTCTCAGTCTCAATTTGTGCAGCCTTTTCCGCCATGGGCTTGCCAAAGAGGTTTTCGCCTCGGCAGGGACATCGACCAACTTGTCCTGTACCCAGGGCTCAAGGTCGGACGACTGAAGCCAAGCCTGTCGGCGGGCACCGATGCCGGCTGCGGCTACTCGAGCCGAGGCTTCAAAGCCATCATAGGCTGCTCGGGACATGAACTTTGAGCATTCCCGAATACCCGTGGACAAGGCTAGGAACCTCCGCAAGGGCTCCTCGGAGAGACCAGCGGAGAATCCGGCTAGCTCTTTAGCCAGATCCCTGAGATACATGCCCATGTACAGCTGGTAAGTCTGGACACGACAGGCGAGCATAGAGCCCTGGAAGCACTTCTTGCCAAGGCCATCCAGGTTACGGGCCTCCCTTCCAGGAGGCACCGAGGAGTGCATCTTCTGGCTCTTAAGACGATGCATGGCCGATTCCACTACCATGGAATGGTGTGGCAGCTGTGCCTTTTGAAAGCCAGGGCTCTTGCGGACTCGATAGATAGAATCGACCCGCTTGCTCAGGACCGGCGAGGAGGCCGGACTCTCCCACATGCGGAAGAGTAGTCGTTCCAGCATAGGAGGAACCGGCACAGTAAAGTGTTCCCTCGCGGGAGAGTCATACTGGAGGGCGTCGAGCTCTTCGGCTCGAGGCTCCTCCTCGGGATCCGCAGGGAAGGCCAAAGCCTTGGCCATATCCCTAACGAAGTCCGAGAACCGGGCATCCTCCGGGGGGGACTGCTTCCGAGGCTCGGACTCCGGAGAGTCCGATGGGACACACCGAGTCCGGAAAGAATCAGGTGACTCTTCCTCCTCAGACTCCCAGACCGACTCCGACGAGGACTCGGTGGGGTCGGCCCGGGCAGGGTGCGGCGCCAGCCGCCCCGACGCCGAGGGAGTCGGCGTCGGCGACCTCGGTCCCGAACGGGAGGCCGAGGGCGACCTCGACCGAGGATCGACTCGAGTTCTCATCGACTCGAGGATCGGCTCGGTCTCCGGGGTCGACTTGGACGTCGACGTCCCGGCGGTCGGGGCAGCGGCGCCAGCGAGGCCAGCGAGCAGTGCCCGCTGCTGGTCCATGAAGGCAGACAGTCTGCTCTCCAAGGCCGTCAACCTGAGTCCGAGCTCAGGTGACCCAGCAGCCCCCGACTCGGGCCCCGACGGCGTCGGGCCCGACGTCGGCTGTCGCGGAGGCGAGTCCAGAAGGACTACAGGACTTACCCGGGCAGGCATCTCCGACTCCAGGCGAGGTCGCTTCGGGAGGTGTTCCTTCTCCAAGGACCCGGGGCGGCTGTCGGGGCTATGCGACCTGGCCCTCGCGGAGCCAGGAGCGTCCACCGACGCCGCCCTCGCGGGTTTTTCCTTCCGACGATGGTCCCCGGAGGGAGAACCCCGGTCGGAGGAGCTCCGGCGACGGTCCGAGCTGGAGCCCTTCGACACGGAGGCCTCCGACGAGGTCCGGGTACGGCTGGGGTCAGCGAAGATTCTCTCGCGCTGATGCCGCCGACTTCTCAACGCCTTCGAGGACAGTTTGCTGCAGGGCCCACAGATCAGTTCCTCATGATCCGGGCCCAGGCAGCGGAGGCAAAAGTCGTGTGTGTCGGTTAGTGACATATTTCGGTCACACCGACCACACCGCTTAAAGCCACTGGCAGCCATCGGGGGAAAAAGGGCCCCTGCGAGGTCAAAGGACCGGGCTGCCAGGGAAAACGAAAACGAAAGCTGACTAAGTCAGAAAAACCGAAAAAACGGAAGAGGACTCGAGACCGGCGTCGCGAGTCCGGGCGGGAAAACGATCGGCGTCGAACCGAAAGAAAAAAGTATAAAATAAAGAGGAAAATCAACTTTTTCGCGGGGACAAGACGGGGACGTCTGTAGGGCTCCGCGGAAAAAAGAAGACTGGCTAAGATGGCACCTTCGGGCGGGAAGACGACCGCGCATGCGCGCTGCAATTCCCAAAGGCTTTCTTTGAAAGCTGGGGAAAATTGCTCCGCGAGGGCTCCGTCGGCGCCGACGTCACCCATAAGTGAGGACTGACTTCCTGCTTGGTCCTGGAGAAAAGCTGAATCCAGTGGAGGAGTGCTCGGGCTCCCAAGCCGCCATATGCAGACGCTTAGAGTGAGAGAAGCGGTTGAAAATGCTGTCTTGAGAAGCCTCTCAGTCTTATGATCCTGGAGATCCCTGAGAGAATGCCCCCTTCAACATGGGTTGGTGGTACGCTTTGTCAAGGTTGTGATCAGCGCACCCACCTTAGGGAAACACAGCCACTTGTCCAAGTCTGATGATGACCAGGAGTGTATCTGCCCCAAACGATGGCCCTGCTTTAAAGGAGCATGGGAGACTCCCATTCTGCTACGACCATTTGCTGGAGTTCAGCTGGAAAGGGAAAGGTCCGTGCAAGCCGCTTGATTCCCGCTATGATGGGATCTGTTGTCGAGATAGGCTGAGAGGGCTTGGGCATTTCCAGGATATGCAGTTCTTTAATGATCTGGGAAATGAGACCAGGGATCTCGTCCCTTTGACAGGCAAACTACTGTGGTGTGAGATTCTTCTTCCATGGGCAACAGCTCTCCTTCCTCTGCCTCAGAAGCAGAGCGTGGGGAACCAATGGGAGAAGGGGTGCCCACGTCCATCCCCTCTGTGGAGCCTTGCTCCTCCTAACAGGGTTCCCTGAAGTCTCAAAGCGCTGCATCTGTGCGGCGCCTCTTGCGGCCCCCCACTGATTGAGAGAACCCTAGCTGTGGCGAAGTCAGGTCCTGCCCTCCTTTCCAGAGGTTCCAGGCATATTGGAAGAACTTAGAAAATTCAGAGGCTGCAGGATCGGTGGATGGCTGCTGTTGATGGGAGGAGAAGGCTCCACCAGCTGAGAAGTGATAACTGCTGAAGCATCTTGGCCTTGAATAGGGAGAGGCCCCCCTGAAGGAAACGCAGCGCCCGCAGGCTACGGGGGACATCTGAGGACTTGAAGCAGCGGAGGGTTCACCTGGATGCATTTCACAGGTGGAGAACAGCTGGTTCAATGAAAGTCTGCGCTTTTTCCCATAGGCCAGGCACTTAGGAACTGTAGTCGGCATGGCTGGGTGTTTTAAAATGGCACCAGCTGAAGTAGTTCTCCTGTTCAAATAAAAGGCATGAAAGCGAAAGTAGTACCGCCAGCGATGCAATGCAGCCACGACAAAATAGAAATTACACATACCTGGTAATTGTAGTTCCTGGAGGGTCCAGTTTAGTCCTCCACTTTCGGGTAGTGCACCTCCTCCTGCAGCCTGGAGACTGGACCAATCAAAAACTTTCTGTATGATGTATGCAGACGGAGCTCCCATAAGCACCCAGTGAACTAGTAACAAAGCAGACTTAAAGAAGCAACACATGAGCTGTTAGAAAAAACATTCAGAACAAAAGGCAAAAACTATGCCCCTCATGAAAATATCGACCCCCTCCCCAAACGAGGAAGCCAGAACGCTGCACAGCGCCGCTACCGACGCACCGTCAGAGAAAGAACAGCCAGAAAAACCCAGACGCTCAAGGCTATAGGCTGGAAAGTAGACAAAAAAGGCAACCGACAGAAAACGCGGTCAAAAAGAGAAAAGAGAAGAGTAGGCCGCACCCAGTCCGATCCGTCCGGAAAGGCGCGCCGCAATAGAAAATCTGATACTCGGGCGGGAAGGAGGACTATACTGGACCCTCCAGGAACTACAATTACCAGGTATGTGTAATTTCTATTTCCTGAGCGGTCCTCCAGTTTAGTCCTCCACATTCGGGATGTAGCAGAGCAGTCAACACCGGGCGGGACCTTGCAAGCCGGCGCGCAGTACAGCCGAACCAAAACAAGAATCCCGAGCGGCCAACACATCCAAGCGGTAGTGCTTACTGAAGGCATGCAATGACGACCAAGTAGCCGCTTTACAAATCTCTACTGGCGGAACCAAACAATGCTCCGCCCAGGACGTCGCCTGTGCCCTAGTGGAGTGGGCTCGCAGACCTTCCGGAACGGGCCGATGCTGCACCAGATACGCTGACGCTATCGCTTCCTTGATCCACCGAGTAATGGAGGCCTTAGCTGCCGCCTCACCTTTCCGAACACCACCAAACAGCACGAACAAGCGGTCGGACTTACGGAATTCCGCGGACACCTTCAAGTAACGCCGAAGAACGCGACGCACATCCAGACAGTGAAGTCCTTCGTCCGTCGGGTTCTCGGGCACGTCACGCAGAACCGGAAGGAAAACCGCCTGATTTAAATGAAAAGGCGAGACCACTTTGGGCAAAAAGGAAGGAACTGGCCGAAGGACCACCCGATCCGGAGTAAAGGACAAAAACGGTTCCCTGCACGAGAGCGCCTGGAGTTCGGAAATGCACCGTGCAGAGCAGATGGCAACAAGAAAAACCATCTTCAGGGTCAGATCCTTAAGAGACGCACGTCGGAGGGGCTCAAAGGGCTCGCGAACCAAGGCACGCAACATGAGGTTCAAATCCCACGAAGGAACGGCCACCCTACGCGAAGGCCGTAAACGGAAAACCGCCTTGAGAAAACGCTGAACGTCCGGATGAGATCCCAGGGGAAGAGCGCCGCCAGCTGCACCTTCAGAGAGCTAGCCGCTAAACCTTTGTCAAAGCCATCCTGTAGAAAACTCAAAACGACTGGCACGGATACCGTCGCCGCCCGAACACTACGCCGTGAACACCAGTCCTCAAAGATTCTCCATACCCGCACATACATGAGGGAGGTGGAGGTCTTCCGCGCTCTAAGGAGGGTGGCAATCACCGCAGGGGAATAACCCCTCTTTCTTAACCGAGCCCTTTCAATGGCCATACCGTAAGTGAGAATCGACCCACTTGGGGCATCCGCAACGGACCCTGAAGTAGCAGATCCGGTAACGAGGGCAGAGGCCAAGGAACGCCGTCGCGCAACCGTACCAGGTCGGCATACCACGGTCGTCTGGGCCAATCCGGAGCCACCAGCAACACCCGTCCCCGGTGGCCCTCGATGCGCTGAACGACTCGACCGATTAGCGCCCACGGAGGAAAGATATAAAGAAGTTGAGACTCCGGCCATGGCTGAATGAGGGCGTCGAGTCCCTCGGACATGCGTTCCCTCCGTCTGCTGAAGAAGCGCCCCGTTTTCGCTGACTGAAAGGTCGTCATGAGATCCATGATGGGCGGTCCCATCGACGAACCATTTGCGCGTAAATCTGCGGGTTCAGCTCCCACTCCCTGGGGTCTACCCGCACTCTGCTGAGAAAGTCTGCCGTGACATTGTCCGTGCCTGCGATATGCGCAGCCAAGATTGCCGGCAGACGGGTCTGCACCCAAGTGAACAAAGCTGTCGCCTCCGATTCCAGGGCCACACTTCCGGTGCCCCCGTCGATTGATGTATGCTACCGTCGTCGCATTGTCCGAGAGAACGCGAACCGGCCGCCCTCGCACCACTTCGAGGGCCAACAGGGCTAACCGCACCGCTCGCAGTTCGAGCCGGTTGATCGACCAAGAGGCTTCCAGGGGAGACCACGTTCCCTGTGTGAAACGGTCCTCGCAGTGAGCCCCCCAGCCCGAAAGGCTGGCATCCGTCGTGAGCGGTACCCAAAGGGGCGGTTCCAAGGGAAGACCCATCCTCAGGTTCTCCGAACACAGCCACCAGTGGAGCGACCGACGAACCGGTTTCGGGCAAGGCAAGCGCATATTCAACGAGTCGAACTGGTTCGACCAACGACGTAACAGGGCACTCTGGAGCGGACGCATATGGAACCTTGCCCAAGGCACCACCTCCAGAGTCGCCGCCATCGTGCCGAGGAGCCGGAGGTACCACCACGCGGACGGCGCTGGCATCCCCAGGAAAAGATGGACGAGGCCCCTCAAGGCTAGAACACGGCGCTCCGGCAAACATACCAATCCCCTTGCCGTGTCGAATTGCACCCCCAGGTATTCGAGGTTTTGAGTGGGAAACAGACGGCTCTTCCGTCGTTGACCACCCAGCCTAGGGAGCGCAATAGAGAAACCACTCTGCTCGTGACTTGCACACACTCGTCGTTGGACTTTGCCCGAATCAACCAATCGTCGAGATAAGGGTGAACGAGAATACCCTCCTTCCGCAAGGCCGCCGCGACCACCACCATGACTTTCGTGAAGGTGCGAGGCGCCGTGGCGAGGCCAAACGGTATGGCCCGAAATTGAAAAGGGCCCCACGGAAACGCGAATCGGAGGAACTTTTGGTGAGATGCCCGGATGGGAATGTGCAAATAAGCCTCCGATAGGTCGAGAGAGGAGAGAAACTCTCCTTGACGCACCGCCACGATGACCGACCTGAAGGTTTCCATCCGGAAGTGCGGAACCTTGAGGGCACGGTTTACGCCCTTGAGATCCAGGATTGGGCAGAGAGAACCGTCTTTCTTTGGAACGACAAAATAGATGGAGTAGTGCCCGGCGCCGCGCTCGGAAGGAGGGACAGGGATTACCGCACCCAGAGATAAGAGCCGGTGCAACGTCAAGTGGATGGCCTGAGTCTTCTGGTCGCCCTTGCTGGGAGACAGAACAAAGGAATCTCGGAGCGGACCAGCAAACTCCAGCGCATAACCCTTTTCGTTAATCTCTAGCACCCACTGATCTGAAGTAATTTGGGCCCAAGAAGGAAAAAAATTGCATAAGCGACCCCCGATGACCAGACTTCCCCCTGGGGCCCGCCTCGCTTCATTGCGGCTTGCGATTAAAGGAAGAGGGCGAGGAAGAGGAGGATCCAGAGAAGCCTCGTCCCGCTTCACGGAACCCACGAAACCCTTGTGAACGGGATCCGAAGCGACCACGCTGAGCACTCCACAGGCGGGAAGAGCGAAATCTGCGAAAATCCCGAAATTGGCCGCGAGAAGGAGGCAAGGTTCTATTTAGCTTAGGCTTATCTTCCGGAAGTCTACCGCCCTTAGATTCTCCAAGGTCCTTAACCAACTTATCCAGAGCATCACCAAATAATAATTTGCCCTTGAAGGACAGCTTACTGAGTCGAGACTTAGAAGAACTATCGGCCGCCCAGTTTCGCAACCAGATGGACTGGCGCGCCGACACCAAGGAAGCCATACTATTAGCCAAGGATCCAATTAAGTCATAATGAACATCCACCAAATACGCCGACCCCGACTCCATGCGGGTCACCTCTAATAGTCCCTGCTTATCCAATCCGGAAGCGGAGCGCAAGTGCTGAGCCCAACGTAAACAGGCCCGAGCTACACAAGCGCCACAAATAGAGGCTTGCAGAGACAAGGCATTGGTGTCGAAGGCCTGTTTCAACAAATTATCTACTTTCTTGTCTTGCGCATCCTTCAAGGCAGCACCGCCTTCAACGGGTATCGTGGTCTTCTTAGTCACAGCCGACACCGCAGCATCCACCCGCGGTGACTTGAACATCTCCTTGTCTTTATCGGCCAAGGGATACAGACGGTTCATAGTTCTAATCCCCTTCAAACCTGAATCCGGTTGATCCCACTCAGTTTGGATCATTTGCTCTATCACACTGTGCACAGGAAAGACCACCTGAGACTCCCGTACCGCCTGTATGAGAGGATCCTCCAAGCCGTCCTCCTCCCTAGGGCGAGTTACGGCCAGATTAAGGGTCTGAAGAGATTCTGTAATCAACGGCACCAGCTCTTCCCTACGAAACACACGAATAATCCGAGCCTGGTCCTCCGGCTCTGGAATCTCACCGTCTTCCAATGCCTCAGCCTCAGGCTCTCCCTCCGCCTCCAAATCTGGGTAACTCAGGGCGTCCTGCTCCGGGTCCACTGACCTGAAACGTTTGGCGGCATGCTGAGAAACACGCCGGGTCTCCTCCGATGCAAAGGAGGGGAGGGGCGCTGGCCAGGCCTCCGGTAACTGGCCGGAATGGCTCAAGCGAAAGGCCTGGTGCATCAGACGTACAAAGTCTGGGGAAAAGTCCATAGGGGATTCAACAGCCGTACCAGGCAACGCACTAGCATGCCCATTAGAATGGGACGCGGCACCAGACGGGCGAGAGCCAGGCGAGAGTTCTCCCTCCGCCAGAACAGGGGGGCCCTCAGGGCCAGGCAGCTCCTTCAGTTCTATTTGATGTTCCAAGTCTGAAGAAACCGAGGCACAGCCCCGGCAGATGCCAGACTCCGCAACCGCTCCCCTGCGTGAACCACAGATTACGCACTGCGGTTTGGTAGTCATGCCAGCGTAGAATCCGCTCCAGGCAGAAACCCAGAGCTGATCCCCACAGAGAAGGAAAAGAAACGCTGGTGCAGTTAGCCTCGTTGGAGCGCTTTAAGTTTGGTTTTTTTTTTTTTTTTTAGAAAATAAAGTACCCCCTAGCACCCCGAGAAGGTCCCGAGTAAAATCGCTAGTGCCAAAAGCCTAAAAAACGTAAGGAAAACGCGTGCCCTACTGTTGAAGCCGGCGGGAAAAAAAAACCCTCCACACAGAGCTACAAAATGGCCACCGGACTCATGCACCCGCGCTGAAAAAACGGCGCGAAAATCCAAAATAAAGAAATAAAACTAACGGAGCAAAAGAAAGTAAAATGAGGAACCCCTCAGACAGGGCACTTACCGCAGGGACAAAATGCCGACGGCAGCCGACCCACCGCGGGAATCTGAAGTGGGAGCGCGCTGCAAATGCTGAGAGAGAGGAGGGAGACAATTACCTCCGGAAGGCACCCGCAGGCACAGAAAGCAGCCCAAGCAAAAGAGCTGTCCGGGAAAGGCAGAACTCTTCCCCGTGCAGTCTAGGGGAGAGTCTAACCTGACTGGCTGTTAAATGTCATCGGTAAGGAAGGCAGGAGCCCAATGCAGGACTGGCTTCTCAAAACCGGTAAGCCCCTCCGGATGCCACCTGACTGTTTTTTTTTTGTTTTGTTTTTTTTAATTTAAAGAAACAGCTACCTAATTAAATGAAATGAAAAGAAATGATATGGCAAAAGAAACCCCCAAAACAATAACTATCTAGTGTTGCTCCTCCAATAGCCACTAAGTGTGCCCAGACCAGGCACACACGTCCTCAAGCTGCAAGGAGACTGGACACACTGGGGGCTTATGGGAGCTCCGTCTGCATACATCATACAGAAAGTTTTTGATTGGTCCAGTCTCCAGGCTGCAGGAGGAGGTGCACTACCCGAATGTGGAGGACTAAACTGGAGGACCGCTCAGGAAATCACAGTTTGGTGCAGCGATATCGACAGTTCTTTGGAGCCGCTGAAGAGTGAAAGACAGTGCTGTTGCTGGCAGCAGGCAAGCGACTAATGCTGAACTCAGCGTCCCCACCCGTCAGGGGGAAGGTAGGCCCAGGGAGGCGAGGGGGGGGGGGGGAGGAGACGAGACCCAGCAGTCTGCAGTAGAGCTTCAGCCAGCAAGGCAGGCAAAAACTAAGGGTCCAGAAGATCAGACCTAATTGGTTGTATCAATACAAAAACTAAGGGTTAGCTACAGCTAAGGACTGGGGAAGAGAAATAAATACAGAGCAAATTAAAACAAAGGCAAGAGTCCTAGTGTCTCCCAAAGGGTCCTCTTGACTCAAAGTCCCCTCCAAGCTGTACTGGCTCTCGTAGCCAGATGCTAGCCTACAAGCTGATCCAGCAGGCTGGGTGTCTCATACATTCCCGAGATCCAACTGGCACATCAGAGGGCTAAATCCCACAAGGAGAGACGAAGTCCAACATCTGCTGAGACAGAGAAAATACTGGGCAGACCTCTAGCTGTGGTATATACCAGCAGGGAGATCACAGCTCTGATTGGCTCTCATTACTTTCTCTGTCTCCACATATGCTGGCAGGATGACTTAACCCACTTGTCTGGACTGGTCTGGTTGGACGATCTGGAACACAGATCTACTGATATTTTTCTGAGCAAACCTTCTGACATCATTCCTTCACAAACTAAAAAAATACAGGAACACGAACAAAAAAATATGCTCAAATTGTCTACTCAGAGCTTGTAATTCCAGCCCACAAGGTGTCTCCTTATTCTCTCTCCTAGAGCTCTTTTCAGTTCATGCCCTCCTTAGGGCAAGCCAGCTTCAGATTCTGTTAAAGCACATGATCTGTGCACCAAACTTCAAAAGACATGGCCATATGGAGATCGGAATGGTCATGACAGTGGACAGAGCCAAAGGCCTAAAATCCCAAAGGACAATATTGCTTTCATAAGTATCTCGTGCCTCTGCCAACAGGTCAATCATTCTTCTGCAGACTGCCACTGTAGAGACTTGAGTGCTCTTGAAGCACTTGCAGCTTCTTAAAGACCAAAAATCTGAAAACTGCTGCTCTCCCCTCCACTTTTAGTCCCCCCTCAACAAACACAGATGCAACCAGGTCTCCGTTGTACAGTAACACTGCGCCAGCACAAGCAAGAACTCCAGCTACACAGTCATGCAACAAGAGATTTTACTTTTTTTTTCATTTTATTTTTTTGTCCTTGTTTCTTATTTATAAAAGATATTAATTACATTTCACAATCAGTTATTTCTGAGTTTGTTTGTTTTTTCCACCAGCATTCATTTAAGCATACCTGGGGAATAAACCCAGCCAACTTCCTCCCCAACCCCCAAATAGTGACCCCTAATAAAAGTATACCCACCCTCCACCCCTTGGATTTTCAACACCTTTCAAGTTTCTTAAATCCTCTCAGGACATAGAAAGGGGGGGAGGGGATACAGACGGTGGTTCGGCAATGTTGTGTTGCCATACCACAAGCTACTGGTCTTGAAAAGTTTGGATTTAGGTGGCTTTTTACTTCTTCTTCTTTGGTGCCAAAGGAAGTGTCTTCGCTTCTGATCATGGCATGGAGTGAGGTGTCCATTTATGAGGAGCAAGGTACACAACTCTACCTGCTAACACCAGTGCAACAGTCCAATGGCAGGTCAGGGCACTCACATGGCTAGGATCCAATCCCCTCCTGCACAAGGCAAGCATTTGATTGCTATGTATATATAAAGATGCTGCCTCCTCCTCCTCTTGCTCTGAAACATGGCTTACCAGTGATTTGGTTCCTAAGCAAACTCCTCCCTCTACTGTACACGTGTTTCAACAACATGCAATTACACCCACTGCTGTAGAGATAAGCATGGCAGAATAAGGGAAGGGGGTTATCAGAGGACCTTCTTATGGGTGACAAATTTAATAAAATAAGCAGCCAGGAGTTCAAGCCAGACTTCTGGAAGGATGGAGATCGGGGGCAATCTCAGGTGCAGACTAATGGAGTCAGAGTGACACGGAAGTGACAAATCACTGGTTGAGTGCGTGTGCATCAGGAGGGTGGGTAGGGGCGCCTCCTGCCCTGCAGGATTTTAAACAGTATTGGTTTAAGTAAGAGAGGAGCCCAGTCATTAGTGCTCTCTCAGCACAGTGGACTGATTGTAAGTGTTGCTGTCACAGTTATCAGTAAAAAAAAGGTGCAGGGATCCTCCTTAAGTCTAACTGCCCCAGCCCAATCAATATCAATTGCAGCTGAAGTATAACACCACAAACAGATTTGGAAGACCTTCAGATCAGAAGCAGTGTGCTTCCAAACCCCAACACCAACCCCACCCAGCTGTCAAAGCAGAACATAAATCCAAAACTTCTTCCTCTGCTGTATCGTGTCTACTCCCATGCCTGCTATCACTGCACCCATGTGCCAGGGCATTAGGAGCTTACAGAAAAGCAGCCCCAAATGATTTTTGGTTAATTGATATTCCCTGCATAGCTTCCCTCTTAACTCTGCTTTCATTTTCTACAGGCAAGGGCAGGACCAACTACATTTCTGTCCTTTGACAAGATAAACTATAAGCAAGAATCCCAGTGAAGCTGTAAATCGTGCCCGTCAAGAAAGTCTGTTGAGAAGAGGCTGGGCGTGGTGTTGCTCAGTGGTGCTAGGCTCATGGCAGGCACGCCTGATAGTTCCAACCAGTCCATGCTGTCCAGGTTTGTCTCACAAAGGTCCAGGGCTGTACCAGCATTCTCCTGGGTAAAGTGCAATTCCGAGGTGTCCATGGGGGAAAGCGGATGGTCCAGGAAGGCTGAGCTGCTCATTATCTCATTGTGGAGGTCATCGATTAAGGACAGTGGGACCATGCCGTCTTGGTCCACCGCCAGCAATGATGTTCCTGTGGTACTTTCCAAAAAGTCCTCCAGCCTCCCTGGGGTTGCCACTGGACCCAGGGACACTGGCAAAGGAAGGCCAGTAGGACAGTGGTTGGCTGGAGAAGAGGTACCAATGGTTGTAGAGGACTTGGAAGAGGATGTGGGCATCTCCTTTATGGCAGGAGATGGCTGCTCTTTATAGTCCGCACAAATTTCTGTAAAGAGAGAGAAAGAAAGGTTGCTTACTTGTAACAATGGCTCTCCATGGACAGCGGGATAAATCAGCCACACAGATGGGTGTTGTCATCCCTGACGGCACCTTGTCAGACTTGCTCTCCCAGACTCAGAAGAGTTTAGAAAACTCTTCTGCACATGTGTGAGTGAATGTGCCTGTTGCTCCTTCCCTTTAGTCCCTTCCAGAGACTAGGCGTCTTCCGCTCAGAATGACTAGGTTCTAAAGAATTACAGAGGCTTCAACCAGTAGGGGAGGGGGGAGTAAGGCCGGCCCAAAGGTTTCTGCCCCCACGTACTGAGCCACGCTACTGCTCCCCCTGCTGCCACTGATTCTAGCGGCGGGATTGAGGGAGGGGTGCAGCTTAGCTAGTCAGCAGACCATGTGCTTCAGCACACATGGTCTGCCACTTCTGACCCCCTCTGACATAAATTTGCAGGTCAGAAGCAGCAGGCCATGTGTACTGAGATACATGGCATGCTGCTGAGCAGTCCCCCCCGCCGCCGGAATCAGCAGCAGCGCCGCACGGGTCAGCACAGGGGGGAGGGCAGCACAGCTCGGCGGGCAACATACCATGTGTGCTGAAGCACTTGGCCTGCTGCCCATAGCGATCTGTCGCCCTAGGCGACCACCTAGCCTGCCTAGTGGACAGACCAGCCCTGGGAGGGAGGGAGGGATTGTGTGGCTGATTTATCCCGCTGTCCATGGAGAATCATCGTTACAGGACAAGCAGAATAGTATCAGTCACACAGATGGGTGAATCCTGAACTGAGGGTGCAAGGGCCCCCGGTCCCCGGGAAATCATGCTGTGGTAGGTTTGAAGCCAGTATCTGAGGAATACCCGGATGGGTGGTTGCCACAGATGACCCCCCTTAGAGGGACATAGGCACAGTGATAGGGATAGTGATTGTTGTCAGCCGTTAGCCATTTATGAGAGCTGGGTAAAGAGAATGGAGCAATCAGCACAGAGGATGGAACTTGCTTTGTGAATTCCTGGTGACTGCAAATTGTTCAGGCAAGGCAGGGCTCTTTCCTCCCATTTTGTTTTTTTTTTGTTTTTTGTTTTTTCTTATCTTTTCTTTTTTTTGCAAGCCGTCTCTGGGTGAATTTGCTATGGAGAGGCGTTTGGTTGGAGTTGGAGGAGAAACATTCCACTGTTTTGGGACAAGAGAACATGTAGAATGTGGTGACTGACATTTGTCTGTATGCTGTAGCTAACAAAGGAGAGGAATGGTTTATCTGTCTTCCTCCTCTTGTATTTTTTTTTTGTTTTTAATTGGGTCACCGTGTTTGGAAATAGGAGGGCGCATACGGTCTGTAGTGTTGTGCCCACGGGCATTTGAGTATGGGTTGGATAGAGAGCTGTGGGTGTGAGAGAGGAGGTTTGATATCCACCGCCAATGTGGGGCAAAAAGTATTAGAATTTATGTCGTATTCCCAGGGTGGCAGGAGGTGAGGTTGGTACTTACATGCTGTGCCTCGGACACAGGGATTACCCTTTGCAAGTGAATGTGGTATAGGAATGAGATTTGTACATGTAATGGGCAGAGTGTGACAGTCCATGGAAATTCCCGAGACTCAAGCGAAGTGGACTCCAGATTAATGTGGTTCTCATATGTGCTCCACGTTTGACCACAGTGTCTCACTTGATGGGAAGGCTAAGTGAAAGCTGGTTGTCAGTTCCCAAAATGGTGGTGGGGGGGGGGGGGGGGGGAAAACTGAGCTGTATGGCCCAGAGAGGCTGGGATGGCTAGGAGAAGACATCAGGTGAGGAAGATATACTTATTTATTAATTTTTATATATCACTTTATCATCTAGTCAAAGCGGTTTATGTTGTAACTTAAACGTGGTAATGTACATTAAACGAGGACATTGATAAGGCTGTGGTGCAGTGAGCGGTCGAAACTATGAGACTGAAAACATTTACAGCCCCTTCATGGGCCAATGTTGCCTTTATGCCAAATGATTGAGCTGGAGGAGTTGGCTTGGTCGTGACAGAAGGAGATGTATGGAAGTAACGGCATTTGGAAACTGAGTAGCCTGGAATGATAAAGTTGAGAACAAGTGGAGTGGGTGCATTCCTCGTGTTCACTTTGCACAAGGAAATCCCTGGAACGGTAATTAGTTTTTGCAAATCCATGCGCATAGATGGCTCCTGTCTGCCCGCCCTGGAGGGATGCCCACTGTTTGTATCGAGGTAGTTTGAGGGTAACATAAGCCTGCCCACTGTATGTAGCTGGGGCTGAATCCCGCTGGCGCTGGTGTTGAAAGCTCTTCCCCTTGTTATTTTTGTAAGGGGAGAAGCGATGACCTTCAGGCGGCTTGGGCTCGTGGTTTTTGGTAACAATACTAAGTTGGCACAATACTGTGTTTACCCCGAAAATATGCAGTAAGGCATCCCTTCTTTGGAAAGGAGAAAATGCTGGTGAACCTCTGCTGCTCTTGTGGGTGTCTGATCACTGCAGCACTGAGCAGTGACTAACGATTTGGGCTGAAAGATCAGTCTGGTGATGACCCTTGACAGCTCTCTGCTTGACCTGACCCCCAGCTGCTGCCTGAGGACATCAGCACCATTCCTAAAAAGAGGACATGTAGTGTGCAGTCTCGGCTTCTCAGCTCCTAATGGTGGTTAATACAGACGACGTGCTGTAACCCTATGCAGTAGGAAGAGGATGTTATTTCCTTCTTCTGAGGGATTTTTTTGTTTTTGTTTTGAGGAACAGATTGAAGTATACACATTAGCGTGAAGAAAGGAGGAAAGATAGCAGGGAACAATCTGAAAAGGAATACTTATTTACTGGGGGTGGTAAGT
The DNA here is from genome assembly GCA_033557465.1 of Ichthyophis bannanicus. Taxonomy (NCBI): domain Eukaryota; kingdom Metazoa; phylum Chordata; class Amphibia; order Gymnophiona; family Ichthyophiidae; genus Ichthyophis; species Ichthyophis bannanicus. Next base: position 1,116,675,469 of record CM066031.1, on the reverse strand, counting down.
CTGTGAACCCCTAGGGATGATATTATGGCAGAGTTGTGCAGTGTGGTCCAGAGGTTTAGGGGTAACCTGGGTAGTTGGGGCACAAACTTCCCAATGTACTCTTAATATCAAAAGGAAGAATGCTATCCCATGGTCCAGTTGTGACACAGGCTGAGGCAGGCAAGCACTTAGGAATAGAGCCATTACATCTTTGGGGGTTTTGAATCTAGGAAGGCTCGGGAGGGGGCTATTACCCTGTAGCTTCTTGGAGGTCTACGAATGATGGAACATGGGAAAGCTGGACCCCACGACTACGGTATGAAGGGAGGCGCTTCCTTTTTCTTTCTTGGAAGACCCAAGAAGGCAAAAAAACTTTCAATTGCACAGCTCTGCACGGCATATTTTCCACATCTAACTGGAAACCCAAGGGGAAAAATAAGGGCGCATTATTGCCTTGAACAGAAATTGATCTGATTAAGAAAGACATCTGCTTGCTAGCCAGCATGAAGAGTAAGAACCGTGTCCCTGAAACCCGTGAGGGGTTGTGTTCACTCTGCATGGGTAAGGGTTACTATGTTATGGGTACAGTAGGGTTTGCAGCTGTCAAACAATAAAGTCATATCAGTCTATAAGACAGAAAGAGACAGTCTGTACTTCAATGTAAGTCTTGCGCCCCTGCTTATCAGAGTGCATTCTTTGCTGCAGGATTTGTCCAAAATAGTTCCAGGAGAGCTTCTGAGTAGCGACCAGGAAACAGAGAGGGAGACTATGAGGAAGACTCCTCTGAACAGGTGCCAGATGCACCAATCATCATAAGCTAAGGGACGGGTTCAGCACCTTTCGAAGGCTGCCTTATTAAAGGAAGTTGGAACAGCCTGATCCCATTTGCTGGGGACAGGACCCAAGTGACGAGCATGATTGATTGATTGCTTTCTTTCTTCTTTGTCACTTCCCCCCCCCCCGTTTTAGGCTTCCACTTTTAGGCAGTGAAGTTGGGAAGGATGCTCTGTAACATCTTTGACAAAATGAGTCTTGAGGGAAAGAAATTATCGGAACTGAAAGGAAAAGGAAAAGAAAATATGGATGATGGAAAGCGTCGTCCGCAGGGTACCGCAGATGAAGAAGACTGAAGGAAGGGAGCAACAGGCACGCAGGAGGGGTTCACTCGCACATGCCCAGCAGAGTTTTCTAAACTATGCTGGGCTCAGGGAGAGCAAGTCCGACCAGGTGCTGTGTCAGGGATGACAACACCCATCTGTGTGACTGATATTATCCTGTTTGTCCGTGGAGAGAGGGGCTGGAAAGATCAAAACAGACACAATCGACTCTGCATTCTCCTATCTACAGATGCTTCATTATATAAAGGATCAGCCCAGGAAATCCTGCTGCCTGGAAGACTGAAGCATGCACTGACCAAAAAAGTAATGATCAGAACATAAGGACAGTCTTATTTTTTTTTCACTTTGGGTTCCTTTCTATGGCTTTACAAAAGCAAATAAATAGTCCCTGAAATACAGCATGTCACTACAATAAAGATTTATAAAATAAGGGGAGATGCATCATAACGTTATAGATTATCACAACAAACAAATGAAGATCTATTGCTGGCTAAAGCTGTTGTGCTCTTCTCAGCTTGTAAGAACACAATATGTAGTGTATCCAGCTCCTTTCACCCAATATGCTCCTCATCTCTACCTCAATCAATAGAACGGTGTAGTAATACCAAAAGGAGCCTTCCCACCAACGAAAAAGCTGAACAATGATAGATTATAGATAACTGCACACATCTCCACTCACAATGAAACGGTAAACAATCATTTCTCAAGAAAAAAACCTCTGCCTTGGTGAAAACAAAACACAAACAAGTTGAAAAGTATACACTTGCAGTGTGACGCATTAGTGGGTTTCCCCCATTTGCAGAATCAGGCATGTGGGGGATTCATGTATGTGTCTCACAGGAAGTGTCGCTGCCTCCGTGCATGTGTATGTTGAAGGTTCCTTCCTTGTGTGTGTTGGGGGCTTCATCAGTATGTTTCTCAGGGCTGCATGTATGCACATCGGGAGCTGTGAATATTTGTGCGTGTGTGTCATGGGAGTGTTGGGGACTGTGTGCATGTGTGTGTGTGTCATGAGGAGTGTTAGGGACTGTGTGCATGTGTGTGTGTGTCATGAGGAGTGTTAGGGACTGTGAATATTCGTGGGTGTGTGTCATGAGGCGTATCGGGGGCTGCATATGTGTGGTGGGGAGCTGTGCATTTGGTCTGCGTATGTGCATGTGACAAGGACTGTGTGTGCATCTGTGCATGTGCTGGGAGGGGTTCTGGCTATTTCTGCTTGTGTGTCTGTATCAATGAAGTGCCCGTGCGTCCTTCTGCACATACTCTTTGTTCCTCCCACCCTCTTGCACTATTCTCCCATCCGATACTTCTCTGTCCTCCTTTCTCTCCCCAACCACCCATGCACTTTCAGTCCTCTCATTTCCTTCTCTTCCTTCTAAAGCAGGCCTTGACAAATTTTCTTGGACTCTAGGAGTCAGCATAAAAATCTAGGAGCTGGCCACCGAAACCTAGGTGGTCACACAGTGCACATCCCCACCCCATCCCCAAAAAGGTGTATCAGTTTATTTATTTTTATTTAGAAGGATTTAGTATACCGCCTTATCGTTAAATCAAGGCGGTGTGGCACATCAATCAAAATCAATAATAAAGTGTGGTTTGTAGCATGCAGTGTGAGAACTGAGAAGTGTAGTGTGTGGGGCAGTGCGTTAGATTATATCAGTGAACTATTTACATAATGAGCTATATACATATATACAAAATGGGGCTGTTTGAGAGGCGTGCTAGGATTGAGATTCTGTAATGTCTTGGGGGTAGGATCGTGATCCTATAATGTCTTGAGGTAGAAAATTTATGTGAGGTCCTTGAAATGTACTGTAAGTAGATCAGTCTTAAGAAGTTTTCTGAAGTCCTTGAGGTTCTTGGCTGATCTTATGTGGTCTGGGAGAGAGTTCCATATAGCGGGTGCTGCCAGGGAGAGTGCCCTCCTTGATGTGGCCAGCCTTGTTTTAGCAAATTCTTTTGGTGTTCTGATGGTGTCTGAGGTTCCTTTTCTTCTTGGTCTCCTGTTGTCATCGTTTTTTATGAGAGGGCGTAGGCTGTCTGCTGATAGGTTGTGTATTATTTTAAATATGTGTAGAAGTACTTTGAATTGGATTCTGGAGCTGATTGGGAGCCAGTGTAGGTGGTACAGTATGGGGGTGATGTGATCGTGAATTGTGTGATCTGTCGTGAGTCGTGAGGCTGTGTTTTGTGCTAGCTGTAGTGGTTTTATTGTCTTTTTAGGTAGTCCTTGGTAGATGTGATTACAATAGTCTAGGGTTGGAGTGATGATGGCTTGACAGACTGTTCAGAAGTGTTCATGGGTGAGGATGGGTTTGAGCCTTTTAACTGTCCTCATTTTGATGTAAGCGCTCTTTGTTATTTTTGCAATGTGGGACTGGAGGTTGAGGTTCTTGTCGAGCGTTACTCCCAGGTATTTTATTTGTCGTCTTACCGGTATGATGGTGTTGTTTAGGTTGATGGTGGCCGATGGTGAGAATGTCCAGTTTCTTGTGATGAATAGAGCTTCGGTTTTGTTGTAATTTATTGATAGGTTGTTTTCTTGCAGCCAGGTTGCCATTTGTTGGAAGCAGTTGGCTATGTTGGAGTAGTCTGGGTTGTCCAGTTTGATTGGTGTGTATATCATTATGTCATCTGCGTATATGGTGTATTGAATCTTGTGGTCCTTGATGATGGTGCATATGGGTTGTACGTAGATGTTAAATAGCAGGGCGGAGAGAGCTGAGCCTTGTGGGACTCCTTGAGTGGCTCTGAACGGTTGAGAGGTCTTTGTTCCACACTTGACTTGTAGTTGTCTGTTGTTGAGGTAAGATGTAAACCAGCTCAGAGTAGTACTGTGTAGGCCTGCCTCCTGTAGTCTGTTTAGTAGGGTTGTGTGGCAGACAGTGTCAAAAGCTGAGGAGATATCTAGGAATATCATGACGACGCCCATTCTGGTGTTGTCGATTGTCCTCAAAAGGCTGTCGAATAGCTGGATCAGTATGGTTTCAACCCCATGTCTGGGTTGAAAACTGTGTTGATTGGGGTCCAGTGGATTGTAGATGTCGATGTGTTGTTGGAGCTGGTTTTGGACTGTTTTCTCGATGATCTTGGACAGGAATGGTAAGCTTGATATGGGTCTGTAGGTGGCTGGGTCAGTTTTAGCCAGGGTGGTTTTCTTGGGGATTGGACGTATTGTGGCTAGCTTCAGGGAGTTTGGCATTGTTCCCTTGGAGAGGGAGTTATCTACTATTTTCCGTACGAATGGTGTTAGTTCCTTTTTCGTTGCTTTGATCCAGGCTACTGGGCAGGGATCTGTAGGGGCGGTGCTGGTGTTGAGGTCAGTGATGATCTTGGAGAGTTGTTACTTTTTTAGGTTTTATGGCCTGATTTACTAAGACTATTTTTCCATTTCTATGGGAAAAAGCTTAATAAATCAGGCTCTTAATAGACCACGGCACAGTGCCAACAGAAGACAGTGGCCCCGCCTCCTCTGCCCTACCCACCACCCCCACTGACTCTTTAAGCTACACCTTGTGTGTGTGTGTTTGTGTGGTGTGGAGATGGGGTGGCATATGTGTGGTGGGGAGTGGGGTGCCTGTGTGTGCATGGTGCAGAGGTGGGGTGCCTGCATGCATGTGTGAGGTGAGAGAGGGGTATGCTTTTTGCACACACTGCATTTTACTTCTCATACATTCTTCTCTTTACCCTCTCCCGCTATTCTTCCACTTCCCAACTCTGTTCCCTTCCCAGACTTTCTCCTCTTCAATCTCCCCCCTTGCCCCCCCCCCATTCCCCACCCCACTCGCATTATTGATTAAAACATATTGTCCCTTTAAATCTCTTCAGCCATCTGTAGAGAAAATTCCATCTGTAACCTTCCCCCCCCCCCCCCCAAAGGAAACATGGAAGCTCCTGGTGACAAAAGTGGCCCTTCCCATCACTTCTGCCTGTGGGGGGTTGGGATCTCCATGGGCAGACGCCGAAGCTCCAAGAAGCGATCATCAGCACTTCTGCTCGCGGAGATCCCAACCCCCTCGGGCAGACACCAACGCTCCCAGTTGATCGCAGCCTCCTCAGCACTTCTGTCCATTGGGTTGGGATCCCCAAAGGCAGATACCCAAGCTTCTTCTGCCCTTGTGCTCTGAGCCTCAGGTGCCAGGGTCCATTTTTTAGTTGCCATGGCGACCTGGTGGCTGATGTTTGTCGAGCCCTGTTCTAAATGCACTCATCAGCTTTCTCCTCTAACTCTGTCCCTTCCCTTATGCTCCTCCCCTTTCTTTCCTCCTAACCGTGCCCCTTCCCCTAGGCTCTGCCCCCTAATCCACCCCTTCTCCTGTAATGCTGGTAGGACTCAGGGTCTTCCACTGGTCTTTGGAGGCTGCAGTCCCACCTTTCTGGCTGGCAGGACTTGGGTCTCCTGCTGACCTTTGCAGGCCACAGCCTTGGTGCTTGTGGCTGGTGCTAACAGGGAACTCCCGCCCACAGTCCCACTCTTCATGCTTGCAGAACTGGGACTCCCAGTGGCTCTTCATTCTGTTTGCTTTGGGGGGGGGGGGGCACACTATCATACACACGTTTTGTTTGCGCATGCTTATACATGCGTACAGATAGACAAAATTTGCCCGGTTGGCTGAACCCTCAACAGGTTCTATACTTAAGCAAACTAAAAATCTAACATTTAATTGAAGAAAAAAACCCCCAAAAATATTGCTATATAAAGACACTGCCAGACCACCAGTGCGCCTCTGCAGCATTTCCAGCCCTGGCAAATCCAGGAAGCACCGAACTTGAGCTGAGAATCAAACCCAGGTCCCCATGGGTTTGATTCTCAGGGCATGGTGGTGATTCACAGGTCAGCCATTTCTAAGTACATCTAACAAGGCTTGAAGCGTACTGCCCGGCCAAGGTTCTGAGGAAGTTTCTCTTACCTCCGCTCTGAATGAGAATGTCAATCAAGTCATCCATCTGCTGGCTTGACGACCGGCTCGCCTAAAGATAAAAAGATTGCTATCATCAGTTTCAAACACTAAGTCTATCCCGCAAAACTAATCTGAAGGGACTATGGGGAAAAATCTTTAACTCTGTGTTGCCCATGATGTCTTATTCCGACTCCTGTTCAAAGTTTTGTCTAGTCTCATCTTTCTTCACCTTTAGAACAGCTGGTACCGTAAGAACATAAGATATGCCATACTGGGTCAGACCAAGGTCCATCAAGCCCAGTATTCTGTTTCCAACAGTCGCCAATCTAGGTCATACATACCTAGCAGTTTCCCCAAAAGACGCATATTCCACAATGCTTGTACTGGGTCAAGCAGTGATATCCTGGGTCCCTATTTAATAATGGTTTATGGACCTTTCCTCCACGAACTTGTCCAAACCTTTTTTAAACCCAGCTACACTAACAGCCTTTACTACATCCTCCGGTAACAAATTCCAGAGTTTGATTACACATTGAGTGAAAAAATATTTTCTCTTGTTTTAAAAAGTTTACCCTGTAGCTTCATTGCATGTCCCCTAGTCTTCCTATATTCTGCTAACGTAAACAATCGATCTACGTTTACCTATTCCACTCTGTTCAATAATGTGGAAAAATATCCCATGTACCCCACCCCCTCCCCAGGATCCCCTTTCCTCTCTAAGGTGCACCTGAGGGAGCTTTGGATGTTGTTTCACGGCCTCCTCATAGCCTGGTGGCTCCTTCATCCTGCTGGATGGGAGAGGGGTGAAGAGTGCATTCTGTGGCTCCAAATCTAGCTGGGTTATTGGCTGGCAGGGTGATCCTGGCTGTGATGAATTCTGAGCCTGAGAATATAGGAAAATAAAGAAAAACAAATTGTGAGCTAGTTATCTATTGGTGATTATAGTTTTAAGTTTCAAGTTTATTTCATAGTCCACTAATCAAATTAAACTGTCTAAATGGTTTACATAAAATAAGTCACACACATATTAGACAAATAAAATAAAATATGTACAGTCAAATTCACATTGAAGCACCCCCCTCCCAGTATCATACACTACAGAAGTTGAAAAATTTTTTTAAATCTTGTACTACTTACCTTATTTTAAATCACCCTTTGTTTTGCCTTTCTCATGTATTATTATGTCAGTGTCCGGCAATACACACACACGCAGAAATCAATGGCACAACTGCAAATATCTGACATACGTTACAATCCTTCACTTCCGAGCAGGGGAAATGGAGGGGAAATGGTCTGTCCTTACTGTGCCTCACTTCTGCTGTTTGTAAGGGAAAGGTTAGGAGGAGCTGAAGGGAGAAGGGAAACGATGAAAGCATGTGAAAGACTTGTGAGCATGTTACCTTTCTTGCAGTTCTGTGCTGTCCAGTGGCTTTGCTAGCTCTCGGAAGCTGCTTGTGGAGCCCATTGAAGAAGGGCTGCAAAGTGGGTGGAGCGGAGAATGACAACACGGCATTAGGCAAGGTGCCTGTTGCCATCTGCCGGCCCTGTTTCTGATCCTACAGAAGACAGAGAAATGAATAGAACAATTCTACACAGACGCAGAGGAGACTAACTGTCCCCTCTCTGCATCAGCTCCAATTGAACAATCTAATATACAATTATTCCTTTTGCACATAGGCACAAAGCAATGCAGTACACACAATTGGACAGATGCAGAAAGACCAACACACTGTTTGCGTGAAGATAACGCAGCTTTTAAGCACAAGTTCCGACAGGCCAAATGCAGAAAAGAGACTGACACGTGCGTAAACAGCAAAGGAAAAGCAAGCTCACACAGTAACACCAAGTGTAATTAAATTATAGGCAAATAAGCTGCACATATTAAAATAGTATGTTCTACCCATCCTCTCCTTTCCTCTTCTAGCGCAGTCCTTTCCCCTTATGCTCCACCCCTCACATATGGGTGATGTCGGTGCCTGCGGATCCCGCACGGAAGCATACCCCCAGCTTTCAAAGAAAGCCTTTGGGAGATGCCACCACACATGTGTGGTCCCCTTGCCGCCCAAAGGTGCCATCTTGTTCAATCAAGGCAAAAAACACGGATAAAAGATGGCAAAAAATAAGATGGGAAAGAAGCAACTCCAAGGAGAGAAGGGAGGGTTGTAAGGACTGATTCCTGCTGTCCCCAGAGAAAGTGCAGTTACTCACCTGTAACAGGTGATCTCCGGGAACAGCAGGAATTTAGTCTTCACATATGGGTATCGTCGGTACCGACGGAACCTGTGTGGGAACGCTCCCCAGCGTCCAATAGGAAAGCTTTTGGGAGCATCCCACAGCGCCTGCGTGCTGCCTTCCTGCCTTTCCAACTGTCCCTCTCCAGTTGAGTTTATAGTTGAGACGAGAGAGAGAGAGATACAACTCCTAGGGAAGGTGAGCGGGTTGTGAAGGCTAAATTCCTGCTGTTCCCGGAGATCACCTGTTACAGGTGAGTAACTACGCTATCTCCAGGAACAAGCAGGAATGTAGTCTTCACATATGGGGACTCCCTAGCTGCAGATGCCAGGGAGATGGCCCTAGGAAGTTGTCAGCCCTTGCGAAAGGGCCCCACATGGATCTCTGGCATCCTACCAGGGACGGTGGGTAGGAGTTGATTAAGTCTGAAAAAGGTGTTGAAGAACAGCCTGGCCAAACAAGGCATCCCGGCAGGAGTCCTTGTCTAAGCAGTAGTGGGCTGTGAAGATATGTACCGAAGTCCAAGTAGCTGCTCGACAGATGTTGTCGATAGACACAGAGTGAAGATGAGCCATTGAGGCTGCCACGGCTCTCACATTGTGAGCTGTGACATGGCCTTCAAGGAGAAGGTTCTTACTCTCATAGGCAAAGGATATGCACTGTGCGATCCAGTTGGACAGAGTTCTTTTGGAAACTGGAAGTCCCAAATGACTAGGATCAAAAGCAACAAAGAGTTGAGAAGATTTTCTATGTTGCTGTGTCCTTTGCAAGTAAAAGGCCAAAGCTTTTTTACAGTCCAAGGTATGAAGGTTCCTTTCTGCACCGGAGGCATGAGGCCTCAGAAAGAATACAGGAAGGTAAACCACTTGGTTTAAATGGAAAGGCGAAACCACCTTTGGCATAAAGTGTGTATGAGTCCTAATAACTACCTTATCATGGTGGAACCTTGTATAAGGAGGATCAGCCACTAACGCTTGCAATTCACTGATGCGACGTGCTGATGTGATTGCAATGAGGAAGATGACTTTCCAGGAAAGGAATTTCAAAGATGTAGTGGCTAATGGTTCAAAGGGCGGTTTCATGAGCTGCCGGAGCACCAAATTTAAGTCCCATGCCACCGGTGGTGGCTTAATGGGAGGCTTTGTTAAAAGAAGGCCTCTCATAAATCTCGCTATGAGAGGAAATAGATTGTCCACCTAGAGGCTTGCAAGAAGCTGCAATAGCACTAAGATGGACTCTTACTGAATTTGTCTTGAGACCCGCATTTGACAAATGAAGGAGATACTCCAGTACTGATTCCAGAGGTATCGCAAGAGGGTTAAGACCCTTCTGTGAGCACCATGTGGTAAACCTTTTCCACTTAAAGGCATACGAGCGTCTTGTGGAGCGTTTCCTAGAAGCATGAAGGATATCCTTTACCTGTTGGGAAAGGTTAAGATCCTGAAGTTCTAGGCTTTCAGCAACCAGGCCCTGAGATGCAGAGACTGGGGATTGAGATGCCACAGCATCCCGTCCTCTTGGGAGAGAAGATCTGGAGCGGATCCCAACTTCAGAGGTGGAGCTTGAGAGAGATGCAGGAGCAGAGGGTACCACGTTTGCTGTAGCCAACGTGGAGCTATGAGGATCATATGACCTCTGTCTCTCTGAAGCTTGAATAGAGTTTTGGGGATGAGGGGAATGAGTGGGAAGGCATATAGGAAGTCCTGACCCCAGTGGAGGAGGAAGGCGTCCCTTGCCTAACATTGAGCTGGAATTCTGGAACAGAACCGGGGAAGTTTGGCATTCAGCGGACTTGCAGAGAGGTCTATGTCCGGGGTTCCCCAAACCTGAAATATTTGGGCAACCTGGTCTGCATGGAGAGACCATTCGTGTGGAAGCAGAACTCGACTGAGTTTGTCTGCCCAAGAATTTTGAATGCCTGGAAGATACACCACAAGGAGATGAATCTGATGCTCTCTGGCGAGGGCCCATAGTCGCAAAGCTTTGTTGCATAGCGACGGAGAGCCTGTTCTGCCCTGCTTATTCACATAGAACATGGCTTCCTGATTGTCCATTTGAACTAGGACTGTCTTGTAGCTGAGCTGGGCATGAAATACTCGAAGAGCAAGGAAGATTGCTCTGAGCTCCAGGAGGTTGATGTGAAGACAGGCCTCCTGTGGAGTCCAGGTACCCTGGGTAGAGAGATCGTGCAGGTGTGCTCCCCATCCCACCTGTGAAGCATCTGTTAGGGTGGCTTGGGATAGGGGTTTCTGGAAAGAAGACTCCACCAGAAGGTTTCTGGGTGATTGCCACCATTGGAGGGACGAAATAAGACGGTCTGAGTTTGTTATTTTGTCCGACAGGCAACCTGAGGTCTGTGTCCACTGAGTGCATAAAGTCCACTGGGCTGCTCGCATAAGGAACCACAAGCACGGTGGATGCCATGTGGCCTAGCAATTGTAGCATTTCCCAAGCAGTGAGACAAGGCTTGAACACTGCTTGGGAAGCTAGTTGTACTATGCAAAGACAGGAAGGAAAGCCCTTGTCTTTCTGGTATCCAGATGAGCTCCTATGAACTCTAGGGACTGAGTGGGAGCAAGACTGGATTTTGGGAGGTTTATGACCAGTCCCAAATACTGAAGGATTCATATTGTGCGAGATAGAGCAGAGCTGGCTTCTGGCACTGTAGGGGCTTGAATGAGCCAGTCGTCTAAGTAAGGGAAGACGAATATTCCCAGAGTGCGGAGAAATGCTGCTATCACAGCCATGTATTTTGTGAACACTCTTGGCGCATAAGCCAGGCCAAAGGGAAGAACCTTGTATTGGTAGTGCTTTCCTTGAAACAGGAATCGGAGCAATCTATGTGATTTGGATGGATGAGAATATAAGTATAAGCATCCTTGAGATCTAGAGAACAAAGCCAATCCTGACTTTGAAGGTATGGCAGCAGAGTTCTTAGAGAGACCATTTTGAACTTCTCTCGGAACAGATATTTGTTCAATTCTCTGAGGTCTAAAATGGGTCTATGTCCTCCTGTTTTCTTTTGAATAAGGAAATAGGGGGAGTAGAACCCTGTACCCTGACAGGGAACGGGTACTTCCTCTATTGCTCCTTGAGCAAGGAGCATTGTGACTTCTTGACCTAAGAGATTGTTGAGAGAGGTCTGAGAATTGAACTGTCTTATAATTGTAGGAGGGGGCAGGCTGTGAAAATGAAGCTTGTACCCCCTCTCGTATAATGGACAGAGTCCAATTTTCTGCTGTTATTTGGTACCATCTGTGGGCAAAATGACATAACCTGCCTGGGATGGTTAAGGGTTCTGGACCCTTCAGGGGCAGGAAGGCGAAGTTCTCTAGAAAGGAGTCAAAGCCCCTGAGGAGGCTGAGCTGGCTGAGGTTTTGCAGCTTTTGGCTTCTTTTGCTGTCTAGGTTGTTGCTGCTGTCCCTTTTGGGCAGTCTGACCTGGACAGTGTCCCTGTTGGGTATAGGAAGGATAAAACTTATTTTTCTTATTGAAAAATGGTTTCTTAGAGGATCTTTTCTTTGCAGGATCGGCTGTAGATTTGGACAATCTATCCAGTGTGATATTGTCAGCATCTATTTTGTTAGCCTTCTCCTGCTAATTCTTGCCAAAGAGATTTTCTCCTGTGCAAGGAATGTTTCCTAATTTATCCTGTACCCAAATTTCCAAGTCAGATGCCTGAAGCCAGGCGATCCGACATGCACCAATGACAATAGCAGAGGTTCGCCTCATGCACTCAAAACAGCCAAAGGCTGCACGATTAACAAACTTGGAAACATCCTGAGAATGTTTGACAAGAGTGAGATAGTCTTGTCTTTTGTCATCAGGAAGAAGGGGGCTCATAAGCTCCAAGACTCCTGTGACCTCTTTAAGGAACATTCCTCCCATATACAAGATATAGGAACTGATCCTAGCTTAGAGCATGGAAGCATCGACGCCCAAAAGCATCAAGAGTCCTGCATTCACAACCTGGAGGATTGGATGCATGTCTCTTTCCACTTTTCATCCTTCTCATGGCTGATTCCACCACCACTGAATGGTGTGGTAATTGAGATTTTGAAAGCCAGGACAAGATGAACTCGATACATGGTATCGGGTTTTCGAGAATGAGGAGATATGGTTAAAGTTGTTTCCCACATCCTTAGCATAAGATCATGTAAGATCTCATGAATAGGCAGAGTAGCTGCCTCTTTGGGAGCCTTAGGGTATTGGAGGATTTCCAACTCCTTTGCCCTAGGCTCTTTTTCAGGAGCTACTGTGATGGAAAGGCCTCGGGCCACATTACGGATAAAGTCTTGAAAGGACATATCCTCTGGCGGAGACATTCTGCGCTGAGGAGAAGAGGAATCCTCGGGGAGAAGTGCTCTGGTATCAGCAGAGTCTTCAGACTCATCCGAGGATTCAAAATATCTCTGATCCCGGTGATCGTGCAAAGCATGGTACCTGTATCGGTATTGGGTTATTCTGGTACCGATCAGTCAATGCTGGAGAGAGACGCATGACTCGGTACGGGTGGCATACCTGCCGATGTCGATGCAGTCGGTACTGGTATCGGTTGAGGTGTCTGAAGCGGTTTCAATGGTACCGAAGCCGTGAGAAGAGCCGCTAGACTGCGTTCGATAGCAAGGAATCTCTGGTCTATCAACGCTGCCGATGCTTGGGTGTCGGTACCGGTAGAAGTGGCCGGAACCCCAGAGCATGGCGCCAGTAGTTCTGCCGAGGTTGAGGCCTCAAGAACATCCTGCAGCCCTGTTAATGCTTTGGAAGCCGAAGCCTCCAGCCGGGGCAGTTTCACCGATGAAGATTCCTCAAGGGCAACGCCAGGGGCATCTGGATACTTAGAAGGAGATCTACCCTTTGAGGACCGGCTAGATTTATGTTTAGTTACCTGAGATCCATGGGAGGAAGATGAAGCCCTGGAGGACGTCGATGCAACAGACGCCACATCTGAGGGAAAAAGGGTGCTAAGTTTAGCATCTCGGTTCTGCCGGCCCCTTTTTGACATCATTCCACAGGAGAGGCACTATGAAATAGAGTGGTCAGGACCTAAACATTTGAGACACCAATCATGGGTGTCGGTTGCGGAAATGATACCGCCACATTTAGAACATTTCTTAAAACCTGAAGCAAGTTTTTCCATTTTTGAGGAAAAATTGTGCCTAGTGCCCAAAATGGCGCTTAGCACCAAAGAAAAAAAGCTTCTGAAATAAACCACTTCAGAAACTATAGTTTTGTTTTGTTTTTAGAAGAAAGAAGGAAAGAACCGGCGGTACCGGTATAACGTCGAGGGAAGGCAAGACACGACCACAAAAACAAAGATTAAAGACAAAATTTTCTGCAGTGACAGGGTATGAGACCTGTCGGCAATGTTCCCTCTAATTTTCTGTAGGCTGTGTGCGCATAAAATATCAGCTGTGCAGTTTTTGAAGGAAGGTTAAATTTTTGTGCGCCACATAATGACTCGGAGTTATATACTTTAAAATTTGACTACACATCAGAATTTAGTATTGTACACCACATTGATTGCACTAGAAAACATTGTAGAACTTGTGAAAACCGTAAATACATAACTTTTAAATTTTAAGACATCTGTGTTTTCTATCAGAATCAGAATCGTAATTTTTGTGCGCTCTGTTGTAAAGTATGTGCGCTTGCTCAGCGAGGTGTGCGCGCGCGCACACGTGCACAGCTTAGAGGGAACAGTGCCTGTCGGCTCCGCGTAAAACGAAGAACTGGAGAGGAACAATTGGAAAGGTGGGAAGACAGCACGCAGGCGCTGTGGGATGCTCCCAAAAGCTTTTCTATTGGACGCTGGGGTGCGTTCCCGCGCAGGCTCCATAGGTACCGATACCCATATGTGAAGACTACATTCCTGCTTGTTCCTGGAGATCACCTGTTACAGGTGAGCAACTACGCATTCTCCGGAAACAAGCAGAAGTCAGTCCTCACATATGGGACTCCCCAGCTACAGGCTACCAAAAGCCCACAGAGTCACCCTCAAGGGAAGACGTGAGCAGCAGCAATTGAGTCTGCGGATACGGACTACAGTAGAACCCATGGATCCGAGGGAAATCAGCACTTCGGTAGCCTGAACACAGAAGGGTAGGAGTTGCCTAGACCCCGAAAAGATTATGGAGCACAGCCTGGCCGAAGGCACTGTCCTGTCGGGACTCCTTCTCCAAGCAGTAATGGGCTGCAAAGGTATGAACTGAAGAACAGGTGGTGGCCTGACAAATGTCCAGCATCGGGATGGGGCGCAGGTTTGTCACAGAGGCTGCCATGGCCCTGACACGGTGAGCCATGACCCAGCCTTCCAGCGGAAGCCCCACCTACTCGCAGGCGAGGGCGATACAGTCTGCCACCCAGATAGATAGAGTAAGTTTGATCACCGCCTCCCCCAGCCTACTGGAGTCATACGAGACAAACAGCTGAGCAGCTTTACAGTGGCTCTGGGTACCTTGAATGTAGAAGGACAGGACCCTCTTACAGTCCAAGGTGTGGAGGACAGTCTCTGCCCTACTGGCGTGAGGTCTTGGTAAGAAAGTGGGTAGCACCACCGTCCTGATTGAGGTGGAAGGGTGACACTACCTTCGGAAGGAATTTAGGGTGTGTGCAGAGTACCACACTGTTCTTGCAAAACCTGGTATGCGGCACCTCCACCACCTTGGCTTGGAGCTCGCTATCCCTGTGAGCGGAGGTGAGCATAACCAGGAGCACCAACTTCCACTAAAGGTATCGCAGGTGGCAGGTAGCAAAGGGCTCAAAAGGCTGGCGAGTGAGCAGCGCCAATATGACATTAAAGTCCCATTCTGTTGCCGGAAGATGAACCGGGGTTTTTGATAAGACAAGTCCCCTCAGGAAGTGGGTAACCAGCAGCTGGACAGAGAGGGGTTTACCATCCACCGGGTGGTGGTGGTGCCGCAAGGGCACTGAGGTGCATTCTGACGGAATTTGATTTAAGCCTGGATTGCGAGAAATGGAGAAGGTACTGCAATACCAGCTGCACAGAGGAGAACAAGTCAGTCCTGTGCTCCGTGCATCAAATTGAGAATCTGCACCATTTGAAGGCATGCGCATTCCTAGTGGAAGCCTTGCAAGAGGCCAACAGGATCTCCTCCATTTCACCTGAGAGGTTGAAAGGGGCCAGGGTCACCCTTTCAGCCGCCACACTGTCAGCAACAGGGACCTCATATTGGGGTGCAAGAGGAAGCCCTGCTCCTGGGACAGGAGCCCCGGAGAGTTCCCCAATGGGATGGGGGTCTCCACTGATAGCTGGAGGAATAGCAGAATCATGGCTGCCTGGGCCATCGAGGGGCTATCAGGATGAGGGAGGCCTGGTCGCGGAGGGTCCTGAATAACATTCTGGCAATTAGCAGTGTTGGAGGATAGGCATACATGAGACCTTCGACCACAAGATTAGAAATGCATCTACCACCACCCTGGAACAGAAGCGGGGCAACTGGTAGTTGCCCAGACTGGCGAATGGATCTATCCAGGATTCTCCCCAGAGTTTAAAGAGCTGGTTGGTCACTCTGGAATCCAGCTGCCACTTGTGTGGCTGGAGGACCCTGCTCAATCTGTCAGCCAGTGAATTGTCCTGGCCTGGCAGATATACTGCACCCAGGAGCATGCCCAGCTGGACTGCATAGGAGCCGAGGGCCATCGCCTCATGGCAGAGGGCAAAAGGCCCCATGCCCCCCAGCTTGTTCACATAGATCAACACCACCCAGTTGTCAGTTTGGATCAACACTGATTTTCGCCACAAACGGTGGCAAAAGGCTAGGCGGGCTAAGGATATTGCTCGCAATTCCAGAAGGCTGATCTGCTGGCTGCTCTCATTCTGCGACCAGGTGCCCTGGGTGCGGAGTTTCTTGCAGTGGGTTCCCCAGCCTAGCAGGGAGGTGTCTGTAGTGAAAATCCTTACTGGGCTCGAGGTTTGGAAGGGCACCCCTGCCTCGAGGTATTGGGGAGTTTGCCACCAAGTCAGGGAGTCTGCCAACTAGCCTGCCTCCACTGGTCTCGAAGACACCACTATGCGGCCCTCATGTAAAGGCGGGCATCTGAGGTGACATGGACTGTGGAAGCCATGTGCCCGAGTAGACACAGCAGGAGCCGAGTGGACACCGAAGGTCAGTGTTGTATGTCTAGGGCCAGTGACCCGAGACGGTTGGCTCAGCCCCGAGGAAGGCAGGCTTATGCCTGGAGGGTGTCCAGTCTTGCTCCTATGAATTCCAGACACTGTGTCGGGAGGAGGTGGGACTTGGGGTAGTTTATTACAAACCCCAAGTGCTGCAGGACCTGGATGGTATGTGTGGTTGCCTGCTGCACTTCTGAGGCCGTGCCGCCTGTTATGAGCCAGTCATCCAGGTAGGGGAAGACAGAGACCCCTTGTAGGTGGAGGAAGGTGGCCACAACTGCCAGGCACTTTATGAAGATCCTTGGGGCGGAGGCCAAGCCAAAAGATAGCATGCTGTATTGGTAGTGACAGCCCCCCACCATGAACTGCAGGTACTGTCTGTGGTTGGGATGGATGAGGATGTGTAAATAAGCATCTTTCAGATCCAAGGAGCATAGCCAATCTCCCTGCTGGAAGGCAGCAATGCTCCAAGGGAGAGCATCTTAAACTTCTCCCTCACCAGGAACTTGTTTAGGTTGCACAGGATGAGGATGGGCCTAAGGCCCCCTGTTCTTTTTGGCATGAGGAAGTACCTGGAGTAGGACCCATTGCCCCTGAGATAGAGGAACTGGTCCCACCGCTCTGCCCTCAAGAAGACCTGCAAATTCATTTCAGTAGAAGGCCCCGGTGAAGGGAGACATGAGAAGTAAGGGGGAGGTGTCTGAGTCATATGGAGGAGGTAACTCTCCCTAACCACTTGGTGTGCCCAGGAATTGGTGGTGATGGCTGGCCACCTTTGGGCATAGTATATAAGATGACCACTTTAGGGTGGAGAGGCTATGTCCAAGGAGTCAAAAGCTCCCCCCTGGCTGAGATGGGGCCAACGCCTGTAACTTGGGAGCCTTCTGCTTACAAGGGCCATGCCAATGAACTTGGCCTGCTGACTCTGCTGGGGAGGCCTGAAAAGGTGGGTAATTTCTGTAAGCAGCCTCTTTGCTCTGGTAGAAGGGCTTTTTACCTGAGCCCTTCCGTCAGGGAGGGGCAGAGGTCTTTTTAGAGAGAGCCTGGTCCTTGTCATGAATTTGGTTTCCAATTCGGCAGCCTTGTCGGTCAAGGTTTACCAAAGAGTTTCTCTCCCTGGCAGGGGACATCGACCAATTTGTCCTGAACCCATCGCTCGAGATCGGATGACTGTAGCCAAGCCTGGCGTCGCGCACTGATGCCCGCTGCCGTCGCTACTCGAACCACTGACTCGAAGCCGTCATAGGCTGCTCGAGACACAAACTTGGAGCACTCACGGATGGCCTTCGCCAGGTTCTTGAAACGCTGTAGGGGTTCCTTGGAAAGACCAGCCGAGAACCCAGTGATCTCTTTTGCCAGGTGTCTCAGGTACATGACCATGTACAGTAGGTAGGCCTGGATATTGCCAATGACCATCGAGCCCTCAAGCACTTTTTGCTGAGGACATCCAAAGTGCACGCCTCCCTACCGGAGGGGGGACGACACTAAGGAGTGTGTCTTCTGACTCTTCAGACGACGCATGGCTGACTCCACTACCATTGAGATGTGTGGTAGCTGTGGCATCTGGAAGCCTGGGCTCCGGCGAACTCGATACATCGAGTTGAGCTGTTTGCTCATCACCAGCACTGATGCTGATGTCTCCCACATGCGGAGCTTAACCCGTTCCGGAATGGGTGGGATGGGCACTGAGTGATTCCCTCGGGGGGAGCCTTGTATTGGAGGATTTCTAAATCCTCCGTCGAGAAAATCCTCCTATGATTCTGTCGGGAATGCTAGGGCCTTGGACATGTCCCTGACAAAGTCAAGGAACACCATGTCCTCGGGCGGGGACCGCCACTGGGGCTTGGAAGGAGGGGAGTCTGAAGGAACGTTACGGTGGTGACAGGTGTCCAGCAACTCCTCGTCCTCTGTCTTCCATTCTGAATAGTCCGTCGAGGACCCGAGGGAAGGCTGGCCCGCGGGTTCCAGGGCTGACCCTGGCCCATGGTCCTCGAAGGCCCCGTGGCTGGCACACTGTGCACTGGCTGAGGATGATCGCGGCCCTGTCAAGCGGGAACCGGATCAAGACCTCAGCTGAGGATTGACTCGAGGCCAAAGGGTCTTGAGGATCGGTTCAGTCTCCGTGGCGTCTTGGACGCCAAGGGCCCGGTGGTCTGGGCGGAGGAACTGGTAGTACCAGACAACAGCACCCACTGTTGGTCCATGAAGGTAGACAAACTGCACTCCAGGGCTGCCATCCTGGACTCCAGGCCAGGAGTCTCCACTGCCATCGGCGTGGACATCGAGGGAATCAGGCCCGATGCCGGTTCCCCCGAGGGGGAATCCTCGACAAGGATGATATCTGGCGACCGAGACTGGTCCAAGGTTGAGTCCTTTTGGGAGACCTTCGCAGGCCGCTCCCTCTCCAATCCCTTGGATGAGTGTCTAGGACTGCGGGACCTTGTTCGGGGCTTACCCAGCCAGTCGGAGTCATCCAGGGACACCACCTTTGAGGTCTTCTTCTTGGGTTCTCCCGAGGGAGACCCCCTTCTCTGAAGAACCACGCTGCTCGGGGTCCAAAGGGTCACTCCAAGATGCCACAGCTTCAGACAAGGCCCTGGCTTTCAGAGGTATCGGGGACTCCAGGAAGAACTTGTTGCGCTGCTGTTGGTGACTCTTGAGGGCCTTGATGGACATCATTTTTTTTTTAAACAGAGGCCGCAAGCTGTGGGGTCATAATCGGGCCCCAGACAGCGAAGGCAGCAGTCATTGTGTGTCAGTCAGGGACATTAATTTAGCACACCAATTACACTTTTTAAAACCACTGGTAGCCATGGTGGAAAAATGTACCCCAGCAAGGTCGAAAACCTGTGGTGCTGCCAGTTGGAAAAAAGATGCAAAGGTGCCTAGAGGAAAAAACTGCAGAAAAGCCCAAGACTCGATGCCGAGGCAGCAAGCTTGGGTGGCGGGAAGAGTATCAGAGCACTACCAGAGACGAGTATAAAACTCAAGTCAAAAAATCAACATTTTCCGGGGAAAGACCAGACAGATGTCTGAAGGACTCCGTGGAAAAAAGGACACTGAACAAGATGGCACTCTTGGGCGGGAAGGGGACCACACGAGAGGTGTCATCTCCGAAAGGCTTTCTTCGAAAGCTGGAGGGATGCTTCCAAGAGTGCTCCATCGGCGCAGACATCACCCATATGTGAGGGTTGACTTTCTGCTTGTTCCCGGAGAATGGGTAGATCAACGATATTACATAATGAATCAATGCAGGCCTGTAAGATGGCATATACTCTCAGGCCTTATGGTAGTCCAGCCCCTCCGTTTGTCCAAGAAGCATCCCTACCTTTTAAAGGCAACAGTGAGGGGACAAAGTCAAGGCCTGCGGAGTGACGGAGGAAGAAGGGAAGGAATGAATGTAGGAATGTTGAAAGAGCCCATGAAAAGAGGAGATAGGGTGGTACAGATGTCCCATGAATGGAGGCAACAGTAGAGGAAGCCTGTGGTGAGAGGGTAAGGACAGAGACTTCTGAAGGGAGGGAGCAGGCTGGTAGGAGGCAAAGTGGAGGGAAGGAGTGGTTTATGTAGCTATTAGGTAAAGATGATATGAAAAAAGAAAACAGAAGGCACATGACTTTTGGGGTAGGGCGGAACCTGGTGTTAAAGTGTGGGGGCAAGCTACAAGGTAGTGTACAGTGGTGAAATTCCAATTAAGGTTCTAAACAAAATATCAGAACGATGCCAGCAGGGATGGTCCAAACATTCAGCAAACTAGGCGGTCGCTTAGAGCAGTAGCTTCTTTGGGAAAGGGGGAGGGGGAGCAAAGAGCAGGGCATTCAAAGCTAAACAATAGATTCTCATCGCCGGGGGGGGGGGGGGGGGAGATAAGGCCTAAAGTTTTCCTAGGGTGCCAACATCTTAAACCAATTCTGGGGCCAGCCCTGGATCCCAGAGCAAGATGGATCCGCTTCAAGATACAGGAGTGGCTGTAGGTGAGCCCCATCCTCCTGTCCCAGGACCTCTGCACCACACAGGCTGCTTAGGTAGAAGTTATGCCACTGGTAGTTTATTATAACACTATTTCTGGAGGAATTCTGCACCAAAAAGTAAAAATTCAAAATCTTTGAATTAACCTCTCTTTCCAGTAGTGCAGGTCAAATTAATTATTCTTCAAAGTGATTATTTTGACAAATGAAACATGTAGAATTTAAAATTGTGCATAGAATTTGCTTATGTTTTGGTGCAGAATTCCCTCCAGGAATAAGGTATCAATCAATCACAGATGTAGTATAGCTACTGTAAGCCAAGCACAGCTCCTCACCTTTGAGAAGGCCTGGAAGAGCCCTGTCTGCAGCTGTGGCTTTGATGGAGAGTTACTTGTAGGAAGCTCAGGTTGCGACTGGTTAGAAGTGTTTGTGGGAGTTGACTGGGCCCTCTGTAGAAGAGAAAACACTGAAGTTTCTATATCAAACCTCACAGCTTTGTTGTGGGCCCTCCTCACCTCAGTCACAAGCAGTGATAATCAACCCACAGCATTTGTACAGTATGCCCAATCACATCTGCAGACTGTGACCGCCAATGGGAAACAAAGCAGTGCAGTACTCTCTCAGTCTACAACATGTTCCACTGCAGCACATTCCAAGCTCTGGACTCAACTAAAAGGAGAAGCGGGACTCCGGATACAAAAAGAAATCCTCACAGGAACATTTTAGAGAGATCATATCATGTCACAGCACAGCTTAGCTTTTCACCAATGAGCTGTGAAAGATTACACTTGATTTGTCTGCATTGCACACAGGGCTGGAATTAAGCTTCTGGCGCCCAAAGGCACTAAATTCAGAAATGCCCAGCTGGTGGAGGTGGCTGGGAAGAGAGGGGGGATGGGGAAGAAGATAGGTGTGTTTGTGTGTGTGGGGGGGTACTTCTAGAAATCACATTAAAAATATAGTAACTGAAACCTTCAGACACTGCAGCAGCAGAGCAGAGCAGTTCAGCCTGTCATCTGTGCAACAGAGTCTGACTCTGTTGCCCCAAGAGCTCAGTCACTCTGAGTTTTTCTTTCTTAAGGAGGGTGCTGCACCGTGGTGACCTATAAACACATCTGCCTGCTGCCCTTCACCTTAATCTCTATTGCCCCATAGGGCTACACCCCCCCTTCCCGTGAAAAGAAAGGTAATTAAAGGGCATGTTCTCAGGGTGCATGTTATTGGGGATCGGTGGGGGGCAGTTGTTGTGCTCTGCAAAGTTGCTAATTCAATTTCAGCAGAGAACACTTACTGCTCAGGCAGGTGGACTCCTAATCTTGGCTATGATTGAATTTACAATTTTTGGTGCCTTCCTCTTTGATGATCAGGGATCGGAGCAAGCAGACACTGTGCTCTGCTCAAAACTGCAAGGCGAGGCGGGTCAGATACAGGATCTTGGCTGAATATGTGTTAACAGATCAGGGGTACACCTGCCTAGGCAGTCACTGTTCTCTGCTGAAACTGAATTAGCAACTTTGCAGTTTTGAGCAGAGCACAGCAGCTGACTGCTCTGAAAAGAGGCAGGCACTGAAAGTTGTAATTTCAATCCCAGTTTAAACTACAAATTTCAGTGTCTGTCAACCCTCTTTTGAGGATAGTGAGGGAGGAGGAGTGTCAGCACTGGGCAGTTGCTCTGCTTTGCAAAGATGTAAACAGTAAAACAATTAGTGCTCTGTAGGAAGGCTCCAGAGGTGATATCAGCATCAGAATCCATCAGAGCAGAAACTGAATTACAAGTCTGCAGTTTACTTTTCTGCAGAAGGGCTGCGCTAAGCTCGGATCACTCCCAAGGTGATGTCAGCGCCTTAACATTTTGGCAACGCAGGCAAGTGCCTACTTTGCCTATGGGGAATCTGGGCCTGATCGCATATAAAGAAGTGTAGAGATGAAAAATAGTGATGGTGTTTAATTTTGCCTTTTTCTTTTCTATTTCATTTCATTTTAGTAAGCACTAAAACCAAATAGTTCATGCTAAATGTATCAGTACGTGCTAAATAATGTCACAGCTGGGCTACTATAATGCCATACAGCAGTAGCCACCCACACACTTGAACCCACTCCCAGAGGGACTATGACTCAAAACTACCTCTACTTCAGGGCACAAGTGAAAGCCTGACTTCTCCCAAGCCTTTAATGGCTGTGGTGACTGACAAGCCGGGAACTCACACTAAAGCAGGACCACCTTATTCAACTGTACATATAATTTAGCATCAGTCAAGCCACCCCTTTTATTTTTCCAAATGTCTGTCTCTTACCTGTCTTGTTTGTCTATATATTCCAAGTGCACTTGTCCCCTCTGCGGTCTATTAGAATGTCTCATTGTATTGTGCTGGCATTGATCATATCTATGTTTAATGGAAGTTCTACTGTGTTGCCTCATTTGTTTTGTGCTTACATCTATCATATTTCTGTAATATTAATGTTCTTCTGTGTTGTTTTAATATGTACATTACTGAAACGGTATTATATTATTGTTACAGGGACCTTTGCCTAGTGGGCTGATACACAGAAGTAAGATTTCAGTTTGAATATTTCAGTTTCCATTGTCTGTTACAAGTCTGCTTCACAGGGTGGGGCTAATTGAATTGAATCAGCTCTG
Organism: Ichthyophis bannanicus; assembly: GCA_033557465.1. Taxonomy (NCBI): domain Eukaryota; kingdom Metazoa; phylum Chordata; class Amphibia; order Gymnophiona; family Ichthyophiidae; genus Ichthyophis; species Ichthyophis bannanicus. The sequence continues at coordinate 1,116,652,496 of CM066031.1, read as the reverse complement.
CAACTGACCAAATACCTGAACCAGTCTGCTCATCAGAACTTCAAGAGACTACACACTCAGCTAAGGCTTTCAAACTTTACAATAGCCTATGTTTTGATAAACTTCAACTGTTGAATATAGGTTTTTAGGAACCTTCAGCCCAGGGCCGGCCCGTCCATTGAGCGAGAATGTTTTTTGCACAGGGCCCCGCGTTTCAGGGGGCCCCGCGCAAAAAACATTCTTAACCTTAAAGTAAAATTAAAAGAAAAAAAAAAGCTGTCTTCTCCGGCTGCCGGGGCCGCCGCGGCAGAATCGAGTGTGCCGCGGGGCCCCCCCTGCCTAGCAGAGCCTCCCCTCCCCTCCCCTGTATCACCTCTCTCTCTCTCGTTGTAGATTCTGTCACACGCGCGGGCTTAACAGAGCCGCGAAAGGGAAACTAATCCTTTCGCGCTCTGAAAGCCGGCGCGTGTGGCTGAACCTACAATGAGAGAGAGATACAGGGGAGGGGAGGGGAGGGGAGGCTCTGCTAGGCAGGGGGGGCCCCCGCGGCACACTCGATTCTGCCGCGGCGGCCCCGGCAGCCGGAGAAGACAGCGTTTTTGTTTTTAAATTTTCCCGGGGCTGGGGGATTAGGAGTGGTGATGGGCTATGGGGGGGTTAGAAGTGGTGATGGGCTGGGGGGGGGTTAGAAGTGGTGATGGGCTATGGGGGGGGGCGGGGGGATTAGGAGTGGTGATGGGCTATGGGAGGGTTAGAAGTGGTGATGGGCTATGGGGGGGGTTAGAAGTGGTGATGGGCTATGGGAGGGCTGGGGGGGTTATAAGTGGTTATGGGCTGGGAGGGGTTAGAAGTGGTGATGGGCTGGGGGGGGTTAGATGTGGTGATGGGCTCTGGGGGGGGGTTAGAAGTGGTGATGGGCTATGGGGGGGTTAGAAGTGGTGATGGGCTGGGGGGGGTTAGAAGTGGTGATGTGCTATGGGGGGGTCTGGGGGGGTTAGAAGTGGTGATGGGCTATGGGGGGGTTAGAAGTGGTGATGGGCTGGGGGGGTTAGAAGTGGTGATGGGCTATGGGGGGGTAGGAGTGGTGATGGGCTGGGGCTGGGGGGGTTAGAAGTGGTGATGGGCTATGGGGGGGCTGGGGGGGTTAGGAGTGGTGATGGGCTATGGGGGGGGGTTAGGAGTGGTGATGGGCTGGGGGGGTTAGAAGTGGTGATGGGCTATGGGGGGGTAGGAGTGGTGATGGGCTATGGGGGGTTAGAAGTGGTGATGGGCTATGGGGGGGCTGGGGGGGTTAGGAGTGGTGATGGGCTATGGGGGGCTGGGGGGGGTTAGAAGTGGTGATGGGCTATGGGGGGGCTGGGGGGGGTTAGAAGTGGTGATGGGCTGGGGGGGTTAGAAGTGGTGATGGGCTATGGGGGGGTTAGGAGTGGTGATGGGCTATGGGGGGGTTAGGAGTGGTGATGGGCTATGGGGGGGCTGGGGGGGGTTAGGAGTGGTGATGGGCTATGGGGGAGCTAAGTCTGTATATGGGCTGATGGGATTAGGGCTGAAAGTGGGTTGATGGGGGGGTTAGGACTGGTAATGGGCTATGGGGGGGCTTAAACTAAAAATTGGGTGATGGGGATTAGGACTGGAAATGGGCTGGTGGGATTAGGACTGGGAGTGGGCTATGGGGGGCTAGGACTGGTAATGGGTTGGGGGGGTTGCTAGGACTGGAAATGGGCTGGGGGGATTAAGACTGGAGGTGGGCTGATGGGGTTAGGACTGGTAATGGGCTGTGGGTTGTTGGGGGGGGTTAGGACTGGTAATGGGCTATGGGGGGGCTAGGACTGGAAATAGGCTGATGGGGGGGGTTAACACTGGAGGTGGGCTGATGGGGTTAGTACTGGTAATGGGCTGTGGGCTGATGGGGGGGGGTGGTTAGGACTGATAATGGGCTATGGGGGCGCTAGGACAGGAAATGGGCTGATGGAGAGGGGTTAGGACTTGAGGTGGGCTGATGGGGTTAGGACTGATAATGGGCTGTGGGCTGATGGGGGGGTTAGGACTGGCAGTGGGCTATGGGAGGCTGACTGGAAATGGGTTGATGGGGTTAGGACTGGAAGTGGGTTGATGGGGGGGCTAGGACTGGTATTGGGTTGGGGGGTTGCTAGGACTGGAAATGGGCTGATGTGGGGCTAGGACTGGAAATGGGCTGATGCAGGGACTAGAAGGGAATGGATGCTGGGTGAGGCTGGAACTAGAAGGGAGCTGATGTTGGGGGAGGATTAGAATGGGATGGGGCTGGGAGAGTAAAATGGAGAGGGGAAAAAAAATATTTGTGTGGGAGGGATAAAAAATCTACATTTAGCCGGGTATTGGGAGAGTAAGTGGGGATTGAGGATGGAGGGGTAAAATTTGAGTGGATGAAATAGGAATGAGGAAAGAGCAAAAGGGGAAAGATTAGTATGTTAAAGCAGATGTAGAGAGAGAGAATGGAAAAAAAACTAGAAGAGAGAAGAAAGGACAAATGGACAGCAGATGATGGAGAGTTAGCAGAAAACATGAAGAAACCAGAAGAAAGTGGCTGGAGCAATTGCAACTGAAAAAAAATGCACAAAAGGTAGAAAGATATCGTTTTATTTTGAATTTATTAACTGGAATATGAAAGCTCTGGGAAATGTGCATCATTAACGTCTGTGCTTTGTTTGGTACAAGAGGAAATTAATTTATAGTTTTATTTGTACAGTGTTGTTGTACATTCCAAGTTTGGCTTTTGGGGTTCCCAGTTTAATTATTGCCTTCCTGTTTCTAAATTGTGATTCCTTGTTTGGTGATGGTCTATGTTCTGCATGTGTAACTGAGCTGAGGTATTCTGTTTATGTAATTCCTATTTGACATTGCCACTTGTTCTCTTTCCCCAGTAGGTCATGTATTGTTGTTCTCTGAAATGTATTGGTTTAATATTTGCAGTGTTGCCTTTTGATAGGTAGGGTATGGTGCTTTGTGAGTCCTGGTAGTGCTGTTAGGATACGGCGGGTTTGCTATGGGTTCTAAATGTAAATCAAAAACCAAATGATTCCCCTATACCCTATCACCAATATCAACATCTACTAATGCTGCCCTAGACCCTAAAAATTGTTATCCCCCTCCTTACATAAATACTATTTTTTGTCGGATCATTCACCATGAGACAAAACCTTTTGCCTCCTGAAGTGAACCCTCCTTTTAATCACAAGTGGAAACGGCTGATTACTTTCCAGCCCAGCCGACCAAAACAGCACAACGCTGCTGTCAGCTAAAAATTTTTTTATAAAATCTTGAAAGAGTCTGACAAATTACAAAGATCTTCGGGCTACAAAAATCCCAACAGTACAGCTTTTAAAGTCCCCCTCCCGTCAAATAGGAAGTTTAAGAGAACTTAGCTGGTATGGAACGGTTCATGGTCACTCCGTCAAAAAGAGTCTCCAGACTTTCACTCCTCACACCGTGAAGAAAATAGGGACTCTATCCAAAAAGGACACAGGAACAACCCCGCTCCAGTATCACACATAACGAGGCTCCGACACTACACCAAAGGTGTTTCAAGCTGTTAATTCATCCTCCTTCCACAGCTCTTCATCAGGCAGTATGAACCCCGTACGGAACACATCGTTTTAAAACAGGTGATATAACGACGTCACAGGTGAAAGGTCCACAATACAGCAAACTTTATTGAGCTCCCACAGGCAACCCCCACCAGTCAATGTCTGCATTCAGCCCATTCGGCGCCATCGATTGGAGACGAAAAATCCATTGCTGCTCTTTAAAATTGAGACGGGCTAGTCGATCGCCCCCCCGCAATGTTGGAGCTACCACATCCAAAACCCTCCAATGTAGATCATTAAAATAATGGTTATGTTGCTGACAATGGGAAACTCCCGGGGCCCCCTCCTGACGTTTATCAATCCGGGAGCGATGTTCCAATAAACGTTTCCAAATCGGTCGAATAGTACGGCCCACATACTTAAGACCACAAGGGCATATCAACATATACACCACGAAGTCAGATTTACAAGTAGAATGTGTTGCTGAATAATATTTCAACCCTGTACTCAAATCTTCCCACACCTCCCCTTGTAGTGTTAATTTTTGTACCATGAACCGTTCCATACCAGCTAAGTTCTCTTAAACTTCCTATTTGACGGGAGGGGGACTTTAAAAGCTGTACTGTTGGGATTTTTGTAGCCCGAAGATCTTTGTAATTTGTCTGACTCTTTCAAGATTTTATAAAAAAAATTTTTAGCTGACAGCAGCGTTGTGCTGTTTTGGTCGGCTGGGCTGGAAAGTAATCAGCCGTTTCCACTTTTGATTAAAAGGAGGGTTCACTTCAGGAGGCAAAAGGTTTTGTCTCATGGTGAATGATCCGACAAAAAATAGTATTTATGTAAGGAGGGGGATAACAATTTTTAGGGTCTAGGGCAGGATTAGTAGATGTTGATATTGGTGATAGGGTATAGGGGAATCATTTGGTTTTTGATTTACATTGGGTTGATTTTCAGGGGTATATTGGATAGGATGGGTTCTAAATGGGCAGTGTTTGTAGTAGTTCCTAATGTGCCTGGCGGTTGGCACTGGATTATAGTAATGTAGAAATCTTTTAGTCTGTCTTTATCCATACACTCATTAAGAGACATGTTTACTAAAAGTTAGTGTATGTTAGCATTATGCAAATATTTATGCAAATAAGGCCACTTATGCAAATGAGGCCCCGCACCGAGTCTCCGCAGATGGCCCCGCACCCCCCTTGGGCCGCCCCTGCTTCAGCCTGTCCACATTCCTTTCACAGCCTTTAAATCATGTGTGCCCACAGTTCATAGAAGGTCTACTGGCCAGGGACACTTAGGTTCCCGCCCACTCTACCCCTCATTCCACCCACCCCTGGGTTGCATTGCCTATATAGTCAAATACATTGACATCTGTCCTTTAATTAGGTGTTACACCCACTTTTTCTCCTTTTCTCCTCCTAGGACAGCGGAGTCAGAATGTCGTGTATTTAATGCAATAGCTGTGGTGCTTTCATTCTGAGAAGAATCATTTGGAACCAAAAAGCTTGCCCTAGGTTAGCTGCTATGCATAAAGAATTGACTCTAAGGGAAGAATTAGCTGCAATTAAACACACCTCCTCTAGCGTACCAACTGAAGAAAACACACCTCTGCCACAAAGAATCAAACAGCCCAGGAAAAAATGGATCACGAGGGCTCTGGTAGGTTACGATCTGTAACACAGAGACACCCTATACATCAAGAGCTATCCCTGCATAATTTATTTTATTTTATTTAAATGGTATTTCTATCCCGCCTTATCCTTCAATCAAGGCGGTGTCCACAGCAAGCAATCACTGAATTGGTCTTTGTGTTCGGTGTGTGTATATATTGTACAGTGCAGGTTTGTGCATGGGTGTGGATTGATTAGCGTGTGCTATTTACAGCATGAGCTTTGTACAATGTGTGTGCAATGTTCGAGCGGATAAGTCGTAGTTCATGGTTGTTCTCATTGTGCGTTTGGGACGTAGTGCTCTAAGGAAGAGCAGAGTCTTTAGTTGTTTCCTAAATGCAGTAGTGTCTTCTGTGGCTCGGAGTTTGTCAGGAAGTGTGTTCAACAATCCGGGTGCTGCCATTGACAGTGCTCTTTGTGTGGTGGACTTGCATGCTTTTATGTAGTCTTTTGACCTGTTGATTATATCTGATGTGGCTCTTCTTCTGGGTCGTGTATTAATGTTAGGTTGTATGAGGGGTTGAAGGCTGAGTGCAGAGGTTCTGTGTTTGATTCTGAATATGTTTAGGATTGTCTTGTATTTGATGCGTGAGCTGATTGGGAGCCAGTGTAGGTCTTTTAGAATGGGGGTGATGTGGTTTTGTCTTGATGCTCCGGATATTATTAGAGCTGCCATGTTTTGGGCCATTTGTAGAGGTCTGATCGATTGTTTTGACATGCCTGTGTAAATCGGGTTGCAGAAGTCGAGTATGGGTGGTGTTAGAGCTTGACAAACTGTGCGGAAGTGGTCTTGTGTGAGGAGTGGCTTGAGTCATCTGATTATTCTCATCTTGAAATATGCATTTTTGGTGGTTTTGTTGATGTGTGACTGTAGGTTTAGCTCCCTATCGATCGTTACTCCGAGGTATTTCACCTCCTCTTTTAACGGTATTGTTGAGTTGTTGACCTTGATGGATGATGGTGGGCTGAAGCTGTTTCGTGTGACGAGAAGAGCTTGTGTCTTCTTGTAATTTATGGTCAGGTTGTTGTCATGTAGCCAATTGGACATGTTGTTGAGGCAGTTCGTTATTCTGGTGTAATCCGGGTTGACGAGGTTGACTGGGGTGTATATCATAATGTCATCTGCGTAGATTGTGTACTGAATTTTGTGCTCTTTCATGATGTTGCAGATCGGTTGGATGTAGAGGTTGAATAGAAGTGCGGATAGGGAGGAGCCTTGAGGTACCCCTTGCTTTATCTTTGTGGGTCGTGAGGTGTTGGGACCGATCTTGACCTGGAACTGCCTATCTGTTAGGGAAGAGTTGAACCATTTTAGGGTGTTGCCATTTATTCCAATGCTCTGTAGTCTGGTTAGGAGGATTCTGTGGTCCACCGTGTCGAAGGCAGCTGAGATGTCTAGGAAGATCATTAGTGTTCCTTTATTGCGGTTGTCTATGGTTTGGAATATGTCGTTGAGTAGATATAGAAGCAGCGTTTCGACTCCATGGTTTGGACGGAAGCCATGCTGGTGTAGATCCAGAGGGGCATGAGCGTCAATGTGGTCCTGGAGTTGGTGTTGTACAGTTTTTTCTATGATCTTTGCCAGTAACGGTATGCTGGAGATTGGTCTGCAGGCTGCTGGGTTGTTCTTGTTTAGTGTGGATTTCTTTGGGATTGGTCGTATGGTGGCAAGTTTTAACTGGTCTTGAAGGACTACAAAAGGGGACTGTTACTTCTGGAGAGAGATCTGCAATTGTGAGTATATACTTCTGGGAATTTTCTGAAAGGAATTTTTTCTATTAAAGCTAATTAATCTGTGAACCCACTATTTTTTGTTAAATCAGTTGGGGCCTAGTAGCAGCAGTTTAAGTTTAAATTTAAAACACAGAAGAGAACTTTCTGGTTACATTTCATACCCAGCAGAGAGCTGTAGTTTAAATTTAATAGACACTCAGGGCCTAGCATCAGCAAAAGTACTTTTAGTTTAAATTTAAAACACAGAAGAGAACTTTCTGGTTAAATTTAGAACCCAGCAGAGAGCTTGTAGTTTAAATTTCATAATAAGTTAGAGCCTAGCAGCAGCAAAGAGCTATAATTTAAATCAAATCAGAATATAGCTTACCTCAGCAGCACAGGACAGGGTACTGTGTAGCAGCCCTCTTTTTATAAGTGTTATTTCCCTCCCTCCCCACACCCACTCACCCCTGGGATAATCGTAGCTTTATAGGTACTTACACATCTTAAAAGACAGGAGGTGCTCTCAGGTGAAGCTCGTTACCCAAATCAGTCATACACTAAGGACCTGAGATTAATTAAGCTTCAGGTGAACAAGGTATATTAAATGTATTAGGTACAGTTTTATTGGTATAAATATCCATAGCAAGCCTTAGTACGTAAAGAACTCAAAGATCTAAACACAAACTTAAAACTAAGATGCAGACAGCAGTCCAGCAGCGAGATGGGGGCTTTCCAGTCTTTTGCATTGAGTGTCACATGTATGATTTTCTCCCAGTTGGTGAGAGGTCTTACGTGTGCACTAGGTGCAAGGAGTCCATTCTCTAGATGCTAGAGAAGCCGACTTGGAAAACATAAGACAGAGAGGTACATAGATGAGACCTACAGGGATATAGTCCTGAAGTCCCACCTCCAGTCTGGCAGCATCCCTGTTGCCATGGAGGAGAGAGGTCACGTGACAGGAGAGCATCACCCTGGTGTGGCAGTAAGCAATCCTGTAACTAGGACCTGTCCTCCAGGTGATGTAAAACCCTCTCGCACCGAGGATGTTTCTCCAGGGCCATGTACCCATGAGGGAAGGGTTAGGACAGCCGTTATAGTTGGTGATTCGATCATTAGGTATGTAGATAGCTGGGTGGCTGGTGGACATGAGGATCGCCTGGTAACATACCTGCCTAGTGTGAAGGTAGCGGACCTCAAGTGCCACCTAGATGAGGTCTTAGATAGTGCTGGGGAGGAGTCTGCTGTCTTGGTACATGTCGGTACCAATGACAAAGGAAAATGTGGTAGGGAGGTTCTGGAAGCTAAATTTAGGAGTTTAGGTAGGAAGTTGAAATCCAGAACTTCCAGGATAGCATTCTCTGAAATGCTTCCCGTTCCACGTGCAGGACCCAAAAGGCAGGCAGAGCTCCGGAGTCTCAATGCATGGATGAGACGATGGTGCAGAGATGAGGGTTTTGGATTTGTTAGGAACTGGGGAACATTCTGGGGAAAAGAGGGGCTCTTCTGAAAGGATGTGCTTCACCTTAACTGGGCTGGAACCAGGCTGCTGGCATTAACCTTTAAAAAGGAGATAGAGCAGCTTTTAAACTAGATAATAGGGGAAAGCCGACAGTCGCCCAAGAGCAGATGGTTCAGAAGAATGTATCCTTGAAGGATACTACCAAAAGCAGAGAGTTTCCAAAAAAGAGTAAAGTAGCCCAAATGCCCTCGAGTATGGAGCAGACAGAGCTTAAAGATCCCAAAATCACCCATGTCTACCAATGGCCAAATTAATATGAATAAAATAGTCTCTAAAATGCTTGTATGCAAATGCTAAAAGTCTAAAAAACAAGATGGGAGAGTTAGAATATATAGCACTAAATGAGAGGTTAGATATGATTGGAATATCAGAGACATGGTGGAAGGAGGACAACCAGTGGGACACTGATACCTGGGTACAAACTATATTGTAATGATAGAGCTGATCAAATTGGTGGAGGGGTTGCGCTCTATGTTAGAGAGGGCATTGAGTCAGAAAGGATTAAAGTTTTTCAGGAAACAAAATTTGCTGTAGAATCTCTATGGATTGAAATTCCATGTAAAAAGGGGAAGGCGATAGCAGTGGGGGTGTACTATCGACCGCCTGGCCAGAATGAACAAATGGATGATAAAATGCTCAAAGAAATCAAGGAAGCTAACAAAAGTTACAGCGCAGTAATAATAATGGGTGATTTCAATTACCCCAGTATCGACTGGGTCAGCGTCACGGCAGGACATGCTAAGGAGATAAAGTTCCTAGATGAAATAAATGACTGCTTCTTGGAGCAGCTGGTTCATGAACCGACCAGAGGGGAAGCAATATTAGACCTAGTCCTTAGTGGAACACCAGATGTAGTGCAATAGATGTTGAATGACTTCCAAAATGGGGTCGCATTCTTACGGGTTATCTATTTGGAGGGCAAAGGTAACTTAGGCCATCAGGGAAGACAACTTTTCCTTCCTAAACAGATGGACGAATGCAGGCTCATCTTCTGTAGGAGAGACCTGTCCATCTTCTGGGGACCAGCTCCTAAGGAAGCAGCCTTCATACATAGCTTCTTCTTCCACAAGGGCTTCCCACCACTGGTGGAGGAGATTGTGAGGCCATAAGTCTGATCCGAAGCACCAGACAAATGTGCCTGCTTAGGGTCTAAGAGGCCTGGCCTAGCCCCCTGAATACTGGAGGGTTGGAGGCCAGCCACACTAAAAAGGCACTCCTGGAGAAAGATCATGAAATCATAGGAGGGGGGGCTGTCATGGCAGACCCTCCTCCAGGTCCCTCCCCCCATGGTGGGAGAGGCATGCGGCAGCAGTGGGATGCTCAGCTTGGTCCCTAATATAACCACTGTCCCCACGATTTTCAGCACAGGAACAGTGTGGTCCTCGTCACTGCAGACTACCTGCAGCTCGGGCAGAAGTCATTAGCAAGCTCACACAGCTCCTCCAAACTGCCCAATGAGCTTCCCATCTTCCACATTGCATGTTGGACAGAAGGAGTCCTTGGCTTCTGCATCCTCCACAATGCTGGCCAGTTTGGCATGATCTGGACCCCTGGTGAACTACCTTGCCTCTACCAGGCACCTCCACTGTGCCAAGGAAACCCAGCTGCCACAGCAGACAGGTGCCACTCCCTCAGAGCTATAACTGCCTCTCAATTACCATCAGTGAAACCTTAAACATAATTTTAAACGCAGTACATCACAGCTAGGGAATTATTAGTAATCCTTGCATTTCTTTTGTGTGTTCTGTGTGTGTTGTGCATATGTTGTGTTTTTGGTTGGGTTAGCCGGAGGTGGGGAGGTGTGCAGGGAAGTAGCTTTGGGGGGTGAGGGTAGTTTGCAGGGTGATAGAGCAGATGCATCCAACACATAATACTCCCTCATAAATGCTTACCAAGCCCCCAAATACTCACACCATGAAAAATATGTTCCCCAAAAGAGATTTGGACAAGTTCCTGGAGAAAAAGTCCATAAAGCATTATCAAAGCGGACCAGGGAAATCCACTGCTTACCCCTGGGATAAGGAGCATGGAATGTGTTTTACTTTTTTGGTATCTTGACAGGTACTTGTGACCTAGACTGTCTGCTGTTGGAATCAGGAACTGAGCTTGATGGACCCTTGGTCTGACCCAGTATGGCATCTCTCATAATTTTGGAGGTAAAGGGTAGTTTTCAGGCGGTGTGGCTATTTGAAGGGAGGTAATTTTTGAGGTAAGGCTAATTTGCAGGACAGTGGGACAGTTGTGGGGGCACTTATGAGGATGAAGCAGTTTGCAGGATGATAAGGCCACTGTGGGTGATAGATTTCTGGGGGTTGGAAAGTTTGCAGAGCGGTGGAGCAGGGTGGGATAGTTTTGTTTTTTTAAAAACATTTTTTTATTGAACCATCAAACACATACCCCGGGAGACATGGTTTCTCATACATGACGCACAGAAGCTATATCATAAATAGCACAAAGTGAAAATAAGAACATCCAAAGGTATTTACATTTTATCCCCACCTACTAACCCTCTCCCTCCACTTCCTCCCACCCCTACAACTGGAAACCATATAACACCTTGCTCTCTCCATGAGAAGGTACCATCATCGAATGTAATAATCCAGGTACTCAATTGCTCCATAAACTCTCGCACTAGGTTGGCTCCCAGTTCAATCACCCATCAGGCTTACATTCAGACAAACTCAGTCCATGTCCAGGTTCCTCCGGCCAATCACCTCCCCCCCCCCCCTCCATTAACCTAAGGTCAAAAGTTTGTTTCGAGCCCGTGGCGTCAATGTGTCAATATAACAACCCCAGATAGAGTAAAAGGCCTCTTTTTTTCTGATCGTTCCCTCTCGACGACAAACGTTCCATAATCATCTCCCAAGAGGATGGGGGATTTTCATCCCCCAAATGTTAAGTATCAGTTGCTTTCTTACTACACAGGCTTTCCGGAACAACCACCTTTGGGCAAAGTGGGACACAGAGTCAAACAAAATTATCCATGCAATAAGCTCTACCCGCTGACCTAACAGCTCTCCTAGATATTTCTGGATACAATGCCAATAAGAATGTACCATGGGGCAATGCCATCACATATGCATCAAATACACATGATGCTGCCCACACCAAGGACACTCACCCAATTCCGAGAGACCAATATGAAGTGCTCACAAAGGGGAAAACTGAACATGGTTAAGAGTAAGGAACTGAAGTTCCCACAGACAGAGGGGAAGTAAATGTTACCTTGAACAGGCCAAAAGGCGGACATGGAAGGGGAAAGCTGCCACCGGACACAAAGGCTGTGTGCCATAGACTCCGAAGGAGGAGAATCAGAAGGCTACTATGAAGTAGCGGGAGGAACAATCGGCCCTCCATTTGTAGGACCGCCAACAAACTATTGGGAGAAACAAAGTCCTCTTATATATGGGGGTTGAACTCAGAGGTAAATCCTAACCAATCATGTAAATGCCTCATTTGACAGGCTGTGGCATATTGTTGAAGGTCAGGCAGCCCTACGCTGCCATACCTCTATCCTCCCCGACACCGTGTCAGCGCTATCTCTGCACGATGGCTTCTCCACAGAAACTGGCAGATCTCCCATTCAAACCTCAAGCGATCCTGCCGTCGAAAGCACATAGGGAGCATTTGTAGTAATACAGGATCCTTTGAAAGAGGGTCATACGAAAAGATTCCACTCTACCCAACAGAGACAAGGGCAATGGAGACCAATCTTACATAGCTGTCCTCACTTTATTAAAAAGGGAATCATAATTCAACTGGTAGAGTTTACAGTGATCACGCGGCAGCCGTATCTCCAAAAAGGTAAAAGTACGCTCTGCCCAAAGAGGGAATGTGGGGCTCCATGGTATTCATAACTGACCCAAAACATCCAGTGCTCCTGATTTGTCTACATTTAAGCCCAGCCATCGCCCCATAGCAACAGAATTCAGCTAACAGAATAGGCAACAACACGCAAGATTGGGCTGTGTACTAAAATATTGTCCTCGAATGCCGAAATTTTGAACTCCAAATGCCCGATCACAATCCTAGGTACCTCTGAGTGGTGCGCGATTGTGCGAAGAAGAGGGTCCAGGGAGAGGACAAACAGAAAAGGCAATAGCAGACATTCCTGTCACATCCCCCACCCCAAATCAAAGGCCTCCAACAAAACAGTTCACCACCATCATAGACCTTGGTCTCGAATAAAGCAGCTGCACCATTCAAAGGAAAGGGTCACCTATCCCATATCGAGGAAGGATTGCACACAGATAATACTATCCCACTCTGTCAAAGGCCTTCTCTGCATTAAAACTGATAAGTAATGATGGCAGGCGATGTTCATGGACCCACTCCAAGAAAGCGTAGTTACTCACCTGTAACAGGTGTTCTCCAGGAGCAGCAGGAATCAGTCCTCACATATGGGTGACGTCGGCGCCGACGGAGCCCTCGCGGAGCAATTTTCCCCAGCTTTCAAAGAAAGCCTTTGGGAATTGCAGCGCGCATGCGCGGTCGCCTTCCCGCCCAAGGGTGCCATCTTAGCCAGTCAGATGACATAGCTAAAAAAGACAGCATAAAAATATGCAAAAAAACTTAAGCAGATGATTGCAACTCCACGGGGAGGAGGGAGGGTTGTGAGGACTGATTCCTGCTGCTCCTGGAGAACACCTGTTACAGGTGAGTAACTACGCTTTCTCCAGGACCAAGCAGGAAGTCAGTCCTCACATATGGGACTCCCAAGCTTAAGGCTACCGGAGACCCTAAGCACAAAAATGAGCTCCCTCTAGCTCAGCAGCACAGAAGGAAGGAATCTTCGCTGAATTATTACCCACCGGTAGCCCACATCCGGGATGGAGGGTAGGAGTTGCTCAAACCTCAAAGAGATTACGGAGGACTGCCTGTCCGAAAGCACTGTCCCTGCAGGACTCCCTCTCGAGACAGTAATGGACCGCAAAAGTCTGGCTCGAAGACCAAGTAGCGGCCCGGCAGATGTCTGCCAGCGGAACAGAGCGGAGGTAAGCCACTGACGTAGCCTTTGCCCGAACGCAATGAGCCGTGACTCGACCTTCCAAGGAGAGTCCGGCTGCCCCATAAGCCCAAGTGATACAGTCCGCAACCCAGATGGACAGAGTACGCTTGGAGACCGGGAGCCCCAATTTATTGGGGTCAAAAGACACAAAAAGCTGAGCAGCTTTACGGTGCTCCCGCGTACGGTCAAGGTAGAAGTTCAACGCCCTTCTACAGTCCAGGGTATGGAGGACCGTTTCAGCTCGGCTGGAGTGTGGTCTGGGAAAGAAGGTCGGAAGTACCACCTCCTGATTGATGTGAAAAGGGGAGACCACTTTTGGAAGAAATTTTGGGTGAGTCCGCAGGACTACCCTATTTTTGTAGAACCGAGTGTAAGGGGGATCAGACACGAGGGCCTGCAATTCACTTACGCGTCTAGCGGAAGTGAGGGCTATCAAGAACAATGTTTTCCAAGAAAGAAAACGGAGAGAACAGGTAGCCATAGGTTCAAAAGGCGGACAGGTGATCCGCTGTAAAACCACATTCAGATCCCAGTCAGGCGCTGGCGGGCGCAGAGGTGGTTTAAGCAGAAGGAGACCTCGGAGAAACCTCGCCACAAGAGGGTCGCTGGAAAGAGGTCTGCCGTCCACCGGCACATGATGTGCTGAAAGAGCACTGAGGTGAACTTTGACGGAGTTGGACTTAAGTCCCAGATTAGAGAGGTATAGCAAGTACTGCAGGATCACCGACACCGGGCAGGAGAAGGGATCCTGAGACTGTTGGGTACACCAAACGGAAAAGCGACGCCATTTAAGGGCGTAGCATTTGCGGGTAGAAGGGCGCCGAGAAGCTAGGACGACCTCTTCCACCTCTGCCGGCAGGAGAAGGGGAGCAAGGACTACCCTCTCAGCAGCCAGGCCATTAGATTGAGAGATCTGAGGTTGGGGTGTAGCAGAGACCCCTGATCCTGAGTGAGGAGATCCGGTTGTAACCCCAGAGGGAATGGATCCTCTACCGCTAATTGCAGCAGGAGTGGAAACCACGGCTGTCTGGGCCAGCGAGGGGCCACCAGGATCATGAAGGCTTTGCCTCGGAGAACCTTGAAAAGAGTTCGAGAGACTAGCGGGATGGGAGGAAAGGCATACAGAAGGCTTTCCGACCATGAGAGTAGAAAAGCGTCTGCCGCAACTCGAAGGGGATGTGGCTGACGAGAGCAGAAGCGAGGAAGTTGCCGGTTGAGAGGGCTAGCAAAGAGATCCATCGTGGGGAGGCCCCACTTTAGAAAGAGCTTCTGAACTACCAAGGGATCCAGGCGCCACTCGTGTGGCTGGAGGATCCTGCTGAGTTTGTCCGCCAGGCAATTTTCTTGGCCTGGGAGATAAACTGCCTTGAGAAGAACGCCGTGACTGACGGCCCAAGAGCAGAGCTTCTGTGCTTCCCGACAGAGAAGGAAGGAGCCCGTGCCCCCCTGCTTGTTCACGTAGAACATGGCAACTTGATTGTCCGTCTGGACAAGGACGGACTGGTGAGAGGTCAGGTGGGAGAAGGCCTTGAGAGCCAGGCGGATCGCTCTGAGCTCCAGGAAGTTGATCTGCTGAGCAGACTCCCACGTGGTCCAGAGGCCCTGAGTACGTGCCCCTTGGCAATGTGCTCCCCAGCCCAGGAGGGATGCATCTGTTGTCAGCACCTGGGCCGGCTGAGGTGACTGAAAAGGCATGCCGAGTACCAGGTTCGGCCGATGAAGCCACCACTGGAGAGACGAGGCCAGCGGCTCGGAGACGCGCACTAGGTCTGCTAGGCCGCCTGTGGCTTGTTGCCACTGCTTGCGAAGACACCATTGAGCAGGCCGCATATTCAGGCGGGCATTGGGGGTCACATGGACGGTGGAAGCCATATGGCCGAGTAGTCTCAGGAAGCGCCTGGCGGAGACCAGGGGCTGGCTGCGAAAACGGTCGGCTAGGTCCATGAGCAGTTGAGCCCTGTCGAGCGGTAGGAACGCTCGCGCCTGAGGAGTGTGCAGCCTTGCGCCGATGAACTCGAGATCCTGTGAGGGGAGCAAAGTGGACTTTGCGAAGTTTATAACAAAGCCCAAGTACTGCAGAAGAGTCACCGTGCGGCGTGTGGCGTTGGTGACCTCCGGAGCGGACGCTGCTCTGATGAGCCAGTCGTCGAGGTACGGAAAGACAGAGGCCGTGAAGCCGGAGATGGGCCGCCACCACCGCGAGACATTTTGTGAAGACTCGCGGTGCGGAGGACAGGCCAAAGGGCAGTACTCTGTACTGGTAATGATTTCCTGCCACCACAAACCTTAGGTATTGGCGGTGGCTTGGGTGGATGAGGATGTGCGTGTAGGCATCCTTTAGATCCAAGGAGCATAGCCAATCTCCCTGCTGGAGGTAGGGCAGAAGGATTCCAAGGGTAAGCATTTTGAACTTTTCCCGCACAAGGAACCTGTTGAGGTTGCGCAAGTCCAGGATGGGTCTGAGGCCTCCTGTCCTTTTTGGTACTAGAAAGTACCTGGAATAAAAGCCTTGACCTCTCAGGTGGTGGGGCACCGGTTCCACCGCCTGTTCCTGTAGAAGACCTGCTAACTCCTGAAGGAGTAAGTCCCTGTGCAAAGGGAGTCGTGGAGGTTCTCCGGGAAATAGGAGGGAGGGACCTGGTGGAAGTGGAGAAGATAGCCTTCTCTTACGACTTGAAGCACCCAGGCATCTGAAGTGATGCTGGACCACCTGTGGGTGAAGTGAACCAGCCGGCCTCCGGTGCTGGGAGGAGCCAGCGGAAGGGGAGAGGCTATGCTTAAGGAGTCAAAAGCCCCCACCCTGCTGAGCAGGGGCTGGTGGTGCAGGCTTGGGGGCTTGCTGCCTACGGGACCCGTTACCCCGTCCCTTGGCCTGCTGGCCCTGTTGGGGAGCTGCAGGGGCCTGATATTGGGGGTAGTGTTTGTAGGCAGCCGCCTTTCTCGGGTAAAAGGACTTCTTTCCCGAGCCCTTCTTTTTCTGGGAAGGGGCGGAGGTCTTCCTAGAAAGCCTAGTCCTGGTGAGAGTCTCCGTCTCAATTTGTGCAGCCTTTTCAGCCATGGGCTTGCCAAAGAGGTTTTCGCCTCGGCAGGGGACATCGACCAACTTGTCCTGCACCCAGGGCTCAAGGTCAGACTGAAGCCAAGCCTGTCGGCGGGCACCGATGCCGGCTGCGGCCACTCGAGCCGATGCTTCAAAGCCATCATAGGCTGCTCGGGATATGAATTTTGAGCATTCCCGAATGCCAGTGGACAAGGCCAGGAACCTCCGCAAAGGTTCCTCGGACAAACCAGCGGAGAATCCGGCTAGCTCTTTAGCCAGGTCTCGGAGATACATGCCCATGTATAGCTGGTAGGTCTGGACACGACATGCCAGCATAGAGCCCTGGAAACACTTCTTACCAAGGCCATCCAGGTTACGGGCCTCCCTGCCAGGAGGCACCGAGGAGTGCATCTTCTGGCTCTTAAGACGATGCATGGCCGATTCCACTACCATGGAATGGTGTGGTAGCTGTGCTTTTTGGAAGCCAGGGCTCTTGCGGACTCGATAGATAGAATCGACCCGCTTGCTCAGGACCGGCGAGGAGGCCGGACTCTCCCACATGCGGAAGAGTAGTCGTTCCAGCATGGGAGGAACCGGTACAGTAAAGTGTTCCCTGGCGGGAGAGTCATACTGGAGGGCGTCGAGCTCTTCGGCTCGAGGCTCCTCCTCGGGATCCGCAGGGAAGGCCAAAGCCTTGGCCATATCCCTGACGAAGTCCGAGAACCGGGCATCCTCCGGGGGGGACTGCTTCCGAGGTTCGGACTCGGGTGAGTCCGAGGGGACACACCGAGTCCGAAAAGAATCAGGTGACTCTTCCTCTTCAGACTCCCAGACCGACTCCGACGAGGAATCGGTGGGGTCGGCCCGGGCAGGCCGCGGCGCCTGCCGCCCCGACGCCGAGGGAGTCGGCGTCAGCGACCTCGGTCCCGAACGGGAGGCCGAGGGTGACCTCGACCGAGGATCGACTCGAGTTCGCATGGACTCGAGGATCGGCTCGGTCTCCGGGGTCGACTTAGACGTCGACGTCCCGGCGGTCGGGGCAGTGGCGCCAGCGAGGCTAGCGAGCAGTGCTCGCTGCTGGTCCATGAAGGCAGACAGTCTGCTCTCCAAGGCCGTCAACCTGAGTCCGACCTCAGGTGACCCAGCAGCCCCCGACTCGGGGCCCGACGTCGGCGGTCTCGGAGGCGAGTCCAGGAGGACCACAGGACTTACCCGAGCAGGCAGCTCCGACTCCAGGCGAGGTCGCTTCGAGAGGTGCTCCTTCTCCAAGGACCCGGGACGGCTATCAGGGCTATGCGACCTGGCCCTCGCGGAGCCAGGAGCGTCCACCGACGCCGCCCTCGCGGGTTTCACCTTCCGTCGATGGTCCCCAGAGGGAGAACCCCTGTCGGAGGAACTCCGGCGACGGTCCGAGCTGGAACCTCTGGACGCGGAGGCCTCCGACGAGGTCCGGGTACGGCTGGGGTCAGCGAAGATCCGATCCCGCTGATGCCGCCGACTTCTCAACGCTTTGGAGGACATTTTGCTGCAGGCCCCACAGATCATTTCTTCATGATCCGGGCCCAGGCAGCGGAGGCAATTGTCGTGTGTGTCAGTTAGTGACATATTTCGGTCACACTGACCACACCGCTTGAAACCACTGGCAGCCATCGGGGGAAAAAGGGCCCCTGCGAGGTCAAAGGACCGGGCTGCCAGGGAAAAACCGAAAACGAAACTGACTAAGTCAGAAAAAACCGAAAAAGAAGAAGAGGACTCGTGACTGGCGTCGCGAGTCCGGGCGGGAAAAAGACCGGCGTCGAACCGAAGGAAAAAAGAGAAAATTATTAAGAAAATCAACTTTTTCGCGGGGACACGACGGGTACGTCTGTAGGGCTCCGCGGAAAAAAGAAGACTGGCTAAGATGGCACCCTTGGGCGGGAAGGCGACCGCGCATGCGCGCTGCAATTCCCAAAGGCTTTCTTTGAAAGCTGGGGAAAATTGCTCCGCGAGGGCTCCGTCGGCGCCGACGTCACCCATATGTGAGGACTGACTTCCTGCTTGGTCCTGGAGAAAGCCAGGATCTTCCTTAAATTACTGGTGGGATAATGTCCCCAAACAAAATCCACCTGAGAGTCGTGGAGCAGCTCTGAGAGCATAGGGGCTAGATGATTGAACAAGATTTTTGCAAAGAGTTTAAGATCATAATTAATCAGGGAGATAGGTCGATATGACGCTGCCATCATCAGATCTTCCCCAGCTTTAGGAACATGGTAATACAGGCCTCATTGTCACCCAATCCAAAACAGCCCAGTTCAGTAAGCTCCCGGAACACATCTACCAAAGGGAGGGTCAATTGATACTGCAAGAGCTTATAAAACACTGCACCAAAGCCATCTGGGCTGGGGGCTTTACAACATGTAGTCATCGGGATTCCTTTCTGAACTTCCTCCATGGTAATCAGTGCATCCAACACTGCCGCCTTCTGGTCTGACAACCGCGGCAGCCTGAGGTCGTCCAGATAGGCCTCAATACAAGCCGGGGTCCCCGGTATACAAGTTCTTATAAAACACTTGGAACAGTTGTGCAATATGGGTTTCATCGTGGTGTAGGTGACCCCCAGCAGGAGGGGTCTGCATGATGAATAGGCCCTTAAAACTAGGTTCTTCTGCACAAAGTTTAGAAACCGCACCAGCACAATTTGAAGTTGGTGATCTGACGGGCAACTTGGTTTACCAGTGGGCCCGGTCCAACATCAACGGCACACATTGGTCTCCCAAAGGAAAAAGCTGAGGCAATAGAATCTCTAAATAGCTGTGCAGCTCACCGTCTTAACAACTCCAGTACACCGAGGAAGCAGAGGTTGTTCCTCCAACTATTATTCTCAAGATCTTCCAGCTTGAGCACATGCTGAGCGACTAGCTCCCACAGCTGCTATATCTCCCAATCCATTGAAGTAGTGTCATCCTCAGTGAGTGAAATACGGCACCCAGCTTCCTGCAGGTGTCCACTGAAGGCTTCCAATGCCTGTCCCATAGAATCCAGCTTCCTGGTCAGCTTCTTGAACCGGGAGTTTAGGGCACCCACCACTGCTGAGGTTACATCCTCCACCAGGGTGGCCTGAGATAGTGATTGTGGAGACGCCTCTGTCATCTTAGCAGGGGTCAATTTGCCTCGTCTTTCTCCCACTGCGCTGATTTCATGGCCATCTGTCACAAAATGGCACCCAGAGATGCTGCCCAGTCCCCTGAGCAGGCAAATGTCCAATCAGTGAGGACTTTTACACCATCTAATCTGCACACTAGGGCTGAGGAATGGGGAAACCCCAGAGACACAGCAAAACCTGTCTGTCCTTTTCAACACATCACGTGGTCCCTTGGGGGGATGGGACAGCTTTTTGGGGTGTGGCAGTTTTCAAGGTGATGAGGCAGTTGCATGAAGTTGTTTTTGGAGTGGGGTAGTTTACTGTGTAATGGGGCAGCCGTGGAGGGTGTATTTCTAGGGGTGGGACAGTTAGAGGGATTAAGCTGTTTTGGGGAATATTTTTTCATGGTGGGAGTATTTGGGGGATTTATGAAGGAGTATTTTTGGGGGTGGAGGCAATGTGCGTGGTGGGGGCAGTTTATGTTGGTGGGGCCATTTTGAGGGGTTGGGAGAGTAGAAAAGAGAGATAGGGAATTACTTCTTTCAAATACCCTAACTACTATGTTTCACTGTATGTACGTTTGTAAGCTACAAAAGTTGGAACGCTTTCTCCCATAGGAATACATCGGGCTAGTTTCTGGGGGGGCTTATTTCTCTGAAACTCCCAATCTGATTTTACACATTTTCAAAGTCTTGTCTTTCTACCAGTTTTTTTCCAAATGTAAAGGTTTCATCCCATTCCATTCCATTTTGGGAGAGTAAGCCTGACCCCAGACAGACATTCTCAACCACTTTTATACAGTCTTTTCCAACTTCTGATGGTATGGAATGAATAAAAAGGCAAGGGACAGACACAGAGGACCCCTGTACAGCAATATGAAGAATCAAAGCAAACAAATAACCTTTACACTTCAAAAAAAATAGAGGGCAGTAACCTGCACAGATAAACAGTGGGTGGGTGGAGGGGAGGAGGGGGAAACCTACACAGAGCAGCACGTATAACTCTAGGCACTTTACTGGGCAAACCAGATGGACCATACTGGTTTTTATCTGCTGTCATTAGGTTACAATGAACAGCAGATGCAAAATATGAAAGGTACGAAAGAAACTGAAATGAGAGATATCTAAAGTAAAGCCCTGGCCCAGATGGCAAACCCGTTTGACTCAAACATTTCTTCAACACGACTTGGTACACTGCAAAAGTCAATGCTTAGCGAGGTAGAACAGCAGAAGAATCATTAATGAGGAAAAATCATTTCAAAAGGAGAAGCACATGTGTATTTTAGATTTAAGGACAGTAGCAGATGTCCTAGCAATATTAGGTCACGTTTTGCATAGATAGTGCAGTTTAGTGTGTATTAAATATATTTGTAATTGATTGTTTTGTGCTGTTGTAAATCACAATGGGTAGGCTTTTGGTATGTCCAGAATTAGCAATAAAAAAACTCAGATTAGATTACCCACTTTGCCATGCATTCTGGTTATCCATGCTCTATCGAAGAATCTAGCCATGCATGCAGTGAATAGTCTTAGGAAGAAGTCAGTTGCTATTCATGCCAGCAAAGAGGTCAGTCGCTCACTATAATGCAGGGGTTTCTCAACACCAGTCCCCAGGACACACCTAGCCAGGCAGGTTTTCTGAATAATCACAATGAATATGTATATGAGAGATCTGAGAACCCCTGCTCTAATGGATTCATGGAGTGCAGCTTCAGTTGAGGCTGAATCGGAAACTCCCTAATAAATTCTTGCTGATACCCTGAATGGTGACATTTTACTTATCAGTTAATGTCCTTTCCTTGAGTCCTGCTAGACCAGTCCAGGCAAGTGGGTTCTGTTCCCCTACTAGCAGATTGGTGGATACAAAGAACAAATGAAAAGCATCACTCCCATGCCTCGATTTCCCTCAGCCACCAGAGGTCCCTTCAGTATTCGCCCCAAAGCATATAGGAGAAACATGGCAGGCCTCACACAAGCTCAACTGTGGGCAACAATGAGTGATCAACAGTACAGAACTATGTACAGAAAAGCATAAACATAAGGCTGTCGGTAGGTGATGAACCTGCAGAGCCAAGTATAAAAATCAGAGCGGACCCAAGGGTACCGCAGCAAAAGAACAGAGCAATACAGTTCCGGGGTGGGTCCTGGACTGATCTAGCAGGACTCCAGGAAAGGACATTAACTTGTAATTAAAACATCAACTTCCATATCGTCCTGCTAGATCAGTCCAGACAAGTGGGATGTACCAAAGCTACAACTCCACTGGGCGGGAAGAAGACACATCAGCTCACAAAACTCTTGAACATAGGCTGATTCTGCACTTTGTGATAAGGAAGCTTATCATAGTTCAGGAGGGAGCTATAAGAGGTGAATTGGCTCCGAACAAGCAGCCTGTCTTTGCTGGTAGAAATACTAAAACAGAATGTTTTCATAAAAGACTACCAGTCCCAGAATGCACCAGGTTTCAAACAGCCTCTAGAAGGGATGAAGTGGGGAAACGTGTGTTCAATCAGGAGAGCTATGAGGTAATCCCCAATCACTCATCTCCAAGGGCAGGGCTTGATTCAGCACACCTGGGCTGTGCTAGGGTGGAGTGTCCCTCTAAGCACGTTAAAAGTAAAGGATATTCTACACAGAACAGCAAGAACCAGGGGAGCAGACGGAGCAGACAGAAAGAGGAGAGAGGACTACAACAGCAGAAGCAACGTGGAAGGAAGAAGAGAAAGACATCTTGGAGGTCTAAAGAAGGAGCCCACAGCAGTACGTGTGTTAGGAGTGATTCCAGACGCAAGCATACTCCATTGGACTGGAGGAAGCCAGAGGAGTGGGGTTATAAAGCCAGGAATTCCCAGACGGCACCTTTGAAGGAGACGGCTGCATTTGGAAGGGGCCCTAAGACCGGTGCAAGAAGGTATGTGAAGAGAGACCCAGTGTCCAGGGACCTTGATTGGAAGGCTGGACATAAAAGCTGGACTACTTACTGGCCAGGATACCTGGAGAGGAAACCTAACAGCAAAGGAAGCTCAGGTATGAACTTTGATCTATGCCCTAGCTCTTCTCCAGGAAGACAGCAGGGAAACAAATATTATCCTGAGAGTGATCAATTAAGGAATTCCTTTGAGCCAGACCATGATATTGATTCCATGATATTTGAAGGAGGAGATATTTCAAATGATCAGTTAGAATACATGGACTGCTCTCTGACTAGGCTGCTCTTTTAAAGTACTTTCTCACTAATATAACAACCACCAAAAGGAATTATAACTTGTTCTTTTATCTACCCAGAAAAGTCTCTGCAAGAAAGCTTTAGGGTAGGATTGAGCCACGTAGAGAGAGTGAACCAGCAAAGGGGTTTGCAGCTGGCTAATTATTGGTAATTGAGCCAGGCACAAATGCACGTGAGCTCTGGAAGGAAACTTGTCTTTTTTGTGTGTGTAAATAGAAGAAAGTTATCCTTGATAAAGAACAGTTTTTTTGTTACTTTTGGGTTTTGTTTTTGCCTTTTGGAGCACTGCTAAGGTGGTCATTAGCAGGAGCCATCAAAAAGACCTTTTCTGTTTCCCATCAAGGTCTTTATTGATTTATTGCTTAGGAAGTTCAGTTACCTTATATCATGTTTTGTTTTTCCTAAGTACAATACTTGAAGCAAGTGTCCTTTTGTGTTACCAAGTAAATCTGTGTGGGAGAATTAACCCCATGAATAAAATCTGTTTTTTCTTTGCTTACACTCTAGCATCACAACTCATTATTTTGTGAACGGCTGATTCTGGTATGAATGAACTACATCCCCCACAATCCTTTGCAAGTCATAATAATATTTTGCCTTTGCCAAGACTGTGGACATTCACGACCAGCGCCCCCGTTTACAACTTGCATGAACATCCAAGTGGCAATACTTGACAATAGCGGAAAGTGATGCTCATGTTGCTGCCGGACAAACATCTGCAGGGGCTACAGAATTCTACTCCACCCATGGTAACACTTGCGCTAGGGTAGAATGGGCACGCAAAACCCTCCAGAACCAGCCAGTTCTGTAACAGATACGCCAAGGCAAAGGCGTCCTTAATCCACTGTCACAAAGTCAACTTAGCTGCCGTGTCACTCTTGTGCAGGTCATAATCTCCAAGTGGGAAGCTGTAAAACTAGAAGGCATAACGTGAAATTGCAAGGGGGTAAACAGAGGCAATGTCAGGAAATACTTTTTCACTGAAAGGTGGTGGATGCTTGGAATGCCCTTCCGATGGAAGTGGTGGGGCAAAGACAGTGACGGAATTCAAAATGGCATGGGACAGACACAGCGGATCTCTTAATAGCAACAGGATAGAATCAAAATTAACATAACTATTTCAAAAAAATAGGGGTGACCTACACGGAGCGGTTAGTACACCCCTAAACAAAGGCATGCGGAGGGGTGACCTGCATGGAGCAGCAGGTGCACCTGCTCTTGCTGCCCTGCTGGGTAGACTTGATGGATTATACTGGCCTTTATCTGCCGTCATATACTATGTTACTATGTAAGTACTGGAGAAGCACCTTCCAGACAACCATAAGGCGTAGATCCGTATCCTTCCCCCAACACTACTCCTTAGAGGAGGACAAGTGTACTACCTGGTTCACATGAAAGGGAGAAGCACCTTAGGCAAGAATGAAGGAACAGACTGAATGGAAACGGCCTCCTTGAAAAAGACAAATAAGGATCTTGGCAAGACGGATCTTGCAGCTCGGAAATCTGCCTTGCGGAACAAAACACAACCAAGAAGATAGCCTTGAGAATCAAATCCTTTAAAGTAGCGAGCTTCAACGGCTCAAAGGGTGCTGCTATCGGGGCCATGAGCACCAGACACAGATCCCAGAAAGGGATCACAGAGCAGAAGGGAGGACGCAGATGCTGAACCCCATGGAGAAAGCGTGCGACGTCCAGGTGCAAGGCTAGAGACTTACCAGTCACCAGACCTTAGAAACAGGCCAAAGCTGCTACCTTAACTTTCAGGGAGCTAAGAGAAAATCCCTTTTCTAGGCCATCCTGTAGAAAGGCTAACAGAGATGGCAGCTTGGCTGCCTCAGGAGCAAACTGCTGAGCGCCGCACCATCGCTCAAAAGAGGAACCAGGTCTGCACATATACTAGCTTGGTAGACCCCCTCCTTGTGACGCCTTGCCGATTGACATAAGCCACCACCGTGGCATTGCCTGAAAACACTCAAACTGCCCAGCCCTCGATCAGAGGATGAAAAGGCAGAAGAGTCAACCTGATGGCCCTCACCTCAAGGTGGATGATGGATCACACCACTTCTGTGGTTCCAAAGGCTCCAGTCCGTACGGTCTTGGCAATAGGCTTCACAGCCCAAGAGACTGATATCTGTCAGCAGGAGGATCTAGGAGAAATCGTCCAGTAGAATGTCCTTCCTCAGATGACAGGGCTGCTGCCACAACTGCAGGCTGGACTTCACTATCAAAAGGAGTGGGAGCCTGCAAACTTCTGAGAACTCTGGGACCATCGAGTCAATAAGGACCGCTGAAGCGGTCACATGTGAGCATGTGCCCACAGGACCATTTCTATGGTTGCCGCCATCAATCCAAGAATCTGAAGAGAATCCCAGACTCAGAGCCTGCTGTGCACAGAACAGCATGCCAAGCAATCCAACAGACTTTGACATTCTCTTCTGCCAGGAAAACTGACCACTCAAGAGTCTAAATGTGCTCCCAGAAACTCCAGGGACTGGGAAGGCCACAGCAGGCTCTTCCCCAATTGGTCACCCAGACGAAGCTTTCTAAGGACACAGATCTCTTGGTGCCGCAGCTGCCATCACCATGACATGGGGGGCAGTGAACTGATAGTGACAGCCAAGCAAGGCAACATGCAGATACTTTGCTGATCGGGCTATGAAAATATGCCTTGGTCAGATCCAGAGAAGCCAAGAACTCCCCTCAGCACACTGCTTGACTCATAGAGCTTAAGGTGTCCATCCAGAAGGGCAAGACGCGGAAGTGCTTGTCGACTCCCTTGAGGTCCAGAATGGGCTGGAAGGAACCATCCTTTAGGGCACCACAAAAAAGGAGGAATACACTGGTCAACATTGAAATCGTTACTGACTTTAAAAGGCCCTAATCTGTAGTATCTTGGTGAGCTGAACACGAATATAACATTAAAAAAATGTATTGGCTCTCGTTTTGAAGATATTGCATGTAGTTCATTTTTGACGTTTCACCGTGTAAATTTATCCAGTAGGACATCAATATCATCCCAAATAAGCCTTGAATGATGTAATATTGCATCACATTGCATAATACCAGCATGCACACATCATCCAGAGTTGATTGCATCATTTTCTGATGCAATGCAATACTACTGCCAGACGGCTGCTGAAGCCATCTGACGTCAGCAGTGTACTATGCGCAGTCAGAAAGGAAAGTAATCTGGTATTCTGCTCCGATATTGAAAGTCTCATGAATGCCTTAAAAATCACTCATGACCTACAAGACTGGAGACTATTTATAGACTCTTCGAAACTGAGTCTGAAGGCTGTGCTTTTGAACAATGGAAACAGTCTTCCATCTATTCCAGTAGCGCATGCCGTCCACATGAAAGAGATATACGATAACTTAAAGCATCTACTGACTCCCACTCCTTTCGCACTCAGTTTAAGTTACTTACTCAAGTTCACAGGGCTCTTCACACTAGTACTCCACAATACCTGGCAGACCTTATTACATTCCACACCCCCAGACACTCTCCCCTCTCCATCCTCCTCCCTCGCTCACCTTCAATCCACCCGCTCCTCAGCTTTCTTTTTCATCGGCCCCGCACCCTGGAATACACTCCCCACCTCCCTCCGGTTAGAATCCCATCATGCCACCTTCAAGCGAGACCTAAAAACCCATCTCTTTTCCTTGGCCTATGACCTTCCCTCTCCTCTTGTCTGATCCTGTTCCCTACGTATAGTCCTGTATCCTTTCTCTCGTTCTATTATATCAACAATTGTAACTTCCTTTCCTCCTTTCTGGCCCTGTGCCTGTTTCTAATTGTTTGTGAATTGTAAACCGCTCTGATTGATAAAGTAGGGCGGTATATCAAATAAATAAACAAACATACAGCTGGCACCTCTGTGGTGACTTGAAGGTAGTTGCCCTTTTAATGGGACTGCAGCAGGGATTGTGGTGAACAGCGCCCTCCTGAGGCTATGGAGACGGATGAAAATCCTGAGGTTCAGCAGGATTTATGCCAATTTGATAAAGCTAGAAAGAAAGAGAGACTCTATTCCACGGAGCTGAGCATGGAGACCAGCCCAGGGGAGGAGTCCTGCAGTCCTGATTGGGCACACCCTGTCCTTGGAAGGGGCGTGTCCAGAAGAGAACGTGGTTTTAAACCAGAGTATGGCTTTGCTAGTCAGAATGAGAGGAAGTTGAATAAGCTGGAGCATGAGAAGGAGAGACGGATAGAGAAGAAGAATGAGAATGATTGGAAGTCCAGAAGACAGTATGGTGATACTTGGAAGCCTGGCACTAGAAGGAGACCTGCAAAGATCTATTCAGAGGCAGTGAGTAGAAGTCCCAAGGAAAGTGGACCTAGCCCTGGAATAGACAACCGCTGGAAGGCACAGCCCTGGGAGAGGAAGCCTTCAAGGCAGGCACGAGAGAGAAAACAATCATTCTGGGAATTACCGTTTGGGCCAGAGAGCCACGGACATTCTCACAGCTGGAGAACATTGGAGCCATCTGAAGGAAGAGGGGCTTGGCATCAAATAAGTGATTTGCCACAGAGTTTCCAGACTGTATTTGAAACAGAGTTTCCTGTATTTGAAACATTAGCAAAAGAGCCTAATAGTTACTCTGACACGATTAACTTAAGAGAGGAGAAGAGAAACAGCCTTAAGCCAGAGGGAAGTTTTATAGCTGATAGCAATTCCCTATCTCACAAACAGGCTGAATTGCTCCTACAGGGTTTTAAAGAGTTTTTAGAGCTACAAGCTAAAAGACAGCCAGTGTTACAAGAAGCCAATAATTCCATACAGCTTGAAGAATTAGCACAAGATAGTTCAGACTTACCTGATTGTGAGAGCATGGACTGTACGGTCTGTTGTGTGGAGATGCCAAGCTGAAGGAAACTGGTTTTACCGTATATGAATTGAATACTACGGAGCTATTGTGCTGCCTTGCTAGGAGAGCTCTAATTACATGCACCTGTAATCCCCAGCACTGTGAACGTAACAGTGGCTGAAAGAGGCTGCAGTTAAAGTGACTGACCTCTTGGGGCAAAGTTGAGTAACTTGCTTAGAAGTGAAAAGCAGCAGTTATACTTTAAGTTGACTTTATCCTGAGTTTATTCTGTTTGCATTTGAAGCACCTAATTTGTTCACATTTGTTTGTCATGCGATGGAAAAATATCCTTTACTATAATAAATATACTTGCTATTAAGAAACCCCACAACTACAACTCTTTATTTCGGAGCGAAAGGAGCAGGAAACTACAATACCCAGCATTCCAGGGATACAGGTTACTCTCCTTCCTCACGAAGCATTAAACCCCGCTCCTGTCTTTAGCCCCAAGGCCGGGCAGGAGCACCGCAGGATATATAAAATACATGTGTTTCTTATGTGAGTGGGATAGCCGAGCAAGAGATTGGCACTACTTGCGGATGGAATGGAATCACAGACAAAATGTAACAGTTGGAGAGAAGAATATCCAGCACTCAGCTCTGGTTGAGGCTCACAAAATCCTGCTACCACCCCTTCACATCAAACTAGGTTTGATGAAAAACTTTGTGAAAGCCATGGACCGCACTTCGCCAGCTTTCCGATACCTGCATGAAATTTCCCTCAACTCAGCGAAGCAGAGATTAAAGAGGGAGTTTATGTGGGTCCTCAGATTCGAGAGCTCTTCAAAGATGACTGGTTCAACAACCTGCTGCAGGGTGATGCGAAACAAGCATGGAATGCTTTTCGCCTAGTGTCAACAAACTTTCTCGGGAATGTTAGGGCAGAAAACTACAAGGAACTAGTAGAAGACATGCTGATGCATTATCAGAAACTTGGCTGCAATATGTCTCTAAAGATCCATTTCCTTGATTCCCATCTCGATTTCTTTCCTAACAACTGTGGTATGGTTAGTGATGAACAGGGCAAACGTTTTCACCAGGATATCGCAACGATGGAGCAAAGATACCAGGGAAAATGGTCCACTACAATGCTGGCTGACTACTACTGGACACTCCCCAGAGAAGCTCCCGAACAGCTGTACAAGAGACAGGCGAAAAAAATCTAAGTAGTCTATGACTTGGTTTTTTACAGGTATTAACCGAAGGCCTATTAGATTTACTATTGACATGCATTTTGTGATGTAAACATTAATTCTTGTAGATTACAAAAAACTAGAGCCAACTTTGCAATTTCACTGTCATATTCGTGTTCAGCATATAAAAATTGATAAGAAATTACTATTTTTATTTCAGTAACATGACTTTAGTAAAAATTTGTTGACCAGTGATATCTGCCCTAGCCCCTCACCTGGCAGGAAGGGCATCACCGCCTTTAGGTGCAACAACTTGTCCAAGATGATCCATACAATGGCTCTTTTGATTGCAGGTCCACAAGGGGAGATGACGAAGGCATCTGGAAGCAGCTCTTTGCATTCCAGGCCATAGCTGAACTGAATGGTGTCTAGAACCTAGATATCCTTCGTAACCTGGGCCCATTCCTGAAAGGCAAAGCCAACCTCCAATTAGAAGAATCAGTGAATGGGCCCCCAAACCTTCACTGCGCAGTCCAGGAGGGTCCTGGACCCACGCGCTCCATGAGAATGAGCCTACAGCCCAGATGCCAAGGGGAAGAAAGGTATTCAAAGTCGGTTAACAGCAAGAGTCCCAAGGTCCCCGGAAATCTGGCCAGCGGGCCCTCGGTGGACAGGCGGAGGCTGATGAGAGGGGGCACCAGCCTGCTTCACAGGCCCCTTGGACCAGTCTTCCGGAAGGTGGTAGATTTTGTCTCGCCCAGGTGCTTCACCAGTTTCTCCAAATTGGCTCCAAACAGAAGCTTCCCCTTAAAAACAAGCTGGGCCAACCAGGCTTTGGAAGATGTGTCTGCTGCCCAGTGCTGGAGCCAAATCAAATGCCATGACACCATCATCAGGGCACCATCCATAGCCACCAAATGTACCAGGTCACACAAGATATCAGAAAGGAAGGCCGTAGTAGACTCCAAAAGAGGGATGGTATCATCCAGCAGAAGAGACTGAGACTAGAGCAGGGCTTGAGATGTCAGGCTGGTACATACTGTCAGCTGCAGAATAGTCACCACCATGATAAAAGTGGCTCCTCAACCACAAATCTACCTTACAGTCCAGAAAATCCTTTAAGGCCAATCCGCGTTCCACGGCAATGATGGTCTGTCTGATAACCGCTGTGATCTGTGCATCCACCTTGGGAATGCCAAACCACTCACCACACTTCTCCGGGACATCAGAGATCTTCTTACATACCTGTAACTCGGCAGGGAGTCAGGAGAGTTCCACTCCAACCAGATCATATCCTTGATCACATCTGGAAACGGGAAGACATTAGCGATTTTCACATCCCTTGAAGGAGCAGGTGTACCTTCAGCTCCTGCTCTGTGCTGTAAGCATCCGTCAAGTTCAAGGCGGATGAGATTCTGGCAATCAACATCGCCTTCCAGAACAGATGGATCACTCTGGCCTCCTCACAATTTTTTTGAACATCAGAGCCCAGTACCTAGCCATCTGAATTCAAGTCATAGTCAAAATCTCGGACAGCTCCAAGCTGTTCCCCCATCTTGAGGGGGTGCCTCATGCCAGGGATGCTTAGTTAAAGACAATTGAATGGGGCTTCCAATCTCTGCCTGCCCTGCACAAGACTGCACGGTCTAAATTTCCAAGCCAGAAGTACTAGACCTGCTGCAAAAAAGAAAGAATTCTGGGGAGGACAATCCAGAGTTCGGAAGCTCTCCTCTCGGAAATGATCCCCCACCAACACCAGGGGGGTGCAGACTCCTTAGAGGATGATGAGTGGCTCACAGCATGGTCGCTGGATATCCTTAACCATAAGCGCCATACGTCACCTTCTGCCCTGAGGCAGGCAAGGCTGGACTAATCACATCCCCTGGCTGAAAAAGGGGGAGTGGGCCCTCAAAGGATGGCTCAAACTGCCATGCAAAAACAGCAGAGTCCAGAATCTGGAGATAAGGCACCTCGCTCGCCACAGGTCAAACGTTTCCTGGAAGAAGACAGAGTTAAGGCAAGTATCACAACAGCACATGCTAAGGCTGCGGAGGCCCGACGGCACTCGTTAGCTGCACTTTTACTGAAATGCATGTTATAGGCGCTAGGATAGGAATGTGGGTTGGAGGTGCCTTGGCGGAAACCGCCTACAGACCACGCGATTGCCAGTCGCACAAGAGGAGAAAAAGCTACTAACACGTGCATAAACAGGCAGGAAACCCCCACACTGCACCAACAGTTTTCAACAGTCTACCCCGAATTGCATCCCATACAGATGGAATCCAGAGATCCCGACAAGGACAATGACGAGGTCAAGCCTTGGTATTCACCCCCTGAAACCCCAAGGCAGAGGATCCATGACGGGCTCAGCTCTATTCCCATGATATCTTTTCACTGGCTTTTGCAGCACTGCATTTAAGGTGGCTGGAGGGAGGAGTGGCTCAGTGGTTGGGACAGGTTATCTCAGGCCAGAAGGCCGGGGGTTCAATTCCCACATGGGGACAAGCAACCTCAGGCCAGAGGGACTGGGGTCTCTAGTCCCATGGCCACTCCCTGTGGCCTTGGGAAAGCCAATTAACTCTCCATTGCCTCAGGTACATTTAGATTGTGAGCCCTTCGGGGACAAGGGAATAAAAAGTACCTGTTAGTATACATGTAAACCGCACGGATTCTAAAGAGCGCAGTATAAAAAATAAAAAAATAAATAAGGTTAGCAGGCAGCTCTCTCAGAGTCTTTTGCAATCTTTGGGAGAAAGCAGGGGGGAAACAAGGAGGGGGGAGAGGGCATTCAGGTTGTGTGAAGGCTGCTGCATTCTTCCAGATCCTTTCAAATCCTTCAAATTTTGTAGATGGTCAACAGGTTCTTATGATAGTGTGGAGCTGAACCAATTTTCTCTCCTCCTATGGCTACTGAAAAGACTGCAGTCTAGTAGAGCTTCCCAAGTCGCGCTCAAATGAGAGTGTCACCCTCAAGGTGATTGTCCATGAGCGTTTAATCTATCTTTTCTTCTCAATCCTTAGATTTTCTTCAGAGAGGAGAAAATCCATCCACCATCTGTTGGAGACAAAGAAATATTGAAGGGACCTCTGGTGGCTGAGGCAAATAGAGGCATGGGAGTGATGTCATTGAAACCTGGCCTTTTCATTGGTTCTTTGTCTCCACCAATCTGCTGGTAGGTGAACACAACCCATTTGTCTGGACTGGTCTAAAAGAATGATATGGAATCTAATTTAAGGAGGTATAAGAAATTTGTGAGATTCAGAAATACACAGGAGAGAGGTGGGTATGTGCACAACACAAAACTGGAACAAAGTTATGCTGCTACTGAAGAAAATATTGATTGCAAAAATCCCACTGAAGATGCTAGTTTTCTTTCATACATGGCTCCCAGTCCCAGAGATGCAGGACTGCAACTGACCAAATATATCAGACTTTAAGGGACTTAAGGTGATCAGGAAAATCACAGCTCTGGTAGAAGACCCGCAAGGGAAAAGATAAAGACAATTATTTTGCCTTGCCGAAAGTGGTCAAGGATTCCTTTAAAGGGCCAGAGGCTCAGTACTTTGCTATGGCTTTAATAAAATGCATTCTAAAACACTTAAAAAGGAAGGGAATAGTCTATCTGAATTGCACCTCTGGCAGCATTCATGAGGGCACGACTCTGCCAGCTGCTCTGGCACACCAGCGGCAATGTATCTCTTGAAAATTAACACACATGCCTATTTGGACCACACTGTACAACGAAGTACTGCACACTGTCAAACAGGAGACCAAGCTTCCACATCCTACAATGGTCCATGCTTTCCTGAGAGAGAGTACCAAAAGGCCTCACAATCCCACAGGGAAAAGTTGAACTCAATACTGCTAATGTGAAGCTGCCTGCTGTAGGGAGGGATGGCATTATTAGAATAAGGGTACATTTTGTTTTCCAATACACAAATGGGTATTGCAGTACTCAATTTAAAATGGGTGGGGTTACAGAATTCCAAAGGGAATATCTACAAGGGGAAATGCTAACTATTAAATTCTCCATCTGGCACCAATATTAAGTATACTCCCAAGTATCAACATTTCAGCCAACTCTGTGCATCTGCCAAAATAATAACACTGAAAAAAAGCAATTTCTGCACACAGAAGACAATGGAAGATGCAGCCAGGGAAACAACACAGGGCACAAACCTGTAACACGATGCATCCTTTCCTTGCATCAGCCTGGGGTGACAAGCTTTGCTGTTCTGCATTTGGACTGGTCACTGCCAGGACTAAATGGGTTCCCATGGCATCTGTGGTGAGTGTTGGTGATGGGGGAGTCACCTTTAGCACCTTGTTCTGGCCATCCTTTTCCATATGCAGTTGTGGTAGATGATTAAGGAAGACGTGTGGCACAGCTGGTGACTGGCAAGGCATCTCAGCATCTCCTAGAGCCTCCTGCTTTACCACTACTGCATTCTTTGGCACTGGGTGGGTCTCTGAAGTGTCAGCTTGGCCGATGGTGGTGGCATGGAGCTTGTCCACTTGGCCAGCAACTGAGGTGAAACCACTTCCAGACAATTGGCAAGTTTTAAACTTGCTCTCATGCTTCACCTGGAAGCAGAGTTCCTGCTCTCTGAAGGAAGCCACACTTGCCCCATTCAGTCCCAGCTGCTGTGAGCGTTTTTCCTGCTGCAGCTGCAACCTCAACATCTCTACCAATTGCTGCTTCTGCTTCAGCATACGAGTCAGTTCTTCAATTTGCTTATCTTTCTCCTGCAGCATTTGATCTTTATCTCGGCTGTCTGACTCTTTACTACCATTGGATGCTGTGGCTGGGCAGCATACTACAGCAGCATTTTCCTCCTTCACCAGCAGCGACACCGGTGAGGTCTGTAATGTCAACTGGGTCAGAGGTGAGGACACCATTTCACCAAACGCATCACTGGTTGAGTTCTCATCGGTGCTGACCATAGAGCGTTCAGATGGGGTAGGGGAGACTGGCGGTGTTGAGCTAGTACTACCAAACTTCATGACAGCACCACTCAGCACCTTAGTTCCTGTCACTTCTGTAGGGGCCATGCTGGAGACCAAAGCTGGCCCCGTGCCGAGCCGGGAGGCTGGGAAGGCTACCACCACCTCTCCAGTTTTGGGCAGGATAGCAGTTGTTGTGCTGGTCTTTGAAACCACCACTGTGGTGCTGGCAATCCCATTCAGTTCTTGGTAGGCTTTTAGCCTTTCAATCAGGTCAATTTTTGTCCCTGAAACAGGAAGGCCCCTCTGCTTTAACTCTTGTTTCAGCTCTGCCACCTAGAAGAAATAGAAATTTTTCATTAGAAAGCAGGGGAATAACTTCTGGACTGCATGGAATCCATGCATTATTTGTGCAGATAAATATCACAGCAGACATATGGCTTTGCATGAAAGATAAACAATTATCTTTTACAGAAACCTATCTTTTGGATTTGAAATCCTACAGAAGCAAATTCCAATATTCCATATTGTCACAAAGTACATGTGAACTCTGGTATTACTACACCCTGAAAGCATAGTTACTCACCTGTAACAGGTATTTCTCCAGGGACAGCAGGAATCAGTCCTTACATATGGGTGATGAGTAACGAGGGGCTTACCCTCCATAGAATGATGCGCTACCAAGAGCGCACTCAGGTGCACCCTGACAGAACTGGACTTGAGTCCAGCTTGCGAGAGGTGAAGCAAGTACTGCAGCATCATGTGCACATGACAAGAGAAAGGTCAACCCGCTGCTCTGCGCACCACACAGAGTCTGCGCCACTTGAAGGCAAAGGCCCATCTCGTGGAGTTCTTACGAAAGGTCAGGACTTCCTCCACCTTCCCTTAGGATGTTGAAGGGGGCTAAGGCTACCCGTTCAGCAGCCATGCTGTCAATATAAAGGACCCCAGTTTGGGGTGGAGAAGGGAGCCCCCTCCTCCTGGGTGAGTAGCCCTGGGACGTTCCCCTGAGGGAGCAGGAGCTCCGTCGAGAGGCGGAGCAACAAGGGGAATCAAGGCTGCCTGGGCCACCCTGGGGGCTTCCAGGATCATGGACGTTTTGTCCCACAGGACCTTGAAGAGGGTCTGGGCAATTAGTGGTGTGGGAGGGAAGGCATACAGGAGGCCCTCCGACCACAAGATGAGGAAGGCGTCTGCCGCTACCCAGGGCAAGTGCGGCTGGCAACAGCAGAAGCGGGGCAGCTGAGCACTGGGTGGACTGACAAAGAGGTCCAGCCTTGGGCTGCTCCAGAGTCAGAAGAGCCACAGTGCCATCCTAGGGTCTAGTCACCATTCGCGTGGCTGGAAAAGCCTGCTCAGCCTGTCTTCTAGGGCATTGTCCTGGCCCGGAAGGTACACTGCCCTGAGGAGCATTCTTTGGCTGATTGTGTATGAGCAGAGGACTACTGCCTCCTGGCAGAGGTGTTCAGACACCCTGTGCCCCCTTGATTGTTCAAGTAGAACATCGTGACCTGGTTGTCCATTTGGACCAGCACCAACTGGTGCTGCAGACGGTGGTGAAAGGCCCTGAAATCCAACAGGATGATCTTCTGCTGGCTCTCCGCTAGAGATCAGTTGCCCTGCAGGCAGAGTTCCTCGCAATGGGCACCCAAGTCCAATAAGGAGGCATCCGTGGTAAGGATCGTCTGGGCATTTAGAGGCTGGAAGGACATGCCCTCCTGCAGGTACTGTGTGGCCTGCCACCAGGCGATTGACTCTGCTAGCTTGTAGGACGCTAAGACTTTGTCCCGGAGCCTGCCTGTTGCTTGGCTCTACTGGGAGTGGAGGCACCACTGGGCCACTCGCATGTAAAGGCAGGTTTTGGGAACCACATGGACTGTGGACACCATGTGGCCCAGCAGGTGGAGCATGGACCATGCTGACACTGTGTAGCAGTGTTGCACCTTGGTGGCCAGAGCCACGAGACTACCTACCTTGTCCAAGGGCCTGAAGAGTGTCCAGTCAAGCTCCTATCAACTCCAAGCCCTGTGTTGGAGTGAAGTGGGACTTGGGTTGGTTTATCACAAACCCCAGATACTGTAGGGCACTGATGGTGTGGGCTGTGGCCTGTTGCACCTCATTGGCCATGTCTCCTTTTAAGAGCTAGTCGTTCAGATATGAGAAGACGAAGGCCCCTTGGAGACAGAGGTAGGTGGCCATCACTGCCAGGCATTTGGTGAAGATTCTTGGTGCAGAGACTAGACTGAAGGGTAGTAGTTGCCCCCGACCATGAACCTTAAGTACTGCCAGTGGCTGGGATGAATGAGGATGTGCATATAGACATCCTTTAGGTCTAAGGAGCATAGTCAATCTCCCTGCTGGAGATATGGCAGCATTATTCCAAGGGAAAGCATCTTGAATTTCTCTAGCACCAGAAACTTGTTCAGGTTTCACAAGCATAGGATAGGACTTAGGCCCCCTGTTCTTTTCAGGACCAGAAAGCACCGGGAGTAGAACCACTTGCCCTTGAGGTGATGGGTACTGGTTCCATGGCTCTGTCCGTGAGGAGGCCTGCAAGATTTTTAATAGCAGGGCCTGGTGCAGGGTAGTCCAAGAGGGCTCTCCTGGAAAGAAAGGAGGCAGCGTCTGGTCCAGGTGAAGGAGGCAGTCTTCTGTGACTATCTGGAGTGCCCAAGCATCGGTGGTGATAGCAGGCCACCGATGGGCAAAGTTTACCAGATGCCCTCCTGTTGGTAGCTGCTCCCCCAAAGGTGGAGTGGCTATGCTCAGGAAGTCAAAAACTCATCCCCAGCTGAGCAAGAGCCAGGGTCTGAGGCATGGAGCCCTTAGGCTTGCGCGGGCCCTGACCTGCTCCCTTGCTATGGTGACCCTTCTGTGGGGTCTGGGGAGCCTGATAGTGGGGGTAGCCTCAGTAAGGTTGGCCTTTCTCTGGAATGGGGTCCTCTTCTCTGGTGGTTTCTATTTAGGGAGGGTGGCGGTCTTCCTGGAGAGCCGAGTCCTCATGAGGTACTTGGTCTTGATCTCCGCTGCCTTCTCCTCCATCAGTTTGCCGAACAGGTTTTCACCAAGGCAGGGGAAGTCAAGGAGCTACTCCTGGACACATTACTTGAGGTCTGATGCCTGGAGCCAGGCATATGTGGGGGCATCTCCCAAAGGCTTTCTTTGAAAGCTGGGGAGATGCTTTCGCGAGGGCTCCGTTGGTGCAGACATCACCCATATGTGAAGATGGACTTCCTGCTTGTTCCTGGAGAAAAGGGATTTTTAACTTATGCTATCAAAATTCAGGATTTCATGTTCCTGTTTAACTGTCCCACTTTTTATAACCCTAAGTTTTCCCAGCCAAGAAATCTGATATATTTCAATCCTGGTCTGAAGAGCTTCTCATTAATTCTGTGGATCTTTTAAGAAATCCATATTTGATGTGCACAATTAATAAACAACTACCAACCTATTTTATGCAACCTAGACTGCTGAGGCGTCTCACCCCAGTGCCTGTTTATATTTAGTGTGGTCTCCCTCCTCCCGTAAAATTACCACTCTTATTATATATTGGTAGGCATAGTAATGCTACACTACGTTTGGAGCAATAAAGAACTGCTTCTGAGACTCGTGGAGGTCTTCATCTTCACACGAAATCGAAATGATTTTTTGCAGAGTCAACTGATAGAATTTAAAACAAATAATTCAGGAGAGCACTTCTTTTACTATGGATCGCCTTTCAAACCATGAGATGCTGAATCTAGACCAGATATCCAAATTTATCAATTCTGAGAAATGTACATTGTGAAGTATTTTTCTATTACCAACAATGTTGATAGCCAAGTACTTTATAAAAACATTTTTCAGCCCATTCAATGGAAAATTGCTCTGTATCCAATTAATGTCAGTTTGGTCGGGTGTTCTGTTTTAAAAATATGGACCGCTTCATAAATGCCAAGTATCCCTTCTTTTTTTAATTTTTATTAATAGCACAGCAGAGCTTAGTCTACTCCCGCTGCACTGCAGTTCGAATGTTACTACAACTATTGGTAAAACAAAAATTAAATGACACCAACATGAAACAAAAGGCAATCACCAAGGAATCCAAATTGGCTGTTGGTCTGGCACGACAAATAAAACTTCAACTGTCTTGCATTGGTGGAAGGATGAAAGATGCTTCTACTCCAATTTCAGCTGCTCACTTAAACATCCCCACTGTCCCCTAGTACATTTCTCCTGGTATGCAAGAGAGCCAGTGACAAAGTGTACATGCTTAGGGTGGAAATCAGTTCATATTCAGCTTGGAATTTTCCCCTTAAATTCATTATAACCTTATTTCCTTTTCAATGTCTCCATCAGTGCAGGGCGATTTTACTTTATTTCATCCTTCTGGTTATTTAACTGGGAAAGGTACTTGCATCACTTCTCTACTTTTCTCCCCTTGAGTACAAGTTTTTGTAATACTGAGAATGTATGCAAAGCAGAGGTCAGACTGGTGGGAACCAAAGTCAGGCCCTTACTAAACTGACATCTTGAATATACAGAACCTTAGATAAATTCTAGTATATACTAGAGAATAAAAGGGTGGGGGGAAGGGAGGAGAGAAATGGATTACCAAATAAAACTTAAGAATATAATAGGTGGTTCTTACTTTCATATCATCGAGGTTGGGAGGCAAAGACCCCACCTTCCCCGCTGAGGCACTGCTATTCTGTCGCATCAGCCCCCCAGAACTTGGGGATGCAGTGATGGCATTGGCACCGGAAGTAACCGTGCAAATATTCCGAATGGTGTGACCATTGGCGCAGCTGCCCATCTGCAGATCTCCTGAGGGCCTGCAGAAGAGTTGGAGGGGAGGCAAACAAGCTATGGTGAGGAGAGAGAAAAATCAGCATTCACCTCCAGTGCTGTTCTGATGAGGAATGTGAAGCAGGTAATATGTCTTTAACAGGGAGGCGAGGACAATCCCATGGTGCTAGCAGTGCATGTAACATAGTAACATAGTAAATGACGGCAGATAAAGACCAGTATGGTCCATCTAGTCTGCCCAGTAAACTGGTCCTTAGGGTCACATTAGATCTTGTTTAAAAAGTCTACATTGGTTACCAATTGCATGGCATATATTTTTTTAAATGGCCTCTCTAATTTTCAAAGTTCTACTACAGAAACATTTTACAGCGAGATCTTGCTTTTCAGTTATAACAAATTTGCTTCACTTGTGCCATAAAACAAAACAAAAAAAGTGCCATTAGGTTCTTTTGGACCAGAATAATGAACCTGTAGAGAAAGCATAGTTACTCACCTGTAACAGGTGTTCTCCAGGAACAGCAGGAATCAGTTCTCACATATGGGTGACATCAGTGCCGACACAGCCCGCGTGGAGCAGTACTCGGTTCTTGAAGAACCTTGTATATAGTGGATCTGCCACCAGAGCCTGGAGTTCACTCACTCTACGAGTGGACGTGAGGGTCACCATAAAAACCACTTTCCATGACAGGTACTGAAGGTGACAAGTGGCCAGAGGCTCGAACGGTGGTTTGGTGAGCTGAGAGAGCACCATGTTGAGGTCCCATTCTGCCACTGGAGGGCGGAGGGGGGGCTCGGATAACAGGAGACCCCAGAGGAACCTGGAGACCAGGGGCTGGTTTGAGTGGGGTTCCCCTCTATAGGGTGGTGGTGTGCGGCTATGACACTCAAATGCACCCTTCACAGAGTTGGATTTCAGTCCAGTGTGCAAGAGGTGTAGTAGGTACAGAAGAACCAGTTTCACATAGCAGGAGAAGGGATTCTCCTCCTCCGCAAATCAGGCGGAGAACCTCCTCCGCTTAAAGGCATAAATCCGTCTGGTGGAGGGCGTTCAGGAGGCCAGTAGTATCTCCTAGACTTCCCCAGGGAGACTGAAAGGGGCCGACGCTATCCTTTCAGCAGCCACACTGTTAATGTTAGTGACCCCAGGTTGGGGTGCAGGAGAGCGCCCTCCTCCTGGGACAGGAGACCTGGAGCCCAGCCCAGCAGGACTGGGAGAGCCACCAACAGGGAAAGCAGGCCACCTGAGGGTGATCAGTATAACTGACGCCCTCTCACTGTAGACCTTGAAGAGGGTCTTTGCCTCCGGAGGTGGGTGAGTCAGTGTAAACACAGAGTAGTAGGCCCTCTGACCACGGGATCAGAAAGATGTCTGTCGCCACTCTCCCTGGGTACAGATGGTGTGAGCAAAAGTGAGGTAGCTGCGCGTGTCCGGGGAAGCAAATAGGCCTATCACAGGCCTGCCCCAGCGGTGGAAGAGTTTGCTTTGTTACCCTGGGGTTCAAGCGCCACTCATGTGGGCGAAGGACTCTACTCAGTCTGTCTGCTAAGCAGTTGTCCTGACCTAGCATCTGTGGGCAAAGAGTGCTAGGCAGCTCCTTGTGGGCTGGTGGAGGTCTCCTGGGGGAGGGGAGACCCTGCCCTGGGAATCAAAAGCTCCCCCCTGGTTGGGTTGGAGCCGGTGGGCTTGGGGCTTCTGAGCCTTGAGCTTCTGAGCTCCGTCCCTGTCTCTTGGATTGAGAACCCTGTTGCTGGCTCGAGAAGGGCTGGTAGGTGTGACTCTGCTGGAAGTGCTCCTTTTTTCCTTGGAATAGGGGCCTTTTCCCCAGGAGTTTCTTGAGGGGAAAGGAAGAGATCTTTTTGGACAGTCTCTGTCAGGTCACTACTTTGGCTTCTATCTCAGCCACCTTGCCGGCCATGGTTTGCCAAACAGGTTCTCCCCGGTGCAGGGAACATCGAGCAGCTTGTCCTGGACCCACTGCTCGAGGTCCGATGACTCTAGCAATGTTTGGCATCGAGTCCCGATGTCTGCTGCTGCTACTCAAGCTGCTGACTCAAATCTGTCCACATTCGCAATAGTAGCTGCTCAAGAATCAGCTGCACCGGAACCATGAGAGTCTCCTTGGGTGGAGGATCTCCAGTTCCTTGGTGCGGGGGGTCCTCCTCCACTTCGGTTTGCACAGAGGGGGCTCGGGCCATATCGCTGACAAAGTCATGGAAGGTCACATCCTCTGGAGGAGAATGGTGTAAGGGGAGACGGGTCCAAGGGATGTCTCAGTGCATTCTGGTTTCCGGGGAGGCCTTGTTGTCAGTTTTCCTCGGAGTCGAGGGTAGACGAGTCCGAGGCCTTGCGGCTCTGTGCCTCAAGGCCTGGGCCAAAGAGCCAGGGGTCCCTAAGGACCTGGGGTCCAAATCTCAGAAACTTGCCGGTGAGGACCAGATGCCCGAGGAATGGGACCGGGAACCTCGACCCGGGCTGGCACTCGGAACTCAGCTCAATGACCAGGGACTCCCCTCGCAGTCAGCAGCCGGTCATCGGGGCAGATGATGCAGATGAACTGGACATCATTGTCTGCTGCATTGCTAGGATAGCAGTGATGTTCTGCTCCATGGCTGCCATTCTGGTTTCCAAGCCAGGGAACCTCGATGGACTTCGAGGACTTTTCGTCTTTCGCTCGGGGTCTGAGGTCTTCTTGAAGCCACCGCTGCGAGACTCTGAAGACACTCGGGCCTCACAAGCTGGGCTTGGAACTCTGCATTGGGAAGGCTGGTGCAGAGTCGGACTTTGGGAACAGTTTCTCCTGCAACTCCGACCTCTTTTTATTAGTTTTAGGCGTCATGACCTGGCACAGGTCACGAGAGGTACTATTATGGTCCAGTCCCAGGCAGCATAAGCAGCAGTCATGGGTGTCTGATACAGACATGGTTTGACTGCAGCGGTCACATTTTTTGAACCCACCAGGAGACATGGTGGGAGACACCTGGTCGGGGTTGACCCCCGGGCGAAAAAGGGTGCAAGCGCCGATCAAGGAAAACCTAGATTTAAAAAAAAAAAAAAAGGAGGGAAAGAGCTGAGAACAGCACCGGGCCCAGCGCCAGCTCGAGGCAGGAAGAGGAACCAGTACACAAACTGGGAACAGCTAATTTTTTAGGAATATAGCAAGGCGTTTTTCCGGGGAAACTGGACGTACATCTGTTGGGCTCCACAGAATAAAGGAGACTGAACAAGATGGCACCCTTAGGCAGGAAGAGGACCACGCTTGCGTGGTAGCATATCCCAAAGGCTTTCTTTGAAAGTTGGGAAAATGTTCCGCGCGGGCTCAGTCGTAACAGATGTCACTCATATGTGAGGACTGACTTCCTGCTTGTTCCTGGAGAAGGGAACTTCTTTCACTTCAATCTCATGGCTTAGGGTGAAACTGTAAACAGTGTCTTCTGTTGCACCGATATGCTGCACTGGGTTACAAAATTAAAGGCCGTTGGTAAAGAGATGTTTCTATTGAAGTATTTTCATAAAGGTAGAAATTGCCAAAAAAAAGGGTGACCCATTGTTTGTGTATGGCCATTTTGCCATTTCAAGCTTATAATTGCCCGCACATACTCCTGTACTGTACAGAAAGGAGTACAAGGGCTGAGCAGGGTCTTCTTGCAACAGTAGATAATATGATAGCTATTTATTGTGATTCTAAAGTGCCATGAACACACAATGAAATTACCAGACCACTGGTGGATATCTTTAAACAATTGGAAAAAAAAAAGATAACTGTACCCTTCTATATCCAAGGAGATACATGTATATACAAGCACATACTGGTACGCACACATATATACATATTTGCTTTAGAATCACAATAAATAGCTATCATATTATTTACTGTTGCAAGAAAACCCTGCTCAGCCCTTGTTTATAAGAAATAGAAGCTAAGTCCACAGAATTCTTATGGGTAAAGATAAAGGGAATAAAACACAGATGATATAGGTAGCTGGGACCTACCAAAGCCTATAAAATAAAGAGAACATGAGGAAAAAATATATGATTTGAGAAAATATAGCATGAACACGATTTCATGTAAAAAGAAAATGGAGAAACCAACTAAAAGGGAGGCTTCTTTCATGCTTCACTCTTAAAACAAAGAAAGCGTTGCTTGAGAAGTAGCCAAGAGGCAGTACTGTGGGGTCT
This sequence comes from Ichthyophis bannanicus, assembly GCA_033557465.1. Lineage (NCBI taxonomy): Eukaryota > Metazoa > Chordata > Amphibia > Gymnophiona > Ichthyophiidae > Ichthyophis > Ichthyophis bannanicus. The sequence continues at coordinate 1,116,609,741 of CM066031.1, read as the reverse complement.
TCATATAAAATCTGATCCATCACATATGATATACTAAAATACAATGGATTTGGGAACAAGTCATTGCAACCCAATCTAGTTTTGTGCTGTGACAGAGCAACAGGCTCATTTAACTGGCTCATTTAACAGGCTCATTTAACCAACAAAGGCCCCCCCAACCCTGACGAGAGATTGCATAACGGCCCAGGATTTAACTCAAGCCCTATCTGGACTGTACCTTGTAATATAGAACATGCTGTATCATAGCGCACACTGTACATAGCCCACCCTAATCTATACACCTCACACCCACGCACATTTTAAACAATACAGCCACTGCATGATCTTCCCCCCACACGCACATTATTTCACTGCATGAAATTCCCCCCACATACATTGATTGTATTGTTGTGATACCGCCTTGATTTTATGATAAGACGGTTTAGAAATACTTTTAAATAAATAAATAAATAAACTGGTGGCTTCACGACTGGTTGGGTAAAGGAATTTACAAAAATAATTATGCCAAGCTGGATGAATATGGTCATGAGAGGGATCCACTGAGGATACTCATGGGGCTAGACTAGTCAGCACACTTCCAAATGAGGTGGATGATGGAAAAGACTAAAAATACACACTTATAAAATATCCTTTGGCTGCTAAGATTTAATCTTAAAAATTTAGGGTTGTGCATTTGGGCTGCAAAGACTCAATGGAATGACACAGTATAGTGGGTGAAGTAGGTGATGTGCACTAAAGAAAAACAGGACCTATGGTGATCATATCTGATGATCTTAAAGTGGCCAAACAGGTAGATAAGGCAACAGCAAAAGCCAGGAGGATCACCAAGTGCACACACTGCCAAGATCCTTAACCATTCTCTGAACACCTCCTGTTTAGACTATTGTTACCTGCTCCTTGCTGGTCGCTCCCTGAATCATCTCTCTCCTCCTCAATCCATTCAAAATTCAGACGTACAGGTAATCTTCCACCAGTCGCTATGCTTATGTAACCCCTCTTTTCAAGACACTTTGACTCCCAATCCGTTTCTGCATCCAGTTCAAAACTTCTCCTACTGACCTACAAAGTGCATTCATTCTATGGCTCCTCACTACCTTTGCTCGCTTTATCTCTCCCAGCACCCCCCTCCTCAGGAACTCCACTCATCAGGCAAATCCCTAATATCCGAGTCCTTCTCTTCCACCATGAATTGCAGACCTTGTTCATCCTACCTTGCTGCATCCTATACCTGGAACAGACCACCTGAGTCAGTACGTTAGGCTCCATTTCTGGTTATATTCAAATACAGGTTAAAAATCCACCACTTCAAGGCTGCTTTTGGGATCCTGACTCTCTTATTCTCCGGTTTAACACCCGTATGTGCTATAACCATTTTCCCTTAGTTCTACCCTTGCCTTCTGTTTGCTTTGTCTGTCTTGCATAGATTATGAGCTCTTTTGAACAAGGATTGTCTCTTACATGTAGGTGTACAGCGCTGTAAGGTAGAAGTAGTAGTGAAAAGAATGGCCAGCAGGAAAAACAATGGTGATTGTGCCTCTACGTCCCTAATGAGACCTCATTTGGAGTACTGTGTATAATTCTACAGACCACACCTTTAAAAATATATAAAAAGGATGGAGTTGGTCCAGAGAGTGGCTTCTAAAATGCTGAGTGGCCTTCGCCATAAAGCATATGGGGACAGATTTAAAGATCTCAATATGTATATCTTGGAAGACGGGAAGATGAGGGGAGATACAATAGAGACATTTAAATTGATAAGAAGCTCTAGAATGAGGGGTTATAGGATGAAAGGGAAAGGAAAGATTTTAGATTTAGCTCATGCCTTTTCCAGGAGTAACTCAAGGTGAGTTACATTTAGGTACTGTAGGCATTTCTCTATCCCTTGGAGGGCTTACCAATTTAAGTCTACCTGAAGCAATAGACTTGCCCAAGATAACAACAGTGAAAGGGGGTAGACACAGGAGTAATTGAAGAAATATATCTTTACAGAAAGAGAGGTAGATGCATGGAGGAGGAAGAGACAAGGACTGTATCTAAATTCAAGAAAACACGAGACAAGCACAGAGGATTCTCTTGAGGGAGAGGAAGGGACCGTAGAGCGTGTAGATGGGCAGACTTGATAGGCTGTAGGACCTTTTCTGTCATCATTTTCTATGGCTGATACAAAGTTGGGAGGAAAGGATTAAAATTTAAAACTATCTTAGCACTTTGGGGAAAAAGAGTCTAGTAATAAATGCAAATAATTCGCTAAACCCATGGACTTCAGAAAAAGATCTGGGCTTAGTTTAGACCATAAACTAAACAGGAGTCAGGAATATGGTGCTACCACCATTAGAATGGGCAGCTACACCCTTGATATTTATTTTTAATTTATTTATTTGTTTAGTAGTATTTAGCTCATGCCTTTCCAGTGGCAGTCCAAGGTGAGTTATATTCAGGTACCTAGGTATTGCCCTGCGCCTGGAAGGCTTACAATCTGTTTTGTACCAGACCTCAAAGGCAACCAACAGATCAGTTTTTAGGTTATCCCTAATAAGTACAGATAGAGAGATTTACATCCTGAAAACCTTATCCTTAGGCAGCCCTCGAGGAGTGAATACCACTGGGCTACACCAATGCCAATGTATCTAATAGAGGCTACAGCACGGCATCTAACATTACTGTAAAACTACATATTTAACAGTTTATACCGCTTTATCATTTCAATCAAAGCGGTTTACACTGTAACTTCAACTTGCTAATGTACATAAACAGGGACATTGATAACTTGGATTTTTCTGAGGCAATGGAGGGTAAAGTGACTTGCCTAAGGTCACAAGGAGTGCTAGTGGGAATTGAACCCTCGATCTTCTGGGTACTAGGCTGTTGCTCTAACCACTACTTATATACATTTGCGGGGAGGGGGGATTTTCAGCAGTGGCGGCCAGTACAGTTAAAGCGGCTGGCCGTTGCTACTTTAACTTTGTCCTGAATATTCAATGCCAGGGTCATATCCAGGCTCTGGCATTAGTATCTCCACTGTCCAGTTAGCTCAAGATGCTGCCCCCGGCTAGCACTGGTGTGTGCTACGGCAACACCCGGAGATATTCAGCAGCACTAAGCACATTAGTGCCGCTGAATATCTCAGTGACTGTAATTAACGTGGTTATATCATCCCCCCTCGTAAAACTACTATATATATTTTATAAAAAAAATGTTTGAAATCCAAAAAAAAAGAAAGATAGATATCAGGGACTAATTGCATTGAGAGACATCATCCAGCAGCGTGAGTGCACTACAGTCAGGTAGTAACACAGCACCCAGGTGTTGTGTTACAGCGGGCAGCTCCACAGCATGCAAGAATGGAGACAGTGACCTGATGGGAAGCAATGCATGGGAGTGCTGGGAGTGCAAGCAGCTGCACATTGGTAACGCTGTCATGCAATGTGGTGGGTGAGCCTCATACTTGGGTGGGGCGGGCAGGATGGTCTGGTAGTTATAATGTTGCTGCTGCTGGTTGAGGATCTGTAGCTGCAGGAAGAGCTGCTGCTGCTGCAGGATTTTGGCATAGGAGGAATCCATGGGGAGAGCCCCTTTCTCCTGCTTCTGGTCTGGTGGGATGTACTGATGGTATTTTAGCTTTTTCACTTTTGGCTTAGGCTCCTTTGCTTTCTTGCTGCGCTGTGACTTCTCACTTGCAGACTTCGGTTGACTTTGCTGTGCCCAAAAAAAGAACAGAAAAGCAGCAAATGAGAGAAGAATATGACAGCAAATTACGGACACAGAGGACATGTGAAAATGATATAAGAAGGAAAACTACCAGCTAGGGAGGTCGCACCAAGCATGCATATACTCAATTTTCAAAGCCATTTATGCATATAAAGTACGATCTACTCTAGATGTACAAATCAGGTATCTAGATACTGCCCTCCCCAAATTTAGTTCAAAATGCGCCTGCTGCTCCACACCATATATATTCTTTGAGACACATTCTGGGAAGGCATTACTGGGGGAGGTGAGAAGAGGATGTTAACATCAGAGAGAAAAATAAGCATAGAATGCATTTTTTTTTTATTTAAATTTTTTCTATTTACATATCATCTAGTAACATACATAGATACTCTTATATTTAAACAACATTCAACTGGTGTACAGTTCTTTCCTCTATTTTATATTGTGTGCAACTTAATATTTATTTAGACAGATTTGTATACCACCTTATCCTATAATCAAGGTGGTTACATTACAATTGGAGAGTTACATTTAACATGAGGGTATTTAACAACACTTACCACGATTTACTTAACAACGTTTAACATTAGGTTACATTTAACATGAGGGTATTTAACAACATTTAGACAGTACATTAACAACATTATATACTGAACTCTTATAATGAACTCTTATGTCTAGTTGGGATGATTGGGTATTGAATTGGCTGAGGTAGTTGCATTACCGTTCGGGTGGGGACTGTTTGTTTGCTCATAGGTTTCTGTAAAGAGCAGTGTTTTCCTAGTTATCCCCACAACTGCCCCTGAAACATTTGCATAGATACATACTTAAGCAGTTAACCCTTTAAAAGCCATTCACCTACCGTACACATGCCCTTCAAACATTTTTTTAAACCCACATCCCTGCTTATCATCCCTGCCCCTGTTTCCCACCCCCTATATCCCCCCCTTGTCTCCCCTAACCCCCCCCTCCTGTAAGTACACCAACACGTTCCGCCAAGCTCTATCAAACTTGGGCCTCTTGTTTTCGTATTGCTGTTAATTTCTCCATTAGGTAAATTCGCCTTAGCCTATCTTCACAGTGCAGCAGCTCCCCCTGTTTCCACCGATAGGCTATTTCACCACTGGCCGCACTGAGACGTGCTAGAATTTGTTTCCTATTCTCTCGGGCCTCCCTCCCTCCATCACCCAAACAGGAAAACTTCCGGGTCCCTCTTGACCTCCTCACCCACCACCCATCTTATCCACCCCTGAATTCCATCCCAGAAAATCCAGATTTGTGGACATTCCCACCAAATATGATACATTGTGCCATCCTCTCCACACTTCCCCCAACAACGCCTTGATGCTGTCGGATACATTTTATTCAAACGCACAGGGGTAAAGTACCACCTCATTAACACTTTGTGCCAATTTTCCCAAACAGCTATTGAGATTGGCAAATGGTGACCCTGATCCAAAATGGCCTTCCACTGACCAATCTCCCAAGTTCCTACCCATCTCCCTTTCCCACGCCTTCATATAACCCAGTTTCTCCTCCCTTTCCCCCCACCTCCAACTGCCCTATACAATGCCATGATTAGCCCTCTAGATCTTTTTCCCATACCAAATCACTTCCAATTCTGTAAACTCTCGTTCTAACCCCTCCTTCTCCAACTTCCCTTTCAAATAGTGTATCACTTGGCCATAATGAAACAACTCCCCTATCCCTAAATGATATTCTTCCTGAAAATCCTCGAACGGGACCCATTCCCCCCCATCTATAAATTGATAAGACCACCTTAAACCTTTCCTCTCCCACTGTTTATATACCCCTCCCTCTCTTCCTGGGATAAAATCTCCCGCATAACACAGTCTTTGCATTACCGAAAAGCTCGATGCCCCTTTTCCACCTTCCCCTCTTCTCACTCTATCCCATACGGCCAAAACATGCCATGTGTATGGATTCTCTAAGGAACCCCTACTCCTGTCCTTCTCCTTAATCCATGGTAGTGCCTCAATTGGCCCTTCCTTCCACCCCTCCCATATATGCAAATGTTTTCCTTTCCTCTCCTTCTCTCCAATCCATCAGATACCTAATCTGGGCTGCTTTATAATATGCCTGAATGTCCGGAACCCCCAATCCCCCCTCCCCCCGAGACCGATAAAGGACCGCCCCGTGCTATTCTTGGTGGTCGCCTTCTCCATATGAAGTGGAATACTTTACCTTGAATCTCCCTTAATTGCCCTTCTGGGATCTCTATAGGGAGAGCCTGAAAATAATATAACACCCTTGGGTACTAAGTTTATCTTGACTGCTGCTATACGGCCCAACCAGGATATCTCCATGTCCATACATTCCCGTAAATCATGATTCACCTGTTTCCATAATTGGGGGTAAATTGCCAAGTACAAGAGCTGTGGCTGCGCCGTAACATACACCCCCAAGTACTTAATCACTTTCTTTGCCCATTTAAAGGGATACGTTTCCTTTAACCTGCCTATCTCCACTCCCCCTATGTTGACATTCAGTGCCTCAATCTTCTCCATATTTATTTTAAATCCCGACACCTCCCCATATTGTTCAATCACTTCTAAGACTTTTCCTAATGTCTCCTCTGGCTGCATTAGTGTTAATAAAATATCATCCGCAAACAATGATATCTTATGCTGCCTCTCTCCCACCCAAACCCCCTTAATCCTATCCTCCTCCCGTATCTTCTGTGCCAAAGGTTCCATAGCCAAAGCAAAAAGCAAGGGAGATAAAGGACACCCTTGTCTTGTGCCTCTCTGCAGGGAAAAAGCTTCCGAGAACCGACCATTAATTCACACCCTAGCCTGTGGCCTATTATACAAAGCACGCACCCAAGTGACATAATTGTCACCAAAACCCATCTTTGCCATTACTGCAAATAAATATTCCCAACCGACCCAATCAAATGCTTTTTCCGCATCAATAGACAGCACCACCATACTATCGTTGCCTCTATGTGCCCTCCATATTACCTCTAACACCTCGAGGATCGACGAGGATGGCCTCGGGTGTCCAAGAACAGTCACCAGCTGCCAACGACTCCTCAGACTTGTGCCTGGGGCTGTGGAGCCTGGAATGGGATTTCCCAGACCCGTCCTCCTGGGTGGTCTTCGAGGGTTTTGACTTCTTGTGTTCCTTCGGAGGACCAGCAGCTGCGGGACTCCAAAGCAGCCCTGGCATCACAGGGTACTGAGGTACCGGAGGGGGCCCTGAAGCGTGGTGTCGCCAGAAACTCCTCTACAGAGTCAGACTTGTGAAAAATCTTTTCCTGCTTCTTGATGGTTTTTGTGGTCATCGCCTTGTAAAGTTCGCAGTCCGAGTCATCATGGTCCAGCCCAAGACAGTGGAGGCAGCAGTCATGTGGATCAGTGAAGGACATCAGCTTACGGCACCGATCACATTTTTTGAAACCACTGGAGAGCATCAGGAAAAAGGGGGCTCTGCCACCTGGGCATGGGTCCAAGGCCTGCGGCCAAAAAATGATGTGAAGCGCTGGTCGAGGAACACCTCGAGGAAAACAAAAGAATAAAAAGGGACGAACACAAGGAGCAACGCCAAGGCGAGCTGGCTCGAGGGCGAAAATGAACCAGTACATGTAATGGATAAAACGAGACAAAAAAGGCACTTTTTCAGGGGGGGGGGGGGGGGGGAATGGACAGAAGTCCGAAGGGCTATGCGGAAAAAAGGAGACTGAAGCAAGATGGCACCCTTGGGCAGAAAGGGGATCACGCATGCATGGTGCATATCTCAAAAGCTTTCTTTGAGAACTGGGGAGATGCTTCCACGAGGGCTGCGTCGGAACCAACGTTACCCATATGTGAAGACTGACTTCCTCCTTGTTCCTGGAGGACTGATGGATCCATGAAGTGCATTTGACATTACCACCAGGACAGACCAGTGGGATGCCAGTGCATATGATGTATTATGTGACACATGTCAGGAATAGATGAGAAGAGGAAGCCTGAAGAATTAAGGAACTCTTGTAAAGATGCTGATGACAATCTAAAATAAAAACATCAATTATAGGTAGAACATTTACTGTACTTTTGGTTTCCTGGACCATGGGATGCTGTTCCAAGGGTTGCAGAGATGGCATCCATCTGTCCAAGAAAGGTCGACATGTCTTCAGTAGCAGACTGGCTAATCTACTGAAGAGGGTTTTAAATTAGATTCGTTGGGGATGGGTGAAGAAAGCCCCCAGATAAGTGAAACATTAAATACCGTTATGGAAATGGGTAAAAGGGACAACATATGGAAAGCGGTGTGTATAAATGCCTGTAGCATGGGAAATAAGATCCCAGATGTTGAAGCTTTAATAGGAGAGGCTGACTTGGATTTAGTAGCAGTTACAGAAACATGGTTCACAGAAAACCATGACTGGGATGTAACTATACCAGGCTATACTTTATTTGGAAAGAACAGGGTAGGAAGAAGGTGAGGAGGAATGGCACCATATGTACAAAAATAATATTAAAGCTTTGGAACTACAGAGCTTAAAAGAGAGAGAGGAGGTACTGTGGGTTAAACTAGAAAGAGGGAAAGAGAAATCTATTTGCGCTGGCATGATATACAGACCTCCTTCACAGGAGGAAAAGGTGGACGGAGAGTTAATTGAAGACATACACAGCATTACTAGAAAAGAGGAAGTGCTACTGATAGGGGATTTCAATATGCCAGATGTTGATTGGCACATTCCTGCTGCAGTATCATCTAGAAGCAAGGAGATCCTGGATTCTCTACAGGAAGAACTATTCAGGCAACTGGTAACAGAACCCACACGTGAAGGGGCCATACTGGACTTTGTGCTTACCAATGATGAGTGTTTCTGATGTTATAGTGGAAGATCATTTTGCACCCAGTGATCAACAGATGGTGTGGTTCAGTATTAGGATTAGGGCTGTTAAAATCAATTCAAAAGTGAGGGTCTTAGACTTCAGGAAAACTAACTTTGCCAAGATGGCCCAATACCTCAGTGAGCCATTAGCGGGATAGGAACAGCTGGGGGATGTAGGAAAACAGTGGGCAAAAATGAAAGGGGGTATTTTTAGGGCAACCAACCTTTTTGTTAAAATGGTAAATAAAGGTAAAAGGAAAAGGAGACCACTATAGTTTTTGAAAGAAGCAGCTGAAAAGGTGAAGAAAAAGAGGGAGGCCTTCATAAAATACAAGAGATCACAGAGAGAGAAAGACAGGCAACTATATTTGGAAAAACTTAGAGAAGCTAGCAAAGTAGTCAGGAAAGCAAAGATTCAAAAAGAGGAGGAAATAGCCAATGCAATAAAATGGGAGGATAAGACATTTTTCATATATCTTAGCGAAAAGAGAAAGGGCCAAAGTGGTACTGTCAGACTCAAGGGTGAAGGGGAGGAATATGTAGAAGCTGATGAGGATAAAACAGAATTGCTTAACAAATATTTCTATTCTGTGTTCACAGATGAAGAACCATGAGCAGGACCTCAGAAAACACCCACAAACAGGAACAGAAGCGAGGAGTATCTTGAACAATTTTCAGAAGACTCTGTTCGTGAGAAACTAGCTAAACTTAAAGTAGACAAAGCGATGGTACCGGATGGGATACACCCTAGAATACTGAGGGAACTTGAGGACATTCTAGCAGTTCCACTGACTGACCTTTTCAATGCCTCAGAGTCGGGAGTGGTGCCAAAGGACTGGAGAGAGGCACATGTATGTAGTCCCTTTACACAAAAGCGGAAGTAAGGATGTGGTTGAAAACTACAGGCCGGTTAGTTTAACTTCAGTGGTGAGTAAATTGTTGGAAGCACTGCTGAAAGAGAAAATAGTGAGCTTTCTGGAATCCAGTGGATTACAGGATCCGAAGCAGCATGGATTCACCAAAGGCAGATCTTGTCAGACAAATCTGATTGATTTCTTTGACTGGGTGACCAGGGAACTGGACCGAAGGAGAGCCCTAGATGTGGTATATTTCGATTTCAGTAAAGCCTTTGACACCGTTCCTCATAGGCGAGTTATAAACTGAGCACCCTAGGGATGGACCCTAAAGTTACTGCTTGGGTTGGAAATTGGTTGAGTGGGAGGCGACAAAGGATATAGGTAAATGGAGCTCATTCTGAGGAGAAGGTGGTTACCAGTTGTATGCCCCAGGGATCTGCCCTTGGTCTGATTCTTTTTAACATCTTTGTTAGTGATATAGCGGAAGGGCTGTCGGGTAAGGTTTGCTTCTTTGCGGATGTTACCAAAATCTGCAATACAGTAGACACCCAGGAAGGTGTAGATAACATGAGGGATCTAGCTAAGCTTGAAGAATGATCTAGAATTTGGCAGCTGAGATTTAATTTTAAAAAATGCAAGGTCATGCATTTGGGCTGCAGCAATCCAAGGGAGCAATATAGTATAGGGGGTGAAGTACTTTTGTACACTAAAGAAGAGCGGGACCTAGGTGTGATTGTGTCTGATGAACTTAAAGTAGCTAAAGAGGTAGAAAAGGCAATGGCAAAAGCTAGATGGGTGCATAGGGAGAGGAATGGCCAGTAGAAGAAAGGAGGTGATAGTGCCTCTGTATAAGTCTTTGGTGCTACCTCATTTGGAGTATTGTGTGCAATTCTGGAGATCACACCTTCAAAAGGATATAAACAGGCTGGAGTCTGTATGGAGGGTGGCTATTAAAATGCTTGCTGGTCTTCATTATAAAGCATATGAAGACAAACTTAAGGATCTTAATATGTACACCTTAGAGCAGATGTTTCCAATTCCAGTCCTGGAGGGCCAAACACCATTCAGGTTTTCAGGCTGTCCCTAATAAATATGCACGAGATGCATTTGCATGCACTGCCCCCATTGTATTCAAATGTATCTCATGCATATTCATTAGGGACAGCCTGAAAACCTGAATGGTGTTTGGCCCTCCAGGACTGGAGTTGGGAACCTCTGCCTTAGAGGAAAGGCGGTATAGAGGTGATATGACAGACATTTAAATATTTCCATGGCATAAATTCACAGGAGGAGAGCCTCTTTAGATTGAAATCAAGCTCTGCTACAAGGGAACATGGGATGAGGGTGAAAGTGGATAGATTCAGGAATGATATGTGGAAATATTTATTTACGGAAAGAGAGATGGATGTGGAATAATTTCCCAGTGGAGGTGGTAGAGATGAGGACAGTATCTGAATTCAAAGCAGCATGGAACAAACACAGAGGATCTCTAAAGGTAAAAAGGGGATTGTTGTAGTGGTTGATATGGAAGGACAGACTAGATAGACCATGTGGTCTTTTTCTGTCGTCATGTTTCTATGTTACCTAATCAGACATTCTAGGCAAGCACTGGAAGATGGATTTATTACTTTCCTTTTACTTTTTAAACTTCAATTTTTATTGAAATTTGTTTTTGTTATTACAAGTATTACCTGTATTGATTACATCTTCACAGTTCTATGAACTAAGATAAATATGAATCTGCAAGCTAAATGTGTGAATAAACACAAAACAAAGTAAAGGTCTTCACTGTACAAAAGTACATTTCCATATCTGAGGCAACAAGCAAGAATTTCAATACTCTATTTTCAATTAAATACAGGTTTTCCCAACCATACTTTATTTCCTTAATTTCTCCAAGTAGTATATGTCTCAAATAAGGCAGCTAGTTTTTTTAAAATGCCTTTCCTTTTTATTTTTTTGCAACCCAACAGATAATATAAAGAAATTATACATAAAGATCAAGAATGCCCATCTATCCTGAAGCAAAGCAACGTTCTCAAAATTTAACTGAACATGGTCAAATTTAGCATGGAGAGAAAACCGGTGAAGAGGATCAAATATGAAAATGGGGTTATATCAGACTGGGGATTCCAGAGAACTGAGCCCTCAAAAAATGGCCCAATGAATTTCTATGGGAGAAACAGTTCCAGGTTATGCAGCATTGAAACTCTGATACACCGAAAGACTTGCTCCTTTGAAACCAACCCTCTCTTCTTTTCTATTCTCCAGATCAGATACACAGAGACAACACACATAAATACTAACAAAACACATACACAAGGATTTGAAATAATTCCATGAGGCATGCTCTGCAAGAGTTCCCTACCTCACACTTCCTCTCCCCAGTACTACCATGTCCCCCTCTCTTCTGGCTGCCTCTTAGTGATTCAGATGTATCCTTCATTGTCCTGGTTGTAAATTCTACCCTAAAACCTAGTTAATGGTTGTCAGGTGTACTAGTGATGGAGAAGCATGGCAATATCTAATGTCTTGGGACAGTGGTACCCTGTAGATAAACTGAAAGATCCATTCTTACATATGCATTCAGAGTGACATCTAATAGTTTGATGTATTGTCACACTATTTCATTTTATTCTTCTTTCCAAAACAAAGGTATGTTTCGATACAGTTTCATTATAACTGTCTCTCCCCTCCACATCTCTCACACACATAAAGGGGTTGGAAAGAATTCAACAAGCTATGCCCTGCATGCTTTTCCCACTTATTACAGTAAGGAAGTTAAGTTACTATAGCTTGCTAAAGTATGCATTATACTGATATGCTGTGCATAAACTTTCAAAAAAAGAAAGCCACATATGAAAAAAATGGTCATGGTTCTCCTATTTATCCAAAGTTACTTTCTCCACTGCCATGCATTCCCATGCTCCATTTATCCAGCCATTAAAACTCTGCATCATATTGCTTTCCACCTATTTGCTATTCTGGCAGCAACTAGTGAGTAACCAGTTTTAAAAGATTTTTTTACTTTAATAAGCGTTGGCAGTGGCTTGCTGATGGGGACTGAGGTGCTGTTGGTGAAGTTTGGGTGCTGCTGATCCAACTCAGGTGGCAGGTGCGCCTCAGGGAAGTCCAGACCAAGCTGCAACTGGGATACAACCTGCAGGAAAGAAGAAATTACAGCTACAAATTAGTGGACATGGGGAACAGCAGGACTGTAAGCTAACCTGGCGCTTGTGAATGTGTCACTGAATAAACTCAAAATAGAATTATAGAATTAAATAGGAGAGATTGCCTGCTGAAGACTGTTACCTACATGGGTAGGCTCAGCATATGGTTATGGGTCATATTCAGACATTGTAAAATAATTTAGCCCCTTCCAGTCCTACTCTCTACCATTGGCCTGAGGGGGAGGTGGGCACTGGAGACCCAGGGATCAACCACATCGTCTGTCTCTTTCTCCCTCAATACAAGCATTGTGGAACCTGTGTCTTTTGGGGAAACTGCTAGGTACTTGTGACCTGGATTTGCCACTGCTGGAAACAGGATACTGGGCTTGATGGACCTTGGTCTTACCCAGTATGGCATCTCTTATGTTCTCCTGGCACGGCTCCTTCAAATGGCTGGGCTAACATCAGAGAGAAACCCTCAGGCAGTCAAAATAGAAAGAAACTGAGTGTGGCAGAGCTCTGTGCTCCTGTGTTCTCCGAGGCCAGGTTGCATCCTGCTCCACGACAACAGAAAATACTGTGCCAGAAGGAGGGTGCAGGGGAGTGAAGGCTGTGCAACACTCAGTTTCTTTCTATCTTTTCTGCTACAGTGTTTCTGTCAGTCACTTTTGCTGTTGCAAGCTCAATCAACTGGAGGGGTCCTGGCAGGAAGGAGGGAGGTTGGAGGGAAAATTCTGGACCAAAGGAGGGCATGGAGATAGAGGTGAGAGAGAGGCAGATATGCTGGACTACACTGGAAGAGGACCTAAGGAAGAGACGAGATGCTGGACCATGGGTGAGGAGTGTGGACAGGGCAGAGAGAAGAGATGCAAACTACAAAGTGGGGAGCAAAGAAAAGAGAAAGGATAGATGCTGGGTACCCGGCAGGAGTGGTGGGAGGAAAGAGAAAAGGAAGATGCTGGATCACCTGGGAGGGGGGTGGGGAGAGAGAAAAGACAGATAATGGACCATGAAAGGTGCGGGGTGGGGGGAAGAAAGAACGAGGTAATGTGTTTGTGTGGGTGGCACAAATATAAAATTATTGGCGCCCGGATGCTGGAAATCCCCAATATACCACTGCTCCCCCCTCCAAAAAAAAAAGGTCACTTGACTTAATTCTGCAGTCTCATTAAATGACACTATGGCATCTGTTGCTCAAGAAGCTTGAAATATAAAATACACATGAGATGTGTTTACAGTTTAATGCCTCGATGCCGCCTCTTGTGCTATACTGTTTTGTCAGAAAATGTTAGGGAGGAGCCCTGCACTGTGACGATTAAAAGCTCAGACCTGGGGCACTAGCAAGCCTGAGGAAGATGGCTGCCTGAGGCTTCAGCTCCTCTCCATGCTCCATCTACCCACCTTCTACGGACACACTGTATGGCTTAGCAGGACGCCACTATGTGGCTGTGGGATATGCGAGCCCCAGGAGCCGTGAAGGAGCCTTTCCATGATGGCAGTCTACTCTCTAAACATGACAGCGTAGTGTCTACTGACCATGCATGTCCTGAACTGATACTCTGAAGCTGGGAGCTGCAATTTAAGTACAGGACCAGCAGAGAGCAACATATGGTGGATGCGTGAGCAATGCCAATCTGGTGCTTTTGGGCCAAATATTGCATCTTGAAGAAGGGTGTTGCTGGACGGCCCGACAGTACCAAAAAGTTATATCTGCCGCAGAAATGTTAAAGCCCTTTCACCTGGAGCCATCACAAACAGAAGCATCTTGAGTGAATATAAGCAGTCCTTTGGAGCTAAGGGATACACTGTGAGTACCTGCTATGGAGTGAGACTGTGAAAGAGGAATTCCCCTGTGCTGCAGTGCGAGTATGTGCATCTGCTTGGAACCCTTGGGTGAGGACAGCAGACTCCTTTTGGATTTTAAGGGGTTCCATCATCATGTTTTGGCTTGTGGACCTGGTGTATCCTGATTGTGTCCCTGACGGGCATAATCTGTCCCTTGTTCTCCTTCAGCATTGGCTAACTTTGTCTGAGGCACTTGATAGCAGCAGTTGTGCTCTTTGTTGGAGGACTACTGTGTGCAGAGTTGCACACTGGGTACAGAAGGGTTGCTATCTCAGGTTGCAACACTTCTCTCGGACACAGCTGCTCCAATTCTGGTTCCCCCCTGGAGCCCAAGGAGAGTTACACCAAGGCACTGGTGGAATTCAGCTGCATTCCTCAGGAGGGGGTCAGCATGCCAGCGATGGCAGGTGAAGCTACTTCCTCACAGTTGCTATCCTCTGGAGGGGGGAGATTTGGGGGCCCCTGTGACAAAGGCTGACTTCCTGGAGCTCTTTCAAGAACTGAAACTGTTCCGGAGTGACCTCATTAAAGCAGTGGGAAAAGTGAAACAAGAGCTTAAAGCGTTGGATGGGAGAGTTACTCAGGCTGAAATCCATACTGGTAAGCAGATCGACATTGCCATCTTTCAAATCAAATTAAATAAGCTGGAAAAGCTAGCCAAAGAAACTTGAGAACACTAAGATGACTTGGAGTATAGACAGAGGAGATGTAAATTTATGGCTGGCTGGCGCAGAAGGAAGGCATGGAAGATGCAACTCATTTTGTACAAGAGGTTTTTGCTTTCTGTATTCCAAATGGGAAAACTAGAGTACGGATTGACAGAGCTCATCGTGGACATGGTCTAACATGAGGCCGATAGGGGCCTGTTTCTATTACTTTGAGGATAAACAAGCTTTCATCCAAGCTATCCATGGGAAACGCTCCACTGAGTTTCAGAATCAACCCATTCAAATCTATGCAAACTTATCTCCCTACATTCTAGAGAAACGATGGTGTTTTCGCCCCCTTACAATGGTTCTGCAGAAGAAAGGGGTGAAATATCGTTGGGGCTTTCCCTTTACCCTCTTTTTCAAAATGGATAACAAGTTGTTTTGTATGTCTCAATTAGAGAATGTTCTAGCACTAGTGGGTGAGCTCTCTGGCGATGCAAGGCCTAAATCTGACCCGGGAAGAAGCCCAGAGTGGAGAGAATCAACCCCAAAGCACTGGAAGATGCTAAGCTCTCAGTGACAACTATGGAGCTCTACTGAGTTAGTGGAAGACAAGGCAATGGACACCACAAGTCCGCCCTGAGAGACTACCTGATAACTGTACTTCTCAATTGCTTGATTTCATCTTACTGTTTGGGGGATTGCTTTGATGCTTTGTGTCCTTCATTTCTGTAAATGGAGGGGATATGTTCTCCCTTGCTAGGGCAAGAAGTTCGGCTTGTGCTTCCGCCCCCTGACTAGGTGCTTACAGTTTCATTTGTCTGTGGGAAATGAATATTCGAGAATAACTGTATGCAGCTGAGTCATGGAAGCATCTGTCTGGGTGGCTCTGACCTTTGTTACTGGAATCTGCTCTTGGAAATAACATGAACTTGGGTTTTTTTTAATGGCTTATTTTTAATTTGTTGGTGGTGGGTTGTATGGGGCTGGGGGGGGCAAGTGTGGGGTGTGATTATGTGGGTTTTCAAGAGTACTCTAGTGTGCAGACAGGCAGGGGTGTTTTCTGATACTTAAGGGATCTCTGAAGTCCTCTAAAGTAACTCTCGCTAACATGTATGCCCCTAATATATCCAGATGGGATCTTTTTTCCATACTTTTTTAATTCTTTGAAGAGTATTATGGAGGGGGTGGTGTAACTCTGAGGCAATTTCAACTGTAATCTACTACCAGCTGATAGATATGAAAATAAGATCACAAATCTGGTAGGTACACATATATTGCAATCTTATCTTGATCAGCTGGAACTAGTTTATATTTGGCACTGGCTACATCCCGTCAAGAGGGACTATACCTGCTTCTCAGGGGTACATCATGCCTACTCCTGCATAGATTTTTAATTTGTCTCCCGCTCAATTACGGTGGGATCGCCAAACTGCACTATATATAACTTTACCCTCTCGGATCAGGCCCTGCTATTGCTTCAATTGAAAAAAGTAGAATCAGATAAGGGATTGAGTCGATCTATGGATAGACTATTGTTAAAAGATCCTGCTTTCGTGGAACAACTTATTAAAGGTTGGGATGAATTCCTGTATTTTAACTGTTCTCCTGAAATAGCCCCTGGTTTGTTATGAGATACGGCGAAGGCAGTTCTTAGGAGGCATATCACCTCCATCTTAGTGGCCATGAGGAAACAAATGTCTATGAGGTATGATGCACTTTTTAAGAAGCTGGCGTATTCACAGAAGATCCACAAGGAGGGAAGAGATGACAGGATGTTGATTAGGCTCCTACAGGTGTGTAAAGAGATGAATGCTTTGGAAGTGGAAAAAACAGTGAAGGCTATGCAGATGACCAGATGACATTTTTATGAAACACTTTAGTAAGAACATAAGATATGCCATACTGGGTCAGACCAAGGTCCATCAAGCCCAGTATCCTGTTTCCAACAGTGGCCAATCTAGGTCATAAGTACCTAGCAGTTTCCCCAAAAGACACAGGTTCCATAATGCTTGTAGTGGGTCAAGCAGTGATATCCTTGGTCCCTTTTAATAATAGCTTATGGACCTTTCCTCCAGAAACTTGTCTAAATATTTTTTTAAGCCCAACTATACTAACAGCTTTTACTACATCCTCTGGTAACAAATTCCAGAGTTTGATTACACATTGAGTGAAAAAATATTTCTCTTATTGGTCTTAAATAGGTTACCCTGTAGCTTCATTGCATGTCCCCTAATCTTTCTATATTCTGAGGACAAACAATTGATCTATGTATCTCCAGGAACAAGCAGGAATAAGTCCTCACATATGGGTACGTCGGTACCGACGGAGCCTGCGCGGGAAAGCTCCCCAGCTTCCCAGAAGGAAAGCTTTTGGGGCCTCCCACTGCGCATGCGCGCTGCCTTCCCGCCTTCCTGACCAACTCTCCTCAGTTCTTCTTTTTCCGCGGAGCCAGCAGGTCGTGTTCCTGTCACCGCTGAAGAAGTTGTTATTTTAATTTGTTTCTTTGGCCGCGTGTCTGCCTTCCCCGATTCCGGACCGGTACCGCCGGTCTTTTTTCTTTATTTCTTTACAAAAAAAAAATCTTATTTTCCCCACTTGGTGTGTTTGTTCTCTGAGGCCTCTAGGCCTTCACAGAATTCTCCCTCATGGAGAAAACAAGCCTCTGGTTTTAAAAAATGCACCAAGTGTAGCGGTACTATATCAGTCACAGACACCCATGAATGGTGTCTTAAATGTTTGGGGCCTGACCATTCCATTCCGGATTGCCCATCCTGTTCTTTGATGTCTAAACGTGGCTTACAAAACCGAGCAGCCAAGTTTCACATGCTGTTTTCTACAGATACTCCAGCATCGACATCTTCCAGGTCTTCCTCTCCTGATGGATCTCAGGTAACCAAACATTCCTCTGGCAGGTCCTCAAAGGGCAAATCTCCCTCCAAGTATCGAGATGCCCCCGGGCTTGACCCTGAGGACCCTGCCCCAGCCAAACAACCCCGGCGGGAAGCTCCGGCTTCCAAAGCTCCTCCTATGGGGTTACAGGTTGACATCGATGGCACGGCCTCGACCGATCACCTGTTAGACTGCTCTGGGGTACCGGCTCATTCTTCCGGTACCGACATCCAGACAGTCGTGGCGTCTATGGATCATACAGTTCAATCCATGCAGCAGGCTATTATGGCTTTTATTAAAGCTGCGACGCCATCGGTACCGCAGCCAGCGGTACCGACTCCGGTTCCGGTACCACAACCGATACCGGTACCCAGGGCATCCACATCAACCAAGATACCGATTCCGGTTCCGGGGTTTTTCCCGATACCGATCCGGTTCCGGGTACCCCCGATGTCGATACCGGTCGATACGCTTGTCGATCCCTGGAAGCAAACAGACGATACTTCGAGTCTTCTGATGATTCTGATTCATCAGATGACTCTGCTGAAGCATCCCTAACTCTACCTGAAGAGCCCTCTTCTCCAAAGAGGAGAATGTCTCCTCCAGAGGATTTGTCTTTTCAAGACTTCATCCTTGAAGTGGCTAAAGGTCTCTCTATTTCAGTAACCTCTGAAAAAGAACCTAGAGCAAAAAAATTAGATATTTTAGGATATTCTAAGGTTCCCAAAGAGGCAGTCACCTTGCCCATTCATGAAATTCTTCAAGAACATGTGATGGACTTATGGGAGACTCCTCTCACCCTATCTCCACATTCCCGTTGGTTGGACACCATGTATCGTGTCCCTCCTTCTCCTGGTTTTCAAAAAACTCAGCTCCCTCACCACTCTATTGTGGTGCAGTCAGCTATGAAAAGGATAAAGAGTACCAAAAGACACTCTTCTACTCCTCCAGGGAGAGAATGTAGGACTTTGGATGCTTTTGGTAGAAAAATCTTCCAAGCAAGTATGCTTATTGCTAGAATCAATTCATACAGCCTCTATATGGGCATGTTTCTGAAGGAGATTGCATTGAAAATACGCCATTTTCTCCCCTTTATTCCAGAGGATAGAAAGGAGGAGTTCCTTCTTTTGCTAAAGCATACCCAAGATATATCAAAGTTCTCCAACAGAGCACCCTTTGACTCCTTTGAGGGTGCTAGCAGAGCCTCAGGTATTGCCATAGCGGCTCGCAGAATTGCTTGGCTCCAGGCCTCTGATCTAGAACCCTGGGTCCAGGATGGGTTGGGAAATCTGCCCTGTACAGGTGAGAATCTGTTTGGTAAGGAGTGGCAAATCAAAGCCACCCAAATGGATGCAGAAAATGCTGCTTTAGATAGACTTTCTAAGTCTACCTCTGCCCCTGTCAATAAAAAATCTTTCAAGAAGCCTTTCTATAAGGAGGCCAGATTTGCTACGAATACTGGCCAACAATCTTCTGCAGCTAGCTTTGCTCCTAAGCGTCAGCAGCCTAAACAGGCCAGGGCAAAACCTGCAGGGGCTGCTACTGCCCAGCAGTCCCAACCCCCTCAGGGTTTTTGACTCAACTCTAGAGAACTTAACCTTTCTGGCTCTAAAACATCCAGATCCTCAAACCATTCCAGGAAGGTTAACTCATTTTGCTCCCAGATGGGAGCAAATCACATCAGAACAATGGACCCTCTCTATCATCAGAGAGGGCTACAAACTACATTTCTTCAGCCTTCCTCCCCATACCATGGTGAGATGTTTCAATTCTCCCCCTTCTCTCCTGAATCTGTTAGGTCAGGAGGTGACCACCCTTCTCGCCCAAAGGACAATAGAAGAGGTTCCTCTTCTTCAACAGGGGTCAGGGTTTTACTCCCCTTATTTTCTTATTCCCAAGAAAACAGGGGGATACAGACCTATTCTAGATCTCAGAGAATTGAACAAATTCCTATGCAAGGAGAAATTCAAGATGCTTTCTCTAGGTACTCTCCTTCCATACCTACAGAGTCAGGATTGGCTTTGTTCTCTAGATCTCAAGGATGCGTACACATATATACTCATCCATCCATCCCACAGAAAATTCCTACGGTTTCTGTTCCAGGGAAAACATTTCCAATACAGAGTACTTCCCTTCGGTCTAGCCTCTGCTCCAAGGGTATTTACCAAATGCATGGCAATAGTAGCTGCATTTCTACGAGCCCTGGGAATTTTTGTTTTCCCATACCTGGACAAATGGCTCATCCGAGCTCCATCTCAGTCCGAGGCTCAGACTTCCCTGGATCGCACTAGACGCATTCTGCAGTATCTGGGACTTGTGATCAATCTGCCAAAGTCTCAACTCGCCCCTACTCAGTCCCTGGAATTCATAGGGGCCTGGTTGGATACCACCACGGCAAGGGCCTATCTTCCTCAGGCCCGTTGCCAACGTCTAGTGCACTTAGCCTCCCAGACTCAGTCCAGAAGCCACTTGACTGCCAGGGAGATGCTACAATTATTAGGCAACATGGCCTCCACAGTACATGTGTTGCCCTATGCTCGCCTACATATGAGAGCAGCTCAATGGACTTTGTCCACCCAGTGGACTCAAGCATCCGTAGCTCTCTCAGACCAAATAGCAAACTCCAAACGTCTCTTTTGGTCTCTCCAATGGTGGATGTCCACTCAAAATCTGTTGTTGGGGGCCCCCTTTCAACCATTGTTGCCCCAAGCAACCCTCACAACAGATGCCTCCCAAACAGGTTGGGGAGCTCATCTTCAAAATCTCTCCACTCAGGGCACTTGGTCTCCACAGGAGACCACCCTTCATATCAACCACTTGGAACTTTGAGCAATCTTTCTAGCTCTCAGAGTTTTTCATACCCTCCTCAGCAACATGACGGTCCTTATTCATACGGACAATCAAGTAGCCATGTTTTACATAAACAAGGAGGGACTGGCTCTCTGTCGCTTTGCAATGAAGCTCTAAGATTATGGGCCTTCGCCAGAGCGCATCAAAGCCATCTCCTGGCAGTATATCTTCCAGGAATCCAAAACTCTTGGGCAGACAGACTCAGTCGAGTTCTGCTTCCACACGAATGGTCCCTGCACATGGATCAGGTACTCAGAATCTTCCAGAAATGGGGGACCCCGGACATAGACCTCTTTGCAAGTCCGTGGAATGCCAAACTTCCCCGGTTCTGTTCCAGGATTCCGTGTCAGGGAGTTCAGGCCAAGGATGCCTTCCTCTTTCATTGGGGTCAGGACTTCCTATATGCCTTTCCACCCATTCCTTTGATTCCCAAGACTCTGTTCAAACTTCAAAGGGATCAAGGGTTCATGATCCTCATAGCTCCACGCTGGCCACGCCAAGTGTGGTACCCTCTACTTCTGCATCTCTCACAAGCCCCCTCCCTGGACTTGGGAGCGGCTCCAGACCTTCTGTCTCAGGAGGAGGGGGACTTTGTGGCACCCAAACCCCAAGTCCCTTCACCTCAGAGCTTGGTTACTGAAGGCCTAGACCTTCAAGACTTGAATCTTTCTCAACAGGTGAAGGATATCCTCCATGCCTCTAGGAAACCTTCTACTAGGCGTTCTTACGCTTTTAAATGGAAACGATTTTCCATTTGGTGTGCTCAACAGGTTCTTAACCCTCTAGCACTTCCTTTGAATTCTCTTTTGGAATATCTCCTGCATCTCTCCAATGCAGGACTCAAAACGAATTCGGTAAGAGTACATTTGAGTGCTATTGCAGCATCCCTTAAGCCCATCAATGGACAACTTGTTTCCTCTCATCCTCTTATTGCAAGATTCATGAGAGGCCTAACCTTAACTAAACCTCCCATTCGACCTCCTCCGGTGGCATGGGACTTAAACTTGGTTCTTGGTCAGCTTATGAAGCCACCCTTTGAACCCTTAGCCACTACCTCCTTGAAATTTCTTTCCTGGAAGGTTATTTTCCTTATTGCAGTCACCTCAGCTCGCCGTATCAGTGAATGGCAAGCTCTAGTGGCTAATCCACCTTATACAAGGTTCCATCATGATAAGGTGGTCCTTAGGACCAATCCCCACTTTATGCCTAAAGTGGTCTCCCCTTTTCATCTAAATCAAGAGGTATATTTACCTGTCTTTTTTCCAGCTCCTCATGCATCCAGTGCAGAGAGGAACCTTCATACTCTAGATTGTAAAAGAGCTCTTGCCTTTTACCTCCACAGGACACAGCAACATCGAAAGTCTTCTCAGCTCTTTGTTGCTTTTGATCCTTCTCATTTAGGACTTCCAGTCTCCAAAAGAACACTGTCCAATTGGATTGCTCAGTGTATCTCTTTTGCTTACCAGAGTAAGAACCTTTCTCTGGAGGGCCATGTCACCGCTCACAATGTGAGAGCCATGGCCACCTCTATGGCTCATCTAAACTCTGTGTCCATTGACCAGATCTGTCGAGCAGCCACCTGGGCCTCGGTTCATACCTTTACAGCTCATTACTGTTTGGACAAGGACTCCCGCCGGGATGCCTTGTTTGGTCAGGCTGTCCTCAGACACCTGTTCCATTCTTGAACAACTCTAGCCCACCTTCCCTGAATGGATGCCTGAGATCCATAGGAAGATGAGGAACCTTTCAGGGTCTCATACCCTTCAGGGGATCTCCCAGGCATCTCAGCTAGGGAGTCCCCATATGTGAGGACTTATTCCTGCTTGTTCCTGGAGATAGCACAGTTCAGGCCAAGGATGCCTTCCTGTAACAGGTGATCTCTGGGAACAGCAGGAATTAGTCCTCACAACCCACCCACCTCCCCTAGGAGTTGTATCTCTCTCTCTCTTTCCTTT
This sequence comes from Ichthyophis bannanicus, assembly GCA_033557465.1. Classification (NCBI taxonomy): domain Eukaryota; kingdom Metazoa; phylum Chordata; class Amphibia; order Gymnophiona; family Ichthyophiidae; genus Ichthyophis; species Ichthyophis bannanicus. Next base: position 1,116,586,965 of record CM066031.1, on the reverse strand, counting down.
CCTCTCTCTATTGTCTCAGCTTTAAACTTGAACTGAGGAGAGTTGGTCAGGAAGGCAGGAAGGCAGCGCGCATGCGCAGTGGGAGGCCCCAAAAGCTTTCCTTCTGGGAAGCTGGGGAGCTTTCCCGCGCAGGCTCCGTCGGTACCGACGTACCCATATGTGAGGACTAATTCCTGCTGTTCCCAGAGATCACCTGTTACAGGTAAGTAACTGTGCTTTACCTGTTCACGCCATTCATTAATTTATAAACCTCAATCATATCTCCCCTCAGCCGAGTAAGGCTAGTAAGTTGTTACTGGGGCAGCTGAAAAAAGTCAGGATCAAAAGACGTATTCAGCAGATCAAGGATGGACAGGAGTAGCTACTCCTCTGTCCCAAAAAAAGGCAGAGTGTTTTGTTACTTTTTATAAGCAACTGCATTCCTCCCAGCTCTCTGTCTCTCAAATTAAAGAGTAGATTCGGCAATGTAACCTGCCACAGCTGCCAGTGTCTTTGGCACAGCTGTTGGATAGGTCTTTTAGAGAGGCCGAGGTGGCTCAGGCACTCACTGTCCTGAAGAACAAAGCTTCCAGTCTGGATCATCTGCCAGCAGAATTATATAACTGACTACAAGATCAGTTCACCCCAGTTTTAGTGGAAGCGTTAAATTATACCCTACGCAGTGACAACCCCCACATTCTTTTCTTGAAGCCACTATCACTGTAATTCCCAAGAAACAGAAAGACCATATTCTTTGCAGTAGTCATGTTTATGTTTATTAAAACTTGATTGACCGCTCTTCAAAATAAAATCAAAGCGGTTTACAATAAATAAAAACCAATAAAAGCAAGGCACAAGGCCGGAAAAGGAAAAGAAGTTACAAATTGTAAGAGCAAAGTGGGTTAAGAAACAGTAGAGGAAGGGGAGTAGAGCTACAAGGGGGGGAGGGGAAGTGGGGAGGTTAAAGGCTAGGGAGAAAAGGTGGGTTTTTAGCTGTTTGAATGCTGCGTAGCAGGGTTCAAGGCGGAGAGAAGTGGGAAGGGAGTTCCAAAGTGCGGGGCCTATGAAGAAAAAAGCTGAGGAGCGGGTGGATTGAAGATGAGCGGCGGAGGGGGGGGGGGGAAGGGTGAGACGGTTTAAATGGAACGAGCAGGGGGTGTGTCTGGGGGTGTGAAAGTGAATAAGATCAGCTAAATATTGTGGGGTACTGGTGGGTAGGGCCTTGTGAACCAAGGTGAGTAGCTTATATTGGGAACGAAAGGGAACAGGTAACCAGTGTAGATGGATGAGAAGAGGGGTTATGTGGTGATAAGGGGATGAATGAGAGAGAAGGCGAGCTGCGATTATATAGATATATATATATCTCGCTGCTGAATATAGATTATAAATTGCTGACCAATAATCTAAGTTTCCAGCTTGAGAGGGTTATCCAACAGTTGGTCCAATCTGATCAAAATGGCTTTATCAAAGGTAGATATGGAGCGAATAATGTACGTCTGGTGCTAAATATTTTTCAGGCAGTACGACATCAAGAGGACCAATATGCAATTTTATCTCTGGATGCTGAAAAAGCCTTTGATAAAAACACAGGTACGACACTGCCAAGAAAACCCAGGAGCTTCTGGGTCGCCAGGAGTCAGGACTGACTCGAAGGCACACATTGCATTACACTACCAAAAAACTGCCTCCAGTTTTGTAACTGATTCCTATAGATTTTGGGGTGCTGAATCCAGGAAAAATAGCCAAAATGTTCCATCACGTCACGTTTTCTTGCAAAATTAGATTTCTTACCCATATAAGGAATGTTCACACAATTTCTTTTTAGCCAACTGCAGTTTATTTTCTTGGCCCAAAATAGAGGTTGTAATGGTTAACTAACTAGAAACACTCCCTCATGATATTTTAGAGTGTTTTGTATTCATTTTATACATTAACAGGACAATTGGGAGGCGGGGGGCTAAATCCAGTACTCACGCTGGCGCATGTTCTTTCCTGTTCGCCTCGCCTCGTTCGCTCGCTCAAACACAGTGGTTGCGACATGAACGTTCCTGTCAAATTTCAGTTTCTTGCAAGTTCATTATTACCTTTTGTTTGCTCAGTCGTAATCCAGCTTTATTCCGAAGTGGTTCACTACAGTTGTAGTTTGCAGTGCTGTGTATTTGTGATGGCTCACAGAGCCAGAGGTTGCGTCAACTCTCCGGACAGTTTTTGTTTTATTTCTGGGGAATATACCGTGAAAAAGCGGCAGAGAAACATTTCTGCATTTATTAAAAAAGTATATTTCGCCTATTTCGGTTTGAAGTTAGGCGATCAAGACAAACCGTGGGCTCCTCACAAAGTGTGCAAGACATGTGAGGAAGATCTACGCTTATGGATGAAAGGTAAAAAACAAGCATTTCGTTTTGGAATACCTATGATGTGGCGTGAACAAAGAGACCACAGCAGTGACTGCTATTTTTGCTCTTGCATTGTGAAGGGATACAACTTAAAAAATAAGAACGTAATAAGTTACCCCAACCTTCCCTCAGCAATTAGGCCTATGCCTCATAGCAACGAAGTACCTGTGCCTGAACCACCAAAATCTTTGGATCATATTTGTGTGGACGGTTCTGATCATGATGAGACTCATCAAATGGCTTTTCCCGATGAGTCCAGTACTTCCGAGTTTGAAACTGAACCAGATCCGAAACCTGAACTTTTCTCTCAAGCTGAATTGAATGATTTAGTCCGGGATTTAGGACTCCCAAAAGATGCTGCCCAACTGCGAGGTTCTCGGCTTAAACAGAAAAATCTATTGTCACCAGGAACAACTTTTTATTGGTACCGCAACCGCGAGACACAATTTTTGAAGTATTTCAGCAAAGAGGAAGATTTGGTATTTTGCAACGATATATACGGAGTGATGGAAAAGTTTGAACTCAAGTATGATCCTGCTGAATGGCGGCTGTTCATTGATTCGTCAAAAGACAGCATAAAAGGTGTTCTTCTTCATAATGGCAACACATTCGCTTCAGTTCCTATTGCTCACTCTGTTATTCTCCAAGAAAAATACGAAAATTTGGCCCTGATTCTTCAGAAGATTCGTTATGATGAGCATAAGTGGATGATTTGTGGAGACTTTAAAATTCTATCCATGCTATTAGGGCAGCAATCCGGTTTCACCAAATATCCCTGCTTCCTTTGCGTGTGGGATAGCCGGGCCCGCGACCTACACTGGGGGAAAAAAGACTGGCCAATTCGGGAGTATTTGAGACCCGGTGAGAAAAATGTTCTTCATGAGAGCTTGGTACCTCGTGATAAAATTCTATTACCACCTCTCCACATTAAGTTGGGTCTCATTAAGCAATTCATCAAGTCCCTTCCAAAAGATGGTGAGTGCTTTCGGTACCTTTGCTCAAAGTTCCCCCGACTTTCTGAAGCAAAGCTAAAGGAAGGAGTGTTTGTTGGCCCTGATATAAGGAAACTCATTTCAGATGGAGCATTCGCTGAAACGATGTCTGAGAAGGAAAAAGAAGCAAGGATGTTGTTCTCAAATTCTTGGGGAACAGGCGGGATGAGAACTATAAGGATATTGTTGCCAGGATGCTCAATGCCTTCAAAGAACAAGGCTGTAACATGAGCCTGAAAGTCCATTTCTTGCACTCCCATGTGAACTACTTTCCCGAAAACTTGGGGGCGTACAGTGAAGAACAAGGTGAAAGGTTTCACCAGGACATCAAGGACGCAGAGAGAAGGTACCAAGGAAGATGGAACACCACTATGATGGCTGATTTCTGCTGGTTGCTGCTGCGGGAAACCCCAGATGAAAAATACGCCAAGCAGCGCACCAAGAGAAGCATTCGGGGGAAGAAGAAACGGGCCCACCAGGAGATTGATTGACCCAAGAATGACTTTAAAATCTAAACTGTGTTGACAAATATCGTGTTTTTACTAAACTTTGAAATAAAAATGTGCTAGTTATTACCACAGTGTCGGATCTCATTTATTAGAATTTTATTTTCACACCATCGGGTGTTTGTCTTCATGTATTGCAATGGTGCGGTTTGCGTTTTCTATTCTTACATACATACCTGTACAACATTTTTTGCACATTTCTTTGCTTTGCTTTGTGTCTAACCTCGCTCTTATATGCTCAATGTTTGTGCACATGTATGTGGCTGTTTTAAGTGCAGACAATTTTGCTACCATCACAGTGTGTTTTGTTGACATTACTCTATTCTTATGTGCTGCCTTGTTACAATTTTCTTTATTCTTATTTGAATAACTACTAAACAATTAGTATAAAGAATTCATCCAAGAAACTTTTATCTCGATCGCACTCAATCTGAAACGTTCACCTCAAACTGCTAACCCAATGTAGCAAAAACTCTGTACGTGATGGAGCAAATTGGTTACCAGATTTGGATTCAGCGCACCAAAAAACGTAAAAATCAATCGAAACATTAGAGGCAGTTTAAAAAAAAATTTTTTTAGTGTACCTGTGAAATGAATGGCCGTACCTATTTGCCGTTTTACAGGGCTTTGATTTTGGTTTGGCTTTCTGTATTTGGATTCAGATTATTTATAATGAGCCAGTAGCTGCTGTTTTGGTCAATGGCTATTTGTCGCCCCAATTCGCCTTGGTAAGAGAGATAAGGCAGGGATGTCTCATGTCCCCATTATTATTTGCTCATTATTATGGCCATTGAGCACTCTGCATGCCTTCTCTGACAGAAGGCACCAGCATGGGGTATTCCCGTCAGGGGCCAGCATCACTATTTTTGTGCGCAGATGTCATGCTTATTTACATGAAAGACCTGGTAATAGTTCTGCACCTCCTGCTGCAGGAGATTCATGTCGTTGTGCTGATATCAGGATATACAGTCAACTTTCAGAAATCTGTACTGCTACTATACGGGTCACATCAATCTGTGGGGAGGGATAGTATGTTTTCCACAGACTTTGAGGTGGTGCAAAAATTTAGATACCTAGGAGTGATCATTTCCAAGGGCCTCTCTGAGTTATATCAGCTGAACTATGCTGCCCTTCTAATGTCCACTGGTGCAGACTTGCAACATTGGCAAGATCATGCTGTTTCTTGGTTGAGGCGCATTAATGTGATTACAATGTTGGTGCTACCTAAGTTTACCTTTTTGTTCACACAACGTCCAGTTAAGCTACCTAAGTCATTTAAGAAACTGCACCAATCTTTGCCCAGTATATTTGGCAGGGGAGAAGCCCCCCAAATTGCTTTGGATAAATTGTGCCTATTGAGAAAGAATGGGGGGGGGGGGGGGCAGGCTTGCCTGATTCTTTCACTTATTATTGATGTGCTTGCATTAGAGTGATTCGTGACTGGAATTCTTCCAGGGAGTGCCCAGCATGGGTGCCCCTAGAAGCGCAGTGGGTGAAACCGTTCCACTTGTCAGCCTGTGTTTTCCTCCCTCCTACAGAATTACGGGCCAACCTGGATTCCTACCTCTTTTTGGGAGCCTTGTTTTACACTCCCTTTAAACCCTTGCTGTCACAAACATTCGTCCAGGAGATGGGGCTAAAGTTGGGAGAGCTGAATTTTAATCTACGGTTTCTCTGTGTAGATCTTTTTGAGGGGAAGATCTTTATACCTAAGGCCCACCTGGAGGAAACGTTTAATTGTACTTTGCACCACTTTTAGTATTTCCGATTGTGTCACTTTGCCCAAAGGTTGCAATCTGTGGAGCCCCTAATGAGAAACCCTTTATGGGTGGAGCAAGTGCTGTTCCGAGAAAAGCAGGGGGGACACATTATCTCAAGGCTCTGTAAGGTGCTCCTAGAGCTTAAAAGCAAATCTAGTCTTCCATATAGGAAAGTCTGGGAGGGGATACTGGGGCAGAAAGAAGAAGTCTTTTGGGCCCATATCTATGTGTACACGCATAAAATATCTATCTCATTAAATTAGAGTAGATTTCAGGTGTACAGTATATTTATTAGTGTAAATAATTGTAGAAAGTTACCCCAGTTCTGTCCAAGTTATAGTTCCTGTTTATTGTAAATACAATGCAGTCCCGACTGCATTGTATAAGGTTCTGTTAAATGTACACCACACTGATGTGAATAGCGCGGTATAGAAGAGACGTTAAATAAATAAAATAATTTAGTAGCCGTTCACTTTAAAATTCTGATGTGGTTGTATCTTCCTCCTATGAGGGTTCAAAGCTGGAAGCTACAGTCATCTCCACTATATTTGGCGCAGTTGTGGTCAATATGGGGACTCTGACCATATATGGTGGAATTTGTACAGATATCCAGACCTTTTGGATGGCGGTTCAGGAAATGATTGAGTTAATTAAGGGAGCCTCGATTTCGCTTCAGTATGAGGTAACGGTGCTGGGGGAGGAAACTTTTCGGAAAGGCTCCAGAGGATCTTGACTTCTGATAAAATGCCTCGGGAGAGAAATTTATTTTATTTATTTTTTTTTATTTTCTTATATACCGCACTTTTTAGTATCAGCGCGGTTTACATGGAACAAAGAACCATAAATAACAAGTATTGGTTTTTACATAGAACAGGGAAGTACAACTTGGATAACTTAGGGAGACATGCAAAACAGCTATTTACATATGTAACAGTAATCTTTGAGGAATGGTTTATGAGCAATTTACGGATAGGTAATAAAAGTAGTCATTATGTGCAGCTATGGTGGATAGTATTGTATAAATAAGTGGTGCTTGAGTGCCCTCCTGAATTGCATGAGATCGGTAATTGCTCGAAGTTCTGGAGGTAATGTATTCCAACACTTGGGGGCATAAAAACTGAATGCTCTGTTGGATGTTGTTAATGTGCATTTTGTTGATGCATTTGGTATAATTAGGGTGTTTGCTGTTGTGGATCTTCTGGATCTGTTGGGCGGAGTGGGCTGAAGTAGATTGACTAATGTTTCAGCAGTTATGCCGTGGATGGCTTTAAAGGTAAGTACCAGGGTCTTGAATAGGATTCTTCCGTGTGTAGGGAGCCAGTGGAGCTGCAATAAGATGGGTGTGATGTGGTCATACCTCGCTGCTCCAAAAAGAACTCTAGCAGCGGCATTCATGGCCAGTTGTAAGGGTGCCAGTGAAGATTGTGGGAGTCCTTGGAGAACGGCATTGGCGAAATCAAAATGGGGTAGGATAAGGGCTTGATATACAGTTCGGAAATCACTTGGGTCCAGTAATGTTCGTAGGTGTTTGAGTGACCGGATCTTGAAATATACGGCTTTGACAATGTGGGAGATATGTACTTTCATGTCTAAGCATTGATCCAATGTGATTCCTAAGTAACGAATTGCCGGTTTTGTTTGGAATTCAGCTTCTTTCACTTTTATATGAAGTGGCGGGGTGAAATTTGGATTTTTCGTGATGAATAGTACCTCCGTTTTTTTATGTTGAATACGGAGGTTTTGAGATAGGAACCAATCAGATACTGCGTCAAAACACTCAATAAGAGGTGAGAGGTCCATTTGTTTTGTGGAGAATGGCATATAGAGAAGAATGTCATCGGCGTATATTTGATATTGCACATTGAAGGATCTTATGATGTTACAGACGGGCTGGACGTAAATGTTAAACAAGAGAGATGATAATGATGATCCTTGAGGGACGCCCTGGATTTGGTGGAAGGGTTTTGATTTAGTTGATCTTGATCTTACTTGTTGACCTCTTCCCTCAAGATATGATCTACACCAATCAAGGGCGGGGCCGATAATGCCCTTTTCTTTTAGGCGTTCGATGAGCAGTCCGTGGTGAACAGAGTCAAACGCTGCAGCTATGTCGATGAAGATAAGTACACAGCCTTGGTGAATGTTATCAATCAAGGAGATAATATCATTGAAAAGGGAGATGAGAAGAGTTTCTACGCCGTGGTATTCTCTGAAGCCGTGTTGATGAGGATCTAGTGGGGCTACAGTATCGATGTGGTCTTGAATTTGTCGTTGTGCTTCCTTTTCAAATATCTTAGCTAGGAATGGTATGCTAGCAATGGGTCTATATGATTCCACTTTGCTAGGGTCAAGTTTGGTTTTTTTTTAGAAGAGGTCTAATTGATGTTTGTTTGAGTGCTGAGGGGAAGGATCCTGTTGTAAACGTTAAGTTTATCATTCTTGTGATTAATGGGCTGATATCACTGCGTATATTCTTTATCCAATAAGCTGGACAAGGGTCAGTATGAGCAGTGGTGGTGTTGATGGCAGCAATGGTATCTTCAATATGTTTCTTGGATGGAGTGGAGAATATTGATAGATGATTTAGACAGGTGGTGTCTTGATAGTTGAAGTCAGCGATTTTGTTTGTTTGCAATAGTTTTGATTGCAGATGGTCTGCGAAGGCTTGTGGGTGTATCTCCTCAGGAGGGCATGGTGATGATTCCTTAGATATGGATTTGACTATGTTGAAAAGATCCCGTGGTTTATTTAGGGATCTTTTGAGTGTATCCATGTGAAATTGTTTTATTTTCGTCAGGACTGCTGTTCTGTGGGTCGAGAGTTGCGCGTTGTATGCTGTCTGGTCATCGGTGGAGCGAGATCGGCGCCATCGTTTCTCAAGTTTTCGAAGGTATAAGAGGGAGGTCCGCAGATCAGGAGAAAACCATGGTGCATGTTTTCTGTTGTTTGAGGTTTTGCTGTTGAGTGGTTTTTGTGCAATGGAGCTGAGGCTTTCATTCCAGGATGTAATCAGGTTTTCCAGATTGAGGGTAGTGTCATTGTAGAGAGTGTTAGTTTGTGCAAGTATGTGCAAGAAATCCTTGCTTTGAACAGAGTTGTGTCAACTATCCTGCGGGCGCATTGGCGCTGTGTGGTGACATCCCTGGGCCCTTTAAAAACTTGGGCTCTACCGTTGGACGCAGCCATGTCCCTCAAACGCATGCCCAAAGAGGCAGGTAACGCCCTTTGGTACACTTCGTAGTACTGAGGGTTTACTTGGTCCTCGGCAATGGGGAAGTGTAGAAAGAAGGTATTTCCTGCATTATCATCTTTGAAATCTTCTAAGGTAGAAGGCCCCTTAGATAAACATCTGATAAGGCAAGCAATGGAGGACATGTGTTCTGCTTCTTCTATTTCTGTGAGTACTGGTTCACCTTCTATTTTGTCTCTGGAAGGGGGTTTAACTCCACCCCGCTCGCCATCTGAAGTAAATATGCCAAATGTGAAGGGTTCCAAAGGTAACGTACCCTTTAATGGTCTGACACCTGTTTCCGACCAGTCTTTGGTTTTCCAGCGGCCAGATTTTCCAAAAATTGTGATGCCCAAGGTGGTTCAGATCCCACCCCTAGTGGGGGAATATTTGTCAAACATTGTTGCCCCTCAAGACATCTCATTTAAGGATATTTGGGCTGTTGCGACTCAACTGAGGTGGTTTTAACAGGAATGTTGAAACAATTTGAGGAATTTATGAAGGACTCTGTAGCAATTTGTTGATTATGATATGCAGTTAAATGTTGTGAGGGTTCGGCTTGCTCAAGTGGAGGCCCAAGTGGGTACTGTTCAGTCAATATCCTTGGCCTCTATCAAAGATAGTTTATATTTATATCGTCAATGTGAATTGTTTGAAAACTGGTCTCGCTCTAGGAATCTAAGATGTTTAAATTTTCCTATTACCCATTATTTGTCTCCCTTAATTTTATTTTATAAAGATTTAAAAGAGGTTCTGTTGTTTGTGCAACCTGGGATATAAAGGTTGCTAATATTTATTATATTCCTAGAGGGAAGAAATCTGTTAAGGAAGGATTGGGAGAATTTGACCAGTTAGACTCTCCTGATAGCCTAGATATGTCAGTTTTTAGAATAACCTTCAGAAATTATTGCAGCTAGAGCAACCTTGATAGTTGATAGACAAAAACTCTGTTTTAAAGTTGTACTTTCCCAGGAAGGATGAAACTTTTTTTGTGGACAGAAGATTACTGTTTTCCCCGATGTGTCCCACACTACCCAACTTCGCCATACGGCTTTCTTGGAGTTAAAATCTCACACCTTGGTTGTGGGAGCAACATTTTTCTAAAGTTCTCATGCAAGTGTGTGGTGGGCCATCAGGGGAAAAAGTTATTGTTTTCTAGATCTGAGGGAGGGTTTAGTACTTAAGGTTGGAATACATTTTGGCACACTGTTGTACTTCTTTTTGTGGTTATATTTTATTTTCGTATTTGTTTATAATAAGGAATCCCTCCCTTTCTAAACGTGGACTTGATGTATTATGATGTGATATTTTGTATGGGCTAGTTCAGGCATGTCCAACTTCGAACAGGTCATGATCTACTTTTTCTGACCAAAAGTGCCGGTGATCTACCACCATGAAAATTCAGTTTCAAATTAGTTTCAAATTAAATTTTAACTCAATAAAGTTGGAGGACTCCCCCACCCCAATTTTTAATGAACCTTCTGTCATTTACTTGGATGTGATCAGCTGTTAAGCAAATTAAGCAAAAACAAAACAGAGACGAAGATCCAGTAAGAAATGCGATGGGAAATGGAAAGTACATTTTTTCTTAAAGTTTTATTGAGTAATAACTTTCTTTAACTGTCTTAATAACTTTCTTTAATTTTTATTGAGTAATTTGTGTTAAATTTAGGTCGAGTATTGATCCAGGCTGATCTTGCACAATCTTTAATATTTCGTTCTTGCTCATTAGTTTATGTTTGTTTATTTTATATACCACTAAACAATAACATCATAGGGGTTTACACAAATCGGAAATACAGAGAGTCAATGGCAGAAAGTGAAAAGGAAATTACAATAATGGATAGGAAAGCAAAATAGTAGATTCACACAACAAGACAGGAGAAGAGAGGAAGAAGGGGAATCGAGAGAATAGGGTTACATGGATGGGGCGGGGAGGTCAAAGGCAATGGTAAAGAGGTGGGTTTTCAGACTGCTTTTAAAGGTGGTGTGCTGTTGTTCGAGCCGGATAGAGGTGGTTAGAGAATTCCAGAGGGCGGGACCGATGAAAAAGGCGGCAGACGAACGAGTGGACTGAAGATGGGCACGTGAAGGGGAGGGAAGATATAAGCGGTTAAGATGCAGTGATCACAAGGTTCGAGTAGGGATGTAAAAGTGTATAAGATCGGCCAAATATTGGGGAGAGTGGGTACAAAGGACACTTAGTGAGACATCTGAGCCTGCATTTCATCCACCAGCTTTTTGAAGTTGGGTGAATATTGCGCGAGGGCCAGCCTCAGGGAATCCTAGAGATGTTCATCTGTCATGTTGGAACGTTGTGTACTCTGTCATTTTCAGATGGGAAAATGCAGATTCACACAAATAAGTCTCCACACATCTTTTCTATTCGCCACACGACAGTGTTTCTTGACAATTGTACATCTTGAATAGCAGCTATGATCTCTTTCTTATTTTTAAATCCTTCAAAAAGATTGTCAGCTGCTTCAAGAAAACAATCTTTTACAAATTCCCCTTCAGTGAAAGGTTTGCATTTCTTTGCGATCAGGTTGCTGACCTTGAAGGATGGCTATGGTTGCATTGACTAAATGTGACCTTGGCTTCGCCATCAACTGTCGCTGAGTAGCCAATTTCGATTTAAGTTCTTTGAGCTTCAGTTTACGAATTTCACTTTTGGGTGGAAAATCAGCATCAAACTTATTGCTATGCAGAGCCTTATAATGACGTTCCAGATTACCCTTTTTGGGCAAGGATACTGGGGCGTTACAAATTAGACAACACTTGTCTTTCACCATGATGAAGAAGTAGTCCATTTCCCATTCATCATGAAAGTGGTAGGTTTTGCTCTTCTTTGGAACACTCATCTTCGTTATACTGGGGTGGCTAGATGTAAGAAGGCCAAATCTGCTAAGTTAGTATAAATACTGGCTGAATATGGTCCAAAACTATCACTGTCCCAAAGTATTAAAGATCAACAGGAACTGAAGACCTCTGGATGATGTGCAATACAAGGACTGGAGATGCCAAAACCACACATGCAGTTCTAAAAGTAAAAATAAGAATTCATCATACTGGCACCAATAACACAGGTACACTAAAAAAAAAAATTTTTAAACTGCCTCGAATGTTTCGATTGATTTTTACGTTTTTTGGTGTGCTGAATCCAAATCTGGTAACCAATTTGCTCCATCACGTACAGATTTTTTGCTACATTGGGTTAGCAGTTTGAGGTGAAAGTTTCAGATTGAGTGCGATCGAGATAAAAGTTTCTTGGATGAATTCTTTATACTAATTGTTTAGTAGTTATTCAAATAAGAATAAAGAAAATTGTAACAAGGCAGCACATAAGAATAGAGTAATGTCAACAAAACACACTGTGATGGTAGCAAATTGTCTGCACTTAAAACAGCCACATACATGTGCACAAACATTGAGCATATAAGAACGAGGTTAGACACAAAGCAAAGCAAAGAAATGTGCAAAAAATGTTGTACAGGTATGTATGTAAGAATAGAAAACGCAAACCGCACCATTGCAATACATGAAGACAAACACCCGATGGTGTGAAAATAAAATTCTAATAAATGAGATCCGACACTGTGGTAATAACTAGCAAATTTTTATTTCAAAGTTTAGTAAAAACACGATATTTGTCAACACAGTTTAGATTTTAAAGTCATTCTTGGGTCAATCAATCTCCTGGTGGGCCCGTTTCTTCTTCCCCCGAATGCTTCTCTTGGTGCGCTGCTTGGCGTATTTTTCATCTGGGGTTTCCCGCAGCAGCAACCAGCAGAAATCAGCCATCATAGTGGTGTTCCATCTTCCTTGGTACCTTCTCTCTGCGTCCTTGATGTCCTGGTGAAACCTTTCACCTTGTTCTTCACTGTACGCCCCCACGTTTTCGGGAAAGTAGTTCACATGGGAGTGCAAGAAATGGACTTTCAGGCTCATGTTACAGCCTTGTTCTTTGAAGGCATTGAGCATCCTGGCAACAATATCCTTATAGTTCTCATCCCGCCTGTTCCCCAAGAATTTGAGAACAACATCCTTGAAGGAATCCCAGGCTTCTTTTTCCTTCTCAGACATCGTTTCAGCGAATGCTCCATCTGAAATGAGTTTCCTTATATCAGGGCCAACAAACACTCCTTCCTTTAGCTTTGCTTCAGAAAGTCGGGGGAACTTTGAGCAAAGGTACCGAAAGCCCTCACCATCTTTTGGAAGGGACTTGATGAATTGCTTAATGAGACCCAACTTAATGTGGAGAGGTGGTAATAGAATTTTATCACGAGGTACCAAGCTCTCATGAAGAACATTTTTCTCACCGGGTCTCAAATACTCCCGAATTGGCCAGTCTTTTTTCCCCCAGTGTAGGTCGCGGGCCCGGCTATCCCACAAGCAAAGGAAGCAGGGATATTTGGTGAAACCGGATTGCTGCCCTAATAGCATGGATAGAATTTTAAAGTCTCCACAAATCATCCACTTATGCTCATCATAACGAATCTTCTGAAGAATCAGGGCCAAATTCTCGTATTTTTCTTGGAGAATAACAGAGTGAGCAATAGGAACTGAAGCGAATGTGTTGCCATTATGAAGAAGAACACCTTTTATGCTGTCTTTTGACGAATCAATGAACAGCCGCCATTCAGCAGGATCATACTTGAGTTTAAACTTTTCCATCACTCCGTATATATCGTTGCAAAATACCAAATCTTCCTCTTTGCTGAAATACTTCATAAATTGTGTCTCGCGGTTGCGGTACCAATAAAAAGTTGTTCCTGGTGACAATAGATTTTTCTGTTTAAGCCGAGAACCTAGCAGTTGGGCAGCATCTTTTGGGAGTCCTAAATCCCAGACTAAATCATTCAATTCAGCTTGAGAGAAAAGTTCAGGTTTCGGATCTAGTTCAGTTTCAAACTCGGAAGTACTGGACTCATCGGGAAAAGCCATCTGATGAGTCTCATCATGATCAGAACCGTCCACACAAATATGATCCAAAGATTTTGGTGGTTCAGGCACAGGTACTTCGTTGCTATGAGGCATAGGCCTAATTGCTGAGGGAAGGTTGGGGTAACTTATTACGTTCTTATTTTTTAAGTTGTATCCCTTCACAATGCAAGAGCAAAAATAGCAGTCACTGCTGTGGTCTCTTTGTTCACGCCACATCATAGGTATTCCGAAACGAAATGCTTGTTTTTTACCTTTCATCCATAAGCGTAGATCTTCCTCACATGTCTTGCACACTTTGTGAGGAGCCCACGGTTTGTCTTGATCGCCTAACTTCAAACTGAAATAGGCGAAATATACTTTTTTAATAAATGCAGAAATGTTCCTCTGCCGATTTTTCACGGTATATTCCCCACAAATAAAACAAAAACTGTCCGGAGAGTTGGCGCAACCTCTGGCTCTGTGAGCCATCACAAATACACAGCACTGCAAACTACAACTGTAGTGAACCACTTCGGAATAAAGCTGGATTACGACTGAGCAAACAAAAGGTAATAATGAACTTGCAAGAAACTGAAATTTGACAGGAACGTTCATATCGCAACCACCGTGTTTGAGCGAGCGAACGAGGCGAGGCGAACAGGAAAGAACATGCGCCAGCGCGAGTACTGGATTTAGCCCCCCGCCTCCCAATTGTCCTGTTAATTTTTATTTATTTTTTATTTATTTAACTGTATTTATATACCGCTTTTCACCGGGTCAAAGCGGTGTAACATATAACAAGGGGGGGGGGGGGAAATTCTTTATAGGGTTGGGCCATCACCAGGGGGGCAACAATAATGATTTGGGGTGGACATAGACATGTACATTTTGCAGTATCTAAGCATTAGTTCTTGAGGATGGGGTGGGTTTCTGTTCAGAGATGTTCTCGGAATAGGATTGTTTTCAGCTGTTTCTTGAATGATGTGATGTCGGTGTTGTTTCTGATGAGGGTTGGCAGAGAGTTCCAGAGGGATGGGGCGTAGAGTTTGAAGGCTCTGTTGCAGGTCCGTTGTGTGGATTTGGTTCTTTTGTGGGGGACGATTATGGAATTATTGGAGGATTGTCTGGTTGGTCTGTTGTGAATCGGGCGGGGTAGTAGAGTGTGGAGTGCGGTGTTCTGTGTTTGGTGGATAGTCTTGTGGGTGAGTAGTATAGCTTTGTACTTAATTCTGTTAATGTATAAAATGAATACAAAACACTCTAAAATATCATGAGGGAGTGTTTCTAGTTAGTTAACCATTACAACCTCTATTTTGGGCCAAGAAAATAAACTGCAGTCGGCTAAAAAGAAATTATGTGAACATTCCTTATATGGGTAAGAAATCTAATTTTGCAAGAAAACGTGACGTGATGGAACATTTTGGCTATTTTTCCTGGATTCAGCACCCCAAAATCTATAGGAATCAGTTGCAAAACTGGAGGCAGTTTTTTGGTAGTGTACCTGTGTAATCAAATACCACCAAACAATCATCAAAAAAACTCAAACACCTGTCCAGCAAAGCAGATAAAATCAAATACCACCAAACATGTTCAAATACCACCACATGTGATTTAAAAATTCTGCACACTGTAGAATCAACGCAAAGGCTAGGCAAAATAAAATTGCAGAGGCAAGCAAAAGTCACAGTGGTTTGAACAGATTCGAAGGCAAGGCATAGGCAACTCAGAACAAAATTGGAAAAGCCCACCAAAATCACCAAATTCTTGACACTTTGTTGTGTCTGCCCGAAAACGTTTAATGAAAGCAAACTATAAAGCGACCAATGACCAGCACACGACACAACTAATACGGTAAGTGTATTCAGGTAAAGCCCGGATGAATGGATATCGCCCGGTTTATAACACACTTCTAAGGGGGAGGGGGTAGGAATGGGCGATTCTGAGAGGCAGGAGATGAGGTATGACGCCGGGCCTGTGGCGTCTCGTCACAGGGTGCTGGTGGTGGCCCCCTGGAGTACCCACAAACTATTGGCATGAAAGAGTAGTTACTCACCTGTAACAGGTGTTCTCCAGGAGCAGCAGGAATCAGTCCTCACATATGGGTGACGTCGGCGCCGACGGAGCCCCCATGCGGAGCATTTCCCCAGCTTTCAAAGAATGCCTTTGGGAATGCAGGCACACATGCGCGGTCCCCTTCCCGCCCAAAGGTGCCATCTTGCTCAGTCCAATGACATAGCTAAAAGACAGCACGAAAAAAGAAAATGAACTATATACAACTGCAACTCCAAGGGGAAGAGGGAGGGTCGTGAGGACTGATTCCTGCTGCTCCTGGAGAACACCTGTTACAGGTGAGTAACTACTCTTTCTCCAGGACCAAGCAGGAAGTAAGTCCTCACATATGGGTGACTCCCTAGCTCTGGGCTACCAGGGACCCAGGCTGAAAAATAGAACTCCCTCTAGAGCTTCAACAACTGTGAGAGAATCTTCTCGGAGACCACACCTGAACGGTAGCCCAACACCAGGGCCGGAGGGTAGGAGTTGCCTAAACTTCAAAGAGATTACGGAGTACCGCTTGCCCGAAAGCACTGTCCCTCTCGAGGCAGTAGTGGTCCGCAAAAGTCTGGCTTGAAGACCAAGTACCGCCCGGCAGATGTCTGCCAACGAAACAGAACGGAAGTGAGCTACTGATGCGGCCTTTGCCCTGACCCGGTGGGCCGTGACTCGACCCTCCAGGGAGAGGCCGGCTGCCCAAGGCGATACAGTCTGCCACCCAGATGGACAACGTACGCTTAGTGACAGGCAACCCCAATTTATTAGGGTCAAAGGAAATGAAGAGCTGAGAAGCCCTTCGATGCCCCTGCGTACGTTCTAGGTAAAAGGACAGCGCCCTTCTACAATCCAGGGTATGCAAGACAGTTTCGGCCCTACTGGCGTGCGGCCTGGGAAAGAACGTCGGAAGTACCACCTCCTGGTTGAGGTGGAAGGAGGACACCACCTTGGGAAGGAACTTAGGATGAGTCCTCAAGACTACCCTGTTCTTATAGAACCTGGTATACAGCCTATCCGAGACCAGGGCCTGAAGCTCACTCACACGCCTAGCCAAGGTGAGTGCCACAAGAAACAACACCTTCCAAGATAGGAAACGTAAGTGGCAGGTAGCCATCGGCTCAAAAGGTGGGCGAGTCAGTTGCTGCAAGACCACATTGAGATCCCACTCAGTGGCTGGTGAACGAATAGGCGGCTTGAGCAGAAGCAGGCCTCTGAGGAAGCGAGACACCAGAGGGTGGCCCGAGAGGGATTGTCCATCCACCGGCGAGTGGTGAGCTGAGAAGGCACTGAGGTGGACCCGGACAGAGTTGGACTGAAGTCCCAGGTTGGACAGGTGGAGCAGGTATTGCAGTACCACCGGGACCGAGCAGGAGAAGGGATCCTCCTGCTGTTGAGAACACCAAGTGAAAAACCTACGCCACTTCAGAGCATAGGCCTTCCGAGTGGAATGCTTCCTGGAGGCCAACACCACATCTTCAACCTCCTTTGGTAGGAGCAAAGGAGCAAGGACTAGCCTTTCAGCAGCCAGGCCATCAAATTGAGATATTTGAGGTTGGGATGCAAGAGGGACCCCTGATCCTGAGTCAGAAGGTCGGGTTGCAGCCCCAGAGGACGTGGAGCATCCACCGCCAACTGCAGAAGAAGAGGGAACCACGGCTGCCTGGGCCACCTGGGGGCTATCAGGATCACCGTGGCTCGGTCCTGCTGGGTTTTGAATACAGTCCGGGCCACCAGAAGTGTGGGAGGAAAGGCATACAGCAGGCCTTCTGACCAGGGGATCAGGAATGCATCTGCCGCTGCCCTCAGAGGATGCGGTTGTCTGGAACAGAACTTGGGTAGTTGCCTGTTCAGCGGACTGGCAAAAAGATCCATGGTTGGAAGTCCCCACTTCGGAAAAATCTGTTGGACTACCCGAGGATCCAACTGCCACTCGTGAGGCTGCAGGAGTCTGCTTAGCCTGTCCGCCAGGTAGTTTTCTTGGCCTGGGAGGTAGACCACCCTGAGGGTCATGCCCTGATAGCCCAGGAGCAGAGAGCTGGTGCTTCCAGGCACAGGAGTCGGGATCCTGTGCCTCCCTGCTTGTTCACGTAGAACATCGCCACCTGGTTGTCCGTCTGAACTAGGACAGACTGGTGAGAGAGGACCCAAGAGAAAGTCCGTAAGGCTAGTTGAATGGCTCTCAATTCCAACAGGTTGATCTGCTGGGCGGCCTCCCACGGAGACCAAAGGACTTGGGTGCAGGTCCCCTGGCAATGTGCCCCCCAGCCTTGCAGGGAAGCATCGGTTGTCAGTACCTGAGTGTGTGGGGAGGCTCGAAAAGGAACTCCCCCGACCAGGTTTGGGAGATGCCTCCACCAGCGTAGGGAGTCCACCAAGGGTTTGGACACCTTTATCCTGTCTGACAACTTCCCTGTGGGCTGTACCCACTGTGCCCTGAGGCACCACTGAGCCGGCCTCATGTGCAGACAGGCATTTGGGGTGACATGCACTGTGGAAGCCATGTGCCCTAAGAGCCGGAGGAAGTGCCTGGCAGAAACCAGAGAGTTTGCCTGAAACTGGCTGGCCAACTTCATCAGTCTTTGAGCTCTGTCCACAGGCAAATAGGCCTTTGCATGTATGGTATCCAACCTCGCCCCTATAAACTCCACGTCCTGTGAGGGGACTAGAGTGGACTTTGGAAAGTTTATAACGAACCCCAGGTGCTGAAGCAGGGATATGGTTCTGAAGGTGGCCTGCCTGTCCTCTTGTGGAGACTGGCCCCTGATAAGCCAGTCGTCCAAGTAAGGGAACACACAGATCCCCTGGTTCCTGAGGTAGGCCGCAACCACCGCCAGGCACTTTGTAAAAACCCTGGGGGCGGAGGTGAGGCCAAAGGGAAGCACTCTGTACTGGAAGTGGTTCCCTCCCACCACAAATCTGAGGTATTGCCTGTGACTTGGATGGATGAGGATGTGAGTATAAGCATCCTTCAGGTCTAAGGAGCATAGGCAATCTCCCTGCTGGAGGTAGGGCAGTAAGATTCCAAGGGTAAGCATCTTGAACTTTTCCCTCTCCAGAAACTTGTTCAGATTTCTCAGGTCTAGGATGGGTCTGAGGCCTCCTGTTCTTTTTGGTACCAGGAAGTACCTCGAGTAGAAGCCTTGCCCTTCTAGGTGGTGAGGCAACGGTTCCACTGCCTGGTCCTGTAGCAGACCTCCCAACTCCCGAAGGAGTAAGTTTCTGTGCAGAGGGGGTCTTGGAGGCTCCCCTGGAAAGTAGGAGGGGGGTATCTGGGTGAAGTGGAGCAGATAGCCCCTCTCGATGATGCTTAACACCCAAGTATCCCCTGTGATGGCTGGCCACCTGTCTGCGTACAGGGTCAGTCGACCTCCTGTGCCCTGGAGAGGAAGAGAGGCTATGCTGGCATAGTCAAAAAACCCCTCCCTGCTGAGCAGGAGCCGGAGTAGGAGGCTTGGGAGCCTTCTGCCTACGGGGCCCATGACCCTGCCCCTTGGCCTGCTGGCCCTGTTGGGGAGCTACAGAGGACTGGTAGTGAGGGTAGGTTTTGTAGGCAGTGGCCCTCCTCGGGTAAAAGGTCTTTTTCCCCCAGCCCTTCTTCTTCTGAGAAGGGGCAGAGGTTTTCCTGGACAGCCTTGTCCGGGTAAGAGTCTGTGTCTCACGTTCTGCAGCCTTTTCCGCCATGGGCTTGCCAAAGAGGTTTTCACCTCGACAGGGGACATCGACCAACTTGTCCTGTACCCATGGCTCGAGGTCCGAGGATTGTAGCCAGGCCTGGCGGTATGCACCGACGCTGGCCCCTGCTAGTCGGGCCGAAGCCTCAAATCCATCATAGGCTGCTCGAGAGATAAATTTCGAGCACTCTCGAATACCAGAAGACAAGGCCTTGAACCTCTGCAAGGGTTCCTCGGACAGACCAGCAGAGAACCCGGCAATCTCCTTTGCCAGGTCTCGAAGGTACATGCCCATGTACAGCTGGTAGGTCTGGACGCGGCAAGCAAGCATAGAGCCCTGGAAGCACTTTCTACCGAGGGCATCCAGGTTCCAGGCTTCCCTGCCGGGAGGTACCGAGGAGTGCATCTTCTGACTCTTCAGGCAATGCATGGCTGATTCCACAACCATGGAGTGGTGCGGTAGCTGTGCCTTTTGAAACCCGGGGCTCTTGCGGACTCGATAGATGGAATCGACCCGCTTGCTTAGAACCGGCATCGAGGCCGGTGCCTCACACATGCGGAAGAGCAACCGCTCCAGCATCGGAGGAACCGGTACAGTAAAGGCCTCCTTGGGAGGAGAGTCATACTGCAGGGCCTCGAGCTCCTCAGCTCCTCCTTGGGGTCCGCCGGGAAGGCCAAGGCTTTGGCCATGTCCCGCACGAAATCCGAGAACCGGGTATCCTCCGGGGCGGACCTTGTCCGAGGCTCGGATCCCAGTGAGTCTGAAGGGACGCACCGAGTCTGGAAGGTGTCAGGGGACTCCTCTTCCTCAGTCTCCCACACCGATTCCTCCGAGGAGGAATCGAGCGGCTCCGAGTGAGTGGGCACCGATGTCATCCGCCCCGATGCCAAGGGTACCGGCGTCGACGACCTCGGTCCCGAACGGGAGGCATGGTCTCGAGGATTGGCTCGGCCTCCGGGGTCGACTTGGACATTGAGGTCCCGGTGGTCGGGGCAGATGCGCTGGTGAGGCCGGCGATCAGCACCCGCTGCTTCTCCATGAAGGCAGACAATCTGCTCTCCAAGGCCGTCAACCTGAGTCCAAGCTCAGGAGACCCAGCAGCCTCTGACTAGGGCCCCGACGGTGTCGGGCCCGACTTCGGCTCCCCCGGAGGAGAGTCCATGAGGACTACAGTACTCACGTGACTCGGGGCCTCCGACTCCACACGAAGATGCTGTGCAGGCCTCTCCGACTCTGAAGACCCAGGACGGCGATCGGGGCTATGCGACCTGGCCCTTGAGGGGCCAGGAGCATCCACCCATGCCGCCCTCGCGGGTTTCTTCTTCCTTCGGTGCTCCCTCGAGGGGGACTTCCTCTCAGAGGAGCCCCGACGATGCTCAGGGTCAGACTCCCGAGACGTCGAGGCCTCTGACGAAGTCCGGACCCGTCCAGATGCAGAGTCGGAGAAGATCCTCTCACGCTGGTGCTGACGGCTCCTCAATGCCTTTGAGGAAATTTTGCCACAGGGCTACAGACCTTAGGATCGTGGTCAGGCCCCAGGCACCAGTCATGTGTGTCGGTGAGAGACATCAGTTTCTTGCACCGATCACACTTCTTAAAGCCACTGGCAGCCATCGGGGGGAAAAAGGGCCCCTGCAAGATCAAAAAATCGGGCTGCCAGGGAAAAGAAAAATTAGCACGAACGCAGTCTCTAAGGACAAAAACCGAAAAAAGAGATCCGGGCTCGGCACCGGTGTACTGAGTCCAGGCAGGAAAGGGAACAGATGTCGAACCGAAGAAAAAATCCGTCTCAACGCAGGAAAATCCACTTTTTCCACGGGTGACAAGGACACACATCCGTAGGGCTCCGCGGAAAAAAGAAGACTGAGCAAGATGGCACCTTTGGGCGGGAAGGGGACCGCGCATGCATGCCTGCATTCCCAAAGGCTTACTTTGAAAGCTGGGGAAATGCTCCGCATGGGGGCTCCGTCGGCGCCGACGTCACCCATATGTGAGGACAGACTTCTTGCTTGGTCCTGGAGAAAACAACAAGCACCCCCAATACACCCGCAGGCAAGATTCCCGCAGGCAGGGAAAAGAGACAGGCAAAGGATCAGCAGCGGCGGCAAGCCCTCGGCAGACGACCTGCCGGCACGAGCTCTCTCCTAGCGATGGGGCGAGCTGCTGGAGAGATGGAGCCAAGTGGGGCTGACGATCTACCTCTGACCCCACCATGATCTACAGGTAGATCGTGATCTACCTGTTGGACATGCCTGGGCTAGTTAAATCTAGTTCTGATTTTGCTGCATTCTTTGATAATGTTTATGCTTTGTTGTATGATTGAAATTCAAATTTTAAAAAAAAATACCTCTTGCTGGCTGCTCAGTGTGTAGTTGCTCGCAACTGGAAAGCGACTAGGTCCCCCATTAAATCTAAGTTGCTATGGAAGGTTTCGGACCTTTATAACATGGAAAAACTCTTTTCTCATCAGAGACAATACTCTTGATTTCCAGAAGATTTGGAAACCTTATCTAAAGTATGTCAGTCAATAGTAGGCTTGCCTGTGGTTGAAGAGCTCACGTCATAGGTGAGCCACATACAGCTTTCGGGTCTTTGTGTGGTAGACTATGATCGATCTGTGTAGAGCCTCCTTGGCAGGTGAAAGGCTGTCTTTAAAGTCGAAGAGTGACAGCCTGCAAAGGGGGGGGGAGGTTAGCAAATTTGTTGGGCAAGTGGGGTGCTGGGGAAGTGGGAGGTGGGGTTGTTTTTGCCGAGACAGTATCTACGTTATCTGCAGCCATGTTTTACTTGTTCTTGGTGTTTATGTAGCCCTCAGGGTCATAACTAGGAATGTGTGTAATCCTGGGTGCTTTCAACCATCTGATTATAGCTCTCTTCTTGTCTTCATTTGCTGATATGCTATTCTTTTCTTTGTTAATATAGTGAGTGTCTGCAATGTTTCTTTTTGGCTAATTGGGCCTGTAACCTCTCTTTACCGGCTAAATATATATTTTCTTTGTTGTTCCTGTTCATGATCAAGAAAAAGTTTACAAAAAGCTCAGACCCACACCCGTAACCATAGCAATGGCACTATATAATTAGAATGCAGACACTGGGGGTTTAAGGAAAATAAATAGGATATTGCTATATACCCTTCTCTACAGAGACAAGTCTCTGCTAAGTTCCTCACTGAGGAAAAAGCTTTAAATGGGACAATCTAGCTTCCATGCTCAGGATGGTGTAAAAACTGAAGGGGTTTTGTGTTCTCCTAAATTGGAGAGATGCATAATTTTCTCTACTAGTGCTATGAGTCCTGGAAAAGAGATTAAAGCAATGCCAGTAGCCTAAGATAGTAAACTGCCACGAGCCACAAAGCAAAGAACCCAAAAGAGACTTTAAACAATCACAAAAAAAATCTTTGCACTGGTGGATACTGTACCAGGACAGAGCAAATGAGTTAGATAAAAACTACATTAACTTTCTCAATCACTCAAGCCAACTTGAAAACAAACAGAAGGATCCAAAAGAACAAAGTGAATATTTGTGAGAGTTCATCCTCTTCTAAGTGAGACTTTATAAGCAGACTTTCTTCTCAGCTGTTGAAAACAGAGGCCAGCTGTGCTGAGGGAGAGGAAAGGACTCCCCAAAATCCTTGTTTTCTAGTGGATTCAACAAAGCAACACACACACTAAAGGACTAAGTTGTTTAAATAACATGTGATGATTGGTTATATTAACTAATGCTTGTATAGCAGGATATGATAACTAACTAGTCTCCTTTGTACAGTAAGCTCTGCAGCAGCAGCAGCAAAACAAAAGGCACAAAGCCAGGTGGTACTGAAAGCCGCACATCCACCTAGTGATGTACCTCTGTAGAGCTTTACACCACGGCAGGCATAGAAGTGACTAGGAGACAGGAGAATGACAAGACCAATGTGATTCCACACTTTCCTTTCACTTTTTGTTTTTTTCTTCTAGTAAATGGATTTGTTGGCCAAAGGGTCTTCAGCCAATCAGATACTAGAACAGCTTTTTTTTTTCCTACAATAAAAAACACAAACTGACCATTCCACTATGCATATCGGATGTCTTTTTTCCTGTGAAGGAAAGAAGAAAGTTTATGAAAGACTTAGGGAATGGAAAGTTCAAAGTTCATTAATAAAGTTTCTGAAAGTCTGACCTGATAAACCCCAAACTATTTAGCCAAGTGCTGGGGCACACAAACAGATAACTGGGCTTCTCAAAGTTATGTGCTGCAGACTGGTATGTCTGAATGGTTTTCTTGTAATTATGGATTAATGAGAGTGGACTGCAAGTGCAGAGAGCCACATCTGTTATGGTAATGCTTCTTAACCCTCTCTGGGAAGCATACTTAACCAGTTAGGTTTTCAGGGTTACCATAAAAAATATGGATGAGATAGATTTACATCTAGAGGAGACTCACTGCATGCAAACCTCTCATATGAATATTCATTTGATAATCCTGTAAAACCAACTGGTTAGATGTGCCACCAGGAAAGGGCTGAGAAGCACCAAGTTATAAGATCAGAGATGTCATTCTCCAACAGGATACAAAATATGGATATGCCATGTAACTAACCCTTTCACCCAAATGGCCCAGACAACATTTCTTATAATACAAAAACAAGGCAGGAAACTGGATGGGATGGGAAGGGGGTGGAAATTATATAGAGCATTTTCCATTTGTAAAGCATGGATACTGTTGTTCACGTCTCCTTTATAAAATACGTAACAAAAACCATAGTTACTCACCAGTATCATATGTTCTCTGGGAACAGCAGGAATCAGTCTCTGGGGACAGTAGGAATCAGTCTTCACATATGGGTGACATCGGACTGACAGAGCCTGCGCGGATTCACTCCCCAGCTTTTGAAGAAAGCCTTTGAGAGTTAGACCACACATGCGCGGTCACCTTCTCACCCAAGGGTTCCATCTTACCTTAGTATGATGACATAGCTTAATCAACAATAAAAAGAAAAAACAAGTCCATGGGGAGGAGGGAGGATTGCGAAGACCGATTCCAGATGGAGAATCTATGAACTTGAAGGCATATGCGCAGCGTATAGAATCCTTGTGCGATATCAGTAGAACGTCCTCCACCTCCCTGGAGAGGTGGAGGCGGCATATGGCGAGCCTTTCAGCATCCACGCTGTCAGGGCAAGGGACCTGAGGTTGGGATGGAAAAGGGACCGGTTCACCTGCGAGAGCAGGTCTGGGTCCTGGTCCAGCGGTATCGGGGCCGCTTGCAACAGGTGCAGGAGGAACCATGGCTCTCGGGGTCACCAAGGGGCAATGATGACGACGGAGGTCCCATTCGCCTGAACCTTGAACAAGGTTTTGGGAACCAGGGGAGAAGGCGGGTACACATGCAGAAGGACCCCTAACTAGTGTAGGAGAAAAGCATCTGCCACTCGCATGGGGCCAGCCTCCAGGAGCAGAAGCACAGCAGCTGCGTGTTCTCAGGGCTGGCAAAGAGGTCCAAAACCAGGGTCCCCCAACTTTGGAAGATGGAGTTGGGTACCTCCAGATCCACTCGTGAGGTTGGAGCACTCTGCTGAGTTAGTCTGCAAGCAGATTGTCCTGGCCCAGCAGGTAGACCATCCGGAGGATCATGCCATTCTCTGTGGCGAAATTCCATAAGAACATAAGATATGCCACACTGGGTAAGACCAGGGTCCATCAAGCCCAGTATCCTGTTTTCAACAGTGGCCAATTGAGGTCACAAGTACCTAGCAGTTTCCCCAAAAGACACAGGTTCCACAATGCTTGTACTGGGGCTAGCAGTGGATTTCCCTGGTTCCCAATAGTCTATGGACCTTTCCTCCAGGAACTTACCCAAATTTCTTTTAAACCCAGCTATCCTAACAGCTTTTACTACATCCTCCAGTAACGAATTCCAGAGTTTGATTACACGTTGACTGAAAAAATAGTTTAACTTCTTAGTCTTAAATTGGTTACACTGTAGCTTCACTGCATATCCTCTAGTCTTTCTATATTTTGATGGCATAAACAATCGATCTATGTTTAACTGTTCCACTCCAATCATTAATTTATAGGCCTCTATCATATCTCCCCTCAGCCGTCTCTTTTCGAAGATGAAGAGCCCTAACCTTTTTAGCCTCTCTTCATAGGGGTATCTTTCCATCCCCTTTACTATTTTGGCCGCTCTTCTCTGTACCTTTTATAGTAACGCTATATATTTTTTAAGATACAGCAACCAGAACTGCACACAATAGTCAAGGTGCGGTAGCACCATGGAATGATACAGAGGCATTATACAGATGCAATGATACAGAGGCATTATGTTTTATTCTCAATTCCTTTCCTTATGATTCCTAGCATTCTATTTGTTTTCTTGGCCGCCGCTGCACACTGGGCGGAGGGCTTCAACATGTTATCCATGATGCCGCCTAAATCTTTTTCCTGGGTGGTGGTTCCTAATGTGGAACCTTGCATCGTGTAACTATAGTTCGGGTAGTTCTTTCCTAGGTGCATAACTTTGCACTTGTCCACAATAAATTTCATCTGCCATTTACATGCCCAGTCTATCAATTTATCAAGGTCCTCTTGCAATTTTTCACAATCCACTTGGGTTTTAATAACTTTGAATAATTTTGTGTAATCTGCAAATCTGATTACCTCACTCGTTATTCCCATTTCCAGGTCATTTATGAATATGTTAAAAAGCATCAGACCCTTCAAAAATCCTTGGGGTACTCCACTATTTATCCTTCTCTTTTGGGAAAATTGGCCATTTAGCCCTACCCTATGCTTTCTATCTTTTAACTAGTTCCTAATCCACAATAGAATACTGCCTCCTATCCCATGACTTTTTAATTTTGCCAAGAGTCTCTCATGGGGGACTCTGTCAAAGGCCTTCTGAAAATCCAGATACACTATATCAACCAACTCACCTTTGTCTACCTGCTTATTTACACCTTCAAAAAACATAACAGATTATTAAGATAAGACCTTCCTTGGCTAAAGCCATGTTGGCTATCTCCCATTATCTACATGTTCAGTAATTTTGTTCCTTATAATGGATTCTACCATTTTTACCAGTACTGACATAAGACTCACTGGTCTGTAATTTCCTGCATCACACCTGGAACCCTTTTTAAAAATTGGCGTTACACTGGCCATCCTCCAATCTCCAGGTATTACAGAAGATTTTAATAATAGTTCACAAATTACTAATAGTAGGTATGCAATCTCAATTTCAGTTCTTTCACCACTCTTGGATGTATGCCATCCGGTCCAGGTGATTTGCTACTCTTCAGTTTATCAAATAGTTGTAATACATATTCCCGGTGTATCGATATTTCTTTCAATTCTTCTGCAGCATCACCTTTAAATACCATTTCAGTCATGGGTAACATCCCTACATCTTCCTGAGTAAAGACCAAAGCAAAGAATTCATTCAGTCTCTCCGCTATGGCCTTGTCTGCTCTTAGTGCCCCTTTTACCCCTCTATCATCTAATGGTCTAACTGACTCTCTCGCAGGTTTTTTTGCTACAAATGTACTTGAAAAAGTCTTTATTACACCTTTTTGCTTCCACAGCAAGCTTCTTCTCAAATTCTTTCTTTGCCTGCCTTATCAATGCCTTCCATCTAACTTGCTAGTGGTTATGTTGTTTCCAGTTTTCGTCATTTGCCTCCTTTTTTCCATTTATTGAAAGATGCTTTTTGGCAACAGCAGCCTCTCTGACCTCACCTTTAAACCATGCTGGCAGTTTTTTGGACTTCCTTCCACTTTTCTTAAAGTGTGGAATACAGCTGGTCTGGGCTTCCAAGATAGCATTTTTAAGCAACATGCATGCTTGATTTAAAACTAACTTTTGCAATTGCTCCTTTTAGTTTTTTCTTAATTATTTTCTTCATTTTATCAAAGTCTCCCTTTTGAAAGTTAAAGGGTAGTACTGTGGATTTCCTTACCATCCTTCCTCCATTTATTAAATCAAACGTGATCATACTATGATCACTATTGTCAAGTGGCCCCAACACTCCTATCTCTTGCACCAGATTTTGTGTTCCACTAAGACTAGGTCCAAAATGGCTTCCCCTCTGGTCTGTCCAAGAAGCAGCCATTTATTTCACCTAGAAACTTTATCTCCCTAGCATTTCCTGCCATGACACTGACCCAGTCGATACTGGGATAATTGAAATCACCCATTATTATTACTGTGCTGTAACTTTTGTTAGCTTCCCTGATTTCTTTGAGCACATCATCATCCATTTGTTCATTCTGGCCAGGCAGTCGATAGTACACCACCACTGCCATCGCTTTCCTCTTCCTCTTTTTACACGGAATTTCAATCCATAGAGATTCTACAGTGAATTTTGTTTCCTACAAAACTTTAATCCTAAACTTTAATCTTTTGTGACTCAATGCCCTCTCAAACAGAGTGCAACCCTTCCACCAATTTGATATGCTCTATCATTATGATATAGTTTACACCCAGGAATCAGTGTCCCACTGGTTGTCCTCCTTCCATCATGTTTCTGAGATACCAATCATATCTAACCTCTCATACAGTGCTATATATTCTAACTCTCCCATCTTATTTTTTAGACTTCAAGCATTTGCATACAAGCATTTTAGAGACTGTATTTCATTCATATTAATCTGGTTATTAGTAGGCAAGGGTAATTTGGAATTTTGAAATTTTTAAGCTCTGTCTGCTCTGTACTCAAGGGCATTTGGGTTACTTTTGTCTTTAATGGAACCTCTCTGCTGATATGCCCTAACTTCAGTCTTTTGCTAGTATCCTTCAAGGATATATTGTTCCGAACCATGTGCTCTTGGGTGACTGTCGGCTTTCCCCTATTATCTAGTTTAAAAGCTGCTCTATCTCCTTTTTAAAGGTTAATGCCAGCAGTCTGGTTCCATCCCTGTTAAGGTGGAGCCCATCCCTTCGGAAAAGCCCCTTCTTTGCTTAGAATGTTGCCCCATTTCCTAATACAAAACACTTTTCCTTACACCATCGTCTCATCCACGCATTGAGACTCTGGAGCTCTGCCTGCCTTTTAGGTCCTGCGCATGGAATGGGAAGAATTTCGGAGAATGTTACCCTGGAAGTTCTGGATTTCAGCTTCCTACCTAAAAGCCTAAATTTGGCCTCCAGAACCTCACTACCAAACATTCCTATGTCATCGGTACCAACATAATCCAAGACAGCAGACTCCTCTCCCCAGCACTATCTAAGACCTGGTCTAGGTTGACGCATGGGTTCTGCTACCTTCGTACCAGGCAGGCATGTTACCAGGTGATCCTCATGTCCACCAGCCACGCTGCTATCTACATGCTTAATGATCGAATCACCAGCTATAACGGCTTTCCTAACCCTTCCCTTGTGGGCACATGGCCCTGGAGAAACCTCATCAGTGTGAGAGGGTTTTACATCACCTGGAGGACAGGTCCTAGCTACAGGATCACTTCCAGCCACACCAGGGTGATGCTTTCCTGTCACGTGACCTCTCTTCTCCATGGCAACAGGGATGCTGCCAGACTGGAGGTGGGACTTCAATACTACATCCCTGTAGGTCTCATCTATGTACCTCTCTTTCTTATGTCCTCCAAGTCTGCTACTCTAGTCTCCAGAGATCAGACTCATTCCCTGAGAGCAAAGAGCTCCTTGCACTAGTGCACATGTAAGACCCCTCACCAATTGGGAGAAAATCATACATGTGACACTCAATGCAAAAGAATAGAAAAGCCGCATTTTGCTGCTGGACTGCTGTCTGCATCATAGTTTTAAGGTTGTGTTTACATACTTAGGTTTGCTGGGGATACTTACACTAATAAAACTATATCTAATACTTTTAATGGACTTTGTTCACCTCAAGATTAATTAATCTCAGGTCCTTAATGTATGCTTGATGAGAATAAATAGCTGAAGCTGAGTGTGAATATGGGCACCTCCTTCCCTTTAAGAGGTTTAAGCACCTATAAAGCTATGATTATCCCAGAGGTAGGTGGGAGTTGAGGAGGGAGGGAAAGAAGATTTACTAAAAGCAGACTGCTACAGAGTACCCTTATCCTGTGCTTCTAAGGTAATCTATGACCAGTTTCCTGGGTGATTCACACAGCCATGGTTTTGATAGTGGGAGTCTTTCAAAATGCCCCTTTGATCTGTCACTTGGCTTTAACATCTATTTAAAACAATTTGACAGGTCTCTTGCCCCTATCTAGAAGGCCTCTTTGTAAAGGTCTCTAGAAAACATTTATTGCTCAAAGAATACTGACCCTGTTTTTCCTTTTATGCTAAATTATACTCTGATTTGATTTAAATTAAAGCTCTTTCCTGATACTAGGCCTTGACTTAAAAATGAAAGTTCTCTGCTGGGTTTTAAACTTAAAACTGAAAGCTACCTGCTGAGTTTTTAATGTAAACTAAAAGCTCACTGCTGATACTATGCTCTGACTGAGTATTAAATTTAACTAGAAGCTCTCTTCTGGGTTTTAAATTTAACTGAAAGCTCTCTGCTGGATTCTGAATTTAAACTGAAAGCCCTCTGCTGGGTTTTAAATGAAAATCTCAACAAGTAGCTTTCAGTTAAAGTTTAACTAAAAGCTTTTTGCTGATACTAGGTCCTGACTGATTTAACTAATACACTGGATTCTAATTTACACAAATTAATTAGCTTTAATCTAAATAATTCCTTTTTCCCCAAGATTTAGAAAAATTCCCAGAAGTAAAAACTTACAATTGCAGATCTCTCTCCAGAAGTAGTAGTCCCTTCAAGAAAGTCCTTCCACAGGTGAACCGCCTCCAGAGGAGATATGAGCCTGTTCCATTTGTTGTTGTAGAACATTGCTACTTGGTTGTCTGTCTGGATGAGCAGCACCTGACCTGCCAGGTGGGTGCAGAATATCCAGAGGGAGTTTGTTACAGCCCGGAGTTCCAGAAAACTGATCTAGAGCATGCTCTCCTCCTGAGTCCAGGCGCCCTGTGACTGTAGACCATCGCAGTGGGCTCCCCAGCCGAGCTTGAAGGCTTCTGTAGTGAGAATGTGGTGTACCGGAGGAGCCTGGAAGGGTAGGCCGTCCATGAGGTTCAGTTGGCTCTGCCACCAGGTGAGTGGATGCTAGAGGCTGGGTGATCCAAACCCGATCCTCCAGATGGCCTTTGGCCTGCATCCACTGAGAGCTCTGAGTCCACTGGGCCTGTCACATTCAGAGACGTGCCTGTGGAGGTCACATGCATGGTAGAGGCCATGTGCCCCGAGAGGAGCAGCAGAAGTCGGGCGGACGCTATTGAGTGTCTCTGCACCTCCCCTGCTAAGGATGCAAGGCACAGCGCCCTGTCCAGGGGAAGGAAGGCTCTGTCCTGTGTTGAATCTAGGAGGGCTCCAATGAACTCCAAGCACTGAGTCGGGCGAAGATGGGACTTTGGGAAGTTGATAATCCTGATGGTACGGCAGGCCAAACTGCATATCTCCTATGGCGAGCTTGCCTTTATAAGCCAGTTGTCCAGATAGGGGTAGACAAAGACTCCCAAGCAAGCGGAGGTGAGCGGTGATGACCGCCAGACACTTGGTGAACACCCTGGGGGCAAAGGAGAGGCCAAAGGGGAGCACTCTGTATTGACAGTGGCAACCTCTGATGATGAAGCAGAGGTACTGATGGTATCGGGTATGGATCAGGATGCGGGTATAGCTATTTTTGAGATCCAAGGAGCATAGACAGTTTTCCCAGAGGATGTAGGGCAGCAATGTTCCAAGGAATAGAATTTTGAACTTCTCCTTGACCAGAAAGCAGTTTAGGTTTCACAGATCCAGGATGGGCTGATAGCCGTCTGTCTTTTTTGGGACAAAGTACCAGGAGTAGAACCCTTTGCCCCAGAGGGGCTGAGGTAGTGGCTCCATGGCTCGGTCCCTGAGTTGGGGCTCGAATACCTTCTGCAAGAGTGCTCTGTGCAGGGAGGTCATGGGAAGCTCCCCTGGAAAGATGGGAGGTGGTGTCTGGTTGAAGTGCAGAAGGTAGTCCTCTCGCACCATCTGCAATAGCCAGGTGTCAGTGGTAATGCTCAGAGGTGGATGAAGTGGACCAGACGTCCTCCCATGTACTTTGGGCCCTGGCCTTCTGGAGTAAGACAGGCTATGCCCAAGGAGTCAAAAGCCCCCCCCCCCCCCTGGATGTGGCTGGGGTACTGTTTGGGGCTTGGGGACATTTTGTTTATGGGGGCCTGTGCCCCTGCCCCTTGGCCTGCTGCCCCTGTTGGGGAGCCCGATAGGCTTATGGGAAATAGCCTCAGTTTTTGACCTTTTTGCCGTTCAGGTGGAAGGTTTTTTCCTGAACCTTCTGACGGAAAGGGTCAGCCATCTTCCTGGACATCCTAGTCCTGGGTCAGGAACTCTGTCTCCAGCTTCGCCGTCTTGTCGGTCTTGTCGGTCATGGGTTTGCCGAAGAGGTTCTCTCCTCGGCAGGTGACACTGGCCAGTTTGTCCTGCACCCACTGCTTCAAGTCAGATGACTGTAGCCAGGCCAGGCGGCGGGCACTAATGCCCTCCGCAGCCACACAGGCCATGGACTTGAAGCTGTCGAAGGCTGCCAGATTTTCTAACTTAGAGCATTCCTTGATCGTGGTGATGAAGGTCCAGAAGCACTTGAGGGATTCTCCTGCCAGCCCAGCAAGTTCCTTCGCCAGATCCCTCAGGTACATGTCCACGTACAGCTAGTATGCCTAGATACGGGCAGAAAGCATTGAGCCCTAGTAGCACTGCCTGCCAAAGCCATCCATGGTGCGGGCCTTCCTTTCGGCTGGCACAGAGGAGTGCATCTTCTGATTTTTGATCTGACGCATGGCCGACTCCACCACCATGGAGTTGTGAGGCAGCTGTGTTTTTTGAAACTCTAGGCTCTTACCAACTCGATAATGAGAATCAAGTCGTCAGCTCACTATGGGCACCATCACCAGGCTTGCCCACATACTGAACAGTAAGCGTTCCAGGATAGTTGGAATCTGCACCATCAGTGCCTCCTTCGGAGGGGTCTCGTACTGTAGATCTCCAGGTCCTCAGCACAAGGCTCGTCCTCCAGCTCCGCAACAAAGGACAGGAACTTCAACATCCCACAGACGAAGTCAAGGAACATGAAGTCCTTGGGCAGTGACCACCGGCACTCCTGCAGTTGAGAAGGCTCGGAGGGCACATCTCTATGTAGTGCGATATTGGGCAACTCGTCGTTGGTGTCCCATGACGATTTGGAGCCGGAGGCGGCCTCGAGTGGTCATCAAGCTAATGCACGCCAGCATTGGAGAACGCGGTGCCTGAGGCGCTGACTCCAAGGTAGCTGGGGGCGAGTCATGCCTCAAGTGGGAGGTCAACCGCCTCGACTCAGAGCCCATAAACTGCTCCAAGACAGGTTGGACGCCCTCTGGCGAGGTCCTGGCAGTGGACGGTGTGGTGGTCTGCGCCGATGACCCGGAGACTCCAGGGGACAGGCCTCATTGCGCCTCGAGGAAGGCAGCCAGGTTGTGCTCCAGGGCTGCCATCCTGGCCTTGATGCCAGTAAGCTCTGCAGCGGCCGGCTCAGGTCTCGACAGCACCGAGCCCAGAGCCGGGTTCCTCAGAGGGTAGTCACTGATGGTGATCATACTGGGGAACCGGGCCCGATCCCCTGACGTGGTGGGATTCGAGGGCTGCTCCCAGCCATCGCCCTTGGGGTTGGGTCGAGGGCTCCGAGCCCGGGTACCAGAGGACTTACCTAAAGCGCCGGGGTCGGACTTCATCTTTGGCCTCGACTTGGATGATGACTTGAGAGTGCGGGGAAGGTCCTCAGAGGATTATCCCTGGTCCGAGGCTCCATGACATCGGGGCTCAGATTGAGCACACCCACACGATGCTAAATCATCGGATGCGGTCCCCGGATGGCAACGATGCCATGCTCGAGGGCGGCCCCGCAGATCACACCACACATTGATTTCTGCAATGGAATTCTACAGGGTCTAACAAAACAATCAATTCATTTACTACAACTGGCTCTACATACTATAGAACAAGTACTCCTAAAATTGCCAAAAACAGAACATATAACACCCATACTACAACAGTTGCACTGGCTCTCTGTGGAGAGTAGAGGAAAATATAAGTCTCAAGTTTATTGTTCATAGTTACTTGAACTGTTACATGTAATTGATCTAGTCATTGTTTATTGTGAAGCACATTTGATCTCTGGAAGACAGTATATAAATGATAATAAATAAATAAAACTAATGATAACATTCAAAATATTACATAACTTGTACATAACCTTAGCTCACTAATAAACCTCACACCTAATAGACAGCGGAGAGGAAATGTGCAAATGACACTAGCTGTACCATCACAATTTAGAAAAACCAATAGCAATACAAGTAACAGAGCATTTTCACTCTATGCACCTATACTCTGGAACTCACCCCGGACAACCTGAGAAAAGTAAATGATATTTACACATTCAGAATACAACTAAAGGCGTTCTTATTCGCAGAGTACTTTGGAATTACAACCTCAGGATCTTATACCGATCCTATATAAAATGGAATCCAGCAATCTAATAGATATTATCATAACATAGCAATACATTCTATATAAAGCTATATAACAATGTTATTGTATATAGTTTCATTAAATATGTTCGGCCCTATCTAACGCATATCATGCTTACAGTTAATGGTTTAATGCACTGTATGTTATATGTAAAATGTTCTGTTCATATGTAAGCCGCTTTGATTTCATAATAAGGCAGAACAGTCAGCTCCTTATGCTGCTGCTCACGATTCTTCTGGCTCTTGGCCGACATCTATGGGCAGGAAGAGTCATCAAGTCAGCCTTGAGGCACCGGATGCAGTAACTGTGGTGGTCTGTGATGGACATGGTTGTGGGGATGTTTGCCACATTGCTTGAAACCACTGACCTTAGATATAGTGGGAACACGGAACCCGTGAGATCAAACTCACATGTCTCGGTTAGGGAGGGCATGAGTGAACTCCTGCAACCACAAAAAGAAACCCGAGAAAACGCAATGCCGAGGTAAGGGCGGACTCTGGCAGCAAGGAGGTGATCGGGGAACAGACCAGCAAAAAGAGGCGCGGAAATGCATATGATGAGATGGAAGAAAAATTGACTTTTACCAGGGACACAGACAGAATTCTGCTCCATGGAAAAAAGAAGACTGAGGTAACATGGCACCCTTGGGTGGGAAGGGGGACTGCACATGCACGGTCTAACTCCTAGAGGCTTTCTTCGAGAGCTGGGGAATGAATCCACAAGGGCTCTGTTGGTGTCAACATCACCTATATGTGAGGACGGATTTCCTGCTTCTTCAAAAAAAAACCCAATGAACTGTCACTACTACTACCACCACTTATCTGTTCCAGGCATATAGCCATTTAGGGGCTGATTTTATAAGATAGATGCAGAAATTACTTGCTATTTACATGCGTGAAGGGGCATTTAAGTGTGCATTTTAGATGGTTGCTACTCTAAGTGTGTGCATCAAGTCCTATCATGAGTACTTTGAGCATGAACGTACACAGGGGGTGGAGCTTGGATGAAACCTAATTTAAGCGCATTTACTTATAAAATAACTTATGTGCATTTCTGAACAATGCGGACATGTTTTTGCTCCCCCATTTTATAAACCAGCACCAAATAAGCACTTGGCAATGTGCGCTGATTGCGCAGGATTTTATAAAATTATCCTCTTAAAGTCTATCAGACAACACTCTTGATTTGATACTGTGTTCTGAAGAGGACTGCCTCAGGGAGTTGTCCTCTACTGGTCCCTTTAAAGTAGCAGATATATATTATATTCTTGATTCATAGCAGGCAACAAAGGAGCTATGAATCAAGACTATAATCTATATTTGCTACTTGAAAGGGACTGATAGAAAACAACTCTCCCTGAGGAAAGAGTATCGGGTCAGAGTGGAATGGAGTCTATGACAGAAACATAGAAGCATGGCGGCAGATAATGACCATACGGCCT
Organism: Ichthyophis bannanicus; assembly: GCA_033557465.1. NCBI lineage: Eukaryota > Metazoa > Chordata > Amphibia > Gymnophiona > Ichthyophiidae > Ichthyophis > Ichthyophis bannanicus. The sequence goes on along the minus strand of CM066031.1, from coordinate 1,116,551,486 downwards.
ATCCAGTTTGCCCTTCATACCAACCACTAAGCTCTACAGTCCCTTTTTTCTTCAGAGATCTTCTGTGTTTCTCCTATGCTTTCTTGAAAACAAGATACAGTTTCTGTCTCTACTACTTCTACTGGGGGACTATTCCATGCATCTACCACACTCTTCCATAAATAAATATTTCTGCAAATTACTCCTGAGTCTATCTCCTTTCAACTTCATCCTATGCCCCTTTGTTGCAGAACTTTCTTTCAACTGAAAGAGGCTCTCTTGGAGGTATTTAAATGTCTTTATCATATCTACAATACTAAAGAAAGGTGATCCAACTGACCGTAGAAATTATCATACAACACTCTGATCCCACATGCCAGTAAGATTCTATTGAAGATTATTCAGCAGAGACTACAACCATACCTGGAATGAGAACTGCCCGAAGTGCAAGCAAGGTTCAGGAATGGGCGAGGAATGAGAGACATCATTGCAGAAGTGAGATGGATCCTTGAAAAGACAAAAAGATATCTATATGTGTTTTATCGACTACAGCAAGGCTTTTGACTGTGTAAACCATGCAAAACTCTGGGTCATATTAAGAAGCATGGGTATACCAGAACACCTGATAGTTTTCTTGCACAACCTTTACATCGAACTGTTGCTTCTTGATCAAACAGAACAAGGAGAAACAGAATGGTTTAAAATCAGCAAAGGTGTACGGACAAAGCTGCATTCTTTCCCCCTACCTGCTTAATTTATATGCAAAATAATCAGAGAAGCAGGACTGTATGAAGACAACAGAGGTGTGAAGACTAGTAGAAGACGCATCAAAAACCTTCACTATGCTGATGATACTACATTACTGGCTGAAAGTGAAGATCTGAAACATTTTCTTCTCAAGATCAAGGAACATATTCTTAAAAATGAGCCTGCACCTTAATGTAAAGACGACAAAGATCCTGACAATTTTCAAAATCAGTAAGTTCATCGTTGATGGAGAAGAAATTGAAATAGTTGACAACTTTAACCTACTTGGATCCACTATCAATAAACAACAAGCAGTCAAGAAATCTGACGACGCATTGCTCTTGGGAGAATGGCTATGAAGGACCGGGGACAAGATTCTCAAGAGCAGCGATGTCTCTCTCCATACAAAGATTCAACTTGTTCAAGCCATGGTATTTTCAATATCATATGAATGTGAAAGTTGGACAGTGAAAAAGATAATCAGGAAGAAAATCGATGCCTCTGAATTATGGTGCTGGTGACAAATACTATGTATACCATGGATTGCCTGAAGAACAAACCAGACCGTACTAGAGGAGATCAAATCTAAGCTTTCCTTAGAAAATCAGATGTCAAGACTTTGACTTTCATGTTTTGGACACATCATGCGAAGAGAGATCATTAGAGAAAAGACATCATGCTTGGCAAGGTATAAGGTCAACATAAGAGAGGAAGGCCAGCAATGAGATGGATCGATACAACAGCAGCAGCTATGGGTACCACTATATCAACAATGAGCTGCCTGACTGAAGACTGAACAAAGTTTAGGACAATTATCCAGAGGGTCGCCATGAGTCGACATGGACTCGAAGGCACTTAAAGAGTAGCTACTCACCTGTAACAGGTGATCTCCGGGAACAGCAGGAATTTAGTCTTCACACATAGGTGACATCAGTACCAATGGAGCCCATGCAGGAACTCTCCTCAGTATCCAACGGAAAAGCTTTTGAGAGCACTCTACTGCGCCTGCGCGACTGCCTTCCCGCCTTCCTCTCCTCAGCTGAGCTTCTAGCTAAGAAAGGAGAGAAAAGGAAACTCTACAACTCCTAGAGGAGGAGGGCGGGTTCTGAAGACTAAATTCCTGCTGTTCCTGGAGATCACCCGTTACAGGTGAGTAACTAAGCCAGCTCCTGGAACAAGCAGGAATGTAGTCTTCACATATGGGATTCCCTAGCTCCCAGATGAAGTGACCTCAGAACTAGTGGAAGTTCGTTTTGGAGTAGGCCTGATGAGGTCATGGATCCCACATGGTTTTCTGGTACCGTCAAAGTCTGGAATGGAGGGTAGGAGTTGCCTCTAAGTCTGAAAGAGGTGCTGGAGCACAGCCTGCCCGAACATGGCATCCGACGGGATTCCTTGTCCAGAAAATAATGGACAGCAAAGATATAGACAGAAAACCAAGTTGCTGCTTTGCCTATCTCGTCACTGCAACCGAGCGTAGGTTTGCCATTGAAGCTGCCATGGCACGAACGTTGTGAGCTGTGACATGACCTTCCAGGGAGAGTCCTGCTTTGTCATAGGCAAATGAGATGCAGTCCGCTATCCATCTGGAGAGAGTGCAATTAGATACAAGGAGTCCTAGGTGACTAGGGTCAAAGGAGATGAACAGCTGCAAGGCTCTGCGGTGCTCTTGAGTCCTTTGGAAATAGAAAGCCAAAGCACGCTTGCAATCAAGAGTGTGCAGGGTTGCTCCTGCTCGAGACATGTGCGGTTTGGGAAAGAAGACTGGAAGGAAAATTGATTGATTTAAATGAAAATGAGACACCACCTTTGGTATAAAGTGTGGGTGAGTCCTAAGAATGACTTTGTCGTGGTGGAACCGGGTATAGGCTGGGTCCACCACTAAAGCCTGAAGATCACTAATGCGTCTAGCTGAAGTGAGCCCAATTAGGAAGACTACCTTCCAAGACAGGAACTTTAGTGAGGTTGTGGCCAATGGTTTAAAGGGCAGCCTGAGAAGCTGCACTAGAACAACATTAAGGTCCCAAGCTACCGGAGGTGGCTTAATGTGTGGTTTGGACAGGAGAAGACCTCACATGAAACATGCCACTAGCAGTTGAGAGGAGATTGGCTGTCCATCCAGTAGGTGGTGAGAGGCTGCAATTGCACTGAGGTGGACTCTCACCGAGTTGGTCTTCAGACCTGTCGATGACAGACAGAGGAGATACTGGAGGAGTGACTCCACTGGAGCCGAAAAAGGATTGAGGTCCTTCTGAAAGCACCAGACAGAAAATCTCCGCCACTTGAAAGCATATGAATATCTGATGGAGGGCTTCTTAGAAGCCAAAAGGATCTCCTTAGCCTCTTGGGTAGGGTCAAGGTCTCAGAAAGCTATGCTCTCAGCAGCCAAGCTGTGAGATGGAGAGATTGTGGACTGGGATGGAGTAGTGAGCCATTGTTCTGGGAGAGGAGATCGGGTGCAGATCCCATTCACAGAGGTTGAGTCTGGGACCAGTGAAGGGCTATGAGTATCATGGAGCCCTTGTCAGATTGAAGCTTGAAAAGCATCTTGAGAATAAGGGGTATAGGAGGGGAAGTAAGAGTAGTTACTCACCTGTAACAGGTGTTCCAGGAGCAGCAGGAATCAGTCCTCACATATGGGTGACATCGGTGCCGATGGAGCCCCCGTGCAGAGCATTTCCCCAGCTTTCAAGGAAAGCCTTTGAGAATGCAGCGCGCATGCGCGGTCCCCTTCCTGTCCAAAGGTGCCATCTTGCTCAGTCTGATGACATAGCTAAAAGACAGCAAAAACAAAAATGAAGTATATGACTGCAACTCCTGGAGAACACCTGTTACAGGTGAGTAACTACTCTTTCTCCAGGACCAAGCAGGAAGTCAGTCCTCACATATGGGACTCCCCAGCTCTAGGCTACTGGGAACCCAAAGCTGAAAAAATCAGCTCCCTCTAGAGCCTAAGCATCCGTGATAAGAATCTTCTCTGAGAACGCCCCCGTACGGTAGCCCAACACAAGGGCCGGAGGGTAGGAGTTGCCTAAACCTCAAAGAGATTACGGAGTAACGCCTGACCGAAAGCACTGTCCCTTCGGGACTCCCTCTCGAGGCAGTAATGGGCCGCAAAAGTCTGGCTTGAAGACCAAGTAGCGGCCCGGCAAATGTCTGCCAACGGAACAGAGCAGAGATGAGCTACTGACGTGGTTTTCGCCCTGACACGGTGGGCCGTGACTCGACCCTGCAAGGGGAGGCTGGCTGCCCTGTACACCCAGGCAATACAATCTGCCACCCAAATGGACAACGTATGCCTGGAGACAGATAACCCCAGTTTATTAGGGTCAAAAGATACGAAGAGCTGAGCAGCCCTTCGATGCCCCTGTGTATACGGTCTATGTAAAAGGACAACGCTCTTCTACAGTCTAGGGTATGCAAGACTGTTTCAGCCCGGCTGGCCTGCGGCCTGGGAAAGAATGTTGGAAGAACCACCTCCTGATTGAGGTAGAAGGAGGAGACAACCTGTGGAAGGAACTTAGGATGAGTCCGTAAGACCACCCTGTTCCTATAGAACCGTGTGTACGGTCTATCAGAAACCAGAGCTTGGAGTTCACTCACACGCCTGGCCGAAGTAAGAGCTACCAAGAACGACGACTTCCAAGAAAGGAATCGTAAATAACAGGTAGTCATCGGCTCAAATAGCGGGCGAGTAAGTTGCTGCAAGATCACATTCAAATCCCACTCAGTGGCTGGGGACGAACCGGAGGCTTGAGCAAAAGCAGGCCTCTGAGGAAGCTGGACACCAAGGGGTGGGCCAACAGAGACTGTCACTCCAACAGTGAGCAGTGCGCCGATAGAGCACTGAGGTGGACCCAAACAGAGTTGGATTTAAGGCCGAGGTCCGACAGGTGAAGCAGATACTGCAGCACCACCGGCACCAGGCACGAAAAAGGATCCTCCTGGCGCTGAGCACACCAGGTGGAGAACCTACGCCACTTGAGGGCATAAGACTTCTGGGTGGATTGCCTCCTAGAAGCCAACACCACCTCTTCCACTTCCTTAGGTAGAAGTAAGGGAGCTAGAACTATCCTTTCAGCAGCCAGGCCATCAGATTGAGGGATATGAGGTTGGGGTGCAGGAAAGATCCCTGGTCCTGAGACAGGAGATCGGGTTGCACCACCAGAGGGAGTGGAGTGTCCACTGCCAACTGCAGGAGGAGTGGGAACCACGGCTGCCTCGGCCATCTGGGGGCTACCGGAATCACCAAGGCCTTGTCCCGAAGAACCTTGAACAAGGTAGGGCCACGAGAGGCGTGGGAGGCAACGCATACAGTAGGCCCGTAGACCAAGAAATTAGAAACGCATCCGCTGCTATTCTCAGAGGATGTGGTTGCCTGGAACAGAACCTGGGCAGCTGCCGGTTCAGTGGACTCGCAAAGAGATCGATAGTTGGAAGACCCCATCTTAGAAAGATCAGTTGGACCACTAGTGGATTCAAGTGCCATTCGTGAGGCTGTAGAATCCTGCTTAACCTGTCTGCTAGGTAATTCTCCTGGCCAGGTAGATAAACTGCTTTGAGAAACATGCCTTCTTGGACTGCCAGGGAGCAAAGAGCTTGTGCTTCCTGACACAGAAGCCTGGATCCTGTGTCTCCCAGCTTGTTCACATAGAACATGGCCACTTGATTGTTCGTCTGAACTAAGACAGACTGGTGAGAGAGAACATGAGAGAAAGTCGGTAGAGCCAAGTGGATAGCGTGCAACTCCAACAGATTGATCTGCTGTGTTGCCTCCCAAGGAGACCAGAGGCCCCTGAGTGCATGCACCCTGGCAATGCGCCCTCCAACCCTGTAAGGAAGCATCGGTTGTCAGCACCTGTGTGTGTGGCGGCACTTGGAAAGGTACTCCCCTGACAAGGTTTGGGAGATGTAGCCACCACCGCAGGGAGTCCACTAGTAGTTTGGACACCCTTATTCTGTCTCTTAAGTCTCCTGTGGCTTGCACCCACTGAGCTCTGAGGCACCACTGAGCAGGCCGCATGTGCAGACGGGCATTCGGAGTTACATGGACCGTGGATGCCATGTGACCTAAGAGCCTCAGGAAGTGTCTGGCGGAGAACAGAGAACCGCTCTGGAACTGCTTGGCCAAGCCCATCAGCCTGTGGGCCCTGCCCTCGGGCAAATAAGCCTTTGCCTGAAGGGTATCTAGTCTTGTCCCTATGAACTCTATGTTCTGTGAGGGAAGCAAAGTGGACTTTGTGAAGTTTATGACAAAGCCAGATGCTGGAGAAGAGATACAGTGCAAAGGGTGGCTTGTCTGGTCTCCTGTGGAGACTGAACCTGGATGAGCCAGTCGTCCAGGTATGGGAAGACAGATGCCCTGGTTTCTGAGATAGGCCGCCACCACCGCCAGGCACTTGGTGAAAACCCTGGGAGCGGAGGTTATGCCAAAGGGAAGTACCCTGTACTGAAAATGATTTCCTCCCACTACAAATCTGAGATATTGTCTGTGGTCTGGATGAATGAGGATGTGAGTATAAGCATCCTTTTGGTCTAAGGAGCATAGCCAATCTCCCTGCTGGAGGTAGGGCAGCAGTATCCCAAGGGTAAGCATCATGAACTTTTCCCTCTCCAGGAACTTGTTGAGATTTCGCAAGTCTAGGATGGGCCTGAGGCCTCCTGTCCTTTTTGGTACCAGAAAGTACCTGGAATAGAAGCCTTGCCCTTTCAGGCGGTGAGGCACCGGTTCCACCGCCTGCTCCTTTAGAAGGCTTGCCAACTCCTGAAGGAGGAGGTTCCTGTGAAGAGGAAGTCTTGGAGGCTCCCCTGGAAAATAGGAGGGGAGTAACTGGTTGAAGTGGAGCAAGTAGCCTTTCTGGACTATGCTCAGTATCCAGGCATCCCCTGTTATGTGGGCGTACAGAGTCAGCTGGCCTCCTGTGCTGAGTGGAGCCAGCTGTGGAAGAGAGGCTATGCAGTGGGAGTCAAAACCCTGCTCCCTGCTGTGCAGGAGCCAGAGCTGGCAGTTTGGGGGTTTTCTGCCTATGGGGCCCATGTCCCTGACCCTTGGCCTGCTGACTCTGCTGGGGAGCTGTAGAGGCCTGGAATTGAGGGTAGGATTTGTAGGCAGTACCCTTCCTCGGGAAAAAGGGCTTCTTCCCCGAGCCCTTCTTTCTCTGAGAAGGGGCAGAAGTCTTTCTGAACAGCCTTGTCCTGGTGAGAGTCTAGGTCTCGATTTCTGCAGCCTTCTCAGCCATGGGTTTGCCAAAAAGGTTCTCACCTTGGCAAGGAACATCAATCAACTTGTCCTATACCCATGGCTCCAGATCTGATGACTGTTTCCAGGCCTGACGGCATGCACCGATGCCGGCCACAGCTACCCGGGCCGAAGCCTCGAAGCCATCATAGGCTGCTCGAGAGATAAACTTTGAGCACTCTCGAATCCCCGAGGACAAAGCTTTGAATCTCTGCAAAGGTTCCTCAGAGAGGCCAGCTGAGAACTCGGCAAGTTCCTTCGCCAAGTCTCGGAGGTACATGCCCATGTACAGCTGTTAAGTCTGGACATGGCAAGACAGCATAGAGCCCTGGAAGAACTTTCTACCGAGGGCATCCAGGTTCCGGGCCTCCCGGCCGGGGGGCACCAAGGAGTGCATCTTCTGACTCTTCAGACGATGCATGGCCAATTCCACAACCATGGAGTGGTGCGGTAGCTGTGCCTTCTGGAACCTAGGGCTCTTACGGACTCGATAGATGGAATCGACCCGTTTGCTAAGAACTGGCGCCGAGGCTGGTGCCTCCCACATGTGGAAGAGCAGCCGTTCCAGGATCACAGGAACCGGTACAGTAAAGGCCTCCTTAGGCGGAGAGTCGTACTGGAGTGCATCGAGCTCTTCGGCTTGAGGCTCCTCGGCATCCGCAGGGAAGGCCAAAGCTTTGGCCATGTCCCTCATGAAGTACGAGAACCTGGTATCCTCCGGGGGGGGGGGGGGGGGACCTTCTCCGAGGCTCGGACTCCAGTGAGTCCAAAGGGACGCACCGGGTCCGGAAGGCGTCCGGGGACTCCTCGTCCTCCGTCTCACAGTCCGACTCCTCCGAGGAATCGAGCGGCTCCAGCCGTGTGGGCTTCGATGTCACCCGCCCCGACGCCGAGGGAATCGGCATCGATGACCTCGGCCCCACACAGGAGGTCGAGGGGGACCTTGACCGAGGTTCGACTCGAGACTTCATCGACTCGAGGATCGGCTCGGTCTCCGGTGTCGACTTGGATGTCGAGGTCCAGGTGGTTGGGGCAGATGCATCGGTCAGACCGGCGATCAGCACCCATTGCTGTTCCATGAAGGCAGCCAAGCTGATCTTCAAGGCCATCAACCTGAGCCCAAGCTCAGGAGACCTAGCAGCCCCCGACTTGGGCCCCGATGGCATCGGGCCCGGGGGAGAGTCCACAAGGACAACTGCACTCACGTGACTCGGGGACTCCGGCTCGAGGAGCCAGGAGTGTCCACTGACGTCGCCCTCGCAAGCTTTTTCTTCCTTCTGTGTTCCCGAGAAGGAGACCCCTGCTCAGAGGAGCCTCGATGGTGCTCGGGGTGGGACTCCCGAGATGTCAAGGCCTCTGACAAAGTCCGGGCCTGGCCGGACACGGAGTCAGAAAAGATTCTGTCACGCTGATGTTGACGGCTCCTCAGCGCCTTCGACGACATCTTGCCGCATGGACCACAGGCCAGCAGGTCATGGTTGGGCCCGAGGCATCTGAGGCAGCAGTCATGTGTGTCAGTGAGAGACAAGTTTCTTGCACCTATCACACTTTTTGAACCCACTGGCAGTCATCGGGTGAAAAAGGGCCCCTGCGAGGTCAAAAGACCGGGCTGCTAGTGAAACACACAAAAAAAAGCGCGAATGCTAGTCTCGAAGGACAAAAACCGAAAAACTAACTCCGGGCTCGATACCGGTGTACCTGGCCCAGGCAGGAAGGGAAACCGGCATCGAACCGGGTAAAACCACAAAAAAAACGTAGAAAATCACTTTTTTACTGGGTGACACAAACTCACGTCCGTTGGGCTCCGCGGAAAAAAGAAGACTGAGCAAGATGGCAACTTTGGGCGGGAAGGGACGCGCATGCGTGCTGCATTCCCAAAGGCTTTCCTTGAAAACTGGGGAAATGCTCTGCACGGGGGTCCGTCAGCGCTGATGTCACCCATATGTGAGGACTGACTTCCTGCTTGGTCCTGGAGAATAAAGCAGACCCCAACCCCAGTGTAGGTGGAAGGCATCCACTAGTTGGTTGATAGATGTCCGAGTTCTTGTGTAGAAACGAGGAAGTTTGGCATTTTGGGGAGTCACGAACAGATCTATGTCTGGGGTTCCCCAGGTCTGGAAGATGTAGGATATTGTGTCTGGATGCACAGACCATTCGAGGATGCGACTTAGTCGGTCTGCCAAGCCACTGGACTCCCCCAGGAGGTACACTACTTGGAGGTGTATTTGATGAGCAATGGCAAAGGATCAGAGGTGTAGCGTCTCCTCTCAGAGGGCCCAGGAGCCTGTTCCTCCCTGCTTGTTCACACAGAACATGGCAACCTGATTGTCCATCTTGACTTCGACCTGTTGTGCCCTGAGGACATTTGAGATAGCTCAAAGTTCCAGGAGATTGATTTGGAGTTGCAACTCTTGCATTGTCCAGAGCCCTCAACCCAGTTTGGAGGCATTTGTTGTCAGAATGCACTGAAGTGGAGGCATCTGAAAAGGTGACCCTATGAGCAGGTTTTCTGAAGGCCACCACTGAAGGGATGCGATTAGACTGCCAGTGGCCTGGATCCTGTCCCGGAGACGGCCCAAGGCTGCTTCCACTGGAAGGCCAGAGTCCACTGGGCTATCCGCATATGTAGTCGGGCATATGGAACGACATGTACTGTAGAGGCCATGTGCCAAAGGAGTTGCAGCATCTCTCGGGCTGTCAGATGGTCTCTTAGGAGTGTCTGGGACACTAATTTGACTAGACAGGCACAATGGAGCAGGGGTAGGAATGCCCTGGACTGCTGGCTATCTAGTAGGGCTCCGATAAACTCTAGTTTTTGAGTTGGAGCAAGGTGAGACACTGGGAAGTTTATCACAAAGCCCAAGTGTTGTAGCACTGAGATGGTACGATGCAAAGATTGCAGTACCTCTTGGGAGGTGTCTGCTTTTATTAGCCAGTCATCTAAGTAAGGGAAGACAAATATCACCATAGTTCTTAGATATGCAGCTATAACCGCCATGCACTTTGTGAAGACTCTTGGGGCAGAGGTGAGTCCAAAGGGGAGGACTCTGTATTGGTAATGTTTTCCTTGAAAAGTGAAGCGTAGAATAAGGATATGTGTGTATGCTTCTTTTAGATCTAGAGAACAGAGCCAGTCCTGACTCCAGAGGTAGGGAAGAAGAGTCACGAGGGAAATCATCTTGAACTTTTCGTAGACTAGAAACGTTTGTGGTTTATGAAGTCTAGAATGGGCCTGTACACTCCCCGTTTTATTTGGGATGAGAAAGTCCCCACATTCCTGTTGGGATGTGGGGACTTCTATAGCGCCCTAAGACAGAAGAGAGGACACCTCGTCCTGTAGAAGAGCAGCGAGTTGAGTTGCATTTGATATTCCCCCGTGAAAGTGGAAGGGGGCAGAGTCTGTAGATGTAGTCTGTACCCTTCTTTGACTATGGTTGGTGTCCACTGCTCTGAGATGATGAGGTGTCATCTGTGAGTAAAGTGACATAATCTGCCTGCTATGTGGAGGGGGTGGGGTTCCTCCAGATGCAGAATGGAAATGTTCTCTAGGAAAAAGCCAAAAAACAGACGCAGATTGGGGCTGCAGAGCTGATTGAGATTTAGCTACCTGTGGCATCTTCTGTTGCTTAGGAGGCTGCTGCCTCTTTTGTACGGCCTGACCCTGGTACTGAAAAGTAGGTGGATAAGAAGAGAAGAACTACTACTACCTATTATTGTAGAAAGACTTCTTTGCAGATGTCTTCTTCCTATCAGTGTAATGTTTTCTGACTCTAATTGAGAGACTTTATCTTGCCAGTCTTTGCTAAAGAGGTTCTCAACTGTGTAGAGTATGTTGCCTAGCTTATCTTGAACCCACTGTTCAAGGTCTGAGGCCTGAAGCCATGCAAGTCTATGGGTCCCGATGCATATAGCGGTGGACCTGCTTGTACATTCAAAGGCATCGAAGGTGGTCCTATTGACAAATTTGGATATGCTTGACTAGGGCAAGATTGCCCTCTTGTCATCTGGGAGTAAAACAGACTAAGGCCTCAAGTTCCCTGGATACCTCCTTGAGGAACATTCCCATTAGAGAATATAGGAGTTAATCCTGGCCGAGAGCATGGATGCCTGGAAGCATCACCGCCCAAAGGCCTCAAGAGTCCTCAATTCCCTACCTGGAGAATTTAAGGAGTGAGTCTTCAAGTTTCTGATTCGGTGAATCGCCGATTTGACCACCATGGAGTGGTGTGAAAGCTGTGGCTTTTGGAGGCAGGGACACTCCAGTACCCGATACATGGTATCAAGTCAATGACTGTAAGGTGAGACTGCAAGAGGAGTCTCCGACATACGGAGCATAAGATCATGCAGGATGCTGTGCACTGGCAGAGTGGCTGCCTCCTTGGATGCTGTTGGGTATTGAAGGATCTCCAATTCTTCCACCCTTGGCTCCTTTTCAGATGTTATGGTGATGGAGAGACCCTTAGCTAGGTCTCTAATGAATTCCTGGAAGGACATGTCTTCCAGATGCAACATGCATCGCTGTTGCAACAGGGGAGGCTCCGAGGAAAGGTCCCGGGGCCCCCAGGAATCTAATGACTCTGCATTTGAAACACTGGAATCGGATGACTCAAACGTATCGATGGGTACAGCACTAGGCTGAAGCTCGATGCTGTTACCGATGCTCCGAGGCATCAGCCTTGATAAGCCACCTGGGCTGGGTACCGGTATCAGTGATAGACTCGAGAGGGCATGGGTGGCAGTGATGTTGGTGTCATCTGCATGGACGTACCCACCATCGGTGTCGATGTTGGTACCGACGGGGTGGTGCCTGGTGCCAACGGTTTTATAGGTACCGACCACTGCCAGGAGAGGAGCCAAGCTCCGCTCAATGGCCAGTAGGCGCTTGTCCATCAATGTTGCTGATGCTTGGAAATCTGTGGTGGGTACTTGCGCATGGCCCCAGTAGCTCTCTGTAGGTCAAAGCCTCGGGAACATCCTGGGATCCCTCAAAGGCTCTGGAGGACAGAGCCTCCGCCGGGGCTGTTTGGCAGGCCGATCCTCTTCCAGAACAATGCCTGAGGGATCTCAATGCTTGGAAGGAGATCTACCTCTGGAGGGTTTCTCCTTCTTCGATGAAGACTTGTGCTTGGACTTTGCTGAAACCTGTGATCCATGAGAGGAGGAGGAGGAGGCCATCGATGATGTGAAAGCCAAGGATGCCGCGTCCAAGGGGAAGAGTTTCCCAAGTTTAGAGGCCCAGTTCTGTAGGCCTCTCTGTGTCATCTTTTGATAAAGGGGATAATCTTTTGGCTGGTGGTCAGGGCCGAGGCAATTTAAGCACCAGTCATGGGCGTCAGTCGCTGAAATAGTGCTGGCACATTTAGCACATTTTTTGAAGACACTAGTTGGTTTCTCCACGCCGTCGATAGAGGGTATGGGTAGGCTTAAGGCCTAAGATGGGTCGAGGCGCCTGGAAATTTTTTTTTGGAAATTAAGTAAAAAGAAAGAAAGAAAAGGGGAACCAGAAATGTCTTCAATGGTGCCGGTGCCGGTGGGAAGGCAGATGCTATCCACAAAAAAGACAGTTTTTCTACAGTAACAGGATTTGCTTCCTGCTGGCTCTGCAGAAAATGAAGAACTGAGGAGAGGAAGTTAGGAAGGCAGATGCACAGGTGCAGTGTTCTCCCGAAAGCTTTCCAGTTAGATGCTGGAGAACATTCCTGTGTGGGTTCCGTCGGTATCAACATCATGCCTGCTTGGTCCAGGAGATTATCATCTCTCTCCTCTCCCATCTTTCTTCCAAAGTATACATATTTCTGTCCCTATATGTCTTATAACGAAACCCACTGATCATTTTGGTAGCCACCCTCTTCAAAGATTCCCATTCTGTTTGATGTTCTCAATAAAATAGTTTAACCCAAAAGACAAAAAGCATTAAGGGTAGAGGAACAATCAACGAGCAGTGTAGCCAAAAGCAAGTTACACTTCCGTACTCCATACAGCAAAAGAAAACAAAAGGAAAGTCACAAAGAACAATAAAACCCCCGCTACAACAATTCAGCTCCCATCCCGTTTACATCCTTTTGAAGATGTGGTCTACAAAATTTCACACAAAGCTCTCAATTAGGTTTCACCAAACACTTATGCAGAGACACTATCACGTCCTTCTTCCTGTTAGCCATACCTCTCCCTATCCACCAAGCATCCTTCTGGCTTTTACAGTCGCCTTTTCTACCTATTTAGCCACCTTAAGATCATCAGAAACAATCACCCTTAGATCCTGCTCTTCTTTCATGGAAAGACATTAATGGCTATGTGCCTTGAATAGATAAGGGACAGTTCATTGGGATTTTTTTGAGATGAACTATTGAGTTTTGATCATCTATTAATTTGGATGAGGACTGATGATGAAATTTAAGTGTGTTATCCAATAAAGAAGATATATGGTGTTCTCTACTGATTTTGAGGATCCTTTAGTTTACCTTTATAAAATAGGCATGTTTTTGGATATTTATATAGGCACACTCTTAAAATATTTCTTCCAAGGGAATTAAATATCACTTCTCCCTCCGATATACCATCTGAATTTGGTCAAGTCACTTTATCTTCCATTGGAGTGGAGATTCTAAGTATAAGGACTTGCCCAAAGTCACAGACTGTCGGTGGGAGAAAGTGACATTTTACTTACTAGTAATGTCCTCTCCTTGAGTCCTGACAAGTGAGTTGTGTTCCCCTACCAGCAGTTTGGCGGAGACAAAGAACCAATGAAAAGCCCAGATTTCAATGACATCACTCCCATGCCTCTATTCGCCTCAGCCACCAGAGGTTCACTTCAGTATTTGTCCCAAAGCATATGGAAGAAACATGATAACCCTCACACAACTTCAACCATGGGCAACAATGAGTGATCAACAGTAGAGAAACATGGAAAGCATAAATATAAGGCTGTCGGACAATGAACCTGTATAAAAATCAGAGCAGACCCAAGGGTACCACAGCAGACGAACAGAGCAATACAGTTCCCAGGAGCAGGCCCTGGACCTGTCTAGCAGGACTCAAGGAAAGGACAATAACTGGTAAGCAAAACGTCACCTTCCATAACATCCTGCTAGACCAACCCAGACAAGTGGGATGTAAAAGCTACAACTCCACTGGGACAGAAGACGACACAGCAGCTTGCTAAACCCTTGAGCCAAGGCCGTGTCTGCCCTCATGTGGACATCCAAGCGGTAATGCTTAACAAAGTGGAAAATGATGCCCATGTTGCTGCCCAACAAATGTCTGCAGGGGCTAATGAGCTCCGCTTTGCGCAAGAGGATTCCTGTGCTCAAGTAGAATGGGTGGCTAGCTCCGTAACAGATACACCGAGGCAAAGGCCTCCTTAATCCAGTGCCCCAGAGTCAACAGCTGCCGCGTCACCCTTGCATGGGCCTGCAAACAGCACAAAAAGATGGTCGAACTTACGAAAGGAATTCATAACCTCCAAGTACCAGAGAAGCACCTTCTGCACAACCACAAGGCTTCCCCCGACAATACTCCTTAGAGGGGGGCAGGCAAACCAACTGGATCACATGAAAGGGAGAAAGCACCTTAGGCAAGAAGGAAAGCACATACCTAATGGAAACAGCTTCCTTTGAAAAAGAAAGATAACGATCTCAGCAAGATAGAGCCTGCGGCTCGGAAATCTGCCTTGCAAAAACAAATCACGGACAAAATCAGTGGCTCAAAGGGCATCGCCATCAGGGCCCTAAGCACAAGACACAGATCCCAGGAAGGGATCACAGAGCGCAGGAGAGGAAGCAGATGCCGAACCCTTTAGAGAAAGTGCAAGATGTTCGGGTGCAAGGCTAGAGACTTACCAACCACTGGCTCTCGAAAACAGGTTAAAGCTGCTACCTGAACTTTCAGGGAGTTAAGGGAAAAGCCCTTCACCAGGCCATCAAGTAGAAAGGCCAACAGAGAAAGCAGCTTGGCTGCTTCAGGAGCCAACTGCTGAGTACCGCACAATCACTCGAAGAGGCACCAGATCCGCACATATGATAGCATGGTAGACCTCCTCCGGGCTTCAAGAAGAGTGGAGACCATCACTGGAGAATAAGCCTTACATGCTAGCCATCTCTTTTCAAGACTAACGTGCAGGTCAGTTTTTAGAGGGTAGCTACTGCCATGAAAATCAATAAATGCCCTCAATTGTTACATAGGATATTACAGACGTATATAGCTCAGTGAATACAGGTCTCAGACTTACAGCGGCCACGCTGGGGGATTTTTACCCAAGCTGTGCGCCTAATCGCATCAATGACCTTAGAGTATTCACTGTATTTTATATTAGTTTCGCTTAATCTATACATCTGACTCTTCCATAGTATTCTGCGCGGCGTTCTGAGCACTTAGAAGAAGTTTGTATTACAAAACGATCAAGCAACAAGTGAGTTTACTCTGGCCGCAAATCGGGAGAGTGCTGTTTTATGTGAATTCCCCCTGAAGAAATAACAGAAACGCAAAGAGGTGCCTATCAGGTGGCATCGGGGATTTATTATCAGTGAAAACACAGCTAAGTTAAGCACAATTTCTCCTCTATAAAACATGAAATTTCACAATGAATACTATGGAAGAGTCAGATGTATAGATTAAGCGAAACTAATATAAAATACAGTGAATACTCTAAGGTCATTGATGCGATTAGGCGCACAGCTTGGGTAAAAATCCCCCAGCGTGGCCGCTGTAAGTCTGAGACCTGTATTCACTGAGCTATATACGTCTGTAATATCCTATGTAACAATTGAGGGCATTTATTGATTTTCATCTCTTTTCAAGAGCCAAGCCGTAAGTGTGAAGGGAACCATGTCCTCCAGAACTATCAGTCCCTGTCGCAATAGACCCCGAGATGGAGGCAACTGAAAAGGACGCCTGCAGGAACCACATCAGGTCTCCAAACCATGCTCTCCTCCGACAATCCAGCACAACTAGAACAATCCTGTCTGGGTGGCATTCTATACACCAAATCACATTCCCACCAGGAGTCATGGAGGAAATACGTATAGCAGATGCTGACTTGGTCAAAGCTAGGTCAGAGCATCAACCCATCTCCATGTGATGACTGAAGAAGTGGCACACTTTGGCATAGGAGCGGGTTGCCAAAAGATCCATTTTGGGGTGACCCCAGCGGTGCAGAATCAATTGAAACGCTTCCTGACTCAACTGTCATTTTCCAGTACAGAGAGTGATGGCTGAGGAAATCTGCTTGCACACTGTCTGCCCCACTTTGTGCTGAGCCAACAAGGCTAGGAGGTTCTTCTCTACCCAAGCAAACAGGAGAGCTAGCTCCAGAGCTACCCTGGCATGCCTTGTGCTGCCTTGCCAATTGACATAAGCCACCACCATGGTGTTGTCTGAAAACACTTGAACCGCATGGCCCTTGACCAGGGGCTGGAAACGCATTACAGCCAATCTGATGGCCCTCACCTCAAGGCGGTTGATGGACCACACTGTTTCCCTGTGGCTCCAATGGCCCTGGGTTGTTCGGTCCTGCCAAGGGGCTCCCCAGCCAAAGAGACTGGCCTCCGCTGTCAGGAGGACCAAGGAGAAATCATCCAGTGGCATGCCCTTCCTTAGATGATAGGGCTGCTGCAACTATCTCAAGTTGGACCTCACCATCAATGGGAGCAGGACCCTGTGCTTGGACTCCTGAAAACTCAGGGACCACCGAGCCAGCAAGAAACTGGAGTGGTCGCGTATGAGCATGCACCCATGGCACCATCTCTATGGTCACTGCCATCAACCAAAGCAGCTGAAGATAACCCCAGACTCTGGGGGCCTGCTGCACACAGAACAGCACCAGGCAATCCAACATTCTTTTGACTTTGCCTTTTTGCAGGAAACTCAGTCCACTTGAGTGTTGAAACATGCTCACAGAATCTCCAGGGACTAGGAAAGCTACAGCTGGCTCTTTTCCCGACTGATCACCCAGCCGAGGCTTTCCAAAAAGGACATCACTCTGGACACCACCTGAGATGCCTCAGAAAGGGAACAGGCTCGGATGAGCCAGTAGTCCAGATACGGATGGACACAGATCCCTTGACACCACAGCCACCACCACCATGACCTTGGAGAACATCCTCGGGGTGGTGGATAGCCCAAAGGGGAGGGGAGCAAATTGATAGTCAGAGCCAAGCATGGCAAAATGCAGATACGTTTGCTGATCCGCCTGGATCAGGATATGAAAGTACGCCTCGGCCAGATCCAGAGACGCCAAGAACTCTCCTCAGCTCATCACCTGAATTATGGAGAGCCAGGTTTTCATCTGGAAGCGCAGGATGCGCAAGTACTCATTGATCCCCTTGCAGTCCAGAATGGGCAGGGAAGAACAGTCTTTATTTGGCACCACAAAATAGAGTATCTGCCCTTGCCCTGCTCATCCTGGGAAATGGACATTACGGCCCTTAGGAGCAGCTATTTGTGCAAGGTGGACTGCACCGTGGTACTTTTGATTGCAGACCCACAAGGGGAAATGATTAAGGTGTTCCTTGCATTCCAGGACATAGTTGAACTGTATGGTGTCTAGCACCCAGCGATCCTTTGTGACCCGGGCACATTGCTGAAAGAAAAGGTGAAGCCTGCCTCCAACCAGAGGAACTGGAGAATGGGCCCCCAATCTTCATTGCGCAGTCCGGGAGGATCCTCCTCTGGAGGGGACAGCGTCCCTGGGCCCAAAGGCCTCATAAAAGGACTGAGAGCAAGCTTGAAGTCCAGAAGCAGAGGAGAAAAAAGGCTTTCCAGGTTGATAACGATGAAAGTCCTGAGATCCCCGGGAGTCCTGCCAACATGCCTGTGGTGGATGACTGAAGGCAGTTGAGAACGAGGCTCCTGCCCACTTCACAGGCCCCTGGACCTTTCTTCCAGAAGGCAGTAAGATTTTGTCTCACCCAGGTCCTTCACCAACTTCTCCAAGTCTGCTCCAAAAGAAGCTTCCTCTTAAAAGCAAGGTGGGCCAACTGGGCTTTGGAAGATGTAACTGCTACCAGTGCCGGAGCCAAATCCAATGTCATGACACTGTCATTTGGGCATCATCCCTGGCCGCCAAAGGTACCAGGTCATACTTGGCATCAGAAAGGAAGGCTGCAGTGCAAACATTCAGCGGATATATCCACTGGAGCAGGGATCAAGACATCAGGCCTGCACATACCACAATTGAATAGCAGCCGCTGCAGCAAACTGGTTCTTCAACACAAAACCACCTTTTGGTCCACAGTATCCTTTAAGGCCAATCAATCTTCCACAGGATGGTGGCCTGTCTGGTAACCGCCGTGACCTGCGTATCTACCTTGGAAATATCAACCACACAATGCACTCCCCCTCTCCAGGAGAGCCTGCATTTCCTTATACACCCTTAGCCCCTTGAGGGGGGGGGGGGAGTTGGGGTAATCCTACTCCGGCTGGAAAGGCCCTTGAGCACCTATGAGAAGACAGTAGTGGATTTCCAAACCCCTTGCAGGAGCAGATGCCTCTTTGGTTCCTGCTCAGTGACTGGGAGCATCCGCCAAGCTCAAAGTGGATAAGACCCTGGGATCAAAACTTCCAGTTCCTACACTTGGAAGAGGCAACTAGCCTCAGCCTCCTCAGAACCCTTTGAAGGCGAGAGTACTACTTCATCCACCTCAGACATTTCAAACCAAGCCACAGTTGACCTCATCCCGGGAGGGGAGGGAGGGAGCCCCTGCCGGGGATGCTTTGCCATCAAAGTCAGTTTCCAACATCAGCCTGCCCCCACGAGACTGCACACAGGGGAAACAGAAGGCTGAAGGGTCTGCATGCCCACGCCAAAATGACAAGGCCTGCTGCAAAGGGAAAGAATTCCAGGCAGGACAATCCAAAGTCTGGAAGCTCTCTTCATAGAAATGACCCCCTTACCCTCGGGGGCACAGTCGCCATCGATCCCCTAGAAGACAGGGAGAGGCCCACAGCAAGATACCGGATGCTCCGATCAGCTGAATATCCTTACCTGCAGTACCACCTCCTGCCCTGAGGTAGGCAAGATTGGGCTATCAGCATCCCTCGGCTGAGAAAGGGGGAGTAGGACCTCCAGGGACAAATCAGATGCCGGAATCCAGAAGTCAGAGATGAGGCACCACGCTTGCCACAGGCCAAACAACATCATCTAAAAGAAGACATGAGTTAAGGCAAGTGTCACAATAGCGTGTGCCTAGGCCGTGGCAGCCCGAAGGGCGCACATTAACTGCACTTTTACTACAGTGAGCGTTACAGGTGCTAGGGTAGAAGCATGTATTGGAGCCGCTTGGGTAGAATGCGCACAAGGACCATGTGACCACAAGGCGTACAATAGAGAAAACACTATTAATGCATGCAGAAAACTGTGGGAAACCCCCACCCAGCACCAACAGTCACCAGCGGTCTACGCCAAATTGCGTCCCCCATAGACGGAATCGGTAGTCACCAACAAGGAGAATGACGAGATCAAGCCTTGGCATTCACCCCCCCCTGAGCACCCCAGGCAAAGAATCCTTGCGGGGCTCAGTTCTACTCCCCTAGACCTGTTTGGCTGGCTTTGCAGCACTGCGTGTAAGGTGGCTGACTGGCAGATCCATCTGAGAACCTTCTGCAGGAGACAGAGGAGGGAAGGGATATTGAGATTGTGTGAGTCAGTTGTACTCTTCCAGATCCTTCCAATTCCTGGCTGCTCAACAGGGTAAGAGCATGGAGCTGAACCAATTTTCCCTCCTCCTATGTCTACTGAAAAGACCACAGTGTGGTGGAGCCTCCCATGTTGCACTCTAGCGAGAGATCAACCCACAGGCTGTCATTCACAACCATTTTAAATCAATCTTTTCTTCTCACATCCTCAGAATTTTCTTCAGAGAAGAAAAAATCCAGCCACCATCTACTGGAGACAAAGAAATACTGAAGGGACCTCTGGTGGCTGAGGCGAATAGAGGCAAAGGAGTGATGTCATTGAAGCATGGGCTTTTCATTGGTTCTTTGTCACCAATCTGCTGTCATCACTTGTCTGGACTGGTCTAGTAGAACGATATAGGAGTGTGATTTGAACCCTGGTTGTCAAGTGCCTCGATTTAGAGTAGTACATAAATACTAAAACAAATGAGCATCTCTTGTGGTGCCTAGTAACATATGAAAGAGCTGGCACCTCAGAGCTATCCTTACCTGACTTGGGGACAGCAAGGTACTGGGTGGCTGTTCATTGACTTTAAGCCCCAGAGGGGAAGAGACAGAGACCTGGGAGTCCTGACTTGCCGGTTGCTCTGGAGACAGGGCGTCACTACTGTCCTCATCAAAAGAGGAACTGTCAGCCACAGTTCCATAATTCATCTGCCCCTCTGTAACAGAAAGTAGCCAAATAAGTGGTAGGATTGCAAGTCATGAATTGCACAAATGCATAAGCATACAGTCCCATGTGATCTCTCTACAGTGGTCCAAGTCCCTGCACAAACTGGCATAAGGTATGGCTGCATATGATTACAGAAGCGTATCATTGCCTATAAATAGGTAAAAGAAATTCTCGTCTTTTAGCAACTTACATAAAATCAGTAGGAAAGTGCAGGTTGTGATTGAATGGGCTCTTGTGTCCATTCTGCCAAGTAGGATCAACTAGCTTAGAAAACAGGTGCCAGAAGGGAGCCCCATCTGTGACACACTCTGCCTCTCCCCACAAAGAACAAATGAATGTTTAATGAAGTATACAAACCCCCCTGAAAAGGAGATGAGAAAAAATTAATTTTGAGTAGCTCTTACAAAAGAGAAAGTGTAGTTACTCACCTGTAGATGTTCTCTGGGATCAGCAGGAATCAGTCCTCACGTATGGGTGACGTCACCAATGAAGTCTGTGCAGGAGCGCTTCCCAGCTTCCATTGGAAGCTTTTGGAAGGTGTTCCACGCATTTGTGCCGATCTTCTCGCCTGAAGGAGCCATTTTTACCTCAGTATGATGACATAGCTTAAATAAGCAAAAAAAAAACCCAAAAAAAACAGGGAGGAGGGAGGGTAGTGAGGACTGATTCCTGCTGATCCCAGAGAACACCTGCTACAGGTGAGTAACTATGTTTTCTGTGGGACCAAGCAGGAAGTCAGTCCTCACATATGGGACTCCCTAGCTATAGCCTAACGAAAAAAAACTGTAAAACGTCCAGCAGGGCAACCAGAAAAAAACGAATTGAGAACAAACAGCATGAGCAATCGCTGAGAGGTTACAAGAGTCAGCATCCGGCAGGGACATCAACATCATATCAACTCTATGGTAACCTGGACGGACAGAAAGGCTGGTGGGAAGGAGTTGCTTCAATTCCCAAAGAGATGCCGGAGTATGGCTTGGCCAAAGTTGCTGTCATGCCAGGAATCTCCACCCAGACAGCAATGGGCTGTGAAAGTATGGACGGAAGACCATGTAGCAGCCCTATAGATCTCCGCTGTAGAGACTGAACGCAAGTTGGCCACCGAAGGGCCATAGCTTGGACACTGTGAGCTGTGACATGATGTTTCAAGGTCAGTCCAGCCTGAGTGTGAGCAAAGGCGATGCAGTCCGCTACCTAAATGGATAGGGTATGTTTCGACAATGCCATCCCAAGTCTATTGGAGTCAAAGGATACAAAGAGCCGGAAGGAATGGTGATGGGCTTTCATCCTCTTCAGGCAGAAAGCCAGTGCTCTCTTACAGTCCAAAGTGTGCAGCGAGGCCTCAGCTCTGCTGGCATGAGGTGGTGGGAAGAAGGTGGGTAGCACCACCGACTGAGATGAAAAGCAGAAACTACCTTAGGTAGGTATTTTGAGGGAGTTCGGAGAACTACTCTGTTCTTATGAAATCTGGTGTATAGCGGGTGCACCACTAGCACTTGCAATTCGCTGACTCTGCATGCAGAAGTACCACTAGAAAAATGACTTACCAGGTAAGGAATTTGAGCGGGCAGGAGCTAAGTGGCTGAAAATGGGGTGTGAGGAGCTGCCCGAGCATCACAATGAGGTCCCACGGCACTGAGAGTGGTTTAATTGGGGGGGGGGGGGGGTGAGATAATAGGAGGTCCCACATACAGCAACCCACTAAGGGGTGAGCGGAGATTGGCCTATCAGCTATGGGCCGATATTAAGCAGCTACAACACTGACGTGCACTTTGACAGATTTGGACAGATGCAGAAGATAAGACAAAACAGACTCTACAGAGCAGGAGAAGAGGTCCAGAGACTTGTTCTCACACCAGATAGAGAATCTGGTCACTTGAAGGCATAGGTGTGCCATCTTGAGTCCTTACGTGAGGCTAGGATGATGTTCTCCACATCCTAAAGTAAGCAGAGCTCTGTGAGTACTATCCGCTTAGCATCCAAGCCGTTAGTGCTACGGATAACAGATTGAGATGGAAGAGAGTCCTGTTGTCCTGCGAGATCAGGTCCAGTGCACAGCCCAGTCTGAGGGGTTGCTGTTGGGACAATCGGAGAAGTGGAAACCAGGGTTGCCTGGGCCAATGTGGCACAATGAAGATCATGGTAGCGCCGTCCGTCTGCAACTTGAAGAGCGTCTTGGCCACCAGAGGGTGGGTAGGAATAGAGAAGATCTTTGCTCTAAGTCCAGGAGAAAAGCTTTGGGAGCTAAGCAATTCTTGCATGGCATTCTGGAGCAAAACAGCGGGAGCTGGGTGCTGTAGGGAGTGGCAAAGAGGTCTATGGACGGCGTGCCCCACATATTGAAGATGCAATTAACAACCTGCGTGTTCAGAGTCCAATCGTGTGGCTGAAGGACCCTGCTGAGGAGATACGCCAGGACGTTGAGCTCCCCTGGCTGGTATACCGTTCTGAGGAGCATACCATGTGAGATTGCAAACTTCCAGAGGCAGACTGCCTCCCAGCAGAGGAGTTATGAACCCGTGCCTCCCTGTTTGTTGAGGAAGAACATGGTCACCTGGTTGCCCATCTGTATGAGGACGACCTGGTTGGAGAGCTGTTGCTGAAACACACTGAGGGCACTGGCAATGACCCGAAGTTCCAGGAAGTTGATCTGATGGTGGCTTTTCCCCACAGTTCAGAGACCCTGTGTGGACAGGACATTCAGATGTGCCTCCAGCTGAGTTAGGATTTGCTGGTACGGCAGGGCCTGAAAGGGAAGCCCTGGAAGATGGTGAACAGGGTGATGCCACCAGGAAAGGGACACTTGGAGGGGCAGAGTCACTCTGACCCTTTCTGAAAGACATTCCATCATTTGACGCCATTGTCTGCAGAGAGTCCACTGCGTCTGATGAATCTGAAGTCGGGCTGAGGGGGTAACAGACTGTAGAGGCCATATGGCACAGGAGGCACAGCATCTGCTACGCTGTGATAACTGGACAATGTTGGATGTCTCTTGCCAAGGTGGCTAAGCGTTGGGCCCTGTCCACCGGAAGGAAAGCTCGAGCCAGTGTGGTGTTGAGGAGAGCCCCAATGAACTCGAGGCATTGAGAGGGTTGCAGGTGGGACTTGAGTAGTTGATAACATTTGGTGAAGACCCTTTGGGCAGAGGCAAGGCTGAACGTCAGAACCCTATACTGACAGTAGAAAGCGGAGGTACTGGTGGTACAGGGGGTGGATGAGGATGTGCGCGTAGGCGTCTGAGATCCATGGAGCACAGCCAATCTTCCCTTTGAAGGTAGGGTAGCAACATTCCAAGGGAAACCATTTTGAACTTTTTCTTTATTAGAGATTGCAGAGATCCAGGATGGGTCCCCCTCCCCCACCTGTGACAGAACAGAGACTGAGAGGGGAAGATGGCCCATGGTCCAAAGCCAGGAGTCAAAACCCCCCACCTGCCTGGAACTGAAACGCTAGTTGAGGCTTTGGGGCTTTCGGCTTGCACTGCCGCCTCTTTTGACTCTTAGCCTGTTGCCCATGTTGGGGAGGGCTGGTACGAATAATACGGGGTGTAAGTACCATAAGACCTTTTCTTTGTAGGGTAAAAGGACTACTTCCCTGAAGCCTTTCTTCTGGGTCAGCAGTCTTTCTCGAGAGTCTGTTCATGATGAGGTACTCCGTTTCCAACTCTGCAGCCTTCAAGAGGTTCTCTCCCTGGTATGGGATATCGGCCAACTTGTCCTGAACCCATTGTTCTAAGTCCAAGGACTGTAACTGTGCCAGACGGCAGGCACCAATGCCCATCGCAGCTATCCTAGAGGTGGACTCTAACAAGTCACTGGCCAGCCAAGTGATGTACTTGGAGCACTCCTTCGTTTTGTCCAACAGGCTCCAGAAGCGCTCTAGGTGCTCTCCTGAGAGACCAGCTGAGAACTCAGCAAGATCCCCCAATAGGTCATGCTGGTGCATGCCCATGTATAATTGGTGTGCTTGGAAACGAGCCACCAGCATCAAGCCCTGGTGACACTTCCTACCAAAGCCGTCCATGGTGCATGCCTCCCTACCCGGGGGCACAGAGGCATGCGTCTTGGAACTTTTAATCCAGCGCATGGCCGATTCCACCAGCATGGAATAGTGAGAGAGTTGTGTTTTTTTCAAACCCAGGGCTCTTACGCACTTGATACATAGAATCGAAGCGTCGGCTGACTGCTGACACCATGAGCATGTTCCCCACACCCTAAAAAGAAGCCGTTCCAGTATAGGGTGGATCGGAACTATAATGGCCTCTTTAGGGGGAATCAGGTACTGGAGGACTTCCAACGCCTCCACCTGAGGCTCTTCCTCCACTTCAATAGTGAAGGGCGAAGCCTTCCCCATGTCCCGCATGAACTCGAGGAAGGAGAGGTCCTCGGGGGGGGGGGGGGACCTGCCTCTCCTCATATGGGGGCGAGGGATCCGATAGGACATCATGGTGATGGGTGGTCTTTGGAGATTTCTCTTTAGTCCCCCAATCAGAGTCTGAGTCCAAGAGGAACTCGAAGTACTGCCGCAAATGCTGACCACACCAGTGGTGCTCAGGCCGAGTCAAAGAGGAGTTCTTGGCTTGTCTGTCTGTCTGAAAGCGATACACTCAGAGGGGGCACCCAGTGCGCCAAGAGGGACCTTGAGCACTCATGGGAACCACCCAAGAGAGCAAAGACCTCTAGAGACCTCTAGGATGGACTGCACCTCTCAGGTGAGGCATCCGCCAAGGATGGGGCTGACCAGTGCCGAGGAACCAGAGGTCACCGTGTCCCTGGCAGCTTGTTGGGCCATGAACGCAGCGAGGCTACACTCGAGGGTCTGCATCCTCTCTGCAAGAGTAGAGATCTCCGCTGCCACCACAGCGTTTGGTGCTGAAGGCGGCTCCCTTGGTGGAGACTTCTCAATGGTCATGGCCTCGGGAGTCCCACGCCAGCCTTCCGGGGCCTCAGGAGGCAAATCCTCCCACTGGGGCAAGCTTGGCGGGCCACTCCCAGCTCTTGCCTTCTGAGTTGTGTTGACGGCTTGGATGCCGATGCCCATGGGCCTTCATCCTGGACTCGACATTGCCCTTGACACCAATGAGGTTGAAGTTCGGTCCTTCTGGGGGCCCTCCTTACCAAAGGAGAGCCACTGTTCTAGTGCCCTTTGACCCCTTGGCTCCGAATGAGCCCAGCCTCTGAGCAAAGCCAAAACCTCAGCAGGGACCTTCGAGGACATCAATACCAAGGTTGATGTCAGGGCCGATGTTGACGCCTGGGAAACGAATCATAATTCCCACTGCTGTTTTCGATTTTTAAGCCCCTTGCACGTCATCTACAAGCAGAGAGCACAGTCTGAGGGCTCGTGGTCGGGCCCGAGACATTGAAGGCACCAGCTGTGACTGTTGTCAGACGGGTGCCTGGGTGAGAATGTTCACAGTCTTGGCAAAGGCATATATCAATATGATTTGCAAGGGATTGTGGGAAATGCAGTCCATTCACACCAGACACAGCCGCTCACAATAATTAGTTGTGCTTGAGTGTAAAGCCAATAAGATATTTATTTATGGGGTTATTTCTCCCAACACAGATATGCTTGGTAGCACATAAAACAGGATACTTGCTTTCAGTGTTAAACTTAGAAAAACAAAATCAGGAAAACAACAGCTGAACTTGTCAGGCAATCAAAGCAAAAGAATAAAGACCTGGTTGGTAACAAACTGGTCTTTTCTGTAGGCTTTAGCTAATATTTTCTTAGCAGTGCCTCAATCAACAAACAAAACCCACAAAATTGGGAAAAACTGTTCTTTTCAGGTTAACTTCTTATATCTTCACACAGACTCAGAAGTGATTTCCTCAGAGCTCACAAGCAATTAGGTAAGGCTCAATTGCTAGCAGTTACCCAGCTGAAACCCCTTAGCTGGCTTGCTTTCTACTGCGTGGCTCAAAATCCTACTCAGGAGCTTTTCTGAGTAGATTAAAGAACAGGTTTGTATTTCTTTGTGATGGTTGTTGTACTTTGTAACAGTAAATTACCAAAGGAGTTTAGACAGAGAGAAATCCATGTATTCACAGCCTGTATCTAAGACTTCTCCCCCTTCTTCAACAATCATAGGTTCAATATCATGGATTGGCACAGAGGAATTTCTCAATGGAGCATTCTCAGGAGAATACTTGTTTCTCTGCTGTTTTTCAAGGGTATAGCTAGGGCATAGATCAGTGTTCATACCTGAGCTTCCATTGCTGTTAGAGTTCCTCTCTAAATAGCCTGGCCAGTATGTAGTCCAGCTCTTATGTCCAGCCTTCCAATCCAGATCCCTGGACACTGGATCTCTCTTCACATACCTTCTGGCACGGGTCCTAGGATCCCTTCCAAGTGCAGCCGTCTCCCTCACAGGTACCGTCTGGAGATGCCTAGCTCTGCAGCACCACTCCTCTGGTTTTCCCCAGTCCAATGGTGTATGCTGGCCTTTTGAATGTCTCCCGGTATACGTACTGCTCTGGACTCCTTTAGACCTCCCAAATGCTTTTCTCTTCTTTCTTCCAAAGGGTTTCTTGCCCTCTCTGTCCGTCCGCTCTGGCTTCTGCTTCTGATGATCCTCCAGATGATGAAGCTGTCCAAGATCATGAATATATCCAAGTATATATCTGTAGAATAAACTCTACCTTTATTCTGCTTAGATGAGTGCTCCACCCTAGCACAGCGCAGCTGTGCTGAATCAGGCCCTGCCCTTTGAGATGAGTGCTTAGGGATTACCTCATAGCCCTCCTGATTGAACACACGTTTCCCCACTTCAGCTCCTCTAATGGCTGTTGGAAACCTGGTGCATTCTGGGACTGGTAGTCTTTTATGGAAAAATTCTGTTTTCTTATTTCTACCAGAACTGACAGGTTGCTTGTTCAGAGTCACTTCACCTTTTCTATAGCTCCTTCCTGAGCTATGATAAGCTTCCTTATCACACTGTCCATGATGGAAATGGTTTAGCCACACTGGGTGTACTTCTTGAAGCTACTGGCCGGTTTTGACATGGCAGGGAAGATGGCTTTCGACAAGTCAAAGGACTCCAACATCCTCACCAATCAGAGAGCGCAATAGGAAAATCCTTCATGCCAAAATGGAAAAAGGCAAAAAATCCCGACAAAAACACGACGCCGAGGCACCGATGTTCCCGGAGATGACAGGAAGACGCTGTACAGCACGTGATTCAGAAAAATGACTGAAACTAGCAAAAAATTAGCGAAAAAAGGTCAACTAAATTCTGGGACACAGATGACATCTAGAGAGCTCTGTGGAAAAAAGACGACCGAGGTAAAGATGGCTCCTTCTGGCAGGAAGACCTACATGCATGTGTAGAGCACCTTACAAAAGCTTCCTAAGGAAGCTGGGAAGCATTCCCGCACGGGCTCAGTTGGTGATGTCACCCATATGTGAGGACTGACTTCCTGCTTGGTCCCTGAGAAACTCTGCTTTAATCTGCGGGAACCGGTTATAATATCTAAGTATGAGGCAAATAAAATACACAAGACTGCTCATGATGCCAAGTTGATGAGCTAGATTTAAAGTAAAATATAAAGAGATGAACTAAAGCATTTCAGGAGGCGGCAGCCCAGGGAAACCAGGGATGACCTTGGGCAAATCACTTCACTCTCCATTGCTTCAGGTATACCCTTAGAACTGTATTTACTAAAGTGTGCTACCATGCAATAACGCACATTATTTACTGCAGGTCCCATTTTATGCAATGAGGCTTATTTACTAATAATGTGCATTAACACACGCTAATGTAATAGCACATTTTAGAGAACTAACCTTTAGACTACAGGCCCTCTGGAGATAGGGAAAAAAACCCTACATCTAGATTAGATTTTATTTATTTATTAGGATTAGTTCACAGTGAGTTACATTCAGGTACGTATGTATTTCCTTGTCTGCCAGAGGGCTTACAATCTAAGTTTGTACCTGAGGCAATGGAGGGTTAAGTGACTTGCCCAAGGTCACAAGGAGTGCCAGTGGAATTTGAGCCCTGGTCTCTCTGGTTACCAGGTGCTGCTCTAACTGCTAGGCTACTCTTCCACTCCAGATGTACCAATGAAAAGGCATGAGCTAGATCTAAGAGATAAGAAGCCATATATACACTGGGGCTATGAGGACTCTTGCCTTGAACACTCAAGATTAGGAAAGTATACTGCCACGTAACCATGGAAAAAATAACCAGATGATGTTCTGGTAAATATACTGTCAATTAAACTTGGTTTTGCACAGATTCTGCAAATAAAAAAGAAGGAAGCCTACAAAAATAATGACAAGTCAAACCAAACAGAAATGGAGGAAGTCAATGGTCACAAATTGTCCCAAAAGATACTTTATTTATGGACTCCAATAAAGTATCTTTTGGAACTATTTGTGGCTATTGTCCTCCTCCATTTCTGTTTGGTTTGCACAGATCCAGGCAACAACAGCCTGGGTCCACCACCTCCCCCAAACATCAAATCCCAACACCCACCCCCACCCCATTTCTTGCATTCCCTTATGTTTACCAATAATGGCTTCCTTCAGACTGCTCTCCACTGGAAGGATATTCTTCTCCACCAACTCCATAGGGCCGGGCCTCTGGGCAATCTTCTCATTCAGATCATCTGCCAGCCGTGCCCGTTTCAGCTTCAGCTGCTTGGCTTGCAAGGATGGTTCTGCAGACGTCTCTGCTCAAAAAAGCCATAGACAAGATAAATTCCCAACAAAGGCACAAAGCAATCAGACCAGACCCAAAACGATCCTTCCAAGTTGCTAGCGCTGGGAAGATCCTTTACAATGATCCAAGGAAACACAAAATAATCTATCTATATATCTATATCTATATTATATATATCTATATCTATATATAACCAATCATGTTCTCACCTTTCTCCTTGTCTCTGAAGACCAGATCATTACTGACCTTTCAACAATTTAATAAAAACTCTAAATCCCTAATTAGACATGTTCCCAAAGATTCTGATCATGGACTGTGACCCTTCTCATACTGCAAAAATCCCAACCCCCAAAATCTGAGCTTAGAGGAGGTAGGGAGGAGGATGCCTGAAGTCTCTGACTGCAAGTTACCACATTCCCTGTGATGTTGGCAGAGGTAAATTTCCATGAGCCCATTTGTAAGAGATACCCTTAAGTTATAGGCAAGGATTCTGAACACAGTCTTTTGGCCATCCATTCAACTCACATTTTAATATCATTTGAGTGGCCAGATATGTCAAAGCTAGGCTCACAACCTATAATTTAACCATCTTCACAGTTTTCTGACAAAGTCAACTGTTATTTGGCTGATCTTCTCCAGTTTCATCATCCCCACTGCCTGCTCCACTCTGTCCACACTCATCAGCTAGCCCTTCCTTCTGTTTCCATGGCATGCCTTGAGCACACTCAAGGGACTGCCTTTTTCTTTTTGGGTCCTACTCTCTGGAACTCTCCTCTCCTCCTCTCTCCCTCTGCTCCGAGCTGTCTTTCCCAAGATTCAAAGCCTCTCTAAATACACATCTTTTCCAGCTAGCATTTAATCTTCCGCCTCAACCTCCCTGATAGGTCAGCTATGTAAATACCCCTCATTGTGAGTGTTTTCTTTGAGTTTTGTTGTTTATGTTTCACTCTGTCCCCCGTTTCTTTCCCTTTGTCCTTTGCTCCACTGTCCTATTAACTTGCTGGCGTTCCTTTTTTTTCCTTTTCTTTAGCAGTCATAGTATTGTAAACTGCTTTTATGTTCCGGTCCTAGTGGTATATCAAGTGCACGAGTGAATGAATAAATAAATAAATGACCCAGGGTTATAATAGGGCTTACCATGTCTCCCTTGCTATTACAAAATCAGGGCCTTATTTACTAAGGCTTTTCTGCACAGGTACAATATGGGGGAAAAGTTTTAGAAAATCTGGGTCTTAATTCCTTATGCAAAATTAATCCTACAAACATCCAGAAACCAATTTTGCTTAATTATATATACAGGTACATTTTCACTTCACTAAATATTCGAGAAGCTGTAATGATTTTCTTACTTTGATGTATAGGACCGGCAGGTTTAACAACAATTAAGGGGCGTGTGTCCCTTAGCTTTGTATTCAGACTAGCAACAGGAACAGATGGATAAAAGTCCAGGCCTTCCAAAGTAAGAACATTTTGCCATGAGTTCTGTGTGCACATTCAGTGCAAATGTTTTCAATAAATATATTCTGTCACTTTAAGAAGATGTAAAAGAAATGTGCCTGCAGCTTTGGATGGAATCAGTTAAGGCTTCCAGTAGTCAACATACAATCCCTATCTATTTCTGTTAGTGAAAGGAGCCTGCAAGTATTTATCTCAGGCACATTTGTGCTCTGTCAGTGAACCTCCGCCAAGCATCTGTCTCATTCCCAGCTACAACTGTGTAGGCCAACGTCATGCTTCCCCAAGTAAAATTTCCAGGAACACTGGCCAACCAAGCGCTGGGAAATGGTACTCTCCAGCACAATCAGAAAGACTGCGGTGAACAAAACTGCAAACACCCATCTCAAAAATGATGTAGTGGAATTAGAAAAGGTACAGAAAAAGGGTTACCAAATTGATAAAGGGGATAGAACAGCTCTCCTATGAGGAAAGGCTAAATAAGTTAGGGTTCTTCAGCTTGAAGAAAAGAAGGCTAAGGGGAGTTATAATAGAAAGATCTATAAAATCCTGACTGAAGTGTAATGGGTACATGCAAATCAATTGTTTACTCTTTAAAAAAAATACAAAGACTAGGGCACACATCATGAAGTTGCAAAATAGTACATTTAAAACAAAAAGGAGAAAATATTTCTTCACTTAACATATAGTTAAGCTCTGGAATTTGTTGCTGAATGATGTAGTAAAAGCAGTTTGAGTAGTTGGGTTTAAAAAAAATGGTTTGGATACGTTCGTGGAGGAAAAGTCCATTACATTATTAAGGATCACCTGGAGAAAGCCAATGCTTATCCTTGGAGGTAAGTAGCATGAAATCTATCTACTTTTTGGGATCATGACCTGAATTGTACACTTTTGGGAACAAAATACTGGGCTTGATAGACCTCTGGTTTGACCCATTATGGCAATTCTTATGTTCTTATGTGTGCTGTTTTTAGTTTTATTTTGTTTAGAAGATTGACCTTTAGAAGAACATGGAAAGTACAGACAATATTGAGGCAGGAAATACTAGCATGAGCAGCATGTTACTGAAGTGCCATAGAGAAGCACAGTAGGGTAGCCCATGTTGAGATCAATTGTTCTAGCAACATGTGAGAGGCAGGAAAGGGGAGGGGGAGAGGCTTACAGCCCCTACTATTTTGGCACGTACCTTCCAGTATGTGCATCCTGACCAGCTCAGACCGTTCAGGTCGAGAACGAATTTTCCGTTTTAGGTAGTCCTCCGTCTGAAAAGTAAGAAAGATATCAGACCATCTCTCTTCCTTCTTCTTTCCTATAAAGAAGAAACCATGCAGTGTCCACACCCCGACCTCAGTAGCTGGAAAATGCCTAAATGATACAAGAGGTATCTTTTCCTGATTTGGAAAAAAAAGTAATAGGGAAGACTAAGTTTACTTTGCTTGGTCAGTATTTCACCATATTTGTATTTCATGCATATTTGAGTCAGTCAAGTTTTTATTATAAAACTTGTCAGGACAGTACTTTACCATCTCTCCACATCTAAAGAAATCACCGGATTTGGTAATGTTACATGTCTGCAGAGGCTGACGGGGGGAGGGGGGGGGGGAGAGCTCTACCCTGTCAATCTGCATGTCATTAAGAGAAAAATTTACTTACCTGTAGCAGCAGTTCTCCATGGACAGCAGAATAAGTCATGTATGGGTGATGTCACCAATGGAGCCCCATATGGTTAACCCTTCCCAGCCTCTAGAACAGCGGTTCTCAACCCAGTCTTCTGGGATTCCCAAGCAAGTCAGGTTTCAGGATATCCACAATGAACATGCATGAGACAGATCTGCATGCACTGCTTCCATTGTATGCAGATCTCTCTCATGCATATTCATTGTGGATACCCTGAAAACCTAATTGGCCTGGGGGGGGGGGGGGTCCCAGAGGGCTGGGTTGAGAACCACTGCTCAAGAAGCTGTTGGACTGGTCCCAGTAGACCCGCACATCTGTTCCCACCTGCCACTGCCACACCCCTTCTCCGCAGGCTCTTATATAGCTGATTGCAGAATGCAACTCCAAGGAAAAGTGGGAAGGTTATCCTGCTCTCCACGGAGAACATCTGCTACTGATAAATAATTTTTTCTTTGAGATCAAACAGGATAAGTGTCCTCACATATGGGAATCTATAGCTAAAGACTGCCTTAAAGAAAAAAAACGGAATATAACTGATGCCGCAACTAGCAGACACTAAGGGCCCGATTCCAAGATGTGGGTTGCGGGGATGCACGTCCCATCTGGGCCAGATTCCCCCTCCGGCTCTCCCCATACAGCCTGATGCTCAGGACGGGGAGAGCTGGCAGAAGGGGGGAGGGGGATCAGGGCAGAGCGGGGGTGGGCCAGTCTGGCAGGACGTACAGGGCCAATTCAAGTCACAGCCCTGTATGTCCTGCCGGGGACGTGCTGCTTATTCCACCTCAAAGGAATATGTAGCTACCTAATATGTAGCTACCTGAATGTCTATATGAATCAGGGCAATTTGATTGTCCAACCAATCTCTGAAACCTTTAGAGCATTCACAATTGTTGTCAGTTCTGGGAAGTTGATCTGATGGAGATTCTTCTGAGAAGACCATTTCCCCTGATGGTGAAATCCACCTACATGGGCTCCCCAGCCCTGTTTGGAAAAATCTGTCATGAGTACTTTTTGGTAAGGAGGACTCAAAGGGAATTTCCTTGGCCAGATTAGAATGGACCATCCACCAGGGGACAGGGCGACCTGGAGAGGAGCTGTGAGACACTACATCCTGGAGCCTGGGAGCGGACTGAGTCTATGTGCTCAGAGTCTCTCTCTGAGCTGTCTCATTTTAAGATAAACTAAAGGAGTGTGACATGAACTACTAAGGCCACGTGGTCCAACATTCTCAACATTTCACTTGCTGATGTCTGCCAACTCTGGCTTTTAGGTAGGAAGTTGAAATCCAAACTTCCAGGGTAGCATTCTCTATAATGCTTCCCAATTCACATGCAGGACCCAAAAGGCAGACAGAGCTCTGGAGTCTCAATGTGTACATGAGACGATGGTGCAAAGAGGAGGGTTTTGGATTTGTTATGAACTTGGAAACATTCTGGGGAATGGAGGGGCTTTTCTAAAGGGATGGTACCAGGCTTCTGGCATTAACCTTTAAAAAGGAGCCAGAGTAGCTTTTAAACTAGATAATAGGGGAAATCTAACAGTCACCCAAGAACACATGGTTTGGAAGGATGAATCTTTGAAGGATACTAGCAAAAGAGGGAAATTAGTGCATCCCGACAGAAAGGTTCCAATAAAGATAAATGTAACCCAGGTGCCCTTAAGTACAGAGCTAAAAGATTCCAAATTATCCATATAAACTGATAACCAGATCAATATGAATAAAATACAACCTCTAAAATGCCTGTATGCAAATGCTAGAAGTCCAAAAAGTAAGATGGGAGAGATAGAATATATTGCATTAAATGAAAGGTTAGATATGACTGGCATCTCAGAGACCTGGTGGAAGGAGGACAATCAATGGGACACTATGATACCTGGGTACAAACTATATTGCAATGATAGGGTAGATCAAATTGGTGGAGGGGTTATGCTCTATGTTAGGGAAGACATTGAGTCACACAAGTTTAAGTTTTGGCATGAAACAAAATACACTGTAGAATCTCTATGGATAGAAATCCCATGCAAAAAGGGGAAGGTGAAAGCAGTAGGGGTGTACTACCGATCGCCTAGCCAGAATGAATAGATGGATGATGAAATGCTAAAAGAAATCAGGGAAGCTAACAAAAGTTAAAACACAGTAATAATAATGGGTGATTTCAATTACCCCTGTTTCAAATGGGTCAATGTCACTGCAGTACATGCAATGTAGATAAAGTTTCTAGATGAAATAATGACTGCTTCTTGGAGCAGCTGGTTCATGAACAGACAAAAGAGGAAGCTATTCTGGACCTAGTTTTTAATGGAACACAGGATCTGGTGCAAGAGATAAGGGTGTTGGGGCCACTTGGAAATAGTGATCATAGCACTGTCGCATTTGATTTAATAAATGGAAGGAAGATGGCAAGGAAAGCGCACTCACTCACCTGTAATAGGTGATCTCTGGGAACAGCAGGAATCAGTCTTCACATATGGGTGACATCGGCATCGATGGAGCCTGGCGAGGGAACACTCCCCAGCATCCAATAGGAATGCTTTTGGAAGCGTTCCTCCACACATGTGTGGCTGCCTTCCTGCCTTCCCTCCTGGTCTCCTCAGTCAGGTGAATAGCAGAGAAATAAAAATCTTTGTATACTAGGAATGAGAAGAAATGGGACAACATGATGGGGAGGTGGACGAGTTGTGAAGACCGATTCCTGCTGTTCCCAGAGATCACCTGTTATAGATGAGTAACTACACTCTCTCCAGGAACAAGCAGGAAGTCAGTCTTCACATATGGGACTCCCTAGCCCAGGACAATTGAGTGAGAGAAGAATCCCGGGGCAGCTAGAGGTAGCAGCAGGAATCCAACACTCAGTCCATTCAGAGCACTCCTCACGAGGTAGTCAGAAGAGTTGTGGGCAAGTTGTCTAAATTTGAAAAAGGTTACGCAGAACAGTTTTCCCGAATTGAGCATCAGCTCTGGAGTCTTTGTCCAGGCAATAGTGCACGGCGAAGGTATGCAGAGAAGATCATGTCGCTGCTTAGCAGATCTCTGAGAAAGGAACAGGCTGGAGATTAGCTACACTGACATTATGATCTGTCACACGGTGTGGAAGAGAATGCTCAGACTGCGAATAAGCAAAGGATATGCAATCTACTAGCCAGTTTGAAAGTGTTCTTTTGGATATTGGTGTCACCAGGTGACTATGGTCAAAAGAGACAAACAACTGAAAGGATTGGCAATAGTCCTTAGTACGATCTAGATAGAATGTCAACGCTCTCTTGCAATCTAGGGTATGAAGTCTGGCTTCAGCTGGGGAGGTGTGAGGCCTTGGAAAGAATGTTGGTAGCGAGACAGATTGGTTCAGGTGGAAGGAGGTGGCAATCTTCAGCAAGAACTTAGGATATGTATGAAGGACCACCTTGTCATGGTACAGGGAGCATAGCTCATCAAAGCTTGCAGTTCACTGACTCTTTGAGCTGAACTGACTGCTATGAGGAAAAGAAGCTTCCATGTTTCAAACTTTAAAGGAGCTGAAACCATTGGTTGAAAGGGACTGCGCATGAGTTGTGCAACACAACATTTAAATCTCATGGTGCAGGAGGTGGAAAGGAAGGTGGCTTGGTCAGGAGAAGACCATGCATAAATCTGGCTATTAAGGGGTACGACAAGATAGGGCAGTTTTCTAAAGTATGGTGGGAGGCTGCAATAGCGGATAAATGTACCTGCACCAAGTTGGTTTCAAGGCCAGAGGAGAACAAATGGAGCAGGTATTGGAGTAAGTCCGGAATGGGACATGTGAAAGGAAAGTGTTTTCTGAGAACATCAGATGGAAAACCTGCGCCATTTAAAAGCGTAAGAATGTCTGGTTGAATCTTTTCTTGAAGATAGGTCTCCAAAATGATGTGTTACATGTGCTCCTAAGTGCGAAAGGACAAAGCGCTCAGCCTCCATGCTGTCAAGTGGAGCGTCCTGAGGATGGGGTGCAGAAGGGTCCCCTGTTCCTGAAAGAGTAGGATTGGTGAATAACTGAGCCTGGGGGGAGGTGCTTGAGCAAGTTGAAGAAGCAGAGGAAACCACGGTTGACTGGGCCAATAAGGGGCAATAAGAATCATTTGGCCCCAGTCAGCCTGTTGTTTGAAGAGTGTTTTTGCTATGAGTGGAAGGGAAAGCATAAAGATCCTGTCCCCAGTGGATGAAGAACACACCAGATGTCTCCCTGTGAGGGGAAGGGATCCTCGAGCAGAAGTGAGGTAGTTGGGTATTGAGGGGAGAAGCAGAGAGGTTGATTAGTGGCGTCCCTCAGAGGTGGAACAAGTGTGTTACTTGAGGTTCCAGCATCCACTCATGTGGATGGAGGATCTGGCTTAGTCTGTCGGCTAAGTGATTCTCTGATCCTGGAAGGTATACTGCATGAAGGTGAATTCCTGGAGGAATTGCCCAGTTCCAAAGGTGAATGGCTTCCACACAAAGGGCCCGCGAGCCTGTTCCCCCTTACTTGTTTATATAAAACATAGCCACCTGGATATCTGTCTCTTTGAGAAGAGTGTGTCCCCTGAGTTGGGGAGAGAAGACTGACGACATTGAAGACCACCCTAAGCTCTAGAAAATTGATCTGGAGAAGCGCTTCTTGAGTGGACCAAAGGTCCTGTGTTGTCAGGCCGTTGAGATGGGCTCCCCAGCCGTGTCTTCATGCATCGGTCATTAGGATATACTGCAGTGCAGACTTTTGAAAAGGTGACCCCACAACTAGGTTCTGTGGTGTGCACCACCAATGAAGGGCTGCTCTCATTTGCGGAGTGATGCTGATGAGATCGCACAGGCAACCTGTGGACTTCTTCCATTGTTGTGAGAGAGTACACTGCCCAATCCTCATGTTGAGATGTGTGTGGGGCACAACATGGACTGTGGAAGCCATGTGGCCTAAGAAGCACAGAAATGTTCTGGCCATAACTGATGATTGTTGCTGGACCTGGGTGGCTAAGGCAATGAGACGATGGAGTCTGTCCTCTGGCAGAAATGCCATGCTTCTTACCGTGTCTAATCGAGCTCCTATGAACTCGAGATCCTGAGTTGACGTGAGATGTGATTTTGGATAATTTATCACAAAACCTAACTCCTGGAGGACATGAATGGTTTGATTTAGGGCAGAGATGACTGCTGAAGCGGAATCTGCCCTTAGCAGCCAGTCTATGTAGGGGAACAGAAAGATCCCCAAAGTTCGAAGGTAGGCTGCGACAACAGTCAAACACTTTGAAGACTCTGGGTGCTGAGGCCAGTTTGAATGAGAGGACTCGGTAACTGGTTGTTCTGAAAAATGAACCTGAGAAACCTTCTGTAGTCTGGGTGGATCATGATGTGTGTATAAGCATCCTTTAAATCCAGAGAGCATAGCCACTCATTTTGTTGGAGGTATGGCAGAAGAGTGTCTAGAGAAATCATCTTGAATTTCTCCTTGATGAGAATTTTGTTGAGATTTTGGAGATCTAATATAGGCCTGTAACCTCCTGTCCTTTTTGGAATTAGGAAATATCAGGAGTAGAATCCCAGGCCCTGCTGAGATGGAGGCATCTCCTCTATAGCCCCTTGTCTCAACAGTAAGAAAATTTCCTGCTAAAGCAAGGAGGAGTGAAGGAGATCCAAGGAGGATTGTCCCACAAAGTGATTGGGAGGAAGATCCTGGAATTCCAGCTGTAGGCCCTGACTGACTTAGATGCAAAGTCCAGGGCTCGAAAGTGATGTTGATCCAATGGTGTGCAAAATGCACTAGTCTTCCTGGGATCATAGGAGGAAGAGGGAAGATTATGGGAGAATTGGCCATGCTCTTTTTGAAGCAGTCAAAAACTCTGAGGAGATTGAGTAGTAGCTGCAGGCTGTGGTGTGGTAACCTTGGGTCTCCTAACCTGTTTCTGGCCCTGTCGTCTCTGTTGCTGTTGTGGGGCAAAGCAGCCAGAATAGGAATGATATGGAGGATAAAACCTTAGGAAAGAAAGGTTTCTTAGTGGTAGTCTTCTTCTTAGAAGACCTGCCATCTTCCTTGAAAGCCTCTTCATGGTGAAGTCGTCAGTTTCTATCTCACCGACCTTCTCTCTCTATTTCTGAGCAGAGAGGTTCTCATCATTACAGGGTATATTGATTCATTTGTCTTGGACCTACTGTTCCCAAGTCAGATGCTTAGAGTCATGCTGTTCTCCTAGGACCTTTGATGCATTCTGGGCATGTTACTAAGACCTGAAGAGCCACCTGCTTGTCAGGGGGCAGCAGGGTTGTAAATTCTGACAAATCTCTTGATACATCCTTAAGAAACATGCCCATATATAGCATATAGGTGTCTATTCTAGAGGCTAGCATGTCAGCTTGGAATGCCTTCCTTTCAAATGAATCCAAGGTCTGGCCTCTCTCCCAGGAGGCATTAAGGAGTGATTTTTCTGGCTTTTCATCCTCCTCATGGCAGACTCCACAAACATGGAGTGGTAGGGGAGTTGTAGCTTCTGGAAACCTGGGGAGAGAGGAATCCTCTAAAGGGTACGGAGTCATTTACTCACCGCCAGGGTTGACGTGGGGGCCTCCAACATCCGAGCCATTAGGTTCTTTAAGATGTTATGCACTGGGAGGGTAGCAGCCTCCTTCGGTGCCAATGGATATTTGAGGATATCGAGGTCTTCAGCTCTTGGTTCCATTTTGTAGCCATTGAAACATTAAGAGCTGCCGCCATGTCCTTAATAAAATCCTGAAAGGACATCCGAGAGGTGAATGTCGACATTCATAAGGTGGCGATGGATCCAACGATACCTCCTTATCCAAGTCCAGAAGGAAGTCAAAATAATCCTTATGAGGGCTTTGGTATCGGCTGCTCTGTGGAGCTCTGTGGAGCTATGCGATACAGAGGATGTCTGCATATGAGTGCCGAGCTCTGTGGCCATCATTGGCATCGGAGGAACTGGTGCCGGTGCTGGCTGTAGAGTACTCGATGTCATTGGCATGACTGCCGCTAACAGCTTAGCAATACTGCGCTTGATGGCGATGACACGGTCATCCAATGACAGTACCAAGAGGAGGGGAGGGGAGGAGAGGCTCCAGACACAGCTGTGTGGGCCACAACTCCTAATGCCAGTATCAGGAGCTCCACCGAGGATTGGACCTCAGGGGCATCCCTGAACCAGTGTCTCTTCAGAGGGTGACACCTCCCGCCAGGGTTGCTTCAATGGACGGTCGGCATCAGAATGCGATGAATAATGCCGCCAATGTTTGGTGTCCGAAGCTGACGCCAACCTGGAAGTCGATGACCTCGATGCCGAGGCAGATGTCTTCTTTTTCTTAAGCACTTGTGACTCCGGGCGATGCTTTTCCTTTGCTGGTGAGGACTTAGATGCAAAAATGAAACCCTCTCCGTCTGGTAACAAGTATACATTCACCAAAAAAATCACCAAACAGTATAAACCCTAGGTACTATCATTATACCTTCCTCCCTCCTCCGGTAGGTTCCGACAATAATGATAGTACCTATATTTTTGGTGGGTGAGGACTTAGAAGCATGTGAAGACTTTGAAGGAGTCAATGCCCCCGAGGAGTGCACTGAGTATGCAGGAAACAGCTTAGCCTTCTGTTTGTTCCAGCTCTTTCTACCTCTAGAAGTTATGTGGCGAAAGGAGGGACAAGAACTGACATCACGGTCTGGGCCTAAACATTTTAGGCACCAAGAATGCTCATCAGTGATAGAAATTGTGCTGGAACACTTGAAACATTTTTTAAACCCACTTCGGGGCTTCTTCATATTAGTGAATAATATGGAGGCAAAATTGAATTGGGCAACGGTGCCTGATGAGGCCGCAAAGTTTGTGAAAAAATTGAAAATAAAATAAAAATAAAAAGGGGAACCGGAATCAACGGGGAGTTGAGTTGGTCGACGGAGAGGCAACCTAAGTACTATTGACGGTACTAGTGAAAAAGATTTGAAGTCTCTAGACGCAACTGACAGGGGACGAGGTCCCAATGGCTCTGCGTAAAAAAAGACAACTGAGACCACCAGGAGGGAAGGTGGGAAAGGCAGCCATGCATGAGTAGAACGACGCTCCCAAAAGCATTCCTATAGGATGCTGGGAAGGTTCCCGCACTGGGCTCCATCGGTGCCATCACCACCCATATGTGAAGACTGACTTCCTGCTTGTTCCTGGAGATATCTACAGTACTACCTTTCAACTTTCAAAAGGGAGACTATGATAAAATGAGGAAAATAATTAGGAAAAAACTAAGAAGAGCAGCTGAAAGGATAAAGATTTACATCAAGTATGGGTGTCATTTAAAAATGCTATCTTGGAAGTCCAGAACAGATGTATTCCACACTTTAGGAAATGTGGAAGGAAGGCTAAAAACTGCCAGCATGGTTTAAAGGTGAGGTCAGAGAGGCTGTTGTAGCCACAAAAGCATCTTTCAGGAAATGGAAAAAGAAGTCAAATGACGAAAATGGAACACAATATAAGCACTGGTAAGTTAGATGCAAGGCATTGACAAGGCAGGCAAAGAGCGAATTTGAAAAAGAAGCTTGCTGTGGAAGCAAAAAAGCATAATAAAAATGTTTTCAAGTATATTCATAGCAAAAAAACTGTGAAAGAGTCAGCTGGACTATTGGATGACAGAGGGGTAAAAGGCGCGCTAAGGGAAGGCAAGGCCATAGAAGAGAGATTGAATGACTTCTTTGTTTCGATCTTTACTGAAGATGATGTAGGGAAGTTACCCATGCCTGAAATGGTACTTAAAGGTGATATACTACTACTACTACAACATGGATTTAGCCAAAGAAATTCTTGTTTTACTAATCTGCTATATTTTTTTGAAGATCTGAATAAATAGACAGACAAAGGTGAGCCGGTTGATATAGTGTACCTAGGTCCCTCATTGACAAGACTCCTGCAAAATTAAAAAGTTATGGGATTGGAGGCAGTGTACTATTGTGGATCAGGAACTGGTTAAAAGATAGACCGCAGAAAGTAGGGTTAAAAGGACAATTTTCTGAATGGAGAAAGGTGAATAGTGGAGTACCCCAGGGACCTGTGCTGGGCCCGCTGCTTTTTAACATATTCATAAATGACTTGGAAATGGGAGTAATGAGTGAGGTGATCAAATCTGCAGATGACACAATTATTCAAAGTTGTTAGGACCCAAGAGGATTGTGAAAAATTGCAAGAGAACCTTGTTAAATTCGAAGACTGGACATTCAAATATTTGGCAGATGAAATTTAATGTTGACAAATGCAAAGTTATGCATCTAGGAAAGA
This sequence comes from Ichthyophis bannanicus, assembly GCA_033557465.1. Taxonomy (NCBI): domain Eukaryota; kingdom Metazoa; phylum Chordata; class Amphibia; order Gymnophiona; family Ichthyophiidae; genus Ichthyophis; species Ichthyophis bannanicus. The sequence goes on along the minus strand of CM066031.1, from coordinate 1,116,510,125 downwards.
ACAACCCAAACTATGGTTACACAACACAAGGTTCCACACATTAGGAACCACCACCCAGAAAAAAGATTTAGGTATCATTGTGGATAATATCTTGAAACCCACTACCTAATGTGCAGCAGCAGTCAAGAAGCAAATAGAATGCTAGAAATCATAAGGAAAGGAATGGAGAATTAAACCAAAGATATTACAATGTCTCTGTATCGTTCCATGATGCGACCGCACCTTGAATATTGTGTGCAGTTCTGGTCGCCGTACTTTAAAAAGGATATAGCAGAATTAAAAAAGATACACAGAAGAGCCACCAAACTAGTAAACGGGATGGAAGGATACCCCTATGAGGAAAGGCTTAAAATGTTAGGGCTTTTCAATTTGGAAAAGAGACGACTGAGGGGATATATGACAGAGGTCTATAAATTAATGAATGGAATGGAACCGGTAAATGTAGATCTGTTTAGAGTAAAAAGACTAGGGGACACGCAATGAAGCTACAATGTAACCCTTTTAAGACTAATAAGAGAAAACAGCTTTTCACTCAACCCGTAATCAAACTCTGGAATTCGTTATGATGTAGTAACATAGTAACTTAGTAAATGACAGCAGATAAAGACCAGCATGGTCCATCCACTCTGCCCAGCAAAGATGGCAAGAGTAGGTGCACATGCCGCTCAATGCAGGCCACCCCTCTTCATGTCTGTTTTAGGGGGTAAACTTACCGCTCCATGTGGGACACCCCTGTATGTTGTAAAATTAGATAAGTTTAGTTTGATTTTATCCTGTTGCTGTAAAGGGATCCACTGTGTCTGTCCCATGCCATTTTGAATTCTGTCACTGTATTTGCCCCCACCACTTTCATTGGGAGGGCATTCCAAGCATCCACCACCCTTTTCAGTGAACAAGTATTTCCTGATATTGCATTTCAATTTACCCCCTTGCAGCTTCATGTTTTGCCCTCTAGTTTTACAGCTTCCCGTCTTTGGAAGAGGTTTGTTTGTTCATTATTACTCTAAGTATTTAAAGGTCTGAATCATATCTCCCCTGTCCCTAGTAAAAGCTGTTGGCATAGCTGGGTTTAAAAAAAGGTTTGGACAAGTTCCTGGACTAAAGGTCCATAAACCATTATTAAAGAAAACCTTGGAAATCTTCTGCTTGCCCTGGGATGAGCATTGTGGAACCTCTGCGCCTTTTTTGGGAATCTGCCAGATATTTGTGATCTGGATTGGCCATTGCTGGAAAGGATACTGGGCTTGATGGATCTTGGTCTGACCCAGTATGGCACTTATGTTCACTTCCACAAGTGCCAGCTGTCGAGTGAGCCTCTCTTACGGAAAAAATGCTTTTGCCTGAGTTATGGTCTAGCAGAACTCCAATGAATTCCAGTTGGCATGACAGGATTAAATTTGACTTGGGATAATTTGTCACAAACTCTAGAATTCTAGCACCCAGATGGTTGTGCACAGATTCTTGAACTCCAGCCTGAATAATGCTCTTGACCAGCCAATCGCCCAGATAGGGGAAAGCATAGTTATTCACCTGTAACAGGTGATCTCCAGGAACAGCAGGAATTTAGTCTTCACATATGGGTATCGTCGGTACCGACGGAACCTGCACGGGAACGCTCCCCAGCGTCCAATCAGAAAGCTTTTGGGAGCATCCCACAGCGCCTGCGTGCTGCCTTCCCGCCTTTCCCAACTGCCTCTCTCCAGTTGAGTTTTAAAGCTGAGACAAAGAGAGAGAGGGAAAGGAAAGAGATGAGAGATACAACTCCTAAGGGAGGTGGGTGGGTTGTAAGGACTAAATTCCTGCTGTTCCCGGAGATTACCTGTTACAGGTGAGTAACTATGCTATCTCCAGGAACAAGCAGGAATGTTGTCATCACATATGGGGACTCCCTAGCTTTAGGTGCCAGGGAGAGACCCTAGAAGTTGTGTGTCCCTGAACAGGGCTCCACTTCCCCCCCATGGATCTCTGGCATCCTACCAGGGATGGTGGGTAGGAGTTGATTAGGTATGGAACAGGTGTTGGAGAACAGCCTGACCAAACAAGGCATCCCGGCGGGAGTCCTTGTCCAAGCAGTAATGGGCTGTAAAGGTATGAACCGAGGCCCAAGTGGCTGCTCGACAGATGTCGTCGATAGACACAGGGTGCAGATGAGCCATTGAGGCTGCCATGGCTCTCACATTGTGAGCTGTGACATGGCCCTCCAGAGAAAGGTTCTTACTCTGATAGGCGAAGGAAATACACTGAGCAATCCAGTTAGACAGTGTTCTCTTGGAGACTGGAAGTCCCAAATGAGAAGGATCAAAAGCAACAAAGAGTTGAGAGAACTTTCTATGTTGCTGTGTTCTTTGTAAGTAAAAGGCTAAAGCTCTTTTACAGTCCAAGGGGTATGGAGATTCCTCTCTGCATTTGATGCATGAGGCCTTGGAAAAAACACAGGTAGGTAGACCGCTTGGTTTAGATGAAAAGGCGAGACCACCTTTGGCATAAAGTGTGGATGAGTCCTAAGGACTACCTTGTCATGATGGAACCTTGTATAAGGTGGATCAGCTACTAGCGCTTGCAACTCACTAATGTGGCGTGCTGATGTGATTGCAATGAGAACGATAACCTTCCAAGAAAGGAATTTCAAGGAGGTAGTAGCTAAAGGTTCGAAAGGTGGCTTCATGAGCTGCCCAAGAACCAAATTTAAGTCCCATGCCACCGATGGTGGCCTAATGGGAGGCTTAGTTAGAAGGCGGCCTCTCATAAATCTTGCTATAAGAGGATGAGAGGAAATAGGGTGTCCATTTAGAGGCTTAAAGGAAGCTGCAATAGCACTCAAATGGACTCTTACTGAATTAGTTTTAGGACCTGCATTGGATAAATGAAGGAGATACTCCAGCAATGATTCCAGAGGTATCGCAAGGGGGTTAAGACCCCTTTGCAAACACCATATGGTAAACCTTTTCCACCTGAAAGCGTAAGAGCGTCTTGTGGAAGGTTTCCTGGAAGCAAAAAGAATATCTTTTACTGTTCACGTGAGGCCTGGGAAAGAAGGTGGGCAAGACCCCCCCAACTGGTTGAGGTGGAAATAAGAGACCACCTAATGTGTCTGAAGAACCACTTTGTTTTGATGAAATCTAGTGTAGGGTGCATGCGCCACTATGGCTTGCAGTTCACTAATCCAGCAGACTGAGAGGACTGCCAGTAGGAACACAACCTTCCAGGTCAGGAATTTCAGTGGACAAGATGCCAGCAGCTCAAAGGGGGCAGAGAGGAGCAGTATGAGCACCACACTGAGGTCCCACGCCATAGGCAGGAGCCTAACCGGAGACTTAGGAGACCCACATGAAGGGGGCCAGCAGTGGGTGAGCAGATATGGATGTGCCACCCAACCCATGATGGTACGCCTCAATCACACTTAAATGCACTCGGATGAAACTGAACTTAAAGCCTGAGTTAGAAAGGTGCAGGTGATACTCCAGCAGCATCTCCACCATGCAAGAAAAGGGGTCTAAGGCTCCATCAGGGCATCAGAGAGAGAACCTGTGCCACTTAAAAGGCGTAGGAACAGCATGTGGAATCTCTGCGGGATACTACAAGAACCTCCACAAGCAGATTGAGCTCTGAGAGGACTACCTGCTCAGCATCCATGCCGTGAGGGCCAGGGACCGCACAATGGGATAAAGCAGAGACCTGTCATCCTAAGGAACTAGATCCGGGGTGCAGCGAAGCCAAAGAGGCTCCTGCTGAGAGAGCCGAAGCAGTAGGGGAAACCACGGCTGCCTGGGCCAATAGGGTGCATGAGTACCATGGTGCCCCTGTTGGCCTGGAGCTTGAGCACGCCTCAGCCAAATCCAGAGATGCCAGGACGCCCCTCGGCGCACTGCTTGAATCACGGATCGCAACGTTTTCATCCAGAAGCGCAGGATGTGCAAGTGTTAGTTGACACTCTTGAGATTCAGAATGATCAGATTTTCTTCGGCACCACAAAATATATGGAATACCTGCCGTTGCCCTGGTCACTAGGGGGGGGACGGGACAGGCACCACGACCTGCAAAAGTAGCAACTTGCCCAATGTGATACGCAGTGTGGCCCTTTTGTTCACAGATCCACAAGGGGAGATGCTGAAAGCATCCGGGATTGGCTCTTTGCATTCCAGGACATAGCCATACTGAACGGTGTCTAGCATTCAGAGATGAGCATAGCCTTCTGAAACAGTTTCCTCCCAAAAGAATCTAATGTCCTAGCCTCCCTGCCTGGGAACACCAAGAATCAGTCTTGGAACTTCTGGCTCTTTTGCAAAAAACAGCCACAGTGTAATCAAACAACTCAATTTTGAAGACAAAAATCCTGGGCAAGTGCCCGAGACCTAAATGCCACCTTTGTGGCGACAAGGCAAAATGAAAGGAAACTTAGAAAATGGCTGAAAATGACTAAATTGCAGCAGTGTCAGGAGGCAGCGGGAACATGTGAAAAATGAACACACAATGGAAAGAGTAGCAGCAATAGCCAACAAAAGAAAACCTCCTTCCTCACACAACACACGTTTGGAGGGCTCAACATAAAAAAGAAGAGAGGAGGAGGGGGCGTGGCAGAGGCAGGTGAGAGCAGACGCACGCACGCATGCTGGACCATTCCAAAAGCTTCCTGAAGCTGGGAAGGGTTAACTGTGTGGGGCTCTGTTAGTGACATCATCAATATGTGAGGAAATCATCCTGCCTGTCCATGGAGAATATGGTAAGTTTGCCGTGCTGCTTCCATGGGCCCGGCGGGAGTGTGGGGGGGGGGGGGGAGGGCAGGGCACTAACTGTGCTGGGGGGGGTGCTCACCCCAGGTCCCAAGGAAGCTAGGAATGCCACCGATATTAACCCTGCCAGACTACAAAGCAACTAGATAACACAGGGCACTCTGTCACTTCTGGGCACTTAACCCAACCTCCATCCACCCCTGCGCAGGAGTATGGATGAGGCGAAAGCACAGTAGGACTGTGAGTTGAGGTAAGCATGGGCTGGGAAGGTGAGAGAGGTGCAAAGGTGGTCAAGTAAGGGGTAAGCGAGATGCAAATAAGTGCCCAATGTAATTAATGGTGGAATAGAGGCATAATTTACTGGTTACAGCATTGGGCTGAGAAATGCAGGAACCAAGGTTCAAATCCCACTGACACTCCTTGTGACCTTGGGAAATTTATTGAACTTTCCGCTGCCTTGGGTGCAAACCTAGATTGTAAGCCCTCAGATACAGGGACATATTCACTGCACTTGAATGCAATGTGCCTTTTTTATTTATTATATTCTCTTATATACCGCGCTATTCTGCATCAGTGCGGTTTACATTGAACAAACTGAAATTACATTGAACAGGGCATTATAACTTGGAGATAACTATCTTACAGGGAACATGGGCTATGGAGGGTTAAGTGGCTTGCCCAAGACCACAAAGAGCACCTGTGGGACTAGAAACCCCAGTCCTTCCGGCCCAAGGTTGCTGTCCTCTAGTGGGATTTGAACCCCGACCTTCCGGCCTGAAGTACCTTGCCCCAACCACTAGGCCACTCCTCCACTCCTGAGAGTGGGCCTTGAGCCAATACTTAAAGGCATGAACTAAATCCAAAATAAATCCAAGTAATAACATGCACTGTCATGTATCCTGAGTCCCACTGCAAAAAATAGGAGTGTGATACAAACTATGTTACCGTGTGCTAACAGTAGTACACATTGTTATATCAGGTTGAAGGTGTCTAGGGTGAGTCATGCCTGGTCAGTAATAATGTCTGGATTCCCACATTTCATTACCACACCTTGCACTGCTTCAGCCTATAGACAGGCCCTGTCTCCAGATGTGCACTACACAAATTTCAAGCCTTTACAACCACATGATCAGATTGTGCTGGCGTATAATCAGTAGATCACAGAGACTTAAAGACACAAGGTTTGGACACTGAGAAAGGTTTATAGCTCAAAGTAAAAGGAGAGAGACCAAACTTTTCCTCAAGCTGTAAAATGAATGCAAAAACTGAAGTGTCTGCCTGGTGCCAAAAGTCAATGTTAAAAAATGAGAGCTTTCAGGATGCCAGTGTAATGCTGATTCAACTTCCACCTCATGTGTCCCCCCAATTGGTAGTACAACTCACTTTTGTTGTTACTACACACTCGGTTTCTGCACACAGAAAAACTATAAACCAGAGGATGTGATGATCTGGCAACAGATGTCAGACCATATCACAACACCTACAAATACTCCATTTTGCACAGAGAATTAAATTTGTAGCTGACAACACGATAAAGTGCTTAAAGTGCTTTGGTATGCTGGCAGGACGTGGGAAATTTCCATGTATAAGAAGTGCATGGTTCCAGCCCCAAGTCATTGACTACTACTACTACTCAGCATTCGTATAGCGCTACTAGTCGTACGCAGCACTGCACAGACATGTAAGAGACAATCGCTGCTCATCAGAGCTTACAATCTAGCCAAGACAAAACACAGGTGTAAGCAGGGGTAAAACAAGGGAGAGAAAAAGGAGATCAGGTGAGTGAAGATCCAAAAGCAGCAGCGAAGAGGTGAGCTTTCAGCCTTGATTTGAAGAGGGTTAGAGAAGGTGCCTGGCGTACAGACACAGGTAGTTTGTTCCAGGCGTAAGGCGCAGCAAGGTGAAAGGAGCAAAGTCTGGAGTTAGCAGTAGAAGAGAAGGGCACAGATAGAAGCAGTTTGCTAGAAGAGCGGATTCTTGCATCCCTACGAGTACAGAATGAGAAGTGCTGTCTTACCCGAGCTCGCTCCAGGCTTCTTCTCTGCTCATGAAATGCTGCAGGGCTCTTCAGAGCTGTAAGAAAACATTACAAGCACTATAAGCAGCAAAGCCCTGAGAAATACATACATGCAAACTCTAAAAACATGTTCGGAGATCAGTTTTGAAAAGAACAGAAAGAAGATAATGTAGTAAGTGAAAAAACAAACAAAACACTCTCCCCCCCCCCACCCCAAAAAAGATGTATCGCAGTTCCCTTTTAAGGGTCCGAATTACTAAAACCATTTACCCATTTCCATGGGAAAAGAAGGCATAATAAATCAGGCCCTTAACATGCAACTACACAGTGCCAACAGAAGGCAGAGGCCCTCTCTCCTCCTTCACCCGCCCATCGTCCCCTGTGACTCTTTGTAGCTGTACCTGAGGCAACTTCTTGTTTTGCTTCACGTATCACCATGGCTAGGTGATATGTAAGTAAAAAGTCTCTCTCTCTTGCTAATTACCCTCCTCCCCTCGCCTTCACCCAGTCTCTTGCTCATAACCCAAGGGCTGGCTCAAGGGGGCTGTAGCACCCTGAGCCAACTTTTGTGCCCCACCTCTCCCCCAACACCCCCCCCCCCCGGGTGCAAGCTGCGTAAACAGAGCTACAGCGTAGTTACTCACCTGTAACAGGTGATCTCTGGGAACAGCAGGACTTTAGTCTTCACATATGGGTAACGTCGGTACCGACGGAGCCTGCGCAGGAACGCTCCCCAGCGTCCAATAGGTAAGCCTTTGGGAGCATCCCACTGTGCCTGCGTAGCTGCCTTTCCGTCTTTCCAGCTCTTTCTCCTCAGTTGAGTTTGTAGCTGAGATAAAAGGAGAGAAGAAGAGAAAAAGGAGAAGACCTACAACTCCTAGGGGAGGAGGGCATGTTGTGAAGACTAAATTCCTGCTGTTCTCGGAGATCACCTGTTACAGGTGATTAGCTACACTATCTCCAGGAACAAGCAGGAATGTAGTCTTCACATACGAGACTCCCTAGCACGAAGATGCCAGAGAAATGACCTGTGGTGAACTTTGGATTACAGGTACACATAAGTAGGTCATGCATCCTCCAAGGATGTCTGGTATCAAAACCCGGGATGGATGGTAGGAGTTGATCTAAGTTTGAAAGAGATGCTGGAGAATAGATTGGCCAAACAAGGCATCCCAGTGGGAGTCCTCGTCCAGGCAATAGTGGGCAGCAAAAGTGTGGACAGAAGACCAAGTTGCTGCTTTGCATTTTTCATCAATCGCTACAGAGCATAGATTTGCCATGGAGGCAGCCATGGCTTGAACATTATGTGCAGTGACGTGACCCTCAAGAGAGACCTGAACTTTCATAAGCAAAGAAGATGCAATCCGCAATCCATCTGGAGAGAGTTTGCTTAAATACTGACAAACCCAGGTGACTCGAGTCATAAGCGATGAAAAGTTGGGAAGCTTTTCTGTGCTCTCGAGTTCTCTGGAAATAGAAAGCTAAGGCATGTTTACAATCCAGAGTGTGAAGGGTTGCCTCTGCCTTAGAGAAATGAGGTTTAGGGAAAAAGACCGGAAGGTAGATTGACTGGTTTAAATGGAAGGGCGAGACCACCTTTGGCATAAAGTGAGGATGAGTCCTAAGGACTACCTTATCATGGTGGAATTGTGTATAAGGAGGGTCAGCCACCAAGGCCTGGAGCTCACTAATGCAACTCGCTGAAGTGAGAGCAATAAAGAAGGTGACTTTCCACGTGAGAAACTTCAGAGAGGTGATGGCTAAAGGTTCGAAGGGCGGCTTAAGAAGTTGTCCTAGAACAACATTGAGATCCCATGCCACTGGAGGGGGATCTAATGGGAGGTTTGGTCAATAGAAGACCCCTTATGAAGCATGCTACAAGCGGCTGAGAAGAGATGGGTTGACCATTGAAGGGCATGTGAGAGGCCGCAATTGCACTTAAAACCAACTCTGTAAGAGTACACCGGAGCTGAGAATGGGTTAAGTGCCCCTTGTGAAGACCATAGAGAAAATCTATGCCATTTGAAGGCGTAGGAACGCCTGGTGGACGGCCTTCTGGACGCTAAAAGGATATCTTTAACCTGCTGAGGGAGGTTAATGTCCTGGAAGGCTATGCCTTCGGCAGCTATGCCGTAAGATAGAGGGATTATGGATTGGGATGGAGCAGTGCCACCTCCCTCCTGAGACAGAAGATCTGGAGCAGATCCCAGTTCTAGGGGTTGAGCCCGAGACAGGCACAGGAGGAGAGGATACCATGATTGTTGTGGCCAGCGTGGGGCTATGAGTATCATGGAACCCGTGTCTCTCTGGAGTTTGAAAAGTGTCTTGGGAATGAGGGGGATGGGAAGGAAGACATACAGGAAACTTTGACCCCAGTGGAGGTGAAAAGCATACCACTTTCTGGCTGTCTGGTGCAGGAGTCCTGGAGCAGAAGCGAGGAAGCTTGGCATTATGAGGACTTGCAAACAGGTCTATCTCTGGGGTTCCCCAGATCTGAAAAATGTGAGTGACTGTCTGCATGGAGACACCACTCGTGGGGTAGAAGGACTCGACTGAGTTTGTCCGCCAAGACATTGTGTTTGCCTGGAAGATACACCGCGAGTAGGTGAATGTGATGCTGTATGGCAAAAGCCTATAGATGCAGGCACTGTTCCCTCTAAGCTGTGCGCGTGCACACACCATGCCGAGCGAGCGCACATACTTTACAACAGAGCGCACAAAAATTACGGTTCTGATTCTGATAGAAAACAACACAGACGTCTTAAAATTTAAAAGTTGTGATTGTAATTACTAGAAATTTTCCGCTTCATTTAGTAATCGTCTATTTTCATTTAATTTGATTAAAATCAATGTGGTGTACATACTGTATTCTGACGTGTATTCAAATTCTAAAGTACATAACTCCGAGTGTCGTTATGCGACGCATAAAAATTTAACCTTCCTTCAAAAGCTGCACAGCTGATATTTTATGCACACACACAGCCTACAGAAAATTAGAGGGAACATTGGATGCAGGACCTTGCTGCAGAGGGTCCAAGAACCTGTTCTGCCCTATTTGTTCAAGTAGAACATGACTAGTTGATTGTCTGGACTAGAACTGAGCAGAATTAAAGATGATCCTGGAAGACCTTGAGGGCATCGTGAATGGTTCTGAGCTCCAGCAGATTTATGTGGAGCTGTGACTCCTGATGAGACCAAAGTTCCTTAGTGGAGAGATAGTCCAGATGAGCTCCCCAGCCCAATTTGGACGCATTTGTCATCAGGGTACATTGATGTGCTGGCATTTGAAAAGGTGACCCTACCAGGTTTTCTGGGGATTGCCACCACTGGAGAGATAAGATTAGGTGGGTAGAGACCATTATCTTGTCTCCTAGGCGACCTGAAGCCTAAGACCACTGGGAAGCCAGTGTCCATTGAGCTGCGTGCATATGTTGACGAGCATATGGAACATGCACTGTCGATGCCATATGACCCAGCAGTTGTAGTAGATCTCGAGCAGTGAGGAACCTCTTGAGGCTTGCTTGAGATGCTAACTGATTGAGTCATGCACAGCGGAGCTGAGGCAGAAATGCCTATGATTGCTGTCTAAAGGAGCCCCTATGAACTCTAGAGTTTGAGAGGGGACAAGTTGGGACTTTGGAAGATTTATTACAAATCCCAAGTGTTGCAGCACCTGCATGCTGCGTAAGAGGGAAAGACTGGCTTCTAAAGGTGTTTGCTCGAATGAGCCAGTCGTCAAAGTAAGGGAAGACAAATATCCCGAGAGTTCTCAAGAATGTGGCTACTACTACCATGCACTTTGTGAAAATTCTTGGGGCAGAGGCAAGGCCTAAAGGCAGGACTCTGTATTGATGATGTCTCCCTTGAAACATGAAGCGCAGCAACTTTATGTGCTGTGAATGAATCAGAATATGAGTATATGCCTCCTTGAGGTCCAGAAAACAGAGCCAGTCCTGACTCTGGAGACAGGGAAGAAGGGTACCTAGGGAGATCATTTTGAATTTCTCTTGTACCAGGTACTTGTTCAGTTCTCGGAGGTCCAGAATGGGCCTGTATCCCCCTGTTTTCTTTGGAATGAGGAAGTAGGAAGAATAAAAGCCCATTCCCTGTTGGGATAGGGGAACCTCCTCTACTGCTCCTTGAAAGAGGAGGGAGGTGATCTCTTGTAACAGAGCAGAAAGAGGATCCTTAGTGTGGAACTCTCTTGGAGGCGTCTTGGGGGGGGGGGGGGGCAGACTTTGTAGATGAAGTTTGTACCCCTCCTGTACTATGGACAGTGTCCACCGCTCTGATGTGATAAGATGCCACCTGTGGGCAAAGTGACAAAGCCTGCCGGAAATGAGGGTAGAATTTGGAATATCCAGAGGTAGAGCAGCTATGTTCTCTAGAAAGCAGTCAAAGACCCTGAGGAGGCTGGGTCTGTTGAGGTGGCTGTGACCTAGGAGTCTGAGCCTTCCTTTGCTGTTTTGGTGGCTGCTGCCCCTTCTGAGGAGCATGCTGTTGACACTGTAGAGCAGGGGTGTAAGAATAGTACTACTTCTTATTAAAAAAAAAGCTCTCTTTGCTGATTTCTTCTTAGCTGGGTTGGCCGTAGACCTTGATAATCTATTAAGTGTAGTGTTCTCAGATTCTAACTGAGAGGCCTTGTCCTGCCAATCTTTGCCAAAAAGGTTTTCACCAGTGCAAGGGATATTACCCAGTTTGTCCTGAACCCATTGTTCAAGATCTGATGCTTGAAGCCAAACAATTCTGCGTGCCCCGATGCAGATAGATGAAGTTCTGCTGTTGCACTCAAAACAGTCAAAGGTTGCTCTGTTAAACTTTGAAATATTTTGAGCATGTTTTGCAAGGGCGAGATAATCTGCTCTCGTTATCAGGGAGAAGAGGAGCCATTAACTCCAAATCCCTAGCCACCTCTCTGAGGAACATATCCATATAGAGTATGTAGGAACTGATTATAGCCGATAACATGGCGGCCTGAAAACAACGCTGACCAAAGGTGTCGAGGGTTCTTGATTCTCTACCTGGAGGGTTCAAGGAATGTGTATTAGCACTCTTTATTCGAAGGATCGCCGATTCCACTACCATGGAATAGTGTGGTAATTGCGTCTTTTGGAAACTGGGACACTCCAGTACCCGATACATGGTATTGAGTCATCGGGTATGTGGGAAACGGTAAGGGGTGTTTCTCACATACGAAACAAAATCGTGAAGAATGAGATGAATAGGGAGAGTTGCAGCTTCCTTTGGGGCTGCAGGGTACTGAAGAATTTCAAGTTCTTCAGCTCTAGGTTCTTTATCCGCGATGTTGCTTGGGGTCTCTCCATAACGGTGACATCGGAGAAAGTCTTGGAAAGACATGTCCTCCAGAGGGGACATGCGACGTTGTGGGGACGGAGATGGGTCTTCCAGGAGAATTCTCATGTCCCGGGTACCGGCCAATTCATCATCCGAGGAATCAGAGTCTGAAGACTCAAAGTTCCGACGGGCAGGATGTTTGCGCTGTACTCGTACCCGTTACCAATCAAAATCGGTAGTTGATGGTGGCAGTACAAGAAACGGATTTGAGGGCCGGCATGGGTGTGGTAAGCAGCAAAAAAGTCAATGCAGGTTGTGTCGGTACCAGAACTGGTACCGGTGCCCGAGGGATTGACTGTAAAGGCTTTACTAGTAGGGAGGCCGCCAGTAAGGCTGCTAAGCTATGCTCAAAAGCCAGGATACGTTGATCCATGGAACTTACCAATTCTTGGGTATCGGAACCGGAATTGTGGGCCACGATCCCTGAGCATGGCACCAGCAGCTCTCCAGAGGTGGAGCCCTCGGGAGCATCCTGGGACCCCACTAAAGCTTTGGAGGCAAGGTCCTCCCGCCAGGGTTGTTTGGCCGGAGTATCCCTCTCCAGGGCAACATTCGAGGCATCTCGATGCTTAGAAGAAGATCTACCTACCCTTGGAGGGCCGACCAGTCTTCGAAGAAGACCTAGGTTTCGATACCTGAGATCCTTGGGAGGAAGATGCTAAAAATGCTACATTAAAGGGAAAGAGGGTGCCTACTTTTGCAGCTCAGTTTTGTAGGCCTCTCTGTCATCTTCCTACAAAGAAGACACTCTGACGGTAGATGATCCGGACCTAAACATTTTAGGCACCACTCATGGGTGTCTGTGGCCAAAATGGTACTACCACATTTTGAACACTTTAAAACCACTGGATGTTTTTTCCATTTTGTCTATGACAAAAGGGGAGGCCTAGGCCTAAAATGGCGTTGATGCGCCTGAAGGAAGAAAAGAATTCCTTCCCTCACCGATATTTTTTAAAAAGATAGAAGAAGAAAGCACCGAGAGGGGTCGGTACAAGCGTCAACGGGAAGGCAGAAACAACCACAAGAAATAAGGAAAAAACAAATTTTCTGCAGTGACAGGAACTGCTTTTTGTCGGCTCCGCGGAAAATGAAGAACTGAAGAGGGAGAGCTGGAAAGGCGGGAAGGCAGCTACACAGGTGAAGTGGGATGCTCCCAAAAGCTTTCCTATTGGACGCTGGGGAGCATTCCCGCGCGGGCTACATCGGTACCGAAGTTACCCATATGTGACGACTACATTCCTGATTGTTTAGCCCACTGGCTTGTTAAATGCTACCCTCCCATTTAACTTAATCTGCTTATTCTGTGTCATTAGCCATATAGATCAGATGCTGAATATACAGAGAGCAATGATGTGGTCATTGTATTACTTGTTTAGGCTAGGCCTGATATTCCACAGGCCTAAACTAAATGGGTAAATTACCTGAATAGTGGCTGGATAGTGCCACTATCTGGATAATTTTCTGGCCCCCCCTTGCTCCTCTCCTAACACGCCCCACAAGTATACAGATAATATCTGGCCATTCTGCAATTTAAAAGCCTGATATCTGTATATTTTTTGAAAATACACGGTTAGGTTATTTATTCATTTGTCAGTGAACGCCTAATTGCCTTTGAATATCAGTCTGATAGGGCATAATTATAGAACTCCCAGATTCGCCAATTAAACTCTCCCAACAACAGATGCAAACAGAAGAAGGGTGTTGCACTTTACATCTCAACATACAAAACAATTCTATTCAAATTCTAGTCTCATATCAATGATACCACCACTATCTCCCTCCACTGCTAGACAGGAGTGGAGTAGCCGCCTAATGGTTAAGAACCCAGAGACCAGGGTTCAATTCCCACTAGCACTCCTTGTGGCCTTGGGCAAGTCACTTAACCCTCCATTGCCTCAGAAAAAATCCAAGTTATCAATGTCCCTGTTTAATGTACATTACCAAGTTTAAGTTTCAATGTAAACCGCTTTGATTTAAATGATAAAGCGGTATATAAAACCTGTTAAATAAAATAAATAAATAAATTGTGCGTCTCAACACAAAATCCTGTAAATAGTTACGAGACACTAGCATCAAGAACTCAAAATGCACCAACCCTACCTATGGAAAATCAGCACTGCAAATATTCTAGAACACTGGTAACCTCAGCTAGAAAAGAGAACAGTCTGAACTACAGATTTCTAGAGAGAACCTACATTTTAATAGAATCCCTTATCTTGGCTGCATATGGAAAGCACAAACCACCATCAATTAAAGATTAAGAAACTATAAAAGACAAACACTGAAATGGAAAAGCGTAGTTACTCACCTGTAACAGATGATCTCCAGGAACAGCAGGAATTTAGTCTTCACATCTGGGTATCATTGGTACCGAAGGAGCCTGCGTGGGAATGCTCCCCAGCGTCCAACAGGAACGCTTTTGGAAGCATCCCTCAGCACATGCGCGCTGCCTTTCCAACTGTCCCTCTTCAGTTAAGTTTGTAGCTGAGTGAAAGGATAGAGGGAGAGAGGAAAGAAACAGAGAGATAGAGACACAACACCTAGGGGAGGTGGGTGGGTTGTGAAGACTAAATTCCTGCTGTTCCCGGAGATCACGTGTTACAGGTGAGTAACTACGCTATCTCCAGGAACAAGCAGGAATGTAGTCTTCACATATGGGGACTCCCTAGCTGAAGATGCCAGGGAGATGACCCCAGGAAGCTGCCACCTATGGTGAGGTGGGCCATGCTTCCTCCCATGGATCTCTGGCATCCCACCAGGGTTGGTGGGTAGGAGTTGTATTAGGTTTGAAAGTGATTTTGAAGAAGAGCCTGGCCAAAGAAGGCATCCCGACGGGAGGCTTTATCTAGGCAGTAGTGGGCTGTAAAGGTATGTACCGAAGCCCAGGTGGCTGCTCAACAAATGTCATCAATAGACACAGAGTGAAGGTTAGCCATAGAGGCTGACAGCTCTCACATTATGAGCTGTGACATGGCCTTGAAGAGGAAGACTCTTACTCTCATAAGCAAAGGATATGCACTGTGCAATCCATTTGGAAAAAGTCCTCTTGGAGACTGGACGTCCCAAATGACTACAATTAAAAGCAATAAAAAGTTGAGAAGACTTTCTATGTTGCTGTGTTATTTGTAGGTAAGGCTCTCTTACAGTCCAAAGTGTGAAAGTTCTTCTCTGCATTAGAGGCATGAGGCCTCGGAAAGAATACAGGAAGATAAATTGCTTGATTTAAATGAAAAGGCGAGACCACCTTTGGCATAAAGTGTGGATGAGTTCTGAGGACAACCTTATCATGATGAAACCTAGTGTAAGGAGGATCAGCCACTAAGGCTTGCAATTCACTAATGCAGAGGTGACTGCAATTAGGAAGATGACCTTCCAAGACAAAAACTTTAGGGTAGTAGTGGCTAAAGGTTCAAAAGGCGGTTTCATGAGCTGCCCAAGAATTAGATTTAAATCCCACGCCACCGGTGGTGGATTGATGGGAGGTTTTGTTAAAAGAAGACCTCTCATAAATCTGGATATGAGAGGATGAGAGGAAATTGGATGTCCATTTAGAGGCTTATAGGAAGCTGTAATTGCGCTAAGATGGACTCTTACTGAATTGGTCTTTAGACCAGAATTTGATAAATGAAGTAGATACTCTAGTATCGACTCCAAAGGTATCACCAGGGGGTTTAACCCCTTCTGGGAACACCATATAGTGAAACGTTTCCACTTAAAGGCGTAAGATAGTCTTGTAGGTGGTTTTCTAGAAGCCTGAAGGATATCCTTTACCTGTTGGGAAAGGTTGAGATCCTGAAAATTTAAGCTCTCAGCAACCAGGCTGTGAGATGCAGGGACTGGGGATTCGGGTGCCATAGCGTCCCATTCTCTTGGGAAAGGAGATCTGGAGCATGCCCTAACTCCAGAGGTGCAGCTTGAGAGAGATGTAGAAGCAGGGGATACCACGCTTGGCGTGGCCATCGTGGTGCTATGAGAATCATGCAACCCCTGTCTCTCTGAAGCTTGAAGAGTGTCTTGGGGATGAGGGGAATGGGTGGGAAGGCATAAAGGAAGCCCTGACCCCAGTGAAGGAGGAAGGCATCCCTTGCCTGGCAATTGTGAGCCGGAATCCTGGAACAGAACCGGGGAAGTTTGGCTTTCAGTGGACTTGCAAAGAGATCTATGTCTGGAGTCCCCCAGATGTGAAATATCTTTGTCACCTGGTCTGGGTGGAGAGGCCATTCATGAGGCAGCAATACTCAGCTGAGTTTGTCTGCCCAAAGGTTTTGAATGCCTGGAAGATATACCACGAGAAGGCGGATTTGATGCTCTCTGGCGAGGGTCCAAAGTCGTAAAGCTTCGTTGCATAATGACAGAGAGCCTGTTCCGCCCTGCTTGTTCACATAGAACATGGCTACTTGATTGTCCGTTTGGACTAGGACTGTCTTGTAGCTGAGCTGGGCATGGAATACTCGAAGAGCTAAATAGATTGCTCTTAATTCCAGGTGGTTTATGTGAAGTCTCCTGTAGAGTCCAGGTGCCCTGAGTAGAGGGATGATGCAGGTGTGCTCCCCAACCCAACTGTGATGCATCTGTTACGGTGGCCTGGAATAGGGGTTGCTGGAAAGGAGACCCCACTGAAAGATTCTCCAGTGATTGCCACCATTGAAAGGACAAGTTCAGCTGATGAGAGTTTGCTATCTTGTCTGACAAACATCCTGTGGCCTGTGTCCACTGGGTGGATAGGGTCCACTGGGCTGCTCGCATGTGGAGGCGAGCATAGGGAACTACATGGACTGCGGATGCCATGTGTCCCAGTAACTGTAGCAGTTCTCGAGCAGTTAGGGAGGATTTTCCTGCTGCTTGAGAAAACGTAGTTACTCACCTGTAACAGGTGTTCTCCAGGAGCAGCAGGAATCAGTCCTCACATATGGGTGACGTCGGCGCCGACGGAGCCCTCGCGGAGCAATTTTCCCCAGCTTTCAAAGAAAGCCTTTGGGAATTGCAGCGCGCATGCGCGGTCCTCTTCCCGCCCAAGGGTGCCATCTTGCTCAGTCAGATGACATAGCTAAAAGACAGCAAAACATTAGCAAAAAACGAAAGCATAGAACTGCAACTCCAAGGGGAGGAGGGAGGGTTGTGAGGACTGATTCCTGCTGCTCCTGGAGAACACCTGTTACAGGTGAGTAACTACGCTTTCTCCAGGACCAAGCAGGAAGTCAGTCCTCACATATGAGACTCCCAAGCTTAAGGCTACCGGAGACCCTAAGCACAAAAATGAGCTCCCTCTAGCTCAGTAGCACAGAAGGAAGGAATCTTCTCTGAATATGTCTCCAACCGGTAGCCCAACATCCGGGATGGAGGGTAGGAGTTGCCTATACCTCAAAGAGGTTACGGAGGACTGCCTGTCCGAAAGCACTGTCCCTGCAGGACTCCCTCTCCAGGCAGTAATGGGCTGCAAAAGTCTGGCTTGAAGACCAAGTAGCGGCACGGCAGATGTCTGCCAATGGAACAGAGCGGAGGTAAGCCACCGACGTAGCCTTCGCCCGAACACGATGAGCTGTGACTCTACCTTCCAACACGAGGCCGGCTGCCTCGTAAGCCCAAGCGATACAGTCAGCAATCCAGATGGACAGAGTACGCTTGGAGACAGGGAGCCCCAACTTGTTGGGGTCATAAGACACGAAGAGCTGAACAGTCCTTCGGTACTCCCGCGTACGGTCAAGGTAGAAGGTCAACGCCCTTCTACAGTCCAGGGTATGCAGGACCATTTCAGCTCGGCTGGAGTGTGGCCTGGGAAAGTAGGTCGGAAGTACCACCTCCTGGTTGATGTGAAAAGGGGATACCACTTTGGGAAAAAAACTTAGGGTGAGTCCGTAGGACTACCCGGTTCTTGTAGAACCTAGTGTAAGGAGGATCAGATACGAGGGCCTGCAACTCACTAACGCGTCTAGCAGAAGTGAGGGCTACCAAGAACAAGGTTTTCCACGAAAGAAAACGAAGTGGACAGGTAGCCATAGGCTCAAAAGGCGGACAGGTAATCCGCTGTAAAACCACATTGAGATCCCAGTCCGGGGCTGGCGGGCGCAAAGGTGGCTTAAGGAGAAGGAGGCCTCTGAGAAAACGAGCCACCAGAGGGTGGCTGGAAAGAGGTCTACCATCCACCGGCATGTGATGCGCAGAAAGAGCACTGAGGTGGACCTTGACCGAGTTGGACTTAAGTCCAAGGTTAGAGAGAGAGAGCAAGTACTGCAAGACCACTGATGCTGAACAGGAGAAGGGATCTTGAGACTGCTGAGTACACCAGACGGAGAACCGACGCCACTTAAGAGCGTAGAACTTCCGGGTGGAGGGCCTCCTGGAGGCCAAGACGACCTCCTCCACATCTGGAGGTAGCTGCAGAGGAGCAAGGACTACCCTTTTAGCAGCCAGGCCATCAGATGAAGGGACCGGAGGTTGGGGTGTAGGAGAGTCCCCTGATCCTGCGACAGGAGGTCGGGCTGAAACCCCAGAGGAAGAGGAGTGTCCACCGCCAGCTGCATTAGGAGCGGGAACCAAGGTTGTCTCGGCCACCAGGGAGCCACTAGGATCATCGATGCTTTGTCTCTGAGAACCTTGAAGAGCGTCCGAGACACCAGTGGCATGGGAGGAAAGGCATACAAGAGGCCGGTGGACCATGGAATCAGAAAAGCATCCGCCGCTACTCTGAGAGGATGCGGCTGTCGAGAGCAGAATCTGGGCAGCTGCCAGTTCAGAGGACTGGCAAACAGATCCATGGTGGGGAGACCCCACTTGAGAAAGATTTGCTGAACCATCATCGGATCCAGCCTCCACTCGTGTGGCTGGAGGATCCTGCTGAGCTTGTCGGCCAGGTAACTTTCTTGACCTGGGAGATAGACAGCCCTGAGGAGGATGCCGTGGCGGACTGCCCAAGAGCATAGCTGTTGCGCCTCCTGACAGAGGAGGAAGGAGCCTGTTCCGCCTTGTTTGTTTACGTAGAACATGGCAACCTGGTTGTCCGTCTGTATCAGCAGTGACTGGTGGGACACCAGGTGAGAGAAGGCTCTGAGCGCTAGGCGGATGGCTCTGAGCTCCAGGAAGTTTATCTGTTGAGCAGACTCCCAAGGATTCCAGAGGCCTTGAGTACATGACCCTTGGCAATGTGCTCCCCAACCCAGGAGGGAAGCATCGGTCGTCAAGACCTGAGAATGCGGAGGGGGCTGAAAAGCCACCCCTAGCACTAGGTTTGGTAGATGAAGCCACCATCGCAGAGATGAGACCAGCTGGTCGGAGATCTGTACTGAGTCCGCAAGGCTCCCCGTGGCCTGATGCCATTGAGTGCGAAGGCACCACTGAGCAGGACGCATGTTCAGTCAGGCATTGGGGGTCACATGGACCGTGGAAGCCATATGGCCGAGCAGTCGCAGAAAGTGCCTGGCGGAGACCAGCGCATTGCTGTGAAAGTGGCTGGCGAGATCCATGAGCCGCTTGGCCCTGTCCAGAGGGAGGAAGGCCCGCGCCTGAAATGTGTCCAACCTGGCGCCTATGAACTCGAGATTTTGAGAGGGGAGCAAAGTGGACTTTGCGAAGTTTATGACAAAACCCAAGTGCTAGAGCAGAGCCACAGTGCGATGAGTGGCCTGAGCGGCCTCTGGAGAAGATGGGGCTCTGATGAGCCAGTCGTCCAGGTATGGGAACACAAAAAGACCTTGAAGTCTTAGATAGGCCGCCACCACTGCTAGGCATTTGGTGAACACCCTGGGGGCGGAGGATAGGCCAAAGGGCAGTACTCTGTACTGGTAATGATTTCCTCCCACAACAAATCTGAGATATTGTCTGTGGTCTGGATGAATGAGGATATGAGTATACGCATCCTTTAGATCCAAGGAGCATAGCCAGTCTCCCTGCTGGAGGTAGGGCAGCAGGATTCCAAGGGTAAGCATCTTGAACTTCTCCTTTGCAAGGAACTTGAGGTTTCGCAAGTCCAGGATGGGTCTGAGGCCTCCTGTTCTTTTTGGAATCAGGAAGTACCTGGAGTAAAACCCTTGACCCTTCAGGTGGTGGGGCACCGGTTCCACGGCTTGTTCCTGAACGAGACTTGCTAACTCCTGAAGGAGTAAGTCCCTGTGCAAAGGGAGTCTGGGAGGCTCCCCTGGAAAGTAGGAGGGAGGTACCTGGTGAAAGTGAAGAAGATAGCCCTTCTGAACTATGTGAAGTACCCAGGTATCTGTGGTGATGTTGGACCACCTGTGGGCAAAGTGGACCAGCCGGCCTCCTGTGCTGAGAGAAACCAGCTGAGGGGGAGAGGCTATGCTGATGAAGTCAAAACCCCCACCCTGCTGAGCAGGGGCCGGTGGTGCAGGCTTGGGGGCTTGCTGCCTACGGGACCCATTACCCCGTCCCTTGGCCTGCTTTCCCTGTGGGGGAGCTGCTGAGGCCTGATACTGAGGGTAGTATTTATAGGCAGCCGCCTTCCTCGGGTAAAAGGGCTTTTTCCCCGAGCCCTTCTTCTTTTGAGAAGGGGCAGAGGTCTTCCTTGAGAGACGAGTCCTGGTGAGAGTCTCCGTCTCGATTTGTGCAGCCTTCTCATCCATGGGCTTGCCAAAGAGGATATCACCTCGGCAGGGGACATCGACCAACTTGTCCTGCACCCAGGGCTCGAGGTCGGACGTCTAAAGCCAAGCCTGGCGGCGTCCACCGATGCCGGCCGCAGCTACTCGAGCCGATGCCTCAAAACCATCATAGGCTGCTCGAGATATAAACTTGGAGCACTCTCGAATACCAGTTGACAAGGTTTGGAACCTCTGCAAAGGTTCGTCGGAGAGACCAGCAGAGAACCCGGCTATTTCTTTAGCCAGGTCTCGGAGATACATGCCCATGTAGAGCTGGTAGGTCTGGACTCGACAAGTAAGCATAGAGCCCTGGAAGCACTTCCTACCGAGGGCATCCAGGCTTCGGGCCTCCCTACCAGGGGGCACCGAGGAGTGCATTTTTTGACTCTTAAGTCTATGCATGGCCGATTCCACCACCATGGAATGGTGCGGTAGTTGTGCCTTTTGGAAGCCGGGGCTCTTGCGGACTCGATAAATGGAATCGACCCGCTTGCTTAACACCGGCGACGACGCCAGGCTCTCCCACATGCGGAAGAGAAGTCGTTCCAGCATCGGAGGAACCGGTACAATAAAGGCCTCCTTCGGGGGAGAGTCATATTGGAGGGCATCGAGTTCTTCGACTCGAGGTTCCTCCTCGGGATCCGCGGGGAAGGCCAAAGCCTTGGCCATATCCCTCACGAAGTCCGAGAACCGGGTATCCTCCGGGGGGGACCGTCTCCGAGGTTCGGACTCGGGGGAGTCCGAAGGGACACACCGAGTCCGAAAGGAACCAGGTGACTCTTTGTCCTCGGATTCCCAGGCCGACTCCTCGGAGGAGGAGTCGACCGGCTCCGGTCGGGCGGGCACTGATGCTATCCGCTCCGACGCCGAGGGAGTCGGCGTCGACGACCTCGGTCCTGAACGGGAGGCCGAAGGAGACCTCGACCGAGGATCGACTCGAGCCCTCATGGACTCGAGGATCGGCTCGGTCTCCGGGGTCGACTTGGAGGTCGACGTCCCGGCGGTCAGGGCAGAAACACCGGCGAGGCCAGCGATCAATACCCGCTGCTGGTCCATGAAGGCAGTCAGACTGCTCTCCAAGGCCGTCAACCTGAGTCGGAGCTCAGGAGACCCAGCAGCCCCCGACTCGGGCCCCGACGGCGTCGGGTCCTTCGGAGGCGAGTCAACGAGGACAACAGTACTCACGTGAGCGGGCAAGTCCACCTCGAGTCGAGGATGTTTTGACGGCCTCTCCACCTCCGAGGACCCGGGACGGGAATCGGGGCTGTGCGACCTGGCCCTCGAGGGACCAGGAGCGTCCACCGATCCCGCCCTCGCGGGTTTCTTCTTCCGATGATGTTCCCGGGTAGGAGACCCCCTTTCAGAGGAACTTCGACGATGCTCAGGACCAGAGTCCCGAGACGTCGAAGCCTCTGACGAGGTCCGAGCCCGGCCGGAGTCAGAGAAGATACGCTCCCGCTGATGCTGCCGACTCAACGCTTTTGAGGACATTTTGCCACACAGACCACAGATCATGGAGTCATGATCTGGTCCGAGGCAGCGGAGGCAGAAGTCATGAGTGTCTGTAAGAGACATGAGTTTCTTACAGAGGTCACACTTTTTAAAGCCGCTGGCAGCCATCGGGGGAAAAAGGGCCCCTGCGAGGTCGAAAGACCGGGCTGCCAGGGAAAAAGGAAAAAAGAGAAATAAAGAGAAAAAAAATCAACTTTTCGGCGGGGATTCACAGACAACGTCTGTAGGGCTCCGCGGAAAAAAGAAGACTGAGCAAGATGGCACCCTTGGGCGGGAAGAGGACCGCGCATGTGCGCTGCAATTCCCAAAGGCTTTCTTTGAAAGCTGGGGAAAATTGCTCCGCGAGGGCTCCGTCGGCGCCGACGTCACTCATATGTGAGGACTGACTTCCTGCTTGGTCCTGGAGAAACTAGTTGCACTATGAGAAGACACCGAGCTTGTGGAAGGAAAGCTCTTGACTGTCTCGTATCTAGACAGGCTCTTATGAACTCCAGAGACTGGGAAGAAACAAGCTGGGATTTTGGGACGTTTATTACCAATCCCAAATATTGGAGGATTCGCATTGTGCGAGACAGTGCAGAGCTGGCCTCTGCAACCGTGGGGGCTCGAATGAGCCAGTCGCCCAAGTAAGGGAAGACGAAAATCCCTAGGGTTCGCAGGAATGCAGCTATTACTGCCATGCATTTCGTGAATACTCTTGGTGCTGAAGCTAGACCAAAGGGAAGAACCCTGTATTGGAAGTGTTTTCCCTTGAAAAGGAATCGTAAGAACTTCCTGTGATCTGGATGGATCAGAATGTGAGTATATGCATTCTTTAAGTCTAGAGAGGAAGTCATGGGCCTGTTATCTTGTATATCTTGTGTCTTTGTTTTGTTTCTGCATGGAAAATGAATAAAAATGATTTTCACAAAGTAGAGTGGAGGGGAGGGAGGGGAGGGAGGGAAGAGAAAGGGAAGGGAGGGGAGGGAGGCGGGCTGGGGTGGAAGAAAAAGTAAACAACCTATACAATTTCTTTCTCTGTTGTATGAAAATTTACTGTATTTGGAGTTGGAATGGTGAAAGTTTGTCTTGTTAATAAAAAAGATTTAAACTAAGTCTAGAGAGGAAAGCCAATCCTGACTTTGAAGGTATGACAGAAGAGTTCCTAGAGAAATCATTTTGAACTTCTCTCGTAACAGGTATTTGTTTAATTCTCTGAGGTCTAGAATGGGTCTGTGTCCTCCTGTTTTCTTTGGAATAAGAAAATAGGGGGAGTAGAACCCTGTACCCTGCTGGAGAATGGGTACCTCCTCTATTGCCCCTTGGGCAAGAAGTGTTGAGACCTCGTGATCCAACAGATTGTCTGCAGATGTCTGTGAATTGAACTGCCTTAAGATTGTAGGAGGGAGCATGCTGTGAAAATGAAGCCTGTACCCCTCTCCTACAATGGACAGTGTCTAATTTTCTGCTGTTATTTGGTGCCATCTGTTGGCAAAATGACACAACCTGCCTGGAATATTTAGGGGTTCTGGACACTGTTCCCTCTAAGCTGTGCGCGCACACACCTCGCCGAGTGAGCGCACATACTTTAAAACAGAGCGCACAAAAATTACGGTTCTGATTCTGATAGAAAACACAGACGTCTTAAAATGTAAAAGTTGTGTATTTATGGTTTTCACAAGTTCCACACTATTTTCTAGTGCAATCAATGTGGCGTACATACTGTATTCTGACGTGTAGTCAAATTTTAAAGTATATAACTCCGAGTGTCGTTATGTGGCGCACAAAAATTTAACCTTCCTTCAAAAGTTGCACAGCTGATATTTTATGCGCACACAGCCTACAGAAAATTAGAGGGAACATTGGTTCTGGACCCCTCAGAGGCAGGAAGGCCAAGCTCTCTAGGAAGGAGTCAAAGCCCTTGAGGGGGCTGAACCTGCACAGCTGGTTGAGCTCTCGGGCCTTTTGGCTTCTTCTGCTGTTTGAATTGCTGCTGTTGTCCCTTTTGGGCAACTCGACTGTGAGCTTGGCTCTGCTGGGTATAGGATGGATAAAACTTCCTCTTTTTGCTGAAAGAGGGTTTCTTATAGGGTTTCTTTCTGGCTGGAGTGGCTGTAGATTTTGACAATCTAAGGTGATATTGTCAGCATCTATCTCATTAGCCTTTTCCTGCCAATTTTTGTCATGGAGATTTTTTCCTGTGCAAGGGATGTTGCCTAATTTATCCTCTACCCAAATCTCCAAGTCTGATGCCTGAAGCCAGGCAATCCGTCGTGCACCAATGGCAATACCAGAGGTTCTGCTGATGCATTCAAAGCAGTCAAAGGCTGCACGATTGACAAACTTGGAGACATCTTGAGCATGCCTGACAAGCGTAAGGAAGTCTTGTTGTCTGTCATCTGGGAGAAGTGGGCTCATAAGCTACAAATCTCCTGTGACCTCCTTGAGGAACATACCCATATATAAGATATATGAGGTGATCCTAGCTGAAAGCATGGAAGCTTGAAAGGTTCGACGCCCAAAAGCATCAAGAGTCCTGCATTCACGACCTGGAGGATTGGATGCATGTCTCTTTGCACTTTTCATCCTATGCATGGCTGACTCCACTACCATGGAATGGTGTGGCAGCTGAGTCTTTTGAAATCCAGGACATGGTGGAACTCGATACATGGTATCAAGCCTCCTAGAATGAGGAGATGTGGTCAAAGGTGTCTCCCACATTCTGAGCATCAAATCATGAAGAATTTCATGAATGGGCAGAGTGGCTGCCTCCTTTGGAGCTTTAGGATATTGGAGAATTTCCAATTCCTTTGCTCTAGGTTCCTTTTCAGGAGCTACCGTGATTGAAAGGCCTTTGGCAACATCACAAATAAAATCCTGAAAGGACATTTCCTCTGGAGGCAACATTCTGCATTGGGGAGAAGAGTCTTCCAGGAGAAAAACTCTGGTACCAGCAGAATTATCAGAGTCATCGGAATCGGAGGATTCGAAGTATCTCTGATCACGATGTTCATGGAAGGCACGGTCCCGGTATCAAAGTCAGTACCGAGTTGATCCGGTACCGAACTTTCGATGCCAGGCAAAGACGACATGGGAAGAATTCCTGTCGGTGCTGGTGCCGGCATCGGCATCAGTGTCGGTACCTGTTGAACCATTGGTGTCAACGGTACCGCAACTGTAAGGAGAGCTGCAATACTGCGCTCGATAGCGAGGAATCTCTGCTCTATCGACGCTGCTGATGCCTGGGTGTCGGTACCGGTGAAGGCAGCTGGGACCCCTGAGCATGGCACCAATAGTTTTGTCGAGGCCAAGGCCTCGAGAACATCCTGGAACCCCATTGATGCTTTGGAGGCCGAAGCCTCCTGCCGGGGCTGTTTTGCCGGTGTGGTTCCCTCAAGGGCAATGCCAATGGCCTCTAAATGCTTTGCAGGAGAGCTACCCTTTGAGGACCGGCTTTTATGTTTAGTTATCTGAGATCCATGGGAGGAAGAGGAGGCTCTTGAAGACGTTGATGCAATGGACCTAGCATCCGAAGAAAAGAGGGTACCGAGCTTTGCAGCCTGGTTCTGTCTTCCTCTTTTAGTCATTCCCATACAAGAGAGACACTCAGATGGAGAATGGTCAGGGCCTAAACATTTAAGACACCAGTCATGGGTGTCGGTGACAGAAATGGTACCGCCACACTTAGTGCATTTTTTTTTTAAACCACTAGCTGGTTTTTCCATCTTTAAAGAAGAAATGGGACCTAGTGCCCAAAATGGCACCTAGCACCAAAAAAGAAAGTTTCTGAAGAGAAACAATTCCGAATTTTTTTTTTTTTTTTTTAAGAAAAGAAAGAAAAGAACCGGTGGTACCGGTAGGAGTCATGCGGAGACGAGCGCGACCACAAGAAAACAAGATTAAAGAAGAAATTTTCTGCGGTGACAGGGTATGAGTCCTATTGGCTCCGCGGAAATCGAAGAACTGAGGAGGGACAGTTGGAAAGGCGGGAAGGCAGCATGCATGTGCTGAGGGATGATCCCAAAAGCGTTCCTATTGGACGCTGGGGAGCATTCCCGCGCAGGCTCCGTCGGTACCGACGATACCCATATGTGAAGACTACATTCCTGCTTGTTCGTGGAGATACCCCAAAATCAGACACCAGGCTGTGAAACATGGAAGAAAGAGGAACAGAAATGCATTTCTATCTGTAATGAACTATAAAAAATGCACATTTTCAAAGCTGACCTATTTCAAAGCTGACCTATTTTATTCTCTAAAAAGTGACACACATTTGTACCTTTCTTGTCTCATCTTATTTTTCCAGTTGGGTTGGTCCCAGACTTTTTTTCTACTTCCTCTTGTTGGTTTTCTTCTAAGTCCTTTTTCAAGATCCCATTTTCAGTTTCTTCACACTACATTTGTCAATTCTTTCACTACATCTCTCTCTGACATTGATCCTTCTGTTTCTCTCATTTGTCTTTTACCTAACTATAGCTTCATTCCATTGCTCTCTTTCCCCCTCCTTCAGTCTTCCTCTTTTCACTGTTCACCTACTTACCACAGCTTTCCATTTCCTAATCTTACTTCCCTGGTCCTTCCACTCCATATGTGTCTCATTCCTTTTTTAGCATCCTACCCATCCTGTTTTTCACCCACCTTCTGATTTGCCATTTCCTCCTTCTGTACTCATCTCCTCCCCAATCTCATTTATCACCTTCTGCTTCTCATCATTTAACTAGCCCCAGCTCAATCCCTAACAATGATCATCTCTCCACTTCCAGGCCCTTTCTTATCCCCTACAGACGTCCATTTCCCTTTTCGCATCTCCCTTTTCTACCCTCTTTCACCTGCTTCAAGGAAGACCTATCCCGTCCCGTGGCTCTCATCCATTCCATAGCACTCGATAGACTGCCCTCAACCCCTCCAAGTCCTTCAAACCCTCTCCCCTCCCATATTTCCGCACTTACAGCCCTATTCATACCCCTCACCCAATCACCTTGTCCCCAACTAGCCTAAATCTCTGGTCAATTTCTTAGCCCCCACTATCTCCCCTAAGTAACCAAGTTACCACTCACAATCCCACTCAAGCCTTGAGTCCCCCACTTAAACTCCCAATGCCTAGATTATATTAGAGTCTCCATCTTCAGATTCTCTGCCTTCCTACATGTTACATCCCTAGTACTGTCCTCCTGCCTTCTACTTCCCCTCCTCAGCGTCCACCCATTTATTTCTGTCTCCAATATTCATTTACCTTGTCTTTTGTCCTTGTAGACAAAAAACAATGGAGAATGACCACAGCTGGGACACTTGATCATTTCTTGGATGTATGTTTTATTAGGGACCTGACTAGGCAGAGTTTCGGCAAATCGTGCCTGCACCAGGGGGCTTAAATTGTTATCAATCTGTGAACAAATACAAAATATAGCGTGTTATGTAGAACTAGTAGTTCAAAAACCACCATCTGCACTAGGGAGCAGTCAAACAAACAAGTTCAGGCACCTGGTTCTGTCAAAGGTCACCAATTTGGAATGATCATGGTTCGCAACTTCAAATTGAAAAGCATAGCGTCTAATGATGTTTTTTGAACTGTGTGTTCTAATACGCTATAAATATATTTTGTATTTGTTCATGAATTGATACAATTTAAGACCTCTGATGCAGACACAATTTGTCAAAATGCGGCAAAGTCTGGTTCCTAATAAAACATCCATCAAGAAATTATCAAGTGTTTCAGCCGTGGTCATTCTCCATCGTTTTTTGTCTACATTTGTATCTGTTCATGGAGAGATCCTTCCTTTTGTGGCATTCTTTCATACTTTTTATCCCAGCATGTGTTCTTATATCCCTCCTTCTCAATCTTCCCTTCATTGGATGTTTTTTCCCCACTCCCCACAATAGCTGTTATCCACTCCTTTCTCATTCCCCCAGCAACTCCCTCTTTTTCCTACTCCAAACCCTCGAATTTGCCAGAATCACCCACCCTTCAATCCCTGGACCGCAGCCCTAGAATTAGCTCCTTTCCGGTCTCAGCCCTTTTCCAGTCCCATCACCCCCAGACCTAGTATCAGCCCCCTTCCAGTCCCAGCCCTTTTCCAATCCCCAGAGCCAGTATCAGTTCCAGTCCCAATATCAATCCATTTCCAGTACCAGACAGCCCTCCCCCCAGCCCAGTATCAGCCCATTTCCAGTCTCAGTGCTTATTGCTTATATAGGGTTGTCAACTGGTTCCAGATGCACCCGACAGGCTTGATCCAGTCCTGGGTTTACCCCTATTGCATGCAGGGACATGTATTCTGATTTCTCTATTGCACTCCATAAGAAAAGCAAAGGAGTAAACCCAGGACTGGATCAAGCCTGTCGGGCTCATCTAGAGTCAACTGGCAACCTTATGCCAGTATCATCCCATTGCCAGTATCAGTCAGCCCCCTCAGCCCCTGCATCAGTCCAATTACAGTTCCCCAGCCCCAATATCAACCCACTTACAGCACCAGTATCAGCCCATTTCCAATCCCAGCCCTACATTCCAACATCAGCCCATTGCAAGTATCAGCCAGCCCCTCCAGTCCTTGTATCAACTCATTTCTAGTCCCTCAGCCCCAGTATCAGCCCATTTTCAGTCCTGGCCCCCCCATTCCCAGCACCAGTCCATTGCCAGTATCAGTCAACCTGCCACCCCGACCTCCGTATCAGCCCATTTCCAATTCCCCCATCCCCAATACCTGTCCCCAGCACCAGTATCAGCCCATTTCCAGTCCCACTCCCCCATTCCTAGTATCAGCCCCTGTTTCAGACCATTTCCAGTCCTTCCCCAGCCCCAATATAAGCTCACTGACAATCCCGGCCCTCTCAATATCGCCGCTGCCCAGTTAGCTTCTGCAGGCTTGTGGTCTGTGAGGTGACCCAGGATATTCAATGCCAGGTCCGCATATGACCCTCGGCATTGAATATCCGGAGTTAAAAGTTGGCAGAGATGGCTATGCGCCATAGCAGAGCTTAGCCATCCCAGAAGATTATTGGGCCTGTAGAATTCAGTGGACATGCTGAAGCCATGCCAGACAAATGAAGGAAGCAAAACTTGTCCCGTATCTATTAAGATGATGCTGGAGTTGACTTAGAGCTGGAGGGATGGCTCTTCTGCTTCCTCTTGCACTACCCTATTGGAATCCTCCCAGGCAAGCGTACAGCACGCCACAAAAACAGACAGGCAGGCAGAGCTCCTCTCAATGCGTACTACTCCACTGCCATATTACATCCCCTAGAGCAGTGATGGCTAACCTTTTTGAGCCCGAGTGCCCAAACTGCCGCACAAAACCAAAGAATTTCCTCAAAGTGCCAGCACGTCATTTGCATAAGTGGTCTTATTTGCATAAATATTTGCATAATGTTACCATACACTAACTTTTAGTAAACATGTCTCTTAATGAGTGTATGGATAAAGAAAGACTAAAAGATTTCTACATTACTATAATCCAGTGCCAACCGCCAGGCACATTAGGAACTACTACAAACGCTGCCCATTTAGAACCCATAGCAAACCCGCTGTATCCTGACAGCATTACCAGGACTCACAAAGCACCATACCCTACCTATCAAAAGGCAACACTGCAAATATTAAACCAATACATTTCAGTGAATACTGGGGAAAGAGAACAAGTGGCAACGTCAAATAGGAATTTCCTCTTGTACCAAACAAAGCGCAGATGTTAATGATGCACATTTCCCAGAGCTGACATATTCCAGTTAATAAATTCAAAATAAAGAGATATCGTTCTACCTTTTGTGCATTTTTTTTCAGTTGCAATTGGTCCAGCCATTTTCTTCTGGTTTCTTCATGTTTTCTGCTAACTCTCCATCGTCTGCTGTCCATTTGTCCTTTCTTCTCTCTTCTAGTTTTTTTTCCATTCTCTCTCTCTCTACATCTGCTTTAACATACTAATCTTTCTCCTTTTGCTCTTTCCTCATTCCTATTTCATCCACACAAATTTTACCCCTCCATCCTCAATCCCCAATTACTCTCCCAATACCTGGCCAATTGTAGATTTTTCATCCCTCCTACACAAAATATTTTTCCCCTCTCCATTTTACTCTCCCAGCCCCATCCCATTCTAATCCTCCCCCAACATCAGCTCCCTTCTAGTTCCAGTCTCACCCAGCATCCATTCCCTTCTTCAAGCCCCCCACTTCCCCTCAGCCCATTTCCATTCCAAGCCCCGTCCCCATCAGCTATTTGCAGTTCAAGCCCCCCACTTCCCCTCAGCCCATTTCCATTCCAAGCCCCATCCCCAACAGCTATTTGCAGTTCAAGCCCCCTTCCACTCAGCCCATTTCCAGTCCTAGCAACCCCCCCAACCCATTACCAGTCCTAGCCCCCCATAGCCCACTCCCAGTCCTAATCCCACCAGCCCATTTCCAGTCCTAACCTCCCCATCAGCCCACTCCCAGTCCTAATCCCCCATCACTCAATTTTTAGTTTAAGCCCCCCCAGCGCCTATCACCACTCCTAACCCCCCCAGCGCCCATCACCACTCCTACCCCCCCCCAGCCCAGCGCCCATCACCACTCCTAACCCCCCCAGCCAGCCCAGTGCCCATCACCACTCCTAACCCCCCCCAGCCAGCCCAGTGTCCATCACCACTCCTAACCCCCCAGCCCAGTGCCCATCACCACTCCTAACCCCCCCACCCCAGCCCATCACTACTCCTAACACCCCCCAGCCCAGCCCAGCCCATCACTACTCCTAACCCCCCCCAGCCCAGCCCAGCCAATCACCACTCCTAACCCCCCCCCAGCCCAGCCCAGCCCAGCCCATCACCACTCCTAAGACCCCCAGCCCAGCCCAGCCCATCACCACTCCTAACCACCACCACCAGCCCAGGGAAAATTAAAAAAAAAAGAAAACCTGTCTGCTGCCGCTGTCGGGGCCGCCGCGGGAGAATCGACCGTGCCGCGGGGCCCCCCTGTAACCACCGGCCGAGCCGGTACTCCCCGTAGCATCTCACACGTTGGAGCTTCCCTCAGACGCGCCGGCTTTGAGAGCGCGAGGGGAGAGTTCCCTCGCTGCTCTGTTAAGCCCGCGGGGGCTGATGGGAAGTTCCCATCAGCCCCCGCGGGCTTAACAGAGTCGCGAAAGGGAAACTCTTCCCTTCGCGCTCTGCAAGCCGGCGAGTCTGACTGCAGCTCCAAAGAGAGAGCTGCTACGGGGAGGACAGGCTCTGCCGGTGGGTACAGGGGGGCCCCGCGGCACGCTCGATTCTGCCGCGGCGGCCCCGACAACGGCAGCAGACAGGGTTGTTGTTTTTTTTTCGATGGCGGACCTTCCCGCGTGCCAGCTGCAAGGCCTTCGCGTGCCACAGCTGGCACGCGTGCCATAGGTTCGCCATCGCTGCCCTAGAGAGTGATTTTATGAGCTTTCTTCAGGTTCTTTACACAAATCCCAGAGCAGCTATGATCACCAATGGTTTAGTGTCGCCTGAATTTGCCCTTGCATAGAGCACAAAACAGGGGTGCCCCTAATCTCTTCTCTTAATGCTTATATACCTGCAACCTTTTTTTTTTTTTTTTTTTTAGCAGCTGTTCATGAAGATGCAGGGATTCAGAGTGAAATTAGGGGCACGCCATTTAAAGTGGTAGCTTTTGCTGATGATATCCTACACAGATTGCTAAATTTCATTGTGATTTTTGCAGCTTTTTCTGCGTTCAAATTAAATTATTTGAAGTCAGAAGCCATGCCCCCCAGTGCTGCCTCTTCAAGATGGCTATATTCATTACTTGGGAGTCAGACTACCGCAGGATCTTTCTGGACTTTATAGGATGAACATGGACCCACTATTGCAAGAATTACAGCACTTATCTTATGTTTTGCAGGCTTTCCCGCTCTCACTACGAGGCGGAGTCCATCTTTTCAAGATTGTGCTTTTGTCAAAATGGTTGTATATGAGGCAAAGAGTGCCCATATTTTTGTTAACTTGATACCTTGTGGCAATTAATGAAGCCTTGTGTAAATATTTATGATGAACCAAAAAATCTGTCTGCCTCTAAAGAAACTAAGAACATAAGATATGCCATACTGGGTCAGACCAAGGTCCATCAAGCCCAGTATCCTGTTTCCAACAGTGGCCAATCTAGGTCACAAGTACCTAGCAGTTTCCACAAGAGACACAGGTTCCACAATGCTTGTACTGCGGCAAGCCGTGGCTATTCTGGATCCACTTTAATAATAGTTTATGGACCTTTCCTCCAGGAACTTGTCCAAACCTTTTGTAAACCTGGCTACGCTAAAAGCTTTTACTACACCCACCGGTAGCAAATTCCAGAGTCTGATTACACGTTGAGTGAAAAAATATTTTCTCTTATTAGTCTTCAATAGGTTACCCTGTAGCTTCATTGCATGCCCCTAGTCTTTCTATATTTTATTGGGGTAAACAATCGATCAACGTTAACCCATTCCACTCCATTCATTAATTTATAGACCTCTATCATATATCCCCTCAGCCGTCTCTTTTCCAGGTTGAAGAGCCCTAACCTTTTTAGCCTCTCTTCATAGGGGTATCTTTCCATCCATTTTGGCATTTTGGTGGCTCTTCTCTGTACCTCTTCTAATAACGCTATATCTGTTTTAAGATACGGCGGCCAGAATTGTACACACTATTCAAGGTGTGGTCGCACCATGGCATGTTACAGAGGCATTATAATATCCTTTTGTTTTATTCTCCATTCCTTTCCTTATGATACTTAGCATTCTATTTGCTCTCTTGGCCACCGCTGCATACTAGGCCGAGGGATTTAACATGTTATTCACGATGACGCCTAAATCTTTTTCCTGGGTGGTGGTTCCTAATGTGGAACCTTGCATCATGTAATCATAGTTTGGGGTTTCTTTCCTAGGTACATAACACTGCACTTGTCCACATTAAATTTCATCTGCCATTTGGATGCCCCGTCTTCGAATTTATCAAGATCCTCTTGCAACTTTCCACAATCCTCATGGTTTTAACAACTTTGAATAGTTTTGTCTCATCTGCAAATTTGATAACCTCACTTGTTATTCCCATTTCCAGGTCATTTATGAATATGTTAAAAAGCAGCGGACCCAGCACAGATCCCTGGGGTACTCCACTATTCACATGTTTCCATTAAGAAAATTGGCCATTTAGCCTTACCCTATGCTTTCTAACTTTTAACCACTTCCTGATCCACAATAGTACACTGCCTCCTATCCCATGACTCTTTAATTTTGCCAAAAGTGTCTGATGAGGGACCTTGTCAAAGGCTTTCTGGAAGTTCAGATAAACTATATCAACAGACCCACCCTTTGTCTACCTTTTTATTCACACCTTCAAAAAACATAACAGATTAGTAAGACAAGACTTTCCTTGGCTAAAGTCATTTTGGGTGTCTCCCATTAAGCCATGACTATCTACATGTTTAGTAATTTTGTTCTTGACTATGATTTCTACCATTTTTCCCGGTACTGACATCAGGCTCACCAGTCTGTAGTTTCCCGGATCACCCCTGGAACCCTTTTTACAAATTGGCATTACACTGGCCATCCCCAATCTTCAGGTATTACAGATGATTTTAATGATAGTTCACAGATTACTAATAGTAGGTCTGCAATCTCATATTTCAGTTCTTTCAACACCCTTGGATGTATACCATCTGGTCCAGGTGTTTTGCTATTCTTCAGTTTATCAAATAGTTGTAATACATCTTCCCGGTGTATCGATATTTCTTTCAATTCTTCCACAGCATCTCCTTTAAATACCATTTCAGTTATGGGTAACATTTCTACATCTTCCTCAGTAAAGACCGAAGCAAAGAATTCATTCAGTCTCTCCGCTATGGCCTGGTCCCCTCTTAATGCCACTTTTACCCCTCTATCATCTAATGGTCCAACTGACTCTCTCAAAGGTTTTTTTTGCTACCAATGTACTTGAAAAGTCTTTATTATGTGTTTTTGCTTCTACAGCAAGCTTCTTCTCAAATTCTCTCTTTACCTGCCTTATCAATGCCTTGCATCTAACTTGCTAGTGCTTGTGTTGTTTCCAGTTTTTGTCATTTGGCTCCTTTTTTCCATTTCCTGAAAGATGCTTTTTTTGGCAACAGCAGTCTCTCTGACTTCACCTTTAAAACATGCTGGCAGTTTTTTGGACTTCCTTCCACTTTTCTTAAAGCGTGGAATACAGCTGGTCTGGGCTTCCAAGATAGTATTTTTAAACAGCCAAGCTTGATGTAACTTTTGCAACCGCTCCTTTTAGTTTTTTCTTAACTATTTTCCTCATTTTATCATAGTCTCCCTGATGTTTAAGTGGAGCAGAGGCACTGGAGAGGGGATTTATTTGTATAATACTGGCTAAAGACTGATGGTATCTACCTATCTCTAGTGATACTGGTAGTTTACAGCGATGTTCCCATATCAAAATGACACTGTGTGATTAATATATATGTGTTATACTTGATGGGATTAAAGTTGAGGGTGAGCATCAACTTTAATCAGTTAGATTTTACTCCTGATTTTGTCACATATCTATGCCATTGAAGCCTTTGAGTTGGCATTTTGGCAGCTCACATTGATTTTTGGTTTGGACTTGTTTTAAGTACTCACAATATAATCTTTAGCTATACAATTTGTCATACAGTGTTCATCACAATTGTGTGCTTTCCTTTAATGTATTAGGATACTTGTGTATAATTTATCTGTTAAGAGCAAGAATCGGATCAAAGTCGTATTTTCCTATCCAGTGACTTTTATTAATTTATTCATTATTGACCTGGTAAATGACCATATGATCCCTACACAATGATCAAAATTTCTACTGTTCTTATCTTCCCTTTAAGAGACGTTTTAATTGATTTGGTTTTTACAATTAGTAGATGTCTTTATTTTATATTTATACATCTTTTGTGTTATTCTGTCTCTGTTATAAATATTTACAAACATTTATATTATTGATGTAGATATGGTTATTTTAATCAGATATTGATATTCGATATACATGTTGATATTGATATTCGATATACATATTTCAATTTATTTTCTCTCTTATATGATTTAATACCATTTATGTTTGTATGTTTTGAGTTAGACACCCCTGAGGAAGTTTATGATCATGTAGGGTTTAAAGAAATAAAAACCTCTTTTGTTGTACCTTGCTCCTTGGTTTCCAATATCCTCCTTAATCCTTCGGGTAATAGAAGACTTGGCTGCTGAGAACCCTTTCTTTGGACCACTAATATCTGAGCAATGTTCTCTGCACGTCCACCAGATATAGAGGTATCCATCCGACAATCCTCTTGCCACAAAGAGATGTATGTTTATTAAAACTTGATATACTGCTCTTCGGGAGGGACATAAGAGTGGTTAAAATGATAGCCTGGTTAAGATGAAAAGAGGACAGTGCCTTTGGGTG
Source organism: Ichthyophis bannanicus (assembly GCA_033557465.1). Taxonomy (NCBI): domain Eukaryota; kingdom Metazoa; phylum Chordata; class Amphibia; order Gymnophiona; family Ichthyophiidae; genus Ichthyophis; species Ichthyophis bannanicus. Next base: position 1,116,474,547 of record CM066031.1, on the reverse strand, counting down.
AAAAGATGGCACAGTCTGCAAGAAGATGGAAGCCGTCAAAATGACCATAAAAGACTCTCTGCAGGACAAGGCTTGCAGCTCTAACACTTGCCTGGTGGACACTATAGCCACCACAAAAAGTGCTTTAAGGATCAAATCCTTGTGAAATACCTTATGAATGGGCTCAAAAGAAAGCCCTTTGAAAGCCTTCAATCAGGACCGTACCTAGCCCTGTGCGAGCGGTGCGGTGCGGCTGCACAGGGCACAAAGGCTTAAGGCTTAACAGACAGCTACAAGTCACGACCTTTCTTAGCCAAACAAGGCATACCACAAGGTTCCGCCCTCTCTGCACTGTTATTTAACCTTTACATACATCCCATCTCTGACATCATCAGAAAACACAATATCCAATACTCTATCTAAGCTGACGATATGACATACACCCCTATCATCCTTGACAACCCAGACTACTCAAAAATAGCGGACTGCCTACAACAAATGACAAGCTGGCTCCTACAAAACAACTTGACCATAAATTACAAGACAGAAGCTCTATTTATAACCAGAAACTCTGCCTTCATCTCCCCACCCACCAAACTCAACAACATCACAATACCCATAAAACCGGAAGTAAAATACCTCGGAGTCACCCTTGACAGAGAGCTGAACCTCCAGTCTCACATCAGCAAAACCACCAGGAATGGCTACCTTAAGATGAGAACCATCAGACGCCTCAAGCCAATTCTCTCCCAAGACCACTTCCGGACTGTCTGTCAAGCCATCATCACACCTATATTGGATTACTGTAATAACGTTTACCTTGGGTTCCCAAAACTCCGGCCCTTGCAGTTAGCGCAGAACACCGCTGCTCGCATAATAACCAGTTCAGCAAGACATCACATCACCCCCATTATGAATCTCCTTCATTGGCTCCCAATCGACTCTCACATCAGATATAAAACCATACTGAACATCTTCAAAGTCAAACAGGGCCTTTCAGCGAATAGTCTGCAGTCCATCATCAGTTTCTACCCAAACAGACCCAGGAGGAGAGGCACCACTGACACCATCACAATCCCCAAAGACTTCATCAAAACAAAGCAAACCACGTCAAGGAGAGCAACATCCCTGGCAGCGCCCGCCATATGGAACTCCCTCCCTGCAAGCTTAAGATCAACTATCGACATGAAGGACTTTAGAAAGTTATTCAAGACTGCACTCTACATAGAACGTTACGGCGACATCACGTAACCTTCCCAGAGACCCCAGCCACCTACAGCTCTCGTCTCCGCTCTCCCCTGCCCTGCAAGTGCCCTCCCGCCCTCCCCCTCCCTCCTACCCTAGCCTACCCCCCCACTGTATATAGAACACTGTAGATAGCTCAAGCTGTATCTATTGCATCTATTTAATTAAGCTACACATGGTATTACACCCTAACACACACTTCTATCCAACCACTGCATGCTGACACCCCCACCCTTCACAATTTGAATAGTTTGAAGTGAAAGTCGCTTTGATTTTAGGATAAAGCGGGATACAAATCCATTTAAATAAATAAAAAAATAAAATAAAAATTTTGGCTGTTTGCCATTGCCTGCCGCCGCCACTTTTTCTTTACTCAGTGGCAGCAGGCAACGGCAGACATCTGAAATGCACCCCTTAAGCCTTCTTGCGGCATGCTAAGCACATCTGTCCCTCCATGCTCTGACGCAACATCAGAGAAGGGAGGGACAGATCTGCTTAGCGCGCCGGCAACTTACACAGCGGGCATGCCTCTTCTTTCCCGCCGGGGGGGGGGGCGCCCATTGTGCAAGTTGCACAGGGCGCAATTCAACCTCGGTACAGCCCTACCTTCAATACCAGAGAGTCCATTGAGGAATAACCGGACTCACTAGTGAGCAAATCTGCTTCACTTGCTTTGAGGAAGCAGAATTGATCGGGGTGTGCTACCAAAGATATTCCTTGAATGCGATCCTGTAGCACACCAGGGTCACTATCTAAACACAGAAAGCTCAGGTCCAAACCCTGGTCCAGAGTGGATTGCAAGAAGGAAAAAACTGTGACTATGTCCAACTTCTTTGTCTCCAGGAACCAAAAGGAACACAACCTTTCAAAAACCATCCAGACTCTCAAATAAGCCAAGGATGTAGAGGTACTCCAAGCATTAAAAAACAGGTGTCTAGTTGAGCTCCAGAGTAGCCTTCCTTGGACAGCCTACAACTCTTAAATGATCTGTGATATCCCACAAGAGAGGTAAGATCTGGTTGAACAACTTTATATATGTGGTTATAATTTGTTTTATTTAATTTGTAAACAGCTCTGCTGTCCCCCACTAAGGGCAGTATATCAAGTTTTAATAAATGAAATGAAACAAGGAGACCAGAGATCTAACATGCAACTTTGAAGAGGGTACATGTGAAGCCTGGTCCATGGAATCAGCTCCAGGATGGTCAATGCCATGGACGAGAGGAGCTGAGAAAGTCCTAGGCTTGGAGATGATTGGGAGCAAAAAGCTCCAAGTTGGCTCAAGTTTGAAAGCCCTCTCTGTTGTGAAAAAAACTTGACCCAGGAGACTAATATAGTGAGCTCCAAGATGTTCCACATCCAGGGGGAAGATTCAGGCTGCTCTTGAGATAAGTTTATCACAAACCCCAGCCTCTCCAGTCAATTAATCACCAAGGCTGTCTCATCCATGGACATCTCCATGGAGTCTGACAAATCAGCCAATTGTCCATGTTCAGGTAAACCAAATGCCTTGCCTGCCTAGGAATGCCACCGCCACCACCACGATCTTGAGAAGGTGTGAGGAGCAATGGACAGACAGAAGGACAAGACACAGAAATGAAAATGGCGGAGAAACCGCTGATAATGTTCCCAGATGGGAACATGAAAGTATGCCAAGATGTACTGTATGTCAAGATCTAGGGCAGTGTGGAACTCCCCCTGTCTGACAGACCATGACAGACCAGATGGTCTCCATGCAAAAGTGACTGAGCATTCACTGACTGCATTCAGGTCCAGGATAGGCCAGAAAGAACCTCCCTTCTTGGATACCATGACGTAAATGGAATACCTCCTCTGGCCCCAAGTTGCAGATGGCAATAGTCGGCAGCTGCCGGAGATACAATAGAGTTTCATCGATTGCTACCCAATTGAGCAGGGGCTCAGGGAGACTCCATAAAGGTGTCCCTCTTAGTAGCTCTGCAAACTCCAGTGCTTAACCCATACTGAAAGTCTCAAGGACACGCTGATCTGATGAGACAGAACTAAAGCTCATTCCGAAAAGATAGCCAGAGCCACCCAACAGTTGAATGCACCTTAGAAGGGACATGCTGAATCTTGCTGTGGGGGTTCTGTGGCTCTGAATGGAGCATGCTGAGAGCTCTGAAAGAATTGCCCTTTCTTGTGCTTAGACCGATAGGAGAAATAGGCCCTACCTGGAGTACTAGAAGTCTAAGGTTGTCTCCAGGCTCCCTGCACAATCAAGTGAGGCACACTTGGAACCTCTATGCTGGTCTTCCAGGAGTCTCTGTGGGTGAACCTCTCCAAGGTCTTTGACCAACCTTTCCAGGTCCTCTCCAAAGAGCAAGCAGTCCTTAAAGGAGAGATCGCTCAGCTACCGCTTGCAGACTCTTCCAGTTGAGCAATTGCAGAGCTAAAGCCACTGTCTGGCCACTACCACCACTATCATTGGCTTAGAAGAAATCCTGATCAAATCATGCAGGATATCAGCCACATTAAGCGGTCACAGACTCCATCTTGCAATCTCTGGGCTGTCCAGCAACTGCTATTCACAATGTAGGAGAGTCAAACCTCAACACAGCACAGCTTGACAGTTTAAGGCAGAGGCCGTAAAGGCATTTTTCAGGAGGTCCTCCACCATCCTATCATGAGAGTCCTTGAGCGCAGTGCCTTCCACTCCACCAGATAGTCATGCGCTTTGCCACAACCATAATCAGGGTATCCACCTACGGAATCCCGAAAAGCTGATCCGGCTTGCCCTGAAGCAAAGGGTACAGCCAGGGAAGGACCGTCGGGCCCAGTTTAGGAGTCTCCCACTGAGTAACTATGAGCTGCCACAGAAGAAACAAGTCAGGATGACATGTGATACCCTATAAAATAGAGTCCACTGGCAAGGCCTGCATAGGAGCAGGCTCTGCAAGCTGCCACAGCATCCTAAATAAGGTAGGAAGGATTTCCCAGTGAAACAGGTGGATCAGAGAAGGATCTTTGCCCTCCAAAGGGGAATTTCTCCTCCTTCCTCAGACTCACTTTTGGAGAAAGGATTTCTCTTCTGCATTCCAAGCAACCTCCCTCCTCCTCCCTCTTCTGCCTTCTAGGAGAAACGAGCAGGCAAAATGACGCAAGAGAGGTGCTTAACCCCCCCCGGTCTGTAGAGACAGAAGTGCCCAAGGGCCCTGGACCTCCTATAAGGGTAACCTGAGCATCTGACCTCCTTGGAGGGGGCTGCCAAATAGCTATCAAGGACTGATAGCAGCCCATGAGCTCTTTCAGTAGTTGCAGCACAAGCCATTTGAAAGAATGTCCCAGGCTCCAGAGGACCTTCAGAAACCCATGGGCTTGCAGTTGCACCCACACCATGCCCTCAACATAGCAGGGACCTTGTTGTCATAAAAAAGGTTGCAGAGCCTATTGGTGGGGGAAAAATGTTGCTGAACCTTCCGTGGGGGTCCCAAATGTGCCACAAAAATAAAGCTCTGAGCAATCCTATACCACCCAGCTCAAAAACACTAAAGCCTATGGATTAAGCATGCAACGGCATGAAGGAAAAAAATGAATAGAAAGCCCAATGGAAAAACTGATAAGAACTGCGGCGAAAAAGGAACCCCGAAAGGGGAATCCCCAAGCCTGTCACGCTGGCCTGGGAAATTTGAGGATGGCCTCAGCCACACTCATAGGCCTGAGAATTTAGTTTTTAGAGTTTTTTTAAAAGTTTAGAGCTGATTGACTGCAAGCAGCAAACAGTCAAATACAAACCCACTGAAATCAATGGGGAAAGAAAGAAAGGAGGTAAAAAAAATATACAAATACAAAATTAGCAAGCTAATTTAGGATAGTAAGAGGGAAGGAGGGCATGGGACCAAATTTTCCATCCTCCCTCAAAGACCCCCCATAGGGTCCTTCTGTCCGTTTGGCAGCTCACCGGTGCTAGAACCCTTGAGAAACAGTGCTGGACACAGGGTTGCTGTCGGCTCTAGGAAAAATGGGCATACCCGAGTTCCAACCAATGATGGGCCTATCAGACTCTGCACACAGGTCACATGATCATAGTCTGGGGTCAGGGGAGTCAGGTCTATCTGCACTGCTGCATCAGTTCACACATCTTGTCTCCTGATGCAGACAAATACTGGCTTCTCTCAGTGCTGTACCAGTATTTATACAGAGTAATGACATCACAAAGTTACTCAAGTCTGCCTCCATCTGCTGGCTAAGGAGAACAACCCATACATCTGGAATGGTCTAGCACAGTGATGGCTAACCTTTTTGAGCCCGAGTGCCCAAACTGCCGCACAAAACCAAAGAATTTCCTCAAAGTGCCAGCACGTCAATTAAAGCCTCATTTGCATAAGGGGCCTCATTTGCATAAATATTTGCATAATGTTACCATACACTAACTTTTAGTAAACATGCCTCTTAATGAGTATATGGATAAAGAAAGACTAAAAGGTTTCTACATTACTATAATCCAGTACCAACCGCCAGGCACATTAGGAACTACTACAAACGCTGCACATTTAGAACCCATAGCAAACCCGCCGTATCCTAACAGCACTACCAGGACTCACAAAGCACCATACCCTAACTATCAAAAGGCAACACTGCAAATATTAAACCAATACATTTCAGAGAACAACAATACATGACCTACTGGGGAAAGAACAAGTGGCAATGTCAAATAGGAATTATATAAACAGAATACCTCAGCTCAGTTACACATGCAGAACAGACCATCACCAAACAAGGAATCACAATTTAGAAACAGGAAGACAATAATTAAACTGGGAACCCCAAAAGCCAAACTTGGAATATACAACAACACTGTAGAAATAAAACTATAAATTAATTTCCTCTTGTACTAAACAAAGCGCAAAAATTAATGATGCACATTTCCCTGAGCTGACATATTCCAGTTAATAAATTCAAAATAAAGAGATATTTTTCTACCTTTTGTGCATTTTTTTTCAGTTGCAATTGTTCCAGCCACTTTCTTCTGGTTTCTTCGTGTCTTCTGCTAACTCTCCATCTGCTGTCCATTTGTCCTTTCTTCTGTCTTGTTTTTTTTTTTTTCCATTCTCTCTCTACATCTGCTTTAACATACTTTCTCCTTTTGCTCTTTCCTCATTCCTATTTCATCTACTCAAAATTTACCCCTCCATCCTCAATCCCCACTTATTCTCCCAATACCCGGCCAATTGTAGATTTTTTATCCCTCCCACACAAAATATTTTTCCCCTCTCCATTTTACTCTCCCAGCCCCATCCCATTCTAATCCTCCCCCAACACCAGCTCCCTTCTAGTTCCAGCCTCACCCAGCATCCATTCCCTTCTAGTCCCTGCATCAGCCCATTTCCAGTCCTAGCAGCCCCCCAACCCATTTCCAGTCCTAGCAACCCCCCAACCCAATACCAGTCCTAGCCCCCCCTCATCAACCCACTTCCAGTCCTAACCCCCCATCACCCCATTTTCAGTTTAAGCCCCCCCTATAACCCATTACCAGTCCTAACCCCCATCAGCCCACTTCCAGTCCTAACCCCCCATCAGCCCACTTCCAGTCCTAACCCCCATCAACCCATATCCAGTCAGCCCCCCATAGCCCATTGCCAGTCCTAACCCCCCATCAGCCCACAGTCCATTACCAGTCCTAACCCCATCAGCCCACCTCAAGTCCTAACCCCTCCCCATCAGCCCATTTCCTGTCCTATCCCCCCCATAGTCCATTATCAGTCCTAACCCCCCATAGCCCATTACCAGACAGCCCCCATCAGCCAACAGCCCATTACCAGTCTTAACCCCCCCATAGCCCATTGCCAGTCCTAACCCCCCCCATCAGCCCACAGCCCATTACCAGTCCTAACCCCATCAGCCCACCTCAAGTCCTAACCCCTCCCCATCAGCCCATTTCTTGTCCCAGCCCCCCATAGCCCATTATCAGTCCTAAACCCCCCCATAGCCCATTACCAGTCCTAACCCCATCAGACCACCTCCAGTGTTAACCCCCCATCAGCCCATTTCCAGTCCTAACCCCACCCAACAGCCCACCTCAAGTCCTAACCCCTCCCCATCAGCCCATTTCCTGTCCTAGCCCCCCATAGCCCATTACCAGTCCTAACCCCACCCAACAGCCCACCTCAAGTCCTAACCCCTCCCCGTCAGCCCATTTCCTGTCCAACCCCCCATAGCCCATTACCAGTTCTAAGCCCCCATCAACCCACTTCCAGTCCTAATCCCATCAGCCCATATAGACTTAGCTCCCCCATAGCCCATAGCCCCCCCATAGCCCATCACCACTCCTAACCTCCCCCAGCCCATCACCACTCCTAACCCCCCCATCAGCCCATTTCCTGTCCTAGCCCCCTATAGCCCAGTACCAGTCCTAGCCCCAACAGCCATTACCACTCCTAACCCCCCCAGCCCATCACCAGTCCTAACTCCCCAACAGCCCACAGCCATTTCCACTCCTAACCCCCCCCAGCCCATTACCACTCCTAACCCCCCCAGCCCATCACCACTCCTAACCCCCCCATCAGCCCATTTCCTGTCCTAGTCCCCCCCAGCCCATCACCCGTCCTAACCCCCCAACAGCCCACAGCCATTCCCACTCCTAACCCCCCCCAGCCCAGCACCAGTCCTAACCCCCCCCCACCCATTACCACTCCTAACCCCCCCAGCCCATCACCACTCCTAACCCCCCCCCCCCCCAGCGAAATTTTTTTTACAAAGAAAGCCGTCGCTGCCGGGGCCGGGGCAGCCGCGGCAGAATCGAGTGTGCCGCGGGGCCCCCCGCCCAGCAGAGCCTGCCCTCCGTTCCCGGTATCACCTCTCTCAGCTGCCTCCAGTCACACGCGCCGGCTTTCAGAGCGCGAGGGAAGAGTTTCTCCCTCGCTGCTCTGTTAAGCCCGCGGGGGCTGATGGGAACTTCCCATCAGCCCCCGCGGGCATAACAGAGCAGCGAGGGAGAAACTCCCCTCGCGCTCTGAAAGCCGGCGCGTGTGACTGGAGGCAGCTGAGAGAGGTGATACCGGGGACGGAGGGCAGGCTCTGCTGGGCGGGGGGGCCCCGCGGCACACTCGATTCTGCCGCGGCGGCCCCGGCCCCGGCAGCTTTTTTTTTTTTTTAAATGCCGCATATCTTGATTGCGGACCTTCCCGCGTGCCAGCTGCAAGGCCTTCGCGTGCCACAGCTGGCACGCGTGCCATAGGTTCGCCATCGCTGGTCTAGCAGAATGATAAGGCACATCTATTAGAGCTTTTGGATCTCCGCTATATCCTGCACATATAAGGGTGCACCCTGTGGTGGCTCCACTGATTTATCGAATGGATTTGTTGAAAAACACAAATGAATCCTCAAAACATGGTACTGATGCATATATCAAGGGAGATTTGGATGTCTGATCTGGGCTGCATCAAGTTGTTTTTCTTGATGGGTAGAGATAGGGGGTACATATTTTGGTAGATGTACTAGATGATGAAGGTCTCATCAAGATCTTTCAGGATTTAGAGGCTCAGTTTACTTGGCACCCTAATGATTTCTTTTGTAACTGGTCTTGACAGGGTGACTTTAAATGAACTTAGCTGGGAGATTCTGCAGGAGGTTCTCTTATTGAAATAACTGGGCAAAGTCTCATTATTACTACTGCATTCAAGGCTGGCACTGTTGGGACCAACATATAATTTTGAGGCTTTGGCAATAAAGTGGGCCAGGAACTGAACACAGACTTAATCCCACAGTTGTTCCAGTCAGCACCCAAGGAGGTTTCTAGAGCATCTGAAAATATTCTTCGGGAGACAATCTAAGGTCCTAGTGTGGCTCCGTATATCAAAGGTAAATTCATAGGGCAGGCCTAGCAACTTTGGATGTATGCATTAAATGTGTGCGCAGATGTTGCTTTGTCGGGTCAGGCCCTTTGTTCGTGTCCTAAAGTGCAGGCTTTTTGGTGTGTAAATAATTAGCAGACACAGGAGTAAAATAGCAAGGAAGAGTTGTGTATTAAATCCCGAGTTAATGCTTTTCGTCTCTTCCTGGTCAAGATGCCAGGAAGAGACAAATATCTTCAAAAAGGCATTTCTTTAAGTTCAGAAATGCATTTTTGCTCATTGGATGAAAACCTTACCACTGTCAATAACTTCATGGTGCATCTATTACCCACTCACACTATACAGATAGGAAATATGATGGCCGAGGAGGGGGAAGGGGATAGTCAGGGCCTTGCATTTGTGGTAAACAGGAATCTCTGCGAGATTCAAATTGTAAACACTTGCCAATCTACGTTATTCCTTATGTACGTTTGACAATAAAAATGTTTAAAGAAAACGTCTATGGCCTGAAAACTCTGCAACAGCGAAAAATCTATTAGCTGGTACTTAAATTTGCAGACAAAGAAGAGACTACCCACAGGAGCCTAAGACGGTAACAGATATCCTGACCAATGTTCCCTCTAATTTTCTGTAGGCTGTGTGCGCATAAAATATCAGCTGTGCAGCTTTTGAAAGAATGTTAAATTTTTGTGCGCCACATAACGACACTCGGAGTTATATACTTTAAAATTTGACTACACGTCAGAATACAGTATGTACACCACATTGATTGCACTAGAAAATATTGTAGAACTTGTGAAAACCGTAAATACACAACTTTCAAATTTTAAGACGTCTGTGTTGTTTTCTATCAGAATCAGAACCGTAATTTTTGTGCGCTCTGTTGTAAAGAATGTGCGCTCGCTCGGCGAGGTGTGTGCGCGCGCACACGCGCACAGCTTAGAGGGAACAGTGATCCTGACAGAAGGCAGCCTAAAAACAAGCCACTTCATTTTATTTTATTTTATTATTAGCGTGCACTATATAACAGTAGTGTGCGCTATTCACAACAAAAATAAAATTTCAGGCTTTTTTCTATTTATCCATTTTGAAAATGATATGAAATGATAAAGCTGAATGCGAACCTCTCAACCCCACCCCCACACACTAAAAATACAAACACAATACAGAACTCTCTAAAAACAAAACTTTAGCCAGAAAAAGTATTAAGCATAAAATAAGTCAAACAATGCTATCAGCTTTGCATCAATCACATCAAGTGAAGACAAAGGGTAATTTATTAGTAAATGCAGGACAGAATCGAAAAACAAGAGAAATGAGTTGGACTAGTAAGAACACTCGGGCCGATGCAGAAAGACTAATGTGCCCTTTGCTCGCAGATAACGCAACTTATAAACACAAATTCCAACACATCAAATGCAGAAAAGAGACTGATGCGTGTATAAACAGCAAAGGAAAAGCAAGCGCACACAGTAACGCCAAGCATATTTAAATTATAGGCAAAGGAGCTAAGCATATTAAAGTGGCATACTAATATTGCCTGCGCCTGATGCAGAGAAAGGCATAGAGCAGTGGTTCTCAATCCAGTCCTCTGGGACCTCCCAGGCTGTTCAGGATATCCACAATGAATATGCATGAGATAGATCTGTATACAATGAAAGCAATGCATGCAGATCTTTCTCATGCATATTCATTGTGGATATCCTGAAAACCTGACTGGCCTGGGGGTCCCAGAGGACTGTGTTGAGAACCACTGGTGTAGAAGATTACATAACCAGCAGAAGTGCCAATATCTCTACGTCTGGTCTGAGGTGGCTTAAAATGTTTTGCGCATGCCCCTGACAGTATTTTGATAGCATTGGGGGCTTTCCCTGATGCATGTATTATCTGAGATGAAGTGTCAAACTTCCCCTCAGATGATCAAGACATTGGGAAAAGTCCCCGATGCCATCAAAATACTGTCAGGGGACTGGTGCCCCTGACAAAAAACAAATCCCTGGTGGCCCAGCAGCCCCGATGCCCCCACTCACCTAATTTAAAAAAATCCTGATGGCCCATTGGCCCCGCTCCCACCTGGTACCTTTAATCTGGAACAGAAGTGTTGACCACGTGCTCCCGACCTTCTGCTGTCATCTTGAAAAATGGCAGTGCATGGCCCTGCGCGATGCATCCTGGGAAGCACCGGACAGGGTAAGACTTCCATATAAGGCATTTTCTGCCTTATATGGCATGACTTTTCAAAGAACATTTTGAGGACAAAACATAACTTGATGTCTCCGACAACCACCCTGCATCTGACTTTCACACAATCCACTTTACCTACATACAGAACTGATAAGACTCCACACCTGTCTCAATCAAAAGATCCTCCAACCAAATCATTACCCATCCAAGAATCTCTCTACCAAAATACCATCCCATAATACACAACCATGTATCTTAAGTTAATGTAAATAATTTATACCTGTTCCACTTCCATTGTTAGATTACCTCTCCAAGTTAACATTCCCTGTTCAATGTAACTATAAATTAATTGTTCCATGTAAACTGCATTGACCTTCAGAAATGCGGTATCTAAAGCGTAAATACTCTCCTGTAACAGGTGTTCTCCGGGGACAGCAGGAATCAGTCCTCACATATGGGTGACATCGGCGCCAACGGAGCCACACAAAAGCATCTCCTCAGCTTTCAAAGAAAGCCTTTGGGAGATGTACCATGCATGCATGGTCCACCTCCTGCCCAAGGGTGCCATCTTGTCTCACTTTGACATAGCTAAGACGGCAAAAATAAAATACGGTAAAGGAGTAACTCAGAGGGGAGGGAGGGAGAGTTGTGAGTACTGATTCCTGCTGTCCCCGGAGAACATCCGTTACATGTGAGTAACATCCGTTACATGCGAGTAACTTTGACTGGGTGACCAGGGAGTTGGACCGAGGGAGAGCTCTAGATGTGGTGTATTTAGATTTCAGTAAAGCCTTTGACACTGTTCCTCACAGGCGACTTATAAACAAACTGAGCACCCTAGGGATGGACCCTAAAGTTACTGCTTGGGTTAGAAATTGGTTGGGTGGGAGGCGACAAAGAGTACAAGTAAATGGAGTTCACTCTGAGGAGAAGGATGTTTCCAGTGGTGTGCCCCAGGGATCTGTCCTTGGTCCGATTCTTTTTAACATCTTTGTTAGTGATATAGCGAAAGGGCTGTCGGATAAGGTTTGCCTCTTTGCAGATGATACCAAAATCTGCAATAGAGTAGACACCCAGGAAGGTGTAGATAACATGAGGAGGGATCTAGCTAAGCTTGAAGAATGGTCTAGAATTTGGCAGCTGGGATTTAATGTTAAAAAATGTAAGGTCATGCATTTGGGCTGCAGCAATCCAAGGGAGCAATACAGTATAGGAGGTGAAGTACTTTTGTCCACTAAAGAAGAGCGGGACCTAGGCGTGGTTGTGTCTGATGATCTTAAAGTAGCTAAACAGGTAGAAAAGGCGACGGCAAAAGCTAGAAGGATGCTTGGGTGCATACGGATAGGAATGGCTAGCAGAAAAAAGGAGGTGATAATGTCTCTGTATAAGTCTTTGGTGCGACCTCATTTGGAGTATGGTGTGCAATTCTGGAGACCGCACCTTCAAAAGGATGTGAACAGGATGGAGTCGGTGCAGAGGGTTGCTACTAAAATGATTAATGGGCTTCATTATAAAGCATATGAGGACAGACTTAAGGATCTTAATATGTACACCTTAGAGGAAAGGTGGGATAGAGGTGATATGATTGAGATGTTTAAATACCTCCATGGCATAAATGTTCAGGGAGAGAGCCTCTTTCAATTGAAAGCAAGTTCTGCTACGAGGGGACATGGGATGAGGGTGAAGGGAGATAGATTCAGGAGTGATATGCGGAAATATTTCTTTACAGAAAGAGTAGTGGATCCATAGAATAGTCTCCCAGTGGAGGTGGTAGAGATGAGGACAGTAACTGAATTCAAAAAAGCATGGGACCAACACAGAGGATCTCTAAAGGTAAAAAGTGGACTGTTGTAGTTGTTGTTATGGAAGGAGAGACTAGATAGGCCATGTGGTCTTTTTTTCTGTCATCATGTTTCTATGTTTCTAACTACACTTTCTCCAGGAACAAACAGGAAGTCAGTCCTCATATATGGAACTCCCCAGTTACAGGCTACCGAGAACCTGTAAAATTAAATGTCATGGTGACTTGCAAAGGGTAAGCCATGATCAGCAGCAGTTGAGTCCCTATTGAGAGACTCTCGTAAGAACCAAGTGTCCAGCGGAAAACCAGCACTCCGGTAGCCCGAACACAGAAGGGTCAGAGGGCAGGAGTTGCCTACACCCCAAAGAGATTACTGAGTACAGCCTGGCCGAAGGCACTGTCCTGTTGGGACTCCCTCTCTAGACAGTAGTGAGCTGTGAAGGAATGGACCGAAGACCAGGTGGCGGCCTGGCAGATTTCCGTCACGGGGATGGCATGCAGATTTTTCACGGAAGTAGCCATGGCCCAGATGCTGGTGAACATTGACCTTCTGGTCCAGTGAAATCCACCCATGCTCATAGGCAAGTTAATGCAGTCTGCAACCCAAGCAGACAAAGTTTGCTTAGTCACTGAGAGCCCTAGATGACTGGGGTCATAGGATATGAAACGTTGAGGTGCTTTGTGGTGGCTCCACTGCAGATAGAAGGACAGGGCACTCTTACAATCCAGAATATGGAGAATGGTCTCTGCCCTACCAGCATAAAGCCTTGGAAAGAAGGTTGGGAGCACCACCTCCTGATTGAGATGGAATGAGGACACCACCTTCGTCAGAAACGTGGGGTGTGTGCGGAGCACCACCTTGTAGAACCCCGTGTAGGGGGGCTCTGCCATCAAAGTCTGGAGCTCGCTGACTCTGCAAGCTGATATGAGTGCTACAAGGAATAAGACTTTTCAGGAAAGGTACCACAGGTGACATGTAGCCAGAGGCTCAAAAATAGGCTTAGTGAGCTGGGAGAGCAGCACATTTAGATCCCACTCCGTGCCACAGGGCGGATGGGGGGTTTGGATAACATGAGGCCCCACAGGTATCAGGATTTAAGGGGCTGCGCCAAGAGGGGCTTTCCCTCAATGGGATGGTGATGCGCTGCAATGGCGCTCATGTGTACTCTAACCAAATTGAACTTCAGTACCGGCTCCACCTGTTGTAGGTGGGACTAGAGTACCACTTGTACCAAGCAGGAGAATGGGTTTGCCCATCTTTCTGCACACCACATCGAGAAACGCACCACTTGAAGGCTTACACCCTTCTTATGAAGGCCTTACACGAGACCAGAAGAACCTCCTCTACGTCCCATGGGATGTTGAAGGGAGCTAACACTATTCTCTCAGCAGCCAAGCTGTGAGTGACAGGGACCCCAGAGGTTGGGGTGTAGGAGAGGGGCCTGCTCCTATGAGAGTAGTCCCTGGGGCTCAACCCAGGGGAATCAGCGATGCCACCAATAGGGAGAGAAGCACTGGGAACCAGGGCTGCCTTGGTCACCGAGGGGCTATTGGCATTAGTGATCATTAGTGATGCTCTGTCGCGCTGGAACTTGATTAGGGTCTTGGCAACCAGCAGTGTCGGTGGGAAGGCATACAGAAGGCCTTCTGTCCACTGTATGAGGAATGCATCAGATGTTACCTGGGATGGGTGCAGAATCGGGGCAACTGCGTGTTGTCTGGACTGGCGAACAGGTCCCTCGAGGAGATGTCCCAGAGACAAAAGGGGAGGCTACTACTGGATGAATGCGTCACTCGTGCAGCTGGAGGACTCTGCTCAGTTTGTCCGCCAGGGCACTGTCCTAGCCCGGGAGGCAAACCGCCCTTAGGAGCATCCCCTTGCATGCAGCATAGACGCAGAGGGCTACCACCTCGTGGCAGAGGGGGTGCGATCCTGTTCCCTCTTGTTTGTTCACGTAGAACATTGCAACCTGGTTGTTGGTCTGGATCGGCACTGGGTGGTGCTGCAGCTGGCGGTGGAAGGTTTGAAGAGCCAGGAATATCGCCTGGAGCTCTAGCAGTTGATTTGCAACTGGGATTCCTCCTAGGAACAGACACCTTGCATCTACAGGCCCTTGCAATGCGCTCCCCAGACCAGTAGGGAGGCATCCTTGGTGAGGACTCTGTGGGGGTGGGTGCCTGGAAGGGCATCCCGACCTGAAGGTGACGTGGACTCTGCCACCATCCAAGGACGTCTGCCAGCTGATGGGTCACTTTCACTGTCCCTGAAACTGCCTGTGGCTTATGTCCACTGAGAGCAGAGGCACCACTGGGCTACCCTCATTTGCAGGCAGGCATATGAGGTCACATGAACTGTGGAAGCCATGTGTCCCAACAGGCAGAGTAGGAGCCGGGCAGGTAGCATCCGGAGTCTATGCACCTCTGCAGCTAACTCCCTGAGGCGTTCTGACCTCTCCTGAGAGAGGAAGGTTTTTGCCTGGAGAGTATCTAGTTGCGCCCCTATGAACTCTAGGCATTGGGCCGGAGTGAGGTAGGACTTGGGGTAGTTTATGATGAACCTCAGGTGCTGCAGGGTGTTTATGGTACGCTCGTTGGCACATTGTGGGGTGGGGGGGGGAGTGGCCTAGTGGTTGGGGTAAGTTACCTCAGGCCGGAAGGTCGGGGGTTCAAATCCCACTAGAGGACAGCAACCTTGGGTCGGAAGGACTGGGGTTTCTAGTCCCACAGGTTCTCATTGTGGTCTTGGGCAAACCCTCCATTGCCCATGTTCCCTGTAAAATAGTTGTCTCCAAGTTATAATGCCCTGTTCAATGTAAACCGCCTTGATATCATGAAAGGCGGTATATAAGAAATGTTAAATAAATAAATAAATAGTGCCTCTGTAGCTGTGCACCCCTTTATAAGCCAGTCGTCCAGATAAGGGAAGATGAAAACCCCTTGAAGCTCGAGGTGGGCTGTGACCACCTCGAGGCACTTTATCAAGACCCTTAGTGATGAGGCCAGACTCCACAGCACTCTGTGTTGGTACTGCTGTCCCTTTACCACGAACCAGAGGAACATTTCTGTGGCTGGGATGAATTAGGATGTGCATGTAGGCATCCTTTAGGTCTAAGGAGCAAAGCCAATCTCCCTGCTGGAGGAATGGCAGTAGTGTCTCAAGAGAGCATCTTGAACTTCTCCCTGACCAGAAACCTGTTGAGCTCTCACAAGTCGAGGATGGGCCTGAGGCCCCGGCCCTCTTATGAACAAGGAAATACCTGGAGTAGAAGCCTGTGCCCCAGAGATGTTTCGGCACAGGCTCTACTGCCTTGTCCTGGATTAGGCTTGCTAGCTCAGTGAGAAACAGAGTCTGGTGGGCTCTCCTGGGAAGTATGAGGGTGGTACCCACTGTAGGTAGAGGAGGTAGCCCTCCCTGACCACTTGTAACAGCCAGGCATCGGTGGTGATGGCTGTCCACCTGTGGTCGAACAGGGCTAGGCGCACCACTGTGGGCTGCAGAGGACCCTCTGGGTGAAGGTCACGCTCAGACAGCCAAATTCTCCCCCAGGCTGGGTCAGGGCAGGTGCCTGGGACTTTGGGGCCTTTTTGCTTTTGGGGACCATGTCCCCGGCCTTTTTGTTGCTGACCCCGTTGAGGGGCCGAGAAGGCCTAGAAAAGCAGTGTACCATCAAAGCCCCTCTTCTTCCCCAGGGAGAAGGGCTTCTTCCCCAGGGAGAAGGGCTTCTTCCCCAGGGAGAAGGGCTTCTTCCCCAGGGCTTTCTTCCAGGGTTGCACCAAGGTCTTCTTCGAGAGCCTGGTTCTCATCAGGAACTCTGTCCCTATCTCTGCAGCCTTGTCTGCCATGGGTTTCCCAAATAGGTTCTCTCCTATGCAGGGGACATAAAATCAGTTTGTCCTGCACCCATTGCTTTAGGTCAGACTACTGCAGCCATGCCTGGCATTGTGCCCTGATGCCTGCGGCAGCCACCCTGTCTTAAGACTTGAAGCCATCGTAGGCTGCTTGAGACAAAAACTTCAAACACTCTTTTACCGCCAAGGTCAGGGTCTTAAACCTCTGTAGGGGTTCCCCATCGAGGCCTGCCAAAAATCCCACAACCTCCTTCAACAGTTCCTTCAGGTACATGCCGATACAGAACTGATAGGACTGGATCTGGCAAGTTAGCATCGAGCCCTGAAAGGCCTTCAAGCCAAGGGCACTGAGGGTTCGGGCCTCCCTGCCGGGTGGCACAGATGAATGAGTTGTTTGGCTTTTGAGCCAGCGCATGGCTGACTCCACGATCTAGTTGTGGGGAAGCAGGGTCTTTTGGAACCCAGGGCTTCGGCATACCCGGTACATGGCGTTGAGGCACCTACTGACAACTGGTACTGACATCAGTGTTTCCCACATCCGGAGGAGTAGGCGGTTGAGGATCGGGGGCATCAGTACTGTAAGGGTCTCCCTTAGGAGGTACCTCATATTGGAGTATCTCCAATTCCTCGGTCTTGATAGTGAGAGCCTTGGCCATGTCCTGCACAAAATCGAGGGAGGTGACATCCTTGGACAGGGAACGGCATCGAGGCATTGGAGGAGACTGATCTGAGGGCACGTCTTGGTGTCTTCATCCTCTGTTTTCGATTTGGACTCAAAGTCTAAGTATGAATCCGATGCCATGCAAACACCTTGGTTGAGGTCCGCTCCAGGCAGTCCGCAACCTCTGGAAGATCTGCGATCCAAGCTGTGGGTGTTCGCTGGGGCAGATCGCTGCCCCGAGGAATTCCACCAACCTCGTCCGGTGCCAGGGGCTCTCTCGAGGTCAGTGGCACTCAAGGACCAGCTCAACTCCGGGGAAGCCCTTGATGTCGAGGGTCCCATCGTTGGGGCAGATGAACCGGACAAGCTGGATAGAAATACATGCTGCATGGCCATGAGGGCAGATATACTGCTCTCCAAACCACCATCCTGGTCTCCATATCAGTTGGCTCCGCAGCCTTTGATGCAGGCACCGAGGACATCGGGCCTGGCATTTGTACTGTCAAGGGAGAGTCCACGATGAGGATGGCCTCTGAGGCCTGAGGCCAGTCGGCGAGTGCCAATGACTGCTTGCGGGCAGCTTGGAAGGCCACTCCCGCTCTGACGCCTCGGACTCACGCCTGGGACTGCAGGGCCTGGGGTTGGATTTTCCCTTCTTCCCGAACCCATCCTCTGAGGCAGTCTTTGAGGATTTCTTCTTCTTGCGCTCTACCTTTCGGGATTTCTGCTCGGAGGAACCATGGCTGCATGACTCCAAAGAGGCTCAGGCTTCACGGGGCAGCGAGGCATTGGAGGGAGCCCTGGAGTATGACGTCGCCGGAGAATCCAGCGAAGAGTCAAACTTCTGGAAAAATATCTCCCGCTGCTGACGGCGGCTCTTTAGGGCTTTTGAGGTCATGGTTCTGCAGTCGGAGTTAAGATTTTCCCTGTGCACATTCCCAATGTCTGTGAGAGATGGAGAGTAGCAGAGAAAGCAAATGCATCTTTCTCTCTCTATCTATATACCCTCCCCACCACTCCGATGCTGTGCCACAGGATCAGCTGCTGCTAACCAATTCAGAGACATTGTGTCCTGCACTGCTGTTGCTGTGCTGTACATGTCTGAATAGAGCCTGCAGACTAGCAAGGAAATCCTTGGGAAGGGGGATGCACAAATCGAGGTGCAAGTAATGAGCCCCATGCCACTGTGGTAACCTCACTGCCAACATCTTTCCATGAGCACTGGTGGACTGGTTAGAGAACAGAGTACATGAGACAGTACTAGGCTATACTTTTACCTTTAGGGATTGCCAAGACAATACGAGCATGCAGCCGTAAAGGGGCCAATAGTTAGTACTTCCATATGCCACCTGGAACAAGCCATGCTTTAAACTAAATTGCTAACAACATTCTTCAGGTTAAGCATTTACAAAGTTATACTTTCACTTCCCCTCTGTTTCTGACCATGTACCATGTTGTGTTATTTCCTGCATGCTGTACAACGCCCTCCCTTCATGTGTCTCTCAAGCAGGCAGCAATAGCAGCTTCTCTGTGTACTGCTCGACTTACAGTACCACAAAATACCAGACGTGATCTCAAGCTCTAATGCCCCATATTCAAATGGCCTCTAAAAAGAACTAAGAAAGCTGAATTCAGCCTTGGCTTTGGGGAGAGCACAGTTACTTACCTGTAACAGGTGATCTCTGGGAACAGCAGGAATAAGTCTTCACATATGGGTATCGCGTCGTTACCGACAGAGCCTGCACGGGAACGCTCCCCAGCATCCAAAAGGAAAGCTTTTGGGAGCATCCCACAGCGCCTGCGCGCTGCCTTCCCGCCTTTCCTAACCGCCTCTCTCCAGTTCGAGTTTTAAAGCTGAGACAAAGAGAGAGTGAGGAAAGGAAAGAAAGATAGAGAGATACAACTCCTAGGGGAGGTGGGTGGGTTGTGAAGACTTATTTCTGCTGTTCCCAGAGATCACCTGTTACAGGTAAGTAACTGTGCTATCTCCAGGAACAAGCAGGAATGAGTCTTCACATATGGGGACTCCCCAGCTAGAGATGCCTGGGAGATCACCCAGGTTGTGAGTTCCTGGGAAGGGCTCTACCTCCACCCATGAATCTCAGGCATCCAGCCAGGGATGGAGGGTAGGAGTTGATTAGGTATGGAACAGGTGTTTGAGAACAGCCTGACCAAACAAGGCATCCTGGCGGGAGTCCTTGTCCAAGCAGTAATGGGCTGTGAAGGTATGAACTGAGGCCCAGGTGGCCGCTCGACAGATCTGGTCAATGGAGACAGAATTTAGATGAGCCATAGAGGCTGCCATGGCCCTCACATTGTGAGCTGTGACATGGCCCTCCAGAGAAAGGTTCTTACTCTGGTAGGCGAAAGAAATACACTGAGCAATCCAATTGGACAGAGTTCTCTTAGAGACTGGAAGTCCTAAATGAGAGGGATCAAAAGCAACAAAGAGTTGAGAGGACTTTCTATGTTGCTGTGTCCTTTGTAAGTAAAAAGCAAGCACTCTCGTACAATCCAGGGTATGGAGATTCCTCTCTGGACTTGATGCATGAGGTCCTGGAAAAAAGACAGATAAATACACCTCCTGATTCAGATGAAAAGGTGAAACCACTTTAGGCATAAAGTGTGGATTGGTCCTGAGGACTACCTTGTCATGATGGAACCTTGTATAAGGAGGATTAGCCACCAAGGCTTGCAGCTCACTGATGCGGCGAGCTGAAGTGACTTCAATGAGAAAAATAACCTTCCAGGAAAGAAATTTCAAGGAGGTAGTGGCTAAGGGTTCAAAGGTGGCTTCATAAGCTGGCCAAGAACCAGATTTAAGTCCCATGCCACTGGAGGTGGTCTAATGGGAGGTTTAGTCAAAAGAAGGCCTCTCATGAATCTTGCTATAAGGGGATGAGAGGAAATAGGCTGTCCATTGAGGGGCTTAAGGGATGCTGCAATAGCACTCAAATGGACTCTTACTGAATTTGTTTTAAGGCCTGCATGGGATAAATGCAGCAAATACTCTAGTAAAGAATTCAGAGGTATTGCAAGAGGGTTAAGATCCTTCTGTGCACACCAAATGGTAAACCTTTTCCATTTAAAAGCATAGGAACGTCTGGTGGAAGGCTTTCTGGAAGCATGAAGGATATCCTTCACTTGCTGAGAAAGATGCAAATCTTGAAGATCTAGGCCTTCAGCAACCAGGCTCTGAGGTGAAGAGACTGGGGATTTAGGTGCCACAACGTTCCCTCCTCCTGGGACAGGAGGTCTGGAGCAGATCCCAAGTCCAGGGAGGGAGCTTGAGAGAGATGCGAAAGTAGAGGGTACTACACTTGGCATGGCCATTGTGGTGCTATGAGGATCATAGACCCCTTGTCTCTCTGAAGTTTGAAGAGTGTCTTGGGAATTAGGGGAATGGGTGGAAAGGCATAGAGGAAGTCTTGCCCCCAATGAAGGAGGAAGGCATCCGTGGCCTGAACTCCCTGACACGGAATCCTGAAACAGAACCGGGGAAGTTTGGCATTCCACGGACTTGCAAAAAGGTCTATGTCCGGTGTTCCCCAAATTCGGAAGATCCTGGCTATCTGGTCCCCATGGAGGAACCATTCGTGTGGAAGCAGAACTCGACTGATTCTGTCTGCCCAAGAGTTTTGAACCCCTGGAAAATACACTGCCATGAGATGAATTTGATGCTCTCTGGCGAAGGCCCACAATCTCAGAGCTTCGTTGCAAAGCGACAGAGAGCCAGTCTCGCCTTGCTTGTTCACGTAGAACATAGCTACTTGGTTGTCTGTGTGGATGAGGACTGTCTTGTAGCTGAGCAGGGTATGGAAGACTCTGCGAGCTAGAAAAATTGCTCTGAGCTCTAAGAGGTTGATATGTAGAGATGTCTCCTGTAAAGACCAGATGCCTTGAGTGGAGAGATCTTGAAGATGAGCTCCCCAACCTCTTGGAGAGGCATCTGTTGTAAGGGTTGCTTGGGGTAACACCTGTTGAAAGGGGGACCCCAGCAACAGATTTTGAGTGGACTTCCACCACTGGAGGGACCAAAAGAGGCGAATGGAGGTTGCTATTTTGTCTGACAGGCAACCTGATGCCTGGGTCCATTGGGTGGACAGAGTCCACTGAGCTGCCGTCATGTGAAGGCGAGCGTAAGGAACCACATGCACAGTGGATGCCATGTGGCATAACAGTTGTAACATCTCTCGAGCAGTTAAATGGGATTTTAACTGAATTTGTGAGGCTAACTGCACCAAGCGTAGGCAACGGGCCTGGGGAAGATAGGCCCTTGCAGTTGTGGTATCCATCAAGGCCCCTATGAACTCTAGAGACTGAGTAGGGGTGAGATGGGATTTTGGAAAGTTTATTACAAGTCCCAGATACTGAAGGATACGCCTTGTGCAGGTTAGAGAAGTCTGGGCCTCTGACTGGGATGGAGCTCAGACGAGCCAGTCGTCCAGATATGGGAATACAAATATCCCTAGAGTGCGTAGAAATGCAGCTACTACTGCCATGCATTTTGTGAACACCCTTGGTGCAGAGGACAGACCGAAAGGAAGCACTCTGTATTGGTAGTGCTTCCCTTGATAAAGGAACCGAAGGAACCTTCTGTGTGTTGGATGGATGAGGACATGGGTGTACGCATCCTTGAGGTCTAGAGAGCAAAGCCAATCCTGACTCTGAAGGTATGGAAGGAGAGTACCGAGAGAAATCATCTTGAATTTCTCCTTGCATAGAAACTTGTTCAATTCTCTGAGATCTAATATGGGTCTGTAACCCCCTGTTTTCTTTGGGATAAGAAAGTAGGGGGAGTAGAACCCTGAGCCCTGTTGAAGAAGGGGTACTTCTTCTACTGCCCTCTTGGGCAAGAAGGGTAGCAATCTCCTGACCCAGAAGGTCGAGGAGAGATGTCTGAGAATAGAACTGTCTCACCATGGTGTGAGGAGGAAGGTTTAAGAAATGAAGCTTGTACCCCTCCCTTATGATGGAGAGGGTCCATTGCTCTGCTGTGATTTGTTCCCACCAGGCAGCAAAGTAAGCCAACCTTCCTGGAATGGTGAGAGGCTCTGGATGTTCTAGAGCCAGAAAGGCTAAGCTCTCTAGTTGTAAGTCAAAGGCCCTGAGGAGGCTGAGGCTGTTGGGCCGTAGCAGTCCTAGCAGCCTTAGGCTTGGCCTGTTTCAGTTGTTGCTGTCTCTTTGTAGCAAAACGACCAGCAGTAGATGACTGCTGACTATAAGCAGAATAATATTTCCCTTTTTTGGGAAAAAATCCCTTTTTGAACAACCTTTTCTTAAAAGGAGCAGAAGTAGACTTTGAAAGTCTATCTAAAGCAGAATTTTCAGCATCCATTTGGGTGGCCTTTGCCTGCCAATCTTTGCCAAAAAGGTTTTCACCTGTACAAGGAAGGTTTCCTAGTCCATCTTGAACCCAGGGTTCCAAATCAGAAGCTTGTAACCAAGCAACTCTGCGTGCACCTATGGCAATGGCCGAGGCTCTGCTGGCACCTTCAAAAGAGTCAAAGGCTGCACGGTTGGAAAACTTGGAAATATCCTGGGCATGTTTGAGCCAGGTGAGGAACTCTTCCCTTTTATCTTCTGAAATAAAAGGAGATAAAGTTTGCAGGTGATCTGTAACTTTTTAGAAACATCCCCATATAGAGACTATAGGAGTTGATTCTGGCAACAAGCATACTGGCCTGGAAAATTCTCCTGCCAAAGGCATCTAAGGTTCTGCATTCTCTTCCTGGAGGAGCAGAAGAGTGCCTCTTTGTACTCTTTATCTTCTTCATAGCAGACTCCACCACAATAGAGTGGTGAGGAAGCCGAGTCTTATGGAAGCCAGGACAAGGAGGAACACGATACATGGTGTCCAACCTGCGAGAATGAGGGGAAGTGGTGAGAGGAGTCTCCCATATGCCCAACATGTGATCATAAAGAATCTCATGTATTGGTAAAGTGGCTGCCTCTTTAGGAGCCTTAGGATATTGTAAAATATCTAATTTTTTGGCTCTAGGCTCTGTCTCAGGTGCCACTGAGATGGAAAGGCCCTTGGCCACTTCCCTAATGAAGTCTTGAAAAGACAAGTCCTCTGGAGGAGACATTCTCCTCTTTGGAGAAGAGGGCTCCTGAGGATGTATCACCGATGCTTCGACAGAGACCTCTGATTCATCAGAGTCTTCAGAGGAATAGAAGTATCGCCTGTCTGGATGCTCCTGCAGAGCCTGATACGCGTACCGGGTGGTATCGACATCGGGAGTGATCGGTACCGATGGGCATCACAGAACAGTGTACCGCTGCAGTCGACACCAAAGCGGATGTCGATGCAATCGGTACCGGCACCAGAACCGATGTCGGTACTGGTGCCGGAGTCAGTACCGGCAACGGAGTTTGTTGCGGTACCGAAGGCGTCGCAGCTTGTATGAATGCCATTATGTATGGCACGTTGCATGGTCAGGATATTCTGATCTATCGACGCAACCAATGTCTGGATATCGGTACCAGTGGGAACCACCGGTACCCCAGAACATGGCAACAGGTGATCGGTCGAGGCCAAGCCATCGATGTCAACCTGTGACCCCACAGATAAAGCTTTGGAAGCCAGAGCCTCCCGCCGGGGTAATTTTGCCGGTGCAGGTTCCTCGAGGGCAAGCCCGGAGGCATCTCGATACTTAGAGGGAGATTTACCCTTTGAGGACTGGCTGGATTTAAGTTTGGTTACCTGAGATCCATGTGAGGAAGAAGCAGCACTGGAAGACGTCGATGCAACCGAAGCTGCATCCGAGGGAAACAGGGAACTGAGCTTAGCTGCTCGATTCTGTAGACCTCTTTTAGACATCATGGAGCAGGACTCACAATCCGCAATGGAGTGGTCAGGACCTCAACATTTTAGACACCATTCATGGGTGTCGGTGACAGAAATAGTGCCGCTGCACTTCGTGCATTTTTTAAACCCAGAGGCGGGCTTTTCCATGAGGAAAAATTTCCTAGGCCTAAGGCCAAAGAAGAAAATGCACTGAAGTGAGAAAAACAGTAGTTTTTCTTTATTTTTTATAATAAAGAAAAGACCGGCGGTACCGGTCCAGCGTCGAGAAGGCAGACGCGAGACCAAAGAAATAAAATAAAATAAATTCTTCAGCGGTGACAGGAACACGACCTGCTGGCTCCGCGGAAAAGAAGAACTGGAGAGAGGCGGTTAGGAAAGGCGGGAAGGCAGCGCGCAGGCGCTGTGGGATGCTCCCAAAAGCTTTCCTTTTGGATGCTGGGGAGCGTTCCCGCGCAGGCTCCGTCGGTACCGATGATACACATATGTGAAGACTCATTCCTGCTTGTTCCTGGAGATCAGCTTGTTTTTTGTCTCTCGATAGATCAGAAAAAGCCAAATTCTATGCAAAGAGACAAGAATGCTGGCAAAAATAAGACCATCCAATTCTGGAGTTCTTAATTACAAAGGATAAGTGGAGGAGTGGCCTAGTGGTTGGGGCAAGGTACTTCGGGCCGGAAGGTCGGGGGTTCAAATCCCACTAGAGGACAGCAACCTTGGGCCGGAAGGACTGGGGTTTCTAGTCCCACAGGTGCTCCTTGTGGTCTTGGGCAAGCCACTTAACCCTCCATAGCCCATGTTCCCTGTAAAATAGTTCTCTGTGTGCTGTGCTTTCCTGTCTAATCAATGTGTTTATACCTCAAAAATTTCCTGTCATGATTTGACAATTTCCAATCTGTAATCAAAAAACGCTGCTGATCGCTGGAAGTAGCAGTATACAAATGTATACTAAAAAAATAAATAAGATATATACAATGAAGAAGGGATCTAGAGCAGCGATATTTACATTTAGTCCTAGAGGGTCATTAGGGATATTCTGAAAACCAGAACCATTTGTGGCCCTCAAGGACTGTTACTGAATACAACTAGGTCTAGAAAGATGCTTCCAGAATGGTGCAGGGTCTGCACCAAAGGCCAAACCAGATGAAACTTTAATAACCATTAGACAAACGAGGTAGTCACCTAGAGCAGCAGCTTCTTGGGGTGGGGGGCAGGTGCGACATCTGCAATCAAAGCAAATCAAGAGGCCTTGATAATCACGCAAACTCAAGGAAACATCAGTACATACTTTTAGCAGCAGCAGAGTGGGTAATCTTCCAGCAAGCACAGTTACTTACCTGTAACAGGTGATCTCTGGGAACAGCAGGAATTAGTCTTCACATATGGGTACGTCGGTACCGACGGAGCCTGCACGGGAACGCTGCCCAGCTTCCAATCAGAAAGCTTTTGGCAGCATCCCTCGCGCCTGCGCGCTGACTTCCTGCCTTCTCCAGAGCCTCTCTTCAGTTGAGTTTCAAAGCTGAGACAAAGGCGAGAGAGAAAAGGAAGAAGAAGATAAGAGATGCAACTCCTAGGGGAGGTGGGAGGGTTGTGAAGACTAATTCCTGCTGTTCCCAGAGATCACCTGTTACAGGTAAATAACTGTGCTATCTCCAGGAACAAGCAGGAATGAGTCTTCACATATGGGGACTCCCTAGCTGGAGATGCCAGGGGGAGATCCCATAAAAATGCAAGAGCCTGGATCAGGGGTGCATTTTGTCTCCAGGAATCCCCGGCAGCCAATGTGGGATGGAGGGTAGGAGTTGACAATAAAGGAGCTGTGAGGAAGAAACAGCATAGCCAAGGACTAGAGGGTCCTACAGACTACAGGAGTCCTTGGTATATATGATGAGTAGCATTAAACACATTTAATGTACACTTAAAATATGCAGCTTACCTACTGTATTGTAGGAAGTAGGAAGCAGGATGGAGTCTACTGGATAAGCAGTGGCGGAATCTTCAAGGTGACCTCCCAGTAGTGAGGATGAAGGTCCAGACCTGGAGTTAGTCGACGATCCAGGTGTCAACTGGGTAGGATTAGACGTCAGGTCTTCAATGGAAAGCTTTATGGAAAAAAGCTGAAAACTCCTTTAGGCATAAGGTCATTAACATTGAGGACTAAAGGAAGAAGACTGACGGAGTTGGAGAACTAGCCCAGTCCTGGCGGGAAGAGGGGAACTGGAAAAACCCCTATTCCCAAGGAGAACAGCTGTGTACTCAAAGATAAAGATGTACACTGTTTTTCCTAGCTAGCGAGAGATAGGAAATATATTGAAGCTTGATGCTTCAAGGACTTAAAGAAAAAATGGAAGATGTTAGCACCACAGTGGTTATTGGTGCCTAACAATTTCTGCATCGTAATATGGTATGCGAAGTAGGGCGATAGATTGTCTAAAACCTCTAGGAGGTAAAACATTTAGTATAGACAGTAAGGGTGATAGTGTGTAAGACATATCAACCCCTTAAGAAGCCCCTCAACAGACACATATATATATATACACACGGATGGAATATATATATATATATATATATATACACACACACACATCCAGATGTGTATATTAGAATATGGGTGGAGAAATGTATCAAAAAAAAAATATATCTATATATATCTATATATCTATATATATAGAGAGAGAGAGAGAGAGAGAGATAATATACCCAAATATAGATACATTTGTGGGGCATGGTTTTGCACCACCAGAGTAATGATATAGGTATGTAGACATATATGGAGATGCTACATACAAGACAACAGGTTGAAGATACATGTCTACCACCCAGCCCCATAATTGTACATGGGGAATATAAAAGAAAAAGATTCTGCGCTCTACAAGAGGGTGAACCCACTTGGGATATGTATAGAGAATCTATTTCCGTGGATTGAGGGATGCAGGAAGGCAATCCAACAAGATAACTGTGATGTTCGCGTGAAAACAGATGATCATATGAATCTGTAAGGAACAAGGCGGGAGTTCCACAGAACACTGACATGGCAGATGTGCGGAAACTCAGAAGAAGATACCAGAGGGACCTACTGGAGGGACCCAGAGGTAGCATGCGTAAACATCAGCCTTGGATTTTCACGCAGAAGAACTGATATCTCGTGTTAACACCCCAGGCTAGAGGGTGTGGAGAACCCTCACAGTCATGGGAAGGGTTTATAAGCTTTTCCCTAATAATAGAGAAGCTTCAGAGACAAGGTCAATGCTCTATAGCAAGGCCCTCATAGTAGAAAGCTTCTCTGAAGACTGCAGAGAGCATTGTGCAGGACAGATATGAGACAAACTGACTGAAGTCAGGTGTGTTGCCATATCCTAGGAGAGGAGATGGTTAGAATAATGTGAGAAAGCCTAAACGAGTAGGAGGATCCAAGATAGATGACGAATAGCTTGGAATCACTACTGAGGCTAGAGAAAATTTTGAACAAGGGACTGGAACTTGGAAAAATTACCAGTAATACTGTTACTGTAACTCCTGCAGGCACAGCTGCTGACGGAAACAGCAGAGAGATTGTCCTGTGCCCAATAAAGAAAAACAGACAGGAAAAGAGAGGAGATATCCCTTCTCCTTGTCTGAGGAACGAGCTTGCTAGAAAAGCTTTTTAGTATGGTACTCCTCAGTCAGGGAAAAAACCCGGTTGAGAGGGTAGTAATTTGAGGGTGACGTACCCATAGGGTAAGTCAACTGAAGGAAAAAATGTTCAGTTGGGACAGAACTATCAGGGGATAGTTGCAACTGCTCTTCTGGAGTCTCTGTAGTCCCTGAACAAAAAATTTTCGACAGGTTAGTACACTGAAAAAGAAAAGCACAGTGAATAAACTTCTAATGGGTAGAAGTGAACTGTAGGTTACAATTCCCGGCCCTTATGGTTGCTGGGAATGCTGAGACTGGCCAGAGCTGGAGGATTTCAGACCAGGCTGAGGCGTCCCTTGTTTAGGTACAGCCGAAAGATGGGCAGGAGATGAATGAAACTTTCTTTTCTTAGGGAAAGAAGGTTTGGTAGGACATTTCCTACCCCTTGAAGAAGGAGGTGGCTTAGAATGGTCTTTAGTGGAAGGAGAGTCAGTGGAGCATTGAGCAACCTGACGTAAAGCCTCCTTATTGAAGAGACCTTCTCCTGTACAAGGAGAATGAGCCAATATAGTTTGTGCCCATCTGCTCAAGTCTGAAGCTTCAAGCCAGGCTCTGCGACGTGCTGCAATAGCAATAGCAGAGGATCTGCTAACCGACTCAAAAGAGTCTATAGAAGCACGAGACAGGAACCAGGATATATTCCGGCTGTGATTGATGAGCAAGGAATAATCAGTAGCCTTGGGCTCTGGTAAAAAAGGGGTCAAAAGAGACAATTGCTCTGTGACTTCCTGGAGTGTTAGACTCATGTGAAAAATATATGAAAGAATTCTGGAGGCCAGCATAGAGGTTTGGAAGGCCTGACTACCAAAAGCATCGAGTGTTCTTGAAGAACGACCTGGCGGATAAGAAGAATGCTTCTTCTTGCTCTTAACTTTCCTCAGTGCTGATTCCACTACAAGGGAACGATGAGAAAGTTGAGGCTTTTGAAACCCTGGAGAGGGTGGCACCCGGTACCGAACCTCAATGGCTGTAGAAACTAGAGGAAGTCGTAAGGGCGATTTCCAGAGCCTCAGAAGGAGATCCTGCAGAGCAGGATGTAAAGGAAGCATCATATTTTCCATTTGTGCCGGTGAGCCATGAGTAGAATCACAACCAGGGATAGATATATTAAGAAAGGTCGCCATATCCCAGAGAAAAGCCTGAAAAGACTGATCTCCTATGGGAACTATCCCTGGTAAGGCTAAAGAAAGAGACCTAGTAGATGGACAGGGATACTGGCATGTTAACTTAGAGGCAGTGGGTACTGCATCAATGCCAGGTATCGGTTCCAAACTAGGCATCGGTGCAAGAACAGGCATAGACATCGATACTGATAGAGGATTAGCAGTTGAAGTTGCCATCGGGGACTGCTGCAGTGGTACCGAGATCATAAGAGAGTTATGGATAGGATCTTCGGAACTGCCCATCTGGAAACGACAGGAGTCGGTTCCGGGATGCGTCGGTACCCAGTCCTCGAGACTAGATATCGATTCAAGACTCGGCATCGAAGAAAGCGAGACTTATCGATGCATGTCGCGAGGGTTCCGACGCCGGTGGCAGCATCGGCGATGCCGATACCACTAAGGCAGCCTGGGTTACATCGATCGGTACCGACGGTACCGAGGGATACCCGATAACCCCCCCTTGCCAAGGGTAAGGCGGTCCACCTCGATGCCGATGCCAGGGTATCGGAACCGATCGATGCCGGTACCGTCCCGGAGCATGGCTGAGATTGAGAGACGTCAATGCGGTGCGTATCGATCGGTCCCGAAGGTACCGAGGATGCCCGATGACGATCCCTGGTGAAGAGTGGAACACTCGACACCGGTGCCGATGCCGGAGGCTCGGTACCGCTCAAAGCGGATACCACCCCCGCGCATGGCTCAGGTATGTTCTGTGAGGGGTGAGCCCCAGGAACAACCTGAAACCCCTTTAACTCTTTGGAGCCCGAAGACTCCCGCAGGGGTAATGCCAATGGATTCTTGAGGATAAGACCGGAGCCGTCACCATGCTGGGCATGGGACATACCACTCAAGCATTGACTAGTCTTAACAGACTGTTTGTGGGTTACCTGATCCTGTGAAGTAGAGAAACCGGGTACCCTCACTGCCGAGGAAAAAACGGTATCGAGGGAAACTCTAAAGAGTGAAGGTTTCCTCACAAAATTATCCCCTGACAAGTCAGGGGAAAAAGGGTCAGGACCCACACAGTTGAGACACCAACTATTGGTGTCTAAAAAGAAACAGGTGTTTCTACATCGAATGCACTTCTTAGGAAAAGAAGGCTCCATAATGAAGAGGCCTGGTAGGCCCAACAAGTTAAGGCAAAAAACTGAAGAAAAAGTTTCTCAGAATTTAGTCAAAAATCCACTGGCGATACCGGTGGCAGCGGGAAATACAGCCGCGACCACAAGAAAACAAAAAACTAAAGTAATTAAAGAAATTAACAAGAAAAGTTTCTGCGGTGACAGGAGGACGTCCTGCCGGCTCCGCGGAAAAACGAAAACTGAAGAGAGGCTCCGGAGAAGGCAGGAAGTCAGCGCGCAGGCGCGAGGGATGCTGCCAAAAGCTTTCTGATTGGAAGCTGGGCAGCGTTCCCGTGCAGGCTCCGTCGGTACCGACGTACCCATATGTGAAGACTCATTCCTGCTTGTTCCTGGAGATACCCATTTACCTGGTTAGAATATATGTATATGTACAGTATACACACACATATATGTCATGTTGTGAATTTTTACATTATTGTTCTGAGAGGAATGGTGTAGGAGTGATCATGACATAGGGTTTAACTATAAAAATCTCAGGCTAAGGGTTTGCCAGAGGCAACCAATACCTTTGCACCTTCCCTGGCAGCACCAGTTGGCCCATAATTCCATACTGGAGTGTAAATGTAAATCAGCATATTAAACAAGTAATAAATATGCAGGGATGAAGGCCACCTGCACAAAGAGCAAAGTACACATATAATTCATTGATCTGGTAATTAGGGTAGCCAAATTTGAACTGTATAGAGTAAGCTCTAGAACAGGGGTTCTCAACCCTGTCCTCGGGACCCCACTAGCCAGTCGGGTTTTCAGGCTATCCACAATGAATATGAATGAGATATATACGCATTAGAAATAGCCTGCCAAACTGACTGGTTTGTGGCCCTCCAGTGCTGGATTTGGGGACCCCTGCCGTACACCTCTGTCAAGTACGATTGTGAGTGGGCAAGGTACAGATGTCCTCGACATCAAAAGGGTAGATAGAATGTGTCACATACCTCCTAGTTTCTCACCACCACCAAAAAGTTGTCTAATAGACAATATTTTGGTGGTGGTGAGAGGCGAGGAGGTATGTGACATATTCCATCTAATCTTTTTGATGTCTTGGACATCTGTACCTTGCCCACTCACAATCTTAAATGACAGAGGTGTAAGGCCGGGGTCCCCAAATCCAGCATTGGAGGGCCACAAGCCAGTCAGTTTGGCAGGCTATTTCTAATGCATATATATCTCATTCATATTCATTGTGGATAGCCTGAAAACCCGACTGGCTAGTGGGGTCCCGAGGAAAGGGTTGAGAACCACTGCTCTAGAACCTCCTTTCTCTACATGGAATGCAGAGAACACTATCCATTCAGAAGTCAGGTTCCCTCATGTTGAGACATCAAATAGCAGAAGGCAATGAACTGTCAAACATCAATCTAAGAATGAAAAACAACAGACATAAAACACAATGCTGTATGCATGGCTTTACTCTCCATCATCAGAGCCGTGAGAAAGTAAAGACAGGCAAGATCGCCGATTACCTCTGGTATCAATGGGCCTTGTCAAGGTACAGGATGCCAGCGCTCCATGCCCTTGCTAATGCCACAGCAGCTGCAGGAGGAGGAGGAGCAGCAGCAGCTCTCCTGAGTGCTCATGCTGCCGATGGCTTACCCACTGCATTACTGAAGGGAACCCTGGCCAACTGATGGGGTCCACATGTGAGGGGACCCTGCCCTATGCCCTAGACTGCCCGGAGCACATGTAGGCCAGTGAGACGGGTCTGCTTTCCATTCTTCTCCTCCCTTTTATGCAAAGCTCCTCTTGTTAAGCTTCCACTGTCTCCCAATCTGCAGTTACATCTCTCCCTCCTTCTTGCAAAGAGATCATGAACTTTATTTAGTTCTACCTATCAAAAAAGGTTAAGGACTGTTTTTACTTCTGATCTGAAATTAATACCAGCACTTTTCAGATGCCAGAACCGAACCAGGAATTCTGTCCAGGGCACTTTTGCTGGCCCTGACAGCTGCTTAAAATAAAACCGGATAGCTATTATTTATGCTAAAAAGGTTTTTATACGATTTAAATGATAGAGAAGAGAGAGAACCAAAGTGAACAGAAAGTTGGAGGGTGACAACACATTGGCAGAGAGAGATGGTACTCCAATGTCTGAGGGAGACATTCCCATTTCTTCCAGAGCTGATACTCCCAACCAGCCTGTGAGGAGGGAGGCACTGCAAAACCCTAACAGAGGCCCACACAGCTGCTCCAGAAACCATGTCACCAACAGGGGGTGAAGTGCTGCCAGGAGGATCCATCCCACCACCAAAGGTGTTCAAGACCAAAATGTCAGCTATTGCAAAAGCTCCAAATTAATAACGATACAAGCTATATGAAAACAGACACTCAATTGCTGATGACCAGCATTGTTTTAGTCCTGTCCTTTTGTGTCTCTCCTCTCCCTCAGCAGTTACTGTTGTCCATTTTCACATAAAGCTACAACTGCAGGTCTTTTTAGCTTAGCTCCTCCATGCCCTGTTCTGCAAATAGACGGCTAAAACACAGCAGTGCATCATGGAGGCTGACGCTGCATCTACGGTCCAGGATTTCAGTTCGCTCACCAGTCTTACCCTTAACGGCTGCTCTCACTGAGACAGAAAGATCACACTGCTCATCTAGGGTTTGGGCCATCGATAGATAGTGTGAAAAAACACTTACTGAATACACGGCTACCAGAAGCAGAGAAAACGCTAGGAAAGCAGGAGAAATTGGTTCAAAGCATGATTAGAAAATAAAGATTTTATTTATAGCCCGTGTGTGTGAGAGTGAAAGACTGCCTCCAGTTTAAATCCGAAAGACTTAAACTGAGGAGGTGAGGATACTGCTGGACGACACCAAAGGGAGGTGGGGGGGGGGGTAGCTGTTCCATCCATGAAGAATTTTGAATCGTTTTAGATCAAACAAGAGGACTGCAAGGATAAAGTAGTTACTCACCTGTAACAGGTGTTCTCCAGGAGCAGCAGGAATCAGTCCTCACATATGGGTGACGTCGGCGCCGACGGAGCCCTCGCGGAGCAATTTTCCCCAGCTTTCAAAGAAAGCCTTTGGGAATTGCAGCGCGCATGCGCGGTCGCCTTCCCGCCCAAGGGTGCCATCTTAGCCAGTCAGATGACATAGCTAAAAAAGACAGCATAAAAATTTGCAAAAAAACTAAAGCAGATGATTGCAACTCCAAGGGGAGGAGGGAGGGTTGTGAGGACTGATTCCTGCTGCTCCTGGAGAACACCTGTTACAGGTGAGTAACTACGCTTTCTCCAGGACCAAGCAGGAAGTCAGTCCTCACATATGGGACTCCCAAGCTTAAGGCTACCGGAGACCCTAAGCACAAAAATGAGCTCCCTCTAGCTCAGCAGCACAGAAGGAAGGAATCTTCGCTGAATTATTACCCACCGGTAGCCCACATCCGGGATGGGGGGTAGGAGTTGCTCAGACCTCAAAGAGATTACGGAGGACTGCCTGTCCGAAAGCACTGTCCCTGCGGGACTCCCTCTCGAGACAGTAATGGACCGCAAAAGGCTGGCTCGAAGACCAAGTAGCGGCCCGGCAGATGTCTGTCAGCGGAACAGAGCGGAGGTAAGCCACTGACGTAGCCTTCGCCCGAACGCAATGAGCCGTGACTCGACCTTCCAAGGAGAGTCCGGCTGCCCCATAAGCCCAAGTGATACAGTCCGCAACCCAGATGGACAGAGTACACTTGGAGACCGGGAGCCCCAATTTATTGGGGTCAAAAGACACAAAAAGCTGAGCAGCTTTACGGTGCTCCCGCGTACGGTCAAGGTAGAAGTTCAATGCCCTTCTACAGTCCAGGGTATGGAGGACCGTTTCAGCTCGGCTGGAGTGTGGTCTGGGAAAGAAGGTCGGAAGTACCACCTCCTGATTGATGTGAAAAGGGGAGACCACTTTTGGAAGAAATTTTGGGTGAGTCCGTAGGACTACCCTATTTTTGTAGAACCGAGTGTAAGGGGGATCAGACACGAGGGCCTGCAATTCACTTACGCGTCTAGCGGAAGTGAGGGCTATCAAGAACAATGTTTTCCAAGAAAGAAAACGGAGAGAACAGGTAGCCATAGGTTCAAAAGGCGGACAGGTGTTCCGCTGTAAAACCACATTCAGATCCCAGTCAGGCGCTGGCGGGCGCAGAGGTGGTTTAAGCAGAAGGAGACCTCGGAGAAACCTCGCTACAAGAGGGTCGCTGGAAAGAGGTCTGCCGTCCACCGGCACATGATGCGCTGAAAGAGCACTGAGGTGAACTTTGACGGAGTTGGACTTAAGTCCCAGATTAGAGAGGTATAGCAAGTACTGCAGGATCACCGACACCGGGCAGGAGAAGGGATCCTGAGACTGTTGGGTACACCAAACGGAAAAGCGACGCCATTTAAGGGCGTAGCATTTGCGGGTAGAAGGTCGCCGAGAAGCTAGGACGACCTCTTCCACCTCTGCCGGCAGAAGAAGGGGAGCAAGGACTACCCTCTCAGCAGCCAGGCCATGAGATTGAGAGATCTGAGGTTGGGGTGTAGCAGAGACCCCTGATCCTGAGTGAGGAGATCCGGTTGTAACCCCAGAGGGAATGGATCCTCTACCGCTAATTGCAGCAGGAGTGGAAACCACGGCTGTCTGGGCCAGCGAGGGGCCACCAGGATCATGAAGGCTTTGTCTCGGAGAACCTTGAAAAGAGTCCGAGAGACTAGCGGGATGGGAGGGAAAGCGTACAGAAGGCTCTCCGACCATGAGAGTAGAAAAGCGTCTGCCGCAACTCGAAGGGGATGTGGCTGACGAGAGCAGAAGCGAGGAAGTTGCCGGTTGAGAGGGCTGGCAAAGAGATCCATCGTGGGGAGGCCCCACTTTAGAAAGAGCTTCTGAACTACCAAGGGATCCAGGCGCCACTCGTGCGGCTGGAGGATCCTGCTGAGTTTGTCCGCCAGGCAATTTTCTTGGCCTGGGAGATAAACTGCCTTGAGAAGAACGCCGTGATTGACGGCCCAAGAGCAGAGCTTCTGTGCTTCCCGACAGAGAAGGAAGGAGCCCGTGCCCCCCTGCTTGTTCACGTAGAACATGGCAACTTGATTGTCCGTCTGGACAAGGACGGACTGGTGAGAGGTCAGGTGGGAGAAGGCCTTGAGAGCCAGGCGGATCGCTCTGAGCTCCAGGAAGTTGATCTGCTGAGCAGACTCCCACGTGGTCCAGAGGCCCTGAGTACGTGCCCCTTGGCAATGTGCTCCCCAGCCCAGGAGGGATGCATCTGTCGTCAGCACCCGGGCCGGCTGAGGTGACTGGAAAGGCATGCCGAGTACCAGGTTCGGCCGATGAAGCCACCACTGGAGAGACGAGATCAGCGGCTCGGAGACGCGCACTAGGTCTGCTAGGCCGCCTGTGGCTTGTTGCCACTGCTTGCGGAGACACCATTGAGCAGGCCGCATATTCAGGCGGGCATTGGGGGTCACATGGACGGTGGAAGCCATATGGCCGAGTAGTCTCAGGAAGCGCCTGGCGGAGACCAGGGGCTGGCTGCGAAAAAGGTCGGCTAGGTCCATGAGCCGTTGAGCCCTGTCGAGCGGTAGGAATGCTCGTGCCTGAGGAGTGTGCAGCCTTGCGCCGATGAACTCGAGATCCTGTGAGGGGAGCAAAGTGGACTTTGCGAAGTTTATAACAAAGCCCAAGTACTGCAGAAGAGTCACCGTGCGGCGTGTGGCGTTGGTGACCTCCGGAGCGGACGCTGCTCTGATGAGCCAGTCGTCGAGGTACGGAAAGACAGAGGCCGTGAAGCCGGAGATGGGCCGCCACCACCGCGAGACATTTTGTGAAGATTCGCGGTGCGGAGGACAGGCCAAAGGGCAGTACTCTGTACTGGTAATGATTTCCTGCCACCACAAACCTTAGGTATTGGCGGTGGCTTGGGTGGATGAGGATGTGCGTGTAGGCATCCTTTAGATCCAAGGAGCATAGCCAATCTCCCTGCTGGAGGTAGGGCAGAAGGATTCCAAGGGTAAGCATCTTGAACTTTTCCCGCACGAGGAATTTGTTGAGGTTGCGCAAGTCCAGGATGGGTCTGAGGTCTCCTGTCCTTTTTGGTACTAGAAAATACCTGGAATAAAAGCCTTGACCTCTCAGGTGGTGGGGCACCGGTTCCACCGCCTGTTCCTGTAGAAGACCTGCTAACTCCTGAAGGAGTAATTCCCTGTGCAGAGGGAGTCGTGGAGGTTCTCCCGGAAAATAGGAGGGAGGGACCTGGTGGAAGTGGAGAAGATAGCCTTCTCTCACGACTTGAAGCACCCAGGCATCTGAGGTGATGCTGGACCACCTGTGGGCGAAGTGAACCAGCCGGCCTCCGGTGCTGGGAGGAACCAGCGGAGGGGGAGAGGCAATGCTTAAGGAGTCAAAAGCCCCCACCCTGCTGAGCAGGGGCTGGTGGTGCAGGCTTGGGGGCTTGCTGCCTACGGGACCCGTTACCCCGTCCCTTGGCCTGCTGGCCCTGTTGGGGAGCTGCAGGGGCCTGATATTGGGGGTATTGTTTGTAGGCAGCCGCCTTTCTCGGGTAAAAGGACTTCTTTCCCGAGCCCTTCTTTTTCTGGGAAGGGGCGGAGGTCTTCCTAGAAAGCCTAGT
Organism: Ichthyophis bannanicus; assembly: GCA_033557465.1. NCBI lineage: Eukaryota > Metazoa > Chordata > Amphibia > Gymnophiona > Ichthyophiidae > Ichthyophis > Ichthyophis bannanicus. The sequence continues at coordinate 1,116,437,649 of CM066031.1, read as the reverse complement.
CCTGGTGAGAGTCTCCGTCTCGATTTGTGCAGCCTTTTCAGCCATGGGCTTGCCAAAGAGGTTTTCGCCTCGGCAGGGGACATCGACCAACTTGTCCTGCACCCAGGGCTCAAGGTCAGACGACTGAAGCCAAGCCTGTCGGCGGGCACCGATGCCGGCTGCGGCCACTCGAGCCGATGCTTCAAAGCCATCATAGGCTGCTCGGGATATGAATTTTGAGCATTCCCGAATGCCAGAGGACAAGGCCAGGAACCTCCGCAAGGGTTCCTCGGACAAACCAGCGGAGAATCCGGCTAGCCCTTTAGCCAGGTCTCGGAGATACATGCCCATGTATAGCTGGTAGGTCTGGACACGACACGCAAGCATAGAGCCCTGGAAACACTTCTTACCAAGGCCATCCAGGTTACGGGCCTCCCTGCCAGGAGGCACCGAGGAGTGCATCTTCTGGCTCTTAAGACGATGCATGGCCGATTCCACTACCATGGAATGGTGTGGTAGCTGTGCTTTTTGGAAGCCAGGGCTCTTGCGGACTCGATAGATAGAATCGACCCGCTTGCACAGGACCGGCGAGGAGGCCGGACTCTCCCACATGCGGAAGAGTAGTCGTTCCAGCATGGGAGGAACCGGTACAGTAAAGTCTTCCCTGGCGGGAGAGTCATACTGGAGGGCGTCGAGCTCTTCGGCTCGAGGCTCCTCCTCGGGATCCGCAGGGAAGGCCAAAGCCTTGGCCATATCCCTGACGAAGTCCGAGAACCGGGCATCCTCTGGGGGGGACTGCTTCCGAGGTTCGGACTCAGGTGAGTCCGAGGGGACACACCGAGTCCGAAAAGAATCAGGTGACTCTTCCTCTTCAGACTCCCAGACCGACTCCGACGAGGAATCGGTGGGGTCGGCCTGGGCAGGGCGCGGCGCCTGCCGCCCCGACGCCGAGGGAGTCGGCGTCGGCGACCTCGGTCCCGAACGGGAGGCCGAGGGTGACCTCGACCGAGGATCGACTCGAGTTCGCATGGACTCGAGGATCGGCTCGGTCTCCGGGGTCGACTTAGACGTCGACGTCCCGGCGGTCGGGGCAGCGGCGCCAGCGAGCAGTGCCCGCTGCTGGTCCATGAAGGCAGACAGTCTGCTCTCCAAGGCCGTCAACCTGAGTCCGAGCTCAGGTGACCCAGCAGCCCCCGACTCGGGCCCGACGTCGGCGGTCTCGGAGGCGAGTCCAGGAGGACCACAGGACTTACCCGAGCAGGCAGCTCCGACTCCAGGCGAGGTCGCTTCGAGAGGTGCTCCTTCTCCAAGGACCCGGGACAGCTATCGGGGCTATGCGACCTGGCCCTCGCGGAGCCAGGAGCGTCCACCGACGCCGCCCTCGCGGGTTTCACCTTCCGTCGATGGTCCCCGGAGGGAGAACCCCTGTCGGAGGAACTCCGGCGACGGTCCGAGCTGGAACCTCTGGACGCGGAGGCCTCCGACGAGGTCCGGGTACGGCTGGGGTCAGCGAAGATCCTATCCCGCTGATGCCGCCGACTTCTCAACGCTTTGGAGGACATTTTGCCGCAGGGCCCACAGATCATTTCTTCATGATCCGGGCCCAGGCAGCGGAGGCAATTGTCGTGTGTGTCAGTTAGTGACATATTTCGGTCACACTGACCACACCGCTTGAAACCACTGGCAGCCATCGGGGGAAAAAGGGCCCCGGCGAGGTCAAAGGACCGGGCTGCCAGGGAAAAAACCGAAAACGAAACTGACTAAGTCAGAAAAACCGAAAAGAAGAAGAGGACTCGTGACCGGCGTCGCGAGTCCGGGCGGGAAAAAGACCGGCGTCGAACCGAAGGAAAAAAGAGAAAATTATGAGTAAAAATCAACTTTTTCGCGGGGACACGACGGGTACGTCTGTAGGGCTCCGCGGAAAAAAGAAGACTGGCTAAGATGGCACCCTTGGGCGGGAAGGCGACCGCGCATGCGCGCTGCAATTCCCAAAGGCTTTCTTTGAAAGCTGGGGAAAATTGCTCCGCGAGGGCTCCGTCGGCGCCGACGTCACCCATATGTGAGGACTGACTTCCTGCTTGGTCCTGGAGAAAAACTGGTTTCATCATCATACTAGATTAGTTTGCAGAAGATGTTCTCCCCCCAACAGGCACAGATCGACACAAAGGGAAGACAGTTACTAGGACCGAAACTAAAGTTAAATCTCAGTTAGAAATCACATTTAGAACACAGTAGTCACCGTATAAGGCTGAATGTCTTAAGATGGTTGTCAAACTCCAGTCCTCCCCAGACACAAAGCAACCTGGTTTTCAGGATGCCCCAATGAATGTTCATAAGATATATATCTGCATACAATGGGGGCAGTGCGTGTAAAGCTATCCAATGCATATTCATGAGGGATTTCCTGAAAACCTGACTGGTTGGCAGCCCTCCAGGACCAAAGTTTTACAACTCTGTCTTAAGATGCTTATGTGTAGCTGTGGGATAAACTACAGGCACAGACCTGCTCACAACACACTAGCATAGTACATAATGGCAGAAAAAGACCAATCGGCCCATCCAGTCTGCCTACTTATATCTTCAGCAGTGTGGGCAGGAATATCATGATGGATATCCGCAGAACAGACTACTTTTAAGATCTCTCTCCTTATCCATTTGCATCCTCTGTACTGACCCATCATATTGAGATAAGGATACAAGATCCTCCAAGTCAGATCGCACCCAGCACCCCTCCCTTTGCATGTCTAACCACAAAGCTTTGTAATAACTTACCAAAGCTACCAATACTACTTATTTAGTGTATGCTTTTGACCTGCAGTATGGCTGTTGATCAAACACCTGGCCCACCAGATCTTCTTGGCAGCTCACTAGAGAGACATGGCAACATGAAGACCTGTATTTCCATCAGGCCTTCTAGTTCTAATTAGTAATAACACTTGCAGCCAGGCGAGGACTACTAGTTAATTCTACTACGGCAGCTGATTAAATTCAGTCCACTGCAAGCACTCAGACTGTACAGTGAAAGCATCACACGAGCCTCCTGCTAAATAGCCCTTGTTCACAAACAGAGACTGCTGGACACTTAACAGAGAGCATCATAAGCTTGGTACATGCAGCTAGAGCACCACAAGTAATATTCTTTATTGTGTGGACAGAAGAGAGGTGCTTAATTAAGAAAATCAGACTAACTGTGGCCTAGTTGATCAGTTCTCACTCCACTCCCATCTGCCAACATACCAAGCATCTTCTGGATGAGCAAGCTGCCATTCTTCAAAGCTAACAGGAACTGAAACCTGAGGCTGAATTTCAGTTAAAATTACTCATATCACCATTAATAAAGAGAAAAATTTACCTGCATGCCAGAGTTTTAAAAGAAAAGTGCCTTGCGCTAACAAGAGGCCGCAGTCACATCTGAACTTTCCAAGGCACGAGCCTTCAAAATCTGGCAGAGTGCTTGTTGGATACAAGTCTTTTTATTAAAAAATATGAAGGTTTGATGCAACACATGCTACTGCAAGATGCATGGAGTGAAGCTTAGGGCAAAGTTAAATTTGGTGAATCCTACTGAAAACTGGGCAATGAAAATTCTCTGGCCTTCCAAAAACTTGAGTAACTCACTCTGCATGTAAAGACTTGATGCCGCTTAGTGCCATCCTTTTAAAGCCCTTCCCCCCTCCCTCAACCAATTCAAAGGCTCTTTTCATGACAATACCCAGAATACAGTGAACAGTTAATGACCTCCATACTTCATAAATGGTATCTTTCTGTGCATTTATATCTTGGAGGTATTTAAATGTCTCTATTATATCTCCCGTTGCCTGTCTTTCTTCCAAAAAATATGTATTTGGATCATTAAGTTTCTCCCCATATGCTTTATGATAATCACTGACCATTTTAACACTCACCATTTGGACAGATACCATCCAGTTTATATTCTTTTGAAAGGGCAGTCTCCAAAATTGGGCATAGTATTCCAAATGAGGCCTCGCCACAGATTTATAGAGAAGCACCATTACCACCCTTTCTCCTGATAATCATTCCTCTCCCTATGCACCCAAGCATCCTTTTGGTTTTTGACATCAAAAACATGCCGAGGGACCCCAGAAAGTAAATAAAGCAGCAGAATGAATTCACAATTGTGAAAAAAAGCCATATCAGCTTGTGGTGGTCGTCTGGAAACAAAACACATTTTTTGGGGGGTGGGAGAGGAAGCAGGACCTGCTCATTCTGTATAACCATCTCCAAAGTTTGTACCTGGAGCTTGCAGGAGACCTTTCCATTCTCTCAAAAACAATAAAAGGAACACCTTGCACTTCTGGGGACGAGCAATAGGAAAGGAAGACCCTCATATGAGTCACTCAGAAGTAGCTAAGTGTCACCATAATTGTTTTCCTGATCTGTCTATTGTTCTGTGTTGTCTTGACTAGATTGTAAGCTCTGAAGAGCAGGGACTGTCTTTTTGCTTATATTTCTGTACAGCGCTGCGTGCGTAGCGCTATATAAATGCTAAAATAGTAGTAGTAGCCGGCAGATCCTAACTGGCCACTGTCAGGAGATAGGATGCTGGGTTAAATGGACTACTGGTCTCAGCCACTAATACCCCAACAGTGTGCAGAGAAAGTTTCATCATAGTAAGGAGAATTCCAAAAGGTGTCATGCACAGCAGACAGTAAATTTTCCTGTGGGATGGGCAAAGATGGCAAAAGTAGGATTTCTACTTTTTTCAGGACAGGCTCAGATCTAATAGCCCTGGAGAACTGAAGATGAGCACATGTGGTGGCTCTTCACAAATGTGGAAATCAGGATGAGGTGAGGAACTACAAATCCAACTATAACTTTGCATTTAGGGACCGCATGGTAAGCAAATTAATGGAATTGCTAATCAGACAGACTAGTGCAGTATAGTTTTGGGATAGATTACAAGATCCAAGCCTAGTTTTTCCAGATGTAGGTCTTGCTATAGGCACAATTCTTTTATGATCTCACTCTTCTTGAACAAGATAGCAGATGTTTTGTTCAAGATTTATCGATCAAACATGAGTGACAGAAATTAGCTATAAATGCCATTTTAAATTAAATTTAAAATAAATCACTGAGGTACTTGATGGAAATACTGTGTTGGATTCACACCTAAAGAAGATTCTTTAAATAGTGACAGGAAAGTTGTCAGAAAATCTGATCAATTTCTTTAACAGGGTGACCAAAGAGTTAGATTGGAGAAGAGCAGTAGACTGATGTATATGGAGTTCAGCAAGATTTTTTCATAGTTCATAGTTTAATGGTATAGGCCATTAAAGTGATTGAATGGGTTAAACTTGTTGAGTGGGAAGCGACAAAAGGTAGTGGTAAAATGGAGTTTGCTCTGAAGATAAAGAGTGTTACCAGTGGTGTGGAGACTGGTCCTTGATTCTATTCTTTTAAACATTTTTGTAAGCAATCTCGCAGAAAGGCTGTCTGCAAAGGTTTGCCCTTATGTGACTAATATCAAACTCTGCAATAGAGTGCAAACCCCGGAAGGTATGTATAACATGAAAAGGGATCCTCCAACGCTTGAGGAATGGTTCAGAATTTGGCAGCTAAGATTTAACATGCAGGCTCATGAATTTAAGCGGCAAAGACCCAAAGGAGTCATACACTAAAAGGGATGAAATACTTATGTGCATGAAAGAAAAGCAGGACCTGGGAGTGATCATATCTGATGATCATATGGTGGTGAAACAGATAGACAGGAAGAGAGAGAGAGTGAGTGTGTGTGTGTGTGAATGTGTGCGAGTAAGTGGGAGAGTGTGTGTGCGAGTGTGAGTGTGCCATTAAGTCTTGGTTACCCAGGAGGCGACAGTGCCTCTGTATAAACCTCTGGCGAGGTTGGAGTACTGTGTACTATTCTGGAGACTGCAGCTTAAGAACATAAGATATGCCATACTGGGTCAGACCAGGGTCCATCAAGCCCAGTATTCTGTTTCCAACAGTGGCCAATCTAGGTCATATGTACCTAGCAGTATCCCCAAGAGACACAAGTTCCACAATGCTTGTACTGGGTCAAGCATTGATATCTTCGGTCACTTCTTAATAATGGTTTATGGACCTTTCCTCCAGGAAATTGTCCAAACCTTTTGTAAACCCACCAACACTAACAGCCTTTACTACATCCTCCGGTAACAAATTCCAGAGTTTGATTACACGTTGAGTGAAAAAATATTTTCTTTTATTAGTCTTAAATAGTTTATCCTGTAGCTTCATTGCATTTCCCCTAGTCTTTCTATATTCTGATAAGGTAAACAATCGATCTACGTTTACCCGTTCCACTCCGTTCATTAATTTATAGACTTCTATCATATCTCCCCTCAGCCGTCTCTTTTCCAGGTTAAAGAGCCCTAACCTTTTTAGCCTTTCTTCATAGGAGTATCCTTCCATCCCCTTTACCATTTTGGTGGCTCTTCTCTGAACCTTTTCTAAAATCGCTATATCATTTTTAAGATACGGCGACCAGAATTGCTTCAAGGAGAACAAACTAAATAGAGTCAGTCCAGAGGGTGGCTACAAAAATGGTCAGTGGTCATCATAAAGCATATGGAGGGAAATTTAAAGATCCAAATATGTACACTTTGGAGAAAAGGCAGGAAATAGAACATATGGTAGTGACATTTAAATAGCTCCAAGTAAACGCACCGGAGGCAGGTCTCTTTCAATTGAAAAGAAGCTCTGGAATGAGGGGTCATGGGATGAGAATGAAAGGGGATAGATAAGAGTAATCTAAGAAAATATTTCTTTACAGAAAGGGTGTTGGATGCATAGAACATCTTCTCAGTGGAACCGGCAACAGGGCAGGCCTAAAAAATAGCAAACTAGACGATTGAGGGCAGTAATTTCTAGGTGCAGCAAAGAGCAGGGCAGTGAAAGCTAAACAACAGATTCTGATAGCCAGGGGGGCTATAAGGCTTAAGGTTGCCTAGGGCACCAACACCTTGAACCAACTCTGGCTAGTGAAGATGAGGACGGTATGTCTGAATTCAAGACAGTATGGGACAAGCATAAAGGATTTCTGAGGAGGGAGAAGGGACTGTAGAACTTAGTTGCTTACGTGGATGGGCAGATTGTATAAAGCCATATGGTCTATCTGCTATAATTTTTCTGTGTTTCTAAGTTTAACCTTATTTTCCAGGGAACATTCTCAAGGACTGACTGAGCCCGAGTTAGGGGCAAGCAACTGAGTAGAGTCATAGGAACACAAACAAAGAAATGCTAAAGGTTTTGCTGTCTTATACTGCTGCCACTACTAAGAGACGGCAAGGAATGGGGCAGAGAAATAATCAGAATTGGCAAGCTTAAAGTGATTTTCTACCAGGGGACACTCATCAGGACAACACTTGCAAAACTATGCTTATGTTGCAAACTTTGGCTGGCATAGCTGGGTCTGTTCTACATTTTCCATCTCTGTGCTATAAACATTAGCAAAAGTGGGCAATTAAAGAAGGTGAAGTAAGAATAGTATGAATTATTACAAAGCCTCTAAATTCCATTGCGCAAGACCCCTTTTTTAAGGCATGTTTCATATATGCAATAGCACCTATTATCAAAAGTCAAATGTCTAAGCATGTTTGTTTGTTTGTGCAGGCATAAGTATGCACAAACATGAGTATGATTAGCAGTCTCCCCAGGAGGGCAAAAGAGTGGAGGAAGGCTGGAAGAGCTGAACTGTATCCGCGGGAACGGCGTCTCATGCAAGCAAAAGATAAGAGCAAGACCGCGATCACAGCTAGGATGGCTGTTGTGCCCAGAGAGAGGAAGAGAATGTAGAAGCAATTTAAAGAAGAATGATTTTGGGAAAGAAAGATGGGGATTTGGGGGGGGGGGCAGAATAGAGGGCAGTGCGTGACAGTGCAAGGGGGGAGAGAGAAAGGGACAGAGTGTGGGAAGGGGAACAGGTAGAAGCACACAAGGAGAAGGATGGGAGGTGATAGGAAGAGTGCAAAGAGGATGAATGAATGAAAGCATGGGGAGAAAAGGTCATAAAGTGTAGGTCAAAGTGTATGTCATATGTCTTGTGAACTATCATTAAAATCATCTGCAATACCTTAAGATTGGAGGATGGCCAACGTAACGCCAATTTTTAAAAAAAGTTCCAAGGGTGATCCGGCAAACTACAGACCGGTGAGCCTGACGTCAGTACCGGGAAAAATGGTAGAAACAACCATAAAGAACAAAATTGCTGAACATGTAGATAGTCATGGCTTAATGGGAGACAGCCAACATGGCTTTAGACAAGGAAGATCTTGTCTTACTAATCTGTTGTTTTTTTGAAGGTGTGAACAAACAGACAAAGGTGAGTCGGTTGATATATATTTGGACTTTCAGAAAGCCTTTGACGAGGTCCCTCATCAGAGACTTTTGACAAAACTAAAGAGTCATGGGATAGGAGGCAGTGTACTACTGTAGATCAGGAACTGGTTAAAAGATAGAAAGCTAGGGCTAAATGGCCAATTTTCTCAATGAAGAAAGGTGAATAGTGGTGTACCCCAGGGATCTGTGCTGGGTCCGCTGCTTTATGACATATTCATAAATGACCTGGAAAAGGGAATAACGAGTGAGGTGATCAAATTTACAGATGACACAAAACTATTTAAAGTTTTTAAAACCATGAGGATTGTGGAAAATTGCAAGAGGATCTAGATAAATTGGAAGAATGGGCATCAAAATGGCAGATGAAATTTAATGTGGACAAGTGCAAAGTTATGCACCCAGGGAAGAACAACCCAAACTATGGTTACACAATGCAAGGTTCCACACTGGGAAGCACTACCCAGGAAAAAGATTTAGGCGTCATTGTGGATAACATGTTAAAACCCTCGGCCCAGTGTGCAGCGGCGGCCAAGAGAGCAAAATAGAATGCTAGGTATGATAAGGAAAGGAATGGAAAATAAAACAAAAGATGTTATAATACCTTTGTATCGTTCCATGGTGAGACCGCACTTTGAATATTATGTGCAATTCTGGTCGCCGTATCTTAAAAAGGATATAGCATTATTAGAAAAAGTTCAGAGAAGAGCCACCAAAATGGTAAAGAGGATGGAAGAATACTCCTATGAAGAAAGGCTAAAGAGGTTAGGGCTCTTTAACCTGGAAAAGAGACGGCTGAGGGGAGATATGATAGAAGTCAATAAATGAATGGAGTGGAATGGGCAAACGTAGATAGCGTAGTTACTCACCTGTAACAGGTGTTCTCCAGGAGCAGCAGGAATCAGTCCTCACTTATGGGTGACGTCGGCGCCGACGGAGCCCTCGCGGAGCAATTTTCCCCAGCTTTCAAAGAAAGCCTTTGGGAATTGCAGCGCGCATGCGCGGTCGTCTTCCCGCCCGAGGGTGCCATCTTAGCCAGTCAGATGACATAGCTAAAAAAGACAGCATAAAAATTTGCAAAAAAGAACATAAGCAGACGATTGCAACTCCAAGGGGAGGAGGGAGGGTAGTGAGGACTGATTCCTGCTGCTCCTGGAGAACACCTGTTACAGGTGAGTAACTACGCTTTCTCCAGGACCAAGCAGGAAGTCAGTCCTCACTTATGGGACTCCCAAGCTCAAGGCTACCGGAGACCCTAAGCACAAAATGAGCTCCCTCTAGCTCAGCAGCACAGAAGGATAGAATCTTCGCTGAATTATCACCCACCGGTAGCCCACATCCGGGATGGAGGGTAGGAGTTGCTCAGACCTCAAAGAGATTACGGAGGACTGCCTGTCCGAAAGCACTGTCCCTACGGGACCTCCCTCTCGAGACAGTAATGGACCGCAAAAGTCTGGCTTGAAGACCAAGTAGCGGCCCGGCAGATGTCTGCCAGCGGAACAGAGCGGAGGTAAGCCACTGACGTGGCCTTTGCCCGAACGCAATGAGCCGTGACTCGACTTTCTAAGGAGAGTCCGGCTGCCCCATAAGCCCAAGAGATACAGTCCGCAACCCAGATGGACAGAGTACGCTTGGAGACCGGGAGCCCCAATCTATTGGGGTCAAAAGACACAAAAAGCTGAGCAGCTTTACGGTGCTCCCGCGTACGGTCAAGGTAGAAGTTCAATGCCCTTCTACAGTCCAGGGTATGGAGGACCGTTTCAGCTCGGCTGGAGTGTGGTCTGGGAAAGAAGGTTGGAAGTACCACCTCCTGATTGATGTGAAAAGGGGAGACCACTTTAGGCAGAAATTTTGGGTGAGTCCGTAGGACTACCCTATTCTTGTAGAAACCTAGTGTAAGGGGGATCAGACACGAGGGCCTGCAATTCACTTACGCGTCTAGCGGAAGTGAGGGCTATCAAGAACAGGGTTTTCCAAGACAGAAAACGGAGAGAACAGGTAGCCATAGGTTCAAAAGGCGGACAGGTGATCCGCTGCAAAACCACATTCAGGTCCCAGTCAGGCGCTGGCGGGCGCAGAGCAGAGGTGGTTTAAGTAGAAGGAGACCTCGGAGAAACCTCGCTACGAGAGGGTCATTGGAGAGAGGTCTGCCGTCCACTGGCACATGATGTGCTGAAAGAGCACTGAGGTGAACTTTGACGGAGTTGGACTTAAGTCCCAGATTAGAGAGGTGCAGCAAGTACTGCAAGATCACCGACACCGGGCAGGAGAAGGGATCCTGAGACTGTTGGGTACACCAGACTGCAAAGCGACGCCATTTAAGGGCGTAGCATTTGCGGGTAGAAGGCCGTCGCGAAGCCAAGACGACCTCCTCCACCTCCGCCGGCAGGAGAAGGGGAGCAAGGACTACCCTCTCAGCAGCCAGGCCATGAGGTTGAGAGACCTGAGGTTGGGGTGCAGAAGGGACCCCTGATCCTGAGTGAGGAGATCCGGTTGTACCCCCAGAGGGATTGGATCCTCCACCGCCAGTTGCAGCAGGAGCGGAAACCACGGCTGCCTCGGCCAGCGAGGGGCCACCAGGATCATGAAGGCTTTGTCTCTTAGAACATTGAAATTAGTAAGAGAGACCAGAGTGATGGGAGGGAAAGCGTACATAATGCTCCACGACCACGAGATCAGAAAGGCGTCCGCCGCAACCCGAAGGGGGTGTGGCTGACGAGAGCAGAAGCGAGGAAGCTGCCGGTTGTGAGGACTGGCAAAGAGATCCACCGTGGGGAGACCCCACTTGAGGAAGAGCTTCTGAACTACCAAGGGATCCAGACGCCACTCGTGCGGCTGGAGGACCCTGCTGAGTTTGTCTGCAAGGCAATTTTCTTGGCCCGGGAGATAAACTGCCTTGAGGAGAATGCCGTGACTGACGGCCCAAGAGCAGAGCTTCTGTGCCTCCCGGCAGAGGAGGAAGGAGCCCGTGCCCCCTGCTTGTTCACGTAGAACATGGCAACTTGATTGTCCGTCTGGACAAGGACGGACTGTTGGGAAGTCAGGTGGGAGAAGGCCTTGAGAGCTAGGCGGATCGCCCTGAGCTCCAGGAAGTTGATCTGCTGAGCAGACTCCCACGTGGTCCAGAGGCCCTGAGTACGTGCCTCTTGGCAATGTGCTCCCCAGCCCAGGAGGGATGCATCGGTGGTCAGCACCCGGGTCGGCCGAGGTGGACTGGAAAGGCATTCCGAATATCAGGTTCGGCTGCCGGAGCCACCACCGGAGAGACGAGAGCAGCGGCTCGGAGACGCGCACTAGGTCTGCCAGGCCGCCTGTGGCTTGTCGCCACTGCTGGCGGAGACACCATTGAGCAGACCGCATATTCAGGCGGGCATTGGGGGTCACATGGACGGTGGAAGCCATATGGCCGAGCAGTCTCAGGAAGCGCCTGGCGGAGACCAGGGGCTGGCTGCGAAAGCGGTCGGCTAGGTCCATGAGCCGTTGAGCCCTGTCGAGCGGTAGGTACGCTCGTGCCCGAGGAGTGTGCAGCCTTGCGCCGATGAACTCGAGATCCTGTGAGGGGAGCAAAGTGGACTTTGCGAAGTTTATAACAAAGCCCAAGTGCTGCAGCAGAGTCACCGTGCGGCACGTGGCGTTGGTGACCTCCTGAGCGGACGCTGCTCTGATGAGCCAGTCGTCGAGGTACGGAAAGACATAGAGGCCGTGAAGTCGGAGATGGGCCGCCACGACCGCGAGACATTTTGTGAAGACTCGCGGTGCGGAGGATAGGCCAAAGGGCAGTACTCTGTACTGGTAATGATTTCCTACCACCACAAACCTTAGGTATTGGCGGTGGCTTGGGTGGATGAGGATGTGCGTGTAGGCATCCTTTAGATCCAAGGAGCATAGCCAATCTCCCTGCTGGAGGTAGGGCAGAAGGATTCCAAGGGTAAGCATTTTGAACTTCTCCCGCACAAGGAACTTGTTGAGGTTGCGCAAGTCCAGGATGGGTCTGAGGCCCCCTGTTCTCTTTGGTATCAGAAAATACCTTGAATAAAAGCCTTGACCTCTCAGGTGGGGGGGCACCGGTTCCACCGCCTGTTCCTGCAGAAGACCTGCTAACTCCTGAAGGAGCAACTCCCTGTGCAGAGGGGGGCGCGAAGGTTCTCCCGGAAAATAGGAGGGAGGGACCTGATGGAAGTGGAGAAGGTAGCCTTCTCGCACGACCTGAAGTACCCAGGCATCTGCGGTGATGCTGGACCACCTGTGGGCGAAGTGAACCAGCCGGCCTCCGGTGCTGGGAGGGACCAGCGGGGGGGGAGAGGCTATGCTGAGCGAGTCAAAAACCCCCACCCTGCTGAGCAGGGGCTGGTGGTGCAGGCTTGGGGGCTTGCTGCCTACGGGACCCGTTACCCCGTCCCTTGGCCTGCTGGCCCTGTTGGGGAGCTGCAGGGGCCTGATAATGGGGGTACTGTTTGTAGGCAGCCGCCTTCCTCGGGTAAAAGGACTTTTTTCCCGAGCCCTTCTTTTTCTGGGAAGGGGCGGAGGTCTTCCTAGAAAGCCTGGTCCTGGTGAGAGTCTCAGTCTCAATTTGTGCAGCCTTTTCCGCCATGGGCTTGCCAAAGAGGTTTTCGCCTCGGCAGGGGACATCGACCAACTTGTCCTGTACCCAGGGCTCAAGGTCCGACGACTGAAGCCAAGCCTGTCGGCGGGCACCGATGCCGGCTGCGGCCACTCTAGCCGAGGCCTCAAAGCCATCATAGGCTGCTCGGGACATGAACTTTGAGCATTCCCGAATGCCCGTGGACAAGGCTAGGAACCTCCGCAAGGGCTCCTCGGAGAGACCAGCGGAGAATCCGGCTAGCTCTTTAGCCAGATCCCGGAGATACATGCCCATGTAGAGCTGGTAAGTCTGGACACGACATGCGAGCATAGAGCCCTGGAAGCACTTCTTGCCAAGGCCATCCAGGTTACGGGCCTCCCTTCCAGGAGGCACCGAGGAGTGCATCTTCTGGCTCTTAAGACGATGCATGGCCGATTCCACTACCATGGAATGGTGTGGCAGCTGTGCCTTCTGAAAGCCAGGGCTCTTGCGGACCCGATAGATAGAATCGACCCGCTTGCTCAGGACCGGCGAGGAGGCCGGACTCTCCCACATGCGGAAGAGTAGTCGTTCCAGCATAGGAGGAACCGGCACAGTAAAGTGCTCCCTCGCGGGAGAGTCATACTGGAGGGCGTCGAGCTCTTCGGCTCGAGGCTCCTCCTCGGGATCCGCAGGGAAGGCCAAAGCCTTGGCCATATCCCTAACGAAGTCCGAGAACCGGGCATCCTCCGGGGGGGACTGCTTCCGAGGCTCGGACCCCGGTGAGTCCGATGGGACACACCGAGTCCGGAAAGAATCAGGTGACTCTTCCTCCTCAGACTCCCAGACCGACTCCGACGAGGACTCGGTGGGGTCGGCCCGGGCAGGGTGCGGCGCCAGCCGTCCCGACGTCGAGGGAGTCGGCGTCGGCGACCTCGGTCCCGAACGGGAGGCCGAGGGTGACCTCGACCGAGGATCGACTCGAGTTCTCATTGACTCGAGGATCGGCTCGGTCTCCGGGGTCGACTTGGACGTCGACGTCCCGGCGGTCGGGGCAGCGGCGCCAGCGAGGCCAGCGAGCAGTGCCCGCTGCTGGTCCATGAAGGCAGACAGTCTGCTCTCCAAGGCCGTCAACCTGAGTCCGAGCTCAGGTGACCCAGCAGCCCCCGACTCGGGCCCCGACGGCGTCGGGCCCGACGTCGGCTGTCGCGGAGGCGAGTCCAGAAGGACCACAGGACTTACCCGGGCAGGCATCTCCGACTCCAGGCGAGGTCGCTTCGGGATGTGTTCCTTCTCCAAGGACCCGGGGCGGCTGTCGGGGCTATGCGACCTGGCCCTCGCGGAACCAGGAGCGTCCACCGACGCCGCCCTCGCGGGTTTTTCCTTCCGACGATGGTCCCCGGAGGGAGAACCCCGGTCGGAGGAGCTCCGGCGACGGTCCGAGCTGGAGCCTTTCGACGCGGAGGCCTCCGACGAGGTCCGGGTACGGCTGGGGTCAGCGAAGATTCTCTCACGCTGATGCCGCCGACTCCTCAACGCCTTTGAGGACAGTTTGCTGCAGGGCCCACAGATCAGTTCCTCATGATCCGGGCCCAGGCAGCGGAGGCAAAAGTCGTGTGTGTCGGTTAGTGACATATTTCGGTCACACCGACCACACCGCTTAAACCCACTGGCAGCCATCGGGGGAAAAAGGGCCCCTGCGAGGTCAAAGGACCGGGCTGCCAGGGAAACCGAAAACGAAAGCTGACTAAGTCAGAAAAACCGAAAAAAGCAAGCGGACTCGAGACCGGCGTCGCGAGTCCGGGCGGGAAAACGATCGGCGTCGAACCGAAAGAAAAAAGGATAAAACAAAGAAGAAAATCAACTTTTTCGCGGGGACAAGACGGGGACGTCTGTAGGGCTCCGCGGAAAAAAGAAGACTGGCTAAGATGGCACCCTCGGGCGGGAAGACGACCGCGCATGCGCGCTGCAATTCCCAAAGGCTTTCTTTGAAAGCTGGGGAAAATTGCTCCGCGAGGGCTCCGTCGGCGCCGACGTCACCCATAAGTGAGGACTGACTTCCTGCTTGGTCCTGGAGAACGACTGTTTACATTATCAGAATATAGAAAGACTAGGGGACATGCAATGAAACTACAGGGTAAATTATTCAAGACAAATAAGAGAAAATATTTTTTCACTCAACGTGTAATCAAACTCTGGAATTTGTTACCGGAGGATGTAGTAAAAGCTGTTAGTGTAGCTGGGTTTAAAAAAAGGTGTGGACAACTTCCCGGAGGAAAGGTCCATAAACCATTATTAGAAAGGTACCCAGGATATCACTGCTTGACCCACTACAAGCATTGTGGAACCTGAGTATTTTGGGGATACTGCTAGGTACGTATAACCTAGATTGGCCACTGTTTGAAACAGGATACTGGGCTTGATGGACCTTGGTCTGACACAGTATGGCATATCTTATGTTCCTGTCACCCAGAAGACCTAAAGATATCCCCCCTCACCGCACCATGCACAGAGATATCCTATCCCTGCATAGCGTACACACGAATATACCCCACTCTCACACCACACACAGGCACCCCACCCCCCGCACCACATGCTCAGACACATAGGCACTCCACACCTTCAGCAGATACACAGACACAGACACCCTAGTCCTGCTCCACACACATACATAGCCACCCTACCCCCGTACCAGAGACATACAAACACACGCTCACCCCCACAACTGCACCTGCCACACGCTCACACCAAGCCACCCCACCACTGCACCTGTCACATGCACGCACACAGCCATAAGAACATAAGATATGCCATACTGCGTCAGGCCAAGGTCCATCAAGCCCAGTATCCTGTTTCCAACAGTGGCCAATCTAGGTCATACGTACCTAGCAGTTTCCCCAAAAGACACAGGTTCCACAATGCTTGTACTGGATCAAGCACTGATATCCTGGGTCCCTTCTTAATAATGGTTTATGGACCTTTCCTCCAGGAACTTGTCCAAACCTTTTTTAAACCCAGCTACACTAACAGCCTTTAATACATCCTCCGGTAACAAATTCCAGAGTTTGATTACACGTTGAGTGAAAAAAATATTTTCTTTTATTAGCCTTAAAAAGTTTACCCTGTAGCTTCATTGCATGTCCCCTAGTCTTTCTATATTCTGTTAACGTAAATCAATCTACTTTACCCGTTCCACTCCATTCATTAATTTATAGACTTCTATCATATCTCCCCTCAGCCGTCTCTTTTCCAGGTTAAAGAGCCCTAACCTTTTTAGCCTTTCTTCATAGGGGTATCCTTCCATCCCCTTTACCATTTTGGTGGCTTTTCTCTGAACGTTTTCTAATAACGCTATATCGTTTTTAAGATAAGGTGTCCAGAATTGCACACAATATTCAAGGTGCGGTCTCACTATGGAACGATACAGAGGTATTGTAATATCCTTTGTTTTATTTTCCATTCCTTCCTCATGATACCTAGCATTCTATTTGCTCTCTTGGCTGCTGCTGCACACTGGGCAGAGGGTTTTAACATGTTTCCCATAATGACGCCTAAACCTTTTTCCTGGGTGGTGGTTCCTAATGTGGAACCTTGCATCCTGTAACCATAGTTTGGGTTATTCTTCCCTGGGTGCATAACTTTGCACTTGTCCAAATTAAATTTCATCTGCCATTTTGATGCCCAGTCTTCCAATTTATCAAGATCTTCTTGCAATTTTCCACAATCCTCTTGGATTTTAAAAACTTTAAATAGTTTTGTGTCATCTGCAAATTTGATAACCTCACTCGTTATTCCCTTTTCCAGGCCATTTATAAATATGTCGAAAAGCAACGGACCTAGCACAGATCCCTGGGGTACACCACTATTCATCTTTTTCTATTGGGAAAATTGGCCATTTAGCCTACCCTCTGCTTTCCATCTTTTAACCAGTTCCTGATCCACAAAAGTACACTGCCTCCTATCCCATGACTCTTTAGCTTTGCCAAAAGTCTCTGATGAGGGACCTTGTCAAAGGCTTTCTGAAAGTCCAAGTACACTATATCAACCGACTCACCTTTGTCTACCTGTTTATTCACACCTTAAAAAAACATAATAGATTAGTAAGACAAGATCTTCCTTGTCTAAAGCCATGTTGGCTGTCTCCGATTAAGCCATGACTATCTACATGCTGAGTAATTTTATTCTTTATGATGGTTTCTACCATTTTTCCCGGTACTGACGTGAGGCTCACCGGTCTGTAGTTTCCTGGATCACCCCTGGAACCCTTTTTAAAAATTGGTGTTACACTGGCGATCCTCCAATCTTCAGGTATTAGAGATGATTTTAATGATAGTTCACAGATTACTAATAGCAGGTCTGCAATCTCATATTTCAGTTCTTTCAACACCCTTGGATGTATACCATCCGGCCCAGGTGATTTGCTACTCTTCAGTTTATCTAATATGTTTATGTTTATTGTTTTTTGATAAAACCGCCTTTCTCCAGTAATCAAAGCGGTGTACAATTAAAAACAAGGTTGAAAAAAGAAAGGCCGAGGCCATGGAAAAGGAAAAGAAAGTTACAATTCATTCTTAAAGGATAGTGCAGACAAGAGAAACAAGAAGGGATGGGGAAGGAAACAAGAGGGTAGGCAAGGGGCAGGGGAAATGGGAATTACACAAAAGGGGAGGGCACATCGAAAGCCAAGGAGAAGAGGTGGGTTTTGAGAATGTGTTTAAAGGTGGTGTGGTGAGGTTCTAAACGAAGGGAAGAAGGGAGGGAGTTCCAGAGGGTGGGACCAACAAAGAAGAAAGCAGAAGCACGGGTGGATTGAAGGTGAGCACGAGAAGGGGAAGGAAGAGTGAGGCGGTTGAGGTGGAAAGAGCGAGGAGTATACCGGGGAGAGTGAAAGGAAAGGAGGTCGGAAAGATATTGCGGGGTGCCTGTGTGGAGAGCTTTGTGAACCAGAGTGAGTAGCTTAAATTGAGAGCGGTAGGGAAAAGGCAACCAGTGAAGGTGAAAGAGCAGAGGGGTAATGTGATCCCGAGGGGAAGCGTGACAGGCAAGACGAGCAGCAGTGTTCTGTATTCGTTGCATCCGAGACAACCGAGACTGAGGGAGACCAATGAGGACAGAGTTGGCGAAATCCACACGGGACATAACCAGGGACAACAGCAGGGTAGAAAGGGCCGAAGGGGATAAAAAAAGGACGCACCGCACAGATTTGACGGAGGAAAAAGAAAGATGATTTAGTGATATGGGAGAGGTGGGCCTGAAAAGATAGATCGGAATCAAAGTGAACACCAAGATAACGAAAAGTGGAAACCAGGGGAACAGAGGAGCCATAAAATGAGGCGGCCAGAAGGGGGGGAGAGCAACCAGGAGAGAACCAAGTAGCAACAGTTTTGGTGAGATTAAGGTGAAGACAATTAAGAGTCAGCCAATTAGCCACTTCAGTGAGACAAGAATTGAGCACGGAAAGATCAGGACAAGAAGGGGAAGTATGATGAAGTAATAGTAATAGTTGTAATACATAGTAATAGTTGTAATACATCTTCCCGATGTATCGATATTTCCTTCAATTCTTCCGCACCTTTAAATATCACTTCAGTCATGGGTGACATCCCTACATCTTCCTCAGTAAAGACCGATGCAAAGAATTCATTCAGTCTCTCCGCTATTGCGTTGTCGCCTCTTAGTGCCCTTTTAACCCCTCTATCATCTAATGGACCAACTGACACTCTCACAGGTTTTTTGCTACAAATTTACTTGAAAAGGTCTTTATTACCCACTTTTGCTTCCGTAGCAAACTTCTTCTCAAATTCTCCCTTTCCCTGCCTTATCAATGCCTTGCATTTAACTTGCCAGTGCTTGTGCTGTTTCCAGTTTTCATCATTTGACTCTTTTTTCCATTTCCTGAAAGATGCTTTTTTTGGCAACAGCTGCCTCTCTGACCTCACCTTTAAACCATGCTGGCAGTTTTTTGGACTTCCTTCCACTTTTCTTAAAGCGTGGAATACAGCTGGTCTGGGCTTCCAAGATAGTATTTTTCAACAACACCCAAGCTTGATGTAAGTCTTTAACCTTTGTAGCTGCTCCTTTTAGTTTTTTCTTAACTATTTTCCTCATTTTATCATAGTCTCCCTTTCGAAAGCTAAAAGGTAATACTGTGGATTTCCTTACCATCCCTCCTCCATTAATTAGATCAAACGCGATCATGCTATGGTCACTATTGCCAAGTGGCCCCAACAACCTTATCTCTTGCACCAGATCTGGTATTCCACTAAGGACTAGGTCCAATATGGCTTCCCCTCTGGTCAGTTCATGAACCAGCTGCTCCAAGAAGCTGTCATTTATTTCATCTAGGAACTTTATCTCCCTTGCATGTCCTGCCGTGACACTGACCCAGTCGATACCGGGGTCATTGAAAATCACCCATTATTATTACTGTGCTGTAACTTTTGTTAGCTTCCTTGATTTCTTTGAGCATTTCATCATCTATTTGTTCATTCTGGCCAGGCGGTCAATAGTACACCCACACTGCCATCTCCTTCCCTTTTTACATGGAATTTCAATCCATAGAGATTCTACAGCAAATTTTGTTTCCTGCAAAAAACTTTAATCCTTTCTGACTCAATGCCCTCTCTAACAGAGCGCAACCCCTCCACCAATTTGATCAGCTCTATCATTACAATATAGTCTGTACCCAGGTATCAGTGTCCCCTGGTTGTCCTCCTTCCACCATGTCTCAGATTCCAATCATATCTAACCTCTCATTTAGTGCTATATATTCTAACTCTCCCATCTTATTTTTTAGACTTTTAGCATTTGCATACAAGCATTTTAGAGATTGTATTTTATTCATATTAATCTGGCTATTGGTAGGCATGGGTAATTTGGGATCTTTAGCTCTGCTCCATACTCAAGGTCATTTGGGCTACTTTACTCTTTTTTGGAACCTCTCTGCTTTTGGTAGTATCCTTCAAGGATACATTCTTCCGAACCATGCGTTCTTGTGTGACTGTCAGCTTTCCCCTATTATCTAGTTTAAAAGCTGCTATATCTCCTTTTTAAAGGTTAATGCCAGCAGCCTGGTTGCATCCCGGTTAAGGTGAAGCCCATCCCTTCGGAAGAGCCCCTCCTTTCCCCAGAATGTTCCCCAGTTCCTAACAAATCCAAAACCCTCATCCTTGCACCATCGTCTTATCCACGCATTGAGACTCCGGAGCTCTGCCTGCCTTTTGGGTCCTGTGCGTGGAATGGGAAGCATTTCGGAGAACGCTACCCTGGAAGTTCTGGATTTCAACTTCCTACCTAAAAGCCTAAATATAGCCTCCGAAACCTCCCTACCACATTTTCCTATGTCATTGGTACCGACATGTACCAATACAGCAGACTCCTCCCCAGCACTATCTAAGACCTTATCTAGGAGGAGCTTGAGGTCCGCTATCTTCGTACCAGGTAGCCACCCCATCACTGCAACTGCCACATACATGCACACAACCACTGCACCTGCCACCCCCCACACACACACAACCACTGCACCTGCCACACCCAGTCACTGCACCTGCCACACGCATGCACACAGCCACCCCTTCACTGCACCTGCCAGACTCAGCCACACGCATACCCATAGCCACTCCCTCCACCACTGATCTTGCCACACGCACGCAGCCACTCCACCACTGCACCTGCCACACACACTCAGCCACATGCACGCCCACAGCCACTCCACCACTGCACCCGCCAAATGCACACACAGCCATTCCACCAATACACACGCCAGACACACACAACCACTCCACCACTGTACCTGCCACACGCATGCACAGTCACTCAACTACGGCACCTGCCACATGCATGCATACAGCTACTCCATCACTGCATCTGCCACACACACTCCCCATCGCTGCACCTGCCACACGCACAGTCACCCCATCACTGCACCTGCCACATGCATCCATGCAGTCATCCCACCCCTGCATCTGCCACATGCATGCCCATAACCACCCTCCCCCCCACCGTGTATACACACACATACATACATATATAGGCACTCTACTCCTGGAAGACACACATATATGCCCAAGAACACCCCAATCCCTCAACATACACACACACACAGATATGCACACAAACATCTCACTCCCAAAACAAACACTATGTGAACATAAACTCAAAAAGAACACCAGTTATAAAGATTCTTCATACATTCCCTGTTGCCATAATGAGACACACTATCATCTTTGTTTGAAACCCTTCACCCCCACTCCTCAGACATGAACGATTCTGAAAAATGAAGAAAGGCGAAATGTGCCATTTTGTTACACTATAAGCATGCTCTTTTCACATGCATACACAATCTTTGACAAATATGCACATACGTACACAAACACACATCAGCCCCTGACATTTCCCATGGCATTTATGAACAAAGCACAACACTCCCCATGACACACACACACGTAGCCTCCAACAGTCCCCATGACATACACATGCACATACATGAATGTAGCCCCGGCTAGCCCTCATGACAGATATGCATGCACCCTTGATGCTTCCTATGACACACAAAGATGAATCTCCTGAATTCCCGATTCTGCAAATGGTGGAAACATGCCTTTGAGTCATACTGCAAGTGTGCACTTTTCAACTTGCTTACGCTCTTGTGCAGCAAACGAACACTTAAACAAGGTAATGTTAGCCAGTCCAGTGGCTCAATAGCAACGTTGACGAGAGTTCCTATTCAATCGCCAAAGCCAGGTCCTAGTCTTGGCTCCAACCGAACTGGAAATCCAAAGGGGAAGGAGGAAACTGCCACCTCCCCCCCCCCAACCAACCATAACAAAGAAAAAAAAAGTCAACATATTTCTGTAGACTGCTTTCTGACAGTGAGATCTAGGACAAAAAAGGCATCATATTAAATCTATCATCAAATGCTCTTCTCATGCATGTAAATTCTTCCCTGCAGCACTCTTTTCTACACTAGTACTGGGACCCAATAGACACACACAGCTCTGCCAATCCACCTCAATCCTGCCCTGCAGCACACCCCCCTCCTTACTCTACTACTGTGACCCAATACTCATGGCTCTGCCAGTCTACCTCAATCCTGACTCTTCCCCTGTCTTCTCACCCCAAGAATGCTCTCTATTATGATTTCTAAATTAGGGCTAACTTAAGTTTCAAAGAAGAGATATTTTTAAGACAGTTTGAGTCATCTTTTTTCTCAATTTAGTATTCGTGGAAGAAAGGAGATGTTTATGCAGAGTTGGGGTGGGAGGGTTGCTTTGTGGTTCCTGAACTGCCTCATGTAACCTGTTGATAAACTTGAGCAATGCTGGTGGGTAGAGAAAACTGCTGAAATTGGTTCGCTTTATCACTGCTTTCAAGATACAGTTTCCTGAGGTGAACATGATGGCTCAGAAGCAACAGCACAGCAATATCAGGCAGGCAGCTGCAGTGTGATTCCCAACTCCAGTTCCTGATTTTTGATGGTATTTCCCATTTGCCTCCATTTTCCATTTGAAAAAGAAATGTAAAAAAAAATCTCACACGTTTGAAATACAGAATCACTGTGAGATAAAGCCCAGCTATTCCTGTTTTTATTTCTTGACACACACTTTCACTCTGGACATCCTCGTTGTCTCTCTTTTGTATCCTTCAACATTCACATGAATTTGTATTTGCCATGCATGCCTTCTTCGCATAGCCTCTCTCGCATGTTCTGAGGTACAATATGTATTTTGGCGGCTCAGCCATTATTATTCTAAATTCCTCTTGATAAACTGGCACCGTAAGTATTTGCATGACATGACATGATATGAAGCTTACTAGTCCTCTTTAGAGTTCTGAATTCAAATAGAGCAGTTTCATGCATGGTTTTCAGCATTTTAGTGCCAGGCTGTACGTCACTTATTCAAATTCATTATCAATCTCTTGTAATATTATGCTATGTACAAAATTACTACTTATGGACATAAAACAGTGGCAGGCTAGTAGACGGGTATGTGGGATATCCCATTTCTTTTCAGCTTGTTCAAATGAAGGAAAGTCTCTTTGTTCAATGCTAACACTTGCCTATATTTTTATAGCCTCTCTCTTCCCTACTTAAGAAAATTTGAGCAAATTATTCCTGGGAGAAAACCTGAATTCTGAGTGAGGAACATGTATATATAGTGTCTCTGCTGACCCCTTCCCCAGCCCCTCCACCACTTCCATGCCATTCGAAAGGTTTGTAGTAAGTTAGTGCTGCTCCATATTAGCATTTGTTGTGTGCATTTTGGTCTGTAAGGAAAGAGCGGACCAAACACACACAGCCCATGCAGTAGGCCCACATGGAGGATGTCTATATTGTTCTAAATTAGCCTCACGAAACCATCTCCTTATACTACCTTGTTTCTGGAATGCAACTTGTGAATGTTCAGAAAATCTTGTAGGATAGAAATTACAGGTGTCACTTTACTGAGACACTGCTCAGAGCTCACAAACTCTGCTTCACACTAAACAGAGTTTTCGGCATCAAGGACACTATCAGCTGCATTTGATGGTCCACAGTGCACCTCCCTCCTCCACCGCCCTTTTCCCTTACCATTACAACAAACAGATGAATCAAGTTAATCTTAAAACACAAACCCCAGGAGAGGAGCAGAGGGGGTGGGAGTTGTCTGCCTGTGATCGAATCCCCAATAGGCTCCAATCACATATTTCTACTAGATTTAGCAGGGGAGGGGTTACTGTCAAATAGACAAGCAGCTGGCACTGATGCTGTCTTTTAGTGAGCGACACCTGTTCTGTGAATCCAGTGTCCTTTTCCTCCCCCTCCCCCATCCACATTCTCTGAGCCATGACTAGGACCACTATGTACACAGTAAGCGATCATCTACAGTGCCACAATTAAGGGTGGTAAAAAGTGCTCCAAAAGGGTCCAGGTGAGCAGAAAATGAGGAACCAAAGAGAGAGTTGCTGAGGGGAAAGTAGTTTAATTGGCGGAGATCCCCAAGCTCCACCAGCCAAAGAACTGAAGGACCAAAACTCACCACAACTCCTTACACTGACAAGACACAACTAAAAACATGCCATTAAACCTAGCCCAGAGTATCAACTAATGCAATCAGCACAGCAAAACAAACAAACCTGACCACTGCGTCAGAGAGGAAAAAAGACCCCCATATCCCCTCGGGTCACTACTACAAGAGGGCGAGTCAAACCAGGACTTGACAACTGAGACTGGTGAGAACGTGATACATCAAAGGTCAACAAAAAAACCATACAACTCCACATAGCGTCATTGGAACAGGGCATTCACATCATAGTTTTAAACATCAGTGTTTTAAACTTGTGGTGCATACTATACACTTAGTCCCGCTTATAGAGTCCCTTCACAAATGTCCAATATATCCAGTGTATCCAAATGTTCAGCATATACTATCAACAATAAGAATGGTGCGAACAAGGTCGGCCACAGGGGCCATGGCATCACCAATATTTTCCTCAATGCATCATCAGCAATTAGAGAGCTGGGGACAGGAGTGGAGATAGATTTGTTTAGCCCCTCCAACCAAAATAATGTTCGCTGCCCTGGGCCAGCTGTCCAAAAATGGTCAGCATTTCCCGATACTGATCTTGTACATCATAAATTCCGAACATGCTCACAATACCTGAAGTGAAGAGGTAGCAGAGCAGGAGGACACCACCACACAGGCTCCTGCTTGTCCGTTAACCCAAGGAAGGAAGAGAGGCCAGTAGGGAGAGGAAAGGGAAGAAGGTGAGCCAGCAGAGATGGAAGGATACTGGAGAAGTGGGAAGAGGACAGAAGCAGAGAGATGGGTGGACGCTGAGGAATAGAGGGAGTGGGGGCCGAGGGAGGGGGATGGATGCTGCTGAAGTAAGAGGAACAGATGCTGGATAAGGTAGCAGAAAGGAAGATGCTGGAGAAAAGAAAAGATGGAGGGATGGTGGCAGGAAGAGGCAAGAATAGGAAAGAAGGGACCTTTGCTCACAAGAAAAAGTTGTGTGCACAACAGAAGTGCTAGGCAGAAAACTGAGGGGATAAGAAAAATGTTGCTTGGCAGGGGGAATGTGGAAGGGTGCTGTGCTGGCATCACCATTAGCAAACGAGACAGAGCTGCCATTACCAGGGAGTGCTACAGGAGCTACTGCTAATATGTAAGCTTGGATCATGAGGAAAGGGAGGGAATATGTCAAGCCAAAATTTTGCCTAGGGCACCCAGTACCCTTTCACTTGCTGTGGTGGCTAAGACTGGTGTGGCTTGCCGAGTTTAGGGCAGACTCTCAGTGTAAAGTAACACTAAAGCCCCTGAAAGCTGGGTCTGAACCAATTTACCCAATACAAGCAGCTCTTGTATGCCATGCTGTTATAACCTGTATCGCCCCATCATCACTAACAGTGTATAAGATTACTTTGTACAGCCAGCATGAGCTAACTGCCAGAAAAACATTCATGAAGCTATTAGCTGTGTATTTAGACAAATTAAAATGAAAAAACAAAAAAAAAAAAAAAAAGTTTTAGTTTTCATGGAGAAACTCTGCAGGAAAGGATTTGGGGGGGGGGGGGGGGTTGGACTTAAGACTTGGGCAAAATTAAGAGCACAATGGAGCCAATGCAGAAAGACGGTGCTGAAGTCGCATGCTACTAGCTATGTTCATAGCGCCGGCACGCAGAAAGGGGCACATATGCAAATGAGATGCATAAAATGTCAGCATTAAACTGGGAGATCAAGCCAAACACATGCGCACAGAAGTCAGTGCAAATTTGGCATGCTGCCCCACAGATACATGCAGAGGGGGCAGGGGGCTTCCGGGCTTTTTTGTTATTGGGTGGGGGGGGGAATCAGGGCCGCTGAGCCACTAGGGATTTTGTTTCCCCCTACATGTGCAAGACATTAAAGTCACCTCAGACCAGGTGTAGAGATATCGCTACGCGTTTCTCTGCATCAGGTGCATGCCATTTTAATATGCGCAATTCATGCGTTTCTCTGCATCAGGTGCATGCCATTTTAATATGCGCAATTCATGCGTTTCTCTGCATCAGGTGCATGCCATTTTAATATGCGCAATTCATTTGCGTATAAATATGCTTAGCGCTACTGTATGTGCATACTTTTCCTCTGCTATTTACGCACGTGTCAATCTTTTCTGCATTTGGTGTGTCAGAACTTGTGCATATAAGTTGCATTATCTGCACGCAAAGGGCACGTTAGTCTTTCTGCAATGGCTCGAATATTTACAAGTCTCTGTGCTTGCACAATACTGAAATGGCACATCCTTTAACCAGCTCAGAGGGGAGAGAAATGAAATATTTGTGAGTAAATACTTGTGCATGCTTGAGACCTTCACCCTTACTGGCTAAAATTAAGAGTCTAGCAACAGTCTTACAGCACTTTCTACATAAGATTTCACTTGCAACTTTTCTTCTCCTTGGTCAGGTGCAAAAAAACTAAAGCCATGGGCAAAAGATACACCATTCTGAAACTATGCCAGTAAACCACCACCTTTCAGGATAGGTGGCAGAATCTGGAGCCCTGCAGAATTCATGCTCATTGTAACAAGGGTCATCACAAATGTATAGAATTTGTACACCAATCCAAAACACGAACTGTGGGGCTGGTCAGGTCTTCTGTCCATAGACTGACTGTAGAAGCTGTGAGGGCAGTGTTCATAGGCCCCCCCCCACCAGGAAGGTGGAGGGGTAGGAGGAAGTCAGTGTCATTGCTTAAGAGTGATACCTAGTGGTCAGATTTAGGGTTGTTGAATTGAGGGTTCCCTAGTGCACTGTCCCTGTCTAAAGACATTCCTTAGAATGACCACACTAGGTACACTGTGAGGATATTAAATAGACAATGCATTGGGTAGTTGGGAAAATATTCAGTGCTAGATCAGTCCTGATTTTGATCGATCTCAAAACAGGAGAAAACTCCCAGGTCAAACTCCAACTCCCCCCCTCCCAAAAAAAAAAAGATTAAGGTAGGTATGTGATGAATGAGAAAAGTAAACACTGTCTCATGAAGAAACATATGCATCTTGAATCAACTTCTTAATGTTGTACAGAATCTACTCATTCACAAGGGTGAGTGTTGATTCTCACATATGATTTATACCTTTAAAACACAAGAATGAAGGTCTCGGTCTGAATGAAGTTGTGCATGTATGCCTATATGGTCTCTGTATCTTAAGCAAAATGAATTAACCCGCTTTTTGCGAGAAGCTTTGTTTGTCAGAGTTTCAAGATACTACATGTGTTCCTCTGGAAAAGAAATTTTCAGCCTGCTGTTTACAAAATCCTGTCTTACATTAAGCAGAGAGACGCTGAAAATTAAAATCTAAAGACTCTTGGTGGAACTGCTGACCAACAATCTAGACCAACCATTTTCAAGGGCCACTTCGGTTCTTAAGGGTATTTCATTTTTTATTCTGTGTCTACTTAGCAGAGAAGGGAAAAACCCTTCTAGTCAAGAAGACCCCGTGTATATATTATTTATTCTATTTAGGTCAAATTTTTCTCAGAAACACATCTCTAATGTCTCTATGTGAATAGGTAAATAAAAAGTAACACTTCTATGTTTTCTTTTTCTGAGAAAGCATACTCACTCACTTGTAACAAGTGATCTCAGGGAACAGCAGGAATCAGTCTTCACACATATGGGTAATGTTCGTAATGACGGAGCCCATGCAGGAGCGTTCCCAGTGTTCAATAGGAAAAGCCTTTGGGAACACTCCTCTGCACCTGCATGCCTGCCTTCCCGCCTTCCCCTCAATTGAGTTTGTAGTTGAGAGAAAGAGAAAAAATAAAGGAACCCTACAACTCCTAGAGAGGAGGGCGAGTTGTGAAGATTGATTCCTACTGTTCCCGGAGATCATCTGTTACAGGTAATTATGTTATCTCCAGAACAAGTAGGAATGCAATCTTCACATATGGGACTCACCAGCTCCCAGGTACCAGACTGGTATGGGGGGACAGCAATGATCTCCGAGGCAAAAAGCTTTCTACCTTTCTTTATCTTGGTGTCCACTTTGATTCTGATCTCTCTTTTCAGTCACATCTTTCTCACATTACCAAATCTTCTTTCTATTTCCTCCGGCAAATACGTGCAGTACGTCCCTTCTTGTCCTCGGCAGCCCTCACCACCCTGGTGTTGTCTTTGGTTATCTCGCGTGTCGACTTTGCAAACTCTGTTCTTATCGGTCTTCCTAAGTCTCGCTTATCCCGTTTACAACGCATACAACATACTGCCGCTCGCCTTATTTGTCATGCCTCCCCTCGCGATCACATCACTCCCCTCCTGTTTCACCTCCACTGGTTACCCTTTCCTTACCGTTCCCAATTCAAGCTCCTCACCCTGGTACACAAAGTACTCCACACTGGCTCCCCCCAATATCTTGCTGACTTACTTTCTCTCCACTCCCCTCGGTACACTCCCTGTTCCTTTCATCTTCACCGTCTAGCCCTTCCTTCCCCCTCCCGTGCTCATCTACAGACCACCCGCTCCTCTGCTTTTTTCTTTATTGGCCCCGCCCTCTGGAACTCTCTACCTCCCTCCCTCCATCTCGAACCACTTTTCTCAACTTTTAAGCAAAACCTAAAAACACACCTTTTCTCTCTGGCTTTCGATGTGCCCTCTCCTTTTGTGTAAATTCCTTTTCCCGTCCCTAACCTCCCCTTGTTGTCTCTTCCCTACCCCCTCCATGTCTCTCCTGTCTACTCTTTTAAACAGAAATTGTACTCTTTTAAACGGATATTGTATTTCTTTTCCTTTCCAGGCTTCGGCCTCTTTTTAGACAACTGTTTTTATACTGTACATCGCTTTGATTTTTGTAGAAAGGCGATTTTATCAAAACTAATAAACATAAGCTTGTAGCCGAAGAGTCTGGAAGAGTTATGGACCATTGGGCTCTAGTCCAGGATGCGATACTCCCC
The DNA here is from genome assembly GCA_033557465.1 of Ichthyophis bannanicus. Lineage (NCBI taxonomy): Eukaryota > Metazoa > Chordata > Amphibia > Gymnophiona > Ichthyophiidae > Ichthyophis > Ichthyophis bannanicus. The sequence continues at coordinate 1,116,408,856 of CM066031.1, read as the reverse complement.
CAATGATAGTCTGGTCTCTTGTAGAAGTCCAGGACGGAGGGTAGGAGTTGAGTTTAAGTCCCAAAGAGGTACTGGAGTACAGCGTGGCCAAAGACAGTGTCCCGACAGGAGTCTCTGTTCAGACAATTGTGTGCTGCAAAAGTATGAAGAGAGGACCAGGTAGCTGCCTGACAGATCTCCATGGATACTGAACGGAGATTGGCTATGGAATTGTCACAGCCCGCACATTATGAGCAGTGATATGACTCTCCAAAGAGAGTCCTGCCTGTGCATAAGCAAAATAAATGCAATCTGCTAACCATCTGGATAGAGTACATTTCATCACTGGTAGGCCTAGGTGACTACGATCAAAGGAAATTAATAATTGAGAGGATCTTCTGTGATCCTTAGTTCTATCCAAGTAATAAGCCAGCGCTTGCTTGCAGGCTAAGGTGTGCAGCGCTGCTTCAGCCCAAGACACATGTGGTCTTGGGAAGAAAATGGGTAGGATTACAGGCTGGTTTAGATGGAAGGAGGAGACTAGCTTCAGAAAGAAATGCGGATGGGTATGCAGAACCACCTTGTCATGGTAGAACCAAGTATAGGGTGGGTCCGCTATCAGAGCCAGCATTTCACTTATGTGGAGAGCTGACGTGAGGGCAATGAGGAAGATTACCTTTCAAGATAGAAGCAGTGAAGTAGTGGCTAAAGGCTCGAAAGGAGGCTTTAGAAGTTGTGTGAGAACCACATTGAGATCCCAGGCCACCGGAGGCAGCTTAATGGGTGGCTTGGACAGTAGGAGACCCCTGTATGAAGCATGCCACTAAGGGGTGTGAGGAGATAGGTTGTCCATCAAGTAGTTTGTGAGAGGCCTCAATGGCACTAAGGTGAACTCTCAGGGAGTAAGTCTTAAGACCTGTTAAGGATAAGTGGAGGAGATATTGTAGAAGGGACTCCACTGAGCAAGAGAAGAGGTTAATATTCTTTGGGGAGCAGAGGACAAACCTACGCCACTTGAAGGCATAAGATCGCCTGGTGGAATCTTTGCGTGATGCAAGGACATCTTTGACCACCTATGGCAGGTCGAGGTCAGTGAGCACTATCCCTGCAGCAGCCATGATGTCAGATTTAGGGAGTGAAGATTGGGATGGAGGAGCATCCCGAGGTCCTGAGAGAGGAGTTTAGGTACAAATCCCAGGCTGAGAGGTTGAGTCTGTGCAAGTCGAAGAAGCAGAGGAAACCATGGTTGACAAGGCCAAAAGGGGGCTTTGAGATTCAGTGAGCCCTTGTCGGCCTGTAGCTTGAAAAGCATTTTGGGTATCAAGGGGATGAGTGGAAATGTGTAGAGCAGTCCTTGTCCTCAATGTAGAAGAAAAGCATCTGGAGCCTGTTGGTGCAGCGATGGAACTCTGGAGCAGAAGAGTGGAAGCTGTGTGTTTTGTGGAGTGGCAAAAAGATCTATGAGTGGGGTTCCCCATGTTCAGAAGATCCAAGCAGCCGTGTCCTGATAAAAGATCCATTCATCTGGACAAAGGAGACGGCTTAGCTTGTCCGCAAAGATGAGTTCGTCCAGGAGATACATGCTCTGAAGTGAATGCAGTGTGAGATGGCAAAGAATCACAAGCGAAGCGCTTCCTCACAGAAAGGTCAGGATGCCACACCCCCCCCCCCCCCCCCCATTTGATTACATATAACAATGCAACATGGTTGTCTGTCCTGACTAGAACAGGTCACCCCGAAAGTTGGGGTTGAAAAACCCAAAGAGCATTTGTCAATGCCCGTAGTTCTAGGAGGCTGGATCTGCTGTGTCCACAGTCCCTGTGTAGTTAGGTCATTCAGATGCGCTCCCCAATCCAGCTTGGAAGCATCGGTTGTCAGGGTACATCGAGGTGGAGGCATCTGAAACGGTGACCCAACGAGTAGGTTCTGTGAACAGAACCATCACTGAAAGGATCTGATCAGTCGAGGGGTGATGTGGATCTCATCTCTGAGATGCCAGTTTGCTTGCGTCCATTGAGAAGACAGAGTCCATTGGGCTTGTCGCATGTGTAATCGAGCGTAGGGAATGGCATGGACCTGGGAGGCCATGTGACCTAATAGTCGTAGCATTTCTTGAGCTGTTACTCTGTTTTGCTTTTGCACTTCCATGGCCAGCTCGCTGAGGTGGGCACAGCGATCCTATGGAAGGAAAGCTCGAGCCTGTTGAGTGTCTAAGAGTGCTCCGGATGCACTCCAGTCGTTGGGTTGGAGCAAGGCGAGACTTTGGGAAGTTTATGACAAAGCCCAGGTGTTGGAGCACCATGATGGTGTGATGAAGAGAGAGTTTTACCTCTTGAGGGGAGTCTCCCCTGATCAGCCAGTCGTCTAAGTAAGGGAAGATGAATAACCCACAAAGTGCATAAGTAGGCAGCGACTATACCGCCTTATCAAAGAATCAAAGCAGTTTACAAAGAACGATAACACTTACAATGAACACAATAGATAGTGAGCAAAACTTCCATACAAGGTAACCAGCAGTTTGGAGTGGTTTACATCTTTACATTTTGATGTATCTACTACATAGGTTTAGAATGAAAAGAGTGTGTGTTAGATGAATGTATTGAGTTTTATGATCAGGGAATGATTTATGTTGGTTGAGTGTCTGTTTCGGTTTGTTTAGTTCCATAATGTTCTGAGAAGAGCAATGTTTTAATGTTTTTCCAAACGTGGATAGGTCATCTATGTTTCTTATACTAGCTGGAAGGGAATTCCATAAGTTTGGGACGTAGTAAACAAGACTATTACTCGTTGACTATTTGGTCTTTCTGAATTCTGTTGGAATGGCTAGGGTGTTTTGAGCATCTCCCCGCCTTTGCTGTTTGGGATCCTGTTAATTAGAGATCCAAGGTGGGATGTGGATATGTTGTGAATGAGTTTGAATATGATAACTACGTTTTTTTTACTGGATTCTTCTGTGTGTGGGGAGTCGGTGTAATTGTCTCATAACAGGAGTGATGTGCTCAGATCTAGGGGTCTTCTGGATTACACGAGCTGCTGTATGCTGGTGCCATCTGCAGTGACATCAGTATATGCTTAGGTAATCCCTGCAATATGCTGTTGCAAAAGTTGATATGTGGGTAAATCATGGCTTGGAGGACGGATTGGAAATCGCCTGGCTCTAGTAAGGGTCTCAGATGATGGAACATTCTAATTTTTCTGTAGACAGCTTGGGTTGTGTTACTGAGGTGGGATGTTAGGTTTAGATTCTGATCTAATGTGATAACCTCATTTCTTACTACAAGGACAGCTTCTTTGACTTGTATTCTAGGTGGGGGTATGAAGTCTAGTTTCTGGTGATAAATAGTACCTCAGTTATACTGAAGTTTATTTTGAAGTTATACGACCAGAGGCTTCATTAAAGCATGTTATTATTTGTTGAAGGTTAGGACTGTCTGTTATTGATTGGGAGGTACATCATTATATCGTGCACATAAATGTGGTAATTTACATTGTGCTTTCGAAAAATATTACAGATTGGCTGAAGGTAAATGTTAAACAAGGCACATAGAGACAAGCTCTGAGGGATTCCTTGTTGCTGGCTATATGTGTTACATATGGATTGAACAATTTTTACCTGTTGGGTGCTATTAGTTAAAATAGGATTTAAACCACTAGATGATAGAACCATCAATCCCAATTTACCTCAGTCTTGATAATAAGATGGAGTAATTAAGAGCATCAAATGCTGCTGCTATATTGAGGAATATCAGTATAAAGGCTTGTTTAGTTTCTGCTATTCCTTTAATGAGGTTATCAAACATGGCCAGAAGAAGTGTTTCAACTCTATGGAAGGGTCTAAAACCATATTGCTGTGGGTCTATGGGGCATGATTATCTAAGTGGTCTTGTAGTTGTCTTTGGACTATCTTCTCAATTACTTTTGCCATAAATGGAAGGCTTTAAATCGGACGGTATGAATTAGGGTTTGTTTTGTGAAGACTCTTGGGGGCAGAGGCTAGCCCGAAGGGGAGAACCCGGTATTGATAGTGGTCTCCTTGAAATATGAAGTGCAGATACTGTCTGTGCGAAGGATGTATCAGTAAATAAATGCACGCCTCTTTTAGGTCTAGAGAGCATAGCCATTCGTGTCTCTGGAGGTAAGGTAGACGAGTTCCTAGAGAAATCAGTTTGAATTTTTCTTGGACCATGAATTTGTTTAGGTCTCCGAGATCCAAGATGGGCCTGAATCCTCTTGTTTTCTTTGGAATGAGAAAATATGGAGAGTAGAAGCCCATCCCTTCTTCAGGAGGAGGAACTCTTTCTATGGCCCTCTGGGAGAATAGGGTGGTCACCTCTTCTTTTAAGAGATTGCTTTGAAGGGCTGTGTGGGATAATTCCCTGAGGTGCTAGTAGGAGGTAAGGTTTTGAAGTGAAGCTGATAACCACTTGGACAATCTGGAATGTCCACAGCTCTGATGTTATGAGGTGCCACTTGTGGGCATAGTGACAGATTCTGCTGGCAATGTGGAGGGGCTGGGGACCCTCCAGGGGCAGACTGGCAATGCTCTCTAAGGAGGAATCAAAAGTCAGGTACAGGTTATATCTATGCAGCTGGTTGAGGCTTAGGAGTCTTGGGCTTCTTGGGCTGGCAAGGGCCCTGTTGTCTCTACTAAGGATGCTGAGGCCAATAAGCAGCAGAGGGCAGTTAACAAGGATAGCATCTCTTCTTTTTAGAATAGAAAGATTTCTTGGGAAGAGCCTTCCTCTTGGATGGGTCATCTATCTTCCTGGAAAGATGTTTTAGGGTGAGATCATCCATCTCAATCTCTTCTGCCTTTTCCCTCCAATCTTTGCCAAAAACGTTTTCTCCAGTACATGAGATACTGACCAGTTTATCCTGGACCCATTGTTCGAGATCTGATGCCTGTAACCAGGCCATTCTATGAGCCCCAATGCAGACTGCTGAAGCTATGCTTGTTCATTCAAAGGCATCGAAAGAGGCCCTGGTAAGAAACTTAGAAGTATTTTGGCCTTTTTTTTTATGAGCGTCTGAAATGCACTCTGCTTATCCTCAGGAAGCATGGGAGTGAAAGCCTCCAGATCCCTGGTGAAATCCTTTGGAAACATATCCAGAGTAAAGTCTTACATGCTCTACATGGGCGCCAACATACATGCTTGGAAGCATCGATGCCCAAAGGCATCAAGAGTCCTCGAGTCTCTGTCAGGTGGTATGAATGAATGGTTCTTAGAGCTCTTTATGTGGCACATCGCCAATTCCACCACCATCGAGTGGTGAGAGTGCTGAGGTTTCTGGAAGCCTGGACACACTGGAACTCTGTGCAAAGTAACAAGTCTCTTGCTGACAGGCGGAACCATGAGTGGGGCTTTCTAAATGCGGAGCACAAAATCCAGTATGATCCCATGCACCGGTAATATAGTCGCTTCCTTGGGCGTGGGAGGGCACTGGAGTATCTCCAATTCCTCTGCCCTTGGTTCTTTTTCTGAGGTTACTGTGATGGTGAGCCCTGCCGCCATGTCACGTATGAAGTCCTGAGAGGACATATCGTCCGGTGGTGACTGACGCTGTTTCTGAGGGGGCGAAGGGTCAGAGATATCCGGAAGTTCTTGGGAATCTGATCCCTCCTCAGATTCTGAAGAACTGGAATCAGAGTCTGGTAAGAAGTCAAAGCATCGGCGGTCCTGGGTTCAACATCAATGCTTCATGGACAAAGGTTGATGCTGATACCAATGCTCGGAAGTATCAGAAGCAAGAGCTATGTCCTGTTGAGTCTGTTGGATACCAAGAATCTCAGTCTGTTCCAATGACGATATCACCCTCGGGGGTTCTGTCAATGCAGGGTCGAGGCCTGCCATCAGGGTCAATGCACTTGGCTGTAGGCTTAGTGTCGAAGCCTGCACTCCTAAAGCTCTTGATGTATTGGTACCGAAGCTGCCAGGAGTGCCGCCAAACTCCTCTCGAGAGCCAGCATGCACTTGTCTAGGGAGATGGCCAATGTTTGGGTGGAATCGCTCATGGGGCTTAAGTCACCGCCCCAGAACCAGTAGTTCTCCAGAGGTTGAGTCCTCAGGAGCATCCCGGAGCCCCTCTTGTGCTTTGGAGGACAAGTCTTCCTGCTGGGTCTGTTTGGCTGGATGGTCTGCATCGGAAGCACCTCGAGGGGGGTCACAATGCTTATACTGGGACTTCTCTCTGGGCTCAGTATCGGTCTTCAGTGCCCTGGAGCAGCCACAGACTTAGACTTGCTTTTATGTTTGGACTTTGAAGAGCCTATGAAAGGAAGTCTATGTCCTCAAAGAAGTGGAAGCCACTGACGTCAAGTCTGAAGCGAACAATGATCTGTACTGTCTGGCTCGGAGTTTTGGCCTCTCTCTGTCATTTGCTGGCACAAAGAACAAGAACTGGGATGATGTTCAAGCCCCAAACATTTTAGACACCAGTCATGTTTTTTGGTGACTGATATGGGTACCACCACACTTGGTACATTTTTTTTTAAAACCACTATTTGGCTTTTCCATGCCTCAAAAAAGTTGTCTTCAGGATTGAAGATAAGGCTATGGGCCTAAACGTCTAGTTTAGCAGTAAAAACAGCATCAAAGAAAAAAGAAATAGAAAAATATAAAATAAAAAAAGAATTACTGGAACTGGTGTCAGATTCGACAGACCAGCGTCAAGGGAAAGCAGAAGCACAATGTTCTATACCAAAAAGTAGTAGTTTTTCGTCGATGACCGGATGACACGTCCTGCTGCCTCCACGGAAAACAAAAAATTGAGGAGAGGAGTTGGGAAGATGGGGAGGCAGGCACTCAGGCACAGTGGAGTGCTCCCAAAGGCTTTCCTATTGGACGCTGGGGAGCATTCCTGCATGTGCTCTGTCAGTGCCGATGTCACCCATATGTGAAGACTGCATTCCTGCTTGTTCCTGGAGATAAAAATATTAACAAAAACAGAAAAAGTAAGAAACAGCACAGATGTTTCTTAGGCTTTGTTAGATTAACACAGTTGTCTCTCATTTGACTTTGATTGCAAGATAATAGTGAGCAAAGAAGAAAACCAGCTACTGAAGTTGGAGCTAGGAAAAAAAAAATAAGACATCTGTGGAAGATTGTTTTGAACTTTTCCTCCCAGTATTCTGACCATAAGGTCATTGATGCAGTGCTATGGTTCCAAAAGTGGTTCTCCTACAGAGGCATCACATTTGTGGCACTTGACATGATGTTTGTGTGAACGGGCTCTATCCTTTAACATTTGGTCTCCCCAATGTAGCATCCTTCACATTTTCTGCACTGAATAATATATACTACATTAGAAGAGCATGAATAGGATTCCTCTTATGTTGAATGCTTTTCCCATGTAGATAACTGCAGAGTTCTGTGGTATGTTTGTTAGCACAATTTGCATCTTGGTATACTGCAGGTTCTTTCACCATTCTTTTCCTTTTGGGCTTCTGCTGGGAGCTTGCTTTTCACTCCTTTTTTGTTCCAGACTGGGTGGTTGTTGGAAAGCCAGCATTGGTAGAACAGGGAATCTCTCAGTAATTCATCCCTCCTGGAGTAGTAGATGTAGCTCTTTTATGATTTTTTAATTTTTCCAGCCATACTATATGTCAGACTACAGGGGGATGTGGAGATTTTCTTTTCTTTTCTTTGTAATGCAGTACGTTTTCCCTGGGTTTTTTTTTTTTTAAGTGAAGAGAATTTTCCTGAAAATGAGAATGGGGTGGTCGCCTTTTTGTTTGAAACATTCAACCAGGATTTTGAGGTGCTTATCCCTATATCTTAGGTCAGAGCATATATGGTGATATCATGTTGCTTGGCTCTGTACAATGGACTTTTTTGTAAATGAAGAGTGCAAGGTGGAATTGTAAAGATAGCTATATTTGTTAGCTGATTTCCTGTACATACATGTTTATATATAACTATTCTGAAAGAAATTGGGGTATCCAGAAAGTGAACGTTTTCTGTGCAGTAGTCAATTTTGAGTTCAGTTGAAGGACAGAATGCGTGAAAAGTACTATCTAATTGTTTGAGTCTCTTCTCTCTCACTCCAAAACATAAAAATGTTATCAATATACTAGTAAAATTTAAAGGATTTAGTCTTAGATTTATTAAAAAATCTCACTTTCAATTCTGCCATAAAGAGGTGGCATAGCGTGGTGCCTTCCTGGTGCCCATGTTATTCTTGAAGCAGAGGTAGTTGTGGATAAAGATGAATTTGATTAATTTTGTAATAGCTTCCGGTGTCTGCTGGTGGTCCGGCATGGGTGTTTCCATGCCTTCTCCCAGAGCAGGGATCTCTCCTCTTCCTTTAGAGGAAATTTGGTATAATGACTTAAATGGGATTACTTAATGGGTCTCAAAAGAAATGTGGCCAACATCCTTGGCTCAATGTTTTCAACAGCCATAAGGCCATTATTGGTCATCAGGAGCTGAACAAGTTGAATTCTGCTACCACCAGAAGGGACATTGTAGTGATAGGATTGGTTATACTGTATATGCTTAAAAAAACAAAAACACAAAACAAAACTGGAAGGCAGTCTGAGCCTGGATTGCAGACTGACCCAGGGTTGTCAAGATTTTAGAGCCTGCAGCTGCTGTTGGCAACGATGCAGCTGCCTGACTGGTAAGTCGTCTTCTTGCAGAAAAACTGCCTCCTGTAGGGAGAGGGCTATGTTCTAGCATATGTCAAATTCTCTACTGTAGGAGGGTCCATAAAGTGGAGTAATAGCCTTTTATTAAATCAACTGTCTTTAAATGTCTTTTCAGAGACTAATTGATCTTGAGACATGCAGAAAACTTACCTTTATTGAAGCTTTATATCTAGATGTATGAACTGGTTGCCACACACCTTTGCATTGGATACCTAGTTCAAGAACTTGTCCTTTTTAGCTTGGGGGCAGCCTCTGTGAATGATTTTAATGTTCATAAGCACTAATGCACTGCTATCCTTCAGCCTAGCACCAAGAACTGAAATACTTTCTTTCCTATAGAATCCAATATTTTGATATTACTACTGCTACTGGGCATTTGTATAGTGCTACAAGATGTACGCAGCGCTGCACAGACATGTAAGAGACAGACCCTGCTCATCAGAGCTTACAATCTAATCAAGACAGAATGGGATACATCTACTGGGAATAGTAAAGAAACACAAAGGAGATCAGGTGAGTCAAGAGTGCTTTTGGCTTCATTTATTTATTTAACAGCGGACTTTACTGTGGAACAGTACGGAAGCTGAACTCCACCAAAACTTGAGTTGGGTTGGACCCTGTATTTGAAGTCCAGCTTTCCTATCTTCAATGTATATAAAAAGGGATTCCACCATATCTTTCCTTGGTATTCTTCCAGAAGACTGTGTACGTGAACCACCCAAAGTTTCATTTGGGGGCATTAATATAGTGCAACAAGCTGAACATGTCTGCCCTGGGTTCCTTTTCCTCTTGGAACACAGACAACCTCTGCAGGCATTTTCTGAATGAATTTGGAATAGCGTGGATCTTCATGCAGCAAGATGCTTCTAGGTAAAATAGGGGGAACAGTCAGAGGACAGCCCTCTTAATTCTACCCTAGTCTAACACGCCTCCCAGAAATGTTTAAAGTATTTCAAGCTAGAAAAAAAGAATGGCTCTTGAATTTCACTTGTAAATCTAAGGGCATTTGATATTCAGGATTTGGTGGTTCTCTGAATTGCTGTTATGGACTGTTCCAAGAGGGACTTATCAAAGCTAAAGGTGGTAAGATGTCATCTTTTGGCATTTCAAGCCTTAAACTGGGGGTGTCTGGTTGGCAAAAATCACCTTGAAGTAATGGCATCTGGTCCTGAAGAACCCAGCACTGGTCTCACTGTTTCCTTAACTGGAGATGGAAGTAGCACGGCTGAAAATAATTCTTAGCAGTGCCAGAACTATTCCTCGCTAATATGAGATGGACACAATCTCTTGATGGTTATCAAGGAAGGACCAAGTGAGGAATCAGCCTCTAGAACCATGATTGGTACTGGTTGCTCAGATGTCTTCAGCATTGGCGATCTCATTGCTGAGTTTTCAAGGCAGATCGTCTGCGTCACCTGTAGCTTAGGTACTCAGCTCATCAAGAGCATCAACAAATTTCCCCCTGAGACATTCTGTACCATGATTTCTAGCACCAAGAATAGATGAGGGAGTTTCTTCTATGCTGACAAGTCCAGAGCTACAGCAATTGTTTTTGGCAATGAGGATCTCTGTGCCAAAACAAGGAATGTAGTGGTATTTAGCCTCCTTTACTTGGAGGTGTCCTCTCTATATGTTGCCATTTTCTTTGGTGTACTCCTCCTTTGAGAAGGATTTACTCCTAAGAGTATATTAGCTTCTGCTCCAGCTATTCTCACCTCTCTATTAATCCATATAAAGAAAAACAGAAACACAAGATATGAGGTAACAATCCACATTTAGAAAGAATTCAATTACAAAATACTCAATAAAGTCAAATTACAAAACACGACTTAGATGTCTTATCTTTTGTAAAAGTAATACTTTTTCTAAAAAACAAGACACCAAATCATCCTGCCTATTGCTTCATCCACCACTCAGTTTTCCTATCAAAATATCAGCAAAAGTCAAGACTTGATCGCGGTTCTAAACCGCAGGTAAGAAGTTTCTGTTCAAGTCCTGAGGCAAGTGCTGAAAGCAGTGCAGCAAGCAGATTCTAGTCTAATTCTCAAAGTGGATGGAATAGGGAGTAGATTTTATTTAGATGATCAAAGTGGGTAAGTTGCAGCGTAGGGAATGAGTACATTTGAGAAATAGCCAGGAAGATTTTGACAAAAGGCACAATGGGTCAATATCAAGACCTTGAACTTAAACTTGGAAAGGAGAGGCAGCCAGTGTTGTTCCATCAGCAATGGTGTAACATGGACAAGCTACCAGGTTCCATAAGAAGCTGAGCAGCAACATTTTGAATCAACTGAAGATGTTTAGCAGAGAGAGCTTCAAAGTTCTTGTGATCCAGATTGCTTTTGATTTTTTGGGTTAACTTGTGTTTGGTAAGAGAAGAACCAATGAGAAAGAGATTTAGACAGCTGTTAAGAATGGAAAGATCAGACATTTTTCTGGGCTCATAAAAAAAAAGAGACAATCTGAATACAATACATAGTTGTTGTTGTTAAGTGCCGTCGAGTCGGAGTCGACTCATGGCGACCCTCTGGATAGCTATCCTAAATTGTGTTCGGTCTTCACTCAGGCGGCTCATTGTTGACAGACTGGTACCCGTAGCTGCTGTTATTGTATCGATCCATCTCATCGCTGGCCTTCCTCTTTTGAGTTGACCTTCTATCTTGCCAAGCATAATGTCTTTCTCTAATGATCTCTCTCTTCGCATGATGTGTCCAAAGTATGAAAGTCGAAGTCTTGTCATCTGAGCTTCTAAAGAAAGCTTAGGTTTGATGTCCTCTAGTACCGACTGGTTTGTTCTTCGGGCAGTCCATGGTATACACAGTATTCGCCGCCAGCACCATAATTCAAAGGCATCAATTTTCTTCCTGTCTGTCTTTTTCACTGTCCAGCTTTCACATCCATATGATGTTATTGAAAATACCATGGCTTGAACAAGTTGAATCTTTGTATGGAGAGACACATCCCTGCTCTTGAGAATCTTATCTAGGTCTTTCATAGCCATTCTGCCAAGAGCAATGCATCGTCCGATTTCTTGACTGCTTGCTGCTTCTTTATTGATAGTTGATCCAAGTAGGTTAAAGTTGTTCACAATTTCAATTTCTTCTCCTTCAACGATGAACCTGTTGATTATGCCAGTTGTCATGATCTTTGTCTTCTTTACATTAAGGTGCAGGCCCATTTTGAGACTATGTTCTTTGATTGTGAGAAGCAAATGTACAAATGGACAATACATACTAATATAGCAATATGACAGCAAATAAAAAACAGACCACTGGCAAAGTTGTAGAGAGATTAGACTTCCATTCTACACAGAAGTCCTGTAATGTAGGAAGGAATGGACCCAGCAGAGAACTGTGCCATCAGGCTGACTTCGCTAAGCCTGGCCAGCAATCGAGGCCAAAGGTCACACTCATGGCTAATACAACTATTTGAGGCTTCCTTCCCTCTATCATAGTTAACATGGATATTGTTATCAGCCGAAAGAGCTGACTTAGGAAATGTGGTCAAGTGGGTACTAGACTACTTGAGGGGCAGAGAATGTACATGGCTACATATTTCCCCAATAGATCCATTAGATACAAAGATTACTTTCTCTGTAATTTCGAAAATGAATGATACTGTAAGTTTGAAACAGGCCAATAGTGAGAAACAATAGAGGGGTCAAGATTTGACTTTTTTTTCAGAATGGGATGAATTCTAGCTTGTTTCCAAAAGCACAGAAAAAGACCCTGCAAAAGGATGGAATTTACCATACATGTTTTTACTCCTGCTGGAATTCTGCACACACAATTCAAAATTCTGTGTTAAAAGGTCTGAATTATGCAAAATTCTACATGTTTTGTTGTCAAAATAAAAAAGCGTGGAGGCACACACCAATCAGGCCATCCAGTCCCCTGTGCGGCCAATCCGAATCAGGATGTCCAGAGGTAGACCTCATTCTGATCCTGCGGAGGCTACACATGCCTTTGGGATCAGAATCGGGTCTGCAGCCTGAACATGCAGGCCAGTCCCCAATTCTGATTGGCCTCTAGGCTCAGCCATATGCCCGGCTACCTCAGTCAGCTCCTGAATGGAGCCGCAGTGCCATGGCATCCCAGTGCCATGGCACCGCGGTTCCATTCAGGAGTCGCGAATGCTAGCCTCCGCTGAAATCCTCCTTTCCCCGCAGCCGGACAGTTGATCCGGCCTCCCATGGCCAGGGTCTGGCAGTGGGGAATTTACTGCACCTCCCTATCCTTTTTTCAGGCTCGGCAGCATCATCCCTCGTCATCCAGGGGGGACTTATTCCACCTCTGCGGTGGAATTAGTCCCCTGTCTAAGTTCATGGCCCTGGACATACAGGGCCGACCTCTGAATTGGCCCTGGACATCCGGGGTCCTGGCCACTCCCTCACTCCACCTCCGGAATGCCCCCTCCCACTTCTATCTAGGCCGCCCCGTACAAACATGCTAGTCGTTTGGGGGGCTTTAGCCGGGGCCGGCAGGGGAGCAAATAGCGGGGATGGATGTCCAAACAGGACGCCTATTCCCGCTATTCACTGTTCAGAATGACCCCCATATTGTTTTTACATGATAATTTAAAATACAATACAGAAATAAAATATCATAAATAAGTGCAAAAAATTTGAACTGTGTAGAGAATTCCAGCAGGAGTAAAATGTGTTTGGTAGAGGCATGCTACAATAGAGGCACATCCTCTTCACATGTGGAGTCACTGTTCAATCCCCCAGAATGCAAAGCAAGATCCTGAGAACAGAAAAACTGATCCAAGTTCCCCGAATCCATCCTCTTTCAGGGCCATTTCTGCGGAAGGGCTCCTCCTGGGCTCTGTCTGCCCAGCACTGATGGGCTGCCCTATGAGTGAAAGGATTCCTAATTACCATGCCAGAAGGACTATACCTTTAAAAAAAAAAAAAAAAAAAAAGAGAACAACTCTGGAGATGATAGGCCAGCGGCTTGGAGCATGCTGTCCACTTTGGCTGCACCTTTAGCAGGAGGAAGGTCGGGCACAGGGGATTGTTGCTGGGTACGCTCTGGCGGGCTAAGCTCAAAAGGAGGATGACATGCCCTGAGTGCTGTTTAGTCCTGCAGCTGACCCCAATGCTGCCTGTAAAGAAGCAGAAGAGAAATCCATGTCCACCAAATGGAAAATGATCCCTTAAGGGGTAACTAGAAACCTCTGTGCCAAGAAGCCAGAAGGAGGGCAGAAGGGCAGCGAGATTCCTAGAAAAGCAACACTTACATCAATTAGCGGCTTTCTGAGGCAAGTTCTTCCATTCCACTAAAGCGTGCTGGAGCAAGCCACGCTTAGAGCATGTGCACCAAGAGCATGGAATGACCACACATTATGAAGGTGCTCGGACAGTGTGCAATGGCATGTGTCTCAGGCACTTGGATAGCATGCGTGCCCACGTGCGCTGGGACAATGCACAGCCAAACACCTATAGTGCAACCATGAGGCTGGAACCGGTGGGGAAAACCACAAACACCAACGGTTCTGCTCCCATACCTGACAACACCCAACCGCATGGCAGAAGTTGGGGCCCCCACAGACACCTTTACAAACACACACAGAAGCATAGATTCGGTAGATATAGGAATTCAGATCTGGTTCTCACTCCCAGGGAGCCCAAGCAGCAACAGTGCTTGGCTCAATGTTACTCACCTGCAGCCAAATCCTAAAGCCGCACACCTCTTGAAATCTTCATCCAATCTTAGGGGGAGGAGGAGGGGAAGGGGAAGGGGGCACTGAGGCTGTGCTGTGCTTGGCCCTTAACAGAATAAGAACAGGAAAGTGAAAGATTCCCCTTCTTGGCAAACCGAGGACAACATCAGTATTAAAGGTAACACAACAGGTGCCTCTCACGTCGAGCTCAAGTGAGGAAGTCACCTCTAAGAGCAGTTACTCACGAGCGAAATCAATCTTTACTCAAAATTTTCACAGAACTGCTGAGATGTGTCCACAGTCAGCTGGAGACAAAGAAATACTGAGGTAGTATGCCTTCTAGCCACCTCAGATATAGTACAGGATAAAATCATCAGAAGACTGGATTTTTCTCTATCTCCACCTCTGCTGGTAGGGGAACACAACCCACTTGTCTGGACTGGCATAGCAGGATGATATGAAACAGATTTTTGTTCCACTGCCTTTCAGTCTGACAGAGCAATCGCTTAAGCTGCATCAGTTCTGAATGTTATCAAGGATCGTCACGACTGGCAGAATAATATATGCTTCAAGAAGGGTAGATGCATTGAGATCTGGTAGAAGAGTAGAGTCCCAAAGGACAACCTAGAAATCAAAGGCAACAAGAGAGAAATTATTAGGGAAACCTTGACAATGGGTGGCCAGTTTCTTCAGACTGATTCTGTGGATTCTCCTTGATAACTTTGTTTTAAGACTGGGGTTGGCATTGCCCATAAGTGGCCTAGAGAATAGAAAAAAGATAAGGAAACAATTTGATCAAGAGAGATGGGTGACAGTCATTTCATTTGACATCAACTTAAAGATATTAGATGAGAGAACCAGATGGAGAGAATGACCAGCTACATAAGAACCTGAACTGAGCAAGGCCAAGGTCCTCCATAAATGACAATAAGTCTTTGTGCTGGGTTGAGGGGTCATCTACTTGAATATTAAAGTAAAAGTAATGCAAAACTAGCACATTCAAAAAGTGAACACAGTCCAAAATCACAGAGGTGAGCCATGGACTGAAGAGCTGCCCAGTGGTTAGACCAGTAGCCTGAGCCCCAGGGAAGCTAGTTTCAAATCCCAGTGCTGATCCTTGTGATCCTGTGTAAGTCATTTAATTCCCCATTCTCTCAAGTAAAAACGTGGATTATAAGCCTTCCGGGGATAAGAAAATATCTACTAAACTTGAATTAAACTTGAACTTTTGAGAAAGGCACGAGCTAAATCCAATTCCCTTTTCCTTTCTCATTCAAATAATGTAAATGGTGATGGTGAATGATATAGTAACAGAATACAAAAAGAAGGAACAATACAGTAGAAAGGCTTCAAAGAGTTGTGAAGAGCCCAATGACTGAGTGGAGCAAGATAACTGCAACCTCTTCGCCACATTTAGAAAGACGGTGGGCAAAGTGAAATAAGCAATTAGGACCACAAGCCTGAATGAGAAAAAGAAGAATTACCCTCCTTGAGCCAGATTTCAGTGAAAAAAATGATTTGAAAGTCATATTGCTGCATCAAATCATATAAAACAGGCTTTATTTTTCAGAAATCAAACATTTAATAGACCTATCTGGAAAGAGGAAGAAAGATGAGAGAAGCCGTAGGTCTAGATGGCAAGCATAGGATTGAAGCTAGGTATCTGATACCCAGATGATGCTAGAAAGGACAGCATGATGGAGGGCTGTCACCACCACTGCTGACCCCAGATCACAGGGATGGGTAAAGCCCATCACATGATCCAAATGAGAAAAAGAATAAAGAAGGGAAGAAAAGCCTTATCTGGGTCTGAAAAAAAAAAAGGGCATCATCAGGAGATCTACAAAGGTGCACACCACCAAGAGACTTTAAATAAGCGCAGGAGATGGAGGAAAGTACCATCATCTCCGGTCTGGTGAGTGAAGCCACAATCATTATATCAGCAAAGCAGCAAGAAGGGCAAAGACTGAACAAAAATATTTCAAAGAAAGCAGATAACGCAGCAAATAGCCAAAGAGCTGCCATTCTGTAGACCATGAAACACTGTGCATTTGGTGAAACCCAGAAAACTATGAAGACAATTTGGGGTGGTATGTTTTGATCCCAGGCATCTGTTGCAGATAAATAATTAATAGTAGTAATAGTGTGTATGCCCTTTACAGATGCTTTCCACCTGCAAGAAAGCATAGTTACTCACTTGTAACAGGTATTCTCCAGGGAAAGCAAGAATCAGTCTTCACATAAGGGTGAAGTCAGCGCCGACAGAGCCTACGCGTAAGTATCTCTCCAACTTTCAAAGAAAGCCTTTGGGAGATGCACCACACGTGTGGTCCCCTTCCCACCCAAGGTGCCATCTCGCTCAATCTAATGACATAGCTAGAGCCAAAAAAGAAGATGGCAAAAATACAGCAACTCCATGGGGAGCAGGGAGGGTTGTGTGGACCAATTCCTGCTGTCCCCAGAGAACACCTGTTACAGGCGAGTAACTACATTTTCTCCGGGAACAAGCAGGAAGTCAGTCCTCACATATGGGACTCCCTAGTAACAGGCTACCAAGAACCTGTAGAAGTCACAGTCAAGCCATGAGCAGCAGCACGTGAGTCCTAAGGCAGACTCTAAAAAGACCCTAGTATTCAGTGAGAACCATCACTCCGGTAGCCTGAACAAGAAGGGTCGGAGGATAGGAGTTGCCTAGACCCTGAAGAGATTACAGAGTACAGCCTGGCCGAAGAAGCTGTCCCGTTGGGACTCTCTCTCTAGGAAGTAGTGAGCTACAAAGGTTTGGACCGAAGACCAGGTGGCGGCCCAGCAGATGTCTGCCATGGGGACAGGGCACGAGTTTACAACTGAGGTCACCATAGCCCTGACACGGTGTGCCATAACCCAGTGGGAGCCCGGCCTGTTCGTCAGCGAGGGCAATGTAGTTCACCACCTGGTGGACAGGGCCCGCTTGGTTACCACCTCCCCCAACCGACTGGAGTCAGAAGATGAAAAGCTGGGAGGCTTTGTGGTGGCCCTGAGTACACTGCAAGTAGAAGAATAGGGCCCTCTTACAATTGAAGGTATCGAGGACGGCCACCGCCCTGTTGGCATGAGGCCATGGAAAGAAGGTGGGTAGCACCACTTCCTGATTGAGATGGAACGAGGACACCACCTTCGGAAGGAATTTAGACCCTGTTTTTCTAGAACCTGGTGTAGGGTGGCTCTGCCACCAAGGCTTGACGTTCGCTAACCCTGCGAGTGAATGACTACCTTCCAGAAGTACCGTAGGTGGCAAGAAGCCAGGGGCTCGAATGATGGCCCAGTAAGCCATGACAGTTCCACATTAAGGTCTCATCCTGCCGGAGGTGGGTGGATTTGGGGCTTCGAGAGCAGGAGGCCCCGTAAGAACCAGGGAATGAGGGGCTGCGCAGAGAGGAGTTCGCTCTCAATAAAGTGGTGGTGCGCCAAAAGAGCACTCAGGTGCACCCTAATGGAGTTGGACTTGAGTCCAGCCTGCGAGAGATTAAGTAGGTACTGCACATCATCTGCAGTGGGCAGGAGAATGGGTCAACCCATCGCTCTGTGTACCACACCGAGAATCTGTGCCATTTGAAGGTGTAGGCCTACCTCATGGAGGTCTTACGAGAAGCTGAGGACCTCCTCCACCTTCCTCGAAAGGCTAAAAGGAGTCAAGGCTACCCATTCAGCAGCCATGCTGTTAGCGCCAGAGACCTCAGGTTGAGGTGAAGGAAGGAGCCATCCTCCTGAGTCAGTAATCCCAGGGCATTCCACAGAAGGACCAGGGGCTCCGTTGATGGGCAAAGCAGCAAGGGGAACCAAAGCTGCCTGGGCCACCTCGGGACCACCAGGATCAGAGATGCCTTGTCCCAAAGGACCTTGAAAAAGGGTCTTGGCAACTAGTGGTGTGGGCGGGAAGGCATACAGGAGACCCACCACTGCCACCTGGGACGGGTGAGACTGGCGAGAGCAGAAGCTGGGCAACTGAGCATTGGCTGGGCTGGCAAAGAGGTCCACTCGTGAGGTGTCCTAGAGGCAGGAGGGCTGTTGGGCTGCCCTGGGGTCTAATTGCCATTCGTGCAGCTGTAGGGCTGTGTCTGCCAGGGCACTGTCCTGGCCCGGCAGGTACAAAGCCCTAAGAAGCATTCCTTGACTGATCGTATACGAGCAGAGGGCTACTGCCTCCTGACAGAGGGTATAAGACCCTGTGCCTTCCTGCTTGTTCAGGAAGAACATTGCAACCTGATTGTCCGTTTGGACAAATACCGACTAGTGCTGTAGGCGGTGGTGGAATGCTTTGAGTGCCAGGAATATGGCCCTGAGCTCCAGCGGGTTGATCTGCTATTGGCTCTCTGCCTTGGACCAGTTGCCCTGTGTGCGAAGGCTCCCGCAATGGGCTCCCCACCCCAGCAAGGACGCATCCATGGTGAGGACCCGCTGGGGCATTGGGTTCTGGAATGACATGCCTGTTTGGAGGTGCTGTGTGGCTTTCCACCAGCTGAGCGACTCTGCCAGTGAGCGGGTCACACACACACTGTCCTGAAACCGGCCCGTGGCCTGTGTCCACTGGGAGTGGAGGCCTCATTGGGCTTCCTTCATATGAAGGTAGACATTGGGGACAACATGGACTGTTGATGCCATGTGGCCGAGTAGACGGAGCAAGCCGACACAGAGCGGTGGCGCTGAACCTCTGTAGCCAAAACTACGAGGCAACTTGCTCTGTCTAGGGGGAGGAAGGACTTGGCCTGGAGAGTGTCCCATCAAGCCCCTATGAACTCCAGATCCTGTGTAGGGGTCAGGTGAGACTTGGGGTAGTTTATCATGAACCCCAGTTGTTGCAGGACACCGATGGTGTGGGCCATGTCCTGCTGCACCTCTGCAGCTGTGTTCCCTTTTACGAGCTAGTCATGCAGATAGGGGAAGACAAAAGCGTCCTGGAGATGGAGGAAGGCCGCCACCACTGCTAGACATTTGGTGAAGACACTGAGTGCAGAGGCTAGACCGAAGGGTAGCACCCTGTACTGGTAGTGGTCATCCCCGACCATGAATCTGGGGTACTGCCTGTGGCTGGGATGAATAAGGATGTGGGTATATGGTATCCTTTAGATCCAAGAAGCATAGCCAGTCTCCCTGCTGGAGGTATGGTAGCAATGTTCCAAGGGAGAGCATCTTGAACGTCTCCTGCACCAGGAATTTGTTTAGGTTTTGCAGGTCTAGGATGGGCCTTAGGCCCCCCACTTCGTTTTGGGACTAGGAAGTACCATGAGTAGAACCCCTTGCCCCTTAGGTGATGGTGTACTGGTTCCATGGCTTTGTCCATGAGACCTGCAAGTTCCAGCAGAAGAAGGGCCCAGTGCAGGGGAATCCAGAGAGGGTTCTCCTGGGAAGAATGGGGGAGGCATCTGATCCAGGTGGAGAAGGTAGCCTTTCTCTACCTGGAGTGCCCAAGCATCAGTGGAGATAGTAAGCCAACGGTGGGCAAAGTGGACCAGACATCCTCCTGTGGGCAGCTGACCTCCTGGAGGGTGGAGAGGCTCCCCCCCAGGCCGTGCTGGGGCCGGTGCTAGAAGCTTGGGGCCCTGACCTGTTCCTTTGGCATGGTGGCCCTGCCGAGGAGCTTGAAACTATGGATATCCCCGCTAAGCCTGACTCTTACTAATCTGTTATGTTTTTTTGAAAGTGTGAATAAACAGGTGGACAAAGGTGAGTCAGTTGATATAGTGTATCTGAACTTTCAGAAAGCCTTTGACAAGGTCCCTCATCAGAGACTTTTGGCGAAGCTAAAGAGTCATGGGATAGGAGGCAGTGTACTACTGTGGCTCAGGAACTGGTTAAAAGATAGAAAGCAGAGGGTTGGGTAAATGGCCAATTTTCCCAATGGAGAAAGGTGAATAGTGGTGTACCCCAGGGATCTGTGCTGGGTCCGCTGCTTTTTGACATATTCATAAATGACCTGGAAAGTAGAATAACGAGTGAGGTTATCAAATTTGCAGATGACACAAAACTATTTAAAGTTGTTAAAACCCAAGAGGATTGTGGAAAATTGCAAGAGGATCTTGATAAATTGGAAGACTGGGCATCAAAATGGCAGATGAAATTTAATGTGGACAAGTGCAAAGTTATGCACCTAGGGAAGAACAACCCAAACTATGGTTACACAATGCAAGGTTCCACATTAGGAATCACCACTCAGGAAAAAGATTTAGGCATCATTGTGGATAACATGTTAAAACCCTCGGCCCAGTGTGCAGCGGCAGCCAAGAGAGCAAATAGAATGCTAGGTATCATAAGGAAAGGAATGGAAAATAAAACAAAAGATATTATAATGCCTCTATATCGTTCCATGGTGAGACCGCACCTTGAATATTGTGTGCAATTCTGGTCGCCGTATCTTAAAAAGGATATAGCGTTATTAGAAAAGGTTCAGAGAAGAGCCACCAAAATGGTAAAGGGGATGGAAGGATACTCCTATGAAGAAAGGCTAAAAAGGTTAGGGCTCTTTAACCTGGAAAAGAGATGGCTGAGGGGAGATATGATAGAAGTCTATAAATTAATGAACGAAGTGGAACGGGTAAACGTAGATCGATTGTTTCCGTTATCAGAATACAGAAAGACTAGGGGACATGCAATGAAGCTACAGGGTAAACTATTTAAGACTAATAAAAGAAAATATTTTTTCACTCAACGTGTAATCAAACTCTGGAATTTGTTACCGGAGGATGTAGTAAAGCCTGTTAGTGTAGCTGGGTTTAAAAAATGTTTGGACAAGTTCCTGGAGGAAAGGTCCATAAGCCATTATTAAGAAGGGACTCAGGATATCAGTGTTTGACCCAGTACAAGCATTGCGGAACCTTTGTCTTTTGGGAAAACTGCTAGGTACATACGACCTAGATTGGCCACTGTTAGAAACAGGATACTGGGCTTGATGGACCTTGGTCTGACCCAGTATGGCATATTTTATGTTCTTATGTTCTCTTCTTTGGGTATGGAGGCTTTATCCCTGGGGTTTTCCTCCTGGGGAGGGTAGCAGCCTTCTTGGGAAGTCAAGCCCTCTTAAGGAACTCAGACTATCTCCACTGCTCTCTCTGCCATGGGTTTGTCAAAGAGATTCTGTCCTTGGCATGGGACATCGATGAGCTTGTCCTGTATCCATTGCTCCAGGTCAACTGTAGCCACGCTAGGCGTTAGGCATCGATGCCTGTGGTAACTATCCTCATGGCTGTCTCAAAGCCAACATAGGCCGCTAGAGTCAGATACTTCGAGCACTCCATTACACCCTTAGTCAGGTTCCGGAACCACTGAAGGTGGTCATCCCCGAGGCCAGTGGAGAAACTGGTAAGATCCTTCGTCAAGTCCTGAAGGTAACATGCCGATATAGAGCTGGTATGCTTGGATCCAGCAGGCAAGCATCGAGCTCTGGTAGCACTTCCTACCGAGGGCATGGGCCTCCCTACCGGAGACACCGAAGAATGCGTCTTCTGGCTCTTGAGCCAACACATGGCCAACTCCATCACCATGGAATTATTGGGCAACTGAGGCTTCCTGAAGCCAGGGCCTCGCCAGACTCAGTACATCGCATCGGGTCAACGACTGACTATGGGCACCGACGCCAGCGTCTCCCACATGTGGAGAAGTCTCTCGAGGATGGCGGGGATGGGAATCGTCAGTGTCTCCTTCAATGGGGATTTGTATTGGAGAATCTGCTCTGTGCAAGGATCTTCCTCCACCTCTGTGGAAATGGTCAGTGCCTTCGACAAGTCCCGCATGAAATCGAAGAACAAGGTGTCCTCAGGCGGTGACCGATGCCAGGTCGCCGGAGGGGATGCATCCAATGGGACATTGCAGTGTTTGCAAGTGTCCGGTGATGTCTCATCCTCGGACTCCTAGTCTGAGTAGTCAGTGGAGGATTCGGCCCAGGTCGGGCCTGCGGGGCAGGACCCAGGTTGGGTGGCCAATGGATCATGGCAGCTTCGTGGCCGGAGTTGTGAGCACTTGCCAGTGAGGATCTCGTCCCAAGGAGTGGGACCGTGATCGAGACTTGAGGTGGTGGGCTCAAGAGTATCTGCTTGGCAACCGGGGAAGTCCTCGATGTTGAGGTCCCAGTGGTCCGGGCGGACACACCGGTGGAGCCTGGCATCAGCACCTGCTGCGTGGCGAGGAAGGCAGACAAACTGCGCTCGAAGGCCACCATCCTGGTTTTCCACTCAGGTGGTGTCACAGCCTTCAAACCGGACATCGGGGTTATCAGGTCTGGTGTCAGCGAGAAGAGGGAGTCCTTGACTAGGATGGCCTCCAAATCCTTCCATGGGACCTTGGCTGGCCACTTCGACTCCTCGAGTTCTCTGCGCGGACTGCGGGACCTAGCACAGGAGTTGCCCGCTTTGTCCAAGTCCCAAGAGGAATTCCTTGAGGATTTTCTCTTCTTCTGTTCGCGCTCCGGGAACCCCCATTGAATACCCCACAGCCCTGATCGGTAGCCGAGGGGTCATTGCGCGACTTGCAGGATTCGGATGAGGCCCTGGAGTGTGGAGTCACCGAGGACTCCGGGGCAGACTCTGACCTTTTGAAGAACTTGTCATGCTCCTGCTGACAGTGTTTGATGGCTTTAGTGGACATCTTTCTGCAAAGGTTGCAGGCCTCCAGGTCATAGTCAGCCCCTAGACACTGGAGGCAGCAATCATGTTTGTCAGTGAGGGACATATTTTTGGTGCACTGATCACACTTTTTAAAGCCGCTAGCCATTGGGGAAAAAAGTACCCCTAAGAGGTCGAGGCCCCGAGGAGCGGCCAACAGTGGCAAAAGGAGCAAATCCTACAAAAATGGGTCTGAGCCGCGATGCCGAAGCAAGCGAGCTTGAAGGTGGGAAAGGAACCAGTCACAACTAGGAAAAAAGGAAACTTCACTGAGGATTTTATCAACTTTTTCTGGGGAAATCAGACATGTCCGGTGGGCTCTGCGGAAAAAAAGGAGACTGAATGAGATGGCACTCTTGGGCGGGAAGGGAACCATGCATGCGTAGTGCATCTCCCAATGGCTTTCTTTGAAAGCTGGGGGAGATGCTTCTGCACAGGGCACTGTCGGTGCCGATGTCACTTATACGTGAGGACTGAATTCCTGCTTGTTCCCAGAGAACACCTGCTAAAACTAAATGCATCTGTCATAGCGAACAGACTATACCTAATCAGAGTTTTTCCACTGAGAAAGATAGAAAGAAAAGGAGGAAAAAATTATTTTTTTAAATTTTCTTTTGGTGGGGGTACAAAAGGGCAAGTGTGGAATAAATCTTCCTTTCAGCTGCTTAATAAGACAAAACCAAAACTGCATTCATGTTACAGCTAGGATGAAAAACGACAAGATGATTCATGAGATAGTGCCTGTGCGAGAACACCTGCACATGTTTAAATAAATCTTCTAGATTTTTCTAAGCTCTAAGACAGTTAGTCTATGTAAGCACCACTGGATGACATGACCCCTAGCACTTGTGTGGCTGGTCCATCCTGCTTGTCAAGAAATAATGTTAGCAATTAGTTTCGCAAGAAACCATGTAAGTTTGCTTTGTTTTCGGTGGGGAGAAACAATTAGATATTAATGAATGAGAAATTTAAAACCTTTAACACAACACATTGTCAAATTATAGATAAAAACCTCCCAACACATTAAATTAAAAAATCCAACACAGCCAGATTTCAATATATCACAAGCAGTAAGGAGCATGCTCACATATAAGTTTTATAATTACTACCAATGCGGCCAACAAGAGAGTACTTTGGGAAACGCAGTCTCTTAACGAATTGCTTCATCAGAGGGCGAAGAAATCCTTTTTGTATTATAGATATCAACTTTACCGTTTTGGGGATAGACCAGGGAAGCTTTTAGCTCGTTGCCTTCGGGGTAGCCGGGGTCCCCGATCAATAGTAGCGTTGCGTGATGAGCAGGGACATATGCATAAAAATAATTGGGCGATAGCCCATGTATTTAGATCTTTCTTTCAGAAGCTTTATATGGGTGAGGAGGGTTCTCGGACCTTGATGGAGAACTATATTTGTGCGGCGAGGCTGCCACAAGTAACAGCCGAGCAAAAAGCACAGTTGGACGCGCCCATATCGGTGGAAGAAGTGCATGTTATCTTGCGAGCTAGTTGTTATAAGTCACCGGGCCCGGACGGATATGGGGCGGAATTTTATAAGCTATTGGGAGATCAAGTGGTTCCGGCCCTGGTGGCGATGTACCATAGTAGGGTAGCCCAGGGAGGATTTTGCTGGGGGACGAACCATGCCTGTATCACCTTAATACCTAAACCGGGAAAAGACCCCCTGCAGGCGGCTTCATAGCGACCCATTTCCTTATTGAATTTTGATCTGAAAGTGATGGCTACGGTTCTGGCAGACCGACTTGCTCTCGTTTTGGGGGATTTAGTGCATGACTCACAGGTAGGGTTTGTTAAGGGACGTTATGCTGTGCGGAACCTGCGAAAAATCCTGACATCGATTGAATGGTTGCGTGAGCGGGACCTGCAGTCACTGCTGATTAGCTTTGATGCAGAAAAGGCATTCGACCACGTGAATTGGGACTATCTCAAATTTCTTCTACCCCATTACGGCCTGGGCAAGTCCTTTTGTCGGATGGTGGATTTGCTTTATACCTGCCCCACGGCTAGTATACTGTGTAATGGGATGTTGTCAGAAAAGTTTAATCTTGAGAGAGGTACTTGCCAGGGTTGCCCTCTCTCTCCTCTGCTTTTAGTGTTGACTTTGGATCCCCTGTTGAGGAGGATAGAGGAGACTTCGGATATAAGTGGTGTTCGTCTTGGATCCTATGGGTTCAAGTTGGCTGCGTTTGCAGACGATATGCTGATTCATTTGCTGACCCCGCAGCAGTCGTTGCCCCGCTTGCTTGAGGAATTCACCCTCTATGGTAAATTTGCAGGGTTGTGTATTAATGGAGATAAATCGGAGGCCTTGGATGTGGGAGGTTTGCTCCGGGGGACTTGGCAAGGAAACTTTCCCTTAAGGTGGGCGGGCGAATACTTTATCTATTTAGGTATAGTGTTGACGAGAGACCCAGCAGTGTTATATAGGAGAAATTTTGATCGAACCTTCTCTAAGTTACGGGCACAGTTGCAGGCCTGGGCTCCCCTTCCCTTGTCTTTGCTGGGTAGAGTGGCGGCTCTGGGGATGGTGATCCTCCCACGGGTGTTATACTGGATGCAAACTTTGCCTGTGTGGTTACTGCGCTGTGATCTTCTGCTTCTTGAGCAGCAGATCTGTGGGTTTTTTTGGAAGGGGGCCAGAGCACGTATACCGCTGCGCCGTTTAAAAGGGGGGTGGCGAGTGGGTGGTATCGGAGTCCCAGATCTCTGGAAGTATGCCATAGCTTGTCAAGCCCGACACATAGGGGATTGGTTAGCTGAAACAGAGGTTTACACCGCCAGAGCTCTTGAGGAGGCTTTTGTGGCTCCGCAAGCCTTGACGGCAGTCTTACATTAGCAGCAAGTAGCCTTGCCGGCTCGGGTGAGGAAGAGTATTTTGGCTCGGGTGAGGAAGAGTATTTTGGTTCAGGCGGCGCGGCGTACATGGCAGCAGTTGAACAAACTTTGGGATTCCTCCCCTGGGATCTCAAGCTGACTGCCCTTGAAGGGCAATGACTGTTTTTTGCCGGGTTCTGACTCCGCTTCCTTTCGGCGGTGGGAATGGGTGGGGATACGTAGTCTGGGGCACGTTGTCGACCTGGAAGGTCGCTGTAAGACCTTGGAGGTGCTGTGCAGAGAATATGATTTGAGCCCTAGTACCTCTCTGTTTCCTTATATGCAGCTCTCCCACTATGTGGGTTCTCTGTCTGGGAAGGAATTGGAGGTAGAACACTCGGCCCGGATTCTGGAATTTTTTGCTTTGGGAACGGGGTCCCCGCCCACTATCGCAGAGTTGAAGAGAAGGCTTGACGTATATGGTACTCCTCCTGGTTATGGGGCAGAGGAAGCTTTGTGGGCCCTGGAATTGGGGTGTGAGATAGCCCCAGGTTCTGTTAGTGGTGCGTTGAGTCGAATTGCACGGCTGGTGGAGGGGGCTAGGTGGCGTGAAGTGAAATTTAAAAGTATTGTTCGCGCCCACTTTTCCCCGCGGCGGGCGCTACGTAGTCATTTGACGTTATATGGGGGGTGCCCGAAATGCACCTGTTCATTGGCAGATTTGGGTCATATGTGGTGGCATTGTCCCTGTATTCATAGATATTGGATGAGGATTGAGTTACCTATGTGGCCTGGTGCGGCAGCGGTTTTCTTGGACAGGGGCCATGGTAGTCTTAGATCAGCTATGACCACTCCACCCAAAGGGTACATGGGAGAGACTTCTGGCGAGGAAAGCCTGTCTGGTGGGTAAGGGCCCGATACTTCGGCGGTGGAGGGAGTCGGTGGCACCTTCCTTTTGGGAGTGGCGGAACAGTTTTCACCAGTTTATGCTCTTGGAAAGGAGGAGTGCCCGAGGGCACCCCCAGCGATGGGCCTCCTTTCTTTTAGTCTGGATGCCCTATATTCAAAGCCTGGGTCCTAAGGTCCGTAGTGAAGTCCTTAGCATAATATAGCGTTGGGTTAAATTAAGTTTTTGCTCCCCAATAAGATGGGTACTATTATTGGGGTTAGGGGAAGGGAGTGGGGGTGGAAGGGTGGGAATCTGGGTGGGTTTTACAATTTGTGCTCTGGAGGTTTTTTTTCTTTTGTTTAGTACCTGTGCAGTGACATATCCCCGGGTAGTGGACAAGAGCTAGCCATGCCCGGGAAGTGGTGTAAAAATGCAATGTGTGCCTTCGAGTCAGTCCTGACTCCTGGCGACCCAGAAGCTCCTGGGTTTTCTTGGCAGTGTCACCGGAAGTAGATTGCCAGGCCTTTCTTCCGAGGCAATGGAGGGTTAAGTGACTTGCCCAAGGCCACAAGGAGTGCTAGTGGGATTCGAACCCTGGTTGCCTGGTTACCAAGCCAGTGTTCTAACCACTAGGCTACTCCTCCACTCCTTGTATATTCTGTGTATTATATGTACTGGAAGAGTGTTGTGGTTGTATTATAATATTGGTTTTTCTTTCTGTGTACTTTGTGAATTCAATAAATAGACCTTTGAAAAAGAAAAAAAATTACTACCAAAAAGAAGAAAATTAGAAAGACAAAAAACCAAAATGAATAAATCACAAAAATGTCAGAAAGACTTCTCTCTCTTGCTGAAAATAAATTTGCAAAATCCCAAATTTAAGCTCATGCTTATCCAGGATTCAGTGCCCAGTGATATCAGGGATAAACGTCCAAAGCAGACAGTAATTATATCCCTGGGTAAAGTCCAAACACATGAGGTCAGATTCAAAAGGATTCACAGAAGGAACTGCAATAAAGCACTTGAGAGAATAAGCCCCAACGTCTGATGCAGTACACTGGATCTCTGTACTTAACAAGGATGACAAAACAAATCCCCAAAGCTGTATCTTACCTATTCCTCTTTTCAAGGCCATGATCCTGGAAGGCTCCTTGCTGGTTCCCGACTCACTGAGACTCCAGTTGGTAATATCTGTGTTTAGATAACCGTCTCTGCTTTGCTGCTTACTAGGTTGGCGTTTAGCAACCCCCCCCCCCCCCCCCCCTTATCACTCACGCTTACATGTCCAACCTTTATGGCACCTTGTGACTCATCTTACTCTTTGGATAATCCTTCTGTACTGTTCATTAAAGATCTGTATACTGGGGCTGCTCTAAACTAGGACACAGTTTGGAATCATAATGGGAATGGTTTATCGCCATAGCTCTGGAGTGGATACTGTGCAGGACAGGTATTCCCGTGATACAGCGCAAAAAGGGTGCTATAGTGCTGACATTCTCTGCTCTGACTGGTGTCATGCTTACAGCAACTAACTCCGCAGCACTGCACTTACAAATATTTTCTTTGTCTTCGCATTACCTCGTCTGTATCTATGAAAAGCTTCAAAGAGTCAGATGTGGAACAGATTCCGCAGGGAATGCAGATAGAATCCTACTTTTAAAGATGAAAGTAGAAATCAAGGTGACTGAGGCATGGTCAATTTTTTTTTTTAAACAGAAAACCCAATCTAAATCACATGTGATGCACAGAATGCAACGCCTGGGGAAGGTACTGCTACTTACTGCATCTCTCTTCTCAGGTTCTTTAGCCTCTCGCAGAGATAGCATAGTTATTCACCTGTAACAGGTGATCTCCGGGAACAGTAGGGATTTAGTCTTCACATATGGGAATCGTTGGTACTGACGGAGCCTGAGCGGGAACGCTCCCCAGCGTCCAATAAGAAAGCTTTTGGGAGCATCACACAGCGCCTGCGTGCTGCCTTCCCGCCTTTCCCAACTGTTTCTCTCCAGTTGAGTTTAAAGCTGAGACAAAAGAGAGAGGGAAAGAGAAAGAGAGAGATACAACTCCTAGGGGAGGTGGGTGGGTTGTGAAGACTAAAT
Source organism: Ichthyophis bannanicus (assembly GCA_033557465.1). Classification (NCBI taxonomy): domain Eukaryota; kingdom Metazoa; phylum Chordata; class Amphibia; order Gymnophiona; family Ichthyophiidae; genus Ichthyophis; species Ichthyophis bannanicus. The sequence continues at coordinate 1,116,380,114 of CM066031.1, read as the reverse complement.
TCCTGCTGTTCCCAGAGATCACCTGTAACAGGTGAGTAACTATGCTATCTCCAGGAACAAGCAGGAATGTAGTCTTCACATATGGGGACTCCCTAGCTGCAGAAGCCAGGGAGAAAACCCCAAAAGTTGTGTGTCCTTGTGAAAGGGCTCCACCTCCCCCATGGATCTCTGGCATCCTACCAGGAATGGTGGGTAAGAGTTGATTAAGTCTGGAACAGGTGTTGAAGAACAGTCTGACCAAACAAGGCATCCCGGCGGGAGTCCTTGTCTAAGCAGTAATGGGCTGTGAAGGTATGAACCGAAGCCCAAGTAGCTGCTCGGCAGAGGTCGTCAATAGACACAGAGTGAAGATGAGCCATAGAGGCTGCCATGGCTCTCACACTGTGAGCTGTGACATGGCCTTCAAGAGGAAGGTTTTTACTCTCATAGGCAAAAGATATAAATTGTGCAATCCAGTTGGACAGTGTTCTTTTGGAGACTGGAAGTCCCAAATGGCAGGATCAAAAGCAACAAAGAGTTGAGAGGACTTCCTATGTTGCTGTGTCCTTTGTAAGTAAAAGGCCAGAGCCCTTTTACAATCCAAAGTATGAAGGTTCCTTTCTGCATTTGAGGCATGAGGCCTTGGGAAGAATACAGGAAGGTAAACCGCTTGGTTTAAATGAAAAGGTGACACCACCTTTGGCATAAAATGTGGATGAGTCCTAAGGACTACCCTATCATGATGGAACCTTGTATAAGGAGGATCAGCCACCAATGCTTGCAATTCACTGATGCGAAGTGCTGATGTGATTGCAATAAGAAAGATGACCTTCCAGGAAAGGAATTGCAAGGAGGTAGCGGCTAATGGTTCAAAAGGCGGTTTCATAAGCTGCCCAAGAACCAAATTTAAGTCCCATGCCACCGGTGGTGGCTTAATGGGAGGCTTAGTTAAAAGAAGGCCTCTCAAATCTCGCTATGAGAGGATGAGAGGAAATAGGTTGCCCATTTAGAGGCTTGAAAGAAGCTGCAATAGCACTCAAATGAACTCTCATTGAATTGGTCTTAAGCCCTGCATTAGACAAATGAAGGAGATATTCCAGTAAGGATTCCAGAGGTATCGCAAGAGGGTCAAGACCCTTCTGTGAGCACCATATGGTAAACCTTTTCCACTTGAAAGCATAAGAGCGCCTTGTGGAAGGCTTCCTGGAAGCATAAAGGATATCCTTTACCTGCAGAGAAAGGTTAAGACCATGAAGTTCTAGGCTTTCAGCAACCAGGCCCTGAGATGCAGAGACTGGGGATTGGGATGCCACAGCATCCCGTCCTCCTGAGAAAGGAGATCTGGATTGAGAGAGATGAAGGAGCAGAGGGTACCACATTTTCCGTGGCCAATGTGGAGCTATGAGAATCATATGACCTCTGTCTCTCTGAAGCTTGAACAGGGTTTTGGGAATTAGGGGAATGGGTGGACAAACATACAGCAAGTTCTGGCCCCAATGGAGGAGGAAAGCATCCCTGGCCTGACTACCCTGAGCCGGAATTCTGGAACAGAACCGGGGAAGTTTGGCATTCAGTGGACTTGCGAAGAGGTCTATGTCCGGGGTTCCTCAAATTTGGAAAATTTTGGCCACCTGGTCTGCATGGAGAGACCATTCGTGTGGAAGCAGAACTCGACTGAGTCTGTCTGCCCAAGAGTTTTGAATGCCTGGAAGATACACCGCAAGGAGATGAATCTGATGCTCTCTGGCGAGGGCCCATAGTCGCAAAGCATAGCGCCAGAGAGCCTGTTCTGCCCTGCTTGTTCACATAGAACATGGCAACTTGATTGTCCGTTCGAACTAGAACTGTCTTGTAGCTGAGCTGGGTGTCGAATAGTCGAAAAGCAAGGAAGATTGCTTTGAGTTCCAGAAGATTGATGTGTAGATAGGCCTCCTGTGGAGTCCAGGTACCCTGAGTAGAGAGGCCTTGCAGGTGGGCTCACCAACCCACCTGTGAAGCATCTGTTGTAAGAGTGGCCTGGGGTGGGGGTTGCTGAAAAGGAGACCCCACCAAAAGGTTCTGTGGTGACTGCCACCATTGGAGGGACAAAATAAGGCGATCTGAGTTTGCTATTTTGTCTGACAGGCAACCTAACGCCTGAGCCCACTGAGTGGATAAAATCCATTGGGCTGCCCTCATATGGAGGCGAGCATAAGGAACCACATGCACGGTGGATGCCATGTGGCCTAACTAACATACATTTCTCGAGCAGTGAGGTGAGGTTTTAACACTGCTTGGGAAGCTAACTGCACAATGCGAAGGCAGCGGGCCTGTGGACGGTAGGCCCTTGTCTGTCTGGTATCCAGCAGAGCTCCTATAAACTCTAGAGATTGAGTGGGAGCAAGGTTGGATTTTGGGAAGTTTATGACAAGCACCAAATACTGAAGGATGCGCATTGTGCGAGAGAGAGCAACTCTGGCCTCTGGCTCTGAAGGGGCTCGAATGAGCCAGTTGTCTAAGTAAGGGAAGATGAATATTCCTAGGGTGCGAAGAAATGCTGCCACCACAGCCATGCATTTTGTGAACACCCTTGGTGCCGAGGCCAGGCCAAAAGGAAGAACCCTGTATTGGTAGTGCTTCCCTTGAAATAGGGAGCGAAGGAACTTTCGATGAGCTGGATGGATGAGAACATGAGTGTACGCATCCTTGAGATCTAGAGAACAAAGCCAGTCCTGACTCTGAAGTTATGGCAGCAGAGTTCCTAGAGAAATCATTTTGAACTTCTCTTTGAACAGGAATTAGTTCAATTCTCTGAGGTCTAAAACGGGTCTGTGTCCTCCTGTTTTCTTTGGAATAAGGAAATAGGGGGAGTAGAACCCTGTACCCTGTTGTAGAATGGGTACCTCTTCTATTGCCCCTTGGGAAAGAAGCACAGTGACCTCTTGACCTAACTGGTTGTTGAGAGAAGTCTGAGAATTGAACTGTCTTACCATTGTAGGAGGGGGCATGCTGAGGAAATGAAGCTTGTACCCCTCTCTTACAATAGACAGAGTCCAATTTTCTGCTGTTATCTGACCCCATCTGGGAGCAAAATGACAACCTTCCTGGAATGGTGGAGGATTCTGGACCATTCAGGGCCAGGAAGACAAAGTTCTCTAGATAGGAGTCAAAGCCCCTGTGGAGGCTGAGTCTGCTGAGCCGGTTGAGGCTTAGCAGCTTTTGTTGGTCTTTGCCTAGGTTGTTGCTGCTGTCCCTTTTGGGCAGACTGACCTAAATGATGCCCCTGCTGGGTATAGGAGGGATAAAACTTATTATTATTGAAGAATGGTTTCTTGTAGGATTTTTTCCTTGCAGGATCAGCTGTAGATTTAGACAATCTATCCAAGGTGATATTGTCAGCATCTATCTCAGCTTTTTCCTGCCAATTCTTGCCAAAGAGACTCTCTCCTGTGCAAGGAATATTCCCTAGTTTATCCTGTACCAAAAGTTCCAAGTCAGATGCCTGGAGCCAGGCAATCCTATGTGCACCTATGGCAATAGCAGAGGTTCTGCTTATGCACTCAAAGCCTGCACAATTGACAAACTTGGAAACATCCTGAGCATGTTTGACAAGGGCGAGGTAATCCTGCCTCTTATCAGGAAGGAGGGGGCTCATAAGCTCTAAATCTCCCGTGATCTCCTTAAGGAAATTCCCATATATAATATATAGGAACTGATACTAGCAGAAAGCATGGAAGCCTGGAAGGTTTGGCATCCAAAGGCATCAAGAGTCCTACACTCAAGTCCTGGAGGATTAGATGCATGCCTTTTTGCACTCTTGATCCTTCTCATAGCTGATTCCACCACCATGAAATGGTGTGGTAGCGGAGTCTTCTGAAACCCAGGACAAGGAGGAACTTGATACATGGTGTCGAGCCTTCGAGAGTGAGGAGAAGTGGTTAGAGGTGTTTCCCACATCCTTAACATGAGATCGTGCAAGATCTCATGAATAGGCAAGGTAGCTGCCTCCTTGGGAGCTTTAGGGTATTGTAGGATTTCTAATTCCTTTGCCCTAGGCTCTTTTTCAGGAGCCACTGTGATGGAAAGACCTCGAGCCACATCTCGGATAAAATCCTGAAAGGACATATCCTCTGGTGGAGACATCCTACGCTGAGGAGAAGAATCATCCTCAGGAAGAAGTACTCTGGTATCAGCAGAGGATTTAGAGTGTTCAGACTCATCCGAGGATTCAAAGTACCTCCGATCCGGGTGATCCTGCAAGGCACAGTACCAGTACCGATCGAAGTCGGCATCGGAGGGGTCCGGGACCGACTTGTCGATACCGGATGGATAAGCATGACTCGGTCCCGGCAGAATACCTGGCGATGTCTATGCAGTCGATACCGGAACAGGAGTCGGTGCCAGTACCGGTTAAATTGTCTGAAGCGGTTTCAAGGGCATCGAGGCCGTGAGAAGAGCCGCCAGACTGTGTTCAATAGCCAAGAATCTCGGGTCTATCAATGCTGTCGATGCTTGGGTATTGGTACCGGATGAAGCAGCTGGTACCCCAGAGCATGGCACCAGTAGTTTTGCCGAGGTTGAGGCCTCGAGAACATCCTGGAGCCCCGTCAGTGCTTTGGAAGTCGAAGCCTCCCGCCGGGGCAATTTTGCCGGTGAAAGTCCCTCAAGGGCAACGCCAGAGGCATCTCGATGCTTAGAGGGAGATCTACCCTTTGAGGACCTGCTAGATTTATGTTTAGTTACCTGAGATCCATGGGAGGAAGACGAAGCCCTGGAAGATGTCGATGCCACAGAGGCTGCATCGGAGGGAAAAAGGGTGTTAAGTTTAACAACTCGGTTCTGCCGGCCCCTCTTCGACATCATCCCACAGGCAACACACTCCAAAATAGAGTGGTCAGGACCTAAACATTTGAGGCAACACTCATGGGTGTCGGTGACGGAGATGGTACCGCCACACTTGGAACACTTTTTAAAACCTGAAGCGGGTTTTTCCATTTTAAAGGAAAAAGTTGGGCCTAGTGTCCAAAATGGTGCGTGGCACCTGAGGAGAAAATACCTGGAAAAGACTCTAGAAGAAAGGGGTTTTTTTTCTTTTGTGGAAAAAAAGAAAGAAGAACTGGCGGTACCGGTGTAGCGTCGAATGAAGGCAGATGCGACCACAAAAAAGAAGAATAAAAGGGAACTATTTTCTGCGGTGACAGGATGTGTGACCTGTCGGCTCCGCGGAAAACAAAGAACTGGAGAGGGACAGTTGGGAAAGGCGGGAAGGCAACACGCAGGCGCTGTGGGATGCTCCCAAACGCTTTCCTATTGGACGCTGGGGAGCATTCCCGTGCAGGCTCCGTCAGTACCTACGATACCCATATGTGAAGACTACATTCCTGCTTGTTCCTGGAGATAAACTAACAAAAGAATGTAGTTTCAAGGACTGTCCCTTTTTTGTGGTCTGAAAATCAATATAATATAAAGGAGTTAATGGGACACAGTACTGTCTGAAACTATGATCAAATGAGGAAGATTAAAGATCTCCAGTGCATCAGGTGAACTAGGTGGTTGCCAGGAACACTGCCGCCCCTCTTTGGGACATGCAACAGTGGAAATGCTTTTAAAATGACAACCCATCATGCTTACCATCAGCTCTGGTGCTGCAGTGCTGTTCCTGCTTCCATCCCCTCCAATCTCACTTCCTCTTTGCACAGAGACAAAATGTGCCGAAGTCCCCAAAACCGCAGCACATTAATTGATTTTGCCTCTTCTCCTTGGAAGCTTGATGTAGCCAGTGCCATCACTCTATGCAATTCAGCTGTCTTATTTTCACTTTTTAGCCTTGTACCGTTCCACGTAGAGAAGCAGATGTACACAACCACCCTATCCCCCTCTGCCCAACTGCTTCCAATCTTGCTCCCACCACTGCAACATCCCTCAGCCTTCTCTGCAATAGTACTCCACTGCTCCCAACCTCCTGGACTGCTACCCCTCTGCAGAGGGCACATCCAATGTAATTCATAATTCTGTACACAGCCATGAAAAAGTGGAAACAAAAAACAGAAACGTCCCACCTCTCCCGGGGCTAAACCAAGATTTCCTGCTGGTCAAGGGTTGGAAAGAGACTTCCACCATAGGAAAAGCCCCTTGGTTAGTGGAAGCCTGAGGATGTATAGCAACTTCTGTAACAGGCCTACACCTCAAAGGACAAATAGCCAAACTGGAACCTGCAGCACAATGCAGACGTTCCATCATACAATGCACTATGCAATGCTTACGTACCCAACTGGGATTTAACACTGGAGGACAACTGGAACATTTTCTCAGTATAGTGACAATCATATTCAGTCTGAGGGCTACAAATGTGTCAAGTTTTCAGGATCTCCCTACTGAATATGCATGAGATAGATCTGCTTACAATAGAGGTAGTATAAGCATGCAAGTCTCTCATGGATATTTTTTAGGAGTACATTTACTCGTCTGTGGCACTTGAGGACTGCCAGCAAATACTACTGGAGGGAGTTCAGGATTGTCAATCAGAGAAAAGCTCCCTAGACTATTTTGGCTTTCAAGAAAGTAACCTTTCAATAAGAAAATTTACCCGAAGTAATTATCAATAGCAGATTCATTCTTAACATCTGAATTTCATAATCCAGCCTCCCCTCCAACCCACCGAGCAAAGCAGCACCAACACTGGCTCCGAAACAGAATCGATGCCTGGTGCTTTCCCATACCCATTTCTGGCATAAAACCAAGCGTGTTTTGTAATTTTATTTTTTTTGCTGATATATCCAACATGTTTAGTTTCACTGAGTTCTGGATTGTATGTACAGGCAATAAAAGAAAGCCAACGGACAACCATATTTCAGTTACTTTTCATATTTTAATGTGCAACAAGATAGTGACAGGATGAACTCTATGCATTCCCTTGACTGCCAGGCACACACTCAGCTTTATCCATACTCCTGAGTCTTATCTGCAGCACCCTCGCTAGTCGGTCCTGAGACCCACATACAACTCTGCCAGCGCCCCTCACTTCTGCCCTGTAGCACCTTATTCTTATTCCTGAACTACTACTGATCATTTTATAGCACTACAAGGCGTACGCAGCGCTATACAAACACATGTAAAAGGCATTCCCTGCTCACCTGAGCTTACAATCTAGTCAAGACAAACAGCAGCTGAGGACAAGGATGTCTAGGGGAATGGTAAGGAAACGCAAAGAGACTAAGCAGATCACGATCCAAAAGCAGCCTCAAAGAGGTGAGTTTTCAGCCAGGCTTTAAAAAGGGTAAGAGATAAAGCCTTACATACAGACTCAGGTAATTTGTTCCAGGCATAAGGAGCAGCAAGATGGAAGGATCAAAGTCTGGAGTTAGCAATAGAAGAGAAGGGCACGGATAGAAGCGCTTTGCCAGAAAAGCGGAGTTCTCGAGCAGAGGTGTAGGGAGAGATAAGAGAGGAAAGGTAGTGAGGAACAGAAGAATGAGTGCACATATAGGTCAGTAGGAGAAGTTTGAACTGGAAACGGAAACGAATAGGACGCCAATAAAGTGACTTGAGAAGAGGGGTTATATGAGCATATCAAGGCTGGCGGAAGATTAGCTGTGCAGCTGAGTTTTGAACAGACTGAAGGGGAGAGAGATGATTTAAAGGGAGACCAGTAAGGAGGAGGCTGCAATATCTAGATGGGAGGTGACTAAAGAGTGGATAAGGCTCTTGGTAGTGTGTTCAGAAAGGAAGGGGCACATTTTGCTGATGTTATAGAGAGTAGCCTAATGGTTAGAGCACTGCTTTTGTAACTAAAAGACCAGGATTCAATTCCCACTAGCACTCCTTGTGGCCGTGGGCAAGTCATTTAACCCTCCGTTGCCTCAGAAGAAAGGCCTGGCAATCTACTTCCAGTCACACTGCCAAGAAAACCCAGGAGCTGCTGGGTCGCCAGGAGTCAGGACTGACTCAAAGACACAAGGCACACATTGCATTCTGCATAAAGAAACGATAGGCTTTAGCTATCAGTTGGATGTGTGTAGGGAAAGAGGGAGGAGTCAAAGACAACCCCACGGTTGTGAGCCAAGGAAACAGGGAGGAGTAGGACATTATCCACAGAGATTGAGAAAGGAGGAAGTGGGTTTATGGGGAAAGATAAGAAGCTCGGTTTTGGCCAGGTTCATATCCAGGCAGCAATGTCAGATAGGCAGGCAGGGATCCGGGCCTGGATTGCTGGACAGATTTCAAGTGTAGAGAGGTATATCTGAGAGTCATCAGCATAAAGATGGTACTGAAAACCATGGAAGGAGATGATGCACCAAGGGATTGGGTACAGAGAGAGAAAAGGAATAGATCCAAGAAAGACCCTTGGGGTACACCGAGAGCAGGATAGAAGTAGAGGAAGATCCACCAGAACACTTAAAATGCGGTGGGAGAGATAAGAGGAGAACGAGGATAGCACAGAGCCCTTAAAACCAAACAAGGACAAGGTATTGAGGAGAAGGTGGTGGTCAACAGTGTCAAAAGCAGCAGAAAGGTCAAGAAGGATGAGGAACAGGTTGCTGGAGACTTTGGCAAGAGCCGTTTCAGTAGAATGTAAAGTACAAAAGCCAGATTGCAATGGATCCAGAAGGGCTTGAGAGGAGAGAAAGTCAGAGAGATGGACACTACTGATCACAAATGCACCTCTGCAGCACACCCTGCTTTTCCAGTAGAGACCCACACACAACCCTGACAATGTACAGTCAAACCTCGGTTTTCGTATGCCCTGGTTTTCGTACGATTCGGTTTTCGTTGATTTTTTTCATCAAGATTGTGTTTCGGTTTTCGTACGTTGTCTCGGTTTTCGTACAGCATTTTACCCCCCCCCCCGTACCTGCCATGGATTAGCGTGAGCCAGCGATCTCCCACGGAGCTTGAGCCAGCGATTCTGCGGGACCTCTGGGGAGCCGAGGAGTTCAACGCTCCAGCGTGGCCTGCCCGAAACTGCTTCCTGCCCCGGACTCTCCCCCGATTGACGTCTGCCTGCTGCCTCTTCCCCTGCACATCCCTTGAACCGGGACAGGAGCTGGTGACCGAATCTGCTTCTCCTTGGCGGCCCAGTCTCCCGCCGGGGCCCCTGCCCTCCCGATTGGATTCTGGGTGTCCTGCAGGCCTGCACACGCGGCCTCTCCTTGAAACCTTGCAGTCTGCAGCTGCAGGCTCCTGCTGGCACAGCCCCACGCTGTTCTCTGACTCTCACCTGTGTCAGGCTGCTACCTTAGGGGGGCCGGAGGCAGCCTAAGACTCTCTGTCCCACTGTTTCTCAACTGCCTGCTGCTTGGCTGACACTGCCTCTCCACCTCTCCCGACACTGTGTATGCCAACAAAAGTCTTCAATAAAGGTAAAAGTGATGTTACATGCTCATTTATCCATTTCATTAGTCATTTATATGTATTTCTCATTGTTTTCTGTATGTAAAAAGATAGTTATTCTCTATAAAATGTATTTTTTGTCAATATTTTTGGGTGTCTGGAACGGATTAATTGAATTTACATTATTTCTTATGGGAAATCTTGCTTCGGTTTTAGTCCGTTTCGGTTATAGTCAGACTTTTTTGAACGGATTAATCATGAAAACCGAGGTTTGACTGTACCTCAATCTTGACCTGCTATTCCAAGTCCTGATAACCACATCCACAGCTCTGCAAACACATCTCAATTCTTATTTAACTTTTTCTTTTACATCGCCTTTCAAGATTTATCAAAGCGATTTGCATTAAGCTCAACACGTTTTACATAGAAAAAGGTAGGGTGGCAACTTTTTAACACTGGAACATTAAACGGCTCCGACAAGCAGCACTCTCTACTACACCCAGTCCAGGGTAGCGACAACGCTCCAGATTGTGGCAGAAGAGAATCAGGCCAAGCTATGAAATTCAACTATAACAGCCTCCCACCATCAAGGAAAATCCCATTTGAAGCAGGAAAACACACTAGCCGTAGCGTAAAGTAGGTACTCACGTGGCATGATCCCCTGGTTCACCAGCTCCTCCCGTGTCCTCCGCTGCTGGAGCTTCAGTTGCAGGACTGTGGGGCGGCAAGAGAGAGAGAACACCCATCAGTGAAGGACGAAATGAATAAGGAAACAAAGTTTTACTCCTATCATAGTGGGAGCTGGCAAGCAAAACGGAAGAAAGAGAGTTCCCCTTAGACTACAACAACAGAAGCAGCTTGAATTTTTTTTGTGGTTTCCGTCGCTGTGGCTGCTAGGGAGGAAGTAAGAGTTGTGAAGGGTCTTGACAGAATGATTAAAAAAAAAAAATACATTGCAAAAGTGAAAATTTTTTTTTTTTAGTTGGCAAAGAGTTTGTGGTTGCCATGTTAGTCCACTTGGATATGTAGAAATAAGTGTCAAAGCAGCAAGCATTTTATTGGACTAATTAATATGTCTGTAACTGGTTCTCAAGAGTTATCTTCCTTTCACCAGGTCAGTAAAGAAATATCAGCGTCACACTGGCTTTAAATAATACAGAATATACAGCTATTAGAGAATGCAGAAGTGTGCTCTCAATTAGAAAATAAAACCATGAAATCCCTCGTCCCACCTCCACAAATTCTCTCCCCTTCACTGGTGTGGACAAACATCTTCCCCCAACCCCCCCTTGTCAGAAGTTGGTGACCAAGAAGGTTGGACCAAGCAAGAGCAAACATGCATCCGCTGCCCAGAAATGCTCAGCAGCGCCTCGTAATCCTATAAAGAGAGACCTTTGCCGCTCTGTGACTTCCACATTACTGCACAGCTTGACCAATAATTCACCAGATTATTTGCATTACTGATGAAGCAGTAAGCTCAGTTTCCCTTCCTGCTCTCAACACTATTTTCATTAAACCCACCGCTCAGCTTCCACCACCGTGTACTTTTCAACAATAAGGTCCAGGGTCGGCGCAATCACTAGGCAAGACTGAGTGGTTACCTAGAGCAGCAGCTTCTGGGGGCAGCAAAGAGCAGCAGTGCATTCTGACAGCCACACACGATGCAAGAGCCGTCAGCACGTTCTCTTACTTGCAGAAAGCGCAGGCACACACATACATAAAAAAGTTTACTATGTAAAGGTATGATGTCCAATTATACATTTTTACAGGACTGCTGTTGGAAGGGTAGTGGAGTTTAATTATCAAAATCTCTGGGGGCATAAGGCTGAGGGTGTGCCCAGACCGCCCACTCAATACCTTGCATCAGCCCTGGGGGCCGGCTGTGATAGTACCCATCAGTGCAGCTAGTGCATTTATTATCAGAGACAAGCGTAGTCACTCCACAAACCCCTACCCTCTCCCAATAGGCTAAATGCTAATAGACAAAGGTGTTCAACTAGGCATCATGGGATGTGTGCTGGCAAACTAGTTATTCTTAAATGACGCTACCATGTTACATATTGGAGGCGACATCATTTCTCTAGGATCTGCCATAAGAGTGATGCTGCCATAAAATTGCTTCACCTGCTCCCACAAATAAGAAAATTGGGACTTACGGCAAGGACAGGATTACCCCCTGGCTCTTCCTGGGCTGATGGCTTACTGCGCTGAGCATATTTATTAAGTGAACTAGGTGGGTGCTTTCAGATCTGGTGCACAAGCATACTTTTCATGAAGCAGCCTTCACACATGTTATTCAAGATCCCCCTTTTCAGAAAGCAATTATCATAAATGGCTCCAAGCAAACAAATTTAACATCTCCAAAACCACTGTACAAAAATTCAGGGTCTTAAAAATATTTTTATTTTATGCATTTATTCATTTTACTGACTATAGAATGTCACCTGGTTTAACCTCGTCTTGCTACCCAAGAAATTATTATTTTTAGGCTCAGGAAATAGTTGGTAGCTCCACAGTTTCTTCATTCCATCTCGTCTCACTGTGCACCAAAAAAGTGAGGTTACTTATCTGTAACACGGTTTTCCGTGGACAGCAAGATAAGTCAGCCACACAAACTCTTGCAGAAATTACTGACTGGCTTTATTAAATCTTCAATCCAAATGGACATCATTTACCATAGGCACATTGTGGTGCCATTCCATCACCAGGGAATCTTACATATCAAAATTATTTACCAAACTTTGTCATCTTTTTTTTTTTTTTAATATTTTTAATTTATACACTTTAAACAAATTTTTACAAGTAGCCATCTGTTGAAAGTAACCAGAAAAGAAGAATTAAAAAGGAAAAAGTAAAACAACCCCATGGAAATAAAAGCTACAAAAGAAACAATCTTTTCATAGACCATAATCAAATTGAAGGGTGTAGAAAGTAAAGCAAATAAAGAAATGTATTCAAGTAAGAAAAATTTATACAGAGCATCCTAATGTCCAAAATTTCCATCTTCAAGCTCATATGGTACAGCAAGTTGGCTTGAGAATTTCTTCAAGTCCAAAAAGTAACCCAGTCTAGCCCAAAGAACTCGTATCTCACCACAGAATATTTAAATGATACGTTTACATGGATAACGAAGGGAAAAAGATGCACCCAAAGCCACAGTTTCTTGGTGTATAAACTAAGAACTTCCATCACTCCTGAATTGACCGGGCAACATCTGGATATATTCTAACAGATTGACCCAGAAATTGTTCTTTCATTCTCTTGAAATAAAGACATAATACCATTCCCAGATCTTGCTCAAAGACCTAGGGGCTCTTTCCAGAACCTCAACAACCGAGGTTTCAAGTAGAACTAATGCATCCAACACATTAGCTCCTTCAGCCCCCTTTGATTTAATAGGAAGAAAATACATTAGGACTCTTGAGCTTGTAGAAAAGATAACAGAAGGGATATGATAAATGTTTATAAAATCACAAATGCTAGCACAGAAGGCAGCTGCGGTCATGCTGATCGCGGGAGTCACAGCCTTTTTCTGTTTTCCTTTTTTTTTCTTTTTTTTTTTTAATTGTACTGCTCTTTTTATCATCACACAGCTCAGCTTAATCCAGACCTCCATGAATTTGATCTCTCCAGTAAGAGGGGCAAAGATCACAAGCACAAACTCACCACCTCCTTGGGCTGCAAACTCAAAAGTAACAGGGAGTAGGGCCACGAGTACTGTCACCACCAGACCACAAAAGGTCAGAGCCCTCTTCCATTGTCTGTGGCCTTCTCCCATGCAGAGGAGGGAATAGTCAAGGTACTGAAGCCATTTTTATGCTCAATCCAAACAGCTAGTCCCCTCCCTAAAGTAGGCGAGTAGGATAGCAGGAACCATAGACTAGACTCAAGCAGCTACTCACCAATCTCCCCTTGGGCCCCCTCCCAAAAGATGGGGAGAAGGATGGAGGGTACTGCCTCTACAGGGTACTTACAGGTAGCTCTCCCCAAATTCTCCTTGGGCCCTCTCCCAAAAACAGGGGAGGCGGAAAAAGGAAAATGCAGTCACAGGACTTCACAAGTGAATCTGAAAAGGGGTTGGGGAATGGTGGACCAGGGAGGGGGCTGGACTGACAGGTTTGCACCATAGGGCATAAATAACTGGACCCTGCCAATTCATGCCCTCCTGAGCCCTCTAAGAAGCCAAATACCTCTCCAATGCAAATACTTCTTCTAAATCGGAAGGCTTAACAGTACCTAACTACATATGTTTTAAGACAACCTCCATCTGCTGGAGACTGAGCACAGGATCCGTATACCGTGATATCATCAAACCAGTCACTCTCAGTCACCATCTGCAGGAAGGAGTGCATAAGCCCATGTATCTGGACTGGAGGGATGAGGAATGACTACTTACATTCTCAGATAGTACAAGGACTAGGGGACACACCATGAAACTAACAAGTAGCATATTTAAAACCATTCTTTCACTTAACCCGTTTTGGACAGCTCGCATATTCTCTCTGTTCTGGATGATTTATTAGATTTGTTACACTCAAACAACTATGAAATACTGGCAACAACAACAAATATTAAAACTTTGCAGAAAATAGAAGTTTCACATAGTGTATGTTTTTCATACATTGGTCCAATATAGTATATTGTCCGTCTTCAGAAAAGATAGGATTCAGTTCCGATATTCATTGACAAACATACTGTATGATACTATTGAAACTGCAGTTTTCATTTAAAACATTTTATGATATAATATAGTTTGTCAACAGTCCATTCTGACGGCGGAATGTGATACACGTGAAAACACTTCTGATGCAGTGCGTCGATATTGCACCATTGAAACACCTAGAACAGAATGCTTGACAGCAATTAGTTTCGACAACATATTAGCCCAGCGTATGAAAAACATACAAGGCCGATATACGCACCAATAACGCTGACACTAAGTAACTTACAGTTATCTAAACCTATTTTCTAAAGTCTACAAATACTTTTATTTGCAAAATAATAGCTATTACAGCATTATAAGCTACTTACTATTTTTTGTGATCTTTTTATGTTGAGACGCCAGTACCGTCAAAATCAGCAAACTTCGAATACCTATTAAACTAACTAGATCTCAGATAAAAAAATCTGTATATAACGCTTTTTGACATAACGATAATAGCTAAACATAGTTCCATTGAATTTATAACCATTAATTAGTAAACAGTTGAGTAGTAAGTATGGAAACCTTATGTATGAAAACATACACTGGTCCAAAACGGGTTAACACAAGCAAGCTGTGGAATTTGTGAAGGATGTGGTCAAGGCAGTTAGTGTATCTGGGTTTAAAGTGGTGTGCATAAGCTCCCAGAGAAAACGTCCCTAAATAATTATTAGACAGACAGACTTGGGAAAGCTACTGCCTGTCCCTGGGAGTGAGTAACCAAGAACATATCTACTCTTATGGATCCCACTGGGTACTTCTGACCTGGAATGGCCTCTGTAAGAAGCAGGATGTTGGGCTCAATGGACCTTCGCTACAACTCAATATGGCACATCTTATGTTCTTAAAGTCAGAAAAAGAGACAAGGAGGGAAGTCTGTTGAAGGCATACAATGAAGACAGCAGAGATAATTACACAAAAAAAAGAAAAAAAAAAAGAACAGAATACAGCAAGGAGCCAAGAAACTTTTTTTATATATATATAATTCTAAAATGACTGCAATGTGTTTATATGTTATTTTGTGATGACCCTGGATTATTGCAGACAGGTAGATAATTGCCTGGCTGATGAAAGGAGACCACAGTAGCTTGAAGATTCAGCTTCTATAATTAGTGCAAGTAAAAAGAAAACAGTAACAAACATAAAATTGTAAACTGGCAGGTGCTTAAGTTAAACACATATAAGAGGAAATAATGCCAGTATGGTTTATGTAACTAGTAACTAAGGAAGGAGAGTTAGATCTCTAGGTCACAGGTGTCAAACTTCAATGCTGGAGAGCCACAAACCAGGCTGGTTTTCAGGATGTCCCTAATGAATATGCACAAGAGAGGTTTGCATGCACTTTGCATGCAAAAATCTCTCATGCATATTCATTAGTGATATCCTGCATACTTAAATGATTTACTGCCCTTCAGGATTGGAATTTGACACTTCTGCTCTAAGCAAACTTAACTGGTGAAGGAGAGAGGTGGTGGAGGAAAAGAAGAAACATAGGAGATGGAGATTGTGTAGTAATAAGGTGTTTGGCACAATCACGATGTGATGAAGAGGTCAGGCAGGATGTGGACGTTCTGTTTTGGTAAGCTGTCGACTAGTCAGGTCAACGTATCTGAAGGGACCGATAAACTAAGGAAGGAGGGATCCTCAGGCCTACAGGAAATCAGCAGGAGTGATCCCTGGCTATTTGGAACTGCTCTCTCTAATCAATCCAGGAAAGGGGGATCCCAGCAACTATGCCAAATGTCTATTCTTCCGGCACGGGAAACAGAGCCATGAGCACGTCAATTACTAGCTACCTGCTCCAGCCTCCAGGTGATTCTCGTCTCTCCTGAGCCTACTGCTACATGGCCATATGAGATCACTAACCTTACAGCGGCTTAATTCTTTTTTTTAAGGCGTGTGCCTTGCTGAGCCAGACCAATAGTCCACTTAGCCCAGCATCCTGGCTCAGTCAATGATCACTCCAGGTCTTCTGAAACTATCACCTAAGAGATCCAAACGGTGACATTTCCTGTTGCTCACTCCCTAAATTAAGATGTAGTGAGCCCCAAATCTGCCTAGCTAGTACTTGAAGACAAACCTATCCTCTACAAACTTGCCTAAAATATTTTCACACTCAACTGTACTATTAACCAGTGCTTTGCAAACACCTGGTCCTGGAAAAGGCCTAGCCTATCTGGCTTTCAGTATATTCCTAACGAGCATCCATCCTAGAGATCTGCATGCACTGCTTCCATTAATCTTCACTGTAGATATCTTGAAAACTAGACAGGCCAGGGTGTACTCCAGGACTAGCTTTAAAAACACTGGCCGCAACCATATTTTCCAAGAGCGCATTCTACAGCTTAATTGTGCACTGACTGAAAAAAATCTCTTAATGCTTTATTAGTTAGTTCCATGAAGCATCCCTAAAAAAGTAAATAACTGTTCCCTATTTATCTGTTCTCATCAGTCGTGATTTTACAAAGCTCTAACATCCTCTCTCAACCTCTCTTCTCCAAGCTAAGTCCCCTGACCTGTTTAGCCTTTCTCCATAAGTCTGTTCCATTCCCTTTATCATTTGTGTAGCCCTCGGCGCCATTTTTAGTTCTGCTTTTTTTTTTTTTTTTTTTTTTTTTTTTTTGAGATGGGGCAATCAGAACTGCATACAATGCTCAAACACTGCCAGAGCTGATATGATGAATTTTGGTGTTCCAGCGTTAGATTTCTCATTTAGGATGCTTTGCATTCCACCCCCCCATTTCAAGGGCTGGGAGGCAGGAATGTTACGTATGCTTTTGAGTATAAAATGTAAAGATGTTAAAACCTCTATATACCACATTGTGAGAGCTGTCATTTGGGTACAGTTTTTGAGCTTTAAGGACACTCATTAGAATCGACCCATCCTGTCAGGGCCGGGCCGGGCCAGACCAGACCAACCATTAGGCAAACTAGGCAACTGCCTATGGTGGTAGCTTCCTGGGGTTGGCAAAGAGTAGGAACTTCACAGCTAAACAACAGATCTTACAGCCAGAGAGTGCTTAAGGTTTGCCAAGGGTGCCAACACCATGCACCAAATCTGGGGCCAGTCCTGCATCTTGTGCAAGCTTTGAATTGCAAGTTGCATTAAACTAACTGTTCTAATTTAGTTTATGTGCACATAAAGGGACTAAGTGTCTTCTGCTGGTGAAGCCTCCTGTTTCTCTTCCCTTTACCTCTGTGGTGCAGTAGCAGCAGTGATATGAAGCCTGACAGTGTAGAGCTTCCCCTGTCTGTTCACTACGTCATAGTTAAAAGCAGAACCCCTCGTCTCACATGAGTCTACAATCGCAGAAAGGGCCACAAAGTCCAATCTCTCCTGTGGAAAGCGCCAGTCAACATCATGGGGGAGAGGGGCTGTGTGTGTACTGGCAGTAGGGATGAGAGGACACCTGGAATGGGGGAGAAAGAAGAATCAGGTTAAGGAGAAGTAACAAGAGGGGGAGGGGTACCTGGAAGCTGGGGGGTTGGGAGGGGGGCACCTCCCTCCCAATGCATCCCAACTTTCCCTCATTTCACCCTCTTCCCATCCGAATCAACAAGCCTCTGATTCTTTTCATCTCCTTATCTGCAATCATCCCTTTTATCCACTCAACAATGCCTGAGGATTTTCCTTTCATAAAAAAACCCCAGAACAAAATTAATTATTCAGACACAAAAGGAGTCTAATTTTTGTTGTTGGGTAAAGCAAATTTGCTTGCTAAATAAAGAACAGTTACTTACCTGTAACAGGTGATCTCTGGGAACAGCAGAAATTAGTCCTCACATATGGGTATGTCGGTACCAACGGAGCCTGCGCGGGAAAGCTCCCCAGCTTCCCAGAAGGAAAGCTTTTGGGGCCTCCCACTGCGCATGCGCGCTGCCTTCCCGCCTTCCTGACCAACTCTCCTCAGTTCGAGTTTAAAGCTGAGACAATAGAGAGAGGAAAGAAAAGAGATAGATACAACTCCTAGGGGAGGTGGGTGGGTTGTGAGGACTAATTCCTGCAGTTCCCAGAGATCACCTGTTATAGGTAAGTAACTGTGCTATCTCCAGGAACAAGCAGGAATAAGTCCTCACATATGGGGACTCCCTAGCTAAGATGCCCGGGAGATCCCCTGAAGGGTATGAGACCCTGAAAGGTTCCTCATCTTCCTATGGATCTCAGGCATCCATTCTGGGAAGGTGGGCTGGAGTTGTTCAAGAATGGAACAGGTGTCTGAGGACAGCCTGACCAAACAAGGCATCCCGGCGGGAGTCCTTGTCCAAACAGTAATGGGCTGTAAAGGTATGAACCGAGGCCCAGGTGGCTGCTCGACAGATCTGGTCAATGGACACAGAGTTTAGATGAGCCATAGAGGTGGCCATGGCCCTCACGTTGTGAGCGGTGACATGGCCCTCCAGAGAAAGGTTCTTACTCTGGTAAGCAAAAGAGATACACTGAGCAATCCAATTGGAGAGTGTTCTTTTGGAGACTGGAAGTCCTAATGAGAAGGATCAAAAGCAACAAAAAGCTGAGAAGACTTTCGATGTTGCTGTGTCCTGTGGAGGTAAAAGACAAGAGCTCTTTTACAGTCTAGAGTATGAAGGTTCCTCTCTGCACTGGATGCATGAGGAGCTGGAAAAAAGACAGGTAAATATACCTCTTGATTAAGATGAAAAGGGGAGACCACTTTAGGCATAAAGTGGGGATTGGTCCTAAGGACCACCTTGTCATGATGGAACCTTGTATAAGGTGGATTAGCCACTAGGGCTTGCAGTTCACTGATACGGCGAGCTGAGGTGACTGCAATAAGAAAAATAACCTTCCAGGAAAGAAATTTCAAGGAGGTAGTGGCTAGGGGTTCAAAAGGTGGCTTCATAAGCTGACCAAGAACCAAGTTTAAGTCCCATGCCACCGGAGGAGGTCGAATGGGAGGTTTAGTTAAGGTTAGGCCTCTCATGAATCTTGCAATAAGAGGATGAGAGGAAACAGGTTGTCCATTGATGGGCTTAAGTGATGCCGCAATAGCACTCAAATGGACTCTTACTGAATTCGTTTTGAGTCCTGCATTGGAGAGATGCAGGAGATATTCCAAAAGAGAATTCAATGGAAGTGCTAGAGGGTTAAGACCCTTGTGAGCACACCAAATGGAAAACCTTTTCCATTTAAAAGCGTAAGAACGCCTAGTGGAAGGTTTCCTAGAGGCGTGTAGGATATCCTTCACTTGCTGCGAAAGATTGAAGTCTTGAAGGTCTAGGCCTTCAGTAACCAAGCTCTGAGGTGAAGGGACTTGGGGTTTGGGTGCCACAAAGTCCCCTCCTCCTGAGATAGAAGGTCTGGAGCCGCTCCCAAGTCCAGGGAGGGGGCTTGGGAGAGATGCAGAAGTAGAGGGTACCACACTTGGCGTGGCCAGCGTGGAGCTATGAGGATCATGGACCTTGATCCCTTTGAAGTTTGAACAGAGTCTTGGGAATCAAAGGAATGGGTGGAAAGGCATACAGGAAGTCCTGACCCCAATGAAGGAGGAAGGCATCCTTGGCCTGAACTCCCTGACATGGAATCCTGGAACAGAACCGGGGAAGTTTGGCATTCCACGGACTTGCAAAGAGATCTATGTCCGGGGTTCCCCATTTCTGGAAGATTCTGAGTACCTGATCCATGTGCAAGGACCATTCGTGTGGAAGCAGAACTCGACTGAGTCTGTCTGCCCAAGAGTTTTGAATTCCTGGAAGATATACTGCCAGGAGATGGATTTGATGCTCTCTGGCGAAGGCCCATAATCCTAGAGCTTCGTTGCAAAGCGACAGAGAGCCAGTCCCTCCTTGTTTGTTTATGTAAAACATGGCTACTTGATTGTCCGTGTGAATAAGGACTGTCATGTTGCTGAGGAGGGTATGAAAAACTTTGAGAGCTAGAAAGATTGCTCGAAGTTCCAAGTGGTTGATATGAAGGGTGGTCTCCTGTGGAGACCAAGTGCCCTGAGTGGAGAGATCTTGGAGATGAGCTCCCCAACCTGTTTGGGAGGCATCTGTTGTGAGGGTTGCTTGGGGCAACAATGGTTGAAAGGGGGCCCCCAACAACAGATTTTGATTGGACATCCACCATTGGAGAGACCAAAAGAGACGTTTGGAGTTTGCTATTTGGTCTGAGAGAGCTCCTGATGCTTGAGTCCACTGGGTGGACAAAGTCCATTGAGCTGCTCTCATATGTAGGCGAGCATAAGGCACCACATGCACTGTGGAGGCCATGTGGCCTAATAGTTGTAGCATCTCTCTGGCAGTCAAGTGGCTTCTGGACTGAATCTGAGAGGCTAAGTGCACTAGACGTTGGCAACGGGCCTGAGGCAGATAGGCCCTTGCAGTGGTGGTATCCAACCAGGCCCCTATGAATTCTAGGGATTGAGTAGGGGTGAGTTGGGACTTTGGGAGATTGATCACAAGTCCCAGATATTGTAGAATGCGCCTGGTGCGATCCAGGGAAGTCTGAGCCTCGGACTGAGATGGAGCTCGGATGAGCCAGTCGTCCAGGTATGGGAAGACAAAAATTCCCAGGGCGCGTAGAAATGCAGCTACTATTGTCATGCATTTGGTAAATACCCTTGGAGCAGAGGCTAGACCGAAGGGAAGTACTCTGTATTGGAAATGTTTTCCCTGGAACAGAAATCGTAGGAATTTTCTGTGGGATGGATGGATGAGTATATGTGTGTACGCATCCCTGAGATCTAGAGAACAAAGCCAATCCTGATTCTGTAGGTATGGAAGGAGAGTACCTAGAGAAAGCATCTTGAATTTCTCCTTGCACAGAAATTTGTTCAATTCTCTGAGATCCAGAATGGGTCTGTATCCCCCTGTTTTCTTGGGAATGAGAAAATAAGGGGAGTAAAAACCTGACCCCTGTTGAGGAAGAGGAACCTCTTCTATTGCCTTTTGGGCAAGAAGAGTGGTCACCTCCTGACCCAACAGGTCTAGGAGAGATGGGGGAGAATTGAAGCTTCTCACCATTGTATGGGGAGGAAGGTTGGAGAAATGTAGTTTGTAGCCCTCTCTGATGATAGAGAGGGTCCATTGTTCTGATGTGATTTGCTCCCATCTGGGAGCAAAATGAGCTAACCTTCCTGGAATGGTGAGAGGTTCTGGATGTTTTAGAGCCAGAAAGGTTAAGTTCTCTAGTTTTAAGTCAAAAGCCCTGAGGGGGTTGGGACTGTTGGGCTGTAGCAGCCCCTGCAGGTTTCGCCCTGGCCTGTTTAGGCTGCTGACACTTAGGAGTAAAGCGAGCCGCAGAAGATTGTTGGCCAGTATTTGTGGCAAATCTGGCCTTCTTGTAGAAAGGCTTTTTGAAAGATTTTTTCTTGACAGGGGTGGAGGTAGACTTAGAAAGTCTATCTAAAGCAGCATTTTCTGCATCCATTTGCGTGGCTTTGATTTGCCACTTTTTACCAAACAGATTCTCCCCTGTACAGGGCAAATTTCCCAAACCATCCTGGACCCAGGGTTCTAGGTCAGAGGCCTGGAGCCAAGCAATTCTACGAGCCACTATGGCAATACCTGAGGCTCTGCTAGCACCCTCAAAGGAGTCAAAGGCTGCTCTGTTGGAGAACTTTGAAATAACTTGGGTATGCTTTAGCAAAAGAAGGAACTCCTCCTTTCTATCCTCTGGGATAAAGGGGAGAAAATGGTGGATTTTTAATGCAATTTCCTTCAGAAACATGCCCATATAGAGGCTGTATGAGTTGATTCTGCCAATAAGCATACTTGCTTGGAATATTTTTCTTCCAAAAGCATCCAGAGTCCTACATTCTCTTCCTGGGGGAGTAGAAGTGTGTCTTTTAGTACTCTTGATCTTTTTCATAGCTGACTGCACCACGATGGAGTGGTGAGGGAGCTGAGTTTTTTGAAACCCAGGAGAAGGGGGGACACGATACATGGTGTCCAGACGACGAGAATGTGGAGATAGGGTGAGAGAAGTCTCCCATAAGTCCATCATGTGTTCTTGAAGAATTTCATGGATGGGTAAGGTGACTGCCTCTTTGGGAACCTTAGAGTATCCTAAAATGTCTAACTTTTTTGCTCTAGGTTCTTTTTCAGAGGATACTGAAATAGAAAGACCTTTAGCTACTTCAATGATGAAGTCTTGAAAGGATAAATCCTCTGAAGGAGACATTCTCCTCTTTGGAGAAGAGGGCTCCTCAGGTAGAGTAAGGGATACTTCAGCAGAGTCATCTGATGAATCAGAATCATCAGAAGACTCAAAGTATCGTCTGTTTGCTTCCAGGGATCGATAAGCGTATCGACCGGTATCGACATCGGGGGTACCCGGAACCGGATCGGTATCTGGAAAAACCCCGGAACCGGGAACTGGCATCGGTATCCTGGTCGATGTGGATGGCCTGGGTACCGGTATCGGTTGTGGTACTGGAACCGGAGTCGGTACCGCAGGGTGCGGTACCGAGGGCGTCGCAGCCTTAATGAAAGCCAAAATGGCCTGCTGCATGGATTGAACTGTATGATCCATGGACGCCACGACTGTCTGGATGTCGGTACCGGATGAGTGAGCCGGTACCCCAGAGCAGTCTAACAGGTGATCGGTCGAGGCTGTGCCATCGATGTCAACCTGTAACCCCATAGGAGGAGCTTTGGAAGCCGGAGCTTCCCGCCGGGGTTGTTTGGCTGGGGCAGGGTCCTCAGGGTCAAGCCCAGGGGTATCTCGATACTTAGAGGGAGATTTGCCCTTTGAGGACCTGCCAGAGGAATGTTTGGTTACCTGAGATCCATCAGGAGAGGAAGACCTGGAAGATGTCGATGCTGGAGTATCTGTAGAAAACAGCATGTGAAACTTGGCTGCCCGGTTCTGTAAGCCACGTTTAGACATCAAAGCACAGGATGGGCAATCCGGAATGGAATGGTCAGGCCCAAAACATTTAAGACACCATTCATGGGTGTCTGTGACTGAAATAGTACCGCTGCACTTGGTGCATTTTTTAAACCCGGAGGCTTGTTTCTCCATGAGGGAGAATTTGTGAAGGCCTAAAGGTCTCACAGAAAAATACACCAAGTGAGGAAAAAAGAAGATTTTTTTTTTTTTTTTTTTTAAATAAAGGAAAAAAGACCGGCGGTACCGGTCTGGAATTGGGGAAGGCAGACACGCGGCCAAAGAAATAAATTAAAATAACTTCTTCAGCGGTGACAGGAACACGACCTGCTGGCTCCGCGGAAAAAGAAGAACTGAGGAGAGTTGGTCAGGAAGGCGGGAAGGCAGCACGCATGCGCAGTGGGAGGCCCCAAAAGCTTTCCTTCTGGGAAGCTGGGGAGCTTTCCCGCGCAGGCTCTGTCGGTACCGACGTACCCATATGTGAGGACTTATTCCTGCTTGTTCCTGGAGATTTCTAATTTATGCAATCATGCCTCAATTGCCCTATAATGTCAAACTTTGCTACAGAATTTTCCCACTGGGAGCTGTGGTTCTGAGTAAGCAAACACTGCTTCCAGAACCCAATGTTCTCTCTTTAAAAAGAATTACAGAATTACTTAAACCCAGCAAGAACATAAGCAGCACTTTAGAGGGCTCACCAAGGTGTGTACATTGCATAACTAGGGTGGCAGGTAAGCTCAGTGACAATAAATCAAACAGCAGCCCTGCACCACTCAGCACATCCCCAAGAAAGAAAAAAAAGCAGGCAGGGAGTTAAAAAAAGGACTAAGCTGATTAGCTAACAATTTTCTATTGCCTTATAATTGCACAAATATCAAACCCTAGTGAAGGCAAATTATTTAAGTCTCTCAATGGTAGTATTTCATCATAACATGACAGGACTAAGAATATTTCAGGCACTGTCCAAGTACTGTCAGATCTTGCTCTCCCTGTTACACACTGTACATTTTGTGAGGCTGAGGATAACGATCGTTTACCACATAATATCAGAGAAGGGCCCTGTATCCCAACCCTCCCTCTGACCCCTTGCATGAAAATAGCCAGAAGACAGCAACAGCTGCTGGTGATCAGACAGGAATAGCCAAGGAGACTGGGAGAGAGGCGCATCAGGTTCAGAAACAGAAAGGCCAGCAGAGAAATGCCAAAAGATACAAGACACGTATAGGCCTAACACAGAAAATGAAAGCAATTTTACTAAAGAACAAGCAGGAAAAATTTTTAAAATAATCTTTAGGGGAAAAGGAGAAACAGTATTTAGAAGGGCAGGCTATGCTGCATCCTACCACCAAATAAGAAGTGTAATCTAACCAGAGACAACCGTGACTATCAGCAGAGGTTTATTGTTTCATTTTGCTCCTGTTCACTCTCTCTCTCTTTCTAACTGTAGGAGACAACACAAGAGCAGCAGGGGATGGAGGAGGAGAGGATGCTGGAGGCACCACTATCTGGTGGTAAACTGGATCATCACGGCCTACAGATGCTGTTACTTTATTACCTGCGACTTGCTTACGGTCTTGCAGAGTAAATGTCTGTGGAGTTGATTTTCTTTCGAGATGCTGAGGGGCTTGTGTTAACTCTGTTATTCAGTTATGTACAGGTAACAGGTACACTACCAAAAAACTGCCTCCAGTTTTGCAACTGATTCCTATAGATTTTGGGGTGCTGAATCCAGGAAAAATAGCCAAAATGTTCCATCACGTCACGTTTTCTTGCAAAAATAG
This sequence comes from Ichthyophis bannanicus, assembly GCA_033557465.1. Classification (NCBI taxonomy): domain Eukaryota; kingdom Metazoa; phylum Chordata; class Amphibia; order Gymnophiona; family Ichthyophiidae; genus Ichthyophis; species Ichthyophis bannanicus. The sequence goes on along the minus strand of CM066031.1, from coordinate 1,116,355,495 downwards.
ATTTCTTACCCATATAAGGAATGTTCACATAATTTCTTTTTAGCCAACTGCAGTTTATTTTCTTGGCCCAAAATAGAGGTTGTAATGGTTAACTAACTAGAAACACTCCCTCATGATATTTTAGAGTGTTTTGTATTCATTTTATACATTAACAGGACAATTGGGAGGCGGGGGGCTAAATCCAGTACTCGCGCTGGCGCATGTTCTTTCCTGTTCGCCTCGCCTCGTTCGCTCGCTCGCTCAAACACGGTGGTTGCGACATGAACGTTCCTGTCAAATTTCAGTTTCTTGCAAGTTCATTATTACCTTTTGTTTGCTCAGTCGTAATCCAGCTTTATTCCGAAGTGGTTCACTACAGTTGTAGTTTGCAGTGCTGTGTATTTGTGATGGCTCACAGAGCCAGAGGTTGCGTCAACTCTCCGGACAGTTTTTGTTTTATTTGTGGGGAATATACCGTGAAAAAGCGGCAGAGGAACATTTCTGCATTTATTAAAAAAGTATATTTCGCCTATTTCGGTTTGAAGTTAGGCGATCAAGACAAACCGTGGGCTCCTCACAAAGTGTGCAAGACATGTGAGGAAGATCTACGCTTATGGATGAAAGGTAAAAAACAAGCATTTCGTTTCGGAATACCTATGATGTGGCGTGAACAAAGAGACCACAGCAGTGACTGCTATTTTTGCTCTTGCATTGTGAAGGGATACAACTTAAAAAATAAGAACGTAATAAGTTACCCCAACCTTCCCTCAGCAATTAGGCCTATGCCTCATAGCAACGAAGTACCTGTGCCTGAACCACCAAAATCTTTGGATCATATTTGTGTGGACGGTTCTGATCATGATGAGACTCATCAGATGGCTTTTCCCGATGAGTCCAGTACTTCAGAGTTTGAAACTGAACCAGATCCGAAACCTGAACTTTTCTCTCAAGCTGAATTGAATGATTTAGTCCGGGATTTAGGACTCCCAAAAGATGCTGCCCAACTGCTAGGTTCTCGGCTTAAACAGAAAAATCTATTGTCACCAGGAACAACTTTTTATTGGTACCGCAAACCGCGAGACACAATTTTTGAAGTATTTCAGCAAAGAGGAAGATTTGGTATTTTGCAACGATATATACGGAGTGATGGAAAAGTTTAAACTCAAGTATGATCCTGCTGAATGGCGGCTGTTCATTGATTCGTCAAAAGACAGCATAAAAGGTGTTCTTCTTCATAATGGCAACACATTCGCTTCAGTTCCTATTGCTCACTCTGTTATTCTCCAAGAAAAATACGAGAATTTGGCCCTGATTCTTCAGAAGATTCGTTATGATGAGCATAAGTGGATGATTTGTGGAGACTTTAAAATTCTATCCATGCTATTAGGGCAGCAATCCGGTTTCACCAAATATCCCTGCTTCCTTTGCTTGTGGGATAGCCGGGCCCGCAACCTACACTGGGGGGAAAAAGACTGGCCAATTCGGGAGTATTTGAGACCCGGTGAGAAAAATGTTCTTCATGAGAGCTTGGTACCTCGTGATAAAATTCTATTACCACCTCTCCACATTAAGTTGGGTCTCATTAAGCAATTCATCAAGTCCCTTCCAAAAGATGGTGAGTGCTTTCGGTACCTTTGCTCAAAGTTCCCCCGACTTTCTGAAGCAAAGCTAAAGGAAGGAGTGTTTGTTGGCCCTGATATAAGGAAACTCATTTCAGATGGAGCATTCGCTGAAACGATGTCTGAGAAGGAAAAAGAAGCTGGGATTCCTTCAAGGATGTTGTTCTCAAATTCTTGGGGAACAGGCGGGATGAGAACTATAAGAATATTGTTGCCAGGATGCTCAATGCCTTCAAAGAACAAGGCTGTAACATGAGCCTGAAAGTCCATTTCTTGCACTCCCATGTGAACTACTTTCCCGAAAACTTGGGGGCGTACAGTGAAGAACAAGGTGAAAGGTTTCACCAGGACATCAAGGACACAGAGAGAAGGTACCAAGGAAGATGGAACACCACTATGATGGCTGATTTCTGCTGGTTGCTGCTGCGGGAAACCCCAGATGAAAAATACGCCAAGCAGCGCACCAAGAGAAGCATTTGGGGGAAGAAGAAATGGGCCCACCAGGAGATTGATTGACCCAAGAATGACTTTAAAATCTAAACTGTTGACAAATATCGTGTTTTTACTAAACTTTGAAATAAAAATTTGCTAGTTCTAACCAGTGTCGGATCTCATTTATTAGAATTTTATTTTCACACCATCGGGTGTTTGTCTTCATGTATTGCAATGGTGCGGTTTGCGTTTTCTATTCTTACATACATACCTGTACAACATTTTTTGCACATTTCTTTGCTTTGCTTTGTGTCTAACCTCGCTCTTATATGCTCAATGTTTGTGCACATGTATGTGGCTGTTTTAAGTGCAGACAATTTTGCTACCATCACAGTGTGTTTTGTTGACATTACTCTATTCTTATGTGCTGCCTTGTTACAATTTTCTTTATTCTTATTTGAATAACTACTAAACAATTAGTATAAAGAATTCATCCAAGAAACTTTTATCTCGATCGCACTCAATCTGAAACGTTCACCTCAAACTGCTAACCCAATGTAGCAAAAAATCTGTACGTGATGGAGCAAATTGGTTACCAGATTTGGATTCAGCGCACCAAAAAACGTAAAAATCAATCGAAACAGAGGCAGTTTAAAAAAAAATTTTTTTAGTGTACCTGTGTAATCAGAGGTTTCCTTTAGGAGAATGCATGCTACAATTACATGCAACCTTGTTTGCAAAAGGACAGTCCCCTCTATCAGGGGCTTTCAGTAGCAGTATCTTCTTCTGGCACATGTCTGAAGCCCAGGAATTAGCAATACACAAAACACAACATACATCCATGTAAGATCTACTGTATACTCACTAAAATCTGAGGCATCCATGTAGACATCCTAGACACACAAATGACCCAATGGCCCAGGGTAGACTCTTCAGTGCCAAATGAGTAATGCTATTTAAGACCTGCTACATGCAGAAACATTGAAAATAATGGCACACGAGGACCACAAGGCTCACCTAGACTGCTTGGTCCTAATGCAAACCACAGAGCCTATCTGATCTCAGGCTTCTGACATTTGGCCTCCAATAGGAAATCATTCCATGGATTCCCTGCAGCAGCATCTCACCTCACTCATAAAGCAGCAGTTTAAATTTGCGGCACTGGGATATGTGGGAGAGAATGGATAGTGCATACATAGGGTTACAAGAAAGGCAGGGAGAGGGAACTGAGGGAGAGGGAAAGGTGGCTGGGGAGAGGGAAAGGTGGCTGGGGAGAGGGAAAGGCAGAGGAAGGAATGAAGACAAATGCAGGAGACTCGCAAGATGTTTATTAGGGGTGGGGGTGAGACAGAACTAACAAAACAGAAAGACAGGGCATAAAGAAACAGAAGATAACAAACCTGACTAAAGCTGCCAAAAAGAAGTGAAATTGAGAAATGAAAGCGAATAGCAGAACACACAAATCAGTCAGACACACAGCTGGAAAGAAAGATTCAAAATTTCTAAGGAAGTCAATACAAGAACATATCAGCTTTATTACTTTATTACAAGAAAAGAGTATTTTATTTTAACTTTGAATGAATCTTGCACTGCACCTTAAGACCGAAAAGGTGTGTATGCATCCCTCATTCAATCACACACTGGGGGGGAGGGGGGCATGCTGCTCCAGATTACCAATGATTTAGGACTCCAGTTTCTAATGGCAGAAAATGTTTTGCTGTGCAAAGTGGACAGTTGTCAGCAAGAAAATTAATTGCCATATTTCATTTGGGCTTATCGCCAAAAATGGCAGGTTAAAAGTGCAATAATTATCATGCAAACTCCAAGATATTAAAATAATGAAATGTCCTCATTTGAAAGGCTATTTTCTGTACACTACTGAACCAGAATATTGCGCTATACGTAAATGGTAGACTGGCATGGGGAAAGTTGTGACCTGTGGTATTCAGGCACTATTCATTAACTTCCAATAAGCTGAGAAACCCCACAAAGGAAGAGAGGCAAGTTCTTCTGCCTCCTTCCTGGATGGCATCGCTTCAAGTTCTAGAGATTTTTATCATATGGAAAAATAAAACAGGACTTCAGTTAGCAACCCACATTCCTTCACTTTGATTCTATGCAATTACATTTTAACTTATCCAGTTATGTCTTAATGTTTCAATTATTTTATTCATTTGCATTTCAAAACCCAAAACGAGTAAAATATGCTATAATATCACATAACAGGTGTTAAAGTTTCATATATAGCGTAGTTACTCACCTGTAACAGGTGTTCTCCAGGGACAGCAGGAATCAGTCCTCACATATGGGTGACGTCGACGCCGACGGAACCACCATGCGGAGCAAATCCTCAGCTTTCGAAGAAAGCCTTTGGGACATGCTACCGCGCATGCGCGGTCCCCTTCCCGCCCAAAGGTGCCATCTTACTCAGTCAAATGACATAGCTAAAAAGATGGCAAAAGGATAAAAATTAATCAAAGGACTGAAACTCCAGGGGAGGAGGGAGGGTCGTGAGGACTGATTCCTGCTGTCCCTGGAGAACACCTGTTACAGGTGAGTAACTATGCTTTCTCCAGGAACAAACAGGAAATCAGTTCTCACATATGGAACTCCCTAGCTATAGGCTACTGAGAACCCATAACTGAAAAATAGGCTCCCTCTATAAGAGCCGCAGCATCCATGATAGGCGTTCAACCAAGAACATAACACTCCAGTAGCCTGACACCAAAGGGTCGGAGGGTAGGAGTTGCCTAAACCTTGAACAGATTACGGAGTACAGCCTGGCCAAAAGCACTGTCCCGTTGGGACTCCCTATCCAGGCAGTAATGGGCTGCAAAAGTCTGGCTTGAAGACCAGGTTGTGGCCTGGCAGATGTCTGCCAGCGGAAAAGAGCAGAAGTGAGCCACTGATGCGGCCTCAGCCCTGACCCGGTGGGCCGTGACTCAACCCTGCAACGGGAGATCGGCCGCCCTGTATGCCCAGGCGATGCAATATGCCAACCAAGTGGACAACGTATGCTTGGAGACCGGCATCCCCAGCTTACCGGGGTCATAAGAGACGAAGAGCTAAGGAGCTCTTCGATGTCCCCGTGTACGCTCCAGATAGAAGGCCAAAGCCCTCTTACAGTCCAGGGTATGCAGAACTGCTTCTGCCCGGCTAGCATGGGGCCTGGGAAAGAAGGTTGGAAGCACCACTTCCTGGTTGAGGTGGAATGAGACCACCACTTTTGGCAGGAACTTGGGGTGCATGCGAAGCACCACCCTGTTCTTATTGAACTGTGTGAATGGTCTATCGGACACCAGAGCTTGCAGCTCACCCACTCACCTAGACGATGTGAGTGCCACCAAGAAAAGCGCCTTCCAAGAAAGGAAACAAAGATGTCAGGTAAGCCATCAGCTCGAAAGGTGGGTGAATAAGCTGCTGCAAGACCACATTTAAATCCCATTCGGTCGCAGGAGGGCGGACCGGGGGTTTCAGCAGAAGCAGGCCTCTCAGGAACCTGGACACCAAGGGGTGCACAGAGAGAGGTTGTCCATCCACTGAAAAGTGGTGTGCCGATAATGCACTAAGGTGAATTCGGACAGAGTTTGACTTGAGGCCTAAATCTGAAAGGTGAAGTAGGTACTGCAACACCACAGCCACTTAGCAGGAGAATGGGTTCTCACTCTGCTGAGCACACCATACCTCAAACCTATGTCACTTAAAGGCATAGGTTTTTCTAGTTGATTGCCTCCTGGAGGCTAGCAACACATCCTCTATCTTCTTAGGGAGGAGAAGTGGTGCAAGGACTACCCTTTTAGCAGCCATGCCATCAGGTAGAGGGACCTGAGGTTGGGATGCAGAAGAGAGCCCCTCTCCTGCAACAGAAGGTTGAGTTGCAATCCCAGAGGAATTGGAGCCTCCGTCGCCAGCTGTAGGAGCAGCAGAAACCATGGCTGTCTCGGCCACCTGGGAGCTACCAGGATGACCGAGGTCTTGTCCTGGAGGATCTTGAATAAGGTCCGAGCTACCAGGGGTGTGGGAGGAAACACATATAGAAGGCCCTATTAGAAAAGCATCTGCAGCCACTCTGTGAGGGTGTGGCTGTCTGGAGCAGAAGCGGAGCAACTTGTAATTCTGCGGTGTCGCAAACAAATCCATGGATGGATGCCGCCAGCACCGGAAGAGGTGCTGGACTATGTCGGGATTCAGTTGCCACTCGTGCAGCTGGAGAATTCTGCTGAGCTTGTCGGCTAAAATGTTCTCCTGACTTGGCAAGTAAACAGCCTCGAGGGACATACCCTGGCTGACTGCAAAGGAGCATAGGTCCAGGGTCTCTTGTGCCTCCTTGCTTGTTCACATAGAACATGGTCACTTGGTTGTCCGTCTGAATTAAGACAGGTTGTTGAAGCAAGGTTTAGCCGAAGGCCCGCAGAGCTAGGTGGATCGCTCAAAGCTCTAAGTGAGTGATCTGTTGTGTGCTCTCCCACGGAGACCACACACCTTGAGTGCAGACCTGCTGGCAATGGGCATCCCATCCCAGCAGAAATGCATCAGTAGTCAGCACTATCAAGTGTGCGGGAGGCTGGAAAGGCACTCCCTCCAGAAAGTTGTGCGGCTGAAGCCACCACTTCAATGACTGCACCAGTCACTGGGAGACCCTGATGCTGTGTCTGAGTCTGCCTGTGGCTTGCGTCCACTGGTCTCTGAGACACCATTGAGCTGTTATGTGAAGCTGGGCATTGGGTGTTGCATGCACTGTAGAGGCCATGTGACCAAGGAGGCGTAGAAAATGTCTTGCTGAGATCCGGGATCTGCGACTCACCTGCTGTACGAGGGCTACAAGCCTTTGTGCCCTGTCTTCTGGCAGGTAAGCCCTTGCCTGAAGTGCGTCTAACCTCGCTCCTATGAACTCCAGCTCGAGTGGGAAACAGGGTGGACTTTGTGTAGTTGATCACAAAGCCCAACTGCTGAAGTAACTGGATAGTGCAGGACATGACCTGTTGGGTCTTCTGAGCTGACTGGGCTCTGATGAGCCAGTCGTCCAAGTAGGGGAAGACAAACACCCCTTGAGATCTTAGGAAGGCCACCACTACTGCCAGGCACTTTGTGAACACCCTAGGTGCTGAGGCTAGGCCAAAAGGAAGTACCTTGTACTGAAAATGGTTTCCTCCCACTACAAATCTGAGATATTGTCTGTGGTCTGGATGAATCAAGATGTGCGTATACGCATCTTTGAGATCTAAGGAGCATAGCCAGTTTCCCTGGCAGAGGTAAGGCAGTAATATTCCCAGGGAAAGCATCTTGAACTTTTCCCTCACCAGGAACTTGTTTAAGTTTCGCAGGTCAAGGATGGGCCTGAGGCCTCCTGTTCTCTTTGGTATCAGAAAGTACCTGGAGTAGAAGCCTTTTCTCTGTAGGTGGTGGGGCACCAGTTCCACCGCCTGATCCTCTAGAAGACCTGCTAACTCCTTCAAGAGGAGGTCCCTGTGAAGAGGGGGTCTGAGAGGATCCCCTGGAAAGTAAGAGGGAGGCACCTGGGTGAGATGTAGTCGATAGCCCATTTGGACTGTCTGGAGAACCCAGGTGTCTGTTATGGCTGGCCACCTGTGGGCATACAGGGTCAGCCTTCCTCCTGTGCAAGGCCTTGCCTCCTTGGAGAGAGGGACTATGCTCTGGGAGTCAAAAATCCCCTCCAGGCTGGGCCAGAGCCGGTGCCTGGGGCTTGGGGGTCTTGTGCTTACGCGGGTCCTGCCCCCGTCCCTTGGCCTGCTGCCCCTGTTGGGGAGCTGCGGAGGCCTGATACGTGGGGTAGTTTCGGTAAGCTGATCCTTTCCTTGGGGAAAAAGGGCTTCTTACCCTAGCCCTTCTTTTTAGAAGGGGCAGATGTCTTCTTCGAGTCTTGTCGGGTCAGGTACTCGGACTCGATCTCGGCAGCCTTCTCAGTCATGGGCTTGCCAAAGAGGTTTTCACCCCGGCAAGGGACATCAACCAACTTGTCCTGAACCAATGGCTCCAGGTCGGAAGACTGTAGCCAAGCCTGGCGTCGTGCACCAATGCCAGCCCCCGCTACATGGGCCAAAGTCTCAAAGCCGTCATAGGCTGCTCGAGAAACTTCGAGCACTCTCGGATCCCAGTGGACAAAACTTGGAAGTACTGCAAAGGTCCCTCAGAGAGACCAGCTTAGAACCCGGCAATCTCTTTTGCCAGGTCTCACAGGTACATGCCAATGTACAGCCAGTACATCTGGATTCGGCATGCCAGCATGGAAACCTGGTAGCACTTTCTGCCGAGAGCATCCAGGTTGCGGGCCTCCTGGCCAGGAGGCACCTAGGCGTGCGTCTTCTGGCTCTTGAGCCGGCGCATGGCCGATTCCACAACCATGGAATTGTGCGGCAGCTGTGCTTTTTGGAACCCGAGGCTCTTGCGAACTTGATAGATGGAATCAATTCGCCCGCTGAGGACCGGCATCGAGGCTGGTGTCTCCCACATGCGGCGCGCATCAGCCGTTCCAGAATGGGAGGCACCAGTACAGTAAGGGCTTCCTTCAGAGGAAAGTCATACTGAAGGACCTCGAGCTCCTCCTCAGGATCTGCCGGGAATGACAAAGCCTTTGCCATGTCCCTGACAAAGTCCAAGAACCGGGTGTCCTCCGGGGGTGACCATCTCCGAGGTTCAGATCCCGGGGAGTCCGACGGGACGTACTTGGTACGGTGGGTGTCCGGGGACTCCTCATCCTCCGTTCCCCAACTGGACCCCTCTGAGGAGTCGTTGATTGGCTCCGGCCTCGAGGGCTTCGGTCTCGACTGCCCCGTCGCTGAGGGAATCGGCGTCGACGACCTCGTTCCCGAACGGGAGTTCGAGGGGGACCTCGGCCGAGGATCGACTCGAGACCTCAGTGTCTCGAGGATCGGCTCGGCCTCCGGGGTTGACTTGGACATCGAAGTCCCAGTCGTCAGGGGCGGACGGATGTGCAAGACCGGCCATCAGCGCCTGTTGCTGGTCCATGAAGGCAGACACACTGCGCTCCAAGGCCACCAAACCTGAGACCGAGATCAGGAGGCTCCACAGCCCCCGGGTCAGGTCCCAACGCCAGCTCTCCCGGAAGAGTATCAATCACGAGGACAGCGCTTACCTTCCTAAGCATCTCCGGGTCCTTTCGAGGTAGTTTGGCAGGCCTCACCGACTCCGAGGATCCAGGGCGGTGGGCCAGGCTCCGCGACTGATCCCGCAAGGGACCAGGCCACTCAGAGCTCTCAGACAACACCGCCCTCATGGATTTTTTCTTCCTCCAGTGTTCCTGTGAGGGAGACCCCCCTTTCAGAGGATACTCGATGCTGCTCGGGATCAGATAGCTCCCGAGAGGTCGAGGCCTCTGACGAGGTCCGGGCCCAGGCAGACTTGGGAAAAGTCCTGCCATGTTGCTGCTGCCTGCTCCTCAATGCCTTGGAAGACATCTTTTTGCACGGGCCACAGACCACGGGGTCATGGTCGGGCACGAGGCATTGGAGGCAGCAGTCATGTGTGTCAGTGAGAGACGTTAGTTTCGTGCACCAATCACACTTTTTAAACCCGCTGGCAGCCATCGGGGGAAAAAGGGCCCCTGAGAGGTCAAAGGACCAGACTGCCAGCTAAACAGAAAAAAAAGAGCATGAACGCTAGTCACGAAAGACAAAAACAAAAAAATAGACCAGACTCGATACTGGTGTACCGAGCCCGAGGCGGGGAGGGGAACCAGCGTCGAACCGGCAAAGCAGAAAAACTAATTTCTAACTTTTACTTCTTTTTCCAAAGGGGAAACTGGGATGACGTCTGTTGGGCTCCGCGGAAAAAAGGAGACTGAGCAAGATGGCACCCTTGGGCGGGAAGGGGACGTCACCCATATGTGAGGACTGACCTCCTGCTTGTTCCTGGAGAAATACAGTATATAGCATGCTTAGGTCTGAGGTACTGTATGAATATGCACAGTTCTGTGCAAGTATGTGGACTGAAAGGAGGCTCAACTACTGGCCCTCAGCCCACATAGCCAGATAATGGCTAGAGGAGTGGGAGCACAGCAGTGGGGGGGAGGGGGGGGGGAAGAATGGGATACTGGTGTGCTTTTGGACTGGAGCAGGGAGTGCTGGGGTCAGGCAGGAAAGGGGAGTTGCACTCATTGCCCCAGAAATTTTTTTATGAGTGCTGGCTATTAATAAAGCAAAACAAAAAAATAAATACATTCAATGAGCATTTTACCTAGTTAGGAAAAACTAATTAAAAAAAACAAACAACCCCCTCCGCCAATGAAAACCACACACATGGGTCTTTCGACTCTGCGCTTGCACAAAGATCTGATCCCTCCCTCCTCTGACGTAGACTCGCATAAGATGAGGGAGAGACTAGACCAGCCATTCAAATACAGGTCTTTGCAACACCACGCTTGAACGGCTGGTCTATTCCCTCCCTCCTCTGACATGACCTATGTCAGAGGAGGAAGAGGAGGGGGGACCAGACCCATGTGTTTTGTTTTGGGTTTTTTTTAATTTGAGGTCAGGTCTGCTCCGCTCCACTGCTGCTGGCATCGCCATCACCGAGAAAACACGAAAAGTGACGGCGGCAAGGCAACAGCACCAATATTATCACCAGAACTTTTGTTTTATACACGTTCCCATGCAATACAAGCTGATTGTAATCAGTATTGTTTAAGGCAACGGGTCTCAGACTTCTAAGAGCTACGGTCTTCATTTGGCATCGACCAAATGCTCTAGTTTGCATCAATGACCCTTATCGTTGCTTAATGATTAAGTTGTAACTTTAAAAAGCCGCTGATAACTTTGAAAAGGAAAAGGATATGTGCTTATCGTAAATATGCCCAACGCCAGTCTCAGCGCTGCTACGTTTCACTGCCAAGCTGTTTCGTCAGGGGCTTAATTCCTTAAACGCATCCTTTCTCCAGTTCTTCAAAATTTCAATCGCTTCTTCAGATGTTTCCAAATTCTTAACTCTATAGAAAGGGAATCACATGCTAGTTCTGTGTTCTTTCAGATTAAATGTCTATATCAGTTATGCAACAATATACTCAAAGGAGTTTTACCATGAACTTGACTTCGGGTTTCTTTCAGCATCAAACCGTTACTTCGTACAACGCTGCGCATGCGAACTGCCTGTGGGGTGGGCTTTATATCAACTTCTGACTTCCTGTTGTTAAATGTGATGTCTGGAGATTAGACACATAGATTCCAATCTATTTGTGTATTAAGCCCCCCCCCCCCCCCGGTCGCACTGACTATAGAGTAAAGATTATCATGGGAAGAGCTACCGATTAAGCCACCATTCTACGTGTGATACCACCTACGTTGTATATGCAATCGAATGTCCCTGTGGGCTTATTATATGTAGGGAAAAACTCTCGCCCCTTTAAAGTTAGATTAGCAGAACACCGTAGTAGGTTGAAGTGTAAGACACTGGCAGCCCCGATCGTTGAGCACTGTCTCCAGGAGAATCATAAATTTGAGCACTTGAGGTGCTTCTGTATAGATCGATGTATGACAGGATCGGAAGGTAAATCTAGAGATCAATCATTAATAATAAAAGAACAAAGATGGATCTTTACTCTACATTCAGTGCGACCGGGGGGGCTTAATACACAGATAGATTGGAATCTATGTGTCTAATCTCCAGACATCACATTTAACAACAGGAAGTCAGAAGTTGATATAAAGCCCACCCCATAGGCAGTTCGCATGCGCAGCATTGTACGAAGTAACGGTTTGACGCTGAAGGAAACCCGAAGTCAAGTTCATGGTAAAATTCCTTTAAGTATATTGTTGCATAACTGATATAGACATTTAATCTGAAAGAACACAGAACTAGCATGTGATTCCCTTTCTATAGAGTTAAGAATTTGGAAACATCTGAAGAAGCGATTTAAATTTTGAAGAACTGGAGAGAGGATGCGTTTAAGGAATTAAGCCCCTGACGAAACAGCTTGGCAGTGAAACGTAGCAGCGCTGAGACTGGCGTTGGGCATATTTACGATAAGCACATATCCTTTTCCTTTTCAAAGTTATCAGCGGCTTTTTAAAGTTACAACTTAATCATTAAGCAACGATAAGGGTCATTGATGCAAACTAGAGCATTTGGTCGATGCCAAATGAAGACCGTAGCTCTTAGAAGTCAGACCCGTTGCCTTAAACAATACTGATTAAAATCAGCTTGTATTGCATGGGAACGTGTATAAAACAAAAGTTCTGGTGATAATATTGGGGCATTATTGTATATGAGTAGCTCAACAGATATTTTGCTGTATTGAATTGACCATAGTTCAGCAAGGCAACAACAGGCAGCATGAGGGAGGGGGGCGCAGAGGCTGGCAATCCAAAATGCGCCTCTAATCTTTTACGCCCTGTGCAGCTGCACCGCTCGCACGGGGCTAAGTACAGCACTGACTATAAAGTGATTAGTTACAAATAACATTATTCAAAAAAGAACCCAATTGCACATACTGATGGTGTACAGCAGACATCTATAGTTGTGGTCAACATTATTAGTACCCTTGTATTTTAAGATATCTTGAGAAATAATTGGAAATATTCCAACTGTATGTCATCATAATATTTTAATAGCATGTTCAAAGGTATACAACAAAAAGATGATGTATGTGCAACGTAGATGTAGTAATTTCTGAGAAAAAAAAACATGACCTGAAGTAGTTCTTTGCTTAGTGTGCAGCGTATGCTGTGGATTGAGCTCTTTGGATGTTGTACATGGTATTTTTCCCAACAACGAACTGGAAGGTTCTTGACAGTTCCATGAGCAGAAAACATCTTAACATTGCAAACTGTAGACACAGGAATCCCAAGTCTCTGGAGATGGTCTTGCACCCCTTTGAAATTGGATGTTTGGTGATCATAGCTTTTCTGACAGTTTCAGGCAGCTCTCATCTTCACCATTGTGAAAATGGAACAGGGAGTGAATGTGGCCATTTTAAACATTAGAGCCATCATTCATTGGTAGAGTCAAGTCATGTGAGTACTGACAATTGATCACAGGTATGTCTAATCTTACTGCAATGGGAATGTGGTTCTATTTAATCTGATTTGAATTGTTTATAAGGATGCCAATAATCATGTCCTGGCAATGTCCCAGCTTTTATACTATTTCTACTGTTTCCTTTTTTAATTGATCTTGTTTTATTTGATTCTTTTGTGTGTCATATGTGTGCATATATAGTCCAAAGCCATTTCAGTGGCCACTTTTTATTGGACATTAAGGGGTTGAACTGCAAGGGTGCTGATAATATTGACCACAACTGTATATGTTGTTGTTGTTAAGTGCCATCAAGTCTATGTTGACTCATAGTGACCCTCTGAATAGTGCTAAACTCTGTTCACAGTCTTTGGTCAGGTGGCGGCTACCTGTTGATAGAGTGGCACTCATAGCTGCTGTAATATTGATCCATCGAGTTGCTGGTCTCTCTCTTTTGCGTTGATCTTCAACCTTCCCAAGCACGGCATCTTTCTCTAATGATCTTTTTCTTTGTATATGTCATCCAAAATATGAACGTCATAGTGCACCAGTTTTAAAAAGGAAAAGTATAGGCACGTTTACCTTTGTAAACTACCCCATAGGAAGCATGTGCACACATTTACCCCTGCTCTCAGGAGTGTTCAAATTTCCTGGTGTATTTTACACATTTATTCATACATTTTATAAAATAAATGCATAAGTATAAATCCAACCCCAAATCTGCCCCCCAGGAATGCCTCCATTGAGATATAAAAAAAAAAGAAAAAACACAACTTATGCATCTACAGGGAATGTGTGCCTACGTTTGCGCCAACATACCCCAGACAATTCTACAAAACATATTCTGCACATAACACAGTTTTCCATGCAGAAATGCGTAATAAAATTATCCCCACCATACTTAAATATAAAAAAGAAACTTTCCTATACAGGTCACAAATATAGGATTTTCTTCTTTATAAATTAATGTCCCTTAGCACAGAGCAGCAGCCCAAGGTGATGCCAGGCTCATAATGACAGAGTCGGCATCCAGCAATCCAAAGAGCAAGCCCGTACTCATGCCAGAACCTAAAACACAAAATCTGAAATCATGATGGCTGAAAAAGAACGTCCTATCCGAAGTGAGCTTGCATCAAAATGAGGCTGATGCATGACTGGTTCTGCTAATTCCCCTCTGTGCAAAATGCCCCATGCATTTATTGCTGGCAGCACAGCGCTCTATATAAACTCCTCACCCAGATGATCTCTCACTTTCAAATGAGCTCAAACCAGGGCCGGGTTAACCAGTAGGCAAAATAGGCACCAAAGCAAAACAGCAGGTTCTCACAAACTCAAAAGAAACATCTGTTTGTGCGTTTGTTTGGCTCTTTGGACCAGTGGTGTTCTGCTGCCCCTGGTGTGTGTGGGTGTGTATGTATTTAATTAATTAATACACACACACACACATACATATATATATAACCCTTGGTCCAAAGAGCCAAACAAACCAATGTCCAGCCCCACCCTCAATCTCCCTAGCTCCTACTGCTGCGTGGAGAAAAATATCGGTCAGGCCGTGGCCCCAGTGGTCCATCCCATTCCACTGCCTGTGATATATACAACATACAGGAGAAATTCACCAGCAAGAGAACAGCAGCACCTCTTTCCGTTGATGTTAAGTGCCATCGAGTTGATGTTGACTCATGGCAACCCTATGGATAGTTGTCCTAGATTGTGTTTGATCTTCAGTCAGACTGCTAATTAGGCTTGCTAAAATTTAGCAGGGGTCCTTGAAGAGTAGTATCAGCATGGTTATGGGATGGCAAGTGCTTCCCCTAAAAAAATGACTTGCCATCCCAGCTTCAGACAGTTATTTATTTTATTTATTTGTATTTTATTTTATTTACAGTTTCTTTTATACCGTGCTATTTGACATCAGTGCGGTTTACAGTGAACATAAAAACCACACGTCTCAATTAATTGATCTGTGCTTACAATGAACAGGTAAAATAAACTTGTATATACATTAAACAGGTTTCTTGAACAGTGAAACATGATAAGTTAACTTTTGCTCCACTCCTACTGCTGCTTTCTTCCTTCTAGGGACTAGTGTGCTGTAAACATCCACAGTTTGAACCATGGGGCATTCTACATGTATACCCCCCTCCAATGGTTCAGACATCAACTGTCTAAACCAGGCAGTCCTGTGCAATTCAGACCATTCATATTTGACCCACATGGGCCTCCATACAAATCGAGCATGCCCTTAAGTTCAAATAGCAGATCTTTTCAGCACAGCAGTCACAGAAGGGAAGCGGCAGCAAGACTAGATCAACAAGTAAAAAGGTCAGTGGTAGCAGCCTGAGGAAAAGCGCCGCAAAGTGAGGCATTGGGAGGAGTGAGAGTAAAAAAGACAGAACTTCGGGATATCAGGGGCAGTAGGAATGCTGGTTAGTTGAAGGGTGGGAAGAGGAAAGCAGGGGTGCATGAACTACAGATCTGAAGACAGCAGGATCTTTTGGAGAGGGCAAATATGGAGAAATTAGACCTTACCTGCTAATTGTCTTTCCTTGAGTTCTCTCCGGGCCAGTCCAGGAAAGTAGGGTAGTCAACCTCCTCTAGCAGCTGAGGGCTGAAAAGAACTGAAAACTCTTTGCTGACAGGCGCACTAGCTCCCTCTGGTGTCTGAAAGAGTCCCTCAGTCTTGTAGTAGCAAAGCAACGGTGCTAAACCCATACTAAACTGGAACAAAAACAACAAACACTAAATACCGAGATAGCCCTAAAAAAAGGAAAACAAGCAACAGGTACTTTCCGTTTTACAGTGTTAACACGCCAAGTTGTGGTGTGCTACCACTTTGTTTTGTTTTGTTTTTTTGCTTTACTGTTACTTGCCTATCATTAGCTGTTGGCCCTTGTTGAAACAATTCTCTTTCCAAAGTCAACCATGTCCCCAGCTTAGGCTACCAGCTAGGCAACCCATAAGGAGTGGAACATCTGAGCGCCGAGGACAGCAACCACTAGCCAACGTGCAGAAAAAACTATGGGCGGGTCCTGGACTGGCCCGGAGAGAACTCAAGGAAAGACAATTAGCAGGTAAGGTCTAATTTCTCCTTCCTATTCGTCTCTCCGGGCCAGTCCAGGAAAGTAGGGTAGTACCAAAGCAGTACTTACACCCGGGAGGGACCTGCGAGCCCCGCTATCACAGCCGAGGCCCCCACAGCCACACCTGCTCTCGCCTGAACATCCAGCCGATAGTGCCTAGCAAACGTATGTAAAGAGGACCACGTAGCCGCTCTACAGATATCCACCGGTGGAATCAAGGCAGACTCCGCCCACGAAGTCGCCTGACCCCTAGTAGAATGCGCTCGGAGCCCCACCGGAGCCTCCAAGCCCCTAGATTGGTAAGCTGCACGAATAGCATGCTTTACCCACCGAGCGATAGAAGACTTGGTTGCCGCCTTACCTTTCGCCGGTCCACCAAACAACACGAACAACATGTCCGAACTTCGAAACGACTGTGTCGTCTTCAGATATTTGCGCAATACACGCCCCAAATCCAGACTCTTCAGCGACCGATCCCATTTCTCTCCCTCACGCGGACGAAAAATAGGAAGAAAAACCGGTTGGTTTAAATGGAAGGCAGAGACCACCTTAGGCAGAAAGGACGGTACCGGTCTCAACACTATTCGTTCTTTCGAAAACTGAAGATAGGGATCCCTGCACGAGAGTGCCTGCAAATCCGAAACCCCATGTTCGGAACATAAGGCAACCAAAAAGGCAGTTTTCCACGATAGCTCCCGTAGAGAGCCCGGATCCCGGGTTTCAAACGGCGGCCGCGTCAGCGCATCCAATACCAGATTCAAGTCCCATGGAGGAACGACTTGTCGAACCGGAGGCCGAATGATCTTGGCCGCCCTAAGAAATCTACGTACATCCGGGTGCGAAGCAAGAGCACAACCACATAGCTTCCCTCTGTAACAGGCCAGTGCCGCCAGCTGCACCTTAAGAGTGTTTAGAGCCAGCCCTTTGTCAAGCCCTTCCTGAAGAAAAGCTAAAACCTCCGGAAGTTGTACAGTCGAAGGCCGAAGCCGGCGATCCTCGCACCATGCTTAAAAAACACGCCACATCCTAATGTACGCCAAGGAAGTAGAGGTCTTCCGGGAATGATGCAAAGTGGCTATTACCGATGGCGAATATCCCTTACGAAGCAACCGTGCCCGCTCAAGAGCCAGGCCGTAAGCAAGAATCGATCCACCTGTGGCATTAACAGGGGACCTTGAGACAATAGATTCATCCGAGCGGGCAACCTCCACGGCGGAGCCACCAGCAATCGCATCAAATCGGCATAGCACGGGCGCCGAGGCCAATCTGGAGCAATGAGGATTACCTTCCCCTCGTAAGCTGCTATTCTCTGTATTGTCCGACCTATGAGCGGCCATGGAGGGAAGACATAAAGGAGCTGCCCCGACGGCTAGGACTGAACTAGCCCGTCGAGACCCTCCGACATGTGCTCTCTGCGTCTGCTGTAAAATCGAGCCGCCTTGGCATTCGCTTGCGTGGCCATGAGATCGAGAATGGGCTGACCCCACCTCAGAGTGATTGCGTGAAAAACTACCCAATTGAGTTCCCACTCTCCGGGATCGATGGCAGTCCGACTGAGATAATCCGCCTGGACATTGTCTTTTCCTGCCACATGAGCCGCTGAAATCGCTACCAGGTGCCGTTCCACCCAGAGAAATAGCTGTTGACTCTCCTCTAGGAGTGCAGCACTGCCCGTGCCGCCCTGCTTGTTGATGTACGAAACGGTCACCAAGTTGTCGGAAAAAACCCGAACTGCCCGCCCTTCGAGCAGATCGACAAACTCCACGAGCGCCAAGCGAACTGCTCTCATCTCAAACCGATTGATCGACCAACAACTCTCCTCCTCCGTCCAGACGCCTTGCGCCAACCGTGTTAAACAATGAGCTCCCCAGCCGGAAAGGCTTGCATCTGTGGTGAGCAACACCCACTCTGGAACCGCTAACGGCATGCCCGCTTGCAGATGAGCCGGAACCAACCACCACTGCAGACTGAGCTTTACCTCCTCCGAACACGGCAGACACCGGGAGAGAGGATGATCCTGCGGAGACCACCATGTCAGTAAGGCCTGTTGAAGAGGCCGCATCTGCGTTCTGGCCCATGGAACGAGGTCTAAGGCCGCCGCCATCGACCCCAACACCTGTAGATATCGCCAAGCCGTGGGTGCCTGAAGGCGCAGAAAGGCCGTAACCTGCGAGAAAATCTTTCGAACTCTTTCCGGAGGAAGAAAAACCGAGCCTTTGTCGGTATCGAATAACGCTCCCAGATAGGTCAACTGCTGACCTGGGTGCAACTGACTCTTCACTCGATTGATGACCCAACCGAGCTGACCGAGAAAGTCCACCACACGGGCCGTGGCTACGAGAGATTCCGCCCGCGACGGCGCTCTGATCAACCAATCGTCGAGATAGGGATGGACCTGAATCCCTTCCTTCCGAAGCGCCGCAGCCGCCACCACCATCACCTTGGTGAAGGTACGAGGGGCAGTAGCGAGACCGAACGGCAGGGCCCTGAATTGAAAATGACCCATGGGAACCGCAAAACGAAGAAACCTCTGGTGATCTGGCCGGATTGGAATATGCAAATACGCTTCCGTTAAATCTATGGAAGTAAGAAACTCCCCCGGTTTTACCGACTGGATCACTGAACGTAAGGTTTCCATACTGAAATGAGGCACTTTCAAACAGCGATTCACCATCTTGAGATCCAGAATAGGCCGAAAGGAACCTTCCTTTTTGGGAACCACAAAATAAATCGAGTATCGACCGAAACCGCACTGGTTTGCGGGCACTGGCACTACAGCTTGAAGACGCAATAAACGCCCTAAAGTGTCGTTGATTGCCTTCCGCTTTGCCAGAGGTCTGCACGGAGAAGCTACAAAAGCCTCCCCCAGTGGATGCGCGAAGTCCAGAGCATAGCCGTCCCTGATAATCTCGAGCACCCACTGGTCCGTAGTGATGGCGGCCCAGGCGGAGAGAAACTCCTGCAATCGACCTCCCACAGGAACCTCCGCCTGGACCAGCGTCCCTTCATTGAGGCTTCTTGGTGGAAGCGTGCTGAGCGGAGAAATAACCCCTATTGAAACCTCGGGCTCCACGAAAGGATTGGCCCCTAGCTACAAAACGTCCACGTTGATAAGGTGCAAAACGGGATCCCCGGAATCTGCGAAAATCGCGGCCTTGACCCCTCTGCAAGGAAGGCATCTTAGCTGCTCTTGGCCGGTCTTCTGGAAGACGGCCCCCTTTGGAATCGCCCAAATCTTTCACAATCTTTTCCAACGCCTCTCCAAAGAGCAGTTTGCCCTTGTAGGGAAGCTTACTGAGACGGGCCTTAGATGAAGCATCAGCCGCCCAGTTACGTAACCAGAGAAAACGTCGAGCTGCTATGACGGACGCCATGGATTTCGCCAAGATCCGTACCAAATCATAAAAGGCATCTGCCAGATAAGCCGCAGCCGACTCCAGCTTAGCGCCCTCCGGCGACGAGTCCTCTTCCTGATCAGGAGCACGGTCACCCTGAAGCCAGCGTATCGACGCCCTGGAAACATATGCCCCACAGACTGAAGCTTGTAAGGCTAAGGCACTGGAATCAAATGCCTGCTTCAAGAGAGCCTCTAAGCGACGGTCCTGAAAATTCTTCAAAGCCATGCCTCCTTCTACCGGAATGGTAGTCTTCTTAGTAACCGCCGCAACTAGGGCATCCACCTTAGGCATACGCAACAACTCCTTTTCCTCTAGGGGAATGGGATACAGACGCGCCATAGCGCGACTGCCCCTCAAAGAGGCCTCAGGACACTCCCATTCCGAGTCAATCATTTGCCTAATAACTGTGAAGAGGAAAACAATGCTGTTCAGATTTAAACCCCTGAAGCAGGGGATCCTCCAACGGCTCTTGCTGAACTGTAGGGAGAGCAAGATTCAAAGCTGCAAGCGACTGAGTAATTAAAGCTCCCAACTCTTCCTTTCTGAATACTCTGAAAGTATTAGGATCCTCCCCCGGTCCTAACTCACCTTCCTCTAACTCCCCGGGCCAAAAATCAAACCCTGTCTCTGACAGAATCTCACCATCCTCAGGAAGCTGGGACCCGGAACCCAGAGGCTCCAAATCCCCTGAGGCTGGCTCACCCCCGGGGCACATGAAGGAGACCCCTTCTCCCGGGTTTGTCTCTGAGGTCTCCAGATTTGTTCTCCCTGCCTTGCAGGCTGCAGCGGGGGACAAAACAGACTGTGATCTCTTCATCAAATAAGCACTATGAAGAGCCACAATAAACTCTGCGGAGAAAAAAAAGACTCCAAAGGACTGGTCTCCTTAGGCACAGGTAACTGCTCTGTTCCCTCAGTCGAAGGAGCTTTATGAGACTTGGCTCTCTTTTTCCCCGACTTAACTGGCAGCGTGGGAGAAACCGGCGGCTGAGGCAAAATGGCTGCCGTTCCCGCTCTTTCAGACCCGCTCGGGGCCTTAACCATCTCCTCATCCTTAGCTTCCTTGCGCTTCTGAGGCTCCATGAACCCCGCAAATGCAAAGAGAAAGAAGAAATAATATCAACCCGACACGACGCCTCGGAGCCAGCTGCAAATTCACGGCGCCTCAACGGGTCCCGGGTAATGAGCAGACAACTTGCAAACTAACGCCACGACGGCTTAAGCCCTAAGACTGCAATCCGAAGCGTCCCGCGAAGCTGTAGCACCTACCTGAAAAGAAACTGGGTGTCACTCGCTTAGCAAACCGCATTCCCGCTGCTAGCGGGTAGCCGGAATTGCCGCTATTTGAAATAGAGAAGTGTTCCCTGGGGCTCCCAGCAAAATTCTCCGAGGCAATGTCAGCCAATTAAAGTATCTCCCACAAGCAGGCTCTGCTTGTAACAAACAGAAAAAAACACACCGACTTGGTGGTTAAGGAGAAATAAATGAATGTAGTGCACCCACAGTAGTACAGGATCCAAAACGGAAAGCAGCTGCCTGGAATAACCCTGCTAGAGTGTTTTCAAGCAGCATTCAAACTATCTGAAAACTCTCCCTCAGATAGAAAGAAAAGAAAAGAAAATAATAAAACTCTGAAGCTAGCAGTTTATGAGATTTTGCTCTCTTCTCTCCGGAGCCTGTCAGCTATGCAACCAGCTCAGCTGCTGAGGACTGAAAGACTGAGGGACTCTTTCAGACACCAGAGGGAGCTAGTGCGCCTGTCAGCAAAGAGTTTTCAGTTCTTTTCAGCCCTCAGCTGCTAGAGGAGGTTGACTACCCTACTTTCCTGGACTGGCCCGGAGAGACGAATAGGAAGTTAAGATTTGGGGATGACTGAGGACTTCAAGATACAGCAGGGATTTTGGCAATTGGGTGGGTATGAGAGAATGCATGTACTGTGTTAGATGGGCTAGGACTTGTAAGGATGTAAAGTGATTTAAAAAAAGGGGGGACTGAAGGGTGAGGAAGGGTTGAGAAGTGATGTGGATGACCTAGAGGACTGAAAAGAGGATGAGAAGCACTTGAAAGGGATGAGGGTGCTGTGTAGGGGTGAAATAGGAAAGGGATGCATTTCTGAAGGGGCGAGAGGATAGAATGTGGTTGGGGAGGTGCTGAAAACAAAAAGAAAGAATAGTACACTGGGTATAGAGTGACCAGAAAAGAGAAAAAAATGAAAACTGAAAAGGAAATTGGGGAAAAGCTAAAAAGACCCGGACCAACTTGGTAAAAAAATAAAATACTCAAACAAAATTAGAGAAGAAACTATTTTATTTTCAGTTTTAAGAGATCGTCAGATGTATAATTTAGGAATGTTCATTTCTTAGATCTTTGCATTTTGCGCAGTCTAGGAAGGAATGCCTCGGTTATCCTCCAGTGTTGCACTGCTCGCAGCCTGACTTTTCAAGGTTTCCATTTTAAGACCGTTTCTAATTTGTGAGCCCTTATTTTGTATTAGGTGATGGTCTGTCCACGTTGTGCATATGTGGCTGAAATAAGGGATTCTGCTAACATATCGTATCTGTATTGTTCTGTAATGCTCCTGCTTGTTCAGCTCTCTCACTAAGGTGTGGTGATGTTCTAGGGACTGCTAATATTTGAAATATTCATACACTATGACGGACTGCAGGGGGCATGGTTACCATGGGGGGGGGGGAGGTGCCTTGGGTGATCATCCCACCCCCTAAGGGCAGCACTGCACACGAGCACTGGAACCATCTTTTCCTAGAAAAAAAAAGCATTGTATATATACAGAATAAAGCTTAATATCTGAAAGTGCGATATACAATTCTGCATGTTTTACAGGATCGTTCTGGAAGGGGTGATGTTGGGGTGATAAAGATTCTTGAGTGTAATTAGCTAAAAGCTCGGAGGGGGGGGGGTGCTAGAAGTCTGAAAGTTAATGGAGGATGGGGGGTAACAAAGGCTGAAGGTTCAAGCCAGGGCGCCTGATATCCTTGAACTGGCTGTGACCCAAAGCAACCAGAATGGAGACAGAAGTATAGCTGGCTACCTTCCTCATTACTCAGGTAGTCCATTTAAGTAGCTGATTTTGAAATCTGAGGGTTATCCTGCTGTTATCGCCCGTTTGTTTCCTCTAATGCTTTTCTCTTTTATTACAGTTTATTCTTGTGTTTTCTTGCCTTTTCAGTGTGTTTGTTTTAATCCATCTAATTTTTTCTTCTTCTCACACAAATTTCTCTCTAAGTTATCCCTCTGGTTATGTGTGTTGTAGTCAAAGTGATATGCATCAGAGTTTAATGTCCACACAAGGGACAGATGGATCTTCCAATCATGGTGATAAAATTAAACAGTTATGAAAAAATAAATCTGATCTGACCAAGTGGAATTCTTTACAATTTTTTTTTGTCTTTTTACAAAGGTTTGTGTGTGGTGGGACTGGGGAGTGTGGAAGGTGTGAATGGAATTTACTGTCTGCACTGGATGGGAAGGGGAGGTTTCACTACAATAATCTGTTCTGCTGGTCTGGTAGACATCAGTGCCAGTTTCCTGCCTGTGACCTCCAGCAAACAAATGGAGAATCAGGATTTGAAGGACTGCGTGTGCACAGCCAGGATATCATTCTAAGGTCGTCTCTCTCCAAGACCTGCCAAGCCCTGGTGCCAATTATACCTTGCATTTATAGTTTTTCTTTTAATAGTGCTACTGGACTTATGCAGCACTGTATAGTGGGGGATAAAGATTCAGATATAATATACCCCTGCCCTAGGGGCTTACAATCTAAGTGGGTACCAGAAGTATTAGGAAACAGTGCAACTTGCCCAAGATCATAAGGATCTTAAACACGATTTAAACAACGGCTTCCCGGGTTCTGAGCCCATTGCTTTAACCATTAAGCCACTTTTAGCCTGAATTCAGATGCTCATGCAGTGCTAGAGCGCAGACCGATATTTGCTCAATATTTTCAAAAAGCCTGAAGAATATCCAGAGATTGTAAGATGTTGGGGGCTCCAGTTCCTTGGTTCTTCTAGAGTCTACTTAGAGCTAGAAGAGGAATGGGGAGACACTGCATGCCATCTTAACTCTGCACTGCTCCAGGTAGAAATATAGGAGTCCAAGTTTTCTAAGAACAGGTTATGTGGCCGAGTGCCTCACCTCAAGCCACTACTAGAAAGGCCTTAAGCTAGATTCAAACAAACAAAAATGAAATAGAGAACACGAACATTTCTATGTCTCTACCTTTAAACTGCCAGGAGCGATACGTGAAGGGAAGGCTAGCTAGCCACTGCTAAGAAGAGCAAGCCCTTTCTCCTGTAGGTCAATAATGAAGGGCTTCTTTTGGTAAACTTTCATCTTCCATTCACTTTCTCTACTACACATCGAAGTAGAACACGGGCGTCACTGTGTGAATAGG
Organism: Ichthyophis bannanicus; assembly: GCA_033557465.1. Lineage (NCBI taxonomy): Eukaryota > Metazoa > Chordata > Amphibia > Gymnophiona > Ichthyophiidae > Ichthyophis > Ichthyophis bannanicus. The sequence continues at coordinate 1,116,331,587 of CM066031.1, read as the reverse complement.
CATCAGAAGTGTTTCTTTCTTTATTGATATCTTTTTGAAAAGCGATGATGCCAGGTGCTCCAAGAGGTTAGGATGGTGAAATTAGACCTTACCAGCCAATTTTCTTTCCTGGAGTCTCTCCAGTTCAGTCCAAAGCCTGGGTTACACTCATCCACCAGCATGGGGAGACTGAGAACAGAAAGCTCCAGTTTTTCCCTTAAATAGCCTGTGCTTCCCTGCAGAGCCAGTATGAACCTCACAAAGCAGCAGAACAGAGTTCCAAAACCCCAACAGCTCCACCAGCCCTGAAACAAGTCGTGCACCAGAACAGCACACACACTTGGCCATCGAGTATCTCAATTTGTCTTAAAGATTTTTTTTCTTTTTTCTTGTCAAAACAGGACCCCCCCCCAAAGGACCGAAGTCTGCAACGGGGAGAGCAAACCGTGCAAAAGCACAGCAGAACCCCCTAGAACCACAGCAAAATAAAGGGAGAACAGACAGAACCAACTGACCCAGAGATCACCTGTTCCTGATAACAGCATCTTTAGATCAGGCACCAGACCAGAAGTCATTTCCCAGGAGGGTCCTGGACTGGACTGGCAGGACGCTAGGAAAGAATTAGCAGGTAAGGTCTAATTTCACATTCCAGTTTTTCCCTCCAGTCCAGTGCAGACGTATGGGATATAAAGCAATACTACTGCAGGGCAGGTAAAGAAACTCTGGACCTTAAAACCCGAGCCCCGAAATCTGCGCCCTAATGGGCCTGCACATCCAGCAGGTAACTACACAAAAAGGAATGGAGAGACGACCATGTCACTGTCCTGCAAATATCCTGCAGCAGAACAAGGCTCGACTCTGCCCAAGAAGGTGCTTGGGCCCTAGCAGAATGGGACCAGAGCCCCAGCAGGACCACACACCCCTCCAGCAAGTATATGGATCCAATAGCATCCCGAATTAAATGGGAAATAGATACCTTGGCTGCTACCTCGCTCTTGCGAGGTCCACCAAAGAGCACAAAGACATGCTCCGAGTACCAAAAGGCCTTTGTCACCTTCAAATACCACTTAAGTGCCCTGCCGACGTCGAGTAAGTGTAAATAGAAACATAGAAAAATGATGACAGAAAAAGATCACATGGCCTATCTAGTCTGTCCTTCCAAAGAAACAACTATAACAGTCCCCCCCAGGGGACTGGCAAAGGCCAGCAAGGTCACAGCCTTCGGCAAGAAGGAAAGAACCATACAAAGGATAACTCTTTTCTTTGTGATCACCAAATAAGGCTCCCTGCAGCTCCAGGATGTGACAGGCCCAGCAAATAGCCACTAGAAACACTATCTTGAGGGTCAAATTCTTCAAGGAGGCTCTCGACAAGAGTTCAAACAAGGCTCCTGCAAGCGCAGAGAGGACAGAGTTAAGGCCCCAGGATGGAATCGGGGAACAGCAAGATGGTCTCAAGTGCTTGATCCCCCCAAAAGAAAACAGACTACATCCCGGTGAGAGGCAAGAGACACAACCTGTACCCAGCCCCAGAAACAAGCCAGGTCTGCCACCCGTACCATCAAGGAGTTCAACGCCAGACCCTTTTTGAGGCCATCCTGCAGGAAAGCCAAACTATCCGGGACAGTGGCTCCTAGGGGCCTCACATCTCTCTTGGCACCAAGGAACAAACTTGAAAATACTTTTGATGATTATCTCTTTCCACAGTTTCTTAGTTCTTTAATTCAACTCTTATGCTTGATAGTATGCACATCTTTTGGAAAAATTCAAAATAAAATTAAAACACGTAGACTATTACTGACAGCTTTGATAAATAGTGCTGCTTCAGGGTAAGGGCTTGGCATTTTAAAAACTGGGCTGAGTTTTGCTTGTATGGAAGTATTAAAAGCCAATAAAATGTTAATTTAAAAATGGGTCAAGGGAATGTGTAGTAGTAATAAATAGATACATCAGCTACTTTAAAACAACCCCCCCCCCCCCACACACACACACACTGGCAACTACTGTGTCAAAGTATGTAGCAAAGTATTTCATCCTATCATTTCCTCTCCCCTGCCCTAGTTATCCAGTATCCCACCATCACTCCTCTTCCACAACCCCTGCTATCATTCTCCCCCAGTACCTATTTCAGCATCTGGTCTAACAATAGCAACCTCTGATATGGTTGTGTGTAAAAAAAAAAAAAAAAAAAAGTTGAGAATATCTTTAAAAAAAAAAAACCCACACGTGGACAACTAAGGGAAAGAAATAATGGCTGAATCATAAAAATACAAAGATGGCAATATTTTGAGAATGAATGCAGGTACGGTTACCTTTAAGTGCATGTCCAGAGATTGGTGCTGTTGTGTAGACAGACTGAAAATTAAGATCTCTCTCAACATTCTTCCAGTGTCCGTCCCGCCCCCCTCCCCACCACTGCCCTTATTATCCTATTACCACTTTTGTGATAAGAGCTGGGAAGAGGGGAGGGAGCTTATGGCACTCCTTGAACTTCATAGCAGAAACCTTTCCCTACCATCTCTTGTGCTTTAATACAGGGCTTCCCAAATCTGTCCCAGAGACCACCCGGCCAGTCAGGCTTTCAGGATATCCACAATGAACATACATGTGATAGATATGCAAACCTATCTCGTGCATAGTCATTGTGAATAGCCTGGAAACCTGGCTGGCTACAGGGTCTCTAGGATAGATGAAGGAAGCCCTGCTATAAGGAAACACAGCCCTGTGCCGCAAGAAATGGGACTTGAGCCCTGGTGAGCAATGCACAGGCAGAACATGAACAAGCAAAATGAATGAATGAAATATTAGAGCGGCTCCCCTTCAGGTAACACTGCTGCATACCACCTAAGCAGCTAAGCCACAGGATGGGGGGACCCCTAACTCTCACGACAGACACATGGCATTAGATTCTGGTGCTAGGGACACTATATAAAATGGGAAGGCTGCTGGTTTTGGTGTGGTTTAACTTTGAAGACTGGAAATCTTGCCTTGGAGATAAGATGGGTCACATTAGCATTATACTGAACTCTTCGAACAGTTTGTTTATAAGTGAGCAGCTCTCTGCTTCCAAAGCGTACAGTAGAGGATGCACCGGATTACGGCATTGGGAATAAGCGCTGGTCACTGAGGTGGCAAGCACCATGAAAGGACTAAGGAAAACATAAGAAAGGAAGCAAGCATGAAAGCGCGGGATGGCGAAGACGTAATGCAAGACACACAGACTGATCTACTTTAACAAGGGAGTGCGGTAGCACAAAAACAAGTAGAAACACCAACTGGTTTTTAGAGAGCTGACACCTTTTAAAACCTGCGTTTGAAGCAAGGAAGGAAAGTATAGCACTTATTTTTACACAACATAAGCAGGGTAGGAGATACTCCAAGCGAGTGAGATCACGGACTGCTCACCTTGCTTCAGGCTGTGGTAGGGACATAGGCCTGAGGCACAGCATCTCTCCTTCCTGGACATGGTGTTAAAGACTGGAAGACTATTTGAAAGGGCAGGCCGTGGCTTCCAGAGTTTGTCAAGCATGCTGAAGGGACCGCTCATAACAACCAGCCACAGCAGCATATCGAAGGAAGAGGCAAGTCTGCTTCCAGTATGAAGGTGCGGATCATCATGCAGAGCTTGGCTGCGGTCTTCGATCTTCACATACAGCCAAGAAGGGGAGCAGTGGGCAAGCTCTTTGCACTGACAGCTGGAGGTTTAAAAATCAAGTTCTCCACTGTAAGCCGACGTGTTTTTCTAATCTCCTGCACCTCTGAAGCCTTTTAAATTCTTCCTCAGCACAGGGACACCAGGAGACTGTCCCCCTTCCCTGATACAGAAGGAGCAAGGGAGCCTCAATGCCACATGCTGTCCTGACAGCAAGAAGGTTGTGGATTGGGGTGGGGGGGGGGAGGTGTTTGCAACGGATCTATATCAAACCTCTAGTGGCAACTCTCACCAAAAATAGTAAACACAGTTGGCTTATTGGCTCACGCACAAACACTGTTTGCCAGACAAATGTGTACAAAGTGTGTCTCTCCCCACCAAAGAAACTCCTGTGAAGCAGCGGCCTGGTGGCCCTACACCTTGAACAGGTGCACAGTGCTTTTCATATGCAACCTACTCAGGTGCTGCCCAGGGCATTGGTCACCAGCTTCTAGCCTAGCTAGAATGACCCTGCACAGGCAGAGTCCACCTCTGCTCTCCTTTGCCCTCCGAGGATGCAGAAAAAGTTTCAGATATCAGTGTCTCAGCTTCCTGGGCTACTGCTGCAATCAGATACAAAAGCAGAGCTGCCTGGATCTCCTCTCTCCCTCACTGCCCTGGTCTCTGTCACCTTCTCTTTCTTTTTCTAGCCATCAGCTGGTAGAAGCAGTGGATAGAGAAGAAAAGCTGCAGGTACAAGAAGAGAAATAGAACAAAAACCTTCACTAAGGCTTGTCACAGAAAAGTGAGATAACTTTTCACTCCTCCTCAGATCACGAGCTAAACTCCCAGCCTTAGAAACCGTGCACCAAGCCTTCAGGTCTCTTCTTTGCATTTGAGACGGGGGGGGGGGGGGGGGGTATGGCTAATGGGCAAATGCTTTCATTACTATTGCATTTAAATGAACAGTGTGCGTCTCCACATATCTTTACAACCAATGCTTTTTTGTGTATAGGTCAGTGACCTTTGTGCAGGAAAATGTACGCAGAACCCAGTACTAACCTTTGCATACACTCTCTGCGCTTTATTACACTGATCTCAGTATGCTCTGCTGCATTGAGTAAAGGAATGAACAGCAGGAAACAGAAGGCGATACTGCACCTCTCTAAGATCACTAGTGGAACTGCTCCTCACAGATCCTGTTGAGTTCCAGAGAGGCCCGTTCCATCATAAAATACTGAAAGGAGGGAAGCAGCTCAGGGAAGGGCTATTAAAAAGATCTGGGGCCTGCAACTCAAACCCTACACAGGGAGGCTTAAGCAACTCAAAACGTATTAGCTGGAAGAATAGAAAGGAAAGGGGGAACAGAGAAACATTAAAATAGCCTTTCAATCAAGTACAGGAAGGTGATATTTTTCATAGAAAAGGAAATTCAAGAACAAGGGGTCACGATATGAAGCTGGATGGAAGAAAGTTCACAGGAAACATAAGAAAATGCTTTTTGTGTTTTGTTTGTTTTTACTGTGAGAGTGGTAGATGCCCAAAAATAGCCTACTGACGCAGAGACAACCAAAATCATAACAGAATTTAAACATGCTTGGGGCAGGCGGTGCACAGTGGGGTAAGGGCAGGATACAGGCTCTGAATCTGCTCAGTCATATGAATTCATTACTGGAGGATGTAGTAAAAGCTGTTTGTATAGCTGGGTTTAAAAGAGGCTTGGATAAGTTCCTGGAGGAAAAGTTTATAAACTATTATTAAAGAGGGCTAGGAAAATCCACTGCTTACCCCTGGGATAAGTAGCATGAAATCTGTGCACCTTTTTGGGAACCTGACAGGCACTTGTGACCTGGACTTGTGGCCGCTGTTGGAAATAGGATAATGGGCTTGATGGACTCTTGGTCTGAACCAGTATGGCATATCTTATGATCTTACGCTCTTATGTTCAAAGAGGTGAGAATACAAGCTAATGGGCAGAGAATGGTGGAAAGGTCCAACACACTTCCAGAAGTCTGGGGTAGCAAGCAGAGTGGTCATGGTTATACCCCTATCATCAATGAGCACAACAGGACCAGATGTCTGGAAACCACCTCACTAGTTTTGGAGATTTCTTGGAAGCTGGCTTTTTAAGACCACCATGTGTCTATATGTTCCCCTGTAAGTATATTTCTACAACCCTCAGTATCTTTTGAGGCATTCATCGAGTTTATTCCTTTGCAGGACTACTGCTCATGCTGTTCACGTGCTCCCCGATGCGCCCCGGTTTCATTCTCTAGTTTCTTATAGGGAAGTGGACCAGTTCAGCTGTAACCTCTGGGAGGTCAGAGCACACCGGGATGCTGAGGATGTCTAAAGCGGCTCTGCTACTGGCTAATGCCTATAACTAGGCTCCCTACTCAGACTGATATGTGCATCTTTTCCCTCTCTAACATCTCGTCAGCAAACTGCCCAATAAAAATCATCAAAGTTGGAACATTCAACACGCACTTCAAAAATAAGCTTTGCAGGCACACAAACACAGCATAGTAGTTGTAGCATTTCTCGGGCAGTGAGATGAGGCTTTAGCGCTGCTTGAGAAGCTAACTGCACCATGTGAAGGCAACGGGCCTGGGAGAGATAGGCCCTTGCCTTCCAGGTATCCAGCAAAGCTCCTATGAACTCTAAAGACTGAGTGGGAGTTAGACTGGATTTTGGGATGTTTATGACCAGACCCAAATACTGAAGGATACGCATTGTGCAGGATAGAGAAGTTCTGGCCTCTGACTCTGTTGGGGCTCGAATGAGCCAGTCGTCTAAGTAGGGAAAGAAGAATATACCTAGAGTGCGGAGAAATGCTGCTACCACAGCCATACATTTCGTGAACACCCTTGGTGCTGAGGCCAGACCAAAAAGGAAACACTCTGTATTGGTAGTGCTTTCCTTGAAAAAGGAACCAAAGGAACATTCTGTGAGTTGGATGGATGAGAACATGGCTGTACGCATCCTTGAGATCTAGAGAACAAAGCCAATCCTGACTGAAGGTATGGCAGCAGAGTTCCGAGAGAAATCTTGAATTTCTCTTTTACCAGGAATTTGTTCAATTCTCTGAGGTCCAAGATAGGTCTGTATCCCCCTGTTTTCTTTGGGATAAGGAAATAGGGGGAGTAAAACCCTGTACCCTGCTGATGGATGGGTACTTCTTCTATTGCCCCTTGGGCAAGAAGCATAGTGACCTCCTGACCTAACAGGTTGATGAGAGAGGTTGGAGAATTGAACTGCCTTATCATTGTGGGAGGGAGCATGCTTGAAAAATGAAGCTTGTACCCCTCTTTTATGATGAAGAGAGTGTCCCATGCTCTGCTGTTATTTGCCCCCATCTGGGGGCAAAGTGACACAACCTTCCTGGAATGGTGGAAGGCTCTGGTCCAATGAGAATCACTAAGGCTAAGTTCTCTAGTTGAAAGTCAAAGGCCTTATAGAGGCTGAGACTGCTGGGACGGCTGAGGCTTAGCAGTCTTCGCTTTTCTTTGTTTGGGTGGTTGCTGACCTTTCCTGACAAGCTGACCTGCAGAACGTCCCTGCTGAGAATAAGCAGGATAATACATACTTTTTCTTTTTAGAAAAGAATGGTTTCTTAAAAGGTTTCTTTCTTGCAGGATCAGCTGTGGATTTCAACAATCTATCCAAGGTGGAGTTGTCAGCATCCAACTCATTGGCCTTTTCCTGCCAATCTTTACCAAACAGGTTCTCACCAGTACAAGGAATATTTCCCAGTTTGTCTTGTACCCAGAGCTCCAGATCAGATGCCTGGAGCCAAGCAATTCTACGTGCACCTATGGCAATGGCAGAGGTTCTGCTTATGCACTCAAAACAGTCAAAAGCTGCACGGTTGACAAATTTAGAAACATCTTGGGCATGTTTGACCAATGTGAGAAATCCTGTCTTCTATCCTCCGGAAGAAGAGGACACAAAGCCTCTAAATCACCTGTGACTTCCTTCAGGAACATTCCCATAGACTATAGGAACTGATCCTGGCAAAAAGCATGGAAGCTTGGAAGACACGACGTCCAAAAGCATCCAAAGTTCTGCACTCACGTTCTGGAGGATTAGAGGCATGCCTCTTTGCACTCTTGATCCTTCTCATAGCTGATTCCACTACAATAGAGTGGTGAGGAAGCTGAGTTTTCTGGAAACCAGGACAAGGAGGGACTCGATACAGATTATCCAGTCTACGAGAATGAGGAGAGGTGGTAAGAGGTGTCTCCCACATTCTTAACATGAGATCATGCAAGATCTCATGGATGGGCAAGGTAGCTGCCTCCTTAGGAGTTTTAGGATATTGTAAAATTTCCAACTCCTTTGCTCTGGGCTCTGTTTCAGGTGCCACAGTAATGGACAGACCTCGAGCCACCTCCCTGATGACCTCTGGAGGAGATATCCTGCGTTTAGGGGAGGAAGGCTCCTCTGGGAGAAGTATTCCCACATCGATGGGAATACGCTGTTAAGATACGCTGTTAAAACTGTACATTTCTGTTATATTGTAAGTTAAAAATGTTTCATTTCTGTTATACTGTAAGTTCAGTGTAGATTGTCTTCACTGAACAGTTATCGTTACATGTAAACCGCACTGATGCTGAATAGTGCGGTATATAAGAAAAATAAATAAATAAAATAAATAAATCGACAGAACTGTCAGAATCCTGATTCCTCTGAGGACTCGAAGTACCTTCTGTCAGGATGCTCTTGAAGAGCCCGATACCCGTACCGACCAAAGTCGGTACTGAGGGGAATCGGTACCGGTGTAACGGTGCATCGCATGACTGGGTACCGGCAAAGCGGATGCCAATGTCGATGCCAATGCTGTCGGTACCGGTACCGATACCGGTGCCGGAGTCAGTGCTGGCACCGGTTGAACTGTCTGACACAGTTCCGAGGGTGTCGATGCCGCAAGGAGAGCTGCCAGACTGCGTTCAATAGCCAGGACCCTCTGGTTTATCGACACTGCCGATGCCTGGATGTTGGTACTGGAGAAGACAGCCGGTACCCCACAGCATGGCACCAGTAGTTCTGCTGAGGTCGAGGCCTCGAGAACATCCTGGAGCCCCGATAATGCTTTTGAAGCTGAAGCCTCCCGCCGGGGCAATTTTGCCGGTGCAGAATCCTCAAGGGCAACGCCAGAGGCATCTCGATGCTTAGAAGGAGATCTACCCTTTGAGGACCGGCTAGACTTATGTTTAGTTACCTGAGATCCACGGGAGGAAGACGAAGCCCTGGAAGATGTCGATGCCACCGAAGCTGCATCAGAGGGAAACAGGGTACTGAGCTTGGCAGCTCGGTTCTGTCGACCTCTCTTGGACATCATGGCACAGGCCATACATTCCGAGATGGAATGATCAGGACCTAAACATTTTAGACACTACTCATGGGTGTCGGTGACGGAGATGGTACCGCCACACTTGGTGCACTTTTTAAAACCCGAGGAGGGATTCTCCATTATGGAAAAAATCTTGGGCCTAAGGCCCAAAATGGCACGTGCACCTGGAAAAAAATGGGAAAATACTAAGAAAAAAATTTTTTTTTTTTTTTTTTTTTTAAAGAAAGAAAAACCAGCGGTACCGGTAAAGCGTCAAGGAAGGCAGATGTGACCACAAAAAAGAAGGAAAACTTTCTGCGGTGATAGGAACACGACCTGCTGGCTCTGCGAAAAATGAAGAACTGGAGAGAGGCAGTTGGGAAAGGCGGGAAGGCAGCACGCAGGCGCTGTGGGATGCTCCCAAAAGCTTTCTAATTGGATGCTGGGGAGCGTTCCCGCGCAGGCTTTATTGGTACCGACGTACCCATATGTGAAGACTACATTCCTGCTTGTTCCTGGAGATAAAGCTCATCACTGTTTTGAAATCCTGCTAGTTGGGACTGCACCGCTTAAGTTGGTTTCCCACTTCTTAAGTGTGGTTCCATTATTTTGCACTCTTCAGAAGCGCGAAAGATGGTGCTCAGCTCTTTTTAGCAGAAACTGCGCTGGAGAGCTTCTTTCTCCTGGGAGGGGCATTTTTTGTTTTATTTTCAGGGGCTCAGTTTTCCTTTCTGGCTGCTTTCTGAAATGTTATTTTTAGTTTCTTCCAAATCTGACTTCTAAGTAGTTAGAGGAAGGTTTTTATTTAAAACATGGGACGAGGACCTCCAGTAATGTGCAGACAGCCATCAGATGTGTGAAAGAAGGGATCTCAACTCCCGCCTTCTAAAATCCTGCCAAAATCTGCCAAATCACGGTATTTTTTGCCCTTGTGGATGGTAAACTCCCTCCTCTCTGGAAGCAAGAGGTTGCAGGCTAAGTGATGGAGCATGGTATGCCAAACAAGGGGCTGCGACTCAGCCAGGAGATCTGTCAGCGCACAGAGCCTAATATGGCCACTGACATCACCAAACCAGCCTCTCCAAAGGCAGGGGACATAGCAGCAGAAATCTCCTGAGTCATTATTGTGGGGCTGGAGGATCTGCTAAATAAGCTCCAATCTACAGTGTAAGATATAAGAGAGCGCTTTGAAACATAAATTCAAAGGATCACAGAGGTAGAGGAACATGTGGGGACACAAGAGGAAGCTGTCAGGAGGCTGCAGACGAGTGTGGCACTCTGATGCAAGAACAGGGATACCTCTTCGAGCGCCTTGAACCAGAAAACTGAGTGAGACGAAAATCTATGGTTGGTAGTGCTTGATGAATCACTGTCAGATGGGGAGCTTTACAATTCTTTCCAGGATTGGCTCCTCTACCAGTTAAGGAGGGCACACAGCGTTGTGAGCATGCATACTGAACAGGCCTCAAAAATGATGAGCACCGTCGACCTAGAGCTGCAATCACTCACTATGTTAATTGGTTGGAGAAGGAAATGATACTGCAGGAATACCGGAGGCTCAACACTGTGGAGTACAACAAGCACATCCTTTTGTTCAATGACTACTCTAGCCGTGTGATGGCTAAGCGCCAGGAGTTTGTGCCAGTATGCACAGAACTCTTCAAGAGGGGGGTGCATTTTGTGCTCCTGCTCCCGCACAAGCTTTGGGTCACACAGGATAGCAAAATGGAGTTCCTGACAACCGTGGAGGACGGTCAGCAATACCCAACACAACTAAGAGTAGAGGAAGTGCCGCGGGAACAATGATCTGAACACCCTCAAGAGACTGGCTGTGTTTGGACTGCAGCTGTTTGATAGATGGAGGCCAGGAGTGCGGAGTCATCCTCTGTGTTTGGCTCACCTGGCCAGCACCTCCCAATGTATGTTGGGGATCAGCTGCACAATCCTCCCGCTAGGCAATCTGCTTCTTACCCAATGACCCCTTCTTCCCTCATCACCCCTCGTTCCTTTTCCGGACCCCTGGCCTAGTGGCTGACCTGCTGAAAAGACTGGTATTTGGACTGGGTCTTGGGGGTGGGAGCTTGGGATGGTTGTGGTGTGTGGGACAGATGTCTTGGGGGGTGGGAATGCATTGTGTGTGCGATGAAGTGAGTGTCAGTATCATGGGCCCCCTGACTGTTGGGTTTACGGGCTCCTGAGGGGTTTTGGTATGGAAGGGAGGGGGTACAGGGTAGCAAATGCTGTTAGTAGCAGTGGTAAAGTGAGGGGAGGGGAGTCCAGGGTCTGTTGGGTAGGCGGGGTAACCTGTTGTAGAGGGTGGATGGGAGTGAGTGACTGCATGGTTGCATGGGAGCAGAAGGGGTATGAGGGAGGGCTGGATATGAGTATTGGGACAATGGAGATGCGTGGTGTCATGAGGCGTTGCAAGACAGGCAAGGGAAGAAGCAGAGAGTACCTGTATCTTGAAAACTGAGCTGGAAATGGTGAATGAAATTCCTGGGGGAGCTGCATTGGGAGGCTCCCATGGGAATTTGTTTTTTCAGGTATCCAATCTCAGCAGCATGGAGTATGGCTGAGGTTAAGATCTTCACATTGAATGTGAGGTGTTTGCACTCGCCCATTAAGCATGAGCATGTTCTTACCTACCTCTGGAATCTAGGTTTGGATGTTATACGCCTGCAAGAGATGCACCGCTCGACCCAAGAGCATTTGAAACTTAAGAGGCGGTGAATGCAAGCAGTTCTCTATGCTCACTACAAATTCCAGCAATGGTATGTGGCGGTTCTGTTGGGTAGAAGAATGGACTTTGAGGTGCATTGGGTGGTTTGGGATCTCTGGAGGGATGTAATGTCTTGGTGTGGGGGCTCTTGCAGGGAAAAAAGGAAGTGTTGGGTAGTAATTATGTTCCAAACATCTACAGCCTGGCTTTGCGCTTTTTTTTTTTTTTTTTAAAGAACTCATCATGAAGCGGGCCAATCAGACAGACTATCATTTGGTCCTGGGAGGCGATTATAACATGGTGGCAGATGCATCCATCGACTATTAGCCGGTTCAAAGGGCCAGGGCCAGGTAGATTGTTCTGGTCTCCAACCAGATGATTGCTCAGGTCTCCTGAGAGGACCAAAACCCCTGGGAAAACTAGCCGCCACCTGCTGGTGCTTCTCCCTCCTCTGTGTTTCCCAGTGAAAGTAGGAGACGACGCATGTGCTGAAAATAATCTTCCCAATGCAATAAACTAATAGAATGCAAATGACCATGGCATTAAAAAAGTGCAAGAACAGAACACATACACCCCTATCGTGGTAATCTGCTGCATCAGGTGTTTGCCTCCCTTCCTGTCAGTGAATGAGCGGGAACTGGCTCACACTTTACTACAGCTGCCCCCAGAAGATGGTGCTCCAGGCAATCACCTAGGCTGTCTAATGGTTATATCTGCCCTTGCCAAGACTAGGCTTCCAGATGATCGGGAAAATCTGGGACCAAAAAGAAAGGGCAAAGATAGAAAGGCTCACTGAAGGAGGCTTTTCCTGCTTAAGGTGCAAAGGAGAGAATTTATCATAAATTTCCTATCATGCAAAAATGGCTTTGTATTTATCAATGAATCTCTCTCCATTATTTTCAGTGGGAATCATCTTAAATCTAAGCAATAACAGATTTGCACCAAAGTCAAGGGTTTTTTTTCTTTTTGTTTGTTTTCAATACAGACAACAGACCTCACCGATCATGTTCAAAGATTTTTCTTCTGGAGGAAGCAGCACTGCTTGGAAGTCTTCAAAAAGAGATAGAATCTCAATCTATTTTTTTCTACTTAAAGGGGCATTTGGGACAGGAAGTGCCTCTTTAGTTTGTGATTATGAAGGAAAGCAGGAGAGGAGGATTTCAAGCAGCACAGGCGTGCATAGAGTAGCCTAGTAGTTACAGCAGTGGACTAGAACCAGCAAAGCCAGGGTTTAAATCTCACCGATGCTACTTGTGACCTTGGGCAAGTCACTTAACACTTCATTGCCTCAGGTTAAAATTTAGGTTTAAGTCCCCCACAAGCAGGGAAAGCGTAGTTACTCACCTGTAACAGGTGATCTCCGGGAACAGCAGGAATTTAGTCTTCACATATGGGTATCGTCGGTACCGACAGAGCCTGAGTGGGAACGCTCCCCAGCGTCCAATACTAAAGCTTTTGGGAGCATCCCACAGCGCCTGCATGCTGCCTTCCCGCCTTTCCAACTCTCCCTCTCCAGTTGAGTTTATACTGAGACCAAAGAGAGAGAGAGAGAGAGAGAGAGAGATACAACTCCTGGTGGAGGTGGGCAGGTTGTGAAGACTAAATTGCTGCTGTTCCTGGAGATCACTTATTACAGGTGAGTAACTACGCTATCTTCAGGAACAAGCAGGAATGTAGTCTTCACATATGGGGACTCCCTAGCTGCAGATGCCAGGGAGATGGCACCAGGAAGTTGTCAGCCCTTGTGAAAGGGCTATGCTTCCCCCCATGGATCTCTGGCATCCTACCAGGGATGGTGGGCAGGAGTTGTCTAACTCTGAAAAAGGTGTTCAAGAACAGCCTGGCCAAACAAGGCATCCAGGCAGGAGTCCTCGTCTAAGCAGTAGTGGGCCGTGAAGGTATGTACTGAAGCCCAAGTAGCTGCTCGACAGATGTCGATAGACACAGAGTGAAGATGAGCCATTGAGACTGCCATGGCTCTCACATTGTGAGCTGTGACATGGCCTTCAAGAGGAAGGTTCTTATTCTCATGGGCAAAGGATATGCATTGTGCAATCCAGTTAGAGTTCTTTTGGACACTGGAAGTCCCAAATGACTAGGATAAAAAGCAACAAAGAGTTGAGAAGATTTTCGATGTTGCTGTGCCCTCTGCAAGTAAAAGGCTAAAGCTCTTTTACAGTCCAAAGTATGAAGGTTCCTTTCTGCACTGGAGGCATGAGGCCTCAGAAAGAATACAGGAAGGTAAACCGCTTGGTTTAAATGGAAAGGCGAAACCACCTTTGGTATAAAGTGTGGATGAGTCCTAAGAACTACCTTATCATGGTGGAACCTTGTGTAAGGAGGATTAGCCACTAATGCTTGCAATTCACTGATACGACGTGCTGATGTGATTGCAATGAGGAAGATGACTTTCCAGGAAAGGAATTTCAGAGATGTAGTGGCTAATGGTTCAAAGAGCGGTTTCATGAGCTGCCCGAGCACCAGATTCAAGTCCCATGCCACCGGTGGTAGCTTAATGTGAGGCTTTGTTAAAAGACGACCTCTCATAAGTCTCGCTATGAGAGGATGAGAGGAAATAGGTTGTCCACTTAGAGGCTTGTAAGAAGCTGCAATAGCACTAAGATGGACTCTTACTGAATTTGTCAAGACCAGCATTTGACAAATGAAGGAGATACTCCAGTATCGATTCCAGAGGTATCGCAAGAGGGTTAAGACCCTTCTTGAGCACCATATGGTAAACCTTTTCCACTTAAAGGCATATGAGCATCTTGTGGAGGGTTTCCTAGAAGCATAAAGGATATCCTTTACCTGTTGAGAAAGGTTGAGATCCTGAAGCTCTAGGCCTTCAGCAACAAGGCCCTGAGATGCAGAGACTGGGGATTGGGATGCCACAGCGTCCCATTCTCTTTGGGAGAGAATATCTGGAGCAGAACCCAACTCCAGAGGTGGAGCTTGAGAGAGATGTAGAAGCAGAGGGTACCACGTTTGCCGTGGCCAACGTGGAGCTATGAGAATCATATGACCTCTGTCTCTCTGAAGCTTGAATAGTGTTTTGGGGATGAGGAGAATGGGTGGGAAGGCATATAGGAAGTCCTGACCCCAGTGAAGGAGAAAGGCATACCTTGCCTGTCCATGTCGAGCCAGGAATCTGGAACAGAACCGGGGAAGTTTGGCATTCAGCGGACTTGCAAAGAGGTCTATGTCCGGGGTTCCCCAAATCTGAAATATTTGGGCAACCTGGTCTGCATGGAGAGACCATTCGTGTGGTAGCAGAACTCGACTGAGTTTGTCTGCCCAAGAGTTTTGAATGCCTGGAAGATACACCGCAAGGAGATGAATCTGATGCTCTCTGGCGAGGGCCCATAGTTGCAAAGCTTCGTTGCATAGCGACAGAGAGCCTGTTCCGCCCTGCTTGTTCACACAGAACATGGCTACCTGATTGTCCGTTTGAACTAGGACTGTCTTGTATCTGAGCTGGTTGTGAAATACTCGAAGAGCAAGGAAGATTGCTCTGAGTTCCAGGAAGTTGATGTGAAGAAAGGCCTCCTGTGGAGTCCAGGTACCTGGGTAGAGGGATCATGCAGGTGGGCTCCCCATCCCACCTGAGATGCATCTGTTAGGGTGGCTTGGAATAGGGGTTGCTGGAAAGGAGATCCCACAAAAAGATTTTTGAGTGATTGTCTTATTTCCTCCCCCCCAATGGTGGCAGTCTGAGTTTGTTATTTTGTCCGACAGGCAACATGAGGCCTGTGTCCACTGAGTGGATAAAGTCCACTGGGCTGCTCGCATGTGGAGGCGAGCATAAGGAACTACATGCACGGTGGATGGCATGTGGCCCAGCAGTTGTAGCATTTCTCGAGCAGTGAGATAAGGTTTGAGCACTGCTTGGGAAGCTAGCTGTATTATGCGAAGACAGTGAGGCTGTGGAAGGAAAGCCCTTGTCTGTCTGGTATCCAGATGAGCTCCTATGAACTCTAGGGATTGAGTGGGAGCAAGATTGGATTTTGTGAGGTTTATGACTAGTCCCAAATACTGAAGGATTCGCATTGTGCAAACAAAGCAGAGCTGGCTTCTGGCACTGCAGGGGCTCGAATAAGCCAGTCGTCTAAGTAGGGGAAGACGAATATTCCCAGACTGCGGAGAAATGCAGCTACAACCATGCATTTTGTGAATACTCTTGGTGCAGAAGCCAGGCCAAAGGGAAGAACCCTCTACTGGAAGTGCTTTCCTTGAAACAGGAATTGGAGGAATCTTCTGTGATTTGGATGGATGAGAATATGAGTATACACATCCTTGAGAGCTAGAGAACAAAGCCAATCCTGATTTTGAAGGTATGGCAGCAGAGTTCCTAGAGAGACCATTTTGAACTTCTCTCGGAACAGATTTGTTCAATTCTCTGAGATCTAAAATGGGCCTGTATCCTCCTGTTTTCTTCGGAATAAGAAAATAGGGGGAGTCCCTGTACCCTGTTGCGGAATGGGTACTTCCTCTATTGCTCCTTGCGCAAGGAGTGCTGTGACTTCTTGACCTAAGAGATTGTCGAGAGAGGTCTGAGAACTGAACTGTCTTACCATTGTAGGAGGGGGCATGCTGTGAAAATGAAGCTTGTGCCCCTCTCATACAATGGACAAGGTCCAATTTTCTGCTGTTATTTGGTACCATCTGTGGGCAAAATGACATAACCTGCCTGGGATGTCCAAGGGTTCTGGACCCTTCAGGGGCAAGAAGGCAAAGTTCTCTAGAGAGAAGTCAAAGCCCCTGAGGAGGATGAGCCTGCGGAGCTGGCTGAGGTTTTACCGCTTTTGGCTTCTTTTGT
This sequence comes from Ichthyophis bannanicus, assembly GCA_033557465.1. NCBI lineage: Eukaryota > Metazoa > Chordata > Amphibia > Gymnophiona > Ichthyophiidae > Ichthyophis > Ichthyophis bannanicus. The sequence goes on along the minus strand of CM066031.1, from coordinate 1,116,315,111 downwards.
CCCTTTTGGGCAGGCTGACCTGGACGGGGTGTCTGTTGGGTATAGGAAGGATAGAACTACCTTTTCTTATTGAAAAATGTTTTTTTAGAGGATCTTTTCCTTGCAGGATCGGCTGTAGATCTGGACAATCTATCCAAAGTGATATTGTCTGCATCTATCTCATTAGCCTTCTCCTGCCAATTCTTGCCAAAGAGATTTTCTCCTGTGCAAGGAATGTTTCCTAATTTATCCTGTACCCAAATTTCCAAGTCGGATGCCTGAAGCCAGGCAATCCAACGTGCACCAATGGCAATAGCAGAGGTTCTGCGTATGCACTCAAAACAGTCAAAGGCTGCAGGATTTACAAACTTGAAAACATCCTGGGCATGTTTGACAAGAGTAAGATAGTCCTGTCTTTTGTCATCAGGAAGATGGGGGCTCATAAGCGCCAAGTCTCCTGTGACCTCTTTAAGGAACATTCCCATATACAAGATATAGGAACTGATCCTAGCTGAAAGCATGGAAGCTTCAAAGCATCGACACCCAAAGGCATTGAGAGTCCTGCATTCACAACCTGCAGGATTGGATGCATGTCTCTGCACTTTTCATCCTATGCATGGCTGATTCCACTACCATTGAATGGTGTGGTAATTGAGTTTTTTGAAAGCCAGGACAAGGTGGAACTTGATACATAGTATCGAGTTTCCGAGAATGAGGAGATGTGGTTAGAGGTGTTTCCCACATTCTCAGCATAGGATCATGTAAGATCGCATGAATAGGCAGAGTAGCTGCCTCTTTGGGAGCCTTAGGGTATTGGAGAATCTCCAACTCCTTTGCCCTAGGCTCTTTTTCAGGAGCTACTGTGATGGAAAGGCCTCGGGCCACATCACGGATTAAATCCTGAAAGGACATATTCTCTGGCGGAGACATTCTGCGCTGAGGAGAAGAGGAATCCTCGGGGAGAAGTACTCTTGTATCGGCAGAGTCTTCGGAGTCATCAGACTCAGAGGATTCAAAATACCTCCGATCCTGGTGATCCTGCTCCGGTACCGATGTGTCGATGCCGGAGACGGACGCATGACTTGGTATGGGTTTTATTTTATTTTATTTATGCCGACGCCGTCGGTACCGGTTGAGGTGTCTGAAACGGTTTCAACGGTACCGAAGCCATGAGAAGAGCCGCTAGACTGCGTTCAATAGCAAGAAATCTCTGGTCTATTGACGCTGCCGATGCTTGGGTGTCGGTACCAATAGAAGCAGCTGGAACCCCAGAGCATGGCACCATTAGTTCTGCCGAGGTTGAGGCCTCGAGAACACCCTGGAGCCCCGTTGATGCTTTGGAAGCCGAAGCCTCCCGCCAGGGGCAGTTTTGCCGGTGAAAATTCCTCAAGGGCAACACCAGTGGCATCTCGATACTTAGGAGATCTACCCTTTGAAGACTGGCTAGATTTATGTTTAGTTACCTGAGAAACATGGGAGGAAGATGAGGCCCTGGTGGACGTCGATCCAACAGACACCACGTCTGAGGGAAAAAGGGTGCTAAGCTTTGCAGCTTGATTCTGCCAACCCCTTTTTGACATCATTCCACAGGAGAGGCACTCAGAAGTAGAGCTGTCAGGACCTAAACATTTGAGACACCAATCATGGGTGTCGGTGACGGAGATGGTACTGCCACACTTAGAACATTTTTTTTTTTTAAACCAGATGTTGGTTTTTCCATTTTTAAGGAAAAATTGGGCCTAGTGCCCAAAATGGCGCCTAGCACCAAGGAAAAAAGTTTCTGAAGTAAAATAGCTCAGAAACTATTTTTTTAAGAAGGAAGAATGAACCGGCGGTACCAGTATAGCGTCGAGGGAAGGCAGACCCGACCACAAAAAAACAAAAATTAAAGAGGAAATTTTTCTGCGGCGACAGGGTATGGGATCTGTCGGCTCCGCGGAAAACAAAGAACTGGAGAGGGACAGTTGGGAAGGCAGCACGCAGGCGCTGTGGGATGCTCCCAAAAGCTTTCCTATTGGATACTGGGGAGCGATCCCGGCGCAGGCTCCGTCGGTACCGACAATACCCATATGTGACGACTACATTCCTGCTTGTTCCTGGAGATAACACTTATTCTACCTAAATGTAACCCACCCTGAGCTACTACTGGAAATGTCTGAGCGAAACAAGCAAGCATCCCCTATTTAGGAAAGGTATGCAAGAAGTGTTGATATTTCAGGAGCTAGAGGGCAGAGGAGGAAAGGAAGGGTCTCTCAGCGAGTCAGGTCAATGGCTCCCACTTCAGTGAAATGCCCATCCCATCCATGCACCACATTTGCACAGAACCAGGGCATGTTTTGACCCCCAAAAGGATATTACAGTAGCTCTAGGCACCTACTGCACTATCATGAACAGATCAGAACGGATTTTAATCAGAACTGCACACGTGAAGAGAATTATTAAACAGACAACATGGAAGTACTCAAGAATGATATCAAACTCTTTAAGCAAACAAATATGTGCCTTCCCAAGGCAATATTCCTTCTGGAAACAGACATGCCTAAGGTGGACTCTAACTGCATATACCAAGATAGGTTTTAATCTCAGAGGAAGATTTATTTATTTAAACAGTTTTATACACCACCTTATCCTTCAATCAAAGTGAAGATACATTCAAAATGATTAACATGGTTAGCAGATTTGGTGACTATGTTAATCGTAATAGCAAGATACTCAGCGACATACAGCCATATGTGCCGCTGAATATCCCTTCCTAACCCCGCTAAATGCCCCGATGCTAAACAGGTAACATCAGGGCGTTCCAGGGGCAACATCAACAATAACTGGTCAGTGGCAATATTCAGCAGCTGGCCAGTTACCGTAATCTAGCTAAAATTAGGCACTTTAAAGGCTGGCCTGAATTTAGCCAGTTTAGCTAACCAGGCAGCAACTGCTGTTACCTAGTTAGCTAAAACCCTGTCCAGGGAGACTTGATATTCAATGCCAGTGGCCGGATATGACCCCAGCAAAGAATATCTGGGTCTAGGTTAAAGCAGCAAAGCCAGCCTTACATGCACCAGTAGCCATCGCTGAGTTTTGTAAGCAGAGTTCAGACACTTTACTGTCAAAACAGAATATGCCCATCTGACCTCCACATGACAGTCCCTGGGTTAAGACCTCCATCCATTTGGCAGTGTGCATGCCTGGAAATAACCTTTAAACTGGGCAGTCCAAAAGCGGAAACAGAATTAGCCAAGTTTAGAAATGCATGCATGGAAAGAATGACTATTGAGCACAGTTACTTACCTGTAACAGGTGATCTCTGGGAACAGCAGGAATAAGTCTTCACATATGGGTATCGTCGGTACCGATGGAGCCTGCGCAGGAACACTCCCCAGCGACCAGTAAGAAAGCTTTTGGGAGCATCCCACAGCGCCTGCGCGCTGCCTTCCTGCCTTTCCCAACCGCCTCTCTCCACTTCGAGTTTTAAAGCTGAGACAATGAGAGAGAGAGGAAAGGAAAGATAGATAGAGAGATACAACTCCTAGGGGAGGTGGGTGGGTTGTGAAGACTTATTCCTGCTGTTCCCAGAGATCACCTGTTACAGGTAAGTAACTGTGCTATCTCCAGGAACAAGCAGGAATGAGTCTTCACATATCGGGACTCCCTAGCTGCAGATGCCAGGGAGAAAACCCCAGGTTGTGTGTCCTTGAAAAGGACTCTACCTCCCCCCATGGATCTCTGGCATCCGACCAGGGTAGGTGGGTAGGAGTTGATTAGGAATGGAACAGGTGTTTGAGAACAGCCTGACCAAACGAGGCATCCCGGCGGGAGTCCTTGTCCAAACAGTAATGGGCTGTGAAGGTATGAACCGAGGCCCAGGAGGCCGCTCGACAGATTTGGTCGATGGACACAGAGTTTAGATGAGCCATTGAGGCTGCCATGGCTCTCACATTGTGAGCTGTGACATGGCCCTACAGAGAAATGTTCCTACTCTGGTAGGCAAAAGAAATATACTGAGCAATCCAGTTGGACAGTGTTCTCTTAGAGACTGGAAGTCCTAAATGAGAAGGATCAAAAGCAACAAAGAGTTTAGAAGACTTTCTATGTTGCTGTGTTCTTTGTAAGTAAAAAGTGAGAGCTCTCTTACAATCCAAGGTATGAAGATTCCTCTCTGCATTTGATGCATGAGGTCCTGGAAAAAAGACAGGTAAATATACCTCTTGGTTCAGATGAAAAGGTGAGACCACTTTAGGCATAAAGTGTGGATTGGTCCTGAGGACTACCTTATCATGATGGAACCTTGTATAAGGATTAGCCACCAAAGCTTGCAACTCACTGATGCGGCGTGCTGAGGTGACTGCAATGAGAAAAATAACTTTCCAAGAAAGGAATTTCAAGGAGGTGGTGGCTAAAGGTTCAAAGGGTGGCTTCATAAGCTGGCCAAGAACCAGGTTTAAGTCCCATGCCACTGGAGGTGGTCTAATGGGAGGTTTAGTTAAAAGAAGGCCTCAAATGAATCTTGCTATAAGAGGATGAGAGGAAATAGGTTGTCCATTGAGAGGCTTGAGGGACGCTGCAATAGCACTCAAATGGACTCTTACTGAATTCGTTTTCAGACCTGCATGGGATAGATGCAGGAGATACTCTAGTAGAGAATTCAGAGGTATTGCAAGAGGGTTTAGACCTTTCCTTGAACACCAAATGGTAAATCTTTTCCATTTGAAAGCATAGGAACGTCTAGTAGAAGGCTTTCTAGAGGCATGAATAACATCTCTGACTTGCTGAGAGAGATGAAAATCTTGAAGGTCTAGGCCCTCAGCAACCAAGCCCTGAGATGGAGCGACTGGGGGTTTGGGTGCCACAAAGTTCCCTCTTCCTGGGACAGAAGGTCTGGTGCAGAGCCCAAGTCCAAGGAAGGAGCTTGAGAGAGATGCAGAAGTAGAGGGTACCACACTTGGCGTGGCCAACGTGGTGCTATGAGGATCATGGTCCCTTGATCTCTCTGAAGCTTGAATAGTGTCTGGGGAATTGGTGGAAAGGCATAAAGGAAGTCTTGACCCCAGTGAAGGAGGAAGGCATCCTTGGCCTGAACTCCCTGACACGGAATTCTGGAACAGAACCGGGGAAGTTTGGCATTCCACGGACTTGCAAAGAGGTCTATGTCCGGGGTTCCCCAAATTCGAAAAATCCTGGCTACCTGGTCCATGTGGAGGGACCACTCGTGTGGAAGCAGAACTCGACTGAGTCTGTCCACCCAAGAGTTTTGAACGCCTGGAAGATATACTGCCAGAAGATGGATGTGATGCTCTCTGGCGAAGGCCCACAGTCGCAAAGCTTCGTTGCAAAGCGACAGAGAGCCAGTCCCGCCCTGCTTGTTTACATAGAACATGGCTACTTGATTGTCCGTATGGATGAGGACTGTCCTGTAGCTGACCAGGGAATGGAACACTCTGAAAGGTAAGAATATTGCTCTGAGTTCCAAGAGATTGATATGCAGAGAAGTCTCCTGTGGAGACCAGATGCCCTGGGTGGAGAGATCCTGCAGATGAGCTCCCCAACCCATTGGAGAAGCATCTGTTGTCAGAGTTGCTTGGGGTAGCGACTGCTGAAAAGGGGACCCCAGCAACAGATTTGGAGGGGACTTCCACCACTGGAGAGACCAAAATAGGCGACTGGAGTTTGCTATTTTGTCTGACAGGCAACCTGATGCCTGAGTCCATTGGGTGGACAAAGTCCACTGAGCTGCCCTCATGTGAAGGCGAGCATATGGAACCACATGCACGGTGGATGCCATGTGGCCTAATAGTTGTAACATCTCTCGAGCAGTTAAATGGGACTTTAACTGTATCTGGGAGGCTAACTGCACCAAGCGTAGGCAACGGGCCTGAGGAAGATAGGCCCTTGCAGTTGTGGTATCCAGCAAGGCCCCTATAAACTCCAGAGACTGAGTAGGGGTGAGATGGGATTTTGGGATGTTTATTACCAGTCCCAAATACTGAAGGACACGCATTGTGCAGGTTAGAGAAATCTGGGCCTCTGACTGGGATGGAGCTCGAATGAGCCAGTCGTCCAGATATGGGAAAACGAATATTCCTAGAGTGCGTAGAAATGCAGCTACTACTGCCATGCATTTCGTGAACACCCTTGGTGCAGAGGCCAGACCGAAAGGAAGCACCCTGTATTGGTAGTGCTTTCCTTGAAAAAGGAACCGAAGGAACCTTCTGTGTGTTGGATGGATGAGGACATGGGTGTACGCATCCTTGAGATCTAGAGAACAAAGCCAGTCCTGACTCTGAAGGTATGGCAGCAGAGTACCGAGAGAAATCCTGAATTTCTCTTTGAATAGAAACTTGTTCAATTCTCTAAGATCTAATATGGGTCTATAGCCCCCTGTTTTCTTTGGAATAAGAAAATAAGGGGAGTAAAACCCTGAGCCCTGTTGAAGAAGGGGTACTTCTTCTATTGCCCCTTGTCAAGAAGGGTAGCAATTTCCTGACCCAGAAGGTTGAGGAGAGATGTTGGAGAATTGAACTGTTTCACCATGGTGTGGGGAGGAAGGTTTAAGAAATGAAGCTTGTACCCTTCCCTTACAATGGAGAGGGTCCATTGCTCTGCTGTAATTTGCTCCCATCTGGGAGCAAAGTAAGCCAACCTTCCTGGAATGGTGAGGGGCTCTGGTTCTTCCAGAGCCAGAAAGGCTAAGTTCTCTAGTTGCAAGTCAAAGGCCCTGAGGAGGCTGAGGCTGCTGAGCCGTGGGAGGCCTGGCAGCCTTTGACTTGGCCTGTTTAGGTGGTTGCTGACGCTTTGCAGCAAAACGACCTGCAGAAGATGCCTGCTGACCATAAGCAGGATAGTATCTTCCCTTTTTAGAAAAAGTTGTCTTTTTGAACAACCTTTTCTTAGCAGGAGCAGAAGTAGACTTTGAAAGTCGATCCAAAGCAGAGTTCTCAGCATCCATCTGAGTGGCCTTTGCTTTCCAATCCCTGCCAAAAAGGTTTTCACCTGTACAAGGAAGATTTCCCAGTTCATCTTGGACCCAAAGTTCCAAATCAGAGGCTTGTAACCAAGCAATTCTGCATGCACCTATGGCAATAGCCGAGGCTCTGCTTACACACTCAAAAGAGTCAAAGGCTGCACGGTTGGAAAATTTGGAAACATCTTGGGCATGTTTAAGCCAAGTGAGAAATTACTGTCTTTTATCTTCTGAAATAAAAGGGGCTAAAGTCTGCAGATGATCTGTGACTTCTTTTAGAAACATCCCCATATAGAGACTATAGGAGTTGATTCTGGCAGCAAGCATATTAGCTTGGAAAACCCTTCGGCCAAAAGCATCAAGGGTCCTGCATTCACGTCCTGGAGGATTTGATGAGTGTCTCTTTGCACTCTTTATTTTCCTCATGGCAGACTCTACCACAATAGAGTGGTGAGGAAGCTGAGACTTATGAAAGCCAGGACAAGGAGGGACACGGTACATGGTGTCTAATCTACGAGAATGAGGAGAGGTGGTAAGAGGAGTCTCCCACATGCTCAACATGAGATCATAGAGAATCTCATGAATAGGTAAAGTAGCTGCTTCTTTAGGAGCCTTAGGATATTGCAAAATATCTAGTTGCTTGGCTCTAGGCTCTGACTCAGGGGCCACTGTAATGGAGAGCCCCCTAGCCACTTCCCTAATGAAGTCCTGAAAAGACAAGTCTTCTGGAGGAGACATTCTTCGTTTTGGAGAATCAGACTCCTGAGGAAGAAGTACCGGTGCATCGACAGAAACCTCTGACTCATCAGAGTCTTCAAAGGAATTGAAGTATCGCTGTCTGGATGCTCCTGTAAAGCCCGATATGTGTACCGAGTAGGATCGACATCGGGAGTAAGCGGTACCGGTTCAGTACCAATGGGCATCATAGGACAGGGTACCGTTGCAGTCGACACCGAAGCCGATGTCGATGCAATCAGTACCGGCACCGGGAACAATGCCGGTGCCGGAGACGGTACCGGCAACGGAGACTGTTGTGGTACCGGAGGCGTCGAAGCCTGCACAAACGCCGTTAGGGTGCGCTGCATGGACAGAATCTTCTGATCCATCGACGCCACCAGAGTCTGGATGTCGGTACCAGTGGAGGCCACTGGTACCTTAGAACACGGCAACAGGTGATCGGTCGAGGCCGAGCCATCGATGGCAACCTGTGACCCCATAGACAATGCTTTGGAAGCCGGAACTTCCCGCCGGGGTAATTTTGCCGGTGCGGAATCCTCGAGGACAAGCCCGGAGGCATCTCGATGCTTAGAGGGAGATTTGCCCTTCGAGGACCGGCTAGATTTATGTTTGGTTACCTGAGATCCATGGGAGGAAGAAGCAGCCCTGGAAGACGTCGATGCCACCGAGGCTGCATCAGAGGGAAACAGGGTACTGAGCTTGGCTGCTCGGTTCTGCCGACCTCTTTTAGACATCATGGTACAGGACACACAATCCGTGATGGAATGGTCAGGACCCAAACATTTTAGACACCAGTCATGGGTGTCATTGACAGAAATAGTACCGCCACACTTCGTGCACTTTTTGAACCCGGAAGCGGGCTTCTCCATGAGGAGAAAATATGTTCAGGCCTAAGGCCCAAACCGAAAATGCACAGTTGAAGAAAGAAAAGTTTTGGTTTTGTTTTGTTTTTTTAAGAAAGAAAAGAAAAGACCGGCAGTACCAGTCTGACGTCTAAGAAGGCAGACGCGACACAGAAAAATAAAGAAAAAAATAAAGAATTCTTCTGCGGTGACAGGAACACGACCTGCTGGCTCCGCGGAAAAGAAGAACTGGAGAGAGGCGGTTGGGAAAGGCGGGAAGGCAGCACGCAGGCGCTGTGGGATGCTCCCAAAAGCTTTCTTACTGGACGCTGGGGAGCGTTCCCGCGCAGGCTCCGTCGGTACCGACGATACCCATATGTGAAGACTCATTCCTGCTTGTTCCTGGAGATTAGCTATTTGTAGCAATGTAGGATTATTCCTGCATTTTGGAAATTCAGCTTCATCTCCCCAAGGCAATTTCCTAGTTACTTAAAAACGTGTCTCTCTTCTTCTACCATCCCCCACAACAATCACATTCCCCTGCAAAACTCCTTTCCTTACTGATGTCTAAGAAAGAAATGGAATTCAGTCAATGGAACGATCACAAACGGTACAAATCGGTAATCTCTTATCAAAAACATACAAACAAGAACTAGGCCTCCCACAAGGCTCAGCTCTGTCAGCGTTGCTTTTTAACATATATCTAAAACACATCTGTAAAATATTTAAAAAATTCAATGTCCTCTATCACCTATATGCGGACGACATAATGATGTATGTCCCATTCAAAATCCCAAATATCCCTACACAACTCATTAACGACTACCTCACTGAAATCAACACCTGGCTAAATGAAAACAATCTGTACATCAATCACTCAAAAACAGAAGCCCTAATAGTAACTAAATGCACAACATTCATTCCCCCCCTCTCATATTACATTGCAAAATAATAATATACTAAAAACTGAAATACGCTACTTAGGTGTTATACTGGATAAACATCTCAGCATGGACACACATGTAAGAAACATAGCAAAAAAAGTTTACTTTAAACTAAAAATATTAAAGCAACTCCGCCCACTAATGCACTTACAGGATTTCCAACGCGTCATACAAGCAATCATAACCCCACATTTTGACTTCGCAAACCTAACCTTACTTGGCGTAACCAAGGAAGCCATAAAAAAACTTCAATTAGCACAAAACGCAGCAGCGAGGACCATAACGAAAGCCCCACCTTTCCAACATATAACCCCAATTTTAGAATATCTACACTGGCTCCCGATTCAAAGCCGCATAGAATACAAAACTATATTAACCACCTACAAAGTCATAACAAAAACAGCACCCCTGCCCATAAATAACCTCATCAAAATAGAACCTACCCATAATCTACAAAGGAGAGACCAGTTAAATAAACTAACCCCACCAAAAGAATTCATTAGGGCCAATAAATCCACTAACAAGAAAGCCTTCTCCCATGCAGCCCCTATCTTGTGGAACACAATCCCAATAGAATTAAGACAATTACCTGATATAATGGAGTTCAGAAAAAAACTCAAAACACACTTATTTACAAAGCATTATGGATCTTTGACCAGCTCATCCCACACACCCCAACTAGATAAAGGATAATCCTACCTCAGGTAATACACAACTCAACAAAAGAATGAAGTGCTACACCCTAAAACAAAGCGAATAAGTAAATGAAAAACAGAACAATGTATATAGTTTAATTATGTTCAACTGTACATAGTTTACTAATTGTTAATTGTTAACTGTATTTACCTAGCTACAAATTGTTATATGTAAAAACAGACCACACTTTTTGTTGTTGTTATATGGAAACCGCACCTGATCAATGGAAGGAGCGGTATATAAATAATCTGTTAATTAAATTAAATTAAATTCAACAGTTAACCTTCGTATCACCAAATGAACATCTAGTTTAGTGTCTTCCACAAGCCTCAGAAAACAACCCACAAAAGCACCACAATATCAAAGAATATTAAATAATCTCTTGGAATCTGCAGGAATATGTGAGCCCTACTAAACTTCGCTCGCTTGAGTCTACTGTCATCAGCACAGTTTCTACGGGCCACAGAAGATGTGGCCATTGTAGTATTTGTGCCATCACTATGGAATGTATTGATTTTCATTATCATGACATCACTTATACACTTAGGCAAACGACTACCTGTGATTCCACACACGTAGTCTATGCCGTAGAATGCCCTTGTGGTTTATTATACATAGGCAAGACAATCCGTTCCTTTAAAATTAGGATGAAAGAACATGAAAGCCGTTTACGTTGTGGCCGGAAAGAAGCCCCATTGGTTGAACACTGCTCTACTGAGTGGCACACATTTTCTCAGCTCCGATGTTGGGTTATCGAGCAAGTATCGCAGGAAGGAATGGGGAGGTCGCGTGATCAATTATTATTGTATCGTGAACAACGATGGATTCACCTTTTGGATACGGTCCAACCACGGGGTCTGAATTTTAACATTGAGTGGTCTGCCTGTCTAACATTCATTTATTCAACACCTGTTTTTTGGTCTTTAAAAATGGAGTTTTTCTGCCTCTCAGCGCATGCGCGGCGTTTTTTGCCTTCCCGAAGAAGATACGGGAGATCTTGGTTTAGACTCACGCTGCCATCAGGTTCTTTATTACTGTTTTTCTGATACCAATTTTGAAACAAGGTTTTTGTTAACTTAGCAACACTATCTATATTCTGAAGATATTACTATGAAAGGTATTACTTTGTCATTGATGCCACTCTTCTTTTTAGATTTTACTGCTGATCCAGTCCCTTGATAAACCCCCAGTGGAGAAACGCAAGGGCGCCTTCAATTTTGGCGTTGGGACATTGCCTTCCTCTTAATAATGGAGGTTCAGGCAAGCTAAAAAGAGGTGTTTTAACATATAAAAAGAAATGAAGTAAAAAAAAGGAAATTACAGCACATAAAATTAACAACAAAAATTTATGAAGACCGAGACTATTCAACATGGCTCAAGAGCTTAAGAGCTAAGTACTTTTCTATTTTTTTTGGAGAATTATAAATGGTTTCATTAGGTCTTCATTATTCCTAAGCCATTGATGTGATACGCCCCTGCACGCACTCAAGAGATTTAATATTCTTTGATATTGTGGTGCTTTTGTGGGTTGTTTTCTGAGGCTTGTGGAAGACACTAAACTAGATGTTCATTTGGTGATACGAAGGTTAACTGTTGAATGAGTTTCCATTGACTGAATTGTATTTCTCATTCATAAAATTTGGCCGTTTGTATGCTTAAGAAAGAAATGGGACAAGACCTTTATTATGACTATCACCACTACTATTACTACTATACACTGTACATGTACAAATAAGAGACCGTCCCTGCTCATCTAATTAAGATAGACCACACAACAGCTGGGGACTAGTGTAACTTATGGGGATGGCTAGATACTGACAGGTGATACAGTCAAGTAAAGAGTTTCATAGCAAAACATGATGACAGTCAGAGACACTGGATGCACTCCAAAAGTGGCAAACACAACTCAAAATGTGCAACAAAGTCAGGGAGCAGAGCTGCTTCTCCATCAACACAAGTATCAATACCACCTTCCACGTCAGTGTTGGGCGTCACTTGTCTGATTAAAAGCAATTCTCAAGCACATCTTGATAAGCTGCCTATATGTATTACATCTTAAACACCAGAAGGAAGCACTCTTTGACGCAATGCAAGCACTATGGCAAGCAACCATTAGCAGTAAATTTGAAAGACTAAGGAGTTAATGTTCATTACTGGAATGTTAGGCACAAGACTCACCTGCACCCTCAAAATTAGCAGGCCAGAAGCACATCGAGTAATCCATTCTGCTTCAGTGTTAAAAATAGGCCACATTTTTAAAATAGGTTAAGCTCAACTGTCCAAAATATGTTCCTCCACCCCCCCCCCCCAACAAATTAGAAATATGAGAAGTTCATGGCAGGTGTGATCCCTGCTCTTCTCCATTCCAGACTTTAAAACTGTGATTTCAGGTAACGCTAAACCCAAGTCTGAGGCTCTAACACAAAGAAAAGTTGACTACTCACAAATTACATGCTCTTGCAACTCATTTCACCCTTTTTTTTTAAACTCAAATTTTGGAAAACAGAAGAGAGAAGACCGGCTTACAGGCTCCCTGTCAGAGAGCAGCGATGGAGGCTTGTTTAAATTAGGGTGGCAGGCTGGTGGGTGCCCACATCAGTGGGGATTCAGTCACACTCTCTTTCTCAAGAGCTGCTAGAAATGACTATGAGTCTGGATTCTGGAAATCTACAAAGGATTTGCCTTACAACTGAAGATTTTTCATAGTGCTTCTGAAGAATCCTGATCTTTTGCGGCACTTAGACACTAGGAATGGCTATTTCAGTCTCGCACACCTCATCATACAAATTCCTGCCTAATCTCCCTGGATGAGCTTTGGCTAGGCTTCTCACTGTGCCAATCCAGAAAAAAAAACATTCATTGATAAATATCCTGGATGTTGTTTACCAGATGCTAACTGGATATGGGTCTTTACATTGTAGCCTCCATGACATGGGGGGATGGGGGAAGACTGGCAAAGGAGGAGGGAAGAGTCGGTGAGAAATGTGTAACCCCATGACCCTGGCCTGGGCTGCTTGCCAGGGAGAATCCAGCGCAGAGAGGGGGAGAATGCAGGATGTAGAGATTGCAGCAGCTCTATGTATACTAAGGGCAAAGCAAACATGCTCTGACGATTTGTCGGTTTATACTGAGCGCGCGCTAGGGAGCAAGCGCTCTGAGGAGAGTGTCCTTTCGGAACCAACTCTCTGTGCTGAAGGCGGCCAAGTCACTCTTTCCTTTCTGCAAGGAAACTCCTGCGAATGATTAAATTAAGTTATTGGGTTCAGTGTGCCAGCAATAAGGGTGTGCACTTGCGAGCGTACATTTGGCTGGTTCAGGTGCCTAAAAATTTAAAGTGTGCACAAAGTAATTAATGCCCATACATTCACAAATTAATACGAGTAAAACAGTGTGAATTTTTAAGTACTTGTGCGCATACAATACATGCCTAAACAAATGAAGAAATCAAATGAATGCGAAAAAAATGCCTAAAAATGGGGAACAATTTATTTAAATGAGCACATGCTGTGGGTTTTTTTTGGCCATGCACACTCCTAGTTAAGAACTGTAATAATGTCATGGTTCTTTGGAATGGGGCACTTTTTCATTCCGAGAGGATCTCTGGCCACTTTAAGGCTTGGAACATGGGAAAGGGCATGCGACAGGGACAGCCAGCAACACGCAGAAGAAAAATTGAAAAGGGAAACGTTGCCATTATTAGCCAACTAAGTTGGATAATTAAGAGATTGGAAGATAGTGACTTTGCCAGAGTCACACAGTTAGTGGTATCTATTTGCCATTTATACAGCCCCTCTGAACCAGGGTGCTGCACGACGAGCTACAGGTACAATCTAAGGTGAGTAGCTGAGGCAACAGGACAAAGGGACTTATGCAAGGTCACCAGCAGCATTAGTGGGAGAAGCAGGATTTGAATTCTCATCTTCTGGTTAGTACCTTATTACTCTAATTCCAGAGAGGATATGAGCGTGTCCCAATCTGAAGTCCAGCTGCATATGTCAGATTCATTGGCTCCTACGCCACCACTTCAATCACACTGGTCTTTTGTTACGATGCCCGCAAGGAATGTTTGAGAGAGATTCACACTTTTAATTTACAAATTACATTAATTTGCATATTTAGGATATCCTGTTTGGGGTGGAAGGGAAAGCACAGTTACTTACCTGTAACAGGTGATCTCCGGAACAGCAGGAATTAGTCTTCACATATGGGAGACGTCGCCGACGGAGCCCGCACGGGAATGCTCCCCAGCATCCAATCAGAAAGCCTTTGGGAGCATCCCCCACGCCTGCGCGGTGGCTTCCCGCCCTTCCTACTGCCTCTCCCCAGTTGAGTTTCATAGCTGAGCCAGAAGGAGAGGAGAGGAAGGGAGAGAAAGAGATACAACTCCTAGGGGAGGTGGGCGGGTTGTGAAGACTAATTCCTGCTGTTCCGGAGATCACCTGTTACAGGTAAGTAACTGTGCTATCTCCAGGAACAAGGAGGAATGAGTCTTCACATATGGGGACTCCCTAGCTGAGGATGCCCAGGGGAGATCCCGCAAGCCCGGCCCAGGACGGGATGGCATTTTCCCAACCTGAAACCCCGGCATCCCCTGAGAAGGGATGGAGGGTAGGAGTTGAGAGGGAGAACAGCAAACCCAAAGACTACAGGGAGAGTAGTCAGTAGAATGCATGGAAGCATCAGCAAGTAATTAAGGAATTAATAACTTAGTACCATGTAGAACTTACCTACTGAGTTGTAGGTAGTAGAACGGTGATGAAGGTACGGTAGATGCAGTAGCGAGGTCTTCAAGGGAACTTCACCGCAGCAAGGAGGAAGTTCCAAATCCGGAAGGCCAAGAGATCCAGGAGGCAGCTGGGCCAGGAGAAGGACGGCAGGTCTTCAAGGAGCTTTATGCAAAGCTGAGCACTCCCTTAGGAACAGAGTCCATAACTCAGAGGACTAACAGCAGAAGACTGGCCGATCTGGATAGCCTATTCCGGAGAAGAGTAGGGGAGTACCCCGAAGCAGAAGGAGTACACAGTCTGCCCTAGCGAAAAGATAGGGAGACAAGGGTCTGAACCTCCGGGAGGAGGGTATAACTGAAAAAGAAGCTGTTGACTTCACAGCAGTAGAGTACAACCAGTCCGAGTGCCGAACAAAGGAATAGGCAGGCGGACTGGTGGGACCCCGGAAGGGGGGGGGGGGGTGTGTGTGAGTACCAGCCAGTGGGAAAAAATAGGCAGCAGAACACAGGCACCGTGGGCATCCCCCAAAAAGTGCCGAAAGAGCAGGTGCTATGTGGCCTATCTAGGCCGTTGGGCATATAGAATGCCCCACCCCGGCACGAATGCAGGTACGCCGAGGAACCTGTCATTGATCCACAGAACGTCCACCTGGGGAGGTGGCGTCAAGATCCGTCCGGAGAGGGATCTACTCCGGTGGAACAAGGGCAGATCGGCGAACTAATAGCACGGTAGCGTGCATGACAGAGAATAGTATCCGTCCGGAAGAGCACATCAGGGGGCATGAGGCCCTATAGGTGTCCCCAGGACCTGCACGCACAGCTCGCTCCCCGCACTAATCGGGGAACATGAGGGCATAGACCTTGGTAATCACTGGGGGACTATAGGCTGGAAGGAAAATTCCGGTACGGAAGCAATCAGCAGGGGAATACTGGCCGAGAAGGGTTAGGGGCCGTACCTAAGGGTAAGCCAGCTGACCGCGGGCCAGAGCTATCAAGGAGCAGAGGTGGTCTCCTTCTACCAGCGGAAGGAGAATACCTAAACCCCTGGATAAGCCCCCGAGCCATTTCCCCTACTGAGCGAGCCCCATCCCAATTGTAAACTTCTGGTAAGGTGGTAAACCACAGGCAGCCGCCCACCGGAGCCTAACCTGCTTGGTATTAGAGTCCTGACGCGGACCCGGGAACTTCAACCCAGGGTGAGAGGTCCCTTGCTTGGGCGCACCTGGCGGGTGGGCTGAGGGGTGACATTTCCTCTTCCTAGGGAAGGAAGGTCTGGACAGGCGTGTACCACCACCGGGGGGAAGCCGGGCCCTAGGGTGGCTTCTAACGCTGGGAAGGTTAGCGAAGCACTGTGCGACCTGACGTAAGACTTCGCCATTGAAGAGGTGATCTCCGTCACAGGGAGAATTACCCAGGTTATGCTGTGCTCGTCTACACAACTCAGACGCCTGCAACCATGCCGTACGGCGTGCTCTAATGGCAACAGCCGAACATCTGCTGACCGACAGGAAGGAGTCTAGAGAAGCACGAGAAAGGAACACAGAGATATTCCTGCAGTGATAAAAGAGCAGGGAATACTCAAAGGCCTTGGTTGCAGATAAAAAGGGGGACAACAGAGATAATCTCTCGGTGACCTCCCGGAGCGACAGACTCATATAAAAGATATATGAAATAATTCTGGACGCCAGCATAGACGTTTGAAAGGTTTGACGTCCTAGTGTATCTAGCGTCTTCGAGGCGCGGCCTGGAGGGCGGGAGGAATGCTTTTCCTTGCTTCCGGCCTTCCTCAGCGCCGATTCTACCACAATGGAACGATGTGGAAACTGGTGCTGCCGAAAACCTGGGGAGGGGGGCACCTGATACAGAGCATGCAACCCTCAAAGGCGACCGCCAAGCCCCCAGCAGGAGATCCTGTAGGGAGGGGTGCAGAGGAAGCATCACGGCGGCCCGTTCCGCAGGGCCCGGAGTTAGGTCCGGGATAGGGATGGCCAGCAAGTCCGCCATGTCAAGTATGAAATTCTGAAAAGACGGCTCCCCCGGAGGGGCTATGCCGTGGGAGGCGATGGCGGGAGGGGCTATGCCGTGGGAGGCGATGGCGGGAGGGGCTATGCCGTGGGAGGCGGTGGTGGGAGGGGCCGCCAGGGCACCGAGAAGCCTCTTGGGCTGATGCCCGCTGGGCAGAGGAGGGGACCAAGAGCCCCGGATCGGGGCGGTCAACATGGCGTCGTCGGCTCCTGGAATGGATTCCAAGCTAGGCATCGAGAAGGTTGATGGCACCGATGGGGCCGCCGGAATCGGCCCCGGCCCCGGGGGCGGTGCCGCCCCAGGCCACTGAAGCGCTTCCGCGGCAGCCGAAGGGCAGTGGCCAACGATTTCCGCTCCGCATCGCGAGAGGGGACAGGGGCCGATTTCGAGATGTGTCGTGGCCGAGCCTTCGAGGCTGGATACCGATTCCAGGCTGGGCATCGAACCGAGCGATGAGATCGACTCCCTTCTAGAGGGCCCCGGCGGGGGCGGCCGCGCCGGCGGTGCTGATCCCGGGGCTGGAACCGTGCCGATCGGCGTCGCGAGCATCAAGGGCCCCCGAGGACCAAGCTCGGTGGAGAGGGAGTCATCCGACGCCGGCGCCGATGTCGGGCACTGCCAGATGCCGGGCCCCTTCTCGAGCCCATCCGGCCCGGAGGGAAATCCTTCCGGGGCACGCGACCCGTCCCCGAGGGTACCCAGGTCGCCCGACGGCGAGTCCCTGTGAGGAGGGAAGTGCAAAACTCCCTCGCCATCGCCGGGGTACCGGTGCGGGACGGCGTGGTTCCGGGCCGGATCTAAGTGATCGAAGGCCCCGAGGCCCCCTTTCTAGGAAAGAGCGGGGCCCTCGACGGCCGCGACGCCGCCGGGGGGGGGGGGTCGCCCGTCTGGGGCTGATCAACACACCCCGAGGGCCCCGGGGAAGGCTGACGGCGGTCCCTGGCTCTCGACGCCCCTGCCGTCACCGGCGGAGTGGTGCCGCTCAAACCCGGTACCACCCTCGTGCAGGGCTGGGATACTGGCGACCCAGCGCGGGTCGAAGTCACTAGCCCCGAAGGGAGCGAGGCCAGATGACCATCCCCGGCGAAGAGTGGAACCATCGACGCCGACGCGCCCGAAGCGGGTACCACCTCCGCGCATGGCATGAACGTAGAGCCGCCAGATCGCGTCGAGTCGGTCGGCCCTAGAGGTGCCGAGGGCAGCGACCGGCGATCCCCTGTGGGGAGCGGCACCCTCGTAGGAACGCCATACCGGCAGGAGTCGGTCGGCCCCGAAGGCGCCGCAGACTGCGGCTGACAACCCCCGGTGAGGAGTGGAACGCTCGACACCGATGCCGACGTCGAGGGGTCGGCACCGCCTGTAGCGGATACCACCCCCGCAGATGGCAGGGGTGAAGGAACGCCAGACTGGACCGAATCAAGCGGCCCCTGACGATCCTCGGCGAGGAGCAGAACGCTCGACACTGACGCCGACGCCGGGGGGTCTGCGCCGCCCAGATCGGGCACCGCACCGGAGCGTGGCTTGGGTAGAGGGAGGTCAGACTTGGTCGAGTCGATCGGCCCCGAAGGCGCCGAGGACACCAGCTGACGGTCCCTGGTGAAGAGTGGAACACTCGACACTGGCGCCAATGCCGAGGAATCAGCACCGCTCGAAGCGGGTACCTCCCTCGAGCACGGCTCGGGAATGTTCTGTGAGGAACGAACCCCAGGAACATCCCGAAACCCCGTAAATGCTTTGGAGCCCAAGGACTCCCGCCGGGGTATAATAGCCAAGGGGGGCTTGAGGGGTTGGCCGGAGCCGTCACCATGCCGCGCATGAGACTCGCCCCTCAAGACTTAGCTAGTCTTAACAGACTGTTGTGTGGTTACCTGATCCTGGAGAGAAGAAGAAGAAGAAAAACCCGATGGCCACACCTTGGGCGTGAAAACGTCATCGAGGGATACCCGAAAAAGGGAAGGTCTTCTCCCGACACCGTAGCCCGGAGAACCCGGGAGGGAAGGATCAGGCCCCAAACAAGAGAGGCACCAGGCGTTGGAGCCGGTAGGCCTCGGCGCCCAGAGGGGAAAAAAGGTCCCGCTAGGCGATGAAGAAAAATAAGAAAAAATAAGAAACAAGGGGCACAGAGGTGCCGCTGTCGGCGGGAAACCGCGACTACAGAAACAAGAAAAAGAAGGTGAAATGTTCTGCGGTGGCAGGAGGGATGTCCTGCCTGCTCCGCGGAAAACGAAAAACTGGGGAAAGGCAGTAGGAAGGGCGGGAAGCCACCGCGCAGGCACGGGGGATGCTCCCAAAGGCTTTCTGATTGGATGCTGGGGAGCATTCCCGTGCGGACTCCGTCGGCGACGTCTCCCATATGTGAAGACTCATTCCTGCTTGTTCCTGGAGATGAGTTAATTCGTAGTCACTGCTTTAATGGTATCGGAAGAACATTATTAACTCATCTGTTTTTTTTGACAGGAGATGCTGTCAATACCAAAAAGTTATAACTTTATTCAACCCTTCCAGACTGATATGGGCAGAAAGCTTTTAAACTATTAAAGTTCCCCTAAGCTAAAGTACACATTATAGCACCTGCAAATATCCCACCCATCATAGAAACATGACAGAAAAAGACCACATGGCCTATCTAGTCTGTCCTTCCATAACAACAACAGTAGTCCACTTTTTACCTTTAGAGATCCTCTGTGTTGGTCCCATGCTTTTTTAAATTCAGTTACTGTCCTCATCTCTACCACCTCCACTGGGAGACTATTCCATGGATTCACTACTCTTTCTGTAAAGAAATATTTCCGCATATCACTCCTGAATCTATCTCCCTTCAACCTCATCCCATGTCCCCTCGTAGCAGAACTTGCTTTCAATTGAAAGAGGCTCTCTCCCTGAACATTTATGCCACGGAGGTATTTAAACATCTCAATCATATCACCTCTATCCCGCCTTTCCTTTAAGGTGTACATATTAAGATCCTTAAGTCTGTCCTCATATGCTTTATAATGAAGCCCACTAATCATTTTAGTAGCCACCCTCTGCACTGACTCCATCCTGTTCACATCCTTTTGAAGGTGCGGTCTCCAGAATTGCACACCATACTCCAAATGAGGTCGCAACAAAGACTTATACAGAGGCATTATCACCTCCTTTTTTCTGCTAGCCATTCCTCTCCGTATGCACCCAAGCATCCTTCTAGCTTTTGCCGTCGCCTTTTCTACCTGTTTAGCTACTTTAAGATCATCAGACACAACCACGCCTAGGTCCCGCTCTTCTTTAGTGGACAAAAGTACTTCACCTCCTATACTGTATTGCTGCAGCCCAAATGCATGACCTTGCATTTTTTAACATTAAATCCCAGCTGCCAAATTCTAGACCATTCTTTTTTTTTTTTTAAGGATAATTTTACAAATAAATCAAGAAAGCTTAACAATGCACTCTCTTGAAGAAATAGACTGGCAAAGGGAAATTACAAAAAGAATGGTCTAGAATACAGCTTCTGCCTCAGTCCAGACAGAGGTCCTAATGCCAGTTGAAGGACCAGTTCCATGTGCAGGGTGCCTGCATGCTGAAGCTCTGAGGAAACAAATGGAGGAACTCAGAGAAGAGGTGGCGAGGCTGAGGAGCATTCAAGACAGTGAGAAGTACATTGATGAGATGCTTCTTGCAGCAACCAAGCTCTCCAGCACAGGAGAAGATGGGTGCCAACAGAATGTTGATGGTTGGACACAAGTCACCAGGGCCTGCAAAATCACCAATCCAACTTCTCCAGCCCTTGAATTGAAGAACCATTATGCAGCCCTGGAAGTGGAGGTGGTGAAAGCAGCCCTGGAAAGGGAAGAACCAGAGTTCAAGTACCCCAAAGTTGCAGAATCAGTGACCAGAAGGAAACAAAGGGTAGTGGTGGTTGGAGACTCTCTTCTGAGGGGTACTGAGGCGTCCATCTGCCGACCAGACTTGATGTCCAGAGAGGTATGCTGTCTGCCTGGGGCAAAAATCCAAGATGTTATGGAGAGTTTGCCGAGACTCATCAAGCCCACTGACTATTACCCAATGTTGCTAATCCATGTTGGAACAAATGATACTGCCAGGTATACCTCGGAACATATCAAAAGTGACTTCATGGCTCTGGGACAGAGGGTGAAGCAGTTAGGTGCACAGGTGGTGTTCTCTTCAATCCTCCCTGTTCAGGGTAAAGGCCAAGGCAGAGAGGCTCGCATCCTGGAGATGAATGCATGGCTGCGTGGATGGTGTCATCGAGAGCGTTTTGGTTTCCTAGACCATGGGATGCAGTTCCAAGGGTTGCAGAGCAGAGATAGCATCCATCTGTCCAAGAAAGGTCAACGCATCTTCGGTAGTAGACTGGCTAATCTACTGAAGAGGGCTTTAAACTAGATTCATTGGGGATAGGTGAAGAAAGCCCCCAGGTAGGTGATACATTAAATACCTTTATGGAAATGTGTAACAGTGGTAACATATGGAAAGCAGTGTGTATAAATGCCCGAAGCATGGGAAATAATATCCCTGATGTTGAAGCTTTGGTGGGAGTGGCTGACTTGGATTTAGTGGCAGTTACAGAAACATGGTTCACAGAAAACCATGACTGGGATGTAACTATACCTGGCTATACTTTATTCAGAAAGGACAGGGTAGGAAGAAGGGGAGGAGGAGTGGCACTATATGTAAAACTACTATTAAAGCTTTGGAATTACAGAGCTTAAAAGGGAGAGAGGAGGCATTGTGGGTTAAACTAGAAAGAGGGAACGAGAAATCTATTTGCATTGGTGTGATATACAGACCTCCCTCACAAGAGGAAGAAGTGGACAGAGAGTTAATTGAAGACATACGCAGCATTGCTAGGAAAGGGGAAGTGCTACTGATAGGAGATTTTAATATGCCAGATGTTGATTGGCACATTCCTGCTGCAGTATCATCTAGAAGTAAGGAGATCCTGGATTCTCTACAGGGAGAACTATTCAGGCAATTGGTAACAGACCCCACATGTGAAGGGACCATACTGGACTTGGTGCTTACCAATGGTGAAAGTGTTTCTGATGTTGTAGTGGGAGATCATTTTGCATCCAGTGATCACCAGATGGTGTGGTTCAGTATTAGGACTAGGGCTGTTAGAATCCATTCCAAGGTGAGGATCTTAGACTTTAGGAAGACTAACTTTGCAAAGATGGGCCAATACCTCAGGGAGTCGTTAGTGGGATGGGAACAGCTGGGGGATGTAGAAAAACAGTGGGCAAAACTGAAAGGGGATATTTTAAGGGCAACCATTTTTGTTAAAATGGTAAATAAAGGCAAACGGAAAAGGAGACCGCTATGGTTTTCTAAGGAAGTAGTTGAAAAAGTGAAGAAAAAGAGGTAGGCCTTTATGAAATACAAGAGATCACAGAGAGAGGAAGACAGGCATCTGTATTTGGAAAAACTTAGAGAAGCTAGCAAAGTAGTCAAGAAGGCAAAGATTCAAAAGGAGGAGGAAATAGCCAATGCAATAAAATGGGGGGATAAGACATTTTTCAGATATATTAGTGAGAAGAGGAAGAGCAAGAGTGGTATTGTCAGACTCAAGGGTGCAGGGGGGGGAATATGTAGAAGCTGATAAGGATAAAGCGGAATTGCTTAACAAATATTTTTGTTCTGTGTTCACAGATGAAGAACCAGGAGCAGGACCTCAGAAAACACCCACAAATAGGAACAGAAGCGAGGGACATCTTGAACAATTTTCAGAAGACTGTGTTCATGAGAAACTAGCTCAACTTAAAGTAGACAAAGCGATGGGACCGGATGGGATACACCCTGGAATACTGAGGGAACTTGGGGACGTTCTAGCAGCTCCACTGACTGACCTTTTCAATGCCTCGGAGTCGGGAGTGGTGCCAAAGGACTGGAGAGAGGCTCATGTGGTGCCTTTACACAAAAGCGGAAGTAAGGATGTGGTTGAAAACTACAGGCCGGTTAGTTTAACTTCGGTGGTGAGTAAATTATTGGAAACGCTGCTGAAAGAGAAAATAGTGAGGTTTCTGGAGTCCAGCGAATTACAGGATCCGAGGCAGCATGGATTCACCAGAGGCAGGTCTTGTCAGACAAATCTGATTGATTTCTTTGACTGGGTGACCAGAGAGTTGGACCGAGGGAGAGCTCTAGATGTGGTGTATTTAGATTTCAGTAAAGCCTTTGACACTGTTCCTCACAGGCGACTTATAAACAAACTGAGCTCCCTAGGGATGGACCCTAAAGTTACTGCTTGGGTTAGAAACTGGTTGGGTGGGAGGCGACAAAGAGTACAAGTAAATGGAGCTCACTCTGAGGAGAAGGATGTTACCAGTGGTGTGCCCCAGGGATCTGTCCTTGGTCCGATTCTTTTTAACATCTTTGTTAGTGATATAGCGGAAGGGCTGTCGGGTAAGGTCTGCCTCTTTGCGGATGATACCAAAATCTGCAATAGACACCCAGGAAGGTGTAGATAACATGAGGAGGGATCTAGCTAAGCTTGAAGAATGGTCTAGAATATGGCAGCTGGGATTTAATGTTAAAAAATGTAAGGTCATGCATTTGGGCTGCAGCAATCCAAGGGAGCAATACAGTATAGGAGGTGAAGTACTTTGGTCCACTAAAGAAAAGCGGGACCTAGGCGTGGTTGTGTCTGATGATCTTAAAGTAGCTAAACAGGTAGAAAAGGCGACGGCAAAAGCTAGAAGGATGCTTGGGTGCATACGGAGAGGAATGGCTAGCAGAAAAAAGGAGGTGATAATGCCTCTGTATAAGTCTTTAGTGCGACCTCATTTGGAGTATAGTGTGCAATTCTGGAGACCATACCTTCAAAAGGATGTGAACAAGATGGAGTCGGTGCAGAGGGTGGCTACTAAAATGATTAGTGGGCTTCATTATAAAGCATATGAGGACAGACTTAAGGATCTTAATATGTACACCTTAGAGGAAAGGCGGGATAGAGGTGATATGATTGAGATGTTTAAATACCTCCGTGGCATAAATGTTCAGGGGGGAAGCCTCTTTCAATTGAAAGCAAGTTCTGCTACGAAGGGACATGGGATGAGGGTGAAGGGGGATAGATTCAGGAGTGATATGCTGAAATATTTCTTTAACGAAAGAGTAGTGGATCCATGGAATATAGTCTCCCAGTGGAGGTGGTAGAGATGAGGACAGTAACTGAATTCAAAAAAGCATGGGACCAACACAGAGGATCTCTAAAGGTAAAAAGTGGACTGTTGTAGTTGTTGATATGGAAGGACAGGCTAGATAGGCCATGTGGTCTTTTTCTGTCATCATGTTTCTATGTAATGGCAAGGAAGATGCTTCTTAAATTGCGGCATTTGAGACAAATCGAGCAAACTTCAACATGACCAGCTAAAGCTGTTGGTATAAGCTTTTATGATGTCAATTACATTACTGTAATATTGTTTATCTAGGTGTTACAAAGAAATGTTTAAATCATTTATAGGTATTACAGAATACAGCAGCTAAACCTATGTTAAAAAGCAGAGCCATTCCATTCCTTGTGCAATCACAATGGCTTGCCAATAACAGCTAGGATTCTTTTTAACCTATTATGTTTTGTTTTGAAGATTTTAAATGGTGATATTTCATCCTATATGGTGGACGTAGTCTTTTATTGCCTCTTCAAGAGTTTCTCGGTCGGCAAACAATGATCCTTTGGCAATCCCTTCAGCAAAAATATTTAAATTTAAATGTACGTTGGATCAATTGTTTGCATATGTTGCAGTCACTGAATGGAATGGATTGTCGTATGAGGTTAAAGGTTCTTCTAGTTATATGACGTTTTGTCAGTTATTTAATATGGTTTTATTTAGAAGACTCTCTTGTTAGAAAGAAACTGTGTTTAAGACGTGCGATGTAATATCATTGCAATAATACCGGCAATTTTATAATTACCTTCTTAGAACTAAATTGTATAGGCGGGCTATAAATAGATGGATTAGGTTATTTGATTAAGCCCTGTGGCCAATGTGCTCAGGCAGGGCGGAAATGCAAAACATTCAATAGTACATAGAGAGATGGTGGAGGCAGATAAACTCATAGTTTGCTGCTTATTTTAAAGGTCTATTTACATTGAGAACGCTCTTAAAGCAGAATTCCAGTACAGTTTTATCCAATCACCTATCCTCAAAGTACAGTTTTAGTGAACTAGGCAAATATTTTCCATGTTCTTCCCTCTTCCATTGTGGTGGAGGTGGTGATGGTGGTACCAAGTGCTGGTGGGGAGGGAGGGGGTGGGGGAGTTTCTGAATGAATCTCTGACTTGACGCACAGGACCAGAAATCACCAGTGGTGAAAATACTTTGGTTCTCAAAAAAGCACTACGTTCACCTAGGGCACTTAGGATCCTTGCAGCAGCCCTGCAAGAGAGGATGTCAGCAGTGAAAAGATAAAGCAAAATAAACAAATTCATGCACGCTGGTTGAACTGATACAAAGATGTTTAAGATGTTACGATAAATCAGATATCTTACCATTTTGTAACTATGTTGAAGGTGCTATATCAAATAAACTGCACATTTATGTAGTGTGCTGCCTGAATCAACTCCACACTATCATAAAATGGTGCTTCTCGAACGTGACATTTTTTTGCCTCTATTTGCAATATTCTGCAGAATTCCCTGTGGCTCTATTCTGTCTTCAGGCACAGAGCATTCAGCCATTACCGTTCACAGTGTGGCTGAGTGGCAGTCTCTAAAATTATATGTATTACCGATAAGCATGTGGCATAAGTCAAAACTCTGCATATTTTGAAGGCTCAGGTGCTGATATCACATGTTTTTGGTCACATTCCTCCCATGAGATTCAGCTGGACTGAATCGGTAAACTTGAAAAATAAAGACGTTTGATGCCATGCTCCATTCTCCTGCATTTCAGGGTTCAGGTTGATAATGCCGTTGATAGGGTTTGGGAAGAAAAGAGAATGGTTCTTGCAACATAACATAAGTCATACTGGGTCATCCATCAAGCCCAGTATCCTGTTTCCAACAGTGGCCATTCCAGGTCTCAAGTACCTATCGGGTTCCCAAAGTACCTATCGGGTACACACATTCCATGCTGTTTGTCCCAGGGGGGTAAGCAGTGGATTTCTCCAGTCCTCTTTCATAATGCTTTACAGACTAACTCCAGGAATTTGCTCAAACCTGTTTTGAACCTAGTTACACTAACAGCCTTCACTGCATCTTCCAGTAATGATTTCAAGAGTTTGATTACACGCTGAGTGAAAAAAATCTTTTCTACGATTAGTCTTAAATGTGCCACATCATAGCTTCATTGCGTCTCCCCTAGTCCTTTCACTTTTTGAAGAAGTAAACAACTGATCTACATTTACCCGTTCCACGCCAATTATTATTTTATAGACTTCTATCATATCTCCCCCTCAGCTGTCTCTTTTCCAAGTTGAAGAGCCCTAACCTTTTACATCTTTCCTCATAGGGGTATCCTTCAATCCCCTTTACCATTCTGGTCATTCTTCTCTGTACCTTTTCCAATTCTGCTATATCCTTTTTAAGATAAGGTGACCAGAACTGCACACAATATTCAAGATGCAGTCGCACCATGGAGCGATACAGAGGCATATGGTTTTATTTTCTATTCCTTTCCTTATGATTCCTAACATTCTGTTTGTTTTCTTGGCCGAAGCTGCACACTGTACTATCCACAATGACACACTGATCCTGTTCCTGAGTGGTGATTCCTAATGTGGAACCTTGCAATGTGTAACTGTACTTTGGGCTGTTCTTCCCTAAGTGCATAACTTTGCACCTGGATGCAGTCGCCCAATTTTCAAGGCCCTTTTGCAATTTTTCACACTCCTATTGTGTTTTAATAGCTTTGAATAATTTTGTGTCACCTGCAAATTTGATCACCTCACTCGTTATTCCCATTTCCAGATCATTTATAAATATGTTAAAAAGCAGTGGGCACAGTACAGATCCGTGAGGTACTCTAGCATTCACCTTTCTCCATCGAGAAAAATGTCCATTTAGCCCCCTACTCTTTGTTTTCTATCTTTTAACCAGTTCCTAATCCACAACAGTACACTGCTTCCTATCCCGTGACTTTTTAATTTCTGCAAGAGTCTCATGAGGGACCTTGTGAAAGGTTTTCTGAAAATCCAGATACACTATATCAACTGGTACCCCTTTATCTACCTGTTTATTCACACCTTCAAAAAAATATAACAGATTAGACGAGATTTTCCTTGGCTAAATCCATGTTGGCTTTTTGTCATTAAACCATGGCTATCTTCATGTTCAGTAATTTTTTTTCTTTATAATGGTTTCTATCATTTTGCCCTGTATATTTATTTATTTATTTTATTTATTTAACAATTCTTTTATACCGCGCTATTACAATCAGTGCGGTGTACATTGAACAAGAACATACTACAATGCATAAAAGTAACATTGAGTTTTACATTGAACAGGGAATTTCAACAAGCTCAAGCTCACCGGTCTGTAGTTTCCTCGAACACTTTTTAAAAATTGGTGCTACATTGGGCACTCTTCAGTCCTCGGGTACTACAGATGAGCTGAGCTGGTATAAGAGCAACAAGGAGTTGTTCAGATAAGGAGCAGCCTCCTGCCCGCTCTCCTCAACCAGCAGGAAAGCACAGTTACTTACCTGTAACAGGTGATCTCTGGGAACAGCAGGAATAAGTCTTCCCATATGGGTACGTCGTTACCGACGGAGCCTGTGCGGGAACGCTCCCCAGCATCCAATCAGAAAGCTTTTGGGAGCATCCCTCAGCGCCTGCGTGCTGCCTTCCCGCCTTTCCAACTGTCTCTCCTCAGTTGAGTTTTATAGCTGAGACAAAAAGAGAGAAAGAGGAAAGGAAGATAGAGAGATACAACTCCTAGGGGAGGTGGGTGGGTTGTGAAGACTTATTCCTGCTGTTCCCAGAGAACACCTGTTACAGGTAAGTAACTGTGCTATCTCCAAGAACAAGCAGGAATGAGTCTTCACATATGGGGACTCCCAAGCTAAGATGCCTGGAGTCCTAGCATGGTGAGGATTGGAACATGCTACATCTCATATGGCCAGGCATCCTGAGGATGGAGGGTAGGAGCTGAAAAGAGAGGAGCTGTAGGAAAAACAGCTAACCTAAGGACTACAGGTAAGGAGTCCTTGTATGTATGATAATTACCATGAAAAATATTGATATGAACAAACACAATATGGTCCTCACCTACTGGATTGCAGGAAGTACAGAGGCTGATGGAGTCTACTGGAGATCCAGTAGAGGAAACTTCAAGGTGACTTCACTGAAGTGAAGGCGAAGGTCCAAATCTGGAATTGACGGGTGACCCAGGTGTCAACTGGGGTAGTACAAAAACGTCAGGTCTTTAGTGGAAGCTTTATGGAAAAAGCTGGGAACTCTTTTGGATACAGAGTTAGTAACATTTAGGAACAAAAGAGGAAGACTGACTGATTTGGACAACTAGCCCAGTCCTGGAGGGAAGAAGGGGTATGGAAAAAAGCCCATATTCCCAAGGAGGACAAATGTCTGAAGGGCCGAAACTTCAGATCTACTGAAGATCCACCCTGTCTTTCCTATCTGTTGAGAGATAGGAAAGATAGTGAAGCATGGAGCTTCAGGGTTACCCAGACGTAGGGTTAAAGTAGAAGCTGTCAGTACCACAGTAGTGGTTGTGTGCATAATACCCCAGACATACTGAGGGACAGTATGAAGATATGCAATCCCACTGTCTGGAACCTATATGAAGGTAAAACCTTTTATAAGCATAGACAGTTAGAGAGATAAATATGTAGATACATATCTACCTATAAGGAAGCATCTCGACAGATATATATATATATACATATATACACGGGGTATATATATATATGTCTATAGTGAGATCTGGAGGGGCATAAGATATACACACGCAGCTTACAGACATATGCAATAAAATGGGGGGATAAGACATTTTTCAGATATATTAGTGAGAAGAGGAAGGGCAAAAGTGGTATTGTCAGACTCAAGGGTGCAGGGGGGGGGGGGAATATGTAGAAGCTGATAAGGATAAAGTGGAATTGCTTAACAAATATTTTTGTTCTGTGTTCACAGATGAAGAACCAGGAGCAGGACCTCAGAAAACACCCACAAATAGGAACAGAAGCGAGGGACATCTTGAACAATTTTCAAAAGACTGTGTTCGTGAGAAACTAGCTCAACTTAAAGTAGACAAAGCGATGGGACTGGATGGGATACACCCTGGAATACTGAGGGAACTTGGGGACGTTCTAGCAACTCCACTGACTGACCTTTTCAATGCCTTGTTGGAGTCGGGAGTGGTGCCAAAGGACTGGAGAGAGGCTCATGTGGTGCCTTTACACAAAAGCGGAAGTAAGGATGTGGTTGAAAACTACAGGCCGGTTAGTTTAACTTCAGTGGTGAGTAAATTATTGGAAACGCTGCTGAAAGAGAAAATAGTGAGGTTTCTGGAGTCCGGCAGATTACAGGATCTGAGGCAGCATGGATTCACCAGAGGCAGGTCTTGTCAGACAAATCTGATTGATTTCTTTGACTGGGTGACCAGGGAGTTGGACCGAGGGAGAGCTCTAGATGTGGTGTATTTAGATTTCAGTAAAGCCTTTGACACTGTTCCTCACAGGCGACTTATAAACAAACTGAGCACCCTAGGGATGGACCCTAAAGTTACTGCTTGGGTTAGAAATTGGTTGGGTGGGAGGCGACAAAGAGTACAAGTAAATGGAGCTCACTCTGAGGAGAAGGATGTTACCAGTGGTGTGCCCCAGGGATCTGTCCTTGGTCCGATTCTTTTTAACATCTTTGTTAGTGATATAGCGGAAGGACTGTCGGGTAAGGTTTGCCTCTTTGCGGATGATACCAAAATCTGCAATAGAGTAGACACCCAGGAAGGTGTAGATAACATGAGGAGGGATCTAGCTAAGCTTGAAGAATGGTCTAGAATTTGGCAGCTGGGATTTAATGTTAAAAAATGTAAGGTCATGCATTTGGGCTGCAGCAATCCAAGGGAGCAATACAGTATAGGAGGTGAAGTACTTTTGTCCACTAAAGAAGAGCGGGACCTAGGCGTAGTTGTGTCTGATGATCTTAAAGTAGCTAAACAGGTAGAAAAGGCGACGGCAAAAGCTAGAAGGATGCTTGGGTGCATACGGAGAGGAATGGCTAGCAGAAAAAAGGAGGTGATAATGCCTCTGTATAAGTCTTTGGTGCGACCTCATTTGGAGTATGGTGTGCAATTCTGGAGACCGCACCTTCAAAAGGATGTGAACAGGATGGAGTCGGTGCAGAGGGTTGCTACTAAAATGATTAATGGGCTTCATTATAAAGCATATGAGGACAGACTTAAGGATCTTAATATGTACACCTTAGAGGAAAGGCGGGATAGAGGTGATATGATTGAGATGTTTAAATACCTCCGTGGCATAAATGTTCAGGTAGAGAGCCTCTTTCAATTGAAAGCAAGTTCTGCTACGAGGGGACATGGGATGAGGGTGAAGGGAGATAGATTCAGGAGTGATATGCGGAAATATTTCTTTACGGAAAGAGTAGTGGATCCATGGAATAGTCTCCCAGTGGAGGTGGTGGAGATGAGGACAGTAACTGAATTCAAAAAAGCATGGGACCAACACAGAGGATCTCTAAAGGTAAAAAGTGGACTGTTGTAGTTGTTGTTATGGAAGGACAGACTAGATGGGCCTTGTGGTCTTTTTCTGTCGTCATGTTTCTATGTATCTAGATGTCTAAGATAAATGTCTGCAACTAAGCAGATAGAGATATGCCTATAAGAACATTCACATGGGAGATGTGAAGGATAAAGATTCATCTAATAACAAGAAGGTGGAACCTACTTGAGAAGATATATAGAGATTCTATTCCCCCTGGCTAAGATGGTGCAGGAATGCCATCCAGTGGAATAACCAGGATGGTTTGCGTGAAAAACAGAGGATAATATCAGTCTGTAAACAGCAAGTCCGGAGTCCTATAGAACTCTCGCATGGTAAATGGACAGAAAACGCATAGGATGAGATACCAGGTTGACCCACTTGAGGAACAAGGGGGGGGGGGTATCATGCGTTGTTAAATTAAATATATGCTGTCCATGAAGGATTAGGATACCATGAGGACAAGCTGCAAGGAAAAAGAGCATATTTCCTGTAGAAACTGGGTAAGTCTTTAGACTGTCACATAGAGAAGGCTTATGTCCTTTATTAAAAGGATACCCTTTTTTTTTAAGTTAAAACAAAATGGCGTATGTTGGTCTACTTAGCTTGTGTAGAACCGTTGTAGCCAATGTCCCTTATTTTTCTTATTTCTACCACAAAGGTTATAAAGACCCCGACGCCTCAATCTCCTCAGCGCTTTGGCGTTTCTCCGCTTGGGTTTGTCAAGGGGGATGATGTCATTTCTTATATGGGACTGAAATCTTCAAAGCATAATATCCATTTAGCTCTCTAAAAAATACAAAGCAATATTATTAATAAAAGTTGTCAAGGTAATTATCATGAAACTCACAGGCTCCCGTTATATACATATCTTTAACATAAGTTTACTGACCAGCTTGCATCCTCGGTCAGTTTTCTCTGTCTCTCGAAATAATCTCAAAATGTTTTCAATGAAGACGCTTATGAGCAATTATGAGCAATATTAAGTTATAAGATATGAAAATAGGCCGTGGTCATTGATGTTAAACGTGCACTAGTTTGGGTATAAGTCATTAACCCAAAAAGAAGTGTGACAGCAAGTGGCTGGCAAAAGCGAAAAAAACTTGCCGTTTATCTGAGACCGCATTAAGGCCGTGAATGAATGAATGAAAAAAATCTAAAGATTAAACACATGGGTGAAGTATATTTTAGTTAAGTTAGCAAGCAATTCACTCTTAAGAAGTCCTATATTTGTTTCTTTATTAAAAGGAAACAGAAGGGTGTAAAGAACCCCTACAATCATGAGGAATGACTGAGGAAGCCTTTTTCAACCATATAGGATAGTAATTAGAGAAAAAATCCCCATGCTCTCTAGCAAGGGCCCATAGTGGAAAGCTTCTCAGTAGGATTGCAGAGAGCACTATGTAGAAGAATTGGGAAATAAAAGTGGCTGTTGGAGGAAACCAGCTGCCACCTTAGTTATGCTGCCAATCCCAGAGATTTGGAGATGACAGAAAGAAGCAATAAGGATTTTCCAAGATAGATGAGCACTATCTTGGAAGCACTACTAAGACCAGAAAAGTAGTGGAAGACAAGACTGGAACTCGTAGAAAGTACCAATGACGAACTCTTGCATGGGCAGCTGCTGAATAGAACAGCCAAGAGAATCCTTCTGTTTGTAACAGAGAGAACAGACAGAACAAGAGGAGAAAATCTTGATCATGTCTGATGAGCTGCCCAATGAAAGCAGGGAGGTAACTTCAGAGAAAAACTCTACACTGGAAAGGAAAGGAAGACTAGAAAGGCTAAGAAAGCCTTCCAGTCGTATAGTACCCCTCGTACAGGGGAAGCCCTGGAAACGAGGGTAAAGAAAAATAGGAGCTGAAGGGAGACTTGCTATATGGTAAGTCTGTAGAAGGAAAAAATTCATGGTGGTACAGGGAAACTATCATGAGATAGTTGGCAACCTCTCTGCATGGTAGGAAGAGGAAACCCTGTGACCCACAGACATGAATCTCCTGACAGCTCAGCCTACCTGAGAGCAAGTGGATGTCCTGGAAACAGGAATCCAAGCGTAGAGTTTGAAATGAAAGAACAGTGAGAAAACTTCTGCTGAGAAGAAGTGAACTGTATGTTATAAGAGATCCATTGGAACCCCATTGAGGATTAATTTTCCTGGCTTGAGTTTGGATTCTTCAGACCAGGGCGAGGTTTCCCTTGTTTGGGAACATCTGTATGATGGGCAGGATAAGAATAAAACCTTCTTCTTTTAGGGAAAGAAGGTTTGGTAGGGCATTTCCTACCTACTGAGGAAGGAGAAGGCTTAGGATAGCCCTCAGAAACAGGGAAGTCAGTGGAGCAATGAGCAACCTGACGTAAAGACTCCCTATTGAAGAGATTTTCTCCAGTACAAGGAGTATTACCCAGTCTTTGTTGTGCCCATCTGTTCAAGTCTGAAGCTTGGAGCCAGGTTTTACGTTGTGCCCCTATAGCTATAGCAGAGGTTCTGCTAACAGACTCAAAAGAGTCAAGGGAAGCACGAGAAAGAAACCAAGATATATTTTGGCTATGACTAAGAAGTAAGGAATAGTCTGCAGCCTTGGGCTCTGATAGAAAAGGAGTCAAAAGAGATAATTTCTTTGTGACCTCCTGAAGGGATAGACTCATATAAAAAACTATATGAGAGAATCCTTGTTGCCAGCATAGATGTTTGGAAGGTTTGACGTCCAAAAGCATCCAGTGTTCTAGAAGCACGACCTGGCGGATAAGAAGAATGCTTCTTCTTGCTTTTTACCTTCCTCATTGCTGATTCCACTACAATGGAATGATGGGGAAGTTGAGTCTTTTGAAACCCTGGAGAGGGGGGCACCTGATACAGAAGATCAGTTGCTGTAGAAGGTGAGGAAACCCTTAAAGGTGTTTCCCATATTCTCAGAAGATGATCCTGCAAAGAAGGATGTAAAGGAAGCATTATATTTTCCTTTACCCCAGAAGAGCCTTGTGTAGGATCATAGCCAGGGATAGGAATAGCAAGGAATGTAGTCATGTCAAGGAGAAATTTCTGAAAAGAAGGATCTCCAATGGGAACCATCCCTGGATAGGCTAAAGTTGAAGAACTAGCCTGGGCACTGGAGGATGTACTGGTCCGGTGCAGAAAAGGAGCCCTAATGGATGGATACTGGTACTGGCGGTTATGACTTGAGACAGTCAGTACTGCATCGTCCATGCCAGGTATCGACTCCAAACTAAGCACAGAAAGGAGCAATCCTGGTGAAAAGGGCATGGAAGTAGTTGGTCCCGATTTTACTGCAGGAACCGGCATCGGTACCGATACCGGTAGCTGTGCCGGAATCGGAGGCGATACCGACATCGAAGCAGTCATCGGAGGCTGCTTCAAGCGGTACCGAGGCAACCAAAAACCCTTGGTGAGTGTCCTCGATACCGCGCATCCAGAATCGGTAAGCGTCGGTTCCGAGATGCGTCGGTACCCAGTCTTCCAGACTAGATATAGATTCCAGACTCGGCATCGAAGGAAGCGAGTCTATCGATGCATGTCTGGAGGGCACTGGCGTCGGTGGTGGTATTGGCGATGCTGCCGATACTGGAAAGTCAATCTGGGACGTATCGATCGGTCCCGAAGGTACCGAGAACGCCAGATGACGATCCCTGGTGAAGAGTGGATCACTCAACACCAGTGCCGATGCCGGGGTATCGGTACCGCTCGAAGCGGATGCCACCACCGAGCATGGCTCAGGTATGTTCTGTGAGGGGTGAGCCCCAGGAACAACCTGAAACCCCTGAAAGGCTTTGGAGACCGAAGACTACCGCCGGGGTTTTGAAGCCAATAGGGTCTTGAGGGCAAGGCCGGGGCCGTCATCATGTTTGACATGAGACCTACCACTCAAGGATTGGCTAGTCTTAACAGACTGTTTGTGGGTTATCTGATCCTGTAGAGAAGAAATGGTCGGTGCCCTGACACTGGAAGGGAACTCG
This sequence comes from Ichthyophis bannanicus, assembly GCA_033557465.1. NCBI lineage: Eukaryota > Metazoa > Chordata > Amphibia > Gymnophiona > Ichthyophiidae > Ichthyophis > Ichthyophis bannanicus. The sequence goes on along the minus strand of CM066031.1, from coordinate 1,116,280,564 downwards.
GTATCGAGGGAAACTCGAAATGGAAAATCTCTTCTCATAAAACTGTAGCCTAATGGCTCCGGAGGAAAAGGGTCAGGACCCAAACAGGTTAGACACCAGGTATTGGAGTCTAAAAAGAAAACTGTATTTCCACAGTTAAGGCACTTCTTAGGGGAAGGCGGCTCCATGATGGAGAGGCCTTACAGGCCCCAAAAATTTAAGACAGAAACTGAGTTTTTGAAAAGAAAAGAAAAAAAACCCACCGGCGGTACCGGTGGAGGCGGGAAAAACAGTCGCGACCACAAGAAAACAAGAATTAAAGAAAAAATTTTCTGTGGTGAGAGGACGACATCCTGCCGGCTCCGCGGAAAAACGAAAACTGAGGAGAGACAGTTGGAAAGACGGGAAGGCAGTACGCAGGCGCTGAGGGATGCTCCCAAAAGCTTTCTGATTGGACGCTGGGGAGCGTTCCCGCGCAGGCTCCGTCGGTACCGACGTACCCATATGTGAAGACTCATTCCTGCTTGTTCCTGGAGATAAACCCTCATCAAGGGAATCCTTGGGAGGAAATTGAGGTTAAGGAGTATGGTCAATACCTTCATTAAAATCTGACTAATACATATGCTTACACAAATATCTAAGGCACAACTATATAAAAAAAATCAAATCATGTTTAAGCATTCTCTAAAGGATTTTATGTTTGTAACCAATGTTCCCTCTAATTTTCTGTAGGCTGTGTGCACATAAAATATCAGCTGTGCGGCTTTTGAAGGAAGGTTAAATTTTTGTGCGCCACATAACGACACTCAGAGTTATATACTTTAAAATTTGACTACATGTCAGAATACAGTATACACACCACACTGATTGCACTAGAAAATATTGTAGAACTTGTGAAAACCATAAATACACAACAACTTTTAAATTTTAAGACGTCTATGTTGTTTTCTATCAGAATCAGAACTGTAATTTTTGTGCGCTCTGTTGTAAGGTATGTGCGCTCGCTCGGCGAGGTGTGTGCGCGCGCACACGCGCACAGCTTAGAGGGAACAGTGTTTGTAACATTAGCTAAAAGAGCAAATATCACACTAAACTGTATCGCCATATAGATACTGTCACAACTGAGCTCAAAATATAATCACTACTTGGAAGCGATGATTACAAGTGCAAGCATTTGGTGGGTTGGCAGGGCAGTTACAAGGGAGTATTTTGGATGGGCTGTTGTTGGAAAGGGGTTGGGCGATTAGAGAACAAGGAAATTTCCTAACTGCTATGTTTCACTGTAAGTTTCTATGCTACAGAAGCTGGAATTTTTCTCCCACAGAAATGCATTTGGCCTTTTTTTGTGTGTGGGGGGGGGGGCCTATTGCTCTGGAACTCTTGGTCTGATACGGCCTGTTTTTGAACAACATTAAAGTGATCATATAGGGTGACCTTAATCTACCCAATGTGGATTGGAATATTCCTTCTGAAAATCTGGAAAGTAGAAAAGAAGATTGTGGATGCCTTCCAAGAAGCACTGTTTAGAAAATGGTGATGGAACAGAGCGGGGAAAGTTTGATGCTGGATTTAGTACTCACCAATGGAGATAGCATGTCGAATGTCCTGATGGTTGCCCATGTGAGCAGCAGCGATCATCACACGGTATGGTTTGAGAGTCCAGTCACAGCAAACTCAAAGTCCTAGACTTCAATAACGCTTTCAGAAAAATGTCCAAGTGTCTGAAGGAGGAGTTGGCAGAGTGGGAGGAGGTAAAGGAAGTGGAATTGCAGTGGGCTAAGCTAAAGGAGGCAATAACAGGGCCAGATACATATATAATGAAAGTAAATAAAAACAAGAGGAAAAGGAAACCTATTTGGTTCTCCAAAGAAGTGGCTGCAGAAATAAAGGAAAAAACACAGCTTTCACAAAATTCAAAAGTTCGCAAACAGAGGAACACAGGAAGAAATACAGGATAAAGCTAAGAGAGACAAAATGAGAAATAAGGATAGCAAAAGCAAAGGCAGAAGAAAAGATGGCTAAAAATCTGAAGCATGGAGATAAAACTTTCTTCCGGTATATTCGGGAGAAGAGGAACAGAGGTAGAATTGCAAGACTCAAAAATGCCAAGAACGGATACGTTGAAAGTGACATTGAAAAACCAAAAATGCTAAACAAATACTTATGTTCCGTTTTACTAAAGAAAATCCTGGAGAAGGACCACCTGTGATTGACAAATATACAAATGGGAATGGAATAGATGCTACACCATTCACAGATGATGCGTTTGAACAGCTTGCAAAACTGAAAGTAGACAAGACCATGGGACCGATGGGATATATCAAAGGATACTGAAAGAGCTCAGAGAGGTTCTGGCAGGGCCTTTAAAGGATGTTTTTAATAGATCCTTGCAGACAGGCAAAGTTCCACAGGACTGGAGGAGGACTGATATGGTTGCTGTTAAGTGCCGTCGAGTCGGTGTCGACACCTGGCAACCCTCTGGATAGTTGACCTAAACTTTGTTCGGTCTTCAACCAAGCGGCTCATTGTTGATAGAGTGGTATCCATAGCTGCTATTATTGTATTGATCCATCTCATTGCTGGCCTTCCTCTTTTACGGTGACCTTTTACCTTCCCAAGTATTATGTCTTTCTCCAATGATTTCTCTCTTCGCATGATGTGTCCAAAGCATGAAAATCAAAGTCTTGCCATCTGAGCTTCTAAAGAGAGCTTAGGTGTGATCTCCTCTAGTACTAACTGGTTTATTCTTCAGGCAGTCCATGATATACACAGTATTCGTCGCCAGCACCATAATTCAGAGGCATCAATTCTCTTCCTGTCTATCTTTTTCATTGTACAACTTTCACATCCATATGATGCTGTTGAAAATACCATGGCCTGGACAAGTTGAATCTTTCTATGGAGAGAGATATCTCTGCTCTTGAGAATCTTGTCTAGGTCCTTCATAGCCATTCTACCAAGAGCAATACGTCGTCTGATTTCTTGACTGCTAGTCCTTTCTTTATTGATTGCGAGCCAAGTTAAAGCTGTCAACTATTTCAATTTCTTCTCCATCGGTGATAAACATATGGCCAGTTATCAGGATCTTTGTCTTCTTAACGTTAAGGTGCAGACCCAATTTAAGACTATAGTCCTTGATCTTGAGAAGCAAATGTTTCAAATCGTCTTCACTTTCAGCCAGTAATGTGGTATCATCAGCACAGCGAAGGTTGTTGAGTCTTCCACTAATCTTCACACTTTGGTTGTCTTCATACAGTCCTGCTTCTCTGATGATTTGTACTGCATATAAATTAAAGAGGTAGGGGAAAAGTATGCAGCCTTGTCCTACACCTTTGCTGATTTTAAACCATTCTATTTCTTCTAGTTCCGTTCGAACTGTTGCTTCTTGATCAATATAAAGGTTGTGAAAGAGAACGATCAGGTGCTCTGGTATACCCATGCTTCTTAATTTGCCCAGATTTTCTCATGGTTTACATAGTCAAAAGCCTTGCTGTAGTCAACACACATGGATATCCTTTTGGTATTCTTTTGTCTTTTCAAGAATCCATCTCACATCTATGATAACCTCATTCCTTGCCCTTTCTTGAACCTTGCTTGCACTTCAGGCAGTTCTCGTTCCAGGTATGTCTGTAGTCTCTGCTGAATGATCTTGAGTAGAATCTTGCTAGAATGAGGGGGGTCAGAGCGATTGTGCGATAATTTCCAGAGTCAGTCGGGTCACCTTTTTTCAGTATTGGTATAAACAGATCTTTTCCAGACAGTTGGCCATGATGTTGTCTTCCAAATTTCCTGGCACAGCCTTGTAAGTATCGTAACAGCTTCATCCAATTACTGTAATACTTCAATGGGAATGGCATCAATGTCGGGTGCTTTGTTCTTTGATAAAGCTTTCAATGCTGCTTTGACTTCTTCTTTCATCACCAATGGTTCCTGATCATAAGGTACAGGTTGAAATGGCTGTAGGTCCACTTGATCTTTATGGTACAATGACTATATATTCTTGCTACTCTTTCTTGATCTTCTCAGCTTCATTCAACATGAATCCTTGAGCATCTTGTAGCATTCCACTTTGAGGATGGAAATTTTTTTCTTTAACTCACGTAGCTTTAGAAAAGCCGATCTTGTTCTTCCTCAGTTTCTGATTCTATTTCTTTGCATGTGCCACTGTAGTACTTGTTGTCTTGTCCTGCTGCACATTGGAAATCTCTGTTAAGTTCTGAAATTGTCTCTGACATTAGGTTCCATGTGTTTCTGGACAATTTTCAGAGTTTCTTCAGTCATCCATTTTGGCCGTTTGTGCTTTTTCACCTTATTTAGAGATTTCTTGCTTTCTTCCAACACAACCTTCTTGATGTCACCCCATATCTCTTCTGGAACGCTGTCATTTGTATCTAAAACAGCAAATCGATTTTTCAGGCAGTCTTTAAATTCCAGTGGTATATTCTCAAGGTCATTTTGCTACATTCAAGAATGGCTTGCTCTTTTTCAACTTTAGTTTGAGTTTGCATACTGGTAGTTGGTGATCTGTACCACAGTCAGCTCCAAGTTTTGTCTTTGTTGATGTTATCAAGCTTTTCCATCATTGCCTTCCATAGATATAGTCAATTTGATTTCTGTACAATCTACTGGGTGACTTCCATGCGTACAGTCAGCACTTGTGTTGCTGGAAGAAGGTGTTTGAATAGATCATTGGTACCCCTTCACAAAAGTGGTAATAGGGAAGAAGTGACAAACTACAGGCCATAATCCTTACCTCGGTGGCGGGAAAAGTAATGGTGGCGCTCCTGAAAGAGAATAGTGAACTGTCTCAAAATAAATAGGCTGCATAATCCGAGGCAACATGGTTTTACCCAAGTTGGATCATGCCAAACAAATCTAATTGAGTTCTTTGAATGGGTGCCCAGAGAACTAGATCAAGAGCATGCGATGAATGTGATCTACCTCAATTTCAGCAAAGCCTTTGAGGCTGTTCCTCATAGGAGGCTTATCAATAAACTCAACAGCCTGGGGATGGGTCCCAAGGTGGTGAATTGGTTGTCTGACAGATGACAGAAGGTGATAGTAAACAGAACTCACTCGGACCAAATGAAGGTGAGTAGTGGCGTGTCTCAGGGATCGGTCCTCGAACCAGTACTGTTCAATGTATTTGTGAGTGATACTGCTTAAGGACTGAATGGAAAAGTCTATCTTTTTGCAAATGACATGAAAATTTGCAACACAGTGGACTCCCATGAGGGAGTGGATAATATGAGGAAACATCTACAAAAGTTGAAAGAATTGTATAATGCTTGGCAGTTAGATTTAATGCAAGTGCAGTGTCATGTACTTGGGATGCAGAAAACCAAGGGGGGAGAGAGGATGGCGTGCAGGGACCAGGAGAAGGACCTCGGAAGATTGTTTCTGAGGATCTCAAGGTGGTGAAACAGTATGACAAGGTAGTGGACAAAGCCAGAAGAATGATGGGTTGCATACAGAGAGGAATTACCTGCAAAAAGGAGGAGGTATTAATGCCACTGTACAAGTCGTTGGCGAGGCCTCACTTGGAGTATTGTGTTCAGTTCTGGAGATCATATCTCACAAAGGATATAAAGAGACTTGAAATGACTCAGAGAAAGGCAACCAAAATGATTTGGAGCCTGCGTCAGAAGACGTATGAGAAGAGATTTGAAGACCTAAATATGTATATGCTAGAAAAAAGGAGGAACAGGGGAGATATGAAACAGACCTTTAAATACTTAGAGAGTATTAATGAACAAGCAAAACTTTTTTTAAAGACAGGGAAGCTGTAAAACTAGAGGGCATAACCTGAAGCTGCAAGAGGGTAAAACTGAAAGGCAATGTCAGGTAAAGCAGTTACTCACCTGTAACAGGTGATCTCCGAGAACAGCAGGAATTTAGTCCTCACATATGGGTATCGTTGGTACCGACGGAGCCTGCGTGAGAACGCTCCCCAGCGTCCAATTAGAAAGCTTTTGGGAGCATCCCACAGCGCCTGCGTGCTGCCTTCCCGCCTTTCCCAACTGCCTCTCTCCAGTTGAGTTTTAAAGCTGAGACAAAGAGAGAGAGAGAGGGAAAGGGAAAGAGATAGATAGAGAGATACAAGTCCTAGAGGAGGTGGGTGGGTTGTGAGGACTAAATTCCTGTTGTCCCCGGAGATCACCTGTTACAGGTGAGTAACTATGCTATCTCCAGGAACAAGCAGGAATATAGTCATCACATATGGGGACTCCCAAGCTTTAGATGCCAGGGAGAAACCCCAGAGGTTGTGTGTCCCTGAGAAGGGCTCCACTCCCCCCCATGGATCTCTGGCATCCTACCAGGGATGGTGGGTAGGAGTTGATTAGGTATGGAACAGGTGTTGGAGAACAGCTTGACCAAACAAGGCATCCCGGCGGGAGTCCTTGTCCAAGCAGTAATGGGCTGTGAAAGTATGAACCGAGGCCCAGGTGGCTGCCCGACAGATGTCGTCGATAGACACAGAGTGCAGATGAGCCATTGATGCTGCCATGGCTCTCACATTGTGAGCTGTGACATGGCCCTCCAGAGGAAGATTCTTACTCTAATAGGCAAAGGAAATACACTGAGCAATCCAGTTAGATAGTTTTCTCTTGGAGACTGGAAGTCCCAGATGAGAAGGATCAAAAGCAACAAAGAGTTGAGAGGACTTTCTATGTTGCTGTGTTCTTTGTAAGTAAAAGGCTAAAGCTCTTTTACAGTCCAAAGTATGAAGGTTCCTTTCTGCATTTGATGCATGAAGCCTTGGAAAGAACACAGGTAGGTAGACCGATTGGTTTAGATGAAAAGGCAAGAGCACCTTTGGCATAAAGCGTGGATGAGTCCTAAGGACTACCTTGTCATGATGGAACCTTGTATAAGGTGGATCAGCTACTAGTGCTTGCAACTCACTGATGCGACGTCCTGATGTGATTGCAATGAGAAAGATAACGTTCCAAGACAGGAATTTCAAGGAGGTAGTAGCTAAGGGTTCGAAAGGTGGCTTCATGAGCTGACCAAGAACCAGGTTTAAGTCCCATGCCATAGGTGGTGGCTTAATGGGAGGCTTAGTTAGCAGAAGGCTTCTCATAAATCTTGCTATAAGAGGATGGGAGGAAATAGGTTGTCCATTTAGGGACTTGAAGGAAGCTGCAATAGCACTCAAATGGACCCTCACTGAGTTAGTCTTGTCCTGCATTGGATAAATGAAGGAGATACTCCAGTAATGATTCCAGAGGTATGGCAATGGGGTTAAGACCCTTCTGCGAACACCATATGGTAAACCTTTTCCACTTGAAAGCATAAGAGCGTCTTGTGGAAGGCTTCCTGAATGCAGAAAGGATATCCTTTATTTGCTGAGGGAGGTTAAGATCATGGAGATATAGGCCTTCAGCAACCAAGCCCTGAGATGCAGAGACGGGGGATTGGGATGCCATAACTTTCCATCCTCCTGAGATAGGAGATCTGGAGCAGACCCTAACTCCAGGGAGGGAGCTTGAGAGAGATGTAGAAGCAGAGAGCTTGAAAGAGATGTAGAGCAGTGACCAATGTGGAGCTATGAGAATCATACGACCTCTGTCTTTCTGAAGCTTGAACAGGGTTTTGGGAATTAGGGGAATGGGTGGAAGGCATACAGGAAGCCTTGACCTCAGTAAAGGAGGAAAGCATCCCTGGCCTGAACCCCCTAAGCCGGGGTTCTGGAACATCACCGGGGAAGTTTGGCATTCCACGGACCTGCAAAGAGGTCTATGTCCGGGTTCAACAAATTTGAAAAACCGTGACTACCTGGTCTGCATGCAGAGACCACTCGTGTGGAAGCAGAACTCGACTGTCTGCCCAAGAGTTTTGTATGCCTGGAAGATACACTGCCAGGAGATGAATCTGTTGCTCTCTGGCGAGGGCCCATAGTAGCAAAGCTTCGCTGCAAAGTGACAGAGAGCCTGTTCCCCCCTGCTTGTTCACATCGGAAAAGCATCTGTTGTGAGAGTTGCCTGGGGTAAGGGTTGTTGAAAAGGGGACCCCAGCAACAGGTTTTGAGTGGACTTCCACCACTGGAGGGACAAAATAAGGCGACTTCTGTTTGCTATTTTGTCTGACAGGCATCCTGATGCCTGGGTCCATTGAGTGGTTAAAGTCTTTGCGACTATGGGCCCTCGCCAGACAGCATCAGATTCATCTCCTGGCAGTGTATCTTCCAGGCATTCAAAACTCTTGGGCAGACAGACTCAGTCGAGTTCTGCTTCCACACGAGTGGTCTCTGCATGCAGACCAGGTAGCCAAGATTTTTTAAATTTGGGGAACCCCAGACATAGACATCTTTGTAAGTCCATGAAATGCCAAACTTTCCCGGTTCTGTTCCAGAACCCCGGCTCAGGGGGCTCAGGCCAGGGATGCTTTCCACCTTTACTGGGGTCAAGACTTCCTGAACATAAGAACATAAGATATGCCATACTGGGTCAGACCAAGGTCCATCAAGCCCAGTATTCTGTTTCCAACAGTGGCCAATCTAGGTCATATGTACCTAGCAGTTTCCCCAGGAGACACAAGTTCCACAATGCTTGTACTGGGTCAAGCATTGATATCTTCGGTCACTTCTTAATAATGGTTTATGGACCTTTCCTCCAGGAACTTGTCCAAACCTTTTTTAAACCCAGCTACACTAACAGCCTTTACTACATCCTCCGGTAACAAATTCCAGAGTTTGATTACACGTTGAGTGAAAAAATATTTTCTTTTATTAGTTTTAAATAGTTTACCCTGTAGCTTCATTGCATGTCCCCTAGTCTTTCTATATTCTGATACGGTAAACAATCGATCTACGTTTACCCGTTCCACTCCGTTCATTAATTTATAGACTTCTATCATATCTCCCCTCAGCCGTCTCTATTCCAGGTTAAAGAGCCCTAACCTTTTTAGCCTTTCTTCAAAGGAGTATCCTTCCATCCCCTTTACCATTTTGGTGGCTCTTCTCTGTACCTTTTCTAAAATCGCTATATCCTTTTTAAGATACGGCGACCAGAATTGCACACAATATTCAAGGTGCGGTCTCACCATGGAACGATATAGAGGCATTATAATATCTTTTGTTTTATTTTCCATTCCTTTCCTTATCATACCTAGGCATTCTATTTGCTCTCTTGGCCGCCGCTGCACACTGGGCCGAGGGTTTTACCATGGTATCCACAATGACGCCTAAATCTTTTTCCTGGGTGGTGGTTCCTAATGTGGAACCTTGCATCGTGTAACCATAGTTTGGGTTGTTCTTCCCTAGGTGCATAACCTTGCACTTGTCCACATTAAATTTCATCTGCCATTTAGATGCCCAGTCTTCCAATTTATCAAGATCCTCTTGCAATTTTTCACAATCCTCTTGGGTTTTAACAACTTTAAATAGTTTTGTGTCATCTGCAAATTTGATCACCTCACTCGTTATTCCACTTTCCAGGTCATTTATGAATATGTCAAAAAGCAGCGGACCCAGCACAGATCCCTGGGGTACACCACTATTCACCTTTCTCCATTGGGAAAATTGGCCATTTAGCCCTACCCTCTGCTTTCTATCTTTTAACCAGTTCCTGATCCACAATAGTACATTGCCTCCTATCCCATGACTCTTTAGTTTTGCCAAAAGTCTCTGATGAGGGACCTTGTCAAAGGCTTTCTGAAAGTCCAGATACACAATATCAACCGACTCACCTTTGTCCACCTGTTTATTCACTCCTTCAAAAAACATAACAGATTAGTAAGACAAGATCTTCCTTGTCTAAAGCCATGTTGGCTGTCTCCCATTAGGTTGTGACTATCTACATGCTGAGTAATTTTATTCTTTATGATGGTTTCTACCATTTTTCCCGGTACTGACGTCAGGCTCACCGGTCTGTAGTTTCCCGGATCACCCCTGGAACCCTTTTTAAAAATTGGTGTTACATTCGCGATCCTCCAATCTTCAGGTATGAGAGATGATTTTAATGATAGTTGACAGATTACTGATAGCAGGTCTGCAATCTCATATTTCAGTTCTTTCAACACCCTTGGATGTATACCATCTGGCCCAGGTGATTTGCTACTCTTCAGTTTATCTAATAGTTGTAAGACATCTTCCCGATGTATTGATATTTCCTTCAATTCTTCCGCACCTTTAAATACCACGTCAGTCATGGGTAGCATCCCTACATCTTCCTCAGTAAAGACCGAAGCAAAGAATTCATTCAGTCTCTCCGCTATCGCCTTGTCGCCTCTTAGTGCTCCTTTAACTCCTTTATTATCTAATGGACCAACTGACTCTCTCACAGGTTTTTGCTACGAATGTACTTGAAAAGGTCTTTATTTCGCGTTTTTGCTTCCGCAGCAAGCTTCTTCTCAAATTCTCTCTTTGCCTGCCTTATCAATGCCTTGCATTTGACTTGCCAGTGCTTGTGCTGTTTCTAGGTTTCGTCGTTTGGCTCTTTTTTCCATTTCCTGAAAGATGCTTTTTTGGCAACAACAGCCTCTCTGACCTCACCTTTAAACCATGCTGGCAGTTTTTTGGACTTCCTTACACTTTTCTTAAAGCGTGGAATACAGCTGGTCTGGGCTTCCAAGATAGTATTTTTCAAAAACACCCAAGCTTGATGTATGTCTTTAACCTTCGCAACTGCTCCTTTTAGTTTTTTCTTAACTATTTTCCTCATTTTATCATAGTCTCCCTTTCGAAAGTTAAAAGGTAGTACTGTGGATTTCCTTACTATCCCTCCTCCACTAATTAAATCAAAGGCGATCATGCTATGATCACTATTGCCAAGTGGCCCCAACACCCTTATCTCTTGCACTAGATCTGGTGTTCCACTAAGGACTAGGTCTAATATGGCTTCCCCTCTGGTCGGTTCATGAACCAGCTGCTCCAAGAAGCAGTCATTTATTTCATCTAGGAACTTTATCTCCCTAGCATGTCCTGATGTGACACTGACCCAGTCGATACCGGGGTAATTGAAATCACCCATTAGTATTACTGCGCTGTAACTTTTGTTAGCTTCCTTGATTTCTTTGAGCATTTCATCATCCATTTGGTCATTCTGGCCAGGTGCTCGATAGTACACCCCCACTGCCATCGCCTTCCCCCTTTTATATGCAATTTCAATCCATATAGATTCTACAGCAGATTTTGTTTCCTGCAAAACTTTAATCCTTTCTGAGTCAATGCCCTCTCTAACAGAGTGCAACCCCTCCAATTTGATCAGCTGTATCATTACGATATAGTTTGTACCCAGGTATCACAGTGTCCCACTGGTTGTCCTCCTTCCACCATGTCTCTGATATTCCAATCATATCTAACCTTTCATTTAGTGCTATATATTCTAACTCTCCCATCTTATTCTTTAGACTTCTAGCATTTGCATACAAGCATTTTAGAGAATGTATTTTATTCATGTTAATTTGGCTATTGTTAGACATGGGTAAATTGGGATCTTTAAGCTCTGTTTGCTCCATACTTGAGGGCATTTGGGCTACTTTACTCTTTTGTGGAACCTCTCTGGTAGTATCCTTCAAGGATACATTCTTCCGAACCATCCGCTCTTGGGCGACTGTCGGCTTTCCCCTAATATCTAGTTTAAAAGCTGCTCTATCTCCTTTTTAAAGGTTAATGCCAGCAGCCTGGTTCCATCCCGGTTAAGGTGAAGCCCATCCCTTCGAAGAGCCCCTCCTTTCCCCAGAATGTTCCCCAGTTCCTAACAAATCCAAAACCTTCATCTCTGCACCATTGTCTCATCCACGCATTGAGACTCCGGAGCTCTGCCTGCCTTTTGGGTCCTGCGCGTGGAACAGGAAGCATTTCGGAGAATGCTACCATGGAAGTTCTGGATTTCAACTTCCTACCTAAAAGCCTAAATTTAGCCTCCAGAACCTCCCTACCACATTTTTCTATGTCATTGGTACCGACATGTACCAAGACACGCAGACTCCTCCCCAGCACTATCTAAGACCTTATCTAGGTGGCGCGTGAGGTCCGCTACCTACGCACCAGGCAGGCATGCTACCAGGCGATCCTCATGTCCACCAGCCACCCAGCTATCTACATACCTAATGATCGAATCACCAACTATAACGGCTGTCCTAACTCTTCCCTCATGGGCACATGGCCCTGGAGAAACTTCCTCGGTGCGAGAGGGTTTTACATCACCTGGAGGACAGGTCCTAGTTACAGGATCACTTCCTGCCACACCATGGTGATGCTCTCCTGTCACGTGACCTCTCTCCTCCGTGGCAACAGGGATGCTGCCAGACTGGAGGTGGGACTTCAGGACTTTATCCCTGTAGGTCTCGTCTATGTACCTCTCTGTCTGTCTTATGTTTTCCAAGTCTGCTACTTTAGCCTCTAGAGAACGGACTTGCTCCCTGAGAGAAAAGAGCTCCTTGCACCTAGTGCACACGTAAGACCTCTCACCAACTGGGAGAAAATCATACATGTGACACTCAATGCAAAAGACTGGAGAGCCCCCATCCCGCTGCTGGACTGCTGTCTGCATCTTAGTTTAAGTTTGTGTCTAGATCTTTAAGTTCTTACTTACTAGGGGTTGCTATGAGTATTTATACCAATAAAACTGTACCTAATACGTTTAATATACCTTGTTCACCTGAAGCTTAATTAATCTCAGGTCCTTAGTGTATGACTGATTTGGGTAATGAGCTTCACCTGAAAGCACCTCCTGTCTTTTAAGATGTGTAAGTACCTATAAAGCTATGATTATCCCAGGGGAGGGTGGGTGTGGGGAGGGAGGGAAAGAACACTTATTAAAAGAGGGCTGCTACACAGTACCCTGTCTTGTGCAGCTGAGGTAAGCTAAATTCTGATTTGATTTAAATTATAGCTCTTAGCTGCTGCTAGGCTCTAACTTCTTATGAAATTTAAACTACAAGCTCTCTGCTGGGTACTAAATTTAACCAGAAAGCTCTCTTCTGTGTGTTAAATTCAAACTAAAAGTACTTTGCTGTTACTTGGCCCTGAGCAACTATTAAATTTAAACTACAAGCTCTCTGCTGGGTATGAAATGTAACCAGAAAGCTCTCCTCTGTTTTAAATTCAAACTTTAATTGCTGCTAGTAGGCCCTAACTGATCCAACAAAAAAGCGTAGTTACTCACCTGTAACAGGTGTTCTCCAGGAGCAGCAGGAATCAGTCCTCACTTATGGGTGACGTCGGCGCCGACGGAGCCCTCGCGGAGCAATTTTCCCCAGCTTTCAAAGAAAGCCCTTGGGAATTGCAGCGCGCATGCGCGGTCCTCTTCCCGCCCAAGGGTGCCATCTTAGCCAGTCAGATGACATAGCTAAAAAAGACAGCATAAAAATTTGCAAAAAAAACTAAAGCAGATGATTGCAACTCCAAGGGGAGGAGGGAGGGTTGTGAGGACTGATTCCTGCTGCTCCTGGAGAACACCTGTTACAGGTGAGTAACTACGCTTTCTCCAGGACCAAGCAGGAAGTCAGTCCTCACTTATGGGACTCCCAAGCTTAAGGCTACCGGAGACCCTAAGCACAAAAATGAGCTCCCTCTAGCTCAGCAGCACAGAAGGAAGGAATCTTCGCTGAATTATTACCCACCGGTAGCCCACATCCGGGATGGAGGGTAGGAGTTGCTCAAACCTCAAAGAGATTACGGAGGACTGCCTGTCCGAAAGCACTGTCCCTGCGGGACTCCCTCTAGAGACAGTAATGGACCGCAAAGGTCTGGCTCGAAGACCAAGTAGCGGCCCGGCAGATGTCTGCCAGCGGAACAGAGCGGAGGTAAGCCACTGACGTAGCCTTTGCCCGAACGCAATGAGCCGTGACTCGACCTTCCAAGGAGAGTCCGGCTGCCCCATAAGCCCAAGTGATACAGTCCGCAACCCAGATGGACAGAGTACGCTTGGAGACCGGGAGCCCCAATTTATTGGGGTCAAAAGACACAAAAGGCTGAGCAGCTTTACGGTGCTCCCGCGTACGGTCAAGGTAGAAGTTCAATGCCCTTCTACAGTCCAGGGTATGGAGGACCGTTTCAGCTCGGCAGGAGTGTGGTCTGGGAAAGAAGGTCGGAAGTACCACCTCCTGATTGATGTGAAAGGGGGAGACCACTTTTGGAAGAAATTTTGGGTGAGTCCGTAGGACTACCCTATTTTTGTAGAACCGAGTGTAAGGGGGATCAGACACGAGGGCCTGCAATTCACTTACGCGCCTAGCGGAAGTGAGGGCTATCAAGAACAATGTTTTCCAAGAAAGAAAACGGAGAGAACAGGTAGCCATAGGTTCAAAAGGTGGACAGGTGATCCGCTGCAAAACCACATTCAGATCCCAGTCAGGCGCTGGCGGGCGGAGAGGTGGTTTAAGTAGAAGGAGACCTCGGAGAAACCTCGCTACGAGAGGGTCGCTGGAAAGAGGTCTGCCGTCCACCGGTACATGATGTGCTGAAAGAGCACTGAGGTGAACTTTGACGGAGTTGGACTTAAGTCCCAGATTAGAGAGGTAGAGCAAGTACTGCAAGATCACCGACACCGAGCAGGAGAAGGGATCCTGAGACTGCTGGGTACACCAAACGGAAAAGCGACGCCATTTAAGGGCGTAGCATTTGCGGGTAGAAGGTCGCCGAGAAGCTAAGACGACCTCTTCCACCTCTGCCGGCAGGAGAAGGGGAGCAAGGACTACCCTCTCAGCAGCCAGGCCATTAGATTGAGAGATCTGAGGTTGGGGTGTAGCAGAGACCCCTGATCTTGAGTGAGGAGATCCGGTTGAAACCCCAGAGGGAATGGATCCTCCACCGCTAATTGCAGCAGGAGTGGAAACCACGGCTGTCTGGGCCAGCGAGGAGCGATCAGGATCATGGAAGCTTTGTCTCGGAGAACCTTGAAAAGAGTTCGAGAGACTAGCGGGATGGGAGGAAAAGCATACAGAAGGCTCTCCTCCCATGAGAGTAGAAAAGCGTCTGCCGCAACTCGAAGGGGATGCGGCTGACGAGAGCAGAAGCGAGGAAGTTGCCGGTTGAGAGGGCTGGCAAAGAGATCCATCGTGGGGAGGCCCCACTTTAGAAAGAGCTTCTGAACTACCAAGGGATCCAGGCGCCACTCGTGCGGCTGGAGGATCCTGCTGAGTTTGTCCGCCAGGCAATTTTCTTGGCCTGGGAGATAAACTGCCTTGAGAAGAACGCCGTGACTGACGGCCCAAGAGCAGAGCTTCTGCGCCTCCCGACAGAGAGGGAAGGAGCCCGTGCCCCCCTGCTTGTTCACGTAGAACATGGCAACTTGATTGTCCGTCTGGACAAGGATGGACTGGTGAGAGGTCAGGTGGGAGAAGGCCTTGAGAGCCAGGCGGATCGCTCTGAGCTCCAGGAAGTTGATCTGCTGAGCAGACTCCCACGTGGTCCAGAGGCCCTGAGTACGTGCCCCTTGGCAATGTGCTCCCCAGCCCAGGAGGGATGCATCTGTTGTCAGCACCCGGGCTGGCTGAGGGGACTGGAAAGGCATGCCGAGCACCAGGTTCGGCCGATGAAGCCACCACTGGAGAGACGAGATCAGCGGCTCGGAGACGCGCACTAGGTCTGCTAGGCCGCCTGTGGCTTGTTGCCACTGCTGGCGGAGACACCATTGAGCAGGCCGCATATTCAGGCGGGCATTGGGGGTCACATGGACGGTGGAAGCCATATGGCCGAGTAGTCTCAGGAAGCGCCTGGCGGAGACCAGGGGCTGGCTGCGAAAACGGTCGGCTAGGTCCATGAGCCGTTGAGCTCTGTCGAGCGGTAGGAACGCTCGTGCCTGAGGAGTGTGCAGCCTTGCGCCGATGAACTCGAGATCCTGTGAGGGGAGCAAAGTGGACTTTGCGAAGTTTATAACAAAGCCCAAGTACTGCAGAAGAGTCACCGTGCGGCGTGTGGCGTTGGTGACCTCCGGAGCGGACGCTGCCCTGATGAGCCAGTCGTCGAGGTACGGAAAGACATAGAGGCCGTGAAGCCTGAGATGGGCCGCCACCACCGCGAGACATTTTGTGAAGACTCGCGGTGCGGAGGACAGGCCAAAGGGCAGTACTCTGTACTGGTAATGATTTCCGGCCACCACAAACCTTAGGTACTGGCGGTGGCTTGGGTGGATAAGGATGTGCGTGTAGGCATCCTTTAGATCCAAGGAGCATAGCCAATCTCCCTGCTGGAGGTAGGGCAGAAGGATTCCAAGGGTAAGCATCTTGAACTTTTCCCGCACGAGGAATTTGTTGAGGTTGCGCAAGTCCAGGATGGGTCTGAGGCCTCCTGTCCTTTTTGGTACTAGAAAATACCTGGAATAAAAGCCTCGACCTTTCAGGTGGTGGGGCACCGGTTCCACCGCCTGTTCCTGTAGAAGACCTGCTAACTCCTGAAGGAGTAACTCCCTGTGCAGAGGGGGTCGTGGAGGTTCTCCCGGAAAATAGGAGGGAGGGACCTGGTGGAAGTGGAGAAGATAGCCTTCTCGCACGACTTGAAGCACCCAGGCATCTGAGGTTGATGCTGGACCACCTGTGGGCGAAGTGAACCAGCCGGCCTCCGGTGCTGGGAGGAACCAGCGGGGGGGGGAGAGGCTATGCTTAAGGCGTCAAAAACCCCCACCCTGCTGAGCAGGGGCTGGTGGTGCAGGCTTGGGGGCTTGCTGCCTACGGGACCCGTTACCCCGTCCCTTGGCCTGCTGGCCCTGTTGGGGAGCTGCAGGGGCCTGATATTGGGGGTATTGTTTGTAGGCAGCCGCCTTCCTCGGGTAAAAGGACTTCTTTCCCGAGCCCTTCTTTTTCTGGGAAGGGGCGGAGGTCTTCCTAGAAAGCCTAGTCCTGGTGAGAGTCTCCGTCTCGATTTGTGCAGCCTTTTCAGCCATGGGCTTGCCAAAGAGGTTTTCGCCTCGGCAGGGGACATCGACCAACTTGTCCTGCACCCAGGGCTCAAGGTCAGACGACTGAAGCCAAGCCTGTCGGCGGGCACCGATGCCGGCTGCGGCCACTCGAGCCGATGCTTCAAAGCCATCATAGGCTGCTCGGGATATGAATTTTGAGCATTCCCGAATGCCAGTGGACAAGGCCAGGAACCTCCGCAAGGGTTCCTCGGACAAACCAGCGGAGAATCCGGCTAGCTCTTTAGCCAGGTCTCGGAGATACATGCCCATGTATAGCTGGTAGGTCTGGACACGACACGCAAGCATAGAGCCCTGGAAACACTTCTTACCAAGGCCATCCAGGTTACGGGCCTCCCTGCCAGGAGGCACCGAGGAGTGCATCTTCTGGCTCTTAAGACGATGCATGGCCGATTCCACTACCATGGAATGGTGTGGTAGCTGTGCTTTTTGGAAGCCAGGGCTCTTGCGGACTCGATAGATAGAATCGACCCGCTTGCTCAGGACCGGCGAGGTGGCCTGACTCTCCCACATGCGGAAGAGTAGCCGTTCCAGCATGGGAGGAACCGGTACAGTAAAGTGTTCCCTGGCGGGAGAGTCATACTGGAGGGCGTCGAGCTCTTCGGCTCGAGGCTCCTCCTCGGGATCCGCAGGGAAGGCCAAAGCCTTGGCCATATCCCTGACGAAGTCCGAGAACCGGGCATCCTCCGGGGGGGACTGCGTCCGAGGTTCGGACTCAGGTGAGTCCGAGGGGACACACCGAGTCCGAAAAGAATCAGGCGACTCTTCCTCTTCAGACTCCCAGACCGACTCCGACGAGGACTCGGTGGGGTCGGCCCGGGCAGGGTGCGGCGCCTGCCGCCCCGACGCCGAGGGAGTCGGCGTCGGCGACCTCGGTCCCGAACGGGAGGCCGAGGGTGACCTCGACCGAGGATCGACTCGAGTTCGCATCGACTCGAGGATCGGCTCGGTCTCCGGGGTCGACTTAGGCGTCGACGTCCCGGCGGTCGGGGCAGCGGCGCCAGCGAAGCCAGCGAGCAGTGCCCGCTGCTGGTCCATGAAGGCAGACAGTCTGCTCTCCAAGGCCGTCAACCTGAGTCCGAGCTCAGGTGACCCAGCAGCCCGCGACTCGGGCCCTGACGGCGTCGGGCCCGACGTCGGCAGTCTCAGAGGCGAGTCCAGGAGGACCACAGGACTTACCCGAGCAGGCAGCTCCGACTCCAGGCGAGGTCGCTTCGAGAGGTGCTCCTTCTCCAAGGACCCGGGACGGCTATCGGGGCTATGCGACCTGGCCCTCGCGGAGCCAGGAGCGTCCACCGACGCCGCCCTCGCGGGTTTCACCTTTCGTCGATGGTCCCCGGAGGGAGAACCCCTGTCGGAGGAACTCCGGCGACGGTCCAAGCTGGAACCTCTGGACGCGGAGGCCTCCGACGAGGTCCGGGTACGGCTGGGGTCAGCGAAGATCCTATCCCGCTGATGCCGCCGACTTCTCAACGCTTTGGAGGACATTTTGCCGCAGGGCCCACAGATCATTTCTTCATGATCCGGGCCCAGGCAGCGGAGGCAATTGTCGTGTGTGTCAGTTAGTGACATATTTCGGTCACACTGACCACACCGTTTGAAACCACTGGCAGCCATCGGGGGAAAAAGGGCCCCGGCGAGGTCAAAGGACCGGGCTGCCAGGGAAAAACCGAAAACGAAACTGACTAAGTCAGAAAAACCAAAAAAGAAGAAGAGGACTCGTGACCGGCGTCGCGAGTCCGGGCGGGAAAAAGACCGGCGTCGAACCGAAGGAAAAAAGAGAAAATATGAGTAAAAATCAACTTTTTCGCGGGGACACGACGGGTACGTCTGTAGGGCTCCGCGGAAAAAAGAAGACTGGCTAAGATGGCACCCTTGGGCGGGAAGAGGACCGCGCATGCGCGCTGCAATTCCCAAGGGCTTTCTTTGAAAGCTGGGGAAAATTGCTCCGCGAGGGCTCCGTCGGCGCCGACGTCACCCATAAGTGAGGACTGACTTCCTGCTTGGTCCTGGAGAAACAGTGGGTTCACAGATTAAGTAGCTTTAATACAAAGAATTATTTTTAGAAAATTACCAGAAGTATATACTCACAGTTGCAGAAGTAACAGTCCAGAAGTAACAGTCCCCCTTTCTAGTCCTTCCTGTATGCCTTTCCACCCATTCCCCAAATTCCCAAAACCCTGTTCAAGCTTCAGAGAGACAGAGGTCGTATGATTCTCATAGCTCCACATTGGCCACGGCAAGTGTGGTACCCTCTGCTTCTACATCTCTCTCAAGCTCCCTCCCTAGAGTTAGGATCTGCT
This sequence comes from Ichthyophis bannanicus, assembly GCA_033557465.1. NCBI lineage: Eukaryota > Metazoa > Chordata > Amphibia > Gymnophiona > Ichthyophiidae > Ichthyophis > Ichthyophis bannanicus. Next base: position 1,116,261,420 of record CM066031.1, on the reverse strand, counting down.
CCAGATCTCCTATCTCAGGAGGATGGAATGTTATGGCATCCCAATCCCCAGTCTCTGCATCTGAGAGCTTGGTTGCTGAAGGCCTAGATCTCCATGATCTTAGCCTCCCTCAGCAAATAAAGGATATCCTTTCTGCTTCCAGGAAGCCTTCCACAAGACGCTCTTATGCTTTCAAGTGGAAGAGGTTTATCATATGGTGTTTGCAAAAGGGTCTTAACCCCCTTGCGATACCTCTGGAATCATTACTGGAGTATCTCCTTCATTTATCCAATGCAGGACTTAAAACTAACTCAGTAGGAGTCCATTTGAGTGCTATGGCAGCTTCTTTCAAGCCTCTAAATGGACAGCCTATTTCCTCCCATCCTCTTATAGCAAGATTTATGAGAGGCCTTCTTCTGACTAAGCCTCCCATTAGACCACCACCAGTGGCATGGGACTTAAGCCTGGTTCTTGGTCAGCTCATGAAGCCACCTTTCGAACCCTTAGCTACTACCTCATTGAAATTCCTTTCTTGGAAGATTATCTTTCTCATTGCAATCACATCAGCACGTCGCATTAGTGAGTTGCAAGCATTAATAGCTGATCCACCTTATACAAGGTTCCATCATGACAAGGTAGTTCTTAAGACTCATCCACACTTTATGCCAAAGGTGGTCTCGCCTTTTCATCTAAACCAAGCGGTCTACCTACCTGTGTTCTTTCCAAGGCCTCATGCATCAAATGCAGAAAGGAACCTTCATACTTTGGACTGTAAGACAGCTTTAGCCTTTTACTTACAAAGAACACAGCAACATAGAAAGATCTCTCAACTCTGTTGCTTTTGATCCTTCTCATTTGGGACTTCCAGTCTCCAAGAGAACACTAACTGGATTGCTCAGTGTATATCCTTTGCCTATCAGAGTAAGAATCTTCCTCTGGCCATGTCACAGCTCACAATGTGAGAGCCATGGCAGCTTCAATGGCTCATCTGCACTATGTGTCTATCGACTACATCTGTCGGGCAGCCACCTGGGCCTCGGTTCATACTTTCACAGCCCATTACTGCTTGGACAAGGACTCCCGCCGGGATGCCTTGTTTGGTCAGGCTGTTCTCCAACACCTGTTCCACACCTAATCAACTCCTACCCACCATCCCTGGTAGGATGCCAGAGATCCATGGGGGGAAGTGGAGCCCTTCTCAGGGACGCACAACATCCGGGGTCTCTCCCTGGCATCTACAGCTAGAGAGTCCCCATATGTGATGACTACATTCCTGCTTGTTCCTGGAGATAGCATAGTTACTCATCTGTAAAAGGTGATCTCCGGGAACAGCAGGAATTTAGTCCTCACAACCCACCCACCTCCCCTAGGAGTTGTATCTCTCTATCTCTTTCCCTCTCTCTCTCTTTGTCTCAACTTTAAAACTCAACTGGAGAGAGGCAGTTGGGAAAGGCGGGAAGGCAGTACGCAGGTGCTGTGGGATGCTCCCAAAAGCTTTCTAATTGGACGCTGGGGAGCGTTCCCGCGCAGGCTCCGTCGGTACCGACGATACCCATATGTGAGGACTAAATTCCTGCTGTTCCTGAAGATCACCTGTTAGAGGTGAGTAACTATGCTTTCACTGTAAAAAGGGAACATGGTCTTCTCCATATCAGCTACTTGGACCTCTGAGCAATGTAATATGCCCTTTGAGTCTTTAATCTACCCCAGGACACATCAGCTTTAATTCAGACAACCAAGTGGCAATGTTTTATGTCAACAGAGGAAAAAGATCCCCCATCTCTACCATAAAAGCAACATGGATTTGGGACTTTGTCAATCCCATCCAAATACAAGCTGCCTATAACCCCGGAATTCAGAACCATATAACAGATTAGCTCAGCAGAGCTCTCCAGCCTCATACGTGGACCCTAGTCTCCAAGATTGCTGCACCTATCTTTCAGGTTGCGGGATCCCTTACACTAATCGCTTTGTCAGCAATAAGAACATGAAGCTACCTTTCTACTGCTCCATCCTTCAACTGTCTAGCTCCAGATGTACTAACAATTCCCTGGATTTGGTTTCTTCCTTATGCATAGACATCCCCCTCCCCCCATTTCTATCACAGCAAAAAATCCCGCCAAGCATGATTCTCATAGCACTGTCCTGTCCTTGGCAGAGCTGGTTTCCTGTCCTAAAAAGGTCAGTAATTTGTCCACTATCTAGGCTCCAAAGATTTCCAGCATTGTTGAAGCTGAGGACCACCTCTTTCAAGCATGGAAAGTCAGCAGCATTTTATCTCTTCTCTAGGATTACCAATGACTATTCAGACTACAGGGGGGGGGGGGTGGACAGACAAATATTCTCAACCCTACAAGAAAAACAAACAGTCTACAGACATTCTTAGGCTTTCAAGTCATAAAGATTTATCATCTGGTGTTTCACAAATGGTCAGAACCCCATTAGATGTCCACTTACCACCATAAGGCAATATTAGTATCATGTATGTCCTATAGTATTTACTACATTCTGAATTGTATTTTCTTTTCTTTTATTTCTTTTTTTTAAGACTGTAGCATATGGAAATTATACAAGGGTGTAGACAGATGAAGAAAAATGACATGTCTAAGCTCAACACTTTGGTGTGCTAGGTTTCAGGGCACTGCTGCTGAAGGTAGTTTCCAAGGTTTTATTTATATGTTTCAGCTGCCCATCCACTACAGCTCGAGGTAAAGTACAGAACATACAGTATGAAATACAAAATAAACAAATCTCTCTCTCAAACGTCTCTGTAACAATCAATCCACAACAATGTATCTTACTGCAATGAATGCAGGAGTCCAGGAGGTGGGGAAAGAGGGGATGGCATGACTGAACATCAGAACCGCACCTCACAGATGAATTACTCTACGAATCGCGTGGAGAGGGAAAAGATTCTCAAATACCAGTAAATGCGGTCAGAGACCAAGAAAATGTGACAGAAAAATAACAGATTTCCCATTGTGTTGGGTGCTGCAGGCTTGAAGATGACGACTTCCCAAGCACATCCTGATGAACTGCCTGCATGTGCTACATCCTATGAACGCCAGGAGGCATTGCTTTTTGGCACAATGGAAATACTACGCCAAGCACTGGCAGTAAATGTGAGAGAGAGATTGTATTCTGCATACCCTGGCTTAGGAGCGAGGTCCATTGCTGTCATGGTATGTGTAAAACTAACCCATTTGGAGACATTGCCCCCCACCAAGTCTATAAAGAGCAGTCATTTGTGGTTTACCAGGAGCAGGGCTGGCTCTAACACCAGCGATTCCCAGTGTGGCATCGAGAACAGCACCCTCCAGAGCTGGGTGGTAGCAGTGTCCTATTATCCATGGCCAAGTCACATGTCCCTAAAGCCAGCCTTGCACCAATGCATGACAGTGCAACACACACCCTGGCATATCATTTAAGGAAAAGACAGAGGACTGTAGTAGCATTACAGCCTGCAGCGCTGGAACTGCGTCAGCGTCACCACACTTATTCATGCGGCAGTTCCACACAAAACGTAGCTAATCTCCTCTCCTGCAACACTACCGTCTTTGGACACACAAAAGCTGCAGCGTGCGGGAAGGCGAAGGGAGTTCCAGGCGCATGTATTTCTAAGAACACTGCCAGCTCTGGCGCATGCTTTATAAAAATTATCCCCTCCAGCTCACCCTGCCCTCCCACAGCAGCAACATGTAAGGGCAGGGGTTCTCAACCCAGTGCCTGAAACACACCCAACCAGACTGCTTTTCAGAACACCCATACTGAATATATGTGCGAGAGAAACTATGGGAGATCTCTGCAGAGGGCACAAGCCTTGAGCCCTCCTGAAAGAGGCACGTTACCTCAAGCCTCACCTTGACCCCTAACTCCCCATATCCTCAGCTCTGCTTTACAGGAAACTGTGCCACTCGGTGAAAAAAGCTTTGAACCCTACTGTGTACAGTAAATAAAAGTAAAGGTCTAAACAAGCAAGCTCTATGTTGTACCTTTTTTTAATTAAAAATATGGACTAGCTTAATACATCTGTGACTAGCTTACAACAGTTATACTGCCGTGGTGAAGGGAATATAATTCTGGCAGAAAAGTCATAAATATATTAACTTAGCCCAGTAGAAAGAGACTTATAATTATAAATTATACTTCTTTCTATGTATTTAAAGACAAGTAACACTGGAAGCACACTACTTTAAATGTATTGTAGTGCCTCCAGAATCAGCAGCGCCCCCCCCCCCACCCCCCGTTATGATGCCCAATGTCTCCTCTCATGGGGTCTCAATTATATATACTGCTTAAATGCCCCTCTCCCCCCGCCCTTCCCTCTATCTCTCAATCTTTCCAATTTCAACACTTGCACAATGCCTTGTTCCACTTGTACTTAAGCATACTTCATTAAAAAAAAAAGCTCTGATAAAAGAAAATAAAAATATTTGAGAAAGCCAAGAAAATATTTTAAAAACGCCTCCAACATAAGGTTCTGCCCTGAAGGGATTTATTTGATGAAAACAGCAAAAAAAAAAAAAAAAAAATAAATACAACTGATGAACAAAAAGGGCTGCATGGTATTTCTCCAATTATTCACTTCTCGATTTTTTGGCACCGTTCCTCCCTATTTGTATTTCCTAGGTTTCCTTTCTTAGGCAAAGGCAGGGGTTGAGGTACTGGGGGGCACGGGGGCAGCTGCACAGGGCCCATGCATGGAGGGGGCCTGGTGATTGCTGACAAAAAGCACCACCAGATTAGCAGCATTGATTCAGACTGGCAGTGGAGGACGTGGGAGGGGCCCCAGCCAACAGGGCAGCTTATTTTTGTGCATCCTGAATCAGAGTCCTGAAATTAAAGATCAGCAGGCTCGCTTCTAATTAATTGCATCAAACAATAGATTTATAATCGTCTGCAGGCCTTTGGGATAGTGATGAATGGCTGAACTGTCCACCTCTGAGCATGCATGCTCCCTGCCTCACCTCCACCCCCTCTTTCCCCCCCCCCACCCCATTGCTTCATCCAAGGGAACAGCAGGAAGGCGGAGAGAAGCCACAGCCAAAGCATACTCAGACAGTCCTTCACACCTCTGCAGCCCGCTTATCACTACTCTGCAAAGTCCAAAGTTCTTTTCAAATTCAATGTACCTTGCAGGTAAAAGGAAGCGAGTCTAATAGCCTTTAATTTCAGGACTTCACACTAGAGGCCCTGTTAACAGGGACCTACGACTACTAATCATCATTTGTATAGTGCTACAAAACGTGCACAGCGCTGCAGATACATATAAGAAAGTCCCTGCTCATCAGAGCTTACAGTCTCATCGAGACAGACCACACAACTGGGGACTAAGGGAAATCTAGGGGAATGGCAACGATACAGATAGGTGATGACTAGGCGATTAAAGGGATCAAGACCCAAAAGCAGCCTCGAGAGGTGAGCACTTAGTCTGGATTTGAATAGCGCCAGAGATGGAGCTTGGTGTACTAACTTGGGTAGTTTGTTCCATGCTTACAGAACAGCAAGGTGGCATGAACGAAATCTGGAGTTGGCAATGGCAAAGAAGGGCACAGATAAAAGTACTCTGCCATAAGAGTGGAGTTCCCAAGAAGTGGTGGTAGGGAGAGATCAGAGGAAATGAGGCGAAGAACTGCAGAATGAATACACTTATAGGCAATGTTCCCTCTAATTTTCTGTAGGCTGTGCGCGCATAAAATATCAGCTGTGTGCGGCTTTTGAAGGAAGGCTAAATTTTTGTGCGCCACATAACGACACTCGGCGTTATATACTTTAAAATTTAACTACACGTTAGAATACAGTATGTACACCACATTGATTTTAATCAAATTAAATGAAAATAGACGATTACTAAATGAAGCGGGAAATTTCTAGTAATTACAATCATAACTTTTAAATTTTAAGACGTCTGTGTTGTTTTCTATCAGAATCAGAGCCGTAATTTGTGCGCTCTGTTGTAAAGTATGTGCGCTCTCTCGGCAAGGTGTGTGCGCGCGCACACGCGCACAGCTTAGAGGGAACAGTGCTTATAGGTCAAGAGGAAACTAATAGGGAGCCAGTGAAGTGGCTTGAGAAAAGGGGTTATGTGAGCATGGCGAGACTGGCAAAAGATTAGCTGTGCAGCTGAGTTTTCAACAGATTGAAGGGGAAAGAAATGATTCCGAGGAAGACCAGAAAGCAGCAGATTGCAATAGTCTAGACAGGCCCCCCTCTCCAATCTCCCATCACTCTGCAGATGGCCAGCACCCCTTGTTGGGGCTTATGCTACTATAACTGTAGGGTGCCATGCATTTTCAAGCGAGGAAGTACCATTCAATTTCAGCAGACTGAGGTTACGCTGTTCTCCACCCTCCCCCCTCAGACTGGGTGGGCTGCTCAGCCCAGTACCCATGACACTTATTCTGGTACTAGCTAGTGCCCATAGACTCCTAAAATACCATGGAGAAGGCCACAAAATCCTGCCCTTCTTACAGATTTCTTTTCCGGGGCTGTGGGAGGAGCAAAGGCGCTGCAAAGGCAATGCCGCCGCCGGCAGGAACTCAACTAAACCCGCGGCCATCACCAGGCTCCCCCAATCGGTGTTGAGTCACTGAGCGGGCCGGCAAGCCCCCCCCCCCCCCCAGGGATTCCAGCCCAATCGGGGCTGTGGGAGGAGCAAAGGAGCTGCAAAGGCAATGCCGCCGCCAGGTGGGCCCACGCCTGAAGGCCTCGCCAAAGGGCCCTTTGGCGTGGCCCTGAGCCGCGGACCAAGTAGCGGCCATAGAGCGGCATTCCAAGCCCTCATCAAAATCAAATCCGCTGCCGTGCCTTGTCTGGACATTTCACTGCCTGTAAGTCTGCTGCCTTAACCTTCCTGGACAATCCATTGCTAGAATAAATTAATGCTGTTACCCTGCCTGGACAATCCATTGCTTGCTTAAGTTAATGCTGTTACCAATGCTGTTACCTTGCCTGGACAATCCATTGCTTGCTTAAGTTAATGCTGTTACCAATGCTGTTATCTTGCCTGGACAATCCATTGCTTGTAGGATTAATTGCATAGAACTTACTATCCAATTTTGCATAACTTAGAATGTAGAACAACTCACGCTGCACAAGCCCATTACCCTCCATCAATTCAACACAAATCAAGTCGAGCCCAGGTCAGAAAACTACAAACCTTATCCCAGGTCAGTAAATACAAGTTACAAAATGCTCTCCACTACTTACTACTTCATGGCCTACCTCACATTCCTCCACATGTTTGCACTTTGCACACACAGCAGACTCAACGAACTAATTCCCTTGACAAACCCACATACCACCCAACCCAGATGCACACCAGCATCACACATATCCAAAGAACGCCAACAATCAAAGAATACAGCCCACAAACCATACAAAGCCACACGTGACACAGCCTCTCACCACACAAATAATGATCACACAAACCCAATCATTTCAACAAACATCAGGTGTGCCCTACTAAACGCTAGATCTATTAGGAACAAACCAAATACTATCCTTGACCTAATCCACGACAAGACGCTTGATAATATGCATCACCGAGACCTGGCTAGACGATTCAGACCAAGTCATATTAAATCAAGTAACCCCAACGGGATACTCGGCATTTAACTGCATTAGAGCACAAAACAGAGGAGGAGTACTAATACTTACCAGAAAGGAATACAGATTCAAAACAATCGCCACCACCAACACAAGAAAATCCAACACACTCACTATAACCAACAAGCATATAACCATCTCCCTCACATACAGACCACCTGGAACCACAACTGAATACCTATCCACAGTAATTGAACCGATATGCGCTCATAACAGAAAACACAAACCCCTTGTTGCACTAGGAGACTACAACCTAACATCCGCTCCCACCAGAGAAGCTGCAACATTCCTAAAAGCCATGGAGTCACTAAAATACTGCCAGACAATTAACGCCCCAATGCACCAACATGGTACAACTCCGGACATGATATTCATGCCAACACAACTAGTGGAACAGAACAAAACCTCAAAACCAACAATCACCCCAGTCCCCTGGTCAGACCACCATGTAATTGAATTCACCATGACCCTGAATAACCCCACCCAACGCAAAGATGATTAAAGAATAATCAGACAGTTTAAAACATTTAACAGAGATTCATTCATAAACGACATCACCCCACAACTTCAACAGGATCACAACACCCTAGACCTAAACATAGAAGAATGGAACACAATAATATCCAACGCAGCATCTGCACCAGTCATTACAGAACCACAAAATCGCAAAAAAATCTAAAGCCCCATGGTATTCACATGAAATCAGAGTCTCAAAGTGCACACTAAGACGACTAGAAAGAAAATGGAGATGGGACAAATCACACAACCTCCTAACGCAATACAGAGACAAACGAGAATATAACAATCTAATAAATCAGCGAAAACAGCAACACCATACCAACCTAATCATGAAATCTACCAATAGACCAAGAGAACTTTTTAGCATTGTCCAAAAGCTCACCAAGGATGACATGCAACAAAGCAACCACCATCTTGACCCACAAAAATATGTAGATTACATGAAGTCAAAAAACACTAACCAAACATACTCTGCTTCACCACAAACAAATGAGCACACAATAAAAAAGCAACACCAAGCATGGGAAAGCTTCAATATACCAACAAAACAGCAAATAGAAGACATTATATCTGGACTAAACACAACAACTTCACCATCAGACCCATGCCCATGGAAGGACAGACTAGATAGGCCACGTGGTCTTTTTCTGTCATCATGTTTCTATGTTTCTATGCCCAGTGTCTTGGATCAAAGCCACAAAAAGCCAGCTCTCTCATCACATTCAAAAAATCGCCAAAGATTCACTCCAACAAGGATATATGCCACCCCCCTAAAGCACGCAATGATACGACCAATACTTAAAAGTAGCAATCTAAGCCCATCCAAACCAAAATCATACCGTCCTATCTGCCTGCCATTCCTTGCTAAAGTCGTGGAAAAAAGCAGTCCAAAGACAACTTCAGGATCACATAGATATCAATGCCCCACTGGACATACATCAACATGGATTCAAGCCCCAACACGGTGTGAAAACACTATTCACCTCCTTCTTTGACAATCTCCTAAGAGGCATAGAGAACATAAAAAACGGCTTCCTGCTAGTGTTCATGGACATCTCGGCAGCCTTCGATACCGTGTCACACCCTAAGCTATTGCAACGCTTACAACAGATAGGACTATGCAAGAACACCCTGAAGTGGTTCACATCATACCTGGATGGGCGAACACAACAAGTCAAATGCGATCAAAAGAAATCCATACAATTCCACGTCATGCAGGGAATACCTCAAGGCTCAGCATTATCATCAATGCTCTTCAACATCTACATACAGCCCATATGTATCATCATCAAGCACCACAAACTACACTACCGCATATATGCTGACGACATCATGGTGTATGCCCCAATCAACTTACTAGCACTAAACACTACAACAATAACAAAATGCCTAGAAGACATGAATGAATGGCTCATAGCCAACAACTTAACGGTCAACTACGACAAAACTGAGGCAATGCTCGTCACCAGGAACCCCACCTTCATACCTCCACAAACTAGCAGCATCTTAGACAAACACATAGCAGTCAAAGAAGTTAAGTATCTGGGCATAACACTAGACAGAGCTCTGAACCTAAAATCCCACATCACCAAAACTGCAAATAAGGCATACCATCTATTGAAAACGGTCAGACAAATCAAACCAATGCTCCATCAAGACCACTTCCGCAGTGTGTCAAGCACTCATTACACCACTGCTTGATTATGGAAACTCACTATATCAAGGTCTTCCTCATCATACACTACACCCACTACAGATGGTACAAAACACCACAGCACGCATCATCACAGGCACCCCAAGGACCGAGCACATCACTCCCATCCTACAACAACTACACTGGCTCCCACTGGTGGCAAGAGCTAAATACAAAACAATCATGATAATCTTCAAAGTCATTCACCATCTCTCAGCGGACGTACTCCAAAACATTAGAACAAGAGACATCAGCAATAGACCAAGAAGAACCAACAACAACATGATCTGCACACCTGCAGGCTATCACAAAACCAAACAACCTCAAAAAGAGCACCATCACTACTGGCATCCTCAATATGGAACTCCCTACCAATAAGTCTGAGAGCTTTAGAAGACCTCACAGAATTCCGCAAAGACCTCAAAACATGGTTATTTATAGAAACCTATGAGCATTCAAGCAACACATCTTACCCAAACACCAACACTACTACCTCCACCATCTAAAGACACACCCATCCCATCTACACATAAATTCATCACACCACGTTAGTAAACACCTTTATGTTAAATGTTACTTCAAATGTACTGTCTAACCCGTCTATACGACAAGGGAATCCACGGGCTGGCATGGGAATGGTGCAAATCATACCTGGAAGATCGCTTGCAACACGTCAGGACTGTTACAGGTACCTCACAACCTTTCCAGTTAAAACAAGGAGTACCTCAGGGCTCATCCCTATCCGCGCTATTTAATATTTATATGCAGCCTATATGTGACATCACTCGCTCCTTTGGCATATCCTCATTGATCTATGCAAATGATGTGCTAATATTCACACCAATCAACGTCAAGCTCCCAGATTACACAACACTAGTAGAGTGCTTTAACGCAATAGCAGACTGGCTCCTCACCCAGAATATGCGAATAAACTACAAAAAAACCGAAGTACTGATAGTCACGAAAAACAGAGAATTCTCACCCCCTGAGACCCTAAAAGTACGAGACGCAGACCTCCCAATCAAACCCTCCATAAAATACCTTGGAGTAACACTGGACCAGCGACTGGATTTTAAAGAACATATCAACCGCATGGTGAAAACCATTTATTTCAAGATAAGGACCCTACGCCATCTCAAAAATATGCTTGAACCAGACAGCTTCAGAACTATATTCCAAACCATAGTCACACCCCACTTCGACTATGCGAACATAATACTCCATGGTCTCCCAAAAAACACCCTAAATACATTACAACTAGCCATGAATGCCGCAGCCCGGGTACTATACGGTGCTTCAAAGAGCGAACATATAACACCCATCCTAATGGAGCTTCACTGGCTCCCTATATACTGCAGAATAGCATATAAAGTCCTTCTCATGACCTTTAAAGCGATAAATACTATCGCTCCTTCATCAATTTCAAAACTCCTCCATCACACTCCCAACATCAGAGCTAGGAGGTCAGCAGCGGCAAATACCCTAGTTATACCACCTGAGGCCACAAAATGCAAACGTTCAACAGACAGGGCCTTTGCAACCTATGCTCCCAGATGTTGGAACAACCTACCCCCCAACATAAGAGCTATTACTGACCTCAAGCATTTCAGAAAAGCCATAAAGCACCACCTCTTCATTCTACATTTCCAAAGCACATCATCATCCCTCTAACAGGCACAGTATAAATTGTAAATACCTTATTTACTCAAGATGTTACTAAGAAATTCTATCCATTGTATATAGGTTCTTTCAAATATGTATAAAGTTTCTCAAAGTATATAGGTGCTTTACAAATATGTACTAAGGTTTTACAAAGTTTTTACAAATATGAACAAAGTTTCCCAAAGTTAAAATCCCAGTTGAATTCTCCTGTTATATGTAAACTCATCACAGTCTGTTGCTTGCAATGAGTATTCCTGTTTAATGTAAACCGCGCTGATGAAAAAGAGTGCGGTATAAAAGAACTATAAATAAATAAATAAATAAATACTATTACGCAACTGTGCTGTCTAACGTTTACACGTACCCTAATGTTAAATGTAACCCTCCAATTGTGATGTGACGTGACCACCTTGATTGAAGGAAAAGGTGGCATACAAATCTGTCTAAATAAATAAATAAAACTGCCATGAGAGATCCAGGTGGGTACAGGTGCAAGAATCACCAACACATTCTCCCACACCCTCATTCACACCATTCTAGGCTTCCTTGGAGCACACAGGCAATGCTCCTCAGCCTGCTTCCTCTTCCTGTGGCGCCCAGCCAGGGGCTTGAGTGTCACACCTGGAACTGTGCCACTATGGTGCCCCCACGGTTCAACGATTAACCTCTAGTCTCAGGCTGAACAGAAACAAGGATACAGGCCAGGATAAGTGTTGTCTGCTTGATCTGAAGAAGCCCACGGGATTGAGGATAGTGGTAAGAAGGGGGTTAATGTGGAGTATTGGAAGGGGCATGTGAGTAAGTGAACGCGGGGATTAGGAGAGGGCAGTGACTGAGGAGGTCAGAGGGTGACGGACTGAGTGTGGTGTGAGAGAGGACGCAGAAAGGCTGCAGTGTGTGTCTGTGTAGAGAGGAAGATGAACAGTGGTGTGCCTCAAAGGAATTGTTCTGCTTTCAATTCTGACAAAGCAACATTTAATAAAGACATTTATGTAAAAGAGCTGCACAATTCTGGAAGCTTTGCTGCAAAATGTACCTTTGAGCTGCTATAAGAAACTGACTGAGAGAGAACGACAGAGGCTGGAATGGAGGCATGGCCTCATGATTAAAGTAGTAGTTATTAAGTGCTGTTCAGTCGGTGTTGACTCACAGCGACCCTCTGGATAGTTGGTTAAAGTAGGAGGTTCAAAATCTGGAAAAAGCAGGGTTCAACTCAGTCTTCTCCTACTATCGCTCCTTGTGGCCATACTGGGTCAGACCATGGTCCATTAAGCCCAGTATCCTGTTTCCAACCATGGCCAATCTAGATCACAAGTACTTAGCAGTTCCCCCAAAGGACACAAGTTCCACAATGCTTGTATTGGGGCAAGCAGTGGATTTCCCGGGTCCCCTTTAATAATGGTTTATGGATCTTTCCTCCAGGAACTTTTCCGAGCCTTTTTTAAACCCAGCTATACTAACAGCTTTTACTACATCCTCCGGTAACGAATTACAGAGTTTGATTAAGCGCTGAGTGAAAAAAATAATTCTTTTTAGTCTTAAATAGGTTACACTGTAGCTTCATTGCATGTCCCCTAGTCTTTCGATAGTTTGATGGCATAAACAATCGATCTATGTTTACCCGTTCCACTTCATTCACTAATTTATAGACCTCTATCACAGCGGTTCTCAACCTGTGGGTCACGACCCCCATGGGGGTCGCCACAGGATTTAGCGGGGGTCACCTCGTTAAAAAAAAATTTAAATGCGCAGAAATTGCTGCTGAGTCCGCTTCTCGGCAGCGGCAAAGTCACCGACTCCTTCTGCAGCCACAGCTCCCTGCCTCTTAGGGAACCACGGCTGTGCTTGTAAAATCATTGCGGAGCCCTTCCTATCTCGACGGGCTCTGTGCAGCATTGTCCCGCCTCTAAAGGAAGTTGTTTACCACTTCCTTTGGAGGCGGGACAATGCTGCACGGAGCCCGTCGAGACAGGAAGGGCTCCACAATGATTTTACAAGCACAGCTGCGGTTCCCTAAGAGGCAGGGAGCCGCGGCTGCATTACAAGGGAGGCAGACATCGACATGGGGAGGGGGGGGTTGACATGGAGGGAAGGAGCTGATATGGATGGATGGAGGGAGGGGGGCTGACATGGAGGAAGGGAGCTGATATGGATGGATGGATGGAGAAAGGGAGCTGATATGGATGGAGGGAGGGGGATGACATGGAGGGAGGGGGATGACATGGAGGGAGGGAGGGGGCTGACATGGATGGATGGAGGGAGAGGGGCTGACATGGAGGGAGAGAGCTGATATGGATGGAGGGAGGGGGGCTGACATGGAGGGATGAGGGAGGGGGGCTGACATGGAAGGAGGGAGCTGATGTGGATGGATGGATGGAGGGAGGGCGGCTGGCATGGAGGGAGAGAGCTGACATGGAGGGAGAGAGCGGATATGGATGGATGGAGGGGTGGCTGACATGGAGGGATGGAGGGAGGCTGACATGGAGGGAGGGAGCTGATGTGGATGGATGGATGGAGGGAGGCTGACATGGAGGGATGGATGGAGGGGGGCTGACATGGAGGGAGGGAGCTGATGTGGATGGATGGAGGGAGGGGGCTGACATGGAGGGGGGCTGACATGGACGGGGGGCTGACATGGAGGGAGGGAGCTGACATGGAGGGATGGATGGATGGAGGGAGGTGGTGCTTACATGGAGGGAGAGAGCTGATATGGATGGATGGAGGGGGGGCTTACATGGAGGGAGGGAGCTGATATGGGTGGATGGATGGAGGGAGGTGGGGCTTACATGGAGGGAGAGAGCTGATATGGATGGAGGGAGGGGGCTGACATGGAGGGAGAGAGCTGATATGGATGGAGGGAGGGGGGGCTGACCTGGAGGGAGGGGGGGCTGACCGGGAGGGAGGGGAGGCTGGGAGGGAGGGGGGGCTGACATGGACAGGGGGGCTGATATGGATGGAGGAAGGGGGGCTGACATGGACAGAGGGGAGATGACATGCAAGGATGGAGGGAGGGGGGCTGGCATGCACAAAGGGGAGAGACAGGGACATACTGGACAGACGGGATAAATGCTGGACAGAGGCGAGAGACAGTGCGGGTTAGGATTATAATGGACTGATGGGGGAACTAGCACTGGTAATGGGCAGATGGGAAGGGGCTAGGACTGGTAATGGGTTGATTAGGGAAGGCTAGGACTGGGAATGGACTGATCAAGGGGGGTTTGGGACTGGTAATGTGCTGATAGGGGGGTATGACTGGTAATGGACTGATGGGGGGCTAGCATTGGAAATGAGCTGATCGGTGAGGTTAGGATTGGAAATGGGCTGATGGGGGGATAGGACTGGTGATGGGGGGGGGGGATAGGACTGGTGATGGGGGGGGGGTAGGACTGGTAATGGGCTGATTAGGGGAGCCTAGCACTGGTAATGGGGTTGAGGGGGGGACTAGCACCGGAAATGAGCTGATTAGGGGAGGCTAGGACTGGTAATGAGCTGATGGGGGGTAGGACTGGTATTGGGCTGATTAGGGGAGGCTAGCACTGGTAATGGGGTTGAGGGGGGATTAGCACTGGAAGTGAGCTGATTAGGGGAGGCTAGGACTGGTAATGAGCTGATGGGGGGTAGGACTGGTATTGGGCTGATTAGGGGAGGCTAGCACTGGTAATGGGGTTGAGGGGGGATTAGCACTGGAAGTGAGCTGATTGGGGGGCTTCGACTGGGAATGGGCTGATTGTGGGGAGGGGAGGATAGAGCTGCTGGCCCTGGAAGAAAACTGGGAGCTAAGGCTACAAATGGGCTGATATGAGGGGATGGAAGAATGGAACTGGAAGGGAGTGGATCTGAGAGGGGCTGCCATGGTATTTTGTACTAGAAGGGACTGGTCAGTGGGGAAGGAGGGGGACTGGAAGGGAATGGACACCAGTGGCAGTCATGGGAATGCAAGTTGACATTGGAAGGTACTGGGAGTGAGGACTGGAAAGGGGCTGATACTGGGGAGGGTTACTGGGACTGGAAATAGGCTGATGGAAAGAAGTGAAGAAAATGAAAGAAGAGATAAGAAATGGCAGATGGACCATAGACCACAGAAAGAGAGCTAAGAGAAGACAGGAAAGCAGAAGCCTCAGATCGGGACCAGCATGATCAGAGAATAAATTGGTCAGACAACAAAGGTAGAAAAAATAATTTTATTTCATATTAGTGATTTGACTATAAAATCATCATAATTTTGAAATCAAATATTGTTACTTGTTGTTGTGATTAATTATTGTGGTTTAAATAAGTATTTTATAAATAAAAACATATTGCAAAGGCCTATAAAGCACAGTTACTTACCTGTAACAGGTGATCTCTGGGAACAGCAGGAATAAGTCTTCACATATGGGTACGTCGGTACCGACGGAGTCTGCGCGGGAACGCTTCCCAGCGTCCAATCAGAAAGCCTTTGGAAGCATCCCACCACGCCTTCCCGCCTTCCCAACTGTCTCTCCTCAGTTGAAAGCTCAGACAAAGAGAGAGAGAGAGCAAGGAAGGGAAAGATAGAGATAGAGAAAAAGCAACTCCTAGGGGAGGTGGGTGGGTTGTGAAGACTTATTCCTGCTGTTCCCAGAGATCACCTGTTACAGGTAAGTAACTGTGCTATCTCCAGGAACAAGCAGGAATGAGTCTTCACATATGGGGACTACCAAGCTAAGATGCCCGGAGAGAGTCCTGGCATGTTGCAAGTCTAGAACGAGCAATGCTATTGCTTAAGACCTCAGGCATCCTGGGGATGGAGGGTAGGAGTTGAAAACAGAAGAGGAGCTGTGGAATAGCTGGTTAGAACAGGGTTTCTAAAGAGAAAGACCCTGTATAGAGGGTATTTTGTAGTAAAATATTGTAATCTGGGCCTCCCTTGTTGACCTTGCACAAGTCCACTGAGGTACATATGGATCTGTTAGAAGAGCCAGTGAATGTGCTGAAGGGGTACCTCACTGAGAAGTAGAGGTAGTAAAAGTAGAGAAAAACAGTGGAGGTCAGAACCCTTCAGGGTGAGAAATAGCACCAGGGGAAAGACTGGGGTAGTATAAGAGGTAGAGCTTCAGCGGAGATGCAGAAGGTAGCATTAAAGAAAGCTTAAGCTGATCAGGTCCAAAAACAGTATAAATTGAGGACCAAAAGAAAAAGTGAGTCTGACCGAACTGGACTGGGAATGGAATCTGTCCATGTAGGGAGGAAAGGGTAAGGAGACCCTTGTATCTGATAAGAAAGGACAGACTCAGGAGCGCTAAGCTCTAGATTGACTGAAGCTCCAGAATGTCTTTCCTAAATGGGGTCAATTAGGAAAGAAGAAAGGTACATGGAGAGCTTCAGGAGTACCTAACCTATATGGTAGGAAAAAGTTTGTTAATTACCACAGGAAGTGGTTATAAGTGTAGCCCCCTAAGTATGCTGGCATAGCATTGATAGGGGTAGTGTCCATCTGTCAGGATCATATAGGAATGTAAGGACATCTGAACCTAACAGAACAGATAGATAAGTATATGGATACATATCTATCTAAAACTATATCTCAGTAGATCTATAAATATATCTATGTATATATACATATATATATTGAATATATACACATATAGGGTATATATGCATATATCTACAGGAGATATGTATGGACAGAAGACACACAGATTATATATATATATATATATATATATATATATATGTAGACCTATAGACACATGTCTCCAGGTATGTGGAAGGAGAGGTCTATAGAAGCTGATTCATCTAACAGCAAGAAGGTTAATACCTGCTTGAATAGATATACAGAGGATTCTCTTTTCCTGGTTATGATTGGCAGAGTCAGAGGAGAGGTCTCCCTGACAAGGAGTAGTCTGGATTCTTTTTAGAATGTGAGCTTATGAATAACCAGGATGGCCTACGTGAAAAAGGCAGAGGATAACTTCAGTCTGTAGGCAGGAAGACCAGATTTCTCCAGAATTGCCATATGGAGAATGGATAGAGGACGCCACTAGAGGAAGATACCCTAGTGACTTGCCTATGAGGGCAAGAGTGGTATTGGGCGTTCTCTAACTGCCAGTGAAGAAAATTATCTCTGACGAGAAGACCAAAGGAGATATGGGCCAAGCCAGGGAATTGGCCCTTCTTTAGGTTTTCACGTAATGAAAGGCCTGAGACTGATGTCTCAAAAGAGATTTAAGATGAGATGGTAAGGGTAGGAAATACCTACCAGTCATGGAAAGATGACTGGGGGAACTCTGTTAACCATCTGGGGTTATCTGCTAGGCAAGATACTAATGCTCTCTAGCAAGGGCCCATAGTGCAAAGCTACTCTGTAGAGTTGCAGAGAGCATGCTGCAGGTTGGTTAGAAGAAAAAGTGGCTGTGGGAAGCCAGCAGGTAACCAACTATTCTGCCAAGGACAAGGGGGCGAAGAATAGAAGTTAACCAACCAGGCTGTGATAAGAGGGTTTCCCAAACGAGGTTGATAACCTGTTTGGGACCTAGCACTGAGGCTAGGATTGCTAGTGGAGGAGAATCCCTGGCTGTGTGGTAAACAGAACCAGTGGCTTAACCACTAGGAATTGCTGTATCTGCAGCAACATACCAGGGCAGCGGAGAACATTTCTTTTTCCTCTCCCTCTTTTAGATTGGGAAAAAGAAACAGACCTGGTAGGATTTCCTATTGTCTGATGGGCTGCCCTAAGGTAACAAGGGGGGAGACAACTCCAGAAGGGAGAATCCCCCAGTAGAACAGGTGGAGGACCATAGGAGCTTACCAGTGTAAAAGGGTCCCTCTTACAAACCAAATGTTATAGTAAGAGGGAGGTAAGACAGAGTTGAAAGAGACTGACTATGGAGGAAGTCTCTGACTGGTGAAATGATACCTGCCAGTACAGGGAAAACAACTGTCTATTAATAGTTGTTAGTTCTCTTTCCTTCAAGAGGAAGAGGAGAACCCTGTTAAGTATGGGCATGATCATCATAAAGACTCTTAAAGTTGAAGAAAAGATGTCTCATGAAGAGATATCTAGGAAGGTTAGAATAAATTTAGTGCAGATACTGCAAATGAAAAGAAGCAGACTGCTACTTTAACCACCAACCAAGAGGGGCAATGATGATCTATTTGAAACCCTGCGACTGCTGGGTTTGTTGACCCTGCTGAGGCTTCTTCAGACCAGGGTGATGTTTCCCCTGTTTGGGAACATCTGTATGATGGGCAGAAGATGGATAAAATCTTCTTTCCCTAGGGGAAGAAATTTTGGCAGGACCTTTCCTACTAACTGGGAAAGGAGAAGGCGTAGAACAGCCTCTGGAAACAGGACAGTCAGTTGTTAACTGAGCAACCTGGAATTAAGACTCCTTGTTAAAGAGATTTTCTCCAGTGCAAGGAGTATTTCCCAGTCTAACTTGTGCCCATTTCTTCAAGTCTGAAGCTTGGAGCCAGGCTTTACGTCGTGCTCCTATAGCTATAGCAGAAGTCCTGCTAACAGACTCAAAGGAGTCTAGGGAAGCACGAGTAAGAAACCTAGAGATATTCTGAGTATGACTAACCAGTGAGGAATAGTCTGCACTCTTGGGCTCTTGAAGAAAAGGAGTCAAAAGATGTAAATTCTTTGTGACCTCCTCAAGAGATAACCCCATATAAAAAATATATGAGAGAATTCTTGCTGAAAGCATGGATGCCTGGAAAGTTTGACATCCAAAGGCATCTAAAGTCTTAGACTCACGACCTGGCGGATAAGAAGAGTGCTCTTTAGTACTCTTCACCCACCTCATTGCTGATTCTACAACAATGAAATGATGAGGAAGTTGAGTCTTTTGAAATCCTGGAGAAGGGGGCACCTGATATAGAAGATCAGTTGCTCTGGAAAGTGGGGGTACCTTTAAAGGAGCTTCCCACATTCATAGAAGGAGGTCCTGCAAGGAATGATGCAAAGGTAGCATGATGTTTTCCTTTGCTCTCTCAGGAATATAGAGGGATCCTGTATTGCCTTGTGTAGGACCTTGTCCAGGAATAGAAATGACAATGGATTTTGCCATCTCTAGGATGAAAACCTGAAAAGAAGGATCCACAGAGGGAACTTCCCTTGGATAGGCTAGATCTGATGAAGAACTAGCATTGGCACCGAGGGATCTATCCAAGCTTATAGGAATAGAAGATCCTGGATGGTGCAGTATGGAATCCTTATAGGATGGTCGCTGGTACTGTGGGATGACGGGACTAGCGCCAATCGGTAGCACATCGACCATGCTAGGGATCGATTCCAAACTCGGTATCAAGGGAAGCGAGCCTGACGAGATAAGCATGGAAGGCACCGACAGCAATGGTAATGTGGATATCGGTACCGGCTTCGGTACCGTATCCAATACCGGTGGATGAAGGCCAGCCGGTGGCAACTCTAACGGTATCGAAGAAACCGAGAGTTGCGGATCCGAATTATCAGAATCGAGCCTTCGGTACCGACTGGTGTCGGTACCAAGGCGAGTCGGTACCCAGTCCTCCAGAATGGAGATCAATTCCAGACTCGGCATCAAAGGAAACGAGTCTATCGATGCATGTCTGGAGGGTACCGACGTCGGTACTAGTATCAGTGCCCTTAGCGATACTGGAAGGTCGGTCTGGAGCGTATCCACCGGCCCCATAGGTACCGAGGATGCCGGACGACGATCCTTGGTGAGGAATGTTTCATCCAACACCATTGCCGATGCCGGGGTATCGGTACCGCTCGAAGAGGATGCCACCACCGGGCATGGCTCAGGTATGTTCTGTGAGGGGTGAACCTCAGGAACAACCTGAAACCCCACACAGGCTTTGGAGGCCGAAGACTCGCACCGGGGTTTTGAAGCCAGTGGATTCTCGAGGGCAAGGCCGTAGGCATCTCTATGCTGCGCATGAGAACTGCCGCTCGAGGACTGGCTAGTCTTAACAGACTGTTTTTGGGTTACCTGATCCTGTGTAGAAGAAGATATGGTCGGTGCCCTGAAGTTGGATGGGAACCGCGTGTCAAGGAGAACTCGATGTTGAAAACTTCTTCCGACAATACTACTGCCAGAGGGCTCCGGAGGAAAATGGTCAGGACCCAAGCAGGTTAGACACCAATTGTGAGTGTCTAAAAATAAGGTTGTACCGCCACAGTTTGTACATTTCTTGGGGAGACTGGCTGGCGGTTCCATGAAGGAAAATGGAGAGGCCTAACAGGCCTGAGAAACCGTGAGACACTAAGGAGGAAAAATATTCCATAAAAGGAAAAATTTTACAAGAAAAGAAAAAAGAAACACCAGCGGTACCAGTGGCGTCAGGGAAGGCAGCCACGACCACAAGAAAACTAAAAAATAAAAGAAGAATTTTCTGCGGTGACAGGAGGACGTCCTGCCGGCTCCGCGGAAAAACAAAAACTGAGGAGAGACAGTTGGGAAGGCGGGAAGGCAGCACGCAGGCGTGGTGGGATGCTTCCAAAGGCTGTCTGATTGGACGATGGGAAGCGTTCCCGCACAGACTCCGTCGGTACCGACGTACCCATATGTGAAGACTCATTCCTGCTTGTTCCTGGAGATTATATTAATAATTCAACAAATGATTACAGCGACAATGCGTTAACGGTAAAGGAAGAGAGACGCATTTGATTTTATCATTGGGGGTCACCACAAGTTGACCAATGGTAAAAGGGGTCACGGTACAAAAAAGGTTGAGAACCACTGCTCTATCATATCTCCCCTCAGCCATCTCTCTTCAAGGTTGAAGAGCCCTAAACATTTTAGCTTCTCCTCATAAGGGTATTCTTCCATTCCCTTTACCATTTTGATGGCTCTTCTCTGTACCTTTCCTAATATCTCTATATTCTTTTTAAGATATGGTGACTAGAATTGCACACAGTATTCAAAGTGTGATCACACCATGGAATACAGAGGCATTATAATATCCTTTGTTTTATTAACCATTCCTTTTCCTTATGATTCCTAGCATTCTAATTGGGTATTTTTTGCCACCGCTACTGCACACTGGGTGGGGAGTTTCAACGTATTATCTACGATGATGCATAAATCTTCTTCCTGGAGAGTGATTTCTAATATGGAACCTTCCATCATGTAGCTGTAGTTTCGTTTTTTCTTTCCTAGGTGCATAACTTTGCACTTGTCCACATTAAATTTCATCTGCCATTCAGATGACCAGTTTTCCAGTTTATCAAGATCCTCTTACAATTTTTCACAATCCTCATGTGTTTTAATAACTTTGACTAATTTATTGCCATCTGCAAATTTGATCACCTCACTTGTTATTCCCATTTCCAGGTCATTTATGAATATATTATGAATTAAGTTCTTAATTGGCGTGAAGGAGTAGCTTAATGGTTGGAGCACCAGGGAAGCCAGGTTTGAATTCCACCGCCTGTCATCTTGGGCAAGTCACTTAACCCTCCTTTGCCTCACGCATAAAGTTAGATTGTAAGCCCTCTGTGGTTAGGAAGTATATCTGTTGTACCTAAATGTAACTTACCTTGGACTTCAGAGAAAAGGTGTGAGCTAAATCCAGTTCCCTTTCCCTTTATTAGTTTTTGTTTAGAATATGACCTCCCTGCAGGTGCCACTATCCAAAATTTGGTAGGGAACAGATAAAGGGCAATGGGCACCTCTGGAAAACAGGTCCTGATGCATCCTCTATAGCAATCATATTATTGTGCCAGATTTTCACTATAGGTTGTTTTGATATATCCTTTTTCAAACATATCTTTGCTGAAAAGAATGGCAAATCGTCCAGCTCTCTCATATAAATGGGTCATCACTTACAGAAATAAGTGTTTGGCTAATCACTTTTAACAAATTCACAACTGATTGCAAGCTCTTATACTTGTTTGAGAACTATGCAATAACTATGTTGAGACACATCAAAAAATATAAATTCTGAAATAACTTTCAGAGTCGGCAAGTTGCTTTCCTCATATTTTGTCAAAATGCCATTTTACTTTTCTCCTTTGTATTTCCTCAGACTTTGATTGCCCTCTTCCCTCATTTGTCTGATAATGTCAGTGCAGTGTATTTGGCTGCCTTATAGTCATATTGTAATGCAGCTAAATCTTCAGTGATATAGTTGAATAAATTTGCTGCTTTGTGAATGTCCATCAAGCCTAGTATCTTTTTCCATTGCCGACCAATCCAGGTCTGGCAGAATCTAAAAAAGTAGACTTTTCATGCTGATTACATCCAGGGGATAAGCAGCGGCGTTCCCCAGGCCTACCTGAATGGTAGCATTTTTCAGACAACAGGGACCCTTATGTTTAATCTTGCATGCATGCTGGCCATCGGATCCGATTACCAGATTGCTAATTTCCACATGACCTCAGTATTTATACCTTTATCCACAACACGTCAGTTCTCAGCATTTCTACTGTGTATACCCAATGGTGGTCTTAAGTATGCTCATGAATTGATTTGAAATTTCCTTAAATCCTAGAGGAGGAGGGATCTAGCTAACTTGAAGAATAGTGAAGAATTTGGCAGCTGAGATTTAATGCTAAAAAATGCAGGGTCGTGCATTTGGGCTGCAAAAATCCAAGGGAATGGTACAGTGTAGGGGGGGGGGGCAAAGTACTTCTGTCCATGAAAGAAGAGCGGGACCTGGGCAGGATTGTTTCTGATGATGTTAAAGTGGCTAAACAGGTAGAAATGGCAACTGTGAAAGCCAGAAGGATGCTTGGGTGCATAGGGTGAGGAATGGCCAGCAGAAAAAAGGAGGTGATAGTGCCTCTGTATAAGTCTTTGGTGCGATCTCATTTGGAGTATTGTGTGCAATTCTGGAGACCACACCTTCAAAAGGATATAAACAGGATGGAGTCGGTGCAGAGGGTGGCTGCTAAAATGGTTAGTGGTTTTCGTTATAAACCATATGGGGACAGACTTAAAGATCTTAATATGTAAACTTCAGAGGAAAGGCAGTATAGAGGAGATATAAATACCTCCGTGGCATAAATGCACAAGAAGAGAGCCTCTTTCAATTGAAAGTAAGCTCTGCAATGAGGGGGTATGAAATGAGGGTGAAAAGGGATAAACTCAGGAGTAATATGCGGAAATCGTTCTATACGGAAAGAGTGGAAGATATGTGGAAGTGTCTCCCATTGAGGACAATATCTGAATTCAAGAAAGAATGAGACAAACAGAAGATCTCTAAAGGGAAAAAGGGGACTATAATATGAAAGGGCAGACTAGATAAGCCATATGGTCTTTTCCTGCTGACATGTTTCTGTGTTTCTAATTAACAAATTTTCACATCAGTAGCCACATTGCTACATACCTTTTAGTTCTGGCTTAATTGACAGAAGAGTTGTGAGAAGAGACTTGAAGGAGAGAGACTCTAGAAGAGAGGAGGAACAGGGGGGATATGATAGAAACATTTAAATACTTAAAGGATATTAACGAACAAACAAATCATTTCCAAAGATGGGGCAGCTGTAGAACTAGAGGTCATGAAATGAAGCTGCAAGGAGGCAAGCTCAAAAGCTCTGTCAAACTTCTGCATGAAAAACCTTTTCACGGAAAGGGTGGTGGATGCTTGGAATGCCCTCCCAATGAAGATGGTGGGGGCAACAACAGTGGCATAATTCAAAAAGGCATGGCACAGACACAATGAATCATTATATGTCAAGAGAATATTAGCAAAACAAATTTAAATAACTTAAAAAATAAAAAGGAGTAACCTGCATGAGTGGCAGGCACAACCTTAAAGGCATTGGGGGGGGGGGTGTAACCTGCACAGAGCAACAGGTGCACTCTACAGATCTAGCCAGGATTCAAAAGCAGTCTTGAAGAGGTGAGTTTTCAGTCTGGATTTGAAAAAGGCCAGAAGAAGCCCGACACGTGTACTTTTTGATAGTTCTAATTTGTATATGGATCATTTACCGTGGCTGTACATGGTTTGCCATCGTTTGAGGATTATCGTTATATCAAAGAGGCACCGATTGCTGCTAATAAGGATGAGGCCTTCTCTTTCCTGACAGGGACCAGACTGAACAAAGAGGAGTCAGAAAGAAAAGAACCCCAAAATACAACTGATTCTACAACAGAACATACAGTTGCAAAGATGAGTTTATGGGGCCCTGTCAACTGGTCAATGAATTCATATTTGCAAGTGCCTTCTTCCTACTTCTATATGTGGAAGGAGGGTTCAAATGTAGGAGGTGAGCTGTCCCAAGTGCTACCTGCATTAAAAATATCACTTCACTCAAGTCATTCAAAGAAAACCGTATACTTCCATATTTACGGAGCAAGCTAGATGTAATTTTTAGCTTTCAGCAATTTAGAACTGCACTAGTAAGAGAAAAATTTCAAGATGACAAGCTGCTCTCATACCTCTGAGGCCCTGGAGATCAGTCACCTGGCTCCAGTAAGCCAAGCTTACCAGATCAGACAGCAACACACACAGTTTGCAGGAAGCAAGCCCATGTCATTCCAAGGAGGATATATAAGCTTACCAGATCAGACAGCAACACACACAGTTTGCAGGAAGCAAGCCCATGTCATTCCAAGGAGGATATATCTAGGGGAATGGTAAGGAAACAGCTTCCGCTGGACCCTATGGATTATACCCCAAGTTCCTGCATATAAGTGTGTGCAGGAAAACACAGATAACAGACAGGTCCGGAAAGAAGCCGCATGAAGGAAAGGACATCAAGATGAACAAAGTTACTAATTTATTGTGTATTTAGGTAAAGACTGTTCTATAGCAGTTAGAGCCAGCAGAGCCTGAGGTGACAAGAGACCCTACATGGGAGACTTCCTGGCACTTAGACGGAAATGTGTTGGAGATGGAGGGTAATCCCGTGAAGAGCTGGGAGGGCCATTTAGTAATAGGATCAAGAGGGGCCAGCAGTATTGGCCTATATCTATCAGTGCATGTGCCTGGGCACTGCTGTAAATCAATCAGTGCTCTAGACCAGTGATGGCTAACCTTTTTGAGCCCGAGTGCCCAAACTGCCGCACAAAACCAAAGAATTTCCTCAAAGTGCCAGCACGTCAATTTGCATAAATATTTGCATAATGCTAACATACACTAACTTTTAGTAAACATGTCTCTTAATGAGTGTATGGATAAAGACAGACTAAAAGATTTCTACATTACTATAATCCAGTGCCAACCGCCAGGCACATTAGGAACTACTACAAACACTGCCCATTTAGAACCAATAGCAAACCCGCCGTATCCTAACAGCACTACCAGGAGTCACAAAGCACCATACCATACCTATCAAAAGGCAACACTGCAAATATTAAACCAATACATTTCAGAGAACAACAATACATGACCTACTGGGGAAAGAGAACAAGTGGCAATGTCAAAAAGGAATTACATAAACAGAATACCTCAGCTCAGTTACACAGTTGCAATTGCTCCAGCCACTTTCTTCTGGTTTCTTCATGTTTTCTGCTAACTCTCCATCATCTGCTGTCCATTTGTCCTTTCTTCTCTCTTCTAGTTTTTTTTTCCATTCTCTCTCTCTACATCCGCTTTAACATACTAATCTTTCTCCTTTTGCTCTTTCCTCATTCCTATTTCATCCACTCAAATTTTACCCCTCCATCCTCAATCCCCACTTACTCTCCCAATACCCGGCCAATTGTACATTTTTCTTCCCTCACACACAAAATATTTTTCCCCTCTCCATTTCATTCTCCCAGCCCCATCCCCTTCTAATCTCCCCCAACATCAGCTCCCTTTTAGTTCCAGCCCCACCCAGTATCCGCTCCCTTCTAGTCCCCTCATCAGTCCATTTCCAGTCCTAGCTCCCCCATCCATTTCCAGTCCTATCCGAGTCCCTTCATCAGCTCATTTCCAATACCAGCCTCCCATCAGCCCATTTCTAGTCCTTTCCTAGCCCCACCATCAGCCCATGTTAAATCCTAGCTCCCCTCCACTCAGCCCATTTCTAATCCAAGCCCCCCATGAGCCTACCTCCAGTTCTAGCCCCTCCATGAGTCCATTTCAATCCAAGCCCCCACCACAGCCCATTTCCAATCTTAGCTCCCCCAACACCCAATTCTCAGTTCTATCCTAGCCCATCCATCAGCCCAGTTCCTGTCCTAGCTCCCTCCCCTAAGAGCCCATTCCAAGCCCCCCTTCCCATCAGTTATTTGCAGTTCAAGCCCCCTTCCACTCAGCCCATTTCCATTCCAAGTCCCCCTCCCCATTAGCTATTTGCAGTTCAAGCCCCCCACTTCCCCTCAGCCCATTTCCATTCCAAGCCCCGTCCCCATCAGCTACTTGCAGTTCAAGCCCCCCACTTCCCCTCAGCCCATTTCCATTCCAAGCCCCATCCCCAACAGCTATTTGCAGTTCAAGCCCCCTTCCACTCAGCCCATTTCCAGTCCTAGCAACCCCAACCCATTACCAGTCCTAGCCCCCCATAGCCCACTCCCAGTCCTAATCCCACCAGCCCATTTCCAGTCCTAATCCCCCATCACCCAATTTTCAGTTTAAGCCCCCCCATAGCCCATTACCAGTCCTAACCCCCCCATCAACCCACTTCCAGTCCTAATCCCACCAGCCCATTTCCAGTCCTAATCCCCCATCACCCAATTTTTAGTTTAAGCCCCCCCAGCGCCCATCACCACTCCTAACCCCCCCAGCCCAGCGCCCATCACCACTCCTAACCCCCCCAGCCAGCCCAGTGCCCATCACCACTCCTAACCCCCCAGCCAGCCCAGTGTCCATCACCACTCCGACCACCCTAGCCCAGTGCCCATCACCACTCCTTAATCCCCCCAGCCCAGCACTACTCCTAACACCCCCCCCCAGCCCAGCCCCTCACTACTCCTAAACCCCCCCAGCCCAGCCCATCACCACTCCTAACCCCCCCCCAGCCCAGCCCATCACCACTCCTAACCCCCCCCAGTCCAGCCCATCACCACTCCTTACCCCCCCCAGCCCAGCGCAGCCCAGCCAGCCCAGCCCATCACCACTCCTAACGCCCCCCAGCCCAGCCCATCACCACTCCTAACCCCCCCACCCCCCCCCCGCCCAACCCATCACCACCCCAAACCCCCCCCCCCAGCCCAGGGAAAATTAAAAAAAAAGAAAACCTGTCTGTTGCCGCTGTCGGGGCCGCCGCGGCAGAATCGAGCGTGCCGCGGGGCCCCCCTGTATCCGGCAGAGCCTGCCCTCCCCGTAGCAGCTCTCTCTTTGGAGCTGCAGTCAGACGCGCCGGCTTGCAGAGCGCGAGGGAAGAGTTTCTCCCTCGCTGCTCTGTTAAACCCGCGGGGGCTGATGGGAAGTTCCCATCAGCCCCCGCGGGCTTAACAGAGTCGCGAAAGGGAAACTCTTCCCTTCGCGCTCTGCAAGCCGGCGCGTCTGACTGCAGCTCCAAAGAGAGAGCTACCAAAGAGAGAGCTGCTACGGGGAGGGCAGGCTCTGCCGGGTACAGGGGGGCCCCGCGGCACACTCGATTTTGCCGCGGCGGCCCCGACAGCGGCAGCAGACAAGTAAAATTGAAAAAAAAAAAAACCTAATTGCGGACCTTCCCACGTGCCAGCTGCAAGGCCTTCGCGTGCCACAGCTGGCACGCGTGCCATAGGTTCGCCATCGCTGCTCTAGACTGTGCAATAGCCATGGATGGACGTAGGCTAGAGCCAACAGGATGGCTGTCCAGAGTGCTGTGCAACAAGGGGAACCAAGAGCCCCCAATCTGGAAAGGATAAACAGTGAAGGCACCAACAAACCAAAGGAGGAATTCCCTCTCTCTCCCCCCCCCCCCCATGTCAACTGCCATCCTTCTGCTGACATGAGCTCAATGCTTGCAACAAAATAGCCCAGAGTCCTTCCTGCTTTACTAATATTGTTCCTGATCCTTCTGGGCCACTACTATGGACATCACAAAAAAAGGCCCCTTATCACTGGTCACAGGGACCAGTGGGGCAGTGCTATTATTACCAGAGGGACTATGGATGGGGGATGGGCACCACCTGCCCTAGAACTGGCCCTGGCAGTATCCCAGGGCTGTAGAGAAGCACAACAGAGTGTTTAGCAGAGTTGTTGAGAACCTAAACCTTGAGTAGCGGGCAATGCCTGTGTGTTACAGCCAGTGTAGACTCGATGTGCAGAATGAAGTTCAATGGGGCACTCTTGCCTGTATACTTTGTTACATGATCCTTGGCCTTATGGGCAGGAAGCAGAGTGTGACCCCCAATCCCGAACCCACCCTCACTCCAATACATGTTGGAGGAGAGGGAACATTCCTTACAAGCTCTAAAAGCAGGAAAACCCTGTATGCTTTCTATACACTATGGCCAATGGCAGGACAAGTGCTTTGATTTTTCTACACAGTCAGCACAGTAGCTTAAGGACAGGAAATGAAAACAGACAGTAAGATTTATTTTTATTTTTAACTTTAGCCAGCATTTATGCCAATGTCCATGTCAGTTTGCTTGTGCATCGTAAATGAAAGCCGCTAGCAGGGAACTTCCAGATGATGGAAATTACAGCACATTCCCAGCAACCTCTATCTTTGCTCTCTGGTTGGACGAAACTGGCAAAGACTAAAGGGCAGATTGTAGGGCATGTCACTGCTGTTTCTCTGTGTTAAATTGAACTGTGTCCTCCCTGCAGAAGTGTGTGTGTGTGGCGGTTTGGTTTAAAAATCAGTTTCACTTATAAAGATACTAAAAAAAAAACAACCCACACCCTGCAGTGCACAGCGTCTGCCCGCTTTAACGAGGTTTAACAAGGTTTAACTTTAACTTTAATGAAGAACAGTGGTAAGAAATCCAAAAATAAATACTGTGGCAAGTTAATGGGGGGAGCGGGGGCAGTGGTTGTATAGCAGGGGAAGAACAGAGCACTTGTAAAGCACGCCAGAGGGAGAAGGTATTCTGTCCTTACTGTAAGATTCTCTTTCCTGCTGAAGTCTTTCTCTAGAGATTCTGACAACGCTAAGTAGAAAACAGCCAAACCAATCACAGGGATAAAAAAATGTTTGTCAGATGCTAGTTACTGGAATAACAGAGCAAATCACTAAGCAGGGCTAAATGAATGAAGTGTGTGCGGCCTTATAGCTTCCCTCTCCCTTCCTCCTAACTCCACACCCCTATTGTACTTCATACCCACTGAACCAGGAGAAATTCTTTACCTGTTTGGATCGCCAACATTGCGGTCTCCGGCTCCAGCAGAGTCATGACTGGTCCTTTGATAGCCACCATCCGTTCAGAAAAAGCAATAAAAGTACCATAAACAGAAAACTACAAAACCTGCCTTCTTCCACCTCTAAATCCCAAACTGTAAGCTGCCAGTGTCCATCCGGCAAGCAAAAAGAATTCCAGAGAACCAGCTGTAGGGAGCCTCCCAACCGTAGCTCTGTCTTCTGTCCCTGTGCAGGCAAGTTAGGACCTACCCAGACTCAAGTTACTGACTGCCCTACAGGAAAAAGCAAATACTCTAGCTATGACTGTGAAATTGTGGTTTCTAGCCAAAAGCAGGCAGAGCCCGCCCCTCACAAAGCAGACACACAAGCTTCTTCCCACCAATTCCTCCCCCTTCCCATTTTCTAAAGTATGGATGTTCAAATGGACTTTCATTCCTGCCAGGGAACTAACAGTGCAGCTTCCCAGTGAAAGGCCAGCAGAGAGGAGGGGCACAACATCACCGGGAATACAGAAGCCCGGCCGCAACGCATCACTGAACAAATTACATCTGCTTATATTTATAAAGCATATAGAGCAAGTAATGCAGCTAAGATGGGAGGCTGAAGTGAGGTCAAAAGGCACATAGGCTGACTCATGCCAGGGAGATAGCATGGTATGAAACACCTGACAGATGTGGTCAGGACCCTCATTGGGAATGTTGGACTATCTGCTATAAAAGGTGTATCTTACCATAAAAAGTGTAACAGCTGCATGACATTTCTTTAAACATATTACAAGTTAAATTGTCTCTCTGTTTTCACTGCTTTAGTAACTGAGGGGTTGCAGATTGACGATGTTTTGAAGAACTTAAGCAGCAAATATAAATGTGGATGCGAGACGATTTAAGGCTGCAATGATTTCTGCAATTTACCACTGGTAACAATCTGGATTTTGTGTGTTACAAAGTTTGCTTAGAAACAAAATACACAGTTGCTTGAAGAGGGCAGCAATACATTTCAGCTACCTGGCCTGCAGGAACTGAAAAGCATGCAGGGCTGGTTGTTCAAGGTACTGGTGCCCTAGGCAGACCATGAGCTTTACACCCCACCCCCACCTGTCAAAATGTATTGCTTAGTTTTCAATGCTCTGCTCTTCGCCACCACCCTCGGTGACCACCTAGTTTGCCTAGTGGTAGGGGCCAGCCCTGAAAGCAGGACAACTTGCACAGGCACACACCACATGGCTTGTAGTTTAAATTTAATAGTCACTCAGGGCCTAGCATCAAAGTACTTTTAGTTTAAATTTAAAACACAGAAGAGAGCTTTCTGGTTAAATTTAGAACCTAGCAGAGAGCTTTTAGTTTAAATTTCATAATAAGTTAGAGTCTAGCAGCAGCAAAGAGCTATAATTTAAATCAAATCAGAATATAGCTTACCTCAGCAGCACAGGACAGGGTACTGTGTAGCAGCCCTCTTAAGTGTTATTGTGGAACCTGTGTCTTTTGGGGAAACTGCTAGGTACATATGACCTAGATTGGTCACTGTTGGAAACAGGATACTGGGCTTTATGGACCTTGGTCTGGCCCAGTATGGCATATCTTATGTTCTTATGTTAACCAGAGATTGCTTAACTCTTTCATGGCTGTTGGCATATGGCAACCTTCAAATTTTCCCCCAAATTTTTCACCGGATTCTATATTTCCAAAAAATCTGCACACTGTGTGCAAAATGTGATATATATCTGTGCTTGATATCTGAAAAAAAACAAACTTATTTAAACTATCACACCCAGCAGTAAATGAAACTGATGCAAAGACTGTTTTTAATTTTCAGCCATTCAGGACCGGAGTTGCCATATGGCAACAGTAAATATTGTTTCTTAGAAATAAACCTTTTTCAAAAAAACTTTATAATATGCATCACTTAGCTCAAATCTTAATAAAAAAAAAACAGAAAAAAAATTTCAGTTACAAAACAATTATGTGGACGCAAAAGGGTTAAAGGCCAGAGTGAACCTGCCCTAAGCCAGACCTTGTGGGGCGTTTCGCAGATTCACATCCATCATTCTACCTCAGATTTATGCAGCACAGAAATTCCTAGCTCATGGACATAGTAAATTGTGTTGTTGCCCTGAGATTCACCGAACACATATTAAAGATGGAAGACAGGAACAAGCTTACCCTCTCCCAAATACATGGAGGCAGCACCCAACCACAGGGATGGAAAAGAATACACATCACCAGGGCTCAACAATCCAAGGGAAGGGGGTAATGGTCCAGACTGCCACTCTATTGCCATAATGAAAAATATTAAGACTAAATTCCAGGTCATGTCTAAGGATATTTAGTTATGGTATGTCTATACAGGGTATCCCAGTTGTGGTTGGCCAACCCAGGGACCATTTGTAGTAAGAGAATGTGAGTTTGTGCAGTTCATTCTGAGACCCATAGCTTGAGAGACAGGGTGATTTATGTTCCTGATATGACATGCCCTCTCAAGAATCACAAGTCCCAGAATCCTTTATGCTCATAGAAGAGGACAACAAAGCATTTCATAACCAGTGAGGGGCACTGGTCCCAAATTCCTAGGAAAGTGGAAACCATAAATATTGCTAGTAGGACTTTTAGGCCCAAAATGACTCCTGAGTGAGGCTTGATGATCTATACATTGAACAGGGAAGAACTAATACAGGAATAGAGAATAATGCCTGGAAAGAAAGCGTAGTTACTCACCTGTAACAGGTGATCTCCGGGAACAGCAGGAATTTAGTCTTCACATATCGGTATCGTCGGTGCCGACGGAGCCTGCGCAGGAACGCTCCCCAGCATCCAATAGGAACGCTTTTGGGAGCATCCCTCAGCACATGCGCGCTGCCTTCCCGCCTTTCCAACTGTCCCTCTCCAGTTAAGTTTATAGCTGAGTGAAAGGATAGAGGGAGAGAGGAGACAAAGAGATAGACAACTCCTAGGGGAGGTGAGTGGGTTGTGAAGACTAAATTCCTGCTGTTCCCGGAGATCACCTGTTACAGGTGAGCAACTACGCTATCTCTAGGAACAAATAGGAATGTAGTCTTCACATATGAGGACTCCCTAGCTGAAGATCCCAAGGAGATAGCCCCAGGAAGGTGCCACCCTAGAAAGGTGGGAATCCTTCTTCCCATGGATCTCTGGCATCCCACCAGGGTCAGTGGGTAGGAGTTGAATTAGGTCTGAAAGAGATTTTGAAGAACAGCTTGGCCAAAGAAGGCATCCCGACGGGAGGCTTTATCCAGGCAGTAGTGGACTGTGAAGGTGTGTACCGAAGCCCAGGTGGCTGCTCGACAAATGTTATCGATAGAGACAGAATGGAGATTTGCCATGGAAGTTGCCATGGCTCTCACGTTATGAGCTGTGACATGGTCCTGAAGAGGAAGACCCTTACTCTCATAAGTAAAGGATATGCATTGGGCAATCCATTTAGATAAAGTTCTTTTGGAGACCAGTTGTCCCAAATGACTAGGGCCAAAAGCTATAAAAGGTTGCGAGGACTTTCTATGTTGCTGTGTTCTCTGTAGCTAAAAGGCTACGGCTCTTTTACAATCCAAAGTATGAAGGTTTCTTTCAGGATTAGAGGCGCGAGGCCTTGGAAAAAATACAGGAAGATAAATTGATTGATTTAAATGAAAAGGCGAAACCACCTTTGGCATAAAGTGTGGATGAGTTCTAAGAACAACCTTATCATGGTGAAACCTAGTATAAGGAGGATTAGTCACTAAAGCTTGCAGTTCACTAATGCAACATGCAGAGATGATTGCAATTAGGAAGATGACCTTCCAGGTCAAAAACGTAAGGGTTGTAGTGGCTAAATACTCAAAAGGCGGCTTCATGACCACCCCGAGAACTAGATTTAGATCCCATGCCACCGGTGGTGGCTTAATGGGAGGTTTGGTTAATAGAAGACCTCTCATAAATCTGGATATGAGTGGATGAGATGAAATTGGTTGTCCATTCAGAAGCTTATAAGAAGCTGCATTGCACTAAGATGGACTCTTACCGAATTGGTCTTTAGACCAGAATTCGATAAGTGAAGGAGATACTCTAGTATCGATTCTAAGGGTATGCCAAGGGGGTTTAATCCCTTCTTGGAGCACCATATAGTAAAACGTTTCCACTTGAAGGCATAAGATCTTCTTGTGGAAAGTTTCCTAGAAGCCTGAAGGATATCCTTTATCTGTTGGGACAGGTTGAAATCCTGGAGGTCTAAGCCTTCAGCAACCAGGTCGTGAGATGCAGGGACTGGGGATTCGGGTGCCATAGCGTCCCGTTCTCTTGGGAAAGGAGATCTTGAGCATGCCCTAACTCCAGAGGTGCAGCTTGAGAGAGATGTAGCAGCAGGGGATACCACGCTTGGCGTGGCCATCGTGGCGCTATGAGAATCATGCGACCCCTTGTCTCTCTGAAGCTTGAAGAGTGTTTTGGGGAAGAGGGGAATGGGTGGGAAAGTATAAAGGAAGCCCTGACCCCAGTGAAGGAGGAAGGCATCCCTAGTCTGACAATTGT
Source organism: Ichthyophis bannanicus (assembly GCA_033557465.1). Classification (NCBI taxonomy): domain Eukaryota; kingdom Metazoa; phylum Chordata; class Amphibia; order Gymnophiona; family Ichthyophiidae; genus Ichthyophis; species Ichthyophis bannanicus. Next base: position 1,116,227,327 of record CM066031.1, on the reverse strand, counting down.
GAGCCAGAATCCTGGAACAGAACCGGGGAAGTTTGGCATTAAGTGGACTTGCAAAGAGGTCTATCTCTGGAGTGCCCCAGAGATGAAATATCCTTGCCAACTGGAACAGGTGGAGGGACCACTCGTGAGGCAGCAGTACTCGACTGAGTTTGTCTGCCCAGAGGTTTTGAATGCCTGGAAGATATACCACTAGAAGGTGAATTTGATACTCTCTGGCGAGGGCCCACAGTCGTAATGTTTCGTTGCATAACGACAGAGAGCCTGTCCCGCCTTGCTTGCTCACATAGAACATTGCTACTTGATTGTCCGTCTAGACTACGACTGTCTTGTAGCTGAGCTGGGCGTGGAATACTCGAAGAGCTAGATTGCTCTTAATTCCAGGAGGTTTATGTGCAGACCAGCCTCCTGTGGAGTCCACGTCCCCTGGGTAGAGAGATGATTCAAGTGTGCTCCCCAAACCACCTGTGATGCATCTGTTAGGGTGGCCTGAAAAAGGGGTCGATGAAAAGGAGACCCCATTGTCAGATTTTCTAGGGATTGCCACCATTGGAGGGACAAAATTAGTCGTTGAGAATTTATTATTTTGTCCGAAAAATGGCCTGTGTCTACTGTGTGGAAAGGGTCCACTGAGCTGCTCGCATGTGGAGGCGAGCATATGGGACTACATGAACTGTGGATGTCATATGTCCCAGCAACTGTAGTAGCTCTCGAGCAGTTAGGGAGGATTTCCCTGCTGCTTGAGAAGCTAGTAGCATTATGCGAAGACACCGGGCCTGTGGAAGGAAAGCCCTTGTCTGTCTGGTATCTAGACAGGCTCCTATGAATTCCAGGCATTGGGAAGGAACAAGTTGGGATTTTGGGAAGTTTATTACCAACCCCAAGTATTGGAGGATTCGCATTGTGCAAGACAGTGCAGTGCTGGCCTCTGCAACTGTAGGGACTCGACTGAGCCAGTCGTCTAAGTAAGGGAAGACGAATATCCCCAGGGTTCGTAGAAATGCAGCTACTACTGCCGTGCATTTTGTGAATACCCTTGGTGCTGAAGCTAGACCAAAGGGAAGAACCCTGTACTGGAAATGTTTTCCCCTGAAAAGGAATCGTAAGAATTTTCTGTGATCTGGATGGATCAGAATGTGAGTACATGCATCCTTTAAGTCTAGAGAGCAAAGCCAATCCTGGCTTTGAAGGTATGGCAGAAGAGTTCCTAGAGAAATCATTTTGAAGCTCTCTCGAAACAGGTATTTGTTCAATTCTCTGAGGTCTAAAATGGGTCTGTGTTCTCCTGTTTTCTTTGGAATAAGAAAATAGGGGAAGTAGAACCCTGCACCCCATTGAAGGAGGCGTACCTCCTCTATTGCCCCTTGGGCAAGAAGTGTTGAGACCTCGTGATCTAACAGATTGTTTGCGGAGGTTTGAGAATGGGATTGCTTCATAATTGTAGGAGTGGGCATGCTGTGAAAATGAAGCTTGTACCCTTCTCCTACAATGGACAAAGTCTAATCTTCTGCTGTTATCTGATGCCATCTGTTGGCAAAGTGGCATAACCTGCCTGGGATATTGGGGGGTTGGGGACCCCTCAGAGGCAGGAAGGCTAAGCTCTCTAGGAAGGAGTCAAAGCCCTTGAGGGGGCTGAACCTGCAGAGCTGGTTGGGATCTGGAGCCTTTTGGCTTCTTTTGCTGTCTAGTTTGTCCCTTTTGGGCAACCTGACCCTGAGATTGACTCTGCTGGGTATAGGAAGGATAACATTTTTTATAAGACTTCTTTTCGGCTGGAGTGGCTGTAGATTTCGACAATCTATCAAAAGTAGTATTGTCAGCATCTAACTCATTAGCCTTTTCCTGCCAGTTCTTGCCGAAGAGATTCTCTCCCGTGCAAGGAATGTTGCCTAACTTGTCCTGTACCCATGTCTCCAAGTCTAATGCCTGAAGCCAGGCAATCCATCGTGTGCCAATGGCAATAGCAGAGGTTCTGCTGATGCATTCAAAGCAGTCAAAGGCTGTACGATTTACAAACTTGGAGACCTCTTGAACATGCTTAACTAGAGCAAGAAAGTCTTGTCTCTTGTCATCTGGGAGAAATGTGCTCATAAGCTCCAAATCTCCTGTAACTTCCTTGAGGAACATTCCCATATACAGTATATATGAACTGATCCTAGCTGAAAGCATGGAAGCCTGAAAGGTTTGGCGCCCAAAAGCGTCCACAGTCCTGCATTCACGACCTGGAGGATTGGATACATGCCTCTTTGCACTTTTCATCCTAAGCATGGCTGACTCCACCACCACTGAATGGTGTGGCAGCTGAGTCTTTTGAAATCCAGGACATGGCAGAACTCGATACATAGTATCACGTCTCCTAGAGTGAGGAGATGTAGTCAGAGGTGTCCCCCACATTCTGAGCATCAAGTTATGCAGAATTTCATGGATGGGCTTTAGGATATTGGAGAATTTCCAATTCCTTTGCTCTGGGTTCCTCCTTCAGGAGCCACCGTGATTGAAAGGCCCTTGGCCATATCACGAATAAAATCATGAAGACATGTCCTCTGGAGGTGACATTCTGCGTTGGGGAGAAGAGGGATCCTCGGGGAGAAACCCTCTAGTAGCAGCAGAATTGTCAGAGTCTTTGGAATCTGAGAATTCAAAGTATTCCTGACCACGATGCTCATGCAAAGCACGGTCTCGGTATCGATGGAAGTCGGTACAATCTGTCGATTCCAGCCAAAGATGGCGTGGGAAGAATTCCCGTCGGTACCAGTATCGTCTGTACCAGTACCGGTGTCTGTACCGGTGTAGGTACCGGCATCGTGTCGATGTTGGTACCAATGCCCGTTGGAGCAACGGTACCACAGCTGAGAGAAGAGCTGTGATGCTGCGTTCGATAGCGAGGAATCTCTGGTTTATCGACGCTGCCGATGCCTGGGTATCGGTACCGGTGAAAAAGGCCGGAACCCCTGAGCATGGCACAGGTAGTTCTTGCAAGGTCAGGGCCTCGAGAACATCCTGGAGCCCCATTGATGCTTTTGAAGCTGAAGCCTCCCACCGGGGCTTCTTTGCCGGTGTGGTTCCCTCAAGGGCAATGCCAATGGCCTCTCGATGCTTAGCAGGAGAGCTACCCTTTGACGACCAGCTTTTATGTTTAGTTACCTGAGATCTATGAGAGGAAGAGGCCGCCCTTGAAGATGTCGATGCAATGGATCTGGCATCTGAAGAAAAGCCCGGTTCTGTCTTCCTCTTTTAGTCATCCCCATACAGGAGAGACATTCAGATGGAGAATGTTCAGGCCCTAAACATTTAAGACATCAATCATGGGTGTCAGTGACAGAAATAGTACCGCCACACTTAGTACATTTTTTAAAACCACTAGTTGGTTTTTCCATGTTTTAGGAATATGGGGCCTAGTGCCCAAAATGGCGCCTAGCACCAAAAAAGAAATGTTTCTGAAGAGAAACAGCTTAAAGTATAAGTTGGTTTGGGGTTTTTTTTGGAAAAGAAAAGAACCGGCGGTACCAGTAAGCGTCGTGCGGCAAACGCAACCACAAGAAAACAATTTTAAAGACGGAATTTTCTGTGCTGACAGTGTATGGATCCTGTCGGCTCCGCATAAAAAACGAAGAACTGGAGAGAGACAGTTGGAAAGGCGAGAAGGCAGCGCGCATGTGCTGAGGGTTGCTCCCAAAAGCGTTCCTATTGGACGCTGGGGAGCGTTCCCGCGCAGGCTCCGTCGGTACCGACGATACCCATATGTGAAGACCACATTCCTGCTTGTTCCTGGAGATAGGACATTTCTTTTCCCCCCTCATATAGACACGGATGTCTGGGTATAAACATAGATCAAGCAGCCAGAAACATAAGCAAGAAAGAACTAAAAGAAGCTAGAAAGACACAATCAAAATTCTTCAGTTTCTCAAAACAAGGCCTTCCTATAGTCCGGTTCAAGCAATACACTAACTAGGGAAATAAAACAAAAGCAACTTAGAAAATTAATTTAATAAGAGACTGCCTGTAGGAACTGAAGAAGAAAAGCTGCCAAATACATCATAAGACTCAGCTGCCATCAAAAGAGAGTCAGGTAAGATCATATTAAGGTCAATATGTTCAGAAGGCAATTTGCAAAAATATAGGAGTGAATGCTGCTATCCAGTTTATGCTTTTTCAAAGATACTGGCTTGTGACCTGAACAGATTCTGTCAAAAATATTTCTATCTGGTAGTCTGACTTTTGGTGAAATGCAAACACTATAACGTAAATTCCAAAAGATCTTTGGGTCTGTAATTTCTCCACATATGCAAGATTTCTAAAGGAGAACAGATACTAAGAGTGGCTTGCTTACATTCCTACCAATCAGGTACTGTGCTATCTTCCCATGTATTATTTTCTGTAAGGAGATAAAAACAATGACATATGCTGACAAAAAAAGTGAAGGATATTCATCAAATATAGAAACATAGAAAAATGACGACAGAAAAAGACCACGTGGCCTATCTAGTCTGTCCTTCCATATCAACCACTACAACAGTCCCCTTTTTTCCTTTAGAGATCGTCTGTGTTTGTTCCATGCTTTTGTGAATTCAGATACTGTCCTCATCTCTACCACCTCCACTGGAAGACTATTGCACGGATCTATCTCCTCAACATGAAAAGCGCCCTCAACAAAGTGTAGTTACTTACCTGTAAAAGGTGATCTCTGGGAACAGCAGGAATCAGTCTTCACATGTGAGTGACATTGGCAGCAACAGAGCCTGCATGGGAACACTCCCCAGGGTCCAATAGGAAAGCCATTGGCAGCACTTCACTGTGCCTATGTGCCTGCCTTCCTCACTCCTCTCCTCAGTTGAGTATGTAACTGAGAGATAGAGGAAAAAAAAGAATACCCTACAACTCCTAGGGGAGGAAGGTGAGTTGTGAAGACCGATTCCTGCTGTTCCCAAGTGAGTAACTACTCTATCTCCAGGAACAAACAGGAATGCAGTCTTCACATATGGGAATCACTAACTCCCAGAATCCATACTGGAACGGAGGAACAGTAGTGTGATCCATGAGGTCAAAAGATTGAAGCTGAAGAGTCTGGAGAGCTGAGGGCATTGGACTCTTTCAGAAGGCTATATTCCCCCAAGATAGTCTGGTCTCTTGTAGAAGTCTAGGACAGAGAGTAGGAGTTGAGTCTAATTTCCAAAGAGGTACTGGAGTACAGCTTGGCAAAAGACAGCGTCCCAATGGGGGTCTGTCCAGACAATAGTGGGCAGCAAAAATATGGATGAAGGATCAGGTAGCTGCCCAGAGATTGGCTATGGAGGTTGCCATAGCTCACACATTATGAGTGGTGTTATGACCCTCCAAAGAGAGTCTTGCTTGTGCATAGGCAAAAGAAATGCAGTCTGTTATCCATCTGGATAAAATTAATTTAGTCACCGGAAGGCCTAGGTGACTAGGGTCAAATGAGATGAATAAGCGAAAGAATCTTCTGTGATCCTTAGCTCTACTTAAGTAGTAAGCCAGGGCTCGCTTGCAGTCTAAAGTATATAGCACAGCTTCAGCCCAAGACGGATGTGGTCTCAGAAAGAAAATTGATAGGATTATCAACTTGTTTAGATGGAAGGAGGAGACTATCTTCGGAAAGAAATGTGGATGGGTACGCAGAACTACTGTGTCATGGTGGAATCGGGTATAAAGCAGATCTGCCACGAAAGCCTGCAGTTCCACTGATGCGGCGAGCTGACATGAGGGCAATGAGGAAGATTAACTTCAAAGATAGAAACTTCAGTGAAGTGGTGGCTAAAGGCTCAAAAGGAGGCTTTAGTAACGGAGCAAGAACCATATTGAGATGCCAGGCCACTGGAGGTGGATTAATGTATAGCTTGGCCAGCAAGAGACCCCACATGAAACATGCTACCAAAGGATGTGAGAAGTTAGGCTGTCCATTTAGTGGTTTGTTAGAAGCCACAATGGCACTAAGGTGAACTCTCACAGAGTTGGTATTAAGATCTGTTAAGAATGAGGAGGAGGTATTATAGAAGGAACTCCACCAGGCAGGAAAAGGAATCAATACCCTTTTGGGAGCACCAGAGAGCAAACCTACGCCACTTGAAGGCATAAGATCATCTGGTGGAGTCTCTGCGTGATGCAAGGATATCTCTGCCTGTAGCAAGTCGAGGTCAGCAAGCACTAGGCCTTCAGCAGCCATGCTGTCAGGCATAGGGAGTGGAGATGGAGGAGCGTCTTGTGGTCCTGAGAGACTAGGTCGGGAGCGTCTTGTGGTCCTGAGAGACTAGGTCGGGCGCACATCCCAGGCTGAGTGGCTGAGTCTGCGCAAGACAAATTAGAAGAGGAAACCACAGTTGATGAGGCCAAAAGAATCATCGAGCCCTTGTCGGCCTGTATCTTGAAAAGCGTTTTGGGAATCAAGGGGATAGGTGGGAATGCGTAGAGCAGTCTCTGGCCCCGTTGTAGAAAGAAGGCATCCAGGACGTATCAGTGTGCAACAGAACAATGAACAGAAGAGAGGAAGCTGTATGTTTTGCAGAGTGCCAAAGAGAACCATGAGTGGGATTCACCACGTCTGGAAGATCTGATCAACCGTCTCCTGATGCAAGATCCATTTGTGTGGATGAAGGATACAGCTTAGCATGTCTGCAAGGACATCAAGTTTGTTCAGGAGGTACATTGCTCATAGGTGAATGTGGTGTGCAATGGCAAAGGACCACAGGCGACGCGCTTCCTCGCAAAGGGGGTGGGATCCTGTTCCTCCTTAGAACGTAAGATATGCCATACTGGGTCAGACCAAGGTCCATCAAGCCCAATATCCTGTTTCCAACAGTGGCCAAGCTAGGTCATATGTACCTAGCAGTTTCCCCAAAAGACAGAGGTTCCACAATGCTTGTACTGGGTCAAGCAGTGATATTCTAGGTCCCTTTTTAATAATGGTTTATGGACCTTTTCTCCAGGAACTTGTACAAAACTTTTTTTAAACCCAGCTACACTAACAGCTTTTACTACATCCTCCGGTAATAAATTCCAGAGTTTGATTACATGTTGAGAGAAAAAAATATTTTCTCTCATTAGTCTTAAGTAGTTTACCCTGTAGCTTCATTGCATGTCCCCTAGTCTTTCTATATTCTGATAAGGTAAACAATCGATCTACGTTACCCGTTCCACTCCGTTCATTAATTTATAGACTTCTATCATATCTCCCCTCAGCTGTCTCTTTTCCAAGTTAAAGAGCCCTAACCTTTTTAGCCTTTCTTCATAGGAGTATCCTTCCATCCCCTTTACCATTTTGGTGGGTCTTCTATGAACCTTTTCTAATAACGCTATATCCTTTTTAAGATACGGCGACCAGAATTGCACACAATATTCAAGGTGCGGTCTCACCATGTAACGATATAGAGGCATTATAATATCTTTTGTTTTATTTTCCATTCCTTTCCTTATCATACCTAGCATTCTATTTGCTCTCTTGGCCACCGCTACACACTGGGCCGAGAGTTTTAACATGTTATCCACAATGACGCCTAAATCTTTTTCCTGGGTGGTGGTGCCTAATGTGGAACCTTGCATCGTGTAACCAGTTTGCGTTGTTCTTCCCTAGGTGCATAACTTTGCACTTGTCCACATTAAATTTCATCTGCCATCTTGATGCCCAGTCTTCCAATTTATCAAGATCCTCTTGTAATTTTCCACAATCCTCTTGGGTTTTAACAACTTTAAATAGTTTTGTGTCATCTGCAAATTTGATAATCTCACTCGTTATTCCCTTTTCCAGGTCATTTATGAATATGTCAAAAAGCAGCGGACTCAGCACAGATCCCTGGGGTACACCACTATTCACCTTTCTCCACTGGGAAAATTGGCCATTTAGCCCTACCCTCTGCTTTCTATCTTTTAACCAGTTCCTGATCCACAATAGTACACTGCCTCCTATCCCATGACACTTTAGTTTTGCCAAAAGTCTCTGATGAGGGAACTTGTCAAAGGTTTCTGAAAGTCCAAATACACTATATCAACTGACTCACCTTTGTCTACCTGTTTATCCACACCTTCAAAAAAAACATAACAGAACAGTAAAACAAGATCTTCCTGGTCTAAAGTCATGTTGGCTGTCTTCCATTAAGCCATGATATCTACATGTTCAGCAATTTTGTTTTTTATGATTGTTTCTACCATTTTTCCCCGAGTACTGACGTCAGGCTCACTTGTCTGTAGTTTCCCGGATCACTCCTGGAACCCTTTTTAAAAATTGGCGTTACATTGGCCATCCTCCACTCTTCAGGTATTGCAGATTATTTTAATGATAGTTCACAGATTACTAATAGCAGGTCTGCAATCTCATAGTTCAGTTCTTTCAACACCCTTGGATGTATACCATTCGGTCCAGGTGATTTGCTACTCTTCAGTTTATCAAATAGTTGTAATATATCTTCCTGATGTATCGATATTTCCTTCAATTCTTCCGCACCTTTAAATACCACTTCAGTCATGGGTCACATCCCTACATCTTCCTCAGTAAAGACTGAAGCAAAGAATTCATTCAGTCTCTCAGATATCGCCTTGTCGCCCCTTAGTGCCCCTTTTACCCGTCTATCATCTAATGGACCAACTGACTTTCTCACAGGTTTTTTGCTATGAATGTACTTGAAAAAGTATTTATTACGCGTTCACATATAACATGGCAACTTTCTTGTTAGTTCTAACTATCACAAGTTACCCCGAAAGTTGGGGTTGAAAAACCCAAAGAGCATTTGTCAATGCTCACTGTTCTAGCAGGTTGATCTGCAGGGAAGATTCCTGTTGTGTCCACAGGCCCTGTGTAGTTCGGTTGTTCAGATGCATTCCCCAACTCAGCTTGGAAGAAGCCATCGTCAGGGTGCATAGAGGTAGCAGCATCTGAAAAGGTGACCCGAAGAGTAGGTTTTGAGGGGAGCACCACCACTGAAGAGACTTGATCAGTTGAGGGGTGATGTGGAAATTGAGACACCCCCGCTTGCTTGTGTTCATTGAAAAGAGAGTCCGCTACGCTTGCCACATGTACAATCGAGTGTGTGGAATGACATGGACTGTGGAGGCTATGTGTCCCATTAGTCGTAGCATCTCTCCAGCTGTTACATAGGAACATAGTATATGATAGCAGATAAAGACCACCATGGTCCATCTAGTCTGCCCAGAAAAAAGGCAAGAGTAGGTGCACCTGCTGCTCTATGTAGGTTACCCCTCCCCATGCCTTTGTTTAAGGGTGTCCCACCGCTCCGTGCAGGTCGCCCCTATTTGTGAGATAGAAGAGATAGTTAAGTTTATTTTGATTTTATCCTGTTGCTATAAAGGGATCCACTGTGTCTGTCCCATGCCATTTTGAATTCTGTCATTGTATTTGCTCCCACCACTTCCATTGGCAGGGCATTCCAAGCATCCACCACCCTTTTCAGTGAAAAAGTATTTCCTGATGCTGCCTTTCAATTTACCCCCTTGCAGCCTCATGTTATGCCCTCTTGTTTTACAGCTTCCCCGTCTTACATGGCCTTGCTTTCACACTTGCTCTGCCAGCTCGATGTAGCCGGCATAGCAATCTTTTTTTTTTTTCATTTTTATTTATAAGATTTCAACAAACTTTACAAGCAATCATACTTGATATGGAAAAAAGACATGAGTAAATGATAATACACCAAATAATATACATGCATGAACTTATTTAAACCCAGTCTTACTAGTCCTCACACTTAAGAGACCCAAAATGAATAAGGAAAATACAACTGAATGAACTCACAGGAATAGAAGAACCCACAAAAGATCCAGTATACATATATCCTGCAAATAAACCCACTCGCCTAAGGGCCAGCAGACAAATGAGCACTAATAAAGGAGATTAACTTAGTAGGTTCATAAAAAATATAGGTACAGATTGCAATTTAACCAAACATTTACAGGGAAACTTAAGAAAAAATAAACCTCCCATCTGAGTCACCCCAGATTTAAGCAGCAAAAACTCTTTTCTCCTTTTTTGCATTTCTCAAGATAAATCAGGAAACATGCAGATAGTCAACCCTTTGAACAAAACAGTACGCTTCTTAAAATACATTCTTAATAACCACTCCCGATCAGACATGAGAGCCAGTGAAATCAACAAAGTTGCAGGAACCACACTCTCAGATATAGAGGTATTTAGAATCTCTGAAAGATTTACAACATCTAATAATCTCTTCTTCAACCGGAGAATCCCCAGTTGGTCCTATCATTTTTTTCCCAGTGGGAAGATAATACATTTTTGAAAGTGGAGGTTGTGATTCCTCAGGAACATTCAAAACCTCTATCAAGTATGCCTTGAACATATCACGAGGCGTAGCCAGTGGAGATCGAGGAAAATTCAGTAGCCTAATATTCATTGCCCTATTCTGATTTTCCAACATTTCCATTTTAAATTTAACTCCAAGCATATCCTTACATACATCATTAAATTTATCCTCCAGGGAACAGCAATCTTGTGTAAAGGAAAGCTCAAGGCTGTTGAGTACCTAATAATTCTATGAACTCCAGTTGTTGGGTTGAAGCGAGGTGAGACTTTGGGAAGTTTATGACAAATCCGAGATGTTGGAGTACTGTGATGGAGAGAGTTTACTTAAGAGGATTCTCCCCTGATCAGCCAGTCATCTACATAAGGGAAGACAAATATGCCCAAGTTGTGTAGGTAGACAGTGACTACTGCCATGCATTTGGTGAAGACCCTTGGGGCAGAGGCTAGACCGAAGGGGAGAACCCAGTATCGATAATGGTTCCCCTGTAACATGAAGTGCAGATACTGTCTATGCGAGGGATGTATCAGTATATGTGTGCACGCCTCTGAGGTCTAGAGAACATAGCCAATCTTGTCTTTGGAGGGAAATCATCTTGAATTTTTCTGAGACCATGAACTTATTTACTTCTGAGATCCAAGATGGTCCTGAAGCCTCCTGTTTTCTTTGGAATGAGGAAATGTGGAGAGTAGAAGCTCATCCTTTCCTGAGTTGGAAGAACTCTTTCTATAGCACCCTGGGATACCAGGGTGGTCACCTCTTCTTTTAAGAGAGAGCTTTGAAGGGATTGAGTGGCATAACTGCCTGTGAAGGTAGTGTGAGGTAAGGTTTAAAAATGAAGCTGATAACCCCTTTGGACAATTTGCAATGTCCACTGCTCTGATGTTATGAGGTGCCACCTGTGGGCATGATGACATATTCTGACGGCTATGTGGAGGGGCTGGGGTCCTTCCAGGGGCAGATTAACAATACTCTCTAAGGAGGAGTCAAAAACCAGGTACAGGTTGTGCCTGTGCAGCTGGTTGAGGCAGACAGGCAGCAGCAGATGGGTAGGAAGGATAACATCTCTTCTTTTTAGAAAAGAAAGATTTCTTGGGAAGAATCTTCATTTTGGATGGGTTAGCTGTTTTCCTTCCATCCCTTGCCAAAAAGGTTTTCTCCAGTACATGAGATACTGGCCAGTTTATCCTGGATCCATTGCTTGAGGTTGGATGCCTGTAACCAGACAATCCTGTGAGTTCTAATGCAGACTACTAAAGCTCTGTTTGTTGATTCGAAGGCATCAAGAGAGGCCATGGGAAGAAAACTGGAAGTGTTCTGGCCTTGCTTGATGAGTGCCTGAATAGCACTCCTCTTATCTTTAGGAAGCAAGGGTGTGAAAGTTTCCAGATCCCTGGTGACATCCTTCTGAATCATGCCCATGTACAGCATGTACGAGTTTATCTGAAGGCCAATATGCATGCCTGGAAACATTGACGCCCAAAGGCATAGCATGTCCTGGAGTCTGCCAGGTGGCATGGATGGATGGTTCTTAGAGCTTGTTATTCAGAGCATCGGTGATTCCATCACCATTGAGTAGTGGGGGAGCTGAGGTTTTTGGAAGCCTGGGCACTCTGGTACTTGGTACACAGTATCAAGTCTCTTGCTGACAGGCAGAACAATGAGCGAGGCCTTCAACATGCGGCACATTAGATCCCGTGGGATACGATGCACCGGTAATGTAGCAGCCTCTTTGGGCGTGGGAGGGTATTGAAGCATCTGCAATTCCTCTGCCCTCAGTCCTTTCTCAGGGGCTACTGTGATGGCAAATGCTGCTGCCATATCATGTAAGAAGTCCTGTGGAGATATCTTCCGGTGGAGATTAACAGGGTCTTGAGAGGGCGAAGGGATGTCTGAAAGTTCTCGGGAATCAAGTGATTCCCCCCCCCCCCCCCACCGTCAGATTCTGAAGAACTAGAATCTGAGTCCAGTAGAAAATCAAAGTATTGGTGGGTCTTGAGTTCGACCTCCATGCTTCACAGACATTGAAGGTCGATGCCAATACTGATACTCTGAGGTACTGGAACAGAGAGTTGCTTGTTGGACCCTAGGGGTATCAATCGGTTCCAATGAGAGTATCGACCTCAGGGGCTCCAACAATGCTGGTTCGAAGGCCGGTATGGGGCCTGGAACACTCGGCTGTAGGCTCAGTGCCAAAATGCACACTTCTGGAGCTCTCAATGTTATTGGTACTGAGGCTGCCAGGAGTGCCACCAAACTCCTTTCGAGTGCCAGCATGTGCTGGTCTAGGGAGATGACCGATGTCTAGGTGGAGCCACCATCCAAGAATATGGAACCGGTAGCTTTCTGGAGGTCGATGCCTCGGGAGCACCCCGGAGCTCCACTTGTGCTTTGGAAGAGATATCCTCCCATCTGGGCTGTTTAGCTGACCAGTCTGCATTGGAAGCACCTCCAGTGGAGTCTCAATGCTTACGCCGAGTCTTCTCTCTGGTCTCTATATCGGTCCTCGATGCCGAGGATTTGGGCATGGCCAGAGATTGAGACTTACTCTTATGTTTGGACTTTGAAGAAACCCGAGACCCCTGAGAGGAAACAGATGCCCTCGAATTTGAAGCCACCGAAACCAAGTCCGAGGCGAACAACGGTCTGTTCTTATTGGCCCAGTTCTTGAGGACTCTTTTTGTCATTTGCTGACACAAAGGACAAGAGTTGGGTTGATGGTCAGGGCCCAAACATTTTAAACATCAGTAATGTTTATCCATGACTGACATAGTACTGGCACAATTGGTACTTTTTTTTTTTTTTTTTTTTTTTTTTAACTACTAGCTGATTTTTCCATAACTTGCCTTCAAGATGAAGAAAAGGCTATAGAGGCCTAGAGGACTAGTTTGGCGGTGAAAATGGAAATGAAAAATGAAATGAAAGAAAATGTAAAAATAAACATTAAAAAAAAAAAAAAAGATTTATCAGGACCGGTGTCAGATTTACAGAACATGCACCGATGAGAGAAGCACGATGCTATACAAAAAAGGTTTTTCTGCTGCAACTGAGTGCTCAGTCCTCTGAGCCTGGCATATATGGAGATGGGACAATGGGGTCCAACATCCACAGCATCTCTCAAGCCACTGTGTACCACTGCCGTTGGATGGCAGCGAACACCTCCATGAGCTGTTGCATGCAGTCCAAGGAGAGAATGGCTTGGGCTCATGTGCTATCGAGTAGGACCCCAATGAACTTGAGCTGCTGCAAGGGTTGAAGGTGTGACATTGGGTAATTGACAATGAACCCCAGCCACTCAAGTACCTGAATGATCTGGTGAGTCGAATGTCCATGCCGTCAGGCTTGGAGCTCTTTATGAGGATGACAAAGACCCCCAGAATTTTAAGTTAAGCAGCGAAGGCTGCTAGGCACTTGGTGAAGACCATGGGGGTAGATACCAGCCCAAAGGGCAGCACCTGGTACTGGGAGTGCTAGCCGCCCAGCATAAAGCTACAGGTACTTCCTGTGAAGAGGATGTATCAGGATGTGCCTGTACGCATCCTTCAGATCCAAGGAGCATAGCCAATCGCTCTTTAGAAGATATCGGAACATACCTAGGGCGACCATCTTCAATGTCTCTCGAACCAGGAAGTGGTTCAGGTTCCTGAGGTCCAGGATGGGTCGGAACCCCCCCCCCCCCCCCCCCGTCTTCTTCAGGACAAGGAAGTACCGGGAGTAGAACCTGTGCCCTATATGAGCCAGAGGCAACTGCCAACAGGATGGTGACCTCCTTCTAGAGGAGTCCACGGTGGTGCAGGCATAGAAGATACTCCCCTGGGAAGAAGCAAGGTGGGAGCAGGGCAAAATGCAGCAGATAACAGTCTTAAGCACCATCTGTAGCACACAGGCATCCGTGGTGATGAGGGGCCATTTGTGAGCAAAGTAGACAAGCCAGCCAACCACCCACTTGAGGGGGCACCTCCTTGGGAAGCAGGTGATTGGCTATGCTCCTGAGGAAGCCATTAAAAAACTACCCCTGGCTGTGGCTGGGGTGCAAGCTGAGCCTTCTGTAGCTTGGCATAATGCTGCTGGCGCAAGGCATGTGCCTTGGGCTGAGCACCTTGAGGGTTCTGGTAGTACCAGCGCTTCTGCTGGTAAAAGGGCTTCTTCCCCACTTCTTTGAGGGATCAGCCGTCTTGCACAAGAGTCGGGAGATGGTCACCCACTTTTTTTCTAATCTCATCTGCCCTCTCCTCCACTGGCTTGCCAAAGGGGCTTTCACTCTTGCACAGTACGTCCGCCAGCTTGTCATGGACCCACTGCTGGTAAGATAGGATGCAGGCGACCAACATGAAGCCCTGGAAGCACTGCCTACTGAAGCCACAGAGTCCTCTGCTCCTGGCTCGGGGGCAGAAAAGACTGGGTCTTCGAGCTCTTAATGCGCTGCATGGCAGACTCCATCACCAGGGAGTGATGAGGCAGTAGAGGCTTCTCAAACCCAGGGGTCTTCTGCATCTGGAACATTGAGTCAAGTCGGCAGCTGATGGCCAGCACCATCATAGGGTTCTCTGACATCCTGAGGAGCAGCAGCTGCAAAAACCTGTGCATGGTCCCGTGACTGCTTCCTTCGGTGCAGAGAGGTACTGGAGGATCTCCAACTCCTCCGCCCTAAGCTCATCCGCCACCTCGAGGAAGAAGGGAATGGCCTCTGCCATGTCCCAGACAAAGTCCTGGAAGGACATGTCCTCTGGGGCATGACTTCTGTCTCTCGTATGGAGGGTACGGTTCTGAGGGGAGGTCCTGTGACTCCCTCTCGGAAACTGGCAATTCCTCCTCCATTTCTCATACCTCGAAGTCTGACTCAAAGAAGTCGAAGTAGAGCCGAAACTCCTTCCAGCGCCATCATCACACTGGCGGAGATGGTGGCTGCCACTGAGACTTATGATGGCTGTCCTTCAGACGTCTGTGCATCGGGGCATTGGAGCCCGAGACACCGGATAAGGAAATGGTAGTCAGAACCAGAGTGGACTCAGACCACCAACCTGACATCCCTGCCTCGGCAGAGAGGGCACAGGTCTCCAAAATAGGCTAACACAGCTAGCAGCCACACCACCAAAGGTGGCGTGGCTACCAGAGCTCATGCAGCCAACAGAACTGCCAAATCCTGTGCAAAATACTGAACCAGTTCTTTTTAACGGGTTCGTTCCCACAGAGTCTGAAAGACACCTCTATCAGGCCACTACTGAAAAACAGCAGACTAGACCCATCCAAAGTTGAATCTTTTAGGCCAATCTCAAGCATCCCCCAGCTTGCCAAGATCATCGAAAAAGCTGCTCAACAACAAATCCAGCATCATATCGATACTGAAGCACCGCTAGATCCATCCCAACACGGCTTCAGGGAAGCACATGGAGTCGACACCATCCTTACAACCCTATTCAACGATTTGGTCACAGGAATAAACAGCATCCAACAAGGATTTGTCCTCATCTTTCTGGACATCTCTGCCGCCTTTGACTCTGTGAGCCATGACATACTTCTACAACGCCTGAAAGAAAAGGGGATTCAAAGCACAGCACTGGAATGGTGTAAATCCTACCTATCCAATAGGTGGCAACAAGTCAAGGCAGGCCACACATCCTCAGAACCATTTCTGCAGACACAGGGGGTACCTCAAGGATCGTCCTTATCGGCACTGATGTTCAATATCTATATACAGCCGATATGTGATTTGATCCGATCCTTCAACGTACAATGCCTTGCTTACGCAGACGACATCCTCCTTTACATGCCGTTCACAATTGACCAACCAATGCTCTCTCCAATAATCAGATGCTTCGAAGCTGTAGCCGAATGGCTGTTGACACAAAACCTACGGATCAACCATGACAAAACTGATGTTCTATTCGTCACGAGGAACCATAAGTTCATACCCCCCCCCCCCCCCCCATCACTACTTGCCAAGAATGTAGAGTTGAAATCCAAATCCACAATCCGTTATCTCGGCATCACACTGGACCAGCACCTGGATATGACAACACATGTGAAAAACGTCACAAAGGCAACATATCATAAGATCAGAACTCTACGTCACCTCCGCCCCCTACTGGATTTCACCAACTACCAAACAACCTTCCAGGCATTAGTCCTCCCACATCTGGATTTCGCTATCATCCTCCTCCATGGTCTCTCACAATCAACCTTAAATCCGCTCCGCCTAGCTATGAATGCAGCTGCGAGAGTCCTTTCTGGATCGTCAAGATCTGACCACATAACGCCTATCATGAAAGATCTGCATTGGCTACCTTTACATGCCAGACTCCAATACAAGTCATTAGTCCTTACTTTCAAAGCCCTAACTAACTACCCCCCTACGCCAATCAGCAAGCTAATCCACGGTACCCTGGAAAATAGAAACAGGAGGCCTACTGCAATGAACACCTTAGTAGTCCCCAAGATGATGACTAAGTGTACAAAGGCAACCTCCAACAGGGCCTTCTCTATATTTGCTCCTTTAAACTGGAATGCCCTTCCCCATGAAATCCATGGCATTAAAAGCCTAGTCCTATTCAGAAAAGCCTTGAAACACCATCTGTTCACAAAATGCTACCCAGAAAACATCCGAGGCAAACACACACCCGGCAAGCTTCCCACATGTCCCAGCCGCCCTAGCACCTTAATACAAACTGAAAATGGTTAGCCTACACATAAGCCCAACCGCTAATCATCATACGTGTACCATCCACCCACAAAAGCACATGCAACATCCAAATGAGTTAGAGTATTGTACATAGTATCGAGTTAACTTGTACATAGTTTTCCCGGTTTATCCCATGTTTAATTTACTGTTCATTGTAAACTCAATGTTGCTTGTATGCATTGTAGTATGTTTTTGTTCGATGTACACCGCGCTGATTATAATAGCGCGGTATAGAAGAAATGTTAAATAAATAAATAAATAAGTGTGTGCCTTGAGGGCACAAAGGCACTCCATCAGCACTGTGGTCTCTGAGGGCATCAAGGCTAGTATGGCAACCTTGGCCAATGATTTTGGCAGCTGTCCCGGGAACTCCATAATGGTCAAGGCATTGGGAGATTGCCAGGGGCCCTCCAGAGCTTTGGGAATCCCAGGGCACCTTTGCGGGTCACTCCCAGTCATCGCCCTTGATGTCGCATTAAGAAGGGCTCCAGTGTCAATGCCCATGCTTGTCATTGTTCCTGGCTGCCCCCTTCGACATCGATGGGGCAAACGGTGAATCCTTCTGTGGCTCTGACCAGATATCAATGGAGAGCCTCTGTTCCATCACACCACAACCCCTTGGCTCCAAGTGAGCATGGGCACCATGCAATTGCAATGTATTGGCGGAGCCGTACGAGGGCACCAATGTCAATGCTGAGGACGCCGAGTCCGACGGTCCAAAGAGGGACTCATGCTGCGTCTCACGGCTTTTGAGGCCCTTCTTGGTCATCTGCATGAACAGGGCAGAGGCAATGAATGCACCAATAGTGACGGTCAGTCACCGAAATGGTGCGACTACAGTGAGTGCACTTCTTGAAGCTGTTGGCCAGTTTCAACCGGAAAAGCGGCCACCGCAAGGTCGACGTGCTTAATACCAACCAGCAGAAAAATCCCAGAAAGAGGAAAACTTCCCAAGATACACAAAGAGCAAAATCTCCTGGGAAAAAAAAATAAAAATTTGAGGACTGGTGCCAGCAGGAGCCAGTGTATCGATGACAGGCAATTAAGACTGAGAAAAACAAGAAAACGAGAACCCAAAAGAGCAACTTTTTCCAGCAGTGATCAGGAACACATCAGTCGGGCTTCGCAGAAAAAGCAGACTGAGGCTAAGATGGCCACATGGCAGATGGGAAGGCACATGCACATGCACGATGAAGGCTCCCAAAAGCTTCCAGTGGAAGCTGGTGAGTGTTCCTGAGCAGAGCTCCATCAAGGGATGTCACCCATAAGGGAGGACTTCTTCCTACTTGTTCACAAAGATTATTATATTTAACCAAATATTAGTATGGGAAGCAAGTTAAGCTATAATTTATTTATTATTTAATTCATATATAATCTGTCTATCAAGTCACCTTCTAAGCAGTGAAAGTGTTGGTTAACAGAGTTTCTTTGCATCTTCTGGAGTTTGTGATGCTATACATTTTGTTTAATGCTACAGATCTTTGCATCATGCATCAACTGATTAAAAACTCTAATTGCCAATTTTAGACAAACAGAAGAAAAAATATACTAGCACTAAGACCCTCAACTGTATTCCTAAAAAAGAAAACACAAACAAGGTCAACAGGGGACTTGGTCCGGAGGGGAATGGAGTAGACCTGGCAAGGAGGAGAAGTCTGGATGTAAATGCAAGGGACAGGAAGAACAGTTGCATGTGAAATAAAAAAATAAATCTGTAGGAGAACTTATTCTGCTGCCCTGAGGATTAAGTTTGGTTATGAATGAACCCTCTATTGATTTATGAAATCTACTGAAAAAATTGTAAAAAGGAAAACTTATCACAGATGGCCACAGAAGAAACCAATCTGGGAGTATTTTAACAACATTCATATACCTATGGGTGAGACAGGCATGCGTGCAAAATGCAAATGGTGCAGAAAAGAAATGTTAGACCTGGTTGCCCAAATGAAATAGCATCGTGAGAACTGCTCCTGCTTTGAAGATACTGGAGAGAGCATGCCTGAACATGCAGATATTCAGGTTGGTAACCGTCATATCATGTCATGCTGTTTTGTTTTATTTTTCTTTAAGGACTGCTGGTCTTCCCTGGCCATCACTTTTGGATGAACTTCTGAAGTTACTACTTGAAATATCATGTTTGTAAAGATAGAGGTGGTGATATTTCTTTCACAGTTTCACATTTAGCAGTGTAGAAGCTCCCTGACTAGTGATTTAAATCATGATTTAAATAGTTGGTTTACATGAAATCTACCCTGGAGCAGAACCTGTTTACAGCTGTGTGTATGAAGCCTTAGGAAAAAAAAACTGTGTACTACTATATCATGTGAAATGCTCATACCAGTCTTGTTAAAATCCTTGAGTGAGTTTTAAGGACTATCCTATTTTGTTGCCTATTTTCCCTATCCTGAAGATAAAGAAAATAGGCAATAAGTACTTGTAAATCATTTAATCTTCAAGAAAAGTTATTGCCACCAAGAAATGCACTTTCCAGGCCAGTTATCTTAACCTTTTTGATTCCACAAGTTTAAATGGTAGTTTTATGATCAGAGATAAAACCACACTGTATCCCACGAATGAGGAAATTTTACATACCTGCTAATTTTCTTTCCTTGAATCCTGCTAGACCTCGTAATGGGCCGAGTCCACCTTGGTGTCTCTAGAAGACAACTGTATGGTGGCTACTTGGCCATTCCTGAGCACTTTTCTGAAAAACTACAGGCTGCATATGGGACCTGGAGAGGATGGTGCCTTTGGCAGAGCAGTTCTGTCTGAAGCATCATCCTCCACCTTGGACACTCACTGCTTAGGTACATCCACAACTCGTCTGGCCTAATCTTGCAGGGTGATGAAGAAATTTGACATACCTGCTAATATCCTTTCCTTGAATCCTGTTATTCCAGTCCAGGATCTTCTCTGCAAAAGCTACAGTTACAGGTTTGGGAGCCCTGCTACCTTTTAACTGCATATTCAGTATCAGTGTTTGATGCAGCATTAAGTGTGGTTAGAGAGCCAAAAATGTTTGTACAGAGTTATTGTTGATTAAGAGGTAATTAGATCTTACCTGCTAATTATTGTTCCTGAAGGAACGACAGTCCAGTCCCTTTACTTCTGGGTTACGCAACCCTTCCAGCAGCTTGGAGGCTGAGCCCAACCTTTTTGGGGTGGAGCGGTATATATACCACTGGTGCCACCCACCAACTCCAGTAGACTACTGTAAAAGCAGACTTAACAAACCTATATAACTGTGAAAACGGAAATAATCAAACTCAAGCAAAAACACTATATATATATATATATTTATTTTTTTTTTCAAACAGGAATAGGTAGAAGGAGCGGAGGTCAAGGGGGGAGGTAGGAGAACTGCTATAGCGCGGGCCTTTCCTCCCGCTTGACCCACCAGCACAGCCTGAATCCGCCCTCGGGCCGCAGTCCCGCATCAGAGAAACGGCCGGAATGGCTAAAGAGCTAGGGAGGGGAATAGGGACTGGACTGTCGTTCCTTCAGGAATAATTAGCAGGTAAGATCTAATTACCTCTTCCTTATCGTCACTCCAGTCCAGTCCCTTTACTTCAGGGAAGTACCAGAGCAGTACCCGCTCGGGTGGGATTCGTCATTCCGGAACGTAGCACTGCCTGCGCAAACCTGGAGTCTGCCGTGCTCTGCACGTCCAGCCTGTAGTGCTTGGTGAACGAGTGCAGAGAGGACCAAGTCGCTGCCCTACACATATCCAAAGGAGGAACTAGGCTGAACTCCGCCCAAGAGGTAGCCTGTGCTCGAGTTGAGTGAGCTCGCAGGCCCCCTGGGACCTGTTTCCCCTTGAGGATATAGGCGGAGGCAATCGCCTCCCTGATCCACCTGGAAATTGAGGCCTTGGCCGCCGCCTCTCCCTTGTGAGGCCCTCCGAACTGTACAAAGAGTCGTTCGGATTTCCGGAAGAGCGCCGTGCGGGAGAGGTAACGCTTCAAGGCTCTGGGGACGTCGAGCAGATGAAGCTTACTATCTCCCCCTCCTGGTCCCTCTGACGAGAGAGTTGGGAGAGAGATGGATTGGTCAACGTGAAAGGGGGAGATCACCTTAGGCAAAAATGAAGGAACCGTCCGAAGGACTACCTTATCCCTGAGGAAGGACAGAAAAGGAGGCCGAGCAGACAGGGCTTGTAGTTCGGAGACTCGTCTAGCTGAGCAAATGGCCACCAGGAACAGTGTCTTCAGAGTCAGATCCTTCAAGGAGGCCTTCTTCAAAGGCTCAAAAGGCTCCGCGGCTAGGGCATTTAGTACCAGGTTGAGGTCCCAAGGGGGTATGACCGATCTTCGTTGCGGTCGGAGCCGCCTGACCACTTTCAAGAACCTGACAACGTCCGCATGAGCTCCCAAAGCTTTTCCGCCCACTTTGCCCCTATAGCAAGCAATGGCCGCCAGTTGTACTCTCAAGGAGCTGTGGGCTAGACCCTTGTCGAGACCCGCTTGCAAAAATTCCAGCACCTCCGGGACCGAGGCTGACAGAGGATTCTTCCGGCGTTCCGTACACCATGCCTCAAAGATACGCCAAACTCTTACATAGGAAAGACAGGTGGAGCGCTTCCTCGCGCTCAACATGGTCGCGATTACTGCCGGCGAGTAGCCGCGCTTCAAGAGCCGCGCCCTTTCCATAGCCAAGCCGTAAGCGAGAATCGATCCACGTGTGGCATCTGAACCGGTCCTTGCTTGAGTAGGTCCTTCCTGACGGGAAGGCGCCACGGGCGGTCGGCGATCATTCTTACCAGATCCGCATACCAAGGACGACGAGGCCAATCCGGGGCAATAAGGACTACTAGGCCCCGGTGAGCTTCCACCCGCTGGAGGATCTTCCCGATTAGGGCCCAAGGGGGGAAGACATAAAGAAGGCCCTCCGAGGGCCATCTTTGAGACAGGGCGTCTAGGCCCTCGGACATCCTTTCCTTCCGCCGGCTGAAGAATCGGCTTACTTTGGCGGATGCGAACCGCGCCATGAGGTCCATGACTGGAGGACCCCACAGGGCTACTATCTGGTCGAAGATCTCCTGATGCAGTTCCCACTCGCCGTGGTCTATCTTGTACCTGCTGAGGTAATCGGCCATGATGTTGTCCGTACCGGCCACGTGCTGCGCTGAAAGCGCTTCCAGGTGAACTTCCGCCCATTTGAACAGGGAGTCCGCCTCCTTTTCCAATGCCGGACTGCTGGTGCCGCCCTGGTGATTGATGTACGCCACGGCCGTGACATTGTCGGAGAGAACGCAAATCGCTTTCCCTAGCACTGAGGGCTGGAGAGCCTTGAGTGCCCGAGCGACGGCTCTCAATTCCAGACGGTTGATAGGCCATAGGGATTCCACTGCCGACCACCGCCCCTGGACAAACTGGTCCTCGAAATGTGCTCCCCAGCCTGCCAGACTGGCGTCCGTCGTCAACAGCACCCACTGAGGAGGCTCGAGGGGCATTCCGCGACTCAAGTTCCTTGGGCACCTCCACCAGAGGAGAGAGTGCTTGGTCCAAGGGGCGCAGGGAAGCTGCCGGGACAAGGGGTGCTGTTGGGGAGACCACCGCTGCAACAGAGACCGCTGTAGCGGGCGCATGTGGGCTCTGGCCCACGGGACAACTTCTATTGCTGCCGCCATGGTTCCCAGCAATTGTAGGTAATGCCACGCTGAAGGGAGCCGCCTGACCATGAACTGTGAGACTAGGGTTCTCAGGTCCTTCAGCCTTGAGCTGGACAGAAAGACCCTGCCTCTGCCTGTGTGGAACTTTGCTCCGAGATATTCGAGCTCCTGTGATGGGAGCAAACTGCTCTTTCCTCGATTGATGACCCATCCTAGCTCCTCCAGAACTTGAACCACTTTGGCTGTTGCCCGGTTACTTTCCTCTTCTGATTTTGCCCGGATCAGCCAGTCGTCCAGATAGGGGTGCACTAAGATTCCCTTCTGTCGTAGGGCGGCCGCCACCACCATCATCACCTTGGTAAAGGTTCTCGGCGCTGTCGCTAGACCAAAGGGTAGCGCCTGAAATTGAAAATGACCTCGAGGGACAGCGAATCTGAGGAACTGCTGATGGGCCCTTCTGACCGGGAATATGCAAGTACGCTTCTGTCAGATCCAATGAAGTTAAAAACTCTCCGGCTCTCACGGCCGCTATCACTGATCGGAGGGTTTCCATCCGGAAGTGAAGTACCCTGAGACAGCGGTTGACCTGCTTTAGGTCCAGGATCGGACGAAAGGAGCCCTCCTTTTTTGGGACGACAAAGTAAATCGAGTACCGACCCGTACCGCATTGGTCTGGAGGCACCGGAACTACGGCCCCGAGATCTATGAGGCGAGAAAGTGTTGACTCTATGGCTTCTCTTTTTGCTGCGGAACGGCAGGGAGACTCAACAAAGGCTGGGAGTATTTGCTTTGCAAATTCGAGGGAGTATCCTTCTCGAATCACTTCTAGCACCCACTGATCGGATGTGACTCGGGACCAGGCGGGAAGAAACTGCCTCAGGCGACCGCCTACCAGCAATCCGCCCTCCTGGGCCCCCTGTATCTCATTGTTGCTTTCTGGGGCCCGAAGAAAAGGAGGAGGAGGAGGATGAGAAACCTCTGCCCCGAAACCCCCGGGATCCTTGACCTCTAGCGTTAAAACGACCCCTGAGGAAAGGGTTAGGTCTAGTCGAGCGAAACCTCCGAGGTTCTCTAGGTTGGTTCCGAGCTGGGGCAGAAGATAGAGTTTGCTTGGGCCTGTCCTCCGGAAGCCTGCCGCCCTTGGACTCACCCAGGTCTTTTACTAACTTGTCCAGGTCCTCTCCGAATAAAAGTTTCCCCTTAAAGGGAAGGCGACTCAGGCGAGCTTTGGAGGAGGCATCAGCGGCCCAATTTCGGAGCCACAAATAGCACCTGGCTGCCACCACCGAGGCCATGTTCTTAGCTAAGCTCCGGATGAGGTCATACTGGCTAATAGCCAAGAAGGCCGTACCTGATTCCAACCTTGCCGCGTTGGCTAGAACCCCCTCGGAGGAGCCCTCCTCTGCCTGGAGTTGTTGTGACCACCTCAAACAGGCTCGTGCCACCCATGCCCCAGAAACTGAGGCCTGTAAGGCGAGAGCGCTCACGTCGAAGGCTTGCTTAAGGAGCGTGTCCAATCTTCTGTCCTGGGCATCCCTCAAAGCCGCGCTGCCCTCCACTGGGATGGTGGTTTTCTTCGTCACTGCCGAAACCGCCGCATCCACCCTGGGGGACTTCAGAAGCTCTTTGTCTGCTTCTGGGAGAGGGTAGAGCCGAGACATGGCCCTGACCCCCCTCAACGTTGACTCTGGTTGATCCCATTCCTCCTGAATCATCTGACGCACCACTCTGTGGACAGGAAAAACCTTCTGGGACCTTCTGATGGCCTGAATCAAGGGATCCTCCAAGGCTTCATTCTCCGCGGGGGCGTCCGAGGCCACGTTGAGAGCTTTCAGGGAGTCATTTATTAAAGCGGGCAACTCCTCCCGCCGGAATACTCTTATTATGCGAGAGTGGTCCTCCTCCGGGATCTCCCCTTCCTCCAGCTCCTCCTCTTCCTCCTCCAACTCCTTTTCCGAGGCCTCTTCTTCAGGCAAGTCCTGGGAGAGCGGAGTGAGGGGCTCTTCAACCACCAGTCTGGGGCGCTTTGAGGGTATCCCAGAGTCCTGGGCGTTAGACTTCAAGGGTCTGACCAGTTTAGCTTCGGCCGAAGGACCCGCTTCCCCCGGACCAAGACCCTTCTTACGCAGGCAATAGGCTTGGTGCAGTAAGAGAATGAAATCAGGAGAGAAGAAGTCCCCGACTCCCCCTTCTCCTGCGGGAAGGGAGGAGGGAGGAATAGGGGGAAGGGGGGCCTCTGAGTGAGAAGGGGGGGACAACTGGGACGCTACTTCCCCCTCCGACGGGTCCGAGGACCCCTGCGAGACCTGGGACATGGCAAGGCTGATTTCCTGTTCTACAGAGGAAGCCACTGCCGCGCAGCCCCTGCAGACCCCTGCCTCGGATGCAGTACCTCTCCGGGTGCCACAAGATGGACACCTTGGTTTGCCTGCCATGCTCCTCGGGAGTAGCTAAAACGGATTTCCCTTTCAGTAAAGAAAGTAAACAAACTACCCCAATTAAGTCAATAAATGAATTAACCTTAAAGAAATTGAACAAGTTAAATAAAAACTTAAATTAAAATTAAAATTGAACCAATTAACTCCCGACTAAGATAAGAAATGCTCCCCGGTAACCGGCCTGAGAAGAAAGGACTCCCGAAGAAAAACGGGGACACAGAAAGCCCTTTTATAATAATTTACAATGTTCAGGCTGAGTAAAAACTTTTAAAACGTTTAAGGCTTTTTCAGCACATCAGCTGAATACTTGCGGTTTGTAGGACTCTCTCCAGGCCCGAAGCCGTGATTCTCAGGATTCGGCTCAACACGTGGTAGGCCTCGACCACGTGGAGCCGTTCGCAGAGGAGCTCGCACAACAGCTCTTTTTCTGTCTCGGCCGCTCCGGCGGTGAAGGAGAGACTAGAAGCGGAGACCCGACTACCGCTGGAGCATCCCTCGCGGCTCCGGAGTCCGTCGCTGCCCTCTATCGCGCCGCGGTAAGAAGAGGAGCTGAAGGAAGTAGCACCCTCTCCCTCCTGAACGGCGAGTCCTCCAGCGCTCAGCCGCCGGCAGGGGCTTCGGCGCGAGGACGGACAGGTCTTCAGGTAGGGCAGCAGATGAGCAGGTCGCCCTAACAGCGAGAGGAACTCTGCTCGTTCCTCCTCGCTGCAGCAGTGAGTAGAGGAAATCTCCTCCGGTCCCCGAATCGGGCCGCGGGGGGGGGGGGGAGGGGGGGAAGGAGAGAGAAGGAGTGCTCCAACAAGAGGGAAATAAATTAAGTAAAGAAATTAAGTAAAGAGAGCTAAATAAGAGTAAATTAATTAAATTAAATTAATTAAAATTAAAAATTAAAATTAAAATTAGGAGAAGTTAGGACTCCAGTAAGCCCTAGGCTTACGGAACCCTCCAGCTGCTTGGAGGCTGAGAATACTGGGGTTGGTGGGTGGCACCAGTGGTATATATACCGCTCCACCCCAAAAAGGTTGGGCTCAGCCTCCAAGCTGCTGGAAGGGTTGCGTAACCCAGAAGTAAAGGGACTGGACTGGAGTGACGATAAGGAATACATTTTTGAGCTTGAGTTTTTTCAGTTTTGCATTCTGCTTGGGAAACGTCATACTGACTTCTCCCTGCAGCACCAGAGTATATACAAGTGATGATATCACTGAAAGCTGCTCTAATCTGCCTCAATCTGCAGGCTGGGGAGTATAACCACTCATCTGAACTGATCTAGCAGGAGGACAAGGAACCCTTGATTAGAGATTTTGAAGTTACTAGAATATCTTCCCCTTCTTGAGTAAGCTAGAGTAATGCTAATGAACATTTGACGGTCCAGTGGAGAATCTTCCTTTGACCTTTTCATTGAAGGGGATTCTGCTAAACCAATTACTGACTGATAGCTGATACAGACAAGGGGACCAGATCTGATGAAGCTAAGAGGACCATAAAAGGTTTTGTCCCAATTTATCTTTTGTAAAATCTTAGATATTAGGGGAATGGGGGATAGACATAAAGGAGTTTTGTTCCCCAGTATATGTTGGCAGCATCCATCGCTACTCTATTCACTTGGTCCTCTGGTGCAGAATAACTGAAGTACCCTGTTGTCATCCAACACAAAGAAATCCATTATCAGGACCCCTTGGTGTTGGAAGGAGGTACAGTGGTGACAAGTATTTAGATATAAAAGATGCTTGTCCAAAAGAGATTACAATTATGTGGCTACCTGAGGTTATGGGAGATAAAGGGACCTATCCAGTCTCAAAGAGCATCATAGATAGAACCTGGAAATGAACTATGACTTCCCTGGTTCTCAGCCCACTGCTCTAACCATTAGGCCACTTTCTTGGCCCTGGTTTAAGAAACATTCATGAAGTTCCAGGTCATGAGAGCATTTGCAACCACCTTAGTGCTCCAAGAAGATATGCTGCCAAAAGCACCATCTAGAAAGAGACCGCCTGTTCCAGACCGATAGTGCTTCCTTGCAGAGAAGCTAAGATCCAGTTCCTCTTCATTTATATAAAATATTTTTATACTGTTTTATCATTTCAATCAAAGTGGTTTACATTGTAACAAACTTGGTAATGTACATTAAACAGGAACATTGATAACTTGGATTTTTCTCAGGCAATGGAGAGTTTTTTCACTTGGTTTCCTAAATCAAGATTGTCTTTCCAAAGAATACATTAGACAAAGCTCAGAGAGGGTGTGTGTGGTGTGTGTGTTGTGTGTGTTGTGTGTGTTGTGTGTGTGTTCTGGGGGGAAGGCAAAGCATAGTTACTCACCTGTAACAGCTTTTCTCCAAGGACAGCAGGAATGAGTCCTCACATATGGGTGATGTCATCGCATTTCCCCAGCTTTCAAAGAAAACCTTTGGGAATGCCACCACGCATGCATGGTCCCCTTCCTACCCAAGGGTGCCATCTTAGTCAGGTGCCATAGCTACAGCCTCTTCAAGAAGATGGCAAAAATATACAGCAATTCCAAGGGGAGGAGAGAGGGTTGCGAGGACTGATTCCTGCTGTCCCTGGAGAACACCTGTTACAGGTGAGTAACTATGCTTTCTCCAGGCATAAGCAGGAAATCAGTCCTCACATATGGGACTCCCCAGTTACAGGCTACTGAGGACCTGTAGAAAAAGGCACGACATCGGCGTGAGCAGCTGCCAGTGAAAGCCTAAGGCAGCCCAAGGATCCCGGGTCCATGGATAGCCAGGCTTCCGATAGCCAGAACAAGAAGGGTCAGAGGGCAGGAGTTACTTAAACCCCGAACAGATCACAGAGTACAGCCTGGCTGAAGGCGGCATTCCGACAGGACTCCCTCTCCAGGCAGTAATACACCGTGAAGGTGTGAGTGGAGGACCAGGTGCTGGGCCCGGCAGATGTCTACCAGTGGCACTGAGCACAGGCTAATGACAGAAGTTGCCATCGCTCAGACATTGTGAGCCATGACTCGGCAGTCCAGGCGAAACGCTGCCTGGGCCAAGGTAATACAGTCCGCCACCCTGATGGACAAGGTACGCTTGGTGATCGCCAGCCCCAAGCGGCTGGGGTCGAAGGAAATGAAGAGCTGCCCAGATCTGCGGTAGTGCTGAGTCCAGTCCAGTATTTCAATACATTCCATGATGTTTATCATATATACAGGGACTCCTTGTCTGTAGTCCTATTTTAGATCAGCTGTCTCCTACAGCTCCTCTCTTCTTCAACTCCTACCCTCCATCCTCGGGATGCCTGGGCATATGAGGTGGAGCATGTTTCAATCACCAACATGCTAGGGCTCCAGGCATCTTAGCTTGGGAGTCCCCATATGTGAAGACTCATTCCTGCTTGTTCCTGGAGATAGCACAGTTACTTACCTGTAACAGGTGATCTCTGGGAACAGAAGGAATAAGTCTTCACATATGGGTACGTCGGTACTGACAGAGCCTGCGCGGGAACGCTCCCCAGTGTCCAATCAGAAAGCTTTTGGGAGCATCCCTCAGTGCCTGCGTGCTGCCTTCCCGCCTTTCCAACTGACTCTCCTCAGTTGAGTTTTATAGCTGAGACAAAAGAGAGAAAGAGGAAAGGAAGAGAGACAGAGAGATACAACTCCTAGGGAAGGTGGGTGGGTTGTGAAGACTTATTCCTGCTGTTCCCAGAGATCACTTGTTACAGGTAAGTAACTGTGCTATCTCCAGGAACAAGCAGGAATGAGTCTTCACATATGGGGACTCCCAAGCTAAGATGCCTGGAGCCCTAGCATGTTGGTGATTGAAACATGCTCCACCTCATATGCCCAGGCATCCCGAGGATGGAGGGTAGGAGTTGAAGAAGAGAGGAGCTGTAGGAGACAGCTGATCTAAAATAGGACTACAGACAAGGAGTCCCTGTATATATGATAAACATCATGGAATGTATTGAAATGAACAATCACCATATGGACCTCACCTACTAGATTGCAGAAAGTAGAGAGGCTGATGTAATCTACTGGGGATCCAGTAGAAGAATCTTCAAGATGACCTCACAGGAGTGAGTTGAAGGTCAAAATCTGGAACTGACAAGTGACCCCAGGATTCAACTGGGGAAGAACAAAAACGGTAGGTCTTTAGTAGAAAGCTTTATGTAAAAAGCTGAAAACTCTTTTGGCTATAGAGTTAATTATAGCTAGGAGCAAAAGAGGAAGACTGACCGAGTTGTACAAAAATTGGCTTAGTCCTTAAGGGAAGAAGGGGTAAAGAGAAAAACCCCCTAATCCCAAGGAAGGACAGATGTTTGAGGAGGTGGAAACCTCAGAGCTACTGAAGATCCCTCATGTCTGTCCTAACTGACGAGAGGTAGGAAGATAAAGGAATAGGGAGCTTCAGGGATACCTGAACCTAAGGTTATGGTAAAAGCTGTCAGTATCACAGCAGTGGCTGTGTGCATAAAACCGAAACATACTGTGAAAAGTATGAACATGTGAAAACCCACTGTCTGGAACAGATAGGAATGAAAAAACACCTTTATGAGCACAGACAGTTAGAGAGATAAGTATGTGAATACATATCTACCTAAAAGAAGTATCTCGACAGATAAACACATATATATATGGGCATATATAGATATAGATATATAGATAGATATATATAGATAGATATATATAGATAATCATATCTATATATATATATATATATATATATATATATATATATATGTTTATGGCGAGATCCAGGGGGTATAGTCTATGCACACATGGCTGACAGACATATGCATCTAAAGAAAGCATATAGACATATGAACCTATATGAATATATATATATATATATATATGTCTAAGAGAAATGTCTGCAATAAAGCAGAAAGAGATATGTCTACAGGAATCCTCACATGGAAGATGTGAAGAGGAATGATTCATCTCTTAACAAGAAGGTGGAACCTACTTGAGAAGATATAGAGAATCTATTCCCTCTGGTTAAGATAGAGTAGAATGCTACCCAGTAAAATAACCAGGCTGGTTGCGAGAAAACAGAGGATAATATTAGTCTGTAACAGCACATCCTGAGTCCAGTAGAACTCTAACATGGTGAAGGGACAGAATACGCATAGGAGAGACACCAGGTAGACCCACTTGAGGGACAAGGGGTGGGGTATCATGCGTTATTTAGTTAAATATGTGCTGGCCATGAAGGATTAGGATACCATGAGGACAAGCTGCAAGGAAAAAGAGCCTATTTCCTGTAGGAAGTTGGTAACTCTTTAGACTGTCACGTAGGAAAGGCTTATGTCCTTTATTAAAAGGAAATAGAAGGGTGTAAAGAACCCTCACAGTCATGGGAGGTGACTGAGGAAGCCTTTTCCAACCATATAGGATAGTCATTAGAGAAAAAACCCTCATGCTCTCTAGCAAAGGCCCATAGTGAAAAGCTTCTCTGTAGGATTGCAGAAAGCATTATGCAGGAGAGTTGGGAAATAAAACTGGCTGTTGGAGATAACCAGCTGCCAGCTCAACTATGCTGCCAACTCCAAGGATTTGGAGATGGCAGAAAAGAAGTTATAAGGATTATCCAAGATAGATGAGCACTATCTTGGAAGCACTACTAAGGTTAGACAAAAAGTAGTGGAAGACCATACTGGAACTTATAGAAAAGTACCAGTAGACCAATCATTGAAGCTCCTGCATGGGCAGCTGTTGAATGGCAGAGCAGAAAGAATTTTCTGTTTTAAACAGAGAGAACAGACAGAACAAGAGGAGAATATCCTGTCCCTGTCTGACAAGCTGCCCAGATCAGGAAAAAAGGAAGACTGGAAAGGCTAAGAAAGCCTTCAATTGGTATGATACCACTGTTACAGGGGAACCCTGGAAAAGAAGATAAAGAAGTAATAGGAGCTGAGGTGAGACTTGCCATATGGTAAGTCTGTAGAAGGAAAAATTCATGGTGGTACAGAAAAACTATCATAAGATAGTTGGCAAACCTCTCTTCAGTGTAGGAAGAGGAGGAAAATCCTGTGACCCATAGACATGATTATCCCGACAGCTCAGCATACCTAAAAACAAGTGGATGTCCTGGGAACAGGAATCCAAGTGTAGAGGTTTAAATAAAAAAAACAGATTAAATTGGAACCCTATTGAGGGTTAATTTTCCTGGCTTGAGTTTGGATTCTTCAGACCAGGGCGAGGTTTCCCCTGTTTGGGAACATCTATATGATGGGCAGGAGAAGAATAAAACCTTCTTCTTTTAGGGAAAGAAGGTTTGGTAGGGCATTTCCTACCTACTAGGGAAGGAGAAGGTTTAGGATAGCCCTCAGAAACAGGGAAGTAAGTGGAGCAATGAGCAACCTGACGTAAAGACTCCTTGTTGAAGAGATTTTCTCCAGTACAAGGAGTGTTACCCAGTCTTTGTTGTGCCCATCTGTTCAAGTCTGAAGCTTGGAGCCAAGCTCTACGTCGTGCTCCTATGGCTACAGCAGAGGTTCTGCTAACAGACTCAAAGGAGTCTAGGGAAGCACGAGAAAGAAACCTAGAGATATTCTGGCTATGACTAAGAAGCAAGGAATAGTCTGCAGCCTTGTGCTCTGAAAGAAAAGGAGTCAAAAGAGAATTTCTCTGTGACTCCTGAAGGGATAGACTCATATAAAAAACATATGAGAGAATCCTTGTTGCTAGCATAGATGTTTGGAAGGTTTGACGTCCAAAAACATCTAGAGTTCTAGATGCACGACCTGGCGGGAAAGAAGAATGCTTCTTCTTGCTTTTTACCTTCCTCATTGCTGATTCTACTACAATGGAATGATGGGGAAGTTGAGTCTTTTGAAACCCTGGAGAGGGGGGCACCCGATACAGAAGAGCAGTTGCTGTAGAAGGTGAGGAAGCCCTTAAAGGTGTTTCCCATATTTTCAGAAGAAGATCCTGTAAAGAATGATGTAAAGGAAGCATTATATTTTCCTTTTTCCCAGAAAAGCCTTGTGTAGGATCATAGCCAGGGATAGGAATAGCCAGGAATGTTGCCATGTCAAGGAGAAATTTCTGAAAAGAAGGATCTCCAATGGGAACAATCCCTGGACAGGCTAAACTCGAAGAACTAGGCTGGGCACCAGAGGATGTACTTGTCCGGTGCAAAACAGGATCTCTAATGAATGGATACTGGGACTGGCGGGTATGACCCGAAACCGTCAGTACTGTATCGTCCATGCTAGGTATCGATTCCAAACTAGATATAGAAAGGAACGATCCTGGTGAAAAAAGCATGGATGGAGCTGGTCCCGATGCTACTGCAGGTACCAGCATCGACACCGATACCGGAATCAAAGGCGATACAGACACCGAAACAGTCAGCAGAGGCTGCTCAAATGGTACCGAGGAAACTCGAAAGTCTCGGTGAATATCCTCGGTACCGCGCATCCGGAATCGGTGTGTGTCGGTTCCGAGACGCGTCGGTACCCAGTCTTCCAGACTAGATATCGATTCTAAACTCGGCATCGAAGGAACTGAGTCTATCGATGCATGTCTGGAGGGTACCGACGTCGGTGGTAGTATCGGCGATGCTGTCGATACTGGAAAGTCAATCTGGGACGTATCGACCGGTCCCGAAGGTACCGAAGACGCCCGATGACGATCTGTGGCGAAGAGTGGAATACTCAACACCGGTGCCAATGCCGGGGTATCGGTACCGCTCGAAGCGGATGCCACCACCGTGCATTGCTTAGATACTGGAAAGTCAAACTGGAACGTATCGATCGGTCCCGAAGGTACCGAGGATGCCAGATGACGATCCCTGGTGAAGAGTGGAGCACTCAACACCGGTGCCGATGCCGGGTTAGCGGTACCGATCAAAGCGGATGCCACCCCCGAGCATGGCTCAGGTATGTTCTGTGAGGGGTGAGCCCCAGGAACAACCTGAAACCCCTGAAAGGCTTTGGAGACCGAAGACTCCCGCCGGGGTTTTGAAGCCAATGAGGTCTTGAGGGCAAGGCCGGAGCCGTCGTCATGCTTGGCATGAGACCTACCACTCAAGGATTGGCTAGTCTTAACAGACTGTTTGTGGGTTACCTGATCCTGTAGAGAAGAAATGGTCGGTGCCCTTACACTGGAAGGGAAAACGGCATCGAGGGAAACTCGAAATGGAGAATTTCTTCTCATAAAAATGTAGCCTGATGGCTCTGGAGGAAAGGGGTCAGGACCCAAACAGCTAAGATACCAGTTATTGGAGTCTAAAAAGAAAACTATTTCCACAGTTAAGGCACTTCTTAGGAGAAGAAGGCTCCATAATGGAGAGGCCTTACACCCAAAAATTCAAGACAGAAACAGAGGGGAAAAAACTCTGAGTTTTAGAAAAAAGAAAAGAAAAAACCACCGGCGGTACTGGTGGAGTCGGGGAAACAGCCGCGACCACAAGAAAACAAAAAGTAAAAGATTTAAAGAAAAAATTTTCTGCGGTGACAGGAAGACGTCCTGCCGGCTCCGCGGAAAAACGAAAACTGAGGCGAGTCAGTTGGAAAGGCGGGAAGGCAGCACGCAGGCGCTGAGGGATGCTCCCAAAAGCTTTCTGATTGGACGCTGGGGAGCGTTCCCGCGCAGGCTCCGTCGGTACTGACGTACCCATATGTGAAGACTCATTCCTGCTTGTTCCTGGAGATAAGGAGAGCACCCTCTTACAATCCAGGGTGTGGAGAATCGCAGACGCCCGGTTGGCGTGGGGCTTCGGGAAGAAAGTGGGCAGCACTATCTCTTAATTGAGAGAAAATCAGAGACAACCTTCGGAAGGAACTTGGGGTGAGTTCACAGGACTACCCAGTTCATATAAAACCTTGTGTACGGTGCCTCGGCCATCAGCACCTGGAGTTCACTAACTCTCCGGGCAGAGGCGAGAGCTATCAAGAAGTCCACCTTCCATGATAGGTACCGCAGCACACAGGAAGCCATGGGCTCAAAGGGCGGCTTGGTCAGCTGCGTGAGGACCACACTGAAGTCCCATTCCACTGGAGGAGGTTGGGTAGGGGTCTTGGAAAGAAGCAGGCCTCACATAAAACAAGACAAGCGGTAGTCCTCAAATAGTTTTGCCCTCTATGGGGTGGTGGTGGTTCGCTGAGATGGCACTCAGGTGAACCCTGACCGTTAGACTTCAGCCCAGACTGCGAGAGGTAGAGCAGATACTGCAAGACCAAAATGGTAGAGCATGAAAATGGGTCCGATCGGAGCTATGAGCACCATACCAAGAACAGATGCCACTTAATGGCATAAGCCCGTCTGGTCAAGTCCTTTCGAGAGGCCAAAAGAATGTCGATATCCAGAGGGAAATGGTAGGAGGCTAGGGCGACCCGCTCAGCCGCCAAGCTGCGAGGGACAGGGACCTCATTCTTAAAAGTGCTTCAAAACCTAAATGAGGGAAAATAATTCTGCCTCCACTGAGCAATAAGTTTCTTTAATATGTGATCTGTGCACTCTCACAACTGATATTAGAATGATACCTGTTGATTTCTACAGAGATGGCAACAGTACAAGCACATGAAAGCATCTATGCCAACACTGTCAGACCTTTTAAGCTACCACAGTTGGGCCATTTATGCCCACAAAAATGAAGGCCAACAGACTCACATGTAAGAAATGTCACACTTCTGAGAAGAGAGAGGATGCCTTACATCTCTTAGTGAGGATGCCATATGCTCTTGGAGGAAACTCACTCTATCTAGAAACATCCTGCTCTGAACAAGTATGCTATAGCCAAAAAAAAAAAAAAAAGAGAAAAACAAATCCTCCAACCTTTATAGCCTTCTGAACTTGCCAAAGGAGAGGGGATTGCTTTATGAATGTGGGAGTGGACAGCAATTATGTGCTCACTAGAGGTAAGGTAACCTCACTTGGTTTGCAGCTTGTCGTGCTGTGAGGGCTTGTGTGCATCAGTGATGCTGAGAGCTAAACTATCGGTAGACTAACTACTGGCAGGGTCTCCCAAGATGGACAGGTCTCAGCTGAGATGCCAGACCAAGACAAACCACCCATCTGGGCAGCAGCACAATGGGATAGTGTTGACGGCGGAGGATCACATTTCTGTGACAACGGCAACACCACCACACTTAAAATGCGGAGGAAAGGCCTGGCAATCTAATTCTGTATCTTGCCATGAAAACCCATTGGATAGTTACAACAAAACAAATTGTGCTATAGTGCTGGAAGATTAGACCCCCCAGGTCGGAAGGCACGCAACTAGCTACTGGGGAAGAGCTGAAGACTTTCAGAGTAAAGCCAGCATTTATGATGTGGTTGGATCAAAGCTCTCGGGACGTCTGACTGCTGATGTGGCTGCGCATGAAATGAGAGTCAGAAGCTGTATAGATGTCTTACATACTGGAACATGGAACGTACGAAGCATGAACCAAGGGAAGTTGGAGGTGGTCAAGAATGAAATGGAACGTGTACAACTTGATCTGTTGGGTGTCAGCGAACTGAAATGGACTGGCATCGGGCACTTTGCATCAGACGATCACATGGTCTACTATGCTGGAAATGAAAGACAAGGAAGAAAAGGTGTTGCATTTATAATAAAGAAGAAACTTGCAAGAACTGTAATGAAATACAATGCAGTCAGCGAACGCTTAATCTCTATTCGTCTACGAGTAATGCCTATCAACACAACTATAATTCAAGTATATGCCCCAACAACAGCTGCAGAAGAGAATGAAATTGAAGAGTTCTATGAACAAGTTCAAGCTGAAATTGACAGAACATGCAAACAGGATATCCTGATAGTCATGAGTGACTGGAATGCAAAGGTTGGCAACAAAGAAGGCGGCAAAGTAGTTGGAAAATATGGACTTGGCAACATAAATGAAGCTGGAGAAAGACTGATAGAATTCTGCAAGACCAACGATCTAGTCATCTCAAACACCTTCTTCCAGCAACACAAGCAGCGACTGTACACATGGACTTCACCCAATGGATTGTATAAAAATCAAATTGACTACAACTGTGGAAGTCAACGATGGAAAAGCTCTGTAACATCAACAAAGACAAAACCTGGAGCTGACTGTGGTACAGATCAACTACGGGTATGCAAACTCAAACTAAAGTTGAAAAAGAGCAAACCACTCATGAATGCAGCAAAATATGACCTTGAGAATATACCACTGTAATTTAAAGACTGCCTGCAAAATCGATTTGCTGCTTTAGATACAAATGACACAGCTCCAGAAGAGTTATGGAATGACATCAAGAAGGTTGTGTTGGAAGAAAGCAAGAAGTCTCTACAAAAGGTGAAAAAGTAAAAACGACCAAAATGGATGACGGAAGAAACTTTGAAAATTGCCCAGAAATGTAGAGAAGCTAAAGCCAGAGGAGAAAGACAGACAATCGCAGAACTCAGATTTCCAACATGCAGCAAGACAGGACAAGGAAAAGTACTACAACAACGCATGCAAGGAAATAGAAGCAGAAACTATTAGAGGAAGAACAAGATCGGCTTTCCTAAAGCTACGAGAGTTAAAGAAAAAGTCCAGCCTCGAATTGGAATGTTACAATATGCTCAAGGTTCTATGTTGAATGATGCTGAGAAGATCAAGAAAAGGTGGACGGAATATACAGAGTTTTTATATGATAAAGATCAAGTGGACCAACAGCCGTTTCAACCTGTATCTTATGATCGGGAACCATTGGTGATGAAAGAAGAAGTTGAAGCAGCATTGAAAGCCTTATCAAAGAACAAAGCACCAGGCATTGATAGAATTCCCATAGAAGTATTACAGCAATCTGATGCAGCTCTTACCACACTTACAAGGCTCTGCCAAGAAATATGGAAGACAACATCATGGCCAACTCACTGGAAAAGATCTGTGTTTATACCAATACTAAAGAAAGGTGATCCAACTGACTGTGGAAATTATCGCACAATCGCTCTGATCCCACATGCCAGCAAGATTCTACTGAAGATTATTCAAGACAGACTACAACCATACCTGGAACAAGAACTACCTGAAGTGCAAGCAGGGTTTAGGAAAGGGCGAGGAATGAGAGACGACATTGCGGATGTGAGATGGATCCTTGAAAAGACTAAAGAATACCAAAAGGATATCTATTTGTGCTTTATTGACTATAGCAAGTCTTTTGACTGTGTAAACCATGAGAAACTCTGGGCCACATTAAGAAGCATGGGTATACCAGAACACCTGATCGTTCTCTTGCGCAATCTGTACATTGATCAAGAAGCAAAAGTTCGAACGGAACAAGGAGAAACAGAATTGTTTAAAATAAGCAAAGGTGTAAGACAAGGCTGCATACTTTCCCCCTACCTGTTTAATTTATATGCAGAACAAATCAGAGAAGCAGGATTGTATGAAGACAACAGAGGTGTGAAGATTGGTGGAAGACTCATCAACAACCTTCGCTATGCTGATGATACAACATTACTGGCTGAAAGTGAACATGAACTGAAGCATTTGCTTCTCACAATCAAAGAACAGTCTCAAAATAGGCCTGCACCTTAATGTAAAGAAGACAAAGATCATGACAACTGGCATAATCAACAGGTTCATCATTGAAGGAGAAGAAATTGAAATCATGAACAACTTTAACCTACTTGGATCAACTATCAATAAAGAAGCAACAAGCAGTCAAGAAATCAGACGACGCATTGCTCTTGGCAGAATGGCTATGAAAGACCTAGATAAGATTCTCAAGAGCAGAGATGTCTCTCTCCATACAAAGATTCAACTTGTTCAAGCCATGGTATTTTCAATAACATCATATGGATGTGAAAGCTGGACAGTGAAAAAGATAGACAGGAAGAAAATTGATGCCGTTGAATTATGGTGCTGGCAGCGAATACTGTGTATACCATGGAGTGTCCGAAGAACAAACCAGTCGGTACTAGAGGTCGTCTTTAGAAGCTCAGATGACAAGACTTCGACTTTCATACTTTGGACACATCATGCGAAGAGAGAGATTAGAGAAAGACATCATGCTTGGTAAGATAGAAGGTCAACGCAAAAGAGGAAGGCCAGCAATGAGATGGATCGATACAATAACAGCAGCTACGGGAACCAGTCTGTCAACAATGAGCCACCTGACTGAAGACTGAACACAATTTAGGATAGCTATCCAGAGGGTCGCCATGAGTCGACTCCGACTCGACGGCACTTAAACAACAAGAGGTAAGGCAGACATTGGAGAACTGGTGATGGTATTAGAAGTAAGGAACATCAGAATTCTCTGTACCCCTGCAAAATTTGTGAGCTTATGGAAGGTAAATTAGATCTTGCAGAGTTTTACCTAAAAAGGATCTATGGATTTAAGAATCTAACAAATAATGGGAAATTCTCCATTTTTGGCTACAAATCGTTTGTTAGTAACCTCTCAATCTGCTTCCAAGCTTTTCCAGTCCTAGCTTACAGCAGTGTACTGCCAGTAAACAAAGCCATGTGGCATAAAGACCCCCATGTGCTGGGGAAGCCAAAACAGCACCAAGGGACATAAGGGGTGTTGCAAAAATTTCGGTACAAACTTATTTTTTATTTGTTCTTTATTAATATTGTGCCATGTTACTTTCTCAATTCTGATTTTATATTAGTGATGATAGTTTTGGATGTTATGTCCTTTTGAAAGCATGCCTTGTTTGACACTCAATAACCACAAAAGGAAAAAAACGTTTCTACATGCATGCCCTGTATCTATTTGACAATCTTTGTTACTGTGGAACACCTAAAACAAAACCATGTCAGGTCTCCTCTTCTTAACATTCCATCATTGATAGGACAGTATGGAGGTATGGATTCTCTGCATTGCTGCCACCCATACACCAAGGGAGTACTTTGGCTTATTCACACTATGTAAAAATCAAGAAGGTCACATCCAAGAATTCTCCCAAATTC
Organism: Ichthyophis bannanicus; assembly: GCA_033557465.1. Taxonomy (NCBI): domain Eukaryota; kingdom Metazoa; phylum Chordata; class Amphibia; order Gymnophiona; family Ichthyophiidae; genus Ichthyophis; species Ichthyophis bannanicus. Next base: position 1,116,188,478 of record CM066031.1, on the reverse strand, counting down.
TTTAAGTACATTCCCTGCCAATAAATCATCTATCTTAGAAGCAATCATGTTAACAAGAACATGGCAAATGACATCACAGTCAAACACTTTGCAAGGATGCAAGCTTCTATGATGTCACTTGTAATGTTTGCCGAAATGGCTGCTCCCACTGAAACTGGGAATTATAAGGATCTACCTAATAAAATCAAATAAAGTAGCACATTAAAATTAAAGCTAACAAATTTATAAAACATATATAGGATCAGAATTACTCTTTATTTATTTATTTATTTACATTCTCTTATATACCGCGCTATTCTGCATCAGTGCGGTTTACATTGAACAAACTGAAATTACATTGAACAGGGCATTATAACTTGGAGATAACTATTTTACAGGGAACATGGGCTATGGAGGGTTAGGTGGCTTGCCCAAGACCACAAGGAGCACCTGTGGGACTAGAAACCCCAGTCCTTCCGGCCCAAGGTTGCTGTCCTTTAGTGGGATTTGAACCCCCGACCTTCCGGCCTGAAGTACCTTGCCCCAACCACTAGGCTACTCCTCCACTTGCCATATGAATGTTTTCTAAGTGGTACAAGAAGTCCCTTTGAAAACAGGAGTATTAACTATGGACTTGAAGAACCTGCTCCTACCTGGACTATTACATGCCTTACCTGTGGAAATATTCAAAGTAAGATACAGGCACAAGTGAAGCATAGTTGCTCACCTGTAACAGGTGATCTTCAGGAACAGCAGGAATTTTATCTTCACATATGGGTGAAGTCGACATAGACGGAGCCTGCATGGGAACGCTCCCCAGCGTCCAATAGGAAAGCTTTTGGGAGCGCTCCATTGTGCCTGTGCGACTGCCTTCCTCTTCCAACTCCTCTTCAATTGAGTGTAACTGAGAAGAAAGAGTGAAAACAACCCTACAACTTGAAGGGGAGGAGGGTGGGTTGTGAAAACTAAATTCCTGCTATTCCTGGAGATCACCCTTTACAGGCGAGTAACTACGCTATTTCCAGGAAGAAGCAGGAATGTAGTCTTCACATATGGGACTCCCCAGCTCCCAAGAGACTTAAAGACCAGGCCAGAATGGAGGATTCAGACAGGGTTCACGGATTCCTGGACATCCTCGTCATACTGATCTGGTAACAAGAAGTTTGGGCGGGAGGTAGGAGTAGCAGCTATGCGTCAAGTAGATGTTGGAGGACCGCTTGACCAAAGGCTGCATCCTGGTGGGAGTCCTTGTCCAAGCAATAGTGGATGGCAAAGGTATGGATGGAGGACCAAGTTGCTACCCTACAGATTTCATCAATGGCTACCAATCGTAGGGTGGCTACGGAGGTTGCCATGGCCCGGACATTTGGGCAGTGACATGCCCAGCTCAGTTATAAGCAAAGGAGATACAGTCTGCTATCCATCTGGAGAGCGTGCATTTCCACACAGGAAGCCCCAAGTGATCAGGTCAAAGAAAACGAACAATTGAGGATTTACAGAGATCCTTAGTTCTTTGGAGATAGGAGGCTAGGGCTCATTTACAGTCAAGAGTGTGCAGGATTGCTTCTGTATGGGAAGAGTGTGGTTTTGGAAAAAAGAATGGAAGTTTCACGGATTGATATGGAAAGGCGATACCACTTTCGGTAGAAAGTGGGGATTCATCTGAAGGACGACCTTGTCATGATGAAACATGGTATTTATTTATTTATTTGAACACATTTTTATACCGCTCCTTCTAGTGATCAGCAGCGGTTTACATTTAACAATTAAACTCTGCAAACTTAGTAGTGAGCAGTTACATATAACAGTAAGAAGATAACATTGAACATTGGAGGGTAACAATTTAAATAACTCAGATAACTCAAACTATTTACATAATAAAGGGAAAACATGTTACAAATATATTATAAATTTAACTATATACAATATTGTGATAAAGTACAGGCAGGTAGGTTTACAGTTTAATTAATTCCTTGTTTTTGAAATTCCGTATGTTAGTGGAGGGTTGAGCTCCAGCAGATTTTTCAACGTATAGATTTGTTCTATGTTACTTCTATCTGGTTGTAATATTCTTGAAATAAATGTGTTTTAAGGTTTTTACGGAATGAAGTGAGATCTGTGTTGGCTCTTAAGGTGTCAGGGAGTCTGTTCCATTGAGTGGGAGCTATGTATGTGAATGCTCTGTTACTAGTTACTTTTACCTTGCAGAAGGAGAAGGGGGTTTGTAGTGTATATTGGTTGTGCGTACGCCTTTTCCGATTAGGGGGTTGTGCTTTAATGAGTGAGGTAAGGTAGGACGGGGCAATATTGTGTATTAGCTTGAAAGAAGTAATTATTTTATATCTTATGCGCGCATGTATAGGTAGCCAGTGAAGTTCTCTTAAGATGGGTGTGATGTGATCTGAAAAAGGTACATTCATCAAGATTCGGGCTGTTACATTTTGTGCCATCTGTAGTATGTTTATTGTTTTTTTGGGAAGTCCTTGTAATATGCCATTATAATAGTCCAGATGTGGGGTTATGATTGTTTGTATTATTGATCTAAAGTCTGATAGTTCAATAATATTACGTAAGGATTGTAGGATTCTTAGTTTGTAGAATATAGTTCTGTTTAATAGTCTTATATGGGTTTCCATGTTAAGTGTCGTATCGAGTGTGACACCTAGGTATTTTAGTTCTTGTTTAGTATTGTAGGTTGTATTATTTAATATGATTGCGGGGGGGTGTTTAAATTCCGGGTTTTTAGATATAAACATTACTTCTGTTTTTTTATGATTGATGAACATATTGTTTTGCTGGAGCCATAGTTGTGTTTTTTTGAGGCAAGTTTCTATGTGGCTGTAATCTGGGTTACATATGTCTAATTGAGTATAAAGCATTATGTCGTCCGCATATAGATGATAGTCAATTTTGTGTTTTTGGAATATTGTGCAAATAGGTCTCAGGTAAAGGTTAAATAGTGTGGCAGATAATGCTGAGCCCTGTGGTATACCTTGCGTTTGAGGGAAGGTAATAGATTTTCATCAAAGTATACTTGTTGTATCCTGTTAGATATATAAGAAGAGAACCATTTTAAGGGCGTTCCATTTATTCCTATTGATTCTAATCTCTCTATGAGGATTTTATGGTTCACTGAATCAAAGGCTGCTGTTATGTTAATGAAGATTAAGATAAACATTTTTTTTTTACAGTTTTCAATGCCTCTGTAGAGTTTATCAAATAGTACGAGTAGAAGTGTGATTGTCGAAAACCATATAGTTCAGCATCAAGTGCATTAATGCTATCTATATGATCTTGTAATTGGTATTGTACGGTTTTTTCGATGATTTTGGCTATGAAAGGTATACTTGATATGGGTCTGGTAAGCAGATGGGTCTGCTTTGTTTAGAGATTTGTTTTTTAGTATAGGTCGTATAAGGGATCTTTTTAGTTCTGTTGGCATGTTACCTTGGAGTAGGGGATTTGTTTACTATGTTTAGTATTGTGTGTGCATATATGGTGGATGCGCCATCAAAGCCTGAAGTTCACTGATGCGCCTGGCTGAGGTCAGAGCAATGATGAAGGTGACCTTCCAAGATAAGTAAGGAAGGTGAGTGGTGGCCAGAGGTTCAAACAGTGGCTTGAGAAGTTGTGCCAAGACCACATTAAGGTCCCAAGCCACCAGAGGAAGTTTGAGCGGTGGCTTAGAGAGCAGGAGTCCTCTCATGAAGCTTGCAACTAGTGGATGTGAGGAGATGGCTGACCGTCAACTGGCTTGTGAAATGCTGTGATGGCACAGATGCGAACTCGTACTGAATTGGTTTTTGAGTCCTGAGGAGGACAGGTGAAGTAGATATTATAGAAGCGAAGCTATTGGTGCAGCAAACAGACTGAGGTCCTTTTCCGAGCACCATGAAGCAAATATGCGCCATTTGAAGGAGTATGCTCAGCTGGTGGAGTGTTTTCTGGAAGCCAGGAGGCTATCCTTCACTGCTTGTGGAAGGTTGAGATGCTATAGCATCAACCCTTCAGCAATCATGCCGCCAGAAGGAGAGCACACAGATTAGGATGTAGGACTGTTCCATTGTCCTGGAACAGAAGGCTGAGATCACATCCCCAATTGTATTGGCTGAGCCTGTGCTGGTCAAAGTATCAGGGGAAACCACGAGGCCAAAAAGGGGCTATGAGAATCATCTTGCCGCTGTCCCTCTGGAGTTTGAAGAGGGTCTTGGGGATCAGGGGGGTGGGAGGGAATGCATAAAGCAGTCCCTGAGCCCAATGAAGGAATGCATCGGGTGCCTGGTTGAGCATGGAGGGTACTTGGGAGCAGAACAATAGGAGCTGCTTGTTTTGGGGAATGGCAAAAAGATCAATGGTCGGGATTCCCCATTTCCGGAAGACCCCTGCCACAGTATGTGGAGTGAGAGTTCAGTTGTGTGGGTGGAGGATCCGACTCAGCCGGCCTGCTAGGTGATTGAGTTTGCCCGGGATATAGACCGCTTGGAGGTGAATCTGCTGAGAGATTGTGAAGGTCCAAAGGCGAAGACACTCGTTGCAGAGGGGACGTGTCCCTCATTGCTTGTTCACGAAGAACATGGCCACTTAGTTGTCTGTTCTGATCAGAACCTGGCTGCCCCTGAGGTGGTGTTGAAAGATGTGGAGTGTATTTGTGATTGCCCAAAGCTCTAAGAGATTGATCTGCAGAGAAAATTCTTGAGCCGTCCAGAGTCCCTGGGTGGAAACAGAATCCAGGTGGGCTCTCCCCCCTCCCCCTCCCCAAGCTTGGATGCATCTGTAGTGAGTGTGTTGAGATGGAGGCATCTGAAAATGTGAGTACATTTTCTGGGATGCACTATCAGAGGAGGAACTGGATAAGGGAGTGGGTTATTTGGATCAGATCCCGTAAGCCCCCCCCCCGTGGCTTATGTCCACTGGGAAGTTAAGATCCACTGTGAAAGGCACATATGTAGTTGTGCATAGGGTACCACGTGTACCGTGGATGCCATGTGGCCCAAGAGATGCAGGAAGTCTCAAGATATATAGTATATAGTTTACCCTGTTTTCCAAGTTACTTGTTCCTGTTCAATGTAATGACCTGACTTTTGTTCACTGTCGGATACCTTTTGTTTTATGTAAACCGCGCTGATCGCAAATAGTGCGGTATATAAGAAATGCAAATAAATAAATAAATAAAATAAGCTGTGGAGCTCATCTGTTCACATGTGGGTGGCTAGGTCCACAAGGCAGTTCATGCAGTCTTCTAGGACACCACCTCTCCTATGAACTCCAACTTCTGAATGGGACCAGATAGGATTTTGGAAAATTTATGACAAATCCCAGGTATTGTAATACTGCGAGGGTTCGCTGAAGGGAATTGCAGAGTTCCCCTGGAGAGTCTGCCTTGATCAGCCAATCATTTAAGTAGGGGAAGACAAAATTCCCATGTTGCAAAGGTATGCAGCTACTACGGCCATACACTTCATGAAAACCCTGGGTGCATATGCGAGGTCAAAGGGGAGGACCCTGTACTGGTAGTGGGTTCCCTGAAACGTGTAGCAGAGGTATTGCCTGTACTCTGGATGTATGAGGATACGAGTACAGGCCTCCTTCAGATCTAGAAAACAAAGCCAGTCTTGTTCCTGCAAATAGGGTAGGAAAGTTCCTAGTGAGATCATTTTGAATTTCTCTGTTATCAGGAACTGATAACAGAGAAATCAGGTACGAGATTGAATATGGGCCTTATCCTTCTGACATCTTTGGGATGAGGAAGAAAAGTAGAACCCTTTGAGACATTGATTTTGTGGAGCTCTCTCTATTGCCCCATGGGAAAGCATAGTTACTCACTTGTAACAGGTGGTCTCCGGGTACAGCAGAAATCAGTCCTCACATATGGGTGACATTGGCACCGACGGAGCCCGCACAGAAACATCCCCACAGCTTTCAAATAAAGCCTTTGGGAGATGCCACCACACGTGTGGTCCCCTTCCCGCCCAAGGGTGCCATCTTGCTCAGGCAGATGACATAGCTAAAGACAGCAAAACAAGATGGTAAAGGAACAACTCCAAGGGGAGGAGGGAGGGTTGCGAGGACTGATTCTTGCTGTCCCCAGAGAATACCTGTTACAGGTGAGTAACTACGCTTTCTCCAGGAACAAGCAAGAAGTCAGTCTTCACATATGGGACCTCCCCAGCTACAGACTACCGAAAGACCATAGCAAAAATAGGGGCTCTCTCTTGGGGAACCGCAAGCAGCAACAATCTAGTCTGTGTCCACCGACTACAGTAGGACCCCTGTATCCGATGAAACCAGCACTCTGGTAGCCAGAATGGTCAGAGGGTAGGAGTTGCCTCAACCCCGAAAAGATTACGGAGAACAGCCTGGCCAAAGGCACTATCCCATTGGGACTCTCTTTCCAGACAGGATTTGGTCCTGCTGGTTCCACAGATAAAGACCTGAAGAGAAGGAACAGCGGGAAGGCAGTCCACAGGTGCAGTGGAGGGCTTCCAAAAGCTTTCCTACTGGATGCTGGGGAGCGTTCCCGCATGGCTCCATCGGTGCCGACGTCGCCCATATGTGACGACTACATTCCTGCTTGTTCCTGGAGATATAATCCTACACAAACATTAAAAGCAACACATAATAAAGCAATGTGGAAACAATACAAAAGAAAATTAAAGTGATCAAAACGCAGTTTGACTGATGCGATCATAACAAAATACACAACAGGTGAGCATCCCTTCTTAAGGATGATGCAAAATATACCAAAATAATGAGGTCACAAATTTGTCCCAACTAAACAAAAGTCGTCGAAAAATATAAACACAAACTAGGAGAACAATGACAACATAGGGCAGGACCATCTCACACCAAGAAATTCACAGATCAAAACAGCAGCACAGCATCCCTGTGGAAAAGAGCCAAAGGCTTGAGCAAACGAACAGGAAGTGCTCATGGAAAGAGGACCCTCTATAAACCACAGCTCCTGATGGAGTCTATTACAGCTTTCATTCAATCTAATGTTAAAGATGGGTAGCTGTTAATAAAGCCTGCTTCTGTTAAACTCATTCCTAACTTTATTTTTCTTTTCTTAAAAGATTTCTATTATATATAAATATATTTTTTTTTACTTGTACAGCTTTTGCTACATCCATATCCAGTTTTTACAATGGTCTTATCCAGGTTCATTTTTCAGCTGTTAATGCGGATCACCATTTTAGCGGCATGGACTGCAAATAGTGCAGGTTTAACACGATGACCCATGGTGCTGGGAATAGCTAAAACAAGCATTATCAAGACTTTCCATGCTTTACTTCACCTTGGTTACAAAACAAATGTTATTTTTCTTCTTGCCGATTTAAAAATCTCTTTGGTATACCACTGTCTCAAAATTTAAACTACAGAAAGGGAGAGGGTTAGAAATTGCACTCATCAGCAGGATGCGTCATAGATAACCAGAGGCATGCTTACATTCCTCCACTACCCCACCCCCAGCCTTAGAACAACACAGCAGCCCAGGACCTGTGTGCAAGATGCAACAAGCTCCATCTCTGCAGGCAAACACTACCCGAATGTACCTTCAGCAAGCCAGCACACAAGGGGTTGCTCTATGTTGCCTGGGGCCGAAGAGCAGTAACACTGGAAAAATAGATGAACACTGTCTGTCCATCCTCACTGGCCACTATATGGACGATTGGTCATTGTCCCAAATTTACAGAAATTTTGCAGCATATGCATAAAATTCAAAGTCAATATATATCATCGTAGAAAATAATGGGACACACATACTACAGGTTCCATTGGAAACAGCCTCACGCCTAACATTACCTTCATTTCTTACACTGTAACAAGAATGGATCCTGGGCCAATACAGTGGTTAAGTTACAAATGCTGCACATCACACTGTGCAGAAGCCAGGATTTGCTTCCTGATCCAGTCAGGGGTGATGTAGTGACAGTACTTACAGCCCCTGGAGGACAGTGTCCCAGTCACTGCTCAATGGTGACCATAATGGCTAAATTAGGGCGATTATGTACCATATTGCAGAAGGAATTATAGTCTGGGGCTCCCAGCCTAGGACAGTCACTGTAATATCTAGACTATGGAATGTCATAAAAAAGGGGGGGGGGGGGGAAACAGCACAGATAGTTTCAGTAAATGAAGGCTCATGGTACCAGATCTCTGTCCCAGTTCTAAATGAACTGAAAACACAAAATAGCAGAAGACTACATTCTTAATTCAAAAAAATAAAAAATAAGTTAAGGTTCCAAGAGATTTTACTTCACAGGTAATCATTCTTTAAACCTGAAAATTACAGCCATAGATAGAATTTCTAAATTCTTACCCTACCTAGATGAAAATTATTTTGCCACTGTTTTGCACAACTGCTATTAGAGTGACCATACAGAACCTTCTATCCTTGGTACCTGTCCATTTCCTTCTCTCATACAATATTGAAAAGCCTACTTGCTCTCCATTTTCCCTATCACTTTTCTGTACCCAGGCCTCCTTTGGGCTTACGCCAAGCTTTCTAAAATTCCATTACTGGTTGTACCTTCATTGGGAGGCTGCTCCATTCATCCACCACCCTTTCTCTATGAAGACATTCTGATGTTACTCCTGGGTCCACTGCCCTTTGAGCCTCTTAAGGTTACTTGTTCTCAAAGGGAAGAAGTGATGTCATCCTCCCAATGGCAGCTTGAGTAGTTAGCTCCTGCAAAACCTCTCCCATTTGCTGCCTATCCTCCACTCCTCGGTGCTCTTGACAGTTGTTACTGTGTAAGCAAAAGGTTCCAGATCTCAACGGCGGTGTCAAGATGGAAAGTGGTGAAAAAAACGTGGATTTAGAGGAGTTTGTCTTCACCAGTGCAACACAGGAGCACCTCATGGAAAGCAAGATGGTGGACAGTGCCGCACGAGAATCAGATATTGAGGAGGAGGCGAGCAGAGCGAGGCAGGCTGAGGGGGGACTATGTTGTTGCAAATCTCCAAAGAAGAATTAATTGGTTCCAGTAGGTGAAGGCCAAGATAACAGCTGTGATAGAGAAGCTGAGCGGAAAGATGGGGGGAAATGATGGCAGAGGTGGCATAACTGTCGTAGTGTTGCAGAGTACGGGAACAGCTGGAGCAGCTCAATGCAGATGCGGTGGACATGGCAGCAAAATTTGAGGCTTGGGAAGAGGTGAAGGAGGCTCTTCATCTAAAGTGAGGATCTGCAGTATAGATCCAGAAGAAATAATGTTCGGATTAGGGCAAAGCCAGAAGAGCAGAATTCAATGAATGCAGAAAAGTAGCGAGTGCCATCTGTATGGAGTTGTTGAGAAAGGCGAGCGTGAAGGAGATACCAAAGGAAATGAAACTAGACAGAGCCTACTGCACTTTGGGAGCCGCCAGAAGTATCTTTCCATCACTGTTCCCTCTAAGCTGTGCTCATGTGCGCGCGCACACACCTCGCCGAGTGAGCGCACATACTTTATAACGGAGCGCACAAAAATTACGGTTCTGATTCTGATAGAAAACAGACGTTTTAAAATTTAAAAGTTATTCTATATTTACGGTTTTCACAAGTTCTACAATATTTTCTAGTGCAATCAATGTGGTTTACATACTGTATTCTGACGTGTAGTCAAATTTTAAAGTATATAACTCAGAGTGTCGTTATGTGGCGCACAAAAATTTAACCTTCCTTCAAAAGCTGCACAGCTGATATTTTATGCGCACACAGCCTACAGAAAATTAGAGGGAACATTGCTTGCCATAGGATATCTAATATGTGTGCATGGGAAAGACTGCGGCTAAAATGTGCTCCCTGCCCAGATTTGAATGGCAGGGCAACCAGGTGGCTATCTTCACTGATCTGGCAATAGCAACCCTGCAACAGAGGAGGGAAGTTGGAGTGACTGCTATGTTGAGACAGAATCAAGTGAAATATAGGTGTTTCTACCCCTTTGCCTTGATAAAGAAAGGTAGAACATAACATTGACGGACAATGAGAGAGACGTTGGAGACACGGAGAGAGACGTTGGAGACACGGAGAGAGGCGTTGGAGACACAGAGAGGCGTTGGAGATGCGGACAGAGGCTGGAATGGACTTTCGGTGACGTCACTAACATGCATGGAAGGCTGAGAGTGGAGCTCCGTCAGACAACCCAACCAAAGTGAGCTATAAAGGACCATATACTTTGAAAACCAGCCTCACCGCCACCCCCCCCCCCCCAAAAGAAAAAACATCGCAGAAAGCATACCAATGCAGAAGAGGGGATGACAGCAACACAAAAAAAAGGCAGACTTGTGCATATTCACTTACCCAGGCCTACACAGTAAAATTAAAGAAAGGGGAGAAGGGAGGAGACCCCTGCGACAGGGCGCAGCATAGAGGAGACGCAAGGAACATCGCAGTTAGTACAGAGTGAAGGCGCACTTGTAGAAATTACAAAGAAGGAACTACGAGCCTAAATGGGAGAGCTGAAGTCTGAAATGGCGGAGTTTCACGCTGACATGGAGGCCGCCATCACAGAATTCCATGCGGATGATATGGATCTAGGTAGGAGGGTGGAAGAGGTGGAAAACCAGATGGAAGAGGTCCAAGGTACAGTGAATGGGATGGATCAAAGTATCAAGGGCCTGAAAATCTCTAAAGAGCAGTTGGAGCTCAAAGTCAAAAGACCTAGAGGAGGAACAATTTAAGGTTTAAAGGGTGTGCCTGAAAAAAAGAGGAATACCAGGACTGTGAACAGGCGGCAATGGAGATCTGTAAATTAGTGCTAGCATCAACGGAGGAGGAGAACAAAGAGTACATGGAGATAAAAAATGGACAAAGCACATATAGCTTTGAGCCCAAGCAGAGGGGACTATCCAAGAGACTTTATCATATACCTGCAGGTCTACTAAATTAAAGAACAGATTGCGGCCCATATGAGAGATGCTGGGCAATTCAAGTGGAAGGGACACACAGTGGCTATATATGCGGATCTAGCTGCGGCAACGTTACAATGCAGAAAAGCATAGAAAGGATGTACATTGAAGTTGCGGGAAGAGAACATTAAATATAAAAGGCTTTACCCTGCTGGTCTAGACTTCACTCAGAACAGAATTACAAAAAGAGCGACCACAGTACAACAACTGGTGGCAGCGATGAAAGCAGCAGGCATATCCAATATCTCAGAAAGAGAAGAACTACAAAGGCAAGCACAGGGGAAGAACGCACCATGGAAAAAGTGGACAAAAAAAAAAAAAGAGCGTAAGAACAAACGGGGAGGACAAAGGAAGATACCGGACCCCTGAAGAAAACTAAGAACTATACTCTATATATAAGGGTGCCAGGTATCACTATAAGAACATAAGATATGGCATACTGGGTCAGACCAAGTCCATTAAGCCCACTATCCTGTTTCCAACAGTGGCCAATCTAGGTCATAAGTACCTAGCAGTTTCCCCAAAAGACACAGGTTTCATAATGCTGGTCTTGGGTCAAGCAGTGGATATTCTGGGTCCCCTTAATAATGGCTTATGGATCTTTCCTCCAGGAACTTATCCAAACCTCTTTTAAACCTAGCTATGCCGACAGCGTTTACTACATCCTCCAGTAGCAAATTCCAGAGTTTGATTACACATTGAGTGAAAACGTATTTTCTCTTATTAGTCTTAAATAGGTTACCCTGTAGCTTCATTGAATGCCCCCTAGTCTTTCTATATTTTGATGGCGTAAACAATCGATCCACATTATCCGTTCCACTCCATTCATTAATTTATAGACCTCGATCATATCTCACCTCAGCCGTCTCTTTTCCAGGTTAAAGAGCCCTAACCTTTTTAGCCTCTCTTCATAGGGATATTCTTCCATTTTCTTAACCATTTTGGTGACTCTTCTCTGTACCTTTTACAATAATGCTATATCTTTTTTAAGAAACGGCGACCAGAACTGCACATAATATTCAAGGTGCGGTCGCACCATGAAACAATACACAGGCAATATAATATCCTTTGTTTTAATCTCCATTCTTTTCCTTATGATACCTAGCATTCTATTTGCTCTCTTAGCTGCCGCTGCACACTGGGCGGAGGGTTTTTAATATGTTATCCACGATGACGCCTAAATCTTTTTCCTGGATGGAACCTTGCATTGTGTAACCACACAGTTTGGGTTGTTCTTTTCTAGGTGCATAACTTTGCACTTGCCCTCATTAAATTTCATCTGCCATTTGGATGCCTAGTCTTCCAATTTATCGAGATCCTTTTGCAATTTTCCACAATCCTCATGGGTTTTAACAACTTTGAATGCTTTTTTATGATCTTCAAATTTGATAACTTTGCTCGTTATTCCCATTTCCAGGTCATTTATGACTATGTTAAAAAGCAGCAGAACAAGCACAGATCCTTGGGGTACTCCACTATTCACCTTTCTCCATTGTGAAAATTGGCCATTTAGCCCAATCCTCTGCTTTCTAGCTTTTAACCAGTTCCTGATCCACAATAGTAAACTGCCTCCTATCCCATGACTTTTTAATTTTGCCAAAAGTCTCTCATGAGGGACCTTGTCAAAGGCTTTCTGAAACTCCAGATACACTATATCAGACTCACCTTTGTCTACCTGTTTATTCACACCTTCAAAAAAACATAACAGGTTAGTAAGACAAGACCTTCCTTGGCTAAAGCCATGTTGGCCGACTCCATTTAAACCATGACTATCTACATGTTCAGTAATTTTGTTCTTTATGATGGTTTCTACCATTTTTTCCGGTACTGATGTCAGGCTCACCGGTCTGTAGTTTCCCGGATCAGCCCTGGAACCCTTTTTAAAATTTGGCGTTACATTGGCCATCCTCCAATCTTCAGGTATTACAAATGATTTTAATGATAGTTCACAGATTGCCAATAGTAAGTCTGCAATCTCATATTTCAGTTCTTTCAACATCCTTGGATGTATACCATCCGGTCCAGGTGATTTGCTACTCTTCAGTTTATCAAAGTTGTAAAACATCTTCCCAGTGTATCAATATTTCTTTCAATTCTTCCGCAGCATCACCTTTATGGAAACTCATATTTATCGTCATTATCATTGCCGTTATTAAAATACAGTTACAGAAAATGTTACCTCACATCTTCTCCTTTTGTTCTTACTTAGCTTATAACAACCATTGCTTACTTATATACTGGTCTTCATGGAACTATAATAACAACAGAGTTACTAAGCCCTGATATCCTACGTATTTAATAATAATCTAACAGAAACAATATCATACCAAGTTTTCCCCATAATTCCCACTCAACCTCTAATACAAGTATACCCTTAACTCTGGGCCTACTCAATTTTTCCATTGTCCTTTTGATCAATATCATATAACAATCTGTCACCTCTGATATCTAAATTGATTTACTCTTCTCGTGCTGCTGTTCAGACTTCCCCCTCCCACCCTCCCTTCCCCTCCACCCTTTTATCCCTCCCCTTTGCCCCTTTCCATTCCTCTTCCCTTCTCTCCTCCCCTTCCCTCCCTCCTACTGTCTCCACAATCCCCCTACTACTCCTCATTCATTCACTCACGGACACGCAGACACCCACCCCTATTTTCACCTTCGCTATGTATGCCCTGCCTTCCCTTCCTCCCTCCCCTGCAAGGCTCTCACCTCTTTGCCCCTTAATGAGAGAGTTGGCTCAAGACTGGATCCCAAATTCGTCTAAACATCTCCACTTTGTTTCCCCCTAGCATCTGGGCTGTTTTCTGCTCCATGTTCATCAGATCTATCATTGTCTGTTCCCATCCCTTGAACTCCGGGGGGCTGTCTGACACCCACTGGTGCAGGATACATTGCTTAGCTACTAGAAAACCTTTTTCATATAATTTCCTATGGTGATTTTCCACATGTACCCCTTCCTCGTTAGATCCAAACAAACACCACTCTGGAGTGATTGTCAAGCGGTGCGACATCTATTCACTTAGTTTAGCCCAAACCCCCCACCAAAAAACTTGTATACGGGTGCATAACCAAAAGCGATGGGTTAGCGTCCCTTTATCTTTCTCACAAAGTTTACACACCTCTGTCTGAGATAATCCCGCCCGGGCTGCCCATACATTGTGGACATAAGCCTGCCATAAAAATTTATATTGTATTTCTTGCAGTTGCATTGACTCCGATATGGCTTTTATTGCCCTAAACGCTTTCTGCAATACCTCTATTGTTATGTTAGGTAGTTTATCTTGCTGCCATCTCCTCGCCAAGGACTCCAGTGTTCCCACCTCCCCTGTCGGGCATAACGCCCCCTATAAAATTCATACCATTATTTTTCCTTCCTAGGCTTTTATCAGATCTACCATACCCCCTTGATTCAACAGTGTGCTACTCTCTTTTCTGGAGGCTTCTCACGTAATGTCTCGCCTGTAAATAGAAATAAAAATCCCGGGATTCTAATTTATATATTTTCTGCAACAATTGAAAGGAATCCATTTCTGGGGTACTTTCCATCTTTAAGTACCCCACATATGTCACACCACACAATGCTCACTCCTTCGCTATTTTCCCTTGCATTCCTGGTGCGAAGTCCTCATTTCCTGCCAGGGGATGCAATCAGTCCTCCTCCAACATACTTGTCTATGCTGACACATGACTTTCCATGCTTGTCTGAGCGCCTGCAGATATAGCGAGGCTCTCCATGCTGGTGGTAATTCCTTATTTGACTTATGCAATAAAAATATCCTGTGAAGAGCCCCTGACATATCATCTATTAATTCAATTGGTATAGCGTCAGCTGTGCCTGTTAGTAAATCTCTCAGGGGTCTAGCCAGACATGCTAAATTGTAGGGTCTCAAAGACAACAAGCCGGCCCCCCCTTCCTCTATGGGTTTCATCAATACTGAGATGACTATCCGAGATCTCCAGCCTTTCCACAGGAATCTGCTTACATGACTCTGCAATATTATCATGTCTTTCCTCATTACCCACAGAGAGAGATGGCATAATAGGTTGATCCACCTTGGGAGCTCTACCATCTTAAAGAGGGCTATCCGACCCTTAAGGGATATAGGAAGATCCCGCCATTTCTTCAGCCTTTCTATTGTCTTTACCATCATTGGTTTAATATTAATATTATAGAGTTGTGCCATCCTTTCCGGGATTTGGATACCTAAATATCGAATCTGTCCCTCTGCCCAAATCAATGGAAATCTCCCTCGCCACCTCGTTTTTACACAACATCCAACACCAAGGACTTAGTTCTATTTATTCGTAATCCGGAGAATGACCCAAATTTCTCAATCTGCTGTAGCGCCAGCTCTAAAGAACTCTGGGGGTCTTGTAGACACAGAAGCATGTCATCTGCAAAGGCATTAACTTTAATGCTCCCTTTTCTCCACTCTACCCCCTTCATTCCTTCCATTTGGATTAGTGATAGCAAGGGTTCTAGCTGGAGCACAAACAAAAGAGGTGATGGAGGCATCCCTGCTGTGTCCCTCTCTTCAACGAGAAAGTTTGCAAGCATTCTCCTCCCATTGCTATGTTGGCCAAGGGGTCAGTATAGAATGCCCTTAGCGAATCCAAGACTCCTTCAAATCCAAATTTACGCAGCACTTCAAACATGAAAGCCCAGGAGACCCGATCAAAGGCCTTTTCTGCATCTAAACTGACTAACAGCAATGGGGTCTCTTGAAGTAGACATTTCCATTCCTAGTAAAACTTTACTTATATTAAGGAAGGCTTCCCTGCCTTTCACAAATCCCGAATGATGGATACCTACTAAACTCGAAAGGATATTCTGTAACCGCCTAGCCAAGACTGAAGCTAAGATCTTCATATCATAATTAATTAAAGATATCGGCCTGTAAGAAGCCGGATCCTCTGGATCTTTGCCCGACTAATGAATGATAGATATGGAGGCTGTTCGCATATCCCTTTACAGGCATACTCACGCCCCCTACATTCCAAGTAATTATACGCAAATCATGCCCCATTATGCACTTTCATTCTGATTTTTCTTACAATTTTCCATTGTACTTTTTGCTTTGCCTGGAGTCGCCCAGCCTCATCTCCAAGCTTCCTACTATTTAGTGGTTTTACATACCCCCGTCTCTATTTCTCATGTGGTGTTGTCTCATTTATCCTATCTAAAATATGCCAAATGCCATTCACTCTCTCCCCCCCTTCAGTCTTCCCCATCCACTCAGCTTCCCCCTTCTCCATTCATACTTCACTCTTACCTTCTTTTCCCCCCCCCCCCTCCCTTTCTCCATCCCCTTCTCCCCCGTTTCCCTTTAAAATGTCTCATCTTCTATCCTCAGCACTCTCTTGCCGAGGTTCAGTCCCGTCTGGAAACTGCAGGGCTGCCTCGACTCCCCGTCTCTGCCTTTTTTATCCTTCTACCAGTCTACGATAGCTCCTTAAAAGTTTGTATCTCCATCACGGTGTTTCTGCCTTATGCCCAGTGTTAGAAGTCTGGCATGCCTGGTATTCTATTTGCTTTCCTTTTCCAAGCACGTTATCTTATGATTTAGATCTTGCATATCTCTGCCAATAATGTTCCACCATGCCTTTTTTTTTTCTATGTCCTATTCTTGATGTTCAAATTCTCTATTATTCTGTCCTTTTCCTTGGATTCTCAATTTGAAGACTCCCCTTCTTCCTTTATCCTTGTCTAGTCCAGCTAAGAATCGCTTTGCCGTCCCTAGTGTGTCAAACGTGTGGTTTTGTCCTTGGTTAGAGAGACTCTGAGGACTGCCAGAAATGCTAGGGTAAACCACAGCTTCTTTTTAAATAAAGCAGCACAAATAGGTGTAAACTCCTTTCTCTTCGCCGTCACTGCTAGTAATCCTGAAAGAGCAAAATTCTTTGATTTTCCAGCATTAAATCTCCTTTCTTCCGAAAGGCCTGGAGCAGTTGCACTTTATGTTGAAAATTGAGAAAGCGCGCAACCACCACCCTCAGGCGTTGCCTCGACTCCATTCTCGCTCCTAGACGATGTGCCCGCTCTACTTTAATTACTCCAACTAGTAAGTCCAGTCCCAATTTTTTTTGGTAGCCATTTTTCAATTAGAGGCATCAGCATTCGAAGCGTTGTTGTTTCTGGCACCCCTATCAATCTCAAATTGTTTCTCCTCGATCTATTCTCGAGATAGTCTACTTTTGCTAGTAGGGCCTGTGATACTGCAGACCCTCTGAGAGGGGAAGAAAATGTTTTAAACGCAGGAAAAGTCAAGCACAACCTGCAATATCGCGAGGAACCACATAGGGGGAGCAGGAGGGACCTCCGAGGAACTAAGGAACCACACCTCCTAGGTCATGAGGTAATGCCAGCCAGCTTCCAATCAAGAAAGAGAGGAGTGCCTCTTAAAGGGAATTTGGAAGCCAGAACAGGCAGAGCGGCCAGATTCAGAGCAGCGAGAACCGGATTCAGACCAGAGAGAATCAGGAGCAGAACAGCCTGGGAAAGGAGAACAGCCTGGGAAAGGAGAACAGGCTGGGAAAGTGGTACAGCCCTGGAAAGGAGGATATCCTGAGGAGACAGGACAGCCCTGGAGAAAGGCACAGGCAGGACGGCCTGGGAAAGGAGGACTGCCAGGAGAACCAGCAGAACCAGCAGGTTGGGCAGGACATCCGAGTGAATGGGCTAGATATCCAGAAGGAGCAGTAATCCCTGAACCACGGTTCCGCAGGAGGCAGCAGCAGCCGCATTGGCTTGGAGAAAGGAGACCCCATGGAGAAGGTGGGACAACTCCAGCCAGAGTGAGTGTTTGTTGTACCGAGAAGCAAAGGCGTGGCTGTGACTGTGGTCTAAAGCCAACAGCAAGACGGTTGGAGAGCACAAGGCCTATTGCTCAGGCCAGGCAGGATCCCAACTGGAGCAGGCCTCAAACCTCACCTGGAGCAGACAAGCAGAGAAGAAAAGGTAACCCATGTTTAACTAAAAGCAGGGTACAAACTGCTGATGGATGGGGAGTACAGGGAGCACAGGATTATCATCCTTGTGAGAATGCCTATGAGATAGGGTGCAAGAAACAGGCACCAACTAAGAGACTTGTTAAGGACAAAGCTTTACAGAAAGCTAAGATAAAATACCTGCAAAAGGAAGACAGTTCCCAGTATCTGTGGGCGCAGGACCGACACCCTGTATTCAACCCTGAGCATTGGGAGGTTGTGCAGAAGATATTTAAAAAGCCTTATTACAACTTACCAACAAGTACTGACTTAGGCTCAGAGGCTTCAGAAGGGGAACCGATGCAGGTGGAATTTGCATCAGACACTGAGATGGACTGTAGCTTCTGTAAGACAGGAAGCTTGGAGTCCTTACTAAGCAACTAAGCTAGGTCTTGGGAGTTGAGACTGTTTGCCTGCTATACCATTTACTGTGAAGATAACAGTTTTGCTTTGATGCTTTCTTTTTCTTTTACCTGAAGCAAGGAATTTGTGTTTGACGTTTTGTGTCCAAGCATATGAACCTTTGTGCATGAAAGGGGAAATAAATGCCTTTTGTTTTCCCTCCACTCGGACCTTTTGTTTTCTGTGGGATTTTGGTAACAAAGGACGCTACCAGGGCTGAAAGTCCCTGGGCCCTGTAAGTTATTGGCCAAACCCAACCTTAAATGTTTTTATGTCCCACCTACCTCGCTCCAGTACCCTGCCAAGGTAGGCCCTCTGTGACAGGCCTCAATTTGTGTGCGCTGTGCTGCACTCTCTCGCTTGCTGCCCCTCTTCATCTTCGATAGTCGCTACACGATGTTCCAACTCATCCACTCTACGTCCAACCTCTGTCAGCGATTCTCCTACTGCCTCCAGTTTCTTCAAAATCTGATCAAACTTAGAGTCTAGCAGCTTCACTACTTCCCTCGCAAGTTCCTCCGTTGCAGAGTCCACACTCTCTGTACCTGGAGAGGCCGGCTGTGATGCCGTGGATGTTGAGGCCCCAGGTCTGTTAACTTTCTCTCAATCCTTTTTTGTTGGTAAAGGCATTTTGTCTCCGCTTGTTGCTTCCGCAGTGTATGCCCCCCTTCCACTTTTCATCTTCTCCACTCTATTTCTTTGTTTAATAGGGCAGTGATAAAAAAATTTTCGATTAATTCCGAGACAGCCCCGGAGCGAGCAGAGAAGCGTCCTCACTCACTTATGCGTCACGTGGGAATCTAATCACCTTTAAATACCATTTCAGTCATAGGTAATATCCCTACATCTTCTTCAGTGAAGACAGAAGCAAAGAATTCATTCAGTCTCTCCGCTATGGCCTTGTCCCCCTTTTAGTGCCCCTTTTACCCCTCTATCTAATGGTTCAACTGATTCTCTCTCAGATTTTTTCCTACAAATGTACTTGAAAAAGTTTTTTATTATGCGTTTTTTCTTCCACAGCAAGCTTCTTCTCAAATTCTCTTTGTCTGCCTTATCAATGCTTTGCATCTAACTTGCCAGTGCTTGTGTTTCCAGTTTTCATCATTTGGTCCCTTTTTCCATTTCCTGAAAGATGCTTTTTTTTTTGGCTACAGCAGCTTCTCTGACCTCACCTTTAAACCATGCTGGCAGTTTTTTGGACTTCCTTCCACTTTTCTTAAAACGTTGAATACAGATGGTCTGGGCTTCCAAGATAGTATTTTTAAACACCCAAGCTTGATGTAAATCTTTAACTTTTGCAACAGATTCGTTTCTTAACTATTTTCCTCATTTTATCATAGTCTCCCTTTTGAAAGTTGAAAGGTAGTACTGTGGATTTCCTTACCCTCCCCTCCTCCACTTACTAAATCAAACGCGATCATGCTATGAACACTATTGCCAAGTGGCCCCACCCCCCTTATCTCCTGCACCAGATCCTGTGTTCCACCAAGGACTAGGTCCAAAATGGCTTCCCCTCTGGTCGGTTCACAAACCAGCTGCTCTAAGAAGCAGTCTTTTATTTCATCTAAAAACTATCTAGATGGGAAGAGTGGCTCAGTGGTTGGGACAGGTTACCTCAGGCCGGAGGGCCAGGGGTTCAATTCCCGCATGGGGACAAGTAACCTCAGGCCGGAGGGACTGGGGTGTCTAGTCCCATGGTTACTCCTTGTGGCCTTGGGCAAGCCACTTAACCCTCCATTGCCTCAGGTACACTTAAATTGTGAGACTTTTGGGGACAAGGGAATAAAAAGTACCTGTTAGTACATACGTGTAAACCGCTCTGATGCATAAGTAAAGGGCGGTATATCAAATGCCTTAACCATAACCATATCTCCCTTGCATGTCCTGCCATGACACTGGCCCAGTCGATACCGGGGTAATTGAAATCACCTATTATTGTGCTGTATCTTTTGTTAGCTTCCCTGATTTCTTTGAGCAGTTCATCATCCATTTGTTCATTCTGGCCAGGCGATCGATAGTACACACACCCCCCCCCCCCCCCCGCCAACATCTTCCCCTAAAATCATCTCTAATACCTGAAGATTGGAGGATCACCAATGTAACACCAATTTTTAAAAAGGGTTCCAGGGGTGATCCGGGAAACTACAGACCGGTGAGCCTGACGTCAGTACCGGGAAAAATGGTAGAAACCATCATAAAGAATAAAATTACTCAGCATGTAGATAGTCACGACCTAATGGGAGACAGCCAACATGGCTTTAGACAAGGAAGATCTTGTCTTACTAATCTGTTATGTTTTTTTGAAGGAGTGAATAAACAGGTGGACAAAGGCGAGTCGGTTGATACTGTGTATCTGGACTGTCAGAAAGCCTTTGACAAGGTCCCTCATCAGAGACTTTTGGCAAAACTAAAGAGTCATGGGATAGGAGGCAGTGTACTATTGTGGATCAGGAACTGGTTAAAAGATAGAAAGCAGAGGGTAGGGCTAAATGGCCAATTTTCCCAATGGAGAAAGGTGAATAGTGGTGTACCCCAGGGATCTGTGCTGGGGCCGCTGCTTTTTGATATTCATAAATGACCTGGAAAGTGGAATAACGAGTGAGGTGATCAAATTTGCAGATGACACAAAACTATTTAAAGTTGTTAAAACCCAAGAGGATTGTGAAAAATTGCAAGAGGATCTTGATAAATTGGAAGACTGGGCATCAAAATGGCAGATAAAATTTAATGTGGACAAGTGCAAGGTTATGCACCTAGGGAACCACCCCCCAAACTATGGTTACACAATGCAGGGATCCACATTAGGAACCACCACCCAGGAAAAAGATTTAGGTGTCATTGTGGATACCATGTTAAAACCCTCGGCCCAGTGTGCAGCGGCGGCCAAGAGAGCAAACAGAATGCTAGGTATGATAAGGAAAGGAATGGAAAATAAAACAAAAGATATTATAATGCCTCTATATCGTTCCATGGTGAGACCGCACCTTGAATATTGTGTGCAATTCTGGTCGCCGTATCTTAAAAAGGATATAGCGATTTTAGAAAAGGTACAGAGAAGAGCCACCAAAATGGTAAAGGGGATGGAAGGATACTCCTATGAAGAAAGGCTAAAAAGGTTAGGGCTCTTTAACCTGGAAAAGAGACGGCTGAGGGGAGATATGATAGAAGTCTATAAATTAATGAACGGAGTGGAACGGGTAAACGTAGGTCGATTGTTTACCTTATCAGAATATAGAAAGACTAGGGGACATGCAATGAAGCTACAGGGTAAACTATTTAAGACTAATAAAAGAAAATATTTTTTCACTCAACGTGTAATCAAACTCTGGAATTTGTTACCGGAGGATGTAGTAAAAGCTGTTAGTGTAGCTGGGTTTAAAAAAGGTTTGGATACGTTCCTTGAGGAAAGGTCCATAAACCATTATTAAGAAGTGACCGAAGATATCAATGCTTGACCCAGTACAAGCATTGTGGAACTTGTGTCTCTTGGGGAAACTGCTAGGTACATATGACGTAGATTGGCCACTGTTGGAAACAGAATACTGGGCTTGATGGACCTTGGTCTGACCCAGTATGGCATATCTTATGTTCTTATGTTTCCCTTTTTACATGGAATTTCAATCCATAGAGATTCTACAGTGAATTTTGTTTCCTGCAAAACTTTAATCCTTTCTGACTCAATGCCCTAACAGAGCGCAACCCCTTCACCAATTTGATCTGCTCTGTCATTACAATATAGTTTGTACCCAGGTATCACAATGTCCCACTGGTTGTCCTTCCACCATGTCTCTGAGATACCAATCATATCTAACCTCTCATTTAGTGCTATATATTCTAACTCTCCCATCTTATTTTTTTAGACTTCTAGCATTTCCATACAAGCATTTTAGAGGCTGTATTTTATTAATATTAATCTGGCTATTGGTAGGCATGGGTAATTTGGAATCTTTAAGCTCTGTCTGCTCTGTACTCAAAAGCATTTGGGCTACTTTTGTCTTTATTGGAACCTCTCTGCTGATATGCCCTAACTTCAATCTTTTGCTAGTATCCTTCAAGGATACATTGTTCCGAACCATGCGCTCTTGGGCGACTGACAGCTTTCCCCTATTATCTAGTTTAAAAGTTGCTCTATCTCCTTTTTAAAATTTAATGCCAGCAGCTTGATTCCGTCCCGGTTAAGGTGGAGACCATCGCTTCGGAACAGCCTTCCTTTCCCCAGAATGTTCCCCAGTTCCTAACAAATCCAAAACCCTCATCCTTGCACCATCGTCTCATCCACAGATTGAGACTCTACAGCTCTGCCTGCCTTTTGGATCCTGCGTGTGGAACGGGAAGCATTTTGGAGAATGCTACCCTGGAAGCTCTGAATTTCAACTTCCTATCTAAAAGCCTAAATTTAGCCTCCAGAACCTCCCTACCACACTTTCCTGTCATTGGTACCGACATGTACCAAGACAGCAGACTCCTCCCCTGCATTAAGACCTTGTCTAGGTGGCGTGCGAGATCCTCTACCTTTGCAGCAGGCAGGCATGTTACTAGGTGATCCTTATGTCCACCAGCCATTGGAGAAGATGGTGCCACACAGGCAGGTAGACAGGTGCGCACGTGCGGTGGAGCCTCCCAACAGCTTCCAACTGAAGTTGGGGAGCGTTCCCGCACAGGGCTCTGTTAATAATGTCACCCATACGTGAGGACTTACTTCCTGCTTGTCCATGGAGAAAAATAGAATTTCACAATATCTGATGGACAAAGATTAAATGTACAATCTAGAATTTTTAATATGGAAACTAGTGGTAAAGAAATGCCTTCCAGGATAGGTGCAACTGTTATGGAAATAGCGTTATCCAAAATACACACAGCTTTACATTTATCTGTGTTTAGTTTTAACCAATGGGATTTCAGCCACGGGGAAACAGTCATGAAGCAGGAGTAAGTGACCCTAGATCTAAAGAGTGAGGATCAAAGTATGCTATGATCTGAATGTCGTCTGCAAAAAAATAAGCAGACATTCCAAACGACTGTATAAGCAAAGCTTAAGGAACTATGAAGATATTGAAAAGGATCGGTGATTATATTGAACCTTGGGAGATTCCACATTCGGGGCTACAAGTTGTACAGCATCACGTTTTACTATAGGCCAAGAAAGAGCATTCTGTCAGAAATTACGAGAACCAGGCCAAAACAGTGTCAACCAGTTGACTGAGGAAAGGACGTGGTCAACCAGGTCAAATGCCACTGATAAGTCGAGTAAGATCATGAAAGCAACATGCCCTGTGTCAAGGAATTTGGGAAGTTCACGAAGCATAAATGAGACATTTGGGGTATTGAGCAAAATGGGGCCAAGGAAAAGGTACATTAGGTGGGTTAGAGCCCTTTATGCAGAACTGGCTGTTCAAATAAGGATTAATGGGGGGTATTCTGAGGTATTTTGAATGGGTTGGGGTATGCGATAGGGGCGCCCTTTGTTTCCTTTACTTTTTTCTTTAGTAATAGAGCCCTCAGCAGAGGATACGGATTTGTGGTGACATCAAGGGGACTGAAGTGGGAAGAGAGAGTTACAAAATTGGATTATTTGCAGATGATGTCATCTTTACAATTAGGGAGCACTTAACATCTTTACCAGTCCTAATGCAGGAGATTAAGATATATAATGGGATATATGTATACAAAATTAACTTGAGAAATACAGAAGTAATGGGGCTAAATATACAGTTGTGGTCAACATTGACACCCTTGTATTTTAGGTATATTGTGTACAATATCTTCAGAAACAATTGGAAATATTCCAACTGTATGTCATCATAATATTTTAATAGTATGTTCAAAGGTATACAACAAAAATGATGTCTGTGAAACATAGATGTGTTAATTTCTGGGGAAAAAATCTGAGCTGGACAGGATTAATGGCGCGCTTCACTAATATTTGGTTGCACAACCCCTGGAAGTGTTGACAGCCTCCAAACGTTTCTTTTAGCCATCCATAAGTTTCGTACATCTGTCTGCTTGTAGTTTCTCCTACTCTTCAACTGAGATGAATGTTTCCAGGATTCCTTTTACCAATGGCAGATTTCAGCTCTTTTCAAAGGTTCTTGATTGAATTGAGATCAAGACACATTGCTGGCCAGTTTAAAACACTCCATTTGTTCCTTTTTAACCATTCTTTTGTATTTTTGGATGTATGTTTTATTTATTTACAGTTTCTTTTATACCGCGCTATTCGACATCAGTGCGGTTTACAGTGAACATCAAAACCACACGTCTCAATTAATTGATCTGTGCTTACAATGAACAGGTAAAATCAACTTGGATATACATTAAACAGGTTTCTTGAACAGTGAAACATGATTAACTATGTACAAGGCAACTAAATGCAGCTATATGTAGGGTTATGTGAAACTAGGTACATTTCTCTTGGTGAGAGGAGGTGCAAAGGGAGATTACGGATCTACAGATTAAGAATGTGAAGTGCATGGGTTTAAGGTGTTGGCCTGGGGTGTGGTGGTGGGTTGGTATGAGGGGGTATCCAAAACATCGTAGTGCTGCAGAAATAGGTGATGCTTCAGTGCCTTCCTGAACTGGGAGAGGTCACTGATGGTTCTGATGCCTGATGGTAGCGCGTTCCAGCATGATGGTGCAAAGTAGGAAAAGGCTCTGGATCTAGTGGCTTGAGAGCACTTCGTGATTGCCTTCGGTAATACGAGAGAGTTGGAAGCGGTCGATCTCCTTGCTCGATTAGGGGATGTAATTGATATCAGGTCAGTGATAGCAGTCGCAGAGTATTTATTGATCGCTTTATGAGTTATAGTTAGGATCTTGAAAGAGATCCTAGATTGTATAGGCAGCCAATGTAACTGTTTCAGTATTGGAGTGATGTGGGTTCTCTTAGGGGCTCCATGAAGGATTCTTGCAGCTGAGTTCATTGCAAGTTGTAAGGGGTTAATCGTGCTCTTTGGTAGGCCATGTAGTATCGCATTGGCATAGTCAAGGTGAGGCATTATTAGGGCCTGAAAGACTGATCGGAAGTCATCTGGCTCTAGCAGCTGATGCAGATGACGAAGTGTCCGGATTTTGTGGTAGACAGATTTTGCTACGTTGCCGATATGAACCTTCATATTGAGCTCTTGATCGAGCGTAACTCCCAGGTATCTCACTGTGGTCTTGCAGAGGAGTTCTGCGTCACGCACCTTGATGGACATTGGTGGAGTAAATGCAGGGTTCCTGGTGACGAAGAGGACTTCTGTCTTTTTGAAGTTTATCTTAAGCATTTGTGCATTTAGCCAGTCTGTGACTGCGTCAAAGCACTTGATTAGTGGGGAGAGGTCCAGGTGTTCTGTTGAGATTGGCATATACATCAAGACGTCGTCAGCATAGACCAGGCAGTTGATGTTAAAAGAGTGGATAAGGTCACAGATAGGCTGCATATAGACGTTGAACAGCAAGGCGGAAAGGGAGGAGCCTTGTGGCAAGCCTTTTGTTTGAGGGAAGGGGTCAGAGGTGGAAGATCCAGAACGGACATGTTGCCAACGGTCTCTGAGGTATGAAGCGCACCACGATAGAGCTGATCCGTGAGCTCCCTTCTCTCTAAGGCGTGACAGGAGTACTTCATGATCGACTGTGTCGAAGGCAGCGGCAATGTCCATGAAGATTAAAGCAAAACCTTGTCTAATGTTGTCCAGGCCTATGGTTAGAGCGTTAAACAGGGATGTCAATAGTGTTTCAACACCATGTGATTCACAAAATCCGTGTTGGCAGGGATGTAGGGGTGCATTGGTATCTATATGATCTTGTAATTGGCGTTGGGTAATCTTTTCGATGATTTTCGATAGGAGAGGAATGCTGGAGATGGGTCTGTAGGATTCCATCATGGAGGGGTCCAACTTGCTGTTTTTTAGGAGAGGTCTGATGGAAGTCTGCTTCAGGGTTTGAGGGAAAGTTCCAGTAGAGAACGATACACCTATCATTTTAGCTAGAAATGGGCTGAGATCCGCACGCAGTGACTTTATCCAGGTAGCTGGACAGGGGTCAGAAGGTGATGTAGTGGTGTTTATTTTTAAGATAGTGTCTTGAATGACTCTGTCAGTTGGGGTGGAGAAGGATGTAATAGTGTGTTGGATCTCACTTGAGAGTTGGTCAGATGAGGGTAGAGGGATGGTGTAGGGTGTGTTAGCTGGAATGAGGGGTCACTGTCCTGCTGGAGGACCCATTACCTTCGACCCAGATCTAGCTTTCTGACACTAGGTAGTATATTTTGCTCCAAAATAGCTTGGTATTCCTCCGACTTCATGAATCCTTTACTACATTAGCCAAACATTATGGAACCTCCACCATATTTAACTGCAGGAAGGGTTTTTTTCCTTATAAGCTTCATATCAGCAAAGTACTTTTAATTTAAATTTAAAACAAAGAAGAGAGCTTTTTGGTTAAATTTAGAACCCAGCAGAGAGCTTGTAATTTAAATTTCATAATAAGTTAGAGCCTAGCAGCAGCAAAGAGCTATAATTTAAATCAAATAAGAATATAGCTTACCTCAGCAACACAGGACAGGGTACTGTGTAGCAGCCCACTTTTAATAAGAGTAAAGTAGCCCAAATGCCCTCGAGTACGGAGCAGACAGAGCTTAAAGATCCCAAATTACCCATGTCTACCAATAGCCAAATTAATATGAATAAAATACAGTCTCTAAAATGCTTGTATGCAAATGCTAGAAGTCTAAAAAATAAGATGGGAGAGTTAGAATATATAGCACTAAATGAGAGGTTAGATATGAATGGAATATCAGAGACATGGTGGAAGGAGGACAACCAGTGGAACACTGATACCTGGGTACAAACTATATCGTAATGATAGAGCTGATCAAATTGGTGGAGGGGTTGCGCTCTATGTTAGAGAAGGCATTGAGTCAGAAAGAATTAAAGATTTGCAGGAAACAAAATTTGATGTAGAATCTCTATGGATTGAAATTCCATGTAAAAAAGGGAAAGCGGTGGCAGTGGGGGTGTACTATCGACCGCCTGGCCAGAATGACCAAATGGATGAAGAAATGCTCAAAGAAATCAAGGAAGCTAACAAAAGTTACAGCTTGGTAATAATAATGGGTGATTTCAATTACCCCGGTATCGACTGGGTCAGTGTCACGGCAGTACATGCTAGGGAAATAAAATTCCTAGATGAACCGACCAGAGGGGAAGCCATATTAGACCTAGTCCTTAGTGGAACACCAGATCTAGTGCAAGAGATAAGGGTGTTGGGGCCACTTGGCAATAGTGATCATAGCATGATTGCCTTTGATTTAATTAGTGGAGGAGGGACAATAAGGAAATCCACAGTACTACCTTTTAACTTTCGAAAGGGAGACTATGATAAAATGAGGAACATAGTTAAGAAAAAACTAAAAGGAGCAGTTGCAAAGGTTAAAGACTTACATCAAGCTTGGGTGTTGTTGAAAAATACTATCTTGGAAGCCCAGAGCAGCTCTATTCCACGCTTTAAGAAAAGTGTAAGGAAGTCCAAAAAACTGCCAGCATGGTTTAAAGGTGAGAACAGAGAGGCTGTTGCCAAAAAAGCACTTTCAGGAAATGGACAAAAAGAGCCAAACGATGAAACCTGGAAACAGCACAAGCACTGGCAGGTCAAATGCAAAGCATTGATAAAGAAGGCAAAGGGAGAATTTGAGAAGAAGCTTGCTGCGGAAGCAAAAACGCGAAATAAAGATTTTTTCAAGTACATTCGTAGCAAAAAACCTGTGAGAGAGTCGGTTGGACCATTAGATGATAGAGGAGTTAAAGGGGCACTAAGAGGCGACAAGGAGATAGCGGAGAGACTGAATGAATTCTTTGCTTCAGTCTTTACTGAGGAAGATGTAGGGATGTTACCCATGACTGAAGTGGTATTTAAAGGTGCGGAAGAATTGAAGGAAATATCGATACATCGGGAAGATGTATTACAACTATTAGATAAACTGAAGAGTAGCAAATCACCTGGGCCGGATGGTATACATACAAGGGTGTTGAAAGAACTGAAATATGAGATTGCAGACCTGCTATTAGTAATCTGTGAACTATCATTAAAATCATCTCTAATACCTGAAGATTGGAGGATCGCCAATGTAACACCAATTTTTAAAAAGGGTTCCAGGGGTGATCCGGGAAACTACAGACCGGTGAGCCTCACGTCAGTACTGGGAAAAATGGTAAAAACCATCATAAAGAATAAAATTACTCAGCATGTAGATAGTCATGGCTTAATGGGAGACAGCCAACATGGCTTTAGACAAGGAAGATCTTGTCTTACTAATCTGTTATGTTTTTTTGAAAGTGTGAATAAACAGGTGGACAAAGGTGAGTCAGTTGATATAGTGTATCTTGACTTTCAGAAAGCCTTTGACAAGGTCCCTCATCAGAGACTTTTGACAAAACTAAAGAGTCATGGGATAGGAGCAGTGTACTACTGTGGATCAAGAACTGGTTAAAAGATAGAAAGCAGAGGGTTGGGCTAAATGGCCAATTTTCCCAATGGAGAAAGGTGAATAGTGGTGTACCCCAGGGATCTGTGCTGGGTCCGCTGCTTTTTGACATATTCATAAATGACCTGGAAAGTGGAATAACGAGTGAGGTTATCAAATTTGCAGATGACAAAGCTATTTAAAGTTGTTAAAACCCAAGAGGATTGTGGAAAATTGCAAGAGGATCTTGATAAATTGGAAGACTGGGCATCAAAATGGCAGATGAAATTTAATGTGGACAAGTGCAAAGTTATGCACCTAGGGAAGAACAACCCAAACTATGGTTACACAATGCAAGGTTCCACATTAGGAACCACCACCCAGGAAAAAGATTTAGGCATCATTGTGGATAACAAGTTAAAACCCTCAGCCCAGTGTGCAGCGGCAGCCAAGAAAGCAAATAGAATGCTAGGTATCATAAGGAAAGGAATGGAAAATAAAACAAAAGATATTATAATGCCTCTATACCGTTCCATGGTGAGACCGCACCTTGAATATTGTGTGCAATTCTGGTCGCCGTATCTTAAAAAGGATATAGCGTTATTAGAAAAGGTTCAGAGAAGAGCCACCAAAATGGTAAAGGGGATGGAAGGATACTCCTATGAAGAAAGGCTAAAAAGGTTAGGGCTCTTTAACCTGGAAAAGAGACGGCTGAGGGGAGATACGATAGAAGTCTATAAATTAATGAACGGAGTGGAACGGGTAAACGTAGATCAATTGTTTACGTTATCAGAATATAGAAAGACTAGGGGACATGCAATGAAGCTACAGGCTAAACTATTTAAGACTAATAAAAGAAAATATTTTTTCACTCAACGTGTAATCAAACTCTGGAATTTGTTACCTGAGGATGTAGTAAAGGCTGTTAGCGTAGCTGGGTTTAAAAAAGGTTTGGACAAGTTCCTGTAGGAAAGGTCCATAAACCATTATTAAGAAGGGACCCAGGATATCAATGCTTGAACCAGTACAAGCATTGCGGAACCTGTGTCTTTTGGGGAAACATCTAGGTACGTACGACCTAGATTGGCCACTGTTGGAAACAGGATACTGGGCTTGATGGACCTTGGGGTCTGACCCAGTATGGCATATCTTATGTTCTTATTTCTTCACCTGTAAATGTATCGCTGCTCTGCATTGCTGAAGAGTTCAAGTTTGGTTTCATCTGTCCATAAAACATTTTCCCAGGAGGATTGTGGTTTCTCAAGATGAGTTTAGGCAAAAATCAGGTGTGTCTTTTTATGTCTGTCTTTGAGCAGTGGGGTCCTCTGTGGCCTTCGCCCATGAAGTCCTTCTTTGTTTAGTGGGCGGCATATGGTGCAGGTTTAAACCACCACTCCAGATTGCTCCAGATCAGCCTTACGCCCTTTGGATGTTGTACATGCTGTTTTTCCAACAGTTTGCACTAACCTTCTGTACATGCTGTTTTTCCAACAGTTTGCACTAACCTTCAAAGACTTCTTGAATTAATTTTCCTCTTCCCACCATGTCCTGGGACGTTCTTGACAATTCCATGAGTAGAAAACTTCTTAATATTGCAAACTGTAGACAAAGGAATCCCAAGGTTTTTGGAGATGACCTTCTACTTCTTTGAAATTTGATGTTTGGTAATAATGGCTTTTCAAATAGTCTCAGGCAGCTCTCTTGTCTTCACCATTGTGAAAATGAAACAGGGAGTGAATGTGGCCGTTTTAAACATTAGAGCCATCATTAATTGGTTGAATGAGTGAGATTGCAGCTTACGAGAAACACTGTGGCGAACTTTAAGAGAGTGTGGAAATCCTAAAGGGTGTGGAGACAAGCATATTTAATCACTGCAATGACCGAGTGGTACGACACCTACTTGAATTTTATTCTATGAACATGTATGTTGGGGGGGGGAGGGGTTGATGTGATAGGGAAAGCATGGGAGTTATGAAGTGGTATATTATATAATGTAAAATGGGGATTGAGGCTTGAAGGGAATTTGAGATTTGGGGGGTTGAGGAGATGCTGGGTTGAATTAGGGTATAGTGCTATGAGATGCATTGGGACGGGCAGGGGTTAGGGCTTCAAGGGATTGGGGGGGGGGGGAGTTTGGTAGAGTGAGATCAGCAGAGCCTTATTGAATTAACCTGGGATTGACTAATGCCAACCATTGTGGGGAGGAATTGCTGGGATTGGATTGGTGGATTTGTATTTAGAAAAAAGTTCAATAAAAAGTAAATTAAAAAAATAAATATTTGTTCTCAAATTTCCTTTACATAAAAAAAGGTTTGCAGCAAGGTGTTTACATTCTAGGTTTTTACCTAGAAGAACTTTGTTTACTTTTTTTGAATTTCTAGATTTTCAGAAATCCTTTGATCAAGTCTCTCAAGCACCTGGGAAAGAACAACCTAAGCTACAGTTACACAATGCAAGGTTCCACATTAGGAACCACCACCCAGGAAAATAATTTAGGCATCATCGTGGATAATAGGTTGAAATCCTCTACACAGTGTGCAGCAGCGGCCAAGAAAGCAAAAAGAATGCTAGGAATCATAAGGAAAGGAACATAGAATAAAACCAAAGATATTATAATGCCTCAAGTATCGCTCCATGGTGCGACCTCACCTTGAATATTGTGTGCAATTCTGGTCATCATATCTTAAAAAGGATATAGCAGAATTGGAAAAAGTACAAAAAAGAGCCACCAAAATGGTAAATATAGATCGATAGCTTACTCCATCAAAAAGTAGAAAGACTAAGGGACACACAATGAAGCTACAGTGTAATCCATTTAAGACTAATAAGAGAAAATATTTTTTCACTCAATGCATAGTCAAACTCTGGAATTTTTTTACCAGAGGATGTAGTAAAAGCTGTTAGTGTAGCTGGGTTTTAAAAAGATTTGAACAAGTTCTGGAGGAAAGGTCTATATAAACCAGGGAACTCCACTGCTTGCCCCAAGACATGCACTGTGGAAGCTGTGACCTTTTTTGACCTGGATTGGCCTCTGTTGGAAACAGGATACTGGGCCCGAGGACCTTGGTCTAATCCAGTATGGCATATCTTATGTTCTTATGAATTATTGGTGAATACCTACCCTGACCCCTGGTACAGGTGAGTTTTCCAAAACTCAGCTGAGTCGGGTCCGGGACAACCACTTCTTGAGGCATAAGCGGGGACTCCAACTCACTCACAGAACCACCCTCGCTGGGCGGGGTAAAATGCAAATTAATAGAAGGTGATGCCTCTGAGGGAGTATTCACAGCTACCGAAGAAAGACCACCACCAGAGGTATGCCCCCTCCAGTGTCGCCTGCTGGATATGATGGTCCATCGGGCCTTCTTCCTTTTGCCAATATAATATTCCACCTCAAATAGACTCCGAAAGGGCTCCAAAGGGGCAGGACAATGCCCCTTTGGTCACGCCCCTTTAGGCACGCACCCACAGGCACAGGTATGCGCCCACAGCGGGCCCAAGATTTTTAAAGGACAGAGTGATGTCAGGACCCCTCCTCCACATGCGGCGGTCAAGAATCAGGCAGCACCAAGCAGGTAGAGAAAATGCAGTCAAAGTAGCATCCCTCGGCGTTGTCTGAAAAAACAAACTGTGCGGCCCTTGATCAGGGGTCAGAAACGCAGAAGAGCCAATCATATGGTCCTCGCCTCAAGGCGGATGATATACCACACTGGTTCCCTGCGGTTCCAATTGTCCTGGGCCATACTTTTTTGGCAATGGATTCCCTGGCATGAGAGACTGGCATCCATCATCAGCAGGATCCAGTAGAAATCGTCCAGCAGCATGCCCTTCCTCAGATGACAGGGCTGCCGCCATCACCACAGTCTGGCCTTCACTATCAAAGCCTGCATTCAGAACTCCTGAGAACTCGGAGACCATCGCGTCAGCAAGGACCACTGAAGCCGTCACATGTGAGCACATGCTCTTGGCACCATCTCTGGTTGCCGCCATCATCAATCCGAGGAGCTGAAGATAATCCCAGACTCTGGGGCCCGGCTACAAACAGAACTGTGCCAGGCAATCTAACAGTCTTCTGATTTTCTCCTCTGGCAGGAAAACTTTGCCCACTTCGGTGTCGAAACATGCTGCCAGCAACTCCAAGGACTGGGAAGGCAAAAAGTGGCTCTTTCGCAGATTGATCACCCAGC
The DNA here is from genome assembly GCA_033557465.1 of Ichthyophis bannanicus. Lineage (NCBI taxonomy): Eukaryota > Metazoa > Chordata > Amphibia > Gymnophiona > Ichthyophiidae > Ichthyophis > Ichthyophis bannanicus. The sequence goes on along the minus strand of CM066031.1, from coordinate 1,116,155,592 downwards.
AGAGGCTTTCCAAAAAGGATAAATTTCTGACAGGGAATGGGCTCTAATAAGCCAGTTGTTCAGATAGGGATGTACACAGATTCCTTGATGCCACAATACTGCAACTGCCACCACCATGACCTTGGAGAATGAACTTAGGGCGGTGAATAGCACGAAAGGGGGAGCAGCCAACTAATAGCGAGAGCCAGGCATTGCAAAATGCAAATACTACTGCTGATCAGCCCAGATTGGAATATGAAAATGCGCCTCGGCTAGATTCAGAGAAGCCAAGAATTCCCTTTGGCGCACTGCCTGAATCACGGAGCGCAAGGTGGACTGCTGAAGGCCTCCTAGGGGGAAAGGCATCACTGCTTTCAGGCATAGCAATTTGTCCAATGTGGTCCACACAGGAGTACCTCTGAGTGCAGACACACAAGGGGAAATGAAGGCGGCATCGGAAATAGTCTCTTTGCATTCCAGGACAAAGCCAAATTGAATGGTGTCTAGCACCCAGTGATGCTTGGTAAATCGGGCACATTCCTGAAAGAAAAGGTGAAGCCTGCCTCCAACTGGAAGAGCCAGGGAATGGGCCCCCCAAAGGTTCATGGTGCAGTCCGAGAGGATCCTTCTCTGGATGGGACAGAGTCCCTGGGCCCACGCATGCCACGAAAGGACTGAAAACAAGCCCAAGGCCCTGAAGCAGAGGGGAAAAAAGGCTATCAAGGGTCAGTAATGATGAGAGTCATCCGACCATCATGTCCTTGGTGGTTGAGAGAAGCTGACAAGGGGCCCCAGCTTGCTTCACAGGCCCCTTGGGCCTGTCTTCCGGAAGATGGTAAGATTTTCCCTCGTCTAGGCCCTTCACCAGTTTCTTCAAATCAGTACCAAAACAGAAGCTTCCCCCTTAAAGGCCATTTAAGCCCACCGGGTTTTGAAGGATGTCTCTATTTCCCAGTGCCAGTGAAAAATCCAACACTGTGACACTGTCATCAGGGCACCCATTCCTGACCACCAAAGGTATGAGGTAATACATGGTACCAGAAAGGAAGGCCAAGGCAGACTCTAAAAGAAGAGTATCATCATCGGGCCGAAGAGGCTGAATCCACTGGAGCAGGGCTCGCGACGTCAGGCTGGTACACACCACCAGGTGTAGAATAGCCATCACCACGGCAAACTGGCTCCTCAGCAAGGAATCCACTTTGCAGTCCAGAACATCCTAAGGCCAATCCGCCTTCCACAGGAATGGTGGTCCGTCTTGTGACCACCGTGACCGGCGCATCCACCTTGGGAATGTCAAACCACTCAATGCGCTCCTCCTCCGGGAGAGCAGAGATCTTATTATAAACCCTTACCCTTTAGGGTAGGGAGTCAGGAGAGTCTCACTCTAACCAAATCATATCCTTGATCACACCCCGGGAAAAGGAAGACAGCAGTGAATTTCCACACCCCTTGAAGCAGCGGGTGTACCTTTGGCTCCTGCTCCATGCAGGAAGCAACCATCTAGTTCAAGGCAGAGGAGACCCTGGTGAACGCCACTAGCTCCTCCTTCTGGAATAGGCAGATCACGCCGGCTTCTGCATAATCTTCTGAAGGTGACAGCACTTCCTCATCCACATCAGAGCCCAGTACCGAGCCATCTGAATCTGAGGCATAGTCAACATCTGATAGCTCCCAGCTCTTCCCCATCTCCAGGGAGCGCCCCTGCTGGAGACGTTTAGCCAAAGGTAAGTGAACAGGACCTCTACTTTCAGCCTGTCCCACATGACACTACATCCGGGGGACCAAGAGGTCGCAGAGTCTAAATTACCATTTCAGAAGAGCCAGGCCTGCTGCAAAAAGGAAAATAATTCCAGGGAGGACAATCCAGAGATTGGAAGCTCTCCTCTCAGATAAGGCTCCCGAATACCAGGGGACATAGCTGCCACAGACCCCCCAAGAGGATGAAGAGCTGCTCACAGCATGCTCGCCGGAGCCCCCAGCCAACTGAATATCCATACCCATAGTGCCATCCATCACCTTCTGCCCTGAGGCTGCTAAGAGCAAACAAACCACATCCTACAGCTAAGAAAGGGGAAGCAGGCCCTCCAGGGGTGACTCAGATGCTGCCATGCAGGAAGGGCAGAGTCCAGAATCCAAGGATTAGGCTCCTCACTTGCCACAGGTCAACCGACGTTTCCTGGAAGAAGGCATAGAGAGGGTAAGTATCACAATAGCGCGAGCTAAAACTGTGTCGGCACACAAGCATAAGTTAACTGCACTTTTACATTATGTGCATTAAAGGCGCTAGGGAAAGAGCACACATTTGTGCCGCTTGGGTGCAATACGCATTAGGACTGCACAACCACCAGGCACACAATAGGCAAAAAAAACGTTATTAACGCATGCAGAAAATGGCAGGAAACCTCCACACAATGCCAATGGTCGCTAGCAGTCCACTTAGAATTGTGTCCCTCAGACTGAACCGGGAGTTCCAAACAAGGACAACGATGAGGTCAAGCCTTGGAACTCTTCTCCTGAGAGCTCCAGGCAGAGGATTTGTGCTGGGCTCCACTCCACTCCCCTGAAAGCTGTTTCACTGGCTGTTTGTGCAGCAGTGTGTGACACGGCTGGCAGGCAGACCTCTGAGAGTCTTCTGTAATCTTCAAGAGAGAGCAGGGGGAGGAGGGAGAGAGGGGACATTGAGGTTATGCGAGGCTGCTGTACTCTTCCAGATCCTTCCAATTTGTGGCTGCTCAACTGGCCCTTATGTTAAGAGCATGGAGCTGAAATAATTTTTCCTCTTCCTATGGCTACTGAAAAGACCACAGTCTAGTGGAGAGTACCACGTCACGCTCAAGCAAGAGTCATCTTTCTGTATACAAGGTGGTCGTTCACAAGCGTTTAATCAATCTCCTTTCTTCTCAATCTTCAGATTTCCTACAGAGAGGAGAAAATCCATCCATCAGACAAAGAAATACTGAAGGGACCTCTGGTGGCTGAGGCAAATTGAAGTATAGGAGTGATGTCAATGAAACATGGGCATTTTATAGGTTCTTTGTCTCCACCAATCCGCTGGTAGGGGAACACAACCCACTTTTCTGGACTGGTCTAGCAGGACGATATGCAATTCCTATTTTCAAAAAGGTGCATTCCCCTCCCCCAAGAACACACACAGCAGCACACCACACCATACACTCGCACAAAAAGGCACCCCACCTCTGAAGGAAAGATATGTACCCCAGTTCCACACTACACACAGAAGAACCTCGCCTCTGCACCGCACACACAGAAGCTGCCTAGCTCTGTAACACACCCACACATGAACTGTAGTCCTGCACACCACCCGCAAAAAGGCACCCACAGCCACATTCTTTACACAGACTGGTACACTACCATTGCACTACATACCCACATAGACACTTGCTATCTGAAGCTATAGCTGTTATCTAAAGATGACGCATGGTATAGGTACTCTGGTGCTGGTCTCATAAGACTTGAGAACATGAGACAAACACGGAGAACTGGGAGGGGGTGGGGCACGAGAAGTTCATGAGTGCTGGCTCCCAAGATTTTAGGCTGCCTCATAAATCTGCACAAAATTTGTCAAGATCTGATCTAAGTATTACAATGATTTCATTTTTGTTAAATATTTGGATATTAGCATGGAAATATATTTATGAAGGACATCAGTATTAGAAAGCGTAGTTACTCACCTGTAACAGGTGATCTCCAAGAACAGCAGGAATTTAGTCTTCACATATGGGTATCGTCGGTACCGACGGAGACTGCGTGGGAACGCTCCCCAGCGTCCAATAGGAACACTTTTGGGAGCATCCCTCAGCACATGCGCGCTGCCTTCTCGCCTTTCCAACTGTCCCTCTTCAGTTAAGTTTGTAGCTGAGTGAAAAAGATAGAGGGCGAGAGGAAAGAGACAAAGAGATAGAGAGACAACTCCTAGGGGAGGTGAGTGGGTTGTGAAGACTAAACTCCTGCTGTTCCTGGAGATCACTTGTTACAGGTGAGTAACTACGCTATCTCCAGGAACAAGCAGGAATGTAGTCTTCACATATGGGGACTCCCTAGCTGAAGATGCCAGGGAGATAGCCTCAGGAAGGTGCCACCCTGGAAAGGTGGGAATCCTTCCTCCCATGGATCTCTGGCATTCCACCAGGGTTGGTGGGTAGGACTTGAATTAGGTCTGAAAGAGATTTTGAAGAACAGCTTGGCCAAAGAAGGCATCCCAACGGGAGGCTTTATCCAGGCAGTAGTGGGCTGTGAAGGTGTGTATCGAAGCCCAGGTGGCTGCTCAACAAATGTCATCGATAGACACAGAGTGGAGATTAGCCATGGAAGTTGCCATGGCTCTCACGTTATGAGCTGTGACATGGTCCTGAAGAGGAAGACCCTTACTCTCATAAGCAAAGGATATACATTCGGCAATCCATTTAGATAAAGTTCTTTTGGAGACCGGTTGTCCCAAATGACTAGGGTCAAAAGCTATAAAAAGTTGCGAGGACTTTCTATGTTGCTGTGTTCTCTGTAGGTAAAAGGCTAAGGCCCTTTTACAATCCACAGTATGAAGGTTTCTTTCTGCATTAGAGGCGTGAGGCCTCGGAAAAAATACAGGAAGATAAATTGATTGATTTAAATGAAAAGGCATAAAGTGCGGATGAGTTCTAACAACCACCTTATCATGGTGAAACCTAGTATAAGGAGGATTAGCCACTAAAGCTTGCAGTTCACTAATGCAACGTGCAGAGGTGATTGCAATTAGGAATGGTGGTCAAAAACGTAAGGGTTGTAGTGGCTAAAGGCTGAAAAGGCGGCTTCATGAGCTGCCCGAGAACTAGAACTCTGGAATTTGTTACCGGAGGATGTAGTAAAGGCTGTTAGTGTAGCTGGGTTTAAAAAAGGTTTGGACAAGTTCCTGGAGGAAAGGTCCATAAACCATTATTAAGAAGGGACCCAGGATATCAATGCTTGAACCAATACAAGAATTGTGGAACCTGTGTCCCTTGGGGAAACTGCTAGGTACGTATGACCTAGATTGGCCACTGTTGGAAACAGAATACTGGGCTTGATGGACCTTGGTCTGACCCAGTATGGCATATCTTATGTTCTTATGTTCTTAGATCCCATGCCACCGGTGGTGGCTTAATGGGAGCTTTGGTTAATAAAAGACCTTTCATAAATCTGGATATGAGTGGATGAGAGGAAACTGGTTGGCCATTCAGAGGCTTATAAGAAGCTGCAATTGCACTAAGATGGACTCTTATCGAATTGGTCTTTAGACCAGAATTCGATAAGTGAAGGAGATACTCTAGTATCGATTCTAAGGGTATGCCAAGGGGGTTTAACACCTTCTTGGAGCACCATATCGTAAAACGTTTCCACTTGAAGGCATAAGATCTTCTTGTGGAAAGTTTTCTAGAAGCCTGAAGGATATCCTTTACCTGTTGGGACAGGTTGAAATCCTGGAGGTCTAAGCCTTCAGCAACCAGGCCTGAGATGCAGGGACTGGGGATTCGGGTGCCATAGCGTCCCGTCCTCTTGGGAAAGGAGATCTGGAGCATGCCCTAACTCCAGAGGTGCAGCTTGAGAGAGATGTAGAAGCAGGGGATACCACGCTTGGCGTGGCCATCGTAGCGCTATGAGAATCATGCAACCTCTTTCTCTGAAGCTTGAAGAGTGTTTTGGGGATGAGGAGAATGGGTGGGAAGGCATAAAGGAAGCCCTGACTCCAGTGAAGGAGGAAGGCATCCCTTGTCTGACAATTGTGAGCCAGAATCCTGGAACAGAACAGGGGAAGTTTGGTATTCAGTGGACTTGCAAAGAGGTCTATGTCTGGAGTACCCCAGAGATGAAATATCTTTGCCACCTGGTCCAGGTGGAGGGACCACTCGTGAGGCAACAGTACTCAACTGAGTTTGTCTGCCCAAAGATTTTGAATGCCTGGAAGATATACCACTAGAAGGTGAATTTGATACTCTCTGGCGAGGGCCCAAAGTCGTAAACCTTTGTTGCATAACGACAGAGCCTGTCCCGCTCTGCTTGTTCACATAGAACATTGCAACTTGATTGTCTGTCTGGACTAGGACTGTCTTGTAACTGAGCTGGGCGTGGAATACTCGAAGAGCTAAATAGATGGCTCTTAATTCCAGGAGGTTTATGTGTTGACCAGCCTCCTGTGGATTCCAGGTTCCCTGGGTAGAGAGATGATTCAGGTGTGCTCCCCAACCCACCTGCGATGCATCTGTTAGGGTGGCCTGAAAAAGGGGTTGATGAAAAGGAGACCCCGCTGTCAGATTTTCTAGGGGTTGCCACCATTGGAGGGACAAAATTAGTCATTGAGAGTTTATTATTTTCTCCGATAAATGACCTGTGGCCTGTGTCCACTGTGTGGATAGGGTCCCACTGCGCTGCTCGCATGTGGAGGCGAGCATATGGGACTACATGAACTGTGGATGCCATATGTCCCAGCAACTGTAGTAGCTGTCGAGCAGTTAGGGAGGATTTCCCTGCTGCTTGAGAAGCTAGTTGCATTATGCGAAGACACCGGGCCTGTGGAATGAAAGCCTTTGCCTGTCTATTATCTAGACAGGCCCCTATGAATTCCAGGCATTGGGAAGGAACAAGTTGGGATTTTGGGAAGTTTATTACCAACCCCAAGTATTGGAGGATTCACATTGTGCGAGACAGTGCAGTGCTGGCCTCTGCAACTGTAGGGGCTCGAATGAGCCAGTCGCCTAAGTAAGGGAAGACAAATATCCCCAGGGTTCGTAGAAATGCAGCTACTACTGCCATGCATTTCGTGAATACCCTTGGTGCTGAAGCTAGACCAAAGGGAAGAACCCTGTACTGGAAATGTTTTCCCCTGAAAAGGAATCATAAGAATTTCCTGTGATCTGGATGGATCAGAATGTGAGTGTATGCATCCTTTAAGTCTAGGGAGCAAAGCCAATCCTGCTTTGAAGATATGGCAGAAGAGTTCCTAGAGAAATCATTTTGAACTTCTCTCAAAACAGGTATTTGTTCAATTCTCTGAGGTCTAAAATGGGTCTGTGTCCCCCTGTTTTCTTTGGAATAAGAAAATAGGGGGAGTAGAACCCTGCACCCCGTTGAAGAATGGGTACCTCCTCTACTGCCCTTGGGCAAGAAGTGTTGAGACCTCATGATCTAGCAGATTGTGTGCGGAGGTTTGAGAATTGAATTGCTTTAGAATTATAGGAGGGGGCATACTGTGAAAATGAAGCTTGTACCCTTCTCCTACAATGGACAAAGTCCAATCTTCTGCTGTTATCTGATGCCATCTGTTGGCAAAGTGGCATAACCTGCCTGGGATATTGGGGGGTTGGGGACCCCTCAGAGGCAGGAAGGCTAAGCTCTCTAGGAAGGAGTCAAAGCCCTTGAGGGGGCTGAACCTGCAGAGCTGGTTGGGCTCTGGGGCCTTTTGGCTTCTTTTGCTGTCTAGTTTGTCCCTTTTGGGCAACCTGACCCTGAGATTGACTCTGCTGGGAATAGGAAAGATAAAATTTCCTCTTTTTGCTGAAAGAGGGTTTTTTTTATAAGACTTCTTTTTGGCTGGAGTGGCTGTAGATTTTGACAATCTAGAGTAGTACTGTCAGCATCCAACTCGTTAGCCTTTTCCTGCCAGTTCTTGCCAAAGAGATTCTCTCCCGTGCCAGGAATGTTGCCTAACTTGTCCTGTACCCAAGTCTCCAAGTCTGATGCCTGAAGCCAGGCAATCCGTCGTGCGCCTATGGCAATAGCAGAGGTTCTGCTGATGCATTCAAAGCAGTCAAAGGCTGCACGATTTACAAACTTGGAGACATCTTGAGCATGCTGAACTAGAGCAAGAAAGTCTTGTCTCTTGTCATCTGAGAGAAATGGGCTCATAAGCTCCAAATCTCCTGTAACTTCCTCGAGGAACATTCCCATATACAGTATATATGAACTGATCCTAGCTGAAAGCATGGAAGCCTGAAAGGTTAGGCACCCAAAAGTATCCAGAGTCCTGCATTCATGACCTGGAGGATTGGATGCATGCCTCTTTGCACTTTTTATCCTACGCATGGCTGACTCCACCACCATTGAATGGTGTGGCAACTGAGTCTTTTGAAATCCAGGACATGGCAGAACTCGATACATAGTATCAAGTCTCCTAGAGTGAGGAGATGTAGTCAGAGGTGTGTCTCACATTCTGAGCATCAAGTTATGCAGAATTTCATGGATGGGCAGAGTGGCTGCCTCCTTTGGAGCTTTAGGATATTGGAGAATTTCCAATTCCTTTGCTCTGGGTTTCTCTTCAGGCGCTACCGTGATTGAAAGGCCCTTGGCCATATCACAAATAAAATCCTGAAAAGACATGCCTCTGGAGGTGACATTCTGCGTTGGTGAGAAGAAGGATCCTCTGGGAGAAACCCTCTAGTACCAGGAGAATAGTCAGAGTCTTTAGAATCGGAGGATTCAAAGTATTCCTGACCACGATGCTCATGCAAAGCACGGTCCCGGTATCGATCGAAGTCGGCACAGAGTTGATCCGGTACCGATCTATCGATTCCAGCCAAAGATGGTGTAGGAAGAATTCCCACCGGATCGGTACCGGTACCGGCATCGGTGTCAATGTCGGTACCGGTGTCCATTGGACAAACGGTATCAGAGCTGAGAGAAGAGCTGCGATGCTGCGTTCGATAGCGAAGAACCTCTGGTCTATCGACGCTGCCGATGCCTGGGTATCAGTACCGGTGAAGACAGCCAGAACCCCTGAGCATGGCACAGGTAGTTCTTGCGAGGTCGGGGCCTCGAGAGCATCCTGGAGACCCATTGATGCTTTGGAAGCCGAAGTCTCCCGCCGGGTCTGCTTTGCCGGTGTGGTTCCCTCAAGGGCAATGCCAATGGCCTCTCGATGCTTAGCAGGAGAGCTACCCTTTGAGGATCGGCTTTTGTGTTTAGTTACCTGAGATCCATGGGAAGAAGAGGAAGCCCTTGAAGATGTCGATGCAATGGATCTGGCATCCAAAGAAAAGAGGGTACCGAGCTTTGCAGCCCGGATCTGTCTTCCTCTTTTAGTCATCCCCATACAGGAGAGACATTCAGATGGAGAATGTTCAGGCCCTAAACATTTAAGACACCAATCATGGGTGTCAGTGACAGAAATAGTACCGCCACACTTAGTACATTTTTTAAAACCACTAGTTGGTTTTTCCATGTTTTAGGAATATGGGGCCTAGCACCAAAAAATTAAAGTTTCTGAAGAGAAACAGCTCAAAGTATAAGGGGTTTTTGGGGATTTTTTTGGAAAAGAAAAGAAATAAGAAATTAGTTCTTACCTGCTAATTATCTTTCCTGGAGCTTTCTCCGGGCCAGTCCAGGGACAGGTAGGGTTGTCAATCTTCTATAGCTACTGAGGACTGATCTGAAGTTTTGAGAGATGTGAAGCCACTCCCCCAGAGGGTTACCCAGCAGTCTACACGTGACAAAGCACTACAAGAAAGAAGAACTGAAAGAAACAGATAACCTTTGAAAAATACTGATAACTTTCTATAGTCCTTGAACACCAGTAGAGAAGTGTAACTGGAGGGATACCTTCAAATATTTCAACAATCTTCGACACTACGGCCTCTGCAAGAAGCTCCCTCCCGGCGTGGTCGGAGCAGGCCGGAGCACCACCACCTGTCCCCATCGACCAATCGTGCCACAGGGAGAGCAAGTAAAGGCAGCGTCTCCTCAGCGCGCCCGCGCCTTCTCGACCCGCGCCTAAGCCCTTTGGCAGTGGAACTGCAAGTATTACAAAATGACTTTAAATGTTGTAATGTCACATGTAACCATCACTGATAAAAATTACTGCAGCATTAACTACTACACTAGTTGATACAGATCTAAGATACCTATGCTAATTTAGTCATTAATCTCACATCTGCATTGCACAATGTTAGACCTACTACTGTTGCCAGTAAATCCAATGCTTCTGAACTAAAGTCATATTATTACTGTTGCCAGTATCTACATTTATATTGACCTGAGATTGATTGCATACTGGTACAAATTCCATTTTACTAATGGAACTTATGCTAGATAAAATACTGTTGCCAATAATCTTATGTTAGATAGAATACTGTTGCCAGTAAACCAGCCACATTGTACTAGGATAAACTCATTCTGATAACAATTCAATGTCAAACATCTAGCCTGTATATTACGTTGCTACTGTAGTGGTCTTTGCACTACCTATCTGACATACAACACTGTCTAGTTCTCCTTCTGTAAATATCACTGGAGTACTTCTACCCCTATGCCTACTAAGATAATTTAAAGCATCAAAGTGACGACAACCACTCTACCAAGGAAACAAGTTATACAACTAGTAATATATTTGTCTTGATCGCTCTGCTCCGCTTGCCTTGCTACCCGGTACAGGGCACTCTAGAAACTCCTCGCAAAGTTACTACAACGCCCATACCTTGCCTCCTACCATGTATCAAATAATCCACTTGATACTTATCCTGCTTATCGCAGCAACACCTGCTATAACACTCGCACTAGAACCTGTAAACAAGCAGATCCCTATACTTTATAGCGCGGGAAGGCGCTCAACGCAAGATCCATGCCACGCCACCTCGAGAACCAAAATACCATATTCTCACCTCCTACATATACCATTGCTGCCCACTGTCAAGGACACTACAGAGAAATACAAGACCAATCAGCTACTCAAATGTGCCTTAATTAATGCCAGATCTATACGCTCTAAATGGCCTGTGGCTATTGATCTGATAGCAGCACATAATCTGGATATATTGCTGATAACTGAGACATGGCTAACCGACAAACGACAACGTCCTCATCAACCAGATGATCCCACCAGGATTCTCCATCTTCACCTGCCACAGATCCAATCAGAGAGGGGGTGGCACACTCATCCTTGCTAAATCGGACCTCCAGTTCAAACAGATCAATATTTCCAGCACATCACACCTTGATGCACTATCAATATCAAATAGGTCCTGTACAATCCACTTACTCTATCGAGCTCCATCACCTTCCTCAGATGATCTTTCACCAATAATCAACTTGGCATGTAACATCCCTAACCCACAATCTTCTAACTGGCTAGTTGGGGATTTTAACTTGCCTTCGCTACCAGCATCACACGCCTCAGCTTTCCTCGAAGCCATGCACCAACTAGGCTATGAACAACTTATCGACGCCCCCACCCATTCCAGAGGAAGCATACTGGATTTAATATTCGCACCTCAACTGATAACCAACACATCTCAGAAGATCATGATCTCCATAACCCCGGTACCATGGTCTGATCACAATCTACTCATATTTAACATCCCCACCGAACATTCCACTACTGATTGCAACAAACCAGGTCGCCCCCCAAGTGCCCTCGAAACACGCTTCCGTCCTTTCAATAAGATCGAAGTCCTGGAAAAAATTCTACCTGCTCTCCACAAAGACTTACCTTCGCAAGATGACTTAGTAACTAACTGGAACAATACATTAAAAGCTGCTGCATGCATATCTGCTACCGACAAGATTAAGACCAAGGACAAACATAAACCATGGTTCTCCACGGAATTACAAGAATCTCTCCTTCACCTGCGCAGACTTGAGACGCTGGCGCTCCTCTCGTTCCCCCGACGCACTATGCTCGTACAATTCATACCTACAAACTCACCGAAGAATGACATTTGAGACAAGAAAGAAATTCCACTCAAATACACTAATGAGGTCCTTAAACAAGCCACATGACCTCTTCAATATAGTTAAATCCTTAACAGGTGACCCATCCACTTCCCAACCACCTATGCCACACCCCCAAGACTATGCCATATACCTACAATCAAAAATGATACAGACCAGTACGATTACCACAACTTCATCACCTTCCACCCCACAGACCGTGGTCCAATTAGTATCGCTTGACAAATTTTCCCAGGTATCCCACAAAGAGATTGAAGATATCATAACAGCTATTAATTTAACTACCGCACCAAATGACCCCTGTCCAGCCAGATGGATCAAAGAACTACGACATGAACTGAGCCCAACTATTAGCAAGATTGTCAATTATTCCTTCTCAACAGGATCCTTCCCTCAGAGCCTGAAGTACTCATCCATCCGTCCGCTCCTGAAGAACAGTAAACTTGACCCAACAAAAGTTGAATCCTTCAGACCCATCTCCAGCATCCCTATATTAGCAAAAATCATGGAAAAAGTAGTCCAGCGACAAATACAGCATCATGTTGACTCCGAATCCCCTCTGGACCCCGCACAACATGGCTTCAGAGAAGAACATGGTGTAGACACCCTTCTCACAACACTGTTCAATAACCTAATCATAGGCATTGATAATATCCACCAAGGGTTCACTCTTATCTTTCTCGACATAGCTGCAGCATTCGATTCAGTAAACCACGATACTCTCCTACAGCGCCTTCAAGGGAATTCAAGGACTAGCCCTGAACTGGTGTAAATCCTACTTAGCTGATAGACAGCAGCAAGTCAGAACAGGAGAAGCAACGTCTGATCCATTCCCCCTTAAACAAGGTGTCCCGCAGGGTTCCTCATTGTCCGCCTTAATGTTCAATATCTATATGCAGCCAATCTGCGATCTCATACGCACTTTCAACATACAATGCCTTGCCTATGCTGATGACATCCTCATGTTTGCTCCATTCAACATAAAACAACCAGATTTTACACCAATAACTCACTGCTTTGAAGCTGTATCCAACTGGCTCCTTAATCAGAATCTACGGATAAACCACAACAAAACTGATGTTCTATTCGTTACACGGAACCCATCATTCACACCACCTACCTCCCTTCAGGTAAACAACATTGAGCTGAAAGCACAACCCACAATTCGATACTTAGGAATTATATTAGATCAACAGCTTAATATGTCAGCCCACATTAAGAAAACAACGAGTGCAATCTACAACAAGATGCGATCACTACGTAATCTCCGACCTTTACTTAACTACTCTGACTTCCGTACTATATTCCAAGCCCTCATATTACCACACTTGGATTTCGCCAATATCATTCTACACGGTCTCCCGCAATCCACCCTAAATCCTCTCCGTCTGGCCATGAATGCAGCCGCAAGAATCCTCGTAGGCGCTCCACGATCAGAACACATAACTCCAATATTGATGAGTTTACATTGGCTACCCCTACAGGCCAGAACTCTATACAAGACCCTGGTCATGACTTTTAAAGCCTCAAAATGCCCATCTCTATCACCTCTCAGTAATATGATACATATCACCCCAAATAACAGATCCAGAAGGTCTGTTACATTAAACTCCATTGACCTCCCGAAACTCCTCACAAAATGCTCTAAATCAACAGCCTCTAGAGCCTTCTCTCTGTTTTCTCCCAGAGCCTGGAATGCCCTTCCACCTGAAATAAGAGCTATATCAAGTCTGATGAAGTTCAGAAAGGCATTGAAGCACTATTTGTTCCTAACATACTACCCCGAAGACACTCCATTTGACAATAGTACTCATGCAGATCTCTCATACTTGACCCTGGTAGAGAATGGGTAATTATGATGTTTATTACATGCTCATTATACTATGCCATATTCATTATCACGATATTTGGCATTTTTATTCTGCTCTTTAATTAATTTCTTACCCACGACATTATAGATATTCTTGTTCGCATCTAATTAACCAAATAACCATGTATATAGTAGCCATGTATATAGTTTTTTGTCTATAGTTACCCTGATTTTCACCAAGTTTATGTACCTTGTTCTATGTAAAAAACCAATGCTGCTTGTACCATTGTGTTTATATTTGTTCATATGTAAACCGCACTGAATTAAGAGCGCGGTATATAAGAGAAATAAATAAATTAAATAAATAAACAAAGTAGAAGCCATGAAAGAAGGCGTCTACAATGGAACAAGCAATAACGTCTACAAATTTGGCGTGGTTTTTTTTTTTTTTTTTCAAATTAATAAGTACATAAATTACAGGAGTACAGAATCTCCCACTCTTTCACCGCGAAATCGGAAAGCCCCAATGAATACCTCTGACCGAAAAAATATCTCTTAAGCAAATAGAGGCGGGGCCCTGGACTGGCCCGGAGAAAGCTCCAGGAAAGATAATTAGCAGGTAAGAACTAATTTCTTATTCCTATTCGCTTCTCCGGGCCAGTCCAGGGACAGGTAGGGCAGTACCAAAGCAGTACCTAATGATGGGAGGGACCCGCAAGACCTGCGACAATAGCCGCTGACCCCACTTTCGCATCGTCACGGGCTTGAAGATCTAAGCGGTAATGCTTAGTAAAAGAATGCAAGGACGACCAAGTAGCCGCTCGGCATATATCAATAGGCGGAACCAACGCAAACTCCGCCCAGGAAGTGGCGAGGGCCCGAGTAGAGTGAGCCCGTAATCCCAGCGGCGGAGAAATTCCTTTAGCCGTGTACGCTGCCACAATAGCACTGCGAACCCACCGCGCTATGGTGGATTTGGATGCTGGTTGACCCTTCCGAGATCCGGCGTACTGCACAAATAGCCGATCCGTTTTTCGAAAAGTCTCTGAAACCCGAAGGTACGTCCGCAAAACTCGCGCAAGATCTAATCGCTTGAGCGCCCGATCCATGGGCGAACCGGACGACTCCGTAAAGACGGGCAAAACCACCGTTTGATTAACATGGAAAACGGAGACAATCTTAGGCAAATAGGACGGCACTGTCCGGAGGAGCACACGTTCTGGCAAAAACTGAAGATAAGGCTCCCTGCACAACAAGGCCTGCAGATCGGAAATCCGGCGAGCGGAACACAAAGCGACCAGAAAGGCCGTTTTCCAAGAACACTCGCGGATCTCACGAAAACTTTGAGACGACAGAGAAGAATGCGAAAAGGCATCCAACACCACATTCAAATCCCAAGGTGGAACTAAGGGACGCAGTGGAGGACGGAGAAGCCACGCTGCCCGTAGAAAACGTTGGACATCCGGAAGCGTCGAAAGACGCCGACGGCAAACGTACCCCCGAAATCAGGCAAGCGCCGCAACCTGCACCTTAAGGGTACTGAGAGCCAGACCCTTGTCGAAGCCATCTTGAAGAAAAAGGAGAAGCTGAGGCAAGGTAGACGACATCGGAAGAATATGACGTTGAGCACACCACGTCTCAAACAGACGCCACACCCGCACATAGGCCAGAGAAGTTGCTTGCCTTTTTGAGTGAAGCAACATGGCAATTACTGAATCAGCATAACCTCGCCGCTTCAACCGAGACCTCTCAAGAGCCAAGCTGTAAGCAAGAAGCGACCCACTTTTGGCATGAGAATCGGCCCTTGATGCAATAAATTGATCCGAGCCGGAAGGGCCCAAGGCGGAGCTATGAGTAGTCGAACGAGATCGGCATACCAGGGACGACGAGGCCAATCCGGCGCTATGAGAATCACCCGCCCCGGGTGACGTGCAATCCGCTGAATGACCCGACTCAACATCGGCCAGGGAGGAAAAACATACAAGAGGGAGTCTGGCGGCCATGGTTGCACGAGAGCATCGAGTCCTTCCGACATGCGCTCTCGGCGTCTGCTGAAAAATCTGCCCACTTTGGCATTCGCAAACGTCGCCATCAAGTCCATCACTGGAGAACCCCAACGGAGCGTCAGATCATGATAAACGGCCGCGTTCAGTTCCCATTCCCCGGGATCTAGCACATTTCGGCTGAGATAATCGGCCTGGACATTGTCCTTGCCAGCCACATGCGCCGCCGAGATAGTTGTGAGATGGGACTCCGCCCACTCCATCAACTCCAGACATTCGGTCAGAAGGGCGGGAGACTTGGTACCCCCTTGCCGATTGATGTAAGCAACCGTCACCGCATTGTCCGAGAAAATTTTGACCGCCTTGCCCCTGAGCCGCGATTCGAAGCGAAGCAAGGCTAGGCGAGCCGCACGCAGCTCGAGACGGTTGATCGACCATGAACTCTCCTCTGGAGACCAGGCACCCTGAGCGACCTGATCTAGACAGTGTGCTCCCCAGCCGGACAGACTGGCATCGGTGGTAACCAGGATCCAGGAGGGTTCCTCCAAGGGAACCCCTGCCGTAAGATGTTCGGGAAGCAACCACCACTGAAGACTGCGCCGGACGGGATCTGGACAGGGAAGGCGCTGCCCCAGCGGGTGAAGCTGCAGCGACCACCGGGAAAGAAGCGCCTGCTGCAAAGGGCGCATGTGTGCTCTGGCCCAGGGCACCAGATCCAGAGCAGCTGCCATGGATCCCAAGACCTGTAAATAGGTCCATGCTGACGGAGCTGGAAGAGAAAGGAAGGTCTGAATTTGTCGCAAAAGCTTTTGCACCCGCATACTGGGCAACGAAACGTGCCCCCGCTCCGTGTCGAAGCAGGCTCCGAGATAAGTCAACTGCTGTTGCGGGATCAATTGGCTCTTGGAGTGATTGATCACCCAACCGAGCTGCTCGAGAAGTTGGACTACTCGCGCCGTCGCCACCAGAGACGCTTCCCGAGAATCCGCCCGGATCAACCAATCGTCGAGATATGGATGTACTCGAATACCTTCCTTCCGAAGCGCCGCTGCTATGACCACCATCAGCTTTGTGAAGACACGCGGAGCCATCGCTAGACCGAACGGCAAGGCGCGAAATTGGAAATGTCCCATGGGAAGCGCGAAACGTAAATAGCGCTGATGAGACCGTCTGATGGGAATATGAAGATACGCCTCTGTGAGATCTATGGATGAGAGAAATTCTCCCGGTTGCACCGCCCGAAGCACTGTACGCAAGGTTTCCATGCGAAAGTGTGGAACCCGCAAAGTACGGTTTACACCTTTGAGATCTAGTACGGGACGAAAAGAATCCTCGTTCTTTGGAACCACAAAATAGATCGCGTATCGACCGCAGCCGCACTGGTCCAACGGCACTGGAACAATCGCCTGCAGCTGCAACAGACGCCCGAGCGTGTCCGAAATGGCGTGCATCTTCTTCCCGGGCGCACAAGGAGAGAGTATGAAGGCGGGTTGCAACGGGCAAGCGAAGTCCAAAGCATAACCTCTCTGAATGACTTCCAGGACCCACTTGTCCGAAGTAATTGCGGTCCAAGCCGCCAGAAAACCCTGTAAGCGGCCGCCTACAGGAACTAACGGCTGGACCTGCTGACCTTCATTGCAATTTCTTAACGGACGGTTGAGAGGCCACCCCGTAAGATCGGCCGAAACCTCTGGCTCCGCGAAAGGACGAACCACGAAAACCTGAGCGCCCCCGAGAATAAGGCGCGAAGCAGGCACCACGAAATCTGCGGGACTCCCGGGTAGAGCCTCGCCCCGCTCCCACAGCCCGGATCGGCTTAGGCCGATCCTCCGGCAAACGCCCGCCCTTGGAGTCTCCCAAATCCTTCACAATCTTTTCCAAGGCCTCGCCAAAAAGTAACCGACCCCTAAAGGGCAGTTTACTAAGGCGAACCTTCGAGGAGACATCCGCAGACCAGTTACGTAACCACAGGAAACGCCTAGCCACCACCATAGAGGCCATGGTCTTGGCCGTAATGCGAACCAAATCATAAAATGCATCCGCCGCATAAGCTGCAGCTGATTCCAACTTTGCGGAATCCGGAACTTCCGAAGCGGACTCTCCCGCTGCGTCCCCCTGCAGCCAGCGAATAGAGGCCCTAGAAACATAGGCTCCACAAACCGCTGCCTGTAAAGGCAATGCACTAGCCTCAAAAGCTTGCTTGAGAAGCACCTCCAATTTCCTATCCTGCAGATCTTTAAGCGCTGCTGCGCCCTCCACAGGGATGGTAGTCTTTTTAGTGACTGCGGACACTAAAGCATCTACTTTAGGCATACGGAATAAGTCCCGGTCTTCTTGCGGAAGGGGGTACAAACGTGACAGAGCGCGCCCCCCTCTTAGAGTAGCTTCAGGACACTCCCATTCGGAGTCAATCATCTGCCGAATGACGCGATGCAAGGGAAAACAGCGCTGCTGAGACTTAAAGCCTTGCAATAAAGGATCCTCTAACGGCTCCTGAGAGGAGGAAGGAGGAAGCAGATGGAGGGCCGCTAAAGATTGTGCAATAAGCGCAGCGAGCTCCTCCTTACGGAAAACCCTAAATAGATTTGGATCTTCCCCCGGAGCTATTTCCCCCTCCTCCAACTCCTCAGGATCTTGATCCAAAGAGAGATCTGCACCCTCATCTGAGACAGACTGACCTGTCAGCAGAGAGTCCTGTGGTATAAAAGAGCCCAAAGGATCTGCCAGAATCTCTTTAGGCTTAGAGGAGCCTTCCCCAGGATCCTCTGCACCCTGCATCTTATTGGGAACAAACGCAGGAGGGGAACCCCTTGTCGCCTGGTCTGGCTGAGCCGACCTAAGTAAGAATGCTTTATGCATAGCCAGAATAAACTCTGGCGAGAAAAACGAAGAAACATCCTCTGGTGCCCTTACAGAGACATCTGCAGGCAGAGAAACCGGCATAGGATCTTTAGAGGACTTTGTCTTTCTTTTGTGCGGTCGGGACTGCTCTGTCTGCGAGCTGACAGGCACCGGCAAAATGGCCGACTTTCCCGCCTTCTCTGCAGGGAACGAAGAGCTCTCTAAAGCTTGCTCCATCTTGTCAGCCATTCCAAAACACACGCGGAGAGCACTGAAAGGAGAAAGACTCCCGACGACAAAGAAAGACAACCCGAAGAAGCACCGCCCGAGGCACCGAAGACAGAGCCGTCAGAAGCGCCGAAATTAAGCAAAAAACTCACCGCACTGAGGGAAAGTAGAAAGGAAGCCGGCAGACCCGCAGCCAGCGGGAAAGTGCCGACTCGATGAATATTCTTCGGCAGAGGCACTAACTGGGGCTCCCAGAAATCTTTCCTCTGCCGACGGAGACGGAGCCGGTGAAGTGAGACAGGCTCTGCCTCTCACCGGTATAAATACTCACTCGACATCTCCCGCGCTGTTAAAGGCGCAGCGCTCCCAATTTAAACCCAAGGACCTTAGAAATATATCAGCCCTGCTAGAACTAATATAAAGTCAGGAAGAAAACAATAAAAGAACCAACAGCAATTAGGAAACTGAGGGAGAAGCAGAGAATCGATCCTCTGTAGCTGCTGAGGACTGATAGACTGCTGGGTAACCCTCTGGGGGAGTGGCTTCACATCTCTCAAAACTTCAGATCAGTCCTCAGTAGCTATAGAAGATTGACAACCCTACCTGTCCCTGGACTGGCCCGGAGAAGCGAATAGGAAAGAACTGGCGGTACCGGTAAGCATCGTGCGGCAGGCAAACACGACCACAAGAAAACAATTTTAAAGATGGAATTTTCTGCGGTGACAGGGTATGGATCCTGTCGGCTCCGCAGAAAACGAAGAACTGAAGAGGGACAGTTGGAAAGGCGGGAAGGCAGCGCGCATGTGCTGAGGGATGCTCCCAAAAGCGTTCCTATTGGACGCTGGGGAGCGTTCCCGCGCAGGCTCCGTCGGTACCGACGATACCTATATGTGAAGACTACATTCCTGCTTGTTCCTGGAGATGCATGGATATGCAATGAGTATATGTGTTCAATTGACTAGACTATAATATGTATAAAGAACTTTTGTAATATCACGGAAAGGAAACTATTTGTGCATGTTTTTAAAGACATTCTTTTTCTTTAGTATTCTATGATAGGTTGGGCAAGTACGAAGTAACATACAGATCACTCAAAGCTGGAACGCACAAGGCTTCTGAGGAAACTGCAAGGCAAGCCACCTTTAAAACATGAAAATGTAGTGTGTCTCTTACTGTTACATATCATTAATATTTTTAAACAAAAAGCAAATTACCAGTTCTGTCTAATATATCCTCCTGATAACCTAGCTTCTTAACATCCACGACAGAGAGCAGCCAGACGCAGCAGAAAATTATAATTTGAAAGGCTCTGTTGGATGGCTCAGAAGCCTGGCATAGCCACAGTTTCTCTCTCTTCAGGTCACTGGAATACAGCCAGCTCAGGTCAATAGTGGCCGAAGTCCTCACCATTTGAAAGTTGCAATCCTATCCTGAAACAATGCTCTGATCAAACATTGAGCCCGATTTGCCTGAAGCAGTGGACAAAAATTAAGTACTGAGGAAAGAAAGTGAACTCTTACCATTCTTCCTCTCACTTAGAGGGGGCAGGTTGGGATTTAGACTCAGGTTCAGGCACATGTCTGGCTGCAACGAGAGCTCCTGCAATTCGTTGGTCACTGCGTCACTCTGGGGGCTTGGCGCCGAAAGCGCTGCCAAGGCATGCTCATCCTCATTCTCACCAGCCCCACCTCCATCCAGTCCATTGCCAGTGCCAGAGGGGGGCGGGCACAGCAGAATGGAGAAATCCACTTTGGCTTTTGAGCTGGCAACCTGAAACAAAGACAGTGGGTGCATGTTAACATTCTGGAGGACATCAATTGAAGCAATCAAGAATTCAATTCCCAGCACCATGATAAGGCATTCCTGCACTTATTTCCAAATAAAATGGACAGCAAGTATATAAGCAACAATACCATGGGTTAAGTCCCACAACTAGGTCTTTTATACCAAGTACGGACACTGCAAGCATTACCAGGGGAGAATGTTGTAGGTTCAGAAAGATGTTAAACAGATTCTGTTTATACTGTAGCTACTAGTAACTTCAGTAGACATTTGTAACTAGCAATGTTAATGCCAGGGTTCTTGCACAACCCAAAATGACCTGTCCAAGTTTTCCCATTATTTTATAATTCTCTGGTAATTTGTCATTTCTGCCCCTCCCAACACAAAAAGCAAAATGTAAATATGAGAAATACCTACTCATACAAATCGTCAAACACCTGACAAGTGTGCTCTGCAGAAGAGAAAACTGAAGTGGCCCATGCAATCACAGCAGCATGGGAGGCACATATGTGCAGTTCACCATGTTTGAAAGCTGTGCCTGGTTAAGCAGCTTTGTTTAGACCTTTTCCAACCCCAGCTCCATCAGCTGACAACTCATTCATGAGAACTGTATATCTTGCTTGTCCTTGGGAGAACAGTAAATTGACCAGTGGTAATTCCCCATCTCTCAACCATAATGGAGACTTTACAGGTACTGTAGTATTCTACCCCCGAGTAATTAACATCTTAACCACAGTAATTAGTGAGACATTCCCAGCAAAGCTGCACGAGGCAGGGAGCAGTGGTTTGTGGTGCTACACTCTTTGCCCTGACTTGCTGAGGTTCTTGGCTTAGCGCCTGATTAACAAAGGATCACAGAGATGTCTACAAAACATATTCAAAGGGGATACTGTGTTACAGAAGAGAGGAAAACACTTTTGCCAATGCTAGGCAAATGGCTTCCTGTCTAGTACACCCGCACTGCCAAGCACGAGACCTGCTTGTTAATGCCTGGTTCAAGGTTCCAAGTGCCAATGTTAGAGTGGCACCCTACGGCCAATCAAGGAACAGCAATAGAAGAAGCCAAATCTGGCTCTCAGCCACAGAATTTACCTGCAGCCTTGGCCATGGCTATATTCGCAGCAAAATCACTGACTAACTGATACAGGCTAGATAAACGTAGTTACTCACCTATAACAGGTGTTCTCCGGGGACAGCAGGAATCAGTCCTTACATATAGGGGACATTGGCGCCAACAGAGCCCGAATGGAAGCATCCTCCCAGCTTTCAAAGAAAATCTTTGGGAGATGCATAACCCATGAGTGGTTCCCTTCCCGTCCAAGGGTGCCATCTTGCCTCTGTCTAATGATATAGCTAAGATGGCAAAAATAAAATACATTAAAGAAGCAGCTCCAAAGGGAGGAGGGAGGGTTGTGAGGACTGATTCCTGCTGTCCCCAGAGAACACCTGCTACAGGTGAGTAACTACACTTTCTCCGGGAACAAACAGGAAGTCAGACCTCACATATGGGACTCCCCAGCTACAGGCTATCAAGAACCTGTACAAAACACCACGGGTGACCAAAGAAGATGAGCTGTGAGCTGCAGCAGTTGAGTCCCAACTGAGAGACTCTCGCAAGACCCAAGTGTCCAGCAGGGAACCAGCACTATGGTAACCTAAACACAGAAGGGGTCGGAGGGCAGGAATTGCCTACACCCCGAAGAGATTACAGAGCATGGACTGGCTGAAGGCGTGGTCTCATCGGGACTCCCTCTCCAGGTAGTAGTGAGCTGCAGAGTTATGGACCAAAGACAAGGTGGCGGCCCAGCAGATTTCTGTAACAGGTATAGAACACAGATTTGCCACAGATGCATCAGGACCCAGTGGTCTAGTGAGATTCCAGCCTGCTCGCAGGCGAGGGCAATGCAGTCTGCCACCCAAGGAGACATAGTTCACTTGGTCACTGGAAGCCCCAGTCGACTGGGGTCAAAGGAAACGAAAAGCTGAGGCACTTTGCGGTGGTCCTGAGTCTGTTGCAGATAAGAGGACAGGGCTCTCTTACAATCCAGAGTATGGAGAACGGCCTCCACCTTGTCGGTATGAGGCTTCGGGAAGAAGATGGGGAGCACCACCGCCTGATTGAGGTGGAAGGGGGACACCACCTTTGGCAGAAACTTGGGGTGTGTGCAGAGCACCACCCTGTTCTTGTAGAACCTCGTGTAGGGCGGCTCTGCCATCAGAGCCTGGAGCTCGCTGACCCTGCAGGCCGATGTGAGTGCCATAGGAAAAACAACCTTCCAGGAGAGGTACCACAGGTGGCAAGTAGCCAGGGGCTCAAACAGTGGCTTAGTGACCTGTGAAAGCACCACACTGAGTCCCACTCCGCCACTGGTAGGCAGGCTCGGGGCATGGACAACGTAAGACCCCACAGGAAACAAGAGATAAGGGGCTGAGCTGAGTGTGGCTTGTCCTCGATGGAGTGGTGGTGTGCCATGATAGCACTCAGGTCCACTCTGAGTGGACTTCAGTTCTACCTGGGACAGGTGGAGTAGGTACTGGAGCACCAGCTGCACCAAACAGAAGAACAGGTTTGCCTGCCCCTCGGCGCACCACACTGAAAACAGCTGCCACTTGAAGGCATACGCTCTTCTTCTGGAGGCCTTGCGGGAGGCCAGAAGGACCTCCTGCATATCTCGTGAGAGGTTGACAGGGGCTAGAGCTACCCTTTCAGTAGCCAAGCCATGAGTGACAGGGACCCCAGGTTGGGGTGGAGAGAGCCCTCCTCCTGTGAAAGCAGTCCTGGGACGCAGCCCAGGGGAATTGGAGGTGCCACTGACAGAGAAGCAGCGGGAACCAAGGCTGCCTGGGCCACCTGGGGGCTACCAGAATCAGTGATGCCCTGTCACACTGGACCTTGAAGAGGATCTTGGCAATCAGAAGAGTCGTCAGGAAGGCGTAAAGGAGGCATGTCGTCTATGGGATGAGGAACGCATCCGCCGCCGCCACCACCCAGGGCAGGTACGGCTGGTGGGAACAGAAGCAGAGCAACTGCGTGTTGTCCAGGTTGGCGAACAGGTCCACTAGGGGGACACTGCAGAGTCAGAAAAGTCAGGGGGCCACTCTGGGATCCAGGCGCCACTCAGAACTTTGCTCAGCCTGTCCGCCAGAGCGCTGCCAAGGCCCAGGAGGTAAGCCTCCCGCAGGATTGCTTGTCGCATATAAGGAGATGGCTACTGCCTCCTAGCAGAGGGAATACAACCCCATGCCCCCTTGTTTGTTGACACAGAAGTAAGGCAGCAGTGTTCCAAAGGAGAGTGTCTTAAACTTCTCCCTCACCAGAAATCTGTTTAAGTCCCTTAGGTGCAGGATGGGCCCGAGTCCCCCTTTTCACTTGGGAACGAGGAAATATCTGGAGTAGAAGCCTTTATCCCAGAGATGTTTGGGCACTGCTTCCACCACCTTGTCTGTGAGGAGGCCTGTGAGCTCAGTAAGAGCACAGTCTGATGAAGGAGAAGCCTTAAGGGTTCTCAGAAGAACGAGGGTGGCATCTTTTGCAGGTAGACGAGTTATCCCTCCTTGACTACTTGCAGTACCCAGGTATTGGTGGTGGAGGACGACCATCTATGGGCAAACAGGGCCAGACATCCCTGTGTGGGCTGCTGAGGGCCTCCTGGGGGAGAGGAGGCCATACCCAAGGAGTCAAAAAAACTCCCTCCAGGCTGGGCTGGGCCAGTATGTGAGTCTTAGGCTTGCAGGGGCCATGCCCTTACCCCTTGGACTGTTGCCCCTGCTGTGGGGCAGAGAAGGCTTGGTACTGTGGGGCATTACCAAACGCCCCCTTCTTTCTCGGGAAGAAAAGCTTCTTTCCCGGGGCCTTTTTATGAGTGTGAACAGAGGTCTTCTTCAAGAGTCTGGTCCTGATCACAAACTCAGTCTCTATCTCAGCAACCTTGTCTGACAAGGGTTTTCCCGAAGAGGTTCTCTCCAGTGCAAGGGACATCGATAAGTTCGTCCTGGACCCATTGCTTGAGGTCAGATGACTGCAGCCATAACTGGCGTCGGCCCACTAAGCCTGCGGTGGCCACTCTGGCTGAGGATTTGAAGCCATCGTATGTTGCTCGAGACAGGAACTTGACTGCTGAGGCCAGTGACTTGAACCGCTGAAGAGGTCTGCAGAGAAACCGGTGAGCTCCCTTTCCAGTTCCTTTAGGTACATGCCGATGCACAACTGGTAGGATTGAGCTCAACAAATCAGTATCCAGTCCTGGTAGCATTTTCGGCCAAGGGCGTCCAAGGTCCAGGCCTCCCTACCCGGGGACACCGATGAATGAGTCTTTTCACTCTTGAGTCGCCACATGGCCGGCTTGACAACCACAGAATTTTGAAGGAGCTGAGTGTTTTGGAACCCCAGGCTTTGGTGGATTCGGGTACATGGAGTTGAGCAATATGCTCACAATGGGCACTGACGTCAGTGTTTCCCACATACGGAGGAGGCGGCGTTCACGGAGTGGAGGGACAGGCACCATCAGAGCTGCTTTCAGATGGGCCACGTACTGGAGAATCTCAAGTTCCTCCATGCAGGAATCCTCCTCTACCTCTGTTTCAAATGCAAGCACCTTTGCCACATCTCGCACCGTCAAGGAAGGCAACATCCTCAGGCAAGGAATTGCGCCAGGACACCGGTGGAGATGGGTCCAAGGGAACATCTCGGTGTCTTCAGGTGCCCGGGGGACTCCTCGTCCTCGGTCTCCCACTCTGACTCAAAGTCAGAGGAAGAATCCAAGACTCCATAGCTCCCATGGTCGACGCTGAGTCAAAAGGCCCGCAACCCCTGGAGGACCTGCGGTCCGAGCCACATCCACTTGCTGGAGAGAACTGGTGTCCTGAGGAACGGGACAGAGACCTCATCCAATGCCAATGGTGCTCTCGAAGCCAGTGACCCTCAAGGATTGGCTTGACAACCAGGGAAGCCCTCAAGGCAGATGAACCGGAGTCTCCATGTCAGGTGGTTCCACAGCCTTCAATGTGGGCACCAATGGCTTCAGGCCCAGCGTCGTTCAGTCGATGGGGAGTCTTCGATCAGGATAGCCTCAGGGGCCCAAGGCCCAGATGCTGAAAACTCCTTCCGGGGCAGTTTGTGAGGTCGCTCCCGCTCCAACCCCTTGGACTCATGCTGAGACTGCGGGGCTGGTGTGGGATTTACCCACTTTTCCAGACCTATCTTCCAAGGTGGTCTTCGAGGTTTTCCAGCTCTTCCTGCATTCCACCTCCAATAAGCTCCTCTCTGAAAATCCACAGCCGCGGGACTCTGAGCAGCTCGGTCACTGACGTACTGGAGGGGGGCCTGGAGCGTGGCATCGCCAAGGGCTCCAGTACAGAGTCGGATCTATAGAACAACTCCTGCTGCAACCAATGGCTCTTGATGGCCTTTGTGGACATGGACTTGTGAAGGTCACAGCCCGAGTTGTCATGGTCTGGCCCGAGGCAACGGAGGCAGCAGTCATGTTGCTCGGTGAGGGACATCTTACTGATTGATCATATTTTTGAAGCCAATGGAGGCCATCGGAAAAACTGGGCCCTTCAACCTGAGCGAGGGTCAGAGGCCTACTGGCCAAAAAGGGTGCGAAGCGCCGGTCGAGGGACACCTCGATAAAAAAAAACAAGAAAATGAAACCGAGGAGCAATGCTGAGGCAAGCTGGCTCGGGGGTGGGAAGAGCAGCTGACTCAGGGGCAGGAAGAGGAACCGGTACATGTACTGGAAAGGATATTTTTAAAGCAAAAAAGGAGACTTTTTCCAAGGAAATGGGACAGATGTCCAGTGGGCACCGCAGAAAAAAAGACGACTCAGGCAAGATGGCACCCTGGGGCAGGAAGGGGACCCACGCATGCATGGTGCATCTCCCAGACTTTCTTTACAAGCTGGGGAGATGCTTCCATGCAGTCTCCTTCAGCACAGTCACCCATATGTGAGGACTGACTTTCTGCTTGTTCCCAGAGGAGAGATGCTTACAAGCCATAATTAAACACCCCACACACACAAATTGATGCAAATAAATGTTTGCTTCTTTTCTTCTGCTGTTGTTTCCTAACCCTCATTTCTCTTTTTACAGTGTTAGCGCAGTTCACCTTTTAAGTGTCTGGGTTATACTATATATCAAGCTGGAACACAAACAAAAAATGAGAGATAAGGACCATCTGAGTCTGCCCGGCATCGACGACCTCGGCCCCGCACGGGAGGTCGAGGGGGACCGTGACCGAGGATCAACTCGAGACTTCATCGACACGAGGATCGGCTCGGTCTCCGGGGTCGACTAAGACATCGAGGTCCCGGTGGTCGGGGCAGATGCACCTGTCAGACCGGCGATCAGCACTCGCTGCTGTTCCATGAAGGCAGCCAAGCTGCTCTCCAAGAAGAACTCAAGAGGCAGGAGACGTCGGATGAACTGATGAGTCTTTATTGCTGAACAAGGAACCCAGGACTCTCCAAGGCCATCAACCTGAGTCCAAGCTCAGGAGACTCAGCAGCCCCCGGACTCAGACCCCGACAGCATCGGGCCCGACGCCGGCTCCCCCGGAGGAGTCTACGAGGACAACTGCACTTACGTGACTCGGGGACTCCGGCTCCACACGAGGTAGCTTGGAAGGCCTCTCCGACTCCGAGAGCCCGGGGCGGCGGTCAGGGCTACGCGACCTGGCCCTCGAGGAACCAAGAGCATCCACCGACGCTGCCCTCGCGAGCTTTCTCTTCCTTCTGTGCTCCCGGGAGGGAGACTCCCTTCCAGAGGAACCCCGATGGCACTCAGGGTCAGACTCCCGAGATGTCGAGGCCTCTGACGAAGTCCATACCCGGCCAGACGCGGAGTCAGAGAAAATTCTCTCACATTGATGCTGACGGCTCCGAAGCACCTTCGACGACATTTTGCCGCATGGGCCACAGGCCAGCGGGTCATGGTCGGGCCCGAGGCATTGGAGGCAGCAGTCATGTGTGTTGGTGAGAGACATAGGTTTCTTGCACCGATCACACTTTTTGAACCCGCTGGCAGCAATCGGGGGGAAAAAGGGCCACTGCAAGGTCAAAAGACCAGGCTGCCAGTGAAAACACAAAAAGAGTGTTAACGCTAGTCACGAAGGACAAAAAACGAAAATCACAACTCCGGACTCGATACCGATGTATCGAGCCCAGGCGGGAAGGGGAACCAGCATCGAACCGGATAAGACAACTCGAAAATCGCAGAAAAAAAATCAACTTTTTCCGCAGAGCCCGACAGATGTGAGTTCGTGTCACCCGGGAAAAGAAAAACTGAGCAAGATGGCACCCTTGGGGCGGGAAGGGGACTGCACAGGTGCGCTGCATTCCCAAAGGCTTTCTTTGAAAGCTGGGGAAATGCTCCGCACGGGGGCTCCGTCGGCGCCGACGTCACCCATTTGTGAGGGCTGACTTCCTGCTTGGTCCTGGAGAAGCTCCAAGAAGCAGTTATGTCATCTAGAAACTATCTCCCTAGCATGTCCTGCTGTGACACTGACCCATTCAATACTGGGGTAATTGAAATCAACTATTATTACTGTGCTGTAATGTTTGTTAGCTTCTCTGATTTCTTTGAGCATTTCATCATCCATTTGTTCATTCTGGTCAGGCGCACGATAGTACACACCCACTGCCATTGCCTTCCCCTTTTTACATGGAATTTCAATCCATAAAGATTGTACAGCAAATTTTGTTTCTTGCAAAACTTTAATCCGTTGTGACTCAATGCCCTCTAACAGAGCACAACCCCTCCACCAATTTGATCAGCTCCATCATTATGATATAGTTTGTACCCAGGTATCACAGTGTCCCACTGGTTGTCCTCCTTCCACCATGTGTCTGAGATACAAATCATATCTAACCTCTCATTTAGTGCTATATATTCTAACTCTCCCATCTTATTTTTTAGACTTCTAGCATTTCCATACAAGCATTTTAGAGACTATATTTTATTCATATTAATCTAGCTATCAGTAGGCAGCGGCAATTTGAAATCTTTAAACTCTGTCTGCTCCGTACTCAAGGGCATTTGGGCTACTCTTGTCTTTATTGGAACGTCTCTGCTGATATGCCTTAACTTCATTCCTTTGGTAGTATCCTTCAAGGATACATTGTTCCAAAACAATCTTTTCCAAAAGCTTAGACACAATGGATAACTGAAAGGAGTGGAGGCGCAGTCTAATGTTTACAGCAGTGGTCTTGTTTCCAAAGAAAACCAGCGTTAGAATCCGATTGAAATGCCACATGTCCTTGGACAAGTCACTTAATCCATCACTGCCACAGGTACAAACTTAGATTTTAAGCCTCTGGGGACAGTATCTCAGTAACTCCCCTTGAACAATTACTGGAAAGGCGTGAGCTAAATATTAAATAAATAACTGGAGTAAACAACAGGATATTATTTTTTAATCGGTGGCAAATTCTGGCCTGTTTCCTGGCAGACAATATTAGGCCCTGTCGAAGACCACAGTGGAGAATCACTTCGAGGAAAGGTACAAAACAATCAACCATTTGCTTAATATATAAGGAAGACAAGGTGTTCAGTTTAGAGCAGGGGTCTCCAAGCCCAATCCTGGAGGGCCGCAACCCAGTCAGGTTTTCAGAATGTCCCTAACGAATATGCATTTTAATACAATGGGGGCAACGCATACAAATATATCTTATGCATATTCATTATATATTTGTATGCACTGCCCCCATTGTATTCAAATGCATATTCATTAGGAAACTCCTGTAGATCTGACTGGTTTGTGGCTCCCTCCAGGACTGGAGGTGATACCTGGTCTATAGAGACAGCACTGCTCAAGGAATTCAGCATTCTTGAGATGGAAAGTTAAAGTCAGAAATGGATTGGGAACAAGACTGATGACGATAACGGATTGTGCAGACATAGCTTGGATCTCTGTGGTATCAGATTTAATCAATGCTGTAAAAGGACATACTAGGGAGATAAAGTTCCTAGATGAAATAAATGACCGATTCTTGGAGCAGCTGGTTCATGAACCGACCAGAGGGGACGACATATTAGATCTAGTCCTTAGTGGAACTTCAGATCTAAGTGCAAAAGATAAGGGTGTTGGGACCACTTCGCAATAGTGATCATAGCATGATCGCCTTTGATTTAATTAGTGAAGGAGTGATAGTAAGGAAATACACAGTACTACCTTTTAACTTTTGAAAGGGAGACTATGATAAAATGAGGAAAATAGTTAAGAAAAAACTAAAAGGAGCAATTGCAAAGGTTACATCAAGCTTGGGTGGTGTTGAAAAATACTCTCTTGGAAGCCAGGACCAGCTGTATTCCACGCTTTAAGAAAAGTGGAAGGAAGTCCAAAAAACTGCCAGCATGGTTTAAAGGGGAGGTCAGAGAGGCTGTTGCCAAAAAAGCATCTTTCAGGAAATGGAAAAAAGAGCCAAACGACGAAACCTGGAAACAGCACAAGCACTGGCAAGTCAAATGCAAGGCATTGATAAGGCAGGCAAAGGGAGAATTTGAGAAGAAGCTTGCTACAGAAACAAAAACGCAAAATAAAGCATAGTTACTCACCTATAACAGGTGATCTCCGGGAACAGCAGGAATTGTCTTCACTTATGGGTACGTCGATACCGACGGAGCCTGCGCGGGAACGCTCCCCAGCATCCAATTAGAAAGCTTTTGGGAGCATCCCACAGTGCCTGCGTGCTGCCTTCCCGCCTTTCCCAACTGCCTCTCTCCAGTTGAGTTTTAAAGCTGAAACAAAGAGAGAGAGAGGGAAAGGGAAAGAGATAGAGAAATACAAATCCTAGGGGAGGTGGGTGGGTTGTGAAGACTACATTCCTGCTGTTCCCGGAGATCACCTGTTACAGGTGAGTAACTATGCTATCTCCTGGAACAAGCAGGAATGTAGTCTTCACATATGGGGACTCCCTAGCTTTAGATGCCAGGGAGAGACCCCAGAAGTTGTGTGTCCCTGAACCAGGGCTCCACTTCCCACCATGGATCTCTGGCATCCAAAAGGGATGGCGGGTAGGAGTTGATTAGGTATGGAACAGGTGTTGAAGAACAGCCTGACCAAATAAGGCATCCCGGCGGG
The DNA here is from genome assembly GCA_033557465.1 of Ichthyophis bannanicus. Lineage (NCBI taxonomy): Eukaryota > Metazoa > Chordata > Amphibia > Gymnophiona > Ichthyophiidae > Ichthyophis > Ichthyophis bannanicus. The sequence continues at coordinate 1,116,125,180 of CM066031.1, read as the reverse complement.
AGTCCTTGTTCAAGCAGTAATGGGCTGTGAAGGTATGAACCGAGGCCCAAGTGGCTGCTTGACAGATGTCGTCGAAGACACAGAGTGCAGATGAGCCATTGAAGTGTGAGAGCCGTGACATGGTCCTCCAGAGGAAGATTCTTACTCTGATAGGCAAACAAAATACACTGAGCAATCCAGTTGGACAGTGTTCTCTTGGAAACTGGAAGTCCCAGATGAGAAGGATCAAAAGCAACAAAGAGTTGAGAGGACTTTCTATGTTGCTGTGTTCTTTAAAGTTCTTTTACAGTCCAAAGTATGAAAATTCCTTTCTGCATTTGATGCATGAGGCCTTGGGAAAAACACAGGCAGGTAGATCGCTTGGTTTAGATGAAAAGGCGAGACCACCTTTGGCATAAAGTGTGGATGAGTCCTAAGGACTACCTTGTCATGATGGAACCTTGTATAAGGTGGATCAGCTACTAGTGCTCGCAACTCACTGATGCGGCGTGCTGATGTGATTGCAATGAGAAAGATAACCTTCCAAGAAAGGAATTTCAATGAGGTAGTAGCTAAGGGTTCGAAAGGTGGCTTCATGAGCTGACCAAGAACCAGGTTTAAGTCCCATGCCACCGGTGGTGGCCAAATGGGAGGCTTAGTTAGAAGAAGGCCTCTCATAAATCTTGCTATAAGAGAGGATAGGAGGAAATAAGTTGTCCATTTAGCGGCTTGAAAGAAGCTGCAATAGCACTCAAATGGACTCTTACTGAGTTAGTCTTAAGTCCTGCATTGGATAAATGAGGGAGATACTCTAGCAATGATTCCAGAGGTATCGCACGGGGGTTAAGACCCTTCTGCAAGCACCATATGGCAAACCTTTTCCACTTGAAAGCATAAGAGCGTCTTGTGGAAGGTTTCCTGGAAGCAAAAAGAATATCTTTTACTTACTGAGGGAGATTAAGATCATGGAGATCTAGGCCTTCAGCAACCAAGCCCTGAGATGTAGAGACTGGGGATTGGGATGCCATAACATTCCGTCCTCCTGAGATAGGAGATCTGGAGCAGACCCTAACTCCAGGGAGGAAGCTTGAGAGAGATGTAGAAGTAGAGGGTACCACACCTGCCGTGGCCAATGTGGAGCTATAAGAATCATAAGGCCTCTGTCTCTCTGAAGCTTGAACAGGTTTTTGGGAATTAGGGGAATGGGTGGAAAGGCATAAAGGAAGTCTTGACCCCAATGAAGGAGGAAAGCATCCCTGGCCTGAGAGCCATGAGCCGGAATTCTGGAACAGAAGCGGGGAAGTCTGGCATTCAACAGACTTGCAAAGAGGTCTATGTCCGGGTTCCTCAAATTTGAAAAATCTTGGCCACCTGGTCTGCATGTAGAGACCATTCGTGTGGAAGCAGAACTCGACTGAGTCTGTCTACCCAAGAGTTTTGGATGCCTGGAAGATACACTGCCAGGAGATGAATCTGATACTCTCTGGCGAGGGCCCATAGTCGCAAAGCTTCGTTGCAAAGCGACAGAGAACCTCTACCTCCCTACTTGTTCACATAGATAATGGCTACTTGATTGTCCATATGAATGAGGACTGTCTTGCAGCTGAGCAGGGTGTGGAACACTCGAAGAGCAAGGAAGATTGCTCTGAGCTCTTAAGAGATTGATGTGTAGATGAGTCTCCTGTGAAGTCCAAGTGCCTTGGGTGGAGAGGTCTTGCAGATGAGCTCTCCAACCCATTGGTGAAGCATCTGTTGTGAGAGTTGCCTGGGGTAAAGGTTGTTGAAAAGGGGACCCCCACCAACAGGTTTTGAGTGGACTGCCACCATTGGAGGGACAAAATAAGGCGATCTGTGTTTGCTATTTTGTCTGACAGGCACCCTGATGCCTGGGTCCATTGAGTGGATAAAGTCCGCTGGGCTGCTCTCATATGGAGGCGAGCATAGGGAACCACATGCACGGTAGATGCCATGTGGCCTAGTAATTGTAACATCTCTCGAGCAGTGAGATGAGGTTTTAGCACTGCTTGAGAAGCTAACTGCACCATGCGAAGGCAACGGGTCTGGGGAAGATAGGCCCTTGCTTTCCTGGTATCCAGCAAAGCTCCTATGAACTCTAGAGACTGAGTGGGAGTTAGGCTGGATTTTGGGATGTTTATGACCAGACCCAAATACTGAAGGATACGCATTGTGCAAGATAGAGAAATCCTGGCCTCTGACTCTGATGGGGCTTGAATGAGCCAGTTGCCTAAGTAGGGGAAAACGAATATTCCTAGAGTGCGGAGAAATGCTGCTACCACAGCCATGAATTTCGTAAACACCCTTGGTGCTGAGGTCAGGCCAAAAGGAAGCATCCTGTATTGGTAGTGCTTTCCTTGAAAAAGGAACCGAAGGAACTTTCTGTGAGTTGGATGGATGAGAACATGAGTGTATGCATCCTTGAGATCTAGAGAACAAAGCCAATCCTGACTCTGAAGGTATGCAGCAGAGTTCCCAGAGAAATCATCTTGAATTTCTCTTTAAACAGGAATTTGTTCAATTCACTGAGGTCTAAAATAGGTCTGTGTCCCCCCCTGTTTTCTTTGGGATAAGGAAATAGGGGGAATAAAACCCTGTACCCTGTTGAGGAATAGGTACTTCTATTGCCCCTTGGGCAAGAAGCACAGTGACCTCTTGATCTAACAGGTTAATGAGAGAGGTCTGAGAATTGAACTGTTTTACCATTGTTGGAGGGGGCATGCAAAGAAAGTGAAGCTTGTACCCCTCTTTTATAATGGATAGAGTTCAATGTTCTGCTGTTATCTGCCCCCATCTGGGGGCAAATTGACACGACCTTCCTGGAATGGTGGAAGGCTCTGGCCGTTGAGAGCCAGAAAGGCTAAGTTCTCTAGATGGAAGTCAAAGGACTTGTGGAGGCCGAGACTGCTGAGACAGCTGAGGCTTAGCAGTCTTCGCTTTCCTTTGTTTAGGTGGTTGCTGACTCTTTCGGCAAGGTTGACCTGCAGAACGTCCCTGCTGGGAATAAGAGGGATAAAACCTCTTCTTTGTGGAGAAGAAAGGTTTCTTGAAAGATTTCTTCCTTGCAGGATCAGCTGTGGCTTTGGATAATCTATCCAAGGTGGAGTTGTCAGCATCCAACTCATTGGCTTTCTCTTGCCAATTTTTGCCAAATAGATTCTCACCTGTACAAGGAATATTGCCTAGTTTGTCCTGCACCCAGAGCTCCAAATCAGATGCCTGGAGCGAGGCAATTCTACGTGCACCTATGGCAATGGCAGAGGTTTTGCTTATGGACTCAAAACAGTCAAAAGCTGCACGGTTGACAAACTTAGAAACATCCTGGGCATGTTTAACCAGTGTGAGAAAATCCTGCCTCTTATCAGGAAGTAGAGGACTCAAAACCTCTAAATCTCCTGTGACTTCCTTAAGGAACATTCCCATATATAAAATATAGGAACTGATCCTGGCAGAAAGCATGGAAGCCTGGAAAGTTTGATGTCCAAAGGCATCCAAAGTTCTACACTCACGTCCTGGAGGATTAGAGGCATGCCTCTTTGCACTCCTGATCCTTCTCATAGCTGATTCCACTACAATAGAGTGGTGAGGAAGCTGAGTTTTCTGGAAGCCAGGACAAGGAGGGACTCGATACATGGTATCCAGTCTACGAGAGTGAGGAGAGGTGGTAAGGGGTGTTTCCCACATTCTCAACATGAGATCATGTAAAATCTCATGGATAGGCAAAGTAGCTGCCTCCTTAGGATCTTTGGCATATTGTAGAATCTCCAACTCCTTTGCCCTGGGCTCTGTTTCAGGAGCCACAGTAATGGATAGACCTCGAGCCACCTTCCTAATAAAATCCTGAAAGGAGATATCTTCTGGAGGAGACATCATGCGTTTAGGAGAGGAAGGCTCCTCTGGGAGAAGTACTCCGGTACCGACAGAGCTGTCAGAATCCTCAGATTCCTCCGAGGATTCAAAGTACCTTCTGTCTGGATGCTGTGGTAGAGCCCGATACCCGTACCGACCAAAGTCGGTACCGGGGGGAAGCGGTACCAGAAGGCATAGCATGACTGGGTGCCGGCAATGCATACACCGATGTCGATGCTGTCGGTACCGGTGCCGGAGTCGATGCCGGTACTGGTTGAATTGTCTGACGTGGTTCCGAGGGTGTCGATGCCGCAAGGAGAGCCGCTAGACTGCGTTCAATAGCCAGGAACCTCTGGTTTATCGACGCTGCCTATGCCTGGGTATCGGTACCAGAGAAAACAGAGCATGGCACCAGTAGTTCTGCCGAGGTCGAGGCCTCGAGAACATCCTGGAGCCCAATAATGCTTTGGAAGCCGAAGACTCCTGCCAGGGCAATTTTGCCGGTACAGAACCCTCAAGGACAACGCCAGAGGCATCTCAATGCTTAGAAGGAGAGGACCAGCCAGACTTATGTTTAGTTACCTGAGATCCATGGGAGGGACGAAGCCCTGGACGACGTCAATGCCACAGAGGCTGCATCGGAGGGAAAAAGGGTGCTGAGCTTAGAAGCTCGGTTCTGTTGACCCCTCTTGGACATCATGGCACAGGCTATACACTCTGAGATGGAGTGGTCAGGACCTAAACATTTAAGACACCACTTATGGGTGTCGGTGACGGAGATGGTACCGCCACACTTGGTGCACTTCTTGAAACCCAAGCGGGTTTTTCCATAGTAAAGGGAATTTTGGGCCTAAGGCCCAAGATGGCGCGTGCACCTGAGGAAGAAAAGTTTGGAAAAAAAAATCCTATATTATTTTTTTTATTTTTAAAGAAAGAAAGAACCGGCGGTACCGGTATAGCGTCGAGGAAAGGCAGACGCGACCACAAAAAAAGAAGAATAGGGAAAGTTTTTCTGCAGTGACAGGAAAGACGACCTGCTGGCTCTGCGGAAAACGAAGAACTGGAGAGAGGCAGTTGGGAAAGGCGGGAAGGCAGCACGCAGGCGCTGTGGGATGCTCCCAAAAGCTCTCTAATTGGACGCTGGGGAGCATTACCGTGCAGGCTCCGTCGGTACCGACGATACCCATATGTGAAGACTACATTCCTGCTTGTTCCTGGAGATACTATTTAAGACTAATAAAAGAAAATATTTTTTCATTCAAAGTGTAATCAAACTCTGGAATTTGTTACCAGAGGATGTAGTAAAGGCTGTTAGTGTAGCTGGGTGTAAAAAAGGTTTGGATAAGTTCCTGGAGGAAAGGTCCATAAACCATTATTAAGAAGGGACCCAGGATATCATTGCTTGACCCAGTACAAGCATTGTGGAACCTGTGTCTTTTGGGGAAACTGCTAGGTATGTATGACCTAGATTGGCCACTGTTGGAAACAGGATACTGGGCTTGATGGACCTTGGTCTCACCCAGTATGGCATATCTTATGTTCTAACTATGAATATTATTGACTACCGGAAAAACCTTGGGCACATCCTTCTGCTGTAAGAGGTATTAGGCAATGTCTCCTTCCATTCTCCAAAGTTATCTGATCTCTTCTTTGATTACAGAGGAAGTGTGGAAGGCAGACAACGGAAAATAGATGCCATGGACATACGGTAAGTCAGTTTTCAACCATGCACAGAATGTAAGTAGCCCTTGCATATAACAGGATATGTAAAGGACAAGCACTGCAGCACATTTCATTTATTGAGATTATTTTGGCATGAGTGAATGGTTCAAGAAGAGTTCACAAAAACAGACTCATACTCTATATCATGCAAAACAGTAAAAACATGTATACCAATGATTTTAAACCAACCAATTTAAAATAAAACCAAGCCTGATTCACTGACCTAACACGAGGATTCTTAAAACATGTTTTGTGGCCTCGAAACGCAGTAATCTATTCTTGTCAGTGGCCACTGACAATATCTACTCTGATGCCAAAAACATATCCCTTGCTAGCAGTAAAATGTTCTTGATGACCACCACCCGCTGCTTCCAGAGCTGCTGTTCAAAGCTTTGTACTAGACAGTCAGTGTTAGGAGAGAAGTTTACTCTCCTATAAGCAAAGGGGAAGGGCAGGTTAGTGCTTTGACAACTTCTTCCTCCCCCTTCCAAGGATAACTGTTCCTGCTACTCCTGTTCTTCAGCCATCTACGCTCTAATTTCTCATCTTTATCATAGCCCCACACAGGCCTGGATGTAGGCATAGGCCGAGGGTGCAAAATTCTCAGCCAAAGAGGAGCCTGCTTCCACTTACAGCTGTGTTCAATATTACTGGCACCCTTGCAGTTCAACCCATTAATGTCAAATAGCTCCAAAACAAAAAGGGGTCAGTGAAATGACTTTGGACAATATATGCACACATATTTGACACATAAAAGAACCAAATAAAACAAGACCAATTTAAAAAGGAAATAGTATAAAAACTGGGACATTGCCAGAACATGATTATTGGCACCCTTATAAACCATTCAAAGCAGTCTTAACAGAAAAACCACATTCCCACTGCAATAAAATTAGACATTCCTGTGATGAATTGTCAAGTACTCACATAACTTGAATCAACCAATGAATAATGACTAATATCTAAAATGGCCGCATTCAATGCTTGATTGTCATATGGTGGCAGCGTGGAGAGCAATTTGATTCTCAGTGGAAGCCGCTTTTGGACTTTTTGTCATCGTAAGTTTCCTTTTGGGAACCTGCCAGGTACTTCTGACCTGAACTGGCCATTGTAGGAAACATGATACTGGGCTTGATGGACCTTGGTCTGACCCAATATGGCATTTCTTATGTTCTTATGTTCTCAAAGGATATGGTGAGGAAGGGAGGGGGGAGGATTGGGCAAAGAGGGGGGGCGGGATAAAAAAATTGTAAAAATTGTTATGGGCTGTTACAACCCCGTCAGTGGTTTGTTCTTTGCTTAATTAAAATTTAAATAAAAAATGGCCACATTCCCTCCCTGTTACATTTTCACAATGGTGAAGACAAGAGAGCTGCCTGAAACCATCAGAAAAGCCATTATCACCATACATAAAATGGGTACAAGGCTATCTCCAAAGACTTTGGAATTCCTGTCTTTACAGTCTGCAATGTCATTAAGATGTTTTCTGCTCATGGAACTGTCAACAACCACCCAGGATGTGGTTGGAAGAGGAAAATTAATCCAAGAAGTCTTCAAAGGTTAGCATGAACAGTTGGAAAAATACCATATACAATATCCAAGGAACTTAAGGCTGACCTAGAGCAATCTGGAGTGGTGGTTTCAACCCACATCGTACATTGCGCACTAAACAAGGACTTCATGAGCGAAAGCCAAGGAGGACCCACTTCTCAAAGACAGACATAAAAAGGCACGCCTGATCTTTGCCTAAACTCACCTTGAGAAACCACAATCCTTTTGGGAAAATATTCCGTGGACAGATAAAACCAAACTTGAGCTCTTTAGCAATGCAGACCAGCGATAACATTTACAGAAGAAATGAAGTTTATAAGGAAAAAAAAACCCTTCCTACAGTTAAATATGGTGGAGGTTCCATAATGTTGTGGGGCTGTTTTGCTGACTCAGGAACTGGAGGTCTGGAATGTATTAAAGGAATTATGAAGTCGGAGGACTACCAAGTTATTCTGGAGCAAAATATGCTACCTTGTGTCAGAAAGCTAGGTCTGGGTCAAAGGTCATGGGTCCTCCTGCAGAACAATGAGACAAAACATACATCCAAAAAGTACAAAAGAATGGTTAAAAATGAACAAATGGACCGCTTTAAACTGGCCAATTATGAGTCTTGATCTCAATCCAATCGAGAATATTTGGAAAGAGCTGAAATCTGCCATTTGTAAAAAAAATTCAGGAAACATTAATGAGCTGGAACAAATTGCCCTTGAATGGGAGAAACTACCAGCAGACAGATGTACAAAACTTACAGATGGCTAAAAGAAACATTTGGAGGTTGTCATTACTACCAAGGGTTGTGCAACCAAATATTAGCGAAGCGTGCCATTAATCATGTCCAACTCAGATTCTGTTTTGTTTTTTTTCTCAGAAATTACTACGTCTAAGTCAAACATCTTTTTTTGTTGTATACCTTTCAAAATACTATTAAAATATTATGACAACATACAGTTTGAATATTTCCAATTATTTCTCAAGATATTGTACACAACATACCTAAAATGCAAGGGTGCAAATAATGTTGACCGCAACTGTATTTTAGGGTCATGTACATGTGCTACTTTAAAGAGGCACAACGGAGAAGGAGGTGGGGAGTAAGGGTTACGTGAAAAAGGGGGGGGGGTCACTTTAGCTCTCATCCATTTGCCTCATAGAGTCCCACCATGAGATGAGGGTTCTTGAACTATAGGTTGGACCCTGGATGCAAGTGGTGATCAACAGGAAGAATGGGTGGGTAGAGGGGAGGGCTAAGGGAGGGATCTTAATTTAATATGTTTCAAGAGCTAAAATGTAAAAACGTAAATTGTATGTTCAACTGGAATTAGTGCTTGGAAGAAAAATTAAGTGCCAATGTAGTTTCCCGATTTCTTTTTTTTTTTTTAATAAAAAGATTTGAGCTAAGAGGCACCACTGCTCCCCTTCAGTCCAGTCTTTGGGATCTCTAAACATTACCCTCCACTACTTTCTGGGATTTGCTCTCACATCTTACCTATAAGGCTTCAAAATCTTAAATCCTGCCCTGGCCTCACCACTACTGTCATCCAGCACACAGGACAATTGCAGACAATTTGCAGCACCACACTTCTCTCATCAAGCTTGAGTCAAGCAGTATCCATACTCTAGTGCCATTCTCTCTCTCACAATAGCATGGAAGTACAGTGGTGTGAAAGTCTTGCACTAGTAGTGCTGAATTAGCAGTTTTTAAATTGTTTGGATCACAGGGACAAAATGTGTTAATTCTCCTTCTGCATGCTATTTTCTTCCCTTTTGTCTATTGTACAAATCTGACAAATTTGGCATAACTTGAGCGTTCTTTTATAACTGTATACTGCCCATGTTCACTTAGTTGTAAACCTGTGTACAAAGATGCAAAGTGTGCCCAAAAGGTTGTGTGTTCTGTTCAGTGTATGCCGGCAGTGTGCACATTTTCTTCTTAATTTCATTAGAAAACCCTGAAAAGGGCTATTTTTTGTTGTTAGTGGCCATTAGTACTTGATGGGCCAACCCTTGCTCTTTTCTCACCAGACATCTGTCTGGCATGGAGTGGACCAGTTTGATTAAGTGCTCTCGTGTTATGATGCAATTCCAGGCTGTAATCAATGACTCAATCAGCTCTCACTTGGTCTGCAGCTGCTTCTTGGTGATCTCAACTGATACCATGTACCAAAGATTTTCAATCTGGTTGAGATAGGGCGATTGAGTTGGCCAGTCAATGGTCTGAACTCAGTTTATTTTCTTTCAGTTGGCGACAGCCATCCTGGAAGAAATATCTGCCAGTAAACAGTTGCTCAGCTGATGGCAGCATGCACTTCTGCAGAATTCCTATGTATTTCGCTGCATTCATCATCTTGTCAACATGCCATACATCCCCAGATCATGACCTTGGTTGGATACTTCACCGATATATTCAAGCACTCTGGTTTGTACTCTTCATGAGGAAACCTCCTAACATAGGTTTTGCCCTGGTCACCCAGAATGCAGTGCATGCTTTTGTCACTGAACAGAACTTTCTCCTGGGCAGCCTTGCTCCATTTTGAGTAGAAACAGAAACATGACGACAGAAAAAGACCACATGGCCTATCTAGTCTGTCCTTCCATATCAACAACTACAACAGTCCCCTTTTTTCCTTTAGAGATCCCATGCTTTTTTGAATTCAGTTACTGTCCTCATCTCTACTACCTCCACTGGGAGACTATTCCACGGATCCACAACTCTTTCCGCATATCACTCCTGAATCTATCCCCCTTCACCCTCATCCCATGTCCCCTCATAGCAGAACTTGCTTTCAATTGAAAGAGGCTCTCTCCCTGAACATTTATGCCACGGAGATATTTAAACATCTCAATCATATCATCTCTATCCCACCTTTCCTCCAAGGTATACATATTAAGATCCTTAAGTCTGTCCTCATATGCTTTATAATGAAGACCACTAACCATTTTAGTAGCCACCCTCTGCACCGACTCCATCCTGTTCACATCCTTTTGAAGGTGCGGTCTCCAGAATTGTACACTATGAGGTCGCACCAACGACTTATACAGAGGCACTATCACCTCCTTTTTCCTGCTAGCCATTCCTCTCTGTATGCACCCAAGCATCCTTCTAGCTTTTGCTGTCGCCTTTTCTACCTGTCTAGCTACTTTAAGATCAGACAACCACGCATAGGTCCCGCTCTTCTTTAGTGGACAAAAGTACTTCACCTCCTATACTATATTGCTCCCTTGGATTGCTGCAGCCCAAATGCATGACCTTACATTTTTTAACATTAAATCCCAGCTGCCAAATTCTAGACCATTCTTCAAGCTTAGCTAGATCCCTCCTCATGTTATCTACACCTTCCTGGGTGTCTACTTTATTGCAGATTTTGGTATCATCGGCAAAGAGGCAAACCTTACACAACAGCCCTTCCGCTATATCGCTAACAAAGATGTTAAAAAGAATCGGATCAAGGACAGATCCCTGGGACACACCACTGGTAACATCCTTCTCCTCAGAGTGAGCGCCATTTACCTGTACTCTTTGTCGCCTCCCACCCAACCAATTTCTAACCCAAGCAGTAACTTTAGGGTCCATCCCTAGGATGCTCAGTTTGTTTATAAGTCGCCTGTGAGGAACAGTGTCAAAGGCTTTACTAAAATCCAAATACACCACATCTAGGGCTCTCCCTCGGTCCAACTCCCTGGTCACCCAGTCAAAGAAACCAATCAGATTTGTCTGACAAGACCTGCCTCTGGTGAATCCATGCTGCCTCGGATCCTGTAATCCACTGGACTCCAGAAACCTCACTATTTTCTCTTTCAGTAGCGTTTCTAATAATTTACTCACCACCGAAGTTAAACTAACCGGCCTGTAGTTTTCAACCACATCCTTACTTCCGCTTTTGTGTAAAGGCACCACATGAGCCTCTCTCCAGTCCTTTGGCACCACTCCTAACTCTAATGAGGCATTGAAAAGGTCAGTCAGTGGAGCTGCTAGAACTTCCCCAAGTGCCCTCAGTATTCTAGAGTGTATCCCATTCAGTCCCATCGCTTTGTCTACTTTAAGTTGAGCTAGTTTCTCACGAACACAGTCTTCTGAAAATTGTTCAAGATGTCCCTCGCTTCTGTTCCTATTTGTGGGTGTTTTCTGAGGTCCTGGCTCCTGGTTCTTCATCTGTGAACACAGAACAGAAATATTTGTTTAGCAATTCCGCTTTATCCGTATCAGCTTCTACATATTCCTCCCCGGCACCCTTGAGTCTGACAATACCACTTTTGCCCTTCCTCTTCTCACTAACATATCTGAAAAATGTATTATCCCCCCCCTCCCCCATTTTATTGCATTGGCTATTTCCTCCTCTTTTTGAGTCTTTGCTTTCCTGATTACTTTGCTAGCTTCTCTAACTTTTTCCAAATATAGATGCCTGTCTTCCTCTCTGTGATCTCTTGTATTTCATGAAGGCCTCCCTCTTTTCCTTCACTTTTTCAGCTACTTCTTTCGAAAGCCATAGCTGTCTCCTTTTCCTTTTACCTTTATTTACCATTTTAACAAAAAGGTTGGTTGCCCTTAAAATATCCCCTTTCAGTTTTGTCCACTGTTTTTCTACATCCCCCAGCTGTTCCCATCCCCCTAACGACTCCCTGTGGTATTGGCCCATCTTGGCAAAGTTAGTCTTCCTAAAGTCTAAGATCCTCACCTTTGAATGGATTCTAACAGCCCTAGTCCTAATACCGAACCACACCATCTGGTGATCACTGGATGCAAAATGATCTCCCACTACAACATGCCCACTCAATGCATCTCTTCCTCTGTTGCACCATTAGCAGTGGAAATGTAGACTGCAACAGAATACTTCTCCTTCCATTCCCACAGAAGTTCAGGAGAGATTAGCTTGTGGTTGCCAAGAGATGTTGTTATCAAGGCCCGGTTGTCCCTCTTGGTTGAGTTTCTAGGCCAACCACTACGATATTGGTCCTGCATATTTCTCCTCTACTTGTGCTTCTGCAGAATGCAGACGACCATGCTATGATTACAGCTGACCTTTGCTGCAAACTTCAGGCTGGAATACACCTCCTCGTGCAAAACCACCACCACCCAGACCCGGTCCTCCACTGATAGGAAATGGAACTTCTTCACCATGCCAGGACATCGAGCATTAGATGTGACACACACCAGTTGATCCACATTAAATTCAAACACTCTGTGCCGCCAAAATGCCATTGGCTGAGGAAGCGCAGTATTCAATTGGTTCATTTCGATCCAGCTTTGATACAGAATTCGGTTGATCGTACTGAAACAAAGTTTCATCATGACAAATGGCTGCCGAATTAAATTTACAACAACACAGTATATAATAAGCCAGGATTCTGCCACAGAATTTGGAAAGATTGTCAAAATAAAGCTGAGAATAGCTTGATCATGCAGCTTATGCAAGACGTTTGCACACCACTGTAGGTGCACAACAAAGTTCAAGCTCATCAAGAAGCATGGAATCATTAGTGGATGGAAAGGGAGTGGGCAAGAAGAACTCTAGACAGCAGCAATGGGTTAGGTTCCAATGAGGTGAACTTACAAAGGCACATAGGGAGTGTTGTGCAGCCATAAAAAATATACTGGTGGCTGCATTTGAGAAATGCTGCCCTAACTGCTGCCTCTACCTCAGGTTTCTGACCCTATTCCTTTTTTTTTTTTTTAGATTAGCTGGGTTTGGGAATATTGTGGAGATGGGCCCAGTCTCTGTGCAACAAAGCAACTTCTAATGCTTGGCTCTAGAATACACACACCAGGCTCCCAGCTAGAATGGTCAGTGCAATGGCTGGACAGAATGCAGGAGGAACAAAATGGGGAAAACCTTAGTGAGCTGTGGATGAAAGCAAATGTTCTCTGTAAACAGTAGAATTCATTAGGCACATGAGTGGGTGACATTATGCAACAGCATGGGGACAAACAGCTCAGAACACAGAACTAGTGTAAAGTTCTAAACATGTGCAGCCCTTAAAGCTCATGAACAATGTCTCAGGTACATGTGGAAGGAATTGTGCGCCTGATTAATCCTGCTGTCTACAGAGAATACCTGTTGTAAGCAAGCAACTTTGTTTTCTCTGTTGACAGGCAAGATTGAACTGGGCACAGAAATAGCTGACTGCCAAGCTCGGGGTTGCTCTAGTTCCTTAGGTAAGTGTCTCAACATTGAGAAGCAACCTGTTCACACATACAAGCTCCTACTAAAAAGGTGCAAGCTAAATCAAAATAAACTATGCAACAGTTAAAGACAAACTACTCAGTACTTCCGACCAAATGCATCATCTCCAACTGAAGATTGTTCAAGGCAGTAGTGTGAAGTAACATTTGGAGCGAGGACCAAGAAGCTGATTTACGGATGCTCTCTAGCAAAGCGGATCTCAAAAGAACTAAGGTAGTAGCAATGGCTCTGCTTTGATGAGGTTTAAGCAAGCACAACAGAATCAGAAATAGGACTCTAGCCAATTACCTAGCATATGCTTTTTCACTGGAGTACAAAGTCTGTTGGGGATCAAAGGAGACAAAAAGCTGTACGGTCTTTCTAATGGACTCCGTCCTATTAAGACAGAATCGAGAGGTCATTTGCAGCATTGATTCCCAAAGTGGGTGGCACCGCCCGGGGGGGGGGCGGGGGGGAGGGCATTGAAAGACAAGGTGGTGGCATGGGGGCACTGTACTACCCTAGGGGGGCTAGAGGGATAGGGATAAGCACAATATAGTGGTGTGAACAGCTAAGTAGTAAGAAAGTATACAAATTGTGCAGTATGAATTGTATACTAAATGAGCATATGTTTGCATCATCATGAAAGAACCAATGATGCATGTTTACATTACATGATTACACCAGAGGAATTTCACTAGCATATTTGGCAGGAATAAGCATTAAGTTGCATTCTGCATGTCAGATGTGTATGCATGAACAAAATATACCAAAAGTGAAATGAGATTAACTGGAAAACAGCCATTGGCCAGTCTTGGATGGTGGGAAGAAATATGTGGCATGAATTGAGACATTGAGAAACTGGTTTCGCTTCATCAAGCTTCTCCGTCCCATTAAACATGTTCAACAGATAGAGAAGGTACACTATTTTATGTTAATTGCTTTTGTGTTGTAAACTAAATAAAAATTTCAAGTTCATCATTAATGTTATTAAACAATACTAGTTATATTATTAAATAAAACAACTTTTACTGAAACTTTGAATGTTTTATGGAACCAAGGGGTGGCAGGCCAAAAAGATTTGGGAATCACTGATTTACAATTTATAGTATGGAAGGTCTTCTTACGGTGGTGCTTATGAGTTTTAGAAAAGAAGGAAGTGGTCAGTGCCATATTTATTTGCTTGGAACCCACAGACAATGGGAGGGGGCTAAGGTGCTCCTGCTCCCCTACCCCCAAGTCTGCTCTCTGCCAATAGGGGAAAAGAGGAAGTACGCCATTTCCCTTTCCACGAGCCTGCTTGCTCACCCGCAATTGGTCCCAGAGCAGCAAAGCACATCATGCAAGCTCTCATGCTCTGGGCAGCCCTTATTGTGCTTTGCTGCCTCTTTTCACATGTGGGAGAAAGGGGTGAGGCACCATAGGGCTTATGGAGAGCACAAGAGCTTGCATGCCTTAGTCCAAACTGATTCTTTAAATTCAATTTGCTGCTGTTGCTGCTTTGATGCTGGCTTGGACTGAAGCACGGCAGCAATGGCAATGCTCCAGCACATATCTGAAGATGGCACCAGAGGCAGTTTCCCTCCACTGCCTATGCCTAAATCCAGGCTTAGAAGTGGTACCGATCCCTCATAATGTAAAAAGATGTAACTATCTTTGATAGGAACTTATAACAAATTTGAAGAACTCTCTTCTAATGATGAAATTGTGTTCAATGTTCATACATAACTAAAGCATGAAGTTTGCTGATTCTTCTGTCCAAAATAACTGCCACCAGCTAGTCAGCAAGAAAGATTCCTTTGGCTCAAATGATGGTTTCATGAGAAAAACTAACAAAAGAACACCACTCCAGATAGAAGGTTCACATGATGGCAGCCTATGATGAATTTGGATACAGTGGTACAAGTCCACCAAAGAAACATCAAGCTGCCACGTAGGCAACCAACACAAAAACCAGTCTAGAGACGTGGCAATAGAAGCAAAAGCCTTTATTTACTTAGAGGATGAGTGTGACAAGTAAGTAAAGGCTTTTGGATACAGTGGGCCACTGGGAAACTGGAGCTCAATCTATCAGTACATGATAGGCTGAGAACACACGAAGATGCATTCTGACAAAGAACATAAGATACGCCATACTGAGTCAGTCCAAGGATCAATCAACGGTATCCTAACAGTTTCCAGGTCTCAAGTACCTGTCAAGTTCCCAAAGGTAGAAGAACCCAGTCCAAGGCGTGGTAGATACAGGAAAAACGTTTATTATAAAAAATCACCGATTTCATTAAGACAATAAATACAAGAAATAAATTAAATTAAAACACCTCTATCCAGAACTCATAAGAACCCAAATCATGCAATAATGTAAACCATCATATGTTAACACCAAAAGTTAAGACTAATTATAAAAATGAATAAATGTGACATAAAATCATATGTATTAAATTACACTCACAAAAATATATTAGTGAATAAATAATTAAATAAAAAATGTTTAACACTTATGTACATTTAACCAATAAAAAGATATGACATCAATCCATGTATATAAAGCATAGTTACTCACATGTAACAGGTGATCTCCGGGAACAGCAGGAATTTAGTCCTCACATATGGGTATCGTTGGAGCCTGCGCGGGAACGCTCCCCAGCGTCCAATCAGAAAGATTTTGGGAGCATCCCACAGTGCCTGCGTGCTGCCTTCCCGCCTTTCCCAACTGCCTCTCTCCAGTTGAGTTTTAAAGCTGAGACAAAGAGAGAGAGAGGGAAAGGAAAGAGATAGAGAGATACAACTCCTAGGGGAGGTGGGTGGGTTGTGAGGACTAAATTCCTGCTGTTCCCGGAGATCACCTGTTACAGGTGAGTAACTATGCTATCTCCAGGAACAAGCAGGAATCTAGTCATCACATATGGGGACTCTCTAGCTTTGGGGTGCCAGGGAGAAACCCCAGAAGTCGTGTGTCCCTGAGAAGGGCTCCACTTCCCCCATGGATCTCTGGCATCCTATCAGGGATGGTGGGTAGGAGTTGATTAAGTATGGAACAGGTGTTTGAGAACAGCCTGACCAAACAAGGCATCCCGGCGGGTGTCCTTGTCCAAGCAGTAATGGGCTGTGAAGGTATGAACAGAGGCCCAAGTGGCTGCTCGACAGATGTCGTCAATAGACACAGAGTTCAGATGAGCCATTGAGGCTGCCATGGCTCTCACATTGTGAGCTGTGACATGGCCCTCCAGAGAAAGGTTCTTACTCTGATAGGCGAAAGAAATACACTGAGCAATCCAGTTGAATAGTGTTCTCTTGGAGACTGGCAGTCCCAAATGAGAAGAGTCAAAAGCAACAAAGAGCTGAGAAAACTTTCTATGTTGCTGTATTCTCTGTAAATAAAAAGCCAGAGCTCTTTTACAGTCCAGGGTATGAAGATTCCTCTCTGCACTTGATGCATGAGGTCCTGGAAAAAAAGACAGGTAGGTAGACCTGCTGGTTGAGGTGCTGATGTGATTGCAATGAGAAAGATAACCCTCCAAGAAAGGTATTTCAAGGAGGTGGTAGCTAAGGGTTCGAAAGGTGGCTTCATGAACTGCCCAAGAACCAGATTCAAGTCCCATGCCACTGGAGGTGGTCTAATGGGAGGCTTAGTTAGAAGGAGGCCTCTCATGAATCTTGCTATGAGAGGAAATAGGTTTTCCATTTAGAGGTTTAAGAGAAGCTGCAATAGCACTCAAATGGACTCGTACTGAATTTGTCTTAAGGCCTGCATTCGACAAATGGAGGAGATACTCCAGTAAAGATTCTAGAGGTATAGCAAGGGGGTTAAGACCCTTTTCTGAACATCAAATAGTGAACCTTTTCCACTTGAAAGCATAAGAACGTCTAGTGGAAGGTTTCCTAGAAGCATAAAGAACATCTTTCACTTGCTGAGAAAGATGAAGATCTTGGAGATCTAGGCCTTTAGCAACCAAGCCCTGAGATGCAGAGACTGGGGATTGGGATGCCATAACATTCCGTCCTCCTGAGATAGGAGATCTGGAGCAGACCCTAACTCCAGGGAGGGAGCTTGAGAGAGATGTAGAAGCAGAGGGTACCACACTTGCCGTGGCCAATGTGGTGCTATGAGAATCATGTGGCCTCTTGTCTCTCTGAAGCTTGAAAAAGGTTTTGGGAATTAGGGGAATGGGTGGAAAGGCATAGAGGAAGTCTTGACCCCAGTGAAGGAGGAAAGCATCCTTTGCCTGAGCTCCCTGAGCCGGAGTACTGGAACAGAACCGGGGAAGTTTGGCATTCCACGGACTTGCAAAGAGGTCTATGTCCGGGGTTTCCCAAAGTTGAAAAATCTTGGCCACCTGGTCTGCACGCAGAGACCACTCGTGTGGAAGGAGAACTCGACTGAGTCTGTCCGCCCAAGAGTTTTGAACGCCTGGAAGATACACTGCCAGAAGATGGATGTGATGCTCTCTGGCAAGAGCCCACAGTCGCAGAGCTTCGTTGCAAAGCAACAGAGAGCCTGTTTCCCCCTGCTTGTTCACATAGAACATGGCTACTTGATTGTCCGTATGAATAAGGACTGTTTTGTAGCTGAGCAGGGTGTGGAACACTCACAGAGCAAGGAAGATTGCTCTGAGCTCCAAGAGATTGATATGTAGACAACTCTCTTGTGGAGTCCAAGTGCCCTGGGTGGAGAGGTCTTGCAGATGAGCTCCCCAACCCATTGGAGAAGCATCTGTTGTAAGAGTTGCTTGGGGCAGAGGTTGCTGAAAGGGGGACTCCAGCAACAGGTTTTGAGTGGACTTCCACCTTTGGAGAGGCAAAATGAGACGACTTGTGTTTGCTATTTTGTCTGACAGGCAACCTGATGCCTGGGTCCATTGGGTGGATAAAGTCCACTGAGCTGCCCTCATGTGAAGGCGAGCATATGGTACCACATGCACGGTGGATGCCATGTGGCCTAGCAACTGCAACATTTCTCGAGCAGTTAAAAAGGGCTTTAGGGCTGCTTGAGAAGCTAACTGCACCAAGCGAAGGCAATAGGCTTGGGGAAGGTAGGCCCTTGCCTTTGTGGTATCCAGCAGGGCTCCTATGAACTCTAGAGATTGAGTAGGACTGGATTTTGGGATGTTTATGACCAGCCCTAAATACTCAAGGATACGCATTGTGCAGGATAGAGAAGTCCTGGCCTCTGACTGTGTTGGAGCTCGCATGAGCCAGTTGTCCAAGTAAGGGAAGACGAATATTCCTTGAGTGCGTAGAAATGCTGCTACCACAGCCATGCATTTCGTGAACACCCTTGGTGCAGAGGCCAGACCAAAAGGAAGCACTCTGTATTGGTAGTGCTTTCCTTGAAACAGGAACCGAAAGAACCTTCTGTGGGTTGGATGGATGAGAACATGGGTGTACGCATCCTTGAGATCTAGAGAACAAAGCCAGTCCGAGAGAGCTCCGAGAGAAATCATTTTGAATTTCTCCTTGACCAGGAATTAGTTCAATTCTCTGAGATCTAAGATAGGTCTGTATCCCCCTGTTTTCTTTGGGATAAGAAAATAAGGGGAATAGAACCCTGTGCCCTGTTGATGAAGAGGCACTTCTTCTATTGCCCCTTGGGCAAGAAGAATGGTACCCTCCTGACCAAACAGGTCGATGAGAGAGGTCGGAGAATTGAACTGCTTCACTATTGTGGGAGGGGGCATGCTTGAAAAATGAAGTTTGTACCTCTCTCTTATGATGGAGTGTGTCCAACGCTCTGCTGTTATTTGCCCCCATCTGGGAGCAAAATGGCATAACCTTCCTGGAATGGTGGACGGTTCTGGACATTCCAGAGCCAGAAAGGCTAAGTTCTCTAGCTGAAAGTCAAAGGCCCTGAGGAGGCTGAGGCTGCTGAGCCGGTTGAGGCCTAGCAGCCTTTGCTTTCTTCTGTTTGGGTGGTTGCTGACGTTTGGTTGAAAACTGACCTGCAGAAGATGCCTGCTGACCATAAGCAGGATAAAATCTCTTCTTCTTAGAAAAAGGTGTTTTCTTGAACAACGTTTTCCTAACAGGATCAGCAGTAGACTTGGATAGTCTATCCAAAGTGGAATTTTCAGCATCCATCTCATTGGATTTTTCTTGCCAATCTTTACCAAACAGGTTCTCACCAGTACAAGGAATATTTCCCAATTTATCTTGTACCCAGAGCTCTAAATCAGATGCTTGAAGCCAAGCAATTCTACGTGCACCTATGGCAATAGCCGAGGCCCTGCTTATACATTCGAAGCAGTCAAAGGCTGGCACGGTTGGAGAATTTAGAGACATCTTGGGCATGTTTGAGCCAAGGGAGAAACTCCTGCCTTTTATCCTCAGAGATGAAAGGACTTAAAGCCTGTAGATGATCAGTAACTTCCTTTAGGAACACTCCCATGTAGAGACTACAGGAACTGATTCTTGCAGCAAGCATGGAAGCTTGAAAGACTCTACGTCCAAAAGCATCCAGAGTTCTGCATTCACGTCCTGGAGGATTAGAGGCAAGTCTTTTTGCACTTCTAATCCTTTTCATAGCAGATTCCACCACAATGGAGTGGTGGGGAAGCTGAGTTTTATGGAAACCAGGACAAGGAGGGACACGATACATAGTATCTAACCTACGAGAATGAGGAAAGGTGGTAAGTGGTGTTTCCCACATCCTCAGCATGAGATCATATAGAATCTCATGAATGGGTAGGGTAGCTGCCTCCTTAGGAGTTTTAGGATATTGTAAAATATCCAACTCCTTGGCCCTTGGCTCTGTTTCAGGGGTCACAGTGATGGAGAGGCCCCGAGCCACCTCTCAGATGAAGTCTTGGAAAGACATGTCCTCAGGAGGAGACATCCTGCGTTTAGGGGAGGACGACTCCTGTGGAAGCATCATCGCTGCATCGACAGAGCTTTCAGAATCCTCAGATTCTTCTGAGGAATCGAAGTATCGCCTGTCTGGATGCTCTTGCAGAGGCCGATACCCGTACTGAGCAAAATCGGTATTGGGAATACCCGGTACCGGGGAATCGGTACCGGAAGGCATTGAAGGACAGGGTACCGGCATAGCAGGCATCGATGCCGATGTCGATGCTATCGGTACCGGTTGCGATACCGATACCGGTGCCGGTGGAGTTGTCTGTCGCGGTACCAAAGGCGTCGATGCCACAAGGAAAGCCGCTAGACTGCGTTCTATGGACAGAATTCTCTGGTCCATAGACGCTGCCAATGCCTGGAAATCGGTACCGGTGGAAACTGCCAGTACCCCAAGAACATGGCACCAGGAGATCTGTCGAGGCCGAGCCATCGAGAACATCCTGGAACCCCGATGATGGTGCTTTGGAAGCCGAAGCCTCCCGCTGGGGTAATTTTGCTGGTGCAGAATCCTCAAGGGCAACGCCAGAGGCATCTCAATGCTTAGAAGGAGATCTACCCTTTGAGGACCGGCTAGACTTATGTTTAGTTACCTGAGATCCACGTGAAGAAGCAGCAGCCCTGGAAGACGTCGATGCCACCGAAGCCGCATCAGAGGGAAACAGGGGTACTGAGCTTAGCAGCTCGGTTCTGTCGACCCCTTTTAGACATCATAGCACAGGACACACAATCTGTGATGGAGTGGTCAGGACCTAAACATTTTAAACACCATTCATGGGTGTCGGTGACGGAAATGGTACTGCCACATTTTGTGCACTTTTTAAAACCTGAAGCAGGTTTTTCCATATTAAGGAAATTTCTGGGCCCTAAGGCCCAAAAAGACAGGTGCACCTGAAGAAAATGAAAGAATGGAAAAATTAATTTTTTTTTAAAAGAAAAGAAATACCGGCGGTACTGGTAGAGCATCGGGGAAGGCAGACGCGACCACAAAAAGAAATAAGAAATAAGAAATAAAGAAATAAGGAAATTCTTCTGCGGTGACAGGAACACGACCTGCTGGCTCCGTGGAAAAAGAAGAACTGGAGAGAGGCAGTTGGGGAAGGCAGCACGGAGGCGCTGTGGGATGCTCCCAAAAGCTTTCTGATTGGACGCTGGGGAGCGTTCCCGCGCAGGCTCCGTCGGTACCGACGATACCCATATGTGATGACTAGATTCCTGCTTGTTCCTGGAGATGAAAGAATACATACACATACTTAAATAAATGAATACATAACTAAATGAACATTAGAAACATAGAAACATGACAGCAGAAAAAAACCACATGGTCTATCTAGTCTGCCCTTCAAAAGAGGATGAGAGCAGCTGAATCTTGGAGATAGAGGAAATACAGATCAGGAGGTTGGGAGGAGAGAGAATGGTGGGCATTGGGTGATTAGGAAGAAGGAAAAGCAGCACTAATGCCAGGTGGGGAAAGAAGATTGGGGGCCAGGTATGAGACCATGTAACTGTTCCATTGTTTTTGTTCTTGTTGTTTATGGTTCTCTGTAAAATGTTGGTTTCCTTTGTTATACGTAAACCGCACTGATTGCTATAAGCGCGGTATATAAAAGAAAAATAAATAGATAAAAATAAATAAAATATCAACCACTACAACAGTCTCCTTTTTTCCTTTAGAGATCCTCTGTTTGTCCGATGCTCTTTTTGAATTCAGATACTGTCCTCAACTCTACCATCTCCATCAGGAGACTATTCCACGCATCTACCACTCTTTTCATAAACAAAATATTCCCGCATATTACTTCTGAGTCTATCTACTTTCACCCTTATCCTATGTCCCCTCGTAGCAGAGCCTGAACCTGTTAATATCCTTTTGAAGGTGCGGTCACCAGATTTGCACACAATACTCCAAATGAGGTCATACCAAAGACATGCAATGCAATGTGTGCCTTCGAGTCAGTCCTGACTCCTGGCGACCCAGAAGCTCCTGGGTTTTCTTGGCAGTGTCACCGGAAGTAGATTGCCAGGCCTTTCTTCCGAGGCAATGGAGGGTTAAGTGCCTTGCCCAAGGCCACAAGGAGTGCTAGTGGGAATCGAACCCTGGTTGCTTGGTTACCAAGCCAGTGCTCTAACCACTAGGCTACTCCTCCACACCAAAGACATACAGAGGCACTATCACCTCCTTTCTTCTGCTGGCCATTCCTCTCCCTATGCACCCAAGCATCCTTCTAGCTTTTGCAGTCACCTGTTCAACCTGTTTAGCTACTTTAAGATCATCAGACACAATCATGCCTAAGTCCCGCTCTTCTTTTGTGGACAGAAGTACTTCACCCCTATACTACAGCGCTCCCTTGGATTGCTGCAGCGCAAATGCATGACCTTGCATTTTTTTTAACATTAAATCTCAGCTGCCAAAATCTAGATCATTCTTCAAGCTTAGCTAGATCCCTCTAAATGTTATCTACACCTTCGTGGGTGTCTACTCTATTGCAGATTTTGGTATCATCCACAAAGAGGCAAACTTTACCTGACATCCCTTCTACAATATCATTAACAAAGATGGAGTTGTATAACCAACCGTAAAAGGTTTCACATTCAAAGTAACTCCTTATTCAAATGTACATCTAAAATGAGGCGAGGAGCAACAGGATAAGCGTTAGACAATGGTTCTTTTCCTACCCTCATGTAGCAACATAGTATATGATGGCAGATAAAGACCAATATGGTCCATCTAGTCTGCCCAGAAAGGCGGCAAGAGTAAGTGCACCTGCTGCACCATGCAGGTCACCCCTCTCCATGCTTTGTTGAGGGGTATACCCACTGCTCCATGTAGGTCACCCCTATTTGCTGAGATATAAGAGATAGTTATGTTTATTTTGGTTTTATCCTGTAGATATATAGGAATCCACTGCGTCTGTCCCATGCCATTTTGAATTCTGTCACTGTATTTACCCCCACCACTTCCATCGGGAGGGTATTCCAAGCATCTATCACACTTTCTCTGGAGGAGTAGCCTAGTGGTTAGAGCAACTGCCTAGTACCCAGAACATCAAGGGTTCGATTCCCACTGGCTCTCCTTGTGATCTTGGGCAAAGCGTTGTTACTCACCTGTAACAGGTGATCTCCAGGAACAGCAGGAATTTAGTCTTCACATATGGGTATCGTCGGTACCGACGGAGCCTGCACGAGAACGCTTTTGGGAGCATCCCTGAGCACATGCGCGCAGCCTTCCCGCCTTTCCAACTGTCCCTCTTCAGTTAAGTTTGTAGCTGAGTGAAAGGACAGAGGGAGAGAGGAAAGAGATAGAGAGATAACTCCTAGGGGAGGTGGGTGGGCTGTGAAGACTAAATTCCTGCTGTTCCCAGAGATCACCTGTTACAGGTGAGTAACTACGCTATCTCCAGGAACAAGCAGGAATGTAGTCTTCACATATGGGGACTCCCTAGCTGAAGATGCCGGGGAGATGGCCCCAGGAAGCTGCCACCTATAGTGAGGTGGGCCATGCTTCCTCCCATGGATCTCTGGCATCCCACCAGGGTTGGTGGGTAGGAGTTGAATTAAGTCTGACAGAGATGTTGAAGAACAGTCTGGCCAAAGAAGGTATCCCAACAGGAGGCTTTATCTAGGCAGTAGTGGGCTGCGAAGGTGTGCAACGAAGCCCAGGTGGCTGCTCGACAGATGTCATTGATAAACACAGAGTGAAGGTTAGTCATAGAGGCTGCCATGGCTCTCACATTATGCGCTGTGACATGGCCTTGAAGAGGAAGACTCTTACTCTCATAAGTAAAGGATAGCATTGTGCAATCCATTTAGATAGAGTTCTTTTGGAGACTGGAAGTCCCAAATGACTAGAATCAAAAGCAACAAAAAGTTGAGAAGACTATGTTGCTGTGTTCTTTGTAGGTAAAAAGCTAAGGCTCTTTTACAGTCCAAAGTATGAAGGTTCCTTTCTGCATTAGAGGCATGAGGCCTCGGAAAGAATACAGGAAGGTAAATCAATTGATTTAAATGAAAAGGCGAAACCACCTTTGACATAAAATGTTGATGAGTTCTGAGAACAACTTCATCATGGTGAAACCTTATATAAGGGGATCAGCCACTAAAGCTTGCAATTCACTAATGCGACATGTAGAGGTGATTGCAATTAGGAAGATGACCTTTCAGGATAAAAACTTTAGGGTTGTAGTGGCTAAAGGTTCAAATGGTGGTTTCATGAGCTGTCCGAGAACTAGATTTAAATTCCATGCCACCGGTGGTGGCCTGATGGGAGGCTGTGTTAATAGAAGACCTCTCATAAATCTTGCTATGAATGGATGAGAGGAAATTGGCTGTCCATTTAGAGGCTTAAAGGAAGCTGCAATTGCACCAAGATGGACTCTTACTGAATTGGTCTTTAGACCAGAATTTGATAAATGAAGTAGGTACTCGAGTACCGATTCCAAAGGTATTACAAGGGGGTTTAAGCCCTTTTGAGAACACCATATAGTAAAACGTTTCCACTTAAAGGTGTAAGAATGTCTTGTAGGTGGTTTTCTAGAAGCCTGAAGGATATCCTTTACCTGTTGGGAAATGTTAAGATCCTGCAGGTCTAGGCTTTCAGCAACCAGGCCCTGAGATGCGGGGACTGGGGATTCGGCTGCCATAGCATCCCGTTCTCTTGGGAGAGGAGGTCTGGAGCAGAGTCTAACTCCAGAGGTGCAGCTTGAGAGAGATGTAGAAGCAGGGGATACCACGTTTGTTGTGGCCACCGTAGCGCTATGAGGATCATACAACCTCTGTCTCTCTGAAGCTTGAAGAGTGTTTTGGGGATGAGAGGAATGGGTGGGAAGGCATAGAGGAAGTCCTGACCCCAGTGAAGGAGGAAGGCGTCCCCTGCCTGGCAATTGTGAGCCGGAATTCTGGAACAGAACTGGGAAAGTTTGGCATTTATTGGACTTGCAAAGAGGTCTATGTCTGGTGTTCCCCAGATTTGAAATATCTTTGTCACCTGGTCTAGGTGGAGAGACCATTCGTGAGGCAGCAGTACTCGGCTGAGTGTCTGCCCAAAGGTTTTGAATGCCTGGAAGATATACCACGAGAAGGTGAATTTGATGCTCTCTGGTGAGGGCCCATAGTCGTAAAGCTTCGCTGCATAACGACAGAGAGCCTGTTCCGCCCTGCTTGTTTATGTAGAACATGGCTACTTGATTGTCCGTTTGGACTAGGACTGTCTTGTAGCTGAGCTGGGCATGGAATACTCGAAGAGCTAGATAGACTGCTCCGAGTTCTAGGAGGTTTATGTGAAGACAAGCCTCCTGTGGAGTCCAGGTACCCTGGGTGGAGAGATGGTGCAGATGTGCTCCCCATCCCACCTGTGATGCATCTGTTAGGGTGGCCTGGAATAGGGGTTGTTGGAAAAGAGACTCCACTAAAAGATTCTCCAGTGATTGCCACCATTGCAGGGACAAGATCAGTCGTCGTGAGTTTGATATCTTGTCCGACAGACGTCCTGTGGCCTGTGCCCACTGTGTGGATAGGGTCCACTGGGCTGCTCGCATGTGGAGGCGAGCATAGGGATCTACATGAACTGTGGATGCCATATGTCCCAGTAATTGCAGCAGTTCTCGAGCAGTTAGGGAGGACTTTCCCGCTGCTTTTGAAGCTAGTTGCACTATGCGAAGTCAGCGGGGCTGTGGGAGGAAAGCCCTTGACTGTCTGGTATCTAAACAAGCTCCTATGAACTCCAGGGTCTGAAGGAACAAGTTGGGATTTTGGGACGTTTATGACCAATCCCAAGTATTGGAGGATTCGCATTTTGCGAGACAGTGCAAAGTTGGCTTCTGCAACTGTGGGGGCTCGAATGACCCAGTTGTCCAAGTAAGGGAAGATGAATATCCCTAGAGTTCGCAGGAATGCAGCTACTACTGCCATGCATTTCGTGAATACTCTTGGTGCCGAAGCCAGACCAAAAGGAAGAACCCTGTATTGGAAGTGTTTTCCCTTGAAAAGGAATCATAAGCATTTCCTGTGATCTGGATGTATCAGAACGCGAGTATATGCATCTTTTAGATCTAGAGAGCAAAGCCAATCCTGATTTTGAAGGTATGGCAGAAGAATTCCCAGAGAAATCATTTTGAACTTTTCTCGGAACAGATATTTGTTCAATTCTCTGAGGTCTAAAATGGGTCTGTGTCCTCCTGTTTTCTTTGGAATAAGAAAATAGGGGGAGTAGAACCCTGTACCCTGTTGGAGAATGGGTACTTCCTCTATTGCTTCCTGAGCAATGAGCGTTGAGACCTCTTGATCCAGTAGATTGTCTGCAGAGGTTTGAGAATCGAACTGTCTTACGATTGTAGGAGGGGGCATGTTGTGAAAATGAAGCTTGTACCCCTCTCCTACAATGGACAATGTCCAATGTTCTGCTGTTATTTGGTGCCATCTGTTGGCAAAATGACAACCTGCCTGGAATGTTTAGGGGTTCTGGACCCTTCAGAGGCAGGAACACTAAGATCTCTAGGAAGGCGTCAAAGCCCTTGAGGGGACTGAGCCTGTGGAGCTGGTTGAGCTCTTGGGCCTTTTAGCTTCTTTTGTTGTCTGGATTGTTGCTGTTGTCCCTTTTGGGCAACTTGACCCTGACCTTGCCCTTGCTGGGTATAGGACGAATAAAACTTCCTCTTTTTGCTGAAAAATGGTTTTTTATAGGGTTTCTTTTTGGCTGGAGTAGCTGTAGATTTTGACAATCTGTCTAAAGTGATATTGTCAGTATCTATCTCATTAGCCTTTTCCTGCCAATTCTTGCCAAAGAGGTTTTCTCCTGTGCAAGGGCTGTTTCCTAATTTATCCTGTACCCAAATCTCCAAGTCTGATGCCTGAAGCCAGGCAATCCGACATGCACCAATGGCAATAGCAGAAGTTCTGCTGATGCATTCAAAGCAGTCAAAGGCTGCACGATTTACAAACTTGGAAACGTCTTGAGCATTCTTGACAAGAGTAAGGAAGTCTTGTCATTTGTCATCTGGGAGAAGGGGTCTCATAAGCTCCAAATCTCCTGTGACTTCTTTGAGGAACATTCCCATATATAAAATATATGAGCTGATCCTTGCTGAAAGCATGGAAGCCTGAAATGATCGACGCCCAAAGGTATCAAGAGTCCTGCATTCACGACCCGGGGGATTGGATGCATGTCCTTTTGCACATTTCATCCTACGCATGGCTGATTCCACTACCATTGAATGGTGTGGCAGCAGTGTCTTTTGAAAGCTAGGACATGGTGGAACTCGATACATGGTATCGAGTCTCCTAGAATGAGGAGATGTGGTCAAAGGTGTTTCCCACATTCTGAGCATCAAATCATGAAGAATTTCATGAATGGGCAGAGTATTGCCTCTTTGGGAGCCTTAGGGCATTGGAGAATTTCCAATTCCTTTGCTCTAGGTTCTTTTACAGGAGCTATCGTGATTGATAGGCCTCGGGCCACATCACAAATAAAATCCTGAAAAGACATGTCCTCCGGAGGAGACATTCTGCGTTGAGGAGAAGAGGAATCTTCCGGAAGAAGCACTCTGGTACCGGCAGAGTTAGAGTCATCAGAATCGGAAGATTCGAAGTATCTCTGATCCCGATATTCATGCAAAGCACAGTATCGGTATCGATCGAAGTTGGTACCGAGTTGGTCCGGTACCGATCTGTCGATGCCCGAAAAAGCCGGCATGGGAAGAATTCCCACCGGGGCCGGTACCATCGGTGCTGGTACTGGTACCGGTGCCCGTTGAACCGCTGGTAGTAGTATCAACAGTACTGCAGTTGTAAGGAGAGCTGCAAGAC
Organism: Ichthyophis bannanicus; assembly: GCA_033557465.1. Taxonomy (NCBI): domain Eukaryota; kingdom Metazoa; phylum Chordata; class Amphibia; order Gymnophiona; family Ichthyophiidae; genus Ichthyophis; species Ichthyophis bannanicus. The sequence continues at coordinate 1,116,097,260 of CM066031.1, read as the reverse complement.
TGCGTTCGATAGCGAGGAATCTCTGGTCTATCGATGCTGCCGATGTCTGGGTGTCGGTACCAGTAAAAGCGGCCGGAACCCCTGAGCATGGCACCAGTAGTTCTGCCGAGGTCGAGGCCTCGAGAACATCCTGGAGCCCCACTGGTGCTTTGGAGGCTGAAGCCTCCCACCGGGGCTGTTTTGCCAGTGTAGTTTCCTCAAGGGCAATGCCAATGGCTTCTCGATGCTTAGAAGGAGATCTACCCTTTGAGGACCGGCTCTTATGTTTAGTTACCTGAGATCCATGGAAGGAAGACGAGGCTCTGGAAGACATCGATGCAATGGACAACGCATCTGAAGAAAAGAGGGTACCGAGCTTTGCAGCCCAGTTCTGTCTTCCTCTTTTAGTCATCACCATACAAGAGAGACACTCCAATGGAGATTGGCGGGGGGCTAAACATTTGAGACATCAGTCATGGGTGTCGGTGACGAAAATGGTACCGCCACACTTAGTACATTTTTTTTTTAAACCACTAGCTATTTTTTCCATTTTTAAGGAAAATGGGCCCTAATGCCCAAAATGGCGCCTAGCACCAAAAAGAAAAATTTTCTGAAGAGAAACACCTCAGAAAGTACCGGTAGGCATCGAGTGGAGGCAGACACGACCACAAGACAACAAATTTAAAGACGACATTTTCTGTGGTGACAGGGACAGGGTATGTGATCTGTCAGCTCCACAGAAAACGAATAATTGAAGAGGGACAGTTGGAAAGGTGGGAAGGCAGCGCGCATGTGCTGAGGGATGCTCCCAAAAGCGTTCCTATTGGACACTGGGGAGCTTTCCCGGGCAGGCTCCGTCAGTACCGACGATACCCATATGTGAAAACCACATTCCTGCTTGTTCCTGGAGTTGTCACTTTATCCTCCATTGCCTCAGAAGAAAAGGCTGGCAATCTACTTCCGGTGATACATTGCCAAGAAAACCCAGAGGTAGCTGGGTCGCTATGAGTCAACACTGACTTGATGGCACTATAAAAAAAAACACACACCCTTTCGGTGAAAAAGTATTTCCTGACATCGCCTTTCAATTTACCCCCTTGCAGCTTCAGGTTATGCCCTCTAGTTTTACAACTTCCCCGTCTTTGGAAGAGGGTTGTTTGATCATTAATACTCTAATTATTTAAAGGTCTGAATCATATCTCCTCTGTCCCTCCTCTCTTCCAGAGTGTACTAGGTCTTCAAGTCTCTTCTCATAAGTCTTCTGATGCAGGCTCCAAATCATTTTGGTCACTTTCTAATTAACTGTTTCCAGTCTTTTTATGTCCTTTGCAAGATATAATTTCCAAAACTGAACACAATATTCCAAGTGAGGCCTCACCAGTGACTTGTACAATGGCATTAGTACCTCTTCCTTTCTGCTGGAAATTCCTCTCTGTATGCAACCCAGCCTCCTTCTGGATTTTGCAACCGCCTTGTCACAGTGTTTCGCCACCTTGAGATCCTCAGAAACAATCACTCAGAGGTCCTTCTCCTGGTCCATGCACACCAACCTCTTGCCCCTTATCGCATACAATTCCCTTAGATTTCTGCTTCCCAAGTGCATGATTCTGCACTTCTTCACATTAAATCTTAACTGCCAAGCATTAGACCATTCTTCTCCAGTTTTTGTAGATCTTTCCTCATGTTATCCACTCTCTCAGGGGAATCCACCCTGTTGCAAATTTTCGTATCATCTGCAGAAAGACAGTTTTTCCATTCAGTCCTTCAGCAATATCACTCACAAATACATTGAACAGTACCGGTCCCAGGACCGAACCCTGGGGAACACCGCTAATCACCTTCCTTTCATCAAAGTGAGTTCTGCTTCTTCTGTCGTCTGTCAGTTCACCACCTTGGCACCCATCCCCAAGCTGTTGAGTTTACTGATAAGCCTCCTATGAGGAACAGTATCAAAGGCTTTGCTGAAATCTAGGTAGATGACATCCATCGCATGCCCCTGATTTAGTTCTCTGGTCACCCAGTCAAAGAACTAATTAAGATGTGTTAGGCATGATTATTCTTTTGTAAAACCATGTTGCCTCAGATCATGCAACCTGTTGGTTTCGAGGAAGTCCACTATTCGCTCTTTCAGAGCACCTCCATTACTTTCCCCTCCACAGAGGTAAGACTCACTGGTCTGTAGTTTGTCACTTCTTCCCTACTGCTACTTTTGAGAAGAGGGACCACATCCGCCCTTCTCCAGTCCTGTGGAACGTCTCCTGTCTCTGCAACACAGAGGAAAATGCTGGTATCTGCGCTGTTGATTTTATACTGGCCAGAGGATTTACTATGTGAAGGTAGGAAGAAAGCAATTTAGTCCCTGGTTGATTAGTTTTGAAGAGGAGTTTAGTTATAGGAATAGGACCTAAATGTTTACGTAACCTGGGGGATGATGTTATATAGTGATCTTTTAAATACAGAGTTCAGTTTTTCAAAAACTGCTTCCTACTCCGCTCTTGTGAATTGAATGCTGATAATCATTGTGAGCTAGGCTTCACAATTACGGTGGTATACTTCACTAAAGGATTTTTTTTTTTTTTTATCTGTACAGAATTCACTCCTGCTTTTCTTTTTTCTTTGTTTGAGATATAACAAACTGATTAGCTCACATTCTCTGGACAGAGGTGTTGTAATTTATTTATTTCCTATCTTGTATTTATTGTCTTAATGTAATTTGTTTTAATACCACGGCTGTGTTGGGTTTAGCTTTTATCACCCCTTATGATGATTTTTTATAATAAAGGTTTTTCCTATATCTACCACACCTTGGACTGAGTTAGCATAGTTATTCACCTGTAACAGGTGATCTCTGGGAACAGCAGGAATTTAGTCTTCACATATGGGTATCGTCGGCACTGAAGGAGCCTGCGCGGGAACGCTCCCCAGCGTCCAATTAGAAAGCCTATGGGAGCATCCCACAGTGCCTGCGTGCTGCCTTCCTGCCTTTCCCAACTGCCTCTCTCCAGCTGAGTTTAAAGCTGAGACAAAGAGAGAGAGAGAGGGAAAGAGAAAGAGATAGAGAGATACAACTCCTAGGGAAGGTGGGTGGGTTGTGAAGACTAAATTCCTGCTGTTCCCAGAGATCACCTGTTACAGGTGAGTAACTATGCTATCTCCAGGAACAAGCAGGAATGTAGTCTTCACATATGGGGACTCCCTAGCTTTAGATGCCAGGGAGAGACCCCAGAAGTTGTGTCTCCCTGAGAAAGGGCTCCACTTCCCCCCATGGATCTCTGGCATCCAACCAGGGATGGTGGGTAGGAGTTGATTAGGTATGGAACAGGTGTTGGAGAACAGCCTGACCAAACAAGGCATCCCGGTGGGAGTCCTTGTCTAAGCAGTAATGGGCTGTGAAGGTATGAACCGAGGCCCAGGTGGCTGCTCGACAGAGTGCAGATGAGCCATTGAAGCTGCCATGGCTCTCACACTGTGAGCTGTGACATGGCCCTCCAGAGGAAGATTCTTACTCTGATAGGCAAATGAAATACACTGAGCAATCCAGTTAGACAGTGTTCTCTTGGAGACTGGAAGACCCAAATGAGAAGGATCAAAAGCAATAAAGAGTTTAGAGGACTTTCTATGTTGCTGTGTTCTTTGTAAGTAAAAGGCTAAAGCTCTTTTACAGTCCAAAGTATGAAGATTCCTTTCTGCATTTGATGCATGGCGCCTTGGTAAAAACACAGGCAGGTAGACCGCTTGGTTTAGATGAAAAGGCGAAACCACCTTTGGCATAAAGTGTGGATGAGTCCTCAGGACTACCTTGTCATGATGGAACCTTGCATAAGGTGGATCAGTCACTAGTGCTTGCAAATCACTGATGCAACGTGCTGATGTGATTGCAATGAGAAAGATAACCTTCCAAGAAAGGAATTTCAATGAAGTAGTAGCTAAGGGTTCGAAAGGTGGCATCATGAGCTGACCAAGAACAAGGTTTAAGTCCCATGCCACCGGTGGTGGCCTAATGGGAGGCTTAGTTAGAAGAAGGCCTCTCATAAATCTTGCTATAAGAGGATGGGAGGAAATAGGTTGTCCATTTAGAGACTTGAATGGACTCTTACTGAGTTAGTCTTAAGTTCTGCATTGGATAAATGAAGGAGATACTCCAGTAATGATTCCAGAGGTATCGCAAGGGGGTTAAGACCCTTCTGTGAACACCATATGGTAAACCTTTTCCACTTGAAAGCATAAGAGCGTCTTGTGGAAGTCTTCCTGGAAGCATAAAGGATATCCTTTACCTGCTGAGGGAGGTTAAGATCATGGAGATCTAGACCTTCAGCAACCAAGCCCTAAGATGCAGAGACTGGGGATTGGAATGCCATAACATTCCGTCCTCCTGGGACAGGAGACCTGGAGCAGACCCTAGCTCCATAGAGGGAGCTTGAGAAAGATGTAGAAGCAGAGGGTACCACACTTGCCATGGCCAATGTGGAGCTATGAGAATCATACGGCCTCTGTCTCTCTGAATTTTGAACAGGGTTTTGGGAATTAGGGGAATGGGTGGAATGGGTGGAAAGGGATAAAGGAAGTCTTGGCCCCAGTGAAAGAGGAAAGCATCCCTGGCCTGAGAGCCCCGAGCCGGAATGCTGGAACAGAACCGGGGAAGTTTGGTATTCAACGGACTTGCAAAGAGGTCTATGTCCGGAGTTCCCCAAATTTAAAAAATCTTGACCAAATGGTCTGCATGCAGAGACCATTCGTGTGGAAGCAGAACTCGGCTGAGTCTGTCTGCCCAAGAGTTTTGGATGCCTGGAAGATACACTGCCAGGAGATGAATCTGATGCTCTCTGGCGAGGGCCCATAGTTGCAAAGTTTTGTTGCAAAGCGACAGAGAGCCTGTTCCCCTCTGCTTGTTCACGTAGAACATGGCTACTTGATTGTCCGTATGAATGAGGACTGTCTTGTAGCTGAGTAGGGTGTGGAACACTCAAAGAGCTAGGAAGATTGCTCTGAGCTCTAAGAGATTGATATGTAGATGAGTCTCCTTTGGAGTCCAAGTGCCTTGGGTGGAGAGGTCTTGCAGATGAGCTCCCCAACCCACTGGAGAAGCATCTGTTGTGAGAGTTGCCTGGGGTAAAGGTTGTTGAAAAGGGGACCCCCACCAACAGGTTTTGAGTGGACTGCCACCATTGGAGGGACAAAATAAGGCGATTTGTGTTTGCTATTTTGTCTGACAGGCACCCTGATGCCTGGGTCCATTGAGTGGATAAAGTCCGCTGGGCTGCTCTCATATGGAGGCGAGCATAGGGAACCACATGCACGGTAGATGCCATGTGGCCTAGTAGTTGTAACATCTCTCGAGCAGTGAGATGAGGTTTTAGCACTGCTTGAGAAGCTAACTGCACAATGCGAAGGCAACGGGTCTGAGAAAGATAGGCCCCTTGCTTTTCTGGTATCCAGCAAAGCTCCTATGAACTCTCAAGACTGAGTGGGAGCTAGACTGGATTTTGGGATGTTTATGACCAGATCCAAATATTGAAGGATACGCATTGTGCAAGATAGAGAAATCCTGGCCTTTGACTCTGATGGGGCTCGAATGAGCCAGTCATCTAAGTAAGGGAAGACGAATATTCCTAGAGTGCGAAGAAATGCTGCTACCATAGCCATGCATTTCGTAAACACCCTTGGTGCTGAGGCCAGGCCAAAAGGAAGCACCCTGTACTGGTAGTGCTTTCCTTGAAAAAGGAACCAAAGGAACTTTCTGTGAGTTGGATGAAAACATGATTGTACGCATCCTTGAGATCTAGAGAATGAATCCAGTCCTGACTCTGAAGGTATGGCAGCAGAGTTCCTAAAGAAATCATCTTGAATTTCTCCTTGAACAGGAATTTGTTCAATTCTCTGAGGTCTAAAATGGGTCTGTGTCCCCGTTTTATTTCTGGATAAGGAAGTAGGGGGAGTAAAACCCTGTACCCTGTTGATGAATGGGTACTTCTTCTATTGCCCCTTGGGCAAGAAGCATAGTGACCTCTTGATCTAACAGGTTGATGAGAGAGGTCTGAGAATTGAACTCGATACATGGTATCCAGTCTACGAGAGTGAGGAGAAGTGGTAAGAGGTGTTTCCCACATTCTTAGCATGAGATCATGTAAAATCTCATGGATAGGCAAAGTAGCTGCCTCTTTAGGAGCATTGGGATATTGTAGAATCTCCAACTCCTTTGCTCTGGGCTCTGTTTTGGGAGCCACAGTAATGTAAAGACCTCGAGCCACCTCGCTGATAAAATCCTGAAAGGAGATATCTTCTGGAGACGACATCCTACGTTTAGGAGAGGAAGGCTCCTCCGGAAGAAGTATACCGGTACCGACAGAGCTGTCAGAATCCTCGGAGTCCTCCTAAGATTCGAAGTACCTTCTGTCCGGATGCTCCTGATGAGCCCGATACCCGTATCGACCAAAGTCGGTACTGGGGGGAATCGGTACCGGTGTATCGGTACCGGAAGGCATCGCATGACTGGGTGCCAGCAAAGCAGACACCGATGTCGGTGTCATCGGTGCCGGTACCGGTTGAATTGTCTGACGCGGTTCCGAGGGTGTCGATGCTGCAAGGAGAGCCGCAAGACTGCATTCAATAGCCAGGAACCTCTGGTCTATCGACGCTGCCGATGCCTAGGTATCGGTACCGGAGAAAACAGCCGGTACCCCAGAGCATGGCACCAGTAGTTCTGCCGAGGTTGAGGCCTCGAGAACATCCTGGAGCCCCGATAATGCTTTGGAAGCTGAAGCCTCCCGCCGGGGCAATTTTGCCGGTACAGAACCCTCAAGGGCAACGCCAGAGGCATCTCAATGCTTGGAAGGAGATCTACCCTTTGAGGACCAGCCAGACTTATGTTTAGTTACCTGAGATCCATGGGAGGAAGACAAAGCCCTGGAAGACGTCGATGCTACAGAAGCTGCATCGGAGGGAAAAAGGGTACTGAGCTTAGCAGCTCGGTTTTGTCGACCCCTCTTGGACATCATGGCACAAGCTATACACTCTGAGATGGAGTGGTCAGGACCTAAACATTTAAGACACCACTCATGGGTGTCAGTGACGGAGATGGTACCGCCACACTTGGTGCACTTTTTGAAACCCGAAGCGGGTTTTTCCATAGTGGAGGAAATTTTGTGCCTAAGGCCCAAAATGGCGCATGCACCTTGAAAGAAAAGTTTGGAAAAAAATATCTAGTTTTTTTTTTGTTTTTTAAAAGAAAGAACCACCGGCGGTACCGGTATAGCGTCGAGGAAGGCAGACAACCACAAAAAAGAAGGAGAATAAGGAAACCTTTTCTGCGGTGACAGGAACCACCACCTGCTGGCTCCGCGGAAAACGAAGAACTGAAGAAAGGCAGTTGGGAAAGGCAGGAAGGCAGAACGCAGGCGCTGTGGGATGCTCCCAAAGGCTTTCTAATTGGACACTGGGGAGCGTTCCCGCGCAGGCTCTGTCGGTACCGATGATACCCATATGTGAAGACTGCATTCCTGCTTGTTCCTGGAGATCTTCAATAGACACGTGGTAATCGTGCTCATTTTGTTGGAGTTCCCAAAGGTATACATATTCCATGCTGCTTGTCGAAGGGGTAAGCAGTGCATTTCCCCAGTCCTCTTTAATAATTGTTTATGGACTTTTCTGCACAGGCCAACAAGACAGCCATCACCAGAGCTACCCCGGCACTTCTCGTGACAACTTGCCGATTGACATAAGCCACCACCGTGGCACTGTCCGAAAACACTTCAACCGCCCAGCCCATAACCAGGGGCCAGAACTGCTCGAGCCCTTCCATTGGGGAGGGCCTGGTCCTAGTCACGAACTCTGTCTCCAACTCGGCAGCCTTTTCCGTCATAGGTTTGCCAAAGAGGTTCTCCCCTTGGCATGGGACATCGACCAATTTGTCCTGAATCCATTGCTCAAGGTTGGAAGACTGTAGTCAAGTCTGGCATCCGGCACTGATGCCCACCGCAGCTACTCTAGTCGCTGACTCTAAGCAGTCATAGGCTGCTCAAGTCATGAATTTGGAGCACTCACAGATGGCTTTGGCCAGGTTCTTGAACCGCTGCAGGGATTCCTTCACCAGGTCTCTCAGGTACATGCTCATATACAGCTGGTAGGCCTGGATTCAGCCGATGAGCATCAAGCCCCGGTAGCACTTTCTGCCAAGGGCCTCCAAGGTGTGGGCCTCCCTACTCGAGGACACCAAAGAGAAGTGCATCTTCTGGCTCTTCAGCCGACGCATGGCCGACTCCACCACCATGGAGTTATGCGGCAGCTTTGCCTTCCGGAAGCCGCGGCTCCAGCGGACCAGATACATTGAGTCAAATCGCTTGCTCATGATGGGCACAGATGCCAGTGTTTCCCATATACGGAGCATTAGCCATTCCAGGATGGGTGGAATGGGCACCATGTGCAATTCTTTCGGTGGGATCTCGTATTGGAGGATTTCTAGTTCCTCCATCCAAGGGTCCTCCTCCGATTCTTTTGGTAATGTTAGGGCCTTTGGCATGTCCCACACGAAGGGGACAGACGCTGAGGCTTGGAAGGTGGCGAGTCAGAGGGGATGTCGCAGTGGCCACGGGTGTCCAGGGACTCCTCGTCCTCAGTCTCCCATTCCAAGTAGGTGGTCGAAGACTTGAGGGAGGGGAGACATGCAGACTCCGAGCCTGAGCCCTGACCGCATCCTTCGGAGGCCCCGTGGCTGGTGCCATGTGCACTAGCCAGGGAAGACCTCTGTCCCATAGAACGGGATCCAGATCTAGACCTTGGCCAAGGATCGACTCAAGGCCGTATGGTCTCTAGGACTGGCTGGGACTCCGGGGACATCCTCGACGTCGAAGGCCCAGTAGTTTGAGCAGAGGAACTGGCTGTGCCAGACAGCAATGCCCGCTGCTGGTCAATAAAGGCAGAGAGGCTGCACTCTAGGGCTGCCATTCTGGTTTCCAGTCCAGAAGGCTCCACAGCTGTCAGCATGGGCACCAAGAAACTCTGACCTGGCGCCAGTTTCCCCTAGGGGGAGTCCTCAACAAGGATGGCCTCGGACTTCCAAGGCTGATCTTCAGGCGATTCCTTCTGGGTGATCTTAGTGTGCCACTCCCACTCCGAGCCCCCAGACAAGCGCATGGACTGCGGGACATGGCTCGGGGCTTACCTGACCTGCCAGAACAGTCCAGGAATGCTGCCTTTGAGAGTTTCTTCTTCTTCTTTTTCTTGTGTTCCCTTGGAGACTCCCTTTGTGAAGATCCGTGGCATCAACCAGCGTCCGCATGGGTGCCATGGGAGTCTGTGGCTTCAGAAGGGGACCTGGCCTTCGGAGGCACTGGGGACTCCGGAAAACAAAACTTATCGTGCTGCTGTTGGTGGCTCTTGAGATCCTTGACAGACATCTTTTTACAGAAACCGCGGGATCGTGGTCCACTCCTAGGCAGCAGTCGTGTGTATTGGTAAGGGACGTGATTTTTGTACACCAACGACACTTCTTGAAGCCACTGGTATCCATGGGGGGAAAAAAGTACCCAAGCAAGGTTGAAGACCCGCAGTGCTGCCAGTTGGGAAAAAGGAGTGAAGGTGCCAAGAAGAAAAAATTATATATGGACCAGAGACTCTATGCCGGGGCAGCAAGTTCGGGTGGCAGGAAGAGTACCAGTGCACAAATGGAAAAGAGAATATGAAACTCACGCAACAGAATATGAAACTCATGCAAAAAAATCTACATTTTCCAGGGAAAAGCAGACAGATGTCTGAAGGGCTCCACGGGAAAAAGGAGACTGAGCAAGATGGCACCCTTGAGCGGGAAGGGCATACATGAATGGTGACATCTCCCAAAAGCTTTCTTTGAAAGCTGGGGAGATGCTTCCATGAGGGCTCTGTCAGTGCAGACGTCATCCATATGTGAGGGCTGACTTCCTGCTTGTTCCCAGAGAAGTGATAGAACAGTGTTGTAAAGAAGACTGGTCTAATGTTGACAAATCTAGGTGTGCAAACATAATGGAGACCTATCCCAGACGACTCACAGCTTTAATTGATGCCACAATCTCAAGAATCCTAATATGTTTCCAACCTCTAGTATGGGTGGTAGTACAATGGTTAGAGCGGTGGGGGGGGGGGGGGGGGGCGCTAACAGAAAGGGAAGTCAGCACTCAAATCCCACTCTCCATTGCCTCAGGTACAAACTTGGGCAGTAAACCCTCTAGAGCAGGAAAAAAACTACTATACCTGGATGTAACTTGCACTGAGCTACTAGTTCAATCTAAAAGTCCATCCCTTGGGGAGAGATTAAGGAAAAGGGAAGAAGGGGTGAATGGCAGGGGGGGTGCATGTGTGTGTATAGTATGCTGTCCTTCTCACCACTACCCCCTCCCCCACTTCCTTCACTCTTGATGCCTCTACTTCTTTCCTCTTTCTTATTCCTTTCCTTCCCTTCCTTCTCTCATCCCCTCCCATTCTTCCGACTCTCCCCTCCCCCCCACCCATCACTTGACACTTCCTCCTCTTTTGCTGGAAAAAAACAGGAACTCTGCCACCACCACAGCATATAATGCACCACTGCCCTTGCTTGTCTGTTCTCCTTTCTCTCCAATTTTTTTTTTTTAATAAACCTTGTTCTAGGTCAATCTGGCCACAGACAGGGAAAGTTTCAGACTGGAAAGAAATGTTCTGTACACCAGATCCAGACTATGCCCCATAGTTTGGGAATCACCTAATCTGGGGGGTGGGGGAGGGGATACGACAAACTTTCAAATATTTGATAGGTTTAAATAAAGTAAGGGAGGGCGATTTTTCCATAGAAAAAAGAAGCAGTTACCTAACTATGCAGAGGAAGCAATTCAAAGGTAATCCAAGAAAGCACAGTTACTTACCTGTAACAGGTGATCTCTGGGAACAGCAGGAATAAGTCTTCACATATGGGGTACGTCGGTACCGACGGAGCCTGCGCGGGAACGCTCCCCAGCGTCCAATCAGAAAGCTTTTGGGAGCATCCCTCAGCGCCTGCGTGCTACCTTCCTGCCTTTCCAACTGTCTCTCCTCAGTTGAGTTTTATAGCTGAGACAAAGAGAGAGAGAGAGAGAGAGAGGAAAGGAAAGATAGATAGAGATACAACTCCTGGGGAGGTGGGTGGGTTGTGAAGACTTATTCCTGCTGTTCCCAGAGATCACCTGTTACAGGTAAGTAACTGTGCTATCTCCAGGAACAAGCAGGAATGAGTCTTCACATATGGGGACTCCCAAGCTGAGATGCCTGGAGTCCGAGCATGGCATAGGTTGGAACATGCTATCCCCCACACCACCAGGCATCCTGAGGATGGAGGGTAGGAGTTGAAGAAGGAAGATGCTGTGGAACAGCTAACCTAGCACAGGACTGCAGGAAAGGAGTCCATGTGTGGATAATGATTGTTGCAAAGGATATTGCAATATGGACCTCCGCCAACAGGATTTCATAGAAGTATGGAGGTTCATGGATCTACTGGGAAGCCAGTAGAGGAACCGTGAAGAGGACACTGAAAAATGGAGGCAATAAACCTGTAGGAAAAACAGAGGAGGTCAGAATCCTGAAAGGTAACAGGTACCCCTGGTAGAAAAAACTGGGGTAGTACAAAAACGGTGGGCCTTCAGCGAAAGCTGTATGGTAAAAACCAAACTCTTTTGGCGGCAGAGTATCTCACTCTTGGGAGCAAAAAGAGAAAGGCTAACCGATTTGGACAAACAAGCACAGTCCTTGTGGGGAGAGAGGGTATGGGAATCCCTTGTATCCCAGGGTGAAGACAAATGCCTGAGGCGTTAAGCCTGTGAGTAACTGAAGATCCACAATATCTCTCCTAACTGGGGTAAGCAAGGAGAGATATTAGGTACAGAGAGCTTCAGAGGTACCTAAACCTGTTAGGTTATGGTATAAGAATTGTTGACTACCACAGGAGGAGTGGTTGTGTGTGTAGAATCCCAAACCTGCTGAATAGCAGAGGAATGGGCAAAATCCCTCTGTCAGAAACAAATAGCTATATGAGCATAGATAGTGAGATAGATAAGTATGTGGAGACAGATCTATCTATAATAAAATATCTCATCAGATACACACACACACACACATATATATGTGTGTATTTTATGCCCTTCCATATCTCACTTTAGATATATTCTGATATGTTATTCATATCTCTCTATATATATAGATATAGATAGATATAGATAGATGAATAACATATCAGAATATATCTATAGTGAGATATGAAAGGGCATAAAATACACACAAAGATAAATATGAATATGTAGGCCTAAATATGGGTGTCTGTATTTAAACAGACAGATATATGCCTACAGCATGGAATTCACATAGGACATGTGGAGAGGAAAGATTCATCTAATAAGGAGGTGCAACCTACTTGAGAAGATATATAGAGAATCTATTCCCCTTGGTTATGATCCGCAAGGATGCTAGCTAGGAAAATAACCAGGATGGTCATATGAAAACAGAGGATGATATCAATCTGTAGCCAGCAAGTCCTTAGTCTTCCAAGATGCTAGCATGGTAAGTAGACAGAAGACAGATAAGGATGAGGTATCATGTTGACCTGCTGAAGGGCAAAAAGTATCTTACGTTCTTACCATGAGGATGAGCTGCAAGGAGAAAGAGCATATCCCCGATTGGGAATGCTATGGACCAAAGCAGGGAATTGGCAACTCCTTAAGCCCTTAGGTAAGAGAAGGCCTATGTCCTTTATGGCAAAAGGAGATAGTAAAAGAAGAGAGAAACTTCTAGTCATGGGAGACATGACTGAAAAGTCTTTTCTAACCATCTAAGATAGCTGTTGGAGAAAAAAAAACCATGCTCTCTAGCAAGGGCCCATAGTGGAAAGCTTCTCTGTAGAATTGCAGAGAGCATGATGCAGGAGAATGAGGAGATAGAACTGGCTGCTAGAGAGCCAGTATCTCTGCCAACTATGCTGCCAAACCCAGGAGAGTGGAGATGGCCGAGATAGAAGACCATTTAGAAAGCTTGTAGTGAGATAATCTCCAAGATAGATGGAAGCACTGACTTGGAGCCACTACTAAGACTAGATAGAATATTAGTGGAGGACAAATCTGGTTGTTTGTGGACAAGAACCAGTGGTCGAAACATTAAGGCTCCTGCATAGGCAGCTGCTAGCAAGATAGCAGAAAGAATCTTACTGTTGAAAAACAGAAAGAACAGAACAGGAGTAGAATCTCTGGACATGTCTGATAAGCTGCCCCAATGTAAGATGGAAACAGAGGAGGTAACTCAGAGGAAAACTCCACACTGGAAAGTGAGAAACTAGAGAGGCTGAAGAAAAAAGCCCTCTGTAATTAATTCCGCTCTTACAGAGGAAAAAGCTTGGTAAGAGGGTGAAGAGAATACAGCTGAAGAAGACTTACCAAGTAGTAAGTCTATAGAAAGGAAAAATACATGCTGGCACAGGAACTTCCATTTAATAGTGGTCAGAACTCTTTCCTTAGCAGGAAGAGATGAGAAACCTGTGACCTATAGGCATGAATATCCTGACAGCTCATAGAAATATAGAAAAAATGGATGTCTTTTGGAAAGAGATCCATGTGTAGGGGTTAGAATGAAGCAGTGGATTCTAACCCCAAGAGTTACAAGCATTTGATGATGACTGATCAGAAACCCTGCAGAGGCCGGGTTTGCTGAGCCTGGTGAAAAGTTGTATTCTTCAGACCAGGACGATGGCTTCCCTGTAGGGGAACATCTGTATGATGGGCAAGTGAGGAATAAAACCTTCTCCTGTGGGAAGAAAGTTTGGTAAGACATTTCCTACTTACTGGGACAGAAGAAGGTGTAGAAGAACCCTTAGGAACAGGTAAATCAGTGGATAACTGAGTAACCTGACGTAAAGACTCCTTGTTGAAAAGATTTTCACCAGTGCAAGGAGTATGTCCCAGTCGTTGTTGTTCCCACTTGGCCAAATCTGAAGCTTGGAGCCAGGCTCTACGTCGTGCTCCTATAGCTATAGCAGAAGTCCTGCTAACAGACTCAGAAGAGTCTAGGGAAGCACGAGAAAGAAACCAAGAGATATTCTGAATATGCTTAAGCAGCGAGGAATAGTCTGTACTCCTGGAAACTGGAAGGAAAGGAGCCAAAAGATGTAATTGCTTTGTGACCTCCTCAAGAGAAAGACTCATATAAAAAATATATGAGAGAATTCTTGCAGAAAGCATAGATATCTGGAAGGTTTGACGTCCAAAGACATCTAGTGTCCTAGACTCACGACCTGGCGGATAAGAAGAGTGCTTTTTCTTACTCTTTATCCGCCTCATTGCTGATTCCACTACTATGGAATGATGAGGAAGTTGAGTCTTTTGAAACCCTGGAGAGGGGGGCACCTGATATAAAAGATCAGATGCCCTGGGAGGTGGGGGCACCTTTAAAGGTGTTTCCCACATTCCTAGAAGGAGATCCTGCAAGGAATGATGCAAAGGAAGCATTATGTTGTCCTTTGCTTTAGTAGAAACAGAGCCTTGTGCAGGATCATGTCCTGGGATAGGAATGGCAAGGGATCTTGCTATATCCCGGAGGAAACTCTGAAAAGAGGGATCCCCAACAGGAAACTCTCTTGGACAGGTTAGATCTAAAGAACTAGCCTGAGCACCCACAGAGTTATCCAGAGATATAGAAATAGAAGATCCTGCAGGGTGCAGTGTGGAATGTTTAAGGGATGGTTGCTTGGACTGGTTGTCAGGAACAGCAACCGTCCTTACCACATTGTCCATGCCAGGTATCGACTCCAAGCTTGGTATAGAATGGAGCGATGCTGTTGTAAAAAGCATGGTAGGAGTTTGCCACGATGCTACTGTGGATACCAGTACTGGAGTCAATACCGGTACCGATGTCGGAGTCGGGCTCGACAAAGACATCGGAGTAGTCATCGGTGATACTTCAATCGGTACCGAGGGAACCGAAAACCTCCGGCTGCTATCCTCAGTACCGAGCCACCGGTATCTATCGGTGTCGGTACCAAAATCTATTGGTACCCAGTCTTCCAGACTAGAAATGGATTCCAAACTCGGCATCGAGGGTAAGGAGCCTGAGAAGCGAAGCATGAAAGGCACCGACTGTGAGGGTAATGAAGACATCGGTACCGACTTCAGTACCGTGTCCGATACCGGTGAATGAAGGTCTACCAGTGGCAACTCAAGAGGCCTCAAGGGAACCGAGAGTTGCGGATCCAAGTCATCGGAACTGAGCCTTCGGTACCGCCGCGAGACGGTACCAAGGCGAGTCGGTACCCAGTCCTCCAAACTAGAGATCGATTCCAGACTCGGCATCGAAGGAAGCGAGGCTGTCGATGCACATCTGGAGGGTACCGACGTCGGTGGCAGTATCGGTGTTGGAACCGATAAGGGAAAGACAATCTGGGACGTATCCATCGGTCCCGAAGGCACCGAGGAGGCCAGATGACGATCCCTGGTGAGGAGTGTTTCATCCAACACCAGTGCCGATGCAGTGGTATCGGTACCTCTCGAAGCGGATGCCACCATCGTGCACGGCTCAGGTATGTTCAGTGGGGGGTGAACCCCAGAAACAACCTGAAACCCCTTATCCGCTTTGGAGACCGAAGACTCCCGCCGGGGTTTTGAAGCCAGGAGGCCATCGAGGGCAAAGCCGGAGCTGTCTACATGCTGTGCATGAGACATACCACTCGAGGACTGGCTAGTCTTAACAGACTGTTTGTGGGTTACCTGAATCAAAGTGGAAGAAGGGGACGGTGCCGCGAAGTTGGAGGGCAACCGTGTATCGAGGGATTCTCGATGTTGAAGATGTCTTCTCACCAAACTGTTGTCAGGACCCAAACAGGTTAGACACCGACTTCGAGGGTCTAAACATAAAGTTGTACTGCCACAAACTGAACATTTCGTGGCCATGAAGGAAAGAAAAGAAAAACACCGGCGGTACCAGTGGCGTCGGGAAGACAGCCGCGACCACAAGAAAACTAAAAATAAAAAATAAGAATTTTCTGCGGTGACGGGAGGACGTCCTGCCGGCTCCACGGAAAAACGAAAACTGAGGAGAGACAGTTGGAAAGGCGGGAAGGCAGCACGCAGGCGCTGAGGGATGCTCCCAAAAGCTTTCTGATTGGACGCTGGGGAGCATTCCCACGCAGGCTCCGTCGGTACCGACGTACCCCATATGTGAAGACTCATTCCTGCTTGTTCCTGGAGATAACTCTTTACTACCCAGGTCCATGGAATATCCTACCAGCAAAAACCATTACAGAATTCAATCATGCTTGGGGCAGATAGAAGGCAGGGGCAAAACAAGGTTAGAAGGTTGCAGTCTTGCAAACAACCAACCTTTCACTCCCTCAAGAGCAGAGGCAAAGTGGAAGGAGACAAAGATAAGGAGAAAACAAAGCCCAATACAGTGGAATTAGAAAAGGTACAAAGGGTGACCAAAATGATAATAGGGATGCAATGACTCCCTTATGAGAAATGGCTAAAGAGGTTGGGAGTTCTTCATCTTCGAGAAGAAATGGGTGAGGGGAGATATATTTATTTATTTTATTTATTTTATTTAGACAGTTTTTGTATACCGCCTTATCATTCAATCAAAGCGGTCACAACACAATTGGGGGATACATTGAACACGTGGGGATATGAGACACATACACTAATACTTACAGGGAACATGGGCTATGGAGGGTTAAGTGGCTTGCCCAGGACCACAAGGAGCATCTGTGGGACTAGAAACCCCAGTCCTTCCGGCCCAAGGTTGCTGTCCTCTAGTGGGATTTGAACCCCCGACCTTCCGGCCTGAAGTACC
This sequence comes from Ichthyophis bannanicus, assembly GCA_033557465.1. Lineage (NCBI taxonomy): Eukaryota > Metazoa > Chordata > Amphibia > Gymnophiona > Ichthyophiidae > Ichthyophis > Ichthyophis bannanicus. The sequence goes on along the minus strand of CM066031.1, from coordinate 1,116,080,484 downwards.
TTGCCCCAACCACTAGGCTACTCCTCCCTACAGAGGTCTATAAAATTTGGAGTAGACAGGAATGGGCCAACATAAATAGACTTAACGCTTTCAAAAAGTTAAGAGACTATGGATCATACCATGAAATTATGAAGTTGTACATTTAAAACAAATAGGATAGTTTAATTATGCATTGAGTGGAAAAATATTTTAACACTGCTGGAGGATGTGGTACATCCAGTTAGTGCAGCTGGATTTATATTTGAAAGCTTCATGGATAAGACATAGCAAATGAGAGTCTTGGTGCTGGGTGAAGTAAAAGCATGAATGCCCAGCTATACAGGATGGTAGACCCAAAGAGGAAGGTAATAAAAGTTGACTAGACAAGAAACGAGATTGTATAGACGGTCATGCTATGGCCAGGATATACAATTGTGTTCATGTTTCGGCAACGATGGTTAAATTCCGTGTTTCAATTAATCTCTAAGTGAAGCGATGCTAGTACATCCTCTACATGGAATAATGTTAAAAAAACAGGACTCTTATTGAAAATTTTAGTGCATAATTAGCATGTATTTGCCTGTTTTAACAAAATGATAAAAATAAAGTGAAAATGGCAAGTGCAAAAGATTAGATAACTTAAAAAAAACCCAATGAATCAAAGGGAAGGGTAACAACGCCTAAAATACTTTAGTGACGCCTTAGGTCTTTAGTGCACCAGTAGACAATTCCATGATTGCATAAATACTCTGACCCTTCTAACCTCTCAGCCTCCGATTATTGTTTTTTGTTCAAGCAGAACCTTGTGCTTCTCTAAACAGCTGTCTGAGCATCTGAAAATGACAGTTCACTCAGAGAGCAAAGGAATGCTACAAAATTCTCTAAAGGATCCCAATTACCAATTTCAAGTGACAAACAGTTGAGGAACGGAAGTTACAAGGAAATGCTGAAAGTGAAGAAAAGATTTGAAAGACCAAGAAAAATATGATAGAATAGCTTGAAAACTGGTAAAGTCTGCAAAACTGAACCCAGAGATTACTAAAAATGACCTGCTGAAAGGTTTGGCCAACACTCAAACAACTGTCCATAGGTCCACCGTACAACACTGCTTACACACAACAAAGATGTGCACTGGAGAGCTGTCAGAAGAAAACCTCTTCTACAATATTATCACGGAAGTCATTACCTAAAGGATGCAAAAAAACCAAAACAACCCTTAATAAATCTAAAACGTGATGGAACCAAGTGCTTTCAACCGATAAAATGAAAATTGAAGTTTAGCCACAACTACACGAGACCTTCGGAGAATAAGGGAGGAAGCATCTGAAGAAAAAAAAACACCTCGTCAATCATTAAGCATTGGTGTGGATCTCAAGCTGTGCGAAATCCAGTGGCACAGAAAATACTGCAGAGGTGGAAGGAAGAATGGATACAATTAATATCAACATATCCTAGGAGCTAATGCCTCACAGTTAATAAAGAAATTGAAGCTGAAAAGAGGAAATTAGACTTACCTGCTAATTGTTGTTCCTTTAGGAACTCCAGTCTAGTCCCGGAACTCTGGGTTGTGCTCCTCCTCCAGCAGCTTGGAGACTGAGAAACGTCATCTCTTTTGTGATGTCACCGGTATATCCACTCCGGATCCGCCTCCTGACTCCAGTTTCCTACTGACAAAGCAGACTCACCGGAGCAACAATTAAGTAGAAAAATTGTATTAATTCTCTAACTAAACATAACGAAACAATAAGGAAACAACTGTTCAAACAGCTGCCCCTCTTCGCCCCGGCTTTCGTCTACCCCCATGGAGGCCCCTTCTCCCTTCTTTAGGTGTATGGGGAACCTGACAACCACCCCTCCTTGTCACTACAAACCGCCATCTTACCTATTATCGCATCCTACTTCAGGCTGGCGCCTGCAAACAAACAAACAGGGAGGGATACGGGACTAGACTGGAGTTCCCAAAGGAACAACAATTAGCAGATAAGTCTAATTTTCTCTTCCTTATCGTAACTCCAGTCTAGTCCCGGAACTCTGGGTAAGTACCAGAGCAGTAAAGAAAAAACTCACTGGGAGGGACCTGCTAGACCAGCCTGAAGCACCACCGATCCAAAACAGGTATCCCTTTCCACCTGTACATCCAGGCGGTAATGCTTAACAAAGGAATCCAGTGATGACCAGGTGGTCGCCTTACAAATCTCCACCGCTGGTACCAACTGGAACTCAGCCCAAGCTTTAAAATTGCCGCTTCTGAGGCACCTAGCAGAACGGGGAGAGCAGCAGCCACGATCGGAGGGTGTGGGCGGGAGCTCCTCCTCACTTCCACAAGCTGCCAATCACCAAGCCAGCACAACGGCTTTAAAACCACCGCTTCTGAGGCGGGCTCGCGCCCGAGTGCCTCACCAGAGGGCCCTTTGGCGTGGCCCTTAGGCGTGAGACCGTGGCGAATGATCAATAGTTAAAAATCGTGAGCATAATTGTTTTGCTGGCATCTTGTGGATGAAACCTGCTATTTCCTCCCTTCCTGTATCTTCTTTCTTTTCTTTAACTGTCACTGTATCTCTTATTCTGTCCTATCATATAACTGGCGTTCCTTTCATATTTTCTGTGACATTATTATATTATTGTAAACCGCTCTGATGCTTAGGCCTGAGCGGTATATCAAATGTAAATAATAAAGAATAAAGATGAAGCTTGAGCCCTCGTAGAATGAGCCCTCGTAGAATGAGCCCTGAGCCCCTCTCTGCCCTTCAAAATATAAGCAGACGCTATTGCTGCTTTCAACCATCTGGCTATGGATGCCTTCGAAGCTGCTTGGCCTTTCCTAGGTCCGCCAAACAGAACAAACAGTCTATCCGATCTACGAAAACTTGCGGTGCTACGTAAGTAAATCTTCAAAGCTCGACGAACATCCAGTCGATGCAACTTACCGGTGGAAGAGCCCAAGGACTGTTCCCTAAACACCAGCAAATATTTAGGTGAAAAGCCGAGACTACCTTTGGCAAAAACGACGGAACGGGTCTCAACACCACCTTGGAATCATAGAAGGATAAAAAGGGCTTCCTACAGGACAGGGCTTGCAATTCCGAAATTCTGCGAGCCGAGCATATAGCTATCAGGACCACCACCTTAAGAGTAAGATCCTTCAAGGACGCCTCCGATAAGGGCTCAAACGGTTCTTTTCCTATTGCGACGAGCACCCCCTGCCTACATGGTGGACGAAGCAGAGAAACTGCTCTCAAGAAGCGCTTGATATCTGGATGAGAAGCTAACGTGTGCCCCCGAATCTTACCTCTATAACACGTCACCGCCGCCACGTGTACTCATAAGGAAGCGGCCACTAAACCCTTATCCAAACCATCTTGCAAAAAGGCCAACACCTGCGGAATAGACGCCCGCAAAGGCTCTGTCTGTCCCCAAACCAGGCCTCAAACACTCGCCAAATACGCACATAAGCCAAAAAGGTAGATCTCTTTCTGGACTTCAACAAGGTGGTTATGACGGGTGCAGAGTAACCTTTGGCTCTCAGCCTAGCCCTTTCAATAGAGAATCGATCCACCTGAGACATGCGCAGTGGTCCCTGCGACAATAGATCTGCCCGCAGAGGCAGGCGCCACGGTGTCCCCACTACGAGTCTTAGCAGATCTGCGTACCAAGGTCTCCTTGGCCAATCCGGCGCTATTAATAGCACCGTTCCCCTGTGACGCTCTATGCGTTGAACCATCCTTCCTATTAACACCCACGGGGGGAATACATACAGGAGCTGCTCTTCCGGCCAGCTCTGCATAAGAGCATCCAGGCCTTCCGACATCCTTTCTCTTCTTCTGCTGAAAAACCGTGCGACCTTTGCTGACTGGAACGTTGCCATGAGATCCATCACCGGAGTCCCCCATCGGTCCACTAACATCTCGAACACGTCCTGATGGAGAACCCATTCGCCTGGATCTACCTTCACCCGACTCTGGAAGTTGGCCTACACATTGTCCACTCCGGCTACATGTGCCGCCGACAGCGCCAGGAGATTCACTTCTGCCCACTCTAACAGCTCTGCTTCTGCTTCCATGGCGACACTGCTGGTGCCGCCCTGCTGATTGATACAGGCTACTGCAGAGGCGTTGTCAGACAGCAATCGAACGGACCCGTTGCGCAGAGAAGCTTGAAACGCCCACAACGCCAGCCGCACTGCCCGCAGTTTCCAACCTGTTGATTGACCAGGTCTTCTCCAGTTCAGACCACTGACCCTGGGCAAATCTTCCCTGGAAGTGAGCTCCACAGCCGGTGAGGCTGGCGTCCGTCATCAGGGACATCCAAGGTGGTGTCTCCAAGGGCATTCCTTTGTCGAGGACCTCCGCCTTGATCCACCATTGCAAGGCTTGTTGCGTCTCCGAGAGACAGGGCAGCTTTCGTGACAACGGATCGTGCTGATGCGACCACCTCCTGAGCAATCCTCTCTGTAACGGCCTCATGTGCGCCCTTGCCCATGGGACCAGCTCTATCGTTACCACCATGGTTCCGAGAACCTGCAGATAATGCCACGCTACGGGGGTAGGTCTGCCCAGAAACTGCCGGACTAGCGATCTCAAACCTTTTGCTCGATGCTACGGAAGAAAAACTCTCCCCGCCTCTGTAGCGAACAAGGCTCCCAAATACTCTAGACGTTGAGATGGGACTAAGTTGCTCTTGGACATGTTGACCACGCAACCTAGACTTTGCAGAAGTGCTACTACTTTTGATGTAGCCATCTCGCTTTCAACCCTGGATTTTGCCCGGATCAACCAATCGTCTAGATACGGGTGCACAAGAACGCCCTCCTTTCTCAGCGCTGCCGCTATGACTACCATCACCTTGGTAAATGTCCTTGGGGCCGTCGCCAACCCGAATGGTAAAGCCCGGAACTGGAAATGTCCCATGGGTACCGCAAATCTGAGGAATTTTTAATGCTCCCGCCAAACCGGGATGTGGAGGTACGCCTCCGATAGGTCCAGGGATTTCAAAAACTCCCCCTTCCGTACCGCCACTATCACAGACCTGAGCGTCTCCATATGGAAGTGCTGTACCCGAAGACACCGATTTACCCCCTTGAGGTCCAAAATTGGTCAAAAAGATCCCTCCTTTTTTGGTACTATGAAATAGATGGAGTATCGACCGAAGCCGCATTGGTCTTGAGGCACCGGCACTATCGCCTTTAATGCGAGCAACCTCACGACCGTCTCTCGCACGGCGTTGCACTTGATCAGCGACTTGCATGAGTACTGAACAAAGAATTCTCTTACTGGCCGTTGGAATTCCAACGCAAATCCCTCGCGAATGAGTTCCAACACCCACTGGTCTGAGCTAATCTTGACCCAGGCAGGCTAAAAATCCTGAAGTCGACCTCCTACAAGAATCAGGCCTGCCAGGGCCCTCCTGATCTCATTGTGACTTTCGGGAATTCGCGGAAGAGGTTGAGGCCCCAAAACCCCTACCTGCTCCTCGAAATCCACGAAAACCCTGGCTCCTGCCCGGGAACCTTCCTCGATGCGCTTGACTGAATTTCAGATACTGGAAAACGCCTAAACTCCCTCTGCTGCCCCCGGCCAGTGGAAATAGACCGCCCTTGTCTCTGCTTGTCTTCCGGGAGTCTGCCACCCTCAGACTCTCCCAGATCCTTCACCAACTTGTCCAAATCCTCTCCAAAAAGCAACTTCCCCCGGAAGGGGAGCTTGCTCAACCTGAACTTCGAGGAACCATCCGCTGCCCAGTTGCGCAGCCAAAGGTAACGTCGTGCCGCCACCACCGACGCCATGCTCTTTGACAAGCCTCGAATGAGGTCATAGTGGACATCCACCAAATATGCTGTCCCCGATTCCAACTTTGCTGCTTCTCCCAAGTCGTCTCCGCTCTGATCTCCTTGCACTCGCTGAGCCCAGCGAAGGCAGGCTCTTGCTCCACAAATAGCTGCCTGAACAGACAAGGCATTCACGTCAAACACTTGTCTTAAAAAGGTATCGGGCTTCCTGTCCTGGGAATCCTTGAGCGCCGCACTACCCCCTACTGGGATGGTAGTCTTCTTAGTGACCGCCAAGATGGCCGCATCCACCTTTGGAGACTTAAACAGCTCCCGATCTTGGTCCACCAGGGGGTAGAGTCTACCCATCACCCTGGAGCCTTTGAGTGCGGCCGACGGCAAATCCCATTCTTTAGAATCATTTCCCTGATCACTCTATGCACCAGCAAGGCTCTCTGGGTCTTCCTGAACACTTGCAGTAAAGGATCTTCCAACGTAGCATCTTCTGCCAGCCCCGGCGACGGCATATTCAGCGCCTTAAGCGTCTCGGAGATGAGTGCGGGCAATTCGTCCCTTCTAATCACTCTCACGACTCTTGCCTGATCCTCTCTGTCCGTGATCTCTCCTTCCTCCAACTCATTTTCCACGTCCAAGCCGAGTTCACCCTCGTCCGATAGAACCCCCTCAGAGTCCACGTACCGTTCCTGCTGTTCTTTCTCCATCCTGGCCTTTTTAGCAGAGCTTCCTGGCCTCCTTGCAGCCAAAGGTGTTCCTGGCCTCTTAACTCCGCGGGCCTCCCCTGCGGAACTCGCCCCCAGCTCCCTGCGAAGAATTGAAAAATCATTTATGGCAGCCTTCTTGAAGCCAACACAGCCAGCTCCAGAAAGTCATCCATTCCCAAATCAGAGCTGATAGGGAACAGTACAATACAATGCCAAGCTACTCTTCTCCATTCCTAAAGGACTCCTGACAGCAGGTAGAAACTCCAGAAAGGCTTTCAATGCAGAGGAGCTTGCCCTTCCAGGCCAGGTACCAACACCCCAGCGATGTGTGTGCCTTGTAGCTCTATGCAAATTCAGCCTTGTAGCTCTATGCAAGCAATAAATAGTAGTAGTAGCAGTAAATGGCAATAGCTCCCTGTAACCATAACTGACTTGAGTTTACCAAATCTCCAATCACTGGCCCCTGGCCCAAGAAAAGGCTGCTTGCGTTGCCATGAGAAGTACTGACCATAGCACAAGCATCAGCAATCGTGCCAAAGTTCTTTCCTATCTGCCCTAAGGCATGAGTGCAGTTTCTCCACTTGAAAAACAGTCATTCTCAAATAGCTGAAGAGCATCTAGGCAAATAGCCTATTTTCAGGATATTAGAACTGAACTTGAATGGAAGCTTCCTGCTCTGAAACTCCTGACATACCCAGCTAACTGCACAACCACATGTAAGTGAAAATCACCGAAGGGCAACAGCTGACTGCCCAGTCATAGCCTCAACTTTCTAGTTAAGATGACTCTGCTCTTTGCCAGGCCCAGAAAGGAGACTGTAGCCTGCCAGCACCGCCTTAGGCTACCAATATACAGGGTATCGCTGCCACATCCTTGGGGTCTAAGCCCTCTAAGGGCAACCACAGCACTAGGTTTCTACCCCATGGAACAAGGGAGCATTCAGAGGCCCCTTCTCCAAACACACCCCCTTCGGGCAGCCTAGACTCTCCTGGAGGGAGAGCCAACCATTCTCCTCATGGGACACCTCTTCTTCCCCAAGGCAGAAAACATAATAAAACCTTGTCCATGCACAGGTAACAACCAGACACACCAAATTCCAAAATCTGAGACATCTTAGTACAAAGTCAACTACAGCCCTCATCAGAAGGATGCAGAGCAACGACACGAGCACGTAAGACTACAAACCAAGGGAATATGCCTAGGAGTAAGGCTCACATCCCCCTCACTCCACAATTTACTGGGGGAGAAGCCCAACAAGACTGCATAACAGGAAGGATTGTAAGAGTGTTCATTAAAGAATGCACACAAATTGCCAAAAACGTATGACACAACCAGAGGCCCTCTTGCTAAGCTGAATGAAGGCCCAGAACTGCCATAGAACCTATAGAAGCTAAACACAAACCATAGCCCCTGGTAACTTAACACTGCTAAAGTGCTGTGACTCACAGTCAGAGGCAGGTCCCAAACCAGACCCTTATACTGGAACGAGTTTCTCCTGCCAGCAGAGCCATGGGCCTGGCTACCAAAGACCATGCTCAGATAGCAGGAGCAGCCAACTGGTGCATGCTATATTAAGGTAGGCTAACTGCCAAGTGCCACGCTTGGTCACTCTCCACCACAAACTGATTAGCTGTCCTTGAGAAATGCACCAGGCAGGAAACTCCAACACCCCTCCTTTCCAACTGAAAGCAACTACCTAGAGCCCAGTAAGAAATCTAGGAGCATAGACCTTACAGGAGGTTTTTTTTTTTGGGGTGGGGGGGTTGTGGCAACCAGCCATGAAAAAGTCTGCTTCTGGGCCATCATTGCAGATTATGCAGGCCCTCCAATGCACAGTCAGAGGCTAGCAAAGGATAAGCTCATGCTTTGGATAGCCATTGAGGCTAGACAACCAAAAAAGAAAGGTATGGCGAACGCCATGTAACATGAACAGGCCACATCTGACAAGGTAACACAAGAATAAAGGCTCCCTAAGATTAGGTTGCCCCTAAACCATGGCTATACTCTCCACAGTTTATTTGCACACGCCACAGCCTACTGTAGGAAAATGTCTCAGAACTATGCCCCCCCCCCCCCCCAAGAGGGAACTGGCCCAGGCTAGAAAGCTTATCACTTAAGGGTTCACCTGGAATCCACCCTACTATATGACGCTAGACTAACTTTTGATTAAATCAGCAGAACTGTTGATGGCCTTACTGTGCCAACTACACCCTATACCAGTGATGGCTAACCTTTTTGAGCCCGAGTGCCCAAACTGCCGCACAAAACCAAAGAATTTCCTCAAAGTGCCAGCACGTCAATTAAACCTTAACAACAAGATTTTAGTATCTAAAAACTCTTTATAAAGTTGCCTGAACTATATAACATCATTTGTAAAGTTTGGAATCTTTGTATTGTCAGAGAATCAATTTGATTCACAATCCTTTGGTTTTCATTTCAATTTATTGGCAATTTATAATGTTTTAATGATTTCATTCAATTTAGAAACAGGAAGGCAATAATTAAACTGGGAACCCCAAAAGCCAAACTTGGAATGTACAACAACACTGTAGAAATAAAACTATAAATTAATTTCCTCTTGTACTAAACAAAGCACAGACACTAATGATGCACATTTCCCAGAGCTGACATATTCCAGTTAATAAATTCAAAATAAAGAGATATCTTTGTACCTTTTGTGCATTTTTTTCAGTTGCAATTGTTCCAGCCACTTTCTTCTGGTTTATTTGTGTCTTCTGCTATCTCTCCATCGTCTGCTGTCCATTTCTCCTTTCTTCTCTTCTAGTTTTTTTCCATTCTCTCTCTTCATCTGCTTTAACATAATAATCTTTCTCCTTTTTTAGTCTCCCAATACCCGGCCAATTGTACATTTTTTATTCCCTCCCACACAAAATATTTTTCCCCTCTCCATTTCACTCTCCCAGCCCCATCCCCTTCTAATCTCCCCCAACATCAGCTCCCTTTTAATTCCAGCCCCACCCAGTATCCGCTCCCTTCTAGTCCCCACATCAGCCCATTTCCAGTCCTGGCCCCCCATCAGTCCATTTCCAATCCTATCCGAGTCCCTTCATCAGCTCATTTCCAATACCAGCCTCCCATCAGCCCATTTCTAGTCCTTTCCTAGCCCCACCATCACTCAGCCCATTTCTAATCCAAGCCCCCCATGAGCCTACTTCCAGTTCTAGCCCCTCCATGAGTCCATTTCAATCCAAGCCCCCACCACAGCCCATTTCCAAACTTAGCTCCCCCAACACCCAATTCCCAGTCCTATCCTAGCCCCTCCATCAGCCCATTTCCTGTCCTAGCTCCCTCCCCTAAGAGCCCATTCCAAGCCCCCCTTCCCATCAGCTATTTGCAGTTCAAGCCCCCTTCCACTCAGCCCATTTCCATTCCAAGTCCCCTTCCCATCAGCTATTTGCAGTTCAAGCCCCCCACTTCCCCTCAGCCCATTTCCATTCCAAGCCCCGTCCCCATCAGCTATTTGCAGTTCTAGCCCCCCAGTTCCCCTCAGCCCATTTCCATTCCAAGCCCCGTCCCCCATCAGCTATTTGCAATTCAAGCCCCCTTCCACTCAGCCCATTTCCAGTCCTAGCAACCCCCCCAACCCATTACCAGTCCTAGCCCCCCATAGCCCACTCCCAGTCCTAATCCCACCAGCCCATTTCCAGTCCTAATCCCCATCACCCCATTTTCAGTTTAAGCCCCCTCATAGCCCATTACCAGTCCTAACCTCCCCATCAGCCCACTCCCAGTCCTAATCCCACCAGCCCATTTCCAGTCCTAATCCCCCATCACCCAATTTTTAGTTTAAGCCCCCCATAGCCCATTATCAGTCCTAACCCCATCAACCCACTTCCAGTCCTAATCCCACCAGCCCATTTCCAGTCCTAATCCATCACCCAATTTTTAGTTTAAGCCCCCTCATAGCCCATCACCACTCCTAAACCCCCCCAGCACCCATCACCACTCCTACCCCCCCAGTGCCCATCACCACTCCTACCCCCCCCAGTGCCCATCACCACTCCTAACCCCCCCAGTGCCCATCACCACTCCTAACCCCCCAGCGCCCATCACCACTCCTAATCCCCCCGCAGCGCCCATCACCACTCCTAACCCCCCAGCCCAGCCCAGCCCAGCCAAAATTTAAAATAAAAAAAAGCTGTCTTCTTCTGCCGCTTCCGGGCCGCCGCGGCAGAATCGAGTGTGCCGCGGGGCCCCCCCTGTGCCTGGCAGAGCCTGCCCTCCAGATCCTGCCTTCCCCGGTATCAGCTCCCTGTTTCCAGCTTGTCACACGCGCCGGCTTTCAGAGCGCGAAGGGAACTAGTTTCCCTTTCGCGGCTCTGTTAAGCCCGCGGGGGCTGATGGGAACTTCCCATCAGCCCCCGCGGGCTTAACAGAGCAGCGAGGGAGAAACTCTCCCCTCGCGCTCTGAAAGCCGGCGCGTGTGACAAGCTGGAAACAGGGAGCTGATACCGGGGAAGGCAGGATCTGGAGGGCAGGCTCTGCCAGGCACAGGGGGGGCCCCGCGGCACACTCGATTCTGCCGCGGCGGCCCCGGAAGCGGCAGAAGACAGCTTTTTTTTTATTTTTTTAAATGCGGACCTTCCCGCGTGCCAGCCGCAAGGCCTTCGCGTGCCACAGCTGGCACGCGTGCCATAGGTTCGCCATCGCTGCCCTATACCTATATAAGCAATACAAACTACTTACAATACCCAATTATACCGGAAACAATGGTGCATCACCTAGATACAATTGCCAACCTTGAAGAGCTCCCTGCAAGGCTACACGACTACCTGGACCGTGATAGTCCCCATACACAAGCATACTTTATGCCCTCTTCAAGCAAAAATGCTGCCGCTGCTGCTATACTCAAGAAAGCCACAAGCACCCAACAAAGACTGCCACTCCCAACTTTAGAGCTCCTGCATTATGGTTATAATATGGTGTGGCTAACAGCGCTACGGCAGCACCAATGGATGAAAGAGCAGAGACGCTGGCAATGGTATGAGGACTGGAGAGCGGGGATAAAGCATAGTTACTCACCTGTAACAGGTGATCTCCGGGAACAGCAGGAATTTAGTCTTCACATATGGGTATCGTCGGTACCGATGGAGCCCGCGCGGGAACGCTCCCCAGCGTCCAATAGGAAAGCTTTTGGGAGCATCCCACAGCGCATGTGTGCTGCCTTCCCGCCTCTGTACCTCTCTCACTTCAGTTGAGTTTATAGCTGAGACCAAAGGAGAGAAGTAGAGAAAGAGAGAGATAGAGACAAACTCCTAGGGGAGGTGGGTGGGTTGTGAAGACTAAATTCCTGCTGTTCCCGGAGGTCACCTGTTACAGGTGAGTAACTACGCTATCTCCAGGAACAAGCAGGAATGCAGTCTTCACATTTGGGGACTCCCCAGCTGAAAGATGCCAAGGGGTGACCCCAGCTGGCTGCGAACCAAGGTGAGATGGGTCATGCTTCCTCCCATGGACCTTAGGCATCCAAACTGTGGATGGTGGGTAGGAGTTGTATTAAGTATGGAAGAGAGTTGTAGAACAGTCTAGCCAAACGAGGCATCCCAACGGGAGTCCTTGTTAAGGCAATAGTGGGCTGTGAAAGTATGTACCAAAGTCCAAGTGGCTGCTTTGCAGATGTCATCAATTGAGACAGAACGAAGGTTAGCCGTTGCGGCTGCCATTGCTCTCACATTGTGAGCCATGACATGGCCTTCGAGAGAAAGTCCCTTACTCTGATATGTATAGGATATGCAATCTGCAATCCAATTTGACAGAGTTCTTTTAGAAACTGGAAGTCCCAAATGACTAGAGTCAAAAGCCACAAAAAGCTGAGAAGATTTTCTACGTGGCTTAGTTCTTTGGAGATAAAAAGCCAAGGCTCTTTTACAATCCAATGTGTGAAGATTCCTTTCCGCACTGGAGGCATGAGGCCTAGGGATGAATATAGGAAGATAAACCGACTTGTTTAAATGAAAAGGCGAAACCACCTTTGGCAGAAAGTGAGGATGAGTCCTGAGGACTACTTTATCATGGTGAAACCTTGTATAAGGAGGGTCAGCTACTAACACCTGTAGTTCACTAATGTGTCTTGCAGAAGTGATGGCAATTAGGAAAATAACTTTCCATGAAAGAAACTTTAGGTCTGAAGTGGCTAAAGGTTCAAAGGGCAGTTTCATAAGCTGACCAAGAACAAGATTTAGATCTCATGCCACCAGCGGTGGTTTAATGGGAGGTTTTGTTAAAAGTAGGCCTCTCATAAATCTTGATATAAGTGGATGAGAGGAAATAGGTTGTCCATCGAAAGGTTTATGAAAAGCAGCAATAGCACTAAGATGAACCCTAACTGAATTGGTCTTCAGACCAGAGTTGATAATTGTAGAAGAAACTCTAGCAGCAACTCTACAGGTACTAAAAGGGGGTTAAAGTCCCTTTTGTGAACACCAGATAGAGAACCTTTTCCACTTGAAAGCGTAGGAACGTCTTGTGGAGGGTTTTCTGGAAGCCAGGAGGATATCCTTTACTTGTTGAGAAAGGTTAACATCCTGGAATTCTAGACTTTCAGTAACCAGTCCCTGAGATGTAGGGACTGGGGATTGGGATGCAGTAAAGATCCGTTCTCCTACGACAGGAGATCTGGAGCATTCCCCAACTCCAGAGGAGTGGTTTGAGAGAGACACAGAAGAAGAGGATATCACATTTGCCGTGGCCAACGTGAAGCTATGAGTATCATACGACTTCTGTCTCTCTGAAGTTTGAATAAAGTCTTGGGAATGAGGGGAATGGGTGGGAAGGCATAGAGGAAGTCCTGTCCCCAGTGGAGTAGGAAAGCATCTCTTGCCTGACAGTTTTGAGCCGGAATTCTGGAACAGAATCAGGGAAGTTTGGCATTCTGTGGACTTACAAAGAGGTCTATATCTGGTGTTCCCCAGATTCGAAACACTCGAGCAAGCTGGTATGAGTGGAGGGACCACTCGCGTGGCAGCAGTATTCGACTGAGTTTGTCTGCCCACAAGTTCTGAATGCCCGGAAGGTATACCGCAAATAGGTGAATTTGTAACTCTCTGGCGAGGGCCCATATTCGCAAAGCTTTATTGCATAGCGACAGAGAGCCTGTTCCAACATAGAACATAGCTACCTGATTGTCAGTTTGGACCAGTACTGTTTTGTTGCTGAGATGGCCCTGAAAGACTTGAATAGCATTGAAAATGGCTCTCAGCTCTAGAAGGTTTATGTGAAGGGAAACCTCCTGTGAGGTCCAAAGACCCTGAGTGGAGAGACTGTGCAAGTGGGCCCCCCAACCCATCTTGGACACATCTGTCATAGTGGTTTGGCAGAGGCTGCTGGAAAGGAGAGCCTACAAGGAGGTTTTCCAGGGATTGCCACCATTGCAGGGACAAAATCAGAGTGGTAGTTCTGATTTTGTCTGTTAGTCATCCTGAGGCTTGTGACCACTGAGAGGAAAGGGTCACTGGGCTGCTCACATGTGGAGGTGAGCATAGGGAACCACATGGACAGTAGATGCCTTGTGTCCCAGCAGTTGAAGCATCTCCCGAGCAGTAAGGGATACCTTCATAGATGCTTGAGATGCTAGTTGTATTATACGTAGACAGCATGGCTGGGGCAGGAAAGCCCTTGACTGCCGTGTGTCTAGACGAGCCCCTATGAATTCTAGAGATTGAGAGGGAGTGAGATGAGATTTTGGGAGGTTTATGACCAGTCCCAAGTATTGAAGAATTCTCATTTTTTATTTATTTATTTATTTTATTACAGTTTCTTATATACCGTGCTATTTAGAATCAGCGCGGTTTACATCATAACAAAACGACCATTACGACAAACTGTCAGGTTTTACATTGAACAGGAGTACAAACTTGGATAACTGGGTTAACTATATACATAATCTATCTACACTGCAGTGTGCGGGCATTTCTAGATTGGGTTATTTCTTGGAGGGGATATCTGGTTCAGTTGCTGTCTGGGAAATATTGGCGGAAAAGGTATGTTTTGAGAGCCTTTCTGAACTGATATAGATTGGTAATGGCTCTAATGTCGGGGGGTAGGGTGTTCCAGCATTTTGGTACATAAAAACTGAATGCCCTGTTTGTGGTGTTCGTGTTGGACTTTGTTGAAGCCTTTGGTATTGCTAGCAAGTTTACAGCTGATGTTCTTCTTGCTCTATTGGGGGGGACCATGTGGATTAGATTCGTGAGTGAGAGGGATGAGGTGCCTTTGATTGCCTTAAATGCTAATACAAGGGATTTGAAGGTGATTCTCCCGTGAATTGGTAGCCAGTGCAGCTGTTTGAGAATGGGAGTCACGTGGTCGTTTCTGGATGCACCGTAGAGGACCCTAGCTGCGGCATTCATGGCCAACTGTAAGGGGGTTAGTGTGGATTGGGGGAGACCTTGTAGGATGGCATTTGCAAAGTCAAAATGCGGCAGGATCAGCGCTTGATATATGGTACGGAAATCGTCTGGGTCCAGCAGGGAGCGTAGGTGTTTGAGGGAACGGATTTTGAAGTAGATGGCTTTGACTACGCTGCTTATGTGGCGTCTCATGTCTAGATGTTGGTCCAGGGTAACTCCCAAATATTTTATTGCATCTTTAGTTTGCAAATCAGCTTCCTTGACACTGACGTGGGATGGGGGCGTAAAGTTGGAGTCTCTGGAGATGAAAAGGACCTCTGTTTTTTTATGCTGGATACGTAGGTTCTGTGTCTGGAGCCATGTTGAAACTGCATTGAAACAATCTGTGAGTGGGGTCAGGTCCATGTGGGTTGTGGAGAAAGGCATGTATAAAAGAATGTCATCTGCATATATCATGCAGTTTACGTTGAATGATCTTATGATATTGCATATGGGCTGCATGTAGATATTGAAGAGTAAGGAGGATAATGAGGATCCTTGAGGTACCCCTTGTTTTTGATGGAAGTGGCTAGACTCTTCTGATCCAGACTTCACATATTGCCATCTATCGTCCAGATAAGACTTGCACCATTTTAGTGCCTTGTTGCAGACACCCTTTTCTTTTAGTCTTCCCAGGAGGATTTCGTGACTCACGGAGTCAAAAGCCGCGGCGATGTCTAGGAAAATGAGGACAAAACCTTGATGGATGTTGTCGATTCCTGTGATGATATTGTTGATTAGACCAGTGAGTAGTGTCTCAACCCCATGATGTTCTCTGAACCCATGTTGGCAGTTATCTAAGGGAGCAACAGAGTCTATGTGATCTTGAATTTGCCGTTGTGCTTCCTTCTCGATTATTTTGGCTAAGATGGGGATGCTAGCTATTGGTCGATAGGAGTCTACCTTTTGGGGGTCCAGTTTGGGGTTTTTCAGTAATGGTCTAATGGACGTCTGCTTGAGTGAAGTGGGAAAATAACCTGTTGAAAAGGAGAGTTTCATTATATTTGCGATGACAGGACTGAGCACATCACGTAGTTCCTTGATCCAAAAAGCTGGACATGGGTCGGTCTGTGCAGTGGAGGTGTTGAGTGATGCTATGGTGTTCTCAATACATTTATTGGATGGTGTGGAAAAAAGTCAAGTGGAGAGAGGTCCGCCGATTCTTGATATTGGACTGCTGTGACCTTGTTAGTTTGTACAATCTTGGATTGCAGAAAATCAGCGAATTCTTGTGGATGTATGTTGATGTGTTGCTCGGGTGATGGTTCCTTTGAGAGGGATTTGACCAAATTGAAGAGGTCACGAGGTTTATTCAATGACCTCTTTAGGGTGTCAGTGTGATATTGTCTCATTCTGATAGAGATTGTTCCTCGATGTATTGCAAGGTGGGTTAGGTATGCGGTCTGATCTTCCGGTGAGCGTGATCGGCGCCATCGGCGTTCGAGTCTACGTAATTGCATGAGGGAAGCGCGTAGATCAGGAGAGAACCATGGGGCGGATTTTCTTTTCGCTCTTGCTGTATTTTTAGGGTTTGGGTGTTGTGAGATGGCAAGCAGGCTGGAATTCCAGTGAGAGATTAGTTCATCAAGGTCAGGTGTTGTTTTGTTGATGAGTGATGGGGTTTCCGAAAGGATGAGTTCCCTATCGAAGGGGCGGAAGCATCTAGTGGAAGTTCGAGAGGTGGTGTTCGTGGGTTGGCTTCTGTTCAGCTGGTCATTATTGCTGGGAATCTGGATAATGATCAATTTGTGGTCGGACCAGGGTACATCCACGACTGATGTTGGCAGATTGTGACTTTTGTCCTTGACTGGATGTGGCACAAAAACCAAGTCCAAAATGTTCCCTTTTGTATGTGTGGGTTCATTTATGATTTGTTTGAGACCCAGGTCCTTCATTGCATCAAGGAACGCATTTGCGTGGTTTTGGTGTAGCGATGGGAGATTGAAATCACCCATTATCCAATTTGGTTTGTTGGGGGTGCGGGTGTTAGCTGCAAGGTCAATGATGGTTGGGAGGTCAATTGGAGAAGTAGATGGTGTTCTATATAAGAGGGTGAGGGAGAATTGTTGGTTAGCAACAGAGAGAGTGTCCAGGCTGTTTGTGCTAGAAGAGTCCACAGTCTGGAAGTTGAGGTCTGATTTGGAGATTATGAGCACCCCTCCTCCTTTTTTGTTTTCCCTATGTTTCGTGTGTATGGAAAAATTGGGGGGAAGTAGTTGATTGAGGAGGACGTTGTCTTCTGGTGATAGCCATGTTTCTGTGATCATGAGGATCTCAAAGTCATAGAAGGAGATTGTGTCAAGGACAACAGGTCATTTTTTGCGGATGGAACGTGCGTTAATGATGGCACATTTTAGGGGTCGGCATCTACAAGGTTTTTCCTGGTTGGGTGTATTGGATAGCTGGAATGCTACATGTATCAGGTGGGAGTGGCGTGGGTAGGTGTTACTTCCTGTGTTGAAGTAAGGGGGACTATTCCATCTTTTGCCATGGCTATTCAGGATTGGAATCCTGCCATGTGGTGTGTAGAGAGATTGGGAGGTTCCAAGCCAGTGGGTGAGGAGGTAGAGGCTAAGAATGACAGCGACCTGGAGGGCCATTCTGAGGGTTTGGATTGTGTGTGAGACACTGTAGAGGAGTGATTATATGAGAGCGCACAATAGAGCAGGTACAGTTTACATGCAAGATAGTGACTAACTTTACAGAGAGAATGCAGTATTGCAGTAATGTGAACACTGTAAGAAGTGCAACGCTGGCAGTTTAAATTGACTTTCAACTGGCAATATAGTATTGCTAAGATAGTATCTAATACGTTATGATGCTATCAGGTTACTTTGAAAGTTAATGTGGCTTACAATAGCTAGAGATATTTAACAAACACACATTCTCACAGTTCAGATGTTGGTAGAATGCTGGAATCTTGGTCAGGTGTCAGGCAGTTAGGTTGCTGGTAAGGCATCTGAAGTGCCGCCTTTCGTGCTCCGCCTAAGGGCCACGCCAAAGGGCCCTCTGGCGAGGCCCTCAGGCGCGGGCCCGCCAGTCGCGGGCGCGCCTAAAGGCGCATGTCTTTCAACCCCTTGCTGGGCCCGGATTGGGCGTCGGGAGTCAGCAGGCCCCTGCTGCTGCCGGTGGCTCGATCCCCGGGAAGGGGAGAGCTGCTGGTGGTGGTGGGGGCTGCCGGATGTCGGCGCCTGAAGGCGCGTGTCTTTCAACCCCTTGCTGGGCCCGGATTGGGCGTCGGGAGTCAGCAGGCCCCTGCTGCTGCCGGTGGCTCGATCCACGGGAAGGGGAGAGCTGCTGGTGGTGGTGGGGGCTGCCGGATGTCGGCGCCTGAAGGCGCGTGTCTTTCAACCCCTTGCTGGGCCCGGATTGGGCGTCGGGAGTCAGCAGGCCCCTGCTGCTGCCGGTGGCTCGATCCCCGGGAAGGGGAGAGCTGCTGGTGGTGGTGGGGGCTGCCGGATGTCGGCGCCTGAAGGCGCGTGTCTTTCAACCCCTTGCTGGGCCCGGATTGGGCGTCGGGAGTCAGCAGGCCCCTGCTGCTGCCGGTGGCTCGATCCCCGGGAAGGGGAGAGCTGCTGGTGGTGGTGGGGGCTGCCGGATGTCGGCGCCTGAAGGCGCGTGTCTTTCAACCCCTTGCTGGGCCCGGATTGGGCGTCGGGAGTCAGCAGGCCCCTGCTGCTGCCGGTGGCTCGATCCCCGGGAAGGGGAGAGCTGCTGGTGGTGGTGGGGGCTGCCGGCGCCTGAAGGCGCGTGTCTTTCAACCCCTTGCTGGGCCCGGATTGGGCGTCGGGAGTCAGCAGGCCCCTGCTGCTGCCGGTGGCTCGATCCCCGGGAAGGGGAGAGCTGCTGGTGGTGGTGGGGGCTGCCGGATGTCGGCGCCTGAAGGCACGTGTCTTTCAACCCCTTGCTGGGCCCGGATTGGGCGTCGGGAGTCAGCAGGCCCCTGCTGCTGCCGGTGGCTCGATCCCCGGGAAGGGGAGAGCTGCTGGTGGTGGTGGGGGCTGCCGGATGTCGGCGCCTGAAGGCGCGTGTCTTTCAACCCCTTGCTGGGCCCGGATTGGGCGTCGGGAGTCAGCAGGCCCCTGCTGCTGCCGGTGGCTCGATCCCCGGGAAGGGGAGAGCTGCTGGTGGTGGTGGGGGCTGCCGGATGTCGGCGCCTGAAGGCGCGTGTCTTTCAACCCCTTGCTGGGCCCGGATTGGGCGTCAGGAGTCAGCAGGCCCCTGCTGCTGCCGGTGGCTCGATCCCCGGGAAGGGGAGAGCTGCTGGTGGTGGTGGGGGCTGCCGGATGTCGGCGCCTGAAGGCGCGTGTCTTTCAACCCCTTGCTGGGCCCGGATTGGGCGTCGGGAGTCAGCAGGCCCCTGCTGCTGCCGGTGGCTCGATCCCCGGGAAGGGGAGAGCTGCTGGTGGTGGTGGGGGCTGCCGGATGTCGGCGCCTGAAGGCGCGTGTCTTTCAACCCCTTGCTGGGCCCGGATTGGGCGTCGGGAGTCAGCAGGCCCCTGCTGCTGCCGGTGGCTCGATCCCCGGGAAGGGGAGAGCTGCTGGTGGTGGTGGGGGCTGCCGGATGTCGGCGCCTGAAGGCGCGTGTCTTTCAAACCCTTGCTGGGCCCGGATTGGGCGTCGGGAGTCAGCAGGCCCCTGCTGCTGCCGGTGGCTCGATCCCCGGGAAGGGGAGAGCTGCTGGTGGTGGTGGGGGCTGCCGGATGTCGGCGCCTGAAGGCGCGTGTCTTTCAACCCCTTGCTGGGCCCGGATTGGGCGTCGGGAGTCAGCAGGCCCCTGCTGCTGCCGGTGGCTCGATCCCCGGGAAGGGGAGAGCTGCTGGTGTTGGTGGGGGCTGCCGGATGTCGGCGCCTGAAGGCGCGTGTCTTTCAACCCCTTGCTGGGCCCGGATTGGGCGTCGGGAGTCAGCAGGCCCCTGCTGCTGCCGGTGGCTCGATCCCCGGGAAGGGGAGAGCTGCTGGTGGTGGTGGGGGCTGCCGGATGTCGGCGCCTGAAGGCGCGTGTCTTTCAACCCCTTGCTGGGCCCGGATTGGGCGTCGGGAGTCAGCAGGCCCCTGCTGCTGCCGGTGGCTCGATCCCCGGGAAGGGGAGAGCTGCTGGTGGTGGTGGGGGCTGCTGGTGGTGGTGGGGGCTGCTCTCATTGCTCAAGAGAGAGCGAAGCTGGCCTCTGGAGGTGTCGATGCTCGAATGAGCCAATCATCTAAGTAAGGGAAGACGAATATTCCTAAAGTCCTCATAAATGCTGCTACTACTGCCATGCATTTTGTGAAGACTCTTGGAGCAGAGGCTAGTCCGAAGAGAAGAACTCTGTAGTGGAAGTGTCTTCCTTGGACCAGGAATCGAAGGACCTTCCTGTGATCTGAGTGGATGAGAATATGCGTGTTCGCATCTCTTAGATCTAGAGAACATAGCCAGTTCTGACTTTGAAGGTATGGTAAAAGTGTTCCGAGGGAGATCATCTTGAACTTTTCTCGGAACAGATACTTGCTTAATTCTCTGAGGTCTAGTATACTATAGGTCTGCCCCCCCCCCCCCCCCGTCTTCTTTGGAATAAGAAAATAGGGGTAGTAGAACCCTGTCCCCTGTTGGGGTATGAGCACTTTTTCGTTTGCTTCTTGAACTAGAAGTGATGTGACCTCCTGCCACAAAAGGTCGGTGGCAGGGCCCTGAGAATTGAACTGTTTCAGAATTGTAGGTGGGGGCAAGTTGAGGAAATGAAGCTTGTACCCCAATCTTACAATGGACAGGGTCCAATTTTCTGATGTTATTTGTTGCCATCTTTCAGCAAAATGGCATAGTCTGCCTGGAATGGTCAAGGGTTCTGGACCTTTTAGGGACAGAATGACTAAGTTCTCTAGGTGGAAGTCAAAGACCCTGAGGTGGCTGGGTCTGTTGAGCCAGTTGAGCTTTTTGAGCTTGTGGCTTCCTCTGCTGTCTATTCTGTTGTTGTCCCTTTTGGGAAACATGAAGTGGACAGTGAGTTTGATGGGTGCAAGATTGGTAAGACTTCTTTTTCTTAATGAAAAAAGATTTCTTGAATGTTTTCTTTTTTGCTGGGTTGGCTGTAGCCTTTGACAATCTGTTCAAAGTAGTATTGTCAGATTCAAGCTGATTAGCCTTGTCCTGCCAGTCCTTACCCAAAGAGATTTTCTCCTGTGCAAGGAATGTTTCCCAGCTTTTCTTGCACCCACTGTTCTAAATCTGATGCTTGAAGTCAAGCAATACGACGTGCTCCTATGGATATAGCAGAGGTTCTGCTAAGACAATTCAAAACAATCAAAGGTAGCACGGTTCATGAATTTAGAGACATTCTGGGCATGTTTGACCAAAATAAGGTAGTTTGCTCTTTTTTCCTCTGAGACAGGAGGACTAATGAGCTCTAAGTTTTTTGTGACTTCTTCCAGGAACATTCCCATATACAGAATGTAGGAACTGATCCTGGCTCCCAGCATGGAGGATTGAAAACATTGACGGCCAAAGGCATCAAGTGTCCTGGATTCACGGCCTGGAGGATTAGAAGAGTGTTTTTGCACTCTTTTGATTCTTCGCATGGTCAATTCCACTACCATTGAATGGTGTGGTAACAGTTTTTTGAAAACCAGGACAACTTGGCACTCGGTACATAGTGTCCAGGCGTCGGGAATGTGAAGATATCATTAAAGGAGTTTCCCACATTCTCAACATCAGATCATGTAAGATCTTGTGAATGGGAAGCATAGCTGCTTCCTTGGGAGCCATAGGGTATTGTAGAATTCTTAATTCCTCTGCCCTAGGTTCTTTTTCTGGAATTACAGTGATTGCAAGACCCTTTGCTAAATCACATATGAAGGGTTTCGTCTGCCCAGAAACTGCGAGACCAGGAGCCTTAGGTCTCTTGCCCTCGTTCGTGACAGGAACACTCTGCCTCTTCTGGTGTCGAACCTTGCTCCGAGATACTCGAGTTCCTGGGAGGGATCCATCCTGCTCTTTGTTCGATTGATGACCCATCCCAACTCCTCCAGAACCTGAATTACCCTGGCCGTCGCCGAGCAACTTTCCTCTTCCGACTTTGCCCGGATCAGCCAGTCGTCCAGATAAGGGTGTACTAGTATCCCTTCTTTCCGTAGGAAAGCCGCTACGACCACCATCACTTTGGTGAAAGTCCTTGGAGCCGTAGCTAGGCCGAAGGGCAGGGCCTGCAATTGAAAGTGGCCTCTTGGCACTGCGAATCTCAGGAACTGTTGATGGGACTTCCTGACCGGAATATGCAAGTAGGCTTCTGTCAAATCGAGGGACATCAGGAACTCTCCGCCCCTTACGGCTGCTATGACTGACCGTAGGGTCTCCATGTGGAAGTGTGGTACCCTGAGACAGCGGTTGACCTGCTTTAGGTCCAGGATCGAACGGAAGGATCCTTCCTTCTTTGGTACCACGAAGTAAATAGAGTACCGACCCGAGCCGCACTGGTCTGGAGGTACTGGGACCACAGCCCCGAGCGCTATTAGACGAGCGAGAGTTGCCTCTATGGCCGACCTCTTTGTAGGAGAGTCACAGGGAGACTGAACAAAGGCTGGAAGTATTTGTTTTGCAAATTCGAGAGCATAGCCCTCTCTGATCACCTCTAAGACCCATTGATCGGGACCAGGCTGGAAGAAACCGCCTTAACCGTCCGCCCACCGGCAGCCCTTCCCCCTGGACCCCCGTCATCTCATTGTTGTTTTCTGGGGCCCGAGGAAGAGGATGATCCAAAACCTCGACCTGCTCCTCGAAACCCTCTAAAACCATGACCCTTAGAGGGAAAACGGCCCCTGGGAAAGGGGTTTGACCTGGCTGGGCGAAACCTGCGGGGGTCCCGAGGCTGGTTACGCACTGGGGCTAGAGGGCGCCCTTGCTTCGGTCTGTCTTTCGGAAGCCTGCCTCCCTTAGACTCACCAAGGTCCTTTACAAGCTTCTCTAAATCCTCTCCAAATAACAGTTTCCCCTTAAAGGGAAGTCGACTCAGGCGTGCCTTTGAGGAGGCATCAGCTGCCCAATTCCGTAGCCACCACCGAGGCCATGTTCTTGGCCAGACTTCTGATGAGGTCATACTGACTATCCGCCAAGTAGGCTGCTCCGGATTCCAACCTGGCAGCGTTGGCCTGCGTCTCGCCCGCAGAGCCCTCTGCTGCGTGAAGCTGTTGTGACCACCTTAGACAGGCCCGGGCCACCCAAGCTCCTGAAACGGAGGCCTGCAAGGCGAGAGCGCTTACATCAAAGGCTTGCTTCAGGAGCGTATCCAGTTTTCTGTCTTGAGAATCCCTTAAGGCCGTGCTGCCCTCAACTGGGATAGTAGTCTTCTTAGTAACTGCTGATACCGCTGCATCCACCCTGGGAGACCTCAGCAGCTCTTTGTCTGCCTCTGGAAGAGGATATAGACGAGTCATGGACCGGACTCCCCTTAAACTTGACTCTGGTTGGTCCCATTCTTCCTGGATCATCTGACGCACCACCCTGTGGACCGGAAAAACTTTCTGGGATCTCCTGATGGCCTGGATTAAAGGGTCCTCCAAAGCCTCTTCCTCCGCTGGCGTGTCTGAGGCTACATTGAGAACTTTCAGGGACTCATTAATTAATGCCAGGAGTTCTTCCCGACGAAAGACTCTAATTATACGGGATTGATCTTCTTCTGGGATCTCCCCTTTCTCAAGTTCCTCCTCTTCCTCGTCCAAGTCCTTGTCAGAGTTATCCTCCTCCGGGGAACCCTGAGAGAGGGACGCGAGGGGCTCCTCACAGCTCAGACGGGGGCACTTCGACGGTATGCCGGAATCCGGATTGCTTGCTCTCAAGAGTCTGGCTGACTTGTCTTCCGCCGACGACCCAGCCTCTCCTGCCCCTAAGCCTTGCTTGTGAAGTAGGAGAATGAAGTCAGGAGAGAAAAAATCCCCGGCCCCTCCTCCTCCTGTGGGGGAGGGGGGAGGGGGCAGAGGCGGGGTGGGTAAATCAGATGACGTAGACGGAGGGAACTGAGACCCCCCCTCCCCTTCTAGAGGGTCTCCTGACCCCTGAGAAGAATGCGTCATGGCCAGGTTAATTTCTTGCTCCACGGAGGCAGCCACTGCAGCGCAACCCCTGCAGATTCCTGCCTCCGAGGAAGTACCCCTGCGGGTGCCACAGGATGGACACCAAGACTTGCCCGCCATGTCCCTGACAAGGGTTACTGAAGCCCTTCCTCTCCGAGGCTTACACAATTGGTTTAAGCAACAAAACTGCACAGAACAGATACAGAGGACGACCGCCCCTTAATAACTGTGTGTGTGAGTGCTCTCTCCTCTGGCAGATAAATTAATAGGTCCCCCGAAAAGGAACTAACACATCAGCAAAAAACGGGGTTAACACTAAATCAACTTTGAAATCAAATAAATCAAATAAATCAAGAGAGCAGATGGATTAAAAATAAATAAATAAACCCCAGTCTCTTAGTCCCAAGTACTTGCGGTTTATTGTTGCTGTCTGGGCCCGACTCCGCGGTCACTGCCCGTTGGCTCTACACGTGGTAGGCCTCACCATGTGGAGACCAGAACGGGGGGACCGCGAGTCTGTCCACCGGGCCGTTCCTCCCTCTGAATGCCGCTTGTAGCTGGGAACCGCTCTCCGGATTAAAGAATCGCCGCTTTAAACAGACTCCCCGAAGGTAAACGGGAGCTCCGGAGCTCGCCTCCGCGTCCTTCTGCTCCGGGACGGGAATGGCGGTGGCAATTGGATTGCGGCGGTGCCTCCAGCACTCAGCCACCAGGAGGGCTTCGGCGCGAGGCAGGGCAGTTCTGCGGGAGATCGTGCAAGGTCCAGCCGAAACAGCGGCAGAAGAGAGCTGAGGAGGTCCTCCTTGCTGCTGCGTGCAGGAAAGCACCTCCGATACCCGGCCCCGGGGGGGGGGGGGGAGGAGGACGGAGAGAGCAGGCAGGAGCAATTAAAGGTACAGGACCTAAAGAAATTAAACAGATAAAACCAAAAGGTAGATAAAGACAAAAAGAGAAAACTAAAAGGGAAGTTTAAATAAAAAGGAAGACTCCAGTAAGCCCTAGGCTTACGGAACCCTCCAGCTGCTTGGAGGCTGAGAATACTGGAGTCTGTGGGTGGTTCCAGTGGTATTTATACCGCTCCATCCCCCAAAAAGGTTGGGCTCAGCCTCCAAGCTGCTGGAAGGGTTGCGCAACCCAGAAGTGAAGGGACTGGACTGGAGTGACGATAAGGAATATTTTCTTTTTTAGTCTTAAATAGTTTACCCTGTAGCTTCATTGCATGTCCCTTAGTCTTTCTATATTCTGATAACGTAAACAATCGATCTACGTTTACCCGTTCCACACCGTGCATTAATTTATAGACTATCATATCTCCCCTCAGCAGTCTCTTTTCCAGGTTAAAGAGCCCTAACCTTTTTAGCCTTTCTTCATAGGAGTATCCTTAGATCCCCTTTACCATTTTGGTGGCTCTTCTCTGAACCTTTTCTAATAATGCTATATCCTTTTTAAGATACAGCGACCAGAATTGCACACAATATTCAAGGTGCGGTCTCACCATGGAATGATAGAGGCATTATAATATCTTTTGTTTTATTTTCCATTCCTTTCCTTATCATACCTAGCATTCTATTTGCTCTCTTGGCCGCCGCTGCACACTGGGCCAAGGGTTTTAACATGTTATCCACAATGACACCTAAATCTTTTTCCTGGGTGGTGGTTCCTAATGTGGAACCTTGCATCGTGTAACCATAGTTTGGGTTGTTCTTCCCTAGGTGCATAACTTTGTACTTGTCCACATTAAATTTCATCTGCCATTTTGATGCCCAGTCTTCCAATTTATCAAGATCCTCTTGCAATTTTCCACAATCCTCTTGGGTTTTAACAACTTTAAATAGTTTTGTGTCATCTGCAAATTTGATAACCTCACTCATTATTCCCCTTTCCAGGTCATTTATGAATATATCAAAAAGCAACGGACCCAGCACAGATCCCTGGGGTACACCACCATTCACCTTTCTCCATTGTGAAAATGGTGAAATTAGACTTACCTGCTAATTGTGGTTCCTGGAGTGTAGCCAGTCTAGTCCTGGACCTCTGGGTTCCCTATCTCATCCAGCAGCTTGGAGACTGAGAAAACTCCTCCTTTTTATGATGTCACCGGTATATCCAATCGTAATACACCTCTTGCCATCAGTAA
Organism: Ichthyophis bannanicus; assembly: GCA_033557465.1. NCBI lineage: Eukaryota > Metazoa > Chordata > Amphibia > Gymnophiona > Ichthyophiidae > Ichthyophis > Ichthyophis bannanicus. Next base: position 1,116,054,435 of record CM066031.1, on the reverse strand, counting down.
CCTACTGACAAAGCAGACTCACCGGAGACACAAGTAAGAATTTAACTGGAAAAACTACTAAAGTACCCATGAAAGTACTAACCAACCCTTAAGTAATCTAGAAACCAGCAACTTGCAGAACTGAAAAATTCCTGCTATAGACTGTGACTTTAACTGAAGCAGGCTCCTCCTCCTCCAAGAGAAAGGACAACCCGCCTCAGCCGCCTCACGCTTATACCTTTTTTTTTTTTTTCGCAATCCCACTTACTACGCCTACCATGTAGAACGCAAACACCTGTAAGTGGTCCAAACAGTTCAGCCAATATAGAACTACAACCCCTGGGGAGGGACACGGGACTAGACTGGCTACACTCCAGGAACCACAATTAGCAGGTAAGTCTAATTTCACCTTCCTGATCGTGTAACCAGTCTAGTCCCGGACCTCTTGGTAAGTACCAGAGCAGTGAAAAAATTCAAACTTGGGAGGGCCCTGGAAGACCCGCCTGCAGTACTGCAGAGGCAAAATTCATCTCTTCCGCCGTGTACACGTCGAGGTGGTAATGCTTCACAAACGAATTTAAGGACGACCAAGTCGCTGCCTTGCAAATCTCCACTGGAGGCACCAAGCGTACCTCTGCCCACGAGGAGGCTTGCGCTTTAGTGGAATGTGCCCTAAGCCCTTCCGGCACTGCCTTCCCTCTCAACATGTAGGCCGACATAATGGTCTCTTTAATCCACCTTGCGATGGACGCTTTTGATGCCGCTTCACCCTTTCTAGGACCCATAAAGAGGACAAAAAGCTTGTCTGACTTGCGAAAACTGGCCGTCCGACGAAGATACTTTTTTATCGCCCTGCGGACATCCAACAGGTGCAGCCCTCTCGAGCCAGACGCGCCCGCATCCTGCGAGTAGACTGGTAAGGAAATTTCCTGATTCATATGAAAAGGTGAAACCACCTTCGGGAGGAAGGCCGGCACCGTCCTTAACACCACCTTCGAAGGAAAGAATGAAAGATAGGGCTCTCTGCATGAGAGCGCTTGTAACTTTGAGACTCTCCGTGCCGAACATATGGCCACCAGAAACACTACCTTTAAGGTGAGATCCTTGATTGTCGCTCGGGACAGCGGTTCGAATGGCGCACGCTCAAGCGCGTCTAACACAGAAGGCAAATGCCACTTCGGAATGATCTGCCTAGTCGGAGGCCGCAGCAGCGACCCCGCCCTCAAGAAACGCTTAACATCCCAATGACAACCGAGTGTCCGACCCCCTATCTTTCCTCTGTAGCAAGACAACGCCGCCACCTGCACCCGCAACGACGCTGTCGCTAGTCCTTTGTCAAAACCATCCTGCAGAAAGTCTAAGATTTGCGAGATGGAGGATTTTAAAGCCTCGTAGTTCCTGACCACGCACCAGGACTCGAAGACCCTCCAGATGCGGACATACGCTAGAGAGGTGGATCTTTTTCTGGCCTTCAAAAGGGTAGAAATGACCGCCGCTGAATACCCCCTCGCCATCAACCGCGCCCTTTCAAGAGCCAGGCCGTAAGCGAAAATCGATCCACGTGAGGCATGAGTAGGGGCCCCTGCGTTAGAAGGTCCGACCGAAGAGGAAACCGCCACGGTTTGGTCACCACTAGCCTCACTAGATCCCCATACCAGGGCCTGCGAGGCCAATCCAGGGCTATCAGAATTACGTGACTCCTGAACACCTCGATCCACTGCAGCACTCTTCCGATCAGCACCCACGGCGGAAACACATACAGCAGCTGTCCTACCGGCCACTCCTGAATGAGAGCATCTAAGCCCTCTGACATCCTCTCTCTTCGTCTGCTGAAGAACTGGCTGACCTTCGCCAAGGAGGTGGTGACCATGAGGTCCATGACCGGCGCGCCCCACCTGCGCACTATATTCTCGAAAACCTCGGGATGAAGGACCCATTCCCCTGGATCTACTCTTACCCGACTGAGAAAATCGGCCTGCACATTGTCCACCCCTGCAACATGCGCCGCTGACAAATCCAGAAGATTCGCCTCTGCCCAATCGCACAGGGCTCCGGCTTTGACCTCCAGCACCACGCTGCTGGTTCTGCCTTGCTTGTTGACATAGGACACTGCTGTGGCATTGTCTGAAAACACTCGGACCGCCTTGCCTTTGAGCAGCTTCTGGAACGACTGCAACGCTAGAGCCACAGCTCTTAATTCCAGCCTGTTTATTGACCACGTTTGCTCTTGGACCGACCACTGTCCCTGCATGTACATGCCTTGGCAATGAGCGCCCCAGCCCGAGAGACTGGCATCTGTCATCACCGATATCCAGGACGGCATGTCCAGCGCTCTCCCGCACTCTAACGACACGGGGAGCAACCACCAGTGCAGGGACTGACGAGCTTCCTCCAGACAGGGCAACTTCCGGGACAGCGGGTCCTGTTGATGCGACCAACGGCGAAGTAATGCTCTCTGCAAGGGCCTCATGTGAGCTCTCGCCCACAGGACCGTCTCTCTGGCCGTGGCCATCGTGCCTAACAATTGAAGATAATGCCACGCCGAGGGTGCCTTGTATTGAAGAAACCGGCTGACCAATTTTCGAAGTCCCTGCGCTCTTTCTGCTGTTAGGAACACCTTTCCGGCTTTTGTGTTGAAGCGAGCTCCCAGATACTCTAGATTTTGAGAGGGCACCAAGTGACTCTTGGACATGCTGACAATCCAACCGAGCTCTTCCAGGAAGGCCACCACTAGCGCAGTGGCCGCCACGCTCTCGGGCCTTGACTTCGCCCGAATCAACCAGTCATCCAGATACGGATGCACTAAGATGCCTTCCTTCCTTAGAGCCGCCACCACCACCACCATGACTTTTGGTGAAGGTCCACGGCGCTGTCGCCAACCCGAAAGGCAACGCCCGGAACTGAAAATGGCCGAACGGGATTGCAAATCTGAGAAACTTGTGATGCTCCTGTCGGATTGGAATGTGGAGATAGGCCTCTGACAAGTCCAGCGAAGTAAGGAATTCTCCCTTTTGCACCGCCACTATCACCGATCGCCGCATTTCCATATGGAAGTGCGACAACTGAAGACAACGATTCACTCCCTTGAGATCCAGGATCAGGCAGACGCCCCCACCCTTTTTTGGGACAATGAAGTAGATGGAGCAACGACCGCCGCCAAGCTGGTCTGGCGGGACAGGCACTATCGCCTTGAGCTCTAGAAGCCTTCAAACCGTCTCCCGCAACGCCGCGCACTTAGTGGGGGACTTTCCGGGGACTGTACGAAGGCCTCCCTCACTGGCCTTAGAAGCTCCAGAGCGTACCCTTCTCGAATCACCTCTAGGACCCACTGATCTGACGTTACCCGGACCCAGGCAGCATAAAACTCCTGCAACCGTCCCCCTACCGGCAGCAAGGGTGCCCGGGCCCCCCGTATCTCATTGCTGCTTTTTGGCAGAGAAGGACGAGGAGGAAGAAGGACCAAATCCCCGTCTGGCCCCTCGAAACCCCCGGGAGCCGTGACCTCTATTAGAGAAACGTCCTCTCTGACCAGGGTTGAATCTCTGGGACCGAAACCGGCGAAAGTCTCGCTGCTGTCCCTTGCCAGCCAGACCCTGCCGGTTTGACTTAGGTTTGTCTTCTGGCAATTTACCTCCCTTGGATTCCCCCAAGTCTTTTACCAATTTCTCTAAGTCCTCCCCGAACAAAAGGCGCCCTTTGAAAGGAAGCTTGCTCAGCCTAGCCTTGGAGGAACTATCCGCCACCCAGTTGCGCAGCCACAAGTACCTTCATGCCGCCACTGCCAACGCCATGCTCTTCGACAAACCATGCATAAGATCATACTGAATGTCTGCTAAGTAGGCCGCACCAGACTCTAGCTTAACCGCCTCTCCAGAATATTCACCCTCTTGGCTTTCCTGCACTCGCTGTGCCCAGCGAAGACAGGCTCTTGCTACCCACGCTCCGCAGATAGCTGCTTGAAGCGAGAGGGCATTCACATCAAACACCTGTTGTAACAAAATATCCAACTTCCTATCTTGGGAATCCTTAAGGGCTGCACTACCCTCCACCGGAATGGTAGTTTTCTTGGTAACCACCGACACAGCTGCATCCACCTTGGGTGACTTAAAAACCTCCCTATCCTGATCCAATAGAGGATAAAGGCGACCCATGACCCTGGACCCTTTTAGGGGAGCTTCAGGCACGTTCCACTCTTCCTGAATCATCTCCCGAAACACCCTATGTACCGGGAAAGCTTGTTGGGTCTTCCTGAAAACCCGCAATAGAGGATCTTCCAGGGTCTCGTCCTCAGCTGCCCCTGGGACCGGCATATTTAAAACCTTCAAAGCCTCTACAATCAACGCTGGCAGCTCTTCCCTCCTGAAGACGCGTACCACTCTTGCTTGATCCTCTCTCGGACAGCTCACCTTCCTCTAGCTCTTCCTCCAGCTCTAAAGCCCGGGCTTCGTCATCTGATAGAGGCCCCTCTGAGGCTAAAGACGACTCCGCAGGCACCCCCTCCGAGCGCGGTCTCCCGCCCTGAAGAGATGCCGCGGCTCTCTTAACTCCGCTCATCGTCTCAGGCTCTTTCGCCTGCTGAGCGTTGGCACAGAAAGCGAAGCAGTGTAACAAACTTTAGAAAAAATTGCTGCTAATTCTTTTGGTAAAGGTGTCTGAGGGAGAGGAGTGACAGGCGCCGAAGAAGGCCCAGCCACCGGCTCCCCCAGGACCACCTCATGTAACAGAGACCCAGAGCTCTCTGACTCTGCCTCTAGAGCTTCTCCTTTCTCTTCTCTGGGAGGCTCCATGGCAACTGGCTCTCTCACACAGGATTTACAGACACCTGAAGAGCAGCCTTTTTTCATGCTACAGGCTAAACAAAGTGGCTTAGATGGCATGGCAAGCGAGAAACTAATTGCTATCACTTTAAACTGTCTCTCACACCCACACCCACAGCGCTGCGGACCTAGCCCAGAGCTTTCCTTTTTTTTTTAAACCAACTAAATCCTAGCTCCAAAAAATAAAACTAATAAAATATAAATAGGAATAGTAGCAAGAGAAGTCTCTAGGTGGACTTGCACGGGCCCCTTAGAAGGCCAGAAAAGAGCGCTGAACAACCGCAGGCAGCATTCGCGTTCTCCCGCAATGCCGCCACGCGGCTAGGCCCGCCGAATTTCTTTTCGTGCCAAAATGCTCAGGCCAAACCCCCGCTTCAAAATTAAAACTGCTCCCGTAACGTTACTGCGGCCGGGATAAACCAGCAGCTGAATGCTCACCGGGCCAGTCTCCCGCTGACCGCAGAGAGCGTCTGATGCTGCCGGAGTCACACTCGCACAGAAGAAAGCAGCGTGCAGTCTCCCTGAGCCTGCCAGCACACTAACAGGCAGGCTTCTGTGCGGCGCTGGCAAGGCTGACCTCCGGGGCTCTCCCTCTTAAAATGTAGCTGACTGCCCTGGCAGCAAGCAGCCACGTAGCTCCTGCTTAGGGTTCCCTGCTTATCCTGAACGAGGCGAACCAGAAGCAACGGAGGGAGGAGGGGAAGGGGGGTAAGAAGAAGAGAGAGAAACCTGTCGCCAAATTTAAAGGCACAGTCCTCTGGATTAACTCTCTTTCCCCAGACTAAACTATATAAATCAGAACACTTAATCAACTAAAAAAATCAGTCTTAATCGTCTCTCCAGTGAGCCCGGCCCTCCAGGCTCCTATCTACCCAGCTGCTTGGAGACTGAGGTAACTGATGGCAAGAGGCGGATTCCGAGTGGATATACCGGTGACATCAAAAAAAGGAGGAGTTTTCTCAGTCTCCAAGATGCTGGACGAGATAGGGAACCCAGAGGTCCGGGACTAGACTGGTTACACGATCAGGAATGACCATTTAGCCCTACCCTCTGCTTTCTATCTTTAACCAGTTCCTGATCCACAATAGTAAACTGCCTCCTATCCCATGACTTTTTAATTTTGCCAAAAGTCTCTCATGAGGGACCTTGTCAAAGGCTTTCTGAAAGTTCAGATACACTATATCAACCAACTCACCTTTGTCCACCTGTTTATTCACACCTTCAAAAAAACATAACAGATTAGTAAGACAAGATCTTCCTTGTCTAAAGCCATGTTGGCTGTCTCCCATTAGGCCATGACTATCTACATGCTGAGTAATTTTGTTCTTTATGATGGTTTCTACTATTTTTCCTGGAACTGACGTCAGGCTCACCGGTCTGTAGTTTACCGGATCACCCCTGGAACCCTTTTTAAAAATTGGCGTTACATTGGTGATCCTCCAATCTTCAGATATTACAGGTGATTTTAATGAAAGTTCACAGATTACTAATAGCAGGTCTGCAATCTCATATTTCAGTTCTTTCAACACCCTTGGATGTATACCATCCGGCCCAGGTGATTTGCTACTCTTCAGTTTAATATGCTTAATATGTTTAAATAGCTCATCTGTACACCCTGCCAGCCAGGCAGAATGAAGGTAAAGAGAAGATGCATTTTCATGTGGGGATTTAGGAAGGAGAGATGCAGGATCTATCACAGCAAGAAGAGTTCAGAATGAAAAGGCTCCCATATACCAGTACTTCTCAACTAGTGCGTCATGGCTCACTGGTGTGCCTTTGGAAAGTCCTTGGTGTGACTGACACGGGCATGGTTAGGCATGGGTTCATGAGGGTGTTGCCCCACCTCTATTGGACAGTGCGCCAGAGAAATGCCCTCTACTTTCTAAACCAAGCTGCCTACTTAGAACTAGCACAGGAAATCAGGTAGTCTTACTGCCCACTTTGCCTCCCCTGGTAGGAAAAGGACAGCACTTCTTTCCTGTGCATGTCTTTGCTGACTTCACATCAGACTGAACCCAGCAGAATGAGACCCAAACAGGATAAAAGCGCTGCTCCCCTTCTGCTAGTGGGAGGGACTGAGTGTGAAGATGATGCAAAACTGAGTTTGGTGTGCCAAGAGGCTTGAACAAACTCAAAAGGTGTGCCATAAAATAAAAAAGGCTGAGGAGCACTGCCATATACCATTCAGAAAACAATGAGGTTGCTCGGAGCATTTATAGGACGAGGTTATTCAGACATATTAAACCCACTCTGCACCACTGAGTCCCCCTACCCCCTTGCAAGGTACCAACAAAAAGGACCATCCATGCATCCCTCTATCCTAAAAGCAAGGGAAACCCCGAGGATAGAAATAGGGAAGCAAATGCCTGCAGCACAGTGTAGAGTAGATGTGGGATGACTCAAGACAAGTGATGTATAAGAGGCAGGTGTGCAGGTTTCATACACCAGGAAGAAATGAAGCTCGTATGGTTCTTGGGTCATATTTGGGTTGGCCTAACAAAAAGGTGCCACAATTTTCAGTTCAAACGCCTATTGTTAGCTTGGCTAAGAGAAGTGCATTAAATAATGGAAAAAATGAATGCAACATACAACCTTAGGCACAAAATGTTTCCTTTAATAGCTTTTATTCACCTTATAAGGTCTGTAAGAGGGATCCATTGTTCCCGAAAGTATGCTGTGGTTTACTAAAGACAGAGTATTCATTTAATAGAATATGCTGTTAGCAAGCTGTTTTTAAGTCTATTTTTGTTTTATTTTTGAGGGCCTCTTTTTCAGGCGAAAATGAAGAGTTATTGTGAAAAAGGGATGCGGTCCGGGTGCATGGCATCACTTTTTGATTGCCTGTTACACCAGTCACAAAAACTCTTAAGGAGTAGTTACAGTGCCTACCCCTTGTTTACTTAGCAAAATGTTAAAAAAAAAAAAAAAAAATCAATCTATACTCACAATATTAATCTCGTGAGCAGGCATCTGCCTTCAGTAATGTTCAGGATGAGGCCAAATTGTTCAGCAGTCCATGGGCTCTGCAGTTCCCAGCCAGAGATCGGAGAGCACAGAGCAGGACAGGCTGGCTTTGCAGAGCTCCTGCATCCCTCAAACGATGGCACTTCAATTCTAGCACAGGTCTGGAGAGAAGAAAACAAACAGAGAAAGGAGTGAGAGTTGTGGTGAGGGGGGTGGGGAGGGGGTGGAGGAAGAGAAAATAACACTAGACACATTCTAGGTTGTGAAGTGGGATAACTGCAGATTTGATATCACAGAGACCCTCGGCCGCATTCCTCCATGACCCCAGGCAAGCACAATCATAATGAATATGCATGAGGCACACCTGGACTTATACCTAACTACAAACTCTGCTACATCTGCTTATTTTGGTTAGCCTGAGAAACAGACCTATTTGCGGATCACTAGGAAAAAAGTTCAGAACCTGGCCCAATTGACACCTATAACTTAGGTACCAATGAATAAGAACAAAAGGGAAGTAGTTAATGCTGGCTGGAAAAAAAAAGTTTTAAATCAACAAATATTGGCTTAAACTATCTGATGAATAAATAGTGGAAGATGACATGGAATAGACTGGGGGCAACCTTGCTGGTGGAAGTGGGTAAGTGAGGAGGCATGTAAGTGAGGAGGAAGGAGAGAAGAAACAGAGGGGAAGAGGAGCTGCCTGGTGCTTAGAGCAGCAAGCTGAGAACCACAGAAACTAAAGTCCAAATCCCAATGATGCTCCTTGTGACCTTGGGTAAGTCCCTTAACCCTCAGATACAACTTAGACTGTAAGCCCCCTTGGGTAAAAAAAGGACTACAGTATGTATCTAAATTGTAACATGCCCTGAGCTTGAATATGCAGAAAGTGAATAATTAAATCTAACTCACTGGACCAAGGCCTATGAAACATCCTCACTGTCATGGGACAGCTCCTAGAGTTTTGAGTGCTTTAACCAGTACCCTGGCTCTGATAAGAACATAAGATATGCCATACTGGGTCAGACCAAGATTCATCAAGCCCAGTATCCTGTTTCCAACAGTGGCCAATCTAGGTCATAAGTGGGAGGGAGGTGTGGTCTAGTGGTTAGGACAAGGTACTTCAGGCCGGAGGGCCGGGGGTTCAAGTCCCACCTGGGGACAGCAATCTCAGGCTGGAGGGACTGGGATTTCTAGTCCTATAGGCACTCCTTGTGGTCTTGGGCAAGCCACTTAACCCTCCATTGCCCATGTTCCCTGTAAGTATTAATGTATGTGTGTCATATCCCCTCGTGTTAAATGTATCCCCCAATTGACCGCTTTGACCTGGTGAAAAGCGGAATATAAATACAGCTAAATAAATAAAATAAGTACCTAGCAGTTTCCCCAAAAGACACAGGTTCCACAATGCTTGTATTGGGTCAAGCAGTGATATCCTGGGTCCCTTTTAATAATGGTTTATGGACCTTTCCTCCAGGAACTTGTCCAAACCTTTTTTAAACCCAGCTACACTAACAGCCTTTACTACATCCTCCGGTAACAAATTCCAGAGTTTGATTACACATTGAGTGAAAACATATTTTCTCTTATTAGTCTTAAATAGGTTACCCTGTAGCTTCATTGCATGTACCCTAGTCTGTTTACGTCATCAGAATACAGAAAATCAATCTACATTTACCCGTTCCACTCCATTCATTAATTTATAGACCTCTATCACACCCAAAGCTGGAGCTAGGCCCCTGCAGCAAACTCACGAGAATCAAAACACAAGCAATGTAAACTGCAACTGGACATGAACAATATTTGGGGGCTGAGAGGGTCTTCCCAGCAATGCCACTGAAGACAGATAAATCTTAGTAGCCCAGCTGGGGAAGCTGGTTTCAAAAGCTTTGAAGGGAAAGTGCCATTCTGCCTATGCCGCATCTAAAGAGAAAGCTGGGCTGCAGCATCACAAGCCATGTTTTCAGGGTCGGTACAATTTAGTCTCAACCAGTTTGTCTATTAGTGAAAGTGCCCTGCACCTCTGAGCCTTGCCATGTGTCTGCAAGATGATAATGGCAAAGGTCAGGGGAGTCTCCCTGTGGGACAGTAAACACCCGCATGCAGAATGCGCTCAGCTCCAGTATGGCTGTCATGCAGGTGACTAGGGGCAGGCAAAAGTCAGCAGAACGCTCCAATGAGAGGGTGTCAAGGACTTCTAACAGAACTGCTGAGTTATGGGTAACAGAAGGTGAATGCAATAGCCTGTTAATGTATTAAATTAGTTCAATACAACTTGTTTGCTGGACCTTTTCCCTTCAGTTTTTAAAAATGCAAAGATCTTGGAACAGCCCAAAAACTCTGTGCACGGCTCTGTTCAATCATGTGGAAAGATATGGGCTCAACTGTGCTGGTTTTTCATTCCCTGGGCCAGGTTACTGATGGTTCTGAGGGAGCAGTCACGTTCAATGCTAGGGAAGGAGTCACGTTCAATGCTTAACAGTGATATTTGGTGGCCAGATACAGGATCCATGTTCGCAGGATTCCTGAAGGAGCCCTGTTGCCCCCTAGCCAAGGACTCACTGTGATGTCTGGGCTAGGAGAATTGAGAAGGGATATAAAATAAAACAAACAAAATTTCATTTATTTTAAAGAACCTACGAGTTCAATCTATATAATCTTAGCAGAGTATAAATAAAATATGCACATTATAAATTACAAACAATACATACGTTAAAACAAGTAAAACTATGCCAACACATCACAGGACCCTGCAATTACCCACAGGGGAAAAACATTCAACATAAGGGGAGCTGCTCATGCTGTTCCTCTAATGTGGTATGTATTATTCAATGCAGAGTACGTGAAAAGGAATAATGCACTGGAGAGATAGGCCAAATATTAAAGCCAAGAATCAATTTACACAGGCATCAGATTACACAGCACACTTCTGTCATCTTCACAGGACCAGCACACAGCATCAATGATACAGGACTATGATGGAAGGGCTGAAGAGGAAAATTCAAATCAGTCCAAGAGCATAAAACTTTTCAACTCAAGCTGATAAGACACTTTAATCAAAGGCCGAGAGAACTTAATAAAGATATCTGCTTTCTATTACATTATAAACTATAAATATACAGAGTCTCGTCACCTTCTGATCACCCATCCATCTCTCCAACTTCTCCTGAGACTATCGATGGAATGCTTCTGTAATCACTTATATATTACAGGTATTGTCAACTCTTGCTCATACTGTCCTGACCTGAAGAAGGTTTTACCCTTTGAAAGCTAGTATTAATTTAATCAATAAAAATTGCCTTAGTTAAATAAAAACAAAAAAGGAAAATTATCATTAAAATGGACTAATATGGCAACCACACTGCTTTGCACAATACTTCAAGAAGGAATTTCACAACTTTCCATTTTAATCGAAGTAAAGGAATCCTTTCCCCCCAAATGCGATCATCAAAATGGAGAAATTAAGTCTTACCTAATTGTCTTTCCTTGAATTGTCTCCGGGCCAGTCCAGGGAACGGTAGGGTTGTCAATCCCCTTCAGCAGCTGAGGACTGAAACACTAAGATTTTCGCTGACAGCTTAAGCCACTCCCCCCGGTGCTCCTGCTCCAGTCTCCTCTTGCCAAAGCAGCTTAACTTATAGTCTAGAACCAATACTGATAACACTGAAACAAAAAAGTCTGTATACCTTTGCAGCAGAAAAGCTCAACAGATAACTAACATCTGGCCAGTGGCTCTGGATTCAGATAGCTTTGAAAGAAGTAAGCCATTTCTTTCTGGCTATATTTCTTCTTTTTTTTTTTTCGTTTTTACTTTAACCTCCCCCGGAGAATCCCAAGGAAGCCAAACAAAAAACCACGCCACCAGCATCAAACCCAGCTTCGTAACTGAACTCCGAAAGGCGTAACTTTATAGAGATAAATATACCTGAAAAACACCGTTTCTAAACCATACTGGGTGGGCCCTGGACTGGCCCGGAGACAACTCAAGGAAAGACAATTAGCAGGTAAGACCTAATTTCTCCTTCCTTATTGTGTCTCCGGGCCAGTCCAGGTAACGGTAGGGCAGTACCAAAGCAGTACCTACAGTTGGGCGGGACCGGCGAGCCCCGCCATAATGGCAGAGGCCCCCACATTTGCATCGCCTCTGGCCTGAACATCCACAATCTATAGTGCTTAGTGAAAGTATGCAGAGATGACCAAGTTGCGGCCCTACAGATATCTACTGGAGGAACCAACGCATACTCTGCCCAAGACGTGGCTTGACTATGCGTGGAAAAAGCCTTGAGCCCCTCTGGAGGCGATCTTCCTACAGCCGCGTAAGCCGCCACTATCGTGCGCTTCACCCACCTGGCAATCGATGCTCTCGTCGCCGCCTAACCCTTACGTGGGCCTGCGAAAAGCACAAACAGCCTATCGGAGTTGCGAAAAGATTTAGTGGCCTTGAGATACCTCTTCAATACACGTCCGAGATCTAACTTCTTGAGAGACCGATCCATTGGAGATCCTGTCAGATCCAAAAAAACCGGCAACGCCACCGACTGATTCATATGAAACGAAGACACCACCCTAGGAAGAAAAGAAAGAACCGGCCGTAACACCACCTTCTCGGCCAAAAATTGTAGGTACGGCTCCCGACACGACAGGGCCTGTAGGTCCGAAATCCTTCTAGCCAAACACAAAGCCACCAAGAAGGCAGTCTTCCAAGACAGCTCTTTTAATCCTACGGATGCCGCCGAATCAAACGGCGGGCGCGTTAAAGCCTCTAGCACCACGTTCAGGTCCCACGGCGGTACCACCTGCCGAACCAGAGGCCTGATAAGCTTGGCTGCCCTGAAAAAACGTTGCACATCCACATGAGCCGCCAAGCTGCGACTCTGCACTGACCCTCTAAAGCAAGCTAAAGCCGCCAATTGAACCTTGAGAGTGCTAAGCGCTAAGACTTTCTCTAGACCTGCCTGCAGAAAAGACAACAACTCCGGTAGCGCCGCTGAAAAGGGACTAATGCTACGCTGCGCCCACCAAGATTCAAAAACTCGCCAGACTCGAATATACGCCAGTGAAGTCGACAATCTCTTCGACTGCAGCATCGTGACTACCACCGACGCAGAATAACCCTTACGCCTTAACTTGTCCCCCTCAAGAGCCAAGCCGTAAGCAAGAAGCGATCCACCTGCGGCATCAGAACGGGGCCCTGAGCCAACAGATTGAGACGGACAGGCAGCCGCCAAGGCGAATCTATCAACAAATGCACCAGATCTGCATACCAAGGCCGTCTGGCCCAATCCGGAGCAATAAGAATTACCGGTTCCCTGGTGACCTGCTATCCGCTGAATGACACGGCCAAGCAGCGGCCAAGGCGGAAACACATACAGCAGCTCATTCAACGGCCACGGCTGGACAAGGGCATCCAGACCTTCCGACATGCGCTCCCGACGCCTGCTGAAAAAACGAGGAGCCTTCGCATTGTTGAAAGTCGCCATGAGATCCATTACCGGCTGCCCCCAACGTTTCGCAATGTCGTGAAACACAGCCGCATTCAGTTCCCACTCTCCGGGATCGAGAACATGACGACTGAGATAATCGGCCTGAATATTTTCCTTCCCGGCTACATGAGCCGCCGACAAAGCAACGAGATGAGCTTCTGCCCAGACCATCAACTCCTGGCTCTCCTGCAGCAATAGCACACTGCCTGTACCTCCTTGTCGAGTGATATAAGAGACCATTACCAGATTGTCGGAGAAAACTCGAACTGCCCTCCCTTCGAGCAATGCCTCGAAATGTAGAAGAGCAAGACGAACCGCCATGAGCTCCAAACGAATGATCGACCACGAACTCTCCACCGCGGACCAGAACCCCTGCGTCACCCGAGCCAGACAACGAGCCTCCCAGTCCGAGAGACTGGCGTTGGTGGTCACCAGCACCCATTCTGGGTCCTGCAAAGGAAGACCTACCCGCAGATGAGTCACATCCAGCTACCAGAGCAGACTGTTGAGCCCCGACCCCGGGCAGACCAACCTTTCCGTAAGCGGTTGAAGCTGCGGAGACCACCTGGATAGCAAGGCGTGCTGCAGAGGACGCATGTGAGCCCGAGCCCACGGAACAAAATCTAAGGCCGCCGCCATGGACCCCAAGAGCTGCAGGTACCTCCATGCCGAAGGAGCTGGAAGCTGTAAAAACGCTTGAACCTGAGACAATATCTTCTGCACCCTGTCCTCGGGCAGAAACACAGATCCCACTTCGGTGTCGAACAAGGCCCCCAGATAGGTGAGGCGACTCAGCAGTTGCAAGTGACTCTCTGCCCTGTTGAGGACCCAACCGAGTCACTCCAGAAGCTGCACCACCCGAGAGGTAGCTTCTATAGCTTCTGGCAAAGAACCGGCTCTGATCAACCAATCGTCCAGATAAAGGATGAACGCGGACACCTTCCTTCCGTAGCGCCGCTGCCACCACCACCATAACCTTTGTGAAGGTTCAAGGAGCCGTCGCTAGCCCGAAGGGCAATGCCCGAAACTGAAAATGGCCCATGGGTACTGCGAACCTCAAAAACTGCTGATGATCCTCTCTGATGGGAATGTGCAGATAAGCCTCTGAGAGATCTATGGATGAGAGTAGTTCTCCTGGTTGCACTGCCCGAATCACTGATCTTAGGGTCTCCATCCGAAAATGAGAGACTCGTAATGAGCGATTTACATGCTTGAGGTCGAGGATAGGTCAAAAAGAACCCTCTTTCTTGGGTACTACAAAATAAATCGAGTATCGACCTAACCCGTATTGGTCGCGGGGCACCGGAACCACCGCTTGCAACTGTAGCAAACGCAAAAGCGTGTCTTCTACAGCTTGCCGCTTTGGCCCCCCGACCACATGGAGAGATCATGAATGCCTCCTGCAATGGATGAGCGAACTCTAGGGCATAGCCGTCTCGAACGATCTCTAGCACCCACTTGTCCGTGGTTATCTCAGTCCAGGCTGAAAGGAACCTCTGCAGACGGCCTCCCAAAGGAATTTCCGCCTGGACCAGCTGACCTTCATTGTGACTTTTTAGCAGAGCTCTGCTGGGCATTGACAAAATTCCTGCCAAACCCTCTAGCTCTGCGAAAGGACTGCCCCAAGGAACGAAGCGACCTCTGGGATAGGGAGCAAACCGAGCCCCCCGGAACCTCCGAGACTCTCTCCCTTGCCCCCGAAGAACCGTTCCACCTCTGGGGGCTTTCGGACGATCCTCCGGCAGGCGACCGCCCTTTGAATCTCCCAGATCTTTAACAATCTTCTCTAAAGCTTCCCCAAAAAGCAGTCTGCCCTTATAAGGAAGCTTACTCAGATGAGATTTTGAAGAAACATCCGCTGACCAATTCTGTAACCACATAAAACGTCGAGCCACGACAAGCGAAGCCATAGACTTTGCCGAAATCCTAACCAAATCATAGAAGGCGTCCGCCAGGTAAGCAGCCGCTGATTCCAACTTAGCTCCCTCCGCGGACGCGCCCTCTGCTCCATCCGCATTGGCCTCTCCTTGAAGCCACCGAATAGCCGCCCTTGATATGTATGCTTCAGAAAGAGAGGCCTCCAGGGAAAGTGTACTGGAATCAAAAGCTTGCTTTAGGAGCACTTCCAGTTTACGGTCCTGGAGATCCTTAAGCGCCACAGCCCCTTCCACAGGGATCGTGGTCTTCTTTGTCACAGCTGAAACCAAGGCGTCCACCTTAGGCATTTAACAATTCTTTTTCCTCTTTCGGAACCGGGTAGAGGCGGCCAAGGGCTTGGCTACCCCGTAGAGTAGCTTCAGGGAACTCCCACTCTGCCTCAATCATCTGCTTTATTACACGGTGTACCAGAAAACAGCGCTGCTCAGTTTTAAATCCCTGCAACAGAGGATCCTCCAGTGGTTCTTGAGGTATAGAAGACATCGGAAGATTCAAGGCAGCCAAAGACTGTGTGATAAGCGCTCCCAGTTCCTCTTTGCGAAAAACCCTAAAGACATTAGGATCCTCGCCGGGAGCAAGCTCTCCATCCTCTAGGTCCCCTGACCAAAGGTCCAAACCTGCCTCCGAGAGGATTTCCCCATCCTCTCCCCCCTGAGGCTCTGGAAGCTGTGGCTCGGAGCTTTCTAAGCTAGGCTTCCCTTTTTCTCCCATTTGGGAAGAGCCTTCCCCAGGGTCTAGTCCACTGATAAGCTGAGACTTCACCTGAGAATCAGTGACCAATTGAGAGGCTTTTAACAAGTAGGCTTTATGCAGGGATAATATAAACTCCAGAGAAAAAAAGGCAGCAACCTCTTCCTGAGAAGTAGGGAGCACTTTAGAGTTTCCACCACGGAAGGAGAATCTTTACAAGATTTTGCCCTCTTCTTTCCCTGCTTGTGCTGGGCCGCGGGAAGCTCCGCCAGCTGCACCAAGATGGCCACCGTTCCCGCCTTATCTGTAGAGATGTGATGTCTATCCACCTCACCTGAAGGCTTTGCTTCCATGCTAAAGAAAAACCACGCCAAAAGGCAAGCGAAATCACAATTCTCGAATGAAGCCCTGCTGGAACACAAACCCCGGAGGCAAACGAAGCACTGCTCCGTCTCCGGCCCTCAGAAACCAACTCAGAGACGGCGCGTTCACCGGCACTGTGACCAAGGCCTTAGAATGAAAACAAACACTGACCTGAGGCAAAATCTTCATTGCTGTATTCCGATTCCCGCTGCTCGCGGAAGATGGAAATCGTGGCTGCTAGTTAAGGCGGGTGGTTTCTGGGGCTCCCACGACCAAAACCGCTGTAACAGTAGATCGATGCCAAAGAAAGCAGGCTCTGCCTTCCACACTGCGCTCCCAGCACAGCTAAGGATCGTCTACCAGCATAACTTTATTTAAAACTGTATGCAGCCCCAGGTAAATAACGCAGAAAAATCAGCCCTGCTAGAGCCAATCTGCGATTCAAAGGTATATCAAGATAACGGCTTCTACCAACTATACTGAGAGAGACCATCAGAATAGATGTCCTGTTCAGCTGCTGAGGACTAAAAGACTGGAGCAGGAGCATCGGGGGGAGTGGCTTAGGCTGTCAGCGAAAATCTTAGTGTTTCAGTCCTCAGCTGCTGAAGGGGATTGACAACCCTACCGTTCCCTGGACTGGCCCGGAGACACGATAAGGAAGTCAGGGTTTTGTTTTTTATTTTAAAGCTAAATTCTTGCCCTTCAACTAAGCAGCAATAGCATTCAAACATTCCATATACCTACTAAGTAGAGGGTCAGAAAACCATAACTGAAAGTCACCTGCATATATTCAAAATTGACATCCCAATTGTCGAAACAGCACACCAGAATGGCCAATATACAGATTACAAAGCAAAGATGATAAAGCAGATCCTTGCGGAATACCAGTACATACTTTATTCCAAGTTAGAAATAGTCACCCCCATTTTCACTTGCTGCAAACAATTACATAGATAGGGCTAAAACCAGGCAAGAACAGTATAGTAACCCTTTATTCCATCAAGCTGAACCAATGTAACAAGATGGTAGGACAGATGTCATGATATAGAGACAACAGCAACATTTATGTGCTGGGATTCTTTCTAAAACCATATGGATTTTCATCCATAAGGTTACTCTCATTTACATGGTCCTCAAGCTGTTGCAATACCGTCTGCTCAGTGATTTCCCCTAAAAACAGGAGATTTGAAATAAGACAATTACAAAGGTCATCAACATTTAAATGCCCCTTCCTCCTCAAGAACCAGACATACTTTGGCATTTTTTTTTCAGTTTAACAGGCAAACAGCATTTACTATGGCACAAACTATCTCCCAACTGACCTTTCAGCATCTTAACAATCCAAGTGGGGCATGGATCATTTACTGAGCTTGCATGTATCCTTCTTGTCACAATATCAGGTATTTGTCTAACAGTCAAAAGGACAAACTTTCCCTCCTCCCTCAAAAAAAAATTCTGACCTACAAATGTGATTTTCTTGTACTTGTGCTTGAAATCTCTAAATGTATTTGCCATTTTAGGTGCGAAAGCGTCAGCTATCTGCACACTAACTAGCAGTTACAACCCATACTATTGCCCTGCATTAAATAATTATAAATAACCAAATAAAATGGAAATTACACTAACCTGGTAATTGTAGTTCCTGGAGGGTCCAGTTTAGTCCTCCAACATCGGGTAGTGCCCCTCCTCCTGCAGCCGGGAGACTGGACCAATCAAATCTTCTGTAGTATATATGCAACCGGAGCTCCCAGAAGTCCCCAGTGTACTAGTAACAAAGCATACTTAACGAAGCAACACATTAGATTAATATACAAAATGACCTAATTAAAGAACAATTTGTTCCCCCCCAAGGAATATCCAACCCCCTCCCCAAACGAGGAAGTCAGAACACTGCATTGCGCCGGCACCGACGCCGCAGGAATCAAAACACCGCTCCCCACCAGAAGTTCAGGAGCTGCCTGAACCCCAGAGACAGGGAAGAGCCTCTGCAAAAAACGCGGCTGCCACGGAGGGACCGAACGGCAAGAGGAACCGTCTTAATATCAACCGTTCGGAAAGGCGCGCCGCACCACATTAGCAGATAGTCGGGAGGGAAGGAGGACTAAACTGGACCCTCCAGGAACTGCAATTACCAGGTTAGTGTAATTTCCATTTCCTGTTCGGTAATCCAGTTTAGTCCTCCAACATCGGGATGTAACAGAGCAGTTAAGACCGGGCGGGACCTTGCCATCCGGCGCGCAGAACCGCCGAACCAAAACAGGAATCCCGAGCCGCTGACACATCTAAGCGATAGTGTCTACTGAAAGCATGCAGAGACGACCAAGTGGCCGCCCTACAGATATCTGCCGGCGGAACCAGGCTATACTCCGCCCAAGAGGTCGCCTGAGCCCTAGTGGAATGAGCCCTCAGACCCTCCGGAACAGACCGCTGTTGCAACAGATACGCGGACGCGATCGCCTCTTTGAGCCATCTAGCAATGGAGGCTTTAGCTGCCGCTTCCCCTTTACGCGCACCCCCGAAGAGCACGAAAAGCCGGTCAGATTTCCGAAAAGACTCGGTAACCTTTAAATAACGATGGAGCGTACGACCCACATCGAGCCGGAGAAGACCTTTGTCCGTTGACCCGACAGATTGCGAAGAAAGCACTGGAAGAAACACTGCCTGATTCATGTGAAAGGGAGACACCACCTTTGGCAGAAAGGAAGGAACCGGACGGAGAACGATCCGATCCGCGGAAAAAGACAAGAAAGGCTCTCGACAGGACAATGCATGCAGATCTGAAATGCGCCGTGCCGAACAGATGGCTACAAGAAAAACCGCCTTCAGCGTGAGATCTTTCAGAGACGCCCTGCGCAGGGGCTCAAAAGGTTCACGAACCAGGGCCCTCAGAACTAAATTCAAGTCCCAAGGAGGAACGAAAACTCTGCGGGAGGGCCGCAAATGAAAAACAGCCGTAAGGAATCGGCGTACATCCGGATGAGCCCCGAGCAGACGACCCAAAACCTTGCCACGGTAACACGAGATAGCCGCCAGCTGGACTTTTAGGGAACTAGCCGCAAGGCCCTTATCGAAACCATCCTGAAGAAAACTTAAAACGACGGGCATGGAAACCGTCGCCGCCCGGACTCCCCGCCGGGAGCACCAGTCCTCAAAAATCCTCCAAATCCGAACGTAAGTAAGAGAAGTGGACGTTTTCCTCGCCCGCAGAAGGGTAGAAATCACCGCGGGGGAGTATCCCTTCCTTTTCAGCCGAGCCCTCTCAATGGCCAAACCGTAAGCGAGAATCGATCCACTTGGGGCATCCGCAAGGGACCCTGAAGAAGAAGATCCGGTAGAGCGGGCAGGAGCCAAGGAACGCCGTCGCGCAACCGGACCAGATCGGCATACCAGGGCCTCCGGGGCCACCAGTAACACGCGACCCCGGTGGCTCTCGATACGTTGTACGACCCGGCCAATCAGAGCCCACGGAGGAAAGACATAAAGAAGACCGGACGTGGGCCACGGCTGAATGAGAGCGTCGAGCCCCTCGGACATGCGCTCCCTTCGCCTGCTGAAGAAGCGCCCTGTCTTGGCTGATTGAAAGGTCGCCATGAGATCCATGATGGGTGGACCCCACCGCCGGACGATTTGTGCGTAAACCTGTGGGTTTAGCTCACATTCTCCGGGGTCCACCCGCACTCTGCTGAGAAAATCGGCCTGGACATTGTCTACGCCCGCAATGTGAGCCGCCGAGATCGCTGGAAGGCGAGTTTTCACCCAGTTGAACAAGGCCGCCGCTTCTGCCTCCAGGGCCACGCTGCCGGTACCCCCTTGGCGATTGATGTAAGCTACAGTGGACGCATTGTCCGACAGGACTCTCACCGGCCGTCCGAGAACCAGGGACTCCAGGTCCACCAGGGCTAGCCGGACTGCCCGCAATTCGAGACGGTTGATCGACCAAGAGGCCTCCAGGGGAGACCATTCCCCCTGAGCAAAGCGGAACTCGCAGTGAGCCCCCCAGCCGGTTAAGCTCGCATCCGTCGTGAACGGAACCCACAGAGGAGGCTCCAAGGGAATCCCTCGCGACAGGTTCTCGGCGGAGAGCCACCACCGGAGGGATCGGCGAACCGTCTTTGGGCAAGGCAATCTCTTGTTCAACGAGTCGAACTGGTTGGACCAACGTCGCAGAAGAGCACTCTGCAGCGGACGCATGTGGAAGCACGCCCAAGGCACCACCTCCAAGGTCGCCGCCATCGTGCCGAGGAGCCGCAGGTACCACCACGCCGACGGAGCTGGCATCCCCGGAAGAGACGGACCAGAGCCCGCAACGCCAGCACGCGTCGCTCCGGAAGGCACACCAAGCCCCTTGCTGTGTCGAAGCGGACTCCCAGATACTCGAGATCCTGTGTCGGGGACAGACAACTCTTGCATTCGTTCACCACCCATCCGAGGGACCGAAGGAGATCCACCACCCTGCTCGTGACTTGCACACACTCCCGACTGGACTTCGCTCGAATCAACCAGTCGTCGAGATATGGATGGACCAGGATGCCCTCCTTGCGCAACGCCGCCGCGACTACAACCATTACCTTTGTGAAGGTGCGGGGAGCCGTGGCGAGTCCGAACGGCATGGCTCGGAATTGAAAATGGCCCCACGGGAGCGCAAAGCGGAGAAGAATCCGTTGTTGGGAGGGCCGGATGGGAATGTGTAAATAGGCCTCTGTAAGATCGAGGGATGTCAAAAATTCCCCTTGACACACCGCTACGATGACTGACCGCAGGGTCTCCATGCGAAAGTGCGGTACTCTGAGAGCGCGATTCACGCCTTTGAGATCCAAGATCGGACTAAGGGAACCGCCCTTTTTGGGAACCACAAAATAGATGGAGTAGCGACCTGCGCCTCTTTCCAAAGGCGGGACCGGAACCACGGCCCCCAGAGAGAGAAGCCGATCCAGGGTCACGCGGATGTCCCGCGCCTTTTGAGCTCCCTTGCTGGGAGACAGAGCAAACGAATCCGGAAGTGGGTGCGCAAACTCTAGGGCATAACCTTCTTCTATAATCTGCAGCACCCACCGATCTGACGTAATTTGGGCCCAAGAAGGAAGAAAGTCGCGCAAACGACCCCCGATGACTGGGTCTTCCTCTAGAGCCCGCCTCGTTTCATTGTGGCTTGCGATTAAAGGAAGAGGCCGAGGAAGAGGCGGCTCCGGAGAAGCCCCTTCCCGCTCCTCTGAAACCACGAAACCCTTGATGACGGGTTCCAAAACGACCGCGCGCTGCGAAGTCCACAGCCGGGAAGAACGAAATCTGCGCGCATCCCGAAACTGGCCGCGCGCTGAGGTGGACGACCTATTAAGCTTAGGCTTATCCTCTGGAAGCCGACCACCCTTCGACTCACCGAGATCCTTCACCAACTTATCCAGAGCCTCACCAAATAACAACCTGCCCTTAAAGGGTAGTTTACTGAGGCGAGACTTGGAAGAACCGTCGGCCGCCCAATTGCGCAACCAGATGGACCGTCGTGCCGCTACCATGGAGCAATGCTATTAGCTAGGGAGCGTATTAAATCATAACACAGATCCGCCAAGTAGGCCGATCCCGACTCCACGCGGGTAACGTCCAACAGCCCCTGTTGGTCCATACCGGACCCCGAGCGCAGGTGCTGCGACCATCGCAAACAAGCTCGAGCTACCCACGCCCCACATATAGAAGCTTGTAACGATAAGGCGTTGGTCTCGAAGGCTTGCTTCAACAAATTATCAACCTTTTTGTCCTGAACATCCCTCAGGGCCGCGGCCCCTTCAACCGGGATGATGGTTTTCTTAGTCACTGCCGAAACGGCAGCATCCACCCGTGGAGACTTAAACAAGTCCCTGTCCTTGTCGGCAAGGGGGTAAAGACGATTCATGGTCCGAATCCCTTTCAAAGCGGATTCCGGTTGCTCCCATTCCGCATGGATCATCTGCTCAACTACTCGGTGCACAGGAAAAACTACCTGGGCATCCCTGACCGCCTGAATGAGAGGATCCTCGAGACCCTCCTCCTCCAGCGGCCGCACCGCAGAGAGGTTAAGTGCTTGGAGAGACTCCGTGACCAAAGGTACCAGCTCGTCCCTTCGAAACACCCGAATGATGCGAGCCTGATCTTCCGGTTCTGGAAGCTCTCCGTCTTCTAATTCCTCCGCCTCAATATCCGGATCCCCCTCAGCCTCAGAATCCGGGAGGCAAAGGGCGTCCTGATCCTGGTCCCCCAACCTGGGCCGCTTGACAGCGGGTTGGGAAGACCGCTGAACCCCCCCTGCGGAAGCTGGGTGGAGAGAGGCGGGCCAAGCCTCCGGCAAATGACCAGACCGGCTTAAGCGGAAGGCCTGATGCATGAGCAGAACAAAATCCGTGGAAAAGTCTATAGGCGACGCCACCATAGCCGCCTGCTGGAGCTCAGGGACCGACGTATTAGACGCCGGGCCCAGACCAGAAGGAAGGATGCTCGGTGAAGGGACACTGTCCCCCGAAAGAGAAGGGTCCCCGGGCACATGCTGTTCCTTAATTTCAATAGGCAGCTCCAGTTCTGAAGAAACTGCAGCACAGCTCTTACAGATTCCAGAGTCAGTCATTGTACCTCTGCGGGAGCCACAAATTACACACTGAGGTTTGGCAGCCATGCCAAGGCCACCTGCTCTCAGGGAAAAATAAGGCAATAGGAACAGGGAAGCCCACACCAAGGGGACTAACCTTATTCAATTCAGCACAGTATTAAATTTAAAACTTTTTTTTTTTTTTTTTTTTTTTTACAGTAAACAAAATACTCCCCAGAATCCTAGGGGTGCCCTGAGCAAAATCGCCAGCAAAAGAAACCCCAAAAACACCAGGGGAACCCGTGCGCAAGTGTTAAAAAGTGCCCTTAAAAAGCACACTTTAGAAATCCAAAATGGCCACCACACTTTTTCACCCGCGGTAAAAAACGGCGCGAAAATACAAAGGTACCCAAATAATATGGAAAAGAAAGAAAACGACCCTCTAATACAGGGCAAGCGAAAAAAGGCAGGAAAAAGTGCAATTTGGAAGCCAGGGGAGCCGACAGAGCCTCTGCCCAAGCAAAGAACAGAGAGCTGAAAGCTTAAAACAAGGAAAATTCCTACCAGCTCTGGGAACAGCAAGGAACTCAGCCCACTTCTCCAAGTGACAGGCAATGTTGCAGCCGGTATGGCTCTTCCCGAACAGCCTTGGGGAGAGCTCAACCCAGGCTTCAGAGATTCCCAGGCAGGAAGGCAGGAGCCCAAGGCAGGTCTGGCTTTCCCCAGCAAGTCCCCTGTGTCTTTTTTTTTTTTTTTTTAAAGATACAGCTACCTAGCAAAGGAAATAGAACATAAAGGACCAGAAATAAACCCCAAAAGAACTAACTAACTAGTGTTGCTCCTTCAAGTGTCACTTAGCGTGCCCAGCAGGGGCACAGAAGTCCTCCAGCTGCAGGGAGACTGGACACACTGGGGACTTCTGGGAGCTCCGGTTGCATATATATTACAGAAGATTTGATTGGTCCAGTCTCCCGGCTGCAGGAGGAGGGGCACTACCCGATGTTGGAGGACTAAACTGGATTACCGAACAGGAACTTCCTTATTTGCACTTGATTTGTGTTTGCACCATTTACATTCCTTTGTCCACAACTCCCTTTTTATTATTTCCAATCCAAAGGAAGTTAGAAAGAACTATAGAAATGGGGTAGAGAAAGCCAGTCTGTCTAGGGGCAAACCAGTTCTACGAAAATTTAACAGAATGGGATGAAACTTAACATGTAGAAAACCTTATAAAAAGATGCATCAAGTTCAAAAATCGGACCAGGGGTTCCAGAGAAATAAGTCCCCCAAAAGCTAGCCCCATATGTATTTCTATGAGAGAAGGCGTTCCAGCTTCTGTACACAAACACAGCAGTTAGGGAATTGCTCCTTTCAAACTTCCTCTGTTCTATACTCACCAAATCCCCCAAACTGCCCCACCACCCTGTACATTATCCGACCCCCAAAAAATATTCCCTTGCAACTGCCACCACATAAATATAACCCCCCTACAATTGACTCACCACCCTAGAGACTGCCTCACCCCCAAAAACTAAACAACTTCCCTACAACACCGATAACTGTGCCCATACAAAAACATCTCACTCCTGCAACTGTTTCACCACCCTTCAAACTTCCTCACATCCAAAAAATAAACTCCCCCAACTGCCACATGCCAATAAACAACCTCTCACAACTGCCCCAGTACCTTGTGAACTACCACAGCCCCAAAAAATAGCACCATTGTGAATGGGTATCACCCCACAAAACTGCCCAAATCCTAGAAAATATTCACCACAACTGCCCCACCACCCAGCCAATGGCCCCTATTAAAATTACCCACAACTGTCCCACCAACTAGCACTCTGTTCCACTCCTAAAAAAAATCTCCCACGTAACTGTCCTACCACTTAAAACGAACCCACCCTGAAAATACCTCAACTGCCCCAGCATATAACCCACTAGCTGTTAACTGCCTCCACTACCAAAAAAATGCCACCCTCCAAAACATCCCCTGTGCAAATGCCCCATCCACAAAACTGTGCACCATAATCGCCCCACAATACTATGAACTACCCCACCCTCAAAATTACCTCCTTACAACTGTCACCAACCCCCAAAAGTACATCTTCCATATATGACCCACCACCCTTAGCTACGCCATCAGATAACACAAATAGCACACACACAACATGCAACAGAGATAGCGTAGTTACTCGCCTGTAACAGGTGATCTCTGAGAACAGTAGGCATTTAATCTTCACATATGGGTGACATCGGTACCGATGGAGCCAGCGTGGGAATGCTCCCCATCATCCAATAGGAAAGCCTTTGGGAGCACCCACTGCACCTGCGCGACTGCCTTCCTGTCTTACCCAATTCCCTCTGTTCAATTGAGTTTGTAGTTGTAGCTGAGAAAGGAGAGTATATGAAACCCTACAACTCCTAAGGGAGGAGGGTGGGTTGTGAAGACTAAATTCCTACTGTTCCCAGAGATCACCTGTTACAGTTGATTAACTACGCTATTTCCAGGAACAAGTAGGAATGTAGTCTTCACATATGGGACTCCCTAGCTCCAAGATGCCAGATGAAGTGACCTCAGAACCCTTGGAGGTTTGCCTCAGAGTAGGCTCAAAGAGGTCATGGATCCTACATGGATTTCTGGTATCGTCAAAGTCCAGGATGGAGGGTAGGAGTTGCATCTAAGTCTGAAAGAGGTGCTGGAGTACAGCTTGACCAAACATGGCATCCCATCAGGAATCCTTGTCCAGACAATAATGGGCAGCAAAAGCTGCCTTGCAAATTTCACCAATTTCTCTTGAACTTTTCTCAGACTAGAAACTTGTTGAGGTTTCTGAGGTCCAGAATGGGCCTGTATCCTCTGGTTTTCTTTGGAATGAGAAAGTACGGAGAGTGGAAACCTATTCCCTTTTGGGATGGTGGGATCTTCTCTATGTCACACTGAGTCAGAAGAGAAGACACCTTGTCCTGTAGGAGAGCAGTGAGTGGGGGCTGTGTTGGAATTTACCCCGTTAAAGAAGAGGGGACAGAGTTTGCAGATGAAGTCTGTACGCATTCTGGACTATGTTTAGGGTCCACTGCTCTAAAATAATGAGGTGCTGTCTGTGGGCGTAGTGACACAGTCTGCCTGCTACATGGAGAGGTGGGGATCCTCCAAAGGCAGGGTGGCAATGTTTTCTAGAAAAGAGTCAAAAAGTAGGCACAGACTGTGGCTACACAGCTGGTTGAGGTTTAGCCCCCTGTGGCTTCTTCTGCTGCTTAGAAGTTTGTTGCCTCTTCTGAGGTGCTTGAGCCTGGAATTGAGAGGCAGGAGGATAAGAGTGGAATTTCTTATTATTGTAGAAAGACTTCCCTGTGGTTGTCTTTTTTCTAACAGGGTCAGCTGTTCTAGACAGCCTCTTTAGTGTAGTGTTTTCAGACTCTAATTGATAGACCTTATCTTGCCAGTCTTTGCCAAAAAGGTTTTCACCTGTGCAAGGTATGTTGTCCAGCTTATTGTGAACCCACTGTTCAAGATCTGAGGCTTGAAGCTATGCAATTCTACAGGCACCAATGCATATTGCTGAGGCCCTGCTTGTGCATTCAAAAGCATCGAAGGTGGCCCTAATGACAAACTTTGATACATTATGGCTATGCTTGACTAGGGCAAGATAGTCTGCTGTCTTGTCATCTGGGAGAAGAGGAGTGAAGGCTTCAAGATCCCTGGACACCTCTTTGAGGAACATTCCCATGCAGAGGATTATTGGAGTTAATCCTAGCAGATACTATGGATGCCTGGAAGCATCGATACCCAAAGGCATTAAGGGTTCTCAATTCTCTACCTGGAGGGTTAGAGGAGTGGGTCTTCAAGCTTTTGATTCTGCGCATCGCCGATTCAACCACCATGGAATGGTGGGGAAGCTGCGATTTTTGGAAGCCCAGGCACTCCAGTACCCAATTACATGGTATCAAGGCATCAACTGAGGGGAGACCGTGAGAGGAGTCTCCCACATATGGAGCCTAAGATCATGAAGGATGCAATGCACAGGTAGAGTGGCTGCCTCCTTAGGTGCTATTGAATATTGGAGGATCTCCAAACTCCTCCGGCCTTGGCTCCTTCTCTGATGTTAGAATGATGGAGAGACCCTTAGCTAGGATGAATTCTGGAAGGACATATCTTCCAGAAGCGACATGCATTGCTGTTGTGGTGGTGAAGGCTCCGAAGGACGGTCCCAAGGCCCCAGAAATCGAGCGACTCCCCATCCAAAACGCTGGAATCTGAATCAGAGGACTCTATTGACAAGTACAATGTTCACCCAAAAAATTTGATGGCAATACCGGTGCTCCGAGGTATCGGCCTCTGAAATGTTTGGGTTGGAAACAGATATCTGTGATCGTTTCCAGGAAGGGCATGGGTGGCAGCGATGTCCATCCCATGAGTATTAGCCCCAATGTCATGCTAGCAAATGGTGTTGATGTCAGTACTGGTACTGATATCAACAGGCCAGTTCCTGGAGCCAAAGGCTTGATAGGTACCGAGGCTGCCAGGAGAGCTCTGCTCGATGGCCAGTTTGCACTGGTCTATCAAGGTTGCTGATGCTTGGGCATCTGTCACAGGTACTTGCGCTACCATCCCGGAGCATGGCAACAGTAGCTCTCCAGAGGTCAAGACCTCAGGAGCATCCTGGAGCCCCTCTGTGGCTTTGGAGGACAGGGTCTCCCGCCGGGGCTGTTTGGCAGGCCGATTCACTTCCGATGCAATGCCTCAGGGATTTCTATGCTTTGAGCGAGGGGTTTTATCTTGTTTCAATGCAGACTTGTGCTTAGACTTTGGAGATCCCTGAGAGGAGGATTAAGCCCTCGACGAAGTGGACGCCAACGATAAAGCGTCCAAGGCGAATAGGGTCCCAAATTTAAAGACCGGGTTCTGTAGGCCTCTCCAAGTCATTTTTTGACAAATGGGAGAATTTTTTGGATGGTGATCTGGGCTGAGGCATTTTAAACACCAGTCATGTGTGCCAATTTGCTACCGGAGGATGTACTAAAGGTTATTAGTGTAACTGGGTTTAAAAGAGATTTGGACAAGTTCCTGGAGGAAAGGTCCATAAACCATTATTAAAAAGTGACCCAGGATATCAATGTTTGACCATTACAAGCATTGTGGAACCTGTGTCTTTTGGGGAAACTGCTAGGTATTTGTGACCTAGATTGGCCACTGTTGGAAATAGGATACTGGCCTTGATGGACCTTGGTCTGACCCAGTATGGCATGTGTTATGTTCTTATGGTGTTGGCACATTTAGAACATTTCTTGAAACCACTAGCTGGTTTCTCCATGCCTTTGATGGATGGGAAGGCTATGGTAAGCTTAAGGCCTAAAAAGGCATTGAGATGCCCAGGGTTTTTTCTTTTGTTTTGTTTTTGTTTGGGGGGTTTTTTAGGGAAAACTAAAAATAAAGATAAGAAAAAGAAAAAGATGGAACCGGTGATGTCTGATGGCAGGAAGGCAGAGGCACTATCCACAAAAAGAGTTTTTCTGCGGTGATAGGAATTGCTTCCTGCTGGCTCTGCGGAAAGTGGAAAGTGGAAAACGAAGAACTGAAGAGAGGGAGTTGGGAAGGCAGTCATGCAGGTGCAGTGGGGTGCTCCCCAAGGCTTTCCTATTGGACGCTGGGGAGAGTTCCCGTGCGGTCTTCGTTGGTACAGACGTCACCCATATGTGAAGACTGTATTTCCAAGAACATGCAGGAATGTAAACACGTATATGAACACTGCACACACAGGGATTACAAATAATTCCCTAGCTGTGATAAATTCCATTTTAAAATTATTCACATATATATTTAATTTTCTTTGTTATTTCTACTATGAAAGCTACTAACTGAATTATACTTTTTTTGGTTGCTATTTGTACTGACAGCTAGTTCCTTCTGCCTTGGCCACTCTACATCCCTCTTTGGGAACTACGCTTCTCTAGCAGACCCTTTTTATCTGTGCCCTTTCTCTGCCACGGCCAACTCCAGACTTTGTTCATTCCACCTTGCTGCTCCATATCCCTGGAACAAACTACCCGAGTCAGTATGTCAGACTCCATTCTCTGACCCATTTCAAATCCAGGTTAAAAACCCACATCTTTGAGGCTGTTTTTGGATCCTGATGTTCCTCCCTCTCGTTCACTGTAGCTCTGATGAGCAGGGAATGTGTCTTACATCTATCTATATGTACACTGCTGTGTATGCCGTATAGCGTTGCACAAATAAGTAATAGTAGTGGCCAGATTAAGGAACTAACAAGCTAGTCTACCTAGGGTCCAAAGTTTAGGTAGATGCTGTCAGATATGCTTGTCTAGTTTTTTTTCACAATTCTAATGATTTTACATTAATGTCTAGAAGCTAGAAGGAAGGCTAACATGTCTGGACATTTCTTCAGAATCTGCAGTTCTCTAATTCCCCCCCCCCCCCTCGTGTCAGTGAGCTTTCCTTGCCTGCTTCCAATACCACTAGCAATAGAGACAGTGGGCAGGATTCAGCCAATGGGAAGGCTGTGGGGACGGACCACTGGAATGCTGCTCTAGTCACAGGAAGGTAGATAGATGAGCAGGGGGAAGCTCCAGTGCGCGTAATGGGAGATGAAAGAAAAGTGAAGCTCCCCCCCCCAAACAAAGGCCTCAATGCATTTCCCTAAAAAAAGCATAGTAACACAGTATATGACTGCAGATAAAGACCATCTAGTCTGCCCAACAAGACGGCAAGAGTAGGTGCATCTGTCGCTCCGTGCAGGTCTCCCCTCCCCATGTCTTTGTTTAGCGGTGTACCCCTGATACATGTAGGTCACCCCTATTTGTTGAGATATAAGAGATAGTTATGTTTGTTTTGATTTTATCCTATTGTTTTAAAAAGGGATCCACTGTGTCTGTCCCATGCCATTCTGAATTCTGTCACTGTATTTGCCCCCACCATTTCCATCGGGAGGGCATTCCAAGCATTCACCAATCTTTCCATGAAAAAGTATTTCCTGACGTTGCCTTTCAGTTTACCCCCTTGCAGACTCATGTTATGACCTCTAGTTTTACAGCTTCCCTATTTTTGGGAAGAGGTTTGTTTGTTCATTAATATTCTAAGTATTTAAAGGTCTGAATCATATCTCCCCTGTCCTTCCTCTCTTCCAGACTGCACATATTTAGGTCTTCAAGTCTCTCCTCATACTTCTTCTGACGCAGGCTTCAAATCATTTTGGTCTCCTCCTCTGAATCGCTTCCAGTCTTTTTATATCCTTTGCAAGATATGGTCTACAAAATTGAACACAATATTCAAAGTACCAACAACTGCAGGAACATAGCAATTATGCAACTGTACCTGTCAAACAGCTCTCGCTTTTTATTTCCTCTCCCAATCATAGACACAACAGAGCAAACATATATTCACAGACATACCAACTCACAAATGGAGAAATTTACCTACCTGATCATTTCCTTTCCTTGAATCCTGTTAGATCAGTCCAAACAAGTATGTCATGTTCTCGTGCTAGTAGATGGAAACAGACTTGAGCAACTTTCAGTGATGTCATTACGTGGAATATCTTCTAGTACAGCACCAACAGAAGCCAGGGCTGCACCAGCAGTAAGCAAGACAAACACTCAGAAAAAACTCAGCAACTATGAACATTAATAACCAATCATAAAGTGGAATAAATATTTGCAACAAGTTTTTGGCTGGCTTACCATAATTGGACTCTGCATCAGGCACGGATACTGACAAAACAAAACAGCAGCAGGACTTCCCAACCTCCCTGGAATAGTCTGGATTGATCTAGCAAGATTCAAGGAAAGACAATGATCAAGTATATACATTTCTCCTTTCTTATCATCCTGCTAGACCAGCTCATTCAAGTGGGATGTACCCCGGCAGTCAGGACACAGGGTGGAAAACTATGCTCTGGACGGAACCTCCTTGCCAAAAGGGACATCCACTCCAGCCCCCAAATACAGCCTGTAGTGCTTAACAAAGGTAGGACCAAATAGCTGCCTTAGAGGGGTCCTCCAGAGAAACCAAGCATGGTTTAAAGGTGAGGTTAGAGAGACTGCTGGTGCCAAAAAAGCATCTTTCAGGAAATGGAAAAAAAGAGCCAAAAGACGAAAACTGGAAATAGCACAAGCACTAGCATGTTAAATGAAAGGCATTGATAAGGCAGGCAAAGAGAGAATTTGAGAAGAAACTTGCTGTGGAAGCAAAAATGCGTAAAAGACTTTTTCAAGTACATTCGTAGCAAAAACCTGTGAGCGAGTCAGTTAGACCATTAGATAATAGAGGGGTAAAAGGGGCACTAAGAGGGGACAAGGCCATAGCGGAGGAGACCGAATGAATTCTCTGCTTCGATATTTACTAAAGAAGATGTAGGGTGATACTGCGGAAGAATTGAAAAAAATATCGATACACCGGGAAGATGTATTACAACTATTTGATAAACTGAAGAGTAGCAAATCTCCTGGACCGGATGGTATACATCCAAGGGTGTTGAAAGAACTGAAATATGAGATTGCAGACCTGTTATTAGTAATCTGTGAACTATCATTAAAATCAACTGTAATACCTGAAGATTGGAGGATGGCCAATGTAACGCCAGCTTTTAAAAAGGGTTCCAGGAGTGATCCTGGAAACTACAGACCAGTGAGCCTGACATCAGTACTGGGAAAAATGGTAGAAACCATAAACAACAAAATTACTGAACATGTAGATAGTCATGGCTTAATGGGAGGCAGCCAACATGGCTTTAGACAAGAAAGAGTAGTTACTCACCTGTAACAGGTGTTCTCCAGGAGCAGCAGGAATCAGTCCTCACATATGGGTGTCATCGGCGCCGATGAAGCCCCAGCGGAGCATTTCCCCAGCTTTCTATGAAAGTCTTTGGGAATGCAGGCACGCATGCGCGGGTCCCCTTCCCGCCTAAAGGTGCCATCTTACCTCAGTCAAATGATATAGCTAAGAACAGCAAACAAAAATGAAAAATAAACTATGTACAACTGCAACTCCAAGGGGAGGAGGGAGGGTTGTGAGGACTGATTCCTGCTGCTCCTGGAGAACACCTGTTACAGGTGAGTAACTACTCTTTCTCCAGGACCAAGCAGGAAGTCAGTCCTCACATATGGGTGACTCCCAAGCTCTGGGCTACCGAGGAACCCAGGCTGAACAAGAGAACTCCCTCTAGTCTCAGCAGCAAAGAAAGGCTTTTCAAGGACACAACCTCCACCGGTAGCCCAACAGAGGGCAGGAGTTGCCTAAACCTCAAAGATTCCGGAGTACTGCTTGGCCAAAAGCACTGTCTCTACGGGACTCCCTCTCCAGGCAGTAATGGGCTGCAAAAGTCTGGCTTGAAGACCAAGTTGCGGCCCTGCAGATGTCTACCAAGGGCACAGAGCGGAGATTTATTTATTTATTATATTCTCTTATATACCGCGCTATTCTGCATCAGTGCGGTTTACATTGAACAAACTGAAATTACATTGAACAGGGCATTATAACTTGGAGATAACTATTTTACAGGGAACATGGGCTATGGAGGGTTAAGTGGCTTGCCCAAGACCACAAGGAGCACCTGTGGGACTAGAAACCCCAGTCCTTCCGGCCCAAGGTTGCTGTTTTCTCGTGGGATTTGAACCCCCGACCTTCTGGCCTGAAGTACCTTGCCCCAACCACTAGGCCAATCCTCCACTCCTGAGCCACTGAGGCAGCCATCGCCCTGACACGATGGGCCATGACCCTACCCTGCAAAGGAAGGTCAGCCGCCTTATAAGCCCAGGTGATACAGTCAGCCACCCAGATGGACAAGGTACGCTTGGACACAGCTAACCCCAACTTATTGGGGTCAAAAGATACGAAGAGCTGAGTAGCCCTTCTATGTCCCTGCGTACGGTCAAGGTAGAAGGATAAGGCCCTCCTACAGTCCAGGGTATGCAGGACTGCTTCAGCCTGGCTAGCATGAGGCCTAGGGAAGAATGTTGGAAGAACCACCTCCTGATTGAGGTGGAAAGAGAAGACAACCTTAGGGAGGAACTTTGGATGAGTCCTAAGGACTACTCTGTTACTGTAAATCCTGGTGTAAGGCCTGTCACAGACCAGGGCTTGCTCACTTACTCACCTAGCCGAGGTAAGGGCTATGAGGAAGAGTGTCTTCCAGGAGAGGAAGCGTAGTGGACAAGTAGCCATCGGCTCAAAAGGTGGGCGAGTCAGCTGCTGCAAGACCACATTCAGCTCCCACTCATGGGCAGGACGACGGATGGGAGGCTTGAGCAAAAGCAAGCCCCTGAGAAAGTGGGACACCAAGGGGTGACCAGATAGAGACTGCCCCCCTACCAATGAGTGGTGAGCTGCTAGAGCTGAGAGGTGGACCCGAACAGAATTGGATTTAAGACCCTGATTTGACAAGTGCAGTAAGTACTGAAGGACTACTGGCACAGTACAGGAGAAAGGATCTTCTGTACGTAGCTGACACCACACAGAAAACCTCTTCCATTTGAGAGCATAGGTTTTCCTAGTGGACTGTTTCCTAGAGGCTAGGACAACGTCCTCAACTTCCTGAGGTAGACCCCAGGGAGCCAAGACTACCCCTGCAGCTTCCAGGCCATCAAATTGAGAGACTTCAGATTGGGGTGCAGAAGGGAACCCTGGTCCTGTGTGAGAAGGTCGGGTTGCAACCCCAGAGGTAGTGGAGGATCCACCGCCAGTTGAAGTGGAAGAGGAAACCAAGGCTGTCTCGGCCATCTGGGAGCTACCAGGAGGACCGAGGCTTTGTCCTGAAGAATCTTGAACAGGGTTCGGGCCACCAAGGGTGTGGGAGGAAACGCATAGAGGAGGCCCTGAGACCAAGATATCAGAAAAGCATCTGGTGCTATCCGCAGAGGATGTGGTTGCCTGGAGCAGAACGTTGGCAGTTGCTTGTTCAGTGGGCTGGCAAAAAGATCCATCAAAGGAAGAACCCATTTGAGAAAGATCTTCTGAACTACAGAGGGATGCAGCTGCCACTCGTGGGGCTGCAGAATCCTGCTTAACCTGTCCGCCAGGTAGCTGTCCTGGCCTGGAAGGTACACAGCCTTGAGGAGCATGTGGTGCTTGAGGACAAAAGAACAAAGGTCCTGAGCCTCTCGACAAAGGATCCTGGACCCAGTTCCGTCCTGTTTGTTCACATAAAACATGGCAACCTGGTTGTCTGTCTGAATCAGGACAGACTGGTGAGCTAGGGTAGGTGTGAAAGCTTTAAGTGCTAATCGAATAGCTCTGAGTTCGAGGAGATTGATCTGCTGTGCAGCTTCCCAGGGAGACCAGAGGCCCTGGGTGCACTTGCCCAGACAATGGGCCCCCCAGCCTTGCAGGAAGGCATCTGTTGTCAGCACTACTGTGTACCCTGGAATCTGAAAAGGCACCCCTTTCAGTAGATTGGGTGGGTGCAGCCACCAGTTGAGGGAGTGCAGAAATGGTCTGGACACCCTTATCCTGTCTCTGAGGCTGCCTGTGGCCTGTGATCACTGAGTCCGGAGGCACCACTGTGCAGGCCTCATATGGAGCCTGGCATTGGGGGTCACATGAACTGTCGAAGCCATGTGGCCCAGAAGCCTCAGGCAGAATCTGGCGGAGACCAGGGACCTGCTGAGAAACTGACTTGCCAAGGCCATCAACCTTTGGACTCTGTTTTCTGGCAAGAATGCCTTTGCCAGGAGAGAGTCCAACCTTGCCCTTATGAACTCCAAGTTCTGGGAAGGGAGCAAAGTGGACTTTGCGAAGTTTATGACAAAACCCAGGCGTTGTAGAAGAGCAATGGTCCTGAGGGTGGCTTGATCGGCCTCCTGACTTGTCTGACCCCTGATGAGCCAGTCGTCCAGATAGGGGAAGACAAAGATGCCCTGGTTTCTCAGGTAGGCTGCCACCACTGCTAGGCACTTTGTGAAGACTCTGGGGGCGGAGGTGAGGCCGAAAGGCAGCACTCTGTACTGATAATGGTTTCCTCCCACGATGAACCTCAGGTACTTTCTGTGGTCTGGATGAATGAGGATGTGAGCATACGCATCCTTTAGATCTATGGAGCATAGCCAATCTCCCTGCTGCAGGTAGGGCAGAAGTGTTCCAAGAGTAAGCATCTTGAACTTTTCTTTCACTAGGAACTGGTTGAGGTTCCTGAGGTCCAGAATGGAACGAAGGCCACCGGTCCTTTTGGGCACCTGGAAATACCTGGAGTAGAAGCCGTGACCTTGCAAGTGGGGAGGTACAGGCTCCACCGCCCTGTCCACCAACAGACCCTGAAGCTCCTGACGGAGAAGGTCTGTGTGCAGAGGAGGCCTTGGAGGCTCCCCTGGAAAGTAGGGGGGTGGCAGTTGGTGGAAATGGAGGGCATAGCCCTTGTGGACCATCTCCAGCACCCAACTGTCCCCGGTGATAAGGGGCCACTGGTGGGCAAAGAGGGCGAAACGACCTCCTGAGCAGGGTGGGGAGAGCAGTGGAGGAGAGGCCATGCTCAAGGAGTCAAAAACCCCACCCAGCTGTGTGGTAGCAGGGGCCTGAGGCTTGGGGGTCCTCTGCCTAAAGGGCCCATTACCCTGGTCCTTGGCTTGCTGACCCTGGGGGGCAGCTTGGGCAGCCTGATATTGTGGGTACTGTTTGTAGGCAGTGCCCTTCCTCGGGTAAACGGGCTTTTTACCCGAGCCCTTCTTCTTATGAGAAGGGGCAGAGGTCTTCCTCGACAGCCTTGTCCGAGTGAGGTGCTCGGTCTCAAGCTGAGCGGCCTTCTTGGTCATGGGCTTGCCAAAAAGGTTTTCACCCCGGCAAGGGACATTGACCAACTTGTCCTGAACCCATGGCTAGAGATCCGATGACTGCAGCCATGCCTGGCGTCGAGCCGCGATGCCGGCTGCCGCAACTCGGGCCGAAGCCTCGAAGCCATCGTAGGCGGCGCGGGACATGAACTTCGAGCAGTCCCGAATCCCCGAGGACAAGGACTTAAATCTCTGCAAGGGTTCCCCGGAGAGACCAGCAGAGAACCCGGCCAACTCCTTGGCCAGATCCCGCAAGTACATGCCCATGTACAGCTGGTAAGACTGGACACGACAAGCAAGCATCGAACCCTGAAAGCACTTTCTACCGATGCCATCGAGGTTTCGGGCCTCCCTGCCAGGAGGCACCGCGGAGTGCATCTTCTGACTCTTCAGACGATGCATGGCCGATTCCACAACCATGGAATGGTGTGGTAGCGGTGCCTTCTGAAAACCAGGGCTCTTCCGGAGCCAATAAATGGAATCGACTCGCTTGCTAAGAACCGGCGCCGAGGCCGGTGCCTCCCACATACGGAAGAGGAGCCATTCCAGCATCAGAGGAACCGGGACAGTAAAGGCCTCCTTCGGAGGAGAGTCATACTGCAGCGCCTCGAGCTCTTCAGCTCGAGGCTCTTCCTCGGGATCCGCCGGAATAGCCAAGGCAGTGGCCATATCACGGACGAACTCCGAGAACAGAGTATCCTCCGGGGGGGACCTACTCCGGGGTTCAGACTGCGGTGAGTCCGAAGGGACGCACCGAGTCTTAAAGTTATCAGGAGACTCCTCGTCCTCCGTCTCCCAAGCCGACTCGTCTGAGGAAGAGTCGGGGTCCGACCTCGCGGGGCCCTGGAGCACCCGCCCTGAT
This sequence comes from Ichthyophis bannanicus, assembly GCA_033557465.1. Taxonomy (NCBI): domain Eukaryota; kingdom Metazoa; phylum Chordata; class Amphibia; order Gymnophiona; family Ichthyophiidae; genus Ichthyophis; species Ichthyophis bannanicus. The sequence goes on along the minus strand of CM066031.1, from coordinate 1,116,018,009 downwards.
GCCGGAAGCACCTGCGTCGACGCCCTCGGTCCCAAACGGGAGGTCGAGGGAGACCGCGACCGAGGTCGACTCCGAGCCACGATGGACTCGAGTATCTGCTCGGTCTCCAGGGTCGACTTCGACGTCGATGTCCCGGTGGTCGGGGCAGATGCGCCAGACAGGCTGGCCATCAGTGCCTGCTGCTGCTCCATGAAGGCAGACATATTGCTCTCCAAGGCTGTCATCCTGAGACTCAGCTCGGGAGACGCAGCAGCCACCGACTCAGGCCCCGGCGGCGCCGGGCCCGACGTCGGCTCCCTGGGAGGAGAGTCCACAAGGACTACGGGGCTTACGTGTCCAGCAGAGTCCGGCTCCACACGAGGAACTTTGGCAGGCTTCTCCGGTTCCACAGGCCCAGGGCGACGGTCGGGGGTCTTAGACCTAGCCCTCGAGGAGCCAGGAACCTCTTCCGACGATGCCCTCGCGAGCCGTTTCTTCCTTTGCGTTCCCGGTCGGGGGACCCCCTGTCCGAGGAGCTTCGACGGCGATCGGGATCCCGAGATGTCGAGGCCTCAGACAAGGTCCGGGCCCGGCTGGAAGCCGAGTCCGAGAAAAGCCTTTCCTTTTGCTGCTGGCGACTTCGTAAGTGTCTTGGAAGACTTTTTCCACAGGCCCCGCACGACTTAGGATCGTGGTCGAGGCACCGAAGGCAGCAGTCGTATGTGTCGGTGAGAGACATTAGTTTCTTACACCGATCACACTTCTTAAAACCACTGGAAGCCATCGGGGAAAAAAAAGAGTCCCCGCGAGGTCAAAGGACCGGCCTTCCAGGGAAAGAGAGAAAAAAGGGCGTGAACGCCAGCCACGAAGGGCAAAAACCGAAAAAGAAGAATCAGGCTCGATACCAGCGTACCGAACCCGGCGGGAGGGGAACTGGCATCAAACCGGTAGAAAAAGAGCAAAAATCGCTGAAAAATCTAAATTTTAACTGGGAAAACTGGACACACGTCCGGTGGGCTTCACGGAAAAAAACAGACTGAGGCAAGATGGCACCTTTAGGCGGGAAGGGAACCGCGCATGCGTGCCTGCATTCCCAAAGGCTTTCATAGAAAGCTGGGGAAATGCTCCGCTGGGGCTTCATTGGCGCTGATGACACCAATATGTGAGGACTGACTTCCTGCTTGGTCCTGGAGAAAGATCTTGTCTTACTAATCTGTTATGTTTTTTTGAAGGTGTGAATAAACAGGTAGACAAAGATGAGTCGGTTGATATAGTATATATATGGACTTTCAAGAAAGCTTTTGACAAGGTCCCTCAGAGACTTTTGGCAAAACTAAACATGGGATAGGAGGCAGTGTACTATTGTGGATCAGGAACTGGTTAAAAGACAGAAAGCAGAGGGTAGGGCTAAATGGCCAATTTTCCCAATGGAGAAAGGTGAATAGTGGAGTACCCCAGCAATCTGTGCTGGGTCCGCTGCTTTTTGACATATTCATAAATGACCTGGAAAAGGGAATATAATGAGTGAGGTTATCAAATTTGCAGATGACACAAAACTATTCAAAGTTGTTAAAACCCATGAGGATTGTGGAAAATTGCAAGAAGATCTTTATAAATTGGAAGACTGGGCATCCAAATGGCAGATGAAATTTAATTTGGAGAAGTGCAAGGTTATGCACCTAGGAAAGAAAAAACGAACTATGATTACAAGGTTCCACATTAGGAACCACCACCCAGGAAAAAGATTTAGGAGTCATCATGGATAACATGTTAAAACCCTCCACCCAGTGTACAGTAGCGGCCAAGAGAGCAAATAGAATGCTAGGTATGATAAGGAAAGGAATGGAAAATAAAACAAAGGATATTATAATGCCTCTGTATCGTTCCATGGTGAGACTGCATCTTGAATATTGTGTGCAATTCTGGTCGCCATATCTTAAAAAGGATATAGCATTATTAGAAAAGGTACAGAGAAGAGCCACCAAAATGGTAAAGGGGATGGAAGGATACTCCTATGAAGAAAGGCTAAAAAGGTTAGGGTTCTTCAATCTGGAAAAGAGACGCTGAGGGGAGATATGATAGAGGTCTATAAATTAATGAATGGAGTGAAACAGATAAACGTAGATCGATTGTTTACGTCATCAGAATATAGAAAGACTAGGGGACAATGCAATGAAGCTACAGGGTAAACTATTTAAAACTAATAAGAGAAAATATTTTTTCACTCAACCTGTAATCAAATTCTGGAATTTTTTACCAGAGGATGTAGTAAAAGCTATTAGTGTAGCTGGGTTTAAAAAAGGTTTGGACAAGTTCCTGGAGGAACGCTCCATAAACCATTATAAAAGGGACCTGGGATATCACTGCTTGACCCAATACAAGCATTGTGGAACCTGTGTCTTTTGGGGAAACATATCTTATGTACTTACCAAAGGTGGACTCCACCCGTGAAGCCTCTGCCCTAACGGAAGGAGCTACAACTCTTTCAGGCAGCCATTCTCGAGCCAGAAGGTATGCTGAAATAATGGCCTCCATAATCCAGTGGGCAGTTTAGGACTCAGCCACTGCCTGTCCTTTCCTTGGACCACTGAAGAGAACCAGAAGAGGGTGTGACCAGTAAAGACAGTTAGTAATCTCCTGCTATCTGCGTAGCAAGCATAGTTACTCACCCGTAACAGGTGATCTCCGGGAATAGCAGTGGGAATCGGAGCCTGCTCGGGAACGCACCCCAGCGTCCAATACGAACGCTTTTGGGAGCATTCCATAGCGTCTGCGTGCTGCCTTCCCACCTGTCCCTCTCCAATTGGGTTTATAGGAGAGAGAGAGAGAGAGTGTGTGTGTGTGTGTGTGTGAGTGAGTGAGTGAGTGAGTGAGTGAGTGAGTGAGTGAGTGAGTGAGTGAGTGAGAAAGAGAGACAACTCCTAGGGGAGGTGGGTGGGTCGTGAAGACTAAACTCCTGCTGTTCCCGGAGATCACCTGTTACAGGTGAGTAACTATGCTATCTCCAGGAACAAGCAGGAATGTAGTCTTCATATATGGGGACTCCCTAGATGCAGATGCCAGGGAGAAACCCCAGAAGTTGTGTGTCCTTGTGAAAGGGCTCCACTTCCCCCCATGGATCTCTGGCATCCTACCAAGAATGGTGGGTAAGAGTTGATTAAGTCTGGAACAGGTGTTGAAGAACAGTCTGACCAAACAAGGCATCCCGGTGGGAGTCCTTGTCTAAGCAGTAATGGGCTGTGAAGGTATGAACCAAAGCCCAAGTAGCTGCTCGGCAGATGTCATCAATAGACACAAAGTAAAGATGAGCCATAGAGGCTGCCATGGCTCTCACATTGTGAGCTGTGACATGGCCTTCCAGAGGAAGGTTTTTACTCTCATAGGCAAAAGATATACACTGTGCAATCCAGTTGGACAGTGTTCTTTTGGAGACTGGAAGTCACAAATGACTAGGATCAAAAGCAACAAAAAGTTGAGAGGACTTCCTATGTTGCTGTGTCCTTTGTAAGTAAAAGGCCAGAGCCCTTTTACAATCCAAAGTATGAAGATTCCTTTCTGCATTTGAGGCATGATGCCTTGGGAAGAATACAGCAGGAAGGTAAACCGCTTGGTTTAAAAGAAAAGGTGACACCACCTTTGGCATAAAGTGTGGATGAGTCCTAAGGACTACCTTATCATGATGGAACCTTGTATAAGGAGGATCAGCCATCAATGCTTGCAATTCACTGATGTGATGTGCTGATGTGATTGCAATAAGAAAGATGACCTTCCCGGAAAGGAATTTCAAGGAGGTAGTGGCTAATGGTTCAAAAGGCAGTTTCATAAGCTACCCAAGAACCAAATTTAAGTCCCATGCCACCGGTGGTGGCTTAAGGGGAGGCTTAGTTAAAAGAAGGCCTCTCATAAATCTCGCTATGAGAGGATGAGAGGAAATAGGTTGCCCATTTAGAGGCTTGAAAGAAGCTGCAATAGCACTCAAATGAACTCTCACTGAATTGGTCTTAAGCCCTGCATTAGATAAATGAGGAGATACTCCAGTAATGATTCCAGAGGTATCGCAAGGGGGTTAAAACCCTTCTGCGAGCACCATATGGTAAACCTTTTCCACTTGAAAGCATAAGAGCACCTTGTGGAAGGCTTCCTGGAAGCATAAAGGATATCATTTACCTGCTGAGAAATGTTAAGACCCTGAAGTTCTAGGCTTTCAGCAACCAGGCCCTGAGATGCAGAGACTGGGGTCTGGGATGCCACAGCATCCCGTCCTCCTGAGAAAGGAGATCTGGGGTAGATCCTAACTCCAGAGCCGGAGCTTGAGAGAGATGTAGGAGCAGAGGGTACCACATTTGCCGTGGCCAATGTGGAGGTATGAGAATCATGACCTCTGTCTCTCTGAAGCTTGAACAGGGTTTTGGGAATTAGGGGAATGGGTGGAAAGGCATACAGGAAGTCCTGGCTCCAATGGAGGAGGAAAGCATCCCTGACCTGACAACCCTGAGCCGGAATTCTGGAACAGAACCGGGGAAGTTTGGCATTCAGCAGACTTGCAAAGAGGTCTATGTCCGGGGTTCCCCAAATTTGGAAAATTTTGGTCTGCATGGTGAGACCATTCACGTGGAAGCAGAACTCGACTGAGTCTGTTTGCCCAAGAGTTTTGAATGCCTGGAAGATACACCGCAAGGAGATGAATCTGATGCTCTCTGGCGAGGGCCCATAGTCGCAAAGCTTTCTTGCATAGCGAGAGAGAGCCTGTTCCGCCCTGCTTGTTCACATAGAACATGGCTACTTGATTGTCCGTTTGAACTGGGACTGTCTTGTAGCTGAGCTGGGTGTGGAATACTCGAAGAGCAAGGAAGATTGCTCTGAGTTCCAGGAGATTGATATGTAGATAGGTCTCCTGTGGAGTCCAGGTACCCAGGGTAGAGAGGCCTTGCAGGTGGGCTCCCCAACCCACCTGCGAGGCATCTGTTAGAGTGGCATGGGGTGGAGGATGCTGAAAAGGGGACCCCACCAAAAGGTTTTGGGGCGATTGCCACCATTGGCGGGACAAAATAAGGCGATCTGAGTTTGCTATTTTGTCTGACAGGCAACCTGACGCCTGAGTCCATTGAGTGGATAAAGTCCACTGGGCTGCCCTCATATGGAGGAGAGCATAAGGAACCACATGCACGGTGGATGCCATGTGGCCTAGCAATTGTAACATTTCCCGAGCAGTGAGGTGAGGTTTTAGCACTGCTTTGGAAGCTAACTGCACAATGCGAAGGCAGCGGGGCTATGGAAGGTAGGCCCTTGTCTGTCTGGTATCCAGCAGAGCTCCTATAAACTCTAGGGACTGAGTGGGAGCAAGGTTGGATTTTGGGAAGTTTATGACAAGTCCCAAATACTGAAGGATGCGCATTGTGCGTCAGAGAGCAACCCTGGCCTCTGCCTCTGAAGGGGCTCGAATGAGCCAGTCGTCTAAGTAAGGGAAGACGAATATTCCTAGGGTGCAAAGAAATGCTGCCACCACAGCCATGCATTTTGTGAACACCCTTGGTGCCAGGCCAGGCCAAAAGGAAGAACCCTGTATTGGTCGTGCTTCCCTTGAAATAGAAAGCGAAGGAACTTTTGATGAGTTGGATGGATGAGAACATGAGTATACGCATCCTTGAGATATAGAGAACAAAGCCAATCCTGACTCTGAAGGTATGGCAGCAGAGTTCCTAGAGAAATCATTTTGAACTTCTCTTTGAACAGGAATTTGTTTAATTCTCCGAGGTCTAAAATGGGTCTGTGTCCTCCTGTTTTCTTTGGAATAAGGAAATAGGGGGAGTAGAACCCTGTACCCTGTTGCAGAATGGGTACCTCTTCTATTGCCCCTTTGGCAAGAAGCATAGTGAACTCTTGACCTAACTTGTCGTTGAGAGAGGTCTGAGAATTGAACTGTCTTACCATTGTAGGAGGGGGCATGCTGAGGAAATGAAGCTTGTACCCCTCTCTTACAATAGACAGAGTCCAATTTTCTGTTGTTATCTGACCCCATCTGGGGGCAAAATGACATAACCTTCCTGGAATGGTGGAAGGCTCTGGGCCGTTTAGGGCCAGGAAGGCAAAGATCTCTAGATAGGAGTCAAAGCCCCTGTGGAGGCCGAGTCTGCTGAGCCGGTTGAGGCTAAGCAGCTTTTGTTTTTCTTTGCCTAGGTTGTTGCTGCTGTCCCTTTTGGGCAGACTGACCTAAACGATGCCCCTACTAAGTATAGGAGGGATAAAACAACTTCTTACTGAAGAATGGTTTCTTGTAGGATTTTTTCCTTGCAGGATCAGCTGTAGATTTTGACAATCTGTGCAAAGTGATATTGTCAGCATCTCTCTCATTAACTTTTTCCTGCCAATTCTTGCCAAAGAGATTCTCTCCTGTGCAAGGAATATTCCCTAGTTTATCCTGTACCCAAAGTTCCAAGTCATGCCTGGAGCCAGGCAATCCTATGTGCACCTATGGCAATAGCAGAGGTTCTGCTTATGCACTCAAAGCAGTCAAAGGCTGCACGATTCACAAACTTGGGAACATCCTGAGCATGTTTGACAAGGGCGAGGTAATCCTGCCTCTTATCATCAGGAAGGAGAAGGCTCATAAGCTCTAAATCTCCCGTGACCTCCTTAAGGAACATTCCCATATATAATATATAGGAACTGATCCTAGCAGAAAGCATGGAAGCCTGGAAGGTTCGACGTCCAAAGACGTCAAGGACCCTACACTCACGTCCTGGAGGATTAGATGCATGCCTTTTTGCACTCTTGATCCTTCTCATAGCTGATTCCACCACCATGGAATAGTGTGGTAGCTGAGTCTTCTGAAACCCAGGACAAGGAGGAACTCGATACATGGTGTCGAGTCTTCGAGAGTGAGAAGTGGTTAGAGGTGTTTCCCACATCCTTAACATGAGATCATGCAAGATCTCATGAATAAGTAAGGTAGCTGCCTCCTTGGGAGCTTTAGGGTATTGCAGGATTTCTAATTCCTTTGCCCTAGGCTCTTTTTCAGGAGCCACTGTGATGGAAAGACCTTGAGCTACATCTCGGATAAAATCCTGAAAGGACATATCCTCTGGTGGAGACATCCTACGCTGAGGAGAAGAAGAATCCTCAGGATGAAGTACTCTGGTATCGGCAGAGCTTTCAGAGTCTTCAGACTCATTCGAGGATTCAAAGTATCTCCGATCCGGGTGATCGTGCAAGGCACGGTACCGGTACCGATCGAAGTCGGCATCGGAGGGGTCCGGTACCGACGTGTCAATACCGGTTTGGATAAGCATGACTCTGTCCCGGTAGAATACCTGCCGATGTCGATGCAGTCGGTACCAGTACCGGAGTCGGTGGCGGTACTGGTTGAATTGTCTGAAGCGGTTTCAGGGGCATCGAGGCCGTGAGAAGAGCCGCCAGACTGCATTCAATAGCCAAGAATCTCTGGTCTATCAATGCTGACGATGCTTGGGTATCGGTACCGGATGAAACAGCCGGTACCCCAGAGCATGGCACCAGTAGTTCTGCCGAGGTTGATGCCTTGAGAACATCCTGGAGTCCCGTTAGTGCTTTGGAAGCCGAAGCCTCCCGCCGGGGCAATTTTGCCGGTGAAAGGCCCTCAAGGGCAACGCCAGAGGCATCTCGATGCTTAGAGGGAGATCTACTCTTTGAGGAACAGCTAGATTTATGTTAGTTTCCTGAGATCCATGGGAGGAAGACGAAGCCCTGGAAGACGTCTATGTCACAGAGGCTGCATAGGCGGGAAAAAGGGTGCTAATTTAGCAGCTCGTTTCTGCCAGTCCCTTTTCGACATCATCCCACAGGCAACACTCTCTGAAATAGAGTGGTCAGGACCTAAACATTTGAGGCACCACTCATGGGTGTCGGTGACGGAGATGGTACCGCCACACTTGGAACACTTTTTAAAACCCAAAGCGGGTTTTTCCATTTTAAAGGAAAACGTTGGGCCTAGTGCTCAAAATGGCACATGGCACCTGAGGAGAAAATAACTGGAAAAGACTCCAGAAGAAAGGGTTTTTTGGGGGGGGGGGGGTTGAAAAAAAGAAAGAACCACCGGCGGTACCGGTGCAGCGTCGAAGGAAGGCAGACGCAACCACAAAAAAGAAGAATAGAAGGGAATTATTTTCTACGGTGACAGGATGTGCGACCTGTCGGCTCCGCGGAAAACAAAGAACTGGAGAGGGACAATTGGGAAACGCGGGAAGGCAGCACACAGGCGCTGTGGGATGCTCCCAAAAGTTTTCCTATTGGACGCTGGGGAGCGTTTCCGCGCAGGCTCCATCGGTACCGACGATACCCATATGTGAAGACTACATTCCTGCTTGTTCCTGGAGATCCCATTTTACTCCTCTCAAACGCCTAGAGGGGTCTGTCCAAAGGTCCTCCTTTGAGATAGTAGGCAGGACAGTCTGACTGAAATGAAAGGCATCTTTGCCACCTGCAGGAGATGGGATCCCCATGGGCAGTCAGCCTGCATCGAGGCAGCGATTGCAAAATCCCCCTTCTCTTCTGCCTATGGGGATACGATCTCCCACAGGCAGACAGAAGGCGCCTTTGATGCGATCATGTCTGTGCTCTTCTTTTCTCTCACAAAGGATGAGATCCTTGTGGGCAGAAGAAAAGGCAAAGGCCACAATCACGGCCACGATGCAGCCTGACTGCCTGTAGAGATCCCACCTCCCATAAGCAGAAAAGAAGAGCACGGCCACGATCATGGCAAAGATACCTGTCTACTGCAAGAAATACCTGCGGGCAGAAGGGAAGGCCACGATAGTGGCTTGCAGCAATTGGAGGAGTAAGGCAGAGAAGGTGGGAAAAATTTAAAAGGGTAGTGGGCTTATGAAAAGGAGGATGGTGTATTTAGGCAGGGGAGGAGAGTGCTAGGAGGGTTGGTGAAGGGAAGAGAGAGTCTGGAAGGGTAACAGAGTAGGGGAGCCAGCAGGAGAGGGGTTAGAGGAAGAAGGGAAGAGAAAAAGGTGTTGCGAAATGGTGCAGTCCTCTCCTCCCAGAACACATACACAGGTACACCCCCCCCCCCCTCTGCACGACAGACATGCAACCCAGCTCCGCAATACATACACACAGAGGCACCCCACATCCATACCACCTATAGACATGGGCATCCCACTTCTGCAGCATACACAAATACATGCACTGCAGTTCTGTACCCCATCCACACAAAGGTACCCACCACCACATCCCACGCACAGAAAGACACATATACACATATGTACACTTAACAATGGTTATAGCCTCAGATATAATCTGTAGGCGTGGAGGAGTAGCCTAGTGGGTAGAGCAACTGCCTAGTACCCAGAAGATCAAGGGTTCGATTCCCACTGGCACTCCTTGTGACTTTGGGCAAGTCACTTTACCCTCCATTGCCTCAGAAGAAAAGGCTGGCAATCTACTTCCGGTGATACATTGCCAAGAAAACCCAGAGGTAGCTGGGTCGCTATGAGTCAACACTGACTTGATGGCACTAAAAAAAATAAATAATAATAATCTGTATTTCTGTCTAAAGATGCTGTGCGGTACAGAAACTCTAGTGCTGGTCTCGTGAAACTTGAAACATGAGACCAGCATCAGAGACAATTGGAGGGGGGTACAAAGTGGTCACAAGCATTGGCTCCTAAGATTTTGGCCTGGCTCCTAACTCCACCCAAAATTTGTCAAGGTCTAGCCTACAGGTCTCAGTCACACAGGTCACAAGACTGTGGTATGGACCAGAGAAGACAGTCTATCTGCACTGCTCCATCAGTCCAAACACCTTGCCACTTGCTGAAGGCAGACAAATACTGGCTTCTCTCAAAGCTGTACCAGAGGATATACCAAGTGATGACATCACTGAAAGTTGCTCAAGTCTTCTTCCAGCCGCTGGCAAAGGAACATAACCCATTTGTCTGGACTGGACTGGTGTAGAAGAATAAGGAAACTATCCAAAAAATGAACCACTAATTGTAAATTATCAAAATGCATACATAATCACATTGCAAAAACATTAATTTAAAAGTAAATCTCATACCTCAACATTCATACATTAAATCTAAAAACTTTCCTTTTCTAAACACAATACATGAATTCATATGTAAAACGTGAAATTCAACATTAATTCAATAATCTATACACACATACTATAATTCCTTTATGAAATAATTAATCAATTCAAAATATATTTGAAAATTTATTTTATTTCTCAAATATATAAAATTACTCAAAAAATATTTACACTTCAAACATCAAAAATTCATTTAACATAAAATTCATAATATGAACCTTCTAAACATAATATACATTTATGAACCTTCTAAACATAATATACATTTAATATGACCTTCTAAACACAACATACCATCATACTCATACACATACGTATTAGAAATATATTCACTCAAACCTCACATCCCATACCCTACACAAATAAACACATGTAATCAATACAGAAAGTACACAAGAATCCCTATCACAGCCACTATTACTCATGATGTTTTCAGAAAACCTATATTATTAATCAGTGGCCGTGGAACCGTCTTCGTGGAAATTACTTCAAAGGGACCTGCTGCCATGTTGCTACAGAGGTTCTTCGTAACAAAATCAGATCGTCATAGCGAAGCTCTCTAAATGTTTTAACAAATATTCAGTCTGGAGATCACCTCTCTAAAAGACACCCCAAACATTGATATTAAAACAAACAGAAACTTAATTCTAATATCTTCAAAGATATGCTACTCCTCAAATATTTATAAACACATAATACCTCAAACGATTCCCGGTTACAAAAGAGCTTCGCTATGACGATCTGATTTTGTTACGAAGAACCCCTGTAGCAACACGGCAGCGGGTCCCTTTGAAGTTCTTTCCATGAAGACGGTTCCACGGCCACTGATTAATAATATAGGTTTTGTGAAAACATCATGAGTAATGGTTGTGATAGGGATTCTTATGAACTTTCTGTATTGATTATATGTGTTATGTATTATTTGTGTAGGGTATGGGATGTGAGGTTTGAGTGAATGTATTTCTAATACGTATGTGTATGATGGTATGTTGTGTTTAGAAGGTTCATATTATATGAATTTTATATTAAATGAATTTTTGATGTTTTTTGAAGTATGTAAAAAAATTGAGGGGTAATTTTATATATTTCAGAAATAAAATAAATTTTCAAATATATTTTGAATTAATAATTATATTTCATAAATGAATTATAGTGTGTGTGTAGATTGAATTAATGTTGAATTTCACGTTTTACATATTTATTTATTTATTTAAAGTTTCTTATATACCGCGCTATTTATCATCAGCGCGGTTTACATAGAACAAAACAATCTCAGTACATTTGAAACACGTATGAGTTACAGATAACAGGTCAAGAAACTTGGTTAACAAGGGCAACTATTTACAATACAATAATGATTGACTATTTGTATAAAATCAACTAACAGAGAATAGAGTGTACAGATGTAATTACATCAAAATTTCTTAATTCTAGGGTGTATGTCTTGAGTGTTTATGCTTCTGGCTATGAGACTGTCTTTTGATATATTAGATAGCATTACGGTGGCTGGAAGTACTCAGTGAAGAGGTAGTGCTTGATAGCTTATCTACATATGAATTCATGTATTGTGTTTAGAAAAGGAAAGTTTTTTGATTTAATGTATGAATGTTGAGTATGAGATATACTTTTAAATTAATGTTTTTGCAATGTGAAGAATAAGGAAATGCATACACACACGAACAAAATAAATTTAAAAAAAAAAAAAAAAGAGATACATATACAAACCAGAGATACGCAACACTCAGAGGGGTTAGAAAGAATTCCATAAGCCATACTCTGCATGTTTTCTCCACTTATTTCAACAATAAGTCCCTGGCAAAACTAAGGAACTGTGATTTCTTCCCATACAAAAAGAATCCCAGCAGCACTCTCAACAACCTCTTCTGTCTTCACATACCATTTTTCAGCTAATGCACTAAGGGGCATGTTTACTAAACATTAATGTACATTAAGTAAAGATAACGCACTTCAAGTGTTGCAATGGCCCACAGAAATGAATGGGCAGTGGAAGCACTCAATGCATGTTTAACTTTACTGAACACAGCCCTTAATGTGCATTCTTCTGCAATTTTCTCAGTCTTAAATTACATTCACTTACCACTTGTCCTCTCACATGCTCCTCCCCTCTGCACAGGGGCAACAAATTTTATTAAATGTGATCTGACCATAGAACTGGAACCACATGCAGCTCCAATTTAGTGAACCCACATCTAAGACATTCTTGAACAAAAACTAAATCCAATAAATGGCTGGGGACTATAAGAAGCTGTGTAAATCTTAACACAGTAATTTAGGGCAAAATATTAATTCTCAGAAGGGGAAGCCGAATCCACATGCACTTTAAAATCACTTAATACCAACCAACTTAAACAAATCAAACACACCATTTAACAAAATGTCTAATAGCACTAAAAATGCTGATTCAGCATCCACTAACAGGCAAACCACACACAAATTAATCGCTGCCAATATCACAAATCATTTCAAACCCTGATGTGTACACGTTCAAACTTTCACCAGTATAAGATTATTTCTCAATATTAATATGCCACCTCTCCGGGGGGGTTTTCATAGGTTGATGAACCCAAGTTAATACTGGAAGGCAAATTTGATAGACTACAAAAAAAATCCAAATCCAAAAGTCAGTCAACAATACACAAAATATTCAGAACATTTTCTTGTGTTTTCTTTTGTTTTGTTCATTTGTCCCATTTTAACAAAACCTGGTGGATTCTCATTATTAATAATCTTATGGGGTACCGTGACAGGATAAAATCGCACTGTGTGAAGCCATAACAATGCTCTCCTAGTGATAGGTCTTACTGTACTATAACATCCTTGGCCTGATACAACAAGAATATACTTGCAGAGCAAACAATTATATAGTCACATAAAGCACTCAAATAATCTACCTAAATATCATATCAAATCCACCTCACAAAAGACACTGCAAATCAAAAATGCATCCTTAACAAAATTAAAATCAAATGCAATCCATTCAGGGAGCGCAGAGAGGAGCATGCTCTTTTGTTGTGCTCCTTCATGGATGTTCTGCATCAGTGCGGACGATGTCCCCTCAGCAGTGGGCAGAGCTCCCCACAGATGGCTATGAAGGAAGGCTCTTTTTGACAGATTCCAGCCCTGGCTCTGACAAAGGAAAAAGTCTAAACACAGAGGAGGAAATTGCTGGTTCTAACATAAAAGCTCAATATCTACACACCTACATTTCATTTTTCGAATGAGGGATGATGTTGTACCTTCTCTTATTATGATAGGCATACATTCATAGTATCCCTCAGAGTACTCCCTGGGAAGATTTTCAGCTTCGGCTATGTTTACGTTTTAGAATTAACTGAACCCAATATTGTTTTTCAAGAATAGCCTTTGCCGAGACCTCCTTGGCTTTGCTTTTTATTTATTGCTTTGTTTGGTCCAGCAGTATGGCCCTGCTCCTTTGGGCCTTCAGCTCAATCAGAACCTGCTCATTCTGAGGCTGCAGCAGGCCTCAACAAATTCCCGCTGAATCCAGCAGCCAGTCCAAAAACTTAGTAGCCAGTGGCTGAAACCTCTCTTGCTTCTCCTCCCCCCCTGTCTCCAGTGACGTCTCATTGTGGGAGAAGGGGTTGGAATCCCTTCCAAGATCAGCAGCAGCTCTTTTAGAAACTGATTTACCAACGCTCTTTTCCCATTCTGTCTCTATGGGCAAAGAGTGTTTAATGATTTAGTCCCTTAAGGTGCCTCTGCAATCACTGGCAAAAGCCAGCAGTCTCCCTTCCCTAAGCATGCTGGTCAGCTGTGACACAGCATTCCCTCACTTCAATGATCACCATGATCTGGGTGGCCACCAGTCTCTTTCTTTAATCCACTCTCAGTTTTCACCTTGTCTCTCTCTTTTATACCACCCTCTAAAGCAGCGGTTCTCAACTTGTGGGTCGCGACCCCCACAGGATTTAGCAGGGGTCGCCTCACTCCACCGTAAAAAAAAAAAAAAAAAAAAAAAAAGCGCACAAGTTGCTGCTGCTGCCGAGTCCGCTTCTCGGCAGCGGCAAACTCACCGCCTCCCTTCTAATGCAGCCGCGGCTCCCTGCCTCTTAGGGAACCGCGGCTATGCCTGTAAAACAGTTGCAGAGCCTTCCTGCCTCTCAATGGGCTCCGTGCAGCCTTGTCCCGCCTCCAAAGAAAGCACAGTTACTTACCTGTAACAGGTGATCTCTGGGAACAGCAGGAATAAGTCTTCACATATGGGTACGTCGGTACCGACGGAGTCTGCGTGGGAACGCTTCCCAGCATCCAATCAGAACGCTTTTGGAAGCATCCCAACACGCCTGCCTGCTGCCTTCCTGCCTTTCCCAACTGCCTCTCCTCAGTTAAGTTTTAAAGCTGAGGCAAAGAAAGAGAGAAAGCAAGAAAGGGAAAGATAGAGATAGAGAAATGCAACTCCTAGGGGAGGTGGGTGGGTTGTGAAGACTTATTCCTGCTGTTCCCAGAGATCACCTGTTACAGGTAAGTAACTGTGCTATCTCCAGGAACAAGCAGGAATGAGTCTTCACATATGGGGACTCCCAAGCTAAGATGCCCAGAGGGAGTCCTAGCATGTTGCAAATCTAGGATGAGCCATGCTACTCCTCAGAACCTCAGGCATCCTGGGGATGGAGGGTAGGAGTTGAATTACAGAAAGGTGCTGTGGAACAGCTGGATTAGAGCAGGACTTCTATAGAGGAAGACCCTGTATAGAAGGCATTTAGTAGTGAAATATTGTAATATGGGCCTCCCTTGTTGGCACTGCAAAAGTCTACTGAGGTTCATATGGATCTGTTAGAAGAGCCAGTGAAAAGCTTCAATGAGGTACCTCACTGAGAAGTAGAGGTAATAAAAAGTAGAACAACAAGTGGAGGTCAGAACCCTTCAGGGTGAGAAATAGCCCCAGGGGAAAACTGGGGTAGTATAAGAGATAGAGCTTCAGCGGAAGACGCAGAAGGTACTACTAGAGAAAGCTTAAGCTGTCTTGGTCCAAAAACAGTACAAACAGTACAAACCTAGGACCAAAAGAAAAAATGAGTCTGACCCAACTGGACTGGCAGTGGAATCAGTCCATGTAGGAGAGAAAGGGTATGGAGACCCTTGTATTTGATAAGAAAGTAAGGACAGACCGAAAGGAAGGACTCTGTATTGGTAAGGTTTTCCCTGGAAAAGAAACCGTAGGAATCGTCTGTGAGAGGGATGGATGAGGACATGTGTGTCCGCATCCTTGAGATCTAGAGAACAAAGCCAATCCTGACTTTGAAGGTATGGAAGGAGAGTGCCCAGAGAAAGCATCTTGAACTTCTCCTTGCATAGAAATGTGTTCAATTCTCTGAGATCTAAGATGGGTCTGTATCCCCCTGTCTTCTTTGGAATGAGAAAATAGGGGGAGTAGAACCCTGACCCTTGATGAAGAGGAACTTCTTCTATTGCCCCTTGGGCAAGAAGGGTAGCTACCTCTTGACCTAGAAGGTCGAGAAGAGATGTGGGAGAATTGAAGTGTCTCACCATGGTGTGGGGAGGAAGGTCTGAGAAATGAAGCTTGTAGCCCTCTCTTATGATGGAGAGGGTCCACTGCTGTGATGTTATTTGCTCCCATCTGGGAGCAAAATGAGCCAACCTTCCTGGAATAGCGAGAGGCTCTGGCTGCTTTAGAGCCAGAAAGGTTAAGTTCTCTAGCATGAAGTCAAAAACCCTGAGGGGGCTGGGCTTGCTGAGTTGCAGCAGCCCCTGTAGGCTTAGGCCTGGCCTGTTTAGGTTGCTGATGCTTAGTAGTAAAGCGACCTGTAGAAGATTGTTGGCCAGAAGTAGAAGGAAATCTGCCCTTTTTAAAGAAAGACTTTTTAAAAGGCTTTTTCTTGGCAGGAATGGAGGTTGACTTTGAAAGTCTATCCAGAGCAGAGTTTTCTGCATCCATTTGAGTGGCTTTTATTTGCCATTCTTTGCCAAAGAGGTTTTCACAAGTACAGGGAAGATTTCCTAAGCCATCTTGAACCCAGGGTTCTAAATCAGAAGCCTGGAGCCAAGCAATCCTGCGAGCAGCTATGGCAATGTCTGAAGCTCTGCTGGCACCTTCAAAGGAGTCAAAGGATGCCCTGTTGGAAAACTGTGGGAAAGAAGGACCTTGATGTCCACTTCAAAGTAACATACACTAAGATTAAAAACCAATATGGACATCAGAATGGTCAAATCTGCTAGCCTGGACTCTGAAACAAAACGTCACAGGGTTCTCCATTAATCTGGAAACCACAGTAATTACTGAACAACTTTCAAGCTTATCACATCCAAGTAGACGCAATAGTGAGAATAAAGGACAACAGGAGGAACTGGCTGAGTCATATTAAGCACCTGGCCCCAGAGGGGGGTAAGCAACCATGGCTTATGTGTAGACACTCAAATGCATTACTAAGTTATGTTATGGCTCAAATAGGGGAAATTCCATCATACTGTGAGGAATGAGGAAGAAAGGCAGTAGGATACGCATCATTACTCGACAGCTTCAAAGGAAAACACCCATTTTTTGGCCAAGTAATCAGTGAAAATTTGTGAGCCATGAAGTCTAATTTCAACAGAAACATAAGATGGACTACACAGGTCAACAAGAAGCCTATCTGTCCCCGGCTATTCTGATATGGTTTTCTAATGAAAAGCAACTTTCAGCCATGTCTACACTCAAGGATTAAAAACCGAGACCAGGCATGTCACAAACCCTGCTAATGAGCTCAGTCTCCTTTGTGCAACCCAGAGTAGTGTGTGTATGATTAGGATGGAGAAGGTGGAAGATCAACTGGCATGGAACAAGCAGAGCATCTCTAGAGTCTTATACAAGGGCACACGCCTGCCTCTCGTCTCCAAGATGAGCAAGACCCCATCGTCAACCACACACCACAGTAACATTAGAGAACAGCCATCAATGAACATCGCTGGACTTCTCTTATCTCAACCCAATTTATCAGCAAAGGGATGAGAAAAAGACTGATGGCAAAACAACCAAGGAGAATACCATCCTGCAGTGCCTCCTCAGTCAGAACAGAAGGGGGTCAGACCACTACAACTTCTACTTATCATTTGCACAGTGCCACAAGGTACGCAGCGACGCCCAAGCCCAGTGCCATAGTGAAGAAAAAAAAAAGCATATGTCCTGCTCACTCTTGCTAGTACAGTATTACTGGAAGAGTGGGGAAGACCACAGTATGAAAAACAAACTGAGCATAGCCTAGTTCAGCTGGATCCCACAATGAAAATATTATCTTGTGCACCCCACCGCTCATAACCTTTTGTTTCCAACAATGACTAAAGATTGTAGCTGTGCATTCGAACCACCCCCTTCCCTGAACTTGCCTGTCAAGTCACAGAAGAATCAAGCTTCCAGAGCAGATAAGGCCTTTTTAAAACATGCCCCTGTGAAATGTCTCCCCTCAAAACAGCTGGGAACACAGGAACGTCTCTCCCCAACATGAAGTGAGAGTGTGAGCCTCCATTTTCACAGGTTAACATTCCGCTCCTCACCAGGGTGGCTCTCTCTTTCCCAGCATCACCATGTAGAAATAGATGAAAGCTCTGGCTCTTTCTATCCTCCAATTAACAGTCCAACTTAGAGTGGCAAGTTTGGTCTCTGGGTAGAAACATGGCTGAAAATCTAAGGTGAGGAATGAGAGAGAAATTATATGTGAATTGGGACAAAGCTGGCCACTCCAGGTTGTAAGGAAACTGAAATTGTTCTCAGGGATACCTCAGTTAGCCCTCAGGAGATAGGAGCCTCAGAAATGAAGCCTGATGGCCGAGTCAGAAAAATGAGCAACGATTGGGGAGAAGGTCCTAGATAAGTGTGTGACTCCTGGTCTCCTGATCTGTCTCCTGCACTTCTGGTTAACAGCAGCCACTGGCAACAAAGTGAGTACCTCCCCCCTCCCCACTCTGAGCAATCACACAGGTCTACTACTACAACTTCTAATTTGTATAGTGCTACAAGGCATACAGAGCACTGTACAGAGACACGTAAGAAGTTCTAACAGCAAAGAAAGTGACAGCCAGCTTGCCCACCCCAGAGGTGGCAGTGCACGTCTCTCTATCAGGATTCTAAAGCTACAAATCAATAAAGCACATCAGACATGTGAGCATGATGGATTTAGCATAGTTACTCACCTGTAACAGGTGATCTCCAGGAACAGCAGGAATTTAGTCTTCATATATGGGTATCGTCGATACCGACGGAGCCTGCGCAGGAACGCTCCCCAGCATCCAATAGGAAAGCTTTTGGGAGCATCCCACATCTCCTGCATGCTGCCTTCCCGCCTTTCTCAACTGTTTTCCTCTTTCCCAGTTGGTAGGAAATGTCCTACCAAACTTTCTTCCCCTAAGGGGAAAACGTTTTATCCATCTTCTGCCCATCATACAGATGTTCCCAAACAAAAGAAACATCGCCCTGGTCTGAAGAAACCACAACCTCAACAGGGTCAGCAAACCCAGCAGTTGCAGGGTTTCATATAGATCATCATTACCCCTCTTGGTTGGTGGTTAGAGTGGCAGTCTGCTTCTTTTCACTTGAAGTATCTGCCCTAATTTTATCCTAACCTTTTCTAGATATCTCTTCATGAGACATCTTTTCTTTTACTCTAAAGAGTCTTTATGATGATCATGCCCATACTTAACAGGTTTTATTTTCCTCTTTGGGGAAAAGAGAAGTGACAACTATCAATAAGACAGTTCTTTCTCTGTACTGGCATGTATCATCTTACCTTTCAGAGACTTCCTGCATAGTCGGTCTCCTTCAACTCCGTCTTACCTCCCTCTTACCACAACATTTGATTTGTAAGAGTGCCTCTCTTACACTGGTAAGCCCCTATGGTACTCTACCTGTGCCACCTCTCCAGTTGAGTTTATAGCTGAGACAAAAGAGAGAGGGAAAGACAGAAAGAGAGAGATACAACTCCTAGGGGAGGTGGGCGGGTTGTGAAGACTAAATTCCTGCTGTTCCCGGAGACTACCTGTTACAGATGAGTAACTATGCTATCTCCAGGAACAAGCAGGAATGTAGTCTTCACATATGGGGACTCCCTAGCTGCAGATGCCAAGGAGATGACCCCAGAAAGTTGTGTGCCCTTGTGAAAGGGCTTCACTTCCCCCCACGGATCTCTGGCATCCTACCAGGGATGGTGGGTAGGAGTTAAGTATGGAACAGCCTGACCAAACAAGGCATCCCGGCGGGAGTCCTTATCTAAGCAGTAATAGGATGTGAAGGTATGCACCAAAGCCCAAGTAGCTGCTCGACAGATGTCGCCGATAGACACAGAGTGAAGATGAGCCACTGAGGCTGCCATGGCTCTCACATTGTGAGCTGTGACATGGCCTTCAAGAGGAAGGTTCTTACTCTCACAGGCAAAAGATATACACTGTGTAATCCAATTGCACAGTGTCCTTTTAGAGACTGGAAGTCCCAAATGACTAGGATCAAAAGCAACAAAGAGTTGAGAGGATTTTCTATGTTGCTGTGTCCTTTGCAAGCAAAAGGCCAAAGCTCTTTTACAGTCCAAAGTATGAAGGTTCCTTTCTGCATTTGAGGCGTGAGGCCTTGGAAAGAATACAGGAAGGTAAACTGCTTGGTTTAAAAGAAAAGGCTAAACCACCTTTGGCATAAAGTGTGGATGAGTCCTAAGGACTACCTGATCATGGTGGAACCTTGTATAAGGAGGATCAGCCACCAATGCTTGCAATTCACCGATGTGACGTGCTGATGTGATTGCAATGAGGAAGATAACGTTCCAGGAAAGGAATTTCAAAGAGATAGTGGCTAATGGTTTAAAGGGCGGTTTCATGAGCTGCCCAAGTAGCAAATTCAAGTCCCATGCTACCGGTGGTGGCTTAATGGGAGGCGTCGTTAAAAGAAGGCCTCTCATAAATCTCGCTATGAGAGGAAATAGGTTGTCCATTTAGAGGCTTGAAAGAAGCTGCAATAGCACTCAAATGGACTCTCACTGAATTGGTCTTAAGCCCTGAATTTGATAAATGAAGGAGATACTCCAATAATGATTCCAGAGGTATCGCAAGAGGGTTAAGACTCTTCTGCGAGCACCATATGGTAAACCTCTTCCACTTAAATGCATAAGAGCATCTCGTGGAGGGTTTCCTGGAAGCATGAAGGATATCCTTTACCTGCTGGGAAAGGTTAAGACCCTGAAGTTCTAGGCTTTCAGCAACCAGACTCTGAGATGCAGAGACTGGGGATTGGGATGCCATAGCATCCCGTCCTCTTGAGAGAGAAGATCTGCTCCAGATCTTAACTCCAGAGGCAGAGCTTGAGAGAGATGTAGGAGCATTGGGGGTACCACACTTGCCTTGGCCAATATGGAGCTATGAGAATCATATGACCTCTGTGTCTCTGAAGCTTGAACAGGGTTTTGGGAATTAGGGGAATGGGTGGAAAGGCTTACAGGAAGTGCTGACCCCAATGAAGGAGGAAAGCATCCCTGGCCTGAGAACCTCGAGCCGGAATTTTGGAACAGAACTGGGGAAGTTTGGCATTCAACGGACTTACAAAGAGGTCTATGTCTGGGGTACCCCAAATTTGGAAAATTTGGGCCACCTGGTCTGCATGGAGAGACCATTCACGTGGAAGCAGAACTCGACTGAGTGTCTGCCCAAGAGTTTTGAATGGCTGGAAGATACACCGCAAGGAGATGAATCTGATGCTCTCTGACGAGGGCCCACAGTTGCAAAGCTTCGTTGCAGAGCAACAGAGAGCCTGTTCCGCCCTGCTTATTCACATAGAACATGGCTACTTGATTGTCCATTTGAACTAGGACTGTCTTGTAGCTGAGCTGGGTGTGGAATACTCGAAGAGCAAGAAAGATTGCTCTGAGTTCCAGGAGACTAATATGGAGATAGGCCTCCTGTGGAGTCCAGGTACCCTGGGCAGAGAGGCTTGGGCAGAGAGTCCAGGTACCCTGGGCAGTGAAGCATCTGTTGTTAGAGTGGCTTGCGGTGGGGGTTGCTGAAAAGGAGACCCCACCAGAACATTTTGGGGTGACTGACACCATTGGAGGGACAAAATAAGGCGATCTGAGTTTGCTATTTTGTCTGACAGAGTCCACTGAGTGGATAAAGTCCACTGGGATGCCCTCATATGGAGGCGAGCATAAGGAACCACATGCATGGTGGATGCCATGTGGCCTAGCAACTGTAACATTTCTCAAGCAGTGAGGTGAGGTTTTAGCACTGCTTGGGAAGCTAAGTGCACAATGCGAAGGCACCGGGGCTGTGGAAGGAAAGCCCTTGTCTGTCTGGTATCCAGCTCCTATAAACTCTAGGGATTGAGTGGGAGCAAGGTTGGACTTTGTGAAGTTTATGACAAGTCCCAAATACTGAAGGATGCGCATTGTGCGAGATAGAGCAACCCTGGCCTCTGCCTCTGAAGGGGCTCAAATGAGCCAGTCATCTAAGTAAGGGAAGACAAATATTCCCAGGGTGCGGAGAAATGCTGCCACCACAGCCACGCATTTCGTGAACACCCTTGGTGCAGAGGCCAGGCCAAAAGGAATAACCCTGTATTGGTAGTGCTTCCCTTGAAATAGAAAGCGAAGGAACATTCGGTGAGTTGGATGAATGAGAACATGAGTACGCATCCTTGAGATCTAGAGAACAAAGCCAATCCTGACTCAAGGTATGGCAGCAGAGTTCCTAGAGAAATCATTTTGAACTTCTCTTTGAACAGGAATTTGTTCAATTCTCTGAGGTCTAAAATGGATCTGTGTCCTCCTGTTTTCTTTGGAATATGGAAATAGGGGAAGTAAAACCCTGTACCCCGTTGGGGAATGGGTACCTCTTCTATTGCCCCTTGAGCAAGGAGCACAGTGACCTCTTGACCTAACAGGTCATTGAGAGAGGTCTGAGAATTGAACTGTCTTACCATTGTAGGAGGCATGCTGAGGAAATGAAGCTTGTACCCCTCTCTTACAATAGATAGAGTCCAATTTTCTGCTGTTATCTGACCCCATCAAGGGGCAAAATGACATAACGTTCCCGGGATGGTGGAGGGTTCTGGGCCATTCAGGGCCAGGAAGGCAAAGTTCTCTAGATAGGAGTCAAAGCCCCTGTGGAGGTGGAGTCTGCTGAGCCGGTTGAGGCTTAGCTGCTTTTGGCTTCCTTTGCCTAGGTTGTTGTTGCTGTCCCTTTTGGGCAGACTGACCTAGACAATGTCCCTGCTGGGTATAGGAGGGATAAAACGTTTTCTTCTTGCTGAAGAATGGTTTCTTAGAGGATCTTTTCCTTGCAGGATCAGCTGTAGATTTAGACAATCTATCCAAAGTGATATTGTCAGCATCTATCTCATTAGCTTTTTCCTGCTAATTCTTGCCAAAGAGATTCTCTCCTGTGCAAGGTATATTTCCCAATTTGTCCTGTACCCAGATTTCCAAGTCAGATGCCTGGAGCCAGGCAATTCTACGTGCACCTATGGCAATAGCAGAGGTTCTGCTTATGCATTCAAAGCAGTCAGTCAAAGGCTGCACGATTCACAATCTTGGAAACATCCTGAGCATGTTTAAACAAGAGCAAGATAATCTTGCCTTTTATCATCAGGCAGGAGAGGGCTCATAAGCTCTAAGTCTCCTGTGACTTCCTTAAGGAACATCCCCATGTACAAGATATAGGAACTGATCCTAGCAGAAAGCATGGAAGCCTGGAAGGTTCGACGTCCAAAGGCGTCAAGAGTCCTACACTCACGTCCTGGAGGATTAGATGCATGCCTTTTTGCACTCTTCATCCGTCTCATGGCTGATTCCACCACCATGGAATGGTGTGGTAATTGAGTTTTCTGAAACCCAGGACAAGGAGGAACTCGATACATGGTGTCGAGTCTACGAGAATGAGGAGATGTGGTTAGAGGTATTTCCCACATTCTTAACATAAGATCATGCAAGATCTCATGAATAGGCAGGGTAGCTGCCTCCTTGGGAGCTTTGGGGTATTGTAGGATTTCTAATTCCTTTGCCCTAGGCTCTTTTTCAGGAGCCACTGTGATGGAAAGACCTCGGGCCACATCTCGGAAAGGACATATCCTCTGGTGGAGACATCCTACGCTGAGGAGAAGAGGAATCCTCGGGAAGAAGTACTCTGATATCGGCAGAGTCCTCGGAGTCTTCAGACTCATCCGAGGATTCAAAGTATCTCCGATCTGGGTGATCGTGCAAGGCACGGTACCAGTACCGACTTGTCGATGACGGATAGAGACGCATGACTCGGTCCCGGTAGAATACCTGCCGATGTCGATGCAGTCGGTGTCGGTACCGGTTGAATTGTCTGAAGCGGTTTCAGGGGCATCGAGGCCGTAAGAAGAGCCGCCAGACTGCGTTCAATAGCCAAGAATATCTGGTCTATCGACGCTGCTGATGCTTGGGTGTTGGTACCGGTTAAAGCGGCCGGAACCCCAGAGCATGGCACCAGTAGTTCTGCCGAGGTTGAAGCCTCGAGAACATCCTGGAGCCCCGTTAGTGCTTTGGAAGCCGAAGCCTCCCGCCGAGGCAATTTTGCCGGTGAAAGTCCCTCAAGGGCAACGCCAGAGGCATCTCGATGTTTAGAAGGAGATCTACCCTTTGAGGACTGGCTAGATTTCTGTTTAGTTACCCGAGATCCATGGGAGGAAGATGAAGCCCTGGAAGACGTCGATGCCACGGACACTGCATTGGAAGGAAAAAGGGTGCTAAGTTTAGCAGCTCGGTTTTTCCGGCCCCTTTTGACATCATCCCACAGGCAGCACACTCTGAGATAGAGTGGTCAGGACCTAAACATTTGAGGCACCACTCATGGATGTTGGTGACGGAGATGGTATCGCCACACTTAGAAATAGTAATTAGATCTTACCTGCTAATTAGTGTTCCTGAAGGAACGACAGTCCAGTCCCTTTACTTCTGGGTTACGCAACCCTTCCAGCAGCTTGGAGGCTGAGCCCAACCTTTTTGGGGATGGAGCGGTATAAATACCACTGGGACCACCTCCCAACTCCAGTATTCGAATGAAAAAGCAGACATAACTAACTTCCAACCATAACGTACCTAACATAATACCTCAAAGAACTAATACACAATCTTTTTTTTTTTTTGGATGGTATAAGGGAAGGAGAAGGAGAAGGTAGCGGGCGGGGGGGGGGGGGGTAGCTGAGTCTGCCCGAGCCAGCTTTCTCCTGCCCTTCCTCTCGCCGAACCGGGCCTACGCTCGGACCGATGCTCTTCAATGAACAATAGGCCTTAACGTTCGCCGGAACCGGGTGGGATCAGGGACTGGACTGTCGTTCCTTCAGGAACACTAATTAGCAGGTAAGATCTAATTACTATTTCCTTATCGTCACTCCAGTCCAGTCCCTTTACTTCTGGGATGTACCAGAGCAGTTCAATCATGGGTGGGTTCCGGCATACCGGACTGAAGAACCGCTAGACCAAACCGAGCGTCCGCTGAACTCTGCACGTCCAGTCTGTAGTGTTTGGTAAAGGTATGCAGCGAGGACCATGTCGCTGCCCTACAAATATCCAGCGGGGGGAACAAGGCTGAATTCTGCCCAAGAGGTAGCCTGGGCCCGGGTGGAGTGAGTCCTCAGACCCGCTGGAACCTGCTTCCCCTTCAGGATATAGGCGGAGGCAATCGCCTCTCTGATCCACCTGGAGATAGAGGCCTTGGCCGCTGCCTCCCCTTTGTGCGGACCCCCGAACTGAATGAATAGACGGTCGGACTTTCGGAAGGGTGCTGTGCGAGAGAGGTAACGTTTCAAAACCCTCTGGACGTCTAGGAGACGAAGTTTGCTATCCCTACCTTCATGCCCCTCGGCCGAGAAGGCCGGAAGGGTAACTGTCTGGTTCACATGAAAGGGAGAAATAACTTTGGGCAAGAAGGAAGGACAGCGCAGAACCACTTCGTCCTTGAGGAAGGACAGAAAGGGGGGCTGAGAAGACAGTGCCTGTAATTCCGAAACCCTCCTGGCCGAGCAGATGGCGACCAGAAAAACTGTCTTTAGGGTTAAATCCTTTAAGGAAGCCCTCTTTACTGGCTCGAAGGGTTCCCCGATCAAGGCATTTAGCACTAGGTTGAGATACCAGGGGGGGATGACCGACCTCCGCTGAGGACGCAGCCGTCTCACTGCCCTTAGGAACCTGGAGACATCCGGGTGTGCACCTAGGGGTTTGCCACGGACCTTGCCCCTATAGCAGGCGATCGCCGCCAGCTGGACTCGTAAGGAGCTGTGCGCCAGCCCCTTGTCAAATCCTGCTTGCAAGAATTCCAGAACTTCCGGGACTGAGGCCGAGAGGGGTTTCTGACGGTGCTCTGCACACCAGGCTTCGAAGATGCGCCAAACCCTTACATAGGATAGACAGGTCGAGAGCTTCTTAGCATTCAACAGCGTCGAGATTACTGCACCTGAGTAGCCTCGTTTTAGGAGCCTCGCCCTTTCAATAGCCATGCCGTAAGCGAGAATCGATCCACGTGAGGCATCCGGACCGGGCCTTGCCTCAACAGGTCCCTTTTGCAAGGGAGCCGCCAAGGTTGGTCGGCGATCATCCTCACCAGATCCGCATACCAAGGGCGGCGAGGCCAATCCGGGGCTATGAGGATTACCAAACCTTGGTGGGACTCCACCCGCTGGAGAACCTTTCCGATTAAGACCCAAGGGGGGAATACATAGAGAAGACCCTCCGAAGGCCACTTTTGGGACAGGGCATCTAAGCCCTCGGACATTCTTTCCTTCCGCCTGCTGAAGAATCTGTCCACCTTGGCTGAGGAGAACCGTGCCATGAGGTCCATGACTGGGAGACCCCATCGGGCCACTATCTGGTTGAAGGTCTCCTGGTTCCAGTTCCCACTCTCCGTGGTCTATCCTGTACCTGCTGAGGAAATCGGCTGTGACGTTGTCTTCGCCCGCTACATGCTGGGCGGAAAGTGCTTGCAGCCGGACCTCGGCCCACTGGAAAAGGCCGTCCGCCTCCTTCTCCAATGCGGGACTGCTGGTGCCTCCCTGGTGGTTGATGTAGGCCACCGCGGTGACATTGTCGGAGAGAACGCGAATTGCTCTTCCTTGCACTAAGGTCTTGAAAGCCTTGAGTGCCAGGGTGACGGCCCGCAACTCCAGTCTGTTGATGGGCCATTGTGCTTCCAACTGTGTCCAGCGGCCCTGGACGAACTGGTCCTCGCAATGCGCTCCCCAGCCTGACAGGCTGGCATCCGTCGTCAATAGTAACCACTGATGCGGTTCGAGAGGCATCCCGCGGTCCAGATTCCTTGGGCACCGCCACCAGTGGAGAGCCTGTTTGGTCCGCGGAGCGCAAGGTAACTGCATTGACAGAGGCTGATGCTGGGGAGATCAACGACGTAATAGTGCCCGCTGTAACGGCCGCATGTGAGCCCTGGCACATGGCACTACTTCTATCGCCGCCGCCATTGTTCCCAGAACCTGAAGATAATGCCCCGCCGTGGGATTTCGTCTGCCTAGAAACTGCGAGACTAGGATTCTTAGCTCCCTTGATCTTGAGTGTGACAGGAATACTCTGCCCCTGTTGGTGTCGAATCTTGCCCCGAGGTACTCGAGTTCCTGGGAGGGAGTCATCCTGCTCTTCGCACGGTTGATGACCCACCCCAACTCCTCCAGAACCTGGATCACTCTGGTCGTCGCCGACTGACTTTCCTCTTCCGACTTTGCCCTGATCAGCCAATCGTCTAGGTAAGGGTGCACTAATATTCCCTCCTTTCGGAGGAAGGCCGCTACTACCACCATCACCTTGGTGAACGTCCTGGGAGCCGTGGCTAGGCCGAAGGGTAGGGCCTGGAATTGAAAGTGGCCTCTTGGCACTGCGAATCTCAGGAATTGTTGAAGTGCCTTCCTGACCAGGATATGCAAGTAGACTTCTGTCAAATCGAGGGACGTTAGGAACTCCCCGCCCCTTACGGCTGCTATGACTGACTGTAGGGTCTCCATCCGGAAATGCGGTACCCTGAGACAACGGTTTACCTGTTTTAGGTCCAGGATCGGTCGAAAGGACCCTTCCTTTTTTGGTACTACGAAGTAAATCGAGTACCGACCAGTGCCAAACTGGTCTGGTGGTACTGGAACCACGGCCCCTAAAGCTATTAGTCAATAGAGAGTTGCCTCTATCGCCGCCCTCTTTGTAGAAGAACCGCAGGGAGACTGAACAAATGCTGGAAGTATTTGTTTTGCAAATTCGAGAGCATAGCCTTCTCTGATCACCTCTAGGACCCATTGATCGGACGTGACTCGGGACCAGGCGGAAAGAAACAGCCTTAGGCGTCCGCCCACCGGCCGTCCTTCCTCCTGGACCCCCGTCACCTCATTGTTGTTTTCTAGGTCCCGAGAAGGAGGAGGAGGAAGCCCCAAAACCTCGACCTGCTCCTCAAAACCCTCTGAAACCTTGACCCTTCAAGAGAAAACGGCCCCTGGGAAAGGAGTTTGGCCTGGCTGGGCGGAACCTCCGCGAGTCCCTTGGCTGGGTACGCACTGGAGCTAGGAGGCGCCCTTGTTTTGGCCTATCTTCCGGGAGCCTACCCCCCTTAGACTCATCCAGGTCTTTAACTAACTTCTCTAAATCCTCCCCAAATAACAGTTTCCCCTTAAAAGGGAGCCGACTTAGGCGTGCCTTCGAGGAAGGATCTGCTGCCCAATTCCGTAACCAGAGATAACGCCTAGCCGCCACCACCGAGGCCATGTTCTTGGCTAGGCTTCTGATGAGGTCATACTGACTGTCCGCCAAATAGGCTGCACCGGATTCCACCCTAGCCGAGTTGGCCTGTATTTCGCCCGTTGAGCCCTCTGCCTGGAGCTGTTGGGCCCACCTTAAACAGGCCCGAGCCACCCAAGCTCCTGACACGGAGGCCTGCAAGGCGAGAGCGCTTACATCAAAGGCTTGTTTCAGGAGCATGTCCAACTTCCTGTCTTGTGCATCTTTTAAGGCCGAGCTGCCCTCAACTGGGATAGTCGTCTTCTTAGTAACTGCTGATACTGCTGCATCCACCCTGGGAGCTTTCAGCAGCTCTTTATCCGCCTCTGGAAGAGGGTAGAGGCGAGTCATGGCTCGGACTCCCCTTAAGCTTGATTCTGGTTGGTCCCATTCTTCCTGGATCATCTGGCGCACGACTCTGTGGACAGGGAACACCTTTTGGGATCTCCTAATGGCCTGGATTAAGGGATCCTCTAACGCCTCTTCCTGGGCTGGCATGTCTGAGGCCACATTGAGAACTTTCAGGGACTCATTAATTAATGCCGGGAGCTCCTCCCGACGAAAAACTCGAACTATCCGTGATTGATCTTCTTCCGGGATTTCCCCCTCTTCAAGCTCCTTCTCTTCCTCGTCCAAGTCCTTTATAGAGCCGTCCTCCTCCGGGGTACCCTGAGATAGGGATACTAGAGGCTCCTCCCCACTAAGACGTGGGCGCTTAGGAGGAATACCGGAATCCGGAATGGTTGCCCCGAGGGATCTAGCTGATTTGTCGTCCGCTGGAGGGACAACCTCTTCTGACCCTAAGCCCTGTTTACGCAGGCAGTAGGCCTTGTGAAGTAGGAGGATGAAGTCAGGGGAGAAAAATTCTCCTTCCCCCCCAGTACTAGAGGAGGGGGGCAAAGGTGGGAGAGAAGGAGGAGGCAGATCCGAGGGAGTAGAGAGGGGAAACTGGGATTCCCCTTCCCCTTCCCCTTCTAGAGGGTCTCCTGAGAAGGCTGTGACATGTTAATTTCCTGCTCCACTGAGGCGGCAATTGCGGCACAGCTCCTGCAGATTCCTGCCTCTGCGGAGGTGCCCCTGCGAGTACCACAGGAAGGGCAGCGAGGTTTGGACGCCATGACTTAGTGCTGGGGCTTCCCACCCTGAGCTCCCAAGCAAAGGCAATATTTCCCCCCGGAGGAAGGCTAAGAACCCCTTAGTTTGGGAACTAAAGGCAACTTAAAACAATTTGAAGATCAATGAATTAAATTGCAATTGAAGTAGAAATTAAAGTAACTAGCTCAAAACAACAGCGCAAAGAAGAACTAGGCAATGAAATCGCTAAAACAAGTAAATTAAAATAAAATAAAATCAAAACGCTAAGAAACTGAAGCTATGCAGAGTACTTGCGATTATGTTGCTGTTGCTGGCTGGACCCGACTCAGCAATCAACACCCGCCGGCTCTACACGTGGCAGGCCTCGCCACGTGGAGCCTGGACGGGGGACCGCAAGACCGCTCTCTGGGCCGGTGGAACACAATCCGGAACGCAGCCCTGAGGCAGGAACGGCCCTCCTGAGAAGATCGCCGCTGAAAGCTGTTCCGCGGCCAAACGGGAGACCCGGCACTCGCCTGCAAGTCCTCTTGCTCCGGGACGGGTCCAGCGGCGGGAATGGGCCTGCGGTTTTGCCTCAAGCGCTCAGCCACCAGGAGGGCTTCGGCGCGAGGCAGAACCAGCTCGAGTGAGGGAGGGCAGGAGGCAGCCGATATTACCGCAAAGGGATCCGTGCCAGGCAGAATTCTTTGCTGCAGGCTGCAGCCAGCAGGAGAGAAAAACACCTCCGATGTCCTTGCTGACCCGGGGGGGGGGGGGAGCGAGCGAGCAGGCAGGAAATTAAAGGGGCAGGCCTGGAGAAAACTGAATATAAGAAATCAACAGACAAGAAATAAAAGAGGAACATTTTTAGTAAATCTAAGTAATCTAAGTAATCTAAAATCTAAATAAAGGAAAGACTCCAGTAAGCCCTAGGCTTACGGAACCCTCCAGCTGCTTGGAGGCTGAGAATACTGGAGTTGAGGGGTGGTCCCAGTGGTATTTATACCGCTCCATCCCCAAAAAGGTTTGGCTCAGCCTCCAAGCTGCTGGAAGGGTTGCGTAACCCAGAAGTAAAGGGACTGGACTGGAGTGACGATAAGGAACACTTTTTAAAACCTGAAGCGGGTTTTTCCATCCTGAGAGAAAAAGTTGGGCCTAGTGCCCAAAATGGATTGTGACACCTGAGGAGAAAATTACTGGAAAAGACTCCATAAAGAAAGTTTTGTCTTTTGGGTTTTTTTTTTTTTAAAGAAAAAAAAGAAAGAAGAATCGGCGGTACCGGTGTAGTGTCGAGGGAAGGCAGACACAACCACAAAAAAGAAGAATAAGAAGGGATTTTTTTTCTGCGGTGACAGGATGTGCGACCTGTTGGCTTCCCAGAAAACAAAGAACTGGAGAGGGACAGTTGGGAAAGGCAGGAAGGCAGCACGTAGACACTGTGGGATGCTCCCAAAAGCTTTCCCATTGGACACTGGGGAGCGTTCCCGTGCAGGCTCCCTCAGTACCGACGATACCCATATGTGAAGACTACATTCCTGCTTGTTCCTGGAGATTACTAATATCACTATGTATATATGCCACCTGCATGTTGATGGCCATTACAGAAAGATTTTATGCTACTAATAAAAGGTTGGGACGTCCAACGCAGTAATTAACCCTTTAAAAGATTAGTGTATAATAAAATGTTGACAAAAGGCCTTAAAACAAATTTTACACCTTCTTAAGAGACGTCCTATATATTAACTGCAGCACTAGGCTCCAAGCAGACTCCATGGCTGACAAAACAGCAGTACAAACGTTTTGTTTCTTTTTTAATCTGTTCTGAAAGCTCTTCCCCATCAAAACCAGCTAGAAAATTAGAGAGGAAGAACTACTGCCCAGGAGGAAAAAGAGAAGGAACAGCTCAGAGAATATCTTCAAAGAAAAGCCCTCTGATGCCTTACACCAGGCCTCAACAAATTTTCTTAGAATCTAGAAGCCACCACCCACACATCCCAACCTCTGACCACCAACCAATCACATCCTCTAGCAGCCTCAGCCTCTGGCCACCAAACCCACCCATGCACCCATCTACCTATCTACCTACCCAGACACCCTCAGCTCAGGCCCATCATCAGACTCATCCCCAAGCTCCAGCTCTTTACTTCCACCCTTTACCTTGTCAGTCTCATGCCCCCAACCTCTTCCTTCCAGGCCCTGCATTAGACCTCTTCTCCCACCCCTTTC
This sequence comes from Ichthyophis bannanicus, assembly GCA_033557465.1. Classification (NCBI taxonomy): domain Eukaryota; kingdom Metazoa; phylum Chordata; class Amphibia; order Gymnophiona; family Ichthyophiidae; genus Ichthyophis; species Ichthyophis bannanicus. The sequence goes on along the minus strand of CM066031.1, from coordinate 1,115,986,923 downwards.
TCCATTCACTAGCAACACATTATTTCCTAGTCCTCTTCTCCCACCTGCAGCCTCAGATTCTTCCTTCTCCCCAGCATCAGCCTTCTTCTCCCACCTGTCCCTAATATCTGCCGGCATGAGTCCCTTTCTGCAACCCTCAGCTTTAGACATTCTCCCATCCTCAGACCTTTAGTATATGTCAGCTCCTCTCATCCCTAGCCCCCTTTTCCCATCTTCATCCATTAGCATCTGCTGCCTTTTCCCAACATCAGCTCCATTCCCCTACAGCACCTCTATTATTTACTGCAAGACAGTGGGATCTGTATTTTCACTGCCACTGCCCTGCCTCTCCTGCATTGGCTCGGGCTGCCTAAATCATTACAGAGTCGAAAGCAGAAGATAACTACTTTCTGTCCCTAGCGCAACACAGGAAGTAGCTACTCTCAGTTTTCAACTAGTGGCTAGGGCTAGAGTAGGAGAGGCAGAGCAGTGGAGGCCAAAAAAAAAAAGATCCTGCTGCTCCGCAATGAATTTAGAGGTGCCAGGCAGGAAGAAGAATGGGAACTGATGCTGGGGGCAGCTGACAGCCCCACAATCCGATGCCTATGAGAGGCAATGCTGCATGTCTGCTCTGAAGCCCCAGGCGGTAGGTCTGAATGTTTAGTTGCCATGATGACCAGGTGTCTGGGTCTTGCAAGCCATGCTTTACATTGTAGAAATGTTATAAAGAGAGGGGATGGAGAGGGACAAGCATAGGGCAAGAACAAGTCCATGTTGTGGAGACAGGCAAATAGGAACATAGAAAAATTACAGCAGAAAAAGACCACATGGCCTATCTAGTCTGCCCTTCCAAATCAATTACTATAGACCTACAAAAGATTAAAGGGGTCACCCCTATGGATCGCACATTAAAGTAGAGAAAGGGAGACAGCCTGAGAACAGGAGAGAACTTGCAATCCAAAGAAACTTTGTAATGAAGCTGTACCACAGCCAATTTCATTAATGCAGAGAAGACCGTTCTGGAAAGCCAACTTCTCTCTCCAGAAAATTCTATTGATAATAAGATTAGCACAAGATCTAGCAAGCCAAGCAACCAGAGATCAGGGAACATCACTGTCATCAGATGGAAGCACAGGCAGTGGGTCCAACTGGGAATCATATGCAGAGGGAAAGGGTTGCTACTTAGAACCATTAGAAATGTCTCTCTTCAATGTGGCGCCCATGTCCTTCATCTTTACAAAAGAAAACAAAGTAGAGGTCTGAACGAGGGGGGGTAATCTGAAACAAATGTGTTATTTTTTCAAATTCAGCATTCCCTGCTAACTAATCCCTCAGCAGCAGCCCCCAGCTATGTTCTGCAGGTCCTCTTCCGTACACATGGGACTTGGAGAAGGGTCCACCACACACACACATATATATATATATATATATATATATATATATATATATATATATATATATATATATATATATATATATATATATCACCTATTGTTACCTATAAACACACACACACATTACCTATTGTTACCTATAAACAGGAAATCCCACAAGGCTCCTCTCTCTCTGCGCTTTACTTTTTAATTTGTACATCCAGCCAATCTGTGACATCTTTAAAAAACACAAGTAAATTATCATATCTATGCGGACGATATAATGATGTATCTTCCCAAAGATATAGCTAATCCCTTGTACCACCAAATAAAATCCTACCTGTTAGAATGGATGACATTGCACAATCTAAAAAGAAATTTTAACAAAACAGAAGTCCTTTATGTAACCCGAAACCAAAATTTTATTTCTCCACCGAATTTTGAATGGCCTGGATGTCAAAAAAAGAGGTTAAATACCTTGGTATTACCCTAGATCAGTCACTAAATATGGTATCTCACATCAACTCAGTTACTAAAGCCATCTGTTTTAAATTACGTATGGTATAACACCTCAGACCTTTTCTAGAAAGCTACAACTATAGATCTGTCTTACAGGCATTAAACATACCTCACTTTGATTTTTGCAATAGCATCCTGCAAGGCCTCCCTAAAACAACCACCCAACAACTCCAATCTGCACAGAACCTCGCCACACAAATAATTTCTAAAGCGCAACATTCGGATCATATCACCCCTCTTTTTCATAAACTTCATTGGCTGCTCATAGCAAGCAGAATAAAATATAAATAAATAATAGTTTTCAAACTCATCAACAACATAGCCCCATCATACCTATCCTCCCTCCTCATTATGCCCTCAAATACAAGAGCCAGACAAAGCTGTTCCCAAAATATGATTGACATCCCCAATCACATATGTAACACCAATTACACCACAAGTAATAGGACCTTCACCTATATTGCCCCAACAATTTGGAATACTCTTCCGGATAAATTAAGAACCATAAAAGACCTCCAATTGTTTCACAAAGGGCTCAAAACATTCCTTTTCCTAGATTATTATGGAAACCGAGCTGAAACTCATACACAACACACACAGAAATTTTCTAGCTCTCTGCCTCCTGGCGCCCCACAATACACTGATTTACCTCCTAGGTCATTAACCTTAGATGTACACCCTTTGAAAATGGAATAACCAGTATATTCCAAATACTCTGTAAATAAGTTGCTTTAATATGTTAGTTAACTCTTTTGCTAAGCAACTGTTACTTTTAACATCTTAAGTTCTATCTTTTAATGTAATTGTGTTATGTTCAATGTAAACCACTCTTGATCTCTGGAAGGGGTGGTATAGAAAAGCAAACAGATAAACATATACATACATACACACAACTTTCATTTATGTTTAACCTTAAATTTATGTATTGCCTCAAAGAGAAAAGGTGGCTAGAGAAGCAGACCCCATGGCACCTCTCCCCAAGGAGAGGTCTAGAGCTATTGCTTTCGAGGTGAGAGGTGAACCAAAAGCGTTTGGTCAATAAGTCTTCTAATCTGTTTTACACAAAAACTCTCAGAAGAGCCATGGGATAAAACAAAACATTTTTTCCTCCTTTCTTCAGATGTCTGCGTTGCCATACACACGATACCCAGGCAGTTGGCCAACAGCTGAGAATGAAATGCTGAATGCTTCCTGTTCGCTGTGCTTGGATCCAATGATTGTGAAAGAAGTTTTCAAAGCTGAATCACATTCCAGACTATGGGGTGAGGGCACAAACCTGTGATCTGTAGAGCCCAAGAACACTGCCATGATCATTACCACTGCCATCACTGGCTCTCTGCTTGGAATGAAAATACAAGCTTACATCAATAAGGGCCAGAGAGCATCAATTATTAAAATCTACTTCAAAGTTACTTTACCTCCAGGCATAAAAGCTTGCTTTATGAAATGCAACAGCTTGTATTTAACTTGCTTGTTCTAACTATGACTTTCCGAGTCATAACTGCTCAAACTGTTCAAAAGCTACTACACTATGAAAACAGTTAGTGAACATCAAGCTTTGTCCCTTCTTTCCGAATCCTGAAAAGGGAAAATCCATCAAGAGGAGGGCAGAAGTGGGTTTTAGCTCTGCACAGTCCCCCTGTCAAGAAGCATCATGGTGTCGCAGAAAACAGCAGCACCTCTCAGACTAAATGGAATATTAACCCCCGCTCTCCCTCCAATCTTGTGGTTCCTCTCCTTCCTTTGGTCCCTTTTTTCTGTGGCCAAATACATTTCCTATATTTTCACACTGATTTGGAATAAAAAGCACACACCATCTTAAAACCTGTGAGTCATAAAGCTTCTCTCAAGGTCACTGTTCAGCTGTCTCTCCTCCATGTCTGCACATCTCCTGGTGACAGGCAAAGCATTGCTTCTAGTTACTTACAACCAAAGTAGCACAAGTAATGAAACAGAGAGATGCCTCCAGAATGCAGTTAGGAAAAGAGGAGAATTCCTAATGATTTGCGGCTCCAAACTCCAGTCGAAACATTTTGCTGCTCTCTTCCTATAAGTTTATCTTGCTTTGGGGAATCCCAGTCCCGAGTGCAGCATGTGGCTGCTTTATGGTGGGAGTATGGGTTTGGGCATCAGTTTCTATGATTGTGCAAGAACAGATAAAACAAAAGCAAGGAAAACAGAGCAAATCCGGCCTGGGTAACACGGATTTGGCACTCGTGCACACAGCTTCATGCACCTTTCTCTGCCCCCCCCCCCCCCATCTCTTTTACCACTGGGGAATACAGGGACATTCACCTGGCTCCCAACCAATACTGAGAAAGACAATTCCCTGTTGTACACAACGTTCAGACAAAGGACACACTGTGCCTCACAGCACAAGAAAGAGGTGCTTCCTGCTCCAACGGCAACAGGGATCTACCACCACGCACCACTCACAACAGATGGAAAAACTCACCTGGGGCCAGGACTTTTAATCCTCTTTCACAGCCAAGTATTTCCTTTGCTATTTCAACAGTGTCCAAGGTGACGACATGTAACTGCAGTGAGGCTTTGTAAAAGTTCATTAATTTGAGCAAAGAGACAGAGCGCCTGTGGGGCAATCACATGCCACACTCTCTCTTATGAAAGAACATTACCCAAGAACACACACATCTGAAAGGATTCCTTATGAAACTGACAACACGGGTAGTTAAAAATAACTGCTTAAAAGATTCTCTCCTCCCTAGCTTTCCAGTCTAATTTTCCCCATTTAGCTTACTGCAGCCGCTAAGTTTGATCCCTTCACACTCTCTCACACTGGAAATATCCAGAAAGTTAGACCATACTGAGGAGCAGCCGAAGGGCACATTCTCCTCCCCCTCAGAACACAGACACAGCACTGTCTCTTATCACCTGCGGGGAGGGCGAGGTGCTTCTCAGCTCTGCATAGCAAACCCTGGCCCTCTCTTACAGGTAGATTTTATGACAGTAACCAATGGTTTCTCTTTTTGATGGACACCTTCCACGGGGAAATGAAATGAACTGAAACCACTAAAGCAGGTCATGTAGGCCTCTGAACAGCACAGAGGTGATACGGACTTTCAGCCCCCACTGATCCCAGCCAAACTCTTCCGAGCAACTACACGCTGACGACAGTCACCACATATATTTTGTATGTACATTTGATCTATGAGCTCTGCTCCTCCATTTGCCATTCTCCTTGCACTAGCAGGGATCCCGAAGCCCTGCCAGCAGGAATGATCCAGGAGCCATGGCCGTCTCCATTTGGTCAGCATGTTGAGTAGGCTAAAACCCCATAAAGTAGTATATCCCGTCGAGAAATTGGTGAGCATGAACAGAATGCACCACCTGCAAGATATCAATGTGCACATGATACCAGCTGCACATTGGGGAAGGCATACAGTGGTCTGGATTCCATGGGTGAGTGACCTTATGCTAACCATGTTAACCCTGGGCCCCCAAAAAATTAATTTGGCCTATTCTACTGTCTCACACACACATACACACAAACGTTTGTTTTATATTATGAGGTACATCACACAATGGGATAGAAAGCAGATATCCTCCCCCCATAAGTTCTTCTAAACAGTACAGTGATCCACCTTCCCCCTCACCTCCATCCCTCTTAAGGACAGACTCAGCAAATCCAGGCACCAGGTTGCCATAGTGGCTAGAAACTGCACACCAGGCACCTGGGATTTCATGTCCCTGAAGGTTTAGGTTCTTCTTCTTTAATCCTTAGCTGCCATATGGGGAGTAGGTCGTCCTTTCAACCAATACGCTGCTGTAGGTGCCGCTGGATTCCGTGTATTGTTCACAATATGCTTCCAACTTTGGCGTCCGGTGGCGTTATTTCTGGCCTCGTCAATGGTCAGTCGCTGGTTCCTTAGGTCCTCCTCTATGTGTTTGAGCCACATTTTCTTCGGTGCTGCTCGTTGAACCCTCCTTTGGACAGGTCGCTCATGGCAGAGGACTTTCTACGGCAGCAGACTGGTGTTCATTCTGCAAATGTGGCCAAACCAACACAATCTGCGATTTTGGATTTGTTCTTCGACCGGAAGGTGATGGTTGCATAGTGTCCGAATTGTCTCGTTTCGATGGCAATCACGAACAGAGACGCCCAAAATCTGTCTCAGACATCGCATGTGAAAAGAGATCTCGAGCTTGTTCATGTCAGGTTTGAGCAGAGTCCATGTTTCTGATCCGTACAAGAGAACTGGTAGGATCCGTGTTCGTAAGAGGCAAATTTTGGTCTTGGTGGAGATATTAGCCTTCTTCCAGAGGCACCATTTGAGTGAGGTAAATGCTACAGTTGCCTGGCCAATCCTGCTGTGTACTTCGGAGGTGGGTGCCACCTTCAACATGGCACCGCTGGTGTAGGAGAAGAAGTAAAAAAGCTACACTGCCCTCTCCGCTGCAGTCGGCTCTCTGCAAACAGCTTGACCAGTACAGTGAAGGAAGTTCGGGCTAATCACACGGTTTCAGTCTCATCAGACTTGAAACTCCAAGATCAACCTGAACTTCCTCCACCAGGTGTCTCAAACTGTTTGCAGAGAGCTGACTGTAGTGGAGAGGGCAGTGCAGCTTTTTTGCTGCATCTCAAAACTTGTACAAAAATGGTGAGAGACTGGGTAAAGTGAGAGGGTGAGCTCAGAAAGACAGAGATATTGGGTAAAGGGGGACTCAGACAGTGAGAGAGACACTGGATAAAGGAGGGGGGCTGAGAGAGACACTTGGTAAAGAGAGGCTGAGAGAGACAGAGACCAGGTAAAGCCGGGGGTGGGGGAAGGACTCTATGAGGAAGAGAGAGAGATTGGGTGAAGCAGGGGAGGGGTTCTTTGTGTGAGACACACACTTGGTAAAGTGGGGGTCTCAGAGAGAGAGAAAGACAGAAAGAGGATGGGTAAAATGGGGGGGCTCTGAAAGAGAGAGAGAGAAACTAGATGAAACGGCGAGGGGGGCTCAGAAAGACTGAGAGTGCCTATTTGCTTGAGTGGAATTGTAACTGGCAACATATGGTGATGGGATGTGGGTTGAAAGCTAGGTGATAGCCAACTGGCTTCCTGGGAGGATGGGGTTAGTTACAAAGAGAGGAGGGGTCTTGCAGGGTGATTGACTTCTATGTAGTGAGGGTTAACTAGAAGGATGACTAACTGGTTTTCTGGGTTGAGAGGGCTAGCTGGGGGAAGAGTGACTGACTGGGGAAGTAAGGAGATGGGGGGGGAGGGGAAAAAGAGGAAGAGAGATAAGACAGGGAAAAAGGGTGACAACGGGGTGGTGGGGGAAAAAGAGAGACTGGGTGGGAAGGCGGCTGTTGACTGTATTTCTGCTACTGGCCTGATTTAGTAAGCTTTCTTTTCCCCTAGAAATAGAATAGGAAAACAGCTTTAGTAAATCAGGCTAAAGGAGCTGCAGTAGACCTCTGAGCGGGATCTCTTCTCCTCTCCTCGCATTTTTCAACTTTGGAGATAACAGAGTGTAGGGAAAGTCTCAGCCTCTAGTTCCTAAATTTTTGGGCTGGCTCCTAAATTATTGTTGAGGCCTGTTTTAAGGCACCAAAGATAAAGTGATTGGGAGAAAAGGGGGGGGGGGGAGAGAAGGAGAAAATGACATCTCTATTAACAAGTCAGATCAACTAGGACAAAACAAATAAAAAGCAGCTTTTCTCTTTGTAATGGTTCTTAATCCAAGGGCACTCAAAGACATGGCAAAGGGGAAAACAGCACTACATGAAGCAGCCCATTAAAATCAATGAACCTTAAGCCTCCTGTTGCCAAGGGTCCTGTATCTTTTACTTGAAGCAAGAAAAAGGGAAAGCTAGAACTGATTAGGACTGTCTGCCTGACTGAAGCACCAGGAACCAAGGATGAGCACATCAACCGTTATCGCCTCCCAGCCATACAAAGCTGGAGGCGGCTAGTAAGGTAATCCTCCTGGCCAAGCAAGTCACAACCAAGACGAACACCCATTTCCTCTTCCGTGTCTGCCTGTAGTACAAGGAGCCAGGAACAAGCAAGGTCAAGCAATTCCTCTTCCCCATTTAGCACTCCAAATGAGTCTCTCCAATTGCAAAAATGCTAATGCATTAGCTATACATTACTAGTAGAACTCGGTGCAAAAACAAAGTGCAAGCAACTAAACAACTTTGTACATTAAAGCAGGCAGAGTGGACATGGCCGATATTAGATCAACATGTATTGAATATTAATGATTCTGGTAATAGTGCCTGATTTGGGGGGGGGGGGGGGAGGAGGCGGGAAGCAACTGTCTGAAGGGCCCTGCATTTATGGGATTGTTGACCTATTGAGAGTGAGACTGCCTATTATGTTTTCATGTTATGACTGTTCTTTTAATTGCCCTATTGTATTTAACAGGTCTTTTATACCGCTTTATCATTTATTCCTTGTGGCCTTGAGCAAGCCACTTAACCCTCCATTGCCTCAGGTACACTTAGATTGTGAGCCCTTCGGGGACAAGGGAATAAATAGTGCCTGTTAGCATATATCTGTAAACTACTTTGACCCGGTGAAAAGCGATATAAGCGCACAGCTAAATAAATAAATTTCAATCAAAGCGGTTTATATTCTAACTTAAACTTGGTGATGTACTTAAACAGGGACATTGATAACTTGGATTTTTCTGAGGCAATGGAGAGTTAATGACTTGCCCAAGGGCACAAGGAGTGCTAGTGGGAACTGAACCCTGGTCTCTTGGTTCCCAAGCCAGTGCTCTAACCATTAGGCTACTCCTCCACTCCAGATATTTTATTGATATTATGATAACATCAATAAAATATCTGAAACTAAGGAAATTAATGACAGTCTGCTTGCTGATAAAAATATTCAGAAACAAGAGAGGAAAGAAATAGAGGATAATCTGGAATTAAATGACTTGGCTGATCAGAAGTCAGGTGTTTTGTGGGACTGCCTGAAGGATTTAGTACGAGATAAATTGTGGTAAAGCACAAGAAGGACAAATAAGTGAAGATTAATAGCCTTCGGGAAGATATAGTTAAGTTGGGCAAGGAGCATAAAGTGGCATCTGGCTCAAATAGCCGTTTAAGCCTCTTGAGAGGGCTAGAAGTGAATTAACGAATTTAGAATTAGAGGAAGTACATTTTCAACCAAGGGGGCTAAAGCAAGCTTACTTTAAGTATGGTAACAAGCCAAGCAGGTTGATGGCACAAACTGAGGAATAATGTGCTGAAAATTAGGGTTAAGGACGGTGTTAAGGGATGGCAACTAGGGGAACTGCCCTGGGCCACAAGCCTACCTCAGTCTGAAGAAAGAATAGCTTGAAGGATGACAAGGGGAGGATATTTTTTATAATAAGCAGATTAGGCAATGTTTTATGCAGTCCTATAAGGATCTATATAAGCCTGATCACAAGGTGACCAGAGTCACTGGACATACCTGGGCTGAGGCAGAGAGAAAAACTGTTTATACACTTATTTCCATTCATGAGACCCTGTCAGCTATGAAGTGTCTCCCAGTGGGGAAGCACCTGGAATTGATGGGTATTCATCAAAATGTTATAAGATATTCAGTAACCAGATTGTTGAGCTGTTAACTAGTTACTGAACTTACTGGGACCAGAGGAAGGACCATCATAGTCACTGAAGATAGCAAGAATAATGGTCATCCCGCAAAGAAAGGAAGGGAAGGATCCGGCTAATTGCAGATCTTATCGACCCATCTCTCTATTAGGGATAGATTATAAAATCCTGAGCAAATAGTGGCATCCAGGCTGAAAAGTGCCGCCCCAGTTGATAGAGGAGGATCAGTTGGGCTTTATTCCAGATCGCCTCCTCTCAGACAGTATAAGAACAGCGATAAACCTTATATGGAATGACAAATAGCTAAATCGGCCGATGACAGTTTTGGCAGTAGATGCATAAAAGACTTGATAACGTCTTTTGACATTTCATATTTAAAGTGTTAGAAAAGGTAGGGTTAGAAGATAGGTACCTGCAATGGGGGCAAACAATGTTTTACTCTGCTAGCTTGTCTTAAAATAAATGAGGGGTATACAGATACCTTTGGACTGGTAAGTGTAGCTATTCATCTGTAACAGGTGTTTTCCAGGGACAGCAGGAATCAATCCTCACATATGGGTGACATCGGCATCTCCCAAGCTTTCAAAGAAAGCCTTTGGGAGATGCTACCACGCATGCATGGTCCCCTTCCAGCCCAAGGGTGCCATCTTGCTCAGTCAGATGACACAGCTAAAAGACGGCAAAAATAAAAGATGGTAAAGGAGCAACTCCAAGGGAAGTAGGAAGGGTTGCGAAGACTGATTACAGCTGTCCACGGCTCCAGGAACATGCAGGAAGTCAGTCCTCACATATGGGACTTCCCAGCTACAGGCTACCGAAAGCCCATAGCAAAAATAGGGGCTCCCTCACGGGGAGCCGCAAGCAGCAGCAATTTAGTCCATGTGCACAGACAGCGTAGTTACTCACCTGTAACAGGTGTTCTCCAGGAGCAGCAGGAATCAGTCCTCACTTATGGGTGACGTCGGCGCCGACGGAGCCCTCGCGGAGCAATTTTCCCCAGCTTTCAAAGAAAGCCTTTGGGAATTGCAGCGCGCATGCGCGGTCGTCTTCCCGCCCGAGGGTGCCATCTTAGCCAGTCAGATGACATAGCTAAAAAAGACAGCATAAAAATTTGCAAAAAGAACATAAGCAGACGATTGCAACTCCAAGGGGAGGAGGGAGGGTAGTGAGGACTGATTCCTGCTGCTCCTGGAGAACACCTGTTACAGGTGAGTAACTACGCTTTCTCCAGGACCAAGCAGGAAGTCAGTCCTCACTTATGGGACTCCCAAGCTCAAGGCTACCGGAGACCCTAAGCACAAAAAATGAGCTCCCTCTAGCTCAGCAGCACAGAAGGATAGAATCTTCGCTGAATTATCACCCACCGGTAGCCCACATCCGGGATGGAGGGTAGGAGTTGCTCAGACCTCAAAGAGATTACGGAGGACTGCCTGTCCGAAAGCACTGTCCCTACGGGACTCCCTCTCGAGACAGTAATGGACCGCAAAAGTCTGGCTCGAAGACCAAGTAGCGGCCCGGCAGATGTCTGCCAGCGGAACAGAGCGGAGGTAAGCCACTGACGTGGCCTTTGCCCGAACGCAATGAGCCGTGACTCGACTTTCTAAGGCGAGTCCGGCTGCCCCATAAGCCCAAGAGATACAGTCCGCAACCCAGATGGACAGAGTACGCTTGGAGACCGGGAGCCCCAATTTATTGGGGTCAAAAGACACAAAAAGCTGAGCAGCTTTACGGTGCTCCCGCGTACGGTCAAGGTAGAAGTTCAATGCCCTTCTACAGTCCAGGGTATGGAGGACCGTTTCAGCTCGGCTGGAGTGTGGTCTGGGAAAGAAGGTTGGAAGTACCACCTCCTGATTGATGTGAAAAGGGGAGACCACTTTAGGCAGAAATTTCGGGTGAGTCCGAAGGACTACCCTATTCTTGTAGAACCTAGTGTAAGGGGGATCAGACACGAGGGCCTGCAATTCACTTACGCGTCTAGCGGAAGTGAGGGCTATCAAGAACAGTGTTTTCCAAGACAGAAAACGGAGAGAACAGGTAGCCATAGGTTCAAAAGGCGGACAGGTGATCCGCTGTAAAACCACATTCAGGTCCCAGTCAGGTGCTGGCGGGCGCAGAGGTGGTTTAAGTAGAAGGAGACCTCGGAGAAACCTCGCTACGAGAGGGTCGTTGGAGAGAGGTCTGCCGTCCACCGGCACATAATGTGCTGAAAGAGCACTGAGGTGAACTTTGACGGAGTTGGACTTAAGTCCCAGATTAGAGAGGTGTAGCAAGTACTGCAAGATCACCGACACCGGGCAGGAGAAGGGATCCTGAGACTGTTGGGAACACCAGACTGCAAAGCGACGCCATTTAAGGGCGTAGCATTTGCGGGTAGAAGGCCGTCGCGAAGCCAAGACGACCTCCTCCACCTCCGCCGGCAGGAGAAGGGGAGCGAGGACTACCCTCTCAGCAGCCAGGCCATGAGGTTGAGAGACCTGAGGTTGGGGTGCAGTAGGGACCCCTGATCCTGAGTGAGGAGATCCGGTTGTACCCCCAGAGGGATTGGATCCTCCACCGCCAGTTGCAGCAGGAGCGGAAACCACGGCTGCCTGGGCCAGCGAGGGGCCACCAGGATCATGAAGGCTTTGTCTCGGAGAACCTTGAAAAGAGTCCGAGAGACTAACGGGATGGGAGGGAAAGCGTACAGAAGGCTCCCCGACCATGAGATCAGAAAGGCGTCCGCCGCAACCCGAAGGGGGTGTGGCTGACGAGAGCAGAAGCGAGGAAGCTGCCGGTTGTGAGGACTGGCAAAGAGATCCACCGTGGGGAGGCCCCACTTGAGGAAGAGCTTCTGAACTATCAAGGGATCCAGACGCCACTCGTGCGGCTGGAGGACCCTGCTGAGTTTGTCCGCAAGGCAATTTTCTTGGCCCGGGAGATAAACCGCCTTGAGGAGAATGCCGTGACTGACGGCCCAAGAGCAGAGCTTCTGTGCCTCCCGGCAGAGGAGGAAGGAGCCCGTGCCCCCCTGTTTGTTCACGTAGAACATGGCAACTTGATTGTCCGTCTGGACAAGGATGGACTGTTGGGAGGTCAGGTGGGAGAAGGCCTTGAGAGCTAGGCGGATCGCCCTGAGCTCCAGGAAGTTGATCTGCTGAGCAGACTCCCACGTGGTCCAGAGGCCCTGAGTACGTGCCTCTTGGCAATGTGCTCCCCAGCCCAGGAGGGATGCATCGGTGGTCAGCACCCGGGTCGGTTGAGGCGACTGGAAAGGCATTCCGAATATCAGGTTCGGCTGCCGGAGCCACCACCGGAGAGACGAGACCAGCGGCTCGGAGACGCGCACCAGGTCTGCTAGGCCGCCTGTGGCTTGTCGCCACTGCTGGCGGAGACACCATTGAGCAGACCGCATATTCAGGCGGGCATTGGGGGTCACATGGACGGTGGAAGCCATATGGCCGAGCAGTCTCAGGAAGCGCCTGGCGGAGACCAGGGGCTGGCTGCGAAAGCGGTCGGCGAGGTCCATGAGCCGTTGAGCCCTGTCGAGCGGTAGGTATGCTCGCGCCTGAGGAGTGTGCAGCCTCGCGCCGATGAACTCGAGATCCTGTGAGGGGAGCAAAGTGGACTTTGCGAAGTTTATAACAAAGCCCAAGTGCTGCAGCAGAGTCACCGTGCGGCACGTGGCGTTGGTGACCTCCTGAGCGGACGCTGCTCTGATGAGCCAGTCGTCGAGGTACGGAAAGACATAGAGGCCGTGAAGCCGGAGATGGGCCGCCACGACCGCGAGACATTTTGTGAAGACTCGCGGTGCGGAGGACAGGCCAAAGGGCAGTACTCTGTACTGGTAATGATTTCCTGCCACCACAAACCTTAGGTATTGGCGGTGGCTTGGGTGGATGAGGATGTGCGTGTAGGCATCCTTTAGATCCAAGGAGCATAGCCAATCTCCCTGCTGGAGGTAGGGCAGAAGGATTCCAAGGGTAAGCATTTTGAACTTCTCCCGCACAAGGAACTCGTTGAGGTTGCGCAGGTCCAGGATGGGTCTGAGGCCCCCTGTTCTCTTTGGTATCAGAAAATACCTGGAATAAAAGCCTTGACCTCTCAGGTGGTGGGGCACCGGTTCCACCGCCTGTTCCTGCAGAAGACCCGCTAACTCCTGAAGGAGTAATTCCCTGTGCAGAGGGGGTCGCGGAGGTTCTCCCGGAAAATAGGAGGGAGGGACCTGATGGAAGTGGAGAAGATAGCCTTCTCGCACGACTTGAAGCACCCAGGCATCTGCGGTGATGCTGGACCACCTGTGAGCGAAGTGAACCAGCCGGCCTCCGGTGCTGGGAGGAACCAGCGGGGGGGGAGAGGCTATGCTTTGTGAGTCAAAAACCCCCACCCTGCTGAGCAGGGGCTGGTGGTGCAGGCTTGGGGGCTTGCTGCCTACAGGACCCGTTACCCCGTCCCTTGGCCTGCTGGCCCTGTTGGGGAGCTGCAGGGGCCTGATAATGGGGGTATTGTTTGTAGGCAGCCGCCTTCCTCGGGTAAAAGGACTTTTTCCCCGAGCCCTGCTTTTTCTGGGAAGGGGCGGAGGTCTTCCTAGAAAGCCTGGTCCTGGTGAGAGTCTCAGTCTCAATTTGTGCAGCCTTTTCCGCCATGGGCTTGCCAAAGAGGTTTTCGCCTCGGCAGGGGACATCGACCAACTTGTCCTGCACCCAGGGCTCAAGGTCTGACGACTGAAGCCAAGCCTGTCGGCGGGCACCGATGCCGGCTGCGGCCACTCGAGCCGATGCTTCAAAGCCATCATAGGCTGCTCGGGACATGAACTTTGAGCATTCCCGAATGCCAGTGGACAAGGCCAGGAACCTCCGCAAGGGTTCCTCGGACAAACCAGCGGAGAATCCGGCTAGCTCTTTAGCCAGATCCCGGAGATACATGCCCATGTATAGCTGGTAAGCCTGGACACGACATGCGAGCATAGAGCCCTGGAAACACTTCTTACCAAGGCCATCCAGGTTACGGGCCTCCCTGCCAGGAGGCACCGAGGAGTGCATCTTCTGGCTCTTAAGACGATGCATGGCCGATTCCACTACCATGGAATGGTGTGGTAGCTGTGCCTTTTGAAAGCCAGGGCTCTTGCGGACTCGATAGATAGAATCGACCCGCTTGCTCAGGACCGGCGAGGGGGCCGGACTCTCCCACATGCGGAAGAGTAGTCGTTCCAGCATAGGAGGAACTGGTACAGTAAAGTGTTCCCTCGCGGGAGAGTCATACTGGAGGGCGTCGAGCTCTTCGGCTCGAGGCTCCTCCTCGGGATCCGCAGGGAAGGCCAAAGCCTTGGCCATATCCCTAACGAAGTCCGAGAACCGGGCATCCTCCGGGGGGGAATGCTTCCGAGGCTCGGACTCCGGTGAGTCCGAGGGGACACACCGAGTCCGGAAAGAATCAGGTGACTCTTCCTCCTCAGACTCCCAGACCGACTCCGACGAGGACTCGGTGGGGTCGGCCCGGGCAGGGTGCGGCGCCTGCCGCCCCGACGCCGAGGGAGTCGGCGTCGGCGACCTCGGTCCCGAACGGGAGGCTGAGGGTGACCTCGACCGAGGATCGACTCGAGTTCTCATCGACTCGAGGATCGGCTCGGTCTCCGGGGTCGACTTGGACGTCGACGTCCCGGCGGTCGGGGCAGCGGCGCCAGCGAGGCCAGCGAGCAGTGCCCGCTGCTGGTCCATGAAGGCAGACAGTCTGCTCTCCAAGGCCGTCAACCTGAGTCCGAGCTCAGGTGACCCAGCAGCCCCCGACTCGGGCCCCGACGGCGTCGGGCCCGACGTCGGCTGTCGCGGAGGCGAGTCCAGAAGGACTACAGGACTTACCCGAGCAGGCATCTCCGACTCCAGGCGAGGTCGCTTCGGGAGGTGTTCCTTCTCCAAGGACCCGGGGCGGCTATCGGGGCTATGCGACCTGGCCCTCGCGGAACCAGGAGCGTCCACCGACGCCGCCCTCGCGGGTTTCACTGTCCGACGATGGTCTCCGGAGGGAGAACCCCGGTCGGAGGAACTCCGGCGACGGTCCGAGCTGGAACCTTTTGACGCGGAGGCCTCCGACGAGGTCCGGGTACGGCTGGGGTCAGCGAAGATTCGATCACGCTGATGCCGCCGACTTCTCAACGCTTTTGAGGACATTTTGCCACAGGGCCCACAGATCAGTTCCTCATGATCCGGGCCCAGGCAGCGGAGGCAAAAGTCGTGTGTGTCAGTTAGTGACATATTTCGGTCACACTGACCACACTGCTTAAAGCCACTGGCAGCCATCGGGGGAAAAAGGGCCCCTGCGAGGTCAAAGGACCGGGCTGCCAGGGAAAAATCGAAAACGAAAGCTGACAAAGTCAGAAAAACCGAAAAAAGTACGAGGACTCGTGACCGGCGTCGCGAGTCCGGGCGGGAAAAACGATCGGCGTCGAACCGAAGGAAAAAAGGATAAAATAATGAATAAAATCGACTTTTTCGCGGGGACAAGACGGGGACGTCTGTAGGGCTCCGCGGAAAAAAGAAGACTGGCTAAGATGGCACCCTCGGGCGGGAAGATGACCGCGCATGCGCGCTGCAATTCCCAAAGGCTTTCTTTGAAAGCTGGGGAAAATTGCTCCGCGAGGGCTCCGTCGGCGCCGACGTCACCCATAAGTGAGGACTGACTTCCTGCTTGGTCCTGGAGAACACAGTAGGACCCCTGTGTCTGATGAAATCAGTACTCCAGTAGCCTGAACACAGAAGGGTCGGAGGGTAGGCGTTGTCTAAACCCTGATAAGGTTACAGTGCACAGCCTAGCCGAAGGCACTGTCTTGTCGGGACTCTCTTTCCAGGCAGTAATGGACTTCATATGTACTGAACACCAGGTGGCAGCCCAGCAGATGTCCACCACTGGGACGGAGCACAAGTTTGCCACTGAAGCTGCCATAGCCCTGACATGGTGCGCCGTGACACAGCCTTCCAGCAGGAGCCTCACCTGCTCATAAGTGAGGGTGATGCAGTCCACCACCCAGGTGGACAACATACATTTCAACACCGCCTCCCCCAGCCTTCTGGGGTCGTAGGAGATGAAAAGCTGAGAAGCTTTGTGGTGTCCCTGAGTGCATTGAATATAGAAGGACAAGGCCTTCTTACAGTCTAGGGTGTGAAGGACCGTCTCCAACTGGAGTGGGGTCTTGGAAAGAAGGTAGGGAGCACCACTTCCTGGTTGAGATGGAAGGGTGACACTACCTTCGGCAGGTATTTGGAGTACGTGTGAAGCACCACACTGTTCTTGTAGAACCTAGTATAAGGTGCCTCTGCCACAAGGGCCTGAAGCTCGCTAACTCTGAGAGCAAAGGTGAGTGCAACCAGGAAAGCCACCTTCCAAGAGAGGTAGTGAAGGTGGCAGGTAGCCAGAGGCTCGAAGGGTGGGCGAGTCAGCTGCCCCAACACTACGTTGAGGTCCCATTCGGTTGCCAGAGAGCGAACTAGGGGTTTTGATAAGAGCAGGCCCCGAAGGAAACGAGTCACCAACGGCTGGACCGAGAGGGGCTTACCATCCACTAGATGATGGTGCGTCACCAGGGCACTAAGGTGCATTTGGACGGAGTTAGACTTGAACCCGGACTGAGAGAAGTGGAGAAGGTACTCTAACACAAAGGATTAGCCCTGTGTTCTGCACACCAAACAGAGAACCTGCACCATTTGAAGGCATAAGCCTTCCTAGTAGAGGCCTTGCGAGAGGCCAGCAGGATGTCTTCCACCTCAACCGAAGGTTGAAAGGGGCCAGAGTCACCCTCCCAGCAGCCACACTGTCAGTAACAGGGACCCCAGGATGGAGTGCAGGAGAGTGCTCCCTCCCCCCTCCTGAGATAGGAGTCCTGGGACAGTCCCCAAGGGGATGAGTTGCCTGGGCCACCGAGGGGTTATCAGGATGAGTGAGACCCTGTCGCGGAGGGTCCTGAACAAGGTCTTGGCGATCAGCAGCGACGGCGGAGGGAAGGCGTACATGAGGTCTTCCTAGGAACACATCCGCTGCCACCCTGGAGGGGTGGGTCTGCCAGGAGCAGAAGCGGGGCAACTGAAAGTTGTCCGGGCTGGTGAAAAGGTCCATCATGGGTCTCCCCCTATCCCCCCGAGCCAGAAAAAGCAGATTGGCTACCCTGGGGTCCAGCTGCCACTCGTGCGGCTGGAGAACCCTGTTGAGTCTGGTCAGCCAGCAGGTTGTCCTGGCCTGGCAGGTATACTGCCCCCAGGAGAATATCCTGTTGGATTGCGTACGAGCAGAGGACCAATGCCTCCTGACAGAGGGCAGGAGAACCCATGCCCCCTTGTTTGTTCACCAGAACATCGCTACCTGGTTGTCCGTCTGGACCAGCACTGGCTGGTGATACAGGTGGTGATAGAAGACCCTCAGGGCAAGGTATATGGCTCAAAGCTCCAGAAGGTTGATCTGCTGGGTGCTCTCGTCTGGTGACCAGGTGCCCAGAGTGCAGAGGTCTCCGCAGTGGGCTGCCCAGCCAAGCAGGGAGACATCCGTGGTGAGGATCCTCAAGGGGGGCTTGGGGCCTAAAAAGGCATGCCTGTGTCAAGATGCTGGGGCGACTGCCACCAGAGTACTGGTGCGATACCAGAGGAGAGTATGAAACCGAGAAGAAAAAAAAAAATCAACTTTTTCCAGGGACAAGCCAGACAAACGTCTGAAGGGCTCCGTGGAAAAAAGGAGACTGAGCAAGATGGCACCCTTGGGCGGGAAGGGAGCCACACATGCCTGGTAGCATCTCCCAAAGGCTTTCTTTGAAAGCTGGGGGGATGCTTCCGCGAGGGCTCTGTCAGTGCCAACAACACTCATATGTGATTGACTTCCAGCTTGTTCCCAGAGAAAGGGATACTAGGAACGGGTGTCCATTGTCCTCTCTCATTTGCACTAGTAATGGAGCCTTTAGCCTACCATATTTAGCTGAAGGATCAAATACAGGACATGAAAGTGGGGGAAAAATCATGTAAGATATTGCTATTTGTGAATGATGTCCTATTTGCTATTACAAATCCAATTAACTCTGTTGCTTTATTGGCAGCAGAGCTGGAAAGTTTTGGTGCAGTCTCGGGATTTAAAATGAATATATTGAAATCTGGAATATTACATTTTAACACTTCAAGTAGGATGATGCAGAAAGTTAAGATATGTGATTTAGCCTACTTGAAGGGGTATAATATCAAAAAGCCAGGTATTTAACAGCAGATCTTTGACTGCCTTATGAATTAAATTATGGTCTCTTGTTAAAGGAGTCTGTTAAAAAGCTGAACATCTCAAGGTCTGGGAGATTTAGGCAACATTATCAATTTTACTGCATTAAGTTACTCTTAGGTTTGGAATAGGAGACCTCCTCAAATAAGCAAGGGTATTCAAATAAGCAAGGGATGAGGGAGGGATGGCAAGTCCAAATTTTCAACAGTACTATGACGCAGTCCAACCAAGGGGGATTCTAGAATGGAATGCAGCCAAGAGTAAGCAATGAGTGGAGTTTGGAGCAAGGCTTCCTGGTTTGGCTGCCTTTGTGGGCTTTACCATGGATAACTGATGCAACAGCTAGGGTGGTTAAAAGCCGGTTATCCCTTTTATCAGGGAAACACTGAGAATCTTAAGGGCAAATAGGAAAACGTTAGCAAGTACTAAAACCTTTAAAACAACATCTCAATATACTCAAGAGTTTTTGCCAGGGAGAATTGACGCTATGTATTATTTGATAGAAGCAGAAAGTGTTTAAAGTCTCTGGGTCAATCTGTTACCAAAGATTGTGTTCTGCAGTATGGGGAATTATTAGAAGAATTTGATTTGAAGGCAAGGGAAGATTTTCAGTATCTTCACGTAAAACATTTTTTGAAGACAGGAAAAAAAAAAAAACTTTGGAGGATTTATTGAAGAAAGTGACCCCCTATAAAAATGGCACTTATATATAAAGCACAGTTACTTACCTGTAACAGGTGATCTCTGGGAACAGCAGGAATTAGTCTTCATATATGGGTATCGTCGGTACCGACGGAGCCTGCGCGGGAACGCTCCCCAGCGTCCAAAAGGAAAGCCTTTGGGAGCATCCCACAGCGCCTGCGCGCTGCCTTCCCGCCTTTCCCAACCGTCTCTCTCCAGTTCGAGTTTTAAAGCTGAGACAAAGAGAGAGAGAAAGGAAAGATAGAGATACAACTCCTAGGGGAGGTGGGAGGGTTGTGAAGACTAATTCCTGCTGTTCCCAGAGATCACCTGTTACAGGTAAGTAACTGTGCTATCTCCAGGAACAAGCAGGAATGAGTCTTCACATATGGGGACTCCCCAGCTAGAGATGCCTGGGAGATCACCCAGATTGTGAGTCCCTGGAGGGCTCCATCTCCACCTATGAATCTCAGGCATCCAGTCAGGGATGGAGGGCAGGAGTTGATTAGGTATGGAACAGGTGTTTGAGAACAGCCTGACCAAACAAGGCATCCCGGCGGGAATCCTTGTCCAAGCAGTAATGGGCTGTGAAGGTATGAACCGAGGCCCAGGTGGCTGCTCGACAGATTTGGTCGATGGACACAGAGTTTAGATGAGCCATAGAGGCTGCCATGGCCCTCACATTGTGAGCTGTGACATGGCCTTCCAGAGAAAGGTTCTTACTCTGGTAGGCGAAGGAAATACACTGAGCAATCCAATTCGACAGAGTTCTCTTAGAGACTGGAAGTCCTAAATGGGAAGGATCAAAAGCAACAAAAAGTTGAGAGGACTTTCTATGTTGCTGTGTTCTTTGCAAATAGAAAGCAAGTGCTCTTTTGCAATCCAGGGTATGAAGACTCCTCTCTGCACTTGATGCATGAGGCCCTGGAAAGACGACAGGTAAATATACCTCCTGGTTCAGATGAAAAGGTGAGACCACTTTAGGCATAAAGTGTGGATTAGTTCTGAGAACTACCTTGTCATGATGGAACCTTGTATAAGGAGGATTAGCCACTAGAGCTTGTAACTCACTGATATGGCGAGCTGAGGCGAGTGCAATGAGAAAAATAACCTTCCAGGAAAGGAATTTCAAGGAGGTAGTGGCGAAGGGTTCAAAGGGTGGCTTCATAAGCTGGCCAAGAACCAGATTTAAGTCCCATGCCACTGGAGGTGGTCTAATGGGAGGTTTAGTTAAAAGAAGGCCTCTCATGAACCTTGCTATAAGAGGATGAGAGGAAATAGGTTGTCCATTAAGAGGCTTCAGGGATGCTGCAATAGCACTCAAATGGACTCTGATTGAATTTGTTTTAAGGCCTGCATGGGATAAATGCAGCAAATAGTCTAGTAACGAATTCAAAGGTATTGCAGAAAGGTTAAGACCATTTTCTGCACACCAAATGGAAAACCTTTTCCATTTAAAAGCATACGAGCGTCTGGTGGAAGGCTTTCTGGAAGCATGAAGAATATCCTTCACTTGCTGAGAAAGGTGTAAATCTTGAAGGTCTAGGCCTTCAGCAACCAGGCTTTGAGATGAAGAGACTGAGGATTTGGATGCCACAGGGTTCCCTCCTCTTGGGAGAGGAGATCTGGAGCAGACTCCAGGTCCAGGGAGGGAGCTTGAGAGAGATGCAGAAGTAGAGGGTACCACACTTGGCGTGGCCAATGTGGTGCTATGAGGATCATAGATCCCTTGTCTCTCTGAAGCTTGAACAGAGTATTGGGGATGAGGGGAATAGGTGGAAAGGCATAGAGGAAGTCTTGCCCCCAGTGAAGGAGGAAGGCATCCCTGGCCTGAAATCCCTGACACAGAATCCTGGAACAAAACCGGGGAAGTTTGGCATTCCACGGACTTGCAAATAGGTCTATGTCTGGGGTACCCCAAATCCGGAAAATCCTGGCTATCTGGTCCCCATGGAGGGACCATTCGTGTGGAAGCAGAACTCGACAGTCTGTCTGCCCAAGAGTTTTGAACCCCTGGAAGATACACTGCCATGAGATGGATTTGATGCTCTCTGGCGAAGGCCCACAATCTCAGAGCTTCGTTGCAAAGCGACAGAGAGCCCGTTCCCCCCTGCTTGTTCACATAGAACATGGCTACTTGATTGTCCGTATGGATGAGGACTGTCCTGTAGCTGAGCAGGGTGCGAAATACTCTGAGAGCCAAGAAGATTGCTCTGAGTAAGAGGTTGATATGGAGAGATGTCTCCTGTGGAGACCAGATGCCCTGAGTGGAGAGATCTTGAAGGTGAGCTCCCCAACCCTTTGGAGAGGCATCTGTTGTAAGGGTTACTTGGGGTAGCATCTGCTGAAAGGGGGACCCCCAACAACAGATTTTGAGTGGATTTCCACCAGTGGAGGGACCAAAAAAGGCGACTGGAGGTTGCTATTTTGTCTGACAGGCAACCTGATGCCTGTGTCCATTGGGTGGATAGAGTCCACTGAGCTGCCCTCATGAAAGGGCGAGCATAAGGAACCACATGCACTGTGGAGGCCATGTGGCCTAAGAGTTGTAGCATCTCTCGAGCAGTTAAATGGGATTTTAACTGAATCTGGGAGGCTAACTGCACCAAGCATAGGCAACGGGCCTGGGGAAGATAGGCTCTTGCAGTTGTAGTATCCAGTAAGGCCCCTATGAACTCTAGAGACTGAGTAGGGGTGAGATGGGATTTGGGAATATTGATCACCAGTCCCAGATACTGAAGAAGATGCTTTGTGCAGGACAGGGAGGTCTGGGCCTCTGACTGGGATGGAGCTCGGATGAGCCAGTCGTCCAGATATGGGAATACAAATATCCCCAGAGTGCGTAAAAATGCAGCTACCACTGCCATGCATTTTGTGAACACTCTTGGAGCAGAGGCCAGACCGAAAGGAAGCACCCTGTATTGGTAGTGCTTTCCTTGGTAAAGGAATCGAAGGAACCTTTTGTGTGTTGGATGGATGAGGACATGGGTGTATGCATCCTTGAGGTCTAGAGAACAAAGCCAGTCCTGACTCTGGAGGTATGGAAGGAGAGTACCCAGAGAAATCATCTTGAATTTCTCCTTGTATAGAAACTTGTTCAACTCTCTGAGATCTAGGATGGGTCTGTAGCCTCCTGTTTTCTTTGGGATGAGAAAATAGGGGGAGTAGAACCCTGTACCCTGTTGAAGAAGGGGTACTTCTATTGCCCCTTGGGCAAGAAGGGTAGCAAGCTCTTGACCTAGAAGGTCGAGAAGAGAAGTTGGAGAGCTGAACTGTTTCACCATGGTATAAGGAGGAAGGTTCAAGAAATGTAGTTTGTATCCCTCCCTTATAATGGAGAGGGTCCAGTGCTCTGCTGTGATTTGTTCCCATCTGGGAGCAAAGTAAGCTAACCTTCCTGGGATGGTGAGAGGCTCTGGATGTTCTAGAGCCAGAAAGGCTAAGTTCTCTAGTGGAACGTCAAAGGCCCTGAGGAGGCTGAGGCTGTTGGGCCGTAGCAGTCCTCGCAGCCTGAGGCTTGGCCTGTTTTGGTTGTTGTTGCCTCTTTGTAGTAAAACGACCCTGAGAAGAGGCCTGACCATAACCAGAAGTAAATTTCCCTTTTTTTGGGAAAGATCCTTTCTTGAATAACCTCTTTTTGAAAGGAGTAGTAATAGACTTTGAGAGTCTATCTAAGGCAGAATTTTCAGCATCCATCTGGGTGGCTTTTGCTTGCCAATGTTTGCCAAACAGGTTTTCCCCTGTACAGGGAGGGTTGTCCAGACCATCCTGTACCCAGGATTCCAAATCAGAGGCTTATAACCAAGCTACTCTGCGTGCGCCTATGGCAATAGCCAAAGCTCTACTGGCACCCTCAAAGGAGTCAAAGGCTGCACGGTTGGAAAACTTGGATACATCCTGAGCATGTTTAAGCCAGGTAATATATTCTTCTCTCTTATCTTCTGACATAAAAGGAGATAAGGTGTATAGCTGATCTGTAACCTCTTTTGAAACATCCCCATATAGAGACTATAGGAGTTGATTCTGGCTACAAGCATACTGGCCTGGAAGATTTTCCTGCCAAAAGCATCTAAGGTTCTGCATTCTCTTCCTGGAGGAGCAGAGGAGTGTCTTTTTGTACTCTTGATTTTTTTCATAGCAGACTCTACCACAATAGAGTGGTGAGGAAGCTGAGTCTTATGAAATCCAGGACAAGGAGGAACACGATACATAGTGTCCAACCTGCGAGAAAAAGGAGAGGTGGTAAGAGGAGTTTCCCATATACCTAACATGTGGTCATAAAGAATCTCATGTATTGGTAAAATGGCTGCCTCTTTAGGAGCCTTAGGATATTGTAGAATATCCAATTTTTTGGCTCTGGGCTCAGTTTCAGAGGCTACTGCAATGGACAGGCTTCTGGCCACCTCCCTGATGAAGTCCTGGAAAGACAAGTCCTCAGGAGGAGACATTCTCCTTTTTGGAGAAGAGGGTTCCTGAGGACAGATCTCCGATGCTTCGATAGAAACCTCTGATGCATCAGATTCTTCAGAGTAATCGAAGTATTGACTGTCTGGATGCTCTCGTAGAGCCCGATACGAGTACCGAGGGGTATCGACACCGGGAGTCATTGGTACCGAATCGGTACTAACAGGCATCACTGGATACCGTATCGCTGCTTTCGAAGCTGATGCCGATGCAAGCGGTACTGGTATCGGAACCGGAGCTGGATCCGGAACCGGAATCGGTATCGACAACGGGGGTTGTTGTTGTACCGAGGGCGTCGCAGCTTGTATGAAGGCCATAATAGCCCGCTGCATGGTCAGCATATTCTGATCCATCGACGCCACCAATGTCTGGATGTCGGTACCGGGAACCGCCGGTACCCCAGAACATTGTAACAGATGATCGGTCGAGGCTGTGCCATCGATGTCAACCTGTGACCCCATAGATAATGCTTTGGAAGCCGGAGCCTCCCGCCGGGGTAATTTTGCCGGTGTGGATTCCTCAATAATAAGTTCAGGTACATCTCGATACTTAGAGGGAGATGTACCCTTTGAGGATCGACCGGACTTAAGTTTTGTTACCTGAGATCCATGGGATGAAGCAGCAGCTCTGGAAGACGTCGATGC
This sequence comes from Ichthyophis bannanicus, assembly GCA_033557465.1. Taxonomy (NCBI): domain Eukaryota; kingdom Metazoa; phylum Chordata; class Amphibia; order Gymnophiona; family Ichthyophiidae; genus Ichthyophis; species Ichthyophis bannanicus. The sequence goes on along the minus strand of CM066031.1, from coordinate 1,115,962,492 downwards.
CACAGAAGTTGCATCGGAGGGAAACAGGGTACTGAGCTTGGCTGCCCGATTCTGTAACCCTCTTTTAGACATCATGGAGCAGGACTCACAATCCGCGATGGAATGATCAGAACCTAAACATTTTAGACACCAGTCATGGGTGTCTGTAACAGAAATAGTGCCACTGCACTTTGTGCACTTTTTAAACCCGGAGGCGGGCTTTTCCATGAGGAAAAAGACTGTAGGCCTAGGGCCACAGGAGAAAATACACTGAAGCAGAAAGAAAAAAACTTTTAAAGAATAGAGACCGGTGGTACCAGTCCTCGAGAAGGCAGACACGCGACTAAAGAAAATAAGAAATAAGAAATAAGAAAATAAGAAATTCTTCAGCGGTGACAGGAAACACGACCTGCTGGCTCCGCGGAAAAGAAGAACTGGAGAGAGACGGTTGGGAAAGGCGGGAAGGCAGCGCGCAGGCGCTGTGGGATGCTCCCAAAGGCTTTCCTTTTGGACGCTGGGGAGCGTTCCCACGCAGGCTCCGTCGGTACCGACGATACCCATATGTGAAGACTCATTCCTGCTTGTTCCTGGAGATGCATGATAATCCCCCCTTAAGGCATGATGCAACTTTCTCCGTTGCTTAAGGATTCCATAGCTGGTAATATGAGAGAGCATGGTTAAGAAATGATTCTTAAATGGTATCATACATCTGAAAGGTTAAACAAAGTCTGGAGAGTGGAAGTACAGAGTGTGGTCAGAGGGGAACCTTTATGCATATTATGGTGGCTATGCTCAGAAATTCAAAAGTTTTGGGATGAGATTATTTGCTTCATGGAATGTTTGCTGGAAGCAAGCACAACAAAGCAAATGGTACATGACAGTAGTTGAGTGCTGGAAACAAGCATGTGCACCTGCACCGCAAAGAGCACTGGGAAAATGAGGCATCTGTATATGATGGCTGCACATGAAAGGATGGGGCACCTTAACAGAGGTATGGGAAGAGCCTGAGAACAACTTCATCCATTCTGATGATGTAATTGTAAGATTCCAACTAGGAAGAGAGGGAGAGGAGGGATGAGCACAGTCTGTTGGGAAGTAAGAAGTGTGGATTTAGTTGATAAAGATTGTGCTATGTAAACTTTCAATAAGAAAGGTGTTCTGGCTGCTGGTTCAGCCTGCAGGTTTAGTGTGGCTTATGCTTGGACTTCTAAATAAAATGAAAGGTTATAAAAGAAAAAAAAACACACACACACACACACATACTGACAAACTTGACTAAAACATGCCATCCATTCTCCCTCCCTCTCCCCAGAGAAACCTAGGCTGCTTGCACCTGTAGGCAGAGACTGAACTTGCTGGCCTGCTAAGCTAGCCAGAAGCAGGTGCACTCTACAGCAGTGCTTCCCAATCGGTATGCCTCAGAGAACTTCCTGTTAAGCTGCATTGAGCAGCTTGGGGGGGGGGGAAGACTTCCTAGTGCGCCACACGATGCAGTCCCATCGCAGATGCAGAAATAGGCTGGTTCGCAAATGGTTTGTGCCACAGAGCAGCCGACGCGGACACTCTCTCTTTCCTGTCATCATCACGTTCATTTAGAGGGTTCCCAACCCCTCCACTCACTGAGGAGGCGGCTGCCCACCCATTTTCTCTACCGTCACTGCAGCAGCAGAGTATCAAGTGCCTCCTTCACCACCTTTGCCAGGATCTGGAGGACCTCCCTCCACCGCTGCTGCTTCTTCACATTGCCACAGTTGATAAGAACCTCCATTACCACTGCCGGATGATACTCCTAGCCCCCACTGCCATTCCCACTGCCCCCGGAGGGCTTCACAGTTTTTGGATTGGTGTGACACAAGGCTCAAACAAACTTGAAAGTGTGCCTTGAAATAATAAATGTTGAGAAGCACTGCTCCAGAAAACCAGGCTTATACAGCCCAGACTGTAATGTTTATAGCAGAGAGAACAAAGAAAAGCTGAAGCAATTAAAAGGCAGGAGAAACAAATATAAAAAAGTGCCTACGTCAGCTTCAATCTGTTAACATGGGTTCTGTTTGTTTAAAACAGAGGAAATGTATTGTATTGACGGACTTGTTCCAAGCCTAGGATGCAACTGTTTACAGCAGGGAGAGAAATACTCAAGCCGGAGCATTTAAGGTGTAGAAGACAGAGATAATGAACAAAAAAGTGGAGGTCACAAAGAGGTTGTGTGACAGTACAGTACGAATAAAGATCCATGTCTCTGTAACTGTGATCAGGTCTGCATGAACACACACATGTGCGGGACTGGGAAGCACAATCTATAAGCTCTGCTCATGAAACGCCGCTCACACCTCTCTTTCTAGCTCTGTAAACCCTGAAGCTCTGTGGCTTCTTTATTGTACCTCTCTGTACCTACATGTCCTCTTTCCTTCCCATCTATAACCATCGTGAATGAAACAGTGCAGCTGCCAAATTGGTCCTCCTAGATCTGGAGAAATAAATGGTCATGCCAGTTTTTTGGCATTACTTTTAGTCAACTCCATCCAAAAAGTATCACCCGCAACTCTGGTTATCCTCTACCTGAAACCTGTCTCTCCTTGTTTCATTTCTTTGCTTATCCCCTCCCTCCTCAAATTTTCTGCCCCATCACTTTTTATTCTTCCATCTTTCATATTATACAGCTATCTTCAGTGAACAGAGCATAGGGAGCTTATTGCAAGGTAAAAACTATTCTCAAAGAATTGTTTTGTTTGGTGAGGGAGAGGAGAATCAGAGAGAGGATTGTACCAACACTTAGGAGATAAGAGGAGATGGGGATGTGTCCAGAAGAGACTACTTTCTGAAGAAAAAGAACGTTCAAGAGACTGTTGTGTGCCTGTCAACTTTCCACAGCAAACTGAGTATATGTCAGAGGTGGCTTCTGACAGGGACTGGGGATTCAAACACATAATTATGTGCAGAGTGTGGGGGACATTCACATCCCAGAAAGCAGATTCCATTAGAACTTCGGGGGGAGGGGGGGGTCTGTAAGACTTAAAACTTTGTATTATTTAAATAATTAAACTACCAGTAGTATAGCATGCTTGCATAGCAGTTGAGACATTACACAAACTGAATAAACTCCTCAAATTTGAAATGTAAACCTCCATTGAAGAGTTGTCTTTCCTCCTGTTAACAGGGATCCCACAGTACCTTCTCCTTACTAATCGCTCAGGTGTCCTCTGAATTATAGTCCAAGGAGGGTGACAGAAGAGAGTAATGAGTATGTGTGGGCAGAAGGTCCTCAACTCTGTAGGCCGACTTAAGTCTCAAATCAGGCAGAATGTTCTCTTCATCTTTTTGTTTTAACAAAAACTTTATTGGACCAAGTTGTGCAGTTCTAAAAAATGTTTTCATTTCACATGTTGCACAATGTTCCTTCTGAAAAGCTGCAGTGTGACCTACGTAACCTCTAACACATCACCTTTAATTGCAGTTTATGAGTTCCTAGGGGTCATTCTTTTTTTAAATGAAAGCTTGTGTTTTGCTTTGTTTCTTTGCCATGCACCAGTGCATGGAGTCTGAGGAATGACACGCTGATTGGTTTCCCCCATCCTCCAGCATCTTAAGGCAGTTTCATATATGGAGGCTATGGGAGGAAGAGATAGTCTCTCTCCCCCCCCCCCCCCCAAATAGTGAACCACAAGCAGGGCCGGCAATACTCGTTATGCTATGTAAGGGTGGCAAAGGGACACCGGTGGCAGGAGGGCACCCACCCCCTCCTCACCGATTCACCATTTTGAAGACTATTAAAGCAGCCGTGGGAACACTTCTCTTTGCTCCCACGACTCTGCTGCCTTATAAGCTGCTGGACCACGGCATTTCTAAAGGCAGTAATAAGTATTTTCTGTTTCTTGCAAGAAATGCTTGTTACCACCTTTAGAAATGCCATGGTCCAGCAGCTTATAATGCAGCAGATCAGCGGGAGCAAGGAGAAGTGTTCCCACAACTGCTTAAAACAGGTGCTACAGGTAACCAATGCATGAACTGCAACAGAAGAAGGGTGGAGGAGGGGGACTGGAAGGGTGATGACAATAGGTGGGGAGGAGGGGACAGGAAGGGAGCCGACACCTGGGGATGGTAATGAAGGGTGACTGGGTAATGGGGGAGGGGGCTAGAAGGGAGCAGACACTGGGGGAAGGGGGCACTGGGACTGGAAGGGGGGAGGACAGAGGCGAGGGGGACTGGAATTGAATTGACACCTAGGATGGTATTTGGACTAGAATGGGCCGGATAGTGGGGAACAGGGACTGAAAGGGAATGGACACCAGTGGTAGCACTGGGAATGAAAGAGGGTTGACACTGGAAGATACTGGGAGGGGAGGACTGGAAAGGGGGCCGATACTGGGGAGAGTTACTGGGACTGGAAATAAGCTGATGAGGGGAGTACTGGGACTGAAAGGGGACCGATGCGGAGGCTCAAAAGGAAATGGGCCGATGCAGGGAGGAATTAGAAAAAAGAGTGGGAACTGAAAGGAGTTGGAACTGGAAGGGAACAGATGCTGGTATATGCTGGGGTCAGGTGGGGAAAGAGGCAGAAACTGGGGAAGTGAAAAGGGAGAGGGGCAGATATTGTGTAAGTTGGGGGGAGAAAGAAATGTTTGCAGAGTGATGCAGCACAGTATTGGCATGTGCTGTCACCACTACTGAGTGTCGACTGACTCAACAGAGCAGAGGCAGGAAGGTCATGCTGCCGCAGGCCTGGGACTGTCAACCAGGCAGGTCTAGACCGTGTGCCTCTGCCTCCTGGATGGAAGGAAAGAGAGAGAGACACTAGATGGGGGATGAGAGGTGATAAACATGGGGAGGGGGGAGGGGGGAGAGGGGGGGGGGAGAGTGGGCAAAAGACGGGGGAATAATGGACCAGGGAAGAAGAGCGGGGGAATGGGAGGACAGGCGTGAAGGCTGAAAAGCGGTAGATAGATGGCTAAAAAAGAACTGGATTGTAAGCAGCAGTGAAATCTGGGTGGACAGAAAGAGAAAATAAATGGAAGAAAGACGAAAGGAAAAAAAAAAATCAATATCCAAGATGGAAGGAAGTGAAGACAACAAAAAGGAGAGACAAGAAATGGCAGATGGACTACAGCCCCACCTCCCTACCTTTAAGCGTAATCTAAAAACCCACCTCTTCTCCCTCGCCTTTGATTTTCCCTCCCCCTTTGTGTGACCTAACCCCTGAGTCTTGTGCAGTCTTCTTTTCTTTTACTGCCTATCTATCATGAGTTGTAACTTCTTTTCCTTTTTCTGGCCTGGCGCCATCCACTGTTAATTTTGTACTTTGTAAACCGCTCTGCTTATTTAAGGGCGGTATATCAAATTAAATAAACAAACATAAAGAGAGCTAAGAGAAGACAGAGGAAAGTAGAAGCCTCAGATTGACTATTTCAGCGTTTTTCAACCACTGTGCCGCGGCACACTAGTGTGCCGTGAGATATTGTCTGGTGTGCCGTGGGAAAAATTCCAATTTCATCCGTAACATGTGGCCTCGGCTCACAAATTAGGGTTGCCAACCGGCCGGTTTTCAGCCAGCCTGGCCGGTTTTTCCATGGCCAGGCCGGCTGCCAGCACAGTTGTAAAACCGGCCATTGAAAAGCCGGTTTTTTGCTCTGGCCGCAAGATCGGGAGCGGCCAGAGCAAAAAACCGGATTTTGTGCCGAAGTCCGCAGCGCAAACACGATCGCGATTCCCTATAGCAGTGCAGCCGCTGGTTCTGCTTTGTACAGAGCAGCGGCTGCACTACACTTACATTGAAAAGTAAAGAGAAACTGTGTCAGGAGCCCTCCGATCATGCAGAGCCCGAGGAAGTGATGTCATGGGGGCGGGCTCCTCACAGGCTGTCTTTCCTTTTCAAATTAACTTTAGCTGCAATAAAGTTAATTTGAAAAGGAAAGACAGCCTGTGAGAAGCCCGCCCCCATGACATCACTTCCTCGGGCTCTGCGATGACCGGAGGGCTCCTGACACAGTTTCTCTTTACTTTTCAATGTAAGTGTAGTGCAGCCGCTGCTCTGTACAAAGCAGAAGCAGCAGCTTGGGCAGGGGGGGGGGGGGGGGGAGAGTGTGAGTGAACCAGCAAGGGGGGGGAGTGTGAGTGAACCAGCAGTGGAGGGGGGGGGTGGTGTGAGTGAACCAGCAAGGGGGGGGGGCGATGGTGTGAGTGAACCAGCAGGGGAGGGGGGTTGGTGTGAGTGTTTGATTCCTATTCAAGAGAATTACTTTATATATAGTCAATATAGGCACAGAGGTAAATTTTTTTAACATTTTCTAATGGTGGTGTGCCTCGTGATTTTTTTCATGAAAAAAGTGTGCCTTTGCACAAAAAAGGTTGAAAAACACTGGACTATTTTATTCTCTGATCATGCTGGTCCCAAACAACAGAGGTAGAAAAAATAATTTTATTTTCAATTTAGTGATTGTGCTATCTTTATATTTTACACAGTACAGTGTGTATCGCATTTCTCTGGTGTTGTACCGCATGCAGAGTCTGGCTTCTTAGGGTTTCAGCTTTAATTTTCTATCTATATATTTTTATTTTTACTTTAGGTTGTGGTCACTTATTCTGTATTTGGTGAGGATCTGAGTGTGACCGAGGCTGTGTGTTCTGTTAAGATGAAGCTTATATGCAGGGATCTGTACTGTAGTAATTTGACTTGTTCAGCTTTTCAAATAACTATATGGATGTTCTAGGGCCTGCTGCAGTATTTATAGTGCTGCTTTTTTCTGGGTAGGCCCCTTGTTGTATGAGTTTTGGAATTTTATGATGGTATGGTATAGTAAATTTGGCCTTGTAGATCTTTGGGGACTTTTGTAGGGTTTTATATTAGTTCACAATATGCCTGATATTGGAGAATGTTTATGATGTTAGTGAGATGACCAGCATCAGATTTGTTTTTTATATATTGGGAGTTCTGTAGGATAATGTCCTACTTCTGCTCTGCATTCATTGTCAAAGGAGATGTTTCTGTATATGCAGACTATATATTCCAAAAGAAAAAGCGAGAACCATAACATAGTTTAACACACAATGAGTTATAATTTTATTTCTGGTGTTATAAACTGTGCTGTGGTTCTTTTTCTTTTAGTTCCTTAGTGTACAAGCATCTTGCATTTCCTTTGTATTTTGCAGAATATATATTTACATTAACACCATTCTGGTCCAGTGCGCAGTTTCAGGAGTTAAGTTGGGGGTTGCCAAGCTCATCTTGGTGTTTATGTTGGAGTGGGAGGTGTTGTGTTGGAGTCAAAAAGTCCCTCTTGTTTTTCAGAGGATGAGAAGTGCTGTGTGAGGGCCACTGAGCCTCTCTTGTTTTTATGAAGGTTGAAAATGTGTTGGGGCTCCAAGTCGCTCTTGTTTTTGTGGAAATGGGAGGTCCTGCATAGGTGCTTCTGAGACTCTCGTTTGGCATATTTATCAGCATGTTTCCTAAGCTCTGCCCTAGTAACATATGTGTGCGCTATACGAGCACGGGGCCATAGGCTAACTGCAGGGAGGTAGATACATCTCCCTGCAGTTACCGCATTTCAATGTGGCAAAACAGCTACTGGTGCAACTAAGGCCACCCACTAAGATGGCATTAATTGCACCCATGCTATCTGCGCTGAGCCATTAAGTTAGTTTCTGCCAACAACGCAGATGCCTGTATGTGAGAGTTCTTTCTCTTGCCTCACTCTGGAGTAATTATATAAGAAAATTTACTCCATACAAACAAACCGGAATTCTTACCGAAATTTTTGGTGGTGATACCCCACTTAAATTTAATTTAATATGTCAGCCTTATATGGTTTAAAAATCCACAAATATAGTCTCAGACTTTTGGAGGAGAAGTTACAATATGACATAGCGATGAAGCTTTTCATTTCATTTTGGAAAATACGTCAACAAAAGATAAGCTCTTTTATAGCTCAACAAATTGGTGGAGAAGAATTGGTGATATTCACACACAAAAAAATTAACACACAAAATCTGGTGGTCCACAAACAGTCATTGATGCAATTACAGCGCTGTCTTACCGAGTCAATGGTTTAAGCGCTATCAAAGTCTGAGACTATATTTGTGGATTTTTAAACCATATAAGGCTGACATATTAAATTCAATTTAAGTGGGGTATCACCAAAAATTTCGGTAAGAATTCCGGTATATGTTTGTATGGAGTAAATTTTCTTATATAATTGTATTATACTCCACGTAGACCTAAGTAAACTTCTTGTAGTTATACATCACTCTGGAGTAAAGCATAGTTACTCACCTGTAACGGGTGTTCTCCAGGGACAGCAGGAATCTGTCCTCACATATGGGTGACGTCGGCACTGGAGCCCACACAAAACATTTCCCCAGCGCCGACGTCATCTTGCTCAGTCAGATGACATAGCTAAGACAGCAGTAAAAATAAAACAAGATAGGGAGGCAACTCCCAGGGGAGGAGGGAGGGTTGTGAGGACTAATTCCTGCTGTCCCTGGAGAACACCTGTTACAGGTGAGCAACTACACTTTCTCCAGGAACAAGCAGGAAGTCAATCCTCACATATGGGACTCCCTAGCTCCAGGGCTGCCGAGGACCGAACCATGACAACACCAACGGCAACCAAGTCGGTTAGCCATAAGTTGCAGAAGGTGAGTCCCCACAGAGACCCAAGCGTCCAGTGACACTATCACTGAACACAGAAGGGTCAGAGGGGCAGGGGTTGCCTATAACCCGAGAATATCACAGAGTACTGCCTGACCAAAAGCACTGTCCCTGCGGGACTTGCTCTTCAGGCAGTAGTGAGCTGCAAACATATGAACTGAAGACCATGTGGCGACTTTATATATCTCAGTTAATGGCACAGAGCAGAGGTTGGCTACTGATGTGGCTATCGCCCTCACGCAATGTGCTGTGATCCGGTGTTCCGTTCGCTCGTACACAAGGGCAATACAGTCCACCACCCAAGTGGACAGAGTTTGCTTAGTCACAGGAAGCCCCAGTCTGCTGGGATCATAAGAGATGAAAAGCTGAGGAGCTATGCGGTAGACCAGGGTTCACTGAAGGTAGGACAGGGTCTGCTTGCAATCCAGAGTATGAAGCACTAGTTCCTCCCTGCCGGCGTGAGGCCGCAGGAAGAAGGTGGAGAGGACCACCTCCTAGTTGAGGTGGAAGGGAGATACCACCTTCAGGAGGAATTTGGGATGTCTGTGGAGCACTGCCCCGTTCTTATAGAACCTTGTATATGGTGTATTTGCCACCAGGGCTTGGAGTTCGCTCACTCTTCAAGCGGACATGAGGGCCCACCAGAAAGGTCACTTTCCACAACAAGTACCACAGGTGGCAAGTGGCTAGGAGCTCAAATGGTGGTTTGGTAAGCTGGAAGAGCACCACGTTGAGGTCCCACTCTGCCACCGGAGGATGGAGAAGGGGCTTAGATAATAGGAAGCCCCAGAGGAACCTGGAGACCAGGGGCTGGCCCAAGAGGGATTTCCCTCTATAGGAAGATGGTGAGCGGCTATGGCGCTCAGATGTACCCCTCACTGAATTAGACTTCAGTCCGGTGTGGGATAGATGCAGCAGGTACTGGAGTACTATTTGCACATGGCAGGAGGAGGAGTTTTCCCCCTTTCTGCACACTAAGTGGAGAACCTCCTCCTCTTAAAGGCATAGGCTCGTCTAGTGGAGGGTTTTCAGGAGGCCAGTAGGATCTCCTGGACTTCACTCAGAAGGTTGAAAGGGGCCAGTGCTACCCTTTCAAGCAGCCACGCTGTCCCAGATTGGGGTGCAGTAGTGAGCCCACCTCCTGGGACAGGAGGTCCAGAGCTTGGCCCAGCGGGACTTGGAGTGCCACCGACAGGGGCAGCAGCAGTGCAAACCAGGGCTGTCTCTGCCACTTGGGGGCAATTAGTATGACCGATGCCTTCTCGCTCTGGACTTTGAGGAGGGTCCTGGCGACTAGGGGAATCTGTGGGAATGCATAGAGTAGGTCCTCATACCACGAGAACAGGAAGGCATCTGCCGCCACCCTGTCCGGGTGCGATTGGCTTGAGCAGAAGAGGCAACCGTGTGTTGTCCAGAGAGGCAAATAGATCCATCACAGACCTGCCCCAGAGGTGGAAGAGCCTCTTGGCTACCCTGGGGTTCAAGCGCTACTCGTTCTGCCGAAGGACTCTGCTCAGCCTGTTCGCTAGGCAGTTGTCTTGGCCCGGGAGGTAGACTGCTCGCAAGAGCATGCTGTTACGAGCCGCAAAGGAAAGGAAGGCCACTGAATCCTGGTAGAGAGAGTATGAGCCCGTGCCCCCCTGCTCGTTGATATAGAACATAGAAGCTTGATTGTCCGTCTGGATCAGTACGGACTATTGTCACAGGCAGTGGCAGAATGCTCACAAGGCTAGGAAGATCACCCTGAGCTCCAGGAGATTGATCTATAAGAGTGACTCCTCCTGAGACCAGCTGCCCTGTGTGCGGCAGTCCCCACAATATGCTCCCCAACCCAGGAGGGAGGCATCCGTGGTCAGGATCCTCTTGAGGTGCAGGTACCTGGAAGAACATCCCCGCCTGAAGGTGGCAAAAGTTTTCCACCAGTTGAGGGACTTTGCCAGTTGGCGGGTGACCCTGACCCTGTCCCCTAGCCTGCCCTTGGGCTTGAGTCCACTGAGCACAGGCATCACTAGGCTGTGTGCATGTGCAAGTAGGATGAGGGCGTGACGTGGACCGTCAAGGCCATATGGCCCAGCAGGTGGAGGAGACAACGAGCCCGTACCGACTGGTGGTGTTGTACCTCTCCTGTCAGTTGCCTGAGGTTATCTGCCATCTCTCTTAGGAGGATGGCCTTGACCTGTATGTGTCCAACTGAGCACCTATGAACTCCAGACTTTGGGCTGGAGAGAGGTGGGATTTGGGGTAGTTGATGAATAACCCCAGTTGCTGCAGAAGGGTTGCACGCTCTGCGGCCTGACTGACCTCTGAGGCCGTACCACCCCTGATTAGCCAGTCATCTAAGTAGGGGAAGACAAAAGCCCCTTGTAGACGCAGATGGGCGGCTACCACCGCCAAGCATTTGGTAAAGACCCTTGGCGAGGAGGCTAGGCCAAAGGGTAGCACCTTGTACTGATAGTGCCCTCCACCTACTACAAACCGTAGGTACTGCCTGTGGGAGGGGTGGATTAGGATGTGTTTGTAAGCATAATTAAGATCCAAGGAGCACAGCCAATCTCTCTGGAGGAGGTAAGGCAGCAGTGTTCCAAGGGAAAGCATCCTGAACTTCTCCCCCTCACCAGAAACTTGTTTAAATTTCTCAGGTCTAGTATGGGCCTGAGGCCCCCAGTTCTCTTTGGGACACAGTAGTATCTGGAGTAGAAGCCCTTTCCTCATAGGTGCTTGGGTACAGGCTCTACTGTCCCTGAGCAAACCTATGAGCTCTGAGAGCAGAAGGATCTGGTAAAGGATCTGGTGGAGGAGTGGCCTAGTGGTTGGGGCAAGGTACTTCAGGCCGGAAGGTCGGGGGTTCAAATCCCACTAGAGGACAACAACCTTGCGCCGGAAGGACTGGGGTGTCTAGTCCCACAGGTGCTCCTTGTGGTCTTGGGCAAGCCACTTAACCCTCCATTGCCCATGTTCCCTGTAAATAGTTATCTCCAAGTTATAATGCCCTGTTCAATGTAATTTCAGTTTGTTCAATGTAAACCGCACTGATGCAGAATAGCACGGTATATAAGAGAATATAAATAAATAAAGGAGAGGTCGTACCAGCTCTCCTGGAAAGAACCTGGGTGGTACCTGCTGTAGGTGGAGGAAGTATTCCTCCCTTACCACCATGAGTACCCACTGGGTCAGAGGTAACCTTGGCCCACCTGTGGGCAAAGAGTACCAGGCGGCCCCCTGTGGGCTAGTGAAGGTCTCCCAGGGGAGGGTAGGTCCTGCCCTGGGAGTCCAAAGCTCCCCCCAGATTGGGCAGGAGCCAGAGCCTGGGGCTTCTGAGCCTTTGGTTTCTGGGCTCCATGGCCTTGTCTTTTGGGGTTCAGGCTGACCCAAGAAAGGCTGGTAATGGTGACTGTTGGAATTGCCCCTTTTTACTTGGGAAAAGGGGTCTTTTTCACAAGAGTTTCTTACAGGGAAAGAAAGAGGTATTTTTAGAGAGTCCCTGTCAGGTGACCACATCGGTCTCAATCTTGGCCGCCTTGTCAGCCATAGGCTTGCTGAACAGGTTCTCCCCGGTACAGGGAACATCAAGCAGCTTATCTTGGATCCACTGCTCGAGGTCCTTGAATGTAGTCAGGCTTGGTTTAGGGCACTGGTGCTGACTGCTGCTACTTGGACTGTTGACTCAGCCATCATAGGCAGCTTGGGAAAGGAACTTAGAGCAGTCTTTGATCCCGGAGGTCAGAGACTGGAACCGCTGGAGGGGGTTCCCCAACCAGTCCCGCTGAAAACCTGGGCAACTCCTGGGTTAGAGCCTTCAGATACATGCTTATGTATAGCTCATAGGCTTGGATCCAACACCACAGTATCAAGCCCTGATAACACTTGCACCCGAGGGTGACGAGAGCTCTCGCATCCCTCCCAGGGTGAACGGAAGAGTGGATCTTCTGGCTCTTAAGTTTTTGCATGGTTGACTCGACAACCATGGAGTTATGTGGGAGCTGGGGTTTGTTGAACTCTGGGCCTTTCCAGATGCGGTACATGGCATCGAGGTGCTGGCTGACCACTGTCACCAACGCCAGGGTCCCCAACCTCTAAGTAGAAGCTGCTCAAGGATTGGCTGCAACGACACTGTGGGAGTTTCCATGGGTGGAGACTCATACTGGAGAATCTCCAGGTCTTCGATGCGTGGGTCCTCCTCTGCCTTGGTTTGCACACCAAGAGGGCCCTGGCCACATCCTCTGGTGTGAATGGCACCGGGGTGCGGTGAAAATGGGAAAGAGGGAATATCTCAGTGCCATCCGGTTTCCAGGGATGAGTCATCATCAGTCTCCCACTCAGAGTCGAGGGGTGTCAATGAATCCGAGGCCCTGCGACTCCTTGCCTCGAAAACCACACCAAAGTGCCATGGGCCTCTGGAGAACCTGACTCCAAGTCACGGGAACTCATCGGGGAGGATCGGATGCCTGAGGAACGGGATCGAGACCTCAACTGAGGCAGAGGGTTTACCCGAGGCCATTGGCACTCGGAGCTTGGCTCGACGACCGGGGGCACAGTCATCGGGACAGATGATGCAGACGAATCAGCTATCATTGCCTGCTGCAGGGCCAGGATAGCAGTGATGGTCTGGTCCAGGGCCACCATTCTGATTTCCAAGCCAGAAGGCTCTGCAGCTTTCGGCACGGGCACATAGGATCTCAGGTCAGACGCCAGCACTCTCACAAGGGCATCCTCAACAAGGACTACGGTCTCAAGGAACCTTGCACAGTCTCCGCCAGCCAAGGAATCCTCCTTGAGAACCTTGGTAGGGTGCTTCACAGAGCTGCCCAAGTCCCTCTGAGCGGTTTTACTGGGTTTCTCCAGTGAAACGTCAGACTTCAAAAGTTTTCTTCTTTCTCTCGGGGTCTGGGGTCCCAGCATTTCCCAGAGCAGCCCGAAATCTGAGGACGCCCGGGCCTCACGGGAAGTGCTAGGCTTGGAGCTCGGCATTGGGGAAGCGGTGCAGAGTCAGACCTTGGGAACAGTTTCTCATGCAACGCCAACCACTTTTTATTGGTTTTAGGCATCATGGCCTGGCACAGGTCACAGGATGTGCTGTCATGGTCCGGTCCCAGGCAGCGAAGGCAGTAGTCATGGATGTCGGTGACTGACATGGTTTGACTGCAGCCGTCACATTTTTTGAACCCACTGGGAGACATGGTGGGGAGCACCTGGCCGGGGTCAATGACCCCCGAGCGAAAAAAGGCACGAACGCCAGTCGAGGCAAGCCCCAATCAAAAAAGAAGGAAAGAGCCGAGAACATTGCTGGGTCCAGGTCTGGCTCAAAGCGGGAAGAGGAACATGTACGCAGACCGGGAAAGAGAACTTAAGGATATTAGCAAGGATTTTTTCTGGGGAAACAGGACAGATGTCTGTTGGGCTCCGTGGAAAAAAGGAGACTGAGCAAGATGGCACTCTTGGGCGGGAAGGGGACCACGCATGTGTGGTACATGTCCCAAAGGTTTTTTTAAAAGCTGGGGAAATGCTCCGCGTGGGCTCTCTCGGTACTGACGTCACCCTTATGTGAGGACTGACTTCTTTATCTTTATTCAAAAAACTTAATAAACTGTCCACACACAAGGTAACAGGAAGGTTTACAATTAATAAAATTCAAATACTGCTAGGAAGAGGAAACAGAACGCCAGCATTCAGATAGGAGAGAGATAGCAGGTTAAAGAGAGGGGCAGCAGATAAGGAAACTCTACATCGGATGATAGGATGTGGACTTGATGTCATTGAGGGGGAGGTGGGAGGGGGGAGGGGGGAGAGGAAAGCATAGTTACTCACCTGTAACAGGTGATCTCCGGGAACAGCAGGAATTTAGTCTTCACATATGGATATCGTCGGTACCGACGGAGCCTGCGCGGGAACGCTCCCCAGCGTCCAAAAGGAAAGCTTTTGGGAGCATCCCAGAGCGCCTGCTTGCTGCCTTCCCACCTTTCCCAACTGTCCCTCTCCAGTTGAGTTTATAGCTGAGACAGAGAGAGAGAGAGAAAGAGAGAGAGAAAGAGAGAGATACAATTCCTAGGGAAGGTGGGTGGGATGTGAAGACTAAATTCCTGCTGTTCCCGGAGATAACCTGTTACAGGTGAGTAACTATGCTATCTCCAAGAACAAGCTGGAATGTAGTCTTCACATATGGGGACTCCCTAGCTACCGATGCCAGGGAGAAACCCCAGAAGTTGTGTGCCCTTGTGAAAGGGCTCCACTTTCCCCATGGATCTCTGGCATCCTATCAGGGATGGTGGGTAGGAGTTGATTAAGCATGGAACAGGTGTTGAAGAACAGCCTGACCAAACAAGGCATCCCGGCAGGAGTCCTTGTCTAAGCAGTAATGGACTGTGAAGGTATGAACCGAAGCCCAAGAAGCTGCTCGGCATATGTCGTCAATAGACACACAGTGAAGATGAGCTATAGAGGCTGCCATGGCTCTCACACTGTGAACTGTGACATGGCCTTCCAGAGGAAGGTTTTTACTCTCGTAGGCAAAAGATATACACTGTGCAATCCAGCTGGACAGTGTCCTTTTGGAGACTGGAAGTCCCAAATGACTAGGATCAAAAGCAACAAAGAGTTGAGAGGATTTTCTATGTTGCTGTGTCCTTTGCAAGTAAAAGGCCAAAGCCCTTTCACAGTCCAAAGCATGAAGATTCCTTTCTGCATGAGGCATGAGGCCTTGGGAAGAATACAGGAACGTAAACCGGTTGGTTTAAATGAAAAGGTGACACCACCTTTGGCATAAAGTATGGATGAGTCCTAAGGACTACCTTATCATGATGGAACCTTGTATAAGGAGGTTCAGCCACCAACGCTTGCAGTTCACTGATGTGATGTGCTGATGTGATTGCAATAAGAAAGATGACCTTCCAGGAAAGGAATCTCAAAGAGGTAGCAGCTAATGGTTCAAAAGGCGGCTTTATGAGCTGCCCAAGAACCAGATTTAAGTCCCATGCCACCGATGGTGGCTTAGTTAAAAGAAGGCCTCTCATAAATCTCACTATGAGAGGATGAGAGGAAATAGGTTGTCCATTTAGAGGCTTGAAAGAAGCTGCAATAGCACTCAAATGGACTCTCACTGAACTGGTCTTAAGCCCTGAATTAGATAAATGAAGGAGATACTCTAATGATGATTCCAGAGGTATTGCGAGAGGGTCAAGACCCTTCTGCGAGCACCATATGGTAAACCTTTTCCACTTGAAAGCATAAGAGCGTCTTGTGGAAAGTTTCCTGGAAGCATAAAGGATATCCTTTACCTGCTGAGAAAGGTTAAGACCATGAAGTTCTAGGCTTTCAGCAACCAGACCCTGAGACAGAGAGACTGGGGATTGGGATGCCACAGCATCCGGTCCTCCTGAGAAAGGAGATCTGAAGCAGATCCTAACTCCAGATGCAGGGCTTGAGAGAGATGTAGGAGCAGAGAGTACCGCAGCTGCCATGGCCAATGTGGAGCTATGAGAATCATATGACCTCTATCTCTCTGAAGCTTGAACAGGGTTTTGGGAATTAGGGGAATGGGTGGAAAGGCATACAGGAAGTCCTGGCCCCAATGGAGGAAAGCATCCCTGGCCTGACAACCCTGAGCCGGAATTCTGGAACAGAACCAGGGAAGTTTGGCATTCAGCAGACTTGCAAAGAGGTCTATGTCCGGGGTTCCCCAAATTTGAAATATGTTGGCTACTTGGTCTGCATGGAGAGACCATTCGTGTGGAAGCAGAACTCGACTGAGTCTGTCTGCCCAAGAGTTTTGAATGCCTGGAAGATACACCACAAGGAGATGAATCTGATGCTCTATGGCGAGGGCCCATAGTCGCAAAGCTTCACTGCAGAGCGACAGAGAGCCTATGCCACCCTGCTTGTTCACATAGAACATGGCTACCCGATTGTCTGTTTGAACTAGGGCTGTCTTGCAAGGAAGATTGCTCTGAGTTCCAGGAGACTGATGTGTAGATAGGTCTCCTGTGGAGTCCAGGAACCCTGGGTAGAGGCCTTGCAGGTGGGCTCCCCAACCCACCTGTGAGGCATCTGTTGTCAGAGTGGCTTGGGGTGGGGATTGTTGGAAAGGGGACCCCACCAAAAGGTTTTGGGGTGACTGCCACCATTGGAGGGACAAAATAAGATGATCTGAGTTTCTTATTTTATCTGACAGGCAACCTGATGCCTGAGTCCATTGAGTGGACAAAGTCCACTGGGCTGTCCTCATATGGAGGCGAGCATAAGGAACCACATGCACGGTGGATGCCATGTGGCCTAGCAATTGTAACATTTCCCGAGCACTGAGGTGAGGCTTTAGCACTGCTTGGGAAGCTAACTGCACAATGCGAAGGCAGCGGGGCTGTGGAAGATAGGCCCTTGTCTATCTGGTATCCAGCAGAACTCCTATAAACTCTAGAGACCGAGTGGGAGCAAGGTTGGATTTTGGGAAGTTTATGACAAGTCCCAAATACTGAAGGATGCGCATTGTGTGAGAGAGAAATCCTGGCCTCTGGCTCAGACGACTGGCTCATTCGAGCCCCTTCAAAGTAAGGGAAGACGAATATTCCCAGGGTCGAAGAAATGCTGCCACCACAGCCATGCATTTTGTAAACACCCTTGGTGCCAAGGCCAGGACAAAAGGAAGAACCCTGTATTGGTAGTGCTTCCCTTGAAATAGAAAGCGAAGGAACTTTCGATGAGTTGGATGGATAAGAACATGAGTGTACGCATCCTTGAGATCTAGAGAACAAAGCCAATCTTGACTCTGAAGGTATGGCAGCAGAGTTCCTAGAGAAATCATTTTGAACTTCTCTCTGAACAGGAATTTGTTCAATTCTCTGAGGTCCAAAATGGGTCTGTGTCCTCCTGTTCTCTTTGGAATAAGGAAATAGGGGGAGTAGAACCCTGTACCCTGTTGGAGAATGGGTACCTCTTCTACTGCCCCCTGGGCAAGAAGCAAAGTGACCTCTTGACCTAACTGGGCATTGAGAGAGGTCTGAGAATTGAACTGTCTTACCATTGTAGGAGGGGGCATGCTGAGGAAATGAAGCTTGTACCCCTCTCTTACAATGGACAGAGTCCAACTTTCTGCTATTATCTGCCCCCATTTGGGGGCAAAATGACAACCTTCCTGGAATGGTGGAAGGCTCAGGGCCGTTCAGGGCCAGGAAGACAAAGTTTTCTAGATAGGAGTCAAAGCCCCTGTGGAGGCTGAGTCTGCTGAGCCGGTTGAGGCTTAGCAGCTTTTGTTTTTCTTTGCCTAGGTTGTTGCTGCTGTCCCTTTTGGGCAGACTGACCTAAACGATGCCCCTGCTGGGTATAGGAGGGATAAAACTTCTTACTGAAGAATGGTTTCTTGTAGGATTTGTTTCCTTGCAGGATCAGCTGTAGATTTAGACAATCTAGCCAAGGTGATATTGTCAGCATATATCATTAGCTTTTTCCTGCCAATTCTTTCCAAAGAGATTCTCTCCTGTGCAAGGAATATTCCCTAGTTTATCCTGTACCCAAAGTTCCAAGTCAGATGCCTGGAGCCAGGCAATCCTATGTGCACCTATGGCATTAGCAGAGGTTCTGCTTATGCACTCAAAACAGTCAAAGGCTTCACGATTTACAAACTTGGAAACATCCTGAGCATGTTTGACAAGGGCAAGGTAATCCTACCTCTCATCATCAGGAAGGAGAGGGCTCATAAGCTCTAAATCTCCCATGACCTCCTTAAGGAACATTCCCATATATAATATATAGGAACTGATCCTAGCAGAAAGCATGGAAGCCTGGAAGGATCGACGTCCAAAGGCGTCAAGAGTCCTACACTCACGTCCTGGAGGATTAGATGCATGCCTTTTTGCACTCTTGATCCTTCTCATAGCCGATTCCACCACCATGGAATGGTGTGGTAGCTGAGCCTTCTGAAACCCAGGACAAGGAGGAACTCGATACATGGTGTCGAGCCTTCGAGAGTGAGGAGAAGAGGTTAGAGGTGTTTCCCACATCCTTAACATGAGATCATGCAAGATCTCATGAATAGGTAAGGTAGCTGACTCTTTGGGAGCTTTAGGGTAGTATTGCAGGATTTCCAATTCCTTTGCCCTAGGCTCTTTTTCAGGAGCCACTGTGATGGAAAGACCTCGAGCCACATCTCAGATAAAATCCTGAAAGGACCTATCTCTGGAGGAGACATCCTACGCTGAGGAGAAGAAGAATCCTCAGGAAGAAGTACTCTGGTATCGGCAGAGCTCTCAGAGTCTTCAGACTCATCCGAGGATTCGAAGTATCTCCGATCTGGGTGATCGTGCAAGGCATGGTACCGGTACCGATCAAAGTCGGCATCGGAGGGGTCCGGTACCGACTTGTCGATACCGGATGGATAAGCATGACTCAGTCCCGGTAAAATACCTGCCGATGTTGATGCAGTCGGTACCGATTGAATTGTCTGAAGTGGTTTCAAGGGCATCGAGGCCATGATAAGAGCCGCCAGACTGCATTCAATAGCCAAAACTCTTTGGTCTATCGACGCTGCTGATGCTTGGGTATCGGTACCGGATGAAGCAGCAGGTACCCCAGAGCATCGCACCTGTAGTTCTGCCGAGGTTGGGGCCTTGAGAACATCCTGGAGCCCCGTTAATGCTTTGGAAGCCGAAGCCTCCCGCCGGGGCAATTTTGCCAGTACAAGTCCCTCAAGGGCAACGCCAGAGGCATCTCGATACTAAGAAGGAGATTTACCCTTTGAGGACCGGCCAGATTTATGTTTAGTTACCTGAGATCCATGGGAGGAAGACGAAGCCCTGGAAGACGTCGATGTCACAGACACTGCATCGGAGGGAAAAAGGGTGCTAAGTTTAGCAGCTCAGTTTTGCCGGCCCCTCTTAGACATCATTCCACAGGCAACACATTCCAAAATAGAGTGGTCAGGACCTAAACATTTGAGGCACCACTCATGGGTGTCGGTGACGGAGATGGTACCACCACGCCTGGAACACTTTTTAAAACCTGAAGCGGGTTTTTTCATTTTAAAGGAAAGTTGGGCCTAGTGCCCAAGATGGCACATGGCACCTGAGGAGAAAATACCTGGAAAAGACTCCAGAAGAAAAGTTTTGGGGTTGTTTTTTTTAAAGAAAAAAAAGAAAGAACCACCGGCGGTACCGGTGTAGCGTCGAGGGAAGGCAGAAGCGACCACAAAAAAGAAGAATAAAAGGGAATATTTTCTGTGGTCACAGGATATGTGACCCGTCGGCTCCGTGGAAAACAAAGAACAGGAGAGGGACAGTTGGGAAAGGCGGGAAGGCAGCATGCAGGCACTGTGTGATGCTCCGAAAAGCTTTCCTATTGGACGCTGGGGAGCGTTTCCGCGCAGGCTCCGTCGGTAATCGACAATACCCATATGTGAAGACTACATTCCTGCTTGTTCCTGGAGATAGGTCAAAAGCTGTACAGAAAAGGTAAGTCTTTAATCTTGCTTTGAAATTGTTGAAGGAGGATTCCAGGCGGAGGACTGACGGGAGCGAGTTCCAGAGCCAGGGACCAAGAAAAAAGAAAGCAGATTCCAGATGCACCCAAGACGGGGACGGAGAAACATGCAATTAGAGTGGACGGCCCCGAGGGACCAGTGGGGGGTATGGAAACAGATCAGATCAGAAAGGTAGAGTGGTGTACTGGTGTGGATTGATTTATGAACAAAGATGAGGATTTTATATTGAATTTTGAAGGATATAGGGAGCTAGTGCAAGTGAATGAGAAGAGGTGAAACGTGGTCTGTTCAGAAGGCATGAGTCAGGATACATGCGGTTGTGTTCTGGACGAGTTGATGTCTGCGCAGTTGGATTTGAGGGAGGCCGGCCAAAGAGACATTGCAATAATCCAGACAGGACATGACAAAGGACATGAGCAATGTAGTCAAGGAGGGTGCTGAGATGAAAGGACAGACCGCACAAAGTTGCCTCAGGGTATGGAACTTCCTGCTTGTTCCTGGAGAACGTATAATTTTGGGAAAGAAATTCTGAAAACCTAAGAGTAATGGGTGGGGAGTACCTGGCCAGGGTCGATGACCCCTAGGGCAAAAATAGGCACGAACGCCGGTCGAGGCTTACTCCTTGGTCTGGCTGGAAAGAAGCCATATTATTCTTGCTTTTCTCTCACCAATTTTGCTTATAGTTTGTAGATGTATATTGACTGCATGGTTGTTTTTAACTCCTTCCTTCCGTAAAAAATCTCTTGCATAGTTTTTCAAATGAGTAAAATATTTCTGAACTGTCTGTACAACTGAGTATTTTCTTTTGATCCACATCTAAAATTCAGCATGCTCTTGGACTATTACAGCCTGTTTGCATGATGCTAAGTATTTACTGCTAAGTAGTTATTTTTATTCTGGCTATGCATTTGCCCCTCCACTGCAATTTTCTTAAAACATTGAATTAGGAGAAATACTAGCATCACATGAAGAGTTTTGGGAAAAAGGAGGATGGAGTGTAGCCAACATTAATAATAATGAGTAAGGAGGGAGCCGATTTATAGGTTGCAGGGGGGTGCTAGAAACCCTAGCACCAGCCCTGTTCAAGTCTTGGCCCTTCCGGCAGCCAAGCAAGCCAAAGGGTAAAGAGACTGTGTACTGGAATGCTGGAGACCAAAATAAATGCTGCATTTTGTATTCTGAAGGCAGCATTATTAGCTCTTTTTTTTTCCAAAAGGTACTTTGCCGTGAGATATTTTGGGGTGTGACATATGCCTTTATATAGAATACATACAACACAGATCTACACAATTTCACTACAATACTACATGCAAGAGACCAGGGTTCAATTCCCACTAGCATTCCTTGTGGCCTTGGGCAAGTCACTTAAACCTACAATGGCTCAGAAGACAGACTTGGCAATCTACTTCCACTCACATTGACAAGAAAACCCACAAGCCGGAGCTGCAGGGTCGCCAGGAGTCAGCAGTGACTCAAAGGCACTCATGGCATTTTTACTAAATACAAATGTCACCAGGTTCACTAGGGCTGCTGCTATTTGCCAAGTCTGGCTGGACTCCCATCCTTCCTCAAGAGCAGAGCATATCACAGAAGTTTGACCAAGTCCGCCATGCTCCATGTCATAAGGGAAAAACTGAGCAAGCTCCAGCAGTAACAGCCTTCCTTAGAGAAATTAGAACCTGAAATGCAAAGGGGTCGAAAACAGTCTTGTTCAGTCTGTCCTTTGTAACCTGAGGCATCACAGCAGTTCTACTCAGACATAAGAAAAGGCAGTTCTTAGGTCTTATACTTATATTGTGGTACAGAGGCCATATGCAGTTTCCACACAAGCTAGTCCAATCTTTACCTAGTTAAACCCTCTGCCATACTAGAAGCAGCTGATTAGATTTAGCATTCATTATTGTTTTTATTTTAATTTTATTTTTACTACATTTCAAAAGGTTTTAACAGCAGCAAAAATCACAAAGAAATGCAACCAAAGTACCCAGGACAATCAGATCAAATACAAAGAAAGATTAGGAAAAACTATATAACAGGACCTCAGAAAACCCAGCCCACAATCCATGGTGGGAGGGGGGGGCAGGAAATCAAATCATAATAATCAATATGGCAAAAAAGCCTGCTTAAAATCTCTTTTTGCCTTGAGTATACATGCTGCAATACCTACTCAGTCAAAGTAACAACCTTTTTGTCTTTTGAGTCCAAAAACTTTTTCAATTGTTGAGAGTCAAAAAAGGAATAACTACCCTCTTCCAAAATAATCAAAGTGCCACCGAAATCTAATATCTATGGCCAAAGATGAAAAAACCCTCTATGCTTCCTTGAAAAAGCGTAGTTGCTCACTTGTAACAGATGCTCTCCGGGAACAGCAGGAATCAGTCCTCACATGAGTGACTGACGCAGACGGAGCCTGCGTGGAGCATTTCCCCAGCTTTCAAAGAAAGACTTTGGAAATGCTACCACGCATGCATGGTACCCTTCCCGCCCAAGGGTGCCACCTTGCTCAGTCAGATGACATAGCTAAGACAGCAGTAAAATAAGGTAATGTAGAGAGGCAACTCCCAGGGGAGGAGAAAGGGTTGTGAGGACTGATTTGCTGCGCCAGGAAAACACCTGTTACAGGTGAATAACTAGGCTTTCTCCATAAACAAGCAGGAAGTCAGTCCTCATATATGGGAATCCCTAGCTCCAGGCTGTCGAGGACCGAACCACGATAGCACCAACGGCGATCAATTGGGGAGCTGTGAGTTGCAGAAGGTAAATCCCCACTAAGAGACTCTGCAAGACCCTAGCATCCAACGACACTATCAGGTAGCCTGAACACAAAAGGGTCAGAGGGCAGGAGTTGCCTAAAATCCGAGATTATAATAAAGTACTGCCTGGCCAAAGGCACTGTCCCTGTGGGATTTGCTCTCCAGGCAGTAGTGAGCTGCGAATGTATGAATTGAAGACCATGTAGCGGCCCTGCAGATCTCCATCACAGGCAGTGAGCGGAGGTTGGCTACCAACATGACCATCGCCCTCACGCGATGTGTTGTGATCCAGTGCTCAAGAGAGGCCAGCTCGCTCATAGGCGAGGATAATGCAGTCCGCCACCCCACTGGACAGTGTTCGCTTCATAACCAGGAGCCCCATTCTACTGGGGTCATATGGCACAAAGAGCTGAGGAGCTTTGAGATGGGTCTGGGTCCACTGCAGGTAAAAGGACAGGGCCGCTTACAGTCTAGTGTATGCAATTTGAGTTCTCCCCCTGCCAGCGTGGGGTCATAGGAAAAAGGTGGGATGGTCCACCTCCTGGTTAAGTTGAAAGGGAGATACCACCTTGGGGAGTTATTTGGGGAGTGTGCGGAGCACTACCCTGTTCTTGTAGAACCTTGTATACGGTGAATCCCTCCGAGTGGAGGTGATGGCCACCAGAAAAAGCACTTTCCAGTAGAGATATCGCAAATGGCAGATCGCCAGGGGCTCAAACAGCGATCTGGGCCCATGGCCCTGGATCTTGGGCTGAGGGCCTTGTTGATGTCCTGAAAAGAGTTGGTAATGGGCTTGGGTGAAAGAACCCCTTTTTCCTTGGGAAAAGTGGACTTTTCCTGATGGTTTCTTTCAGGGAAAGATCGAGGTTTTCCACGAGAGCATTTACCTGGACACGACCTCTGACTATCTCGGCCATGGGCTTGCCAAACAAGTTTTCCCCAGTGCAGGGGACATCGAGTATTTTCTCTTGCATCCATTGCTTGAGGTCAGAGGTCTGCAGCCAGGCCTGGCGCCGGGCCTGAGGCTCACTGCTGCTACCTGGATTGCGGTTTCAAAGCTGTCATAGGCGGAGAAGGATAGGAACTTTGAACAGTCTCAGATCCCGACTGTTAGGGCTTGGAACCTCTGGGGGGTTCCCTGGTGAGGTCTGCAGAGAAGGCCGCCAGCTCTTGGATGAGGACCTTGAGGCACATGCCTATGTACAATTCATCGGCCTGTAACTGACAACCCAGCATGGATCCCTGGAAGCACTTGCACCTGAGGGCATCAAGTGCTCGGGCCTCTCTGCCCAGGGGAACAGAATAGTAATTCTTCTGGCTTTTAAGCTTTTGCATAGTGGACTCCACGACCATGGAGTTATGCGGGAGTTGGGACTTTTGGAAACCTGGGCCCTTCTTGACACGGTAGATGGCATTGAGTTGGCTGACCATAGGTACCTAGGTGGAGGTCTCTCACAGCCACAGGAGCAGCTGCTTGAGGATGGGTTGTACCGGCATCGTGAGAGTCTTCTTTGACGGAGATTATACTGGATGATCCCCAATTCTTCAGTGCGCAGGTCCTCTTCTGATTCAGTCAGGACCAAAAGGGCCCGGGTCATGTCCCGGACAAAGTTGTGAAAAGCAACGTCCTTGGGAGGGAAATGGCACCAAGGCTCCGGGGGAGACTGTTCCAAAGGTATGTCTCGGTGTCAAGAGGTCTTGGGGAGGCCTCGACGTCTGTCTCCCAATCAGAACCGGAGGGTGTCGAGGACTCTATGGCTAGGGACTCCCACGCCTCGAGGCCAACCCCGAAGAACCAGGGTCCCCCGGTGTATCTTAGGTCAGACTCCCGGAAACTGGCTGGGGAGGACCAGACACCCAAGGATCAGGAATGGGACATCGATTGGTGCAGAGGACTCACCCGAGGCCAGTGGCACTCAGGACCTCGCTCAACACAGCTGTCGGTGTGGGCACCGAGAGCCCAACGCTGGCACTCTCGTGTGTCCTCGACAAGGACCACAGCCTCAAGGAGCCTCGCATAGTCACTGTCGGCCGAGGACTGCTTCTTAGAGACCTTAAGGGGGCGCTGCTCAGAGTTGCCAGAGTCCCGCTGCGGGACCTTACCAGGTTTCACCAGTGGAACATTGACCAGTCTCTAGGATTTTTTTTTCTTTCCAGAGTCTGTCATCTTTATTCAGGAGCCACTGCCACAGGACTCCGAAGATGTCCAGGCTTCGCAGGAGGTGCTCAGCATTGGGAAAGCTGGGACTGAGTCAGACTGTGGGAACATCCTCTCCTGCAACTCTGACCTTTTCTTGTTGGTTTTCAGAGTCATGGCCTGGCACAGGTCGCAGGCGGTACTGTCATGGACCGGGCTAAGGGAGCACAAGCAGCAGTCATGGGTGTCTATAACAGACATGGTTTGACTGCAGTGGTCACACTTTTTGAACCCACCTGGAGACATGGTGGGGGACACTCGCCAGGGTTGATGACCCCCAGGAAAAAAAGAGCACAAATGCCGATAAGAGGCCAAGCCTTGTCAAAAAAAAAAAAAAGGGAAGGGCCAAGAACAGCACCCAGGACAGTGCCGGCTCGAGGCGGGGAGGAACGGCACACAAACCAGGAAAAACTTTTAAGGATACTTTTTAGAGAAAACGGGACAATGGTCTGTTGGGCTCCATGGAAAAAAGGAGACTGAGCAAGATGGCATCCTTGGGCGGGAAGGGGACCACGCATGCATGGTAGCATTCCCAAAGGCTTTCTTTGAAAACTGGGGAAATAATCCACGCGGGCTCCATCGGTGCAGACATCACCATATGTGAGAACTATGTGAGAACTGACTCCCTGCTTGTTCTTGGAGAAATGTGGATTCACTGGATATTTCACTTCAAAACTAGATCTTGGATATCTCCTCCCAGGGTCACTCTCTTACTCCAACGTAAATAAGCTATAACTATAAGAGGAAAAGCTTCAACAGAATATTTCAGTACTTCAAAAAAGCATTTCTTCAACATGTCTAGTGGCAGTACATAGGTAACTTTAGGAAAATTCACAAATCAGAAATTTTGCCTCCTACAGTGTTCTCCAAATTGTCCATTCTACTTTAAAGTGACATTTTATTTACCAGATTATGACCTTTCCTCGAGTCCTGCTAGACCAGTCAAGATAAGTGTAAATAGTAACAGGTCTATACCCTGTATGTAGATACTGGCACCCTGTAAATACTAGACTCATACCACCAAGTTATAAACGCTGTCAAATCTAAGTTCAATGTTTAATGTAAAGTTAATGTTGTTCAAATGTAAACCGTTTTGAGTGCATGATGGAGTGGTATAGAAAACTTGTTAAATAAAATAAATAAGAGGAGACAGACAGTGAAATGCCAGTTTTATTTCATTTTAATCTTTATTTTTCATGTTATCCCATTTATTTTTTAGCCTTTGTTTATCTAAATTTCTTATTGCTTATTAGTTTTCTTTTATCAATATCCACCCACCTTTATAGTTTGGCACCAATTTAGCGACTCTGTATATTCTTTCCACCTTTTCTTGATCTTAGCATCATTCAACATGGATCCTTGAGCATCTTGTAACATTCCAATTCGAGGCTAGAATTTTTTTTCTTTAACTCGTAACTTTAGGAAAGCCGATCTTGTTCTCTCTCTAAGTTTCTGATAACATTTCCTTGCATGCATCACTGTAGTACTTCTCCTTGTCTTGCTGCAGATTGGAAATTTGTTGAGTTCTGCAACTGCCTCTCTTTCTCCTCTGCCTTTAGCTTCTCTGCATTTCTGGGCAATTTTCAGAGTTTCTTCGGTCATCCATTTTGGCTGGTTTTTTGTTTATTTTTTTTTTACTTTTCACCTTTTGTACTGACTTCTCACTTTCCTCCAACACAACCTTCTTGATGTCATACCATACCTCTTCTAGAATTCTGTCATCATTTGTATCTAAAATAGCAAATCTATTTTTCAGGCAGTCTTTAAATTCCAGTAGTATATTCTCAAGGTCATATTTTGCTACATTCATGAGTGGCTTTCTCTTTTTCAGCTTTAGCTTGAATTTGCATACGAGTAGTTGGTGGTCTGTACCACTGTCAGCTCCAGGTTTTTGTCTCTGTTGATGTTATAGAGCTTTTCCATTGTTGACTTCCACAGACGTAATCAATTTCATTTTAGTACAATCTATTGGGTGAAGTCCATGTGTACAGTCGCCGCTTGTATTGCTGGTGAATATACAGTCTCACTATACCATAAAGGTCAAGTGGACCAGCAGCCGTTTCAACCTGTACCTTATGATCAGGAACTATTAGTGATGAAAGAAGTCATCGAAGCAGCATTGAAAGCCTTATCAAAGAACAAAGCACCAAGCATTGATGGCATTCCCATTGAAGTATTACAGCAATCTGATACAGTTGTTACCATATTTACAAGGAAATATGGAAGACAACATTATGGCTGACTGACTGGAAAAGGATCTGTGTTTATACCAATACTAAAGAAAGGTGATCCAACTGACTGGAAATTATCGCACAATCGTTCTGATCCCATATGCCGGCAAGATTCTACTCAAGATTATTCAGCAGATATACCTGGAACGAGAATCACCTGAAGTGCAAGCAGGGTTCAGGAAAGGACAAGGAACGAGAGACATCGTGGATACGAGATGGATCCTTGAAAAGACAAAAGAACACCAAAAGGATATCTATATGTGTTTTATTGACCACAGTAAGGCTTTTGACTGTGTAAACCATGAGAAAATCTGGGCCACATTAAGAAGCATGGGTATACCAGAACACCTGATCATTCTCTTGCACAGCCTTTACATTGATCAAGAAACAGTTCAAACGGAACAAGGAGAAACAGAATGATTTAAAATCATCAAAGGTGTACAACAAGGCTCAATATGTTCCCCCTACCAGTTTAATTTATATGCAGAACAAAGCAGAGAAGCAGGACTGTATATGAAGACAACCGAGGTGTGAAGATTGGTGGACAACTCAACAACCTTCGTTATGCTGATATCACATCACATTACTGGCAGAAAGTGAAGATGATCTGAAACATTTACTTCTCAAGATCAAGGAACAATCTTAAAATGGGCCTGCACCTTAATGAAAAGAAAGCAAAAAAACCCTGACAATTGGCAAAAATTAAACAATTTCACATTTGATGGAGAAGAAATTGAAACAGTGGACAACTTTAACCTACTTGGATCAACTATCAATAAAGAAACAAGCAATCAAGAAATTTATTTATTTAGACAGATTTGTATACCACCTTATCCTTCAAAGTGGTCACATCGCATCACAATTGGAGGGTTACATTTAACATGAGGGTAAGTAACAGCATTATATAATGAACTCGTATATCTAGTTAGGATGAGTGGGTGTTGAGCTGGCAGAGGCAGTTGTATTTCTGTTCGGGTGGGGACTGTTGTCTGTATGCTCATATGTTTCTATAAAGAGCAGGGTTTTAAGGGCCTTGCGGAGGTCTGTGATGTTATTTAATGCCCTCAGGCTCGTTGGGAGGGAGTTCCATATAGTGTGGACGCCAGTAGTGATGGAGCTCTTCTTGAAGTTATTTGTTTAGTCTTGTGATATCCTGCAGGTGTGCAGATCATGTTGTCATTATTGGTCCTTCTTGGTCTATTGCTGATATCCCTTGTTATGATGTCTTGGAGTACGTCTGCTGATAGATGGTGAATGATTTTAAAGATGATCATGATAGTTTTAAATTTTGCTCTTGCCATCATTGGGAGACAGTGCAGTTGCTGTAAGACAGGGGTGATGTGCTCAGTTCTTGGAGTGTCTGTAATGATGCGTGCTGCAGTGTTTTGCACCATCTGGAGTGGGTGTAAGGTCTGCTGAGGGAGGCCTTGATATAGTGAGTTTCCATAACCAAGCAGAGGTGTGATGAGTGCTTGGCACACTGTGCGGTAGTGGTCCTGGCGGAGTATTGGCTTGATCTTTCTGATGGTCCTCAAGTGTTGATAGGCCTTGTTTGTGGTTTTGGTGATGTGGGATTTCAGGTTTAGAGCTCTGTCCAATGTGATGCCCAGGTACTTAACTTCATCTTTGGACTACTATAAGTTTGTCTAGGATGCGGATAGTTTGTGGTGGAATGAAGGTGGGGTTCCTGGTGACGAACATTGCCTCAGTTTTATTGTAGTTGACTGTTAGATTATTGGCTATGAGCCAGGCATTCCTGTCTTCAATGCATTTGGTTATTGTTGTGGTGTTAAGTGCTAGTAGGTTGATTGGAGCATACACCATGATGTCATCAGCATAGATGTGACAGTGGAGTTTGTGGCGTTTGATGATGTTGCATATGGGTTGGATGTAAATATTAAAGAGCATTGATGATAGGGCTGAACCTTGTGGCATTCCCTTCGTGACAGGGAACTGCAGTGATTTCTTTTGGGCGCATTTGACTTGTTGCGTTCGATCATTAGAGAAAAAGACATCATGCTTGGCAAGATAGATCAACACAAAAAAGGAAGACCAGCAATGAGATAAATCGATACATAACAGCAGCTATGGGTGCCACTCTGTCAACAATGAGCTGCCTGACTGAACACAGTTTAGAACAACTATCCAAAGGGTCGCCATGAGTCAACACAGACTCAACAGCACTTAACAAATCTACTGCAGTATACTTACCTGTACGCTTTCCATAGATTTGATACTGTTCTTAAGTTAGCCACTCAGTGCCTCTCCTCCCTTTCATTTTTATGTTTATTATTGTCATATTTGTTCTTATTCCCTCTTTTATGATGCTTTTACATGGTCTTCATAGACCTTGCGATTGCATGCTTATCAGTTGTTTCATGGCTTTTCCATAGTTGATTGCCTGCTATTTTGGCTGCTATTTTGGAGTGCCTGTCAGTTCCTGTGAAACCTGTGAGAAGTTAGTCAAAATATTAAACGTCCCGAAGTTAAAGAAACTGCCAGGTACGTAAAATGGCTCTCAGAGCCCCTTCACATTTTAGTGGTACCTTGCATGATCCATTTCAGTTTCTGAGCTACATTCTACAGTACATACTTTCATGCCAGTCTGTATTACTTTGTCTCACAACATATATCATTGCAATTAGGTCAATCTATGTTTTCATATACTTTTTTATAATTTGTGGTTTTTATCCTCGTTTTATTGAATTTATGGCAATTTTATCTGTTCCCTTTTGGCACAGAACAGCAGCACACAGTGGTAGGCAATTTGTGGCTACAGCTACATTTGACTGCAATTGTATGCTGCCAGTTTGATCTTTAGGCTGAATTTTAATAAGTGATAAGTTTTTAACATTAAGCTCCTCTTAATGCTTTTTCACATTCTTTTTAGGAGACTTCATTATGTTTTTATTTGACAGCCCTGCGCTCTTTGCAGCTGCAGTGTGCCATCTTAAAATTCATTTTATTGTATTGTTCCCCTTTTTAACTTCCCTGTTTTATTGTTTTAGCCCCAGAGCTGTATTTTAATATGTTGATCATTCTTAACACTTAGTTTTATTTAATACTCTTTTTTTTTTTTTTTAACCCTTAGCAAGGCTTCATAGTGGTGGGAGTTTTGACGGCCCTACGCTCTTGACAACTGCATTGTATCATCCTTTTATTTTCAATGTATTGTTCCTCTTTTAGCTATTCTTTTTAATTCCCTCATTTTTTTTGTTACGTGTTCATCTAATTTTTAGTGATTTAAGCCAGCCTGTGTCTATGCTGTCATGGCTACACTATACTAGATTTGGCACCAAATTCTCCTTTAAATGGCATCCTCCAATTGTCGGCGTTTACTTTACACGCTATCCTGTTACTGCTTCTGTGAACGGACCAGGCAAGTTCATTGTTTCTGTCACTTAATTGAACTTCTCTGCACTGCTCTCCTTTGGCGTATCCTGCCATGTGGATGTTTGAGCTAATATTGAGATTATTTTTCTGCCTTTATTGGTTTGTTACAAATATTCAAGAGGGACCCACAATATAATTATATATCAATTCACTCAGTATATATGGATAGTAATGAAAGTTCTCCGATTCCTCCTCTTGCCTATCTTGTGTTTACTGATGACTTGAATAGTACATATATTCTTGTTTTTGTTTCATTTGATGTACTTTCCATATCATATAGTACTGCTTCTGAGGTCCACACCATTTTCAGTGGATCCAGTCTATCGATACATTGACTACACCACAGTGAGTTGCTCTCACCTATGTTTAATTTGTTCCTTTCTTTTCCCCTCCCCTTTCTTTTCTTCCCCATTCCCTCCCCCTTCTTCCTTAGGGTTTATATATTATTACAATGTACTTAATTCACTTTTCCTGTCCGATATTGCTCCCTCTCCTCTCAGCTTCTACGTCTATCTCTTCTCCCACTGCTATATGCATCCTACCTTTCCACAACTCTCCTATAGGGAGTTACATATAGATGGTAGGAATTCTGCCCTCCACAGTGTTTCAGCCTCGGAATCTAGGCAATTTTAGTCAGACTCATTTTCTGTCTCTGCTCTTATTGATTTTACCTGTTTTGATGCGTTATGCTTGCCTAAGATACATACATTTCTATAGTCCTCAAGTCTATGTTTTTACCTGATTTTATTTTGGTTTTATTTCATTTTGATTGTATTGCTACCCGCACCCCATGATTTGTATTACACCTCTTCAAATGGCTTGTTTTCAATTAGCTTTATGTTTACTTTTGTTCATAATGAAATTTTATATTGTTTTTATTCCTTGTGTATGTGTTTTACCACAATTTCAATGTAATATCTAGCTTTATTGTACTAATATTTTTACGGTTTATATTTTGAACATTACTACTTTTATATATATGTACCTGGTTTTAACAGTTTTATAAGTTGATATTAATATGTATGTTTTATCTGTTGAAGGGTGACCCCCCGCCCCCCCAAGGAAGGCACCTTCATCTCTCTTCCCGTTTGACGACATTATGGGTATGGAACACGTTTTAGTGTTAAGAACTTATATACACTTCTTTTATATCAGACATACAATGATCAAATGATATTTATTTATTTATTTACATTCTCTTATATATCGCGCTATTCTGCATCAGTGCGGTTTACATTGAACAAACTGAAATTACATTGAACAGGGCATTATAACTTGGAGATAACTATTTTACAGGGAACATGGGCTATGGAGGGTTAAGTGGCTTGCCCAAGACCACAAGGAGCACCTGTGGGATGATCATTAAAAACAAAAAACAAACATAACAGAACTCTAGGAATACCTCTTCCCTCCCTCCCCCTAACTTAATGCTTTAAAACTCATGTTTTGGTCCAACTCTAACTTTGGCTATCTTTCAAACAAATGAACAAATTTAATTCATACTGCACGGTCTTAATCTTTTAGCTCTGAATCAGTGTGCTAGTACGGCTCTCCAAACATAAGAAGAAAGCAGAGTGCTTGCTGCGTTAGTCAACTTGGATATACAGAAATAAAAAGGTCAAACAAACAAGTTGTAAGTGATACATACAGTTTCAAGCAACAATGGGCAAACTGTGTAGATACAGAAACCCAAAAAACAGATGCAGCTTCCTTCACAGCTCACTTCCACATTTTTTTTTAATATAAACACAATATCACCACATGTATGCACGAAATAAAAAGGAAAAAGACATTTCTTTGCATTCCATTGACATCAGCCAGACTGCTGACATTTTTGAAGATGACTGAGAAGGAAGAGGATACCACAAGATGCCTCCCTAAGACTAGCTAAGTATTACTGATCCATGGGATGTGCCAAAACTTCAGTGGCTCTCTGCTCAAGGGCCTCCCTATGTCAGAGGCCTAAGCCAGGAAAGGATCTTTTCTGTCTCCTGTCCTGTTGATGAATGAGCCAATCCTTGTTCATTATTTAATAACTGGTCATTTACTGACAGGAGAGGAGGAGAAGAGACTTTGGCAGAAGACATTGTCATTTTAGCATGGCAGTACGCCCAATTTTCCTGTCTGCATAAAGTTTTACTACCCAGGAAATTTGCATGCTATTACTTTACTGCATTAAAAGTAAAACTTTTAGTGGACGGAGCACGGAGTTCTAATGCACAGCTTATTGTAATAAGACCCCCAGAGGGGTATGAGCAATCTGCTTATTGAGAGCCAAGCCAAACATCAATAAATACTACAAGAAAATTACTGTCTGTTTTCGATCATGGTCAGTGGGTAAACTGGGCAGAGCAGATGTGGTACCTCTCACCATTATATGGAGCCAAATGGTCGAAACATAGGGCAGGAAGAGAGAAAACGCATGCACTTGACCTTTCTGCTCCCATCAGGCTTCATCAAGGGGGAGGATCAGAGACAGCACAGCAACACTTTTGGAAGTAGAGCGTAGTTACTCACCTGTAACAGGTGTTCAGGGACAGCAGGAATCAGTCCTCACATATGGGTGACGTCGGCACCAACAGAGCCCCCATGCGGAGCAAATCCCCAGCTTTCAAAGAAAGCCTTTGGGACTGCATCACACATGCGTGGTCCCCTTCCCGCCCAAGGGTGCCATCTTGCTCAGTCAAATGACATAGCTGAAAAGACGGCAAAATGAATAAAAATTAATAGGACTGCAACTCCAGGGGAGTAGGGAGGGTTGTGAGGACCGATTCCTGCTGTCCCTGGAGAACACCTGTTACAGGTGAGTAACTACGCTTTCTCCAGGAACAAGCAGGAAGTCAGTCCTCACATATGGGACTCCCTAGCTATAGGCTACCGAGAACCTATAACTGAAAAATAGGCTCACTCTAGAAGAGCCGCAGCAGCCATGATAGGAGTTCAACTGAGAACGTAACACTCCAGTAGCCTGACACCATAGGGTCGGAGGGTAGGAGCTGCCTAAACCTCAAAACAGATTACAGAATACAGCCTGGCCGAAAGCACTGTCCCATTGGGACTCCCTATCCAGGCAGTAATGGGCCGCAAACGTCTGGCTTGAAGACCAGGTTGCGGCCCGGCAGATGTCTGCCAGCGGAACAGAGTGGAAGTGAGCCACTGATGCGGCGTTAGCCCTGACCCGGTAACTCGACCCTGCAACGGGAGATCGGCCGCCCTATATGTCCATGCTAAGCAATCTGCCACCAAGTGGACAACGTACGCTTGGAGACCGGCATCCCCAGCTTACTGGAGTCATAAGAGACGAAGAGCTGAGGAGCCATTCGATGCTCCTGCGTACGCTCCCATATAGAAGGCCAAAGCACTCTTACAGTACAGGGTATGCAGAGCTGCTTCTGCCTGGCTGGCATGGGCTTTGGGAAAGAAGGTTGGAAGTACCACCTCCTGGTTTAGGTGGAATGAGGAAACCACTTTCGGAAGGAACTTGGGGTGCGTGCAAAGCACCACCCTGTTCCTATAGAACCGTGTGTACAGTCGATCGGACACCAGAGCCTGCAGCTCACTCACTCATCTAGCCAATGTGAGTGCCACCAAGAAAAGCGCCTTCCAAGACAGGAAGCGGAGGTAGCCATCGGCTCAAAAGGTGGGCGAGTAAGCTGTTCTAAGAGCACATTCAAATTCCACTCAGTCGCCAGGGGGCGGGGGGGCAGACTGGGGGCTTTAGCAGAAGCAGACCTCTCAGGAACCTGAACAGCAAGGGGTGTACAGAGAGAGGTTGTCCTTCCACTGAAGAGTGGTGTGCCGATAAAGCACTAAGGTGAACTCGGACCAAGTTTGACTTGAGGCCTAAATCTGAAAGGTGAAGCAGGTACTGCAACACCACTGCCACCTGGCAGGAAAATGGGTCCTCACTCGGCTGAGCACACCACACCTCAAATCTACGCAACTTAAATGCACAGGTTTTCCTAGTCGATTGCTCCTAGAGGCTAGCAGCACATCCTCTTATCTTTTTAGGGAGGAGAAGTGGTGCAAGGACTACCCTTTCAGCAGCCATGCCATTAGGTTGAGAGACCTGAGGTTGGGATGCAGAAGAGAGCCCCTCTCCTGCGACAGGAGGTTGGGTTGTAATCCCAGAGGAATTGGAGCCTCCTCCGCTAACTGCAGGAGCAGTGGAAACCATGGCTGTCTCTGCCACCTGGGCGCCACCAGGATGACTGAGGCTCTGTCTTGAAGGATCTTGAATAAGGTCCGAGCTACCAGGGGTGTGGGAGGAAACACATATAGGAGGCCCATAGACCATGATATTAGAAAAGCATCTGCAGCCACCCTGTGTGGGCGCGGCTGTCTGGAACAGAAACGGGGCAACTAGTGATTTTGTGGACTCAAACAAATCCATGGATGGTCGCCCCCAGCACCGGAAGAGCTACTGGGCTATGTTGGGATTCAGTTGCCACTCGTGCGGCTTGAGAATTCTGCTTAGCTTGTCGGCTAAGAAGTTCTCCTGACTTGGCAAGTAAACCGCTTTGAGGTACATATCCTGGCAGACTGCAAAGGAGCATAGGTCCAGGGTTTCCTGACATAGGATGCGAGAGCCTTTGCCCTCTTGCTTGTTCACATAGAACATTGCTACTTAGTTGTCTGTCTGAATCAAGACAGTTTGATGAGCCAGGGTTTGGCAGAAGGTCCGAAGAGGTACGTGGATCGCTCGAAGCTCTAGGAGATTGATTTGTTGTGTGCTCTCCCACGGAGACCACACACCCCGAGTGCAGACCTGCTGGCAATGAGCACCTCATCCCAGCAGGGATGCATCTGTAGTCAGCACCCTCGAGTGCGTGGGAGGCTGAAAGGGCACTCCCTCCAGAAGGTTGTGAGGCTGAAGCCACCATTTCAATGACTGTACCAGGCGTTGGGACACCTTGATGATGTCGTCTCCGAGTCTGCCTGTGGCTTGTGTCCACTGGTCCCTGAAGCACCACTCAGCTATTCTCATGTGTAGTCGGGCATTGGGTGTCACATGCACTATGGAGGCCATGTGACCAAGGAGGCGTAGAAAATGTCTTGCTGAGATTCGGGATCTGTGACTCACTTGCTGTACTAGGGCCACAAGTCTTTGTGCCCTGTCCTCTGGTAGATAAGCCCTTGCCTGAAGGGTGTCTAACCTTGGCCCTATGTACTCCAGTCCCTGAGTGGGAACCAGAGTGGACTTTGTGTAGTTGATCACAAACCCCAGGTGCTGGAGCAACTGGATAGTGTGGGACATAGCCTGTTGGGCTTCTAGAGCTGACTGGGCTCTGATGAGCTAGTCGTCTAAGTAGGGGAAGTCAAATACCCCTTGAGTTCTTAGGAAGGTCGCCACCACCGCAAGGCACTTTGTGAACACCCTGGGTGCTGAGGCTAAGCCGAATGGAAGTACTTTGTACTGAAAATGGTTTCCTCCCACTACAAATCTGAGATATTGTCTGTGGTCTGGATGAATCAAGATGTGCGTATACTCATCTTTGAGATCTAAGGAGCATAGCCAGTCTCCCTGGCAGAGGTAAGACAGCAATATTCCAAGGGAAAGCATCTTGAACTTTTCCCTCACCAGGAACTTGTTTAGGTTTCGCAGGTCGAGGATGGATCTTAGGCCTCCAGTTCTCTTTGGTATCAGAAAGTACCTGGAGTAGAAGCCTGTGCCCTGCAGGTGGTGGGGGCACCGGTTCGACCGCCTGATCCTCGAGAAGACCTGCTAACTCCTTCAAGAGGAGGTCCCTGTGAAGAGGGGGTCTGAGAGGCTCCCCTGGAAAGTAAGGCGGCGGCGCCTGGGTGAGATGTAACCGATAGCCCATTTGGACTATCTGGAGAACCCAGGTTTCTGTTGTAATGGCTGGCCACCTGTGAGCATAGAGTCAGCCTTCCTCCTCTGCATGGCCTTGCTTCCTTTGAGAGAGGGACTATGCTCTGGGAGGCTGAGCTGGAGTCGGTGCCTGGGGTTTGGGGATCTTTTGCTTACGTGGGCCATGCCCCCGTCCCTTGGCCTGCTGCCCCTGCTGGGGAGCTGGGGAGGCCCGATACATGGGGTAGTTTCGGTAAGCCGTACTTTTTCTCAGGAAAAAGGGCTTCTTACCCAAGCCCTTCTTCTTAGAAGGGGCAGATGTCTTCTTCTCGAGTCTTGTCTGGGTCAGGCACTCTGACTCGATCTCGGCAGCCTTTTCCGTCATGGGCTTGCCAAAGAGGTTTTCACCCCGGCAAGGGACATCGACCAACTTGTCCTGAACCCATGGCTCGAAGTCCGACAACTGTAGCCATGCCTGGCGGCGTGCACCGATGCCGGCCCCAGCCACCCGGGCCGAAGCCTCGAAGCCGTCATAGGCTGCTCGAGTCAAACTTCGAGCACTCTCGGATCCCAATGGACAAAACTTGGAAGCACTGCAAAGGTCCCTTGGAGAGACCAGTTGAGAACCCGGCAATCTCCTTTGCCAGGTCTCGCAGGTACATGCCCATATACAGCTGGTACATCTGGATTCAGCATGACAGCATTGAACCCTGGTAGCACTTCTTACCGAGGGCATCCATGTTGCGGGCCTCCCTGCCAAGAGGCACCGAGGAGTGCATCTTCTGGCTCTTGAGCCAGCGCATGGCTGATTCCACAACCATGGAGTTGTGCAGCAGCTGTGCTTTTTGGAACCCAGGGCTCTTGCGAACTCGATAGATGGAATCGATTCGCCTGCTGAGGACCAGCATCGAGGCTGGTGTCTCCCACATGCGGAGCATCAGCCATTCCAGAATGGGAGGCACAGGTACAGTAAGGGCTTCCTTAGGAGGAAAGTCA
Source organism: Ichthyophis bannanicus (assembly GCA_033557465.1). NCBI lineage: Eukaryota > Metazoa > Chordata > Amphibia > Gymnophiona > Ichthyophiidae > Ichthyophis > Ichthyophis bannanicus. The sequence goes on along the minus strand of CM066031.1, from coordinate 1,115,925,029 downwards.
TACTGGAGGATTTCGAGGCTCCTCCTCAGCCTCCGCCGGGAAAGACAAAGCCTTTGCCATGTCCCGGACAAAGTCCAAGAACCAGGTGTCCTCCGGGGGTGACCTTCTCCGAGGTTCAGATCCCAGGGAGTCTGACAGGACGTACTTGGTACGGTGGGTGTCCGGAGACTCCTCTTCCTTAGTCTCCCAACCGGAACCCTCTGAGAAGAAAACAAGCAGCTCCAGCCTCGAGGGCTTCGGTCTTGACTGCCCCGATGCCGAGGGAATCGGCGTCAATGACCTCAGTCCAGAATGGGAGGTCAAGGGGGACCTTGGCCGAGGAGCGACTCGAGTTCTTAATGTCTCGAGGATCGGCTCGGCCTGGCCTCTGGGGTCGACTTGGAAGTCGAAGTCCCAGTGGTCGGGGCGGACAGACATGCGAGATCGGCCATCAGCGCCCGCTGCTGGTCCATGAAGGCAGACACGCTGCACTCCAAGGCCGCCAACCTGAGACCGAGCTCGGGAGGCTCCGCAGCCCCCGGGTTGGGTCCCAACGCCAGCTCTCCCGGAGGAGAGAGTGTCAAACGAGGACAGTGCTTACCTTCCTCGGTGTCTCCGGTTCCTTTCGAGGGAGTTTGGCAGGCCTCTCCGACTCAGAGGATCTGGGGCAGTGAGCCGGGCTCCGCGACCGAGCCCGTGAGGGACCAGGCCGCTCGGAGCCCTCAGACGACACCGCCCTCACTGATTTTTTTCTTCCTCTGGTGTTCCCGTGAGGGAGACCCCCTTTCAGAAGACATCTGACGCTGCTCAGGATCAGACAGCTCCCGAGAGGTCGAGGCTTCTGACCAGGTCTGGGCCCGGGTGGGTGCAGACTCGGGAAAAATCTTATCATATTGCTGCTGCCTGCTCCTCAAGGCCTTGGAAGACATTTTCTTACACAGGCCACAGACCTTGGGGTCGTGGTCGGGCCCGAGGCAGTGGAGGCAGCAGTCGTGTGTGTCTGTGAGAGACATCAATCTCGTGCACCGATCACACTTCTTAAACCTGCTGGCAGCCATCGGGGGAAAAAGGGCCCCTGCGAGGTCAAAGGACCGGATTGCCAGCTAAAAATAAAAAATAAAAATAAAAACAAAAAAGAAGAGCAAGAACACTAGTCTCTAAGGACAAAAACGAAAAACTGGACCGACTCGATACCAGTGTACCGAGCTGAGGCAGGAAGGGGAACCGGCGTCGAACCAGTTAAGCAGAAAAACTATTTTCTAACTTTTACTACTTTTTCCACGGGGAAACTAGGACGACGTCCGTTGGGCTCCGTGGAAAAAAGGAGACTGAGCAAGATGGCACCCTTGGGCGGGAAGGGGACCGCACATGCATGATGCAGTCCCAAAGGCTTTTCGAAAGCTGGGGATTTGCTCCGCATGGGGGCTCCGTCGGCACCGACATCACCCATATGCGAGGGCTGACTTCCTGCTTGCTCCTGGAGAATAGTAAGTACAATGTCTTCCATACTGACCTCCTAGGAGTGGGCTAAGGAAGGAATATGTTGGACATGGAGGGGGGGAAATAAAGGTAGGAAAGGAGATATGATCCTCAAATTTTTAAACTCAACCAAAAAATCTTGATTATGTAGATCTTTGCATTCTGTGACAGCCAAATTAGCACCTTTCCCAAAAACCGCCTTTAAGACAGCCCATAATAAGTTTTAAAAAAAAAGTAATTAGTCCTTACCTGCTAATTAGTGTTCCTGAAGGAACTCCAGTCCAGTCCCTTTCTTCTGGGTTGTGCAACCCTTCCAGCGGCTTGGAGGCTGAGCCCATCATCATTTTGATGATGCTGCGGTATAAATACCACTGGCACCACCCACCAGCAATCTATTGAAAAAGCAGACTTATTGGATAGACAATTAAGAGACTATAACTTTATAAAGAAAGGATAACAACCGAAAATTTTTTTTTTTTTTTGGACCCCCTGGGAAGGGAAGTAGGGAGGGAGGGGAAGGGAGGAGAAGGCTTACCTGAGCCCGCCTTAGCCCTCACCCACACTCCACAGGACCCCTTCCTAGCAGCCTATCAGGCCCCCGGACCTCCGCAAGGGACCCTCCAGCTTCCTCTTCGCCCACCGGAAAAGGAAATTCTGCAACTGAAGAACCTGGGTGGGATCAGGGCCTGGACTGGAGTTCCTTCTGGAACACTAAATTAGCAGGTAAGGACTAATTACATTTTCCTTATTGTCTCTCCAGTCCAGTCCCTTTCTTCTAGGATGTAACAGAGCAGTTCAAGCCTGGGCGGGGTTTGCCATCCCGGACCAAAGCACTGCGCCCCCAAAACTGGTATCTGCTGCCCTCTGGACATCCAGCCTTTAGTGTTTGGCAAAGGTATGCAGCGACAACCAAGTATCTGCCCCTGCAAATGTCCAGTGGCGGAACCAAGCTATGCTCTGCCCAGGAAGTCGCCTGGGCCCAAGTTGAATGCGCGCGAAGACCCCCCGGGACCTGCTTCCCCTTCAGGATATAGGCGGAAGCAATAGCTTCCCTGATCCACCTAGAGATGGAAGCCTTGGCCGCCGCCTCTCCCTTGTGCGGCCCTCCAAACGGAACAAATAACCGTTCGGACTTTCGAAAGGACGCCATACGGGCCAGATGACGCTTCAGCACTCTACGCACGTCCAGCTTCTCATCATCCTCCTTTCGACCTTCTCCAAAGGAGGATGGGAGAGATATGGTCTGGTTCACATGAAAGGGAGAGATGACCTTGGGCAAGGAAGGAAGGGACTGTTCGCAAGACCACCTTGTCCTTGTAGAAGGAAAGAAAGGAAGGCCGAGAAGACAGCACTTGAATTTCGGAGACACGCCTAGCCGAGCAAATAGCTACCAGGAATACTGTCTTTAGGGTCAAATCCTTCAGGGAGGATTTCCCCCCTGGTTCAAAAGGTTCCCCCGGTTAAAGCAATCAACACCAGGTTGAGGTCCCAAGGGGGGGGGATTACTGACCTCTGCTGGGGCTGCAATTGCCTAACCGCTCTTAGGAACCTGCCCACATCAGCGTGGTCCCCTAAGGGCTTCCCGCAGACTTTACCCCTATAACACGAAATGGACGCTAACTGGACCCGAAAGGAGCTAGGCCTTTCTCGAATCCTGCTTGTAAAAGCTCCAAGACTTCCGGGACAGAGGCCGAAAGGGGCTTCTTCCGATGCTCCGCACACCATACTTCAAATACCCGCCAAACTCTCACATAGGAAAGGCAGGTTGAGCGTTTTCGCGCACTCAACAATGTTGAAATTACCGATCTGAATAACCCCGCTTATGGAACCGCGCCCTTTCAATAGCCAGGCCGTAAGCAAGAATCGATCCATGTGGGGCATCCGTACTGGCCCCTGCAGTAATAGATCCTTTCTGCAGGGTAGCCGCCATGGTCGTTTGGCCGTTAGCCTCACCCAATCTGCATACCATGGGCGACGTGGCCAGTCCGGGGCTATGAGAATTACCAATCCTTGGTGGGCTTCTACCCGCTGAAGAACTCTCCCCTATGAGAGCCCAGGGAGAGAAAACATACAAGAGAACCTCTGAAGGCCACTTTTGGACCAGGGCGTCCAAGCCCTCAGACATCCTTTCCTTCCTGCGACTGAAAAACCGACTTGCCTTGGCCGATGCCCATCGTGCCATGAGGTCCATGATCGGAGTCCCCCAACAGGCTACCACCTGGTCGAATACCTCCTGAACTAGCTCCCACTCTCCGTGGTCTATCTTGCATCTGCTCAGGTAATCAGCTGTGACATTGTCTATTCTGGCCACGTGCTGCGCCGATAGAGCTCTTAAATGGGCTTCCGCCCACTGCAATAGGCTGTCCGTTTCCTCCTCTAAGGAAGGACTGCTTGTTCCTCCCTGGCGGTTGATGTAGACCACTGGTGACATTGTCAGAGAGGACGCGGACTGCTCTTTGTCGAACCAAGGGCTCAAATGCTCCGAGTGCTAAGGCTACAGTCCGCAATTCCAGTCTGTTGATGGACCACTGAGTCTCTCCCAGAGTCCAGCAACCCTGGGCGAACTGGCCCTCGTACTGAGCCCCCCAGCCGGCTAGACTTGCATCCGTCGTCAGCTGCACCCACAGGGGAGGCTCGAGAGGCATTCTGTATTCCAGGTTCCTTGGGTCCAGCCACTACAGAAGGGCCTTCCTGGCCAGTAGTGGGCAGGGCAGCCGCATGGACAAAGGCTGATGGGACCAACATCGTAACAAGGCCCGTTGAAGCGGTTGCATATGTGCTCTGGCCAACGGCACCACCTCTATCATTGCCGCCATGGTTCCTAGCACTTGAAGGTAATGCCAGGCTGTAGGGTTCCGCCTGGCTAGAAATTGTGATACGAGGTTCCTCAGGTCCCTTAACCTCTGCTTCGGCAGAAACACCTTTCCTCTCCTGGTGTCGAACCTTGCTCCGAAGTACTCGATCTCCTGCGTGGGTATTAATCTGCTCTTTGCCCGATTGATGACCAACCCCAACTCCTCCAGGAATGCTACCACTCTGGCCGTCGCCGTGCGACTCTCCGCTTCTGATTTCACCCAGATCAGCCAATCGTCCAGGTAGGGATGCACCAAAATTCCCTCCTTTCGAAGGGCTGCGGCCACCACCACCATCACCTTGATGAAAGTCCGGGGGGCTGTTGCTAGGCCGAAGGGTAGGGCCTGGAACAGAAAATGTCCTCTTGGGACCGCGAATCTCAGGAACTGCTGATGAGACCTTCAGACAGGGATATGTAAATATGCTTCCGTCAGATCTAAGGATGTCAAGAACTCCCCCCGCCGTACAGCCACAATTACTGACTTCAGGGTTTCCATTCGGAAGTGAGGTACTTTGAGACAGCAATTCATTTGCTTTAGGTCTAGAATTGGACGAAGACACTCTTCTTTCTTTGGTACCACAAAATAAATTGAGTACCGACCGGAGCCGCATTGGTCTTCCGGAACGGGGACCACCGCCCCAAGCGCTATAAGTCTTGAAAGAGCATCTTCTATCGCTGCTTTCTTTGTTGGCATCTGTAGGGAGACTGAACAAATGCTGGAAGTACCTGCTTTGCAAATTCGAGAGCGTAGCCCTCTCGGATCACTTCCAAGACCCATTGATCGGATGTGACCCAGGTCCAGGCGAGAAGAAACTGCCTTAACTAGGCAGGCATCCCCCCCCCCCCCCGGGACCCCCGTTGTCTCATTGTGGTTTTCTAGGACCCCCGGCGGAAGAAGCAGCCCCAAAGCCTCTACCCGCTCTGCGAAACCCCAAGAAGTTTTGGCCCCTTGTGGGAAAACGGCACCTAAGAAAGGGGTTCGATCTGGCTGGACGGAACCTCCGGAAATCCCTTGGTTGGCTCCACGAGGGAGCTGGCGAACGTCCTTGCTTTGGTCTGTCTTCCGGCAGCCTGCCTCCCTTAGACTCGCCTAGGTCCTTTACTAACTTATCCAAGTCCTCAGCAAATAGCAACTTCCCCTTAAATGAGAGTCGACTCAGGCGTGCCTTTGAAGAAGCATCCGCCGCCCAATTACATAATCACAAATAGCGCCTAGCTGCTACCACCGAGGCCATATTCTTTGCTAGGCTCCTAATGAGGTCGTACTAGCTATCTGCCAGGTAGGCAGCTCTGGACTCCATCCTAGCAGTGACTGCCTGCACGCTACCTGACAAACCATGCGCTAGCTGAAGTTGTTGGGACCACCTCAGACAGGTCCGTGCCACCCAAGCCCCTGACACTGAAGCCTGTAAGGCGAGAGCACTAACATCAAAGGCTTGCTTCAGCAAAGTTTCTAATTTTCTATCCTGTGTATCCTTCAGAGCCACGCTGCCCTCGACCGGGATAGTCGTCTTCTTTGTGACTGCCGACACCGCTGCATCCACCCTAGGCGACTTCAGCAGTTGTCTGGCTCCAGTAATGGGTACAGAAGAGCCATAGATCGTACTCCCCCTCAGGCTGGATCCTGGTTGGTTCCATTCCTCCTGGATCATCTGCCACACCACCCTGTGGACTGGAAACACCTTCTGGGACTTCCTAATGGCTTGGATCAACGGATCCTCCAAGGCCTCCTCATCTGCTGGCATGTCAGAGGCCATATCGAGCACCTTCAGCTACTCAGCAATCAATGCTGGGAGCTCCTCTCGACGAAAAACTCGTACTATGCAGGCTTGTTCCTCCTCTGGTATCTCTCCCTCTTCGAGTTCGTCTTTCTCTTCCACTGCTTCCTTGTCTGAGACCTCTTCTTCCGGAGTGTCAGGTATAGGGGACGTAAGGTGCTCTTCACTCACCAGCCTAGGGCACTTATGAGGAACCCCCGTGTCCTGGGTCCTCACCGGCCTGGTAATCACATTTTCCTTCGACGCCCCTGACCCTCCTGCCCCCTGCTGGTGCATACAATAGGCCTTGTGTAGCAGGAGGACAAATTCAGGAGAGAAGTGTCCCCAGCCCCCCTCCTCCCCAACAGAGGTGGAGGGAAGGGACAGGGAAACTCCAAGGTTGAAGGTGGAGGAGAGAAAGAATCTCCTCCCCTCTCCAGAGGGCCTCCTGACCCCTGGGAAGCTTGTGACATGGTCAAATGGATTTCTTGTTCTACGGAAGCAGCCTCTGCAGCACAACCCTTGCAGACCCCTGCTTCCGAGGCTGTGCCCCGACGAGTGCCGCAGGGCGGACACCGTGGCTTGCCAGGCATGCTTCCCTTTAAGCAAAAAATTACTTAACTAAAAGTGAAATGCAGTAGAGGAATTATGCTCCCAATGAGGCCCCCCCCCCCCCACAAGCAGGTATAAATTGAAATATAAAATTAAACTAAAACTAAAATTAAACTAAACATCACAAAAACCAGCAAGTTTACATGTCCCCATAAATACTTGCTGTCTTGCAGCTCCTCTCCTCTGTGTGTTGTCCGGCGCGAGGAAACCAGCCGTCCTCCACTGGTTTCCACGTGTGCAGGCCGGGGCCACGTGACGTTCGGGCCGGCGGTCATGAGGCCCTACTCGCGCCGCCAGTTGCCGCGCCCTCCGTCGATTCCGGCGATCCTGCTCTTGTTAAGGTCACCGGAGCTGCCTCAAGCGCCCAGCCAGTTGAGGGCTCCGGCGAGAGGCAGGGCAGGCCGCAGGTAAGGCCCCGGCGTCGCCTCAAGCGCTCAGCCACCCGAAGGGCTTCGGCGCGAGGCGGGGCAGGCTGCAGGAAGGACCTCTGAGTGCCGGCTGGCGGAGCTCGCGAGGGAAGACTCCTTCAGTCCCCCTCCCCCTCTGAAGCCTGGAGATCGGGATAGAGAGAGAGAGAGAGAGAGAGAGAGAGAGAGCGCGAGCAAGCAAGGGGAGGGAACTTAAATTTAAAGGCACAGAGCCAAAATAACCAAAGAAATCAAAGGTAAACTTAAAGTAAATATTAAAAAGTTAATTTTAAAAAGGGAAACAATTAATGTAACTCTCCTGTAAGCTCTCTGGCTTACTGGAACCCTCCAGCAGCTTGGAGGCTAAAAATAATGGTGCCGGTGGGTGGTGCCAGAGGTATTTATACCGCAGCATCATCAAAACGATGATGGGCTCAGCCTCCAAGCTGCTGGAAGGGTTGCACAACCCAGAAGAAAGAAACTGGACTGGAGAGACGATAAGGAAGAGCCCATTTACTGACAATCACTGCATCTAAGCCAATTCAAATATTCTTGGATGAAGTATCAAGGTGTTTTTAATTGTATGAACTGAATTGGAAGAAAATGTCCAAACATCGACCTGTTGAAAGAACTTCAGAATAAACTCTAGGAAGGCTATAAGAAAATTTCATTCTTTCAGCATCCCTTGGTGTGCGGTCAGGTCCATTACTGTAAAGCAAAACAGTTTGCCATCACTAAGAAACTGCCTCAATCAAGCCACCCTTCCAAAGGCAACAGCTATGGTTATGGAAATTGCTGAGGAAGGTCACTGAGAGGCCTAAGATTACCTTAAAAGAACTAGAGCTTCCACTGGCAAAGGCTAGAGAAAACGTTGACTGCTCAACAATTTCAAGATGACCTGCATTGGCAGGTGGCAAGGAGGAAGCTGCTGCCGAAGAAAGCACAGTTACTTACCTGTGACAGGTGATCTCTGGGAACAGCAGGAATACGTCTTCACATATAGGAATGAGTCTTCACATATGGGTATCGTCAGTACCGACAGAGCCTGCGCGGGAACGCTCCCCAGCGTCCAAAAAGAAAGCTTTTGGGAGCATCCCACAGCGCCTGCGCGCTGCCTTCCCGCCTTTCCTAACCACCTCTCTCCAGTTCGAGTTTTAAAGCTGAGACAAAGAGAGAGTGAGGAAAGGAAAGAAAGATAGAGAGATACAACTCCTAGGGGAGGTGGGTGGGTTGTGAAGACTTATTCCTGCTGTTCCCAGAGATCACCTGTTACAGGAAAGCAACTGTGCTATCTCCAGGAACAAGTCTTCACATATGGGGACTCCCCAGCTAGAGATGCCTGGGAGATCACTCAGGTTGTGAGTCCCTGGGAAGGGCTCTACCTCCACCCATGAATCTCAGGCATCCAGCCAGGGATGGAGGGTAGGAGTTGCTTAGGTATGGAACAGGTGTTTGAGAACAGCCTGAGAAACAAGGCACCCCGGCGGGAGTCCTTGTCCAAGCAGTAATGGGCTGTGAAGGTATGAACCGAGGCCCAGGTGGCCGCTCGACAGATCTGGTTGATGGACACAGAATTTAGATGAGCCATAGAGGCTGCCATGGCCCTCAAATTGTGAGCTGTGACATGGCCTTCCAGAGAAAGGTTCTTACTCTGGTAGGCGAAAGAAATACACTGAGCAATCCAATTGGACAGAGTTCTCTTAGAGACTGGAAGTCCTAAATGAGAGGGATCAAAAGCAACAGAGTTGAGAGGACTTTCTATGTTGCTGTGTCCTTTGTAAGTAAAAAGCAAGAGCTCTTTTACAATCCAGGGTATGAAGATTCCTCTCTGCACTTGAAGCATGAGGTCCTGGAAAAAAAAGACAGGTAAATAAACCTCCTGGTTCAGATGAAAAGGTGAGACCACTTTAGGCATAAAGTGTGGATCAGTCCTGAGGACTACCTTGTCATGATGGAACCTTGTATAAGGAGGATTAGTCACCAAGGCTTGCAGCTCACTGATGCGGCAAGCTGAAGTGACTGCAATGAGAAAAATAACCTTCCAGGAAAGACATTTCAAGGAGGTAGTGGCTAAGGGTTCAAAGGGTGGCTGCATAAGCTGGCCAAGAACCAGATTCAAGTCCCATGCCACTGGAGGTGGTCTGATGGGAGGTTTAGTCAAAAGAAGGCCTCTCATGAATCTTGCTATAAGAGGATGAGAGGAAATAGGCTGTCCATTGAGAGGTTTAAGGGATGCTGCAATAGCACTCAAATGGACTCTTACTGAATTCGTTTTAAGGTCTGCATGGGATAAATGCAGCAAATACTCTAGTAAAGAATTCAGAGGTATTGCAAGAGGGTTAAGACCCTTCTCTGCACACCAAATGGTAAACCTTTTCCATTTAAAAGCATAGGAACGTCTAGTGGAAGGCTTTCTGGAAGATGCAAATCTTGAAGGTCTAGGCCTTCAGCAACCAGGCTCTGAGGTGAAGAGACTGGGGATTTGGGTGCCACAACGTTCCCTCCTCCTGGGACAGGAGGTCTGGAGCAGATCCCAAGTCCAGGGAGGGAGCTTGGGAGAGATGCAGAAGTAGAGGGGACCACACTTGGCGTGGCCAATGTGGTGCTATGAGGATCATAGACCCCTTGTCTCTCTGAAGTTTGAAGAGTGTCTTGGGAATTAGGGGAATGGGTGGAAAGACAGAGGAAGTCTTGCCCCCAATGAAGGAGGAAGGCATCCCTGGCCTGAACTTCCTGACACAGAATCCTGGAACAGAACCGGGGAAGTTTGGCATTCCATGGACTTGCAAAGAGGTCTATGTCCGGGGTTCCCCAAATTCGGAAGATCCTGGCTATCTGGTCCCCATGGAGGGACCATTCATGTGGAAGCAGAACTCGACTGAGTCTGTCTGCCCAAGAGTTTTGAACCCCTGGAAGATACACTGCCATGAGATGAATTTGATGCTCTCTGGCGAAGGCCCACAATCTCAGAGCTTCGTTGCAAAGCGACAGAGAGCCAGTCCCACCCTGCTTATTCACGTAGAACATGGCTACTTGGTTGTCTGTGTGGAAGACTCAGAGCTAGAAAAATTGCTCTGAGCTCTAAGAGGTTGATATGTAGAGATGTCTCCTGTAAAGACCAGATGCCTTGAGTGGAGAGATCTTGAAGATGAGCTCCCCAACCTCTTGGAGAGGCATCTGTTGTAAGGGTTGCTTGGGGTAACACCTGTTGAAAGGGGGACCCCAGCAACAGATTCTGAGTGGACTTCCACCAGTGGAGGGACCAAAAGAGGCGACTAGAGGTTGCTATTTTGTCTGACAGGCAACCTGATGCCTGGGTCCATTGGGTGGACAGAGTCCACTGAGCTGCCCTCATGTGAAGGCAAGCGTAAGGAACCACATGCACAGTGGATGCCATGTGGCCTAACAGTTGTAACATCTCTCGAGCAGTTAAATGGGATTTTAACTGAATTTGTGAGGCTAACTGCACCAAGTGTAGGCAACGGGCCTGGGGAAGATAGGCCCTTGCAGTTGTGGTATCCAGCAAGGCCCCTATGAACTCTAGAGACTGAGTAGGGGTGAGATGGGATTTTGGAAAGTTTATTACAAGTCCCAGATACTGAAGGATACGCCTTGTGCAGGTTAGAGAAGTCTGGGCCTCTGACTGGGATGGAGCTCGGATGAGCCAGTCGTCCAGATATGGGAATACGAATATCCCTAGAGTGCGTAGAAACGCAGCTACTACTGCCATGCATTTTGTGAACACCCTTGGTGCAGAGGCCAGACCGAAAGGAAGCACTCTGTATTGGTAGTGCTTCCCTTGATAAAGGAACCGAAGGAACCTTCTGTGTGTTGGATGGATGAGGACATGGGTGTACGCATCCTTGAGGTCTAGAGAGCAAAGCCAATCCTGACTCTGAAGGTATGGAAGGAGAATACCGAGAGAAATCATCTTGAATTTCTCCTTGCATAGAAACTTGTTCAATTCTCTGAGATCTAATATGGGTCTGTAGCCCCCTGTTTTCTTTGGGATAAGAAAGTAGGGGGAGTAGAACCCTGAGCCCTGTTGAAGAAGGGGTACTTCTTCTATTGCCCCTTGGGCAAGAAGGGTAGTAATCTCCTGACCCAGAAGGTCGAGGGGAGATGTCCGAGAATTGAACTGTCTCACCATGGTGTGAGGAGGAAGGTTTAAGAAATGAAGCTTGTACCCCTCCCTTATGATGGAGAGGGTCCATTGCTCTGCTGTGATTTGTTCCCATCTGGGAGCAAAGTAAGCCAACCTTCCTGGAATGGTGAGAGGCTGTGGATGTTCTAGAACCAGAAAGGCTAAGCTCTCTAGTTGTAAGTCAAAGTCCCTGAGGAGGCTGAGGCTGTTGGGCCGTAGCAGTCCTAGCAGCCTTACGCTTGGCCTGTTTCGGTTGTTGCTGTCTCTTTGTAGCAAAACGACCTGCAGTAGATGACTACTGACCATAAGCAGAATAATATTTCCCTTTTTTGGGAAAAATCCCTTTTTGAACAACCTTTTCTTAAAAGGAGCAGAAGTAAACTCTGAAAGTCTATCTAAAGCAGAATTTTCAGCATCCATTTGGGTGGCCTTTGCTTGCCAATCTTTGCCAAAAAGGTTTTCACCTGTACAAGGAAGGTTTCCTAGTCCATCTTGAACCCAGGGTTCCAAATCAGAAGCTTGTAACCAAGCAACTCTGCGTGCACCTATGGCAATGGCCGAGGATCTGCTGGCACCTTCAAAAGAGTCAAAGGCTGCACGGTTGGAAAACTTGGAAATATCCTGGGCATGTTTGAGCCAGGTGAGGAACTCTTCCCTTTTATCTTCTGAAATAATAGGAGATAAAGTTTGCAGGTGATCTGTAACTTCTTTTAGAAACATCCCCATATAGAGACTATAGGAGTAGATTCTGGCAACAAGCATACTGGCCTGGAAAATTCTCCTGCCAAAGGCATCTAAGGTTCTGCATTCTCTTCCTTGAGGAGCAGAAGAGTGCCTTTTTGTACTCTATCTTCTTCATAGCAGACTCCACCACAATGGAGTGGTGAGGAAGCTGAGTCTTATGGAAGCCAGGACAAGGAGGAACACGATACATGGTGTCCAACCTTCGAGAATGAGGGAAAGTGGTGAGAGGAGTCTCCCATATGCCCAACATGTGATCATAAAGAATCTCATGTATTGGTAAAGAGGCTGCCTCTTTAGGAGCCTTAGGATATTGTAAAATATCTAATATTTTGGCTCTAGGCTCTGTCTCAGGGGCCACTGAGATGGAAAGGCCCCTGGCCACTTCCCTAATGAAGTCTTGAAAAGACAAGTCTTCTGGAGGAGACATTCTCCTTTTTGGAGAAGAGGGCTCCTGAAGATGGATCACTGATGCTTCGACAGAGACCTCTGATTCATCAGAGTCTTCAAAGGAATCGAAGTATCGCCTGTCTGGATGCTCCTGCAGAGCCCGATACATGTACCGGGTGGTATCGACATCGGGAGTGATCGGTACCGGTTCGGTACCGATGGGCATCACAGAACAGTGTACCGCTGCAGTCGACACCGAAGCGGATGTCGATGCAATCGGTACCGGTGCCGGAGTCAGTACCGGCAACGGAGTTTGTTGCGGTACCGAAGGCGTCGCAGCTTGTATGAATGCCGTGATGGCACACTGCATGGTCAGAATATTCTGATCCATCGACGCAACCAATGTCTGGATGTCGGTACCAGTGGGAACCACCGGTACCCCAGAACATGGCAACAGGTGATCAGTCGAGGCCGAGCCATGGATGTCAACCTGTGACCCCATAGATAAAGTTTTGGAAGCCGGAGCCTCCCGCCGGGGTAATTTTGCCGGTGCGGATTCCTCGAGGGCAAGCCCGGAGGCATCTCGATACTTAGAGGGAGATCTACCCTTCGAGGACTGGCTGGATTTAAGTTTGGTTACCTGAGATCCATGTGAGGAAGAAGCAGCCCTGGAAGACGTCGATGCAACCGAAGCTGAATCCGAGGGAAACAGGGCACTGAGCTTAGCTGCTCGATTCTGTAGACCTCTTTTAGACATCATGGAGCAGGACTCACAATCCGCAATGGAGTGGTCAGGACCTAAACATTTTAGACACCATTCATGGGTGTCAGTGACAGAAATAGTGCCGCTGCACTTCGTGCATTTTTTAAACCCAGAGGCAGGCTTTTCCATGAGGAAAAATTTGCTAGGCCTAAGGCCAAAGAAGAAAATGCACTGAAGAGATAAAAACAGTAGTTTTTGTTTTGCTTTTTTTTCTAGAAGAAAGAAAGAAAAGACCGGCGGTACCGGTCCAGCGTCGAGAAGGCAGGCGCGCGACCAAAGAAATAAAATAAAGAAAATCTTCAGCGGTGACAGGAACACGACCTGCTGGCTCCGCGGAAAAGAAGAACTGGAGAGAGGCGGTTAGGAAAGGCGGGAAGGCAGCGCGCAGGCGCTGTGGGATGCTCCCAAAAGTTTTCTTTTTGGACGCTGGGGAGCGTTCCCGCGCAGGCTCCGTCGGTACCGACGATACCCATATGTGAAGACTCATTCCTATATGTGAAGACTCATTCCTGCTTGTTCCTGGAGATAAGCCATGTGATGTGTTGTACAGAGCTAAAAACAATTAGGGGACACTGCACAAATGTGGGAGGTTTGTGGTTTGATGAGACTAAAGCAGAACTTTTTGTTACAATTTTCAGCAATATCTGTGACATAAAACTACAGTACATCACCCCAATATCACCATCCCTATAATAAAGTAAGATAGTGACAGCACTCTTTTGTGGGGATGCTTTACAGTAGTGGGGGGCAGCAGGAGGCAATGTAACAGTAAGCGAGTGAGTGATGGGAGGGGCAGCAAAAAGAAAAAGGGCGTGTGGGGGGGGAAGGATTGGTGTTAGGAGGAAGGGTGTGAGCAAACTGTCCTGCCCTATACTCACACTGAATCCCCACTTTCCTTCCCTTGTTCTCCCCTTCTCCTATTCTGTCCCCCTTTTGCCTTCCCAGAACCAATTACTAAGATCCCTATTTTTAAGTTTAAAAAAAAATGTAATATGAAAACCTATGAAAAATGTGCTACAAAATTTCTCCAGAATCTTGAAATGTCTGCCACAGGCAACTGGGGACTGCTACAATATGTCCAAGATTCAAATATTGATGAATGACCCCTGAGAAAGAGATAAGATTCTGCCCGTTTGTAGATAATATGAATATATGCAACACAAAGGCATAAAATATTTTTTTAAATGTTAAAAATGATCTAAGGTATGGCAGCTATGCTTTAATAAAAGAAAATGTAAACCCCTGCATTTAGGATGCAAAAGCCAAAACACAAAAGATAAAGTTTACGTACCTGCCAATTTCCTTTCCATGATTCCTGCTAGGTAGATCCAGATGAATGGGTTATGTTGCCCAGCCAGCAGATAGAAGCAGACATTTCTCAGGCAGAAAGGGGTGCCTGACAAGCTAAGCACAAATGCATCAAACTAAAGCACAACAATAAAAAACAAAATTTTAAGTCGGTTCTCTTACAGACTAACAAGGCAGCAGAATACTCCAGCCCACAGGTGTACTCTTCCTAGGAAGGGTCCTGACTAATCTAGCAGGAATCAAGAAAAGTAAGTAAGCAGGCATACAAAATGGCTCCTTCCTTTTCATCCTTAGAACAGTTCAGACAAGTGGGACATACCCAAGCAGTCAGGACACAGGGTGGGAGCAGACCGACGCCTCTACAAGAATTATTTTGCCAAAGGCGCTATCCTCACTGGTTCCCACCTGCAGCAGTATTGTCTCATGAACGTTTTAAGGGACAAGCAATCAGTTACTGCCTTGTATATGTCCTCCGGAGACACATATGTCCTCCAAAAACTCAACCCGTGAAGACACTTGTGCCCTAACGGAGTGGGCTGGGGACCCCTCTGGAGCTTACTTCCCACACAGGAGATAGAACTAATAGAATCCTTAATCCAAAAAAGTAATAAAGGATATGGCCACTACCTGCCCTTTGCAGTAGTGAGGGGTCTGAGGAGGAGGATAGGAACACCTGGATTCAGATAAAAACAGAGAAAGGAACTTGAGGAGGAAATTAAGATAATGTCTTCAATGAAACTAAAAGTAGTTTTACAGAGAGAAATGACTCCCTGCAAGACAAGGTCTGCAGCTCCAAAACACACCTGGCAGATGCAATGGCCATTGGGAAGACTCTTTTAAGGGTGAAATGTTTGAAAGCAGCATCTTGACAAGACTTAAATGGAGAATCCTTCAAAGCCTGCGATACCAGGGAAAGGCTCCACTGTGGAACAGGCGGCACACGGATCTGTTTCATTCCCTTGAGGAAACACACCGCAGAGTATGCCACTGAGAATACATGCTACACCCTGCCCCTGCCCCTCCCCCTCCAGCAGCAAAGCAATTGCTGCCACCTAGATCTTGGGAGAGGTCAGGGCCAAACCCCAATCCAGGCCCGCCTGCAAGAAGTATAAAATGGTGGCATGACCACAAAAACCAACAAATTCTTCTTTATTGAAATCACAAGAATTGAAGATGAGATCCAAAAGTGAAAGAACTTACATGGCCATGTTTCGGCAAAATATTGCCTCTTTCAGGCGTCTCTCAATAAGCAGCACAATACCAAGCTTGGATGACAAGCGATCTTAAATTTATGCTCTTTATGGATCAACAGATTGTAAGTAGCAAGTGATATCAACTAGTCACTGACAGCAGCAGCAGCAAACTTCCCCAAAAAAAGAAACAGATAAATCCTTCCGGAAAAGGAAAGAGGGTGAGACTCTCCATGAGCAGAGACCCCTGCCATGGGAGACACCCCCCCCCCTCCTTCGGCAACAAAAATGGGGACCCTGCCATGAGGTTCAAGAGATCTGCATGCCACAAGGATGACCAAGCCCAGGTGAGGCTGAATTCCATGTAACACCTGACTCACCCAGGGCCATGGAGGGAATACATCAAGAGGTCCCTCTGGGGTAGAGCATCTTGACACACACTACTCAAGTATCCTTCCTAAAGAACCTCTCCAACCTGGCTTTTGCCTGAGTACCAATCAGGTCAATGACCGAGGAGGGGTGGCATCTTTTCACAATCAGAGCAAACGCATAAGGGCTTAACTCCAATTCTCTAGAATCCAAGCTACTCTGACTCAAGAAGTTAGCCTGCATATTTTCAACAGCAGCAGAGCTCTGCCACATCTGCCACTGCAAGTTCCCCTTTGTTTGTCAACATAAACCACCGCCATGGTGCTGTCGGAGAATATCCAGACAATCCTGCCCTGAAGGATGTCAGGAACCTCTCTAGGGCCAGGCAAGCCGCACTAGCCTCCAATCTGTTGATTGACCAGGAAGTCTCTCAGCTTGACCAACTTCCCTGCATGAACCAACCCTGGGCATCCCATCTATCAAAGGGTGGGGCCAGAACCACGAAGCCAACTTTGCCTGGACCTTCCTGGAAAGGGGAAGACGCTCTACGAACAACTAGGAACACGGAGACCAGTGAGATAGTAGGTACATCTGCAGAGGGCGCAGGTGTGCCATGGCCTAAAGCACTAGCTCCAAGGTTGGTGCCATCAAACCCAGGAGCTACAGATAGTGCCACACCCTGAAGGCTGACTGAGTGCCAAACAACCAGAGCTATGACTACAACTTACTCCTCCTGTCCAAGGTGAGAACATCCTTCCCAGGTGAGTGTTGAAGCGGGCTCCTAGACACTCCATCCTGTGAGGGCATTAGGCTTCTCTTGGAGTACTTGAGCACCCAGCCCAGCCTTTTCAGACAAAGCAGCATCTGGGACGTTGCTACCTTGGAATGCTCCTTGGAACCCAAACACCATGCCTGCAGAGAAAGTCTATGGCCCTTGAAAAGGTGTGAGGAGTCATGGCCAGACCAAAGAGCAGCACTCAAAATTTAAAATGAAACCCCTGAAGCAGAACTGGAGAAACCTGTGATGCAGCTCCCTGATGGGGATATGGAAGTATGTCTTAGAAAGTCTGAGATTCTCCTTGCTTGATGTAAGCAAGGACTGACCTCAGAGTCTCCATGAGGAAATTTTAGCCTGACGTTGACTGCCTTTAGGCCCAAGATGGGTCTGAAGGACCCCACCTTTCTTTGCAACTGTGAAAGTAGATGGAACATCCATCCCCTTGCTCTTTGGAGGGCATGGGTACGATAGCCCTCAACTGCAGAAGGCACTGAAGAGTCTCCTCAACTGCCATATGCTTTGCCAAAGAACTGCACGGACACAATAAAAAAGCATCCCAGAGGTGGAGTTTGCTCTGAGGAGTGGTGTTGGATCTCATGTAATTTGTAAGATTTGTAAAAACTTAAGGATGTAAAAATAAATTTACAAAAAAAAAAAAAAAAAATGGCATCCCAGAGTGGCTCTGCAAACTCTAAAGGTGTACTCTCGAGGACACACTGGTCTAATGAGATATGGGTCCATTTTATTTATTTGCTTATTTTATATACAGTCTTATCCAAGTAATCAAGGCGGTTTACAGGAAACATAGTGAATACTACTGCTCTTGGCAGTTTACAGGAAACAGTTTTACAAGGAACAAGAAAATGGAAATTACACTAACCTGGTAATTGTAGTTCCTGGAGGGTCCAGTTTAGTCCTCCAACATTGGGTAGTGCCCCTCCTCCTGCAGCCTGGAGACTGGACCAATCAAGTCTTCTGTAGTATATATGCAGACGGAGCTCCCAGAAGCCCCCAGTGTACTAGTAACAAAGCATACTTAACGAAGCAACACATTAGATTAATATACAAAATGACATAATGAAAATGACATAATTAAAGAACAATTGGTTTACCCCCAAAAAAAATATCCAACTTTCTCCCCAAACGAGGAAGTCAGAACACTGTATTGCGCTGGAACCAACGTCCCAGAAATCAAAATACAGCTCCGTATCAGAAATCTCAGGAGCTGACTGAACACCTGAGAAAGAAAGAGCCATAGCCAAAAACGCGGCTGCAAAAAAGGTTCGAACGGCAAGAGGAACCGTCTTATGATCCACCGTTCGGAAAGCGCGCCGCATTTTTATAACAGATAGTCGGGAGGGAAGGAGGACTAAACTGGACCCTCCAGGAACTACAATTACCAGGTTAGTGTAATTTCCATTTCCTGTTCGGTAATCCAGTTTAGTCCTCCAACATCGGGATGTAACAGAGCAGTTAAGACCGGGCGGGACCTTGCCATCCGGCGCGCAGAACCGCCGAACAAAAGAGGAATCCCGAGCCGCTGACACATCCTAAACGATAGTGTGTACTGAAAGCATGCCGAGACGACCAGGTGGCCGCCTTACAGATATCTGCTGGCGGAACTAGGCTATACTCCGCCCAAGCGGTCGCCTGAGCCCTAGTGGAATGATCCAGTAGCCCCTCCGGAACAGACCGCTGCTGCAACAGATACACAGACGCGAACGCTTCCTTGAGCCATCTTGCAACGGAGGTCTTAGCCGCCGCTTCCCCTTTACGTGCACCACCAAAGAGCACGAATAGCCGGTCAGTCTTCCGAAAAGATTCGGTAGCCTTCAAATAACGACGAAGTGCACGACCCACATCGAGACGGTGAAGACTTCTGTCCGCCGACCCGACAGAGTGGGAAGAAAGAACTGGAAGAAACACTGCCTGATTCACATGAATAGGGGAAACCACCTTCGGCAAAAAGGAAGGGACCGGGGAAAAAGACAAAAAAAAGACAAAAAAGGTTCTCGGCAGGACAACGCATGTAGATCTGAAATACGCCGTGCCGAACAGATGGCTACAAGAAAAACCGTCTTCAGCGTAAAATCTTTCAGAAACGCCCTACTCAGGGGTTCAAAAGGTTCACGAACCAGGGCCCGCATCACTAGATTCAAGTCCCCCGGAGGAATGAAAATCCTGCGGGAGGGCTGCAAATGAAAAACAGTCGTAAGAAAACGACGTACGTCCGGATAAGAACCGCGGAGACGGCCTAAAACTTTGCCTCGATAACGAGATAGCCGCCAACTGGACTTTCAGGGAACTAGCCGCAAGGCCCTTATCAAAAGCAACCTGAAGAAACTTAAAACGACGGAAACGGAAACCGTCGCCGCCCGGACTCCATGCCGGGAGCACCAGTCTTCAAAGATCCCCCAAATCCGAACGTAAGTAAGAGAAGTGGACGTCTTCCCCGCCCGCAGTAGAGTAGAAATCACCGCGGGGGGGAGTAACCCTTCTTTTTCAGCCGAGCCCTCTCCATGGCCAAACCGTAAGCCAGAATCGACCCACTTGGGGCATCCGCAAGGGTCCCTGAAAAAGAAGATTCGGCAGCGTGGATAGGAGCCAAGGAATGCCGTCGCTCAGCCGGACCAGATCGGCATACCAGGGCCACCCAGGCCAGTCCGGGGCCACCAGTAACACTCGACCCCGATGGCCCTCGATGCGCTGAACGACCCGGCCAATCAGAACCCACGGAGGAAAGACATAAAGAAGGCCGGACGTTGGCCACGGCTGAATGAGAGCGTCGAGCCCCTCGGACATGCGCTCCCTTTGCCTGCTGAAGAAGCGTCCTGTCTCGGTCGATTGAAATGTCGCCATGAGATCCATGAAGGGCGCCCCCCCCCCCCCCCGACGAACTATTTGCGCGTAAACTTGCGGGTTTAGCTCCCACTCTCCGGGGTCCACCCGCACTCTGCAGAGAAAATCGGCCTGAACATTGTCTGCGCCTGCAATAGGCACTGCCGAGATGGCCGGAAGACGAGACTGCACCCAATTGACCAAGGCCATCGCTTCTGATTCCAGGGCCATGCTGCCGGTGCCCCCTTGGCGATTGATGTAAGCTACGGTGGTCGCAACGTCCGAGAGGACTCACACCGGCCGGTCGAGAACTAGGGCTTTGAGGCCAAGAGGGCTAGCCGCACCGCCCGCAATTCGAGGCGGTTGATCGACCAAGAAGTCTCCAGGGGAGACCATTCCCCTTGAGCGAAGCGGGTCTCGCAGTGAGCCCCCCAGCCGGTTAAGCTGGCATCCGTTGTGAACGGAACCCAAAGTGGAGGCTCCAGGGAATCCCCCGCGCCAGGTTCTCGGAGGAGAGCCACCACCGGAGTGATCGGCGAACCGCCCTTGGGCAAGTCAATCTCCTGTTCAACGAGTCGAATTGGTTGGACCAACGGCGCAGCAGAGCACTCTGCCGCGGACGCATGTGGAAGCGCGCCCAGGGCACCACCTCCAAGGTTGCTGCCATCGTACCGAGGAGCTGTAGCTATCACCATGCAGATGGAGCGGGCATCCCCCTGAAGAGTCGGACAAGAGACCGAATGCGGCGCTCCGGTAGGCACACCAAGCCCCGTGCTGTGTCGAGGCTCACTCCCCGATACTCGAGATCCTGAGTCGGGCACAGACAACTCTTGCATTCTTTCACCACCCAGCCGAGGGACCGCAGCAGAGCCACCACCCTGCTCGTGACGTGCACACACTCCCGACTGGACTTTGCCCGAATCCACCAGTTGTCGAGATACGGATGGACCAGGATGCCCTCTTTGCACAAGGCCGCCGCAACCACTACCATCACGTTTGTGAAGGTGCGGGGGGCCGTGGCGAGACCAAACGGCATGGCCGGAAATTGGAAGTGGCTCCACGGAAGAGCGAAGTGGAGAAACCGTTGATGAGACGGCCGGATGGGAATGTGTAATGTGATCTGCAGCGGCTGTGGAAGATCCTGCAGCAGGGGCTCTGAGGAGGGGGGAGATAAGGTGCTGAGGGACCCAGCTAGCAACGCAGTGGGTATGGGGAAAGCCTCCGGGATGCAGCGTGCAGGTGTAACACAAGCAAGCTATTAATGTACCCTTCGGCTGATTACATTTCACATATAATACAGCCAGAGAAAAAAGCATTGTAGAGACTTAACCCACCTTTCCTCTTCTTGTGTGGGGTTTCATTTATTTATTTATTTATTTATTTATTTATTTATTTATTTTTTTGCATTTAAAACAAAAAGCAAGGAAGGCTCAGGGAAACCCAAGACTGTTTAAGAAAAGGATTTTGAAACTCCACGTGCCTCCACAGCATGATTAAGTGTGTGGAAACTGCTGTTTAGAGCTGTTTCCTCTAAAAAGAAACACTGAAGAGAAAAACAAAACAGCCGCTGGCACCGAAAAACTGTCAGGTATTCGCAGAACTGAGAAGGGAACTGTCAGTCATTCACTGTGCTGGCATAGAGAAACTTTCAAGGTCAGGGTAAGGCAATTACAGTGACTGAAAGTAGGGAAATTAGAGTGGGATCCCTCCGCAGCCATTCAGACCTCCATGGTTGGGGCTGAAAGGTGTTTCTGGGGAGGGATGTAGAAGCTCAATCCAGCCATAGGAAAATTACAGTGAGCATGCTTAATTAGGCCGAGCCCAAAACAGTCAGGATCCAAAACCCTGACTTAAAACCTCAACCAAATGGTATATTGAATAAGACAGGTACAATAATCAGTAGGACGTACAAAGTAACCCGGCTGCAGTTTGTGGACTAAAAAGTCAAAGTAGGCACTTCCAAACTCAGGGGCAGCCGGTCCGGATACAGCTGAAAGCATCCCAGAGCAGCTGAGGCAAGGAAGAAAAAACAAAAACAGAGTACTCACAGTTTTCTTACAGAAAATGATACCTGAACTTCCTGGAGGTATCCAAACTCTTGTGGTAAAGACTCAGTGCAGCGTAAAGCCAATGGAGAGCTCCCCCGAAGCCAAGCTCCGGAGTTCCCAAGTTCCTCAGGGGAAGCAAGATGCTGGGGGAAGAGCAGAGCTGATGCCTGAGGTCCCTGTGTTTCTTCTGACAGCCTATGCAGCGTAAACCTGAATAAGGCACAGGGAGAACTAAAAAGAAATAACTGCGTCCCGCAGGAACAGGCATTTAACAATATTCCCCATAATAGGTAATGCCTCAGCCAGCCTTCTTTGTTGGGCACAGTGGGGAATGGAACCCATGAGCCCTGCACCCTTCGTCAGTGACTCAGCATTGTACTGTGGCTCTGAATTGCATACTGTTCTCTATCCATGCCTTCTGTACTTTTTATCCATTATGTTCATACATAGGCAGAGAAAAAAGTAACCTCTGCACAACTGACATCTAGCAAGTGTTGTGGAAAAAAAACTGAAACAATATAGCTTTTAGAAGCCAGCAGAGAAGTAATCTGGCTTCCCGCCAAAAACCGAGGCTCATTAGCTATTCAAAATGGCCACCAGCAAAAATAAAACACCAAAAGAGTGAATTAAAACCCCCAAAAGCTAAGGAATTAACTTAAAAAGTCACAGAAGAAGGTGGGAGGGTTGCAGGCATGAGAGAAATGCCTAAAATCGCTGAAAAATCAATCGAGTTACCACAGAGCTGCAAACAGCAGAGGGAGAAGACATTCCAGGTCTAAAGAAACTGCAGCACAGCTCTTGCAGATGCCAGAGTCAGTCATTGTACCTCTGCGGGACCCACAAATCACACATTGAGGTTTGGCAGCCATGCTAAGGCAACCTGCTTCCAGGGGGAAAGAAGGAAACAGGAACAGGGAAGCCCACAGCAAAGGGACTAACCGTATTCAAATCAGTACAGCTTTAAATTTAAAACTTTTTTGTTTTCTGTAAAAAAAAAAAAAAAAAAAAAAAAAATACTCCCCAGAATCCTAGGGGTGCCCTGAGCAAAATCGCCAGCAAAAGAAACCCCAAAAATGCCAGGGGAACCCGTGCACAAGTGTTAAAAAGTGCCCTTAAAAAGCACACTTTAGAAATCCAAAATGGCCGCCGCACTTTTTCACCCACAATAAAAAAAGGCGCGAAAATACAAAGGTAACCAAATAATATGGAAAAGAAAGAAAACGACCCTCTAATACAGGGCAAGCGAAAAAAATCAGGAAAAAGTGCAATTCAGAAGCCAGGCGAGCCGACAGAGCCTCTGACAATGCAAAAAACAACAGAGCTGAAAAGATAAAGCAAGGAAAATTCCTACCAGCTCAGGGAACAGCAAGGAACTCAGCCAACTCCTCCAAGTGACAGGCAATGCTGTAGCAGGTATGGCTCTTCCCCGAACAGTCTTGGGGAGAGCTCAACCCAGGTTTCAGATATTCCCAGGCAGGAAGGCAGGAGCCCAATGCAGGTCTGGCTTCCCCCAGGATGTCCCCTGTGGCAATGCTCCTTTTGTTTTTTTAAAGATACAGCTACCTAGCAAAGAAATGGTAAATAAAGGACCCAAAATAAAACCCCAAAAGAACTAACTAACTAGTGTTGCTCCTTCAAGTGTCACTTAGTGTGCCCAGAAAGGGCACAGAAGTCTGCAAGCTGCAAGGAGACTGGACACACTGGGGGCTTCTGGGAGCTCCGTCTGCATATATACTACAGAAGACTTGATTGGTCCAGTCTCCAGGCTGCAGGAGGAGGGGCACTACCCGATGTTGGAGGACTAAACTGGATTACCGAACAGGAACATTTAACTGTAACAATACTCATCATAACAATATTTCACATCATGTGCAAGTGATGTACAACTATTTACATTAATTTATTTACAATAAGATGGAGTGTTATGTTACAGATAATTAGCATTTTACAACCAGAGGTAAAGCTGTGAACGAGATGAGCGTGTGTTCAAATGAGTAGTATTTTAGTAGTATTTTGAAATAAACAGCTAGAGACACCCGCTCCCCCCCCCCTTCCTCGGAAGGAAACCGCCAGCTTTCATTGGGAGCACTTAAGGCCTTCTGAGGCGGCACCTCCTTGATCACTAGGCCACTGGGACCCCCGAAGCGGCTGACGTTTCCTTGAGTTAGACACATAAGAGGTATATGTACAGCCAGAACCCTTCCCGGCCTTACATCAGCCCCAGGCACCATGCTGAACCTTGCATGAGGAACTCCTAGAGCTCTCCTGGGTCTATCATTAGGGAACCTCTGTGGACAAGACTCTCCCAGGTCACCAAAGAGCAATTCGCCCATGAAAGGGAGTTCGCTGAGCCGCAACTTGGAGGTTACATCTGCCAAACAATTCCGGAGCATAGCCATCTACACGTTACTACCACAGCCAGAATGGACTTGGAGGATATCCTGATTAAGTCATAAAGAATATCTGCCATTAAAGATATCCCAGACTTCAATCTCATCATCTCTGGGCTATCCAGCCATTGCTGTATCCAGCCCAAGTGTTCTGGCTATAATACGCACACAAAACCATCCAAGTCCCCAAAGCCTAAGCTACAGTTGTAGTCAACATTACTGGTTGCAGTTCAACCCTTTAATGTCCAATATTCTCCTAAAAAAAAGTAGCCAGTGAAATGGCTTTGGACTATATACGCACATATATTTGACACACAAAAGAATCAAATAAAACAAGACCAATTTAAAAAGGAAATAGTAGGAAACAGTATAAAAACAAGGATATTGCCAGGACATGATTATTCCCCCAAAATCCTGACTAATCACAGAGTGAAAAAATGATATAATTATCCACACAAAAATGCTTCATGCCAGTTCACAAAAACACAGAATGGGAAATTTTAAAGAGGGAGAAAAGGATCTCGGACCATCAGAGCGCCGGTCACAGGCCTTGATTATCTCAGCCCTAGACAGACTGCTCAATTGCATCAACGATCCAGGAAAAACTTCTTATTCAAATAGTTATATAATTTAAACAATTATTGTTTTCTTTTCCATTTCCAATTTGATTTTCAATTCATATCAATTCAATTCTATTCTGGAACTCTTCCACCCCCAGGGAGCACACTGCATTTCCTACAGTAGTTGCTTTACTGTTCAGTATTGCTCACCGCCATGCAAGTCGAACAGCACAGGATCTATGGCAAAAGCAGAGCAGCAGACTCATCTGCACCATCCCACCAATGTTGCTATTTCATCTTTCCCCCAATGCCATTCTAGATGCCGTCACCAGCGTTTTGCACCAGCTTCTTCAAGTCATACAGTGCTGGGCGGGATGAAAGGCACCATTTTAAACATTTCTATCAAAATTTCTTTTTACCTAAAACCAGATAAACAAACTAAAACCAACTGTGTCAACGATAGAAAGAGCAGGAGACCACAGACACCAGCATAGATTACTACCATTCACTTACTTTCTCATACCATGCACAACGGCATCAAGCACAAAACCACTTCATTAGCACTTCATAAGTTTCCCGAAAGGATACCAACAAAGGCACAATGCACCTGCAATATCAGAGGCAAAAAACCCCACATACCACCAGAGATTACTACCATCCTACATACTTTCTCATACCGAACACAGCAGTATCGTAAACGTAGTAAACGGGTAAACGTAGATCGATTGTTTATGTTATCAGAATATAGAAAGACTAGGGGACATGCAATGAAGCTACAGGGTAAACTATTTAAGACTAATAAAAGAAATTATTTTTTCACTCAACGTGTAATCAAACTCTGGAATTTGTTACCTGAGGATGTAGTAAAGGCTGTTAGTGTAGATGGGTTTAAAAAAGGTTTGGACAAGTTCCTGGAGGAAAGGTCCATAAACCATTAAGAAGGGACCCAAGATATCAATGCTTGACCCAGTACAAGAATTGCGGAACCTGTGTCTTTTGGGGAAACTGCTAGGTACGTATGACCTAGATTGGCCACTGTTGGAAACAGGATACTGGGCTTGATGGACCTTGGTCTGACCCAGTATGGCATATCTTATGTTCTTATGTTCTTATCAAAGCACAGAACAATTCCAACAGCCCTGCATGGGTCTCCCAGAAAAACGCCACGCCTGCGCACCCGATATAGCCCACACCATGCTCTGAACGCCATTCATTCAAAGAAACCACAGTCACAGCAACCAATACTATTCCCTACTACTCTAAATGGGAAACATTTCTTTCACCAATTCATTTAACAGCAAGGCATAACTACATCATCCACTGGCTGTTTAATCATATTCGATAGCAACCTGCCCTGCAAGAAAATAAAGTTTAAATTAGATGTAAGTAGTACATGTTGAATGTTAACTATTAAATGTTGACCCACCCACCTACCATTCATAAACATGCACTCCCTCAATCTGAGCATTCAATCCAGAAGGATGCACAGTATTACAAGAGAAATTTCACAAATAGAACACATTCCACAAGGATAATGCTCAGTACTCCCCACCTGGGGACCTGTAGTACTTTGAAGTCGAGAGGGACTCAAAATTTCTTTAAGATTCCTACAACTGGACCAAACAAATCTAGTTCACTTATCCTCTAAACCTGGAACAGTCTGTACCAAGAGAAATGTTTAACAAGCCGTTGTATTTTGGAACTTAAAGGAGAAAAGGATGTAAAAAAAAAAAAGTACAAATTCACTATCTCCCTCATTTTGCCTACCCTGCTTAGGACATAAGAGCCATTCTCTATCATTAAAATGAGCCCACTTATAGGCCTGTTCTACTACTGACAAAAGGTATCCTCTAGCCAAAAATTCATCCCTTAACCGTTTAGACCGATATTTAAACTCAGACAATGATGAACATTTACGTCTATACCGGATAAACAGAGTATGGTAATCCTTCACAAAGCCACAGGGGATGAACAGTAGAGAAGTGTAGAAATGTATCACAGTCTGTAGCCTTTCTGTATACTATAGTGTGCCACATTCCCTCATTTTTAGAAACTAAAACATCCAACTCACTGGTTCATAAATTTATGGAAAACATTGTTCGAATTTCTAGAATTTAACCATGAATGAAATTGTAGAAGATCAGCTTTTGCCCCCTCCCATAATAAAAACATATAGTCAATAAAATGACACCAAACTTTGATGTTAGACATATATGGAGATGGGCAGATCCACTTCGTTTCATATACGCCCATATAAAGGTTAGCAATTGAGGGGGCATGTCCACCCTCGCAACCTGAAGATACATCCCGATCCTCAAACTCAAAATTGTTCCTCCTCCTGCTTTTCCTTCCTACTACTCCTCCTTAACTGCTTCTCCCTCCAGTGTAGTTCACAATCACAGCTCAACTGTTCAAACCACTCAGTACTCCAGTGATCATCTTCAGAACACCATGCGTTGCAAACATCTGAACCAAGTGTGAACTGTGTGAGAGGGGG
Source organism: Ichthyophis bannanicus (assembly GCA_033557465.1). Lineage (NCBI taxonomy): Eukaryota > Metazoa > Chordata > Amphibia > Gymnophiona > Ichthyophiidae > Ichthyophis > Ichthyophis bannanicus. The sequence continues at coordinate 1,115,897,925 of CM066031.1, read as the reverse complement.
AGGCATCAGGGGCAGCAGATTAGTAAGGCACTGGGGTGGGTTGCAGGGGATTAGGTCAGACCATAGGGCACACTCTGTGCTTGATGAAAGATGATTTTATGGGATATTCAAAATGGCAGCAACAAGATGAGAAACATTGCTTGATGTCCAAAATCCCCACAGATGTTTGCCTTGCTATTTCCAAAAGCAATGATAAAGCAGAAAAGCAATCCATGCAAGCTTCCTCTTGGCTCTCCAGTTGTGGTGAGCCCAAGGGTGAAGTGTCCTTGGTAGTGTCAGTGCTACTTTGGTATGTCTTTCCCCAGTGGTTTGCCTTCCTCTGGAGATTTCTGCACTAGCACATTGAAAGAGCTCAATGGTTGGGATGCAGGATTTATTTATTAATTTATTTATTTGCATTTATATCCCGCTTTTCACCGGGTCAAAGCGGTTGGGGGATACATTTAACACGAGGGGATAGGAGACACATACACTAATACTTACAGGGAACATGGGCAATGGAGGGTTAAGTGGCTTGCCCAAGACCATAAGGAGCACCTGTGGGACTAGAAACCCCAGTCCTTCCCGCCCAAGGTTGCTGTCCTCTAGTGGGATTTGAACCACCGACCTTCCGGCCTGTAGTACCTTCCCCCAACCACTAGGCCACTCCCACTAGGATGATGTCAGATGCATTTCTCTAATAGGAGGGGGGCCCAAGAAGTGGTGTTTCTCTGCTGTAAAAACGTCAGCAAGTTCACTTTCTGGGCCAAGAAGCTCCCAAGGAAATCAGCAGAATTCCACTGAAGAGAGATGGACTGGATTTGGTGCTGACAATAAATGTTGTTTAGCTCCAGCGAACATTATAGCTGAACCTTGAAAGGTCTACTACTACTGACAATTTGTATGGCGCTACAAGACATGCGCAGCACTGCACAGACATGTAAAAGACGGTCCCTGCTCATCAGAGCTTACAATCTAGTCAAGACACACAATACAGTAGCTGTAGACATGGGATACATCTAGGGGGAATGGAAAGGAAACACAGGGAGATCAGCTGAATCAAGATCCAAAAGCGGCAACAAAGAGGTGAATTTTCAGCTTGGATTTGAAAAGGGACAGAGAAGGCACCTGACGTACAGACTCAGGTAGTTTGTTCCAGGTGTAAGGAGCAGCAAGGTAAAAAGATCGAAGTCTGTAGTAAGCAATAGAAGGGCACAGATAGAAGCGATTTGCCAGAAAAGCCAAGTTCCCGAGGAGGAGTCTAGGGAGAGAGGAAAGATAGTGAGTTGCTGCAGAGTGAATGCACTTATAGGTCAGCAGGAGAAATTTGAACTGAATGCGGAAACAGATAGGGAGGCAATAAAGTGACTTGAGAAGAAGGTTAATACAAGCATGACGAGGCTGGCAGAAGATTAGCCGTGCAGCTGATTATTGAATAGACTGAAGGGGGTGAGATGATTCAGAGGTAGATCAGCAAGAAGTAGGTCACAATAGTCGGAGCCTGATGTCTTTCAAATGGCTTTGGTTAAGCCCTCAGATTTTACTGTGGAAGAAATCTGGAAGACTATAACAGACCTGGAGAAATCTACATCAGGCCAGGTTTCTTATTTGGTAAGCCATCTTTAGGGGGTGAATGAAAAACATAAGAACTTTGAATATGAACTAAAGGACTTAGTAGCCCAGACTTACTACAGTGGAGGCTAACCTGGAAAAGGTTGAAGGAAGTGACTCTCATGAAGGACAATATGGTTCTTCACAGGAAGGTGGAAACTTTGAGCAATACAAGAATGACAAGGACAGTGACTAAAGTTTATTAATTTTCCTAAGGTTTTGACATTATCCCCTTTATCAAGGTTTTGTCACCATGGGCTGATTTTATAAGGGTCGGGCAGAAAGTTATGTGCTATTTATGTGTGTAAGTCCCTATTTTAAAAGGCTTGCGTGCATGAATGGGCACTTAAACCTGTGTAAGTCCCATTGCATGTACTTTCAGCTGGTGTGCGCACAGGGGCAGAGCTTGAGTGGAATCCCAATGCGCACAAACAGGTTATAGAAAACTATGACCTACATGCATGTCTGCACCAATCTAGGACCTGGCAGGCATAACTGCTGCACCAAGGTTGAAGAGTGATCCATATCCTGGTATTTTATAAAGCATGCACATTAGGGTGGTCCAAAAAAAAAACACCTAACATATTTCAATAGTCTACAACCATGGTCAGATATCAAAACCGAGGTCAGCTCTCGCATGCAAATAGATCTACTCTTTACATGTACTTATGTTCATACTTGTAAATAAGCTTTATTGCCACGCTGTACAGTCCAGTTGCAATCCTTCTAACGTATACTCTCCATTCTATGCTGTAACCTGTTTGAAATGTGTTAAAAGGGAATGGTTTATTGGTTATTTGTAAACCGCTTTCATTTTCCTGAAAGGTGGTATATAAAACCCTTAAATAAATAAAATAAGGCTGATTTTGTTCTTTATTATAACACAAAATTTTAATGAAAATAAAAAGGCATTTATGTATTGAAAATATTCTTTTAAGGCTCAGGTCAGGATGATTGCACGCGAGTCCAAGAATATCACAGATGTGGCTCTGTTTGTCAGGCTTGTTTACATCAGAATGAAGCACCATTTGCAATCCGAGCTCCTCTCAACAACATCAAATTTTTTTATCAGTTCTTAAGACTTACCTAAACCAGGCTGTGGCATTTCAAGGCACCTCCGTTTTTTTGTCTGAACATATGGCAGGTTTAGCCCTTTTTGATGACTGTCTCAGCAGAAACTAAGAAAAAGATGGTGCAGAACCTTCAGCGGCCACCGTTAGACATTCCAGTTGTCTGCTGCTTAGCTCAGATGGCATAAAAATTGCCACTAGTGACCTCTAAATGTTGTTCCCATCCATAAAATGTTCAGAATGGGGCGATCTCCAAATGTTTCGCAACCAGGCTGAAATTTCACAAGTAAGCAAGCTATCCCTAATGGACAAAAATAAGCCTTGTGGAGAAATGATTCTACAAACATTAACTTTTTGCACTGGTTTGTGGACCTCTCTAATGTACATATTTCATTTTATAAAATAGGCCCACATACATGTATGGACCCGTACACAAACTGGGCAGGTATTTATAAAATCACCCTCCACATGATGGAAATGTATGTCCTTTCTGAATCCTTGCCACATATTTATCAATTTTATTATTCTGTGTTAAAAAAGGTGCCCCCAGGGAAAGAGGTTTCTCAAGCTCAGGGTATGGAATGTGGTAGAACTTGGATGTTTCAGCATTATTAAGAAAATCCGGAGGTGGATATTATGAAGTCTACTTTAATGGTTAATTTTCCTACGGCAAGCAGAAGAGAAGCTAGGCCTTCATTCAGTTATGAATGTAATTCAACAAAGGGGGTTCCCTTCTCTACGAAATACAGTGATGTTTTTAATCAATCATTTTTAAAACAACTAGTTTTGTTGTTTTTTTTAACCTGTACAGCCGTCGTTTTTATATGTTTCCTTGAAACAACCTTCAGTCCGAACAAGCAGCGAACAGTGAATGTTAGAGGTCTGCATTATACATCCCCTTGTTTGTCTAGTTTTCTTATGGGAATTCTGTTGTATAGGTTTGTTTGTTTTTAATTAATTTGGTGATTTGGCTCTCTCCTTGGAGAGCTGTTTGGTCTTACTACTACTTCTGATCATTTGTATAGTGCTACAAGTTATTATGGAAGGAGAAATTTTACTTAATAAATTTTCTTTCCTTGAATCCTGCCAGATCAATCCGGTTGACTAGGTTATGCTCCCTTGCCAGCAGATAGAGGCAGACTTGAGCAACTTTCAGTGATGTCATTGGTGCAGCACTGAGAGAAGCCATTATAACACTTCACAAGCAGTAAACTGAAAAAAAAAAAAAAAAAAAAAGACACCCTCATAACACAACTTAATAGCCACCATTCAACTTTGCTAAAAAAAACTAACATAAGCAAGTATTTAGCTCTCTTACCAGAATTAACTCTGTGTTGGGCACAGATACTGGCAATGTGATCAAAAGGCAGCAGGGCTTCCCAACCTGTAATAAGAGCTTTCCAGGACAGGGCCTGGACTGGTTTAGCAGAGTTGCCAGACCAACCCAGACAAATAAACCTAAGCAGTCAGGACCTAGTGTGGGAGGGAGATGACATTCTGGACAGGACTGCCCCGCTAAAGGTACCATCCGCTGTGGCTCCCACATGCAACCTGTGATGCTTTACAAGGGGCTCAGACGACCAGGTAGCCAGCTGCCTTGTTCATGTCCTCTGAAGATACCAAAGTGGAGGCGGCTTGTGCCCTACTGGACTGAACTTTGACTTCCTCTGGAAGCTGCTTACCAGCCAGAAAATATGCTGACCCAATAGCGTCCTAAATCCAGCAAGCAATAGAAAAGTTAGCTACTGCCCGTCCCTTCCTCGGACCACTGAGCAAAGAGATGAGCCAACCAGGAGGAGGAATTAGTAATCTCCAGTTATCTGATCAACATCCTCCACATATCCATCAGATGCAGCGAGGGGTACTTCTGAAGATCCTCCTCTGAGAAAGAGGGCAGAATAGTGTTTAAAATGAAAGGACAGTACCTATGGGAAAAAGGACGGCACAGTCCACAAGGAGACAGAAGCCAAAAAAGATTTTAAAAAAGGCTCCCTATAAGACAAGGCCTACAACCCAGACACCCACCCAGTGGATAGCACAGTTACTTACCTGTAACAGGTGATCTCTGGGAACAGCAGGAATAAGTCTTCACATATGGGTTTCGTCGGTACCAACGGAGCCTGCGCAGGAACGCTCCCCAGCGACTAGTAAGAAATCTTTTGGGAGCATTCCACAGCACCTGCGCGCTGCCTTCCCGCCTTTCCCAACCGCCTCTCTCCAGTTCGAGTTTTAAAGCTGAGACAAAGAGAGAGAGAGGAAGGGAAAGAGATAGAGAGATACAACTCCTAGGGGAGGTGGGTGGGTTGTGAAGACTTATTCCTGCTGTTCCCAGAGATCACCTGTTACAGGTAACTGTGCTATCTCCAGGCACAAGCAGGAATAAGTCTTCACATATGGGGACTCCCTAGCTGCAGATGCCAGGGAGAAACCTCAGGTTGTGTGTCCTTGAAAAGGACTCTACCTCCCCCCATGGATCTCTGGCATCCGACCAGGGTAGGTGGGTAGGAGTTGATTAGGAATGGAACAGGTGTTTGAGAAAAGCCTGACCAAACGAGGCATCCCGGCGGGAGTCCTTGGCCAAACAGTAATGGGCTGTGAAGGTATGAACCGAGGCCCAGGTGGCCGCTCGACAGATTTGGTCAATGGACACAGTTTAGATGAGCCATTGAGGCTGCCATGGCTCTCACATTGTGAGCTGTGACATGGCCCTCCAGAGAAATGTTCCTACTCTGGTAGGCGAAAGAAATACACTGAGCAATCCAGTTGGACAGTGTTCTCTTACAGACTGGAAGTCCTAAATGAGAAGGATCAAAAGCAACAAAGAGTTGAGAAGACTTTCTATGTTGCTGTGTTCTTTGTAAGTAAAAAGCGAGAGCTCTCTTACAATCCAAGGTATGAAGAATCCTCTTTGCATTTGATGCATGAGGTCCTGGAAAAAAGACAGGTAAATATACCTCTTGGTTCAGATGAAAAGGTGAGACCACTTTAGGCATAATGTGTGGATTGGTCCTGAGGACTACCTTATCATGATGGAACCTTGTATAAGGAGGATTAGCCACCAAAACTTGCAACTCACTGATGCGGCGTGCTGAGGTGACTGCAATGAGAAAAATAACTTTCCAAGAAAGGAATTTCAAGGAAGTGGTGGCTAAAGGTTCAAAGGGTGGCTTCATAAGCTGGCCAAGAAACAGGTTTAAGTCCCATGCCACTGGAGGAGGTCTAATGGGAGGTTTAGTTAAAAGAAGGCCTCTCATGAATCTTGCTATAAGAGGATGAGAGGAAATAGGATGTCCATTGAGAGGCTTGAGGGACGCTGCAATAGCACTCAAATGGACTCTTAGTGAATTTGTTTTCAGACCTGCATGGGATAGATGGAGGAGATACTCTAGTAGAGAATTCAGAGGTATTGCAAGAGAGTTTAGACCTTTCCTTGAACACCAAATGGTAAATCTTTTCCATTTGAAAGCATAGGAACGTCTAGTAGAAGGCTTTCTAGAGGCATGAATAACATCTCTGACTTGCTCAGAGAGATGAAAATCTTGAAGGTCTAGGCCCTCAGCAACCAAGCCCTGAGATGGAGCGACTGGGGGTTTGGGTGCCACAAAGTTCCCTCTTCCTGGGACAGAAGGTCTGGTGCAGAGCCCAAGTCCAGGGAAGGAGCTTGAGAGAGATGCAGAAGTAGAGGGTACCACACTTGGCGTGGCCAATGTGGTGCTATCAGGATCATGGTCCCTTGATCTCTCTGAAGCTTGAATAGTGTTTTGGGAATTAGGGGAATTGGTGGAAAGGCATAAAGGAAGTCTTGACCCCAGTGAAGGAGGAAGGCATCCTTGGCCTGAACTCCCTGACACGGAATTCTGGAACAGAACCGGGGAAGTTTGGCATTCCACGGACTTGCAAAGAGGTCTATGTCCGGGGTTCCCCAAATTCAAAAAATCCTGGCTACCTGGTCCATGTGGAGGGACCACTCGTGTGGAAGCAGAACTCGACCGAGTCTGTCCGCCCAAGAGTTTTGAACGCCTGGAAGATATACTGCCGAGGGATGTGATGCTCTCTGGCGAAGGCCCACAGTCGCAAAGCTTTGTTGCAAAGCGACAGAGAGCCAGTCCCACCCTGCTTGTTTACATAGAACATGGCTACTTGCTTGTCCGTATGGATGAGGACTGTCCTGTAGCTGAGCAGGGAATGGAACACTCAGAGCTAAGAATATTGCTCTGAGTTCCAAGAGATTGATATGCAGAGAAGTCTCCTATGGAGACCAGATGCCCTGGGTGGAGAGATCCTGCAGATGAGCTCCCCAACCCATTGGAGAAGCATCTGTTGTCAGAGTTGCTTGGGGTAGCGACTGCTGAAAAGGGGACCCCAGCAACAGATTTGGAGGGGACTTCCACCAATGGAGAGACCAAAATAGGCGACTGGAGTTTGCTATTTTGTCTGACAGGCAACCTGATGCCTGAGTTCAATGGGTGGACAAAGTCCATTGAGCTGCCCTCATGTGAAGGCGAGCATATGGAACCACATGCACGGTGGATGCCATGTGGCCTAATAGTTGTAACATCTCTCGAGCAGTTAAATGGGACTTTAAATGTATCTGGGAGGCTAACTGCACCAAGCGTAGGCAACGTGCCTGAGGAAGATAGACCCTTGCAGTTGTGGTATCCAGCAAGGCCCCTATAAACTCCAGAGACTGAGTTGGGGTGAGATGGGATTTTGGGATGTTTATTACCAGTCCCAAATACTGAAGGACACGCATTGTGCAGGTTAGAGAAATCTGGGCCTCTGACTGGGATGGAGCTCGAATGAGCCAGTCGTCCAGATATGGGAAAACGAATATTCCTAGAGTGCGTAGAAATGCAGCTACTACTGCCATGCATTTCGTGAACACCCTTGGTGCAGAGGCCAAACCGAAAGGAAGCACCCTGTATTGGTAGTGCTTTCCTTAAAAAAAGAACCGAAGGAACCTTCAGTGTGTTGAATGGATGAGGACATGGGTGTACGCATCCTTGAGATCTAGAGAACAAAGCCAGTCCCGACTCTGAAGGTATGGCAGCAGAGTACCGAGAGAAATCATCTTGAATTTCTCTTTGAATAGAAACTTGTTCAATTCTCTGAGATCTAATATGGGTCTGTAGCCCCCTGCTTTCTTTGGAATAAGAAAATAAGGGGAGTAGAACCCTGAACCCTGTTGAAGAAGGGGTACTTCTTTTATTGCCCCTTGGGCAAGAAGGGTAGCAATCTCCTGACCCAGAAGGTTGAGGAGAGATGTTGGAGAATTGAACTGTCTCACCATGGTGTGGGGAGGAAGGTTTAAGAAATGAAGCTTGTACCCTTCCCTTACAATGGAGAGGGTCCATTGCTCTGCTGTAATTTGCTCCCATCTGGGAGCAAAGTAAGCCAACCTTCCTGGAATGGTGAGGGGCTCTGGTTCTTCCAGAGCCAGAAAGGCTAAGTTCTCTAGTTGCAAGTCAAAGGCCCCGAGGAGGCTAAGGCTGCTGAGCCGTGGGAGGCCTGGCAGCCTTTGACTTGGCCTGTTTAGGTGGCTGCTGACGCTTTGCAGCAAAACGACCTGCAGAAGATGCCTGCTGACCATAAGCAGGATAGTATCTTCCCTTTTTAGAAAAAGTTGTCTTTTTGAACAATCTTTTCTTAGCAGGAGCAGAGGTAAACTTTGAAAGTCGATCCAAAGCAGAGTTCTCAGCATCCATCTGAGTGGCCTTTGCTTTCCAATCCCTGCCAAAAAGGTTTTCACCTGTACAAGGAAGATTTCCCAGTTCATCTTGGACCCAAAGTTCCAAATCAGAGGCTTGTAACCAAGCAATTCTGCGTGCACCTATGGCAATAGCCGAGGCTCTGCTTACACACTCAAAAGAGTCAAAGGCTGCACGGTTGGAAAATTTGGAAACATCTTGGGCATGTTTAAGCCAAGTGAGAAATTCCTGCCTTTTATCTTCTGAAATAAAAGGGGCTAAAGTCTGCAGATGATCTGTGACTTTTTAGAAACATCCCCATATAGAGACTATAGGAGTTGATTCTAGCAGCAAGCATATTAGCTTGGAAAACCCTTCGGCCAAAAGCATCAAGGGTCCTGCATTCACGTCCTGGAGGATTAGATGAGTGTCTCTTTGCACTCTTTATTTTCCTCATGGCAGACTCTACCACAATAGACTGGTGAGGAAGCTGAGACTTATGAAAGCCAAGACAAGGAGGGACACGGTACATGGTGTCTAACCTACGAGAATGAGGAAAGGTGGTAAGAGGAGTCTCCCACATGCTCAACATGAGATCATAGAGAATCTCATGAATAGGTAAAGTAGCTGCTTCTTTAGGAGCCTTAGGATATTGCAAAATATCTAGTTGCTTGGCTCTAGGCTCTGAATCAGGGGCCACTGTAATGGAGGGGCCCCTAGCCACTTCCCTAATGAAGTCCTGAAAAGACAAGTCTTCTAAACATAAGAACATAAGATCATAAGATATGCCTTACTGGGTCAGACCAAGGTCCATCAAGCACAGTATTCTATTTCCAACAGTGGCCAATCTAGGTCATATGTACCTAGCAGTTTCCCCAAGGGACACAGGTTCCGCAATGCTTGTACTGGGTCAAGCATTGATATCCTGGGTCCCTTCTTAATAATGGTTTATGGACCTTTCCTCCAGGAACTTGTCCAAACCTTTTTTAAACCCAGCTACACTAACAGCCTTTACTACATCCTCCGGTAAAAAATTCCAGAGTTTGATTACACGTTGAGTGAAAAAATATTTTCTCTTATTTGTCTTAAATAGTTTACCCTGTAGCTTCATTGCATGTCCCCTAGTCTTTCTATATTCTGAAAAGGTAAACAATCGATCTACGTTTACCCATTCCACTCCGTTCTTTATAGACTTCTATCATATCTCCCCTCAGCAGTCTCTTTTCCAGGTTAAAGAGCCCTAACCTTTTTAGCCTTTCTTCATAGGAGTATCCTTCCATCCCCTTTACCATTTTGGTGGCTCTTCTCTGAACCTTTTCTAAAATCGCTATATCCTTTTTAAGATACGGCAACCAGAATTGCACACAATATTCAAGGTGCGGTCTCACCATGGAACAATATAGAGGCATTATAATATCTCTTGTTTTATTTTCCATTCCTTTCCTTATGATACCTAGCATTCTATTTGCTCTCTTGGCCGCCGCTGCACACTGGGCCGAGGGTTTTAACATGGTATCTACAATGACGCCTAAATCTATTTCCTGGGTGGTGGTTCCTAATGTGAAACCTTGCATCGTGTAACCATAGTTTGGGTTGTTCTTCCCTAGGTGCATAACCTTGCACTTGTCCACATTAAATTTCATCTGCCATTTTGATGCCCAGTCTTCCAATTTATCAAGATCCTCTTGCAATTTTCCACAATCCTCTTGGGTTTTAACAACTTTAAATAGTTTTGTGTCATCTGCAAATTTGATAACCTCACTCGTTATTCCACTTTCCAGGTCATTTATGAATATGTCAAAAAGCAGCGGACCCAGCACAGATCCCTGGGGTACACCACTATTCACCTTTCTCCATTGGGAAAATTGGCCATTTAGCCCTACCCTCTGCTTTCTATCTTTTAACCAGTTCCTGATCCACAATAGTACACTGCCTCCTATCCCATGACTCTTTAGTTTTGCCAAAAGTCTCTGATGAGGGACCTTGTCAAAGGCTTTCTGAAAGTCCAGATACACTATATCAACCGACTCACCTTTGTCCACCTGATTATTCACGCCTTCAAAAAAACATAACAGATTAGTAAGACAAAATCTTCCTTGTCTAAAGCCATGTTGGCTGTCTCCCATTAGGTCATGACTATCTACATGCTGAGTAATTTTATTCTTTATGATGGTTTCTACCATTTTTCCCGGTACTGATGTCAGGCTCACCGGTCTGTAGTTTCCCGGATCACCCCTGGAACCCTTTTTAAAAATTGGTGTTACATTGGCGATCCTCCAATCTGCAGGTATTTAGAGATGATTTTAATGATAGTTCACAGATTACTAATAGCAGGTCTGCAATTTCATATTGCAGTTCTTTCAACAACCTTGGATGTATACCATCCGGCCCAGGTGATTTGCTACTCTTCAGTTTATCTAATAGTTGTAATACATCTTCCCGATGTATCGATATTTCCTTCAATTCTTCCGCACCTTTAAATACCACTTCAGTCATGGGTAACATCCCTAAATCTTCCTCAGTAAAGACTGAAGCAAAGAATTTATTCAGTCTCTCCGCTATCGCCTTGTCGCCTCTTAGTGCTCCTTTAACCCCTTTATCATCTAATGGACCAACTAACTCACCGTTTTTTTGCTACGAACGTACTTGAAAAGGTCTTTACTTCGCGGTTTTGCTTCCGCAGCAAGCTTCTTCTCAAATTCTCCCTTTGTCTGCCTTATCAATGCCTTGCATTTGACTTGCCAGTGCTTGTTTCCAGGTTTCGTCGTTTGGCTCTTTTTTCCATTTCCTGAAAGATGCTTTTTTGGCAACAGCCTCTCTGACCTCACCTTTAAACCATGCTGGCAGTTTTTAGACTTCCTACCACTTTTCTTAAAGCGTGGAATACAGCTGGTCTGGGCTTCCAAGATAGTATTTTTCAACAGCCAAGCCTGATGTACGTCTTTAACCTTTGCAACTGCTCCTTTTAGTTTTTTCTTAACTGTTTTCCTCATTTTATCATAGTCTCCCTTTTGAAAGTTAAAAGGTAGTACTGTGGATTTCCTTACTATCCCTCCTCCACTAATGAAATCAAAAGCGATCATGCTATGATCACCACTGCCAAGTGGCCCCAACAACCTTATCTCTTGCACTAGATCTGGTGTTCCAGTAAGGACTAGGTCTAATATGGCTTCCCCTCTGGTCGGTTCATGAACCAGCTGCTCCAAGAAGCAGTCATTTATTTCATCTAGGAACTTTATCTCCCTAGCATGTCCTGACGCGACACTGACCCAGTCGATACCGGGGTAGTTGAAATCACCCATTATTATTACTGCGCTGTAACTTTTGTTAGCTTCCTTGATTTCTTTGAGCATTTCATCATCCATTTGGTCATTCTGGCCAGGCGGTCGAGATAGTACACCCCCACTGCCATTGCCTTCCCCCTTTTACATGAAATTTCAATCCATATAGATTCTACAGCAGATTTTGCTTCCTGCAAAACTTTAATCCTTTCTGACTCAATGCCCTCTCTAACAGAGAGCAACCCCTCCACCAATTTGATCAGCTCTATCATTTCGATATAGTTTGTATCCAGGTATCACAGTGTCCCACTGGTTGTCCTCCTTCCACCATGTGTCTGATATTCCAATCATATCTAACCTTTCATTTAGTGCTATATATTCTAACTCTCCCATCTTATTTTTTAGACTTCTGGCATTTGCATACAAGCATTTTAGAGAATGTATTTTATTCATATTAATTTGGCTATTGTTAGACATGGGTAATTTGGGATCTTTAAGCTCTGTCTGCTCCATACTTGAGGGCATTTGGGCTACTTTACTCTTTTGTGGAACCTCTCTGTTTTTGGTAGTATCCCTCAAAGATACATTCTTCCGAACCATCCGCTCTTGGGCGACTGTCGGCTTTCCCCTAATATCTAGTTCAAAAGCTGTTCTCTCTCCTTTTTAAAGGTTAATGCCAGCAGCCCGGTTCCATCCCGGTTAAGGTGAAGCCCATCCCTTCGGAAGAGCCTCTCCTTTCCCCAGAATGTTCCCCAGTTCCTAACAAATCCAAAACCCTCATCTCTGCACCATTGTCTCATCCACGCATTGAGACTCCAGAGCTCTGCCTGCCTTTTGGGTCCTGCGTGTGGAACAGGAAGCATTTCGGAGAATGCTACCATGGAAGTTCTGGATTTCAACTTCCTACCTAAAAGCCTAAATTTTGCCTCCAGAACCTCCCTACCACATTTTCTTATGTCATTGGTACCGACATGTACCAAGACAGCAGACTCCTCCCCAGCACTATCTAAAACCTTATCTAGGTGACGCGTGAGGTCCGCTACCTTCGCACCAGGCAGGCATGTTACCAGGCGATCCTCACGTCCACCAGCCACCCCATCATCTACATGCCTAATGATCGAATCACCAACTATAACGGCTGTCCTAACCCTTCCCTCATGGGCACATGGCCCTGGAGAAACGTCCTCGGTGCGAGAGGGTTTTACATCACCTGGAGGACAGGTCCTAGTTACAGGATCACTTCCTGCCACACCAGGGTGATGCTCTCCTGTCACGTGACCTCTCTCCTCCATGGCAACAGGGATGCTGCCAGACTGGAGGTGGGACTTCAGGACTATATCCCTGTAGGTCTCGTCTATGTACCTTTCTGTCTGTCTTATGCTTTCCAAGTCTGCTACTTTAGCCTCTAGAGAACGGACTCGTTCCCTGAGAGCAAAAAGCTCCTTGCACCTAGTGCACACGTAAGACCTCTCACCAACTGGGAGAAAATCATACATGTGACACTCAATGCAAAAGAATGGAAAGCCCCCATCCCGCTGCTGGACTGCTGTCTGCATCTTAGTTTTAAGTTTGTGTTTAGATCTAAGTTCTTTACTTACTAAGGGTTGCTATGGATATTTATACTAATAAAACTGTACCTAATACGTGTACTATACCTTGTTCACCTGAAGCTTAACTAATCTCAGGTCCTTAGTGTATGACTGATTTGGGTAATGAGCTTCACCTGAGAGCACCTCCTGTCTTTTAAGATGTGTAAGTACCTATAAAGCTACGATTATCCCAGGGGTGGGTGGGTGTGGGGAGGGAGGGAAATAACACTTATTAAAAGAGGGCTGCTACACAGTACCCTGTCTTGTGCTGCTGAGGTAAGCTATATTCTGATTTGATTTAAATTATAGCTCTTAGCTGCTGCTAGGCTCTAACTTCTTATGAAATTTAAACTACAAGCTCTCCGCTGGGTATGAAATGTAACCAGAAAGTTCTCCTCTGTGTTTTAAATCTAAAAGTATTTTTCTGATGCTAAGCCCTGAGTGACTATTCAATTTAGACTACAAGCTCTCTGCTGGGTTCCAAATGTAACCAGAAAGCTCTGTTCTGTGTTTTAAATTTAAACTAAAAGTACTTTGCTGTCTGGAGGAGACATTCTTCGTTTTGGAGAATCAGACTCCTGAGGAAGAAGTACCGGTGCATCGACAGAAACCTCCGACTCAGAGTCTTCGGAGGAATCGAAGTATCACCTGTCTGGATGCTCCTGTAAAGCCCGATACGCGTACCGAGTGGGATCGACATCGGGAGTAAGCGGTACCAATTCGGTACCGATGGGCATCATAGGACAGGGTACCGTTGCAGTAGACACCGAAGCCAATGTCGATGCAATCGGCACCGGCACCAGGAACGATGCCGGAGTCGGTACCGGCAACGGAGACTGTTGCGGTACCGGAGGCGTCGAAGCCTGCATAAATGCCGTTAGGGTGCGCTGCATGGACAGAATCTTCTGATCCATCGACGCCACCAGAATCTGGATGTCAGTACCAGTGGAGGCCACCGGTACCCCAGAACACGGCAACAGGTGATCGGTCGAGGCCGAGCCATCGATGTCAACCTGTGACCCCATAGACAATGCTTTGGAAGCCGGAACTTCCCACCGGGGTAATTTTGCTGGTGCGGAATCCTCGAGGACAAGCCCAGAGGCATCTCGATGCTTAGAGGGAGATTTGCCCTTCGAGGACCGGCTAGATTTATGTTTGGTTACCTGAGATCCATAGGAAGCAGCAGCAGCCCTGGAAGACATCGATGCCACCGAGGCTGCATCAGAGGGAAACAGGGTACTGAGCTTGGCTGCTCGGTTCTGCCGACCTCTTTTAGACATCATGGTACAGGACACACAATCCGTGATGGAATGGTCAGGACCCAAACATTTTAGACAACAGTCATGGGTGTCGGTGACAGAAATAGTACCGCCACACTTCATGCACATTTTGAACCCGGAAGCGGGCTTCTCCATGAGGAGAAAATATGTTCAAGCCTAAGGCCCAAACCGAAAATGCACAGTTGAAGAAAGAAAAGTTTTTTGTTTTGTTTTTTTTGTAAGAAAGAAAAGAAAAGACCGGCGGTACCGGTCTGACGTCGAAGGCAGCAGACGCGCACAGAAAACTAAAGAAAAAAATAAAGAATTCTTCTGCGGTGACAGGAACACGACCTGCTGGCTCCGCAGAAAAGAAGAACTGGAGAGAGGCGGTTGGGAAAGGCGGGAAGGCAGCGCACAGGCGCTGTGGGATGCTCCCAAAAGCTTTCTTACTGGACGCTGGGGAGCGTTCCCGCGCAGGCTCCGTCGGTACCGACGAAACCCATATGTGAAGACTCATTCCTGCTTGTTCCTGGAGATACTATAGTCAACCAGAAAATCCTTGAGGAAGGCCTTACAAACAGGCCCCAAAGGAAGGCCCTTTCATCACCATCAACCTCAGTGAGTGACACTACCAGAGGCAGAACTAGGCTCACAGGCAGACAAAAATGCTTTCCTCTCTTGAGGAAGTGGGAGACATTGGGGGGGGGGGGGGCGGCGCTGCCAATAAAATCCCTTAGATATGACCCCTGTAGCAAATCAGGGCCAACATCTGAACCTTGAGCATTCAGGGCCAAGCCATGGTCTAGGCCAGACTGCAAGGAAGACAAAACAGCAACAATGCCCGCTTGTACCTTATCCATCTTTTTGACTTAACTACACTGCTTTATTTACTACCTGTGCTTAACATTGCTCCTTTTGAAAATTGCTTAAGTTTAAGTAGGCTTCTTTAGCCTTAGAAAAATTACCGATATATAGGAATTACCTAGCTCAAAAATTAGAATTCAAATTTTCAGTATGTTCAGAAAAAAAGCTTTAAAAGAAAATCTTCGGCCTGTATTGCAGTTGCAAGCCTGAGGTCTGGTAGCTAATAGTTGCCCAGCAGGAGCCTCTAGCTCAGAAAGTCAAACTCACATCTTACTGCCACTTTGTTACAGGATAATTTTCTGCAAGTAGTGAAATGCCCCAAAGGTCGGCTCTGCGACTACTGTTCGATGTCTTTGTAAGTGATATTGCCAAAGGGTTAAAAGAAGAAAAGTTTGATCTTTTGTATATTATACAAAGATTTGCAACAGAGTGGACACTTTGGAGTAAGAAGACAAAAATTAGAAAATATTAAATCTCAATTGCCAAGCATTTGACCAAAGGATGCACTTGGGATACAAAAACCCAAAGGAGCTCTACGAGACAGGGAACGAGAGGCTGCAGTGTATGGACCAAAAAAGGGACCTTTGAGTGATAGTGTCTGAGGATCTCAAGATGGCGAAGCAGTGTGACAAGGTGATAGCCAAAGCAAAAGGTATGCTAGGCTGCATAAGGAGAGCAAAAATAAGCAGGAAGGAGGTGGTATTAGTGCCTCTGTACAAGTCACTGGTTGGGCTTCACTTGCAGTAGTGTGTTCAGTTTTGGAAATCATACTTTACAAAGGATATAAAAAGACTTGAAATGGTTCAGAGGAAGGAGACCAAGATGGTATGGGGCCTGTGCCAGAATACAGATGAGAGAAAATTTGAAGAAATAAATATATATACCTTAAAGGAGAGGAGAGACGGGGGAATCTGATACAGACTTTTAAATAATTAAAGGTGTTAATGAACAAACAAACCTTCTTCAAAGACGGGGAAGCAGAAGAACTAGAGGACATGAAATGAAGCAAAAAGGAGATAAACATAAAAGCATCAGGAGGAAATACTTTTCACGGAAAGGGTGGTGGGTGCCTGAAATGCCCTCCCAAAAAAAGTATTGGGAACAAAAGCAGTGATGGAATTCAGAAAGGCATGGGACAAAGGGGATCACTATATTGAATCAAAGCAAACAAATAACTTCATAGAGAGAGGTAACCTGCCTGAAGCAGCAGTTACAACCTTAAGCAAAAGCATATAGGTGGCAGTAACCTGCAGAAAGTGGCATGAGCAGCTCTATAAACTCTAGCCACCTTACTAGGTAGATTAGACGGGCCACGCTGGTCTTTATCTGCCATCATTTACTATGTCACTATGTAACACCCAGATATTTTGCCCATAGAAGAGACCTGAGCCTTTCCATAAGAGATCGCTCTGGTCCAATGTTCCCTCTAATTTTCTGTAGGCTGTGTGCGCATAATATATCAGCTGTGCAGCTTTTGAAGGAAGGTTACATTTTTGTGCGCCACATAACGACACTGAGTTATATACTTTAAAATTTGACTACACATCAGAATACAGTATGTACACCACATTGATTGCACTAGAAAATATTGTAGAACTTGTGAAAACCATAAATACACAACAACTTTTAAATTTTAAGACGTCTGTGTTGTTTTCTATCAGAATCAGAACCGTAATTTTTGTGCGCTCTGTTGTAAAGTATGTGCGCTTGCTTGGCAAGGTGTGTGCACAAGCACACGCACACAGCTTAGAGGGAACAGTGCTCTGGTCTCCAGGCGGATAATCACCCAAGCCTCCTGAATGGATCAGAGTCCAAGGGCCTACTGGCCCAGGCAGGATGCTCCCAGTCCTTCGGGTTGGCATCCAAGCTAAAAAGCACCAAATCTAGCACTTCCAATAGCATCCCGACCAACAAGTGGCAGGACTGCATCACCACTTCAACTGTTCCTTGATCTTCCAGGGAGGAGGAAAGGCCTGGTCAAACTGAAAACAAGGAAATCAGGAGGTTAGCACGCACATAAGCATCCTGGCGCAAGGAACTGGCCACAAGACCAATCCTATGGACCTGAGAACTGGAGACAGCCCCAAACCCGTGGAAATGACCAAGCACAAAATGCCCTGGGAGGTGGCTCAGAAGCTTAAAGGACCCCTCAGTCACAAGGAAACTCAATCCCACAGAGAGTGGAACCAATACCCCCCCCCCCCCCCCCCGAGTATTCCAAATCCTGGGACAGAAACGGGCTGTTCTTAGAATAGTTGATCACCAGTCCCAGCCTTTCCAGCCAGTTCTCCAGCAAGTCTGACTAGATTGGCCAGACATCCAGGAATGGGTGAACCCGGATTTCCTGCTTGCACAGAAATGCTGCCACTACCACTATTACCTTCGACAAGGTATGGGGGAGCCTCAGCTTGGCCAAAGAGCAAAGCCCGGAGCTAGAAATGGTGGCCCAGCACACAGAAGCTGAGAAACTGCTGAAGCTACTGCCACAAGGGAATGTAAAATCTGCCTTGGCAAGGTCTAGGGAGGCAAGGAACTACCCCTGACTGACTGATTGATGCAAAGACAAACCCAATGGTCCTCATATGGGAGAAGGATTCAAGAGTTCGACAACCATAGCCTCTAGGTCCAGGATATGCCAGAAGGAACCTCCATTCCTGGGCATCACCACCAGCCCAAGCAGCCATCTCAAATGGCCATGGTGCCCACTGGAAAAATAAAGTGAAGGAGCATCAGTGCCAAGTTTTCATGGGGGTAGCAGGAAGAAGGGAGAAGGTCCCAAAATGCCATGAAAAAAAGTGGCAGGGGGAAAAGCAACAGCCACAGAAAAAGAACGCTGGGGGTTGCAGGCTGCATCCGGCTGCATAGCTGAGCACTGAAGCAGCAAATTTAAACACTGCCCAAAAAAACCCACTAAAAAAGCAGGCCATGGCAAGAAGGGAGTCTCAAAAATGGAATCTCTGTACCTACTGAGCTGACCGAGGAAACCCAAGGAGGGAAGCCCCAGGCCCCAGATGCCCACGCAGGCCTAGAAGGCTCAGCTGCAGAGCAGAACTGGTATTTTCTTTTAGCTTGTTTTTATTTTGAGCTGCTTTATTTGCAAGCAGCAAGAGAGCCAAATACAAATACAGTCCATGGGAAAAAATGGGAAGAAAAAAGGAAAAAGATAAAAAAAAAAAAAAAAGCATGCAGATCAAGGACAGCAAGAGGGAAGGTGGGCCTGGGGCTGACTTACCAGCCCTACCCCCCCCCCCTCCCCAAATGGCCCTGTGGGGCTTTTCCTGCTCCCCTCTAGCCCACCCATTATTAATAGTGCTTGACATATGGCAGGTGTTGGCTCTAGGAGACAGGGGAATACCTGAGCTCCAAGCAACATTGGGCCTACAGATCTCAGTCACACAGGCCACAGCACCATGGTGTGTGCCAGGGAAGACAGGCCTATCTGCACTGCTGCACCACTCCACACACCTCATCACCTGCTAGAGGCAAATACCTACTTCTCTCTGTGCTGCACCAGCATATTTAACCAAGTGATGATGTTGCTGAAAGTTACTCAAGTCTGCCTTCACTTGCTGGCAAGGGAGCATAACCCACTCATCTGAGCTGGTCTACAAGGATAAGGAAATTTGATCTACAGATGGACAGATTTTATATTTAGCTCATATTTTTTTTACAGTAGTAGCTCAAGGTGAGTTACAATCAGGCACTGTCAGATTATAATCTAAACCTGTAGCTGAGGCAACGGAGGGTTAAGCGACTTGCCCAAGATCACAAGGGGTGGCAGTGGGATTTGAACCTTAGTCTCTGCTCACCAGGCTGCTGCTCTAACCACTAGGCAAAAGTTTAATTAGCAAGTAGAGATCGGAAAGCTCTGCCACATGTGGAGCCTATTCTAAAATGTCACACTTACGTGTGTAAATTGGCATTTTGCAAGCCTGTACATTTAAATGCTACCGATTACAAAGGCCATTAACTTTTATTCATTTCAGTTTGGGAGGGTAATAAACAGGGGATAAAGGAGGTTGACCCCTTAAACTGCTCCTATAAACATTTTATAAACATTTTTTTTTTTTTAAATCCAATACCAGCCAGGAGCAACTATAAATCCTGGCATGGGCAATTTTGGTCATTCAAATGCTTTCCCTATATGAAATGGAGGATACATGTGTAGATTTCCGACTTGCTTAGGCCATACCCTATCCACAACTCCTCCCCCCCCCCGCTCCCGCCTCCTTGCAATTTCTACATATTATGTGGACATCCAGAGATAGATTTAGTCCTTATAAAATTGCCATTTCATATGTAAATGCCAGATTTTCTGTGTGGAAATTACAGATAAAGTTTCTAAAATACTTTCCATTGTTACTAATCATGCTCGTTTTGTAAGGAGATGTTTTATCTTGTATTAATATCTGAAATGATAAAGCATAGTTACTCACCTGTAACAGATGATCTCCGGGAACAACAGGAATTTAGTCTTCACATATGGGTATCGTTGGTAACAACGGAGCCAGTGCGGGAACGCTCCCCAGCACCCAATAGGAAAGCTTCTGGGAGCATCCCACAGCGCCTGCGTGCTACCTTCACGCCCTTCCCAATTGTCCCTCTCCAGTTGAGTTTATAGCTGAGACGAGAGGGGGAAAGAGAGAGATAGAGAGATTCAACTCCTAGGGGAGGTGGGTGGGTTGTGAAGACTAAATTCCTGCTGTTCCCGGAGATCACCTATTACAGGTGAGTAACTATGCTATCTCCAGGAACAAGCAGGAATGTAGTCTTCACATATGGGGACTCCCTAGCTGCAGATGCCAGGGAGATGGCCCCAGAAAGTTGTGCGCCCTTCTGAAAGGGCTCCACTTCCCCCCATGGATCTCTGGCATCCTACCAGGGATGGTGGGTAGGAGTTGATTAAGTCTGGAACAGGTGTTGAAGAACAGCCTGACTAAACAAGGCATCCCGGCGGGAGTCCTAGTCTAAACAGTAATGGGCTGTGAAGGTATGTACCGAAGCCCAAGTAGCTGCTCGACAGATATCGACGATAGACACAGAGTGAAGATGAGCCATTGAGGCTGCCATGGCTCTCACATTGTAAGCTGTGACATGGCCTTCAAGAGGAAGGTTATTACTCTCCTAGGCAAAAGATATACACTGTGCAATCCAGTTGGACAGTGTCCTTTGGGAGACTGGAAGTTCCAAATGACTAGGATCAAAAGCAACAAAGATTTGAGAGGATTTTCTATGTTGCTTTGTCCTTTGCAAGTAAAAAGCCAAAGCTCTTTTACAATCCAAAGTATGAAGGTTCCTTTCTGCACTGGAGGCGTGAGGCCTCGGAAAGAATACAGGAACGTAAACCAAATGAAAAGGCAAAACCACCTTTGGCATAAAGTGTGGATGGTCCTAAGAACTACCTTATCATGGTGGAACCTTGTATAAGGAGGATCAGCCACCAACTCTTGCAATTCACTGATGCGACGTGCTGATGTGATTGCAACGAGGAAGATAACCTTCCTGGAAAGGAATTTCAAAGAGGTAGTGGCTAATTGTTCAAAAGGGCGGTTTCATGAGCTGCCCAAGTACCAGATTCAAGTCCCATGCCACCGGTGGTGGCTTAATGGGAGGCTTTGTTAAAAGATGGCCTCTCATAAGTCTTGCTATGAGGGGATGAGAGGAAATAGGCTGTCCATTTAGATGCTTGAAAGAAGCAGCAATAGCACTCAAATGGACTCTCACTGAATTGGTCTTCAGCCCTGTAATAGACAAATGAAGGAGATACTCCAGTAATGATTCCAGAGGTATCGCAAGAGGGTTAAGACCCTCCTGCGAGCACCATGTGGTAAACCTCTTCCACTTAAAAGCATAAGAGCGTCTTGTGAAGGGTGTCCTGGAAGCATGAAGGATATCTTTTACCTGCTGGAAAAGATTAAGATCCTGAAGTACTAGGCTTTCAGCAACCAGGCCCTGAGATGCAGAGACTGGGGATTAGGATGCCACAGCATCCCATCCTCTTGTGAGATAAGATCTGGAGCAAATCCTAACTCCAGAGGCGGAGCTTGAGAGAGATGTAGGAGCAGAGGGTACCACGGTTGCCGTGGCCAACGTGGAACTATGAGAATCATATGACCTCTGTCTCTCTGAAGCTTGAACAGGGTTTTGGGAATTAGGGGAATGGGTGGGAAGGCATACAGGAAGTCCTGACCCAAGTGAAGGAGGAAAGCATCCCTGGCCTGACAACCTCAAGCCCGAATTCTGGAACAGAACCAGGGAAGTCTGGCATTCAACGGACTTGCAAAGAGGTCTATGTCTGGGGTTCCCCAAATTTGGAAAATTTGGGCCACCTGGTCTGCACGGAGAGACCATTCGTGTGGAAGCAGCATGCGACTCAGTTTGCCCAAGAGTTTTGAATGCCTGGAAGATACATCTGATGCTCTCTGGCGAGGGCCCATAGTCGCAAAGCTTCGTTGCATAGTGACAGAGCCTGTTCCGCCCTGCTTGTTCACATAGAACATGGCCACCTGATTGTCCGTTTGAACAAGGACTGTCTTGTAGCTGAGTTGGGTGTCAAACACTCTAAGAGCAAGGAAAATTGCTCTGAGTTCCAGGAGGTTGATATGAAGACAGGCCTCCTGTGGAGTCCAGGCACCCTGGGTAAAGAGGTCGTGCAGGTGGGCTCCCCAACCCATCTGTGAAGCATTTGTTGTTAGAGTGGCTTACAGTAGGGGTTGCTGGAAAGGAGACCCCACCAGAAGGTTTCTGGGTGACTGCCACCATTGGAGGGACAAAAATAAGACGATCCGAGTTTGCTATTTTGTCTGACAGGCAACCTGTCGCCTGAGTCCACTGAGTGGATAAAGTCCACTGGGCTGCCCTCATATGGAGGCAAGCATAAGGAACCACATGCACGGTGGATGCCTTGTGGCCTAGCAACTGTAACATTTCCTGAGCAGTGAGATGAGGTTTGAGCACTGCTTGGGAAGCTAACTATACAATGCGAAGACAGCGGGGTTGTGGAAGGAAGGCCCTTGTCTGTCTGGTATCCAGATGAGTTCCTATAAATTCTAGGGATTGAGTGGGAACAAGGTTGGATTATGGGACATTTATGACAAGTCCCAAATACTGAAGGATGCGCATTGTGCGAGACAGAGCAAAACTGGCTTCTGGCCCTGAAGGGGCTCAAATGAGCCAGTCGTCTAAGTAAGGGAAGACAAATATTCCCAGGGTGCGGAGAAATGCTGCTACCACAGCCATGCATTTTGTGAACACTCTTGGTGCAGAAGCCAGGCCAAAAGGAAGAACCCTGTATTGGTAGTGCTTTCCTTGAAACAGGAATCAAATGAACTTCCTGTGACTTGGATGGATGAGAACATGGAAATAGTATACCAATTACACAGGTACACTACCAAAGAACTGCCTCCAGTTTTGCAACTGATTCCTATAGATTTTGGGGTGCTGAATCCAGGAAAAATAGCCAAAATGTTCCATCACGTCACGTTTTCTTGCAAAATTAGATTTCTTACCCATATAAGGAATGTTCACATAATTTCTTTTTAGCCGACTGCAGTTTATTTTCTTGGCCCAAAATAGAGGTTATAATGGTTAACTAACTAGAAACACTCCCTCATGATATTTTAGAGTGTTTTGTATTCATTTTATACATTAAGAGGACAATTGGGAGGCGGGGGGCTAAATCCAGTACTCGCGCTGGCGCATGTTCTTTCCTGTTCGCCTCGCCTCGTTCGCTCGCTCAAACACGGTGGTTGCGACATGAACGTTCCTGTCAAATTTCAGTTTCTTGCAAGTTCATTATTACCTTTTGTTTGCTCAGTCGTAATCCAGCTTTATTCCGAAGTGGTTCACTACAGTTGTAGTTTGCAGTGCTGTGTATTTGTGATGGCTCACAGAGCCAGAGGTTGCGTCAGCTCTCCGGACAGTTTTTGTTTTATTTGTGGGGAATATACCGTGAAAAAGCGGCAGAGGAACATTTCTGCATTTATTAAAAAAGTATATTTCGCCTATTTCGGTTTGAAGTTAGGCGATCAAGACAAACCGTGGGCTCCTCACAAAGTGTGCAAGACATGTGAGGAAGATCTACGCTTATGGATGAAAGGTAAAAAACAAGCATTTTGTTTCGGAATACCTATGATGTGGCGTGAACAAAGAGACCACAGCAGTGACTGCTATTTTTGCTCTTGCATTGTGAAGGGATATAACTTAAAAAATAAGAACGTAATAAGTTACCCCAACCTTCCCTCATAGCAACGAAGTACCTGTGCCTGAACCACCAAAATCTTTGGATCATATTTGTGTGGACGGTTCTGATCATGATGAGACTCATCAGATGGCTTTTCCCGATGAGTCCAGTACTTCCGAGTTTGAAACTGAACCAGATCCGAAACCTGAACTTTTCTCTCAAGCTGAATTGTCACCAGGAACAACTTTTTATTGGTACCGCAACCGCGAGACACAATTTTTGAAGTATTTCAGCAAAGAGGAAGATTTGGTATTTTGCAACGATATATACGGAGTGATGGAAAAGTTTAAACTCAAGTATGATCCTGCTGAATGGCGGCTGTTCATTGATTCGTCAAAAGACAGCATAAAAGGTGTTCTTCTTCATAATGGCAACACATTCGCTTCAGTTCCTATTGCTCACTCTGTTATTCTCCAAGAAAAATATGAGAATTTGGCCCTGATTCTTCAGAAGATTCGTTATGATGAGCATAAGTGGATGATTTGTGGAGACTTTAAAATTCTATCCATGCTATTAGGGCAGCAATCCGGTTTCACCAAATATCCCTGCTTCCTTTGCTTGTGGGATAGCCGGGCCCGCGACCTACACTGGGGGAAAAAAGACTGGCCAATTCGGGAGTATTTGAGACCCGGTGAGAAAAATGTTCTTCATGAGAGCTTGGTACCTCGTGATAAAATTCTATTACCACCTCTCCACATTAAGTTGGGTCTCATTAAGCAATTCATCAAGTCCCTTCCAAAAGATGGTGAGTGCTTTCGGTACCTTTGCTCAAAGTTCCCCAGACTTTCTGAAGCAAAGCTAAAGGAAGGAGTGTTTGTTGGCCCTGATATAAGGAAACTCATTTCAGATGGAGCATTTGCTGAAACAATGTCTGAGAAGGAAAAAGAAGCCTGGGATTCCTTCAAGGATGTTGTTCTCAAATTCTTGGGGAACAGGCGGGATGAGAACTATAAGGATATTGTTGCCAGGATGCTCAATGCCTTCAAAGAACAAGGCTGTAACATGAGCCTGAAAGTCCATTTCTTGCACTCCCATGTGAACTACTTTCCCGAAAACTTGGGGGTGTACAGTGAAGAACAAGGTGAAAGGTTTCACCAGGACATCAAGGACGCAGAGAGAAGGTACCAAGGAAGATGGAACACCACTATGATGGCTGATTTCTGCTGGTTGCTGCTGCGGGAAACCCCAGATGAAAAATACGCCAAGCAGCACACCAAGAGAAGCATTCGGGGGAAGAAGAAACGGGCCCACCAGGAGATTGACTGACCCAAGAATGACTTTAAAATCTAAACTGTGTTGACAAATATCGTGTTTTTACTAAACTTTGAAATAAAAATTTGCTAGTTATTACCACAGTGTCGGATCTCATTTATTAGAATTTTATTTTCACACCATCGGGTGTTTGTCTTCATGTATTGCAATGGTGCGGTTTGCGTTTTCTATTCTTACATACATACCTGTACAACATTTTTTGCACAATTCTTTGCTTTGCTTTGTGTCTAACATCGCTCTTATATGCTCAATGTTTGTGCACATGTATGTGGCTGTTTTAAGTGCAGACAATTTTGCTACCATCAGTGTGTTTTGTTGACATTACTCTATTCTTATGTGCTGCCTTGTTACAATTTTCTTTATTCTTATTTGAATAACTACTAAACAATTAGTATAAAGAATTCATCCAAGAAACTTTTATCTCGATCGCACTCAATCTGAAACGTTCACCTCAAACTGCTAATCCAATGTAGCAAAAAATCTGTACGTGATGGAGCAAATTGGTTACCAGATTTGGATTCAGCGCACCAAAAAACGTAAAAATCAATCGAAACATTAGAGGCAGTTTAAAAAAAATTTTTTTTAGTGTACCTGTGTTATCAATTTTCCAGGCTTTGTTACTTAACCCTCAGCTGCTGTATTTTTACTATCAGTAAACAGTAAAAGGGATGTTAACTGCTATACTAAGTAGCTACTATGTAACCAATACCTTGTAACAAAACCCTGTAATAATACTGTCTCTACTACTATAACAATGTATCAACTGTGATGTATTGACAAGTCTCTCACAAAGTTGTACCCTAGCTCTCCCCCTCTCGCTTTACCATCTCACATAGACACTGAGAAAACACTGTACCCCATATACCCCATTTATCCCAAACCTCACTATATCTCCAGGTACCATTGGATGCCCTTCACAAACAGATAACATTAAAGAAAGCTAATCATGCCTACCTCAACCCTAACTTTCGTCTTTCTCTATACCATTGCCCTGACCATTCATGACTCTGATTCATCCATACATGATCACAACCCTATCCCAGTATTCCTAGGATCAAATAGAAAATATCACTACAACCATTATCAACCTCATCCAAACCTACAACACAAGAGACAGACACACCTGCTATACATAACACTGGAGACCATTACTAACAAAAAGATCAACAAAGATGATGTGCAACACGAGCTCAGGTGTGCACTCATCAACGCACGATCTGTGCGCAACAAATGGCCAGCCATCACAGACCTAATATCCAACTACAACCTAGACCTTCTAATGGTCACTGAGTCATGGCTCTCTGACGCAGACACTGCCATAATTAACCAAATCACTCCCCCTAATTTCTCACTCTTCGCTTGTAATAGAGATAACAGAAGAGGTGGAGGAGTCTTCATAATAGCAAAGTCCGAGCTGCAATACCGAGTGCCCCTAACCAGGAGCTCTCAACACCTAGACACTATAAACTATCACAAATAGAAGCAACTCCATCAATCTCATTTACTCAGCACCAAACGCAGTATCAGAAGATTTCTCGGATATAATAAACTTGGCCTGCAACCCTGATAATCCCAACAAACCAAACTGGTTGTTGGGTGATTTTAACCTTGCCTCTCTACATCATGACTTATCTAGTACATACCTCGATGCAATGACAGACCTTGGATACAAGCAAATCGTGCTCAACCCTACACACAAACAAGGGAACATCCTTGATTTGATATTCGTTCCTCCAGCAGTTACAAGCTTAAATAATCATACCCAACCATCTATTATCCCAGTCCCTTGGTCAGACCATAGCCTGATCATATTTCAGATACCAACAAATCCAAACACACTCGCCCAGCCAGTCACCTCAACAGCAAGCTCAGGGCGATTTAAGCCGTTAGACATAGAGACCCTCACTAAACAAGTGCTGCCAAAACTATCCAAGCCAACTGACAACCTAAACGAATTGATCTCTAAGTGGAATGACACTCTCTATCAGTATGCCCATCAACCAATCAGGAACAAGAAACTCCCATCCAAGAATCGCTCCAATAAAAAGCAGGATGCCTCATGGTTCTCTACAGAATTACATACATCTCTACTTCATCTGAGGAAGTTAGAAAGTGGAGACACACCCACAACAGCCAGGATCAAGAAGAGTACCTCACTCACCTCAAAAAGCATCGTGAACTAACTTGGGCCACAAGGAAAGAATTCCACTCCGATCTTCTCAGCAAAGCACTAAACAGACCACGTGATCTCTTCAATTTAGTAAAAACTTTAACCAAAGAACCATCGCCACCACATCAAGAATCCATACAACCACAATTACATGCCAACTTCATCCAATCCAAATTGGTCAAGGCGAATACAACCTCATCACAAGTACTAATCCAACTCCCTCAAGCTCAAGCTTCACTTGATAAATTTTCACCTCCATCAAGAAAAACCATTGAAGATATTATCGCCACCATAAACACCACCACGGCACCAAATGACCCATGTCCAGCACACTGGATCAAAACCTTACGTGCTGAGCTTAGCCCTTGCATAGCTAAGATCGCAAATATCTCCTACGTAACTGGGATTTTCCCTACGGCCCTTAAACAAACATCAATTCGCCCTCTACTAAAAAATAACCAGATGGACCCAAAGAAGGAAGAGTCTTACCGCCCAATTTCCAGTATTCCCTATCTAGCCAAGATACTTGAGAAGGAAACTCAGAGGCAGATCCAACAACACATAGACACAGCAGCCCCGTTGGACCCATGCCAACACGGATTCCGAGAAGCTCATGGAACTGAAACACTCATGACTTCACTATTCAACAAACTCATTTGTGGGATTGACAACATTCACACGGCCATTGCAATGATTTTCCTGGACATATCAGCGGCATTCGACTCAGTTGACCATAAGATTATGCTAGCTAGACTTCACGAAAAAGGCATCCATAACCTTGCCTGGGACTGGTGCAAATCATACCTAGAGGAGCGTTGGCAACAGGTCCATATAGGCACCATTACATCTGAACCCTTCCAACAGAAACAAACAAGGAGTACCCCAAGGCTCATCTCTATCTGCGCTGCTTTTTAATATATACATGTAGCCAATCTGCAACATCACCAGAGACTTCGGTTTATCTTGCCTATTATATGCAGATGACGTGCTAATTTTCACACCGATCAATGTATCAAATCCTGACTACTCTGCACTAATCAACTGCTTCAATGCAATAACCGACTGGCTTCTCAATCAGAACATGAGAATAAATTTCAAGAAAACCGAAGTGCTAATAGCCACAAGAAACAAGCAATTTTCTCCACCAACCACCCTCATAGTAAGAGATGCAGAACTCCCGATCAAGGCCTCCATAAAGTACCTCAGTGTGATACTCGATCAGCAACTCAATCTTAAGGAGCACATAAAGAACACAGTAAGGACAATTTACTACAAACTAAAAACACTGCGACATCTGAAACCAATGCTGGAGACCAAGGATTTCCGTACAGTTTTCCAAGCAATAGTCACACCGCACTTCGACTATGCGAATATCATCCTTCATGGCCTCCCCAAGAATTCACTAAGTCCACTCCAACTGGCGATGAACGCGGCAGCCCGCATCTTATCCGGAGCTTCAAAAAGAGAGCATATAACACCAATACTGATCGATCTACACTGGCTCCCGATAAACTGCAGAATAATATACAAAGCTCTCCTCATCACATTCAAGGCTATTAATAAAATATCCCCTGCATCGATCTCAAATCTACTCACCCACGCACCGAATAATAGATCCAGAAGACTAGTAGCAGAAAACACACTAGTCACTCCTAGTATCTCCACAAAATGGACACAACAAACCACTAACAGAGCTTTTGTGTCTTATGCTCCTAAGTGCTGGAACAAACTACCCCCCAGCATCAGATCAATCAGGGATATCACCCAATTCAGAAAGTCCATCAAGCACTATTTATTCACTTTGCACTTCAAGCTACCATACACACCATAGAATTGTCTTCCGCATCACTCATCTAACCCTTACACATATCTCAGAACAAAGGTTTAAAATGTGAAAATACTGAATTTCGTCAAATACCAAACCTTGATGTAACATATTTAATTGTATATAGTTATCCCCAGTTCGCACCCAGTTTACCTTCCCTTTTATCTGTAAACCTAGATCAGTTATATATAGGCAGGTATGTTGTTGTTTAATGTAAACCGCACTGATGAATAGTGCGGTATATAAAAACTGTTAAATAAATAAAATAAAACATGAGTGTACGCATCCTTGAGATCTAGAGAACAAAGCCAATCCTGACTCCGAAGGTACGGCAGCAGAGTTCCTAAAGAAATCATTTTGAACTTCTCTTTGAACAGGAATTTGTTCAATTCTCTGAGGTCTAGAATGGGTCTGTGTCCTCCTGTTTTCTTTGGAATAAGGAAATAGGGGGAGTAGAACCCTGTACCCCATTGGGGAATGGGTACCTCTTCTATTGCTCCTTGAGCAAGGAGCATTGTGACTTCTTGACCTAACCGGTCGTTGGGAGAGGTCCGAGAATTTTACTGTCTTACTATTGTAGGAGGGGGCATGCTGAGGAAATGAAGCTTGTACCCCTTCTCAGGCTTAGCAGCTTTTGGCTTCCTTTGTTTCCTAGGTTGCTGTCCCTTTTGAGCAGACTGATCTTGACAATGTCCCTGCTGGGTACAGGAGGGATAAAACATTTTCTTCTTGCTGAAGAACGGTTTCTTAGAGGATCTTTGTCCAAATCCACAGCTGATCCTGCGAGGAAATCTATCCAACGTGATATTGTCAGCATTTTATTTATTTATTTAAAGGATATTTCTATCCCGCCTTATCCTTCAATCAAGACGGTGTGCACATCAATCAGTGGTAATGGAGTGTGTGTGAGTTAGTTTATGTACAGTGAGGGTGCATGGGTGCAAGTGTGTTGATTAGCGTGAGCTATTTACAACATGTGCTTTTTACAGTTATATACAAGGGTTTGCTGTTTCTGCAGCTTGCTGTGGTTGATCTTCAATCGAGTCTGAGGTTCTGATCTGTGGTTGGTCTGAGTCTGTATGGTCTGGTTACTTGCTTGGGCCATAGTATTCAGTGAAGAGCAATGTCTTTAGGTGTTTTCGGAAGTCCTTTGGATCTTCAGTTGACCGTAGCTCATCTGGGAGTGTGTTCCATATTGTTGGAGCCGCCAGTGATAGGGCTCTTTGTGTGGTGGATTTGCATGCTTTTGTGTAGTTGTTTGGGGTGTTGAGTGTATCAGCTGTGGTCTTTCTTCTAGGTCTGGTGCTTGTGTTGGGGAGTATGAGGGGTTGTAGGCTGAGTGCGGAGTTTTTGTGTTTGATTCTGAAAATGTTTAGTATCATTTTGTATTTGATGCGGTGGCTGATTGGGAGCCAGTGGAGGTCTTTTAGTATGGGTGTGATGTGGGCTTGTATTGGAGAGCCGGTGATTATTCTGGCTACTGTGTTTTGAGCCATCTGAAGTGGCCTGAGTGAGTGTTTTGGCATGCCGCTATAGATCGGGTTGCAGAAGTCGAGGATGGGAGTTATAAGCGTTTGGCAGACTGTGCGGAAGTGGTCTTGTGTGAGTAGAGGTTTGAGGTGTCTGATTACTCTCATCTTGTAGTATGCGTTCTTGGTGGTTCTTCTTATGTGTGATTGTAGGTTCAGCTCTGTCGAGTGTTATTCCGAGGTATTTCACTTCGTTCTTCAGTGGTATTGCTGTGTTGTTGGTTTTGATGAAGGGAGGGGGGCTGAAGGTGTTGTTTTGTGTGATGAGTGCTTCTGTCTTGCTGAGGTTTATGGCTAGGTTGTTGTGCTGGAGCCATTTGGACATGCTGTTGAGACAGTTTGTTATTTTGGAGTAGTCTGGGCTGTCGAGGTTGATTGGGGTGTATATCATGATGTCGTCTGAGTAGATTGTGTAGTTTATTTTGTGTGCTTTTATGATGTTGCAGATTGGTTGGATATATATGTTGAATAGCAGTGAGGATAGTGCGGATACTTGTGGCACCCCTTGCTTGATCTTTGCGGGTCTTGAGATGTTAGATCCGATCTCGACTTGGAACTGTCTGTCTGTTAGGTATGAGTTGAACCATTTTAATATGGTGCCCTCTAGTCCGATGTTTTGTAGTCTGGTTAGGAGGATTCTGTGGTCAACTGTATCGAACGCAGCTGAGATGTCCAGGAAGATCATTAGTGTTCCTTGTTTGTGGTTGTCTATGGTTTGGATTATGTCATTGAATAGGTATAGCAGTAGTGTTTCGACTCCGTGGTTGGGGCGGAAGTCATGCTGATGCAAGTCCAGTGGAGCATGTGCGTCGATGTGGTCCTGGAGCTGTTGTTGCACCTCTTTTTCAATGATTTTAGCCAGAAGTGGTATGCTGGAGATTGGTCTGTAGACTGCTGGATTGCTTTTGTCTAAAGTGGTTTTCTCTGGGATTGGCCTTATTGTGGCTAGCTTCAGCTGGTCTGGCATTGTGCCTTGCACAAGGGAGTTGCTTACCATGTTGTGTATGAGGCTGAGGAAACTTTCCTTGGTTGCCTTGATCCATGGGACCGGGCATGGGTCTGTTGGTGCGGTGCTTGTGTTGAGGGCGGAGATGATGTCAGAGAGTTGCCTTGTGGACGGAGTGCTGAACTTGTCCCAGGTTATGGTGGGTATGGTTGGGTTGTTGGTTCCTTCAGTTGTTTGTTGTGGTGAGTCGCCTAGCTTCGCTTGTAGGTGATCTGCAAAGGTTTGTGGGTCAATTTGTATGTCTTTTTCTGAGTTTGGTTCGTTGGTTAGCGTTTTTACTATCTCGAAAAGCTCTCTTGGTTTGTTGTAGGCCTTTAGGATAGTGTTTGTGTGGTGTTCTCTTTTTGTTTGGTTAATGAGCTCGTTGTAGTTTCTTTGTTGAGTTATGTATAATGCCTGTGTGGAGGGGGACTTGGAGCGTCACCAGCGGCATTCCATCTTCCTCAGCTTTCTTTTTGCATTGCGTATTTTCCTGGAGTACCATGGGGTGTGCTGTCTTTTGGTGTTTGTTCTTGTCTCTGTTTTGGCTTTGGCTGCGGCATTGATGATGCTGTTCCATTCACTTATTTGTTCGTTCAGGTCGTGCGTTTCTGGGTTGAAGTAGGGTAGCGTGTCTTGTAGGAATTGGTCTTTGTTGAAGGCTTTGAATCTTCTTTGGCCTTGTGTTGTGTTTTGAGTCTTGTTGTGTCCTTCCCTTTGATTTGTGATTTCTATTTTGATCCTGTGGTGGTCCGACCATGATACTGGTGTGACTGTGGGTGATGAGATGTCACCTCTGTTTATTATGTGGTTGGGGGCGAATATGAGGTCCGGTGTTGATCCATGCCTGTGTGTCGGGGTGTTGATTATTTGTGGGTACTGTAGGGAGTTCATTGCTTGAAGGAAGGTTTCCTTATCCCTGCTGCTGGTGGAGCTGAGGTTGAAGTCGCCCAGTAGTATTAGAGGTCTGTGGTTCTTGTTGATTGCACAGACGGTCTCTAGGGTGGTGGCAAGTTCCTCTGCTGGAGCATAAGGGGCTCTGTAGATGAGGCATATGGCCATGTGCTTGTTACCTACAGCAATTGTATTGCATTGGTCTGAGTCTTGTGAGGTGAGTGTCTTTAGTTTTAGTGTGTCTTTTGCAATGATAAGAACTCCGCCTCCTCTCTTCTGTGTGCGTGGATTGAAGGCTGTGTAGGTGGGGGGGACTAGTTGGTTGAGGAGTACAATGTCGGTGGGTCAGCCAAGATTCTGTGATGCAGAGGATGTCGGGTTGTTGGTCCTCTATGTGGTCTCTGATTGTGTTTACTTTGTTTCTTACTGACCTGGTGTTCATGAGTTCTATTGTGGTGGTGTTTGGGGTGTCTGGCTCCTTAGGGTTTGCTTTAGTGTTCGTTTGTGGGTTGTGCATGTGGACTGTGTGTCTGTTGTGTTTGTCTTTTTTGAGTGGGCTCCGGGTGGTATGTTGGGGAGGGGGGTATGCTGGCATGATTGTTGGTATCCATAGGTTTATTGGGTGTGTGTATCCTGTGACTGTTTGTTGGGGGATAAGTTGTGTTATGAGGAGGAATACTGGTAGGTAGGTGATTGTGTCCATGATGGATTGTGTATTTTGCTATGAGTTTGTTGAAGTTGGGTCTCTGGACGAGCCTACCTGTGTGTGGAGTGGTTGCCTGGCTCTTACTGTTCCTGTTTGTAGACTCTTTGTGGTCGTGCGTGTTGCCATGTCTTCCTCTGGCTGCTTTCTGCTGTTTCTGCGTGGATTTGTGGGCTGTTCCTTCTTTCGCCTTCGTGCCACGCCAAAGGGCCCTCTGGCGAGGCCCTCAGGCGCGGGCACGCCCCGTAGGGGGGCCGCTTTTAGCGTGTCCTGTTGCTGCTGCTCGGTGCTCCCACTGCCCCGATTGGGCAGGAGCTTTGGTGTGCTGTGGGCTGCCGGCGGTAAAAGCATCTCTCTCATTAGCTTTTTCCTGCCAATTCTTGCCAAAGAGATTCTCTCCTGCGCAAGGTATATTTCCCAATTTGTCCTGTACCCAGATTTCCAAGTCAGATGCCTAGAACCAGGCAATCCTACGTGCACCTATGGCAATAGCAGAGGTTCTGCTTATGCATTCAAAGCAGTCAGTCAAAGGCTGCATGATTCACAAACTTGGAAACATCCTGAGCATGTTTAACAAGAGCAAGATAATCTTGCCTTTTATCATCAGGAAGAAGAGGGCTCATAAGCTCTAAGTCTCCTGTGACTTCCTTAAGGAACATCCCCATATACAAGATATAGGAACTGATCCTAGCAGAAAGCATGGAAGCCTGAAAGGATCGACGTCCAAAGGCGTCAAGAGTTCTACACTCACGTCCTGGAGGATTAGATGCATGCCTTTTTGCACTCTTCATCCGTTTCGTGGCTGATTCCACCACCATGGAATGGTGTGGTAATTGAGTCTTTTGAAACCCGGGACAAGGAGGAACTCGATACATGGTGTCGAGTCTTTGGGAATGAGGAGATGTGGTTAGAGGTGTTTCTTAACATAAGATCATGCAAGATCTCATGAATAGGTAAGGTAGCTGCCTCCTTGGGAGCTTTAGGGTACCGAAGGATTTCTAATTCCTTTGCCCTAGGCTCTTTTTCAGGAGCCACTGTGATGGAAAGACCTCAGGCCACATCTCGGATAAAATCCTGAAAGGACATATCCTCTGGCGGAGACATCCTATGCTGAGGAGAAGAGGAATCCTCGGGAAGAAGTACTCTGGTATCGGCAGAGTCTTCGGAGTCTTCAGACTCATCCAAGGATTTGAAGTATCTCCGATCCCGGTGATCATACAAGGCACGGTACCGATCGAAGTCGGTATCGAAGTGGTCTGGTACCGACTTATCTATGCCGGATAGAGACACATGACTCGGTCCCGGTGGTACACCCGCCTATGTCGATGCAGTCGGTGCCGGTGCAAGTGTCTGAAGTGGTTTCAGGGACATCGAGGCCATGAGAAGAGCCGCCAGACTGCGTTCAACAGCCAAGAATCTCTGGTCTATCGACACTGCCAATGCTTGGGTATCGGTGCCAGTTGAAATGGCCAGAACCCCAGAGAATGGCATCAGTAGTTCTCTCAAGGTTGAGGCCTCGAGAACATCCTGGAGCCCCGTTAGTGCTATGGAAGCCGAAGCCTCCCGTCGGGGCAATTTTGCCAGTGAAGATCCCTCTAGGGCAACGCCAGAGACATCTCGATGCTTAGGAGATCTACCAGATTTATGTTTAGTTACCTGAGATCCATGGGAGGAAGATGAAGCCCTGGAGGACATCGATGCCACGGACACCGCATCAGAGGGAAAAAGGTTGCTAGGTTTAGCAGCCCGGTTTTGCCGGCCCCTTTTATACATCATTCCACAGGCGAGGCACTCTGGAATAGAGTGGTCAGGACCTAAACATTTGAGGCACCACTAATGGGTGTCAGTGCCGGAGATGGTACCGCCACACTTAGAACATTTTTTAAAACCCGAAGCAGGTTTTTCCACGTTTAAGGAAAAAATTGGGCCTAGTGGCCAAAATGGCGCCTAGCACCACAGAAGAAAGTTACTGAAGGAAAGACTCCAGAAACTAAGTTTGTTTTTTTTTTGTTTTTTTAAAGAAAAGAAAAGAACCACCGGCGGTATCAGTATAGCGTCGAGGGAAGGCAGACGCGACCACAAAAAAAGTAGTATAAGAATGGAATTTTCTGCGGTGACGGGATGTGCGACCTGTTGGCTCCGCAGAAAACGAAAAACTGGAGAGGGACAGTTGGGAAAGGCGGGAAGGCAGCACACAGGCGCTGTGGGATGCTCCCAAAAGCTTTCCTTTTGGACGCTGGGGAGCGTTTCCACGCAGGCTCCATCGGTACCGACAATACCCATATGTGAAGGCTACATTCCTGCTTGTTCCTGGAGATATTAAAGAAACGTTTTATGGAAAATGGATCTAAATGAAAGTTATCAGTTAAAATACGACAATTTATCTGAATATAAAATTATCATCACAGAAATCCTTCCTAATCAAACAATTGACAATCAACAAATTAGAGAAGGATATATACAAAGCCTTTGAGAAGGAGAAGCCCGAAGTCTAGATTTACTGTACTAAGGGATAGATGGGGCTATACAGAATGTGCAATGAGATCCTAAACCTTTCCTCTATCACAATGCAGCACCTGTTCCACTATCAGCCTCCCAAACAGACCTCATCTCCAATCCCACAAAGAGGAGCATGTCCAGAAGCAGAAGTGACATACCAGTTTATTCTTTCCACGACATACCACAATGCTATTCTGTACCACCAGATTGCTGATATGACTAACAAACAGGGAGACAAAAACTCGAGCCCGAGGCTCTGTCAGCACAACTCAGGTACACTCTGCCAGCAGCGGCAACCCCTGCACAGGCTCCCTCTGTCTTGCTCCTGAGTTCACTGCAGTGAGAGAGGGAAAAAAAACCTCAAGGCAGGCAGAACTGAATCTCCAGGAACCTGTGCAGTCTCCACCTATCAACTATATCCTGTCGGAGCAGGCCTGGCCAGATGGTGCCAAGCTGCATATCTTCAAAACCTGGTTCCCACCTCTTTAAGACTTGGCCAGGTTTGGAGCCAGGGTAAAGTTTAAAAAGTGTTAGTTTTGACATTTAAAGCTCTTGGGAAAGGCTGTGTTTGACAGAAAAAAAATACAGCATTACTATTCCCAGTGGAGCTCTGCCTTTTAGTTATATCTGTGGTGAAAGAGGTGAAAGCTGATCACTGGTGCCATCAAGATGGTACTCACTGCCAAAGAAGATACAGTCAGAAAGTGTTCATAAGTTTGTCAAGATCTGGGGGTTTTTTCCTTAAAATTGGAGGACCACTGGCATATGGAGAAATTTCATCTGATAATCTTTTCCTTGAATCCTGCCAGACCAGTCCAGATTGTATGGTTATGCTCCCTTGCCAGCAGGTGGCGGCAGATTTCAGCTACTTTCAGTGATGTCATCACTAGGCACATATGCTGGTGCGGTACCGAGAGAAGACAATGACACTTCCCAAGCAGTAAGCAGAAAATACTCATAACGCATAAGGTTCATAGTCCACAATTTAAATTCAATTTAAAAACATTTATATACTGCTACTATGATGCATCGTGCAAAGCAGTTCCCAACAATAAAAACAAGCTTATTACACAATTAAAAACAAAAAAAATTACTATAAAACTCAAAGAACTGTTCCCCCACTCATCTAGAAAAAGCGCCTTGCCCTATCCCCCACTCCACCTTTATCTAGGGAATAAAAAAATCATTTTTGCTACAAACAAAATGAGCATGTATTAGACTCTCTTATCAGAATTAAATCAGATTAACTTTGTCCTCTTTGGCAGCCAGAGGATAGGACTGGCAGCAGCCAAGTCCTCCATTGCCCACTGGATTAAGGAGGTCAGTGGATCAGCATACCTTCTGGCGTAAATGAGTATCGGAGGGAGTCAAATCTCATTCCACTAAGGCACAAGACTCCTCCTGGGCAGGGTTTGTCTTAGCGTCCCCAGAGGATATCTGCAAGATGGCTCTCTGGTTGTGATAAACTTGATAATAGGTTTGTCATATAAATAGGTCCAACAAAAATTAAGGTATTTATCTAATTCCTGAAAAGGTCAATTTTGGATTATTGGAAGACTCATATTACAGGTTGGAATAGCCTGCTACCTTTTGACCATATTGTTTATATCAGTAACCCGACAGCTTGCAGCCTGTGCCAGTTATTTTGGAAATTCTTTTTTTGTGGCCATGTGGAAGATTCCAGTTATCCCTGATGCCTGGAGTTGTGGTTCATGTAGCACTGTGATCTTAAAAACAGGTACAGCCACAGCGATAAAGGAGATCCCAAAAGAGAATCCCAGCACCTGAAAGTCTTTTCCCACTGCCTACTCAGATCTAGGCCCCACTGCCAAAAAGAAAGATCAGACCTTTTTTTTTCTAAAACTGCTTTATTAAACAATGCAGAGAACCAAATACTGCCTCATAGAAATGAAAGGGTTTAAAACGATAAATTTTACATATCTGATAATATACTTTCCTTGAATCCTGCTAGACCAACTCAGTCCTGGAGAACCGCAAACTAGTCAGATTTCCAGGATGTCCTTAATGAATATGCATGACAAATTTGAATACAATGGGCCAGTTCATGCTAATAAATCTCATGCATATTCAATAGGGATATCCCAAGATTCTGACTGGTTTGCGGCCCTCCAGGACTGACGGAGATCCCTGTGCTAGACCAATCTAAACGAGTGGGTTATGCTCCCTGGCCAGCAGGTGGAGGCAGACTTGAGCAGCTTTCAGTGATGTCATCACTTGGTATATATTCTGGTGCAGTATACACTGACAGAAGCCAGTAGGACATTTCCCAAGCTGTAAGCAAGACTTAAAAACCACTTAGAAAATATTATTCAGCACAAACAACTGTGCCATAAAAAAAATGTGGTCAAGCATTTGGCTCTCTTATCATGAAGAATTGAAGTCACACAACAGACCTTTTACAAGAGCCTCACCACTAGACCTACAGAAAGAGTCTTCCAGGAACTGATATCAACAATACGATCAAAAAGGCAACAGGCTTCTTGACTTGCAATAAGAGTCCTGGACTAGTCTAACAGGATTAATGGAAAGGAAATTATCAGGTATGTAAAATTTATCCTGCCTTATGACCCTACTAGACCAGTTCAAATGAGTAAGATGTACCCAGGCAGTGATGACCCAGGGTGGGAGAAGACAACCCAAAGAACAGACTAATCTGCAAAAGATGCCATTCAAACAGCACCCACTAGTACCCTATAGGGCTTCACAGAGGCATTCAATGAAGACCAGGAAGCTTCCTTAGTGATACACTTTGAAAAAATGCAATGCAGATTCCGTTTAGGGAGCCTCGCCCCTGCAGTCAATTCTGACTCACTCCTGGACACTCTTACCAGTAAGAATGTACACTGCTCCAATGGCCTCCTTAAGCCAAAGGACAAAAGAGCACTTGATCCCCACCAGTACTTTCCTCAAATCATCCAGGAGGACCGAAGATCTGACCAGTGAGAGGAATTAGCAAATGCCATAAATCCAAGCAAGATCCTCTGCACATCCAGCAGATGCAGCAAGGGATTCTTTTGAAGATCCTTCTCTGAGGAAGAAGTCAAAACCACAATCTAGTCAAGATGAAGAAAAAAAAAAAAGGGGCACCGCCATTGAAAGAGTGGCATAGACCTCAAAGCAAAAGTCACTGTCAAAAAGACCAGAATGCTTCACTGCAAGATAAGTGCTGCAGCATAGAAAACACTTGGAGGACGACACTAGAATCCCCAGGAAGCCACCATAAAGAAACCAACCCTTCAGGGAGGTCTTATGCATGGGCTCAAAGAAGGGCTCTTTCAGTGCCCTCAACCTCAGACACACAACAGGACACACAGGTGGACAGCACTGCTTTGCTCCTAAGAAAGTGGGCAACGTTGAGAAACTAATAATGAATTTCTGGTGGTGACTCCTACAGTCCAACAGGATCACTATCCAAATTTTAAGAGTTCATGGCAAAGCCCCAATAAAAGTCAGATTGCTAAGGAGCTCTGACCTACGCTAAGGACCCAAAGGCCCACTGGGTCACCAGCACAGAGACTACTACTGCTCCCAAGCAGTCCTTAATTGAAGGCTTGCACTCACAAGGGCCTGTCCATAAAAGTGAAGGAACCAGGAAAATTCTGCTACCAAGAGCCCATGTCATGTTTTTTATTGTAGGCCCGAATCTTGGATTATGCATCCGTGTACCACAGTCTGCAAGCATAATCTAGGGCCCCTAGGATCACCAAGCTCAGACGGGCTTGCAACCTATGCAGAAGATAGTTCACCAAAGGCCAGGGAGGGAATCATACAGCATCCTTTTCCAAAGCCACTCTTAAAATAGCACCACCAGGCCTGCCCATCTACAGAACTTTCCCACATATGAAATAGCTCCTCAAACAGGCATTCTTAGTGGGATCAAGTGTATCACGGGAAGGCTCCGTCTTTGCACTAAAGTCACACGCAGATCATCAGAGCTCTCACTTGGTCCAGGCTCACAGAGTTCTGACACGAAAGTCAAGCTGCACACCGAAGCTTGCAATGTGCACCACAAAAAAGACAGTCTGGTGCTCCTCTGCCCAGCAACATGGCTAAACGGCTTTGAAAATCACTCCAGCCCCACAAGTTCTGCTCCAGTAGTGGGCACACTTCACTGCTAGGGCAGAATCCAAGAACAAACAGCCCAATTCATCCACTATAAGAGGCTTAACCTTTCCAGGGTCTAACTGACTGCTCTAGCCTCCAGGTGGAAGATGCCCCAAGAGGCCTCCTAGGACTGCCAAAATCCTTGGGCCAAGTCTTGCACTCCCAGCCCTTCAAGCTGGCATCAGAGATGACAAGTACTTTATCCAATGCTTCCAATAACATCTCAGTCATCAGATGGTGGAACCGCAACCACTGCTGCATCTGCTCCTTGATCTCCCAGGAGAGAGAAGGGCCTGGTCTAACAGCAGAAAGCATGAAGACCAGAAGATTAGCTGTTGCCTCTGCAATAAGTGCAAGTGCACACTGGTCCAAAGTCTGTGTCACAGATTTGGGGAGTCCAAAGCCTGTGGAGCTGAACAAGAATCACATGCCTCGAGTCAGCTGAGCCTTGAGTGGACTCTCCATTGTGAGGAAGGTCGACAAAGTATGGAACCAATCACTAGATACTCTCCTGAAGAGAATCCGGCTGCTCGTAGACAAAATGATCACCGACCCATGTCTCCCCAGCTAGCACTCACCAGGGCTGTGTTGTATCTAGCATTTAAAAAAAAATATATATATAGACACCGAGGCGACCAGCCCGATGTCCAGGTAAGGGCCACGCTGGCTCTCCACATGCAGAAAAGTGCCGCTATCTCTATTACCACCTTGAAAAGGCTATGGAGAGCCAGGTCAAAAGCAAAGGCAAGGCCCAAAATTGAAGTAGAACACAGAAACAGAGAAACAGCTGTGCACAATGGGAAAGTGACAAAAGCCATGACAAGGTCTAGGAAATGAGAAAAACACTGACTGATGCAATAACAGATCCAAAAGTTATCATATGAAAGAGAGAATTCAAACAACTGGCTCTAGATCCAGAGCATTCCAGAAGAAATCTTCTTCTAACGCCCCTAGCCCTGCAGCGAAGGAGCAGAGGGAAAACAACCTGACATTTGCAGGATGCACTAACAAGTTTCCACAACAGTCACCCACATGAGCAGAGAGCTACAGGGGGACTATACCTGTGAGATTCTTATAAGCTTTGCTGTAATTCAAGTATTGTGCATCAGAATTCCCAGGCTAGCCTGAACCAGAACTTCAAAGACAGAAAGCAGGCAGCTTGTAGAAGGAGCTAACATCTACAAACTTGTCCAAGGCCCCTAAAGACCAACTAGTCCAATGTGAGTATAGGACTGCCCACAGAGAATAACCTGAGTGACACTTCAACTGGCTGCAACTCAGGAGGGATGGCAAGAACTCAGAGAAAGGTATTACAGACTTCAAAAGAGAGCCATGGAGATGACAAAAGAAGGCCAGGCAGAGCTTTTTGGATTGCCCCTACTGCAACTGAGGCCTCAAAAGGGTTCACCGCAGTTTGAGAACATCTTGAGGCTCTACACACTGCCATACAAGGCCCTTGTAGGCCTACCTTCTAGAAGTCTTAGTGGGCAAGCTTCTCCTGGAGAGAAAATGACCCTTAAAAAGGAAACTGCTCCATCACAGATCAGTCAGCATCTAATCAACTAAGGGTAATGCCAGCAGTACCAACTGGTCAATACCACTGCTGCCAAAAAAAATGCAATGTGTGCCTTCGAGTCAGTCCTGACTCCTGGCGACCCAAAAGCTCCTGGGTTTTCTTGGCAGTGTCACCGGAAGTAGATTGCCAGGCCTTTCTTCCGAGGCAGTGGAGGGTTAAGTGACTTGCCCAAGGCCACAAGGAGTGCTAGTGGGAATCGAACCCTGGTTGCTTGGTTAACAAGCCAGTGTTCTAACCACTAGGCTACTCCTCCACTCCACTGCTGCCATGGAGCTGCTAAAGAGACTGAACATGACTTAACCAGCAGCAGTCACCTAGGCAAGTCTTCTAGTATCCGGCCAAAGACTGGAAAATAGCCATCTGGCCCAACCAATGGTAGTTGTTCCAGGGAACAAATCTGCAAGCTTGGAAACACGGACCATAGCCATATGGCTGGAGCCATAAGGTTACCAGCAAAGAATGGAATCCTCATCTAAGGGCTAGCCTTCAAGCATGACATTGTGCTGCCCGAGAGCCTACAGTGGCTAATTCCATCATCTTCTTAAAGATCTTGAACCTCCAAAACAAGACTCCTCACACTCAGCACCTCCCTCCACCAGGACACTCATGCATTTCGCCACAGCAGTGAACAGGACTCCCACTCCAGGGAGCCTGAAGGGATGATCCTGCCCATCTTGGGGTTGAGGGAACAGCTGAGACAGGACCATAGTATATCAAGGGCTTTCTCCCTAAAATCCATTGTATTTTCCATGGGATGAGAGAGAATTATGCACACTGCAGATCACCAGGAATAAAGGAGACCTGCCTGCTAAACCTGCCTGAAAGATAGTCTGCAACCTGCAGAGCAACCATAACATCCTGAAAGGCCATAAATAGGGTCTGGCAGAGAAAAAGTAATTAGACCTTACCTGCTAATTAGTGTTCCTGAAGGAACGACAGTCCAGTCCCTTTACTTCTGGGTTGCGCAACCCTTCCAGCAGCTTGGAGGCTGAGCCCATCCTTTTTGAGGATGGTGCGGTATAAATACCACTGGCACCACCCACAGATCCCATTAATCTAATGAAAAAGCAGACTTAACGAAAACAAAATAGCCTATATAAACGTAATCCCACAAGCCACACAACCAACTCTCCAAAGGAAATTTTTTTTTTCCCCCAATCGAGAAGGGGAAAAAGAGTGAGGGGAAGGGAAGGAGGTGGTTTACCTGAGCCTGACCCTGACCGAGACCTCCTTCATTCCGGCCGCTGGACCTGCACCAATGGACCCCCTCCTCTCAGTCCTGGCCCTGCGCTCGGTCCGCTGATCCTCCCCTATCTAACAGGCCAAACTAAGAACCGGGTGGGATCAGGGACTGGACTGTCGTTCCTTCAGGAACACTAATTAGCAGGTAAGGTCTAATTACTTTTTCCTTATCATCACTCCAGTCCAGTCCCTTTACTTCTGGGATGTAACAGAGCAGTTCAAGCTTGGGTGGGAACCGCTATCCTGGACCGAAGTACCGCACCCCCAAACCGAGAGTCA
The DNA here is from genome assembly GCA_033557465.1 of Ichthyophis bannanicus. Lineage (NCBI taxonomy): Eukaryota > Metazoa > Chordata > Amphibia > Gymnophiona > Ichthyophiidae > Ichthyophis > Ichthyophis bannanicus. The sequence continues at coordinate 1,115,855,244 of CM066031.1, read as the reverse complement.
GATGAACTTTGTACGTCCAGTATGTAGTACTTGGTGAAGGTATGCAGCGAGGACCAGGTAGCCGCCCTACAAATGTCCAGTGGCGGAACTAAGCTATATTCTGCCCAGGAGGTAGCCTGCGCCCGAGTAGAATGAGCGCGCAGCCCCCCTTGGACCTGCTTCCCTTTGAGAATATATGCGGAAGCAATAGCTTCCCTGATCCACCTGGAGATGGAAGCCTTGGCCGCCGCCTCCTTGTGCGGCCCTCCAAACTGAATGAACAGACGGTCGGACTTTCGAAAAGGCGCCGTGCGGAAGAGATAACGCTTCAAGGTTCTCTGAATGTCCAGAAGGCGCAGCTTCCTGTCCGTCCCCTCTTGTCCCTCCCCTGAAAAGGACGGGAGCATAACTGACTGGTTCACATGAAAGGGGGAGATGATCTTGGGCAAGGAAGGAAGGTACCGTCCGTAAGACCACCTTATCCTTGAGGAACGAAAGAAAGGGGGGCTGGGAGGACAGCGCTTGCAGTTCGGAGACGCGTCTGGCCGAGCAAATAGCGACCAGAAAGACCGTCTTCAGTGTCAGATCCTTTAGTGAGGCCTCCTTCGCCGGCTCAAAAGGTTCCTTGGTCAAGGCATTTAGTACCAGGTTGAGATCCCAAGGGGGGATGACCGATCTCCGCTGAGGACGAAGACGCTTAACGGCTCTTAGAAACCTGGACACGTCCGCGTGGGCCCCTAATGGCTTCCCGCGGACCTTACCTCTGTAGCAAGAGATGGCTGCCAACTGGACTCGTAAGGAAATGTGCGCTAGACTTTTGTCAAAACCCGCTTGCAGGAATTCCAGAACCTCTGGAACAGAGGCCAACAGAGGTTTCTTCCGGTGCTCCGCGCACCAAGACTCGAAGATGTGCCAAACTCCTACATAGGAAAGACAAGTAGATCGCTTCCTACCACTCAACAAGGTGGAGATTACAGATCTCGAATAACCTCGCTTCAGGAGCCGCGCCCTTTCAATAGCCATGCCGTAAGCGAGAATCGATCCACGTGAGGCATCCGAACCGGGCCCTGTCTCAACAGATCCCTTCGGCAGGGAAGGCGCCAAGGCCGGTCGACCACCAACCTCACCAGGTCCACATACCAGGGGCGGCGAGGCCAATCCGGGGCTATGAGGATTACCAACCCTTGGTGAGCCCTCCACCCGCTGAAGGACCTTTCCGATAAGAGCCCATGGGGGAAACACATACAGGAGGCCCTCCGCCGGCCACTTCTGGGCTAGAGCATCAAAGCCTTCGGACATCCTTTCCTTCCTTCGACTGAAAAATCGGCTTGCCTTGGCGGAAGAATACCGTGCCATGAGATCCATGACAGGCGGGCCCCAAAGGGCTACTATCTGGTCGAAGACCTCCTGCTCCAGCTCCCACTCCCCGTGGTCTATCTTGAATCTGCTGAGGTAATCGGCCGTAATGTTGTCCGTGCCGGCCACGTGCTGAGCTGAGAGCGCCTCCAAACGGACTTCGGCCCATTGGAATAGGCCGTCCGCCTCCTTTTCCAAGGCGGGACTGCTCGTGCCGCCCTGGTGGTTGATGTAAGCCACCGCGGTGACATTGTCGGAGAGGACGCGGACTGCCCTTCGTAGCACTAAGGGCTCGAGAGCCTTGGAGCGCCAGGGCTACAGCCCGTAATTCCAGTCTGTTGATGGCCCATTGTGACTCCAATGCTGTCCAGAGACCCTGGACGAATTGATCCTCGCAATGCGCTCCCCAGTCCGTCAGACTGGCATCCGTCGCCAATAGTCATGGGATAGGAGGCAGTGTACTATTGTGGATCAGGAACTGGTTAAAAGATAGAAAGCAGAGGATAGGGCTAAATGGCCAATTTTCCCAATGGAGAAAGGTGAATAGTGGTGTACCCCAGGGATCTGTGCTGGGTCCACTGCTTTTTGACATATTCATAAATGACCTGGAAAGTGGAATAACGAGTGAGGTTATCAAATTTGCAGATGACACAAAACTATTTAAAGTTGTTAAAACCGAAGAGGATTGTGAAAAATTGCAAGAGGATCTTGATAAATTGGAAGACTGGGCATCAAAATGGCAGATGAAATTTAATGTGGACAAGTGCAAGGTTATGCACCTAGGGAAGAACCACCCAAACTATGGTTACACGATGCAAGGTTCCACATTAGGAACCACCACCCAGGAAAAAGATTTAGGCGTCATTGTGGATACCATGTTAAAACCCTCGGCCCAGTGTGCAGCGGCGGCCAAGAGAGCAAATAGAATGCTAGGTATGATAAGGAAAGGAATGGAAAATAAAACAAAAGATATTATAATGCCTCTATATCGTTCCATGGTGAGACCGCACCTTGAATATTGTGTGCAATTCTGGTCGCCGTATCTTAAAAAGGATATAGCGATTTTAGAAAAGGTTCAGAGAAGAGCCACCAAAATGGTAAAGGGGATGGAAGGATACTCCTATGAAGAAAGGCTAAAAAGCTTAGGGCTCTTTAACCTGGAAAAGAGACGGCTGAGGGGAGATATGATAGAAGTCTATAAACTAATGAATGGAATGGAACGGGTAAACGTAGATCGATTGTTTACGTTATCAGAATATAGAAAGACTAGGGGACATGCAATGAGGCTGCAGGGTAAACTGTTTAAGACCAATAAAAGAAAATATTTTTTCACTCAACGTGTAATCAAACTCTGGAATTTGTTACCGGAGGATGTAGTAAAGGCTGTTAGTGTAGCTGGGTTTAAAAAAGGTTTGGACAAGTTCCTGGAGGAAAGGTCCATAAACCATTATTAAGAAGTGACCGAAGATATCAATGCTTGACCCAGTACAAGCATTGTGGAACTTGTGTCTCTTGGGGAAACTGCTAGGTACATATGACCTAGTTTGGCCACTGTTGGAAACAGAATACTGGGCTTGATGGACCTAGGTCTGACCCAGTATGGCATATCTTATATTCTTATGTTCTTATAGTAACCACTGCGGGGGTTCGAGAGGCATCCTGCGATCCAGATTCTTTGGGCACCGCCACCACTGGAGGGCCTTCCTGGTTCGAGGGGCGCAGGGCAGCTGCATGGACAAAGGATGATGCTGATGGGACCAACGACGCAACAGAGCCCGCTGCAAGGGCCGCATGTGAGCCCTGGCCCACGGTACTACCTCTATCGCCGCCGCCATAGTTCCCAGCAATTGAAGGTAATGCCACGCAGTAGGACTTCGCCTGCTCAGAAATTGCGTGACCAAGATCCTTAGGTCCCTTGATCTTGTTTTGGACAGGAACACCCTGCCTCTGTTGGTGTCGAATCTCGCTCCGAGATACTCGAGCTCTTGGGAGGGCATCAGCCTGCTCTTTGCGCGATTGATGACCCACCCTAACTCTTCCAGAACTTCTACCACTCTGGCTGTGGCCGAGAGACTTTCCTCTTCTGACTTTGCCCGTATCAGCCAATCGTCCAGATAGGGATGCACTAGTATTCCCTCTCTCCGAAGGGCTGCAGCCACTACCACCATCACCTTGGTGAAAGTCCTTGGGGCCGTGGCTAGACCGAAGGGCAGAGCCTGGAACTGAAAATGACCTCTTGGCACCGCGAATCTCAGGAACTGTTGGTGGGACTTTGACTGGTATATGCAAATAGGCTTCCGTCAAATCCAATGACATCAGGAACTCCCCGCTCCTTACGGCCACGATGACCGATCTTAGGGTTTCCATTCAGAAATGAGGCACTTTGAGACAGCGATTGACTTCCTTGAGATCCAGGATCGGGCGATAGCCTTCCTTCTTTGGCACCACAAAATAAATCGAGTACCGACCGGAACCACAATGTTCTGGCGGCACAGGGACCACCGCTCCCAGCTCTAAGAGCCGTGAGAGAGTTGCCTCTATTGCCGCCCTCTTTACAGGAGAGCTGCAGGGAGACTGAATAAAGACTGGAAGTATTTGCTTTGCAAATTCGAGAGAATAACCCTCTCGGACCACCTCCAGCACCCATTGATCGGACGTGACCCGGGACCAGGCGGGAAGAAACTGCCTTAACCGACCCCCCCACCGGCAGGCTGCCCTCCTGGACCCCCGTTATCTCATTGTGGTTTTCTAGGTCCCGAGGAGGAGGAAGAGGTTCCAAAACCTCTACCTGCTCCTCGAAACCCTCTGAAGCTGTGACCCCTTGAAGGGAAACGGCCCCTGGAAAAGGGATTCGGCCTGGCTGAACGAAACCTCCGAGGATCCCTTGGGTTGGTTCCGCACCGGAGCTAGGGAGCGCCCTTGTTTCGGTCTGTCTTCCGGGAGCCTGCCTCCCTTAGATTCGCCAAGGTCCTTTACTAATTTATCTAAGTCCTCCCCAAATAGCAGTTTCCCTTTAAAAGGAAGACGACTCAGGCGTGCCTTAGAAGAGGCATCGGCCGCCCAATTCCGCAGCCACAAATAACGCCTGGCTGCTACCACCGAGGCCATGTTCTTTGCCAGGCTTCTGATGAGGTCATACTGACTATCCGCCAGGTATGCCGTCCCGGACTCCAACCTCGCTGTAGTAGCTTGAGTGTCTTCTGCGGAACCCTCCGCTAACTGAAGTTGTTGAGACCACCTCAAACAGGCCCGAGCCACCCAAGCCCCCGCCACCGAGGCCTGTAAGGCCAGGGCACTTACATCAAAGGCTTGTTTCAGCAGCGTATCCAATTTTCTATCTTGAGAATCCCTCAGGGCCACGCCGCCCTCGACGGGAATCGTTGTCTTCTTTGTCACAATTGATACCGCCGCATCCACTCTGGGGGACTTCAGCAGTTCTTTGTCCGGTTCCGGCAAAGGGTAAAGACGAGCCATAGACCGGACACCCCTCAAACTTGACTCTGGTTGATCCCATTTCTCCTGGATCATCTGACGTACCACCCTGTGGACAGGAAAAACTTTCTGAGACCTCCTGATGGCTTGGATTAAAGGGTCCTCCACTGTCTCCTCCTCTGCTGGAGCGTCTGAGGTCACATTGAGCACTTTCAGGGATTCATTGATCAATGCTGGGAGCTCCTCTCGACGAAAAACTCGAATTATACGAGACTGATCCTCTTCTGGGATCTCCCCCTCTTCGAGTTCCTCCTCATCTTCCTCTAATTCTTTGTCCGAGCTCTCCTCCTCCGGAGTGCACTGGGACAGGGACGTGAGAGGCTCCTCGCTCATCAGCCTTGCGCGCTTGAGCAGTAGCCCGGAGTCCTGAGTGCTTGCCCTAATGGGTCTGGGCAACCTGCTTTCCATCGTCGTGCTCAACTCTCCTGCCCCAAGCCCCTGCTTGCGCATACAATAGGCCTTATGAAGCAACAGGACGAACTCGGGAGAGAAGAGGTCCCCTGCCCCCCCTCCCCAATGGAATTGGAGGGGAGGGGCAGAGGCGGGGCGGGCAAATCCGATGCCGCAGGAGGAGGGAGGAGAGGTCCTCCCTCCCCCTCCAGAGGGTCCCCTGACCCCTGAGAAGCTTGAGCCATAGATAAGTTAATTTCCTGTTCCACGGAAGTAGCTACTGCAGCACAACCCCTGCAGATCCCTGCGAGTGCCGCAGAATAGGCACCGTGGCTTGCCAGTCATGCCCCTTCGATGAAATAACTTCTTAAAGAACAGACTTAAAAAAATTGCATCCAAGATAGCAAAAAATAAAAGGAAACTAGAATGGGGGGAGGGGGGGACAGCATTCAATACGCCCTCCCTTCTCCCAGACTGCTAACAAATCCCCCCAGCAAGTAGCACAAGGAAACGACTTAAATAAAAAATAAAGTAAGGCTAAAAATAAATAACATTAAATAAAATTAAAAACCACCCCCCTAAACCACTTTAGGTTCTCCCCAGTATTTGCTGTTGGGTGCTCCTTCAGTGTTGTCCCGGGCAGAAGAAGGCAAGGCTCTCCGTTGGCTCAAACACGTGGTAGGCCTCAACCACGTGGAGCCCTCCTCAGGGAACGGCGACTCTGCGCTCCACCAACCTGTGCTATGCTTTTGGAGCTGCCGCGCTGGGTCCTGAGCCTCCGGAGCGCTCCGGGAGTTGTAGCACGAGGTCGGAAGGACCGCGTTGAGGACGCGGTGCCGCCTCAAGAGCTCAACCACCTAGAGGGCTTCGGCGCGAGGCAGGGCCGGCCTTCGGCAAAGAGCCCCTGGATGCCAGCTGGTCCAGCACGCGAGAGGAGATCTCCCCGGTCCTCCTCGCTGCTGCAGGTAAACCGCCTCCTCCGGGAAAGAGGGGGGGGGGTTTAGGAGAGGAAGAGAGAAGAAAAATTTAAAGGCACAGCACTGCTCAATGCCCAGAAAAATAAAGTAAGAGATTAAAAACCAAATTAAAAGGTAAATAAATTAAAGTAAATTAGTTAAAAAGGATCAAAACCGAAGACTCCAGTAAGCCCTTGGCTTACGGAACCCTCCAGCTGCTTGGAGGCTGAGAATACTGGGATCTGTGGGTGGTGCCAGTGGTATTTATACCGCACCATCCTCAAAAAGGATGGGCTCAGCCTCCAAGCTGCTGAAAGGGTTGCGCAACCCAGAAGTAAAGGGACTGGACTGGAGTGACGATAAGGAAAAGGCAGATCACAGAAATCCTAACTGGCCCCTGGGAAAACCACCACCACTTTGTATTCCTCACTTACCTTCTGGCAACAGGAATTTCACTCGAGTCCTTCAATCAACCCCCACAGGGGAAAAGGTTAGCCTCTCAAGAGGGATAGAGAAGTGCAAGGGAAAAAAGGGTGCTGACACCCCTCCAGCTGCCTGTAACAGAAGCGCTCTTGGGCCGCAGATCCCTGGAGGGGAAACTTGGACCTCAGGACCCCACAAAGGAGGCTAAGCAGCTAATCAGGCTGCAGCAGCTGACTGACAAGCAGGACCCCTAGGGGCCAAAAGTACATGACTAGGGCCACCCCCCACTGCACTCCACCTCTATTGGACCAAAACCACCACCTTAAGTGGCTGCAATGGTGACCGGCATAAAAATTAAAAGAAAGGCGTAAGAAGCCCACAGATACAGCATCAAGCATCGGGCCCCAGGCCCCTCATGGGAATCCCAGAATGCCATAAAATAAGTGCCCCAGGCTTGGTAGCCAAAACAGGGGCAAAATGCAGCAGCCGCAGTAAAAAAAAAAAAAAAAAATGCTAAGGGCCACATGCTGCCATCAGGCAGCACGGTTGAGAACTGCAGCGGCAACGGTCAAATCTGAAAAATTCTAAGGCATGCAGATGAGACCAACAAGAGGGAAGAGGGGTCTGGGCCCAATTACCAACACCCCTCAGAGGCCCCACAAGGTCCTCCTGCTCCTCATCAGGCCCACCAAGCACTGGTAACCCAAGGGAAACAGCATGGATCTTGGGCAGCTGTCAGCTCGAGAGTCAAGGGAACATCGTTGAGCTCTTCAGGCTGCATCATAACGCGAGTGAGGAGAGTCAAGCTTATCTGCACTGCTGCAGCAGTCCACAGACCTTGACACCTGCTGGAGGCAGACAAAAAATGGCTTTTCTCAGTGTTGCACCAGTTATAAAGTGATGACATCACTGAAAATTGCTTAAGCCTGTTTCCACCTGCTGGCCAAAAAAAAAAAAAAAGTATAATCCACTCGTCTAGACTGGTCTAGCAAGATAAGGAATGATTACGTTTTGGGTAGATCACAGAATGGCAGTTGGGGTGGAAAGATCACTGGTTATTTGTCTATGTTTTTGTTTTATTCTTTTTATTGTTATGTATGTTTTAAATGTTAACAGCTTTTAAACAGACTCATTATTTCTCCAGGACCAAGCAGGAATCAGTCCTCACATATGGGTGTCATCGGTGCCGATGAAGCCCCAGCCGAGCATTTCCCCAGCTTTCTATGAAAGCCTTTGGGAATGCAGGCACGCATTCTCGGTTCCCTTCCCGCCTAAAGGTGCCATCTTACCTCAGTCTCTTTTTTTCCGTGAAGCCCACCGGACATGTGTCCTGTTTTCCCGGTTAAAATTACATTTTTTTCGGCGATTTTCGCTATTTTTTCTCCCGGTTCGATGCCGGTTCCCCTCCCGCCGGGTTCGGTACACCGGTATCGAGCCCGAGTCTTCTTTTTTGGTTTTTGCCCTTTGTGGCTGGCATTCGCGCACTTTTTTCCATTTTTCCCTGGAAGGCTGGTCCTTTGACCTCGCGGGGACTCTTTTTTCCCCGATGGCTTCCAGCGGTTTTAAAAAGTGTGATCGGTGTAAGAAATTAATGTCTCTCACCGACACACACGACGGCTGCCTTCGGTGCCTCGGCCCCGATCACGACCCTAAGTCGTGCGGACCATATGGAAAGATGTCTTCCAAGGCACTCCGAAGTCGACAGCAGCAAAAAGGCAGGTTTTTCTCGGACTCAGCCTCCGGCCGGGCCCGGACCTCATCTGAGGCCTCGACATCTCGGGATTCCGATCCCGAGCGCTGTTGAAGCTCCTCGGACAGGGGGTCCCCCGACCGGGAACGCAAGAGGAAGAAGCGGCTCACGAGGGCGTCGGAGGTCCCTGGTTCCTCGAGGGCCAGGTCTAAGACCCCCGACCGTCGCCCCGGGCCCGTGGAACACGAGAAGCCTGCTAAAGTTCCTCGCGTGGAGCCGGAGTCTGCTGGACACGTAAGCCCCGTAGTCCTCGAGGACTCTCCTCCCAGGGAGTCGACGTCAGGCCCGGCGCCACCGGGGCAGAGTCGGTGGCTGCTGCGTCTCCAGAGCTGATTCTCAGGATGACAGCCTTGGAGAGCAGATTGTCTGCCTTCATGGAGCAGCAGCGGGCACTGATGGCCAGCCTGTCTGGCGCATCTGCCCCGACCACCGGTACATCGACTTCGAAGTCGACCCCAGAGACCGAGCCGATACTCGAGTCCATCGTGGCTCGGAGTCAACCTCGGTCGCGGGCTCCCTCGACCTCCATTTCGGGACCGAGGGCGTTGACACCGGTGCCTTCGGCGTCAGGGCGGGTGCTCCAGGGCCCCGTGGGGTCGGACCCTGACTCTTCCTCGGACGAGTCAGCTTGGGAGACGGAGGACGAGGAGTCTCCTGATACCTTCAAGACTCTGTGCGTCCCGTTGGACTCACCGCAGTCTGAGCCCCGGGGTAGGTCCCCCCCCCCCCCCCCGGAGGATACTCGGTTCTCGGAGTTCGTCCGGGATATGGCCGCTGCCTTGGCTATTCCATTGGACCCCGAGGAGGAGCCTCGAGCTGAAGAGCTCGAGGCCCTACAGTATGACTCTCCTCCGAAGGAGGCCTTTACTGTCCCGGTTCCTCCAATGCTGGAACGGCTCCTCTTCCGTATGTAGGAGGCACCGGCCTCGGCGCCGGTTCTCAGCAAGCGAGTCAACTCGATCTATCGACTCCGAAAGAGCCCTGGTTTTCAGAAGGCACAGCTGCCACACCATTCTATGGTTGTGGAATCGACCATGCATCGTCTGAAGAGCCAGAAGATGCACTCCGCGGTGCCTCCTGGCAGGGAGGTCTGGAACCTCGTTGGCATTGGTAGAAAGTGCTTCCAGGGCTCGATGCTTGCTTGCTGTGTTCAGTCCTACCAGCTGTACATGGGCATGTACTTGCAGGATCTGGCCAAGGAGTTGGCCGGATTCTCTGCTGGTCTCTCCGGGGAACCCTTGCAGAGATTTAAGTCCTTGTCCTCGGGGATTTGGGAATGCTCCAAGTTCATGTCCCGCACCGCCTACGATGGCTTCGAGGCTTCGGCCCAAGTTGCGGCAGCCAGCATCGCGGCTCGACGCCAGGCATGGTTGCAGTCATCGGACCTCGAGCCATGGGTTCAGGACAAGTTGGTCGATGTCCCTTGCCGAGGTGAGAACCTTTTTTGGCAAGCCCATGACCGAGAAGGCCGCTCAGCTCGAAACTGAGCACCTCACCCGGACAAGGCTGTCGAGGAAGACCTCTGCCCCTTCTCATAAAAAGAAGGGCTCGGGTAAAAAGCCCTTTTACCCGAGGAAGAGCACTGCCTACAAACAGTACCCGCAATATCAGGCTGCCCAAGCTGCCCCCCCCCAGGGTCAGCAAGCCAAGGGCCAGGGTAATGGCCCCGTAGGCAGAGGACCCCCAAGACTCCGGCTCCTGCTACCACCCAGCAGGGTGGGGATTTTTGACTCCTTGAGCGTAGCCTCGAATCCACTGCTCTCCCAACCCTGCACAGGAGGTCGCCTCGTCCTCTTTGACCACCAGTGGCCCCTTATCACCGGGGACAGTTGGGTGCTGGAGATAGTCCACAAGGGCTATGCCCTGCATTTTCACCAACTGCCTCCACCATATTTTCCAGGGGAGCCTCCAAGGCCTCCCCTGCACACAGACCTTCTACAAGAGCTTCATGGTCTGTTGATGGACCGGGCGGAGGAGCCTGTGCCTCCCCACTTACAAGGTCACGGTTTCTACTCCAGGTATTTCCTGGTGCCCAAAAGACCCGGTAGCCTTCGACCCATTCTGGACCTCAGGAACCTCAACAAGTTCCTGGTGAAGGAGAGGTTCAAGATGCTTACTCTTGGAACACTTCTGCCATACCTCCAGCAGGGAGATTGGCTATGCTCTTTAGATCTAAAGGATGCGTATACTCACATCCTCATTCATCCAGACACACAAAAAAGTACCTCAGGTTCATTGTGGGAGGAAACCATTATCAATACAGAGTGCTGCCTTTCGGCCTCACCTCCACCCCCAGAGTCTTCACAAAGTGCCTAGCAGTGGTGGCAGCCTACCTGAGAAACCAGGGCATCTTTGTTTTCCCCTATCTGGACGACAGGCTCATCAGGGGTCAGACGTGTCAGAAGGCCAAACAAGCCTCCCTCAGCACTATTGCTCTTCTCCAAAGGCTGGGGTTTGTCATAAACTTTGCAAAGTCCACTTTGCTCCCCTCCCAGAACTTGGAGTTCATAGGAGCAAGGCTGGACTCTCTGCTGGCAAAGGCTTTCTTGCCAGCAGACAGGGACCAAAGGTTGATGGCCTTGGCAAATCAGTTTCTCAGCAGGTCCTTGGTCTCCGCCAGACTCTGCCTGAGGCTTCTAGGCCACATGGCTTTCACAGTACATGTGACCCCCAATGCCAGGCTCCATATGAGGCCTGCACAGTGGTGCCTTCGGTCTCAGTGGTCACAGGCAGCCTCAGAGACAGGATAAAGGTGTCCAGACAATTTCTGCACTCCCTCAACTGGTGGCTGCATCCACCCAATCTACTGAAGGGGGTGCCTTTTCAGATTCCAGGGTACACAGTAGTGATGCCCACAGATGCCTCCCTGCAAGGCTGGGGAGCTCATTGTCTCGGCACCCAGGGCCTGTGGTCTCCTTGGGAAGCTGCACAGCAGATCAATCTCCTCGAACTCAGAGCTATTCGATTAGCACTCAAAGCTTTCACTCCTACCCTGGCTCACCAATCTGTCCTGATTCAGACAGACAACCAAGTAGCCATGTTTTATGTGAACAAACAGGGCGGGACTGGGTCCAGGATCTTTGTTCATTTGCCCTCAAGCACAACATGCTCTTCAAGGCTGTGTACCTTCCAGGCCAGGACAACTACCTGGCAGACAGGTTAAGCAGAATACTGCAGCCCCACGAGTGGCAGCTGCATCCTTCAGTAGTTCAGAAGATCTTCCTAAAATGGGGTCTCCCTTTGATAGATCTCTTTGCCAGCCCAATGAACAAGCAACTGCCAAAGTTCTGCTCCAGGCAACCACATCCTCTGCGGATAGCAGCGGATGCTTTTCTGATATCCTGGTCTCAGGGCCTCCTCTATGCGTTTCCTCCCACACCCTTGGTGGCCCGAACTCTCTTCAAGATTCTTCAGGACAAGGCCTCGGTCCTGCTGGTGGCTCCCAGGTGGCCGAGACAGCCTTGGTTTCCTCTTCTGCTTCAACTGGCGGTGGATCCTCCACCACCTCTGGGGTTGCAACCCGACCTTCTCACAGGAGCAGGGTTCCCTTCTGCACCCCAATCTCAAAGCTCTCAATTTGATGGCCTGGAGGCTGCAAGGGTAGTTTTGGCTCCCTGGGGCCTACCTCAGGAAGTTGAGGAGGTTGTCCTAGCCTCTAGGAAACAGTCCACTAGGAAAACCTATGCTCTCAAATGGAAAAGGTTTTCTGTGTGGTGTCAGCTGCGTACAGAGAATGCTTTCTCCTGTACTGTGCCAGTAGTCCTTCAGTACTTACTGCGTTTGTCAAATCAGGGACTTAAGTCCAATTCTGTTCGGGTCCACCTCTAGCAGCTCACCACTCACTGGTGGAGGGACATTCTCTGTCTGGTCACCCCTCGGTGTCCCGCTTTCTCAGGGACTTGCTTTTGCTCAAGCCTCCCATCCGTCCTCCTGCCCCGAGTGGGAGCTGAATGTGGTCTTGCAGCAACTGACTCGCCCACCTTTTGAGCCGATGGCTACTTGTCCACTACGCTTCCTCTCCTGGAAGACACTCTTCCTGATAGCCCTTACCTTGACTAGGCGAGTGAGTGAGCTTCAGGCCCTGGTCTGTGATAGGCCTTACACCAGGATTTTATAGGAACAGGGTAGTCCTTAGGACTCATCCAAAGTTCCTCCTTAAGGTTGTCTCCTCTTTCCACCTCAACCAGGAGGTGGTTCTTCCAACATTCTTCCCTAGGCCTCATGCAAGCCAGGCTGAAGCAGTCCTGCATACCCTGGACTATAGGAGGGCCTTATCCTTCTACCTTGATCATACGCAGGGGCATAGAAGGGCTACTCAGCTCTTCGTATCCTTTGACCCCAATAAGTTGGGGTTGGCTGTGTCCAAACGTACCTTGTCCGTCTGGGTGGTTGACTGTATCGCCTGGGCTTACAAGGCAGCTGACCTTCCTTTGCAGGGTCGGGTTACGGCCCACCGTGTCAGGGCAATGGCTGCCTCAGTGGCTCATCTCCACTCTGTGCCCTTGGTAGACATCTGCAGGGCTGCAACTTGGTCTTCAAGCCAGACCTTTGCGGCCCATTACTGCCTGGAGAGGGAGTCCTGTAGGGACAGTGCTTTTGGCCAAGCAGTACTCCGGAATCTCTTTGAGGTTTAGGCAACTCCTGCCCTCTGTTGGGCTACCGGTGGAGGTTGTGTCCTTGAAAAACCTTTCTTTGCTACTGAGACTAGAGGGAGTTCTCTTGTTCAGCCTGGGTTCCTCGGTAGCCCAGAGCTTGGGAGTCACCCATATGTGAGGACTGACCCTGCTTGGTCCTGGAGAAAGAGTAGTTACTCACCTGTAACAGGTGTTCTCCAGGAGCAGCAGGAATCAGTCCTCACAACCCTCCCTCCTCCCCTTGGAGTTGCAGTTGTACATAGCTAAGAACAGCACACAAAAATGAAAAATAAGCTATGTCATTTGACTGAGGTAAGATGGCACCTTTAGGCGGGAAGGGAACCGCGCATGGGTGCCTGCATTCCCAAAGGCTTTCATAGAAAGCTGGGGAAATGCTCCGCTGGGGCTTCATCGGCGCCGATGACACCCATATGTGAGGACTGATTCCTGCTGCTCCTGGAGAACACGTGTTACAGGTGAGTAACTACTCTATATTTGCGGTATATAAATGTTTTTAAATAAATAAAATCAGAAGCCTGCAAGGAGATAGCAGCTGCTGTGCAAAATAGGTGGGGTACACGGAAGGTGCATGGAGGACTCGTGTTTCAAAGAGCTCTGGTTCTGCCCCATATCAGAGCATGACGAGGGAATGCACTCTAGTTCTGCCCCTACCCAAGGGATGTGAAGGAAAGAGGTTTTGTCATCCCCACCCTCACCCAAGTGATGCATGGTGGGAGCTGACAGACAGGAAACCCTGTGGTTCTGCACGCCATTCAGGGAAGAGGGAACCTTCAGTTCTGTGCCCATGGGGAATGCAAACCATGGGAATGGGGAATACTTTGGTTCTGACTTATGGTTAAGTTGAAGAGACCCTTTCTGTACAGTGAGATTCTTTTCAGTTACTTATTTGAAAAGAACACCAAACCCCGATGAAGCAGCCAGGATGCTATGGATTTCTGTACTATATATACACAGAATATAAAACCCCAATGAAGCAGCCAGGATGCTATGGATTCCATATATACTGTATACTATATATACAGAATATAAAATTCTGAATCAAACACACAGGAATGGCAACGTTGTTCGGCGAGTAGTGCTGTGCACTGGGAGCCAGGCTCTATTACCAGGTCATTTAAAACTACAAAAATGTCTCTCCTCTTTTTTTTTTGTTAAAACTTGGCCTGGCAGTTTCCTTTGACTTTCTTGGGCTTCCAGTGTAAACAGAACTGGTAGCTGATTGCCTAAAGTGCTATAAAGCCTTCATCCACAACTACGAGATGGGGTGAGATTTCACCTAATGTTACAGTCTTTTCCTCAGTCAGCCATTTCTGCAACTGTTTTCAGTTTGGGGCTGCAAACGGAGTTTAATGATTGCAGGGTTCTCAATTGACTGTGTTAAGCTGTGCCTGGTATAACCCTGATGACCAGCCCTGGTTGTAGAAGAAACTCCTTTGGAGCCAGATGTATCACTCTTCCATATAGAAGCAAAATGAGAAATCCTTTAGTACACATGGCCCTTCCTGTTTATTCTCATTCTGCTATGGGCCCTAGCATTTTAGGAGGAGCCAGTAGTGACCCTTACATGTCTCCTTCCTTCTTGCCCCGGGCACACTGCTGCAGCTGGGGCTCTCCACTGCACTGCACTCCCGGCATCCAGACTGCATGAGATAAGTGACACAGAATGCCGTCTATGCAAGAGCAAACAGAGAACGGGTGAATCACCAACTCAAGTTTGACGTCATGAGAACAGAATGAAGAAGGGGGAGGATTAGTGCTTGAAATAACCTACAACAGTACCAGGCAAACAGTACATAGCACCTCAACAGCAATGACAACCGGGCAAAGAGCCTCGAGGGCAGCAGGAGGCTGGCAGCTCTCTGCTTCAAGGACAACACTATCTCACTGGGAAAAACGATCAGGATCATCGACATTACAGAAACTGTGTCAAAGTGGCAAATCCAAACACAACTAGTCTGGACAAGAATATAAACCTAGGTACCCCAGTATCTCAAATATACAGGCCGATGTAGAAATCCTGTGCTAGCGCCTAGTGCTTAAGGCTCTAGCACAGGGTTTCATAAGAAGTAATTAGTCCTTACCTGCTAATTAGTGTTCCTGAAGGAACGACAGTCCAGTCCCTTTACTTCTGGGTTGCACAACCCTTCCAGCAGCTTGGAGGCTGAGCCCATCCTTTTTGAGGATGGTGCGATATAAATACCACTGGCACCACCCACAGGCCCCAGTAATCTAATGAAAAAGCAGACTTAACTGATAAAAAATTAATACCCTATAAAAACTAACACGAAATAAAATCAAACACCTTTTTTTTTTTTTTTTTTTTTTATAACCGTAGGAGGTAAGAAGGAAAAAGGGGTAGAAGGGAGGAGGCGGCTTACCTGAGCCTGCCAAGGCCTTCCCCCACACCCGGCCCTTAGGACCTTTCTAAGGGACCCTACCGCTACCGCTTCCGCTTCGGCCCCGACTTCGGTCCGTTGCCCTTTCCTTCCTACGGGAAAACTCTGCCAACTGAAGAACCCGAGTGGGATCAGGGACTGGACTGTCGTTCCTTCAGGAACACTAATTAGCAGGTAAGGACTAATTACTTCTTCCTTATCATCATCACTCCAGTCCAGTCCCTTTACTTCTGGGATGTAACCGAGCAGTTCAAGCCTGGGTGGGGTTCGCCATCCCGGACCGAAGTACCGCATCCCCAAACCTAGCATCAGCTGTTCTCTGAACATCCAGCCTGTAGTGTTTGGTAAAGGTATGCAGCAACAACCAAGCAGCCGCTCTGCAAATGTCCAGTGGCGGAACTAAGCTATACTCCGCCCAGGAAGTTGCCTGCGCTCGAGTTGAATGCACACGCAGACCACCTGGAACCTGCTTCCCCTTTAGGATATAGGCGGAGGCAATAGCTTCCCTGATCCACCTAGAGATGGAAGCCTTGGCCGCCGCCTCCCCCTTGTGCGGCCCTCCAAATTGAACGAATAAACGTTCGGACTTTCGAAAGGGCGCTGTGCGGGAGAGGTAATGCTTCAGCACCCTATGCACGTCCAGAAGACGCAGCTTCTCGTCGTTCCCTTTTTGCCCTTCTCCAGAGAAGGTCGGAAGCGAAACTTTGGTTCACATGAAAAAGGGGAGATGACCTTGGGCAAGAAAGATGGAACTGCACGCAAGACCACCTTATCCCTGAAGAACGAAAGAAAGGGGGGCCGAGAGGACAGAGCTTGAAGTTCGGAGACACGCCTGGCCGAGCAAATAGCTACCAGGAAAACCGTCTTCAGTGTTAAATCCTTCAGGGAGGCTTTCTTTGCTGGCTCGAAAGGCTCTCTGGTCAAGGCATTTAATACCAGGTTGAGATCACCGATCTTTGCTGGGGTCGCAGACGCCTAACCGCTCTTAGGAACCTGCCGACATCGGCGTGGGCCCCTAAGGATTTTCCGCGGACTTTGCCTCTATAGCAAGAAATGGCCGCCAACTGGACCCGTAAGGAACTGGGCGCTAGGCCCTTCTCGAAACCAGCTTGCAAAAATTCCAGGACCTCCGGGACAGAGGCCGAAAGGCGTTTCTTCCGGTGCTCCACACACCACGCTTCAAATATGCGCCAAACTCTCACGTACGAAAAGACAGGTCGAACACTTTTGCGCTCAACAAAGTTGAAATTACTGATCCCGAATAACCCCGCTTCCGGCCCCTGCCTCAACAGATCCTTTCTGCAGGGGAGCCGCTATGGCCGATCGGCCGTTAACCTCACTAGGTCTGCATACCAAGGACGGCGAGGCCAATCCGGAGCTATGAGGATTACCAATCCTTGGTGGCTTCCACCCGCTGCAGAACCCTTCCGATGAGAGCCCATGGAGGAAACACATACAGGAGCCCCTCTGAAGGCCACCTCTGAACCAGAGCGTCTAAGCCTTCAGACATCCTTTCCTTCCTGCGACTGAAAAAACAGCTTGCCTTGGCTGTAGCGTGACGTGCCATGAGGTCCATGATCGGGGGCCCCCAAAGGGCTACTATCTGGTCGAAGACCTCCTGCGCTAGCTCCCATTCCCCATGGTCTATCTTGAACCTGCTGAGGTAATTGGCCATCACATTGTCCGTTCCGGCCAAATGCTGCACTGAAAGAGCCGCCAACCGGGCTTCGGCCCACTGTAACAGGCTGTCCGCTTCCCTCTCCAAGGAGGGACTGCTTGTTCCTCCCTGGCGGTTGATATAGACCACCGTGGTGACATTGTCGGCGAGGACGCATATTGCTCTTTGCCGCACTAAAGGCTCGAGTGCTCTGAGCGTTAAGGCTACCGCCTGCAATTCCAGTCTGTTGATGGACCACTGGGACTCCCCCGAAGTCCAGCAACCCTTGGCGAACTTGCCCTCGCAATGAGCCCCCCAGCCTGCCAAACTGGCATCCGTCGTCAGTAGCATCCACTGAGGAGGTTCGAGGGGCATCCCGCAATCCAGGTTCCTTGGGCACCTCCACCACCGGAGTGCCTTCTTGGTCTGAGGGGGGCAGGACAGCCACATGGACAAAGGATGATACTGAGGGGACCAACGTCGTAACAAGGCCCGTTGCAAAGGACGCATATGAGCCCTGGCCCACGGCACTACCTCTATCATTGCTGCCATGGTTCCCAGCAATTGAATGTAATGCCAGGTAGTAGGGTTTTGCCTGTTCAGAAACTGCGAAACGAGGATCCTTAGGTCCCTTGACCTCTTCTTGGACAGAAACACTCTTCCTCTCCTGGTGTCGAACCTTGCTCCGAGATACTCGATCTCCTGAGTAGGTAGCAACCTGCTCTTTGCCCGATTGATGACCCACCCCAACTCCTCCAGGACTTCTACCACTCTGGCTGTAGCCGAATGACTCTCCGCTTCTGACTTCGCCCGTATCAGCCAATCGTCCAGGTAGGGATGTACCAAAATTCCCTCCTTTTGCAGAGCCGCGGCTACCACCACCGTTACCTTGGTGAAAGTCCAGGGGGCTGTAGCTAGACCGAAGGGCAGCGCCTGGAATTGAAGATGACCTCTTGGCACCTCAGGAACTGTTGATGGGACCTTCGGACCGGGATATGCAAATAAGCTTCCGTCAAATCCAAGGATGTCAGGAACTCTCCGCTCCTTACGGCCACAATGACCGACTTTAGGGTTTCCATTCGGAAGTGAGGCACCTTGAGACAGCGATTTATTTGCTTTAGATCTAGGATCGGGCGAAAAGATCCTTCCTTCTTTGGTACCACAAAATAAATTGAGTATCGACTGGAGCCGCGTTGGTCTGCCAGAACAGGGGCCACCGCTCCGAGCGCTATAAGCCTTGAAAGTGTGATCTCTATCGCCACCCTTTTTTCTGGAGATCCCCAGGGAGACTGAATAAAGGCTGGAAGTATTTGCTTTGCAAATTCGAGAGCATATCCCTCTCGGATCACTTCCAGAACCCATTGATCGGACGTGACCCGGGACCAGGCGGGAAGAAACTGCCTTAAATCGACCCCCCACCAGCAGTCCGCCCTCCTGGACCCCCGTTATCTCACTGTGGTTTTCTAGGTCCCATGGAGGAGGACGAGGCCCCTAAACCTCTACCTGCCCCTCGAAACCCTCTGAAGCTTTGACCCCTTGAAGGGAAACGGCCCCTAGGAAAGGTGTTCGACCTGGCTGGACGAAACCTCCGAGCATCCCTTGGTTGGTTCCGCACAGGAGCTAGAGAGCGTCCTTGTTTCGGTCTGTCTTCCGGAAGCCTGTCCCCCCCCCCCCTAGATTCGCCAAGGTCCTTTACCAACTTATCTAAGTCTTCACCAAATAACAGCTTCCCTTTAAAAGGAAGACGACTCGGGCACGCCTTTGAAGAGGCATCGGCCGCCCAATTACGTAGCCACAAATAACGCCTAGCTGCTACCACAGAGGCCATGTTCTTAGCTAGGTTCCTGATGAGGTCATACTGACTATCCGCCAGGTAGGCCGCCCCGGACTCCAACATAGCTGTAATAGCTTGTGTGTCCTCTGAGGAACCTTCCGCTAGCTGAAGTTGCTGGGACCATCTCAAACAGGCCCGAGCTACCCAAGCCCCCGACACCAAGGCCTGTAAGGCGAGAGCACTAACATCAAAGGCTTGCTTCAGCAGTGTATCCAATTTTCTATCTTGAGAATCCCTCAGAGCCGCACTGCCCTCGACCGAGATAGTCGTCTTCTTTGTCACTGCTGATACGCACCGCATCCACCCTGGGTGACTTCAGCAGTTCTTTGTCTGGTTCCGGCAAAGAGTATAGACGAGCCATAGACCGGACTCTGCTCAAACTTGACTCTGGTTGATCCCATTCCTCCTGGATCATCTGACGCACCACCCTGTGGACAGGAAATACCTTCTGAGACCTCCTAACGGTTTGGATTAAAGGATCCTCCAACGCCTCCTCCTCTGCTAGAGTGTCCAAGGCCACATTGAGCACCTTCAGGGACTTATTGATCAATGCTGGGAGTTCCTCTCGACGAAAAACTCGAATTATGCAGGATTGATCCTCCTCAGGGATCTCTCCCTCTTCGAGCTCCTCCTCATCTTCACCTAATTCTTTGTCCGAGACCTTCTCCTCCTCCTCTGTCCTGTGAAAGGGACGTGAGAGGCTCCTTGCTCATCAGCCTTACGCGCTTGAGCAGAACCCCAGAGTCCTGGGTGCTTGCCTTCAATGGTCTGGCCAACCAGCCTTCTTTCGCCGTGCTCGACTCTCCTGCCCCAAGTCCCTGCTTGCGCATACAGTAGGCCTTGTGCAGCAAAAGGACGAAATCAGGAGAGAAGAGGTCCCCGGCACCCCCCTCCCCAACGGAAGTGGAGGGGAGGGACAGAGGAGGAGCGGGCAACTCAGAGGTAGAAGGCGGAGGAAAATGGGTCCCTCCTTCCCCCTCCAGGGGGTCTCCTGACCCCTGAGAAGCTTGAGCCATGGACAAGTGAATTTCCTGTTCCACGGAAGCAGCCTCTGCAGCACAACCCCTGCAGATCCCTGCTTCCGAGGCAGTACCCCTACGAGTGCCACAGGACGGGCACCGTCGCTTGCCAGTCATGTCCTTTCGAGGCAATAACCTAGAATTACTGCTTGAATAACGGATTTAATAAATTTGCATTAACTTAATTTAAAGATTGCAGAAATTCAAATCGGGGAGGCAAATCAGAGTTCAATGCGCCCTCCCCTCCCCCAAACTGTTAAACCAACACAGCAAGGATTAAAACAAAAAAGGAAAGAAATTAAAATTAAATTAAAACAAAAACCAGCGTTTTTATTCCTCCCCAGTACTTGCTGTTTAGATGCTCCCACTCAGCGCGTTGTCCAGGCCAGAGGAAGCCAAACGCCCTCCGCTGGCTCGCACGTGGTAGGCCGCAGCCACGTGGAGCCCTAACCGGCGGACGGTGTCTCTGCTCACGCCGCCGGCTATGTCTTTGTGCCCGTCGCCTGATTCAGTGCTGGATTCTGGGCTCCGGAGCTGCCTTCAACGCCCCGTCGCTCCGGGAGCTGCAGCGCAAGGCCGGTAAGACCGTGGGGAAAGTCACGGTGCTGCCTCAAGCGCTCAGCCACCCGGAGGGCTTCGGCACGAGGCAGGGCAGGCCTACAGAAGGGCCTTGGGGGGACGGCCGGCCAAGCAAGCAAGAGGAGACCTCCCCGGTCCTCCTCGCTGCTGCAGACAAACCTCCTCCTCCGGGCTGGGAGCTCCGACGCTGAGAAGCAAGCGAAGGAGGAAGGGGGGGGAGGATAAATTTAAAGGCACAGCACTCAAATCGGGAACTCAAATGAAATATCCAAATTAAAGTAAATTAAAGAAATCAATAAATAGAAGACTCCAGTAAGCCCTTGGCTTATAGAACCCTCAAGTTGCTTGGAGGCTGAGAATACTGGGGCCTGTGTGTGGTGCCAGTGGTATTTATACCGCACCATTCTCAAAAAGGATGGGCTCAACCTCCAAGCTGCTGGAAGGATTGCGCAACCCAGAAGTAAAGGAACTGGACTGGAGTGATAAGGAACACAACTTTAAACGCTGACTCTCTGCACTGGAATACAATATTGAAATTACAAACTGCACAAAAGTCAGCGTTAAACTAGGAAAGCAAGCCAAACCCATGCGCACAGAAGTCAGCACAAGTTTGGCATGCAGACCCCAAGAAACAGGGTCATTTGACATAGGCATCGGGGAAAGTGGGGAGGGGGGGCCACTGCCCCCTCCATCCCCCGACAGTATTCTGATGGCATTGGGAGCTTTCCCCAATGCCTGGATCATCTAAGGTGAAATGTCAAACTTCACCTCAGATGACACTTTTGCTCCTGGCTGGATCTTTATGCATGCCCAAAGCTTGCGTGAAGATCCAGCACTAAAAAGAAAGACTCTGTAAAAAAAAAACTGTGCTAACTTTCAGCGCAGTTTTTTTTTGTTTTTACATCAGGCGCTATTACTAATGCAGCGAATTTCATGCCAAGTGCACCACAGTTTAGCACGGCTGTTATTTTAAAGTACCAACAATCTTGATATCATATCCATTGCAAATGACCAATGCGCCATTAACCTTCTATATAGAGCACCCTCATCCTCAACTGACGATCTCTGCAACATCCTCGACTTAGCAGCCAACACTCGCAACCTCAACTTATCAAACTGGATACTAGGAGATTTCAATCTCCCTTCACTTCACTCCAGTCATGCCACTGCCCTACTAGAAGCAATTAATGATCTGGGCTACAGACAAATCATCAACGAACCCACCCACACCAAAGGGAACATACTAGACATGATATTTGCCCCTCTGGCAGTACAAGATCCAAATGGAAAGCTGGTGACATCACTCACCTCTGTACCATGGTCAGATCACAAGCTTATCAATTTCAACATACCTATCAACAACAATTCACTACACAACAATGGAACCTTAAGCAACACCACTTCTCGAAACTTCAGAGCCTTCAACAAAGATCTCATACTGGCTGAAACTCTTCCCCTATACAACAATTCAACCCTCAACCTCGACAATTTAATCTCCTCATGGAATAAGAATCTTAGCTCTATTGCCCAAAAACCTACGAAGAACAACATCGCAAATAATAGAAAACACTCTCCTTGGTTCTCTCCTGAACTATGTATCTCCCGCTCTCATTTACGGAAACTAGAGAAAAGATGGAGGCGTTCCCACTCCGCCGGAGACCTGTCAGCTTACAGAACTCACCTTGCAATCTACAAAGAGGCCATCCTAACAAATATGAAACAATACCATACTGACACCCTCAAAAGATCTCTAAACAAACCTCGTGACCTCTTCGAACTAGTTAAATCATTCTCTAAGGAACCATCCCCAAGCCATCCTGAAGAGATCCACCCACAAGAGTTTGCCAACCATTTACAATCTAAGCTACTTCAAACTGATGAAGTTAACACGTTCATAGCACAAGGCACCACCAGTCCAACTTTACTTTATAAGTTCTCCACACCAACCAAGAAACATGTAGAAGATACTATTGCAGCCCTCAACACCACGACTGCACAAACCGACCCTTGCCCCGCATATTGGATTAAAAATTTACGATCAGAACTCAGCCCACTTATCACAAAAATGATGAACCTATCATTCTCAAATGGATCCTTCCCTGCACCACTCAAGCAAACATCCATCAGACCTCTGTTAAAGAACCCTAAACTGGACCCAAGCAAAGTTGAATCCTATAGACCCATAGCCAGTATACCTCTATTAGCCAAAATAATCGAAAAGGAAGCACAAAGGCAACTGCAAGACCATATAGATTTAGCCTCCCCACTAGACCATCGGCAACATGGCTTCAGGGAATACCATGGCGTCGAAACCCTACTTATCTCTCTCTTCAATAAAATCATCACAGGTATCGACAACATCCATCAAGGTTTCGCTCTCATCTTTATAGACATTGCGGCAGCCTTTGACTCTGTACACCATGGTCTTCTAGTAGAACGACTAAAAGAAAAGGGCATAAGTGGCGTCGCCCTCGATTGGTGCAGATCGTACCTTGATGGCAGATGGCAGCATGTAAAATCAGGTTCAAGATCTTCCGAACCCTTCCATCAGCGTCAAGGCGTCCCCCAAGGGTCCTCCCTCTCATCTCTATTATTTAATATTTACATGCAACCTATTTTCAACATTATCGAATCATTCAAGGTCGACTGTCTAATTTATGCAGATGACATCCTCCTATTCATGCCATTTTCCACAGAACAAATGGACCTTTCGCCACTGATTGAATGCTTCAACACAGTCTCCGAATGGCTTCTATCACAAAACCTCAGGATCCAACACAAAAAGTCTGAGGTGCTATTTATCACCAGAGACCAGAATTTCCGCCCTCCACCTCATATAAAGGTTAAAGAAGCTGAGCTCCAAACCAAATCAGCAATTCGGTACTTAGGGGTCACCCTTGACCAACGACTAGATATGAAAACCCATATATCCAACATAGTCAGAGCCGTATATTTCAAAATCCGGTCACTCAGACACCTGCAATCCCTTCTAAGCCCTGAAGACTTCCGGACAATATACCAAGCCCTTATCTTGCCACACTTTGACTTTGCCAACGCTATTCTTCAAGGTCTCCCTCAGTCATCTCTGAATCCGTTGCAACTTGCCATGAATGCCGCAGCTAGAATATTGGTGGGAGTAGCAAGATGCGACCATATAACGCCTATCCTGATACAACTTCATTGGCTCCCCGTACAAGGAAGGCTTACATTCAAATCGTTGTTACTCACCTTCAAATCTATCCATGGCATCACCTCCCCATCATTAACCAACATCATCCAGCCCGCTCCTCCCAACAGAACAAGGAGAACCCCATCTACAAATGTGCTAGTAATTCCAAAGGCTTCAACAAAGTACACAACCGCAACATCTAGCAGGGCATTCAGTATCTATGCCCCAAAATATTGGAACACATTACCACCAGGCATCCGTGCGATTACTGACCTATCACAATTCAGAAAGGCGCTCAAATCCCATTTATTTACTCAATACTACCAGATTAACCCTACCCCTACATAAGTGCATCTCCCTCACCCTCTCAAGTTAATATATCAACTCTATTGTACACATGTTCACACTGAATTCCCAATACTCGATCTCATTGTACATATGTAAGTAGTTTAGTTTGCATACCCCGTTTATCCAAATTATTACTCCTGTTCTATGTAAATCAGCAGCTTTTTATCCAAGTTGTTTTCTCCTGTTCTATGTGAAGCCAAACAGTTTGTTATGGTCATTTTGTTGTATGTAAACCGCGCTGACAATAGTGCGGTATATAAGAAATTGTAATAAATAATAAATAAATAAATAAATTTTTGGTGTTTTTCCAGCGTTAGCTTGCTTTCTGCGTCGGAGATCAAGCCTACTGCAGGAAAAGCACCAGAAAAATGTCACACTAAGCTTTTCTGCATCAGTCTGAGTGTTCTTAAATACTTGTAAGACTAATACCCCAAAACACATTGTTAAACTCTTGATGCATAATACTGAATACCCAATACACACAAGCTGCCAAGCCAGATTCCAGCTGCACTACTTCCTACCGGCTGCTGAGTTCTACTAAGTCTGCCATGGGCAGAAGGCCATCCTTCACCACAGGCAGCAGGAACAGCTGGTACCAATAACCCAAACACCATTCACTAGCATCCTCCCCTCTCAACAAGCAGCTGCCCTGCCATCAAATGCAACAGTGACTGACACGAGACCCTTCACAGAAACAAGTTTCCCAGCGCAGGACAGCGAAGGCAGGCAGTCCTAGAAATAGAGAAAATATTTTTGACCACGTTTGTACTTTGTGTTCTGTTCTCCACCTTAGGCAGTTTTTTTGACCAGTGAGGTGGTCTAGAAATATCTGTAAATAAAAAGCAGATAACTTTAAGGTCCATTGGATCTGCCCATTTTTTCTAAAACAGTACCACAGAGCCTACTAGTTGAGTCTCACATCCTTGCAGATAAAGATCCTCCGTTTATCCCAGGTACTCTCAACTTTTAACTGTATTCTGCACTAGACAGAATATTACAGATATCCTTCCTATACATAAATAGCCAACGATCTTATTCCTTAGTCTCCTGTCTGAGCCTTGTATCATAACCTAGATTTGGATTTAGACTTAATCAGTTACTTTTTCCAAAAACTCAAGCTCCAGGCAAATTAGACACTCAGGTGCTGCTGGTAGGTCCCTACCCAAGAGGGCTTACAACCTAAGGTAATGGAGGGTGAAGTGATGTGCCTAAGGTCACAAGCAGTGTTGGTGTGAGCAATGAGATTTGAATCCTGGCTTCCCCGATTTTCAGCCCACTGCTCTAATCATTAGAATAATTCCTGCATGTCTCTCTCATTATAGAGCTTCTTTCCCAGTGACCAATGTTTGCTCCAGTCCAGCCCAGTGACAAGCACTGCGAGTTGGCATCCCCTAGACCTGGGTATCTTTCCTGGCATCTGCTCCCCAGGGACCAGCTAGCCAGACATAGGGAGCAGAGTGAGTTTCACAGCAGGCGCCATCGTTGCCCCAAAACCAAGGTGCCTAAATTACCACCCCCCCCCCCTGCCAAAGGCTTCCCCTCAGATCCCTACCACCTCCTACCTGCATCCCTGCGGTCTTCAGAGGAGAGGAGAGATTCCCAGTCGCTGCTACCCCACCAGCTATGCATGTCAAATTCGTGCAGTTGATGCAAGCCAACAGCATTTTGGATTATGCATCATATTCCAAATCAACGCAGACCTAAAAGTCAGCAGCAGAGCACGGGCAACTGGATTTATCTCCTGTGTCGTGAAAACCACAGGAATGTGGGTAAGAGACGATGGTGGGGGGGGGGGGGGGGGTGAGGAGAATAATTTGGAAACATGGTTTGGGCTGGCATGCTGAGGAAGGAGCCTGAACCAAAAATAATTTTCTTTAGGTTTTTTCTATTTCATTTCATATAAGCAAAATTAAACAAACTACAAATGAAAATGGTGTCGGTGTACACCCCTAACATTTGGGTCATTAAGCCTTGCTGCAGAGGGATTTGGGTGCAGTCTCTCCCCAAAGAATGACTCACTAAAAGTGTCAATCTAAGTGCCCGAACCTCTATGAGCTTATATATTAAGCTTAACACACCCCATTCACTTCACTTCACAGAACCTTTGTACCAGTCTCAGAAAAAGGCAGGAAGTCAGGACTGCCTGTAAAGGACTTTGACAATTTACATTCTCTAAAAATATATTTTATGGCATTCATCTGTGAGCAGTAAACAATATAATTAAGTCACCTGCACACAAATGTGTTACAAATACTTTTGGAAATAAATGTCACAAAGAAAGATTAGTATGAGCTTTTCTCCAGTAATTATATGACACACCAGGGCACAATGGAGACTAGAAATTTATATCTGGCGCCTGTGAATTGTGCAACCCTCCCCTTTTCTTCCGTTTGCTTTTTGGCCACAATTGCTGAGTCCGAGCATGAGCTGCTTACTCCCTGCACAGCACGACTGTGTACATGTGAACCGCAGCACACAGGAACTCTCCAGAGAGCAGCGTTAAGAGTTCCTACGTGGCACAGCTCAGGTTCACGAAGAGCCACGCTCTTCACGCTCAGACTGAAGCGACTGTGCAGGGAGCGGGTACACACACAAGAAATGATGGCTCCAAGTAGTCGCTGTTGATGAGGGAGGGGGGAGGGGGTTGATTGGCTTCCTGAGGCGTGGGCAGGCTGGGGGATGGTGGCTGATTGGCTTGATGGAGCAGGGGCTTACTGGCTAGCTGGGGGGTTCAGGGATGAGGGTGGATGACTGACTTCCTAGATGCTGTGGGGAAGGTTGGGAGGGGTTGACTGGCTTGCAAGGTTAAGAATTTTGCAAGGGCTGGGGGGGGAGGAGGGGAGATGACTAGTTAGCTGGGGTAAGGGCTTTGTGTGTAGGGGGGAGTATGATTAAGTAGCTGGGGCAGGGGATGACTGGCTAATAGGGTGAGAGCAAGGACCAAGGAGAGCAGTCTGGCTAACAGAGTGTGTGGCCGATTTAACAGAGGTGAGACAATGGAATAGGAAAGGGAGACTGATGCAGAGGAATGGGATAAAAGAGGGAGAATGGATGACAACAGGGTGAAGGGCTGAGAGAGAAACAGAGACTAGATAAGGACGTGGCCTGATGGATGTGTATTTCTGCCAATGGCCTGCAGCGGTGCCTAATTTACCAAGAGATTTTTCCATTTAAAAAGGGAATGGGAAAATAGACTCAGTAAATCGGGTCCTAAAGGAGCTGCGGTGGGCCACAGAAAAGATTTCTCCTCCTCCACCATTCCGATGAGACAGTGGAAGGGGGGGTGGGGGGGGGGGGAGTCTCAGCCACTGGCTCCTAAGTTCTGGGGCAGGCTCCTAAAGCCAAAGAAAATTTGTCGAGCTCTGTATACACAACCTTGATGACACTCCTCTAAGAGGAATTAAAACTTGGCAAATTATGGAAAGAAACCTCATTAGGTCCACTTCACCTGCTCATTCTCTAAGGGTTTTAGTTTTGGAGGCGATGGGCGCACAGCATACACAAGCCTCGAAGCAGCAAACTACGCTACTGTACAGCACAGAGTTTTGGTCAAGATTTTCCTGTGCTAGTCTTATTCCCAAAGCAGAAGGCAAGCTAGCGCAGCAGTATCCTGAGCAAAGCCACTGCACACATGCCAACCACATGCAAGCAATGGAAATAACCCGATGCAAAAAGCTGTGCTGAAACAGCGCACTTTATTTTTTACTTTCCCTTAACTTTGGATTTTTACACCCGCTTCTAGCGAGCATAAAGTTGTAGCAGAGAGCAAATGGATTTTCTGAGATGAAGTTTGACACCACCTCAGAGGACCCAAGCAGACCCAGACTCCCCATTCCCCACAACCCACTTTGACGGCCCCCCCTCCCCCCCACTGGGGCCACCAGGGGATCAAGGGGGGTTCAGAGCAGGTGAGGGCCTGACTGACACTTTACATCAGATGGACGTGCCGGACTGCTGTGCAAGTGCTTAGCTTACCACAGCTTCAGCGCTAGGCTCTAGAGCAGGGTTTCTACATTGAGACCACCAAAAGTGAGCAAACAAAAGCAGCTTTAATCATATTTATAGTTACACTAAGATGTTCTCACCTCACCAGTACCTCTCCCTAAGGTAGGAGCGAGCAAACTTTGAACTGCAGATGCAACTGGTTGTTCCCACCAACTCCCCCTCCCCCAACACACACAAAACCAAAAGAGTATCCCGACTCCTGGCCTGCTGTCAAACTCTCTCAATCCGCCGCCGATCAGTTTCTGAAGCAGCTGCCAAGCACACAGGCAATCGCACTGCCAGCCAGAGGGTCAAAGTCCTAGTTTCTCTTTGCTTTGCTGAAAGGAGAAATCATACCCACACCCACATCCCGAGACAGAAGAGACACACACAAGAACAGGTATGTGCTGCTACCCAATGCACTGGGATCATGACCTGAAGAGAATGTAGAGGTTATGATCACCTGGACATTCCTGTTCTGACAGATAAGAAACTGGACATGAGGAAACCAGACATAGTGGTAAAGGAGAAAAGCACCAGAATGGCATTGCTAATAGAGGTACTGGCCCCGAGTGATTACTCAGAGGAAAGTACTAAGAAAATGTGGC
The DNA here is from genome assembly GCA_033557465.1 of Ichthyophis bannanicus. Taxonomy (NCBI): domain Eukaryota; kingdom Metazoa; phylum Chordata; class Amphibia; order Gymnophiona; family Ichthyophiidae; genus Ichthyophis; species Ichthyophis bannanicus. The sequence continues at coordinate 1,115,826,649 of CM066031.1, read as the reverse complement.
AGAAAGATACAGAAATATTTCCCATTGTACTGGGAGCCACAGGCTTGATAAAGAAGAATTGCCAAGCACATCTTGACAAACTACCCATACAGGTTATACCTTACGCACTCCAGAAGAAGGCTCTCTTTGATAGGATACAAGTACTACACCAAGCATTAGCAGTAAATCTGAGAGACCGAGATCATACTGCACATACCCTGGCTTGGAAGAGAGATTCACGACTGTCATAGCATGTGCAAAACAAATCCATTTGGAGAACATGCTCCAGCCTACACCACACACACACACCAAACAGCACCCTAAAATGGAGCCTTTTAGCCCTCTCCTGGAGGCACCTCTAGCCATTCGGTTTTTCAGAATGACGATAATGGCTATGCATGAGAAATCTGCATACACTGGGTCTCCAATAATATATATGTACATCCATCTCATGCATATTCTCTGATCATCCTGAAAACCTGATTGTCTAGGTGTACCTCTAGGGGAGAGCACTGTTCTAGATCATCACATACATCTGACAGACAGGATTGGGAAATTTTTCAAATAAACTTACATGCTAGTCAAAACTTTGTAGAAATCAGGAAAAGCGCCACCTCAAACTTTGCTTGTTTACTCCGTTTTAATTATTTCCATTTTTCTCTTTAGTTCTGTAATTTTTCTTTGACAATTGTTAGGAGCGATTTGCTTAAGCAAGAGCACCTTCTTTTGGAGGTATCCAATCTGCCTTTGTAGTTGTCTGTCCACATGCATGCCCGCACAAATAGATGTGCAAGGCAGCATTCCAGCCTCTGAAGAGCAGCTGCTTTAAAAAAAAAAATCAAGAGGAGCATCAGCATCAAAGAGCCATTGGGGGTCGCCAGGTCCTGCTGGCATGGAAGGCCGGAGGAGCACAGGGAAGGGCAAGGACAGAAAGGACAAGAGGGGCGGAGTACACAGGAAAGGACGGTGACAGAACCGAAGGGGCAGTGTTAGAAGAGACAAGGGCTGGAGCTACAGAGGAGACAGAACAGAAGGGGAAGAGCCTAAATGAAGTCAAGTGGTGGTATTACAAAGGAGGAACTGAAGGGAGGATAAGTGCAAGAAGGGAGAAAGGAAGTGAGGGTGCAAAGGAGTGAAGAGCTGGCATTAGGGAATGAAGAGTGCAAGGTTGGGTAGCAGTCAAAATGAGAGAGGAGGGAAAGTTCATGGGTGAGTGGAAGGTCTATAAAATACTAAGTGGAGTGGAACAGGCAATCCGATTGTTTACTCTTTCAAAAAACAAAAGGACTAGAAAAGGGGACTGTTACTTCTGGATAGAGATCTGCAATTGTGAGTATATACTTCTGGGAATTTTCTGAAAGGAATTATTTTTATTAAAGCTAATTAATCTGTGAACCTACTATTTTTTGTTAAATCTGTCAGGGCCTAGTAGCAGCAGTTTAAGTTTACATTTAAAACATAGAAGAGAGCTTTCTGGTTAAATTTCATACCCAGCAGAGAGCTTGTAGTTTAAATTTCATAATAAGTTAGAGCCTAGCAGCAGCAAAGAGCTATAATTTAAATCAAGAATATAGCTTACCTCAGCAGCACAGGACAGGGTACTCTGTAGCAGCCCTCTTAAGCAAAAATGCGAAATAAAGATTTTTTCAAGTACATTCATAACAAAATACCTGTGAGAGAGTCAGTTGGTCCATTAGATGATAGAGTTGTTAAAGGGGCACTAAGAGGTGACAAGGCGATAGCGGAGAGACTGAATGAATTCTCTGCTTTGGTCTTTACTGAGGAAGATGTAGGGATGCTACCCATGACTGAAGTGGTATTTAAAAGGTACGGAAGAACTGAAGAAAATATTGATACATCGGGAAGATGTATTACAACTATTAGATAAACTGAAGAGTAGCAAATCACCTGGGCCGGATGGTATACATCCAAGGGTGTTGAAAGAACTGAAATATGAGATTGCAGACCTGCTATTAGTAATCTGTGAACTATTATTAAAATCATCTCTAATACCTGAAGATTGGAGGATTGCGAATGTAACACCAATTTTTAAAAAGGGTTCCAGGGGTGATCCGGGAAACTATAGACCGGTGAGCCTCACATCAGTACCGGAAAAAATGGTAGAAACCATCATAAAGAATAAAATTACTCAGCATGTAGATAGTCATGGCCTAATGGGAGACAGCCAACATAGCTTTAGACAAGGAAGATCTTGTCTTACTAATCTGTTATGTTTTTTTGAAAGTGTGAACAAACAGGTGGACTAAGGTGAGTCAGTTGATATAGTATATCTGGACTTTCAGAAAGTCTTTGACAAGGTCCCTCATCAGAGACTTTTGGCAAAACTAAAGAGTCATGGGATAGGAGGCAGTGTACTACTGTGGATCAAGAACTGGTTAAAAGATAGAAAGCAGAGGGTTGGGCTAAATGGCCAATTTTCCCAATGGAGAAAGGTGAATAGTGGTGTACCCCAGGGATCTGTGCTGGGTCCGCTGCTTTTTGACATATTCATAAATGACCTGGAAAGTGGAACGACGAGTGAGGTTATCAAATTTGCAGATGACACAAAACTATTTAAAGTTGTTAAAACCCAAGAGGATTGTGGAAAATTGCAAGAGGATCCTCATAAAATTAGAAGACTGGGCATCAAAATGGCAGATGAAATTTAATGTGGACAAGTGCAAAGTTATGCACCTAGGGAAGAACAACCCAAACTATGGTTACACAATGCAAGGTTCCACATTAGGAACCACCACCCAGGAAAAAGATTTAGGCGTCATTGTGCATAACATGTTAAAACTCTCGGCCCAGTGTGCAGCGGCAGCCAAGAGAGCAAATAGAATGCTAGGTATCATAAGGAAAGGAATGGAAAATAAAATAAAAGATATTATAATGCCTCTATATCGTTTCATGGTGAGACCGCACCTTGAATATTGTGTGCAATTCAGCTCGCCGTATCTTAAAAAGGATATAGTGTTATTAGAAAAGGTTCAGAGAAGAGCCACCAAAATGGTAAAAGGGATGGAAGGATACTCCTATGAAGAAAGGTTAAAAAGGTTAGGGCTCTTTAACCTGGAAAAGAGACGGCTGAGGGAAGATATGATAGAAGTCTATAAATTAATGAACGGAGTGGAACGGGTAAACGTAGATAGATTGTTTACGTTATCAGAATATAGAAATACTAGGGGACATGCAATGAAGCTACAGGGTAAACTATTTAAGACTAATAAAATAAATTATTTTTTCACTCAACGTGTAATCAAACTCTGGAATTTGTTACCGGAGGATGTAGTAAAGGCTGTTAGTGTAGCTGGGTTTAAAAAAGGTTTGGACAAGTTCCTGGAGGAAAGGTCCATAAACCATTGTTAAGAAGGGACCCAGGATATCAATGCTTGACCCAGTACAAGCATTGCGGAACCTGTGTCTTTTGGGGAAACTGCTAGGTACGTATGACCTAGATTGGCCACTGTTGGAAACAGGATACTGGGCTTGATGGACCTTGGCCTGACCCAGTATGGCATATCTTATGTTCTTATGTTCTTATGACCCACCATGAAACTACAAAGCAGTATATTTAAAACAGATGAGAGAGAAAAAAAATCTCTTCTCCTAACGTATAAGCTTTGGAACACATTGACGGAGGATAAGGTAAAAGTAGTGTAGGTGGGTTTAAAAAAGGTTTGGACAAAATTCCTGGAAGAAAAGTCCATAAACCGTTATTAAGGTAGAGCAAGAGAAACCACTGCAGCATGGAACTGGCTACTTTTGGAGTACTTGTGCTGTTGATGACAGGACATTGGGCTTGATGGACCTTTGGTTTGACCCAGTATGACACTTATGTTCTTATTAAATAGAGACTGCAAGAGAGGGTGGGTGGGAGGAAGGGGCAGGAACAGGGGAGCATAGATGCCACAGCTGCACACACGCAGCCCTCCCCCCCAAGACACACACAAACAGCCTGACACATACATGCATGTGAACACACACACACAGAGCCGCATTTCCTGTCCACCACTGGATTTCCTTTTCTCTTTGTTTTTATTGGATTTTAATGGTTTGCTTTAATAAATGAAATATACGCACCCCCTGAATACACACTTAAACCCACCCTCTGAGATGCCATCCTCACATGTGCACAGTTAAACTCTTCCCATGGAAATAGACATGCACATAATATTTCTGATTCACAGATACGCATCTCACAGATATTTACCATCAGTAACTATGCACACTATACCCATGTACCCAGACTACCCCACTGTACTACAGCTGTTTCAACAGAATCCCACAAACACTAAAGACTGAGAGGAGAAATGCACTGTCACACACTTGTTATATTTTGATATGTTTTATTTTGCTTCTTCTTCTTTTACACTTTTTGCCTTTATTTGTCCTACCTCACGCCCCTCTTCCCATTTCTCTCCAGGCCAGCAGCAGTAGGAAGCCCTCTCGGGCTAGGGCCTGACAGTGGTGGCTTTTCCTCGGCCACAGCTCACCGCAGCAGCTCCTGCTGTGCTTGGGCCAGCCACAGTGTAAAATGCTTCCCATCAAAGAAGCTCCACTTCCTGCATGGGTTGCCACTACCAGGCCTCCTGCTCATCTTCAATCAGGCCATTACTCACTTCCCACCTACAGAAATGTTCACATGCCCCCTCCCAGTTTATGTACCCCGCTCTTAGACAGTGCTTCTCAAGTCAATCTGGTTTCCAGGATATTCACAATGAACATGTATGAAAGTCTTCATGCAAAACTTCTCATGCATATTGTGGATGGTCTAAAAACCAGACTGGCTACTAGCACTTTGGTCTTCACTTTGTCCTCAAGGGCTGCCAACAGCTCAGGTTTTCAGGATATCCACCATGAATAAGCCTGAAAGATGCGCATGTCCATTAGCTCCACTGTATGCTAATCTCTCTCATGCGTATTCATTACAGATACGCCCCACGCCTCCATCTACAACTCCGTAAACCACTGATACTAATGTATCAAGAACCTGAAAATAAATTGATTGACAGATTAATTAAAACCTGGGCTGTTGGTGGCCTCTGAAGAGTGGAGGAGCGGTGAGGGAGGAAAGATCAAGGAGCCAGGTGGTACTCCAAGTACAGCTGGAGGAACACTGCTCTAAAGTATTCTTACATTTTAGAAACCAGTACTCTTGGAAGTCTAATCCTTATTTCATTTCATGTTATTAGTTACATCATCTGCCCTCTGTGCGACACCCCTCCCACCTCTACCTTTGCTCTTACAGTAAACCGCCCTGGTCATCAGTGGAATTCTTGAGACACTTCCCCCATTTCTAAGTAGCAGGTGCAATGTATCCCTCCCTTGAGCGTCCTTTGGAGAAACTCCAGGGATCTCTCTACAGATGGAAATGCTCCAAACAAACACTTCACCCCTTCACTGCAACAATACAGGTATCTTGATTTTATTACCTGGGCTATGAGAACTTGCACACAATTTCCCTAATATTGCTCCCCCCGCCCCCTTTTTTTTTCTTTTTTTTTTAACAGAAAATAGTGTAACAATCTGCAGTGCTTTCCTGCGCAGAGGATTTCAACATGCCCTCAAGCCGGAGTTCCTCGGTAAGAGGACTGTGGAGTGTCTGGAGACACCTAGTGGCAGCAATTAAACAATGACAAATTCAAGAGCACTAGGAACAGAAACACAGGGTGGTGCTGGGGACAAGAGTTCCTGGAGACACAGCAAGCACAGGGTAACAGAACTGTCTGGCAGAACCAAGAGAGCCTCAGCTGCTGAAAATGCCCATATTACACACAGCTACCTAGTAGCCTGGTCCCAGGATGAACACCATAACTTCAAATGGGAGAAAAAGCAGGGCAAGATGGTTATTCCTATCCTCAATCCAGGCCTCAAGACACACCGGTCAGTCCAGTTTTCAGGATATAGGTTTACATACCATGAACAGTGCATGCACAACTAACTCATGCATATTCGTTGTGGATATTCTGAAAACTTCATCGACTGGCCACTGCCGTAACTAATACAACCACAAAAATATTACCTCCCATATTTTGATTGTATTTTGTTCTTTATTTTTAATTAATTCGCTCCATAACTTAACACAATTTACACTTGCCAATAGCCCGAACAAAGAACTTATGAGCATTTGTTATATAACATTAGTGTAGAAGTTTAGAAACTTCACTGCACAATGGTTCTCTCTTTCTTCATGTACTCTACCCATAGGAAACTGGGGACCGTGTTAATTTAAAAGCACTCTTGACGATGCCATGTAATAGTTATGCTGGAGGCTTAATTTCTGAATGAAAATATAGGCATGTCTCTCCCAGGGGGGCATTAGGGTCTGCTATTTTTAAGGTTATTGGATGTGTATTGGTGAAGGGGGGCTAGATGGATAGGTAAGGTAGGTTTAAAGACGTGGATTTCTGCTATGTAAATGCAGAGGGGGAGACAAACATGGAAAAATATTTTGTTCGCTCAGGTTGTTTGGGGTGTTGCAGTTTTGGAGGGTGACAGATATAAATTCCTTCATAAAAAGAAAATCACTTTCCAACTTTTATGCACTAGGGTAATTATTTTGGGTTGAGGAAAATGATCTTAGTGATCACTTCAGTGAGAATGCAGAGAAATAAGGAATATGGGGACAGAGTGGGGGGGGGGGGGGAGACGCAGGTATGAATCAGATAAGGAAGCTACAGAAGAGCAAGAAACAGACCTGGGGCAGGGAAGAGTGAGAATTAGAAATGGCAGATGGAGAGGAGGAGCGAGGAAAGGGATTCTCCCTCTCCACCTGATGCAGATACTCTCTCACACACCCTCCCTCCCCATGGACCTTCCCACCCATTTTTTTTTCCTTTTTCATGTACACATCCCTTATCCGTCCCTAGTTCCTCTATCATCTTGTTCCATTCATCTTTTAAATTTCTGATGCCCCCAAACTTCTCACCAGTGCCCACTGATCCCCTTTTCTTGTCCCCCTCTCCTGAATACCCCTCATCAAATTAACCCTGCTCTGGTTTGCCTTTTAGTCTCCTACCTCTCCCCCTTACATTTCATAACTTTTTGACCATTCCTCCCCACCCCAAATTTCTTCCCCTCCACATATCTAGCTGGACTGGTAGCCAGGAAGAAGAGTGTGGCAGCGTCTCAGGTGGCATACTCCTCTTCAGCCGACCAAATCCTTGTGTGACAAATAGATCAAAGCAATACTTGGGCCCCAAGCAGCAGAGGAAGATGTAGACTGAGGCACCGCCACTCTTCGTCTGCTAGTCCAACCAGCACAGGAGAGGATTTGCACATCCACACATACAGTCGGCCACTACCGCCATCTCTGGTCTCCTGAACAACAAGAGCCAGATTTTGTGGGGGACCCTGGACCATGTACAGACATCTGTGGGGCTGGGGAAAACGGCATCCATGTCTTGCTTGATATCACTGGGATGCCATAGTTGCGCTGTTATGATGCTGTTGTGACATGACACAAATGAGTGTGAAAAAAGTTCTGGAAGTTTCTAGTTGGACTAAAATTTAGCCAATGGTGCTGCCAGTGGGGGAAAAAAGTAGTTACTCACTTGTAGCAGGTGTTCTCTGTGGATAGCAGGAATAACTACCTCTTCACCGTGGACAAAAAGGAACAAAGTCTTCACGTATGGGACTCCCAAGCTACCGAAAATTGAGGCGACAACCAAGAAGCCCAACAGGACAAATGAACTAAGAACTGAAACAACCACACTTTTAAACACATCAAAAGCAACTGGGAAGAAGTGGGTAGAATAAAATCAAGGCAAAAACCACACATGCTTGGCAATTAAGTTTAATGTGAAGAAGTGCAGTGTCATGCACTTGGGTAGCAGAAATCCAAGGGAAATGTACACGATAGGGGGCGAGAGGTTGGTGTGCACGGATCAGGAGAAAGACCTTGGTGTGATTATTTCTGTAGATCTCAAGGTGGCAAAACAGTGCGACAAGGCGGTGGCAAAAGCCAGGAGGATGTTGGGCTGCATACAAAGAGGAATTACCAGCAGAAAGAAAGAGATACTAGTACCACTGTATAAGTCTCTGGTGAGGCCTCACTTGAAATACTATGCTCAGTTTTGGCGACCATATCTTGCAAAGGATGTAAAAAGAATGGAAAACTGTTCAGAGGAAGGCGACCAAAATGATTTGGAGCCTGCGTCAGAAGCCTTATGAGGAGAGACTTGAAGACCTAACTATGTACACTTTGGAGAAGAGGAGGGATTGGGGCGATATGATTCAGACCTTTAAATACTTAAAGAGAAATAATGAACAAACAAACCTCTTCCAGAGACGGGGAAGCTGTAAAACTAGAGGGCATAACATGAAGCTGCAAGGTGGTAAATTGAAAGGTAATGTCAGGAAATACTTTTTTACTGAAAGGGTGGTGGATGCTTGGAATGCCCTCCCGATGGAGGTGGTGGGGACAAACACAGTGACGGAATTCAAAGTGGCCTAGGACAGACACTGTGGATCACTTTACAGCAACAAGATTAAATCTAAATAAACTGAACCATCTAATTTCTCAACAAATAGGGTTGTCCTACATGGAGCGATGGGGGGGGGAGGAGCGGTGTGTTCACCCCTAAAACAAAGAAAATATGGGGAGGGGTGCACCTACTCCTGGTGGGTGCACCACTAAGCAAAGACATAGGGGTGCACCTACTCCCTAAAAGATATGGGAAGGGGTGCACCTACTCCTGTCATATTGCTGGGCAGACTAGATGGACCATACTGGTCTTTATCTGCCGTCATTTACTATGTTATTATGTAACTGGAGAATCAACTATGTACACCAGCGGCAATTCCCAAAGCTGAACATGATTCAGCTTCTTCACCTTAAATTTTCCTCTTTTTCCGAGGTAGCTTGGATGGACAGTAGGGCCATGAGGGGATGGAATTGGATTCTAATCCCCAAACAAATGCCGGAGTACAATCTGCTGAAGTTGCTGTTGCATCGGAAATCCCCAACCAAACAATAGTGAGATGTGAATGTGTGGACAGAAGACCATGTTGCAGCCTTATCAGCACCCTTTCCTGACGCAAGGCAGCTGCTGCCACTACCATGATTTTCATAAAAGTTTGAGGAGCTATTGCTAGGCCAAATGGTAGAGCTTGGAACTGATAATGACCCTTTAGCACTGCGAAATGAAAATAGTGTTGATGTTCCCATGTATGGGAATATGGAGGTGCACCTCTGTAAGATCTAAACTGTTAGAAATTCTCCTGTTTGAACTGCAGCTATAACCGAATGTAATGTTCCATAAGAAAAAGTGAAATCCTTAAAGCACGATTTACGTACTTTAGATCCAAAACCACATGGTAAGATCCTTCTCTTTGGAACTACAAATTAGATGGAGTATCGCCCCAATCCTACTTCATGTAATGGAACGGAACCACTGCTTGGATTTGCAGAAGTCGACGCAAAATGTTCTCGATAGCCTATTTTCACTGGAGCCTTGCAGAGAGAAAGAACAAAGGCCTCCGTGAGAGGTTCCGCAAACTCCAGAGCATAACCGTCGCAAATTATCTCAAGAACCCATTGATCGGTTGTAGTTTGACCCATGCAGAGTAAAAATACCACAGGTGACCCCCTCTCCTCTATCTGGCTCTGCCTGATCTCAATGAGTCTTCTTTTCACCCGTTTCTAAACTGGCGAAGCTCCATGCCCACCTCCTCTTCATCAAGGAAAAGGCTGCCCTCTTAGCAAAAATCCTTTCTCTGATCCAGCACAAATCGAGCCACTCTATAGCGAGGAAAATTCCCTAAAGGCAGGTCTGGACGGGACAAATGATTTTGGCCCTCTAAGTTTATCCTCAGGAAGTCTAGCTGTTTTAGATTCCCCTAAGTCTTTTTACTAACTTTCCCAAAGATACATCGGTCCAATGTTTTCTGGGGTGGCACCTTCTGAAAAGGGAGACCCCTGAACAAGTTCTGATGTTCTAACCACCAATGCAGGGACAGGACGAGAGGAACGGTGACTGCCACCCAGTCTTTAAGGCAGTTGGCGGCCTGTTTCTACCGAGTACCCGGTATCTATTCAGCATGTCTCATTGACAGATGAGCCTTGGATGTGATGTGCACCATGGAGGCCATGTGGCCAAGCAAGGTCAACAACCCACAAGCTGACAACTCTGCTGGGTATCACAGACCAAGGTTGAAAATCTCCAGAGGGTCCAGCAGAAGAAAGGCCTTTGCTTGAGTCATGTTGAGGAGAGTCCCAATGAACTCCAGTTGTTGGGAGGGCTGAAGGTGGAACTTTGCGTAATTGACTACAAAATCCAACAGCTCCAGCACCTGGATGGTTAACTATGTTGATTGCTGAACTATCTGGAGTGATTTTTTTTTTATGAGCCAGTCGTCCAGATAAGGCAAAACAAAAACCCCAGGGCTCCGAGATAGGCTGCTACCACTGCAAGGCACTTTGTGAAGACTTGGGATGCAGAGGCTAGTCCGAAGGGTAACACTCAGTACTGAAAGTATTGTCCTCCTAGGATGCATCCGAGTTATTTCCTGTGGGCAGGATGGATCGATATGTGGGTATACGTGTCCTTTAGATGCAGGGAACATAACCAATCACCTTTCTGAAGATAAAGGAGCAGGATATCTAGAGATACTATCTTGAACTTTTGTCGCACCAGAAAGGTGCTAGAGTTCTTGAGGTCCAGGATGGGCCGAAAACTCCCCCCCCCCCCCAGCACCTTTGTGGGGGCCAGACCTGCCCGATCTGCTTTTGAGCATGGGCTTGATGGTGAGATTGGAAGGAACTCTCTGCCCTTCTGGCCAAAGGAAATCTAAATGCAGAGGGTCAAGAGGATATGTCCCCAGGGGAGCAATGAGGCAGCAGCTCTGCAAGTTATCTGTAGTAACCAGGAGTCAAAGGTTATAAGGGGCCACCTGTGGGGAAAAAAGTGAGCCATCCCCCCAACACAGGGCTCTCCTCCGTGGTCACTGGCAGATTGGCTATGCTCCAGGGGAACCAGGCAAAACCCCGCTCCCAGCTTTGACTGTGGGCCAGGCTGAGCCTTTTGAGGCTTCTCTCGATGCTGCAGGCAAAGAGCCTACGTCTTCTGCTAGGAGGTCCGAGACCCATTAAGTACCTGCACTTATGCAGGCAGCAGGCTGCCATCTTCTGACCACCAACTTGATGGATTGATTGGCTGGATTGGATGCGCATCTCAAGAGCCTGGTGAGGGTAATGTGCTGCTTCTCTATGATGCCAGCTTTCTCCTCTCCCAAGAGGTCTTCTCCCCGGCAAGGCACATCCGCAACCATATTCTGTACTGACTGTTCCAAGTAGAAAGACTGAAGCCAAGCAAGCCTGCCAGCTCTTGCCACTCTGGACATCACCTCAAAAGGTATCGCATGTTGCCCCGAGTAGGAACCTCGATAAGTCCTTGCCATGGCCCACCAGGACATGATAATGCTCCATTTTCTCCGGAGGAAGGAACGAGCATGCCAGTGAGATCACGACTGATATCCTTCAAGAACATGCTCATGTAGAGCTGGTAAGAGTGTACTCTAACTGTGAGCATGGAGCCCTGGAAGCACTTCCTGCCAAAGGAGTCCAACGTGCGAGCCTCCCTACCCGGGGGTGTCGAGGAATGAGTCTTTGTGCTCTTAATCTTTTTTAGGGCAGACTCCACAACCAAGGAGTGGTGTGGAAGTTGAAGCTTCTCAAATCCAGGGGGCCTTTTGAACCCATTACATTGAGTCTAGCCTCCTACTGACTGGTGGCACAGTGAGAGGGTTTCTCCCACATTCTCATTTGAAGCATTTGTAGGATTTGGTGCACTGGCACCATCATCCTTAAGAGCCGAGGAGTACTAAAGGATATCAAACTCCTCAGCCCTGGGCTCATTTTCTGTCTCCAATGAAAATGGGATGGTCTTGGCCATAATCCCTCACAAAGTCCTAGAAGGACATGTCCTCCAGAGGAGACCTCCACCATTCGTGCAGAGGGAAGGTGGTCTGATAGAAGCTCAGGAGACGTGCCTTCAAAAGGTTCTCCGATTCCACATTGGTCACCCAGCCATTACAGACTTCAAAAGGACGTCGAAGTACCTCTGAGACTCTGCCCAGAGCTCCCTCCAGCTTTGAAGGGAATGGGAGCATCAATAGGATCGATGATGCATCGAGGGCTTCCTGTGTGTCACCAGGACATTGGAACCCAGTACACTCAAGAGAAGATGGCCCTGCTGGGAACTGATGTCAGATCTCTTCGATGCCATACGCTCTGCCTGCAGAGGCATCAGGGCTCGATGATCGGCTACACAATGCCCGACGACGATGCTCTAGGAACCAATGTACCAGCCATCTGTCTCTCCAGCATTGACAAAAGGTGGGCCTTGAGCACCTGAAAAGGTGCTCCTCCATGGCTGCCGATTCCGAAGACCTTGAGGCTTGAGCAGCTTGGACCAATGTCTCTAATGTGTTCTTGAAGAGGTATTGGTATGATCTCGGATGTCGGGAGATGGTTGGCAACCCTCCAAAACTCTGGAGTTCAATTCCCCTCTCTGGGGCACCTTGGCAGGCATGTCATGGCCATCACTCTCGATATTGGTGCTCAGAAAGGTCTCCTTCAATGCCAATGGAGTCGAGATCAAGTCCTTCTTCAATTCCAAGCAGAGATCGACCAATGGCCGATGCTCTGGGGTGTTCAGCTCCGATTGATCCCAGAAACCTCTCAACGTCGATGCACCTTTGGCGGATCCTTGGGAACCATTGAGACCGACGCCAGTGTCGAAGACGCTGAATCAGACCTCTGGCCAAAGAGAGATTCACCCTGCTTCTCTCGATCCCTTAGACCTCTCCTTGTTATCTGCAAGCACAAATGACAAGAAGAGGGCTGGTGATTGGGACCCAGAAAATGAAGGCATCAATTGTGCCTGTCAGTGACCAAGATGGTCCTGGCACATTTGGTGCATGTTTTGAAACCGCTAGCTGGTTTCTGGGAAGATGGCCGTGGCCACGTCATATGGCTCGATGGTGACCACGGACCCAGTCAGGCCACAGGGAAAACAGTGAGAAAAAGAAAGTAACAAAAAAGCACCACAGCCAAAGGCAGAACCATGATCAACTGACTCGACACCGGCAGATGACTGATTCACGTCTGTGGGGTTCCGCAGAAAATGAAAATTGGAAAAGATGGTGCCGTGGCAAGGCAGGCACGCAGGTGTAGTGGAGCCTCCCAAAAGCTTCCTAGTAGGAGCAGAGGAACACTTCTGCATGGGGTTTCATCAGTGATGTCATGCATACGTGAGGACTTCATTCCTGCTTATTCATGGAGAAATGGGATATATTTATTTACTTAACAGCTCTTCTATACCGCGCTCTTTATTATCAGTGTGGTTTACAGTTAACAATTTGACTCTAGGACATGATTAGATCTGACCTGAGTTTACATATAACAAGGAAAGTAACATGGGATTGAACTGGGGAAACTATGTACATTTTAAGCAGAAAAAGATGTATGTTGGTATTCTATCTACAATAATGTACCTCTGAAGCAGTACAACTGCTTGATTATGAATACTGTCTGGTCTGTATTACATGTTATGTAAATTACATATTTTGTAATTCATATTAAGGGATTGAGTTGTGAGGAGGGAGGAGGTGAGGCATTGTTTGGTGGATTTCCCGCTCAGGTGCTCTACCCCGATCGGGGGAGCTTTTGATGGCTGTCGGGCGGGTGGTGCAGGCTGGAGCAATGGTATGTAAAGGTGATGTACAATGCTATGGTATGTATAGGTGATGTACAGGGCAAAATGGCAGAAACATTATGAAGAATAAAATTACTATTTAGATTTAGATATCTAAAGAACATACATTTAAAAGATAAAATGTTCTTTCAGTTTTGTTTTGTTTTTGGTTCCCCCCTCCCTCATTTAGGTGATCTTAGATCTATCTTTTTTGCTTTGGGTCCTCGGTGCTCCTATACCTCTACACACTGCCCACAATCACCAAAATATGCTCTAATGATGTAGAGTATTTTCAGCCTGAATTCTTGACTCAACTTTGGAAAGGGGACAGAAAAGTTATATAATACTTGTATCAATATTTATGTAGCATGTAAAATAACTAAATAAAAAGATGAAAGTACACCATATGTTGCTTTCCCCTGGCACAACAATTTGGCCAAATTAGAATTTCAGATTTTGAATACCAAGACATTTCAGTACTCCCACTCCTGCCACTACGCTCAAGAAGAAAACCAAATGTCAAATTCTGCAGTTCACAGAGACCACTGCCTACTGAAAAAGGGGCCTAAGACAGGCCTTGAGAATTTTTCGTGGAATCCGGCCACCAAAACCTAGGTCACGGTGCAAACCCCCGTCCCCCCAAAAAGGTGCAGCGTTTTTTTAGGTTTTAGAGCCTAGTTTAGTAAGTCTGTTCTCCCATTTTCTATGGGAAAAAGCTTAATAAATCAGGCTCTTAATGGGTCCTGCACAGTGCCAAAAGAAAGCAGTGGACCCTCTCCCACCACCCTCACTGCCCTTTAAGCTATGCCTGTGTGTGCATGTGGTGGGGGGGGGCAGTGCCCATGTGTGCAGTGCTGGATTGGGAGAGGAATGTGCCTATTGTGCTCTTTACTTCCCATGTATTCATCTCTTCCCTCTCCCCCCCACTCCAACCCCTCTCCTGCTGTCCTTCTCCAACCCCCAACTTTCTTTTTCCCTTCCTAGACTTTCTCCCCTTCTCCTTGCACTCACCCCTGCCCTCCATGCCCCCCACCTTTCATTATTTACTAAAATCTACTGCTCCTTTAAACTTCTTCAGTCATCTGTGCAGCAAATCCCAGCTTCTAATTTCTTTTTTTTGCAGGCTTGTCAAACACAGTCAGTCTTGGCCACGATCGCAGCCTTATGTCCATGGGAGACTGGATCCCCACAGGCAAGACACCGCTGGTCTTTGCCATGATTGCAGCCTTTTCCACTACTTCTGCCCATCTCCATGCTGCTGGACATGTGCTCTGAACCCCAGGTCCAATTTTTTTTACTCACCATGGCAACCCGACATCTGGGGTTTGTCGCGCCCTAGTCTAAGACTTAGCAGTGCATTATCATCAAGCCCATTTTTTGGAACAGCATTTCTCCTCTGTTCCTTTTCTTTCCAGATTAGATGGAATCAAGCAGGGATCTGGTGCCATGAACCTTTATTTGCACTAACCCAAATTATGCCAAACATACTCAGTTGGGTCATTTTAGCAACCATTATTGGGACCCATTGCTCCCTCTGAAGTCTCACAACCATCAGCCCAAACTCCAGCCATCTAGACATCACTCTCATGCAATGACCCTTAAGTCCTTCCTCACCAAGACTGTGAACACCGTTTTGCATCCTCAGCCAACACTGGGGAACAGTCTGAACCGAGAAATTGAACCAGGGACCTTTTGCATGGCAGTTGCTACCCCTGTGAAGAATGTATTCAGCAGTACTATCCCGGATAGTGCCACCGAGTATTTCCTCTGACAGACACAGCAATCCACTGGTGGGGCAGGGTTAGTTCTAGTAGTCATCTGGTTAGCAGCAATTTTCAATCTAACTTAATAAACTGCATAAAGTTAGGCCACCAAAGTAGCAAGCTTAATTCTATGCAGTCGGCTATATGGACAGCAGCTGAATATCGCCACTATCCAACTGACTTGTGGTCAGTGCTGAATACCAGTTTCATTTTACCCACAGCAGCCAGAATTTAAAAAAAAAAACCCCACAAAAACACTGACCTCCATTGGTTCAAAGGTTTTTAGATATAAGGTCAGAATCAGCAGCAAGATCTTTGTGAGGAATTGCGAGCTTGACCTGGAGCAAGGATTGAAACCTTATCTGTCACACTGTGACTGTGCATGGCTTACAGGGCAAGAAAAGAAGGAATGTGAAGGACAGCAGTGATGGCTTTCAGATCATGAAGTGCAAAACTTGAGGCCACCTGTTAAACATTTGTGAAACCAACAGCTCATATTTGCTAAGTAGCATGTCTGCTGTTGGTAAATTATGTCACCACAGCAAATGGTGCCCCTCCCTCTTATTTCTTCTTAGCCTAAGCCCTTCTCATTCCACTGCACTGTATGGAACATATCTCCCCTTTATCAAGACATTGTGAGGAATAGGGAGAAAGGGAAGCGTGAAGAAAACTCCAATTTATGTCTGCTAGGTTCAGGGCCGGCCCGTCCATTGAGCGAGAATGTTTTTTGCACAGGGCCCCGCGTTTCAGGGGGCCCCGCGCAAAAAACATTCTGATCCTAAAGTAAAATTTTAAAAAGAAAAAAAAAAAGTTGTCTTCTCCGGCTGCCAGGGCCGCCGCGGCAGAATCGAGTGTGCCGCGGGGCCCCCCCTGCCCAGCAGAGCCTGCCCTCCCCTTTATCACCTCTGTCTTCGCAGCTTCAGTCAAACGCGCCGGTTTTCAGAGCGCGAGAGGAGAGTTTCTCCCTCGCTGCTCTGTTAAGCCCGCAGGGGCTGATGGGAAGTTCCCATCAGCCCCCGCGGGCTTAACAGAGCCGCGAAAGGGAAACTAGTCCTTTCGCGCTCTGAAAGCCGGCGCGATTGACTGAAGCTGCAAAGACAGAGGTGATAAAGGGGAGGGCAGGCTCTGCTGGGCAAGGGGGGCCCCGCGGCACACTCGATTCTGCCGCCGCGGCCCCGGCAGCCAGAGAAGACAGCTTCTTTTTTTAAAACATTTTCCCTGGGCTAGGCTGGGCTGGGCTGGGATTAGGAGTGGTGATGGGTGGGGGGGGGGGTTAGGAGTGGTGATGGGCTATGGGGGGCTGGGGGGGTTAGGAGTGGTGATGGGCTATGGGGGAGCCAAGTCTGTATATGGGCTGATGGGATTAGGACTGAAAGTGGGTTGATGGGGAGGTTAGGACTGGTAATGGGCTATGGGGGGGCTTAAACTAAAAATTGGGTGATGGGGGATTAGGACTGGAAATGGGCTGGTGGGATTAGGTCGGGGTGGGGGCTGCTGGGGAGGTTAGGACTGGTAATGGGTTGGGGGGTTTGCTAGGACTGGAAATGGGCTGGGGGGATTAAGACTGGAGGTGGGCTGATGGGGGGTTAGGACTGGTAATGGGCTGTGGGCTGATGGGGGGTTAGGACTGGTAATGGGCTATGGGGGGGTTAGGACTGGTAATGGGCTATGGGGGGGTTAGGACTGGTAATGGGCTATGGGGGGGGTTAGGACTGGTAATGGGCTATGGGGGGGCTAGGACAGGAAATGGGCTGATGGGGAGGGGTTAGGACTTGAGGTGGGCTGATGGGGTTAGGACTGGTAATGGGCTGTGGGTTGATGGGGGGGTTAGGACTGGCAATGGGCTGTGGGGGGCTGACTGGAAATGGGCTGATGGGGGGTTAGGACTGGAAGTGGGTTGATGGGGGGGGCTAGGACTGGTATTGGGTTGGGGGGTTGCTAGGACTGGAAATGGGCTGATGGGGGGCTAGGACTGGAAATGGGCTGATGCAGGGACTAGAAGGGAATGGATGCTGGGTGAGGCTGGAACTAGAAGGGAGCTGATGTTGGGGGAGGATTAGAATGGGATGGGGCTGGGAGAGTAAAATGGAGAGGGGAAAAATATTTTGTGTGGGAGGGATAAAAAATCGACACTTAGCCGGGTATTGGGAGAGTAAGTGGGGATTGAGGATGGAGGGGTAAAATTTGAGTGGATGAAATAGGAATGAGGAAAGAGCAAAAGGAGAAAGATTAGTATGTTAAAGCAGATGTAGAGAGAGAGAATGGAAAAAAAACTAGAAGAGAGAAGAAAGGACAAATGGACAGCAGATGATGGAGAGTTAGCAGAAAACATGAAGAAACCAGAAGAAAGTGGCTGGAGCAATTGCAACTGAAAAAAAATGCACAAAAGGTAGAAAGATCTCTCTTTATTTTGAATTTATTAACTGGAATATGAAAGCTCTGGGAAATGTGCATCATTAACGTCTGCGCTTTGTTTGGTACAAGAGGAAATTAATTTATAGTTTTATTTCTACAGTGTTGTTGTACATTCCAAGTTTGGCTTTTGGGGTTCCCAGTTTAATTATTGCCTTCCTGTTTCTAAATTGTGATTCCTTGTTTGGTGATGGTCTATGTTCTGCATGTGTAACTGAGCTTAGGTATTCTGTTTATGTAATTCCTATTTGACATTGCCACTTGTTCTCTTTCCCCAGTAGGTCATGTATTGTTGTTCTCTGAAATGTATTGGTTTAATATTTGCAGTGTTGCCTTTTGATAGGTAGGGTATGGTGCTTTGTGAGTCCTGGTAGTGCTGTTAGGATACGGCGGGTTTGCTATGGGTTCTAAATGGGCAGTGTTTGTAGTAGTTCCTAATGTGCCTGGCGGTTGGCACTGGATTATAGTAATGTAGAAATCTTTTAGTCTGTCTTTATCCATACACACACTAACTTTTAGTAAACAATGTCTCTTAATGAATGTTAGCATTATGCAAATATTTATGCCAATAAGGCCACTTATGCAAATGAGGCCCCGCACCGAGTCTCCACACATGGCCCCGCACCCCCGTTGGGCCGCCCCTGGCTAGGTTAGAGACCTATGTGCCTGTAATGAACTCTGAAATGTAATAAACTTTTGGGGAAAGACACCTTTCATAAAGTCACCAAATGAAGTCCCTTCAAATCCACTTTCCTTTGGAGAATACATTTTCAGGTGTTAAGTAGCCAGGCAGGTTTAGCCTCAATGTTGTAGCAGTCTCACAGACTTTAACAGAAGTATATAACTTTTGCGAGTCTGAAAGATGTGTAAATAGCAACCTGCCAGACAGCATGTTTCCCCGTTTGGTCACGCATTCTCATTATGCCGTATATTTACCTCTATGGCAAAGACAGGAAGTAGGCCGCGATCTTACCACAAAGCGGCTCTACTATACTTTTAGTTCATACCTTCCGCATTACAAATCCCTTCCAGATCTCCATGCACATATTTCAGATTTTCTTCCATTAGGATTTAAATTATTGCTAGCCCTTTTGCAATCCTGTTCGCTGCAATATACTTGTATTTCCTATATTTATCTTCCTCTTATTCCGAGTTACCCAGCATTACGTCAGGTAAATCTGACCCGGTTACAATTAAAGAGTTTCTATAGTCAGGAAAGGAGGTGCCACCACATGGCCTCAAGACAAACACTGAACTGCAATCTAGGTCTATGGTAACCTGTGCTTACAAAACAATAACCCATAAAGTGTTACTCGGCTATCAAATGCCAACGGGCTCTACACTATCCTACAGCAAGACCATTTAGTAGGATGAGAGAGCTACTCTTGCCCCTCCAAAATCAACTGACCAAATACCTTATCAGATAAGAATAGTTTGCTTCAAGCACACCAATCCATTTGACACAGTAAGCCACTGCCTTTTCTGCACACCACCCCTCATATCTTGTTTCCCGCTTGTTGCAGAGAGAGCACGAGTCACGCTCATTTACATTTGTAATATTACACGTAAACAAAGAAAACAACCTTATCAACACACCAAGTAGAGCGGCGCCGTGGGCCAGCATGACCTAAGAGCATTTATTCTGCGGCAAGTCATCAGGACAGGGCGAACAACACGTTCACCCTCGGCATCTTTAGCACCTTGACTATATGGCCGGAAGGGGACGATTGCACCCCCATCCAGGGCATGGAAGGGAAGCCCTCGCCTCACTCCGAGCTGTTGTAACAGTGAAGGGGGTATGCTGAGGGTGCATAGGGGTGTGGCTGGCTGTGCAGAGCAGGGTGCTCCGTAGCGAACTCTAAATGTGGGGGGGTGAACGGCAAGGCGTATAGAAAGTTACCTACCACCCCCTCGCTCACCTGCACACTGCACGAGACGCAGCCTCCTCATCCCCGGAATCCCTCACGCGCAGCTTACGGCTCAGTCCGGTCCTGGCCCGGACGCACAATCCGGACACCCAAGCGCTTCCTTCCTGCGCATGCGCCTCCCGGAACGAGCCCTCGCGCACGCAGCACGCGCATGG
The DNA here is from genome assembly GCA_033557465.1 of Ichthyophis bannanicus. Lineage (NCBI taxonomy): Eukaryota > Metazoa > Chordata > Amphibia > Gymnophiona > Ichthyophiidae > Ichthyophis > Ichthyophis bannanicus. The sequence continues at coordinate 1,115,806,712 of CM066031.1, read as the reverse complement.
GCCCTGCAGCAATCAACTCCCCGTGCGCCGGCTCCGCCCCTTCGTGGCCCGGAACGTGTTGGTTCTTCTGTTTGGGATAGTCTGCGGAATTCACTGCTCTATCCTCTCACCAAGGGCAAAGCATTGAGCCAGTGCCATTCACTTCGTAGCTAAGTAGTGGTCTTGACTTTATAAACGATTTGCAGTCTGCGCGCTTCAGAATTATGCTCACTACGAGCGTTCCTATCTTCACAACTCCAACCCTAATTACTGATAAGCGTATGGCATAACATTTAAACCTTTTTACACCTCGGCAGTGTGCCCTCCAAGAATTGATGATTTTTGCGCAAAACTGTCAACCCATGTGCAAAGAGTTCCATTAACCAAATTTGCGAGCAACTTTGTGCAGGGGAAGTACCCGATTAAAAATCATAAGGTGACAACATTTAGGAAATTCTTAATTTGTATTTTTATTATTACCTTGATGTAATGTGTGTCTTGGAGTCGATGCTGACTCCTGGCGACCCAGTAGCTCCTATGTATTGGACGCATTCATACAAATATTTAATACACTAGAGAGAAAAAAAGACCCAAAAAAGTCTTTGGTCACCACCTCTGAGCCCAAAATCATCAGAGAAGCAGGACTATAGGTGTGAAGATTGGTGGAAGATTCATCAACAGCCTCTGCTATGCTGATGATACGATATTACTGGCTGAACGTGAAGACGATCTGAAACCTTTGCTTCTCAAGATCAAGAAGATGATTTTAAACATTTGCATCTCAAGATCAAGGAGTGGAGTGGAGGAGTGGCCTAGTGGTTGGGGCAAGGTACTTCAGGCTGGAAGGTCAGGGGTTCAAATCCCACTAGAGGACAGCAACCTTGGGCCAGAAGGACTGGGGTTTATAGTCCCACAGGTGCTCCTTGTGGTCATGGGCAAGCCACTTAACCCTCCATAGCCCATGTTCCCTGTAAAATAGTTATCTCCAAGTTATAATACCCTTTTCAATGTAATTTCAGTTTGTTCAATGTAAACTGCACTGATGCAGAATAGCACAGTATATAAGAGAATGTAAATAAATAAATAAGGAACATAGTCTTAAAATGGGCCTGCACCTTAATATAAAGAAGACAAAGATCCAGACAACTTGCAAAATCAATAAGTTCATAGTTGATGGAGAAGAAATTGAAATAGTTGACAACTTTAACCTACTTGGGTCAATCAATTAAGAAACAACAAGCAGTCAAGAAATCAGACGACACACTGCTCTTGGCAGAATGGCTATGAAGAACCTAGACAAATTTCTCAAGAGCAGAGATGTCTCTCTCCATACAAAGTTTCAACTTGTTGAAGCCATGGCATTTTCAATAGGATCTTATGGATACAAAAGTTGGACAGTGAAAAATATAGACAGGAAGTAAATTGTTGCCTTTGAATTATGGTGCTGGTGGCGAATACTGTGTATACCATGGACTGCCCAAAGAACAAACCAGTCAGTACTAGAGATCAAACCTAACCTTTCCTTAGAAGCTCAATGACAAGATTTTGAGTTTCATACTTTGGACACATCATGCAAAGAGAGATCATTAGAGAAAGACATCATGCTTGGCAATGTAGAAGGTCAACGCAAGAGAGGAAGGTCGGCATTGAGATGGATCAATACAATAAGGGTGCCACTCTATGAATAATGCGCCGCCTGACTGAAGACCGAACACTAGCGAGAGGGTCACCGTTATTCAACACCGCCTCTATGGCACTTAACAACAACAACAAATATACGCCTGCTGCTCCCTTAAGTCATTGCTCATACTAGTGTTGTGACCTAATACCCAAACTCTTAACTCAAGCAGGGGGGGCAACCAGGGCTGGCCCATTCACTACGTGAGCTAGGCAGCTGCCTAGAGCAGTCTGCCCAGGTGTGCGGCGGCACACATGACGTGCTAACCGCCCTCAGATGCTGCTGATTCCGTATCAGGAGGGGAAGGGGGCAACAGGAGTATTTCCGAAGGCAGAGGCAAAAAGAGGCTACTTTTTGAAATGCTGCCGCTGCCCACCTCCCCCTCCTGAGACAGCATCGACAAGAGCTGTCAGGGGACAGTAGCAACAGCTGGGGGGGGGGGCAGCGAGGCCAGGAAGCTGGGGGCAACAGTGTAACTCACGCTTAAAGCTATAAAACACTATGCATCAGTTTGCCAAAAGTTAAAAACGTGGAGCCCGATTCCAGTAGGGGCACGACCGGACGACCCTGCGCAAGATGGGCCCATTTGGACCCGATTCTGGACTGCAGGAACAAAACGTTCCCGCAGAGGCCAGAATCGGGCCCAAGGATAGCCCAGTATGCCCCTGCTGCCTGCAGGGATGTTATCCCTGCAGGTGCCCCTGACTTCAGCATCCTTGGTTCCCTGTTTTCCCCCCTTCTGACCCAAGGCTGGCCTGGATTGGGCAGCGGGGATCCCCCCTGCACTCGGCCCCGATCCTGGGAATAAGCAGTGCGTCCCCATAGGCCCGGCAGGACGTACAGGGCTATGACCTGAATCGGCCCTGTACGACCTGCAGGGCTGGCCCGCCCTCCACCGTCCTGATTCTGGCTCCCGCTGGCTCTCCCTGTCCTGATGTACAGGACATACAGGGAGAGCCAGAGTGGGAATTGAGTCCCACAACCCACGTTTCAGAATCGGACCCTTAGCCTTCAAGCCTTCAGAGATTCATTGCCATGTAAGTGGTGCCTGCTAAGAAACCTCCAATCACCAGCATTTTACCAACTGCTTAGCAACATTGACCAAGACACTTAAAAATTCATGCAGACGAACACTTCCAGCGCAACTTAGAAAGAGCATTGTTACAATTTAATAATTGCAATGTCACTAGCAAATCTATGATAAATATTATAGCACCGTCCTATGGATGGGATCTGAATACAGTTTAGGACAACTATCCACAGGGTTTCCATGAGTCGACATAGACTAGACAGCACTCAACAACAACTCTTCACATTCAGCTGCTAAGATAAGCAGATGCAAATAGTTTGAGTTCTTGGTGCTGCTTTATAACAACTAATTAAAATTTGTCTCGGCATTATATTTTTTTGTGCGTATTATAATTTGCTATGTGCACAGCTTAGATGGAACATTGCACCTTGGATGCCTTTGAGTGCTGAAAGTGTGGGATGTTTTTGGCCATATCCTTCTCCTAGTGTTCTAAAGCTGCTTCATCAGTAAATTTGGATGGTGACATAGCAGTTTGGTGCCATATTGCAGTCTCCTGTATTTTGGGGCTCAGGTGGATAATAATAATAATGCAGATGGTGTACTCTGCCCAGGCACATGACAACTACCCCTGTGAGGGTGAACCCTGCTGGTGTAGGAGTAACACAGAAGAGCTCAGCAGACCAGTAGTCTAGAGGTTGTAGCAGTGGGTTGAAACTAGAAATGCTGGATTCAAATCCTGCCTCTTCCACTGATGTCCCTTGTGAGCTAGGGCAATTCATGTCACCTTCCATGGCCTCCAGCACAAACTTAGGGGCCGAGGCTTTGCACCCAGGTTAGCTTGGATTTTGTGCACAATTTTGTGCCTCACCATTGGTGCCCTATGTTAAAATAAGTTCTAGCAGTATGCAAAGCCTCAGGTAGACATCAGGGCTTGGTAATGAAGATAGTAGTTATTCTATGCAGATGCAGAGAACAAAAAGTGGCGGTGGTAGGGCAACAGCAGACAGCCAAAATGCGCCCCCTAAGCCTTTGTGCCCTCTGTGGCTGCACCACTCACATAGGGCTAGGTACCTCTAAGAAAGGCTGCACTCACTGACTGAATTAATCCTAAACACTACTCCTGAGACTGAATCTGGGATCCAACATGTTCTCACTGCAGATCTATCTTCGCAAATCGTTCCACAGCATCTCCTTTAAAGGAACAGAACTGTGTCAGACGGGTTGATAAAGTATATCATAATTCCAAATTTGAAATCTCCCTAGGAGGCGACATTGGCAAGGTTGTTTCACATGACAACTTCCCAGAAAAAGGAATAGGTCTCATAAAACCTTTATCCACATTCCTTCTGTTAAGTCTCACCATATTCCCTCCTGCTCTAATCTAGATATCTGAGACACTACTTTTTTCAGTTTTACCATCTTTAATTATGCTCAGGTTATCTCCATCAAGTGACATATCTAGTTCCCTAGATGGGGTAGAACCTCTACTGGGTCCCCCACCCCTGGGGGATACATTCTGAATTGAGACTGGAAGGTGGAGGACAGGACCTGAAGGAAGCTTCCTCAGAAGGTGATTCCACATGATCTTTAACAGTATTGGGAGTAGAACAAGCACCCGGTACCTTCATATTCACTCCTACTGATAGGAAACTATCCATAGGCCCTTGTACTACTACCTCTTTAGCCATATTCACAGCTTTCTCCTTTCTTCTTCCCCATGCTAGTTCCACTCACCAGCTGACAAAAATCCAATATGTTCGCACAAACTCTCAACAAGCTCCACCTGGGCTCTGAAGGGACTCCAAAGGGGCATAACCCTCCACCCCTTCAGTCACATGACCGTAGGTCACATACCACGGTACAGGATTCTCTTAAAGGCCCCTGGAGCTGCCAATGACATCACTTCCGGTTTGGTGATTTTTGGGGCAGGCATAGGGGAAAGGTGCAAAGATAGTCAAAAACACCTCTCTTCCTCCTGCAAACACCAAATCCAGCCAGGAATCAAGGCTCCCCAAGCCCCTCAGCAGCACACAGTTCTTTTAAAGGCCCCTGGAGCTGCTGATGGCGTCACTCCCAGTTTAGCGATTTTCAGGGTGGGCAGGAGGAAAAGTGTGAAGATGGTCAAAAACACCTCTCTGGCTCCTTCAAGCACTAAATCCAGCCAGGAGTCAAGGTTCCCCCTTTCCAGAGATTTCTGAGCTCTAGGAAGCAAGACTTGACTCAGCTCCACCCACAGTGTCACCATCGGTGCATCTGTAGTGATACTTGCTATTCCTGAAAGACAAAGTGGAACAGGCTGAAAATTAGTCAATAAAGATGGATCAAAATTCAGATTTTTTTATGCTTCTCACCATGTAGCTAGAACTTATGCTTCCTACTGCCTACAACCATTTTCTTCATGTCACCACTGACACCGCTTGCTCTTCTTACAGTCCTCTAAGTTGGAACTCCCCTCCACAACATTTTAGAAGTGAAACTAACGGCAATAAATTGAAATCCTCCTTGAAAACTCATTTTTTACACTTGTGTATGGGGCTCCTAATGACACAGCTCTGGAATAATGACTAGATTTGTGCTCCCTCCACTATTTTCTTGTCTGTTTTTCTTCCTTTCTCCTTGGGTCATTGTAACTTTCCATTCATTTCTTTCAATTTTATTTTACATGATGTAAACTACTTTGAAGCATCCTTCAGGCCTAAAGGTGATAAACCAAAAATTGAATAAACCAAACTAAACTTCACTGATATTAGGCTATTGTTGACCCTGCCTCATGTGTACGGTTTTAATCCAAGTAGCAGATCCTTCATAAAATGCACTGGCATAGGATCAGTTAAAGATGACGGGCCCGATATTCAAAGGATTTAAGCTCCTGACTTAGGGGTATGTTTACTAATCAGCGGTAGTGGCTTCTATGCGATATCGGAGCCACGGCCCCATTTACTTCAATGGGGCCACAGCTCCTATATCGCACGGAAGCCTCTACCGCTGATTAGTAAACATACCCCTTAGAGTGATGCTCCTAAATTGGCCCCTTTGAAACACTTCTAAGGCTAAGTCTAAATATTTTCTTAAAATTTCACCAAACTTCTAAATTTAGGAGCCTAAAAAGTGGGTGGCAACCATCAATGTAGTTTGCCTTCTTATTTTTTCAGGGGGGGGGGGTGTAGTTCAAGGAAGTCATACTATCAGTAGGGGCATGTGTACCAGTTTACCATTAGTGCCTGCAACATTTAAGGTCCCTCATTTCCCTGCCCCCAAACTATGCCTATGGTAGCAACAGGGACGGATTTAGAGTGGGGAAAAGCAGTTAGGAGATTAAATGATTTTCAGCACTAGGCACCTAAATTAGGCTCATATATTTAGGAAAATGAATGGCAGGCCTACATTTAGGAGCATAAATTCAAAGGGCCTGAATTTCAGTTGGGTGGTGCTATGCCCTGCATTGGCGCATAGCCTGCCCACCTCCCGCTTAACCCGGATTTTCCATGCTGGGATCATTTACGGCCCTGGCATCGAAAATCCAGGTGTTGCCACACAGCCAGGTAGCCACAGGAGCTACCCATGTAGCACCGATTTTCGATGCTACACGGTTAGCCCCAGGCCTTAAAGATAGGCAAGATTTTCCCATGCCTATCTTTAAGGTGCAGAGCGCTAACTGTGTAGCATTGAAAATCGGTGCTACATGGGCAGCGTCATGGCTCGCCCCGGAAAGCTCCCAACATGTCCCCCCAATGCTATGTGGATAGCATCTGCGTGCGTTAGGGACATCTCTGGGATTTTCGAAGGGCTCTATCCGTGTAGGTGCCCTTTGAAAATCCCGGATAAGGCCATTACACGGGTAACTAGGGAAGACTGTACACAGGCGGTTACTGTTATGACAGCAAGAAAAGAACTTTGTTTCAGAGAAAAACCCTGTCATTCATTGTCTCCTCACAAATAGGATGAATTTTTGAAGGAAAGAAATGTGCAAAGTCATTATTAAAAAGTGATGCTTTCTGAGAAATCATACGAACAGATTGAAACATTTTTTTAGGTTGACTTGGGCAAGGTTGAATAAGATTTTTTTGCATCTTTAAAGAAGATGCTAGTGAGCCTATGGAGATAGGAAAAACTAGTGAATGTACCTTTAAAGAACGTGACAGGTCTGCAATACACACACTGCAGAGTGCAGCTAGAGGGAGTAAGCACAGAGAGTCTGAAGTTAGGTTGCCACACCCAAGCTATCCTGAGGTAGTTACAAACTTAGGGGATGATCACACACACCTGAGGGGAGTAAGAGAGACCCTGACAGAGAAGCAGCTTTATAAGCCTTGCTTAGAAGGAGAGAAAGGGAAGAAGAAGAGGGAGAAGGCGACGAAGCAACACCAAGAAAGGCAGCCGGAGGGGCTGTTGTTGCAGGATAAGAGAAAGTTCCACAGAGGTCAGCAGTTCCAAGGTGGAGAGCTCCAAGGAGAAGCTGTCAGGAGAGGTACCAGGAAGGCACAGCTCAGGGAGAGAGAGCATAAAAGTCTTTCCACGCCTATGCTGGACTGGAAGTCTCAAGGTGTTCAGAGGTGGGTGCCCAGGGCTCAAGCTAGGAGGCAGAAGAACCCAGCCTGGAACAGGGAGCCAGTGATTAACACCAGAGAGGAACTTAAGCAAGAAGGCCAGGAACTGTTTAACCGCAGCTGGAGAGAGGTTTGTGAACCTAGCCAGAAAGAGATAGCTCAAACCCCAGATATCTGTCTTCCATACCAGGTAGACCACTGCTGGAGGGAATTACAGAGATCCCCCAAGAAAATATATCCTGGGAGATACGGGGAAAGCTCAGAGCAAGTTGATGTTTCTTCAGAGCAGGAAGAAATGCAGATAGATCCTAGCAAACAGTATTCCTTACTGCCTGAGTTTCCCATGGATTGCACATTATGTTTGGCTGGAAGCATGGAGTCCTTAACTGAAGAATAGCTTTCAGGATGTGCGCTTTTGGGTAACAGAGTAAAGAAGTCTGACCTTGTTGAAGGTAAGAGCTTGTTTAACCAAATGAATATTGCCTAGTACCTGTGCTTGGTGTTACTAAAGAAGGAAAGGATAACAGAGAACATTTTTACTAAGCTGAATGAAGAAGCTTGTGTTTTGTTTCATCTGCTATATTTTTTGGATTAAAACCCCTGAACAGAAGTAGTGACTGTGAAACACATTCAACCTGAGTTTTGTAAATATCTTTGGAAATACTAACTGGAGAGAATATCCTGATGCTTTATGTTGAACCTTGTGACATTGGGGAAATAAAATCTTTATCATTTACCTTCATACTGGTTTGTCACGGCTATACTTTTAAAAGGGAAACTACAACTCCCAACATGCTTCAGTGCTGAAGATAGTTTTCAATCTGTTTATGAAGGACATAATGTCCACCCTAGCTCTTTAGGCATGTTGCCAGGGGGCTGGGGTGTGACAAACCTCATGGTACAATCATGGCCTTTCTTTGTATATAGCTGCCGCTAGTGTAGACCCATGTATGCATGCATCTGATGTGCTCTCCTATGTTTGTGCACACCTTTTGTTCACAGCCTCTTTGCATACTATTTGCTTTCCGCATTGGGTGCAGATTGTGTTTTACGTGTACCTTGGGAAACCTAGAACTCTAATGCACGGTTTTCTGCATCAGCTCCTCAGATTGTAAGCATTCCAGGGAAGGGGAAAATATCTACTGTACCTGAATGTAACTCTGCTTGAACGTCTACTGGAAAGATCCCAAGCAGAACTCACAGCTTCTTCCCCAGTGAGGTGGCATGTCAGCAGCCTCAGTATGCATCAAAAAAAGTCACCATAGAGGAAATGAGTTGATGTTCCCATGGACAGAAGATGCAGGAAAACGTTTAAAGTGGAATTTTAGAAGGAACGTCTAAGAAGAATCTGGGACGTCCAGAGCAGAACATTCAAAAATCCAGGGGAGCGGCAGCAGTGAAGGGAGGCATGTATAAGTGCCTTCTGAAAGTGCTTTGTCTCCACCCTGAAATGAACTGGTTCTGGTAATGGGCCCCTGTAACTGGTTCTGGTAATGGGCCCCTGTAGATAGCAAGGCCAGATACATGCACTGGTGTACACCATTTCACAAACGTGGATGTCCACAAATTGCACAGCCTCAGAAACGGGTACTTGGATGTGCCGGCTGGGATATTTCAGAAGGGGGGTGACTTTGTTATGAGACTTGTATGTTCCAGCCGGCAGGACCAGAAAAAGGTTTCTGTTGCACTAGGCGGTCCCGCTAGGCGGCCCATGCTTTGCTGTGCCACATCGCCCCCCCCCCCCCAAAATCTCACCCGGGAGAGGGGGTGGCACGATAATGCCTCGATACATTTTGCAAGCACAATGCTGGGTCTTAAAGAACAAGTGCATACACTCACAACCTGATGCACTTGCCTCTTCTAATGCAACTTCCTGCCACCTCCAACAGGAAGTTGATTCGGAAGGAGCGGCAGGCTGTGAGTGCACACACATGCATAGGTACTTTAAGGCCTGCAGCAGCCCTGTATCACTGGCAGAATGCTACCAATTTGAAAATATATGGAGGGGCCGGGGGGGGGGGGTGTCACTGTGCTGCCCACCATGCCTGCTGCTCTAGGCAGCTGCCTAGTCTGCCTAGTGGATGGGCCTGCCCTACCAGCCAGCCATTTCAGATAATCAGATGTGCGACAAATGGGCTAGCAATATGTTTGGAGTATACAGTATTTACATGCATGTTTCTTTGGCCAGGAAATATTAAATGTGACAATGAAAGCGCATTTTGCCTCCTCCCCCCTGGAAACATTGCAGTCATGAAACAAGCACTTTTTTTGCATCTTATATATGGCCAGGCGCAGGTGCAGGCATGGACGCCTTAACAAATGTGCTTGTGCCATTCTGAAATCACACTGCGACGTGCGTCTCCTATGCTCCACCATGCCCCCACCTCCACCACGCCCCCATGTTGCACGCCCACACCTCCACACGCCCCCACCTCCACCACGCCCCCATGTTACACGCCCACACCTCCACACGCCCCCACCTCCACCACGCCCCCATGTTACACGCCCACACCTCCACACACCCCCACCTCCACCACGCCCCCATGTTACATGCCCACATCTCCACCACGCCCCCATGTTACACTCCCACACCTCCACCACGCCCCATATTACATGCCCACGCCTCCACCACGCCCCCATGTTACATGGACACACCTCCGCCACGCCCACACCTCCGCCACGCCCACACCTCCACCACGCCCCCATGTTACACGCCCACATCTCCACCATGCCCCCATGTTACACAGACACACCTCCACCACGCCCCCATGTTACATGCCCACACCTCCACCACGCCCCCATGTTACATGCCCCCACCTCCACCGCGCCCCCATGTTACATGGACATGCTCACGCCAGGGATGTCTATATAACCAGCTTTCCAAAATGAGTCTGAGGACATCTCTGTGATTTGCACTTCTGAATGCTCATTTTCAAAAATCCAACTCACGACTAGAGCTTCCAAAATTACCCTCTTAGGGGGTTCTTCTGTGCCATGAGTAGCGAGGATGGACGGCCCAGTGGGGCATCCATCCATGCTATTCATGCCTTCACCCGGCCGTGACTAACTTCCCTACCGGTTGTGCTTGGAAGTTATTTGGGGGTGGAGAAGGGGTGGCTCGGGGGTGGAGTCTGGGTGGTCACCAGCACTGACCATTGTCGCAGGCCTTCAGGTGCACCTACCGGTGAGCACTAGGTATTGCACTAGGCCTCCGTGTGACTGGCCTCCTGGTAGTTGCTGCTGCCAGTCCACACACAAAATAGTTGTGACAACCGAATATAAGGTACAATAGGGCTTTATTTCCCTGCCCAATCAGGAATGTTCAAATATATACAGGAATACAAAACAAAACTCTTCTTGGATAGAACAGAAAGCAAAATGAACTCAAAACAGCTTTCTTTCAGCAAACCAAAAGGAATATCTTTTAACATGGGCTTGTAGCCCCAGTGAATATACTTTGCTATGCCTTAATAGGCTCCTTATTCTTTTTACCGTAGAGATGTGATATTATCTGCCACTGAAATGCTACAGTCCATTTCTTGCGTATCTTCCGCTACTGGCTCATCACATTGCATAGGCTGTATATCCTGCTCAAGTTCTTCTACACCTTGCTTTCGTGTAGGTATAGAGAATAGTCTGTCCTGGCTATGACGACGTTCTCTTTGATTAACTGAGAACGTTTGGAAATTACCACAGTCTCCCTGACTGTGGTAATAGGGACCTCCTGTTGGCTGACCTTTATGCCACTGCTTAAGGAACTGTCTTGCCCTGCTATTAGGGGAAACTGGCCTTGCTAGGAGCTCTGCCTTAGACAGGAAGGGATAATAGGCTGGGAGTCCTGGAAACAGCTTCTGAGAATCTTTAGGTCTCACATACCTTGTATAAGATCTCTCTTGCCCAGGTAAGGAACTTTTACTTCCCTTGGCTGTGTCACGTTGGCTACCTTTCTTAAACAAACACTCTTCAGACTCACACACGGGTCTCCCCAGGCTTCTACGGAGGTACTCTGCCACACCCTCCTCACAGCTCACTTCGTCCGGTAAACAGTTCTCTCCTTGTGTTTCTCTCCAATCCCAGTCCTGCCTCCTTGCCTTGCTCTGAGCTTTGCTCATGTACTGCTTCTGCACGGGCACAGTCCTTCTCTGGAACTTGGTCCCTTTCTCCTTCTGCTTCTCTCTCCAAGCAAAAGAATCCTTCACTGCTTTCCCCGAAGCTGACGAAACTGAAACTGTTTGTGAGCTAGGCTCATTTAGATGATTCCTAGCTGCACCACTCCCTAACTGATTGCAGTCAGGTGAAAATCCCCTGGCTTCCCTATTGGCTGAGGGATTCCTCCAGGTCTGTGACCTCATCTGTTTACGTTGCCCCCGGCAACTTCCTTCCATGTGCTCTCTCAGCACGTCATTCATCTCTTGCACTGCACTATTTTCTACTTCCATAGGGGTCACTACTGAGTCAGCCCTGTGACAGATTCCCCCCCTTAAAATATTACGTGTTGCCCCAGTCTCAGACGGACAGCACGTAATGCGCGAAAGCGCGTCTGCATTGCCATGTGTCTTCCCTGCCCTATGCTGAACGGTGAAATTAAAAGCTTGTAACGCTAGGTGCCACCTTGTTAATCGCGCGTTATTGTTACGCATTAAGTGAAGCCATTTCAACGGGGCATGATCCGTTACAAGTAAAAATTTCCTACCCGTTAGATAGAAACGGAGCGCCTCAATGGCCCATTTTATCGCCAGGCATTCACGCTCGATCGTGGCGTAATTTTTTTCCGCCTTAGAGAGCTGCCTGCTGAGATACGCTACGGGATGCTCGACCCCGTCGAAAACTTGGGACAGCACTGCCCCTAGTCCTGTGTCGGACGCATCCGTTTGGACAATAAACGGAAGGTTAAAATCAATACCCCGCAGCACCGGGGTGCTACAGAGCTTTTCCTTCAAAGCCTCAAATGCTGTTTCCGCCTCTGGGGTCCACTGTACGTGGTTAGGCACATTCTTTTTTAACATGGCCGTAAAGACCATGCTCTCCTCCGCGAATCAGGGTATAAAACGGCGATAGTAGCCGAGTAACCCCAGAAAACTGCGGACCTGTTCCTTCGTGGAAGGCCTAGGAAAATTCCGGACACTTTCTACCTTATTTGCCAAGGGTTTCACTAGCCCTCTACCAATCATATGGCCTAAGTATTTGGCCTCTTCCGTAGCAAACAGGCATTTTTCCGGGTTGAGGGTAAGGCCTGCCCTCCGTATTGCTCTTAGCACGGCCTCCACCCTAGCCAGATGTTGCGCCCAGGACGTGCTATATATGACGACATCGTCCATATAAGCAAGGGCGTATTCGTGGTGGGGCCGTAAAACGTGGTCCACCAACCGCTGGCATGTGGCGGCTGCCCCATGTAACCCAAAGGGCATCCTTTTAAATTGAAACAGCCCAATCGGTGTGCTAAACGCTGTCTTGGGCTTAGATTCCCGTGTTAAGGGGATCTGCCAATAGCCTTTACTTAAGTCAAGGGTGGTCAGATACTTGGCCTGCCCTAAGCGATCTAAAAGATCGTCTATTCGAGGCATTGGGTAAGCATCGAATTGCGAAATTTCATTAACTTGCCTAAAATCGATGCAGAACCTTAAGGTCCCATTAGGTTTAGGCACTAGCACGATTGGGCTAGACCACGGGCTACGTGATTCTTCAATAATGCCTGTGTCCAGCATTTCTTGCACCTGCCTAATCACTTCCTGTTTACGGGACTCTGGCATCCTATAGGGCCGTTGGCGAATTATTCGCCCGGGGACTGTAATAATTTCATGTGCTACAAGGTGGGTCTCACCCGGCTGCGTTGTCAGCACATCCTTAAATTTTCCTAACAGCTGTAATAATTCTTCCTGCTGTTGGGGCGACAGCTCAGTCCCTATCCTTGGGGTAGGCTGCCTTTTCCAGTCCTCAATCTGTGGGCCCAGGTCCTCTTCGCTGCTTTCTTCCCCTAAGGCTGTTAGGTTTTTAACCTCCCTTTCGCCTGTGGAGCCAAATCCCGCTGCACCCCGCTCTGTTGGTGGCAGTGAGGGCACTTCTTCCACTAAGGGGAACCCTACCCGCTCACAAATCAGCTGGGCAATACGGTCACCCGTATTTATTTTAAAGTCTTTATTCCCGAAGTTAAACAGCAAGACTTTTAGGGGACCTCTATAATCTGGGTCAATGACCCCTGCGCCCACATCTAGCGAATGCTTTAAAGCTAGCCCTGACCGGGGTGCGATACGCCCATAGCACCCTTCTGGGATTTTTACCTGGATCCCAGTATCTATTAGAGCCTGTCCCCCTTTTCTAACATAGGCGTCCTCTATACTATAGAGATCATACCCCGCAGCTGCTGGGGTAGCCCTTGTTGGTCCCTTAGCCTGATTATGGGTTTTACAAAATTGCAAAACGAATTTTGGCTTAATGGGTGCTGTTGCTTTGACTGGAGACTGCTTTGGGGAGTCCTTTTTACATGGCTTTCCAAATAGAGGTCCAGGAATGCTAGCCGCTAAAGCTTCAGCGCCTACTTCTACCTCTTCATGCTGGCAGCGTGTGGGGGTAGGAGCTATTCCTTCCTGGAGACTTTTCTCTATTTCATGACATATGGGTGCCCAATCCCTCCCAAGGACAACAGCGTAGGGTAGCTTGGGTACTACTGCTATCAATATTTTCTGGGAGACCCCAAAACCCTTAATGTTAACCTCATGCAGGGGATAAGGGACCGCCTCTCCATGCACGCAGCGTATGCGTACCTGCCCTGCTACCTGATTCGGGGCCTCCAAAGTCTGGCTCTCAATGGATTCCCACATTCTTTGAGAAACCATACTTTGGTCCGCTCCCGTATCTAATAATGCCATGGCCTCTATCCCCTCCACCTGAACCACGTGGAGAAATTCTTCTGGGATTAGACTGTCTTTTCTTTTCTGGCCGACCTGCCAGCGAGATTCTTCCCAGGTAGTGCTTCAGCAAGGTTACCGGCTCCTTCAGTGATGATTTTTTCTCTCTTCTTCTTTTTCCTCAGAAGAAGTCACGTGGTATTTTAAAAAAAATCCTGCCAACTACGCCATTATGTCGCAGGCCTTCAGGTGCACCTACTGGTGAGCACTAGGTATTGCACTAGGCCTCCGTGTGACTGGCCTCCTGGTAGTTGCTGCTGCCAGTCCACACACAAAATAGTTGTGACAACCGAATATAAGGTACAATAGGGCTTTATTTCCCTGCCCAATCAGGAATGTTCAAATATATACAGGAATACAAAACAAAACTCTTCTTGGATAGAACAGAAAGCAAAATGAACTCAAAACAGCTTTCTTTCAGCAAACCAAAAGGAATATCTTTTAACATGGGCTTGTAGCCCCAGTGAATATACTTTGCTATGCCTTAATAGGCTCCTTATTCTTTTTACCGTAGAGATGTGATATTATCTGCCACTGAAATGCTACAGTCCATTTCTTGCGTATCTTCCGCTACTGGCTCATCACATTGCATAGGCTGTATATCCTGCTCAAGTTCTTCTACACCTTGCTTTCGTGTAGGTATAGAGAATAGCCTGTCCTGGCTATGACGACGTTCTCTTTGATTAACTGAGAACGTTTGGAAATTACCACAGTCTCCCTGACTGTGGTAATAGGGACCTCCTGTTGGCTGACCTTTATGCCACTGCTTAAGGAACTGTCTTGCCCTGCTATTAGGGGAAACTGGCCTTGCTAGGAGCTCTGCCTTAGACAGGAAGGGATAATAGGCTGGGAGTCCTGGAAACAGCTTCTGAGGATCTTTAGGTCTCACATACCTTGTATAAGATCTCTCTTGCCCAGGTAAGGAACTTTTATTTCCCTTGGCTGTGTCACGTTGGCTACCTTTCTTAAACAAACACTCTTCAGACTCACACACGGGTCTCCCCAGGCTTCTACGGAGGTACTCTGCCACACCCTCCTCACAGCTCACTTCGTCCGGTAAACAGTTCTCTCCTTGTGTTTCTCTCCAATCCCAGTCCTGCCTCCTTGCCTTGCTCTGAGCTTTGCTCATGTACTGCTTCTGCACGGGCACAGTCCTTCTCTGGAACTTGGTCCCTTTCTCCTTCTGCTTCTCTCTCCAAGCAAAAGAATCCTTCACTGCTTTCCCCGAAGCTGACGAAACTGAAACTGTTTGTGAGCTAGGCTCATTTAGATGATTCCTAGCTGCACCACTCCCTAACTGATTGCAGTCAGGTGAAAATCCCCTGGCTTCCCTATTGGCTGAGGGATTCTTCCAGGTCTGTGACCTCATCTGTTTACGTTGCCCCCGGCAACTTCCTTCCATGTGCTCTCTCAGCACGTCATTCATCTCTTGCACTGCACTATTTTCTACTTCCATAGGGGTCACTACTGAGTCAGCCCTGTGACACCATACAAGTCCGATTCTAATGTTGGCTCTGTACGTCCAGGGCCAGCAACATGTGCGGGGAATTTATTCCACCCCCGAGGTGGAATAACTTCCCTGGACGTGATTTTATTTAAATGCCGGGTGCGGAAGGGGGGGGGCCAGAGGACATTCCTCGCAGCCCGATCCTGGCCTTAGGAGGCCAATTCGGGGATCAGGCTGTGGGGAATAAGCATTTGTTCTCTGGCAGCCAGCATCATAGCTCTTTAATGAAGCCGTGGTGCCATGGTAACATAACATCATGGCGCGATGCTCCATAGAAGAGACTTGACTGAGTTAGATGGGGACAGTTCTGCATGTGCTGGCTGGAGTGAATCCCAGTCTGGGCCTGCAGGTGCAGGACTGTTCGCGATTCTGATCCTGCGGGGCTAGACGTGCCAGTTCAGACTGGACATACAGAGGGGATCTATGTCCGGGACGGAATCAGGCTCTTAGTAAATAGGCCCCTTAGACTGTAGGTCCCTTGGGATAAAAAAAAATACCTATCATATTCAACATAATTTGGATTTGGAAAGGTGAAAAATCTAATCTAAAATCCAGACTACCTTCTATAGCCTCAACCAGCAGGTAAATCTGTATCACCCCTGTAGGGGAAATTGTGGTTTAAAAGTATTGCTGATGCCCCCTATCATACTTTCACTATAATGTGTATTTAGCACAGAAATCTGCTGCCTTTCAAAGTAGAACAGATATTTTCTTGGTTTTTATCTTTCTCCGTAGACAGGCAGGGTTAATACATCCACACTCTCTGGAGATGTCCTTGGATGAAAGCCAATAATGTGGAGCCCTCCTCAAGTTGAATGGAAGTCTCGAAGACTTCCAGTGCACCTGCTCTGCCACTTCCTGCTCACCTCTCCAGCGCATTCCCACCTCCAGTCCATTTTTCTCCAAAGTCGGGGCCCTCCTCCATGCGTTTTTTTCTCCTCACAGGAAAGCTAAAGTTTTGTTTGCCGCAATCCTCTTTATTGTTTTGAATTGCACATGATCTGCTGAATCTTTTTTTTTTTACTTTTAACTGTAAAGGAAATAAACATCATCGTGGGCCTGCCTCTGTTGCTCCATTTCTCCGTGCCACCAGTATAGCAGTGCTGTGATCAGGGTCTGAAGGCAATCAAGGGGTCGAGCGCAAGTGCGATGGGCCCGTCCGCCCCCTTCCCTGCCTCTCAGAGGGGGCTGGGATCTCGGTGGGGCATGGCAGGAAAGTCTCCCACCTCAGGGGAAAACTGCGACAATTGTCGCCTGTCCCATGTGCCCGTCCAACACTAGGGTAAGACCCCACGTAAAACAGACAAAACCAGTACAAAAATGTGGAGTACTCAGAAGGATAAAAATATTTTATTGAAAACTCATATGCCACTGGCCCGACACAGGCCGTGTTTCGCTGCCTTCATCAGGGGCTTGAAGTGGACTTAAAAACTAAAAACACATAAATTAATAAATAAAACAATAGAATAAAATATATCCAATAAAATCTATTAATATAAACATTGATAACCTTAGAATGATACCATTAAACTCATTGGTAACATAAAAAATATATTTGTAAACAAGGCTACATATAAATAAAACAAATTAATAATTAATAATCTTACAAACACATAAGGCTAAAAGATCAGGTTGTATATAAATAATTAAATAAATAAACATTTATAAGTTACATATAATAATAAAACATAAAATTAGTAAAATAGTAGAGCCATTGAAGGTAAAAGACAAAAAGGACACATACCTGCTTATCTCCTTGAAACTATGGGGTATCTTTACTAAACCGTCCTAATGTGCGCCCGGCGCTAGTGTGCAGGATGCCATATAAGGAGTGGGCGTTTCAGTCTTAACCTAGCAAACCGGGATTATCACGTGCTCTTGTGCGCCGTGCACATTAGCGCATGAGAAACGCGCGCGGGAAGCATAAGCAGGCACGCTGATGTGCAAATAGAGGAACAGGGCTGCAGTACAATGGTGAAGACACTGACAGATGGTGCAGGGGTCATGGGTTCAATCCCCCACTGTGCCCAATGAATAAGGATGGCTGAGGCACTACCTGTTATGTGTAATATTGCATTATGAGGCTTTTTAATTTTATTTTAATTACTGCTGCTAGCAAACGCACTCTCAAAGCGCTGTAACATAAGGTGCTGCATAAGGCACCCCATAAGTTACCCCAGAAGGCACATTTTAAAGTGCACTGTCTGCCACGGCACCCTACAATGTTGCTCAAAGGGTGGCCGATAGGGCGCCATATAGGGTGCCCTATGAGGCACGGATAGCACTGTTTTTGATGGCAGCACTGTGCATTTTAACGCATGGAAATGTTAAGTAGGTGCGCTGACATGCAAGGAGAAACAGCAGTGTAGCACAATGGTTAAGACACTGACTGATGGTGCAGGGGTCATGGGTTCAATTCCCCACTGTGCCCAATGAATAAGGCTGGCTGAGGCACTACCTGTTATGTGTAATATTGCATTATGAGGCTTTTTAATTTTATTTTAATTACTGCTGCTAGCAAACGCACTCTCAAAGCGCTGTAACATAAGGTGCTGCATAAGGCACCCCATAAGGTACCCCAGAGGGCACATTTTAAAGTGCACTGTCCGCCACGGCACCCTACAATGTTGCTCAAAGGGTGGCCGATAGGGCGCCATATAGGGTGCCCTATGAGGCACGGCAAGGTCATAGCACTGTTTTTGATGGCAGCACTGTGCATTTTAACACATGGAAATGTTAAGTAGGTGCGCTGACATGCAAGGAGAAACAGCAGTGTAGCACAATGGTTAAGACACTAACTGATGGTGCAGGGGTCATGGGTTCAATTCCCCACTGTGCCCAATGAATAAGGCTGGCTGAGGCACAACCTGTTATGTGTAATATTGCATTATGAGGCAATTTAATATTGTTTTAATTAGTGCTGCTAGCAAACACACTCTCAAAGTGCTGTAACATAAGGTGCCGCATCAGCTGCCCTATAAGGCACTTCAGAGGGCATACTATAAAGTGCACTGTCCGCCCAGGCACCCTAGAATGTTCCTTATAGTGCGCTTTATAGGTTGCCATATGAGGCCCCGCAAGGTCATAGCACTGTTTTTGATGGCAGCACTGTGCATTTTAACGCATGGAAATCTTAAGTAGGTGCGCTGACATGCAGGGAGGAACAGCAGTGTAGCACAATGGTTAAGACACTGACTGATGGTGCAGGGGCCATGAGTTGAAATCCCCAGTGTACCTAATGAATAAGGTTGGCTGAGATAATTCCTTTTTCTGCTTGCAACTGTACAACAATCTGTGCTGCCATCTAAAAAGAACCCCACCCCAGTGCCATAAATTAATGCACCCTTTAGGGTGCACCAGAAGGCACATCCTAAACAACCACGTCAGCAAAGGCGAGTTATAATGTTCCCCAGAGGCCATGTTGAAAGGTTGCCAACTCCCAAGGCACCATAGTAGGCACCCCATAAGCTGCCTGAATAGAAGGTGTGGCGTAAGATGCCCCAAGGTGAACCCAAAAACGTTCACAGAGCAGTAAGGTCCCCCAATTTGAAGGGCAAGAGAGGTATGTGGCAAACACACACGTAACCCAAACACTGCACAGAGCAGAAAGGAAAGACAATGCATAAGTAAAAGAAGGACGTAGATCAGAGCTGATGGACCACACAAATCAGCTGCAGCCCATGTGGCAGCTAGAAAAATGGACAAACATATCGGGGGCAGCTGTAGCTATGCACAGAGTGATGGTAATGTACCATGCTATAATGACAGTGTGTGACAGAGGATGGGAAGATGTGTGCAGCAGAGGAGCCAGAAATGGCAGGACAGGTGAAATATCAGGATGACAGTGGAGTAGCAGTGCTATGCAGAGCACACACAGGAGAGGCAACCAGGGAGAGCTGCAATGCAGGAATGTGTAGGAGTGCAGGACGTGGGGTAGCAGCATGCACATCAGGGTAGGATGGCACACAGCTGGCAGACAGAAGATGGACAGAAGGATGGTTCACAACTCTGATGAGGGTACAATGTGCTCACAGCACAGATCTGCACAGATATGACTGTCACACAAATGAAAACTAGTTCTGCAGGACAAGCATACAAATGAAAGAGAACAGAGAGGAATCACACCTATGACCACTACCACAAATGGCAATGCACAAACCGGTAGGCCACACCACCAACGTGAGCTCATTAGCAAAGGCTGCATACAAAAATAGTGCAGGGCATCACACAAGACGCCTGCTGGCTGTCAGGAAGGCAAACCCCCAACAGTAAACATGACCAAATGCACATGCAGATCTGCTGTGTACAGATCAGATCACAGTCTGTAATTGGGACCAGAGACACAAGCACACACACAATGAAATGTTATGCAGTGGATACAGCATGCAAAAAAGGAAAGAAACTAAACCCCAAGGGCAGCAGAGGATGCTCTGTGGAGCTGGTGAAAAATCTGGAACAGGACAGGAGAGAATTCAACATGCAAACAGGTGTACCACACACCAGCTGAACCACAGCAATACAAAACCCCCAAGTGCACTGCCATGTAAACACCATAAAGAAAGAGACCTATGTAACAGATAATATCTGATGGCTAGGCAGCACAGAGGGCACACCTTGGTGTACAGTGAAGAGAGGGAAGGGTGTGTGTAGAGGTGATGAACCTGCTGGTACCTAATGGTCCAGTTAGCACAACAGAAAAGAAACAGATAAACCACATGTGGGGATCAAACCTGCAAACTAGGGAGTTATAACACATGCCTCTAACCACTACCCCAAACAGCACACTGAGCACAACGCAAAAAAAAAAAACCCAAAGGGAGGGTGTGTATGGGAACCTGTAATACCCAGTGATGTGGCAAATGGCTGGCAGATACACAGCTGCCACCATACAAGGATGTGAGCACAGGTGGGCCATGTACATGACCAGCAAATCAGTAGATACAAGTGTCAATGTGATCAAAGAGTGGAGGAGTAGCCTAGTGTTTAGAAAACTGGCTTGGTCACCAAGCAACCAGGGCTCAATTTACACTAGCACTCCATGTGGCCTTGGGCAAGTCACGTAACCCTCCATTATTTTGGAAGAAAGACCTGACAATCTACTTCCAGTGATACTGACAAGAAAACCCTGGAGTCTCTGGGTCACAAGGAGTCAGGACTGACTCAGAGGCACACATTGTATTGCAAGTTTGTCACCATGATCAAGCAGCAGCAGAGACAAATGTATATCAAACACATATGTTTATTTGGGTTCATCTTCACAGATAGTGTAGATCCCGCCATCATAATATCAAGGTGAGTGGATCCAAGGTGAAAGACAGAAAGGTCACTGGACCGTCTACAAATGAGGGGCAGGAGACATAATGTGCAGCACTATGCATTAGGCCCTCACCCCCCACATGCTGACGCACGCCTCAAATGTGTTACTCACATATGAGTGCATGTAGACAGTAGGCGGTGCACGATGAGGGACCAACACACATCAATCCTGATCTGTTCCCTAAAATATATCTATCTGGCAACACAGGAGGCACACAAATGAAAACAGCATATGTTGTTGAAACGTTGTAACTTTAGAACCACAGATTGAAAATAATGTTACAGCTATCACATAATGCCTGATATAGGAATCCAAGGTGCAACAATGTAACCCTAAACAATCATCAAATGCACAATGAGGATATGCTAACAGGTAGCAGAGGCACATGAACACAGACAGAATTCAAATTAAAACTACCTGCAGAAACATGCAGAGATAACACCATGCAGGAGGTCCCCCTGCACCGGTTGTTGTGTAGACAGTGTCTGTACACATATATCACCGTACATGGAATGCACAATTGAAGGAAGACAACGGACACTCATACTGCGACACTCCAAATATAACGTGGCAATGTGAGTGTCGTCACCTCAGGGGATAAATAGGACTGTGCAGACATGCAATGCAATGTTTGTAAATCAATGCAGAGTGGCACATCTGTACAGTAAACAAACACAAGAAACAGTATATAGAGAGGGAAATTAAGGGCAAACATGTTACAGTAAACCACACAGAAGCCATATTGCCACGTGCTGTGTTTTCCCAACATAGTCAGTCATATGCACATGCACCATTGATATTTCAACATGATTCAGTGATGCCACACATGCACGCAAAGACCCTTGTTGATTGAAAACATCAATCCAGGATGCTGGCGTGCATTAAAGCGGTGTTGTTGCAAAACCTGTATCAGCTCCAGGTGGAGATTAGGTGGACATAGACAACAGGACCTCTCCATCGCTACCCCTATGCCACACGTATGGCTGTATGCTTGTGTTGAAACAAACAGATGAGCATATCCTGTGTTCCATGTCACACACATGGCCAAAAGAAACAACTGTGGAGGAATGTGCAACATACAGTGACAATGGCAGTCCCTGATTCACACGTGGGGACCAGTACACAGTGTGCAAAGTCCAAAGCGTATATGCAATCCAACATGTCAGGCGAAGACCCTCCTTGCAACCCTGGGCATGCATAGTCAAGTGTCGCATCCCAATATGCCACAGTACATGAAAGGTCATGTGTGTCCCCTGAGATGAGCATGACTCCCAGCCAGAGCACGGCAGCAACAGTGTGTTGTATACGTCTGTCATGGATAAAGTAGCGATCCCAAAATAATACTGTCCATCCTAGGCATGTGTTGCACTTGCAGAGGTCAAATATCCTATGGCACCATTTCCCCAGGGATAGCTCCATGGTGGTGTGTCCCCCAACTGGTGGACGATGGCGATGCTGGATGCGCTCCAGTGGATATGTCCAGTTTGTTCCCTGCCCTGTCAGAAGAGTAGAAATAATGTATTGGTATGCAGTGTCCAACAGCAGCACAAAATGCAGACAGGCAACCATGAATATGCACATAATAAAATGACACACAGGCAAACATAACATGAGCACAAAACAGAACACAGTGCAGGTTGGTCAGATGTGGAATTGGAACTGCAGACACGGCCTTCACATGGATATGTTCATCTCCATGGCCATGTCCATGTCCATGTTACACAAGTGTATCACAGTGCCACCCCATGTGCATTAGCGATTGTGAACAGAGAGGCAACATGAAATATCTCTGAAACAAACCGTAAATCATTACCATGTAAAGCAAGATGTAATTCCCCCCCCCAAACAGTTAAACCTACCGTCTGCGTGCAGCAGGTGTATGTCATGGATCCCCTGGGTCACTCAGTGAAGGGAGACGACGTCACCCCAAATGGAGAAATCACCATGTAACCATGTCCAGCCACTGTTGATGCATGACCACATCATGACGATATCTGAGTTCTGAAAAATAAGGTCCAACAGTCGTATGTCACAGCACAAGACACAGGTCTGCGTACAACACACAACACATGTCTACAATATTCACATGGTAAACAGCAGTAAGGAAGAGATAGCACAGTCATCACTGCCCCCCAGGTGTACAGACCCCACACACCACATGATAATGTAACATGCCTGCACACTGTACCAACACACAGACAACCCTAAGAAACACACCCACACAGTATTCTAAGGTGATCGTGCCAGCAGTAGCATATGGCTGGGATGTTCCCAATTGGAGATGTGTGGACTAAAAGGCCCTGTGAAAATAAACGAAACACTGGTGTTCTCCAATGTTAAACTGTTGGGGAAGGGTGCACGTGTAGCCCACCACCACAACACCTAGGACACCCACACACATGAAGCTCTGTTGGCTGTGTCACAGACACAGTGTTGCAGAGGACAAACTGGACAGGAACACATGGGGATATGTGTGCCAACACCAAGATATGGCTTATGGTGGTGCAGGGACAAGAGGTAAACCACAACATATGTACAATCTGACACATCACCGAGGACATGTGTCTACCCTGCCTGTCAGCACAGACAATGTAGCCGTACATCCACCTACCACAGACCACTGCATGTTGGATGACTGACAGTCACCTGCCATTGCACGTCCGCACCAGGAGCTGCAACAGGTATGTCCTGCGGAGTAGGAAACACAAGGGAACCATACATATGTCATTTGCCAGTTATGCAACACACACTGCACCTTCCTGCCCTCAGCTCGCAGACCCCAAAGACCCTTCACAGACCCACTGTTCACCAGCACACCGTACAGATCTATGTCATGTGAGAGATATTTCTGAAGTGTGAATGCCAAACTACAAAGGTCTGCACTCCGTCTGTCACCCCCCATCTCTCTGTTCATGTACAGAAGGGTGAACAGAAGTGTTGCATCCCTACTGTGTCCCTGCATCAATCCGCGGCTGCAGTAACATCCTGTGTCCACCATATGTCCCCCAATGCCCCCCACTGTGCGATCCGGTGTCCCAATGATGTCTGATACCCTGCTGTCAAGTACTGTAACACAAGGAACTATGCAGGGGCACCTCCCCATCGGCTGACCCTACACAGGTCAGTGGTGTGTATAGCTCCACCATAATTAACAGCAACAGCTGTGTGATGTTGAGCTGCAAATCAACATATCCACGGCTGAGTTATGCCTGCCAAACCACACCCCAATGTGTGCATGTGACCACACCATGATGGCTGCATGTCATACTGCTGTGTGACATGGATAATGGAAAGGCATGGATAGCCCATATGTGCACCTAAACCCTCCCCCCCCCCTCAGAGCGATGTTGTGTGTGTGGACATAAGTCATCCTCTCCAGGGTCAGCAATGTATTTGTTGCAGTGGACTGCACCTACCCCTTCTGCCCATCCTCCCAGCTTGTATGTGAGTGCTGTGGTACATGTTCAGATGTCATCAGATACATGTGCCCCAATCCCCCTGACGACAACAACACTGAAACCTGACTCCACACCCACAGTTAGCGCACAGCTTGCCTACTGTAACCCACACCCTGCTGATCTGGCATGAATAATCTCTGTCAGCGTACAAATATGCACCACTGCATTGCACAGCTAATCTATATCCCACACAACTAGCACAACACCCCCCCCCTCCGGCTGCACACTGCACAGGTTCTCTATTCTTCCCAGAATCTTTGAGAGGGCTATGTGATGATCTCCACATTCAGGCAAACTGTGGTGTTGCAATAATGTCCCTCACGGATACCACATACCAGGGATCCAGTTATCACAGATCACATCGATATTGGTATGTATCACATTTAGCGGCATACTAAAACAACTAATGCACAGACCCTGCACATCTGAGCATACCAACCACACAATCAGCTCAAAACACCAACTGTAAGACACCGACATCGAGACAACTGGCCCCATCCATGGTCTGCTCCCGCATTGTTAACGCCATACCATATGCCTCTCATCCTGCCGCTCCAAAGTATCAAAGCCAACTACGTGTGCCTACACATCAGCCCCTATCACATGCAGCCACAAACCAGGTATGGCAGCCCTACACCGCACCAAAGCCTAAAACACCACACACACACAAGCCACCTCCACCTGCTGTTGTGCCCTGCCCACATCTGATGTGGATCGGGCATGAGTAGATGTGAAGCTGGTATGGCTAGCCAGTCTCCTTACATGTCAATGCAGTATTGCATCGTACAGATATCGTAATACAAATGGTAACTAGATATAGCAGTACACACATATCTAAACAAATGTAAGCAGTAACATATGTAGTACTTACATGCGAAGAGCTCTGAAATCAGCTGCCGCCTGACTGCTGTGCCCTCACATGTGTCGCCATGGGCAGGTGCAGGGGGGCACGTAGGGTCCTCCTCCAGACCCTCATTAATATCGACAGGGATGTGGTGCCTGAGAGCAATGTTGTGCAGGATGCAACAGGCTACAATGATCTCTGCCACAGTCTGTGGTCTGTATTGTAAGGCCCCGCCTGTCCTATCCAGATACCTGAAGCGACTCTTTAATACGCCAAAGGTGCGCTCTATGACGGAGCAACTGGTGGCATGGGCCTCATTGTACCTCCTCTCTGCACGTGTCCGTGGTCGACGCACTGGGGTCAGCAACCAGGGGCGACACCCATATCCTGCATCACCTACAACAAAGAGATGTACAACGTTAAAGCAGGAGCCCATGTCCCCCAAAATGGACACAGGCATGTATGTGCAAAACAAATGCAGATCACATTGTGACAGAAACATAGGACAGCACATGATGGGACAGCAGGACTATGCTTCAGGGTGTGAAGGGCAGACACACACGACAAGGGCTTGGTGCATGGGCTGGAAACATAATCTGTAACCACGACACATATGCAAGCAGCCATTTAACTATCACGACAAAGCTCCATAGCAAGGTGGGGTTTGAGGCCCCCTCCCCTGATATCACACACAGACAGATGATATACCCACACAACGAGGGATACACCACCGAGACAGACATCTGCACATACGGTTAGTAACATGAAAAGCATGTGCACGTCAGATATGATAAATATACACCCAGCAATAGACAGTCCCCATATTGTCCATCCTCGAATTGAGTGTAAAGTGCTGAGTGCTGTAGGATATAGGAGTCATGGGTGGACCCTGCAAACCTGGGTACCACATTCAGAATATGCTGATGTGCATCACAGACAACCTGAACATTCAGGGAATGATAGTGTTTGTGGTTGCGGAACACTACCTCCCTGTCTCTTGGCGGGATCAGGGCAACATGTGTGCAATCAATAGCGCCCATCACGTGTGGTATCCCGGCTAATGCCTCAAAGGCCTGGTTCAGGGTCCCCCACTGTTGCCTAGTGTGGGGAAGGGCTATGTAATTCCCCACCCGGCTGACCATGGCACGCAGCACTTGGTGGAGACAGCGTGAGAAGGTGGGGCGGCTCATGCCTCCTACTGCGGCCACAGATGACTGGAAACAGCCAGAGGCAAAGAAATGTAGGGCACCAAGGAGCTTAACCAAACCTGGTATGGCATGTAACCGAGCAGTCAGGGGCTCGAGGTCAGGTCTTAGATCCTCGTAGAGCTCCCTAATAGCCCCTGTGCTCAGGCAGTAGAGGGAGATGACCTGGTCCTCACGCATGCCCTGGAGCTGGGCCCTGGGCCTGTAGATGCAAGGCCGGCGGAGCTGCACCTCGGCACATCTCCTGCCCCATGCGGGTACAGCCCCTGCCCGGCCTGCCCCCACAGCTGCAGGTCTGAGTTGCAGCGGGACCACACCCATGCCCCGTGCCACAGCCCCATTGACACCATCTCCCCCATCAGGCAACTGCAGCCCCTCCTCAGTGTCCTCCTCAACCGTAACAATCAGGAACGCTGCCATACACACAACAACTACAGATGCACAATGACATACAAACACTGACACCCACCTCACTGACGAAGACACAGAGCCAGACACACAAGCCAAAGAACACTTACACACACAGTGACTATACACAAAGAAAATGTCCTCTAGCACTCCTCAAACCTCACAACCATGTCACAGAGTCTCTCCTACAGAAACCCCTCAATGTGTCCCAAGTAAGCATGTATATTTAAATGCCAAACTTACGTTGCGCATGGGCGGTGGCTATGCGCGTTGCACATGCGCGCGGTATCACACATGCATTGTGCGTACGTCACACGCGTATGCGCTATGCCGTACACAGTGCCTGGGTGGCGCATGCGCAATGCGTGTTGCGCATGCGCCACCCAGGTGCTGTGTACGGCATCGCGCATATGCGTGTGATGTACGCACAACGCATGTGTGGTGCCGTGCACATGCACAACGCCCGTTACGCCATACAAAATGATAAATACATCTGCAGATAAGAGGGAAGGTGTGCATTTATAGTGGAGCCCAGATAGTGCCAGGGGCCAGTGAGAGATGCAGTATACTGTGAGTGGGAGTGGTGGTGTAGAGTGAGAGGGGTAGGGGGAGGGGCATGTGGCAGAGCGGAGGAGGGTGAGGGGAGGGGAGGCAGGAGAGACAGGTCAGGAGCAGGCAGCAGGGAGGGCAGGTGGGTACAAGCAGCAGGTGTGAGGTGGAGGCCAGTGGTCGGGGGTGGGAGAATATGGAGAGTCAGCACAGGGCAGGTGTGGCAGAGGAGGAGGGTGTGCGTGTCCAGCAGGACACAGAGATCCCTGAAAGGCCGGCAGAGGAGGCTGCTGGGCCATCGTGTGGCTCACAGCGCACACACGGACCACCTGTCGCTAAGCGCAAGCGGCAACCAGTGCCATCGTTACAAAGGAGGAGGGCTGTTCGGTTCAACCCTCAAGAGAACCATCTCCTGGCAAGTGTCTTGGAAAACTACGATGTCCTGTATGGACAGCACAGCAGTACCACCACCGTGGCAACATGGACACGTGTCTGGGAGGAGGTTCAGGAGGCTATATCGCAGGCAGGGGGACCACACCGAGACCTTGAAAGCCTTCGTAAGAGGATGAGTGACATAAAACGTGGTGTGCGTGCCCACATGGCCGCTGAGCGGCAACATGCTGCGGGCACAGGTGGGGGGGGGCTCCTTTACCCCCACACTAACACCACTAGAGCAGGAGCTGGCTGATCGGCTTGGTCCCGTATACCTGCATGGCCTGCCGGAAGCACTGGACACTGCCCATCCCAGGGCAGGTAGGTACACACATCACATCCTGCTGTCACAAAGGCATGATGTGACAGCACTCTGCCTATGTGGCCCGCATCCTATTCCCCCCCTCCCCAGGCCCACAGGTGTCCCCTGCACCAGCACAGCCCCTGACATCTGCATGGGCCAGTCACCCACCCGTAGATGGTGCCAACAACACCCCCTACCAACCCCTGGCTGCCCAATATGCACAACTCCTGCACATCCCACACCTCTCACACCTGTTCCTGCACTGACTGACACAATGTGGAGCACCCCTGTTCATGAATTGGCACCTGGTGACTGCAGCATCACAGTGCTGCGTGTGCTTAGCAGTGCCTCCGCAAGGCCAGGTACTAGTAGTGGCAGAAGTATGTGGCACACACACAGGGCATGGCCAAGCACACATCACATGTGGGGTGCATGTACCACACAGGTGTACATAGTTGCAAGGACCAATCCAAGCTCTGTTGTGTATGTCGTCCCACAACACAGGTGACTACAGCATCATGGAGCCACCTGAGGAGTGCGAAGTGCCCGAGACCCAGGATGGTGAGGAGCCAGAGGCTACGATGTCTGCAGATAATAGCAGCGATGGCAACGGCACACCTGGGGCAGGCATGTACCCGGAGGGGTAGGACATGCTCCTGGGCACGGCAGACACTGTGGAGGCCAGCTGTACCACCGAACATGGCCATGCGGGCGCCAACAGGGGGGAGACCCAACACCCCGGTCAGGCCCAGAGTTCGGCAGGCCAACCCACCCCACGCATGGCAACTGCATTGGAGGGGCTGCGTCTCCACACTGCATCAGCGAGCCGCGATGCTGAAGGTGGGTAAGAGCATATACAGGAATCCCCATGGGGGTTGTCCACAGATGCACCAGGGGACTGCATGTTGGCAACATAGCAGGGCGAGAGCCATGAGGGGGGGGAGGGGTTTGACAGGTGCCCTGTGCATTCCAAACCTGTGTAGCATGGCGTCACAGGGGTCAGCATGTGTAAGGGGCACAGAACTATGTGCGCTGTTCCCCAGACACATACCCCAAGCAAGCGCAACACAGAGCAATGTAGTTAATCACCTGTAGCAGGTGACCTCCGGGAACAGCAGGGATACATCTCCACATGTGGTTATTGTCAGTAGCAAGGGAGCCTGCGTGGGACCGCTCACCAGCGGCCAATGTGAAAGCCTTTGGGAGCATCCCACAGCACCAGCGTGCTGTCATCCAGCCTTTCCCAAATGCCGCACCCCTGTTGAGCATCAAAGGCTGGGACAAAATGAGAGAGAGAGATAGGGCAAGGGAGAGAGAGGGAGAGAGTGATACAACTCCAGGGGGAGGTGGGTGGCCAATACAGACTCATACCTGCTGTTCCCAGAGATCACCTGTTACAAGTGCATGGTCTGCAATGTGTAGGGTGCCCAGATGTCCTGGACCTATCAGGGTTTTCATGTGTTCATGAGGCGTGTCCTGACTCTGGGAATGCCCGGATCGTGACCTGCCATCTGAGCTATCATCCTGATCTTCCCGGAGGTGTTGTAAACCTTCAGAGTATGTATGTTACAGATGCTACCAGTGATCCGTAAGATGGAACATCTCAATCAGGTCTGTGTTTATAAGCCACGATGTAGGGTAGCATAGATGTCTTCCGTGGCATCCCGCACAACTGTGGACATAGCAATGTGCGCATGTGGTCTTTTGTTTGCGCAGATCCGTCAAATGCTGTGCTCTGTAATGGTTGTGTAGCAAAATGTTTGTGATCCCTACGTCAAACGGGGCTGTGGAAGGAGAGTACGTTCTCTGTGCAAACAGCAGTGGGTGGTTGCGAGGTCTCACTTGCACGGTACAACAGTGAACTGCATCATAGACTGTCCTGAGCGTGTAGCAAAGGTATCTGGGCACCCTAGCAATGTGTGACAGCAATGTTGGCTGGACAGCCCCAGAGCTATACACATGTGTGTCCTATGCCCCTCACGTCCCCTCACCTATGTTACATGGCCACTGTGCAGGGTGCATAGGGATGGATCATGCTGCAACACAGGTATCTGGGGGCTCTTTGTGTCCCACGACCCATCATTGGGCCCCATGAAATGCTTGGGAATGGCTCATGGGACACAGAGGTCTGACCATGGTCATGTGTTGCGATATGTGCCCTGCATGGGTGTGTGACAGACTGATCCTGTGGGATATGGCTGACATGTACATGTGTGACAGTTGCCTTTGCAGGGGGTATAGCACAAATCACCGTGTCCTCCACCCACAGGCACTCGTCAGGTGCTGGAGCAGATAAGGACTGAGGTCAGACGGAACACGGCGGAGCTGCACCAGCTGCGGACAGCAGCAGAACGAATTGCCACTGCACTGGAGGCCATGGTCGCAAGGATGCCACAGCCAGCACCAGCCCCAGAGGCTGCACCACCAACACAGCAGATGAGGGGTGGTTTGGGCCGTGGGCGACGGGGGCAGCCACGCAGGAAGTGACCTGTAGGTGTGGTCTAGTGGTTGGGGCAACGTACGTCAGGCTGTATGGTCGTGGGTTAAACTCCCAGTGGGGATAGCTACCCTGGGTCAGTTGGACTGGGGTTACAAGGCACACAGGTGCTCCATGTGGATCTGGGCAAGCCACATGACCCTCCATAGCCCCTGTTCCCTGTAAAATAGGTAATTCCACCTCATAATGCCCTGTGCAAGGTACAGTCAGGTTGCTAAATGTACACTGCAGTGATGCTGATTGGAACAGTGCATATGTGAGTGTGTTGGACATTAAACACATTGAAACAACATCTGTTCATGTGCATGTTTGACAGGGTAGACAGGTCGCTATCCCTGTTGACCTGTAACTGCCTTGCAGTCATGGTTGATGTGGACATATAGTATACGTACGACACACCGACTGCAACTGGGGCAGTGGACATAACACATCACATACTCCTACAAATACATACATGTCTGACCTATGATATTCTGTGTATGGGTCTCAGATGTGTGGCAATGTGCTACCCCATGTGGCGTGCACCACATGTTGTTCCCCTGCCCTCATGTGGATCACCCATGCCCCTCGGTGGTGGGGTGTCGGTACTGCCGGCTATCACTGCATAGCGGTCACCACATGTCCTGTGTGGGATGGACTGTGCCAGGTCTCAGCACCAGGACCTCATCGTGGGTTGATAGCCATCCATACCTGTTGCACATGACAGATGTCATGGTGCTGCATGTCTGGTGTTGGGATCTGTCGCCATCTCCCAACCCTGATACCCCCCCACTTTGGTCAGATATGTGTGAACATTCTCCCTGCCCACAACATGGCCTACATGGCTGCCCTCCAACATTGACTTGCATGCGGCACTGACAGATAGGGGTGGCTCACGTAGGTCGGCTGCGCATACATGCATGCACATAACATCACCCACTGACGATCCCTGTGACATGCATTGTCCTGGGCCGTACTCGAGGCCATCCCCCTGAGCAGCTCCTGGGTTCAGCAGCACATCCTAACCTCCATGCACAGACATAGCTATTTGCGGGTTCTGCTATTGGCACACCAGCATGCAGCATCATATATCGTTCCCGCACATTGCCCACAGCATGCCCATGCTTAGGTACTATTGGACATGCTCTACATTGCCACATCTCTGTCTCAGCCATGGACTCACATGCCTACGCACATGGCCAGCCCCCACACCTGTGTGTGGAGAGGGTCCATGTATGACCCCCATGTGTACCGTGCATACACATACCTATCTACACACATGTTCCATGCTAATGTCCATTGTCCATCAGTAACAGAAACACATGACCATTCGTATGTTTTCCAAAAACTGTATTAACAACAGTGCAAATTAACACAAACATCAAAACTGTTTATATCTGATCATCTGTTGTCCCAGACATAGTCATTCCCACCCAGTGTGGTGTGTCCATTATAGTGCAGCCCATGTCACCAGGACCCAGCTGTCCTGTTGGGTCATGGGGACGGGACAGCACAGGGCACATGTGTGGGCGCCCCAGGGGCCGTCACACACTCCTGGGACACCCATCAGTGGATGGTGTCTGAGAGGCAGCAGCCGTGCCTTCCACAGGCTGCCTCTTGGCGACCAAACGCAGAACGGACCCTGCCAGCACATGCACGGTGCATTCCAGGGCCCCCAGTCATTGGGCCATGCCATCCATTGCCACGGACAGGTCATGTACACACCTACAATCACATACACACACGGTGCCAGGTGTATTTGTGGTGGTGTGTGCATGGGCCCTGTCTGTGGCAATGGGTGACGAGGGCACAACCAGCCGGGCACAATTTCCACCCACATGTGTGTGCTGGCAGGGACCCACAGTGCCCTGTGCTGTCCCATGCTCCACCCAGACCTCCCCTCCCTCAGCGAACCCCGCCTCCCAGTCCACCCCCACCTCCGCCCCTAGGCCCTCCCACCCACCCTGAGCAGACCCCTCACTCCCCTCCTCCCCCTCCGACATGACCCACAAACATTTGGTTGCCCCCCCTCCCAACCCCCCATCTCCACCATTCCCCCGTTACCCAGTTCAGACACAGGGGCCTCTGCTGCCTCCTCCCCAGGCCCCCCTCCTCCTCACCCACCTCTGCCTCCATGGGCAGCTCCATTGGCCCCTCCTCCTCCACGTCCGCTGCCACTGACACCGCCGCTGCTGCCTCCGCATCCTCATCCTCATCCTCCTCCTCCTCTGTCTCCCCCTCGGGCCTTCTCTGGCAGGTGGACCGTGGCTGGTTCTGCATGGGCTGCGCGTGTGTCCGAGCTGTGTGGTCCTCCTCTGTGGGACATGACAGTTATTAGCACACACATATGTGACGCACATGACACTTTGAATAGTTTGGCCCCACAGGGCCTAGTGGGCCACTGTGACCCCATCTAATGAGTCAAAGAGGTTGTGACACTCACCTCCCCACTGTGACACTGGCCGCCTTCGTACATGCTCCAAGTGGCTGGGATAACGGAGCCTCATCTCCCTGGCCTTCTTCCGTAGATCTTCTACCTAGTGGGGGGAGACAATGGGAGGGTACATTACTGCCATATCAACCTGGTGTGTGGTCCACAGATGTGACATGTCTCTGTGCAGGGCATCGTGCTGCTCCTGCTCCTCTGCTCAGTGTGACCTATACCAACAGTTGCTGCTGCCCCCACATGTGTGGCCATGTGTGCAGTCACACATATGTGTCCCGTGCATCACACCCTGGATGCACCATACCCTGTCCCTACCATCTCCCTGAACAACATGGCAGCAGCATGCCACCTGTGGCATGGCTAGGCTGGTGTTTCGAGGGGACCTCGCCAACCCCTTGTGTGTTCTGGCAAACACATGAATATTTGCCTGACCTGAACATATCAGCCGACTAGATATGTTGTCATAAACTGGGTACACAGCAATGACATATGGATGTATTTCGCACCATATCTATCAGGTCTCATGGCCCCCAGGGGTGGGCTGCTGCACACCACATCCACAGCTGAACCTACCATACAATCAGGATACAGACCTGACCTGTTCTATGAGCCATGGGCCTCAGGGGGATGGGGCACATGTCTGTCAGGACACAGCATCACCTACCACAATATCTGGATGCCATACCCACCTTTGCTGACAGGTCTCAGATCCCCTGGGGACAGGGTGTCCTAGCACACATCTTCTGCGACACACACCATAGCAGCAGGACGACTAACTGGATGCGTTCAACAGGTCTCCAGACTCCTGGGATTCCTGTGGATTATATGATATCAGGAACAGCATACACCATTTCACCAGGGTGACTGACAGCCCATTGTGATGGGCCCTCAGGACTCATGGGGATGGGGCAGATGTGTTAAACTGGAAAGGCACAAACAGCCATATCACCAGGGTGACTGACAGCCCACTTTGATGGGCCCTCAGGACTCCTGGGGATGGGGCAGATGTGTTAAACTGGAAAGGCACAAACAGCCATATCACCAGGGTGACTGACAGCCCACTTTAATGGGCCCTCAGGACCCCTGGGGATGGGGCAGATGTGTTAAACTGCATTGGCACAAACAGCCATATCACCAGGGTGACTGACAGCCCACTTTGGTGGGCCCTCAGGACCCCTGGGGATGGGGCAGATGTGTTAAACTGCATTGGCACAAACAGCCATATCACCAGGGTGACTGACAGCCCACTTTGATGGGCCCTCAGGACTCTTGGGGATGGGGCAGATGTGTTAAACTGCATTGGCACAAACAGCCATATCACCAGGAGCGCGCAGCACGTGCTGATATGCCTGCGTCGCAGCACGCGCTGACACGCCCCGCGACGCACAGGCCTACGTGCGTCAACACGTGCATGAGTGCAGTGCATTTGTTCCTGTCTCTGCTACAACTAGTATACAGGATCTAGTGTTGCCAACAATCTACGTACTGCTCTATGCTGCAGACACACATAGCAGTGATTTGTCAGACATTTAAAAACAATGTTTGCTATGTTATATTTCCTCAGATCTTTGCCACACTTGAGTCTTGAACCGATAGCCACTGTCTCTCAGGGCATTGTTCTCACCGGTGTACTATGCCCTTTCACATAGCAATGGGTGGCTCAGCACATAAACAAAGGGGGTGTGTTTACTAATCCGTGTTGATGTGTGCCCAGCAGAACTGTGCAGGATGTCATAAGGGAGGGGGGAGCGTTAGGGTCCAGATGTCGGGACCGCACAATAGCTTGCATGGCGCACATTATCATACGATCGAGGGAGGTGTGACATGTTCATGTGCATTAATTGTAGGTAGGGGTGCTGACATACACGCATTGTGGCAGAAGTGTGGCACATTGGTTGACGGACTGCCTGATGGTACGGGGGTCATGGGCTCGATCCCCCAGTGCAGCTCTTGCATACAACTGCTTGGGACATTGCCCTTTACGTCTCAGCAGTGGTTTGTGAGAGTGTTTCATTATATTTTCATTTGTGCTGCCCACAAACACACCCTCACTGTGCCTTAACCTACGGTGCCACAGTAGTCACCCTATGGGGCACTCCAGAGACCACATTATAAGGTGCACTGCCCACCAAGGCACCTTATAATGTTCCCTATGGGGCGCCCCATGGAGCACTGTCGAGGGTGCCATATGAGGGACCTTCAGGCTACAGCGCTGAGGGTGTTTTTGCTGGCCCCACTAATCAAACATTAAACAACGCTATGCCTCAGACAGCCCTATCAACTGACCCCACTGTGGGTTCACACCCATTACCTCCGCCACACAGACAGTGATGTATCAGTGGGCTACAGCTGTATGGCCACACCCGGGCCCCTGGCAGGCTACAGAAGGACTGCAGGTCTCCACACCAACTGCTGTGGTTATCAGGTTAGGGTTAACCCACACATACCCATGATGCACTGCACATGCATATCAGCAGTCCACAAAAGATCACAGGATGGGGTATGCACCCCCACAGCACCTCGGCCAGGTTGGGGGCACTGACCGTGTGCACCCCCACAGCACCTCAGCCTGGTAGGGGGTGGTAACCAGGTGTGTTACTGGCACAGGGTGACTACAGACCGTCACATTGTGTGTGTACAGTGCCCACCCTGAGGGTGACGTGGGGCACCCAGCACCATGTCCACAGTCCCAGACATAGCTGGGATACGCTATGCTGTAGGTCGCCGTCAGTGACAGTGTGAGATAGGGTGTCCTTGCAGACACACCTCAGAATACACCTCCATCCATATTGGTTTCCCAGTCACATCTAGCCCTTGTGGACTATGATGCACCAAGAATAGTGCATATTCTGTGTGGGTGCCATGGCCACATGGTTTCTGTGACAGGGGGCAGGGCACCTGTATGGACCCATTGGCAGATTATGTCGTACCACCCAAACTGCCCTCTGGGGCTCAGGAACTCCCACCGACAGCTCCACATTCCTGCGATGGTGTCGGTAGAGGGGACCATCTACCTCAATCCAGCTAGGGCTACACACAACCTTGGGGGCAGTCCTGTACTCAGCCATACAGCAACAGGGGACAGACAGTAGGGCTGGAAATGCTCTACTGCCCCCCACAACTATCTGATATTCACCAGCAGCGGGCACAGTGAGTCCCCAGCCACCACATCCTGCAAGGTGTCCCAGCCATACACATACTAACTGCAAACAATGTGCGAGCTAGTCCATAGTGCATATTACTGGGGAAGATGTGTACACCCAAAACTGGGATGTGTGCACACCCACCAAGCAGTTAGGTCAGTGATTGGTCCCCGGAAAAGGGGATCCATATATATCACTTAAATGACATACTATGTGGCACTATGGGGGAACCTAGCCATGCCGTGGTCACTGCTCAGTCAGGGTGGGAGTGCCTTTCCAGCAGGTCCTGCTGTGGCCACTCTGTCCGTGCAGGTGGCTGCCAGACTCTACAATGTCCCACACATTGCCCTGAGCCCTGTGCTGATGCATCCTGCCCAGGCAGCTCTGTCCACGCTTTACCCACAGTACCTTGCTCCTCATTATGCACATCGGCAAACTGACACTGGGCACAGTGCAAACAGTGTGGGCTACGAATGGTGTGGGCAACCACCAAACACTGGATGGACATACACACACTCCCACACCTATGACGGCACTGTGCAAATAGAGGCTCTTGGCAGCCCTGGCCACCTCACCAGTCCTGGGCACAGTACAGGCATGGCTATGGTACACGATACTGTTGGGGTCACTACCCAGGGTGGTAAACAATGTCATACACCAGACCTGATACACACTCCACAGACATCAGAGAGGTTGGTATGATACAGCTAAAGGGAAGATTCTGGTTAACTTCGGGATTCCTATCCGCCAGTGATCTTAACAACCTTTTGATATATGTGTGCCATATCACCAGGTTTACTATGGCATTGCTACTGTATGCTGGGGCTGATATTGGGGGCTTCACACAGGGATCGCCATCCTGCTGCTACAGGTGGATTTGGATGATGGGGCCTGTGGATGCAGGTGTGTCTGCCCCTGTTGGCCACTGCTCTGGGAGGGGGTTCCCAAATCCAGTCCTGGTTTTCCACAGACTATTCGGGTTTTCATGCTGTCCCTCATGTATATGCATGAGGTACATCTGCATACCATGGAGGCTGCACATGGGACTGCAGCACAGTCATCTTTATTGCTGACAACATGACTCCTGCATGGTGTGTGTCCCTCCAGGACTGCATTAGGGAGACTCTGCTCTAGGTACTGCACATGTGTATGCTGTCTGTTCTCTGTGGGGTAAAATATGGGCGTTTGATGCATGGTTCTGTTCTCTGTACTAAAGGTTCGGTCTTAACTTCCACGGTTTATTACTGCGTAAAATATGGGGACTGGGATGTCAGGGGCCACGGCTGGAGTTTGAACCTGTGACCTCTTGCTCTTGAACACACTGTCTGTGTGTGCTGTGCCACACTGTGGCCACAGAGGCACTGCATTCCCTAGAGATGCCATGGCTGTTTGTCAGCCAGAGCCTGTCTGTTGCAGTGCACGGCACCCACCCGAGCAGGGCTAGGCCACAGTCTGCTGTGGGCAGCGGCCACTGCCCCCTCCACCACCAGTACCCCTCCACCACCATGCTGACATGTCCTCATATTGGCAACAGCATTACACCTGCATGGTGTGTGGCCCTGCAGGACTGCACTTGGGAGACTCTGCTCTAGGTACTGTGCATGTGTATGGTGTTTGTGCTCTGTGGGGTAAAATATGGGCAGCTGACGCATGGTTCTGTTCTTGGCACTATAGGTTTGGTCTTTACTTCCACGGTATATTACTGCGTAAAATATGGGGACTGGGTTGTCAGGGGCCATGGCTGGGTTTGAACCTGTGACCTCTTGCTCTTGCATACACTGTCTGTGTATGCTGCGCCACACAGGCACTGCAGTCCCTAGAGATACCATGGCTGTTTGTCAGCCAGAGCCAGTCTGTTGCAGTGCACGGCACCCACCTGAACAGGGTTTGGCCACGGTGCAGCTGGCACTGCCCCCTCCACCACCAGTACCCCTCTGCCACCATGCTGACATGCCCTTCTGCTGGTGGTGCTGGTGGTGTGCAGTCTCATGCCATCCAGTGTGCAGGTAGGCGGCTGCCTATGGTGCGTGTTCTGGGGTAGGGGTGCCTGCAAAGACGTCCATGCTTCCCCCAACACCGCCTGCCAATGTTCGGTGCCCTTGGAGGTACCTGCTGGGTACTATCCCCTGTGACACTGTGATAAACACTCTCGTGCCCATGTTAGGCCCTCATCAGTTGCTGTCTGGCTGCTGTACAGTTTCAGCATTCCTAAGTGCCACCTAGGCATCTGCCTTGTCCGCACTGTGCCCCAGCTGCACCACAGCATGTGCCGCCTGCAGCCCTCTGTATCCCCTTTCCCAGCATCTGTCCAGTTGCCCATTCCGACATGCCCGCCCTGCTGTTGTGGAACATGGGCATGCCATAGGAAACCTGTCCAATGGAGAGGGAAACCCTGATCAGTGCTATTTCACTGTGGGATCATTCACCTTGTATGGGAACGGAGCGTAGACCCTTCCAAAATTCATATTTATTTTTTGGGGCTTTCTTGGGAGTGTTTTTTGATGTTTCCCATTACTATCACTATTGCCCAGCTTGATTATGATTTTTTTTATTTTGTTGGGGTCATTTTCAATGTTTATTTGCACTTTTGTTCCGTGCACATGTATCACACATAACTTTTTTGTAGGTTTCCCTGGTTTTGCTGTACATTGCTGACAGAAATGGTTTCTTTTCCCTTTAAATCAGCTCTAATGCGAGGTTTTCACTTGCATTAGTTTTGGCCTCAGATTTCACATCGTTAGTGTGCGGGGAGCCTCTCCCCTCCCACTCTCCACCCATTGACCCCTTCTCTCCGCCCCTGGGGAGCCTTCCTCCGCCCTCCGGGAGCCTTTCCCCGCCTTCAGTGCTCATTTGCGCCGCTGCATGCATGAGCGTGCGCTAAGGCACATTTGTGCCCCGTAAAGTGTCATTATCGCATGCTAAGGTACCTTAGCACGCGATAATTGCACAGCACGCACATTAAGGTGGTTTAGTAAACATACCCCTATGTGTATCACTACACCTTTTATAGGGGAGGAAGAGAACATGTATGAATAAAAATGCATGTAGTTGCCTAATAGAAAGGACATAGACCAAGCGCACATAAAAAAGAGAGGGGTGTATCAGTGGAAATAAAACCTCCAAAGAGGATGTAATATATGCCGGTATATGAAAAGGGAAGGGAAAAATAAAATAATCAATTCATGAATCATAACTTTTTACCTATATAGTTTACTTTCCAATGCGTGTGATAAGGAACCGATTCCTATACACCATGCAGCAAATTGAAAAGTCACAAAGGGTTCATTCCAAAGCTCCGGCGTATACACTAAAGAATCATAAAAATATTTTTAAACCAAGTAAAAAATAAGGCTTCCAAACTCAACAGGAAAAAATAATCAAACCAACTTGGAAAGTCAAAAGGAAAGGGCACATAATTCAAAAAATAAAACTCAAAACCATAAAAAGATGCCCTAGTGGGATAATAAAAAGGAACTTTCAAAAAGTAATAACAAAACACACTGAAAAGTGAAATGCAAAATCAACAAATCAATACATAAATACGGGGAAGGTATATATCAAGGGAAACGATTCTTATAGACAACCAATTTATAAAAATCAGATGTTTAGAAACGGGCTTTCACACCAATGGCAAATGTCATTCAAAATAAAAGATACATATATTTACCATAGCGTGAATCTCTCTAATAGGAAAACAACGTACATCAAAAGAACGTTTCTATAAAAAAAGAATACAGGCACTACTATAAATAAACTCTTCCATAGCCAGTAAAACATTAAAATCATATATAAAAAGAACTACTTACATCTTTACAAACATCCAACTTGTATGACTACTGATAAATCAAACTGCTCCTCTTAAAAAAACGCCAGCACATGCGCTCTGGCAGAAAGGGTGTATTTATAGCTCCAGACCGAAACCCCAAATTAACATATGCAAATATACATCGCAGATAAAATACCCTTTCAAAATTGTAACTACATAAACACACAATCGGGAGCCAGACAAATTACATCTTTACAAACATCTAACTTGAAGGATCACTAAAAAATCAAACTGCTCCTTTTTAAAAAAACGCCAGTGCATGCGCTTTGGCAGAAAGGGTGTATTTATGGCTCCAAACCGAAACCCCAGATTAACATATACAAATATAATACGCTTATAAAAAGTACATAAACCAACAAATCGGGAGCCAGATAAATTATCCCAGAAACTACATGCATATCATATGCACCCTTAACACTAGCTACGATTGCAGCATATCTCCTCAAAAAACCGTCAGC
This sequence comes from Ichthyophis bannanicus, assembly GCA_033557465.1. Lineage (NCBI taxonomy): Eukaryota > Metazoa > Chordata > Amphibia > Gymnophiona > Ichthyophiidae > Ichthyophis > Ichthyophis bannanicus. Next base: position 1,115,766,200 of record CM066031.1, on the reverse strand, counting down.
GCTAGCCCTCAAGCTAGGAAAGGGAACCAAACAAACCCACGACCAAGGATTAAAAAGGACCAGGGGCCATCTTAGGAATACCTTACAAAACTTATAATAAAGGTAATAAAACTATAAATAAATAAATAAATATATATATATATATATATATATATATATATATATACACACACAAATTAAATTATTGATAAGAAATATGGTAAAACCATATTCCTAAAAACACCACAAGAACAAAGGTTAACAGACCAGGGGCCATATTAAGAATACCTAATATAAAAATATATTAATAATATATAAAAATATTAATAAAATAATAAATAACAATCATACACAGACCAGAAATAATGAATACTAGGACCAACTCATGCTTATATTAAAAATAAACTAAACTTATTATAAAAAAACAGACAAATCGCATTCCATATTAAGACCGTGAAGATGTAAACTATTCATTGCAAAGATATATCTTTCCTCTAAACGTCGTATAGTTTTATCCACATCCCCACCTCTCCAATTCATCTTTACTTTTTTTATAACAAAAAATTTTAGATCAGAAATTTTATGTGCTGACTCAAGCCAATGGTTAACCAAAGGTTTATCACTCAATTTTCTTTTTATTCAACTCCTGTGTTCGATAATCCTATCTCGAATAGGACGAATGGTCTTTCCTACATACATCTTATTACATGGGCAGAGGACTACGTAGATGACATAACTAGTAAGGCAGTTAGAAAAGTCATCTATATAAAATGTACGATTATTAACAGGATGAATAAATTGTTTCTTAATCGTAAGAGAATGTATACATACTGAACACCGACCGCACGGAACATGTCCTTTATATCTAGAAAGGAACTTCCGCTCAGTAAATGCTGAAGGAACTAACATATTTCTTAAATTTACATTGCGTTTATGCGCTATCGTAAATTTCTGATCCTGGAAACCTGGTATAGATTGAATCAAATACCAATGCTTTTTAATAATTCTCTCTATTTTGTAAGATTGGTGGGAATATAATAAAGGACAAACAATACCCATGTCATTGCTCTTCTCTTGCTGCTGAAGCAAAACACCATGGTCAGTGGATCTAGCTCTATTATAAGCATTCAAAATGTACTGATCGGGGTATTGTCTCCCCCTGAATCTATTTTCCATAATACTTGCTTGTACTTCAAAATCTAGTCCAGAAGTACAAATCCTACGTGCCCTCAAAAATTGGCTAACTGGTAAATTACGTTTCAGTGCCGGATTGTGAAAACTCTGATAATGAAGTAAGCAATTTCTATTTGTTGGTTTTCTGTAAAGAGTAGTGGCAAGACCGTTATCTGTTTTTTTAATAAGAAAGTCTAAATATGATATTTGACAATCATAAAAAGTAATCTGAAAGCGTAAATTATTATCACAAGAATTAATCCATTCGTTGAATTCAGCTAATAAATCTACTGAGCCATCCCATAAAATAAAGATATCATCAATATATCTGATCCAAATTTTAATATTGGTCTTAAAACGATTATCCTTAATGAAAGTTTCCTCAAAATTAAAAACGTATAAATTCGCGATATCAGGAGCCATTGAGGACCCCATGGCCACCCCTTTTATTTGTTGATAAAATATATCGCGAAAACAAAAATAATTCTCGCAAAGATCTATACGAGCTAAATTCAACAGAAAGGCTGTTGGAATGCGCCTATGGGTCTTCCTATTTACTAAATACTGTTCGATAATTTTTAAAGCTTCCTTTTGCAGTATATTTGTATAAAGTGATTCTATGTCAAGTGTGACCAAAAGAAATTCAGAACTAAAGTCTTGTAAAGAAGAAAGAATCTGAATAACTTGTGTAGAATCCCGAATGTAAGACCACATATCTTGGACAAAAGGTCGCAAAAAAACATCCATAAATTTCGAAATCGGTTCTAATAAAGATCCTATTGCGGGGGGTTTTCCAGACATTTATGTACTTTAGGCAGTACAAATATTGTAGGGGTTATAGGGAATTCTACTGTTAAAAAGGATCTCTCTTTTTCTGTAAGGTAACCAAATTCAAAAGCAATTGTAATTGAACTATCCAAAGACCTCTTTAATAAATCCGTGGGGTCTTTTTGAAGACGTATATAAAACTTCTCGTCTTTCAATTGTCTTTGAACTTCATTGATATAAGCATCCTTATCCATTATAACAATAGCACCCCCTTTGTCTGCTGGCTTAATAATTATATTATTATTTCTTTGTAAGGATTTAATAGCTTCCTTTTCCCCAAAAGATAAATTATGATATGATGGTTTGTCTATATGGGATAATGACCCAACTTCTTTTAAAACTATTTGTTCAAAAGTAGTAATAATAGGATCAGTATTTGGAGGAATCCAAGATGATTTCTTTTTTATTATAGATGGATCAACATCATGAGATGCCTGATTGTTGAAAAATTGTCTAATCTTAATCTTCCTGAAAAATTTATATAGGTCTATCTGGGTTTCGAAAGGATCATATCTAGTGACCGGGACAAAGGACAGACCTTTATTTAAAAGTGACTGTTCATCAGAAGTCAAAGTGTATTTTGATATTGTGGTAAGGAGAGTGTAGCACAGCCCTGGGAAACAGAGGAAAAAGGAACTTTTGCTTCTTTAAGGGGGATGGGCTCACCTAAACACATGTGCAAAAGTAAAAGCAGTGGAAAAAACCACGCTTGCAGAGCTAGGCTGAAGCCACACCCAGACTCCATGGCAACCCTAAGTAAGGATAGGGGACATCTGTGGGTGGAGCCAGAGGGGGAGGCACATTGCCAAGCATTTAAGGTTAAGCAAACAGAAAGTGATAGACCTGGTAGAGCTGGTAGACTTGGTAGAACTGTTAGAAGCCTTGGAGGTGTTGGAAGCCACGGGAACAGCTTGAGAAGCAGCAGCTGGGGAAAGGCCAGAGGACAGGCCGAGTACTTTCCTTCTAGGAGAGAGAAGGGCAGAAGGCTGCCTGTAAGAAAGCTAGAACAGGAAGGCTCAGCTTCATCTGAAGAAAGAGAAATCTTCAGGCTGAGGAAGCCCAGGAAAGCTGGAAGAAAATCCTGCAGTGATTCCCTGAGCAGCTCTGATTCAGAGGACGCTACCTTCAACAGATGTTATGGCTGTGAAACTCCCACAGTTAAGCTCCAAGGTAGGAGAGGAAAGTGGGAAAGAGTTAATGCTTGTAACTCTGACCCAGGTACTGAAGAGATAGTTATTCCTGCTAGCACGCAGAACAGGAAGAAGGGTTTTGTAGATAAAGCCAAGCAAACAAAGCCTGTTAATGTTTTACCAAGAGAAAGAAAGGCAGTTCAATGGGAGAAACTGTTTAAGCTGTTAAAGCATATAAACCTTAAAGTACCTGAACATATTCAAGTTCCACAATCAGGCAGTGCAGAGGAAGAAATGGAACTGGATTATAAGGAAGATGACCCTGATTCCACTTGCTCTGAAATGGAATGTGCTCTATGTGTTACTGCTGATTGAAAGAAGTAAAATATTAGGAAGAATCTCAGGAAGCATTTCTCAGGTTCATGATAGCTGAAAGCTTTGAAAAGAGAGAAAAGAAATCTCTTAGTCTAAAAGTTGCAAAGCTCTGTCTGCTGAAGAGAAATAGATGATGCAATTGAGTTTCTGTGCTGACCAGCTGAGAAGTGTTTAAACTGAAGCAGCTAAAGGAAGCTGACAGAATCACTGAGTTCCGTTGTGTGCTTTAACTGCAAATAAAGCTGTTGTTTCTGAGATGAGAAATTTCCTAATGAAAGAAGTCGAGACATTTACTTGTAAATAATACCACTAAAATGCACTGTTTGTAAAGAACTTTATTTGGAGAGAATATCCTTGTTTTCTGTTGCTGAGTTTGGAATCTTCTACAAGGGACTGTTACTAAACTGTACCAAGTTAAAAATCAATAAAAATTCCTGTGTTGCTTTAAAACCACTTGGACTGCTTTTATACACAACTACACATTTAAAGCTGAAAGATACAAGATGGGAGCCCGTCTCCACTAGGCGACCGCCTAGTGGGGGCGCGCCCGCCACAATATATTAATCACATTATTAGCTGCAGTTTGTTTTAATATTTCCTTTCCATAGATCTCTCTGATTGTCTGCGGCCTCTTCCCCGTCCTCGACCCCGACCTCTGTAATTGGTTTGCCATGTGCCCGGGCAAGATCTCAGCCCCTGATAAGAGCAGAAGGAGCAAAGCAATCCTCCTTTCAGATTGTCTGCTTTTCCACTCTGCCCGATGTGGTGATGAGGGCGCATCAGAGCCCAGGGAAATAGGTGAAAAACCAACTTTTACCTGTAAGCAGAGGGTTAGCTCAGAGAGCAGTGAGTTTCAAACTGCAGCCAAAGAAAAAAAAACACACACACAGAGCTGCTGAGTCTAGACCACACCCAATCTCCAAGGCAACCCAGGGAGGTAATAGGAAGCACCTGGGGGAGGAGTTGGGATCGGTAGGGCAGCTACACACATTTAAGCTCCAGGAAACAGAAAGAGAGGAGCCTACCAAGGGAAAGGAAAGAGGAGAGCTCACGAGGCACACGGAAGGAAAAGGATCCTTCAGGGAAACTGAAAGAGAGAGGGATTCCAGAGACAGCCGTAGAAGGGATTCCCGAGGCAGCCAGCACACAGGGGACTACAGCCCAGAAAGAAGCCCATGCTGTAAAAGAATTACAGCTCGGTCTGGAGATAGGAGGGTTTGTCCTGAGAGAGTCGCTGACCATAGCCCAGGTACGGGAGCAGCCCTGCAAGAGTCCCTGGGAGAAGTTTTCCCTCTGGAAAGGTCTGTGAAGAGAAGTGTCACTAAGAACGAGGTGAGCCAGTTAAAAGCCTTGAACAGTTTGTTGAGAGATAAGAGTCTCTATAGCTATTCCAAAACTCCTGAGCATGGAGAGAAGTCACATTGGGAAAAGGTCTTAAAACTTTTAGAGGAGATTAAGCCTACGTTCCCACAGCCTGATTTAAGCCAAGAGACAACAGAGTCAGATTATGAGGACATGCAGACAGAGCCTTGTGAAGTTGAACAAGATAACTCAGAGTCCTTGATGGATTGTTCTCTTTGTATGAAGACAGAGTGACGAGGCTATAGGGTTTAAAAGCTGGAAAACCCCAGAAGCCATTTTACCTGAATGTCTTGTGTCTTGAATGCTGGAAATGTTTTAAAAGGGGAATTGCTGGTGTTTAAAGCTGAGAGGAAATGATTCAAAGCTTGATTTGAATGTTTAAGAGAAACAGCCATTTGAATGTAAAACAGCCAGAAGCAAAAGAAGCTTTACTTAAAGAATTGCAAAGCTGATACGTTTGCTAGAAGTTGGCTGGAACCATTTAGGCTGTATTTCTGACTGCTGAACTTTGGAAGAAACACCTTCTGGTGTAACAAGCTGCATGAAGCAACTGTAACGTTTATCACTGTCATAATCCTCTTTGATTGGAACTTCTTTTGTTGGAGACTGCATCCTAGATTTTGTTGATATGTGTTGAGCTTCAAAGAAAGTTCTTTGCAAAGGCAGAAGAAAAAAAAATAAATTTCCTGTGTTTGCCTTCAACCCTCGGATTCTCTGTTATTTCACACAACTACAATACCCAGAAGCTCTAGCTCTGGAACCCATACTAAAAAGGGACATTAGATGGCACGCCCCTGCCTATAGGCAACCGCCTAGAGAGTGGGGAGCGCCACACCGGTCAGCCTGACAAGCCTGCATAGCTCAACACTGTCAAAGCTGAATAAGCTACCAGTGGTTACGTGAGCCAGGCCCCAAGCGTATGCCATTACAGCCAGACAGACAGCATGACTTAAAGCATCCAGTCTTAGGGAAGACTTTTATGACAAAATAGTAGATACACTGGGGGCTATTCATGCCGGCTCCCGACTAACTTCCCCGCCGGTTGTGCAAAGAAGTTAGTTAGAGGCGGCCCGGGGGCAGAGAATAGGCGGCAGTGGGTGGTCACTGGGCGTGGACATCAAGGGCTGGCAAAATGGCTGGGGAAGTTATTCCACCCCTGGGGTGAAATAACTTCCCTGGTCATTTCTTTTGGCAGACACGGGACACGGAAAGGGCTGGGGGGGGGGAGTTAATACCCCGCAGCCAGACCCTGGCCTTAGGAGGTCTTGGGTCAGGGGGTCGGGCTGCGGGGAATTAACTTTTTTAGTGGTGTCCAGCATCGCAGCTTTTAAATGAAGCCGCGGTGCTATGGCAACAGGACGCCATGGCGCCAGAGCTCCATTTAAAAGCCCTGGCTGAGTTAGCTGGGCTATGGCTGTACGTGCAGGCCAGGACTGAATCGCAGTCCTGGCCTGCACGTATAGGCCTGTTCGCGATTCTGATCCCATGGGACTAGATGTGCCCCACGGGATTAGAATCGCGATCTCCTTTGTACATCCGGCTCAGCCCGAACGTACAAAGGAGATAGACGTCGGGATCAGAATCGGGCCCACTGTGTTTAGGAGATAGCCTTTTTGGCTCAAAGGTTAAGGAAAATGGTATCTCAGGATTTTAAAAACATCTGCCAAGCACTTATCACTCCTATCTTAGACTATGCCAACATGATCTATCAAGGCCTCCCAAAATCCTCATTACAGCCACTGCAGCTGGCACAGAATGTAGCAACCAGACTCATCAAGGGCACCTCTCGACACAACCATGTAACACCCATTTTGAAGCAGCTACACTGGCTTTCAATCTGTGCAGTGTGAAATATAAAGTAGTACTAACAACTTTCAGGGCAACTCTACAAATATCATTCCATAACCTGCAGTCTATGCTTGACAAAACCTAGGGCCAACGAACTCGCAGAAGCGCTAACAATACGCTCCTTGCAGTGCCTCCAACAATCACCCGCACCAACAGCTCTGCATCCAACAGAGCTTTCTGCTATTACGCACCCATCGCCTGGAACGCACTTCCCCCTGACCTCCGCTCCCTCTCAGACATTGGAGACTTCTGCTGAAAGTTAAAGACACTGCTATTCCTGGAATACTTTGGCTCAGACACATAACCACCCTAATAGTTCCTGGACATATAAAAATTGCAAGAAGTAGCTATCCTATATTATACCACATAGTTCATCTTGTTCCAGAGTTGCTGTATTGTTTATTTATACTGTGCTCTTTAGAATCAGGGCAGTTTACATGTATACTGACAGGTACTTTTTTTTTTATTCCCTTGTCCCCGAAGGGCTCACAATCTAAGTTTACCTGAGGCAATGGAGGGTTAAGTGGCTTGCCCAAGGCCACAAGGAGTGGCCATGGGTCTAGAGACCCCAGTCCCTCTGGCCTGAAGTTGCTTGTCCCCATGCAGGAATTGAACCCCTGGCCTTCGGTAACCTGTCCCAACCACTGAGCCACTCCTCCCTTGTTACTTGTAAAGTTCAAGTTCTTTCACTCCCCTTGTTCCATGTAAACCTCCATGACTCATGGGTACAGCGGTATAAAAGAGTTGTTAGGGAGGAGTGGCCTAGTGGTTAGGACAAGGTACTTCAGGCCGGAGGGCCGGGGGTTCAAGTCCCACCTGGGGACAGCAATCTCAGGCCGGAGGGACTGGGATTTCTAGTCCTATAGGTACTCCTTGTGGTCTTGGGCAAGCCACTTAACCCTCCATTGCCCATGTTCCCTGTAAGTATTAGCGTATGTGTGTCATATCCCCTCGTGTTAAATGTATCTCCCAATTGACTGCTTTGACCCGGTGAAAAGCGGGATATAAATACAGCTAAATAAATAAATAAATAAATAAAAATAAATCTCAGCTAAAAGTTGCAAATTGACAATGAAGGAACTTTGGGCAATGACAAACATTTCCTCACATTACTGAAACAGCCAATAACCAGGGGCCTTACCAATTTTTCAGCAGTTCTACCCACGTTGGTGATACCAGTCTTACTCCAGAGTCTCCCTGACACGGGTGCTCTTAAGCCCTACAGCCAGCATCAGTAACTAAGAGCATAAATAGCAAACCACTCCCATGGCTCCTTCTGCAATTTTGACTATCCCCCAACAGGGAGGAGACTTCTTCAATTCAGGCAGTCTTGGCAGAAAATTATTGATAAAACCCAACGATCAGTGGTAGTCATACAGGGGTACAGAATAAAAATTCTAACCAAGTCTACCTCCCAGCAACCTGATCCAATTGCCGTCCCCTCAGAGCATTAGTACATTTTGCAATTCAAACACTCCTCCATAACAACTCCATTGAGTTAGTACCGTCTCTTCAAAGAGGTCACAATTTTTCCTCATTCCAAAAATAACAGGTGGGCTACATCTGATTTGGAATCTCCTAGAGTTCAAGCTTCATATAAAATATGGAAAGTTCAAGATAAACTCTCTAGCAACTATGCTGCCTTTGTTAGACTGCACCGATTAGTTAGCCTCCCAGGATCTGAAGGATGCATATTCCCACATTCCAAAGCATGTCACTCACAAATAGTGTTTTCAGTTCACATTCTGGGACTAGCATTTTCAGTACAGTGTACTGTCATTTGGCTTTGCACCATCTTCCAGAGTTTTCACAAAGTGCCTCGCAGTGGCAGCGGCAGCAAAATGGGCACTATGTCTTCCTGCACCTTGGCAACTGGTTAATAGCAGTTTCAACCAAGCAGAAATTACTCTTGGCCATTTGAAACACCATTCAACTATTAGAAAACCCAGGCTTTCTAGAAGACAGAGAAAAGCCAAACTTAGTGCCAACACAAACTATTAGATTCATAGAAGCTTATATCAGCACAAATGACGAAAAGGCTTACCTTCCAAAAGAGAGAGCAATGTGGGTTTGACATCTCGGGGCTTGCATCACTGGAAATTGCAGAACCACCACTCGTCCTATTTTCCAATTCTTAGGACACATGTCAGCAATGGTGCATGATCTACCTCTAGCGAGATTTCACATGTGGCCACTGCAGTGACTCTTAAAACTGCACTGAGACCAAAGATATCAATCACTCAACAAAAAGATTCTCATCACTCAGTCAGTAAGATTTTCTCTGCAGTTGTATATGCATGTAGAAAATCTTCTCATCAGACATCCCTTCATAGCACCCCTAACCAGAAATTGTTCTCACCGCAGACGCTTCTACTACTGGTTGGGGGACACATCTGTCCCATATATTGAGTCAAGGCAGATGGTTTGTTATCGAACATCAGCAACACATCAATTTATTGGAACTATGAGCTATTTAACAATGCTATTCATGCCTTGAAACACTCGTTAAAAATTAAGGTGGCACACACAATCAGGTTGCCATGTTTTACATTTATTTTTCTTTTATTTATTTCACATTTATATACCGCATCTTCCAAGAGTTCAGTTGCGGTTTACAGTTAACAATAATTAACAAATCAAGTTTGTTTTACATGGAACATTGCAATAATACAGAACTTATTTACAAGGAACATCATATAAAGTATAGAACAAACAATGTGGTATAATACCGAACAGTGTGGAAACTATATACAAGTTATATATGAATATATATACATGGATTACATGGGGGAGGTCAGAAGATCATCATTGGAGAGTGCTATCTGTATAGGTTAAAGGTTTATTGCATAGAGCAACCGAATTGTCTATTTAACCTTTGTCTATTGTAGATATTGAGTTATTTATGTTATAATGTTTGGTGAACAGATAGGTTTTCAGTTTCTTGCGTAGTTCTGTGATCTCTGTTAGCTTTCGTAGCTCCTCTGGAAAGGAATTCCAGATAGTAGGGGCTATGTGCGAAAATGCTCTATTGTTTGTTGATTTGTGGGCTTTTGTGAAATCTTTCGGGATTTTTAATCTGCATAGTTGTCCTTTTCTGTGTGTAGGCTTAGCTGGTTCTTTGTGTATTAAGTTACATAACATGGGTGGGGCCAAAGCATATAAGGCTTTGAATGTTGTTATTATTGTTTTGTAGATTATTCTACTTTGAATTGGTAACCAATGAAGGGAGGCTAGTATTGGTGATATGTGTTGAAGGGAATTGATTTTCAATGTGATTCTAGCTGCAGCATTTTGTGCGAATTGCAATCGTTTTATACTTTGTTTTGTTAAGCCTATTAGGATTAGATTGGCAAAGTCAAAGTGTGGGGTTATTGTAGCTTGTATTATGTTGATAAAGTCCTGTGTGAAAACTAGTGGACGGAGTTGTTTAAGAGTTTTAAGTTTGAAATAGATTTTCTTTATGGTATTGCTGATGTGAGTTTCCATCGTAAGGTGTGTATCTAGCATGACACCTAGATATCTTATTTCCTTTTTTATTTTGATTTCTTGGTTTGGAGTCTTATGTGTGATGGAGGGATATAGGTTCTGTTCTTGGTTACGATTAGAACTTCGGTTTTAGCGTGATTGATGTGGAGGTTTTGTGTTTTTAGCCAAGTTGTGACTTCATTATAGCAATCCGATAAGAGTTGAAGCGGTAGGTTGGGAATTGTGAATGGAATATAGAGCATAATATCATCTGCGTAGAGATGATATTTTACTCCAAAGCTTTTGAATATGTTGCAGACTGGTTTTATGTAAATATTGAAAAGTAGAGCTGACAGCGCTGAGCCTTGAGGTAATCCAATTTCTTGCTTGTAGGTGGTGGAGTTTTGATTTCCAATTCTTACATTTTGTGTTCTATCAGTTAGATAGGATGAGAACCATTTGTGTACTGTAGAGTTTAATCCTATTTGTTTTAAGTTATTGAGCATTATTGTGTGGTGTACGCTATCGAACGCAGCTGATATGTCGATGAACAGTAGGATAAATGCCTGTTTAGGATTGTCAATCTCTCTTAGGAGTGCATCTATTAAAACTGTGAGGAGTGTTTCCACTCCATGGCAGGGCCGAAAGCCATATTGTTGCTCATCAAGAGGATAGGATGAGTCAAGAAAATCTTGTGTTTGTAATTGAACTACTTTTTCAATTATTTTGGCCAAAAAAGGTATGCTTGATATGGGTCTATATGACGTTGGGGATGTTTTATCCAGTTTGCTGTTTTTGAGGATTGGCCGGATTTGTGCGTGTTTAAGAGATGGTGGGAGGTAGCCTTGGGTAAGTGAGAGGTTTACTATTGAGAGAATGTAGGGCAATAAGATTGGTAGTGTGTTTTTTATCCAAGTTACTGGACATGGATCTAGATAAGACGTTGTGGTGTTGAGGCCAGAGATGATGTTTTTTAGTGTCTCTTTAGTTATAGGATGGAACTCTAACCATTCGTTTGTATGTTGGTGTGACAAGAAGATAGTGTTTATAGGTATTGATGGCAATTTTGCTTTGTTTTGATAATGTTGGGCTAAAGTTTGAACTGAGATGTCTGTGATTTCGCTGTCAGAAGTTTGGGGGTTGGTTAGATTTCTGACAATGGAGAATAACTCTCTTGGTCTGTTATATGATTTTGAGAGTATTTTGGCATAATATTCTTTTTTGTGCTATCCAAGGTTTCTTTGTATTTAGTGAGTAGATTATTGTATATTTCTTTGTGTATCGTCAATTTGGATTTACGCCAGTTATGTTCTAGTTTTCTAAGGTTCCTTTTCATCTGATTTAGTGTAGTATTGAACCATGGTTTGGCATTGGTGTTAGAGTGGTTACTCTTTTTGTGTATTTGATTAGTTTTGGCGGCATTGTAGATGGTGTCATGCCAGTTTTTGACAGTGTTATCTAAATTCGTCTCTGTTGTGACGAGGTGGGGGATTGTTAAGTCAATAAATTCATCATTGTTAAACTTTTTAAATCTTGTGGTTGTGACATTTCTGATGTAGTTGTTAGTATTAGTGGATGGATATGTAAGGTTTAGTTTAATAATGTGGTGATCTGACCAGGGTATTTGAGTGCATTCAACTGAATTTGGGTTGATTAGTTTGAAGAGTGAGTTAGGGAGAAGGACAAGATCAAGAATTCCAAAATTCAAAAGGATGGAGCCCAAGTTATATTGATTGCTCCCAATTGGCCCAGACAGATCTGGTTTTCCAGATTTCTTGCTCTGGTGCAGAATCTCTGATACCTCTAGGCAAGAAACCTACTCTGCTCTCGCAGACAGATGGTCTGATCCATCTCAACAGCCTATATCTGACAGCCTGGAGATTGAATGGAAACTGATTAATATCATACTACTATCTCAGGGAGTTTGAACTATCATCATGGCTCCGGGGCATCCATCAATGAGAAAATCTTACCAAGCCAAATGGAAACCTCTGTACAATGGGATACAACGCATAGACAGGAACCAGTCACTTGCCTGATGGGGAAGATCCTCGTCAACCTACTTTATCTCTCAGAATCTGGCCTTAAGACATCATCAGTGAGAATTCACCTAGCAGCAATCACCACGTACCATGATAATGTGGAGAGAAAATCCCTTTCTACATATCCTTTAGCCTCCAAATTCATGAAAGGCCTTATGAACTCACTGCTTCCTATTGGACCCCAACACCAGCATGGGAACTCAGTGTAGTTCTGCTTCAATTCATGATTACTCCCTTTGAACCCCTGGGTCTAGCATCCATGAAGCACCTCACATGGAAACCATTTTCCTTATAGTGATCACAACCGCAAGAAGAATTAGTGAACTTCAAGCACTCGTTCATTACCCTCCTTACACTCAGTTTCTCCACAATCAGGTCCTCTAAATACACCCCAAATTCCTATCAAAAGTAGTCTCAGACTTTCATATGAATAGAACAATTGTCTTACTACTTTCTTTCCCAATGCCAAATCAGAAGCTGCGGAATCCTCTTTGCATAGCTTGGACTGCAGGCATGCCCTAATTTACTACCTCCAAGGTACTAAAGATCTGAGGAAAACCTCTCAACTTTTTTAAACTTATAATCCAACAAGCCTGGGCAAACCAGCTTCTAAAAATACCCTGTCTTCCTGCAACATTTTCTGCTACACAGAAGCCAATCTGCAGCCACCTGATTCTAAAGTGGGCCTGTATCAATTAAGGGCTAAAGCAGCTTTGATGACGAATTTAAGAAATGTACCAATACAGGACATTTGTAAAGCTGCCATGTAGAAATCCCTCCACGCTTTTACAAAGCATTACTGCCTTGATTAAACTTCTAGTCAGGATACCGCATTTGGACAAGCAGTCCTACAGAATCTCCTTGTGGTCTAATTTCACCTCGTTATGTATGTACCTCCATCCGGATAACACTGGGCCGTAAAAATAAAAGGACCATAAAGGGACAGCAGTACGGCTCGGAGCTCTGGAATCACCAGAGAGTGTGGATGTAATATCCTGCTGTCCACAGAAAACTCCTGTTATAGGTAAGCAACTTCGCTTTCTCTAAAATTTCTCAAGAGCCACAAACCATACATGAATACACTCCCACCATATTTAGTTATAATACAGTATCAGCATACGGTACATATGGTTTGGAATTATGAAAAATAAGAATAAAAATTTGTCTTTTCAACATGCTCCTTCGCTTCACATTCGTAGGGGCTGCTATTGTTTGCATTGGGCTGGACCTGCCGGAAGAAGCAACTTGGTCCCTTCATGTCAGCAGCTTATTGCAATGAGGGCATGAAGGAGAGGCAACTCTAGCTCTTCTGCTGACAACCACTACGCCTTTATCTAATGGGAGGGAGGATCTTCACAGGCAGGGGTTGGCTGGCAAGGAGACTGCTCCATCTCGTTTAAGAGGCAAGCAACCTTCAGCAAAGAATCTTAGGTACCCGGGGTGCCTGTGGGGTATTGGAGATTTTACCTTTTACTTTTGCTAAAAGCACCTTACCCCTTTAAGCAATGCTGGTGGGTAGAGCTCAGTCTTCTGCAAAGGAAATTGGGAGCAAGCATTAATAAGAAGCTGTGAAGTTTCCATCCTTGATTTTTATTATTATTTAACTTCTGTAGTGCGATTTCTGATGCTGGACTTCTTAAGAGAGCTGCTCAATCTTCCGGGAATAGGCTGTGATTTTTATTTGCAGGCAGGGCTCAAGACATATCTTTCAGCTAGTTCTTCCGTTTATTTTTTATGAAATTCATGTTAGAAAACACTTTGGGGCATGTTTACTAAGATGGGCTAACGATTCGCTTGCACTGTTTGTAACTAGGTCCCATGTAATTCAATGAGACCTAGTTACAAATGGTTTGTGCTAACCATTAGCTCAGCTTAGCAAACATGCCCCTTTACTCAACTGTATGTCGATGCAAAGATTGAGAGAATCCCAAGTGTTTGTCTTGACAACTGACTGTAGCTGAAATATCAGGCAGATAATTACAACCATGAAATAAGAATAGGGCATATTTTGTAAGACATTTTGAGAAATCTGTCTTCCCAGATTCTCAAGTCTAGTGACAGGACCTTTGTTTCAAATTTCATAATGCCTTATCAGTTTTGATGGGTTTCAAGAAAAACTGCAAAGTTGCTTTTTTGCGTCTGAACTCTTGAAACTGTGCAGCAAAAGCAGATTGCATTTCAAGTACCACTTTTGCAAAGAACTTAGGGCCCGATATTCATCTGGGCAGGCTATGCACCGCTACAGCGTATAGCCCTGTCCACTGACCTGTAACCCTGGATATTCAGCGCCACGGCGACGGCATTGAATATCTGGCTTTGGCACACAGAGAAAACTACTTTAGAGCCTAACCGGGTAGTGACTATTGCACCGCTACCCAGTTAGCATCTGCGGCTAAAACTAGGCGAGCCAAAAGCTGGCCTAGTTGTAGCCCTGGATCACTAACTGGGTAGCGGTGCAGTATTGCCGCTACCCGGTTGGTGACAGTTTCCGCCTCCGCTCTGCCCCAGAATGCTCCAGCACGCCCCGATGCTAACCGCAGAGCATTGTGGCGTGTAGCGGTCTTTGAACAGAATTATTGAACAGCACTGTCTGTGTAGCCGCCACTGAATATCCCGATTTAGGGCATTTAGACAGTTTACTGGGCTGTAAGCTGAGTAATTGCCCTTCGAATATCGGGCCCTTAAGGTCAAGATCACAGATGTTTCTTTATGTCGCTTCATGTCTTGTTCTATGTCTCTTGTAAATAAGGAGCATGGAAGAATAGAAAGCAGAGGAAGAGTGCAGAAAGAGAAAGGAAAGAGAAGCCAACCACACAAATAAGTGACATCCTTCAATGCCACCCAAATGGAGTTGCTCTCGCCGAGTTCCAAAGAAACTAGAAAAGTTTCCCGAGAGTGTGGAAGAATTCTCACTCGTTGCATCTCCCGCAAGCTGCTTAGCTCTTTTTCTGCTTTGCCGATTAGTCATGAGCCATCTCTCCCTGAGGACTTTTCTCTCAAGCGTTCCATTTTGTCCCTTCTTTTTTCTTCCAAAAACAAAGTCCTTTGTTCTTCTCCGCCTTTTGTTTTTGACTACAGCTAGTGACAAGCCACACTGTTCAAAAATGTCATAAAGTGTGCCTCAGCTGTCTGGGGCTCTCCCATGGTGAAGCAAATGATATTGTGACAAATGTTTCCTAGGGCCATGAAGAACTACCATGTCGTTTGCATTCTTCCAACAAGACAGGTCTAGATTTAGGCATAGGCAACCCGCTAGGGTACCAAATGTTAAAGGTGCCAAATACCCAGATCAAAAAGGAGCCTGCTCCCTTTTACTCTAGGGCTATAGGCATGTGCGTCCTCAGAGGGGCAGCTAGGGCATTATGGACGTCCTCTGCTCTTCTTCTGGCTCTCTGACAGCACCTCCCTCCCCCTCCCTCACTCTCTGTGTCGTCCTGCTTATGGGCGCCATAAGTCTTAAATCTGGCCCAGCAACAAGGATCATTGGCTTCACTGTCTCTGACGTAGATTTTATTGTCATCTACAAGACTGGTATTTAGTTATATATTCGGTGATTTCGTTAAGGATTATTTATATTTAAATCTCTTCACTGAAAATGATTTCAGCATACAGAATGCACTTAGAAATTAACATTACAACAATACTATTGGTTTCAAGTATTCCTGTACTGCTTACAGTTCCAGCATAACAGTGAGACTTTGGTTTTCCTTCCTCTCCACCACACCAATCCAAGCAAGGATAGACAGCATGTATTCTAGAGCATGCGGACCTAGGACATTTGTTAGACATATGCAGCCTCCAAAGTGATTCACTCAGACTGAGACAGTTTTAGGAGATTTCAGCCATCCTCCCCTCGAATAGCACAAGCTTAGATGACGAAAGATAAACAGCATCTGACATTTACCCTACTGTACTTCAGCCATTCTGATTCTACAGAATAGAAACTTCCAAATACAGCTTATTGTTTATTGAAATGTTTGATATACCGCCTTTCACATGTGGCAAAGCGGTTTACGATAAAACTTCAAACAAACAGAACGGAAAAGGAACTCCAGTATCATAACAGGAAAGAAGAGAACAGAGAGGCAGAAATAGCATGCAGTAACTCAATAATTTGTCATGGGATGGCGACATTAAATGCATGCTGGTAAAAATTAGTTTTTAATGCTGTTTTAAATTTGGGGAGGAGAGTTTACAAATGGATGTCAGTGCGGGGGGGGGGGGGGCTTGGTAAAAAAAAATGTATGCAAACCTGCTTAGAATTTTACAGGGGTCAGGGCCCTTTGGAGTTTTCCATTCTTTCACAACTTCCATTTGTACCCCAATTAGCAACATTCTCAGCATGTATATCAGATCACCATCCATATCTTCTCCCCATTCACCCAATGGAACCCCTTCCGGAGACATGGGACCACCCCACCCTAACATGTCTCATGCAGTAATACACCAGCACCTCCAAGTGTCCTGCAATACTGAAGATGTCCACCACATATGTAGATAATTACCCATATCTCCACCCCTCCAGTACTGTTGGTTATTCCCTTCTCCCGTCCTGCCTGTTTGAACTGGTTTGAGATACATTCGGTAGAGCATTTTATAACAATGCTCTTGGATGGCGACTGAAACCAATGGTATTTTACTCGCCTTATAAATCCTTTCCCATCTGTCATTATCCCAGACACCCCCAACATTATTGGCACCCTTTCATTTTAGGTATGTTGTGTACAATATCTTTGAGAAATAACACAGGTACACTACCAAAAAACTGCCTCCAGTTTTGCAACTGATTCCTATAGATTTTGGGGTGCTGAATCCAGGAAAAATAGCCAAAATGTTCCATCACGTCACGTTTTCTTGCAAAATTAGATTTCTTACCCATATAAGGAATGTTCACATAATTTCTTTTTAGCCGACTGCAGTTTATTTTCTTGGCCCAAAATAGAGGTTGTAATGGTTAACTAACTAGAAACACTCCCTCATGATATTTTAGAGTGTTTTGTATTCATTTTATACATTAACAGGACAATTGGGAGGCGGGGGGCTAAATCCAGTACTCGCGCTGGCGCATGTTCTTTCCTGTTCGCCTTGCCTCGTTCGCTCGCTCGCTCAAACACGGTGGTTGCGACATGAACGTTCCTGTCAAATTTCAGTTTCTTGCAAGTTCATTATTACCTTTTGTTTGCTCAGTCGTAATCCATCTTTATTCCGAAGTGGTTCACTACAGTTGTAGTTTGCAGTGCTGTGTATTTGTGATGGCTCACAGAGCCAGAGGTTGCGTCAACTCTCCGGACAGTTTTTGTTTTATTTGTGGGGAATATACCGTGAAAAAGCGGCAGAGGAACATTTCTGCATTTATTAAAAAAGTATATTTCGCCTATTTCGGTTTGAAGTTAGGCGATCAAGACAAACCGTGGGCTCCTCACAAAGTGTGCAAGACATGTGAGGAAGATCTACGCTTATGGATGAAAGGTAAAAAACAAGCATTTCGTTTCGGAATACCTATGATGTGGCGTGAACAAAGAGACCACAGCAGTGACTGCTATTTTTGCTCTTGCATTGTGAAGGGATACAACTTAAAAAATAAGAACGTAATAAGTTACCCCAACCTTCCCTCAGCAATTAGGCCTATGCCTCATAGCAATGAAGTACCTGTAACTGAACCACCAAAATCTTTGGATCATATTTGTGTGGACGGTTCTGATCATGATGAGACTCATCAGATGGCTTTTCCCGATGAGTCCAGTACTTCCGAGTTTGAAACTGAACCAGATCCGAAACCTGAACTTTTCTCTCAAGCTGAATTGAATGATTTAGTCCGGGATTTAGGACTCCCAAAAGATGCTGCCCAACTGCTAGGTTCTCGGCTTAAACAGAAAAATCTATTGTCACCAGGAACAACTTTTTATTGGTACCGCAACCGCAAGACACAATTTTTGAAGTATTTCAGCAAAGAGGAAGATTTGGTATTTTGCAACGATATATACGGAGTGATGGAAAAGTTTAAACTCAAGTATGATCCTGTTGAATGGCGGCTGTTCATTGATTCGTCAAAAGACAGCATAAAAGGTGTTCTTCTTCATAATGGCAACACATTCGCTTCAGTTCCTATTGCTCACTCTGTTATTCTCCAAGAAAAATACGAGAATTTGGCCCTGATTCTTCAGAAGATTCGTTATGATGAGCATAAGTGGATGATTTGTGGAGACTTTAAAATTCTATCCATGCTATTAGGGCAGCAATCCGGTTTCACCAAATATCCCTGCTTCCTTTGCTTGTGGGATAGCCGGGCCCGTGACCTACACTGGGGGAAAAAGGACTGGCCAATTCGGGAGTATTTGAGACCCGGTGAGAAAAATGTTCTTCATGAGAGCTTGGTACCTCGTGATAAAATTCTATTACCACCTCTCCACATTAAGTTGGGTCTCATTAAGCAATTCATCAAGTCCCTTCCAAAAGATGGTGAGTGCTTTCGGTACCTTTGCTCAAAGTTCCCCCGACTTTCTGAAGCAAAGCTAAAGGAAGGAGTGTTTGTTGGCCCTGATATAAGGAAACTCATTTCAGATGGAGCATTCGCTGAAACGATGTCTGAGAAGGAAAAAGAAGCCTGGGATTCCTTCAAGGATGTTGTTCTCAAATTCTTGGGGAACAGGCAGGATGAGAACTATAAGGATATTGTTGCCAGGATGCTCAATGCCTTCAAAGAACAAGGCTGTAACATGAGCCTGAAAGTCCATTTCTTGCACTCCCATGTGAACTACTTTCCCGAAAACTTGGGGGCGTACAGTGAAGAACAAGGTGAAAGGTTTCACCAGGACATCAAGGACGCAGAGAGAAGGTACCAAGGAAGATGGAACACCACTATGATGGCTGATTTCTGCTGGTTGCTGCTGCGGGAAACCCCAGATGAAAAATACGCCAAGCAGCGCACCAAGAGAAGCATTCGGGGGAAGAAGAAAACGGGCCCACCAGGAGATTGATTGACCCAAGAATGACTTTAAAATCTAAACTGTGTTGACAAATATCATGTTTTTACTAAACTTTGAAATAAAAATTTGCTAGTTATTACCACAGTGTCGGATCTCATTTATTAGAATTTTATTTTCAAACCATCGGGTGTTTGTCTTCATGTATTGCAATGGTGCGGTTTGCGTTTTCTATTCTTACATACATACCTGTACAACATTTTTTGCACATTTCTTTGCTTTGCTTTGTGTCTAACCTCGCTCTTATATGCTCAATGTTTGTGCACATGTATGTGGCTGTTTTAAGTGCAGACAATTTTGCTACCATCACAGTGTGTTTTGTTGACATTACTCTATTCTTATGTGCTGCCTTGTTACAATTTTCTTTATTCTTATTTGAATAACTACTAAACAATTAGTATAAAGAATTCATCCAAGAAACTTTTATCTCGATCGCACTCAATCTGAAACGTTCACCTCAAACTGCTAACCCAATGTAGCAAAAAATCTGTACGTGATGGAGCAAATTGGTTACCAGATTTGGATTCAGCGCACCAAAAAACGTAAAAATCAATCGAAACATTAGAGGCAGTTTAAAAAAATTTTTTTTTAGTGTACCTGTGTAATTGGAAATATTCCAACTGTATGTCATCATATTATTTTAATAGTATTTTCAAAGGTATACATCAAAAAACAGACATCTGTGCTACTTATATGAAGCAATTTCTTAGAAAGAAAATATGACCTAGACAGGATTAATGGCACCCTTCACTAATATTTGATTGCAGAACCCTTGGCAGTGATAACAGCCTCCAAACGTTTCTTGTAGCCATCTATAAGTTTCGTATATCTGTCTACTGGTAGTTTCTCCCACTCTTCAACTGCGATTTATTCCAGCTCATGAATGTTTCCAGGATTCCTTTTACCAATAGCAGATTTCAGCTCTTTCCAAACGTTCTCGAATGGATTGAGATCAGGACTCATTGCTGGCCAGTTTAAAACAGTCCATTTGTTTATTTGTAACCATTTTTGTATACTTTTCAATGTATGTTTTGGGTCATTGTCCTGCTGGAGAACCCATGACCTTTGACCCAGACCTAGCTTTCTGATACTAGGTAGCAGTAGCCTCTGACTTCATGATTCGTTTAATAAGTTCCAGACCTCCAGTTCTTGATGCAGCAAAACAGCTCCACAATATTATGGAACCTCCACCATAGTTAACCTTTAGGAAGGGTGTTTTTTCCTTATAAGCTTCATTTCTTCACCTGTAAATATGTCGCTGGTCTGCATTGCTAAAGAGCTCATATTTGGTTTTATCTGTTCACAGAACATTTTCCCAGAAGGACTGTGGTTTTCTCAAGGTGGGTCTGGGCAAAGATCAGGTGTAACTTTTTATGTCTGTCTTTGAGCAGTGGGGTTCTCCCTTGGCCTTCGCCCATGAAGTCCTCCTTTGTTTAGTGCACTGCACATGGTGCGGGTTGAATCACCATTCCAGATTGGTCAACCTTAAGCTCTTTGGATGTTGTACATGATGTTTTTCCAACAGTTTGCACTAACTTTCAAAGACTTCTTGGATTTGTTTTCTTCTTTCCACCACACATGGGAGGTTTTTGAGAGTTCCATGAGCTGAAAACTTCTTAATAACTTTGCAAACTATAGACCCGGGAATCCCAAGGTCTTTGGAGATGGCCGTGTACCCCTCTTAAGTTTGATGTATGGATGTATGTTGTGAAAATGGAACAGGGAGCAAATGTGGCCATTTTAAACATTAGGGTCATCATTCATTGGTTGAATCAGGTCATATGAGTACTAACAATTGATCACAGGTGCATCTAAGGTTACTGCAATGGGGATATGTTTCTTCTGTTCAAACTGATTCAAGTTGTTTATAAGGATGCCAATAATCATGTCCTCAAAATAGAAAAAAGTCAGACCATCCAATCCCCAAAAATCAATCAAACTTTTCAAAATTATTTTTTTTGTTGGAGGGTTCATCATGAAAAATGATAACCATTTTCTTGAGACAAACCTTCCTTTTTATTCCCTTTAAGAAGAGCCAAAAGCTCCAGTAAATATGCAAGAACGCTACAATAGCACACTACATATAAGCAATTATCATATGAACTTATCTTAGTAATGTGAACTTCGTAATCAATAAGCAGCCATAGAACTCCATAATCGAATGTTAATGTCCCAGTCCAATATTGCGCTTACATCAATGTTTTCAGAAACATCTGACAATTGCATATAGTCGTGGGCACAATATTAGAGAATATGTTGTACATGCAATGGAACCAGAAGAGAGGTCTGATGAAATGTCATGTGAATGGGATGTTGGTTATTTTCCCTGTTTAACATGTGATTTTTGTACACTGACAATGGGAGATGCTACTTGGGCAGATCCTTCTACTACTATTACATACACCACTCATTGGCATACTTCTTGTGGATTGTCATTTGTAGTTTATTTAATTACATGTCCATGTCAACTTAAGTACATTGGTAAAACAACGTGTTCCATGAAACTTCATTTGCAGGAACACCGCTCAAGATTAAATACTAAGATCATGTTTGCTGCAATAGTGTCCCATTGTGTTCAAAAAGGACACTCCTTTACTTATCTGCATTGGCGTATACTGGATTTTGTTCCACAAAACCCAAGAGGTGGTGACAGGATTGCACATCTACAATGCCATGAGCAATCATGGATCCATCGTTTGAAGGTGGTTTCTCCACTGGGTTTGAATCTAGAGATTGACTGGTGGGGTTTACCTCAACACATGGACTGTTGCTACTGACATGTATCAGTGACATAGTCTGTTTATCATAATAAAAATCCCGGGGGGGAAGAACATCATCTACCTAAGCTATCAGGAACAAAAATGATGTGTGTTTAAAGAACCCTTTTGAAGTAAGCACCGCTTGAGGAAGGGCTTATACAATTGTTTGAAGTTTGAAACACAGATCTGTGTCACAATCTTGACTGAAGGGATTCTTCATTTATTTTCATTACCTTCTTGAGGTTGTTTACTATTGGACTGGGACATTAACATTCGATTATGGAGTCCTATGGCTGCTTATTGATTATGAAGTTCACATCACTAAAATAAGTTCATATGATAATTGCTTATAGGGCTCATTCAGTTCCGGACGTTGATCCCCTCTATACACCCGGACTGAACCGGGCGTACAGAGGGGATTGCGATTCTGATCCTGCGGGGCATGTCTAGCCCTGTGTGATCAGAATCATGATCAGTCATGTATGTGCAGGCCGGATTGCAATTCAATCCAGCCTGCATGTACATGACCTGCCCGACTTTCTCAGTCAGGGCTTTTAAATGGAGCCACGGTGCCATGGCGTCCAGTTGCCATGGCACCATGCCTCCATTTAAAAGCCGCAATGCCGGCTGCCAAATAAAAGTGTTTATTTCCCACAGCCCGACCCTCGAACTGGCCTCCTAAGGCCAGGGCGGGCTGCAGGGAATGTCCTATGGCCCCCCTGCCCCCTCTGCACCCAAGCAATACCAATAAAAATGTCCAGGGAAGTTATTCCACCTCAGAGGTCGCCGCGCATGTCGCTGGCCCTGGACATACAGGCCCGACATTAGAATTGGCCCTGTATGTCCAGGGCCGGCAACTACCCAGACTCCGCCCTGTGCCACCCCTTCCCTGCCCCTGTCTAACTTCCCCGCACAACCAGTGGGGAAGTTAGACGCAGCCGGAGAAGGCACGAATAGCTATTCATGGCACAGAATCAGGCCCTATTATGTAGTGCACTGTTGTAGTGTTCTTGCATACTTACTGAAGCTTCTGGCTCTTCTTAAAGAGAATAAAAAGGAAGGTTTGTCTTGAGAAAATGGTTATCCTTTTTCCTGATGAACACTCCAACATAAAAAAAGAAGAATTTTGAAAAGTTTGATTGATTTTTGGGGATTGGATGGTCTGACTTTTTTCTATTTTGAGTATTTTTATAGTTTTGACTAGGAGTCTTTTTGTGAGAATAATCATGTCCTGGCAATGTTCCAGTTTTTATACTATTTCCTTTTTTAATTGATCTTGTTTTATTTGTTTCTTTTATGTGTCAAATATGTGTGCATATATCGTACAAAGCCATTTCAGACCACTTTTTTTTTTAGGAGATAATGGACATTAAGGGGCTGAACTGCAATGGTGCCAATAATGTTGACCACAATTGTATCCATTTGGATTATGCTTGACACAGAAACTGTCCTTCATACTCATCAATCTTTAGTGATTTCTGCGACAAATTTGAACCTCTCAGAATCAGAGGGGACAATGTCTATTTGTCTGCCCCTTCAGACTGTTCTCCTTTTCTTGCAAGAATAATTTCCCCTTATAAAGCCAAGGTTTGTTCAAAATATGTCCAACTAGATCACATTTTCTTTAGAGGGAAGATGTCTTTGAGGTATTAAAATATATAGAAGCTTCCAAGGAAGCGATTGTATTCTCTATTCACTCTCCACTTGGAATAGTAATCCAGTTTATGGAAAAATCCAGTGTCATTCGAATCTGTTTCATAGAGGTTAGATATAAAATACAGGCTTCAAACAGCCCCCCAGGTTTCAACAAAGTCCAACTATCACATCAGTCAATGATCAAACTGACTAAGACAAAGATCAAAAAGTAAAAAAATATACTCCAGTTCTCCACCTGGTAAAGACCTGGATAGGCCAAATAGGAAGAAAGTTTTCTCCAGCATCATCCTAAATTCCCATAGATTAGCTTTGAAAATTAAACAAATTTTCAATGAAATTGAATTTATTTTATACTAGACTATGGGCCCGATATTCGGCAGCGGTGGCGGCTCCCTGTTGTAAAGCGACTAACCTTCGCTGATGAACCTAAGACCCAGATAGTCAATGCTGGGGCCGTATCCAGCCACTGGCCTTGAATATCCAGCTCAGATGGAGAGCGTTGAAGTTAACTGAGTGGTGCTGATATTCAGCTGCTGCCCAGTTAGCTTCAGAGGCAAAGGTTTGGCCAGCCTTTAATGCACCCAACTTTCACCACCAAGAGCTAACTGGGCAGTGGCTGGATATCACTGCTGCACAGTTACCCCTAGATGCCACCCCCTGGAATGCTCCAATGTTAGCAGGTTAGCATTGGGGCATGCAGCTGTGGAATCTGCGGATATTCAGCAGCATTAACTGTGTAAGTGCTAATGAATATCCCGGTAACCCTGATTAAGGCAG
The DNA here is from genome assembly GCA_033557465.1 of Ichthyophis bannanicus. Lineage (NCBI taxonomy): Eukaryota > Metazoa > Chordata > Amphibia > Gymnophiona > Ichthyophiidae > Ichthyophis > Ichthyophis bannanicus. The sequence goes on along the minus strand of CM066031.1, from coordinate 1,115,741,823 downwards.
CAGGTCTGATAATCATGTTAATAGCTTTGAATAGGTCCCCCCCATGGTTTTATTATACTAGATGACCTTTCTGTACAGCCATCGAGTAAGAGATTCTTGCAATCTCTGGTCTATCCGTCTGCCTGTGGGACAGATACACTAAGCTGCCACTCAACCCTCCCTGTCCCACATACATCAATGCACTTCCCTACACCAGCTGGAAATGCTGACAACCATGGAAAGTAAGTACACATTCTTCTGCTTCTAACATAGATGTGGTCACTCACTAACCCTATCTCCCACTATTCCTCTTTATCATTGTACTGATTTCCACAGCAGATTTTCCCAACACACAGCAACCCTGACAGATTTGGAAAGCAATAACCCTTTTCTCTGCTTCTGACAGAGGTCTGTGTGCTGTGTGACCTCTGGGTGATTTTTAAAATTTCTAACACCTTCTAAACATCTGTACTGGAACAAACTTTATCTTCATTACAATAGTTTACATCCCACATCTTCAGAACCATCAGAGTGGTTTACAATTCAACAAAACAAGATCAGAGAGAAGAAAGGAACTATATCAAATTGATAGGACAGAAGAGGCAATCATACCAAGAAGGAGGGAGGGAAAGGGGAAACAAGATTAGAGATAGAGGGGAGGAGGTAGAGGGAGGAAGGTCATAGGCAGTTTAGAAAAGATAGGTCTGTAGGGCTGGTGCCTGTTCAGAAACGAATGTCTGAACCAATAGCATGGCTTCCTGTTACAAGATGGGACCTGCTCTGAACCAAAAACTGAATTAAACAAGATGGATTCCTGTTTTGTTATAACTTGGCATTAAAACTTGCAGATCAAGCAATTCTGCAAGTTTATGTACTTCACAGCAGAAGTATCATTCCAGCTGACTACGTGCAGAAGAACATTGCTGAGACCTTCACTGTGCTACTGGTACTAGCATTCGCAACAATGTATGGACTTGCACACCAGCAACTTTCACACTATGGACCTTTGTTTGCAGAAAGACCACCTATATGCTGAAGATGACATACAGGATTTGAGACCAGCCAATCACCGGCCGTCAGGACAAAGAATTATATGCTGGACACAGAGAGTCAGAACACATACGCAGCCCAGAAAATACCTACAGCACTCTGGAATATGCACAGAGGCTGGCAGAACACCTGGGAACTTTAACTTCTGACACAGACTGTTTAGTTTACCTGTCTCTCTGGCTGGAAAGCCAGATAGTGGCCAAGGGCAAAACCTCAGGATGGAGTGAATCTCTCCCACAGACCTGTAGTTGGTGTAACCATGCATTTCATCTCAACTGACATTGGACCTCTGCCATGCTTTGACTTCGTGCTATGCCTGAAACAATTTCTCGGACCCAGCCACAAGTGTTCTGGCAAGAGCTAAGGTTGGTCTTTAATTTCCCCCTGAGTTTGGGACTAGCTTAGACAGACAGACAATATACTGTACATCTGAGTGCAGAGTGAATCAGTGATGTTGGTTCCTAAAACAAATTAGGTCTCTTGGTAAGTGAAACATAGGGCTGCATAAGATACTATCTCAGAAAACTAATTTATGCTAATTTTACACTAACATAAGATATGCCATACTGGGTCAGACCAAGGCCCATCAAGCCCAGTATTCTGTTTCCAACAGTGGCCAATCTAGGTCATATGTACCTGACTCATTCGACTTCTTTGAACCCTCAGCTAAGTACCTGTAAAGGGAAAGCGAACATAGGTATCGGCCGTTTGAAGCTTGTCACTTGAAAAGGAGGGAGAGCCCCACCCCGCCCGTTGAAGGATCCCACTGCACTCATGTGTGATCAATGACTGCAACGCGTGAGAACAATGCAGCAGCGCCAAAGCACCACCGCCGCAGTCCACACCCTATTTCAACCACTACAGAACACCCGGTGAACTGAGGGCGTGCATGGAAGCACTCTGGTGGGTGCCCTGTCCACGGCAAACTCGCCGAACTTCAGCTTCACATAAAATCCGATCAAAAAGGAGACACCCACCACAAGAGGGAGCACTCTCTCAAGGTGGACCCCCCGCAAGAAAATGTATACTAGATAATTATTTAAGATACAGTGAAACTCAAAAATCTATCACCACCTATCTAGTAGGACACTACTAAAAGCATAAAAAGTCAATTCAACGCATGTCTAGCGCTGGTTTTCTGCACTGACCTGATAAGAGTATTGAGCGAAGATAACACATAAGGCTTTAGTGTCAAAAAGAATATGTAAGTAATATCTCTCTCTCTCTCTCTCTATATATATATATATCTCCAAAAAAATGCAGAATTTAGACATAGCAAAACCAGAAAGGCAGAAACATTCTGTAAAACAATTCTAGTAGTAGCCTATACCATGTAAAATAAGGCAGTTTTGCTACTTTTGCTATCAGAAATAAAGTCTAATTTATATACAAACATGGGTTTGGTTCTTGGTTTATCACATGTTTTTTTTTTTGCCAGGTAGTCCTATGGAATCCTGTGAAAAAGGAGTTTAGCAGTTTTCCCTAGACATACCGAGTATTTATACATGCTTATTTATCTGCTACTGACTATATCTCCTACAGGGCTTGAGAAGGGATTTAAACCTTTGGAAGGACAGTTCCAGGCACAGATTAGTAGGTAAGCAGTTCCATAGGGAGGGGCTCAAAAAGAAAAATGCAGACTGGCAAGTTGATTCAAGATGTGTATGTGAGATGGGGGAAGGTAGAGGCAATTTATGTGAATAGAGCGCAAACTGCAAGACGGATTGTGAAAATGAAGCAGATCTGAGAGGTATTGCGGGGTCTGAGTGTAAGTGGACCTATGCACCAGAATGAGTATTTTGTAGTGGATGCAGTATTTAACAGGGAGCCAATGAAGATTAACGAGGAGGGGGTGATGTGATTGGAATGTGTGGCATGCAAGATAATCCAAAACACTGCTGCACACGATGGAGCTGGTATTGAGGAAGACCTATGAGGACTACATTGCAATAGTCAACATGAGACATCATTAGAGAGAGCAAAAGGGTAGTCATTGAAGCAGTCAAAAAGAGATGAATTGCACAGATTTGGCGGAGGGAATAGAAGGAACATCGGATGGGCAGGGAGAAGTGATCGTGGAAAGATGAGGTAGAATCAAGGGTGACACCCAGGTAATGGAGGGATGAAACTAGGGGAATGGTGGAGCCAGAGAGGGTAGGGGCCAACGAAGGGCAGGAACTGACATCTTTGAAGGATTCAAGTGAAGGTAATTTGAGGAAAGCCAGTGCGCGAGAGGCATCCAATGGTGACAGATCAGGGTCATGGGGGTTAGTGTGATGGAGGATAATAATGTTGTTGGTATAACAGTATGCTGATAGCCCAGATTGTTGTATCAGCAAGGTGAGGGGAGCCAGAAAGACATTAAAGAGGATCGGGTCAGGACCAAACCCTGGGGTACACCACAGGACAGGGAAAAAGAGGATGAGGAGGAGAAACCTGAGGTGATAGAGAAAAGAGCAAGAAGACAAAAATGAGTGAAACCAGTTGAAGACTGAACCATGGATACCAGCTTCCCAAACACATGATAAAAGAGTGCGATGATCAACCAAAATCAAAGGCAGCAGAAAGATCTAATGACATAGCTACAGTCACGTGAGATATGAAGCTTGTTGAGAAAAGAAAGGAGAACAGCTTCCGTGCTATGACCAGATCTGAATCCTGACTGACGACGGTGGAGAAAATGGATAGAACCGAGATGGCAAGAGAATTGTGAGAATACAAACTTTTCAAAGAACTTGGAGAGAAACGAAAGGTTAGATATAGGATGATAGTGTGCAGGGTTATTAGGATCAAGGGAAGGCTTCTTGAGGAGGGGACAAACCAGGGCGTTCTTCCAGAGAGCAGGGAAAGTACCAGAGGAGAGACTTGTGTTCAGCATGGTGAGAATGAATGGAAGAAGGGCAAGGGAGGGCTCTGCCAGCCAAGTGGATGGGATGGGGTTAGAATGGCAAGTGGTTTTGTGGGAGGAGGAGAGGAGTTTTAGCAGTTCAGCAGACGTGATGAGCTGGAAGGTGGACCAGGTGTAAGACAAGGAAGGCGGAGAGGGCGGTGATAAGGGAGGGGGGGGGGCGATGAAAGTGGCAGGGGACAGGCAGGAAAGGAGGAGCGAAGTATCTGAATTTTGGAGAAGAAAGCACTGAATCGGGTAGAGCTAGGAAGTGATGGGATGGAGGCAGAAGTAAGGGAGGAATGCATAGACAACAGGGACTCACAATCGAATACAACTGGTGAGAGGAGTTGGCAGAAGTGGCAATGAGGTTGGAGTAATAGGACTGTTTAGCGGCATGGACAAGAGAGCGATAATGGCGGTGACAGGAATAAAAACAGGTTAAGGCTTCAGGAGTGCGATGCTTTTGCCAGAGGCGTTCAGCCCAATGAAGGCCCTGTCTCTCTGAAAGTCTCAGATAAAATAATTTTCTGCCTTGATCCTGTGCTATATCTTCCAGGCCAGCTGGGACATCATTGCCCATGGGATTTGGATGAGTCAGGTAGGGATAGTCTTATTTGGCTGCTTGCTAGAGATTTTCAACATGACTGGCTGAAGTGCCTTGTGTTTCTGGCTTGTCCTACTGCCCCCTCCCACTCTCCCCCTCCCCCCTTCCACAGTGGCTACACTGTGTCTGTGACTGTGTGCATGCCCTTGATAAAAACAAATGGGACAAAAGGAGTACATTCAAAATCAGTCTTGCTTATTCAGTTCAGTGTTGTTGGTGAAACTAACTTAATATGCTGTCATTTGTCACATTTTGCCATTAGTGAAAAAATGAATGCATATCATTATTTTCGCTGCATTTATTTTTGAGGCAGGCTGACCGGAAGTGAACATAAGACTCGAGACATGGTGGCAACAGGAACCTATACCAAGACATAATGATAGTCACGGTTTTGTTTTACATTCCTTTTCAAATAATCCCTATTGTTTTATATATATATATATCTATATATATATATATATATTTTTTAAGGCAATAAGAGGTTACAGCTGCTATAATGACGTATAATATTTATGATTCCATGTATAGATGTATCTACTCACCCAACACGTAGGAGCATGTAATCTGCTAATAAGTGCATTTGATAGTCTTGACTTCCCACTCTGAACCCCTTCACCTCTGGCGCCTCCTGCAGCTTAACAGCTAAAGGTTCCAATGTTGATACAAACTATTAGGATGAAAGGGGCCCTGCTGCCTCACCTCCTGCGAAGTTTGTTTCCCATTAATCATCAGTTGGGCCCTGGGTTCCTTATATAAAATCTTAATCCAATCTAAAAAATTCCCCTGTAATCTGAATTTGCCTAATACCCAGAGCAAACAGCAGACCTTGTCAGAGAATTTTTCAGCATCCAGATTCCACCTGAGAGGAGTATAAAGCTGTCAGAATCCGCAGCAAGTTCATGGATGCATTATGACCACTGACAAAACTCATGGGATCTCCATAGATCAGTTGGTGCATCAAACCCTGCAGTATTACTAGCCAATGGTAGCCTCTACTAGTTTATAGTGCTGCTATAATCTTAGGGGGGATATTCAAAGCCATTTATGTGATATGCAGAGTTGTAAACTGCGTAAATATCACTCACTGGAATATTTAGTGGTACTAATCCAGTTAATACTGCTGAATATCCCCGGCTAAGCACTTAGCATTGGGACATTCCTGGGACAGAGTGGGGGTGATATTCAGCTGCTACCCAGTTAACCCTAACCAGCTAAAGTTAAGACAGCTGAATAACTGTCCTAACTTTAGCCGGTTTTACAATCCAGCCAGCAGCTGAATATTGCTATGACTGGATTGCAAAATCGCAATCCAGGCAACTTGGATATTCAGTGCCGGCACTGAATATCCAGGGTGAAGTTAAGTGTGCTGGCCGCCGCCACTGAAAATCCCCCTCCCCTTTAATGTTCTGTACAACCCCAGCTGATCAGATCCCTCCCAGGCTTGTGCGGCACCACTATGTGTCCTTGATTCTGCCCTACCCCCATGCTCCGTATATCCAGCATCTCCCCACATAAATCCTGCCAATCACCAAGTCTTTTAGTATGTTGTAAAATTCAGGGCCCAGTCCATTGGTCCCTGGCACCCGAGCCAGCTTGAGGCCCAGAATAACTCCCCTAAATTCTTCTACCATTAAAAGGTGTATGAAGCACCTCCTGTTTAGTCACATTAATCTGAGGAACATCCCAAGGTCTAAAAAACTGTTTACTCACCACAGGTGTAGTAGGACCTCGAGCATATAGATCCTTATAACAGTTCAGAAATTGCATTGCTATGTCCTCAGCTCTCTTATAAACTACATGTGCATTGTACAAAATCTGTACTTTCCTTATCATCCTGCCAGATCAGTCCAGATGAGTGCATTATGCTCCCCAGCCAGCAAGTGGAGGCAGACTTGAGCAACTTTCAGTGATATCACCCTGTATAAGTACTGGTGCAGCACTGAGAGAAGCCAGTATTCATCTGCCTCCAGCAGGTATCATAATGTTTGGACTGGTGCAGCAGTGCCAATAGGACTGTCTCTCCTGGCCTAGACTACAGTTCTGTGGTCTGTGTGACAGAGACGTGTAGACCCAATGTTTGGTTGGACCTCGGGTACGCCCCTGTCTCCTAGAGCTGGCAGCTTGCCCTTTATCTAGCACTACTACCCACGGGTTCCTAGTACTTGGTGGGCTAGAGAGAAACAGGAAGACCCCACAGGGCCCCTGAGGGAGAATTGTTAAAGCACCCCTTCCTTCTTTCTGTCTTCTATCTGCTTGTTTTGTGCATGCCTTGTTTTCTGCTTTTCTTTTTTTCCTCCCCTTGAATTCAATGGGTTGTATTTGGCTCTCTTGCTGTTTGCAATAAAGTAACTCTAAATTTAAAATAAAAAGCAAACTTTTTCTTCCCGTAGCTGAGCCCCAGGCCTATATGGGTGTCTGGGACTTCCCTGCCAACCTGACAGGTGCTGGAACTGCCTTGTCGCCACGGCCCTTGCTCCTTTTTTCAGTGGGCTTTTTCCCCTCTGTCTCTGCAGTGCTCAGCTGTGTGGTTCAAGGAAGCCGGTGATCCCCAGTGGTTTTTAATCTTGGCTGCCATTTTTGGCCCTGATTGTGGTCAGAATGTCTGGGGCATTTTTTTTTTGACATATTGAGAGCATTCATGGAGCCCAGGGCCCAATGTAAAAGGGAGACCTGACCCGACACAGGCCGTGTTTCGATAAAATCTTCTTCAGGGGTTGGCTCATCTTATACTAAAAACACATTATAAATAAATTAAAAACACAAGTATAAAAACCATAATGAAACTAAATACATCATATGTAACATCGTAAAGAACGCGATAAAAGATAATAAATAAATAAATAATAAGCTTAAAACATATAATACACAAAAATTATTATCCATAAACCTATAACATAGACTAATATGAAAAAATATCACACTCAAATATGTTAAAAAAACAAATAAAACATGAAAACTCTTTGGAAATTAAAAAGCTCCCTTTTAAAACTAAAGTAACACATTATATATGTGAGACAGTAATGGCAAATGGATATTAATCAAAAGTTAAGAAATGATATTGATAAAAAGCATATTGATAAAAACGTATTGTAGATACCATTCATACCACATAAACAAAATCTATAGTACAAATAAACATGTCATTGTGAGACAGAGAAATAAAGCATGGAGAAAAACGGAGGAGATGGAGAAGCAAGGAGCAGGAGTGAAACAAATTTACCTGAAAACCCGTATTAGTCTATGTTATAGGTTTATGGATAACACCTGCCTACTTTGGACTAAAAATTGGAGATCAAGATAAAGTCTGGGCGCCTCATAAAGTGTGCAAATGGTGTGTTGAGGACCTCCGAAACTGGTTCAAGGGTAAGAAAAAATCTTTCCGTTATGGGATTCCTATGATATGGCGAGAGCAAAAGAACCATAGTGACGACTGTTACTTTTGTTCATGCAATGTGAAAGGGTTTAATACCAAATGGAAGCATTCCATTTCATACCCCAATCTTCACGCGGCAATTCGTCCCATCCCCCATGGCACAGATATACCAGTACCCAAGCCCCCTGCTACCTTGGAAGAGATACCTAGCTCTGATGAAGGTGAAGTCATACCTGAACCAGATGACGAATCAAGTTCTGACTTTGAAGATGATACAAGACCAAAATTTTTTTCTCAGGAGGAGATGAATGATTTGGTAAGAGACTTGAATCTTCCCAAAGACGCCACTGAGTTACTCGGATCAAGGCTGAAAAGCAGGAATTTATTGTTGCCAGGAGTGTCATTTTCGTGGTTCAGACATCGTGAAAAGGAGTTCGTTCCTTACTTCGCCCAGGAAGACAAGTTGGTTTATTGCATTGATGTCGAAGGTCTTATGGGTCAATTTAAAATCCAATATGATTCAGAGCAATGGCGTCTTTTTATAGATTCTTCAAAAAGAAGTCTCAAAGCAGTTTTACTCCACAACGGTTTTTACGCTTCCATACCTGTAGGTCATTCCGTACACTTGAAGGAAACCTACGAGAACTTGGAATTGGTTCTTCATAAACTTAAATATGAAGACCATGGTTGGCAAGTGTGTGGGGACTTGAAGGTCTTGTGCATGCTGCTCGGGCAACAAGCTGGGTATACCAAATATCCTTGTTTTCTGTGTCTATGCGACAGTCGAGACCGACAAAATCACTGGACCAAGAAGAGTTGGCAGCCGAGGGTGCTAAGAGTCGGTGATAAAAATGTCCTCTGAGAAACTTTGGTACCTTCCCATAAAGTTCTTCTACCACCTCTCCACATAAAATTGGGATTGATGAAGTAGTTCGTAAAATCACTTCCAAGAGATGGAGAATGCTTCAAATACTTGGTCACCAAGTTTCCTGGTCTGTCGGAGGCAAAATTGAAGGAAGGTGTGTTCATCGGACCAGACATTAGAAGGCTTATAGTTGATCAAGAGTTTGTCAATACCATGAAGGATCCTCAAAAAGAAGGGTGGATTGCATTTAAAGAAGTCGTACAGAAATTTTTAGACAATAACAAAGATCCTCACTACAGAAAGATCGTCGGACGAATGCTGAAAGCATTTCAAGCTTTAGGTTGCCTGATGAGTTTGAAAGTGCATTTCCTCCAGTCCCACCTTGACTACTTTCCTGAAAATTTGGGAGCTGTGAGTGAGGAACAAGGTGAACGATTCCACCAAGACATTAAAGAGATGGAAAGGAGATACCAGGGAAAATGGAGCATTACAATGATGGCAGACTACTGTTGGATGCTTCAGAGAGACATTCCAGATGCTACTCACAAGGAAAAAGAATCGAGTTTAGTGTGTGTAGGTGAGCTCATTTCAGTTCAAAAAAGGATTTTCATGAAAATATTGTAATAAAACTTTAATTTTATAGGTCTATTTCCATTTATTTTAAGGTATTGCCTTATTTAACATAGTTTCCTAAATTGTCAGGAAACATGATGTCCTATGACAAAATGGAGGTCATTTTCGGATTCAGCGCACCAAAAAACATAAAGATTACGTGGAATAACCAAACAGCTCTCAAAAAAGTTTTTTTGCAGACCTGTGTAATGGTTTATGGACCTTTCCTCCAGGAACTTGTCCAAATCTTTTTTAAACCCGGCTACACTAACAGCTTTTACTACATCCTCTGGTAACGAATTCCAGAGTTTGATTACACGTTGAGTGAAAAAATATTTTCTCTTATTAGTCTTAAGACTTAGGGGTCTGTTTACTAAACGGCGCACATGTACGGGGCGCACATGAGCGCTCTAAAAGATGTATTTAAGTGCTCTTAAGCGCCCCGTACGAGTGCGCGGCACATTAACGGGTCCCGCAAGCGTGCGCCGACAACGCGCACATTTGCGGGGCGGTAATGTGCGAAAGAGGCATGCCAAGGCGAAATGAGGGCGGAGGAAGGCCCCCTAGGGGCGGAGAGACGGGGTCAGTGGGCGGAATGTGGGAGGGGAGAGACTCGCCGCACAGGAGCGTGCCCGAATCTGCAAAGAAATTTACCGCCAGTGAAACACTCGCGTTAGAGGTGCTGTGCAGGGAAAAGAAACCGTTTCCGTCAGCAATGTGCAGCACAATAGTGGAAGCCCAAAAACCGTGAGCAGTGTGATCTATGTGCACAGATCAAACGCCGTAATGTCACAGGGCACTAACCACACGGGCGCCGCGCACCTTAGCGCATCTGTCAATCACAGCTTCTGTTCTTCACGACGGAACGCCCACTCCTTATACGGCACCCGCTCGGTACCGCGGACCGCACAACACCGGCCTTTAGTAAACAGACCCCTAAGTTACCCTGTAGCTTCATTGCATGTCCCCTAGTCTTTCTATATTTTGATGATGTAAGCAATCGATCTACGTTTACCAGTTTCACTCCATTCATTAATTTATAAACCTCTATCATATCTCCCCTCAGCTGTCTCTTTTCCAGGTTGAAGAGCCCTAATCTTTTTAGCCTCTCTTCATAGGTGTATCCTTCCATCCCCTTTACCATTTTGGTGGCTCTTCCCTGTACCTTTTCTAATAATGCTATATCCTTTTCAAGATACAGCGACCAGAATTGCACCCAATATTCAAGGTGCAGTCACACCATAGAATGAAACAGAGGCATTATAATATCCTTTGTTTTATTCTCCATTCCTTTCCTTATGATTCCTAGCATTCTATTTGCTTTCTTGGCCATCGCTGCACACTGGGCGGAAGGTTTCAACATGTTATCCATGATGATGCCTAAATCTTTTTCCTGGTTGGTGGTTCCTAATGTGGAACCATGCATCGTGTAACTATAGTTTGGGTTGTTCTTTCCTAGGTGCATAACTTTGCATTTGTTCACATTAAATGTCATATGCCATTTGGATGCCCAGTCAACCATTAAGCCATGACTATCTCTACATGTTTTTGTTCTTTATAATGATTTATTATTTTTATTTTTTTTATTTATCAATTTTTATTAAGTAGTTTAAACACATAATACAACTGATACTTACATTCATCATTTTTCAATTTTTCCAATAAACTCCCCCCTATAATTTGCTCCCCCCAAATTACTGACAACTCTCCCCCATCCCTTCCCCCCACCATCCCTCTCACTTCCCTCCCCCTCTCTCCCTCCCCTCTCTTCCCCCCCTTCTTCCCCCCTCTCTTCCCCTGTAAATGCACCAACATATTCTTCCATTCTTTTTCAAACTTTGTTCTCTTCTGTTTGCAAATTGCCGTTAAGTATTCCATTATATATATATGACTCAACCTGCTTTCACAATGTTCTAGAGATGGCGGTGACTCCTTCTTCCACCTGTAAGCCAACTCACACCGGGCCGCACTCAAGCATGCCATAATTTGCTTTCTACCCTACCGGGGTCCTCCATCTCTCCACCACCCGAACAGGAAAATTAAAGGGTCCCTTTCAATGTCTACCCCCACCACCCAATTAATCCACTGTTGAACTTCTTGCCAAAATACCTGAAGCCGTGGGCATGTCCACCACACATGGTACTCACTGGGGTATAATACCATCTCATGACCACTTTATACCAATTTTCTCTAATTGCAATAGAGATGGGCATTTGCTTAACCTGTCCCATAATAGCCTTCCACTGTAGGGAATCCAATTGCAGCTCCATCTCCCTCTCCCAGGCCTTCATATATCCGACTTTCTCCTCTTTTTGTTGTCCCCCCTCACCACTTTATAAAGCCCTGATATCAACCCCCTCGACAGCTTTTTCCCATCCCATATTGTCTCCAATCCTGTATAGTCCCTCGTTAACCCCTCCTTACCTAATTTTTTGTGCATGTAATGTAGTACCTGTCCATATTGAAAGAGTCCCCCCTCCCCTAACTGAAAATCCTCTTGTAGATCTGCATAGGTAACCCATTCCCCTCCATAGGTAACCCATTCCAAGAATTGATAAAACCACCTAAGGCCTTTCCATTCCCATATCTTAAAGATCCCCCCTTCCTTTCCGGGTTTGAAATCCTCAGTATAACACAAAGCTTGCATCACAGAAAAAGTAGTCTCTCCCTCCTCCCTACCCATCTTTCTTACTCTATCCCAAATTGCAAGAACATGACCCACATATGGATTCCTGTCCTTCTTAGAACCCCTCTCCCTCCTCCCTAGCCACGAAATCGCTTCCATTTTCATCTCTCTTAATCCGCTTTCCTCCAACTTCACAAAAGTCTTCCGTTCACCTCCAATCCATCACATGCCTAATCTGGTGTGCCCAATAATAAGCCAACAAGTCTGGCACCCCCAACCCCGCCTCCTCCCGGGCCCTGTACAAAATTGTTTGTGCCACTTGCAGTGGTCGTTTCCGCCAGATACAATGGAATACTTTTCCCTGGAGTTTCCTCATTTGTCCTACTGGAATTGCTATAGGTAATGCCTGGAAGAGATACAACATTTGGGGAGTATATTCATCTTGACCGCTGCTATTCGACTCAACCACGACATCTCCATATCCATCCACTCCCTCAAATCCTGCTCTACTGCTTTCCATAATGAAGGATAGTTTGCCCCATACAAATCTCCAAATTTCGCTGGTATATGCACCCCTAAATATTTTATTGCCCCGTGTCCATTTAAATGGGCACTTCTCTCTAATTCGCTCTATTTCCGCTTCTCTAATATTTACATTAAGCGCCTCTGTCTTATCCATATTCATCTTGAACCCCGACACCTCACCATATCTCTCAACTACTTCCAACACCCTTGTTAACGTCCGTTCCGGCTCAGTTAACATTAAAAGAATATCATCTGCAAATAGGGAAATCTTATGTTGTTGACCCCCTACCTCTATCCCACAAACTCCCTCCTCCCTTCGTATCATCTGTGCCAAGGGTTCGACTGCTATTGCGAATAACAATGGAGATAGTGGGCATCCTGTCTTGTGCCCCTCTCCAGTCCAAACACCTCCGAGTACTTGCCATTAATTCGTACCCTTGCTTGAGATCTATGGTACAATGCCTGCACCCAAGCTAGATACTTAGAACCAAATCCCATCTTCTGCATAACCCCAAACAAGAAGGCCCAATTCACTCTATCAAATGCTTTTTCAGCATCGATAGATAGTACATCATATCTACTTTCCTCGTACCAGCTGCCCAAATCACCTCTAATACCCTCTTAATATTATCGGATGCCTGTCTCCCACATATAAATCCTGTTGGTCTATATCTATTAAGGCAGGTAACCTTGTCGCTAACCTATTCGCCAATACCTTCGCCAAAATTTTCACGTCTGTATTAAGTAGAGAGATTGGGCGATAGGAACCACAACACAAGGGATCCCTCCCACCTTGGGCAACACTGTAATCCCTGTCATTATCATTTCCTGAGAAAATTGTTCCCCTCCCTCTGTAAGCCCATTAAACATCCTTTCTAAAAAACCCGACAACTCTGCCTGAAAAGTCTTATAAAAGGAATTCACCAACTCGTCTAATCCCGGGGCCTTACCCCCTGGCAATTCTTTGATCACCCGCTCAATTTCTTCCTTAGAGATACGTCCCTCAAGCCTTGCCCCCAACCCCTCCCCAACTATCGGTAGCTCAATCCCTCCCAAAGATTCTCTAAGACGCCTTGCTTCATCCCCGTCTCCCTCTTGCATATATAATTCAGTGGAATTGGCAAAACCCGTCCCCAATTTGTTTCTCTGTTCATAAGATTTCCCCACCCTGTCCCTTAATTGCCACTATTGCATTGGCTACCTCCCTCCTCCTCAGTTTACGAACCAATAATTTCCCCGCCCTATCTCCCCACTCATAATACTTCTTCTTCACCCTATCTAACTGTAAGGCGATAGACTCCAACTGCAGTCGATTCAGTTCCAACTGCAATGCATTCAAATGTTTTAGTTGCCCCACCCTCCCCTGCTAACTATATATTTTTGTAGCAATTTTAATCTCTTCATGTAATTTCTCCTCTCTTTCTTTCCTTAGCTTCTTAAACTGGGCTGCCCACATAATCAATCGCTCCCTAACAACCACTTTCATCCCCTCCCACACTCCCACATCCCGCACCTCCCCATTATCATTTAACTGCCAATACTTGAGTTGGCACTTCTTTACATCCCTGACCACCTCTTCCTTTTTCAGTATACTCTCATTTAACCTCCAAAATCAGATTCCTCCCCTCCTTTGTCCTTCCCCAATTTCCAACCACACTGGTGCATGATCTGACCATGTTATTTTCCCAATCTCCACCTCCCTCACCCTAAGTTCCCATAACTTATCCACCAGTATATAGTCTATCCTACTGAAAGTCTGTGTGGACATGAATAGAAGGTATATTCTCTGCTCCCCTTGTTATGTTCCCTCCAGACATCCGCTAGATGGAATTTCTTCATCATTCTTTTCACTATATGTCTGCTTTTCGCACTCCCACCCCCCCTCCCTTGTCTGCCGGTCCCAACCCAGTTGTAGGGCCAAATTAAAATCTCCTCCCATTATTAATTTCCCTTGCACGTGCCTTTCCAACAACCCCCCCCCCCACCTCCCTCCAGAATATGACTTGTCCTAAATTTGGTGAATACACATTCACCAGTGTAATCCTCTCTCTACTCCATTCACCACACAATATCAACACTCGGCCCCTTATACCCCCTGATCACCTCCCCTACCTGAAAAGGACACCTTCTCCGTATCAAAATTGCCCTCCCCCTTTTTCTCCCCTCCTTCTGTTCCTTCTCCCCTCACCTTCCCAAAATACTGAGTCGGAAATTGTTTAAAGGCTAACAGTCCTTCATCCCGGACTTTGAGGTGGGTTTCCTGATTATAATATCCCAGTTTAATCTATCTGCCTCCCTCACTAGTTTTCTCCTCATTTGTGGACTATTTAGCCCTTTAGCATTTATTGTACCTATTCGTATCATGTCATTTGATGGCTATATGTTAGTGTACCTCGCTTATATCTCCCTCCCTTCCCTCCCCTTCTCTCCTTCCCCCACCCCCTCCCCTTTTCGTCCTTCCCCTCCCATCCCCCTGCCTCCTCCCCCTTCCCCCCATCCCCTTCCCCCCTTAAGCAGACTCCTCCTTGGAAACTGACCACACATGGGAAGTGACTGTCCTCCCGGCATCCACCCCTGCCTCTCCCTCTGTCACCCCCGGTACTACCATTTAACCCCATCTACTTATAATGCCCACTCCTCCCAGAGAACCCCCCTTCCATTTCCATCCCACCCATTTTGTTTCCTTACAGAGCATAACACTTTCCATTTTTCTTTATGCCACTCCACCTCTCCCCTATTTAACATTCCCTTTTAACCAACTATCCCTTAAACATTTCACAACTGCAACATAAAAACATCAAACTGGTCTCATAGTCCACTCTTCCATGATATAGCCTCCCTCCAGGCCTCCTGCGATATGGCCTCATCTTCATCGTCCACGAATGTAGAACCCCTCACTCGTCGCCTTGCTCTTCTCTCATCCCAGGTCTTTTGAAGCTCTGTCCACGCCATGTTTTCCTTTGGAGAGTCTCGCCAACCTTCTCCTATTAGCTGGCACCCGCTGGCACTTCAAACCTCCAACCTTGGAGACCGATGACAGACTCGCTTGAATTTGCCCTCCCAAAGGCTCTGGTAAATTCGAGACTCCAAGCTCTTTTAACACGTCCCACGCTTCTGTACTATTTTTTGCCCGTCATGATATCCACTTCACTGTGATCAATAGAACAAAGGGGTATAGCCACTTGTATCTCAGTCCTTCTTTTCTCAACAGTACTGTTACTTCTCTTAACTCTCGACGTCGTTGTAAGGTTCCCATCGACAAGTCCTGGTACAACTCAATATTATGTCCATTCCACTGAAAATGTCCCAGCTTCCGCGCCGCTCCCAAGATTCACTCCTTTGTTTTGTAAGAACTCATACAGACCACTATGTCTCGTGGCCGATTGTCTCTAATAGGGCCCAGGCCCCTGTGTGCTCTCTCTAGTTGCACTAGTGGCTCTCCTCCTACCTGTTCTGTCTCCGCTTCCTGCAGGAGAGTTTCAAAGACTTCCCTTATTACTTTATCACAGTCCTTATACTGAGGGTCCTCTGGAATACCTCTCACTCTGATATTGCACCTCCTCGAGCGGTCTTCAAGATCTTCTGTCTTTTCTTTTTTTTTTTTTTTTTATTGAAAGACTTCCAAAAATTACAAAGATACAAAAACCACAAAGATCTTCAAAAAAGATGCAACAATATCAACACAACATCAGGTCTCAATAATGATCTACAATATGTCTTCATTTTTACTTGTTTATAATAGAGAAACCGGGACCCCCCCCAAGCTCCCTTCCCCCCCCCAAAGTCACCCCAATCCCGGGGCCCCCCACCTCCACCTCCCCACCCCCCCCACCCCACCTCCCCACTCCCCCAACTATGGCTTGCTAAGGCTAGGGCTCGGGACAGAGGTGAGCTAAGAGACACACTTAGGGTACAAACCTCCAAGAGGCCAGCATATCACCCCCAATATCCAGAACAATCACGCGCCATAGCGAGAAATGAAGGGCGCCCACACCAATTCAAAGCGAGCCAGACGCATCCTGCTAACCGCTACCCCCTGTTCCATAGAGTATGTATCCCACATGCGTTCCAGCCAGACCTGGAAAGAGGGGGCCAAAGCATGCTTCCAGGCTGCCGCCAGGGATAGTCGGGCCGCGTTCAGGCCGTGCCGGAGTAAGGCAAGTTGCAAAGCCCGGGCCCCCGGCACGGAGGTTCCGAAAAGAAAAATCCCCGGATCCCAAGGGATGCTCAGTCCCAGAAGCATCTGCATCCGGAATTGTACACCTCTCCAAAAAGCACGAATGCGGGGACACGCCCACCAAATGTGTCCCAGGGTACCCCGCTGCCCACAGTTACGCCAACATAGGTCCCCAGCCCCGGCAAACATACGAGCAATCCGCGCCGGAGTCATATACCAACGGTACAGCAGTTTATAATTCGTTTCTCGGGCATTAGTCGCTATTGAGCTCTTCCACAGGCGGGCTTCCACTGTCTCTCACTGCTGATCAGTATAAGAAAGACTCAAGTCAGAGTTCCAAAGCACCCTATGACGTGTGGGGCACGCCTGGGCCCCCTGCAAATGGGCATATAATGTCGCCACAAGACCCTTTGTAGTAGTACACCCCTCACAGTAGCGCTCCAGATCCATCAGGTCCCGAGCAACCTGGGGCCAAACGGACCTAGAATTGACCCAATGCGTCACTTGCATATAACGATAGAGATGCCCAGCAGGGAGGTCAAACTCGTCCCGCAATGCACGAAAGGATTGTAGCCGACCATCAACAAAAAATTGGCCGACCCGGCTGAGGCCAAGGTACCCCCATTGCCGAAAAGCCACATCACTCAAACCCGGTGGGAAAGAAGCGTTATCAACTATAGGGGCTAAAGGGGATAGGTCCACGTCACGGGGTCGGAAGTGTCGATCCCAGCAACGGAGGGTATGAAAAATGTAGGGATTACTGGTGCATTTGCCGCGGCGAAGCTTTGGACCAAGCCACAGCCAATCCCCTAACCCCGCTCCCCCCGCCAAGCTCATTTCCATCTGCACCCATCGCTTAGTGCTATCGGCAATCATCCATTCCACCCCCGCCCGAAACTGCGCCGCCGCATAATACCACTGCAAATTGGGCATGCCCATACCGCCGGAACGCGTGCGGGCAAAAAGAACTTGCCGCGCTAGGCGCGGGCGACGATAATGCCACACAAACTTCATAAGCAACTGTTGCCAGGTCGCCAGAGTAGCTCGCGAGATGGGGAGCGGGAGAACCTGAAAAAAATAAAGGAAGCGGGGGACAATCACCATCTTGACTACGGCTATACGCCCAAACGAGGAGAGGAGCAGGCCGTTCCAAACTTCTAAGTCCCGCCGAACCTGACGAAGCAAGGGATCATAGTTAGCTTTGAAAAGATCCGCCCGGTCTACGGTTAGGTTCACCCCTAAGTATCACAGGGCTCCGGACACCCAGCGAAGAGGATATGCCTCTTGATGTTCCGCACAGACCGCCCTAGAGACCCCAACATTCAAGATCTCCGATTTAGAATAATTTATTTTGAAGCCGGAGACTCGAGAAAAATTGGCAAACAGCTGCATTGCGATTGGGAGAGAAGTGGACGGATTCACCAGGGATAGGATAATATCATCCGCAAAGAGCGCGATCCGATATTCCGCAGGACCGATGCGGACCCCTCGCAAACCTGGGTGATCTCGAAAGCTCTGAGCCAGAGGTTCCATTGCTAGGGCAAAGAGCAGGGGCGAGAGAGGGCAACCCTGTCGTGTGCCTCTTTCCAAAAAGAAGTGTCTTGAGTGACCCCCATTAATCCGAACGCACGCCTGGGGCTGCTGGTAAAGGCTGCGAACCCAACCAATATAATTAGGGCCAAAGCCCATTATCTCCAGGACACACCATAGATATCCCCAATCCACCCGGTCGAATGCTTTTTCTGCGTCAATTCCCACTAGCAACGCTGGTTGTGGGTTCCGTTGAGCCACATGAATAATCTGCAACACACGCCGGATGTTGTCGGCGGCCTGGCGACCCGGCACAAAGCCAACCTGATCTGGTTGAACCAAGCCCGGAAGAACCCGATTCAGACGCGCGGCCAGCACAGAAGCAAAGATTTTAACGTCAACGTTTAACAAGGAGATGGAGCGGTACGAAGCCGCATCATGCAAGGGTTTACCGGGTTTGGGTATCATCACAATCAATGCCTCACGTTGGGACGGGGGAAGGGAGGCTGCCCCCAGGACCTCATTAAACAAACAGGTCAGGGATGGTGCCAATTGTGCTCGGAACTTCTTATAGTATTCTGCCGGAAAACCATCACTACCCGGCGCGCTGCCAGTTTTCAGATGCCGGATTGCATTTTCCACTTCGTCAATCGTAAATTCCGAGTCCAACTGAGCCCGGTCAGAGTCAGAAAGACGCGGTAGAGCGGTCCTCTGAAGATAATCCTGCACTTGATCCCTACCAGTGGGCTCTGCTTTGTAAAGCCGCTCCAAGTAATCAGCAAAAAGATCACGGATCTCCCGGGAGATGACCCTTGTCTGTCCCCCAGCGTCGCGTAATTCGCGGACCACTCTCGAGGACTGCTGTTGACGCAGGCGCAGAGCCAAAAGGCGGCCAGTTTTGTTCCCATGTTCATAAAAAGTTTGCCTTAATTTCCGACGCTTATTATCTAATTCTCTCTGCATACATGCATCTAAATTCGCTCGAACCGTCCGCCACTGGTGTAGGACCTGCCTCGACCCGGTTCGGGTGTGCTCCAAGCCTAGGCGAGCAGATTCCCTCACCAAATGATCATGATCACGTGTCCACATTTTGCGCGTGCGGGCTGCCTCAGCCATAAGTTGACCGCGGGCTGTGGCCTTATAAGCATCCCGTACCGTGGGGAGGGGAACATCCCCAGTATCATTAAACTCAAAGAATTCCTTAATAAAGTGGGCGTGATCCTGCACTGCACCCTGCCATCGTAGAAACCTTGCGTCTAAACGCCAAAGACGGCGGTGCTCGCTATGCGTGCCGTCCGGGAGGATGAGCCAGCACGGGGCATGGTCTGACCATGTCAGCGCTCCAAGTCCAGTCTGCACTCTCCCGTCCATCAGGCGCTGATCCAACAAAAAATAATCAATGCGAGTGTGGACCTGATGGACCGGGGAATAGTAAGTGTAACCCCTCTCTCCCGCATGGGTGTCCCTCCATATATCCCGTAGGCCCAAGTCGAACATCAAGCGCTGAAGGGCTCTTGCCGATCCCCCCATTCCCCCCCCCAGTGCGACCCGTAGAATCCAAAGGGGGCACTAGATGCGTGTTACAATCCCCACCCAAAACAATGGGGCCTTTTGCAAAATCCGCCAGTAGGGCTTTCAGTCGTGTAAAAAAGGGCCCCTGACCCGTATTTGGTGCATAGATATTAGCTAAAGTTAGCAAGTATCCGTCTAGACGAACATTCAAGAAAAGCCACCTCCCCAGGGCATCTCGTTTTATCTCTTCAATCTGCAAGGAGAGGCTCTGGTGAAATAGTAGAGCCACTCCCCGCTTCTTCCGGCCCTGCGTGTCGGAGGCCACCCGCACCTCAGTGTATGGGGATCGCTTTAGCCAGCCCTGCTTGGAGTTTTGAAGATGGGTCTCTTGCAAATAAACAATATCCCCTTGCAAAGTGCGCAATTCTGAGAACAGCAGGGACCGTTTCCGCGGGGAGTTAAGACCCTTAACATTCAAAGAGATAAAGCGCACCATTAGGGAATACAACCTAACCCCACACATCCGCTGGCCACCCAGAAAGTCCCAGTAGGGGCTCCCCCCAGCAAACCCAGGAAATTAGTTAAGCGGGCCCACCTAGACCACCCTCCAAGAACAAAAGCCATAGACCCACCTCCCCAGCCCAAACATACCTCCCAGCTCCATGTTGAGAGACCCCCCCCCTTCCCGTCAATACCACCTGCCTGTCTAAGTTAATACAGGACACGGTAAATTGACCACAAACCCCGTACCCCCCAGAACCCCACAGAGTGAAAACTCAACCTAAACATAGAAAAACATTTCCCCCATTACTCCCCCACCCATCCCGGGTCATCAATCCCATCATGTCCCCCCACCAGAACAGTAACATCAGTAAAACATTTGCAGGTCAACTGCCGCCCCCCATGGAGAATGGAGTGGGGACCCCAGGCTAATCTTTGCCACCAGTTATCCAAAAATCAGGGGACCCACTGGTCAAGACTCCCTAAAAAAGAGAAAATGAGAGGAGCTCTTCAAATCCACAAGAGTGTCAGGCGGGCTTGCCCACCCGGGTCCACTTGGAATGTTGGGGCTTAGGGGGCGGCGGATGAGGCTGGGCATTATCATCAACTAGACCCGCTTGGCGAAGAGCTCGCCAAGCTTCAGAGTAGTCCTTTGCAGAAATCTTTTTGTTGCCCAAATGGAAGTTCATCCTAAATGGAAAGGACCAAGAATAGCAAACCCCCTTGCTGTTCAGGACCGCCGAGACTGGTTTCATCTCTCTCCGGCGCGCCAAAGTGAACATCGAGAGGTCCTGATAGATGGACACTGTCGCGTCCTGGAAGCGGACCGTCTTCTTCTCCCGGCCTCGACGTATAAGAAGCTCAGCATCAGAATAGTGTAGGAATCTCGCAATGACATCTCGTGGCTGGTTGTTAGGGGGTTTTCCCAAAGCGCGGTGAACCCGTTCGATTTCCATTCCAGAGGCATGTGTAGCCAGCTCCTCCGCCGGAAGCAATTCCGCTATCAGTAGCTTAAGCACAGTCGGCAGGTCTTCCCCGACCCCCACCGCCTCTGGGATTCCACGAAAACACACGTTGTTGCGGCGGGAGCGGTTTTCAATGTCATCAATTTTATAAGTCAGCTCCATGGCCTGTGCACGCTGCCTGTCGAGAGCACATTGTAAATCCATCAGAGTCCCATCTTGATCAACCACTTTGGTCTCCACGTCCTCTACTCGGGCTCCCAGTTCCTTAACGTCGGTCCGAAGTTCTGCGACATCTTTCATCAAATCTTCCCGTAGTGTGCGGAACTCGTTGGCTAATTCTGCAAAGCCCTTACGGAGCTCGTGTTTGATTTGAGCCGAGGAGAGTTGCTTATGAGGGTCCAATTCCTCTTCACTTACAGTCTCATCGTCGGAACCCATTGGAGGAGATTGGCTGCGTGGGCTGCTTGAGGCTCCGGACTTACTCTGCAGCCGCTGGGAGGAGCGCATCCCCTCCCGAGTTTCAGAGTTTTTGGTTTTAGCAGCCATCACACAGAGTCACCAAGCTCACACAGTGTTAGGAGAGGTAGAGGCAATGCCAGCAAGAGGGAAGGCACCAGAGAGAGAACGGTGCACGAAATCACACCAGCCCGTAGAATAGCCACCACTACACAGTGTCAGGAGATGCGGATAAGCAATGTCAGCAAAGCAACAGGCACTGGTGGGACAGTGGGACAGAAAGTCGTAAACTGCCTCCGGTCCCCCTGGAAAAACAGCCTGGCACAGATAAGAGTCAGAGAGCAGTGTAAGGCAGTATGGGGCTGTACCGGCAAGAGCCCGTAGCTGTAGATTATAAGGCTTCAAGGAGAGACCCGGAGTCACAGAGGTCGCGTGTACAGGCCTGCAGGGCACCCAGAGTCCAATCAGGAGGGCGGAGGCCTCAGCGGGACACTAGGCTGCCAAGGAGAAATGGACCCGGCCACCAGTTTCAAGCACAGTTCAAGGGGTGTGCAGGGGAAGAGGCAGCACACAAACTTACCCCCTTCAAGATGGCTCGTGTTGATGAAGAAGGGTGGTAAGTGCCGGTAGATGCCGCGGCAGCTGCCCCGTGAAGTTCACGTGGTCCCGGCCAATCTCCCCGGCAGTTCTTCAGCTCTTCAGTCGAGCGCCACACGCTTGGGATTGTAAGCCCCCTCCCGCTGAACGGGCCGGTGCTCAGCCCGCAGGCAGTAGAGAGGGCTCCGTTCGTAGGCCCCGCGGGGGCCTGCCAGATGATTTTCGGCAGAGCCGGATGCAGCGACTGGCGGCAGGATCAGTCGGGTGAGAGTCCGGTGACCGGAGACAGCTTCCAGCAGGCCGCGTTGTAGTGGTGGACCCCTCGGTACCCCAGCCTCCAGGGGACCCGCAAAATCACGGAGTCAAGCACTGAGGGGGATCGTTGGCTGGCGCTGATCCGGGAAAGGTATGGGGGGGGAGCAAAATGCGGCTGTAGGCTTATGATTGCAAAAATTTAGGGGTTGTGGGGACGGAGCTTCAACAAAGTGCGGCCATCTTGCAGTGGGCTCACGAGCGCCCCCTTCTGTCTTTTCTTTTAAATGCTTCTGTTCCTGTTTCAGTTCCTCCCAACCTTTCTGCAGGTCTCCAATCGCTTCTGCCTGCTGATCCAGTTGATTTTCACTTTCTTCCATTCGGGATCCAAGATCAATTATATCTTGCCTTAATGCCTATAATGTCTCTTGCAATTCAGTTTTACTCCCATTGATCTCCAATTTAAGTTCATCCTTCAGCTCTGTCAGCCAGTGCTTTAACATGTCCACCATTCCAGGATTCCAACTTCCCTCCCCCTCTTCTTCTTCATCTCTCCCTGCTTCGTTGGCCATTGTCTCTGCTTTTTCTTTGCCAGTCTTCTTCCCTCCCTTAACCGGTGTATAAGAGGACCGGAACTCTGCAAGCTTTTTCCGGGCTGTAAGTCCTCCCCTGGCTTTCTCCATTTTCTCTTCCCAGCCCTTCTCCTTTTGCCAATAACTTTTATGTACTCACTGAGGCTGGCTCTCTTTGCAGAGGTATGAAGATGGCCTGCACGCTCCTGCTTCTTCCTCGTGTTCGGCCGCCTCCGTCAGCGCTCACCTCAATCACCTCTCTCCTCCTCTCCCGATCACCTCCTCACACTCTGTGCTGTCTCGGACAGGATCTCTGCAGCCACTATAGTGTTCTCCACTCTCGCCAGCTTTCTCTCCTCTGGGGTTCCCTTCTAATGTCTGCCACTCTGCTTTCCTGCCTCTACCTCCTTCACTCAGTTATGCTGTTCACCGGGGGGTTAAACGCACCTCCAGCCCGCCCCTCCGCTGCTCGATCCACTCACCCTCTCTGTTTCACTCTCGACAGCCTTGTGTGCTGCTCTCTGGCCACTTTGCCTCCTCAGTGCTCACTTTCTGCACCTCGCCGCTGCTCCCCTCTTCACCGGGCCTTCGCTCTGCTCATTGGCTCTCCTGCGCCGTTTTGTCCACTGCTGCTACTGCCGCTTGCTTGGGCGTCTCACGGGGGTTAAACACTCCCGCGACCCTCTCCGCGGCTGCCTACTGCTCTCCCCTTAGTATCGCCGCTGTTGCCGCACCATTTTCCTTCTCTCCTCGGGCCTGAATTGCATTGGTGGGCAGTTTGGACAGCAGAGCTCCTTGCTCACTCTGCCATCAGACACAGTGACATAACTTCCTCCTCCTTTATAATAATTTCTACCATTTTTCCCGGTACTGACATCAGGCTCACCGGTCTGTAGTTTCACCCCTGGAACCCTTTTTAAAAATTGGCGTTATATTGGCCATTCTCTAATCTTCAGGTATTACAGATGATTTTAATGATAGTACACAGATTACTAATAGTAGGTCTGCAATCTCATATTTCAGTTCTTTCAACACCCTTGGATGTATACCATCTGTTCCAGGTAATTTGCTACTCTTCAGTTTATGAAATAGTTGTAATACATCTTCCCGGTGTATCAATATTTCTTTCAATTCTTCCAATACATCACCTTTATATACCATTTCAGGCTTGAGTAACTTCCCTACATCTTCTTCAGTAAAGACTAAAGCAAAGAATTCATTCAGTTTCTCTGCTATGGCCTTGTCCCCTCTTAGTGCCCCTTTTATCCCCATGGTCCAACTGACTCTCTCACAATGGGGTATGTTTACTAAACTGCGGTAAACGTGAATAACGCGCGTTGTACAATGTTAATGATCGTTAGCGTGTTATAGCGTGCGCTATAGCGCATTAACGATTGTAAACGTGCTATAGCGCGCGTTATCACGCGCTAACGCGCGTGATGCTCCGCGGTGCAGTAAAACAATGCAGAAGGCGGAGAGAGGGTGGAGAGAAGGGGTCAATGGGTGGAGAGTGGGCGGGGAGAGGCTCCCATTACACTAACGCGCTGAATTTCAGAGCTGAATTCCAACGCGAATGAAAACCTGTCGTTAAATGCACTTTAAAGGGGAGAGAAACCATTTAACTGTCAGCAATGTACAGCCTAGGCAGGGAAACCAAAAAAAGGTGATAAGTGTGATACATGTGCACAGAACAAAAGGGCACAGAAACACTGAAAATGACCCCAAGAAACTGGAAAAAAACAACAAACAAGCTGGCCAATAGTGGTAGCAATGGGAAACATCAACCCCCCCCCCCCCGAGTAAGCTCCATAGAACAGAGATAATTCGTGGAAGGGTCCATACTCCGTCCCCATACAAGGTGCATGGGCCCACAGTGAAATAGCGCTGCTCAGGGATTTCCCCACCATCGGACAGGGTTCCTATGGCGTGCACATGTCCCGCAACATCAGGGCGGGCATGTTGGAACGGGCAACCGGGCAGATGCTGGAAAAGGGGATACAGAGGGCTGCAGGCGGCACATGCAGTGGCGCAGCTGGGCCACAGTGGGGACTAGGGTGATGCTCAGTTGGCCCATAGGAATGCGTAACCAGTAGAGCCAGACAGCAACTGATGAGGGCCCAACATGGGCACGAGTGGTTTCCCAAAGCGTCACAGGGGAGAGTACCCAACAGCAACCCCCAAGGGCACGGAACACTGGCAGGCGGGGCTGGGGGGGGGAGCGTGGACGTCTATGCAGGCACCCTTACCCCAGAACACGCACCATAGGCAGCCGCCTACCTGCACACTGGACGGCCTGAGACCGCGCACCACCAGCAGAAGGGCATGTCAGCATGGTGACTGAGGGATACTGGTGGTGGAGGGGGCAGTGGCAGCTGCCTGGAGCAGACCGTGGCCTAACACTGTGTAGGTGGGTGGCATGCACTGCAACAGACAGGCCCTGTCTGACCAACAGTCATGGTATCACCAGGGAATGCACCATCTCTGTGAGAACATGGTGGTGCAGTGCACAGAACCACTGTATTCAGAAGCAGAAGGTCACAGGTTCAAGTCCCAGCTGTGGTTTCCACCAACCCAGTCCTCATACTTTACCCACTACTATAACGTGCTAATACAGGCAGAACCGTTCTTGCAGATGAAGTTAACATGCCCAAAACACCAACATTTTACCCTACAGAGCACAGACACCATAAACATGCACATTACCTAGAGCAGAGCCTCCCAAATGCAGTCCTGGAGGGCCAAACACCATTCAGGTTCCATGCTGCCTCTGATAAAGATGCCTGTGCTGCATTTCTATGCGCCACCCCCATGGTATGCAGATGTATCTCATGCATATTCATGAGGGACAGCATGAAAACCCGAACAGTGTTTGGCACCGCAGGACTGGAGTTGGGAACCTCTGCCGTAAAGCAGCAGCCAACAGGGGCAGACACACCCGCACCCACAGGCCCCATTATCTCAAGCCTCCTGGAGAGGCAGGACTTTGGACTCTGCGTGTATCTCCCAATACTAGCACTTGCATACCTTAGTAATGCCACCCTAAACCTGGGAATATGGTACACAGCTATCAAAAGGTTGCTATGAGTACTGGCAGATAGCAATTCCTAGGTTAAGTACAATGTTTGGAGTGAGCTGCATCATAGCAACCCTTCTGATGTCTGTGGTGTGTGCTTCAGGTCTGGTCTCTGACAGTGTTAACCACCCTCGGGAGTGACCCCCACCAGTATTGCGTACCATATCCATGCCTGCACTGTGCCCAGGACTGGTGTGGTGGCCAGGGCTGCTAAACACCTCTATAGTAGCACAATGCTGGCCTAGGTGTGGGAGTGTGTGTCTGTCTATCCTGTGTGTGGTGGCTGCAAACACCCTCCACAGCCCACACTGCTAGCACTGTTGCCAGTATTGGCCTGCCAATGTGCATAATGAGGAGCAAGGTACCGTGGGAATAGCCTGGATAGGGTGGCCTGGCCTGGCTGCATCTGCACAGGGCATAGGGCAATGGAAGGACATTGTAGTGCCCGGTACCACCTGCACGGACAGGGTGGCCATAGCATGTCCTGCTGGGAGGTCACTCTCACCCTGACTGAGCAGTGACCATGGCATGGCTAGGTTCCCCCATAGTGCTATATAGTATTTCTCTTTTGTGATATTTATGGGTTTCCTTTTGGGGCCCAATCACTGACTTATCTGCTTGGTGTGTATGCTGATAGCCCCGTTCTAGGTACATGCATCTCCTCCAGGACCATGCACTATGGACTAGCTGGCAGACTGTCTGCAGCTAGTATGTGTCTTGCTGGAACACCGTGCAGGGTGCAGCGGCTGGAGGCTTGCTGCTGGAGAATGTCAGATAATGGTGGGGGGCAGCTGCGCATTTCCAGACCTGCCGTCTGTCTGCTCTTGCCTTATGGATGTGTAGTGCTGTGCATTGCCTGCCCTGTAGGGTGTTTGAGCCCGAGTAGGACTGGGATGATGGTCCCCTCTACTGCCACCATTGCAGGGGGTTGAAAGTGGATCTGTGGGCGGGAGATCCTGTCCCCCACCCTGAGCCCTAGAGGGTGCGTTGGGTGGTGGTATGTAATCTCCCTGGTAACCACAGCAGAATGTGGGTGTGGTGCCGTGCAGTCCTCCTGTAGCCAGCCATGTGTTTATTAGCAGCTCTAGCCCACTGGTTACTTCACTGCCCATGGATCCAGAGGTCATAGGTTCACAACCCACAGTGGGGTTCATTGATAGGGCTGTCTTTGGCATTGTCTATTTTTACTGTATATTAGTGCTGCCAGCAGAACCACCCTCAGGGTACTGTCACCTTAGGGTAGCTCAAAAGGCGCCCTATAGGGCGCGCCTTACGCGGCGCCCTATACGGTGCGCCTTCCACTTCTCCCTATAGGGAGCGCCTAAATATTCCTATCAAATGGTATATAACACATGACCATGTCAGAGAGAACGTCACTATTGGAACATATTGCATAAGACGGGTACAATTTTCCTGACATATGCAAACTGTAACCCGCCTGTAGACTGTGGATTAAAATATTATAGTCGGCTTTCAAAGGGTTACACAGGATGCCTCAGCCAGCCTTTTTCATTAGGCACACTGGGGAATCGAACCCATGACTCTTGTACCATCAGTCTGTGTAGTAACCATTGTGCTACAGCTCTGTTTCTGTCTTTGGGTGTCTGCGCGCTGTCTTAGGTGTGTGCACAGTGGCGCATGCTGTAGCGATCATTGCTGCGCGGCACGTAATAACGCGCGCAACTGCGCGTTATCGGTTACGATGTCCCGCCCATGTCCTTTTTTGGCTTTCCTTCCACTAACGCGGCTCCTAACGCGAATTGCACTAACGCAGTTTAGTAAACATACCCCAATATTTTTTGCTATGAATGTACTTAAAAAGTCTTTATTACACGTTTTTGCTTCCCCAGCAAGCTTCTTCTCAAATTCTCTCTTTGCCTGCCTTATTAATGCCTTGCATCTAACTTGCCAGTGCTTATGTTTGTCATTTGGCTCCTTTTTCCATTCCTGAAAGATGCTTTCTTGGTAACAACAGCCTCTCTGACCTCACCTTTAAACCATGCTGGCAGTTTTTTGGACTTCCTTCCACTTTTCTTAAAACGTGGAATAAAGCTGGCTTGGGCTTCCAAGATAGTATTTTTAAACAACACCCCTGGTTGATGTAAGTCTTTAACCTTTGCAACTGCTCCTTTTAGTTTTTCCTTAACTATTTTCCTTATTTTATCATAGTCTCCCTTTTGAAAGTTAAAAGGTATTATTGTGGATTTCCTTACCGTCCTTCCTCCATTTATTAAATCAAATGCAATCATGCTATGATCCCTTTTGCCACGTGGCCCCAATATCCTTATCTCTTGCACCAGATCTTGTGTTCCACTAAGGACTAGGTCCAAAATGGCTTCCTCTCTGGTCGGTTGATGAAGCAGTTGCTCCAAGAAGCAGTCATTTATTTCATCGAGAAACTTTATCTCCCTAGCATGTCCTGCTGTGACACTGACCCAGTCAATACCGGTGTAATTGAAATCACCCATTATTATTACTGTGTTGTAACTTTTGTTAGCGTCCCTGATTTTTTTGAGCATTTTATCATCCATTTGTTCGTTCTGACCAGGTGGTCGATAGTACACCCCCAACTGCCATCGCCTTCCCCTTCCCCTTTTTACATGGAATTTCAATCCATAGAGATTCTACAGTGAATTTTGTTTCCTGCAAAACTTTAATCTTTTGTGACTCAATGCCTTCTCTAACATAGAGTGCAATCCCTCCACCAATTTTATCTGCTCTATCATTACGATATAGTTTGTACCCAGGTATCATAGAGTCCCACTGGTTGTCCTCCTTCCACCAGGACTCTGAGATTCTAATCATATCTAACCTCTCATTTAATGCTATATATTCTAACTCTCCCATTTTATTTTTTAGACTTCTAGCATTTGCATACAAGCACTTTAGAGGTTGTGTTTTATTCATATTAATCTGGTTATCGGTAGGCAGGGATAATTTGGAATCTTTAAGCTCTGTCTGCTCTGTACTTAAGGGCATTTGGGCTACTTTTGTCTTTATTGGAACCTCTCTGTCGATATGTCCTAACTTCAGTCTTTTGCTAGTATCTGTCAGCATACATCAGCATGATATTATGCCTAGCATAGGTGTCATGGCTTTTCCCAGACCTTGGCCTGCAGCTCTGATCCCCTGGTGATGTCAGATAGGACGTCTCCAGACTTGATGGGCTTAGTATACCTGATGAGATTAGTCTGCAAGACAACAGCCCCTCCTTGCTAATCAAGTGATAACAGACCTCAAACAGACCAAAGTATGACAAAGGGAGGTGCTGGAGAATTTCACTATAAATACAGGGAAGGACAAAAATCTCTCTCTCTCTCTTCCTATTCATCGGACACACACACTTCTCTTTACACCCTCCCCCCCTTATTCTCTATCTCTCTTCCTATTCATCAGACACACACACTTCTCTTTACCCTCGCCCCCCAAGTTACAGTATCATTCAAGGATACATTGTTCCGAACCATGCGCTCTTGGGCAACTGTCGTCTTTCTCCTATTATCTAGTTTAAAAGCTGCTCTATCTCCTTTTTAAAGGTTAATACCAGCAGCCTGATTCCATCCCAGTTAAGGTGGAGCCCATCCCTTCAGAAAAGTCCCTCCTTTCCATAGAATAGTCACCAGTTCCTAACAAATCCAAAACCCTCTTCCTTGCACCATCATCTCATCTACGCATTGAGACTCTGGAGCTCTGCCTGCCTTTTGGGCCCTGTGCATGGAACGGGAAGCATTTCGGAGAATGCTACCCTGGAAGTTCTGGATTTCAACTTCCTTCCTAAAAGCCTAAATTTGGCCTCCAGAACCTCCTTACCACACTTTCCTATGTCATTGGTACCAACATGTACCAAGACAACAGACTCCTCCCCAGCACTAACTAAAACCTTGTCTAGGTAGTGCGTGAGATCTGCTACCTTCACAACAGGAAGGCATGTTACCAGATGATCCTCATGACCACCAGCCACCCAGCTATCTATATGAGTAATTATGGAATCACCAACTCTAATGGCTGTCCCAACTTTTCCCTCGTGGGCACATGGTCCTGGAGAAACCTCTTTGGTGCAAGAGGGTTTTACATCATCTGGAGGACAAGTCTTAGCTACAGGATCACTTCCTGCCACAAAAGGGTGATGCTTTCCTGTCACGTGACCTCTCTCCTCCATGACAACAGGGATTCTGCCAGACTGGGGGTGGGACTTCAGTGCTTCATCCCTGTAGGTCTGGTCTATGTACCTCTCTACCTTATGTCCTCCAAGTTTGCTACTCTAGCCTCCAGAGATCGGACTCATTCCCTGAGAGCAAAGAGCTCCTTGCACATGGTGCACATGTAAGAGCCCTCACCAACTGGGAGAAAATCATACATGGGATACTCAATGCGAAAGACTGGAAAGCCCCCATCTCGCTGCTGGACTGCTGTCTGTATCTTAGTTTTAAGATTGTGTTTAGATATTTAAGTTGTTTACTTAGGTTTGCTGGGGATCCTTATGCTAATAAAAATATACCTAATACATTTAGTGGACTTTGTTCACCTCAAGATTAATTAATCTCAGCCTACCTATGTCTATATGCCAAGCACCCTCACTGGCCCTCTTCAAATCCAAGTTGAAAACCCACCTCTTCACTGTTGCCTTCAGATCCTGATTTCCACCCTTATCCTAACCCGACTCCCATCAATCTCCCATGACCGAAATACACAGACCATATTATGCTTTGCACCGAACTGACTTTGTATTGTTGTATTAGATTGTAAACTTGTTGTATTAGATTGTAAACTTGGATGAGCATGACTCTGATGAGCAGGGACTGTTTATTATATGTATATCTTTTATATGCATGTCTTACCTACATAAGAACATAAGAACATAAGACATGCCATACTGGGTCAGACCGAGGTCCATCAAGCCCAGTATCCTGTTTCCAACAGTGGCCAATCTAGGTTATACGTACCTAGCAATATCCCCAAAAGACACAGGTTCCACAATGCTTGTACTGGGTCAAGCATTGATATCCTGGGTCCCTTTTTAATAGTGGTTTATGGACCTTTCCTCCAGGAACTTGTCCAAACCTTTTTTAAACCCAGCTATACTAACAGCCCTTACTACATCCTCCGGTAACAGATTCCAGAGTTTGATTACACGTTGAGTGAAAAAATATTTTCTCTTATTTGTCTTAAATAGTTTACCCTGTAGCTTAATTACATGTCCCCTAGTCTTTCTATACTCTGATAGCATAAACAATTGATCCACGTTTATCCGTTCCACTCCATTCATTAATTTATAGACCTCTATCATATCTCCCCTCAGCCGTCTCTTCTCCAGGCTAAAGAGCCCTAACCTTCTTAGCCTCTCTTCATAGGAGTAGCCTTCCATCCCCTTCACCAATTTGGTGGCTCTTCTCTGTACTTTTTCTAATAACGCTATGTCCTTTTTAAGATACGGTGACCAGAATTGCACACAATATTCAAGGTGCGGTCGTACCATGGAGCGATACAGAGGCATTATAATATCCTTTGTTTTGTTCTCCATCCCTTTCCTTATGATACCTAGCATTCTATTTGCTTTCTTGGCCGCCGCTGCACACTGGGCGGAGGGTTTTAACATGTTATCCACAATGACTCCTAAATCTTTTTCCTGGGTGGTGGTTTCTAATGTGGAGCCTTGCATCGTGTAACTATAGTGTGGGTTGTTCTTTCCTAGGTGCATAACTTTGCATTTGTCCACATTAAATTTCATCTGCCATTTGGATGCCCAGTCTTCCAATTTATCCAGATCCTCCTGCAGTTTTCCACAATCCTCTTGGGTTTTAACAGCTTTAAACAGTTTTGTGTCATCTGCAAATTTGATAACCTCACTAGTTATTCCCTTTTCCAGGTCATTTATGAATATGTCAAAAAGCAGCGGACCCAGTACAGATCCCTGGGGTACTCCACTATTCACCTTTTTCCATTGGGAATATTGGCCATTTAGTCCTATCCTCTGCTTTCTATCTTTTAACCAGTTCCCGATCCACAATAGTACACTGCCTCCTATCCCATGACTTTTTGGCTTCGCCAAAAGTCTCTGATGGGGGACTTTGTCAAAAGCTTTCTGAAAGTCCAGATACACTATATCAACCGACTCACCTTTGTCTACCTGTTTATGCACACCTTCAAAAAAACATATCAGATTAGTAAGACAAGATCTTCCTTGTCTAAAGCCATGTTGGCTGTCTCCCATTAGGCCATGACTATCTACATGCTGTGTAATTTTGTTCTTTATGATGGTTTCTACCATTTTCCCTGGTACTGACGTCAGGCTCACCGGTCTGTAATTTCCTGGTTCACCCCTGGAACCCTTTTTAAAAATTGGTGTTACGTTGGCGACCCTCCAATCTTCAGGTATTACAGATGATTTTAATGAAAGTTCACAGATTACCAATAGCAGGTCTGCAATCTCATATTTCAGTTCTTTCAACACTCTGGGATGTATACCATCCGGTCCAGGTGATATGCTACTATTCAGTTTATCAAATAGTTGTAATATATCTTCCCGGTGTAGCGATATTTCTCTCAATTCCTCTGCAGTATCACCTGTTCAGTGCTGCATGCTCGGGGCTATATAAGTGCTAAATAGTAGTAGTAGTAGTAATGTATGTCTGATGAGGATACACAGCTGCACCTAAGAGTGAATATGGCACCTCCTTCCCTTTAAGAGGTTTAAGCTCCTTTAAAGCTATGATTATCCCAGGGATGGGTGGGAGTCAGGAAGGGAAA
The DNA here is from genome assembly GCA_033557465.1 of Ichthyophis bannanicus. Lineage (NCBI taxonomy): Eukaryota > Metazoa > Chordata > Amphibia > Gymnophiona > Ichthyophiidae > Ichthyophis > Ichthyophis bannanicus. The sequence continues at coordinate 1,115,708,917 of CM066031.1, read as the reverse complement.
GAAGACTTATTAAAAGCTGGCTGCTACACAGTACCCTGTCCTATGCTTCTAAGGTAATCTGTAACCAATTTCCTGGGTGATTCACACAGCCCGTGCTTTGATAGAGAGAGTCTTTCAAAATGCTCCTTTGATCTGTTACTTGGCTTTAATACCTCTTTAGAACAATTTCACAGGTCTCTTGCCCCCTATATAGAAGACCTTTGTAAAGGTCTCTAGAAACAATTTATTGCTCAAAGAATACTGACCCTGTTTTTCCTTTTATGTTGTTATATTCTGATTTGATTTAAATTAAAGCTCTTTGCTAATACTAGGCCCTGACTATTACATTTAAACTAGCAGCTCTCTGCTGGGTTTTAAATTAACCAGAAAGCTTTCTGCTGGGTTTTAATTTTAAACTGAAAGCTCTTTGCTGATATCAGGCCCTGACTGAGTATTAAATTTAAACTAGAAGCTCTCTGCTGGGTTTTAAATTTAAACTGAGAGCTCTCTGCTGGGTTCTAAATTTAAACGGAAGTCTCTTTGCTGGGTTTTAAACTTCAACTGAAAGCTACCTGTTGAGTTTTTAATTTAACTAAAAGCTCTTTGCTGATACTAGGTTCTGACTGATTTAACAAATACACTGGATTCTAATTTACACAGATTCATCAGTTTAAATTGAAAGAATTCCTTTTTCCCCAAGATTTAGAAAAATTCTCAGAAGTAAATACTTACAATTGCAGATCTCTCTCCAGAAGTAGCAGTCCCTTTTTATAGTCCTTCAAGACTACTATGCCCTTTCAGGATGCTATGGAGGCTCTGCATGATGTAGAGCTTGCTCTCTGCTGAGGCTAGCAGGCAAACTCTCTCCTGGATGGTGGCTGGCCTCTTGCTGCATTCATTCTTCTACCTGATCCTATATGGCAGCTCATAATATCTCATGCTCCAAGCTGTGTCCCAAGAGCCCTGAGGTCCTGTCATGGCTGTATCCTCGGCCCCATGGTGAGTTGGATCAGCTTTTGGGCTCCCGTCGATGGATGTCTTCATCAGAGCAGTGACAAAACGCACCACCATCCCAAAGGAAGGGTCTCAGGGTAACATTAAAATACTCTGTAGTACCTGAAGATTGGAGAATGGCTAATGTAACACCAGTTTTTAAAAGGGTTCCAGGGGTGATTCGGGAAACTAAAAGACCAGTGAGTCTGACATCAATGCCAGGCATTCTAGTTTTTTTAAATGGTAGAAACCATTATAAAGAATAAAATTACTGATCATGTAGATAGTCATGGTTTAATGGGAGAAAGCCAACATGGATTTAGCCAAGGAAAGTCTTGTTTTACTAATCTGTTATATATTTTTTGAAGGTGTGAATAAACAGATAGATAAAGGTGAGTCAGTTGATATAGTGTATCTGGATTTTCAGAAAGGCTTTGACAAGGTCCCTCATGAGTGACTCTTGGCAAAATTAAAAAGTCATGGTATTGGACACAGTGTAGTCTGGATCAGGAACTGGTTAAAAGATGGAACGCAGAGAGTAGGGCTAAATGACCAATTCTTTCACTGGAGAAAGATAAAAGTGGAGTATCCCAGGAATGTATGCTGGACCTGCTGCTTTTCAACATATTCATAAATGACCTGGAAATAGGAATAACGAGTGAGGTGATCAAATTTGCAGATGACACAAAATTATTCAAAGTTCTTAAAATGCAAGAGGATTGTGAAAAATTGCAAGAGGACCTTGACAAACTGGAAGACTGGGCATCCAAATGGCAGTGAAATTTAATGTGGCCTTGTATGCAGTCCTGTTGGTCCGAGCCCTCTTGCACTGTGCCCACCAACTGCCAGATAGCCCAGAGATGGCAAGACTAGAGTCTGGAGTCACATATATGGCTGATGCCCTGTATGACTTAATCAGCATTTTCTATGAGTCCATGGCAGCAGTAGTAGTTGCTAGGCAGCGGCTTTGGCTCTGTAATTAGTTTAATGATGCTGCCTCTAAGCTACAGTGGAACAAGTACCCCTTTAGGAGCAAGTTGTTCTTCAGGGATGACCTGGAGAAGTTTGTGAATGGTCTGGGTGAGGTTCGCCTCAGAGGCTCCCAGAAAAGCCCAGAGGGACTAGAAATGTTTTGCGTGGAGCATGGCAATGCCATCAGACTTCTAGGAATCCTAATAGGGCTTTTCATCCTATGGACGGAGACTAAGAAAGATCAGTCCTTTTGGGGCTCTTGATGTCCTCAAGACAGCCTAAGTTTTCTGAAGCTCCTGCAGGAATCAGCAAGCCCCACAATCGCTTCTGAGATTCAACTGGTTTGGGAGTGTCTCCGTCTGTTTCTCTCAGAATGGCTCCGCAGCAGCTCTCTGCTCGAGTGGATAGCAATAGAGGAAACTCTACAGCGTCTCCTGCAGTTGCAGGGTATTTTACATGTCTTCATTGCAAAGCAAGGCCAGGGGTGCTGCTCCATCTAATTCTGGTGTCCAAGGAGGGAGTTTCCTTCCAATCTATCCTGAGCCTAAAGGCAGACAATGCTGGCCTCAAAGTCCTGCATTTCTGTATGCAGGGACGGCCCAAGTGGGGTGTGGGGTCATGTGCGGAGACTTGGGCGGGGCCTCAGTTGCATAAATATTTGCATAATGTTAACATACTCATTAAGAGGCATGTTTACTAAAAGTTAGTGTATGGATAAAGAAAGACTAAAAGATTTCTACATTACTATAATCCAGTGCCAACCACCAGGCACATTAGGAACTACTACAAACACTGCCCATTTAGAACCCATAGCAAACCCGCCGTATCATAACAGCACTACCAGGACTCACAAAGCACTACACTCTGCCTAGCAAAAGGCAACACTGCAAATATTAAACCAATACATTTCAGAGAATAACAATACATGACCTACTGGCGAAAGAGAACAAGTAGCAATGTCAAATAGAAACTACATAAACAGAATTCCTCAGCTCAGTTACAGACTGCCAAATCCCAAGCCAACCGCTGAAACAGTGAGAAGTAATTAGCTTTATACAAGTCTGACATCTTGGCGGTCAAGTTGACCCCCGAGTACCGTAAGGAAGAGGCTGCCCATCTGAAAGGGAAATGAGTTTGTATAGTCAAGCACATTTCAGCATCCACAGTAACATTTAAGATCTCTGATTTAGTATAATTAATTTTAAACCCAGAAACTTTATAATAGGCATCAAAAAGGCACATTGTTAGGAAGAGTGGTCAGGGATGATGTTAATGTTAATAAAATGTTGTCAGCAAAAAGAGCCACTTTAAACTCATTACCCCCCACCTGTATCCACCTGTATCCCCTGTACATCTACAGCAGCCCGAATGTTCTGCGCCAGGGGCTCCATGACTAGGGCAAACAAAAGTTGTAACAGTGGACATCCCTGACGGGTCCCTTTACTGAGCAAAAACTGATCCAAGCAACCCCTGTTCACCCAGACAAATGTCCTCAGCCGACATAAGAACATAAGATATGCCATACTGGGTCAGACCAAGGTCCATCAAGCCCAGTATCCTGTTCCCAACAGTGGCCAATCTAGGTCATACGTACCTAGCAGTTTCCCCAAAAGACACAGGTTCCGCAATGCTTGTACTGGGTCAAGCATTGATATCCTGGATCCCTTCTTAATAATGGTTTATGGACCTTTCCTCCAAGAACTTATCCAAACCTTTTTTAAACCCAGCTACATTAACAGCCTTTACTACATCCTCCGGTAACAAATTCCAGAGTTTGATTACATGTTGAGTGAAAAAATATTTTCTTTTATTAGTCTTAAATAGTTTACCCTGTAGCTTCATTGTATGTCCCCTAGTCTTTCTATATTCTGATAACGTAAACAATCGATCTACGTGTACCCATTCCACTCCGTTCATTAATTTATAGACTTCTATCATATCTCCCCTCAGCCGTCTCTTTTCCAGGTTAAAGAGCCCTAACCTTTTTAGCCTTTCTTCATAGGAATATCCTTCCATCCCCTTTACCATTTTGGTGGCTCTTCTCTGAACCTTTTCTAATAACGCTATATCCTTTTTAAGATACGGCGACCAGAATTGCACACAATATTCAAGGTGCGGTCTCACCATGGAACGGTATAGAGGCATTATAATATCTTTTGTTTTATTTTCCATTCCTTTCCTTATGATACCTAGCATTCTATTTGCTCTCTTGGCTGCCGCTGCACACTGGGCCGAGGCTTTTAACATGTTATCCACAATGACGCCTAAATCTTTTTCCTGGGTGGTGGTTCCTAATGTGGAACCTTGCATTGTGTAACCATAGTTTGGGTTGTTCTTCCCTAGGTGCATAACTTTGCACTTGTCCACATTAAATTTCATCTGCCATTTTGATGCCCAGTCTTCCAATTTATCAAGATCCTCTTGCAATTTTCCACAATCCTCTTGGGTTTTAACAACTTTAAATAGTTTTGTGTCATCTGCAAATTTGATAACCTCACTCGTTATTCCTCTTTCCAGGTCATTTATGAATATGTCAAAAAGCAGCGGACCCAGCACAGATCCCTGGGGTACACCACTATTCACCTTTCTCCATTGGGAAAATTGGCCATTTAGCCCTACCCTCTGCTTTCTATCTTTTAACCAGTTCCTGATCCACAGTAGTACACTGCCTCCTATCCCATGACTCTTTAGTTTTGCCAAACGTCTCTGATGAGGGACCTTGTCAAAGACTTTCTGAAAGTCTAGATACACTATATCAACCGACTCACCTTTGTCCACTTGTTTATTCACACTTTCAAAAAACATAACAGATTAGTAAGACAAGATCTTCCTTGTCTAAAGCCATGTTGGCTGTCTCCCATTAGGCCATGACTATCTACATGCTGAGTAATTTTATTCTTTATGATGGTTTCTACCATTTTTCCCAGTACTGACGTGAGGCTCACCGGTCTGTAGTTTCCCGGATCACCCCTGGAACCCTTTTTAAAAATTGGTCTTACATTTCGCGATCCTCCAATCTTCAGGTATTAGAGATGATTTTAATGATAGTTCACTGAATACTAATAGCAGGTCTGCAATCTCATATTTCAGTTCTTTCAACACCCTTGGATGTATACCATCCGGCCCAGGTGATTTGCTACTCTTCAGTTTATCTAATAGTTGTAATACATCTTCCCGATGTATCGATATTTCCTTCAATTCTTCTGAACCTTCAAATACCACTTCAGTTATGGGTAACATCCCTACATCTTCCTCAGTAAAGACCGAAGCAAAGAATTCATTCAGTCTCTCCGCTATCGCCTTGTCACCTCTTAGTGCCCCTTTAACTCCTCTATCATCTAATGGACCAACTGACTCTCTCACAGGTTTTTTGCTACAAATGTACTTGAAAAAATCTTTATTATGCGTTTTTGCTTCCGCAGCAAGCTTCTTCTCAAATTTTCCCTTTGCCTGCTTTATCAATGCCTTGCATTTGACCTGCCAGTGCTTGTGCTGTTTCCAGGTTTCATCATTTGGCTCTTTTTTCCATTTCCTGAAAGATGCTTTTTTGGCAACAACAGCCTCTCTGACCTCACCTTTAAACCATGCTGGCAGGTTTTTTTTTGGTGATAAAGATTCCAAACCCAGCTCCGAAAATTAGGCCCAAACCCCATTTTCTTCAACACATCATGCATGAATCCCCAATTCACCTGATTGAAAGCTTTTTCAGCATCTTCTACCAAGAGGAAGGCTTGCTGCACCTCCTCTCGAGCCTTAGAAATCAACTGTAGCATCCAGTAGACATTATTGTAGCAGCAGAATGCAGACAATCCAATGATACCAGGAGTCTGTTCAGAAGGTCCAAATCATTTATTTGTGCACAAGACTCAAGCAGAATCACATTCAAAATGGCTGAGCAATGGTTTCTAGCAAAACAACAACTTTTATACCGTTCTTCTCCATTCTAGACATAGGCAAACTTTTCATTGGTCCCAGTAACCCCTCTCACCCATCTATTGGTCCCAGTACCACTACGTAGTTGTCCAATGAGGACCTTGATCTGGGCTCAGCACCTGGTTGCCCCCCTTTCAGTCCTCATTACATTGGACAGTTCTTAGACTTTTGATACATCTTTCTCCAAGGTCACTGGCTTGCTAAAACATGTGGGAAAGCAGGGCACTGTAACCTTGCTTTCTGCAGAGTTCATTAATTCTATAGGAGCTTTTCACATTCTTATCAGTTACCAATTAAAGTTGTTTTCTCTATTTCTCTTAAGTTTCGATTCTCCTTAGCTGGGCTCTCTTATGCCTTAGCTAAGTTTCGTTTCTCTAATAGCAGCATTGAAGGGGGGGGGATTTTCATTTCACTGGGCCTAACCACAAGCTTCATTTACAGGTCAAGCTGCTTAGACCTGCCTGCTTAGTTCAAGCAGCATGGATCATAGGCCTTCGCCTACCACATTCCCCCCTTTGATTATTCTCACCCGCAAGTGAGAAAGGGTGAGAATCAAATCACATAATACTAGGTAAAGATATCACTCTGTGGTATAGGGTAGTAGTTTCACATAGCTAGTAGCTTTGTAGCTGCCTTACGCTGTACAGTGTTATTAATAACTGAAGTTATCATTCGCAAGCAAAATGACAAGAAACAAGGGAGCAACAAGCAGATAGTCAGAGTCCATAGTTTGGCAAGAGTGGGAAAAAGAACTAAAGGATTAGAAGGTTCAGGAGCATTTATGCCGGACCACCAAGATGTCTTCTTTGTTGTGCTGTTGTAAAACTTCTGATTTAGACAGTCCAGCTGTCCAACCTTCATAGTAAATTGTGGTCCGGTCTGTGTGGCACTTATACAGGCTGCACAGGGAGGTAAGGCAAAAGTCATTTCAAAGCACCCCAAGACTGCTGCCAGAATAAAGCAATAATAAGAATTCATAATGGGCATAGTCTCTGGAAAATTGGTGGAACTGTCGGCTTCCACAATAGATAACAAATGTAGAGTTGATTGTAGATCCTCAAGCTTCTGCCGTACATAGACCTACCAGCTTTGTGGCAGGAGTAGGGGTGTAGATTCCAAAGTATCACTGTCCTCTGGGATGTCTCAGGTTCCTAAAATATCATAGTACAGTCTCTCAGGCTATTATTGCCTCCTTAGAGCAGTTCACTTTTAGGAGATCAAAACAGTTTTGTTTTTTTTTCTCAGAGCATTTGAACACAGTCTCTTAGACTCAATTTCTTAACACAACACAGTCTATTTCTGTTGATTGCAGCTTTCTCCAGATGCGAGGCTTACCTTCAGATAAACAGACAGTCTTGAAATAGTGCAGTTTCCGAGGGACCAATAAGTCTTAGGTCCGTGGTTGTTGTCGTAGGGTGAGGCGCAATGGAGTCTCAGAATGCTGTACAGTAGTCCAGTGATCAGGTTCAGAAGCAGTTTCTGGCTTTACTCGACTATGATGGATCCAAAGTTCGAATTCTGCGACTTTTACTGCAGTTGGAGTTGACAGGATGACAACATAGGGTCCCTTCCAATGCAGGGCTAACTGTATCCTTCTCCACTCTTTGATCCACACCGAGACTCCAGGCTTGAAAGGATGCAGGGGTTCAGGCAAATTGATGGGTGATCGATTTTTTTGTACCCAGGTATGAAGACTCTGCAAAACAGAACTTAAAACCAATAGTTCATGTCTAATAATTTCAGATCCTATCTGTCTCACATCTCCTTTTATTCCCTATAAATAGGCTACAGATTCTCAGAATCTCAAAAGGGGGAACTCCTAAAGACTTAGCAAGGGCTAAGTATATCCTAAGAAGGGCTATAGGAAGAACCTGGGGCCACTTCAGGTAAACCTCTTGGCAAAGTTTGGACAACTGAGATTTCAAGGTTCTATTCATACATTCTACTTTTCCTAAAGTTTTGAAAGCTGTAGGTAGTATGCACCTGATAATGTCAATATCTTGGGGCCATACTTGATGGACTTGCTTCCTAAGGTTATCCACCCTCATTATTTGTACAGGGTCCCATGTGCATGCAAGATTGTAAGGGCATACTTGGAATCTGGGTACACATTTAGACAGAGCCCTTTTCCTATTGTTAGTGCTCTAGTGAGGGCTATCAGTTCAGCTTTCTGTGTTCAAGTTTCTGGGGCCAGGGCTGAGGACTCAACTACCAAATCTGGGGTCACCACTGCATATCTAGCACAACAATGTCCATTGATGATGAAACTGCCTTCAGCCACAAAGAAAGTCTGTTCAGGGTTCTCCAGAGAGACATCAGTCAAATCCAGGCGACTTGAGAATACAGTGTCCATAATTTCTAAACAGTCATGATCAAGGGATCAAGTCCATCTGGTAACAACATAGCAGGATTCAAAGCTTGACTGACCTTCAGTTGTATCTGAGGGTTTTCACGCAACATACTCTGATACTTCAACATTCATAGATTTGTTAGCTAGTAGTTTCCTTTGTATTTCATATTGGTTAGAACAGAGTGTGGTACAGTAACTTGAAGATTCTGTCTCAAAGTGATCTTGTTAGTTTTGCTCACTAGGAAGGCTGTAGCTGTAACAGCTTCTCAAATAAGGTCCAAGAGATTGAGTCAACACTCCTAGAACATTTCCTTGTGACTCATGAACATAGAGACTGAAAGGTTTTCTGGACATCTGGTAGGCCCAGAGTTGGCAATAACATCAGAGTGGTTTTTTTCAAAGATCAAAAGGCTGCATCCTGTTCAAGTCCCCATTCCAATGGAGACTTTTCCATTCCTTTGGTAGCTTGATACAATGGTTTTGCTAGCAGCGCAAAATTGGGGATCCATATACAACATACTTTGTGGCACCCAAGAAGGCTCTCACTTGCCTCCTGGTGGTTGGAGTAGGAATACTGCATACAGCTTCTTTGCATTCTGGTCCCAGGCGTCGAATTCCGCTGGACAACTGGAATCCTAGGTATTTAACTTGTTTGACATAATTGCACCTTAGCTCTTGAGACTTTGTATCCAGCCTCATTAAAAAGGTGCAAGAGTTCACTGGTGGCTTGTAGACATTCACTTTCTGAGTTGGTGGTTATAAGCAAGTTGTCCACATATTGAAGTAGAATTCTTTCTCCTGGAATTACTGGATAACTTGTCAAATATTTTGCTGAGTGAGGCGAGTTCTTGAATCCTTGAGGTAATCTTGTCCAGGTGAGTTGGCCCCGCCTTCCTGTAGTGGGGTCTTGGGCTAAGCGTATGCAGAAAAACATCTTTTAAATCCAGAATGGTGAAATGTGTGTAGCTTCAGCAGAGATCAGTCCTGAGAGTATGTAAGGATTTGGCACAACTGGATGTATAGTTCCAGCTGCATCATTCAGTCTTCTTAGATCCTGCAGTGGGCGGTAATCACCTGTCCCAGGCTTCTTAACAGGAAGAAGGGTGGGGGGGTGTTCCAAGGTGACTGGCACTCCTTTGAAAAGTCCATACTTCAATAGTTTCATTAAATGGCAGTGGATTCCTGCAATGGCTGGTCAGGGAAAGGGATACTGCTTCACATGCACTAGTTCCGCTTCTGGCTTGAGGGTGACGATGACAGGGGCTATGTTCTTCGCTAGGCCAGGTGGGTTACCTTCTGCCCATACTTCAAGTGGGGCTATAAGGTTGGCGGGTATACAGGAACTTGTTGATTTGACTGGAGGTGTGTTATAGAACTGCCACTTCTCTTCTCGGGGAACAGTCAGCACCGTCAATCCAGCAGGCTCTGGGTTCACAGTCATTTGCATTTCTCTCTCTCCAGCAAAGGATATCTGTGCCTGAAGCTTTGCAAGCAGATCTCGGCTCCAAAAAGTGGAATAGGGCACTCAGGCATATACAGGAACTGGTGCATTATTTTCTGTCCCCCTTATTCACACATGCGGTTCTGCAGAAAAGGCTTTGTGGCCTTAGCCCCAGTAGCTCTGATAATGGTGATGCATCGAGAAAAACACAGGGGCTACGGGCTTTAGTATTCTGCTCCTGTATCCCCCATAAAGTCCATATATTGGTCCCCTATTTTCAAACTGACCATAGCCTCCTGGGGACCCAGGGAAACTTAAGAGTCCGGTCTGGCCTAGTCTTCATTCATAAATCAAGTACTCCCTCCTCCCCCCTGGGGTGGAGTCAAGATACGGGCATTCACTTCTCCAATGTCCTCCTCTGCAATGGGCGCACTAACTCGCACCCAGTTTTTACTTCCTCTGCTCCTTCGATCAGGATAACCTCCTCCACATCATTCAACTAAAGTATCAGCAAGAAGATCTGTTCTCTTCTCCATCTTTACACTTACTTTCTCTGTCACATTCAACAATTCACATACTTTCTGATCAACTTCCATTGACTATCATGCCTGCAAATCCATCCCGTTTCTGTAATTTCTGTTTTATATCTCTCTGGGACTGACTGACAAAAATGCAAATTCTCCTGAATAATACTGTTCATTTGTTCAATTAAATCCTAAAGCTTTCAGTTCAGTAAATCAGTGGCAGAGGGAAAGGCACCTAAACAAGTCTGGTCAGCTGACTGGTTGGCAAACTACTTGGGAATCTACAGGGAGGAGTCCCCCCCCCCCCCCCGCCCTAGGCCCACACTGTTTCTCCTAGCAACGCTCTATCCGGGAGGGTTTTTATTTTTTTTTTATGTTCTACTTCTCTGCTGTGGGCACATTAGTTCACGCCTACCGGGGGGTGACATCATCGGTGGACTGGGCCCCATCCCCCCCTTAAGCACTCTGAACGGAGCCGGGGCTTCTTGGGGAGCTACTTACAGAGAGAGAAACTGATGGGACGGGATATCTAGAGATTCTGGGGCAAAATATGGTGAACTAAGGAAATATGGAGCAACTAGCAGAAGCCACTCCCTTTCACATAGCATTCCTAATTGGGACAGAGACATTTTATTACCATAGTCTTCAGTAAATCCCTTACTAAAATTCTTGATCATACTTGAAAAGAAACTTATTAAAAAAACCTTATTACCGCAAACATAGGGCAGGCAGAAAACATAAGCTTAGATTAAGCACAGACATACAATTTAGATACAGTTCTTAAAATATAAAACGATTATCTTGCAACATGTTATAACATCTATTCTTATAGAGAGAACTATAGCTATCTGTTACGTATGACTGGAATGAAATTACTTAGCATGGAAACTAACTGCCAGCCGTAGCCTGCATGTCTCTGCAAAAGAAAATATTATTTTATTTTTTATTTTCATTAAATCTTACAGTTCAGAAAGCAGATATTCAAGAGACATGAAATAGATACTTTTCCATAGCGTTGGTGGATATCTAGAATGCATATACACCCTCTTTTCCTCTGGACACAGACACACAAAATTCAAATACAGAAAAACAGATGAATTTATCCTGAATTATAAAGGTCGTCATTAGTCACTAGTACAGAGTTTAACAATTCAAAGTAATTACCTTAAATCTTACAGTATGGGGAAGCATGCATTCAAATGACTTATAATACACAATTTCTTATTCACTCAGAATTTAAACCATTCATTCTCAGGTTGCAATCTGGTACACTTCCAACCCAGAATGCTGCACCGTCCCCCAAGGTTCTTAACCTCTATTTTTGAGGGTCAAAGGAAAAACACTTTATTTTCTCTCTCTTGTCTGTGTCCGTTAGTTTTTGAAACGACAGATATACTTCAAAAAACAAAAGAACTTCTGAATCACTGTAGTCATCACAGCTGTAAAGTAATAACTAGAAAACTAATTATAAATTCATCTCCTATCACACTTTGATTGAATGAATCCTTTATTTTAAACAAGCAAGAGACTTTACAATCGGGAGTAATTTTTTTTTTTTTTTTTTAGCAAGCTATGTGAAAGCCACACCCCTTCGCTCACTGGAAACGAAATGAGACAACTTAGTTTCACAGACACACAGAGACTTGCTAGCAAGAATAATTTAAATCAGTGTCAAGTCGTGATCTAATAATTACTTTGTAGATCAAAGGAAAAAAAAACAAAAGCAGTTTGCTTAGTTTCTCTATCATTTCTGTTTGAACCATAAAACACAGGGCAAAGCTAAGCCTACAAATGTATTACACCTAGCAGCCTATCTGACTAGAGTAAGTAATCTCACCCTGCACACTAAAACTTTACGGACAGAGCAGAGAATATAACTAAAAACAGTTTACGGAGCTCCGATGAGGTTAATACGACCTTCAAAACTAAAATTCTGACTAAATATTCCTATCGAATGGTATATAATACCTGACCATAGTAGAAGGAACATCACTATTAAAACACAGTGAATAATTGCCCTAAAATAAGCTCCAATTAGCCGAGCAGCAGAACGTTGAAATCATGCTTTCATAGGGTTAAAAGGCACCTCTGCACAGACACGCCCCTTGTCAGCCTCACACTGTACTGTAGGAAAAGCTGACTGAATGAGACATGTTCTTGATTTTTCAGTGAGTCAAGCGGTAAATTGTCATAAATTACCCAACAGAATATAATCTTACATTATACTAGAAGGGAAACTCGTGGTTTCAACAAAAAACAAAAAACAAAGACACACAGAACGACAAACATGCTAGCAACTATAGCCAGCACCCGCTCCCTAACCTTGAGGGTTTGGGGAGGGGTGTGCCTTGAGGTTAAGTTGTAGTTGTGAAGGTCGAATGACAAGGCAGGTATAAAGAATATTTTTTTATATAAGGATTTATTTCTCCCGCTCCGTGGTGGAATGGAACAGGCGTAAAGGAATATATTTTTATAGCCAAAACAAGAACAAAAGGAAAACAGGCTTTTTCCAATACTGTGTTCAAACTGTGCTTCAACACAGGAGATCACATTCCTTCATGTGAGCTTTACTTGAAATCACTTAAACAAAAAGCAAACAATAAAGTTCATGCACTGTAACTAAGTTATGCTTCAGCTTATTCTTATCCCTTCATAAGCTCTTCAGGTAAGGAACTTAAACAGCATGCATTTCAGCATATTATAACGAATGACCACACAAGCTTTGCTTGACTATTCTTTGTCTATGAGACAGGTTGAGCAGTCCATTGGCTGACTCAAATCCACCATTGGTACGGGATGAACCAATGGCACTTGTGCTTCTGGGCTCTGTACTGATTCAACTATTTTCTGTCCAGGAACAGTTCGTTTCTCCAGGAAATTTCTAAACTCTTTCAGGAGTTCTTCAGCCTGCTTACTATATGGGCTAGGCGGGGAATTAGCTCCTTCCTGGGGTGAGTGATAGCTTGTGGGTTTCTCTTCAGGTAAGCAAACAATGCCGTCTCTCTTACTATGCTCATTCACTGCACTGGAGTTACCCCTCCCCCAATTGTCTCTGTCAGCAAGTGCTGGGTAAGTCAGTTCATTTGCAGATGAAGGATTTTTAGACAGCAATTCAAACTTATGTCCTTCTAAAGCCTTCTGGCATATATCTCTAGCAAATATATCTGCTACGTCCTTGTAGCTAGCTTGCTTGCTAATTCTGTCAGCAGTTTGAGGAGGAAAGCAGGGTTTATCTGAATGAGCTTCTGGTTGCAGCCAACTGCCCTCATAAAACCTGGATTTGCCCTGGGTTTTAAAATAAGCACTCACACAGTCTGGCTTCTCATAAAAGCTGTTATCAGAATTAAAGACACCCTGTACCTTGTGTTGAGGAATGCCTGAATGTTCTTTAGCAGTCTGCCATTCTTTCCACGGGTCAGTTCTCTGTTCCAAAAGCATAGGCTTTACCCCTGGGTCTCTCAATGCCTCGCCCTTCTCTTGCTCCCAGAAGGTTCTTCTATGCACTGAGTCTCCCTGGTACCTGCTTCTTGGCTTTACAAGCGTTCTCCTGGAATTGCAGCTGGGGAGCGTTTCTCCTTCAAAGTCAAAGGCTCTGGCATCCAAGGCTACTCCCTCTCTAAAGCACACATCTGCTTCTTCTGTTTCCTGTATTTCCTTTCTCCTCCTCGGTTGCTTCTCTCTCTCGTTCCTGTTCCCTTTCTCATTCTGTCTTCCTTCTTCCTGTTTAACAAGCTGCCTCTGCTCTGGGGAGCCCGCCTCCTGCTAGGGCGTGCCCAATCAGCAACTCTGCTTCTCCCCTCCCCCGAGGTGAGCTGTGTTAGCTGATTAGCCATGTGCATCTTGTGCTGAGAAGGAAAAATCTTGCATTTAGCTGCAGTACCCGGACCTTCCACCGGGTCACTATCTGTTTCTATGGCTTCTGGCAATGCTGCAGCATCACACAACGTATCCAAAAAAACAGCCCAATCCTGTCTCTACTGACTAGGCTATATCAAATTCCAAATCAAAAGACCCCGCGCATACTCATGCAAGGTCCCCTTGCGCATACTCATGCAAGGTTTCAACAAAAAGACGATAGTTTTACCTTGCGCATACTCATGCAAGGTTATCGGACCGTCTTGAGAGGTGATCAAGCTCTCTTACCAAATACCAAATTCCAAGTTCCCAAGTTACAGCATTCAAGTTTCAAACTGCAGTACTGCTCTAACTCATCTGTCTAGACATGTCACAAAATTATACTCACCGGATCCGGTTCCCAAAGCTCCCAAGCAAGCGCATGAGTTGGACCTCGGACTCCCCTCACGGGTTCGAGGTGTTGGTTCCGTCCGGGTCCGGCCCCCGCCGAGGCCTGGCCAGCTCCCTCTGTTGCAACAGGACCGGTGGCGCCTGGGAGCCTAGCCCACGTCGGGAGGGCACGATCCCGGCAGGACCAAACCTATAGAGGCGGAAAGTCGTGGTATATTGGCTCATATACCCCCTACTAACCACACCTTCCCGGCCAATGCACCAAGAATATGTAGCAGCAGAATGCAGACAATCCAATGATACCAGGAGTCTGTTCAGAAGGTCCAAATCATTTATTTGTGCACAAGACTCAAGCAGAATCACATTCAAAATGGCTGAGCAATGGTTTCTAGCAAAACAACAACTTTTATACCGTTCTTCTCCATTCTAGACATAGGCAAACTTTTCATTGGTCCCAGTAACCCCTCTCACCCATCTATTGGTCCCGGTACCACTACGTAGTTGTCCAATGAGGACCTTGATCTGGGCTCAGCACCTGGTTGCCCCCCTTTCAGTCCTCATTACAATGGACAGTTCTTAGACTTTTGATACATCTTTCTCCAAGGTCACTGGCTTGCTAAAACATGTGGGAAAGCAGGGCACTGTAACCTTGCTTTCTGCAGAGTTCATTAATTCTATAGGAGCTTTTCACATTCTTATCAGTTACCAATTAAAGTTGTTTTCTCTATTTCTCTTAAGTTTCGATTCTCCTTAGCTGGGCTCTCTTATGCCTTAGCTAAGTTTCGTTTCTCTAATAGCAGCATTGAAGGGGGGGGGGGGATTTTCATTTCACTGGGCCTAACCACAAGCTTCATTTACAGGTCAAGCTGCATAGACCTGCCTGCTTAGTTCAAGCAGCATGGATCATAGGCCTTCGCCTACCACATTATCTGCTGCTTGCCTGTCCTCCACAAACCCCATATGATCTTCATGTATCAATTTGGGGAATATATGGTTCAAGTGTCCTGCTAACACCTTTGCCTAGAGCATGACATCAGTATTCAGCAGCGAAATCAGCCTATAGGAGACAATGTCTGTTCTGGCTTTCCCCAGTTTTGGGATCACCATTATAATCGCATTCATCCGTGATGATGGCAGCTCCTCCCCCTTCAAGATAGCATTAAACAACTCCACCATCATCGGCATCAGAATCACTCCAAAATGCTTGTAATACTTGGGTGTAAACCCATCCACGCCCGGAGCTTTGCTGATTGGAAGAGCCTTAATTGCCGCTGCACTTCTTGTGCCATAATCTCTGCTTCCAACATGTCCCTTTTGGTTGAGAGCACCATCTTTCAGATGGATGCCCTCCAAATACTCCAGGGTGTCCTCCAGGATATCTCTGCCACTGTATAAAGCCTCTCTAGATATTCACCAAATGCTGCGCAAATGTCCCTAGGCTTGGTAAGTCTCTGACTCCCTTTTCCCCAAATTTTGTGTATCACATGGTCCAAGGCCTGCCTCCGCAGATGAAAAGCCAAAACCTTGCCTACCTTGTACCCTTTATTATAATACTTTTGCCACATCCTAGCCTGCATAAAATCCATATCACGCTGTATCCACTCCTCCAACCTAGCCCGTATCGCTAACAATTCATTCCATGCTTTTTGCCCTCCCATTCACGTTGATGCTGGCGGCGCACCACTTCCTCTCTCATGAAGCTAATCACCTTTTCCCTCATTTTCTTACTGTGCGATACCTTGGAGTAAAAATAAAACAAACCCTCGCTACTGCCTTAAAGGTATCCCACACCACTGACAGGAACGCATCCCCTGCCATGTTCAGTTCCCAATAATTATGAATTAGGGTCTCGTGTTCACTGCCCACCTCAGCCAGTGCAACAAGCCATTATTTAACCTCCACTGCTTACACCCCACACCAACCATCAGGGTGCAGAGTCCGACCATGTCACCACATCAGTTTCTGCTGCCTGTGCCCAAGACCTCAATCAAAAATCTATAAAGAGGTCATCAATATGTGTATAAACTTGATGAACATGTGAGCAAAAAGAGTACCACTTCAAATCTGGATGCAATTCCATCCAGATCCATATCTGCAATCAGCCCCCGCAAGGCCTTGCTTGCACTTCTATCCTGCTGGGAACCAACACCCGAAGTCTCAAGCCATGGCTACAACCAGGTATTACAATCACCCCCCAAAATCAGGAACTTCTTTGCAAATGCTGCCAGTGAGATCTTCACCTCCCTAAAAAAACTTGCTTGGTTGTCATTAGGGGCATATACATTAGCCAGAGTATATAAGTCCCCCTGAATCATCACAGTGAGGAAAATCCACCTCCCCCATTCATTTCATTCACATCCCACTAAGTCCACCTGCAGATTATGGTGGAACAGAGTGGCCACCCACCTACGCTTACTGCCTGAAACATCTGAGACCCCCTAACCTTTTCCCAACAGTTTCCTTCTTAACCATTCCAAATTTTCCACTCTAAGATGGGTTTCCTGCAGAAAGAAAACATCCCTGCCCAGAGGCTCTGCCTCCCTAAACAACACTGAATGCTCAAGGAGGCCTATCAGCCAAATCTCTTTCATTATCCCTTCCCCTCCAGATCAGCAAGCATACCACATAGTCTCTTATGTTCTTGAGGCGCAACCTTCTCACATCCCAATCACACCAGCATGCCACCTATTCCATGCTCATCCCTATTCTCTCATCCATCCATATGCTCCCCCATTTAAACTACCATCTTCCCACTTCCCCTCCACACCCTACCCCATCCCTCTTGCCCACCAGAACATCCTTCACCCTCCCAAACCACATTCTCATTGAAGAAAAACCCCACACCAACCTTGTGTGAGGGAGCCGTGGCTGCGGGAGCAAAAACTTCCAGGTTAGTGGAGATGTCGGGATCGGCACCACGAGAGCAACAAAAGTCTGGCCTGGCCTGCACAGGGGCGAATGGAGAAGCGTTGGCTGGAGATGCCATCACATTACAAGCTATGAAGGATTCACTTAATACTACTAAAACTGCTCCTGAGACTACTGTAAGTGACATCCCCCTCCCCCCACTACTTCTTTTTCTCAGGAGCACCTGGCTATTTTCACCCTGGAGTCCATTTAGAGTGCCATCTCCAAATTCATTGGTGCCTCAGAGGCATAGTCTTTCCTCACAAGTTCAAGGAATGTGGAGATTCCTATTATGAAAGCCTCAGTAGAGGAAATGGATACGCGAGTCCAGCACCTGGAGGGATGCAATGATGTTTTTCATAAAGATACTGTAAGGTTGAAGGCTAAGACTGAGATAGGAGTGGAGTAGCAGCCTAGTGGTTAGAGCACCAAGAGATCAGAGTTCAATTTCCATTGGCACTCCTTGTGGCCTTGGGCAAGTTACTTAACCCTCCATTGCCTTGAAAGAAAGACCTGGCGATCTATTTCCAGTCACATTGCCAAGAAAACCCAGGAGCTGCTGGGTCAGCATTGACTTGAAGGTGCATTTTGCAAGACTGAGACTTTGGAGAATTATGCCTGATCTTTCAACTCTTTGTGTGATTAATTTTCCTAAATCTTCTTTGATATCACCTAGAGATATGTTTAGAAACTATATGGTGGAACTTTTGGGTATCATCTGCCTATCTCTTGTCTTTATTTGCCAAAGGCTATAAAAGACTCAGGAGGCCCTCAGTTGCCAGATTTACAACAAATGGATATTTTGAATATTTCTGCAATTTTGGAAACTTCAGATGAAGAGATAGTAATACTGCTACTCTAATTGTAACTTTAGTGCTGTCTTCTGATCAGGAATGGCTCCTTAAAATTTATTTCAAGAAGAGGACTGTTTCCTTTAAATATTTGATTGCTCATCTATTTCCGTTCTTGTCCAGGGAAACTCAGAAGGAGGGAGTTTCCGTTACTTAGGCCAGGAGTATTGCAGCTGGGGGCTTCATTTTTCTTCAAATTTCTATGTATATGCTTACAGGGTCATTCTGACCTGCGAATTGTGGGGATGGATGTCCCTTCCTGCCAGCGGCTAACTTCCCCTCCGGTTGTATGGGGAAGTTAGGTGGGGGCGGGAAAGGGGCGGAGTTAGGGCAGGCGGTGGGCGGTCGTGAGCCCTGGACGTACAGGGCCGATTCAAATGTCGATGCCCTCTGTATGTCTGGTTCAGACTGGGCGTATAGAGAGCTTGTACGTCCAGGACAGAATTGGGCTTTTAGTGAAGCTTCAATCTGTCCGTTTTTTTTTTCTTTAAGAACATAAGATATGCCATACTGGGTCAGACCAAGGTCCATCAAGCCCAGTATCCTGTTTCTAACAGCGGCCAATCTAGGTCATAAGTACCTAGCAGTTTCCCCAAAAGACACACAGGTTCCACAATGCTTGTATTGGGTCAAGCAGTGATATCCTGAGTCCCTTTTAATAATGGTTTATGGACCATTCCTCCAGGAACTTGTCCAAACCTTTTTTAAACCCAGCTACGCTAACAGCTTTTACTACATCCTCCAGTAACAAATTCCAGAGTTTGATTACACGTTGAGTGAAAAAATATTTTCTCTTATTAGTTGTAAATAGGTTACCCTGTAGTTTCACTGCATGTCCCCTAGTCTTTTTATATTCTGATGACGCAAACAATCAATCTATGTTTACCCATTTCACTCCATTCATTAATTTATAGACCTCTATCATATCTCCCCTCAGCCGTCTCTTTTCCAGGTTGAAGAGCCCTAACCTTTTTAGCCTCTCTTCATAGGAGTATCCTTCCACCCCCTTTACCATTTTGGTGGCTCTTCTCTATACCTTTTCTTTTTTTTATATCTTAAAGTTTTATTCGGCAAAAACTTCAACAGAACATCATACATTTGCTTAACCATATAAATACACATAATCACTAACATGAAATCTAAACTTTCTTCTCCTTTGTAGTCATTTACAGTATCTCTCAAAGCCTCCCTTAAGAACGCTACAATGCTGAGAGTGTGCGTTCTTGCTTATTTTGATCGCCTTCCCCCCCCAATCCCTCCCCCTCCCCCGTCAACCTTCCCTACATGTCTTAGATTCGTGGGTGACCCTCTACGCTCTGCACCCCCGGGCCTATGGACCTACACCGTATCCTGCGTCCGCCCTGCCCACCTCTTTAGCCATCTCCACACCCCTTCCCACTGTCTCCTTACTCGCTCCTCTTTCCCCTTTCTCCACCCTGTCAGCCTATGCATTTGATACAGATCTGCCAACCGTTGTGCATATTGGTCTAAGGAGGGCATATGACTACTCTTCCAGTGCTTAGCAATCTCGCATCTGGCTGCAATAATGCACTGCCACACAACGCTCCAATTCCCCTCTCTCGTGCCATTGTTCTTTAGAAGGAGACAGAATTCCGGGGACATATCAATCTTATCCCCTATGATGCTCTCTATGATTCCCCCTATAGCCCCCCAATACTCCTGCACTACTGGGCAGGACCACCACATGTGCAGCCAAGTCCCTTTCTCTCCACACATCCGCCAACATTCATCCGTCGCTTTAAACAGTCGCTCTGGTGTTAAGTACCATCGAGATAGCACCTTCCATCCATTCTCTCGCAATGATGTTGCTATAGATGCCCTCGCTATCCCTTGAGCTATGTGCTCCCACTCCTCTACCTCCCACGATGTGCCCAGATCCTTCTCCCAGGCCTTCATGTAGCTTAATTTTTCCGGCCCTCGCACCGTGAGCCCTTTATAAATCCGAGAAATAATCCCCTTTCTCCCCAATGAACCGAGACAACTCCCTTCGAACCACTCCAAATCTTTCATGAAGTCCTGCCAATGTCTTCTCTGCTTGATATATGAACTCAACTGCAAATATGGGAATCTATCAGTTTCCCGCAGCTGGTACATATCTCGTATTCCCGCAAACTCCCTCACTCCTCGTCCATCAATTACCTGTGATATTTGTTCCAGCCCCTGTCGGGCCCACCGTTGCACCACCTCCACATCCGGGCCCTGCCCTTCCTCACAACAGGCTAGCACTGACATCACCCTCGTCCACCTCCTCTCCCCTATTAACCTCTTCCTATATTCCTGCCACACCGCAAGAGTATGATTCACCATCGGATTCTCACACTTACTACCTCTTCCCCCCCACACCCATCTCTCCAGAGCCCCCGGTCGCAGACCCTCTGCCTCCATCTGCACCCAATGCTTATGTTGCTCTCTTAGCCACGAGTATACCACCTTTAACTGAGCCGCCACATAGTACTTTTTAAAATTTGGCACCCCCATTCCGCCCTCCAACCTTGCCACTTTTCCCCATATAAACCTGTCCACCAACTTTTGCAACCGGATTAGCTCTTTTGCTGGAACCACCACTGGCAACACCTGGAAAAGATACAGGAACTGGGGTAACAGCATCATTTTTACCACTGCCATTTTCCCCACCTCTGATATGAATCCCCTGTTCCATGCTCTCAATTGGACTTTGACTTCCCGGAACACTTTCACATAATTCAGCTCATATAAATCCTCCAACTCCCGCCCAAGATAGACTCCCAAATAACGGATAGACCTATTAGCCCACCTAAATTGGAATGTTTGTTGTAATCCCCTCCGAAGCCCCTCCCCCACTGTCAGATTCAGAATTTCCGACTTGCCCCAGTTAATCTTGAACCCCGCCAAATCGCCGTACTCATGGACCTCCTGTATTATTTGCGGCAGCGACCCCTCCGGCTGCCCCTCCAACAACAATATGTCATCAGCAAACATAGCCATTTTAAACTCACGCTGTCCTACAGTTATACCCACTATGCGTGGGTCTTTCCTAATCCTCCCTGCCAATGGCTCCAACGATAGGGCGAATAAGAGTGGGGAAAGTGGGCACCCCTGCCTCGTCCCCCTCCCTAACGGGAAAAATCCCGAGTACCCGCCATTCACCCTCACACATGCTTTGGGCCACGCGTATAGTGCCTTTACCCAATCGAGAAAGCCCCTCCCAAACCCCATGTGATTTAGTACCGAGAACAGAAAACTCCACGACACCTGGTCAAAGGCTTTCTCAGCGTCTAACGAGAGAAGCAAAGCAGGTTCCTGCCGGGACTTCGCCGCCCATATCCCATTTAATGCTTTCCTGATATTGTCCGCCACCTGCCTCCCAGGAATAAACCCTGCTTGATCTTCGTGCACCAATTTCCCCAAAATTTTATTGAGTCTCCCTGCCAAAACTTTAGCCATCAACTTTGCATCCAGATTTAACAGGGAGATGGGCTGATATGAGGCACACTCTTGTGGGTCCTTGCCCTCTTTGTGTATAAGCGTGATCCCTGCCCACCCCATCGTGGCCGCCAGTCCTCTTCCTTCCCTTGGGGTATTAAACAAAGCCGTCAGGGGCTGTACCAGTAGATCCATGAACGTCCTATAGAAACTGGCTGACAACCCGTCTAAACCCGGGGCCTTCCCTAGTTTCAAACCCTTAATAGCCACCGCCACTTCGGAAGCTTTTATTGCAGAGTCCAGCACCTCCCTCTCGCCCTCCTCCAAGCGCGGAAGGCATGCTTCCCTCATATAAGCTTCCAACTCCTCCTCTGGTCTGTCGGGCTTAGCTGCATATAGCTTCTGATAATAATCTACAAATTTGTCTCTGATTTTCTTCTCCTCCCTTATCACCCCTTCTCTGCCCCTGATTTGTGTTATTAATGTCCTGTTCCGTCTCTGTTTCAACCTCTGTGCTAGAAACTTACCTGCCTTATTCCCTCCCTCAAAGAACTCTTGGCGCAGCAGTTGCATCCGGTACTGGATTTTGTCTGCTTCCAGCGCATTTAACTTAGCCCTAGTTTCTAACACTTCCCCCCGCACCGCACCGTCCCCTCTACCGGCGTCCACCCCCTCCAATCTCACAAGTTTCTGTCTCAGACTGAGCTCCTTCTCTTCTCTTTCCCTCTTAATTCTAGTTCCCCATTTAATCAAGGTTCCTCGCATCACCGCTTTGAAAGCATCCCAAACCACCCTCCTAGAGACTTCACCGGTTTCATTGTGTATAAAGTATTCAGGTATCAGGTCCTTTAACTCCTGCACTACTCTATCATCCTTTAGCAGGGCTTCATTCAGTTTCCAGAAGTGTACCCCTCGATCTTCTTGCCGACCTCGTATCATTACCACCACCGGGGCATGATCCGACCAGGTAATGGGTTCTATCTTGCTGTCAATGAGCCTACCCGCTATGTCTTTCTCCACCCATATAGCGTCTATCCTAGAATACGTGCCATGTACTGCTGAAAAAAAGGAATATTGTCGACGACTAGGATTAAGAAGCCGCCAAGCATCTACTAGATCATTATCTCGCACAAATTGCTGGTAACGTTTCCTATCAGCGCGTCTCCCCTCCCCCCTCCCCGTGGAGTCGCGCCCCACCTCCCAAGTCATATTGAAATCCCCGCCACATATTCTCACTCCTTCGCCCAGCAAATTCATTTTCTCATCCACTTCTCTCCAAAAGGATCTTTGTGACCCTGTGGGGGCATACACATTAATCACGCAGTACCATTCATCCCTTACCTTCATTCTTGCCATCAAGTACCTGCCCCCCCTGTCCCTGAGTACCGTATGCACCTCAGCTTTGAGAGCCTCACTGACCAGCAACGCCACCCCCCCTTCTTCCGTTCCTGCTTGTTGGAGGCGAAAAGCACCTCCGTGTACCCTTTAGGCCTCACTAGCTGTTCATGACCCCGCAATAGATGTGTCTCTTGTAATAAGACCATCGAGGCCTTTTGCCTTGCTATCTCTCTATACAGCCTTTGCCTTTTGAAAGGTGAATTTAGGCCTTTCACATTTAAAGTCAGGATTTTCAAATCACCCATGAGTGTCTCCCCTCACCCTCTTGCCCCCCTCGACCTTCCCCACCTCCCCCGCCCCCTTCCCCACCCCCCCTTCCTCACCCCTCCGCCCTCTAGCCCCTTCCCCTTCATCCCCTTCCCCCCATTTTGAACACCCTCCCTAATGGGAGATCCGACTTCCATGATTGTGACATCTTCACGGACCTACGCCTGCCCTTGCCCTAACCCCCCCGCTCTCCACTGCCTCTTCTCCCCCTCCTATCTCCCACCCTCCCCCTCCCAACTCTCCCCCTACTCCTCCACCTCCCCCCGCCTCCCCCCCCCACACACAGAAAGCAGAATCTATTAGTATCTTTAAGTAGGAGCTCTCTCAATTGTCCTCTTCTTGTGCACCCCCGCTTCCACGGTGCAGTCTCGCCAGCTTCCTTCCTCTAACTGGTACTCGGTGCCAGCATTGGGTTTTCCATTTAGGACTGTGCGCCCCTGTGGTCTTCTCACTCCCCAGAGCCGCCTCCGCTCCTTCAGGTAGATGATCAGCGCCCAGTTCTCTCAACGCTTTCCACGCTGCCTCGCTCGACTGCGCCCTTCTCGATTTCCCCTTCACTGTAATTAAGAGTCCAAATGGAAACAGCCATTTATATCGCAGCTCCTCCCTCAGCATAAACGCCGTCACCTCTCTGAGACTTCTTCTACGTTGTAGGGTTCCGGGTGATAGGTCTTGGAAGAACTCTAGCTTATGTTCTTCCCAGGTGAACTGTTTCAATTTCCTTGCTGCCCCCAGCAGTTTCTCTTTGCTTTTGTAGGAGCTGAGACAAACGACTATATCTCGGGGTTTATTATCTCTCACGGGGCCTAGGCTCCTGTGTGCTCTCTCGATAAGGAGCTGATCATCCGTGGCCTCCCCCTCAACTGATGCCGAGTCCATCAGCGCCTTGAAGATTTGGGAAACCACTTCTTCGGACCTTTTGTACTGTTTGTCTTCCGGGAGGCCTCGGACTCGAATATTGCACCTCCTCGATCTATCTTCTAAATCCTCTAATTTCAATTGCATTTCTCTTTGCATTCCGCAGCGTTCTTCCAACTCTTTTTGGAGCTCCTCCAAGGCCTCTCCCTGCTGATCCAGCTGCGTTTCAGTTTCCTCCACTCGGCCACCTAGGTCAATCAGTTCTTGTCTCAGTCCTTGAATTGATTCTTTTAGTTCATTCTTCACCCCCCCCCCCCCCCAGTTCTGCCTTGAGCTCATCTTTCAGCTTGGTGAGCCAGTCTTTGATCATGCAGGCCAGCTCTGGGCTGCTCTCTTTCTCCACCTCTAGCTCCAGCTCAGTAAATGTAGTTGGGTGGGATTTGCCCTCTTTGTCCCCCTCCCTGCCGCCTCTCAGCGCAGCATAGGGAGAGCGGAATTCCGCTAGCTTCTTCTTGACGGAGGGTCCACTTTTACTCTTCTCCATATCTACCCTCTGCCCGTCTCCTGGCTTTTGGGGGGAGTGTTATAAAAATTCCGGGGATTGTCTAATGCGCTGGAACTTCTGAGCCCTGCACTGCTTCTTCCTCCCCAAATCAAGGTTCTGCGCCTTGTATCCGAGACGCCTCCTTGCCCGAGCCCTTTAGCTGCTTGCAATTCTGCTCCTGCTGTCCTCCTTCGTCTGCTTCAGTCAGTGTGCAGGACTTCCAGCTGTCTTCCCCTGGACCGTAGCTGGGAGCTAGCAGCTGTTCACAATCCCCGGCATCCAGCCCACTCACTGTGCCGCACCAGCTCTAGTCGCGGCCAATGCGTCCCTGAACTTCCATGCTCCTCTTTTCCTCCTCACTGCCAGGGCTGTGGACTCTGGATTTTAGACTGCCGTTCTGCCCTTGCCCGGCTGCTTCAGTTGGCTATTGCTGCTCTTGACACCCCACTTGTGCAGTTGATTTTCCTTCTTATTATTTTCCCCCTGTTCTTTTTGTACTGTTGCTCTTCTCGCTCTATGGGGACAGGCTGGACTTCACTGCTATTGCCCTTTATCTTCGGGCTCCCCCTTCCTTCGCCCCTTCTTGCAGCCTTCTCGGCCCGTCCGGCCTCACCTTGCCTGGTGTCGGGTGTCTACGGGCCTCTGTGCCGCTCAGCATTCACTTTGGGCCGCAGTGCTCTCCGCCCCCTCTTCGGGGCCACGGGTGATTGAACTCTCCCCCAGGGCACTTCTCTTGCTTATCGTTGGTGCGCTTCTCCTTCATGCGGCCCTTAGCCCCGTCTCTGGCTCCACGTGGTTCTGTCCTTCATCGCACCGTCACTGCTTCGGTGGGCCCGAACACCTGCGCGGCTCGTTACACGCCGCCGCTTAACGCCTCAGCGCTTCCTCTAGCGTTGCCTCTCCACTTTGCCACGCTCCGCACTCTCCCCGGCAGGGATTTTTCACTTCGTTACTGCAGGCTGCGGCATAGCTCACTTTCACGCCGCCATGCAGGTCGCTGACGTCACCGGAAGTCCTCCTCTTTACCTTTTCTAATAACGCTATATCCTTTCTAAGATACGGCGACCAGAATTGCACACAATATTCAAGGTGCGGTCGCACCATGGAATGATACAGAGACATTATAATATCCTTTGTTTTATTTTCCATTCCTTTCCTTATGATACCTAGCATTCTATTTGCTCTCTTGGCCACCGTTGCACACTGGGTGGAGGGTTTTAACATGTTATCCACGATGACGCCTAAATCTTTTTCCTGGGTGGTGGTTCCCAATGTGGAACCTTGCATCGTGTAACCATAGTTTGGGTTGTTCTTTCCAAGGTGCACAACTTTGCACTTGTCCACATTAAATTTCATCTGCCACTTGGATGCACGGTCTTCCAATTTATCAAGATCCTCTTGCAATTTTCCACAATCCTCTTGGGGTTTAACAACTTTAAATAGTTTTGTGTCATCTGCAAATTTGATAACCTCACTCGTTATTCCCTTTTCCAGGTCATTTATGAATATGTCAAAAAGCAGCGGACACAGCACAGATCCCTGCGGTACTCCGCTATTCACCTTTTTCCAATGGGAAAATTGGCCAGTTAGCCCTACCCTCTGCTTTCTATCTTTTAACCAGTTCTTGATCCACAGTAGTACACTGCTTCGTATCCCATGACTCTTTAGTTTTGCCAAAAGTCTCTGATGAGGGACCTTGTCAAGGCTTTCTGAAAGTTCAGATACACTATATCAACCAACTCACCTTTGTCTACTTGTTTATTCACACCTTTCAAAAAACATAACAGATTAGTAAGACAAGATTTTCCTTGTCTAAAGCCATGTTGGCTGTCTCCCATTAAGGCATGACTATCTACATGTTGAGTAATTTTGTTTTTTATGATGGTTTCTACCATTTTCCTGGTACTGACGTCAGGCTCACCGGTCTGTAGTTTCCTGGATCACCCCTGGAAACCTTTTTAAAAATTGGCATTACATTGGCAATCCTCCAATCTTCAGGTATTACAGATGATTTTATTGATAGTTCACAGATTACTAATAGCAGGTCTGTAATCTTATATTTCAGTTCTTTCAACACCTTGCCACCCACCCGCTCCCTAACCTTGAGGGTTTGAGGAGGGGTCGGCCTTGAGGTTGAGGTTGTAGTTGTGAAGGTCGAATGATAAGGCAGGCAAAAGAATATTTTTTTACATAAGGATTTATTTCTCCCGCTCCGTGGTGGAATGGAACAGGCGTAAAGGAATATATATTAGCCAAAGTAGGAACAAAGGAAAAAACAGGCTCTTCAAATGCTGTGCTCAAAATGTCCTTCACACTGGAGCTCACATTCCGTCATGTGACCTCTACTTTTAAATCAATTAAACAAGGAGAAAACAATAATGTTCCTGTACTGTAACCAAGTTATGCTTCAGCTTATTTTTACCGCTTCATAAGCTCTTCAGCCAGGTACTTAAACAGCATATATTTTAGGATATCATAGCAAATGACCATTCAAGCTTTGCTTTACTAATTTCTGTCAATCAGACAGGTTGAGCAGTCCATTGGTTGATTCAGTTCAATCATTGGCAAAGGAGAAGCCAAGGGCATTTCTACTTCAGGACTCTTCTCTGATTGCACTAACTTCTGGTCAGGAATTGCTCGTTTATCTAAGAATTCTTTGAACTCTTTAAGGAGTAATTCAGCCTGCTTTCTAACTGGGCTGGGCTGAGGATTTACTCCTTCCTTGGGTAAGTAATTGTTTGCAGACTTTACTTCAGGAAAGCAAGTAATGTCATCTCTGTTAAAACATTCATTCAATGCACTGGAGTTACCCCTCCCCCACTTGTCTCTGTAAGTAAGTGTCGGGTTAGCCAGTTCAGTTGTATGAGGAGTGCTTCTAAAGAGTGCTTCAAACGTAGGACCTTCTAATTCCTCCCGGCTTATTTCTCTCCCATATAGGTCAGCTGTGTTCTTTCTACTAGCCTGCTTGCTAAATCTTTCAGCTGTCTGGTGAGAATAGCTGGGTTTGTTTAAACGAGTTTCAGGCTGCAGCCAACTGCCTTCATAATGCCTGAGTCTGTCCTGGGTTTTAAAATCAGCATTCACTCTTTCTGGCTTCTCATAAAACTTGTCATCTGAATTAAACACACCATGTACCTTGTATTGAGGATTGTCTGAGAATTCCTTGCCACTCTGCCTTCCTTTCCACGGGTCAGCTTTCCCCTCCAGAAGCCTGGGCTTTATCCCTGGGTCTCTCAGTGCTTCACACCTCTCTTGTTCCCAGAAGGTTCTTTCAGGCACTGAGTATCCCTGGTACCTGCTTCTTGGTTCTGAATCCCTTCTCCTAGGATTACAGCTGGGCAGTGTTTCTCCTTCTAAGTCAAGGGTTTCTGCATCAAAGGCTGCTTCCTGCCTTTCACATTGCTTCCTTCTTCCTTGCCTTGCTCCGTCTTTCCTCTCCCTCTCTTGTCTCTCTCTGTTTAACAAGCTGCCTTTGCTTTGCGTGCCCAA
Organism: Ichthyophis bannanicus; assembly: GCA_033557465.1. Lineage (NCBI taxonomy): Eukaryota > Metazoa > Chordata > Amphibia > Gymnophiona > Ichthyophiidae > Ichthyophis > Ichthyophis bannanicus. Next base: position 1,115,680,743 of record CM066031.1, on the reverse strand, counting down.
TCAGTAACTCTGCTTCTCCCTTCCCCCGAGGTGAGCTGTGTTAGCTGATTAGCCATGTGTTTCTTGTTCTGAGCAGAGAAAATCCTGCATTTACCTGCAGTACCAAAACCTTCCACCGGGTCACCATCTGTTTCCATGGCTTCTGGGGAAGCTACCACGTCACAACCTATGGATGTATACCATCCAGTCCAGGTGATTTGCTACTCTTCAGTTTATCAAACAGTTGTAATACATCTTCCCGATGTTTTGATATTTCTTTCAATTCTTCCACAGTATCACCTTTAAATTCCACTTCAGTCATGGGTAACATCCCTACATCTTCCTCAGTAAAGACCAAAGCAAAGAAATCATTCAGTCTCTCCGCTATAGTCTTGTCCCCTCTTACTGCCCCTTTTACCCCTCTATCTTCTAATGGTCCAACGGACTCTCTCACAGGTTTTTTGCTATGAATGTACTCGAAAAAGTCTTTATTACACATATTTGCTTCCACAGCAAGTTTCTTCTCAAATTCTCTCTTTGCCTGCCTTATCAATGCCTTGCATTTAACTTGCCATTGCTTGTGCTGTTTCCAGTTTTCATCATTTGGCTCTTTTTTCCATTTCCTGAAAGATGCTTTTTGGCAACAACAAACTCTCAGACCTCACCTTTAAACCATGCTGGCAGTTTTTTGAACTTCCTTCCACTTTTCTTAAAGCATGGAATATAGCTGGTCTGGGCTTCCAAGATAGTGTTTTTAAACAACACTCAAGCTTGATGTAAGTCTTTGACCTTTGCAACTGCTCCTTTTAGTTTTTTCTTAACTATTTTCCTCATTTTATCATAGTCCCCCTTTTGAAAGTTAAAAGGTAGTACTGTGAATTTCCTTACCATCCCTCCTCCATTAATTAAATCAAACATGATCATGCTATGATCACTATTGCCGGCCCAATTGGTTTCCCTTATTAATTCTCAAAGATCTATAATCCCTCACAGCTTGGACTCTGTCAATCCCTGAAACATATGCTGGCTGTATTTTGTCTCTTTTCCTGCTGTTTTGGGAGTATAATTTTACTGGGATCCTCCTTCCTCCCTTCTAATTTGAGGGCTTGATTAATGGGGTAGATTTTTGCTAAATTTGCTTGTACTTAATTGCTTTTCAGAAAATTATGTTTTATATTGCCCTGTCTATTTCTATGCAAGTGATACGCTTGGATATAGAGATGTGACAAAAAAGAAACGAGACTGTCCCATAAATGATTTATTACAAAATCAACAGAGAAATTACGCATTGTCCCTTCAAAGTAATCCCCCCCAGAGTTAATGCACTTCTGCATTCGCTTCTGCCATGTACGGTAAAGTCCTCCTCCTTGAGGTCCCTCAGCTCCCTTGTCACAGTGGCCTTGATCTCTTCTACAGAGGTGAAATGAGTTCCTTTGAGCACAGTCTTCAGCCTGGGGAAGAGCCAGAAGTCTCACAGTGCAAGATCTGGGGAATAAAGAGGGTGGTTGAGAGCTGTGATCTGTTTGTTGGCCAAGAACTACCTCACACTGAGCGGTGTGTGTGTGGGGCGCGTTGTCGTGGTGGAGCAGCCACAACTTGTCACCCCACAGAACCCGCCTGCTGCACCGAACTCAGTCATGGAGGCGATTGAGGACCTGCTGGTAGAAGTGCTGGTTGACTGTCTGACCCTCAGGCACAAACTCATGAAGGACCACTCCCTTCTGGTCGAAGAATACGATCAGTATGACGTTGATTCTTGATTTGGACATGCGCGCCTTCTTAGGTCTGGGAGACAGTCGAGTCTTCCACTGCAGGATCTGTCTCTTGCTTTCAGGGTCATACTGGAAGACCCAAGTCTCGTCTCCTGTGATGATTCGGCCAACGAATTCTGGATCTTCTCCGATCTTCTCTAGCAAGTCTCAACAAACATTGACCCTGTGCTCCTTCTGGTCGTCCGATAAAAGCTTGGGCAACATCTTGGCGCACACCTTCTGCATCCCCAGCTCCTGCACCAAGATGGTCCGCACTGATTCCCTGTTCAGGCTGAGCTCCTCAACTATCATCCGCCCCGTCAATCTGAGATCACTCCGCACCAGTTGGTTCATTCTGTCAATGTTCTCAGCTGTCTTTGTCGTTGAAGGCCGTTCTGACTTGAGATCATCCTCCACCTCCTCGCAGCCAGTCTTGAAGCGTTTGTGCCACTCGAAGACTCACGGCCTTTGACATTGCATCTTCTCCATAAGCCTTTTGGAAACACTCAGTTGGGCCCTTCTTCAACTTAACCAGAAATTTCAAGTTGATTCTTTGCTCCATATTTCTGCCACCTCCATCGTGACAAAGCGATGGAGCAGTGTGCTACAAAAAAACCTGAAAAAGAAAAAAAGGGTGAGAGAGATGAAAAATATTATAGCAGAATAGTGGCGAGAAGTTGCAGAACACAGTGACACAAGCGGTTAGCCAACTGGCATTGAGTCATGGGCGTGGCTGCCACAGTCTCGTTTCTTTTTTATCACACCTCATATATATATACATATATATGAAAATTCATTAAAAAATTCCTAAATAGCCATGCTCTCAATTGGTGACAAAATATTGCATAATTAGTTAAATCTCTTAAATCCAAAGGTAAGTCATTCTGTAACTTGGGAAAAGTTCTAGAAAAGCATGCTTCTCAGTCTTGATGAGAGAAAATACCTGGGACGCTGGCAGCGAGATGTAGAACATAATGATGTGGATGGACGATACTTAATTTCTCTGATAGAATCCTGAAGGGCCTTAAAAAAAAAATAAACACATCTTAAATCCAATTCTTATCTCCAATGGCAGCCAGTGCAACCAACATAATAATGGAGTCACCCTATCTCTAACTACACTACGTGAAACGACCTTTCCTGCTAAACTATGTACATTTTGAAATCTCTTTTGCGAAAGCTTTGAAAATAAATAGTGTTACAGCAATTCGGGTGACTTAATTATTTAGTAGTATTTAGTTCACACCTTTCCAGTAGTAATTCAAGGCGAGTTGCAAATCTTGTGCTTGTAAAGATGACCTAATTTGCCTGACTAATCATAGTTTATACCAAGCTTTTTTCAACACATAGTTCACCTGTGCATCTAAAATTATGCGTAAGATATGAACTTCCTGTGAAAAAGATATCACTGAACTTCCTGTGAAAAAGATATCACATGGCCTAAAATCACTATCAATGTCTAAATTGCTGCTTCTGGGAAATTAACCACCCAAAGAAACTCAATTTTAGCCATATTCAATTTAAGTTTATTATCAAAAAGCCAGTTCTAGGTTTTTCATAACATCGTTCAACTGATCTGCTTCCTGAAAAGTACCCTCCATGGGGACAAAAAATTGCATTATGCATATAAACATATGGTTTAAGACCCAAAATCCTAATCTGCTTTGCAAAAGGACTTTGGTGTGACCTCATTTGGAGTATAGTGTGCACCTTCAAAAGGATATAAACAGGATGGAGTCAGTACATAGGGTGGCTACTAGAATGGTTAGTGGTCTTCATTATAAAGCATATGAGGACAGACTTAAGGATCTTAATATGTATACACTAGAGGAAAGGTGGGATAAAGGAGATATGATTGAGACGTTTAAATACCTCCATGGTATAAATGCACAGAAGAGCCTCTTTCGATTGAAAACAAGCTCTGCTACGAGGGGACGTAGGATGAGGTGAAAGAGGATACTCTCAGGAGTAATATGCGGAAATATTTCTTTACGGAAAGAGTGGTAGATGCATGGAATAGACTCCCAGTGGAGGTGGTAGAGATGAGAACCAGTCTAGAAACGTGGCAGCGGGGGCAGAAGCAGCCTTTATTATTCTTAAAAGGATGAGTGTGCCAATAAACCCGACACTGGCCGTATTTCGTAAGATACTTCCTCAGGGGTATTTGGCTCACTATTAAATAAATAAATAAATAAATAAAACATGAATAAGAATAGTAAATTAATAAGAGCATACAAGTTAAGATCAAAGTGAAACAAAATGAAACAATAAAAACAAGAATAGCCAAAAAATAATAAGTGTAACATCTTAATCAATTATTAATTTCATAAAAAGATAACAACCATATACGTATAAACATAAAAGTACATTAATCAATATAACTATAAAGTGCATGCGATCATAAAAATATTCACAATGGGTATTTTCATACATAAATATATATAAAAAACAGCCTTTAACAAACTGTTTTCAAAAAGAGAAACACCAATGATAAGCTAATGGGAAACTAAAGAAGGGACGAGGAAAACAGGAGTGAATCAGTTGGGATAGAATACATCACTATTTGTACACATATACATGAATAAAATGTTACAAGTTATAAAAATCTAAAAACAATCAACCAATTGCGACCTTAGCTATAAATGAAAATAAAAAAATAAAAAAATTAAAATTAATAAAACCCTAAGAGGAGGGAGACTACACTAAAAACTAATAATTGTATCTATTTACTGTGCTTATCAAAAAACATAAGATTGTACATAAATAATAAAATCAAACCTGTCACTACAACAGGAATGTATAAGTGCAATGTATAAGTGCATATGAGTATATAAGGTCAATCGTTAATACCATGTTGTTTTGTGTAACTATGTAGCCCTAGAATCCACCTTTGGACTTTACTAAAAGGAATCACAAAAAGATGACAGGTATAAGTTAATAATAATCTGTAAACAAAGGGAACCAAAATTGATTCAATATATAACGAGTCAGACCATCTATGTGATAAAGGAATGAACTATACCATAAACGTAAAAATTGCCACCTTAAAAAAATCAATAAAGATGATAACAATAAAAGGTGATATATAATTATGTCTCATGTTACTATGTACATTGCAAACTGAACTTAAGACAACTGAGGCTTGGGGGGTACCTTAGACAAATGTAAAATCAGAGCCTTGCATCGGCTAAGTAAAACGAGGTGCATCCATCAATTAATCAAAACCACATCAAATATGAAACCCTATAAAAACGTGACCTACACACTACAAGATAAAGAATAAATAATGAATAATAAATGATATAATATTAAAAATGATATAATATTAAAAAACCTGAGAGTTAAAATCCCAAATCCTCCATATGACAAGCGCTCACGAAGAGATCAAGTATATTGTGAAAAATGCCTGCAGATGCGCTGGCATTTAAACCCCCCATGGCGGGAAAAACGCATACTAAAATAAACGGAAATCAAGTGAATCGCACCAAATACAAAATTAAATTAAATTAAATTAAATTCACACATTTAAAAAGTCTAGAAATTGTAGGAAGTCCCAAGGGTTAAATAAAACAACCATGTCCTTAATGTAACCACCCTTTAACATATCCTAAGCACGTAGGCGCCTTGCGCAAAAAAATTAAAAATACTTAAAAAACTAAAAGAAATAAAACATCAGATACTCTGTATAGCAATCATAAAGGCAAACTACAAATAAACATATAAATAATAACAAGTTAAAAACATGAGGACTTGGCCCATTGGTTGTTCCATGTGATAAAGAACGCCTATACATGCGCTGTGAGCGGCCGACCGCTATTCTGAGTAAAAGATTAATAACAAGAAGAATTAAACATTACCTGCTCCGTCTGACGACCGCTCATAGAAAAATGATAAAACATAACAACCTACACATACACTGGGCGTGTTGACCTCCCTGGGGCAAGGACCAACGGATTGAATTAAGCTGTCGAATTAAATATCATAACGAAGGAAAAAAAAATAAAAACATACAAGCAAAACCACAAATCTCTAGGCATGAACAGCTAAAAGGGTATTTCATATTAAAAATTTAAAAAACATCTCAGGGCCCGACCATCCCTAAATTATCCAGAGTTGATAAAAGGGAGGAAAAAACAGTTATACACACCTTAAAAGGATAAAAACTTCTAGCATTGAGCCCATCCAAGCAAAAAAGGAAGCAAAGTGTGCCTCTTAATTACGCTAGCCTTTAAGCACAAAAAGTACACCATAAAACAAAATCACATAAAACCAAGGATCAAAAGGGTTGACGCTGTCCACTAGACTGATGTCTAAGGTAATTATATATACCCGTCAATTATATACCAGTCAAAATAACTGTTTTTTTGCTCCACCAATTAAACTATAAAATTATTGTGCAACCCAAACCAAACTTAAAAAGAGATCAGAAAACCAAAATAATAAAAATACTGATAAATCTTTATCCAAATTAAGCCCATGTGGAACCAGTGTATTAAGCAAAAATATATATCTTTGTTCCAATCGCAGGATAGTTCTGTCAAGATCCCCTCCCCTCCAGTTGAGTTTGACCTTCTAAATAACAAAGAATTTTACATCCACTATTTTATGTCCCATTTCTACCCAATGTTGTACCAGTGGTTTATCCTCCAACTTCCTTTTTATTCAACTTTTGTGTTCTGTTATCCGTATGCGCATGCTACGATTGGTCTTGCCCACATACAATTTATTGCAGGGGCACTGAACAACATAGATAACATGAGTCGTCCACAATTCGCAAAATCACTGAGATAAAACTTCTCATGGGTATCTGGATGAATGAAGACATTACGTACCGGAAGGGCATGTAAGCAAACTGAGCAGTGACCGCATTGGAATTGTCCCTTATATTTAGAAAATGCTTTCTGTTCTGTTAAAGCTGAGGGGACCAAAAGATTGCGGAGGTTAATATTCCTTAGTATTGCGGAGGTTAAGATTGCGGAGGTTAATATTCGCCCGCCACCGCTACTGGATCAGGACAGAGGGCAAGGTCAGAATCAAGATTTGATCGCAAGGATAGCACAATGGGTGGTAGAGATGAGGACAGTATCAGGCTCATTCCATCCCAGACGTATACCGGACTTACAGAGGGGGTCATGATTCTAATCCCACAGGGCACGTCTAGCCCCATGGGATTAGAATCGCGATCAGTCCTGTACGTGCAGGCTGGGACTGCGATTTAGCCTGGCCTGCACGTACAAGACAAGCTTGACTAACTCAGTCAGGGCTTCTAAATGGAGCCGCAGAGCCATGGCATCCTGTTGCCATGGCACTGTGGCTCCATTTAAAAGCTGCAATGTTGGCTGCCGAAACAAACTGTTTATTCCCCGCAGCCCAACCTCTAATTTGGCCTCCCAGAGCCAGGGTCTGGCTGCGAGGAATGCTTTCTGGCCCCTGCCGTCCTTTCCCAGCCCTGGGCCCGCCGATCTCCGATGTCCACACAAATCGCTGGCTCTGGACGTACAGGGCCGACATTAGAATCGACCCTGTACATGCTGGCCCAGCGATCGCCCACTGCCCGCCCTAACACTGCCCCTGATCCTCCCCTTTCCTGCCCCCATCTAGCTTCCCCGTACAACAGGTGGGGACGCCAGATGCTGGCATGAATAGCGGGGATGAATGTCCCATTGGGACATCCATCCCCACTATTTGTGGCACAAAATCAGGTCCTATTTGAATTTAAAAAGCATGGGACAACCACAGAGGATGTGTAAAGGAAAAAAGTGGACTATTGTAGTTGATATGGAAGGGCAGACTAGATAGGCCATGTGGTCTTTTTCTGCTGTCATATTTCTATGACTAAACTACCAATTAAACAAGATAGGGGATAATGGTGAACCCTGTGGCAGCCCCATATCACAGACCTCAACTGAAGAAAAATGTTCTGGAAAGAACAATCTAAAGCAGTGCTTTCCAAAATTTTATCCCATATGACCCTATTTTAGCAACTGAAAATTCACATGACCCCAGATGATGATGAAATCAAATAGCAGGTAAGAACATAAGATATGCCATACCAAAGTCCATCAAGCCCAGTATCCTGTTTCTAACAGTGGACAATCCAGGCCACAAGTACCTAGCAGTTTCCCCAAAAGACACAGTTTCAACAATGCTTGTACAGTACTGGGGCAAGCAATGGATTTCCCAGGTTCTCTTTAATAATAGTTTATGGACCTTTCCTCTAGGAACTTGTCCAAACTTTTTTAAAATCCCACTACACTAACAGCTTTTTACTACATCCTCAGGTAACAAATTCCAGAGTTTGATTACGAGTTGAGTGAAAAAATATTTTCTCTTATTAGTCTTAAATGGATTACACTGTAGCTTCATTGCATGTCCCCTAGTCTTTCTGCTTTTCAATGGTGTAAACAATTGATCTATGTTTACCCGTTCCACTCCATTCATTAATTTATAGACTTCTATCATATCTCCCCTCAGCCGTCTCTTTTCCAGGTTGAAGAGCCCTAACCTTTTTAGCCTTTCCTCATAGGGGTATCCTTCCATCCCCTTTACCATTTTGGGGGCTCCTCTCTGTACCTTTTCTAAATATGCTATATCGTTTTTAAGATATGGCGACCAGAATTGCACACAATATTCAAGGTGTGGTCGCACCATGGAATGATACAGAGGCATTATAATAACCTTTGTTTTATTCTCCATTCCTTTTCTTATTATTCCCAGTATTCTATTTGCCTTCTTGGCCGCTGTTGCACACTGGGTGGAGGGTTTCAATGTGTTATCCACGATGACACCTAAATCTTTCTCCTGGGTCTCCAGCTTCCTTCCGCTCTCTCCCACTCATCTAAAGTAGAAAGCAGGAGCAGCAGCAGCAGCAGTCAGCACAGGGTTCCTTGTGTCAGTGTGCAGTGTGTGCTTACAGACCCCAATACTCAGCATGAATTTCTAGCCTAACAGAAAGCTTACGCAGGAGGGGGCAACGGACCTATGAATGTTCACTGGCTCACAGACCACATGCTGACTGGTGACTTGGCATAGGTCACAGTGAAAGCACAGAGAGATGGGGAAATGACCAGGTTTCTGTGACCTCATCCATTGATGATGTGACCCCATTTGGCGTCCCAACCCAAAGTTTGGGAACCACTGCTCTAAAGGATCTAGCATTTACCCTCACTTCACTAGATCCCAGTTTGGGAAAAGTCTCACAGGAGGTACCTGGGGCTTAGTTCCTATCTCCTCAACTCTGGAACATCCACCTGGACTTTCAATCTCCTCTGCTCCACACCCCTTCTGATTTGGGACCGGAACAGGTTAGCTCACTCTTCTCTGGGATCTCCCCCTTACAGATCCCTGTGCTGTCTTCTCTGTACACTGGGATTTTGATTAAGCTGTATTTGTCTCAATTCCCCTGTCTCAATTGAAGAAAACTTCATACTTGGCTTCCCCCTAGACTCTCCTGGCCTCCTCCAAAATTGAGAACTATGTACTGCTGGGCTCTGCCAGACTATCCCACTCCTCATTACCTCTGAGTAGCACTTCTCTGAAGCAGGGACCCAGCATGTTCCTCCTATTTATCTAAGGCAAGAACATTTTGGTGCCCTACTGCACTATTATGTAAGTTAGTCAACATTTTTGCTAAATTTCTTGTCAATTATACAAATACGGTTTTAATCTCTGGTCAAATATCAGGATCCTGCAGGTATTAACCACATTTGGTTTAAGAATTTCAAACAAAATTGTATTCACCAAGGCACAAAATTAGAACATAAACCCAGTTTACACACTGATGGATTTTAAGTAATGCAAGTGGGCTTTTGCTATAGTACTCACACTTCAGCTATAAGATAATACAAGGTCATAACTGAGTCAAGAGTCTGATCACATAGTACTTCAACACTTCACTTTAATAGGCACAAAACACATTTAGTTACATTGAAGAATTCATTGATCTCCTCTGGGATCGTTCAGCATAGTCCTCCAGCGTTGCCACCTGTTTCTTAGCAGAGAAGCTGTATCCTGAATGGGTAGGACTTCAAGTCTGACACTAGGTGGCAGCAAATCCCAGGGCATGAGAACGGAAGAGTACTCGGATTTGAAAAGTGTTGCAAGGTTCCAGCCTGAGATTTTAATTTATTGATGAATGTTCTATGCTCATTCCAATGCATTTTGGCCCTTACAATTCATTTTATATGGAAATACCTGAGCCGAGTAAATTCAATAGATTTCTGCATGATGGAACCCTTTTACTAAAACCCGCTAACTGGTTAACGTACATTTTAACAAGTGGCAACTGGCAGCTGGGGACATTAACGCGGGGGCATGCCAGTGACCATGTGTTAAAGAGTAGATAATTGGCCATCACAAGATGGGATGGGGGAATGGCAGAGTGTGAGTGCGGAGAGCACATTGCTGCTAGCGTGAGGGCAATTACTGTGCACTGAGCGGCAATGTGGCAATTAGTTCAAGGGCACCTAACGACACTTTTATGGGTGTCATTAGGTGCCCCCATGTTAGGTGCATGTATATTAGCATTTGCAATCATGCGCTGTCAGGAACATGCCAGGCAGTGCACGAGGGGTACGCTTACTGCGAGATGGTATTGCTGCTAATTGCACGGTAAGTGCACACATAGACCCCCGATCTGTGATCCCTGTTACGTCAAGGAGCAAAATGGTACTTGAAAACTGTAAGAACATGGAAGGCAAACTATAGCCATAAACATAACTTAATGAATTTGTAAAAGAACAATTATTTAAACCAAACACGAGCTGGAAAAGTGTATATTTCCAGCGCAATACAATGTTGGTGCATTTCATACAGGGCCAAATTTAAGATTTTGGTGCTCCTAAGGCAAAATCAGACAGCAGATCCCAGACAGCAGGGGTCAAGGGTAGTGGCAGTGGCATAGGTTCTGATGAGGGACCCCTAAGTAAAATTATGCCGGGGGACCCCCATGGCCTAGAGGGGGAGGGGATGGTCCTCTCTCATCCCCTCCATCAAACTTACTTTAAGATGTTTTCCATGCTTCCTCCTGTTCCTCTTCTCTCTTGATTGAAACGTTTTCAGGGCTGGCAACCATCACTTCCCATTGCCAGGCTGAAGTATTGTGATAACGGCTATGGTTTGCAGCTGCTATTGTGAGACTCTGGCCCGAGGTCAGGAGGTGGCAGCTGCTGGGCCTGAAAAATGTTCAATCAAGAAAGAGGAGGAGGGGAAGGCATCATGGAAAATATCTTAAAAGAAGTTTTCAACTACTGCCATATGGGTCCCCTTCCTGCCTGGGCCCTCCTACATTGCAGTGACTGCTTGGCCAAAATTTATACCACTGGTCAGGGGTTTCAGAGATTCCAAATATTGGAGAGCTAGGAGAGAAGCAGAAAAAGTTTAAATTAAAATACTCACTCAGGGCCTAGCAGCAGCAAAGTGCTTTTAGTTTAAATTTAAAAAACAGAAGAGAGCTTTCTGGTTAAATTTAGAACCCGGCAGAGAGCTTCTAGTTTAAATTTCATACTAAGTCAGAGCCTAGCAGCAGCAATGAGCTTTAATTTACATCAAATCAGAATATAACTTAGCATAAAAGGCAAAACAGGGTCAGTATTCTTTGAGCAATAAATAAAGTCTTCTAGAGACCTTTACAAAGAGGCCTTCTACCTAGGGGGCAAGAGACCTGTGAAACTTTTAAAAAGGTGTTAAAACCAGGTGGCAGGTCAAAAGGCCATTTTGAAAGACTCCTTCTATCCAAGCAAGAACTGTTAATCACCCAGGAAGTTGGTCACAGCTACTGTGTACTGTGTAGCAGCCCTCCTTTAATAAGTCTTATTTCCCTCCCTCCCTCCCCAACACGCACCCATCCCTGGGATAGTTGTAGCTTTATAGGTACTTACACATCTTAAAGGAAAGGAGCTGCTCTCAGGTGCAGCTCTTTATCCAAATCAGTCATACATTAAGGACCTGTTATTAATTAAGCTTCAGGTGAACAAGGTATATTAAATATATTAGGTACACTTTTATTAATATAAGTATCCACAGCAACCCTTAGTAAGTAAAGATCTAAGCACAAGCTTAAAACTAATATGCAGACATCAGTCCAGCAGCGAGATGGGGGCTTTCCAGTCTTTTGCACTAAGGGGTATGTTTACTAAACTCCGTTGCTGTGCGGGTCCCCTTTAGTGTGCTGGTGCCATATAAGGAGTGGGCGGGCCAGGCAGAAAAAAGCAAAAAAACGGACCATACGTGTGTGCGTCGCGCTAATGTGCGGGGCCCACATTAGCGCGTGGGAAGGCTAAGTGGGGCGCTGCTGCAAAACCAAACAACAGAGCCGTAGTACAACGGTGAAGACACCGACCAATGGTGCAGGGGCCAGGGGTTCAAACCCCCATTGCGCTCAACAAAAAAGACCAGCTGAGGCACCAACATTTATGGGCAAAAGTGGTTAGGAGGCATATTAATTTTGGGCGGCAGAAGGCGGCGCACTGTTATTTTTATTACGGCATGAGGCGGCGCACCGTTTAGTGTGGGCGGCATATGGCGGCGCATTGGTAAGTTTGGGCGGCAGAAGGCGGTGCGCTGATAAATGTGGGCAACAGAAGGCAGCGAGCCGGTGGGCAGAAGGCGGCGCGCTGATGTGTGAGGGGGCAGTCCAATAGTGGGAGGGAGAAGTGGCACGCTGATGTGCAAATAACAGGAATGGAGCCATAGCACAATGGTTAAGACACTGACCACTCGTGCAGGGATCATGGGTTCAATTCCCCACAGTGCCCATTGAAGACAGCTGGCTGAGGCATTATTTTAGGGGCATTTCCATGTTGTGCGGCATAAGGCGGTGCGCTGTTAATTTAGTGCGCCACAAGATGGCGCGCTGATGGCTACAAGGCTGCGCGCGGATGCACAAACACAGGAACAGAGCCACAGCACAATGGTTAGGACAGTGACCAATGGTGCAGGGGCCAGGGGTTCAACCCCTCACAGTGCCCAGTGAACAAGGCTGGCTGGGGCAGTATGTATCATGGTGAGGAGTGCTGTAGGAGGCCTTCCATTTATATTTTATTTCCCACCACTAGTAAACCCGCTCTCACAGTGTGTTAACATACGGATGCCCGTAAAGCACATGTTACAGTGCACTGTCCGCCAAGGCACCCTAGAATGTCCTCTATAGGGCACCATGTATGTTGCAACACAGGATAATGTATAGTGCACCCTATATGGATGGCAACCATAAGGTGGCCTATAGGACACCCTATAAAGCACCCTCAGAGGCACCTAATGGGTATAGTAAGCTGTGTGTGGTTTTGCCGGCATAAACATATGTACAGTAAATAAAAATAAAGCTGTGGACAGCCCTATCAAAGGGCCCCACTGTGGGTTTGAACCCATGACCTCTGGCTGTACAGGGAGTGACGTAACCATTGGGCTACAGCTCTATAGCTGACAGCAAGCCCCTGGCTGGCTGCAGACAGCCTGCACGTCACCCCACAGACAGTCTGCTGTTGTAGACAGGATAGGGTTAGGCCACCCGTACCCATGATGCACTGCACATGCAAATCAGCTGTCCACAGATGCACACAAGATGGGGAATGCACCCCAACAGCTACCCGGCCTGGTAGGGGGAATTGTCCATGTGCACCCACACAGCACCTCGGCCTGGTAGGGGGTCCTGAGCGGGTGGACTACCAGCAAAGAGTAGCTACACACCGTCACATTGTGCGGGTACTGTGCTCACCCTGAGGGTGTGATGTGGCGGCCAGGACCAGGTCCACAACACCAGCCATGACAGAGCTCCAAAACAGTACTAACCTGTGAGATAGGAAGGTGCTGCAGAAACATGTTGGATATCTCTGTCTGTCTCAGTTAGTGGAAACCCCCATGGACCCCTAGGTGGTCAAAGTACCCCCCCCCCCCTCTGAGGGTGGCAAACAGGGCCCCCCACCAACAGATCCCCATCCTACCCCCCCCCCCCCCGCACCAATGGCAGTAAAGTGGACCATCAAACCCCAGTCCTGCTGGGGAACAGACACCCTACAGGGCAGTCCAAGCAGCTCCACACACATCCATAACACAATATCAGACAGACTTTAGGCCTGGATATCCAAAGATGCACCCCAGCACTATCTGATATTCACCTGCAGCAAGCCATCAGCCGCTGCACCCTGCAAGGCACTCCATCAAGACACATACCAGCTGTGAACAATCTGCTGGTTAGCCCTGATGGAAATGCATGCACCCAAAACTGGGGTGGCAGCACACACAAGCAGAGAGTTCTGTGAGGAGGCCCCAACAGGAAACCCATATATATCACAAGAGAAAAACACAATACAGCACTATGGGGGTGCCTAGCCATGCTGTCATCACTGCACACTCAGGGTGAGAGTGCTCCCCCAGCAGCACATACAGAGGTCACCCTGTCTGTGTAGGTGGTAGCCTGGCACTACAATGTCACAGCCAGTGCCCTATGCCCTGTGCAGATGCATCCTGGCCAGCCCACCATGTCTGACCTATACCCATGGTACCTTGCTGCTCATTATGCACATTGGCAGGCCAATACTGGCAGTAGTGCTGGCAGTGTGGGTTGGGGAAGGTGTTTGCAGCCAACACACACTGTATAGACAGACACACACTCCCACACCTATGCCAGCATTGTGCTACTATTGAGGGGGTGATTAGCCTTGGCCACCACACCGGTCCTGGGCACGGCACAGGCATGGATATGGTACGCAGTACTGCTGGGGGTCACTCCCCAGGGTGGTGAACACCGTCAGAGGCCAGGCCTGGAGCACGCACTGCAGACACCAAACAGATTGTTCAGATGGGGTCAACTAGCAGTATGTGCGTAACGTAGGGATATCTATCAGCCTGTACTCTTAGCAAACGTTTCAGAGCTGTGTACCTCAGGTGTAGGGTGACATTGCTAAGGTATGCAGGTGCTGGTATTGGGAGATGCACGCAGGGTCCAATGTTCTGCCTCTACAGGAGACATTGGCCAATGGGGCCTGTGGGTGTGGGTGTGTCTGCCCCTGTTGGCTGCTGCTTTACGGCAGCGCTTCCCCACTCCAGCCCAGTTTTGCATCACACTGTTCGGGTCTTCCTGCTGTCCCTCATGAATATGCATGAGCTACATCTACATGCCGTGGGGGTGGTGCATAGATATACAGCACAGGCATTTGTATGAGTGGCAGCATGGAACCTGACTGGTGTGTGGCCCACCAGGACTGCATTTGGGGGATTCTGCTGTAGGTTCTGCCCCTGTTCATGGTGTCTGTGCTCAGTGGGGTAAAAGATAGACGTATTACCATTGCATATGTCCTCGTCATGAAAGGTGTGTCCTTACTGTCACTGTTTATTTGTGGGGAAAATATGTGGGCAGGATTGCCGGTAGCCCCAGCTGGTCTTTGAACCTGTGACCTTCTGTTCTTGCATGCACTGTCTGTGTGCACTGCACCACCGTGTAGCCACAGCTTGGCTGAATTCCCTGGATAGTCCATGACTGTGGATCCGGCAGGGCCTGTCTGTTGCTGTGGACTGTGCCAGCCTGCACATGGCTAGGCCTCTGTCTTCTGTCGCTAGCAGCCACTGCCCCCTGCACCACATGTACTCGTCCGCCAACATGCTGGCATGAGCTTCTCCCATAAAAATCAGGTGACCTGATTGGAATGTGGCAGTACGGGACTGCATTTGGGGTACTTGGCTGTGGGTAATGCCCATTGTTGTGGTGTGTGTGCGTTGTTGGGTAAAATATGGGTGTTTTCCCCATGCTTATGTCCCCTGCAATACAGGGGTGTCTGCGCTATCTGTGTTTAGTGGTGGGTAAAATATAGGGACTGGGCTGGCAAGTGCCCCAGCTGGGCTTTGAACCTCTGACCCTCTTGTCCTAGAGGTACTGACTCTGTCCGCTGCACCACACTATGGCCACATAGACAGTGCAGCCCCTGGAGGTAGTAAGCCTGGCAGGATGGAGTCACAAACCCTGCTCTACGCAAATTTACTGTGGGCATATGCACCCTGTCTGGTGACAAACGTGCACATAAACCCCGGAAATGACCACGGGAAATGGGGGACAAAATATCACCACGCTGGGCAACAGTGATATTAATGGGCAACCATAGCAAACACTCCCAGGAAAGCTCCACAAAAGGAAATGTTTTTTGGAAGAGTCTCCGCTCCGTAAACCCTTCCAAAATTCATTTCTTTTTTCTGGAGCTTTGCTGGGTGTGTTTTCTGTATTTGCCCATCACTATAACTGTTCCCCAGCTGAATTACTATTTTTAATAGTTCTGTTGTGGTCATTTTCTATTTTTATTTGCACTTTTGTGCTGTGCACATGTATCACACTGCGCACGTTTTGCTGGTTTCCCCGGTTTTCCTGTCCATTGCTGACGGAAATTGTTTCTCTTCCCTTTAAATGCTTTCTACCGCGAGTGTTTCCCTCGCGGTAGTTTTTACATGCAAATTCGGGCCCGATACTATGCGGGGAGCCTCTCCCCTCCCACTCTCCACCCATTGACCCCGTCCCTCCGCCCCTCCGGAGCCTTCCTCCGCCCTCCTTTAGCCGTTCCACGCCTCTATCGGACATTTGCGGGCCCGCACTTGTACGGGGCCCGTTAGTGTGCCGCGCACCTTTGCGGGGGTGACACGCACGTGTGCGGGGTGTTTAAATGCGTTTATTAGCGTTTCAGTGCCGCGTTTCCGTGCGCTCTTTTGCGGCGCGCACATTTCCGGTTTTTAGTAAACATCCCCCTAAGTGTCACATGTATGATTTTCTCCCAGTTGGTGAGAGGTCTTACGTGTGCACTAGGTGCAAGGAGCTCTTTGCTCTCAGGGAACGAGTCAGATCTCTGGAGGCTAGAGTAGCAGACTTGGAGGAAATAAGGAAGACAGAAAGGTACATAGACGAGACCTACAGGGATATAGTCCTGAAGTCCCACCTCCAATCTGGCAGCATCCCTGTTGCCATGGAGGAGAGAGGTCATGTGACAGGAGAGCATCACCCTGGTGTGGCAGGAAGTGATCCTGAAACTAGGACCTGTCCTTCAGGTGATGTAAAACCCTCTCACACCAAGGAAGTTTCTCCAGGGCCATGTGCCCATGAGGGACCAACACAGAGGATCTCTAAAGGTAAAAAGTGGACTGTTGTAGTTGTTGTTATGGAAGGACAGACTAGATGGGCCTTGTGGTCTTTTTCTGTCATCATGTTTCTATGTTTCTATGTTTCCAGGGTAGCGTTCTCCGAAATGCTTCCCGTTCCACGCGCAGGACCCAACAGGCAGGCAGAGCTCCAGAGTCTCAATGCGTGGATGAGATGATGGTACATAGTTGAGGGTTTTGGATTTGTTAGGACCTGGGGAAAGGAGGGGTTCTTCCGAAGGGATGGGCTTCACCTTAACCAGGATGGAACCAGGCTGCTGGCATTAACTTTTAAAAAGGAGATAGAGCAGCTTTTAGACTAGATAATAGGGGAAAGCCGACAGTTGCCCAAGAGCGGATGGTTCAGAAGAATGTATCCTTGAAGGATACTACCAAAAGCAGAGAGGTTCCAAAAAAGAGTAAAGTGCCCAAATGCCCTCGAGTATAGAGCAAACAGAGCTTAAAGATTCCAAATTACCCATGACTACCAATAGCCATATTAATATGAATAAAATACAGTCACTAAAATGCTTGTATGCAAATGCTAGAAGTCTAAAAAATAAGATGGGAGAGTTAGAATATATAGCACTAAATGAGAGATTAGATATGATTGGGTACAAACTACATCGTAATGATAGAGCTGATCAAATTGGTGGAGGAGTTGCGGTCTATGTTAGAGAGGGCATTGAGTCAGAAAGGATTAAAGTTTTGCAGGAAACAAAATTTGCTGTAGAATCTCTATGGATTGAAATTCCATGTAAAAAGGGGAGGGCGATGGCAGTGGGGGTGTACTATCGACCGCCTGGCCAGAATGAACAAATGGATGATGAAATGCTCAAAGAAATCAGGGAAGCTAACAAAAGTTACAGCACAGTAATAATAATGGGTGATTTCAATTACCCCGGTATCGACTGGGTCAGTGTCACAGCAGGACATGCTAGGGAGATAAAGTTCCTAGATGAAATAAATGACTGCTTCTTGGAGCAGCTGGTTCATGAACCGACCAGAGGGGAAGCCATATTGGACCTAGTCCTTAGTGGAACGCCAGATCTGGTGCAAGAGATAAGGGTGTTGGGGCCACTTGGCAATAGTGATCATAACATGATCGCATTTGATTTAATTAGTGGAGGAGGGATGGTAAGGAAATCCATAGTACTACCTTTTAACTTTCGAGACTATGATAAAATGAGGAAAATAGTTAAGAAAAAACTAAAAGGAGCAGTTGCAAAGGTTAAAGACTTACATCAAGCTTGGGAGTTGTTGAAAAATACTATCCTGGAAGCCCAGACCAGCTGTATTCCACGCTTTAAGAAAAGTGGAAGGAGATCCAAAAAACTGCAAGCATGGTTTAAAGGTGAGGTCAGAGAGGCTGTTGTTGCCAAAAAAGCATCTTTCAGGAAATGGAAAAAAGGGCCAAATGACGAAAACTGGAAACAGCACAAACACTGGCAAGTTAAATGCAAGTCATTGATAAGTCAGGCAAAAGGAGAAATTGTGAAGAAGCTTGCTGCAGAAGCAAAAACGCATAATAAAGACTTTTTCAAGTACATTCGTAGCAAAAAACCTGTGAGAGAGTCAGTTGGTCCATTAGATGAGAGAGGGGTTAAAGGGGCACTAAGAAGCGACGAAGCAATAGCGGAGAGATTGAATGAATTCTTTGCTTCGGTCTTTACTGAGGAAGATGTAGGGATGTTACCCATGACTGAAGTGGTATTTAAAGGTGCGAAAGAATTGAAGGAAATATCAATACATCGGGAAGAAGTATTACAACTATTTGATAAACTGGAGAGTAGCAAATCACCTGGACCGGATGATATACATCCAAGGGTGTTGAAAGAACTGAAATATGAGATTGCAGACCTGCTATTAGTAATCTGTGAACTTTCATTAAAATCATCTGTAATACCTGAAGATTGGAGGATGGCCAACGTAACGCCAATTTTTAAAAAGGGTTCCAGGGGTGATCCGGGAAACTACAGACTGGTGAGCCTGACGTCAGTACCGGGAAAAATGGTAGAAAACGTTATAAAGAACAAAATTACTGAACATGTAGATAGTCATGGCTTAATGGGAGACAGCTAACATGGCTTTAGACAAGGAAGATCTTGTCTTACTAATCTGTTATGTTTTTTTGAAGGTGTGAATAAACAGGTAGAGAAAAGTGAGTCGGTTGATATAGTGTATTTGGACTTTCAGAAAGCCTTTGACAAGGTCCCTCAAGAGAGACTTTTGGCAAAACTAAAGAGTCATGGGATAGGAACTGGTTAAAAGATAAAAAGCAGAGGGTAGGGCTAAATGGCCAATTTTTCCAATGGAGAAAGGTGAATAGTGGAGTACCCCAGGGATCTTCGCTGGGTCCGCTGCTTTTTGACATATTCATAAATGACCTGAAAAAGGGAATAACGAGTGAGGTTATCAAATTTGCAGATGACACAAAACTATTTAAAGTTGTTAAAACCCATGAGGATTGTGGAAAATTGCAAGAGGATCTTGATAAATTGGAAGACTGGGCATCAAAATGGCAGATGAAACTTAATGTGGACAAGTACAAAGTTATGCACCTAGGGAAAACCAACCTAAACTATGGTTACATGATACAAGGTTCCACATTAGGAACCACCACCCAGGAAAAAGATTTAGGCGTCATCGTGGATAACATATTAATACCCTCCGTACAGTGTGTAGCGGCGGCCAGGAGAGCAAATAGAATGCTAGGTATCAGAAGGAAAGGAATGGAAAATAAAACAAAGGATAACATAATGCCTCTGTATCGTTCCATGGTGCGACCGCACCTTGAATATTGTGTGCAATTCTGGTTGCCGTATCTTAAAAAGGATATAGTATTATTAGAAAAGGTTCAGAGAAGATGCACCAAAATGGTAAAGGGGATGGAAGGATACTCCTATGAAGAGAGGCTAAAAAGGTTAGGGCTCTTTAACCTGGAAAAGAGACGGCTGAGGGGAGATATGATAGAAGTCTATAAATTAATGAACGGAGTGGAACGGGTAAACGTAGATCGATTGTTTACGTTATCAGAATTTAGAAAGACTAGGGGACATGCAATGAAGCTACAGAGTAAACTATTTAAGACAAATAAGAGAAAATATTTTTTTAGTCAACGTGTAATCAAACTCTGGAATTTGTTACCGGAGGGTATAGTAAAAGCTGTTAGTGTAGTTGGGTTTAAAAAAGGTTTGGACAAGTTCCTGGAGGAAAGGTCCATAAACCATTATTAAAGGGGACCCAGAATATCCACTGTTTGACCCAGTACAAGTATTGTGGAACCTGTGTCTTTTGGTGAAACTGCTAGGTATGTGTGACCTGGATTGGCCACTGTTGGAAACAGGATGCTGGGCTTGATGGACCTTGGTCTGACCCAATATGGAATATCTTATGCTCTTAAGAAAAAGCCAACAAAACAATCAACCACAATAAATGGTAAGTAAATAAATAATGTATAAATATATAGGGCCCGATATTCAGCAGTGGCAGCGATGGCTGCTAAAGAAGCTAGCTGTCGCCCCTGAACTAAGGACCCACATATCAGGCCACCAGTGTCGAATATCCCAGTCGACGGGACAGCAGAGAAACTAACCGGGCAGTGGCAATACCCCCAGAACACCCCAGTGCTAGTGGCTCCCATGGATATCCAGCAGCAGCGCTAATGGTAAACCGCAGGATAGCAAATATAACTAAACATAAACACTAACCGCATTAGCGGCGGTGAATATTCCAGTGACCGCGATTAATGGGGTTAGCAGGTTTGCTGACCACATTAATTGCTTTGAATATTCCTCCATAATTTATAATTAAAAATATTTATTTGAAAACAAAACCCACATAATAATACAACGCATCACATTGGAGATATCTGCAGAACAAAACCAGACATGGCTATGCTTTGACTAAAGGGCTCCTTTACTAAAGCGTGCTGGGGTGTTGCACCTAATGCGGTGGCAAAAGCACTGAAATGACAGTGCGTTAGGTGCAACACCACTGTGATAGCTGTCAGGGGAGGGTGGAAAAATCTCCCCAGTAGAACACGGCGCCCTGTCCCTTAGCACCTGCTACATTAGCGCAGGTGCACTGAACTCCATCTATTGAGGCGGCGTTAAGTGATCCCGCGCTAATGGAGCCAGTGCACGATGTGAACACAGCACTAACTGCGCTGAGCTCCTCATGCCCATTCTCCGCCCCTAACCCGCCCAATTGTGACACAGCTGCGGGTTACATAGCGTGAGAATCATCCCATGCTGTGATGGCCCTATGCAGGTTGGCAATGCCTGTCCCAATGCACATTCGGCAAACACCAGAACACGCACTGTCAGCTAGTGCCCTTTAGTAAAAGATCCCATAAGCCTTCATCAGGAGTACAAAGTGTAAAAGAAAAAATAATATTATTATAATAGCGAATTAAAAGAACAAAACTAATTACAATTCATAAATAAAAACTGTACCTCTATAGATGTCAATGCATATCTATTGTTATAACCTTTCCTTTCCAAATCTGACCACTAAATCATATATAAAGCAATTGTATTTTTGGGAAAACTACTAGGAAATAAAATCATAGCAATATAAAAGATTTTGGTCTAAAGAGCTCCTTAGACAGATATCTTTTATAGTGATACAATTTTATTTCCTAGCATTATATTGTTTTGTGATTTTAGATATGATCTATTTATTTAACTACCTATTAATTGTATTATATTTATAGCGGTTGGTTCTGTTTTATTTGCTTCTCCATTTTGTATACAGATCCATTGCCCTTATCCTTTGTTGGAAGAGCAGGAGGAGGCCATTGAGCCACAGTGGTGTCCCTTTAAAGCAGCACATGTATATAGCCCTAAACTAAATGGGAGCTGGCTCCTCTTTAGCCTGGGTATTTGGTGTCCTCAAAATTTGGTGACTTAAGCAGTTGCCTATGTCTTAATCCAGGTCTGATTTCCTAGGTTTCCTGTGCATTAAGGATGCCAGTGATCCTCTGGTAAACTCAAATAGTCCAGTATATAGTGTGAATGAGGTGTTTGGCCTAGTGGGAGGGGCCAGCATTCTGACATCAGCAGGGGGTAAGAAGTCTTGAGAAGCAATCTTAAGGACATGCACTTATATGAATAAATATATTTGGATAGCACCTGAAAATCACTGCTCTCTAGATTAATTCAGGCCCCTCCAAAGTTTGGATGAATAAATAATCATATCAGATTCATTTTTCAAACATGAATGGTCTCATTTTGGTTTCACATTTTCCTAATAGGGTTTGGTTTTAATTACTTACCTTTCTGAACCCATTGTCAAGATGAGTTATAGCTCCGATGATGGTCCCTGCCCCAACAGGCTCACCATCTCTTGTTGGAGGGAAAAATGACTTGCCCAGAGTCAGAAGGTCCTGCAAGAGAAGTCAGTCTAGTTTAGAGTTACAGGATTAGTGGATTCTATTATGCTGATGACATACCCATACGAACATAAGAACATAAGATATGCCATACTGGGTCAGACCAAGGTCCATCAAGCCTAGTATACTGTTTCTAACAGTGGCCAATCTAGGTCATAAGTACTTAGCGGTTTCCCCAAAAGACACACAGGTTCCACAATGCTTGTATTGGGTCAAGCAGTGATATCCCGGGTCCCTTTTAATAATGATTTATGGACTTTTCCTCCAGGAACTTGTTCAAAGCTTTTTTAAACCCAGCTACACTAACAGCTTTTACTACATCCTCCGGTAACAAATTCCAGAGTTTGATTACACGTTGAGTGAAAAAATATTTTCTCTTATTAGTCTTAAATAGTTTACCCTGTAGCTTCATTGCATGTCCCCTAGTCTTTCTATATTCTGATGACATAAACAATCGATCTATGTTTACCCGTTCCACTCCGTTTATTAATTTATAGGCCTCTATCATATCTCCCCTCAGCCGTCTCTTTTCCAGGTTAAAGAGCCCTAACCTTTTTATCCTCTCTTCATAGGGGTATCCTTCTAGCCTCTTTACCATTTTGGTGGCTCTTCTCTGAACCTTTTCTAATAACGCTATATCCTTTTTATGTTAAATTTTCTTTATTGAGACATCAATATAAACATTTTACATTCTATTTCAATTTCACCTCGGTGATGCTGTTCCATCAACTTACATCCTCTAAAGCATTATCAAACATAGTGAACTAGCATCTACCTAAACAATAATTTGTGTCTCATCATTTTCTTTTTATTCCCCCACAGGTCACAGTTTTATCAATAAAACATTATAACATATATACTTTTGCAACATTATCTTCTCCTCCTATTCCCTTTCCTACCCTTCCCCACTTCAGTCGGACAGCTCCCCCTCCCCTTAGCAGATTCCCGCCCCCCTTTCCCCACCCACTCCCTTCCCCTCATTCTCTAATTCCTTCATCCCCCCCCATTCGACAATCCTTATTCCTCCTCCCCACTTTAGAGACACATTGAAACCTACTACCCATATTATTAAACCTTCAGCAGAGTACATTAAGGATTCTACTCCTGTTCTTTGATGTCAGCGTTTGTATATATGGGCCCCATTCCTCCAAACATTTCCCGATGGCTCTCTCCCCACGTCTTGCTCCCTGTTGCTCAATGAGTAATAGTCAATATACCTCTCTCCTCCAATGTCCTATAGTAGGGCCTCTCAGTAATAACCAAGTTAACAATATGATTTTCCTCGCTACTAACAAACCCTTGCCCAACCATTCCCTCTGACCCCTTCCCAAGCCCTCCACCAACAGTGTCATACCCAAAACCAACACCCTAGGATCTCTTTTAAGTGAGCACCCCAGAATGGATGCAAGATATTTCACCATATTCCTCCAAAATCTCACCACCCCCGGACATTGCTACCACATGTGCCCCAAATCAGCTCTATCCATTCCACACCGCGGACAATTTGCTGAAGCACTGCTGCCCGCTCTAATTGCTCAGCATGGGGCAAAGTGGCTTCTTCTCAATATACGGTACTGCATTTCCCTAAAAACCGCAGTCTTAATCATTTTAGGTATATCAGCTAAAATACCCACCATATCTACTCCTCCTACCTCCTCCCCCAAATCATCAGTGCATGCTGAAGCTATGTCCCTCTCCGTGGGTTCCCCCACTAAATTAAGATATTCCTTTTGTAAAATTGTGACCCAAGCCTGTGACTCCTTTCCAGAATACAGCAGTTCCTCCAATTTAATGCAAATTCCTGTATGCAGATCCTTCCTTCCCAAACTTCGTACATAACTGCTCATTTGCATATAGGGAAACCAATCCTTGCCTGTAAGTCCATATCTACTTTGCAGGTCTTTAAATTCCAGTACCTGCCCCGTTTCGTTTACTACCTGATCTAGGGCCACCATTCCCTTAGATTCCCACCCCTGGAACACTCCTCCCTGCATCACTGGAATAAAGTTACCATTGCCATATAAGGGCAGAAATGGAGTCACCCCAGGGTTCCATAAACATTTCTGACAAAGCATCCGCCACATCTTCCTCATTACCGTAAAGATCGGTAATTACCATTACCAATTGCCATTACCGCCACTAGCCTCTCGGTTCAAATCTGCTGTTTTCGCATGTAATATATATCTCAGGGCCAATGGCCGTGCTACTTCTTGTTCATATGCAAGAGGTGTGTATTCTGCTGTTGTTCCCAGCCAATCCCGCAAATTCCGCAACAAGCACACCATGTTATAGCTCCTGAGATCTGGAGCCCCCATCCCTCCACCCTTCCATGGCCTCTGTAGTTTCCTAATACTTATCCTGGGCCTTTTCCCCTTCCAATAAAAAACATTTAAGCTCTTCTCCAATCTCCTTTCTAGTCATTACTATAGGCAGAGTTTGTAGCATATACAACCATTTTGGAAATATGGTCAATTTATATAAGGCTATTTGCCCCCCCAATGACAACGGGAGATCTCTCCATCTATACCAACAATCCTTAGTTTGCTCCATTATTTCCCCAACGTTATAGCTCTGTAGTTTATACACATCAACTGGCAAATACACACCCAAATACCGAAGCCCATTTCCCGCCCACTTTAGCGGGAAATTTTCTCAGTCCCTTTGGAGTGTCTGCTATAAATCCAACGCCTCTGATTTGTCTAAGTTTAATTTCAATCCCGAAAATGCACCAAAATCACTAAAAATGCGCAGCAGTACTGGCAGTGTCTTCCTAGGAATTCCTAAATAAACCAAAATGTCATCAGCGAATGCAGAAATATGAAATTCCTCCCGGCCTACCCTCGCCCCCACCAATCCCCTATGGGTCCGAATTCTCTCCAATAATGGTTCCAAAGTGAACACAAAGAGAAGTGGGGACAGAGGGCAACCCTGTCTAGTTCCTCTCCGGATCGGGAAGTCTCTCGAGACAAAGCCATTTACTAGCACTTGCCCTCTCGGATCAGCATACAGAAGCTTGACCGCATCCAAGAAGAACCCCCCCATCCCCATAACTGCTAGCACCTGATACATGTATTGCCAATCAACTCGATCAAATTCCTTTTCTGCATCAAAACTTATCAACAATACTTGTTCTCCTACCTCTGCAGTCATATATAATGATGAAATAATCTTACGTACATTTTTAACCACGTGCCTGCCTTTCACAAAACCCACCTGATCTTCATTTATTAACTGCGGGACAAACCCTGCCAGTCGCTCTGCCATTATTTTGGCCAAGATTTTCATGTCAACATTTAATAACGAAATCAGCCTATACGATTCTGGCAGTAACCCATCCCTACCCGTTTTAGGAATAAGGGTAAGCACTGTTCTATTTTTCTCATACAGGAATCCCTGAAGTTCTACCAGGGCTGTATAATATGCTGTTAGAGACCCCACCACCCGATCCGTCATTAGTTTATCAAATTCTCCCCGGTATCCATCTGGACCCGGGGTCCGATAGTTATGTAATTTCCTTATTACTGCCAATACTTCCTCATCTCCAATTGGAGCATTTAGTACCCCCCTCTCCTCTTCGGACAAACTAGGTAACCCAACTTTGCACAAAAAATTCTCCGCCTTATTTATTTATTTATTTATTTAACTGCATTTATATCCCGCTTTTCACCGGGTCAAAGCGGTGTAACATGTAACATAGGGAGGGGTAATTTCTTTTAGGAAGGGGCCATCACCAGGGTCAACAATTAATGATTATGGGTGGACATGGACATGATTTACTTCTGCTAAAATCTAAGTGTGAGGTCATGGTGGTGTTTCCGTTGAAAGATGTTCACGGAATAGGATTGTCTTTAGCTGTTTCTTAAATGATGTGATGTCGTTGTTGTTCTTGATGTGGTTTGGTAGAGAGTTCCAGAGGGATGGAGCATAAAGTTCGAATGCTCTGTTGCAGGTCCGTTGTGTAGATTTGGTTCTTTTGTGGGGGACAACGATAGAGTTATTGGAGGAATGTCTGGTTGATCTGTTGTGGGATGGTCGAGGCAGTAAGGAGTGTAGTGAGGTGTTCCGTGCTTGGTGGATAGTTTTGTGGATGAGTAAGATGGCTTTGTACCTGATTCTTGCTTGCAGTGGAAGGAGGTGAAGGTCTCTTAGGATTGGGGTGATGTGCTCCCGTTTTTTTGCATTTTTTTTTTGCATTTTTTTGCATTCCTTATCTTGATCTCCGGTTTCAGTGCCATAAAGAGTCTTATAATACTCTCGAAAGCCCTCTTCAATATTAGCCTGGCCCGTCTGGATTTTACCTTTGGCATCTCGTAACGCCCCTATATGTGCCTGCCCCCTACTTGCCTTCATCAGACGTGAGAGCATCCTCCCCACCTTATTACCATACTTATGCAGCTTGTACTTATAATACAACATAGACTGAGTTGCTTTCTCTTGCAACATGACGTTTACCTCTCTTTGCAATTGGCCAAACTCCACTTTTTCTTCCAACGTCGGCGTCTTCAACAGAGCTCTCCTTGCCTGACATAATTCCTTTTCCAAGAGGATCAATCTGTTATTATATGCCTTCTTTTTCCTGGCCTCGTATTCAATAATTCTCCCTCTCAGCACTATCTTTGCTGCTTCCCAAAATAGGATGGGATTATCTTTATGCCCTCCATTGAATTCCACATACTCCTCCCAATGGGTGTGCAAAAAAGCCTTAAAATTGCTGTCATGGTTGTACCCAAGAGGATATCTCCACAAGTTCCCCCCTCTACTTGGCCCCCATCTGATATCCATCCACACATACGCATGATCCGACACCTGCACAGGGCCTATCTCAGCTCTACTCACCCTATCAAAAAGCCCTTTGGACCCCAGAAAATAGTCTATCCGTGACCCTGTGCCATGCGCTCTGGAAACGTGTGTGTAATCTCTATCTAAGGGGTGCAAAACTCTCCAGTAATCAATCAGATCGTACCCTTCACAAACATCCCGGACCCACTGGAATTTCCTATCCCTAGTTTCCCCTCTAGCCCCTGACCTATCTATGGCCTCTTCTAGAACACAATTAAAATCCCCTCCCATTATGAGCGGAATTTGTCCAAGATCACTCAGACATTCACCTAATCTTTTATAAAATGAAGTGTCATAGACATTGGGAGCATATATATTCACCAATCCCAATTTAATACCTTTTAGTTTCCCCACCAGAATAATATACCGCCCTCCCGGGTCTTTGATGGTCTGTTCCACCTCCAATCCCACCGTTCTCCCTATCAAAATCACAACTCCCACTCTCTTCCCCCCCGAAGAAGCTCCATAGACTTTCCCAACCCATCCTCTCTCCAACTTGCCATGTTCCACATCATTCTGGTGTGTTTCTTGTAAAAACGCCAAATCTGCTTTTTTGTCTCTGAGCACATACAGTATCTTATATCTCTTCACTGGAGACCCTATATCACAGACATTCCAGGAAATCAACCGCACATCATCAGCCATTACCATATTCTCTAATTCTCCTTATACTCATGTTCAGCTCGCATCCCTGATATGAAATGGACCCCCCCAGCTCAGGCCCTTCCCATCTCCCTTCTCCTCCCATGTGCTCTCCCTTCGTCTTACACCACTCCAACTCTTCATCGCCTTCTCTGTGTTTCCCTGTAATAATCGTTCCAATGAACCCCCCAGGCTTACCTTCCCTCCCACTAGAACCATCATGATCAACCCCTCGATAACCCATCCCCCACCCAACCCTCCTCCCTCCCCTCTCCTCTCCCCCCAAACCCCAACCCCCCACCCCACCATACCGTCGTTCTCTCTCCATAACGGAGTTCCCTACCCGATCACTATAACACTTGAGGCTCCCTCCCGTTCTTAGTCAATAAATCTTCCATTCGCCCTCCCTCCCCTCCACTCCCCATTCATCCCAACTGCAACAATCACCTCCCTCCCCCCATTCCCTTACTGTATCCATCTCCTCCCCCTTTCCTAATTATACAATTAGCATCTTCCTTAATCCCTTCCTAAACTTCTTCCCTTCTTCAATTATCCTTTACATCATTCCCCCTACTTTCCAATGCTTCCACCCCATTTAAAACTCCAGAGTCTCAGCTCCAGATAAAGAATCACCCAGTGTCTCTTTCCAATGACAAAAGAAGGGTCACCAAACACTGACAGCAGCAGTCTTCAGTCCAACACTGTCCCTCTGCTGCTGCCTCCAGGTTCCTGCTGCATCTGGGACATTTCTCCTCCAACATCCTGTACGAGCTCTGCCACAAATTTATTAGCTTCAGTTGGCGTTTCAAACAGGCGCTGTCTAGTTTTATATTCCACTCGCAGGTGTGCCAGGTACATTAGAGCAAAGCGCATCCCCCTCTTAGCCAGCACATCACACACTCCTGAGTATTCTTTCCGCTTCTTACTAATGGCAGCAGAGTAATCTTGGAAAACCAAGATTTTTGTATTTCCTGGCATCTGCGCTCGCTGTCTCCTCGCAGCTCTAATCACATCATCTTTTTGAGCGTAGTTCAAAAAACGAGCTAATACCACTCGAGATCTGTCTCCTGGGCCTCTCTTTGTTCCCAGCCGGTGTGCTCTCTCAATCTTAACGGAGCCCAGGGTGGTGTCCAGATTAAGATTTGTCGCCAGCCAGGTTTCCAGATACCCTCTCAGTTCCCCATCCGTTATGGCCTCCGGTATCCTCACAAACCTAAGTTCTTCCTGCGGCCACGGTTCTCTAAATCGTCCATCTTCTCCTCATGCTTTTTAATCAGTTCCTCAAGCCATTTCACACGCTGGGCCTGCGAAGCTTGCATATCCTCCACCTCTGATATCCGTTGCTCCGCTTGCCCCATTTGCATTCCAAACTCCACAGTCGATTGGCTCACTTGAGTTAGTTGCTTCGCTAGTCCTTGAAAGCGGCTTTCCAACGCTGCCACCACTGCGCTCGTAACTTCTTCTACTAAGTCCATATCTCGCTCCATTCTCAGGCTAGAAACTGGTTTAGCCGCTATCTTGTCCTCCGCTACTCGCGCTCTGTCCTTCCGCGCCACTTTCGCCGCCATGTGTTCTCCACCGCTCCCACTTTGATCGAGCAGCAACAAACCACTTCAGCCACTCCTGCTTCCCCAAAATCAATATTTCCAGAGGGTGCAAACAGCCCTATACAGCCTTTTGGGAGGGAGCCCTCAGAGCAAGGCAAAGAACACTCCTGCCTCACTCACTGCATCATGTGATCTCCCCTATATCCTTTTTAAGGTACAGCAACCAGAAATGTACACAATACTCAAGGTGTAGTCGTACCATGGAAGGATACAGAGGCATTATAATATATCCTTTGTTTTATTCTCCATTTCTTTCCTTATGATACCTAGCAATCTATTTGCTCTCTTGGCCGCCGCTGCTGCACACTGGGTGGACGGTTTTAAAATGTTACCCATGATGACATCTAAATCTTTTTCCTGGGTGGTGGTTCCTAATGTGGAACCTTGTATCATGTAACCATAGTTTGGGTTGTTCTTTCCTAGGTGCATAACTTTGTACTTGTCCACATTAAATTTCATCTGACATTTAGATGCCCAGTCTTCCAATTTATCAAGAATCTCTTGCAATTTTCCACAATCCTAATGGGTTTAACAACTTTAAATAGTTTTGTGTCATCTGCAAATTTGATAACCTCACTTGTTATTCCCTTTTCCAGGTCATTTATGAATATGTCAAAAAGCAGCGGACCCAGCACGGATTCCTGGGGTACTCCACTATTCACCTTTCTCCATTGGGAAAATTGGCAATTTAGCCCTAACCTCTGCTTTCAACCAGTTCCTGATCCACAATAATACACTGCCTCCTATCCCATGACTTTTTAGTTTTTCCAAAAGTCTCTGATGAGGAACCTTGTCAAAGGCTTTCTGAAAGTCCAGATACCCTATATCAACTGACTCACCTTTGTCTACCTGTTTATACCCACCTTCAAAAAAACATAACAGATTAGTAAGCCAAGATCTTCCTTGTCTAAAGCCATGTTGGCTGTCTCCCATTAAGCCATGATTATCTACAGTAATTTTGTTCTTTATTATGGTTTCTACCATTTTCCCAGTACTGACATCAGGCTCACTGGTCTGTAGTTTCCTGGATCACCCCTGGAACCCTTTTTAAAAATTGGCGTTACATTGGCCATCCTCCAGTCTTCAGGTATTACAGATGATTTTGATGATAGTTCACAGATTAATAATAGCAGGTCTGCAATCTCATATTTCAATTCTTTCAATGCCCTAGGATGTATACCATCTGGTCCAGGTGATTTGCTTCTCTTCAATTTATCAAATAGTTGTAATATATCTTCCCGGTGTATCTATATTGCTTTTAATTCTTCCACAGTATCACCTTTAAATACCATTTCAGTCATGGATAATATCCCTACATCTTTTTCAGTCAAGACAGAGTAAAGAATTCATTCAGTCTCTCCGCTATGGCCTTGTCCCCTCTTAGTGCCCTTTTTACCCCTCTATCATCTAAAGGTCCAACTGACTTTCTCACATTTTTTTTTGCTACGAGTGATGCTTTTTTGGCAACAACAGCCTCTCTGACCTCACCTTTAAACCATGCTGGCAGTTTTTTGGACATCCTTCCACTTTTCTTAAAGCATGGAATACAGCTGGTCTGGGCTTCCAAGATAGCATTTTTAAACAACACCCAAGCTTGATGTAAATCTTTAACCTTTGCAACTGCTCCTTTTAGTTTTTTTTTTTAACTATTTTCCTGATTTTATCATAGTCTCCCTTTCGAAAGTTAAAAGGTAGTACTGTGGATTTCCTTACCATCCCTCTTCCATTAATTAAATCAAACGTGATCATGCTATGATCACTATTGCCAAGTGGCCCCAACACCCTTATCTCTTGCACCAGATCTGGTTTTCCACTAAGGACTAGGTCCAAAATGGCTTCCCCCTCTTGTCGGTTCATGAACCGGCTGCTCCAAGAAGCAGTCATTTATTTCATCTAGGAACTTAATCTCCTTAGCATGTCCTACCATGACACTGACCCAGTCGATACCAGGGTAATTGAAATTACCCATTATTATTACTTTGCTGTAACCTTTGCTAGCTTCCCTGATTTCTTTGAGCATTTCAACATCCATTTGTTCATTCTGGCTAGGCAGTCGATGGTACACCCCCACTGCCATTGCCTTCCCCTTTTTACATGGAATTTCAATCCATAGAGATTCTACAGCATGTTTTGCTTCCTGCAAAATTTTAATCCTATGCGACTCAATGTCCTCTCTAACACAGAGCGCAACCCCTCCACCAATTTGATCAGTTCTATCATTGCGATATAATTTGTACCCAGGTATCGCAGTGTCCCACTGGTTGTCTTCCTTCCACCATGTCTCTGAGATAGCAATCATATCTAACCTCTCATTTAGTGCTACAGTATATATTCTAACTCTTCCATCTTACTTTTTAGACTTCTAGCATTTGCATACAAGCATTTTAGAGACTGTATTTTATTCTTATTAATCTGGATATCGGTAGACAGGGTTAATTTGGAATCCTTATGCTCTGTCTACTCCGTACTCAAGGGCATTTGGGCTACTTTTGTCATTTATTTATTAATTTATTTGCAAAACTTTTATATACCGCCAATTCCTAAGATCAGTGGCGGTTTACATCAAACAATATCGAAATACATGGAACAATGAAGTACTATAAAACTGATACATAGAACTGAGATCAACTATTTACAGGTAGTATAACAGTATCTAGAACTATTTACAAGTAATTACATAGTTTTTACATATTATATATTTAATGATTCGTCATATGTTCAATTATCGAATTTGAGGAGAATCTATTTGAGAGGTTGTAAACATACTGATTTATGGAGGATGAGAGGACTTATCCAGGTCACAATCTATATTGGAATAGTGTTGCGTGAAAAGATAAGTTTTTAGATTTTTTCGGAATTTTTGTAGATCTTTTATCTCTCTTAGTTGATCAGGGAGGTTATTCCATAATGTTGGTGCTACAAATGAGAAAGCACTGATACTTGTTGTATGTTTTGTCTTTCTTATACAGTCAGGTGCTAAGATTGTATTAAGGTTCCTTCTTCGTCTTATTCTATTTTCAGGAGGATTATGAATGAGTTTGGATAGATACGATGGGGCAATCTCAATTAATTTAAAGGTGGTCAATAAGATTTTATATTGAATCCTGCTGAAGATAGGTAACCAATGTAGAGAGAAGAGAATCGGGGTAATGCGGTCAGTTAGCCTGGCTTTAGAAATTATCCTTGCAGTAACGTTTTGGGCCATTTGGAGAGTTTTTAGGTTCTTTTTTGTTACTTCTTGAAGTATGCCATTACAATAGTCAAAGTGGGGGGTTATTAAAGCCTGGGTTATAGTTCTAAAATCATCATTATCTAGAAGAGGCCTCAGTTGTTGAATGGAACGAAGTTTGTAATAAATTGTTTTGGTTATTTTCTTAATGTGGGTGGTAAAACTAAGTGTCTTGTCAAGGGTAACTCCTAGGTATTTAATGTGGGTGGTAATACCGATATGTACTCCTAGGTATTTAATGTGGGTGGTAAAACTAAGTGTCTTGTCAAGGGTAACTCCTAGGTATTTAATCTCTTCTTTAACTGGTAGGGTAAAATTCAGAAGTTTGATATCAGTTGGTGGTGTATAATTCGTGTTTCTTGATGTGATCAATATTTCAGTTTTTTTGGAATAATCTGAGCCAATTTTCAGCTTCCATGAGGCAGGTTGCTAATTTGTCATAGTTGAGATCAAGAATGTTGATGGAGGAGAACAACATAATGTCATCCGCATATATATGGTAGTTTATCTTTTTTTTTTTAATATAGTACATATTGGCTGTAGATATAGGCTGAATAGAAGGGCAGATAATGCAGAGCCCCGAGGTATTCCTTGCTCTTGAGGGAAAGGGGGTGAAGATTTTTGGTTAATTTGTACAAATTGAGATCGGTCAGATATGTATGATTTGAACCATTCTAGGGTAGTTTCCTTTAATCCTATCTGACTGAGTCTTGAAATGAGTATGTTATGGTTTACACTGTCGAAAGCAGCAGATATATCTAGGAATACCAGGATGAAGGCTTGTTTTGTGTTATCTAAGCCCTTAATGAGGGTATCAAGGAGGGCAAAAAGTAGGGTTTCAACGCCGTGGAATGGACGGAACCCGTATTGGTGATCATCAAGGGGAGCGGATGTATCTATATAATCTTGGAGTTGAAGTTGGACATCTTTTTCAATGATTTTGGTCAGGAAAGGAATACTGGCAATCGGGCGATAAGATGATGGGTCATTTTCATTTAGAGCCTTGTTCTTTAAGATCGGGCGGATTGCAGAGAATTTGGTAATACACCTTGCTGAAGAGATTTGTTTACTATGTCTAAAATAAAAGGGGCAAGTTCTTGTTTTGTTGTCTTAATCCAAGTAACTGGGCAGGGATCAAGAATAGATGTTGTGTTAATTTTAGATATTATATTGAGCAATTGATTTTTATCAATAATATGAAAGGAGTTCCATGTATTATTATAGTTTGTTGAATTTATGGATCGAGGTATTGGTATTGGAGACTGTTTAAGTTTGCTAGCAAAATAGTTTGCTAGTTCTTGTAGGTTGATAGGGACTAGTGGATGGTTAGTAGTAGGGGCTTTAGATAACGATTTTACAATTTCAAATAGTTCTCTTGGATGGTTAATAGCTTTAGATAAGATTGTTGTGTGATATTGTTTTTTGGCATTATTAGTTGCTAATCTGTAAGTATTAAGGGTTGAAAAGTATAAATCTCGAAGTTCAGGTGTTTTTTTTGTTCGCCATTTATTTTCTATTTTACGTAGTTTTTTTAAAATTGATGCTAGATCATGTGTGTACCATTTTTCGGATGTTCTTTTACAAAGCTTGTTATGTTTGATGGGTGATGGTTTGGAAGCTGTTTTTATTACAGTGTTCCAATTAGCAATGGCTTTGTCAATATTATTAGAGTCTGTAATTAGCTGTGGTACAATTGTACCAAGGAAATCTTCTGGTACAAATGGACAAAATCTTGGCCCTTGATGTGTTATGGTTTGTTGATTAGAAGAGGTGAGGGGAATATGGATAGAAAATTGAATCATATAATGGTCAGACCAAAGAATTTGTGTTATGGTAGGAGGAGTATATTGAGGTATTTCCATCATATGTACAGGGAGAAAGACTAAGTCAAGGGTGTTTCCTTTGATGTGTGTGGGGTGTTTGATTATTTGCTTAAAGCCCATGTCTTCCATTGGTTCTAGGAAAATTGAGTGTAGATTGCTATTGGAAGTTGCTAAATTGAAGTCTCCCAGAATGATGTGTGGCTTGTTTACTGAAGCCTTACATGTTGTTTCAAGAATAGTTGTTATGTTTTGGACATCTGCTGAAGGGGTTCTGTAGAAGAGGCAGATGGCTAAGGTCCTGTTCTCTATTTTTAGTATATCAATATTTTCTATGGACTCACACATAGTAGGGGAACAGTTCCAGCTTTCTTTTGCTAGTATGAGAACACCGCCTCCTTTTTTTTGGTTACGGTTACAGTTGAATAGAGAGTATCCTTTTGCTTTTATTTGATTTAATAAGATTATATCAGAATTGGTTAGCCATGTCTCCGTTAGGCAGAGATAATCTGGTTTCTCATCAGTGATGAGGTCTGTAATGAGAGGGATTTTGTTTCTAACAGATCTTACATTGATAAGAATAATTTTCAGGCTTTGAGTGTATGTGATTAGCTCTGTAATTTCATTTTGTGGCTTTAATTTTATATGGATTAACCTATTCGGCTGCTTATCTGGGTACCAGGGGTGAGGGTTCTTATAGGTATGTGCATGTGAGTTGTAGTTGTTAATATATTTTTGTTTATAGTGGTAGGGTATGGTATGTATGTGAGCTAATCTAGCATGATCCAGAAGCAGGTATGGTGTTTGAAGACCTATGCAGAATGAGTGTAGTAGGCACATAGAAATACATAGAGCATATAGGAATTGCATAGTAATGTTTATCAGATTCATTTTGAGTTAAGTTAAAACTCAGTTATAGTATTATATGTAGTATGATAAGTAGGTCGAGAGCATACAAATAATATATGTTATTCCGTTGATGACAACAGAGGAATTCTAAATACTACAGTTTCAATTAAGGTAGAATGAGGGTTAAGGTTTAGATTCAGTTCTACTTTAACAGCAGTTCATTATTGGAACCTCTCTGCTAATATGCCCTCACTTCATTCTTTTGGTAGTATCCTTCAAGGATACATTGTTCTGAACCATGCGCTCTTGGGCGACTGTCGGCTCTCCCCTGTTATCTAGTTTAAAAGCTTCTCTATCTCCTTTTTAAAGAGTAATGCCAGCAGCCTGGTTCTACCCCGGTTAAGGTGAAGCCCATCCCTTCAGAAGAGCCCCTCCTTTCCCCAGAATGTTCCCCATTTCCTAACAAATCCAAAACACTTATCCTTGCACCATTGTCGCATCCACGCATTGAGACTCCAGAGCTCTGCCTGTCTTTTGGGTCCTGCACGTGGAACCGGAAGCATTTCGGAGAATGCTATCCTGGAAGTTCTGGATTTCAACTTCCTACCTAAAAGCCTAAATTTAGCCTCCAGAATCTCTCTGTCACATTTCACCATGTCATTGGTACCGATATGTACTGATAGCAGACTCCTCCCCAGCACTATCTAAAACCTTTCTAGGTGGTGCGTGAGGTCCGTTACCGTCGCACCAGGCAGGCATGTTACCAATCCTCACGTCCACCAGCCACCCAGCTATCTATATGCCTAATGATCGATTCGCCAACTATAACGGCTGTCCTAACCCTTCCCTCCTGGGCATATGGCCCTGGAGAAACTTCCTCGGTGAAAGAGGGTTTTACATCACCTGGAGGACAGGTCCTAGTTACAGGATCACTTCCTGCCACACCAGGGTGATGCTCTCTTGCCATGTGAACTCTCCTCCATGGCAACAGGGATGCTGCCAGACTAGAGGTGGGACTTAAGAACTACAGTATATCCCTGTAGGTCTCGTCTATGTACCTCTCTGTCTTCCTTATGTCCTCTAAGTCTGCTACTCTAGCCTCCAGAGATTGGACTCATTCCCTGAGAGCAAAGCGCTCTTTGCACCTAGTGCACACGAAAGACCCCTCACCAACTGGGAGAAAATC
Organism: Ichthyophis bannanicus; assembly: GCA_033557465.1. NCBI lineage: Eukaryota > Metazoa > Chordata > Amphibia > Gymnophiona > Ichthyophiidae > Ichthyophis > Ichthyophis bannanicus. The sequence goes on along the minus strand of CM066031.1, from coordinate 1,115,644,335 downwards.
ATACATGTGACACTCAATGCAAAAGAGTGGAAAGCCCCCATATTGCTGCTGGACTGCTGTCCGCATTTTAGCTTAGGTTGTGTTTAGATATTTAAGTTCTTTACTTACTAAGGGTTGCTGTGGAAAACTGTACCTAATACATTTAATGTACTTTGTTCACCTGAAGCTTAATTAATCTCAGGTCCTAAATGTATGCCTGATGAGGATAAACAGCTGCAGCTGAGAGTGAATATGACATCTCCTTTCCTTTAAGAGGTTTAAGCACCTATAAAGCTATGATTATCCCAGAGGTGGGTGGGTGTTGGCGAGGGAGGGAGGAAAAGAAGACCTATGAAAAGCTGCCTGCTACACAGTACCCTGTCCTGTGCTTCTTGGGTAATCTGTGACCAATTTCCAGGGGGAGTCCCACAGCCCTTGCTTGGATAGAGGGAGTCTTGGGGTCTAAATTTAACCAGAAAGCTCTCTTCTGTGTTTTAAATTTAAACTGAAAGTTCTTTGCTGCTACTAGGCCCTGACTGATTTAACAGATACACTGGGTTCACAGATTAATCAGCTTTAATCTTAAGAATTCCTTTTTCCCCAAGATTTAGAAACATTCACAGAAGTAAATACTTACAATTGTAGATCTCTCTCCAGAAGTAGCAGTCCCCTTTTGTAGTCCAAGACTATGCATAGAGATGTGGCCTACAGTGATCCTGTGGCTCTGGACTTTGGTCCCCTGAATGCCTACTTGGAAACCGTTGCTCATTGGCTTGCAAATAAACTCAAACCAACAAAATCTGAGGCTGCGTGTATCACTCTCCTCCCTTTTTACCTACTATTTCAAGGGCTACCACTGAGTGAGTCTGTTACTATATTGGGTCATTGCCTTGACATGCAACTCTCTTTTGAAAAGTAGATCGCATCTATCATTAGATCTACTTTCTTTCTTCTGTACCAAATCCACTCTGATAGGTCTTCAGGTGCCGACACCTGCTCTCATTTTAAGCCAGATTGACTACTGTAATTCCCTTAATAATGGTATACAGCCTTCATCTCCAGGTGATTCAGAACACTGCAGTCAAGCTTCTGTATCACGCCCATAGAAGTTATCATGTGACACCAGTACTGGCCGATCAACACTGGCTTTCGGCTTCCTCTATATAATCTTTCGTCTTACCTCCTCTTATTTCTGCTTCTTCATATTCTTATTGCTATATTGTAAACTGCTTTGCTGTGCATTTTCAAAAGTTGGTGAAGAAAGTCTCTGAATAAACTACTCTTAGCCAAATCCTTCCTGATGCTCAGTCCACTGCGCTACTAGGCCATTCCTCCATTAGGCAGGCAGGGACGATCTCATCACCTGCCTCTTCCAACCCCTCATGCAAGAATACACATTGGGCAGTGGCGGGCTAGAGGGAATGTCTTGGGGGGGGGGGAATCTGCATGGGTGAAGGCTGAGTGGTGATTTGGTAAGAATGTTATTGGGGGTTTGAGAAGCTGAGACTGCTAGGGATGAGAGAGGGGGAGGCTGATGGAGAAGAGTTATTAGAGAGATCTGGAACAGGCTGGATGGTTTAAGAAAAGGAAACTGCTAGGGACAGGATGGAGGCTGAAAGAAAACGAGTGATTGTAGAGATAGGATGGGAGACTGAAACAGAGAGACTGGAAAAAGCATTGGGAGATAAGAGAGAGATGGTGAGGACTTGCTGGGGAAATGATAGAGGGAGACACTTGGGAGGGTGACTGTCAGTCATGTGCTTCTGCTAGTGTTGTGTAGTGGCATATTAAGGACCAGATTTACTAAACTTTCTTTTCCTTTTGACACAAAATGGGAAACAGCCTTAGTATATCAGGCTCTAAAGGGGATGCGGCAGATATTGGAAGGGATCTCTTTCTCCCCACAACTCTTCAATTTTGGTTGGGGTGATGGGAGGAGCAGGGGTAATACAGGTTCAAGTCACTTGCTCTTATGTTTTTGGGCTGGCTTCTAGATTCAAAGAAAATCTATCAAAGCCTGACTTAACTTGTCTCCATCCCTTGGCTCAGGTACTCCACTACTGCAATGAATTTGTCTCAGGAGTTCAGTCACATGGTTGCATGTGGAATTGCATGGCATGCAGTGGCAAGGGCTCATAAAATATCATGCACACAAAGTTCAGGGCCAAACACAACTACTTTTATTGTCCTTTAGCTATAGAGAATTCACTCCCCAGCCTTCACAGGGCTGGTTCTCAGTTCTCTTCCCCCAACTCACAAATTAACATTCAGCCCAGGAATTCAGTTCAGCCCAAAATCCAGGGAGTCACTTGGGCTTCAGTGTTTATGAATATGGCTCCCAGTTCTTAAACCGCCTACCTTACAGCTGAGCTCCTCTCCCAGCCCAGCTTGGAAAGAGCTTTCTGTCTCAATGGGCCTCTCTCCTCCCTTGTGCACACAGCTGGCTTCTTAATCCCTCTGTTTGAGTCATGCCCTCCAAGCCCTGAGTTCTGAGCTTTAGACTCTTTTAAGCGAACTACTGATAATCCCTTTGGAGAGGGATGGATAACTTCCTACTTACCTCATCACATACCTTCCCCTCCCTACAGCTCAACCATGCCCTATTGAGCCCCTGCCACACCTGGGAAAGGAAGTCAGCATTCAGATGAGCCCAACCCACCCTGTGGTGGATTTGATACTAGTAGGGCTGGAGACTCAGAAACCACCGCATAATGCGGCCGTTGGACTCCTTATGTTGAGCCAGCCATTTGAGGGGTTGGTGATTCATAACCAGTGTAACTGGATGGCTCAGCAGGTAGTACTTGAGGGTTTCATGTTCCCACTTGACAGCTAGGGCTTCCTTCTCGATCACAGCATAATGTTTCTCCTAAGGGAGAAGCTTCCTGCTGGTGAATGCCACTGGATGTTCTTCACCTCTGAGTTCCTTTGCCAGAATGGCTCCCAGGCCCACTTCAGAGGTATCTGTTTGTACAATAAATGGTAGAGAGAAATCATGGCTAATCAGGACAGGTGTCAAACATATGGCCTTCTTAAGATGCTGGAAGGCCTGGTCCAGATCCAATGACCATTGAGGCCTCTCGGGAGCTGTCCTCCAGAGGAGATTAGTTAATGACTCCACAATCTCTGCAAAATTGGGAATAAACCGGCAGTAATAGCCAACCAATGCAAGTAAGCGCCGAACATCTTTCTTCAATTTCGGTGTGGGGACCTGGGCAATGGCATTCACTTTCCATAGCTGAGGTTGTATCTGGCCGTTCCTGATTAAGTAGCCCAGGTATTGGACATCCCGGCCTCCCAGGAAGCATTTCTTAGGGTTAGCCACCAAACTGGCTTTTCACAGGCTGGTTAACACAGCTTGTACTTGTGTTAAATGGGTGGCCTAGTCTTTGCTGTAGATGACAATGTTGTCAAGGTGTGCAGCCAGATACTCCTTGTGCGGTCTCAGTAGGTGATCGACCAGGCATTGAAACGTGGCTGGGGCCCCATATAATCCAAATGGCAGTATGGTAAACTGGAACAAGCCTTGTGTTGTCGAAAAGGCAGTTTTCTTCTTGGCAGCCAGAGTCAAGGGTATCTGCCAATATCGCTTGGTCAAGTCTAGGGTTGGCAAGATAAAGCATGTTCCACTGAGTTTCTTGATTAGCTCATCTACTCAGGGCATTGGATATGTTTCCAATTTAGAAACAGCATTGACCTTCCGGAAGTCAATGCAGAATCTGATGCTCCTATCTGGTTTGGGAACCAAGATGATGGGGATATCCAATCACTCAAAGACTCTTCTATAACTCCCAGGTTCCTTGACTATGCCCTATTGCTGGGCCTCCAGAATCTGATAGGGTTGTTGTCGGATAATGACCTCAGGGTCAGTATTGATATTGTGATAAATGAGGTGGGTTCATCCCGGGCGAGTGGAGAATACTTCTAGGTTCCGATGGATCAAAAACTCTAGGACTCTTCTCTGGGCCGTGGAGAGCTGTTCTCCAATCGGGACTTGAGCTGGATCAGATAGGGCTGATGCTTCCAGCCCAAAATCTTCTTGTACCACCACAGCTATCACTGGAGTCCACTTTTTCAGTAAATTAATATGGTAGATTTTGGCCTTCTTCCACTTATCTGGCTGGGCAATTTTGTAGTTAACTGGCCCCCCTTTCTTTTCCACCTCATAGGGCCCCTGCCATTTACAGAGTAACTTGTTCTTGGATGAGGGCAGCAAGACTAAAATTCTGTTACCTGGTTGGAAAGTGCAATGCATGGCTAATTATTTGTATCCTTTGGCTTGTTCAGCTTGGGCTCTTTCCAGATTGAGTCTGGCCACCTCTCCAGCTTTCTTCAGCTAGTCTTACATTTGTATGATGTACTTCACCAGATTACACCTGGGGTAGGGTTCCTCTTCCCAAGTTTTCCTCACCACGTTTAATATGCCTCTTGGTCATCTTCTGAAGATCAATTCAAAAGGCAAAAACCCTGTGGAATTCTGAGGCACCTTGCGGATGGCAGATATCAAATAGGGTAAGAGAATGTCCCAATTATTCCTGCCCTCCTGTACAAACTTTTTAAACATCTGCTTCAGAGTTTTATTGAATCACTCGACAAATCCATCCATTGGTGGGTGATATACTGATCTTCGTGTTATGTTAACCTTCACCAAGGCACATACTTTCTTCATCATCCTGGATACAAAAGGGTATTCCTTGGTCTGTGAGAATCTCATTGGGTATTCCCATCTGAGAAAAGACATCCCAGAGAGCATTCACAATCATAGTAATCTTCTCAGGGCAATAGCCTCCGGATATCTGGTAGTGTAGTCCAGTATGATTAAAATATACTTGTTACCTCGGATGGTTCACTCCAGGGGCTCTACCACATCCATGGCCACTCTTTCAAATGGGGTTTCAATGATAGGCATAGGCACTAGAGGGGCATGTCTGACTCTGGAGGGGTTGTGAAGTTGGCATGTGGGGCATGCATGACTGGCAATACAATTGCACCTGCTTATGGACCACGGGCCAGAAAAATCAAACTAAAATACTCTCCAGTGTTTTCTCCACCTCCAGGTGTCCTCCTAACAAATGGATATGTGCTAACGACAGCACCTGGTGATGACAGGGTTGGGGAACTATCAGTTGTTCTACCTCCTCCCCCTCTTGGGAACCCTTGGCCACTTTGTATAAAAATCTCCTTTTAGCACAAAATAGGGAAAGGTTTTCCTAGGGTAGTCTCCACTATCTACTAGAATCCCATCTACTTCCAAGACCCGCTCCCAGGAATGTTTAAGGGATGCATCCTCTTGCTGGGCCCTCTCGAAGCTCCCTAGTCTTCCTATGGCCTCTACTCTAGGATGGAGACTAGTGTGTTTGGTCACTACTGCTGGGACTTGAGCTATCCCCAGGGATTTCTTCACTAGGCTCCTCCTCCTTGGACTCCTCCTCTATAGCTGCACCTAGATTCTGATGGTAGAGTAGCTTCTCCCAGTGATGCTGACTCCTGGATTTAGCAGGCTTGGGATTCTTAATATACAGATCTGGATCTTCTAGGGGTAAAACATCTGGGAAGCTTTCCTGGTTTGATTTAGCAGAGTCATTAGTTAGCCGGCCAATCACTACTGGGTATAGGAGCCATGGCAGCACTATGACTTTGAACTGCTCTGCCAGAGTTTTGAGTGAAACCTGTGTGTTGAATACTGCCTCTTGTCTCCATGCACACAGGCCAGTGTTACCGTCTTTGCATAATTGATCTGAAATCACTTTACAGTTCCTAAGCGAATGAGGGTCCACAAACTCCCTGAGTCTATCAAAGCCTGGAGATAGGTCCACTCGAGCTCCACTGGTATCACAAAGTTCGGTGCACTTGGGCGAGCAATATCCACTAAAGCGCAGGTGTGAGGGGCAGTTAGGCTGATATCCATTGATTCCTCCGTACCCAGTAGACATTCACGGTCAAAATGTCCCTGGCTTCACACCTAAAACAGGTGAAGAGGTCGTGGCCGGGCCCATGCCCTCACCTAGGAAGTGACTTCAGGGTTCAAAACATGGGAGCCAACATCTGCTCTGGCTTTCCCTTCTGTCCTCCCGGGATAGTGGGTGACTTCTTCACCTTCTCAGTGTCCCCTTCTGTCAGTGGCTGGGCTTCATGGTACTTCTCTGCTATTTCCAGTACAGTCTCCAGTGTAAGCATGGGGTGCTGGTATACCCACTGCTTCATCGGGGAGGTCAAGCTCTATAGAAATTATTCCAGGAACACAATCTTGGCTATCTCAGGCCCAATCTTTCCCTCCGGATGCAGCCACTTCCATGCGAGCTCCTTCAATCGACAGAGAATCACCGAGGGCTCTCTTATCTGGAGCCCCTCTTTCTGAAGCACTGGTGGTAGGCCTCTGGTGTACAGCCAGCCTGTTCCAACATGGCAGCCTTGACAGCTGCATATGTAGCTCTTCCATCAGGGTTAGCATCCTGATATGCACCCTGACTGCTAACTGTCAGCAGATTCCCCAAGTAAGTAGTCCATGTTGCCTCTGGTCACCCGGCCATGAGAGCAATCCATTCAAAATTCACTAAAAAGTGATCAGGTTCATCTTCAGCTGTCATTTTAAGTAGCACTTGCGCTGGAGAGTGGAGTTGCAGTCTCTGTAGGGCTTGAGTCAACTGAGCCAGGGAACTCCTCTGTAGTTCCTCTTGTGCCTGAATAAGATTTTGTACAGCTGTGGTCAACATAATTGTCACCCTTGCATTTTAGATCTATTGTGTACAATATCTTGAGAAAATATTGGAAATATTCCAACTGTATATCATCACTAATATTTGGTTGCACAACCCTTGGCAGTGATGAAAGCCTCCAAATGTGTCTTATAGCCATCTATAAGTTTCTTACATCTATCTGCTGATAGTTTCTCTCACTCTTCAACTGTGATTTGTTCCAGCTTATGAATGTTTCCAGGATTCCTTTTACCAGTGACAGATGTCAGCTCTTTCCAAAGGTTCTCGATTGGACTGAGATCAGGACTCATTGTTGGCCAGTTTAAAACAGTCCAAGTTCCCCTTTTTTAACCATTCTTTTGTACTTTTAGATGTATGTTTTGGGTCATTGTTCTGCTGGAGAACCCATGACCTTCAACCCATGACCTTCAACCCAGCTTTCTGACACTAGGTACCACATTTCACTCCAAAATACCTTGGTAGTCCTCTGACTTCATGATTCCTTTAATATGTTCCAGGCCTCCAGTTCCTGAGGCAGCAAAACAGCCACACAACATTATGGAACTCTACCATATTTAACTGTAGGAAAGGTGTTTTTTTCCTTATAAGCTTCATTTCTTTGCCTGTAAATGTATCGCTGGTCTTCATTGCCAGAGTTCAAGTTTGTTTTCATCTGTCCACAGAACATTTTCCCAGAAGGATTGTGGTTTCTCAAGGTGGGTTTGGGCAAAGATCAGGAGTGCCTTTTTATGTCTGTCTTTGAGTAGTGGGGTCCTCCTTGGCCTTCTCCCATGAAGTCCTTCTTTGTTTAGTGCGCAGCATATGGTGTGGGTTGAAACCATCACTATAGATTGCTCCAGGTCAGCCTTAAGCTCTTTGGATGTTGTAAGTGGTGTTTTTCCAATAGTTCACACTAACCTTTGTAAACCTCTTGGATTAAGTTTCCTCTTCCCACCACATCCTGGGAGGTTCTTGACAGTTCCATGAGCAGAAAACATCTTAATAACATTGTGAACTGTAGACACAGGAATCCCAAGATTTTTGAAGATAATAGCTTTTCTGACAGTCTCAGGCAGCTCTCTTGTCTTCACCATTGTGAAAATGGAACAGGGAGTGAATGTGGCCATTTTAAACATTAGAGCCATCATTCATTGGTTGATGCAAGTCATATGAGTACTGACAACTGATCACAGGTATGTCTAATCATACTGCAATGGGAATGTGCTTCTTTGTTCAGACTGATTTGAATTGTTTATAAGGGTGTCGATATTCATGTCCTGGCTATGTCCCAGTTTTTATACTATTTCCTTTTTTATTGATCTTGTTTTATTTGATTCTTTTATGCGTCAAATATGTGTGCATATATAGTCCAAAGTCATTTCACTGGCCACATTTTTTAGGAGATATTGGACTTAAGGAGTTGAACTGCAAGGATGCCAATAATGTTGACCACAACTGTAGCTGCTGCTTACATTGTTGTTGCTGCTGATACTATTGTTGTAGCTGCTGCCCTTCTGCCAGAATCTGGAGGAGCTACTCCATTCTGGCTCATCACTGTTTTCCTGCAAAAATACAACCACAGCTTCCTCTTCTGCAGCTAAGTTAACTCTGCAGTATTCCAACTCCAACAAACCTTTAGTCATGCTAGTGGCCAAAACAAAACCCTGCCTGTCCAGCATTGACTAGACTTTTCTTCCAGCTCCCTAGTTAGGGTGAGGCTCACCCAAAAACAAAAATCCTGATCTACTGTAGAGAGGCACAGCCCTAGAAGTACGTGGATTTTCCCTCTGTCACATGCTTAGAGGAAATCCCCAAACTGCCACCATGTGTGGAATAGTAGGGCATGCAAGGGTTTATAAAATATCATGTACACAACAGTTCAGAGCCAAACAAAACTACTTTTATTGTCCTTTAGCAATACAGAAATCACTCCCCAGTCTGTTGTCTTCACAGGGCTGGTTCTCCATGCCTTTCCCCCAACCCAAAGTCAATAACTGTCCCCCCAGCAACGTGCTACTCAGCCTTAAATCCCCCATGAAAAGCCTGGCTGGGTGGAAGTAATCAAGACCAGCCTGTCCACTAGGCACACTGCCTAGGATGGCTGGCCTGAGTGAGCGGCGGCAGTGGCTCACATGACTAGCCACCCCCCCCCCCGCTAACTGCCGCAGATTCTGCTTGGGGGGGGAGGTGGGCAGTGGCAGCAGCAGTGTTTCCAAAAGCAGTTGCTTTTTGCTGCCACTTTCTTGCCCATGGCAAACCATGTCCTTCAGAACACATGGCCTGCCACTTCTGACCCCCCTCCAACAGTAAAATGAATCAGAAGGGGATCAGAAGTGGCAGGCCATGTGTGCTGAAGAAAAGCACAAAAAAAGCAAGATGTGTAGAAAGACCACAGTGCTTTATTGAAGGGAACCCCACCTGTGGCTTTTCTACACATGGTTTATGGTTTATTGTATTTGATATACTGCAAATCGAATTAACTAAGCGGTTTACAATATCCAAAAACAAATAAAAAACATAACATAAAAGAACTCCAAAGTAAGATAGGAAAGATACATAAAACAATAATAAAAAACAAATAATAAAAACAAGACCAATACTGAGGTAAATAAAACAATTTTGACTGTAAACTGACCATAGACAGAGTCCCTCAATCATCACCAAACGCAATCCTAAAGAGATAGTCAAAGAAGACCTAAATTCCTTTAAATCCAAGATGGTATGCAACTCCGATGGAAGACTATTCCATCTCAAAGGAGCTACAGCAAAAAAAGCCGAACACCTAGTAGACTCATACTTAATAGCAGTTGGAGATGGTAACACCAAACGATAAACATGTAAAGATCGCAACGGTCTAGCTGGAGCATATAGAGTTACTAACGTTGACAAATAATCTAGAGCAAGATCACGAATTGCCTTAAAAGTCATAAGCAAACGTTTATACTGAAGTCGTTCACTAATAGGAAGCCAATGATAACTTGCAAGCAATGGTGTCACATGATCGCAGCGACATGCACAAGCCAAAGTACGTACTACTGCATTTTGCATTGTTTGCAGCTGCCGGAGCCGATAACGCGGTAATCCAATATAAATTATATTACAATAGTCCAATAGAGATAGCACAGTATGGATGACAACTTGCTCTGGAATGCCCTCCCAACCTCCATCCGGGCAATAACTGACCTCGCCCAATTTCGGAAGGCACTGAAACACCATCTATTTCTCCAACATTACTCCCTGCCCAGTAAAACAGCACAACCAAGCTACCCTCCACCCACCACAATGACACCACCAACACACCCAGAGCAAGATAACATACCCACAGTCTGAATACGACTGCCCAAACTTGTATATAACCTAAAATGTATGTAGTTCAGAGTTGTCATGTACTCCACAGCCGTACCTGTGACATACCTGTAGACGAACAGCTCAGTTGTACATAGTTGTATATAGTTACCCCTGTTAAACCCAAGTTGTATAAACCTGTTCTCTGTAATGTGCATCACATGCTCCGCTGCTTTGTACAAATTGTTGTTACATGTAAACCGCGCTGATTTTAAAGAGCGCAGTATAGAAATAATATAAATAAAATAAAATAAATAAAACTTTCATCTGCGCAGTTGGCTCTAAAAAAGGTTGTATGGCTCTAAAACGGCGGAGCACATAAAAAGAAGACTTTAATACACGAGATACATGAGATGAGAAAGTTAAACTAACATTGAGTGTTACTCCCAATATTTAATTGATGTCTGTAATACTAATGAAACCCCTTCAATAACAGGGGCAGGGCCAGCTGCTTCAGTAAAATCTGAAAATCATATCGCTACTGACTTACCCGGATTCAGTATCAAAGAATTATGCCGCAACCAGGAAGTCACTTAAGCCAAACAAAAATTAATACCTGACATATCCAGCTTACTCAAATCCATAGGATATAAAAGTAAAATGTAATCAGCATGCATAAAAGCAGTAATGCCCAAACTCTGAATTAAAGTAGCCAATGGACTCAAAAAGATATTAAACAATAGTGGTGACGATATTGAACCTTGAGGCACTCCACAAGTAATGTCATAAGTGGAAGACAGAGTCAGAGGTCTGAACCTGGTAGGAACGACCTTGCAAAAAAGAACGAAACCACACAAGAGGACGATCCTGCAACCCAATATCAAAAAGTTGGGTTATAAGCAAATCATGATTTACAAGATTTACAGGTGAGGTCAGAGAGGCTGTTGTTGCCAAAAAAGCATCTTTGAGGAAATGGAAAAAAGAGCCAAACGACAAAACCTGGAAACAGCACAAGCACTGGCAAATCAAATGTAAGGCATTGATAAAGCAGGCAAAGGGAGAATTTGAGAAGCACCTTGCTGTGGAAGCAAAAACGCGAAATAAAGATTTTTTCAAGTACATTCGTAGCAAAAAACCTGTGAGAGAGTCAGTTGGTCCATTAGATGATAGAGGAGTTAAAGGGGCACTAAGAGGCGACAAGGCGATAGCGGAGAGACTGAATGAATTCTTTGCTTCGGTCTTTACTGGAGGAAGATGTAGGGATGTTACCCATGACTGAAGTGGTATTTAAAGGTGCGGAAGAATTGAAGGAAATATCGATACATCGGGAAGATGTATTACAACTATTAGATAAACTGAAGAGTAGCAAATCACCTGGGCCGGATGGTATACATCCAAGGATGTTGAAAGAACTGAAATATGAGATTGCAGACCTGCTATTGGTAATCTGTGAACTATCATTAAAATCATCTCTAATACCTGAAGGTTGGAGGATCGCCAATGTAACAGCAATTTTTAAAAAGGGTTCCAGGGGTGATCCGGGAAACTACAGACCGGTGAGCCTCACGTCAGTACCGGGAAAAATGGTAGAAACCATCATAAAGAATAAAATTACTCAGCATGTAGATAATCATGGCCTAATGGGAGACAGCCAACATGGTTTTAGACAAGGAAGATCTTGTCTTACTAATCTGTTATGTTTTTTTGAAAGTGTGAATAAACAGGTAGACAAAGGTGAGTCGGTTGATATAGTGTATCTGGACTTTCAGAAAGCCTTTGACAAGGTCCCTCATCAGAGGCTTTTGGCAAAACTAAAGAGTCATGGGATAGGAGGCAGTGTACTACTGTGGATCAAGAACTGGTTAAAAGATAGAAAGCAGAGGGTTGGGCTAAAATGGCCAATTTTCCCAATGGAGAAAGGTGAATAGTGGTGTACCCCAGGGATCTGTGCTGGGTCCGCTGCTTTTTGACATATTCATAAATGACCTGGAAAGTAGAATAACTAGTGAGGTTATCAAATTTGCAGATGACACAAAACTATTTAAAGTTGTTAAAACCCAAGAGGATTGTGGAAAATTGCAAGAGGATCTTGATAAATTAGAAAACTGGGCATCAAAATGGCAGATGAAATTTAATGTGGACAAGTGCAAAGTTATGCACCTACGGAAGAACAACCCAAACTATGGTTACATAATGCAAGGTTCCACATTAGGAACTACCACCCAGGAAAAAGTTTTAGGCGTCATTGTGGATAACATGTTAAAACCCTCGGCCCAGTGTGCAGCGGCGGCCAAGAGAGCAAATAGAATGCTAGGTATCATAAGGAAAGGAATGGAAAATAAAACAAAAGATATTATAATGCCTCTATATTGTTCCATGGTGAGACCGCACCTTGAATATTGTGTGCAATTCTGGTCACTGTATCTTAAAAAGGATATAGAGTTATTAGAAAAAGTTCATAGAAGAGCCACCAAAATGGTAAAGGGGATGGAAGGATACTCCTATGAAGAAAGGCTAAAAAGTTAGGGCTCTTTAACCTGGAAAAGAGATGGCTGAGGGGAGATATGATAGAAGTCTATAAATTAATGAACGGAGTGGAACGGGTAAACGTAGATCGATTGTTTACGTTATCAGAATATAGAAAGGCTAGGGGATATGCAATGAAGCTACAGGGTACTACAGACTAATAAAAGAAAATATTTTTTCACTCAACGTGTAATCAAACTCTGGAATTTGTTACCGGAGGATGTAATAAAGGCTGTTAGTGTAGCTGGGTTTAAAAAAGGTTTGGACAAGTTCCTGGAGGAAAGGTCCATAAACCATTATTAAGAAGGGACCCAGGATATCAATGCTTGACCCAGTACAAGCATTGCGGAACCTGTGTCTTTTGGGGAAACTGCTAGGTACGTATGACCTAGATTGGCCACTGTTGTAAACAGGATACTGGACCTTGGTCTGACCCAGTATGGCATATCTTAAATGCTACGGATAGTACTAATGAAATGGCAAGCATCGCCTTACCCTGATGCCAAACTTTATATCTGGTAGGGTTACCAGGATTTTTTCCGTACTATATTGAGACCGAAAACCTGACTGCCGAGGATGCAAAACATGGACTTATTCCACATATGACAACATCTGCTGAAACAGGATTTTCTCAAGGACTTTTGATACAAAAGTCAAATTTGATATTGGTCGATAATTCTTCGGGTCCAATAAGCTGCCATGCGGATCCTTAAGAATCGGCCTAACTATTGCCTCTTTCCATAAAACAGGAACTACCCTTGTCTTAAAACAATTATTAAGAAGATTTGACAAAATAAAAACAAGTCCTAAGGACTCAACCTGAATCCAAGAGGAAGGGATTGAATCCAAAGAACATGTAGTTTTCCGAATACCCTGCAATAGCAGCATTTTTGTGCATTTGTTGGCATCTTGCGAGTGTGCTTGCTCTGTTTGTGTCCATGTGTGCTGAAGGACATGGCCTACCGCAGGCAAGAAATATTGCCACTGTCCACCTCCCCCTCCTGAGACAGAATCGGTGGCAGCTGAGGAGGGGGTCAGCAGCAGCTGGGGAGGGCAGCAGCAGTTGGAGAGGGTGGCAGAAACTCTTGGGCCAACCCTAGAGGTAATAACCAGGCAAAGCTGGGCTCCCTCCCTCTTATGTACTCAGATGCTGACACCAGAAAGCTTGTAACTAGAAGATCTGTCTAGGTAACTCTTTATTTAACTGAATATTTATTGATCCAAAAGCCAACAAACATATAACAAGGAACAATACAGTAAACTCCACAATCTTAGACCAGAATAACCATTGATCCCCTATCTTACCCCATCCACCCCTCTCCTCACCTGCCGCCACCCCCCCCCCCCCCCCGGGTGGTAGCTCCAGTATTAATAATAGACACATGTAGTGTAATGAGCCTGGGCACTCAGTATGTAGACCCAGACCCTTCGTTAGCTAACCTGGGACCAGGGATAATTATCCCAGGGCCCGGATGATTCACCCTGGAGTCCAGGACAATTAGTATGGAGCCCAGAGCTTGGATTAATTGCCCCAGACCCAAAGAATTAGTCTGGGCACCAGTATAGCTAGCCCTGCTCCAGTGATATTAGTCAGGACCCGGGGCTAGTTAATCCAGTCACTGAGTTAGGTAGTCCAAGGTCCCAACATATCTAGCCAGGACCTAGGGTAATTTATTTATTTAGACAGTTTTGTATACCACCTTATCCTTCAATCAAAGTGGTCACAACACAATTGGGGGATATATTTAACACGAGGGGATATGAGACACATTCACTAACACTTACAGGGAACATGGGCAATGGATTAATTCAAAGTAATGAGCCTGGAGCACAGGGTAATTAGCCCTGGCCCTGGAGTAGCTATACCAGTTTAATAAGTCCAGGCTAAGGGTACGTGGCAATATTTGCAAAGCCGCTGTAGGAGTCACAAGAAATTCAAAATCACTGAAATGGATTGATAGAATATTAGTGAAAAATTGTTGATAAAAATTATGGGGCAATCTTCCGCCTCAGTGGTCGGCGTTTTTTTTAAACACTGGTCATGACAGTTATGAACAGGCTGGATATTCAGCAGCAGCAGCCTGCAGACAGTGGCCAGAGCTGGTGATCAGTGCCACTCTCTGTGTAGCGCAATATTGAGCCCACTATCTGGACAGCTCTCGTAACTTTATCCGGTTAGCAAATATCACCACAGAGGAATAAGTGAACTTGGCTCCAGCTCCGCCAGTGGAGCACCCTGGCACTATGCGGAGAATGCGGTTTGTTTTGCATATTAATGAACTGATTTGCATAAATTTGCATGCGACACAGCTCATTATGTTTTCTTCCATTGGGCCAGATTGTATGCAGTAAGCTGCGTCACTGACACAAAATGTATGTTACTGCCAATTAATGCAGATTATCTGCAAATGAAACCTGCTAGTTGGGCAATAAGACGTGCTATTGGCATAACATAGCTTAGTTCAAGTTTATTTCAAGTAGTCCTCAGAGTGTAACCCTTCTTTGAGGGAAATACATACTGTAACGTATCACTTGTCTTTAGCTTGGCCTTGGAAAGACAAACAATTACATCTACTGTAAAATCCAAAGTCAGAGGCCATAGGTCCTAACCAGTGGAATGTAAGAAGTTAAAAAAAACATTCACACGTCTACTTGAGTGTCACAGAAGATGAAATATCAACACAGTCCACATTTTGACTGCATAGAAAGATAACTTTAAGCCAAGAGCCACATAACCTCTGATGAATATTTATTGCTTCTAAAAAGAAGAACTAAACCATTAGGCAAAACAAACCATGGGAAATTTAAATACTCTAGTGAGATAACAGCAGTGGGGTGCAGGCCAAACATTTTCATGTTGTTTAGTTGCCTGGGTCATTCACAGCATTTTTCATTTTATTTAGGTTTTTCAAAAGTTTGTTTTTTTCAGAAGGCAATCATCAATAGTGGTCTAAATAGTTCGCACAATGGCTCAACAGTGTGCACTACTGTGCAATAGTGTGTACTATTTATCCATAAATACGCACTATTCATCAGTAGTGCAAGCAAGCAATCAATAGTGCGCATAATTGAAGACATAGGACCCCCCCACACACATTTTCATTTTGTTCCTGTTCTTTCACATTAAAATTGACATGGGGAATGTTGACATTCTTACATCGTTTCAAACAAACATACATCCCCAAAGATTAGTACTTCAAAGGCCAATGGCTGAACATGACATAATGTGATGGAAAATTCCTTTGCCTGACCTCATTGAGTAGCTGCTCACAGCTCAACGTGCTGAAATCCATTTATATACAAAATGGTGGCAGCGATTGCATACAAGATTCCAACTGAGTTACTCTTCTAGAGCAGTGTTTTTCAACCTTTTTTGTGCAAAGGCACACTTTTTTCATGAAAAAAATCACGAGGCACACCACCATTAGAAAATGTTAAAAAAATGTACCTCTGTGCCTATATTGACTATATATAAAGTAATTCTCTTGAATAGGAATCAAACACTCACACCAACCCCCCTCCCCTGCTGGTTCACACCAACCCCCCTCCCCTGCTGGTTCACTCACACCACCCCCCCCCCTCCACTGCTGGTTCACTCACCCACCCCCCTGTCACTTACTCACCCCTCCTGCTGGGTCAGTCACTCACTTACCCCCCCTCCCCTGCTGGTTTACTCAACCATCGCCCCCCCCCTTGTTGGTTAACTCACACCACCCCCCCCCTCCACTGCTGTTTCACTAAAACTCCCCCCCCCCTTGCTGGTTCACTCACACACCCCCCCCCCCCCCCCCTCTGCCCAAGCCGCTGCTTCTGCTTTGTACAGAGCAGCGGCTGCACTACACTTACATTGCAAAGTAAAGAGAAACTGTGTCAGGAGCCCTCCGGTCATCGCAGAGCCCGAGGAAGTGATGTCATGGGGGCGGGCTCCTCACAGGCTGTCTTTCCTTTTCAAATTAACTTTATTGCAGCTAAAGTTAATTTGAAAAGGAAAGACAGCCTGTGAGGAGGCCGCCCCCATGACATCACTTCCTCGGGCTCTGCATGATCGGAGGGCTCCTGACACAGTTTCTCTTTACTTTTCAATGTAAGTGTAGTGCAGCCGCTGCTCTGTACAAAGCAGAACCAGCGGCTGCACTGCTATAGGGAATCGCGATCGCGTTCGCGCTGCGGACTTCGGCACAAAAGCCGGTTTTTTGCTCTGGCCGCTCCCGATCTTGCGGCCAGAGCAAAAAACCGGCTTTTCAATGGCCGGTTTTACAACTGTGCCGGCAGCTGGCCTGGCCATGGAAAAACTGGCCAGGCCGGCTGAAAACCGGCCGGTTGGCAACCCTAATTTGTGAGCCGAGGCCACATGTTACGGATGAAATTGGAATTTTTCCCACGGCACACCAGACAATATCTCACGGCACACTAGTGTGCCGCGGCACAGTGGTTGAAAAACGCTGTTCTAGAGATCCATAGAGCAGACCTGCTTAGTCAGGAAATCAAATACCAAATATGTTCAGAAAAACAACTACTTTAGCAAACTTTGAGAATACATCAGCAGGCCGCATGGCAGATGTGAAGCAGGGAGATGAGAACAGCAGGAGAAATAGCAGAAACCTCCAGATTCATTCCATATGGCATGACTGTAGGTAACAGAAAAATCCAATGCTGTTCTAATAATGGTAATAGCAAACACTCTCACTCCCAAATCAAGCCAAATCCAAAACAAAGAAACTGAGGTCCCGATCAATGCTGTACTGTGTAGGGGATTCTGTTTTATGATATTTAAACAACTTCTGGTGGACATATTCCACAGTTAACAATGCTTAGTGCTGGGCTCTGCTTCAGAATTGGGTGTCACAGCCACTCATTAAGAAGGCAGCCCCAGGGAGTCGATCGAAGGACACCACATCCCTCAGAGGTCATTTGAGTTGTGAACACTTCAGTTTGTCTCATCTTTTTACAGATTAAGTCTGTGACGGGGTCTATAGAATGTTACCAGTCCCTCTCCAAAGGGATTATCAACAGTCCCCTTTAAGAAGTCTGCAGCCCAGAGTTAAGGGCTGGGAGGGCGTGGCTCAGAGGGAGAGGTTAAGAACCCAGCAGGCTGCAGGAAGGAGAGAGGACTGTTGAGCCAGAAGTCCTTCCAAGGCAAGCCATGCAAAGGAGATCTGAAGTAGGAGCTTTAACTGGGGCTGGGAGAACTACAGTAGCTTGTGGAGATTTAACAAACTAGGACAGAATAAAGGCTAAATTTTGTTTCCCTGAACTGCTGTCTGCCCTTTATTTTAGCTTTGTGAAGGTTTAACAAACTGGGACAGAATTAAACTAATTGTATTTTCTCTCAATTGCTGTCTGACCAGTGTTTTAAAGAAAACCCCTTCCTACCGCACGCCGCGCTACCACAAAGTCATTTTTCTTTTGGATGAGAAAGAAAAATATACTCTATGCTTTTTCTCTTTTTTTAGCAACTTTTCTTTGTCTTATGCAGCTTGTTATTTGTCCCTGTTCATGATGGTCACAGTTCCTGATCTCCCGAGGCAGATTTCCCAAGATTCTGCAGTAATTATGTGGCACATTTGCATAAATTAAACTGGCTGTATATATTCATGTCAATTTGTGTTTTACTTTATCAAAATAAAATTGTTTTCTGACATTGCTTCTTTCTGGTAAGGGCAGAGTAAGGAACAATAGGTCAATATTCAAAAGTATTTATCCAAATACAGGCTGCTGATGTTTTATAGAAACCAAGCTATATTTATCCAAATCACAATGATGCTGATGTGAAAGGTGGTTTATCAAACTTTTTAATAAACATGCATAAACATAAGCGCCCTATATATTAATTTTCAGCATTATTACAGACTGTTTTGGATAGTGCTGAGGGTGGGGCGATAGTGGCAATACTCAGTCTGTTATCCATATAGCTGTGTAGATAAATTTCGGCCTAAATTATCTGGATAATGATGCTGAATATTGCCACTATCTGGATAATTTGCCACTTTGCTCACGGACCACCCTAGCACTATCCAGATAGTGCCGAGGCTGTCTGTAAGATATTCAAATATCGTGCCTAAAGTTTTTTAAAACCACACCCAGAAAAAAAAAAGAAAATTCCAGGAAAGTAGACTGTAAGAAATAACAGATCTGATTCCAAAAAGCAGAACCAAACCTTGTGAATCACCCCCCTCTTAAACTTTACCCACACATATTTCCAAAAATAGCATGTATTTGTTAGGGTATCCTGCTTATAACCGTTAGTCAACTGTATTTTAAGTGAGGTGTATAGGCAGAGGAATGGCCAGCAGGAAGAAGGAAGTGATAATGCCTGTGCATAAGTCTCTGGCAAAACCTCATTGGAGTACTGTGTGCAGTTCTGGACGCTGCATCTACACAAGGATATAAACAGGATGGAGTTGGTACAGAGGGTGCTTACTAAAATGGTCAGTAGTCTTCATCACAAAGCATGTGGACAGACTTTAAGATCTCAATATGTACATTATAGACTTCAAGATCTCAATATGTACAGAGGAGGAGTAGCCTAATGGTTAAGAACACTGGCTTGGGAACCAAGAGACCAGGGTTCAATTCCCACTAGCACCCCTTGTGGCCTTGGGTAAGTCACTTAACCCTCCATTGCCTCAGAAAAATCCAAGTTATCAATGCCCCTGTTTAATGTACATTACCAAGTTTACATTTCAATGTAAATCACTTTGATTGAAATGATAAAGCAGTATATAAAAACCTGTTAAATAAATGTAACCCTCCCCCCCTTGCCCTAGAGCTGGTCCTGCAGGGGCCAAGTCACAGAACAATTTTATCCCGGGCTCTTTTCCTCTCCTTCACTCAACTAGCACACACTTTTATCACCAGGGAGCAGGTTCTCTATGTGTGTGTGTGTGTGTGTAGTGGGGAAGCTAAGGAGGCTCTTCAGTTCAAACTGGGTGCTCCCAAGGTCAGCCCATCCATTGTGTGGGAATGTTGCCCGCACATGGCCATGTGCCTCGGGGGGCCCCGTGCCTGCCTGCCTGTTTAGAGGGAGCGAGGGAGGTCCAAATCCCGGTGCCCTGGCTCACCTCTGCAGAGCCGTGAGAAAGAACGGTGTTTTCCTTCTTTCCCATGGCTCTGTTAAAGTTGACCCGCTGGTGCGCTGTGTATCAGGAGGGTAAAGGGGGCATTTTTTGTCTTGCGTGAGATAGGAAATGCCCCTGTTTAACCTTCCAGCATACAGCACACCGGCAGGTCAACTTTAGAAGGAAAACACTGTTCTTTCTCACGGCTCTGCAGAGATGAGCTGGGGCGTTGGGCTTCAGGCCTCCCCGACTCCCTCTAAACAGGCAGGCAGGCACAGGGTGGGATGGGGGGGGGGGGGGCGCTGGGACTGGAAATGAGCTGATTGGAGTGGGTAGGATTGGTAATGGGCTGATGGGGGGGCTAGGACTGGAAATGGGCTTATTATAGGGGCTAGCACTGGAAATGAGTTGTGCTTGAGTTTATGACTAGTACAAACGTTTCCAAGAGGGCCACCAAAGTGTTGACAATGACAAATGTTCTCTGCCTTTATAAAATAGGCTCCCAGAACTATCCCCAATAGCAGAGATGTAAATCTGCACATGTACTCTACTGAGGTAATTTTATATATGTCATTTCAGCACATATGTGGCAATATACCCACACCAAATGGCTCTTATAAGCTACATGCATATGTGCACAATCTATGCATGGACATTTGTACCTGCTCATGAACACGCAAAATGGCCACGCCTTCCATCTCTGTGTAATTGCTGCAGGATTTGCCCTAGGGTTTTATAAAGACACATAGGTGTCTCGGTGTTTATATGAAATAAGTGAAAATAGGCAACCTTACCCTCTTAATCTAGGCAACAGTTATAAAATTACCCTCCACGTCTGCACATGTGTAAATTGCAACTCTGCCCAAATGATGTCCCCAGGAAAACCTACATGCAGATTACATAAAAATTTGGAGCTTTCTTTGGCGCATGTACAAGATGTGATCAAAAAGTATCGAGACTTGTACAATAACATAAGAAGTATAACACTGACAGTTATTTCACTCAGTCTCCTTCAATATAGTCCCCTTCCAATAAATCACACCTCCTCCAGCGTTCCTGCCACTGCTGGAAACAGTTTTGAAAAGCCTCTTTCACTATGCTGTGAAGCTCCTGTGTTGAATTTTGCTTCATGGTCTCCAAGTCGTCGAATTTCCTTCCTTTCAGTGGTAATTTCAGTTTTGGAAACAAGAAAAAGTCACAAGGTGTGAGGTCAGGTGAGGGCTGACAGACTTGCTCGATTTGGTGTTTGGCTAAGGACTACTGGACAAGATGTGATGCGTGAGCTGAGCGTTATCGTGATGAAGCAACCATTCACCATTCCTGTGCAACTCTGGCCTCTTATGACAAACTGCATCTCTCAAACGAGTCAGAACTTAGATGTAGTACTCCTTATTGATGGTTTGGCCTTTTGGAGCATACGCATGATGAATAAAACCCTTCAAAGAAAACTGTGAGCAAGACCTCGGCATTGCTCCTCACCTGATGGGCTTTCTTGGGTCTGGGAAAGTTTGTAGTCTTCCATTATGAGGATTGAGCCTTAGTTTCCATGTCATAACCATAACCCATGATTTGTCAACAGTAATAATCCTTTTGATGAAATCTGAGTTATTTTCAAACACATTCCAACAACTCCCTGGCTGCAGACAGTTGATCTTCTTTTTGTCTAGAGACAGGAGTTTCAGCACGAATTTTGCAAACACACATCTCATCCCCAAATTGACAATAAGAATGGACTGTACCGACCTGAAAATGATGTCCATGTCCTCAGCAAGCTTCCTAATATTCAATCGACGATTTGAGCACATTACGGCATGCACTACTTCAACTTTGTCTTCATTCCTGCTCGTGGACGGCCTTCCAGAATGTTTGTCACTGTCAACACTTTGGCGGCCCTCTTGGAAACATTTGTACCAGTCATAAACTCAAGCATGACTCATGTGTTCATCATCATGCATGTGCTGTAACTTGTCATAAGTCTCTTTGCACGAATCTCCAAGTTTCTGGTAGAATTTAATGCAAAATTCGCTGTTCAGTTTTTTTATTCATCGTAAATCTAATGAACTGCTTTTACACGATACCAAACATCATGTGATTAAAAAAAGTACAGGTGTGCTGCAGCATGCTACACTCTGCACACGGTAGGCACATAATTAGGTCAGTGCATGCTTAATAGCATCGTGGTGTGACATATTGTTATGCGCTATATAAGTGCTTAATAGTAGTAGTAGTGATATAGCTACACAAGTCTCAATACTTTTTGATTACACCTTGTATGTCTTATGCATGCATACCCCTGTGCAACTTTATAAAAGGCATTTCCACATTTAAACCATGCTTTACACATTGAAAATACTTTTTAAAAATTTAATGTTTATTAAATTTTACAATACACCAAGAAAGCCTTGGGACAGGAAACAAAGTAGTAATAAAAGAACAAAGAAAACAAAATTCATCCAAACAAGGATCATTAATCATTAACATCTCATTACTTTGTATTACTTTGTATTTTATGTGAAAATACTTTATAAACTATCCATTCAATCCCATACTCTGATACAGGACTGTGTTTCAATACATGTATCGCGGAGCCTTAGCTGCCATCATAGGAGGATGGTTCAGCTTACATGCCAACTTCTGGAAAAAGATAGTACTGTATATAAGTCTGGATGCCAAGGCAGAGTTTTGCTACCCTCCTCGAGTGGGTGTGGAGCCAGCAGTAGAGCAGTGTGACTTTTCTTCCCCAAGAGAGGTGACGGAGGTAGCCAGCAGTTAAGGGACAATCTAAACCCAATAGGAATAGCATAAGTTCCCCTTCTCCATGTGGTCTGCAGCACTTACAGAAACATACACGGGGGAGACTCTGGGAAGATAAAAGGGGAAGTAGTTGTAATGGAATAAAAGGAATACAAGAGATCCTTTCTTAAAATGATGGTGCCGTGTGGGCATTCATATCTCCTTTAGTTCAGATGCTCTCTTTTGTAGGAATTGGTGGGATATGTAATTTATTAGAACCTGTAAGCACCACCAGTCCTGTTTAAAGTCCTGTTGTTTTTCTTTTGGTTTTTCTTTATTTCCCCTGAGACAGTGGCGTAAGTTCCAATGAGGGGCCCCCAAGCAAAATTTTGCTGAGGACCCCCCATTGTTACGGTGGCACCCCACCCTCCCAGGCCCCCCCCCCTTGTGCAGCAGTTTTCTTCCTATGCAGTGGCGGCAGCAGCAGCAGCAGTGGCAATGAAAAACTTACTTGATGATCTTTGAGGCGCTTCCTCCACTCTTGTAAGTTTACTGCATGTCCGGGAGGCTGTTCCCCGTCTGGCCGAAGTCTTGAGCTGCGGCTGTTATCGCAAGACTTAGGTCTGGCAGACAACAGCTGCTAGGCATGAGGCAAACTTACAAGAGTAGAGGCAGTGTGGCAAAGATCATCAGATAAGTTTGTCATGCTGCCTTATTGCCCGGGCCATCTTGCATTGCGGGGGCTGCTGGGGTAGAATATATGCCACTGCTCTGAGAAAAAGGAAAGGAAATTCTACCCATAACACTTTTTTCCATAGGAGGAGGTACCCAGAACCAGATGCCCAAGGATCAATGGAGTCTGCCTCAGAGGAGAGAGGGAGGGGGCTTTTGCTAGCTGGTCCTGGACCTTAAGGGAGGTATTTAGAAGCCCTGTTCATGATTTGCATGTGTGAAAACGCCCATCCACATGTGCAAACCATCTCTACGTCCAAGCAGCCATTTAAAAAGGCTAAGATTCTTGTACTTGTCTGCCCTTATAACGTCAATGTTAAATGGGGGTGTGGTGGAGGTGTGACCTGGGCAGGCTAGGAAAGATATCCATACATCTCAGATTTCACAACAGTGACAAATGTTTAAACCTGCTAGCGGACACATCCATATTTAGACCTGCCCTCCAGCTTGAACAGGCAGTTCAAAAGTGCTCATTCTGCCCGCTGTTCAATCCCCCAATAAATTCCTCTCTCTCAAAGAGGGATGGCAAGTAAATAACAAGCCTCTTTGTTTACTGCCACACTGCTGTATATCACCATTTGCAAAGTGGCCACCCATACACAGACGTGACAACATCTATATGCAAGTTCTGGAATACCAGTGCTGACACGTCTATATCACCGTGTCCTCCCGTAGTCCAACAAAAAAAGCACAGGGGACCTCGCAGAAACCAAGGGATACCAGTACAAAGTGAGTGGTCCAAGGAAAAATTTATTAAAAACCACAAGGGGCTGTCACAGACACACAGGAATACTATACGCTGAACACGACAGACCCATGTTTCGGCAGAGCCTTTGTCAGGGGCTGGAACTAAAAACAGATTAAATCAAAGCAACATATTAAAATTCACAAATCTTAAAAAATATATAAAAATTATCAAAATTATTAAAATAATAAGATGAAAAACAATGTGAATTGACACCAAAGGCACTTATAATATAGTTAAGAAATAATAAATAACCTTATAATTAATAAACCATACATAGTGATATATAAAAATATTGAAAGAAATGGTATTGATAACATTTCTATTTTGTATAAATGAAAATATAAAACTCCAGTAAACTTTGAACCTTTGCAATAACAAATGGATGAATGTATCAACGGGGAATTGCTGTAACAGTGAAAAACGACATAACATCTTTTGAAAAATGACCCACACACATATAGATAAACATTTGGGATATTGTAACTTATGTGGTATGATGAGTGACGACCTGTGTGGCCAATAAAAGTTGTGTATGAGGTTTTGGAGTAGCCTAATGGTGAGAGCACTAACTTGGTTACGAAGAGATTAAGGTTCATTTCCCACTAGCCCTCCTTGTGGTCTTTGGGCAAGTCACTTAACCCTCCATTGCCTCCATTGGAAGTGGTGGGGGCAAATTCAGTGACAGAATTCAAAATGGCATGGGACAGATACAGTGGATCTTATAACAGGATAAAATCAAAACAAATATAACTATCTCTTATATATATATATATTTTTTTAAATTTCCAAAATTTATTTCAAAATGAAACAAAAATAACAAAGAAAACATTACATAAACTGTAATATCCAGTCCACATCAAGGAGCAGCTTCACACATTTGCGGTCAAATTTAAAAGGAAACCTGAGAAAACCAATAAGCTCAATATACTAAATCAAGTGATACACTATATTCCCCCTATAATTACACCAAGTTATACCAGTTCCCTCTCACTCAACAAGCTAACTAATTGATCAGGTTCAGAAAATATATATCGCTTACCCTGAAAGGTAATCTGACATTTACAGGGAAATTTAAGATAAAATAAACCCCCCAAAGCAAGAACACGTGGACGGAGAGCTAAGAAAGCCTTACGGCGTTCTTGTGTGATTTTAGCCACATCTGGAAATATCTGAATAACTTGACCACAGAACTGTTCGGCTTTCTTCTGAAAGTAAACCGTCAAAACCCTATCCTTATCCATCTCCTGAACAAAGGAAACTAATAAGGTATCTCTTGTAGGAATATCATCTGTGGAAGATTCAAGAAAGCCAGATAGATCCAGAGTGGAAGAAGCCAGCTTTTCACTTTGGATATTCCCTGACATGTTACCATCCAAATCTTTTTTAACTCTAGGTATATAATACAATTTCGAAATTAAAATATCCGAAGCATCTTTAAACATCAGAATTTCCTTAAAGTATTTTTGCAACAACAACAAGGGGGATAAGTAATGTGTCCTAGGAAAATTTAGAAAACATAAATTTTTTGACCGATATACATTTTCTCGAAATTCATCCTGTCGTAGCAAAGAACTAAAACCCTGGGAAAATTTCAAATTAACTTCACTTTGAGAGGAAACAAATTGCTCAGTAGAATTAACAAGCCTTTCCACAGATGTCAGCCGAGCTTCATGATCAGTTAGTTTACCAACCGTCTCTTTCGAGAAAACAGATATTTTCTGCAATGAAGCACTTAACGCTGTTTCCATCCGTGAAATGACAAGCCAGACATCTTTCAAAGAAACATGTTCAGGAGGGGAACATCGTTCAGCAAAACCCGGAAAGTAAACCACCGATGGTAACGGTAATGACAATGGTAGATTAGAAGAAGTTACTTGCAAAAACGAATCTGGAAGTAAAGCTGGAGAAACATCCAAGCCCTTCGTATCTACAGGAGAAGAAACGGCACAACTATCAAGAACAGTTATCTCTTGATCGGGCTGAACTAAACCCGTAGCGGAAGCAGAGGTGGATGAGGAGGCGGTACTCACAGTTGATGAGTCCAGCGAATCCGATGGGAAGGAACCCAACAGTGCCGGAGAGTTCTCCACACATACATGGGCATCCATGGGGCCAATAATCTTAACCGCCTTCAATTGTGCTGGCTGAGAGTGCTGTTTCCTCTGCTTCCCCATAACCTGAATACCACCAATGCACCTCGTGCACCAAAGGGGCACCAAAGGGGCGTGTCCTGCCCCTTTGGTCACGCCCCTTTGGTCACGGAACAGCGGGAACGTGCTCGCTTAACGCGTCCTGCGTAGGGGCCGGTCTTTAATGGCCCTCCTCCAGTCCAGCGGCCCAATGAGGAGCTAGGCAGGCAGGAACCTCAGGTAAGCAATCAGGAAATCACAAGAAGCAGCTCACTGTTCCACCTGAGAGCTGGTCTTTAATGGCCCTCCTCCAGTCCAGCGGCCCAATGAGGAGCTAGGCAGGCAGGAACCTCAGGTAAGCAATCAGGAAATCAAAAGAAGCAGCTCACTGTTCCACCTGAGAGCTGGTCTTTAATGGCCCTCCTCCAGTCCAGCGGCCCAATGAGGAGCTAGGCAGGCAGGAACCTCAGGTAAGCTATCAGGAAATCAAAAGAAGCAGCTCACTGTTCCACCTGAGAGCTGGTCTTTAATGGCCCTCCTCCAGTCCAGCGGCCCAATGAGGAGCTAGGCAGCCAGGAACCTCAGGTAAGCAATCAGGAAATCAAAAGAAGCAGCTCACTGTTCCACCTGAGAGCTGGTCTTTAATGGCCCTCCTCCTCCAGTCCAGCCGCCCACTGAGGAGCTAGGCAGGCAGGAACCTCAGGTAAGCAATCAGGAAATCACAAGAAGCAGCTCACTGTTCCACCTGAGAGCTGGTCTTTAATGGCCCTCCTCCAGTCCAGCGGCCCAATGAGGAGCTAGGCAGGCAGGAACCTCAGGTAAGCAATCAGGAAATCACAAGAAGCAGCTCACTGTTCCACCTGAGAGCTGGTCTTTAATGGCCCTCCTCCAGTCCAGCGGCCCAATGAGGAGCTAGGCAGGCAGGAACCTCAGGTAAGCAATCAGGAAATCAAAAGAAGCAGCTCACTGTTCCACCTGAGAGCCTGTCTTTAATGGCCCTCCTCCAGTCCAGTGGCCCAATGAGGAGCTAGGCAGCCAGGAACCTCAGGTAAGCAATCAGGAAATCAAAAGAAGCAGCTCACTGTTCCACCTGAGAGCTGGTCTTTAATGGCCCTCCTCCAGTCCAGCGGCCCAATGAGGAGCTAGGCAGGCAGGAACCTCAGGTAAGCTATCAGGAAATCAAAAGAAGCAGCTCACTGTTCCACCTGAGAGCTGGTCTTTAATGGCCCTCCTCCAGTCCAGCGGCCCAATGAGGAGCTAGGCAGGCAGGAACCTCAGGTAAGCAATCAGGAAATCAAAAGAAGCAGCTACTATCTCTTATATTTTAATAAATAGGAGTGACCTACATGGAGCGGTGGGTACACCCTTAAACAAAGGCATGGGGAGGGGTGATATGCACAGAGCGGCAGGTGCACCTACTCTTGCCACCTTGCTGGGCAGACTAGATGGACCATACTGGTCTTTATCTCCCGCATATACTAAGTTACTATGATAACCTAGAAAACTGGGTGTCCATATGGCAGATGAAATTTAAAGTGGACAAGTGCAAAATTATGCATTTAGGGAAGAACAACCCAAACTATGGTTACATGATGTAAGGTTCCACATTAGGAACCATTACCAAGGAAAAGGATTCAGGCATCATTGTGGATAGTATGTTGAAACCCTCCGCTCAGTTTGCAGCGACAGCTAAGAAAGCAAATAGAATGTTAGGAATCATAAGGAAAGGAATAGAGACTAAAACCAAGGATATTATAATGCCTCTGTATCATTCAGTGCTGCAACCGCACCTTAAATATTGTGTGCAATTCTGATTGCTATATTTTAGAAAGGATATAGCAGAATTAGAAAATGTACAGAGAAGAGTAGCCAAAATGATAAAGAAGTTGGAAGTATATCCCTAAGAGGAAAGGTTGGGCTCTTCAACTTGGAAAAGAGACAGTTGAGGGGAGATTTGATAGAGGTCTACCAAATAATGAATGGAGTAGAACGAGTAAACATAGATCGGTTGTTTACTCCTTCAAAAAATAGAAAGACTAGGGGACACAAAATTAATCTACAACATATCCTATTTATGACTAATAGAAGAAAATATTTTTTCACTTAATGCATAATGAAACTCTGGAATTTGTTACCAGAGGAAGTAGTAAAAGCAATTAGTGTAGCTGGGTTTAAAAATAGTTTGGATGAGTTCCTGCAGGAAAGTACATAAACCATTATTAAAGAGAACCAGGGAAATCCACTACTTACTCCATAATAAGCAACATGGAGTCTGTATACCTCTTTGGGAACCTGACAGATACTTGTGATCTGGACTGGCCGCTGTTGGAAAGAAGATACTGGGCTTGATGAACCTTGGTCTGACCCAGTATAGCATCTCTTATGAGAAGGAGTGAGGAGCTGAAACCAGACCAAAAGGTAGAGCCCAGAGCTGAAAATGGTGGCCCAGGATGCAGAAGCAAAGAAATTACTGGTTTTGCTCTCAGGAGGGAATGTGCATCATAAGAACATAAGACATGCCATATTGGTTCAGACCAAGGTCCATCAAGCCCAGTATCCTGTTTCCAACAGTGGCCAATCTAAGTCATAATTACCTAGCAGTTTCCCCAAAAGACACAGGTTCCACAATGCTTATATTGGGTCAAGCAGTGATATCCCGAGTCCCAGCTACACTAACAGCTTTTAGTACACCCTCAGGTAACAAATTCCAGAGTTTGATTACACGTTGAGTGAAAAAAATATTTTCTCTTATTAGTCTTACATAAGTTACCCTGTAGCTTCATTGCATGTCCCCTAGTCTTTTTATATTCTGATAATGTAAACCAGCGGTTCTCAACCTGTGGGTCGTGACTCCCACGGGGGTCGCCACAGGATTTAGTAGGGGTCGCCTCGCCTCACCTCATTCTGCCGTTAAAAAAAAAAAGCACCCAAGTTGCTGCCACTGCTGAGTCCGCTTCTCGGCAGCAGCAAACTCACTGCCTCCCAGTCCCTTCTAATGCAGCTGCGGCTCCCTGCCTCTTAGGGAACCGCAGCTATGCCAGTAAAACCGTTGCGGAGCCTTCCTGTCTCTTGACGGGCTCCATGCAGCATTGTCCCGCCTCCAAAGGAAGCTGTTTACCACTTCCTTTGGAGGTGGGACAATGCTGCACGGAGCCCGTCGAAAGACGGGAAGGCTCCGCAACGGTTTTACAGGTATAGCTGCGGTTTCCTAAGAGACAGGGAGCCGCGGCTGTAGAAGAACAGCAGGACAGTAGCGGCAGACAGGGAGAGGGGAGGAGGGGGCAGGGAACCTGCAACGGGGCTGACATGGCGGGATGGATGGATGGCGGGCGGGAGGGGTCTGACATGGACAGGGGGGCTAACATGGAGAGAGGGGGGGCTGACATGAATGGAGGGAGGGAGGGAGGGGAGGGCTTTCATGGAGGGAGGGGGGCTGACATGATGGATGGAGGGAGGGGGCTGACATGGACAGAGGGGGGCTGAATTGGAGGGAGGGAGGGAGGGAGGGCTGACATGGACAGGGGGACTGACATAGAGGGATGGAGGGAGGGCTGACATGGAGAGAGGGGGGCTGACATGGATGGAGGGAAGGAGGGAGGGGAGGGCTGACATGGAGGGAGGGAGGGAGGGGTGGCTGATATTGATGGATGGATGGATGGATGGAGGGAGGGGGCTGATATGGACAAAGGGAGGAGACAGGGGGACATACTGTACAGGTGGGCAATAAATGCTGGACAGAGGGGAGAGACAGTGCGGGTTAGGATTATAATGGGCAGATGGGGGGGGGCTAGGACTGGTAATGGGTTGATTAGGGAAGGCTAGGACTGGGAATGGACTGATCAAGAGGGGTTGGGACTGGGAATGTGCTGATAGGGGGTAGGACTGGTAATGGACTGAAGGGGGTTAGCATTGGTAATGGGGTTGAGGAGGAACTAGCACTGGAAATGAGCTGATTAGGGGAGGCTAGCACTGGTAATGGGGTTGAGGAGGGACTAGCACTGGAAATGAGCTGATTAGGGGAGGCTAGGACTGGTAATGGGGTAGAGGGGGAACTAGCACTGGAAGCGAGCTGATTGAGGGGCTTCGACTGGGAATGGGCTGATTGTGGGGAGGGGAGGATAGAGCTGCTGGCCCTGGAAGAAAACTGGGGGCTAAGGCTACAAATGGGCTGATACGAGGGGATGGGAGAATGGAACTGGAAGAGAGTGGATCTGAGAGGGGCTGCCATGGTATTTGTACTAGAAGGGACTGGTCAGTGGGGAAGGAGGGGGACTGGAAGGGAATGGACACCAGTGACAGTCATGGGAATGCAAGTTGACATTGGAAGGTACTGAGAGTGAGGACTGGAAAGGGGCTGATACTGGGGATGGTTACTGGGACTGGAAATAGGCTGATGGAAAGAAGTGAAGAAAACGAAAGAAGAGATAAGAAATGGCAGATGGACCATAGACCACAGAAAGAGAGCTAAGAGAAGACAGGAAAGCAGAAGCCTCAGATCGGGACCAGCATGATCAGAGAATAAATTGGTCAGACAACAAAGGTAGAAAAAATAATTTTATTTCATATTAGTGATTTGAC
Source organism: Ichthyophis bannanicus (assembly GCA_033557465.1). Taxonomy (NCBI): domain Eukaryota; kingdom Metazoa; phylum Chordata; class Amphibia; order Gymnophiona; family Ichthyophiidae; genus Ichthyophis; species Ichthyophis bannanicus. The sequence goes on along the minus strand of CM066031.1, from coordinate 1,115,613,875 downwards.
TACAAAATCATCATAATTTTGAAATCAAATATTGTTACTTGTTATTGTGATTAATTATTGTGGTTTAAATAAGTAAATTTTATAAATAAAAACATATTGCAAAGGCCTATAATATATTAATAATTCAACAAATGAATACAGCGACAATGAATTAATGGTAAGGGACGAGAGACGCATTTGATTTTATCATTGGGGGTCACCACAAGTTGACCAATGGTAAAAGGGGTCACGGTACAAAAAAGGTTGAGAACCACTGATGTAAACAATCGATTTACGTTTACCCATTCCACTCCATTCATTAATTTCTAGACCTCTATCATATCTCCCCTCAGCCGTCCCTTTTCTAGGTTGAACAGTCCTAACCTTTTTAGCCTCTCTTCATAGGGGTATCCTTCCGATCCCTTTACCATTTTGGTGGCTCTTCTCTGTACCTTTTCTAATAATGTTATATCCTTTTCAAGATATGGCAACCAGAATTGCACACAATATTTAAGGTGTGGTCGCACTATGGAATGATACAGAGGCATTATAATATCCTTTGTTTTATTTTCCATTCCTTTCCTTATGATACCTAGCATTCTATTTGCTCTCTTGGCCACTGCTGCACACTGAGCGGAACGTTTTAACATGTTATCCACGATGACGCCAAAATCTTCTTCCTGGGTGGTGGTTCCCATTGTGGAACCTTGCATCGTGTAACCATGGTTTGGGTTGTTCTTTCCTAGGTGCATAACTTTGCACTTGTCCACATTAAATTTCATCTGCCATTTGGATGCCCAGTCTTCCAATTTATCAAGATCCTCTTGCAATTTTCCACAGTCCTCTTGGGTTTTAACAACTTTAGTTTTGTATCATTTGCAAATTTGATAACCTCACTCGTTGTTCCCTTTTCCAGGTCATTTATGAATATGTCAAAAAGCAGCGGACCTAGCACAGATCCCTGGGGTACTCCACTATTCACCTTTTTCCATTGGGAAAATTGGCCATTTAGCCCTACCCTCTGCTTTCTATCTTTTAACCAGTTCCTGATCCACAATAGTATACTGCCTCCTATCCCATGACTTTTTAGTTTTGCCAAGTCTCTGATGAGGGAACTTGCCAAAGGCTTTCTGAAAGTCCAGATACACTATATCAACCGACTCACCTTTGTCTACCTGTTTATTCACACCTTCAAAAAAACATAACAGATTAGTAAGACAAGATCTTTCTTGTCTAAAGCCATGTTGGCTGTTTCCCATTAAGCCATGACTATCTATATGTTGATTAATTTTGTTCTTTATGATGGTTTCTACCATTTTTGCCTGTACTGACGTCAGGCTCACTGGTCTGTAGTTTCCCGGATCATCCCTGGAACCCTTTTTAAAAATTGGTGTTACATTGGCGATCCTCCAATCTTCAGGTATTAAAGATGATTTTAATGATAGTTCACAGATTACTAATAGCAGGTCTGCAATTTCATATTTCAGTTCTTTCAACACCCTTGGATGTATACCATCTGGTCCAAGTGATTTGCTATTCTTCAGTTTATCAAATAGTTGTAATACATCTTCCCGGTGTATCGGTATTTATTTCAATTCTTCCGCAGTATCACCTTTAAATACCACTTCAGTCATGGGTAACATCTTGCTCAGTAAAGACTGAAGCAAAGAATTCATTCAGTCTCTCCACTATAGCCTTGTCCCCTATTACTGCCCCTTTTATCCCTCTATCATCTAATGGTCCAATTGACCCCTTCACAAGTTTTTTTGCTCTATCATCTAATGGTCCAACTGACTCTCTCACAGGTTTTTTGCTAAGTATAACCTGTTTTTCCTTTGTCGAAAAACTACCAACAATGTTTCTGTACTGTATAGTCTGCGAAAGCCTGACTGCAAAGTATTTAATAATGAATGATTCTAAAAATTGACTTAATTAAGAAGTTACCACTACTTCTTAATAATTTAGATAGTAGCAGAATGCTAGCTATGGGTATGTAGCATGACGGCAGCTTTAAATCTAAGTTTTTTTTAGGAATTAAGGTCAATATTATCTCACAAACTGTACCTGGGAAGAGACCCCTTTGCAATAAGAAACATAGAAACACGACAGCAGATAAAGATCATATGGCCTATCTACTCTGCTTATCCATACCAACTACTTAGCTCTACAATCACTCTCGACTCTTAAGGAAGCATTGAAAAGGTCAGACAGCAGAGCTGCCAGAATTTTCCTAAGTTCAATACTCTCAGATATATTGCATCCACACCCATTGCTTTGCCTACTTTTGGTTTACCTAGCTCCTCATGAACACAATGTGCTGAAAATCATTCAAAATATGCCTCACTTCTGTTCTTATTTGTGGGTGTTTTCAGAGGCCCCCCTCCTGGCCCTTCATCTGTGAACACAGAACAGAAAGCTGACATTTTACTTACTAGATAATGACCTTTCCTTGAGTCTTGCTAGACCAGTCCAGACAAGTGAGTTGTGTTCCCTTACCAGCAGACTGGTGGAGTCACAGTACCAGTGACATGCCCAGGTTTTAATGACATTACTCCCATGACTCCATCTGCCTCAGCCACCAGAGATCTCTTCAGTGTCTCTCCCAAGGCATATGGGAGAACATGGCAAAATTCACACAACTCCACGTGGCAAAAATGAGTAACAAAACAGTAGAAAACTATGTACAGGAAAACCTAAACAGAAGACTGTCAGTAGAAGATGGACCTTCAGAGCCAAATATATAAATTATAGTGGACCGCCCCAGAAGAACAGAGCCAACACAATTCCAGGGGCGGAGCCTGGACTGGTCTATCAGGAATCAAAGAAAGGACATTATCTGGTAAGTAAAATGTCATCTTCCATATTGCCTGCTAAAGCAGTCCAGACAAGTGGGATGCACCAAAGCTATGCCTCCACTGGGCAGAAGTAGACATAGCAACTCACAAAACCTTAGAGCCAAAGTCCATGTCCGCCCAAGCATGGACAGCTAAGTGGTAATGCTTGACAAAAGTGGAAAGTGATGCCTACGTTGCCGCCCGACATGTCTGCAGGGGCTACTGAGCTCCACTCCGTCCACAAGAATGCTAGCGCTTAGGTAGAATGGGTGCACAAACCCTCCAGAACTGGCTGGTTTGGCAAAAGATAGCTGAGACAATGGCCTCCTTAATCCAGTGCCCCATAGTAGACTTAGCCACCACGTCACCCTTGCATGGACCAGCAAATAGCATAAAAAGATGGTCTGACTTACGAAAGGAATTAAAAACCTCCAAATACTGAAGAAACACTCTCCGGACATCCACAAGGAGGGCAGGCAGACCACCTGGTTCACATGAAAGGGAGAAATCACCTTAGGCAAGAAGGAAGGCACAGGCCAAATGGAAATGGCCTCCTCTGAAAAAGACAGATAAGGATCACCGTAAGACAGAGCTTACAATCTTGAGTGTCAAATCCTTCAAAGTAGTGCACTTCAGTGGCTCAAAATGCTCTGACATCAGGGCCCTGAGCACCAGACTCAGATACCAGGAAAGGACCACAGATTGGAGGGGAGGACAAATGCTGAACCCCCTGAAGAAAGCGCAAAACATCCAGGTATAAGGCTAGCGACTTACCAGCCACCAGACCTCTGAAACAGGTCAAAGATACCACCTGAACCTTCAGGGAGCTAAGAGAAAGGCCCTTTTCCAAACCTTCCTGCAGAAAAGCTAGCAGGGATGGCACCTTGGCTACCTCAGGGAGCAGCTGCTGTGTGTTGCACCAGCACTTGAAAAGGCATCAAATCCACATGTATGCCTGGTTGATCAACCTCCTTCGGGCTTACAGTAGAGTGGAAACCATCACCAGAGAATAGCCCTTATGCACTAGCTGTCTCCTTTCAAGAGCCAAACCGTAAGTGAGAAGGAAGCCGGGTCTTCTAAGATGATCGGTCCCTGATGCAATAGGCCCCGAGATGGAGGCAAATGAAAAGGTGGCGCATACAGGAGCTGCATCATATCTCTGAACCATGCTCTTCTCAACTAATCCAGTGCAACCAGAACAATCCTTACTGGGTGGCACTCTATACACTGAATCACATGCTGCACCAGAGGCCACGAAGGAAACACATACAGCAGGTATAGATGTGCCCAAGGCTGAGCCAGGGCATTGATGTTCTCGGACTCCATCTCCATGCAGCGACTGAAGAAGCAGGAGCCCACTTTGGCATTGGAATGGGGTGCCATCAGATCCATCTCAGGGTGACCCCATTGGTAGAGAATCAGTTGAAATGCCTCCTCACTCAACTCCCACTCTCTTGGATCCAGAGAGTGCCAGCTGAGAAAGTCTGCTTCCACCCCAGCAATGTGCTGAGCCGACAAGACTAGGAGGTTCTTCTCTGCCCAGGCAAACAGGAGAGCCATCTCCAGGGCCACTCAGGCACTCCTCGTGCCACCTTGACAATTGACATAAGCCACTGCTATGGCGTTGTCTGAAAACACTCAAACTGTCCGGCCTCCGACCAGGGGCCGAAACAGAGAAGAGTCAACCTGATGGAACCACACGAAGACAGTGTGATCTATCAACTGCTTAGAGGTGAGAGCCAATGGCCCTAGGCCATTCAGTCTTGGCAATGGGCTCCCCAGCTCGAGAGGCTGGCATCCATGGTCAGAAGGATCCATGAATAATTGTCCAGTGGTATGCCCTTCCTCAAATGACTGGACTGCTATCACCACCGCAGGCTGGTCTTCGCCATCACCGGGAGTGGGAGCCTAAGTTCAGACCCCTGAGAACTCGGAAATTACCGAGTCAGCAAGGACCATTGGAGTTGTCGCATATGAGCATGCGCCCATGGCACCATCTTGATTGTTGCTGCCATCAATCTGAGGAGCTGAAGATAATCCTGAACTCTGGGAGCCTGCTGTGAAATGAACAGTGCCAGGCAATCCAACAACCTCATGACTTTTTCCTCTAGCAGGAAGATTCTGCCCACTCAAGTATCAAATGTGTCCCAGAAACTTCAGGGACTGGGAAGGCATCAACTGGCTGTTTTCCTGATTGATCAGCCAGCTGAGGCCTTCCAAAAAGGATGCTACTTGAGATGCCTCTGAAAGACAATGGGCTGGGATGAGCCAGGTGTCCAGATATGGGTGTATACAAATCCCTTGGTGCTGTAGCACTTTAGCCACCACCACCATGACCTTAGAGAACATCTTTGGGGCAATGAAGAGACCGAATGGGAGGGCAGTGAACTGAAAGTGAGAGCCAAGTATGGCAAAATGCTGAGACCTTTGCTGATCCTCCTGGATTAAGATATGGAAATACACCTTGGCAAAATCCAGAGATGCCAGGAACTCGTCTTGGCACACCGCTTCAATTACGGATCGCAAACATTCCAACTGGAAGCGCAGGATGCACAAGGGTTCATTGACACCCGTGAGGTCCAGAATGGGCCAGAATAATCCATCTTTTATGGCAAGACAAAATATATGGAATACCTGCCCTTGCTCTGACCATTCATGGGAACAAGTACTACAGCCTTCTAGAGTAGCAACTTGTCTAATATGATCCGCACAGCAGCTCTTTTGTTCGCAGACCCACAAGGGGAGATGACAAAAGCATCTGGGATCCACTCTTTGCATCCCATGACATAGTCGTATTGAATGGTGTCTTGCACCCAGCAATCCTCGGTGACCCGAGCCATTTCCAGAAAGAAAAGACAAAGCCTGCCTCCAACTGGAAGTACCAGGGAATGGGCACCCAAACCTTCATTGTGCAATCTGGGAGGAACCCACTCTGGAGGGGGCCAAATCCCTGGGTTCATGAGCTCCTCAAAAGAACTGAGAATGAGTCTGAAATCTGGAAGCAGAGGGGAAGAAAGGCTTTCCAGGCTGGTAGCAATGGGAGTCCCGAGACCAACAGGGATCTGCCCAGCATGCCTGTGAGACCGTGGGTGGGGCCTGACAGAAAGGGGGCTGTTGCCTGCTTCACAGGCCCCCTGGACCAGTCCTCTGGAATCGGCCCCAAACAGAATCTTCTCTTTAAAAGCCAGTCGGGACAACTGGGCTTTGGATCAGGTGTGCACTGCTCAGTGTCAGAGCCAAATTGAATACCATGTCAGTGTTTACGGGGCACTGTCCCTGGCCGCTAGGGAGATGAGGTCATACATGGTATCAGAAAGGAAGGCTGTAGCCAACTCCAAAAGAGAGGTATTATGAGACTGAATCCACTGGAGTAGGGCTTGAGACATCAGGCTTGCATGTACCACCAACTGAAAAATAGCAGCTGTGGCGGCGAACTGGTTCTTCAACAAGAAATCCACCTTGCAGTTCAGAGTATCCTTTAAGGCCGGCCCACCTTCCACAGGAATGGTGGTCCATCTGGTAACTGCTGTGACCTGCGCATTCATCTTGGGAATATCAAACCACACAATGCACTCCTGCTCTGGGAGAGCATACATCATTTTATACACCTTTAACCCCTTAGGCAGGGTGTCAGGGAGTCCCACTCTGACCGGATCATGTCCTTGATCACCTCTGGGAACAGGAAGACAGCAGTGGATTTCTGCACCCCCTTGCAGGAGCGGATGCACCTTTGGCTCCTGCTCTGTGTCTGGAGCATCTACCAAACTCAAGGTGGATGAGACCCGGACAATCAAAGCCGCCAGTCCCTCCTTCCAGAACAGGTGGATAACATTGGCCTCTTCACAATCCTCCAAAGGCAAGAGTACTTCTTCATCCACATCAGAGCCCAGAACCGAGCTGTCTGAATCCAAGTTAAAGTCTATATCTCATATACATTACAGGTGATCCCCATCTCCAGGGGGTGCCCTTCGCCAGGGATGCTGAGCCAAAGGCAATTGAACAGGACTTCCATTCTTGGCCTGCCTCTCATGAGACTGCCCTCGGGGGAATCCAGAGGTCACAGGGTCTGAATTTCCGCACCAGAAATACCAGGCCTATTTCAAAAAGGGGAAGACAATCTGGACTCTGGAAGCTCTCCTCGCAGAAATGACCCTCATACATCAGGGCACATAGCTGCTGCCGAGCCCCTAGAGGATGAGGTGTGGCCCACAGCATGGCGCAAGAAATGAGGTGCCCTAAGCAATTCTCATCCCTTGCACTCCCCTGCAACGCCCACTGTCACTGTGCAGTCCCTCTCTGGGACCAACAGCAGCGGCAAAAGCCACAAACAGCTCCTTGGAATTTACCTTCAAGCTTCAGCGCCACGGGGCCATTTGCTTCCATCTCTCTTCAATGCCTAACACTGACTTCCCGTGGAAACAGGAAGTCGGCATCGAGAGTCAGAGAAGGGTGAAAGCAAACAGCCCCATGGAATGAAAGTTTGAAGGTAAGCTCCATGGGGCTATTTGTGGCTATTGCCGCCTCTGTCAATCCCGGAGAGGGGCAACAACGATGGTTATGGGTACCTCCAGAGAGGGCTGATGCTCTAGGCGACCACCTAGTTCACCTAATGGGCGTTCCGGCCCTGGGCATGGGAGTGATGTCATTGAAACCTGGGCATTTCATTGGTTCTTTGTTTTCACCAATCTGCTGGTAGGGGAACACAACCCACTTATCTGTACAAGTACCCCTAGCAATTTTAAGTAAACAACTTAAATAGCTAAACAAAACCTTAAAACTAAAATGCAGACAGCAGTCCAGCAGCAAGATGGAGGCTATCCAGTCTTTTGCATTGAGTGTCAGATGTACGATTTTCTCCCAGTTGATGAGGTGTCTTATGTGTGCACTAGGTGCAAGGAGCTCTTTGCCCTCAGGGAATGAATCTGATCTTTGGAGGCTAAAGTAACAGACTTGGAGGACATAAGGAAGACACAGAGGTACATAGACGAACCCTACAGGGATGTAGTACTGAAGTCCCACCTCCAATTTGGCAGCCTCTCAGTTGCCATGGAGGAGCGAGGTCACATGAAAGGAGAACATCACTTTGATGTGGCAGGAAGTGATCCTGTAGCTAGAACAAGTCCGCCAGGAAATGTAAAACCCTCTTGCATCGAGGAGGTATCTCTAGGGTCATGTGACCATGAGAGAAGGTTAGGACAGCAGTTATAGTTGGTGATTCACTCATTAGGCATGTAGATAGCTGGGTGGCTGATGGATGTGAAGACCGCCTGGTAACATGCCTGCCTGGTGCAAAGGTAACGGATCTCACACACCACCTACACAAGATTTTAGATAGTGCTGGGAAGGAGTCTGATGTCTTGGTACATATTGGCACCAATGACATAGGAAAGTGTGGGAGGGAGGTTCTGGAGGCCACATTAAGGCTTTTAGGTAGGAAGCTGAAATCCAGAACTTCCAGGGTAGCATTCTCTGAAATGCTTCCCGTTCCACGTGAAGGACCCAAAAGGTAGGCAGAGTTCCAGAGTCTCAATGAATGGATGAGACAATGGCTTCATTTATAACAGATTGAGAGAATTATCTATCAATCGCTGGACTGAATAAGTGTCTCCCAAGTGGTGAGTTTCCTGTCTATACAATGCTTAGTGTAATAAAAGATAGTGCTTGACTTTATTTACTGTTTTTTTTAGGTATCCCTTGGCTAATGTTTTTCCTTTAGTGTTTTATTTGTCACCAATTCGTATGGCTTCTACATAGTTTTACATTTTATAAGATTATTTATTTATTTCTATTACTAATCATTATTATATATGTTTTTGAATGATCTACTACAAGGATGCCTTTTACTATGGGGCTCCTTCACATATGCACACATAACATCATTCATGTTTTAAATATGTTTATTTTAATGTTTTAATATGATTTATCTCTATTTTTATATATATGTATGATATATAAGTTTGCAGTCCCCTGAGGAAGGTTTTGTGCTGAAACACAGGTTGGGCTGACCTTGTGACACTAATAAAGCTCTTGTTCCAGTGGCGTGGCTCTCCTGCTCCTTTTTGTTTCAATGCATGGATGAGACAATGGTGCAAAGAGGGTTTGGGATTTGTTAGGACCTGGGCAATATTCTGGGGAAGGGAGGGGTTCCATCTTAACCAGGATGGAACCAGGCTGCTGGGATTAACCTTTAAAAAGCAGATAGAGCAGCTTTTAAAATAGATAATAGGGAAACCTGACAATCAGCCAGGAATGCATGGTTCGGAAGGATGTAGCCTTGAATGATATCAGCAAAACATGGAAGTTAGAGCATCCCAACAGAGAGGTTCCAACAAAGATAAAAGTAACGCAGATGTCCTTCAGTACAGTGCCGAAAGATTCCAAATTACACCTATGAATCGATGACCAGATTAATATGAATAAAATACAAACTCTAAAATGCCTGTATGCAAATTCCAGAAGTCTAAAAAATAAGATGGAAGAGCTAGAATATATAGCACTAAATGAGAGGTTAGATATGATTGGTATCTCAGAGACATGGTAGGAGGAGGACAACCAATGGGACACTGTGATACCTGGGTACAAATTATATTGCAAAGATAGAGTAGATCAAATTGGTGGAGGGGTTGCACTCTATGTTAGAGAGGGCATTGAGTAACAAGGATTAAAGTTTTTCAGGAAACAAAATACACTGTAGAATCTCTATGGATAGAAATTCCATATAAAAAGGGGAAGGTGATGGCAGTGGGGGAGTACTACTGACCGGCTGGTCAGAATGAACAGATGGATGATGAAATAGCGATAAGAAAACAGGGAAACTAACTAGTTACAACATAGTAATAATGGGCGATTTTGATTACTCTGGTATCGACTAGGTCAATGATATAGCAGGACGTGCTAGAGAGATAAAGTATCTAGATGAAATAAATTACTGCTTCTTGGAGCAGCTGGTTCATGAACTGACAAGAGTGGAAGCTATTCTGGACCTAGTCCTTAGTGGAACACAGGATCTGATGTAAGAGATAAGGGTTTTGGGGCCCCTTGGCAATAGTGATCACAGCATGATTGCATTTGATTTAATAAATGGAAGAAAGATGGCAAGGAAATCCACAGTATTACCTTTTAACTTTCAAAAGGGAGACTATGATAAAATAAGCAATACTGTATAGTTAAGAAAAAACTAAAAGGAGCAGCTGCAAAGGTTAAAGATTTACATCAATCATGGTCATTGTTTAAGAGTACTATCTTGGAAGCCCAGACCAGATGTATTCCATGCTTAAAGAAAAGTGGAAGGACAGTCAAAAAACTGCCAGCATGGTTTAAAGATGAGGTCAGAGAGGCTGTTATTGCCAAAAAAGCATTCTTTAGGAAATGGAAAAAAGAATCTAATGATGAACACCGGAAACCACATAAGCTTTGGAAAGTTAGATGCAAGACACTGATAAGGCAGGCAAAGAAAGAATTTGAAAAGAAGCTTGCTGTGCAAGCAAAAATGCATAATGAAAGCTTTTCCAGGTACATTCATAGCAAAAAACCTGAGAGAGTCAGTTGGACCAATGGACGATAGAGGGATAAGAGGAGTGCTAAGGGAGGACAAGGCCATAGCAGAGAGACTGAATGAATTCATTGCTTCAGTCTTTACTGATGAAGATGTAGGGAAGTTACTTGTGCCTGAAATGGTATATAAAGGTGATGTAATGTAAGAATTGAATGAAATATTGATTAACTGGGAGGATGTATTACAACTGTTTGATAAACTGAAGAGTAGCAAATCACCTGGACCGGATGGTATATATCCAAGAGTGCTAAAAGACCTGAAATATGAGATTGCAGACCTACTGTTAGCAATCTGTGAATTACCACTGAAATCATCTGTAGTACCTGAGGATCGGAGAGTAGCCAATGTTACTCCAATTTTTAAAAAAGAGTTACATTGGCCAGGAGTTCCAGGAGTGATCTGGGAAACTACAGACCAGTGAGCCTGATGTCAGTACTGGGAAAAATGGTGGAAACCATTAGAAAGAATAAAATTACTGAACATGTAGATAGCCATGGTTTAATAAGAGAAAGCCAACATGGATTTAGCCAAGGAAAGTCTTGTCTTACTAATCTGCTATATTTTTTTGAAGGTGCGAATAAACAGGTAGACAAAGGTTAGCCAGTTGATATACAGTTTCTGGATTTCCAGAAAGCCTTTGACAAAGTTCCTCATGAGAGACTCTTGGCGAAATTAAAAAGTCATGGGATTGGAGGCAGTGTACTATTGTGCATCAGGGACTGGTTAAAAGATAGAAAGCAGAGAGTAGGGCTAAATGGTCGATTTTCTTGATGGAGAAAGGTGAATAGTGGAGTATCCCAGGGATTTGTGCTGGGCCCGCTGCTTTTTAACATATTCATAAATTTCGTGGAAATAGGAATAACGAGTGAGATGATCAAATTTTCAGATGACACAAAATGGTTCAAACTTGTTAAAATGCAAGAGGATTGTGAAAAATTGCAAGAGGACCTTGAAAAACTGGAAGACTGGACGTCCAAATGGCAGATGAAATTTAATGTGGACAAATGCCAAGTTATGCACCTAGGAAAGAACAACCCAAACTATGGTTACATGATGCAAGGTACTACCTTAGAAACCACCACCCAGGAAAAGGATTTAGGTGTCATCGTGGATAATACATTGAAACCCCCTGCCCAGTGAGCCGCAGAGGCCAAGAAAGCAAATAGAATGCTAGGAATCATAAGGAAAGAAATGGAGAATAATACATAATACCTCTGTATTGTTCCATGGTGTGACCACACCTTGAATACTGTGTACAGTTCTGGTCACCATATCTTAAAAAGGATATAGCTTAATTAGAAAAGGTACAAAGAAGAGCGATAAAGATGGTAGAGGGAATGGAAGGATATCCCTATGAGGAGAGGCTTAAAAGGTTGGGGCTCTTCTTGGAAAAGAGACGGCTGAGGGGGGATATGATAGAGGTCTATAAATTAATGATTAGAGTAAAACAGGTAAATGTAGATTGGTTGCTTACACCATCAAAAAGTAGAGGACACACAATGAACCTAAAATGCAACCCATTTAAGACTAAGAAAACAGACGTTTTTTTACTTAATGCTTAATCAAACTCTGGAATTCATTACCGGAGGATGTAGTTAAAGCTGTTTGTATAGCTGGGTTTAAGAATGTTTGGATAAATTCCTGGAGGAAAGGTCCATAAACCATTATTAAAAAGACCTGGGAAATCCACTGCTTGCCCTGGGACAAGCATTATGGAACCTGTGTGCCGCTTTGGGAACCTGACAGGTACTTGTGGCCTGGATTGGCCACTGTTGGAAACTGGATACTGGGATGGATCTTGGTCTGACCCAGTAAGGCATTTCTTATGTTCTTATGTAATGGACATCTCCATATTCAAAGCAGCATGTGATAGACATCCCCGCCCCACGTTTTTGTAACAGGAATGTCTATATGGATGCTTGTATGGGCGTCCACATCAAGGACATCTATGTCTATATAGTCAGGCCGAAACATAGATGTCTCCGGAGTTTTCTGCATGTTTTGTAATGGACGTCTTTTCTAAAATGCCACTTCACACATGTGGAGGGGAATTTTAGAAGGGGCGTCCAAGTGCAATCTGGGACCTCTAAGCCAGAACATGATTTCACAAATGTGGACATGGTCAATATGGATATCAGTGATGGCATCTACATAAACATCCCCAGAACCATATTTCAGAGTGTAGATGTCTAGAATAGCCTAATGATTACAGTACTGGGCTATGAACAGGTCAGCCAGGGTTCAAATCCCACTATTGCTATCATTATCATTGTGCCGAGTAGTGGGTATGATGAAGTGTTTTCTTCTCTACACCCTCTGGATGTTTTTCAGCCAAAACAAGCACTTTTCAGATGCCTGGGGAGCAGATCTAAACTTAGACACTATGACGGACATTCATCGCTTTTCTGAGATTAGGCAGAGATGTCCAGGTTCCTGAGAATGCCTCAGCCACACCTCCACCACAGCCCCATTCTTACTTGGACATCCTCATGCTGGGGACGCCCACACAGCTGCTTTCTAAAATGGCTCTGGAGACGTCTCTGTGCTTTGGATGTCTCTATGCCCATTTTGGATATCCAAAGCATTAATAGGGCATCCAAAATGACCTCTGCAGATATTATAATCCAGAACCAGGCAAATACAATATATAGAAAAATGAAATTTCATTACCAGAGATAGATCATATTTGCAATTCCCTGGATGATTATTTTAAGTTGGGTGTATTTAAGGAGTATGCTAGAAAAATCCGAAAGGCAGAAATTAAAGATAACTAATTGTTGCAATGCATGCCTTCAGGTCAATGCTGACTCCTAGCAATCCAGCAGCTCCTGGGTTTTCTTGGCAGTGTGACCAGAAGTAGAATGCCAGGCCTTTCTTCCAAGGTAAGGGAGTGTTAAATGACTTGCCCAAGGTCACAAGGAGTGCTAGTGGGAATCAAACCCTGGTCTCTTGGTTACTAAAAGAGTGCTCTATCCATTAGGCTACTCCTCCACATGTTAAATAGCCATGTTAAATGAAGCCTGTAAACACTGGGGAGAGAAGAAGAAAAACATCTAACCTAGCAAGATTGCAGAATGCTTTTCTGGCATAGAGCCTCGAGACCACAGCCACCCCTGCTATGCTTTCTTTCTCACCCTTCCTCTTCTGTGAATATTTTGATTAGAAAGCTGAACTTGTTAAGTTTAACTATGTGCTTTCCTGATAGGATGGTGAAGAGTTTTTCTGGATGGAAAATTTAAAAAAAAAAAGATACACAACACTTTCTTTTAAGAAATGTCTCTGCTGATGAAATTGTCTTTCGAGGGAAAAATGGGCTATATTGCTGAGTTTCTGCAATCACTATACTATGTGCTTTTAAAGGATAACATTTTCCCTTTAAAAGATTTAAACAGTGTACCTCTTAGTTTGGAAAAAACTGTGATAATTACTAATTACTAATATGCTAGTTTTCTTCTTTAGGCTAGCTATTAAAGCTATTCTGCCAGGCTAACTCAATGTATGATCCATACTGGCCAAAGGAGAGGATGGTATATTGTCGTATTCACTAAGGGGTAGATTCTGACCTGTGTTTAGTGTGGATATATGTCCTGGTCAGACGCATATTCCCTACTAAACGTCAGGGTCGTATTCCTATCAAAGAGCTCCCCACATGTACATCAGAGATGTGCGGGGAGCTCTGTAAAAGGGCAGGAGGGGGTGGGCTGAGGGAAGAGCGAGGGCGGACCAGAGGTATGGCCCTCAACCTGGACATTCAGGGCCTATGGCCCTGTACATCCGGGCTTGGCCAGTTACAGATAATCCAAAACCCTCAATTAAATTACTATTAGGCTTCAAAAAATATAATCATGAAACCCCCTCCCCTTCAGGAAGAGCACTGGCTCTCACTATTGCACGGCTGATAATGGAACCAACATGGGACGGGACCATACTGCACCTGGTGCTTACAAATGGGGAGAGTATTTCTGATATTATTGTGGGTGATCACATGGCATCCAATGATCGCTGGATGGTGTGGTTCAATAGTAGGACAGAGTTAGAGATGGCTAATTCAAAAATGAGAGTCCTAGACTTCAGGAAAACTAACTTTATCAAGATAGGAAAATACCTCAAGGAGTTGTTAGCTGGATGGTAACATCCTAGAGGATGTAGAAAAGTAGTGGGCAAAACCGAAAGGGGATATTTTAAAGGAAACAAACCCTTTTTGTTAGGAAAGTAAATAAAAGCATTTCTTGGAAGAAGTAGCTGAAAATATGAGAAAACAAAGGGCGGTCTTTATAAAATACAAGAGACCACAGAAAGAGGAAGACAAGCAATGGTATTTTGAAAAGCTAAGAGAAGCTGGGAAAATAGGAAAGAAAAGTTACAAATGGAAGAAAAAAATAGTCAATGCAGTCAAATGGGGGGATAAGACTTTTTTTTAGATATGCTACTGATAAGAGGAAGTGCAAAGAATTCTGAGATTCAAGGGCAAAGGAGAGGAATATATAGAAGCTGATTTATTGTTTATTTATTTAGTTATATTTTTGTACTGTGTCTTTTCACAACTCATAGTTGTGTACAATAAAATACAATTTCACATATAAAACTACATTTAAAACAATGTCCCAGACTGATTTAACATAAGACAAATGCCCCCTAAAGACTTCTTGTGACAGGGTATATGTCCCATCACTGCAGGACTCCTGGGGAACCCCAACCAGCCCTGGCTCGGGAGGTATGGACCTGTCTAAAAGGGGCCCCCTAGAGTGGCGGATGATGACACCCAGGGGCCGAGGAAGGGCCTGAACCCCTGCTCCCTCCCCAGCCAGGAGACATAGGGCCCTGCTCTCTGACAACATCTGGGATGAGAGGGAGGTGGAAAAGGAGGTAAGAGATTTGGCCCAGACCCCCCATGGAGGTAGACCCCCTTGGGGAGGATCAAGGGGAACCCAAGTGAGAGGAGGAGATGGAGCTGGGAAATGAGCAACAGTGAGACCCTGAATATAGTCCCATAGACATTCAGCCGGTGGATAACCCGCCAGACTTGGGGTGATAGTAGCAACAAGCAGCTACATGGGAGGTGGTGGGGCATCTAGGTAATTCCACACCTGGGATGCACCCCAGTTGAATCCAAGACTTAAAGGTAGGGGGGAATTTATTGTGATGTTCAATGATTATGTTTGTCTAAACTCAAGGATGTTGGGAAGATGTAATTTGCATATTCCTGACCTAATTTGAATATCATTCACATTTGTGTTGATACAAAGGACCCTGGTACTTTGGACCCAGGGAGGAGACAGTTGCCCAGAAGTGGGGGGTGGGGGGGGGGGCAGACCCCAGCATAGGAAGGGATCCCACCAAACGTGCACTTTGGGACTATTGGATCACTCACCCTAACATACAGGGGAACCCCAGAGATAGAGCTCCCTGCTAGGGGAGTCCATAAAGAAGTGATTCTTGGACTCTTTTTAGAGAGTGGACTAAGCCAGGAGGACTACCTGAAAGAACTATCAGACGCCTGTTTTCTGGACCTGAGACAAAGCAACAGCTCTATAAAAAATATGTTTTTAATTTTGCCTTAAGCAGAAAATTGTAGCTGCTATGTCAGTCCACTTGGATACATGCAAATAAAAGTCAACAAACAAGTGTAGTTGATATCTTTTTATTGGCCTAACTAATATATTTTTGACAAGCATTCCAGAGCTATCTTTTCTTCATCAAGTCTACTTAAGAAGTGAAAATGCATTTATAATGGGTTTAAGTAGTGCAGACTCATCTGGTCTCTAGGTTGGCTGCATATTTTTTTTACATATCAATGATATACAGTGACAATTTACATTACACAAGTCTTGTCTGATCTTAGGCAGCCTGTATCTGTCATTGAATTACAATGGAAGGCATAGGTGAGGAGACAGTCACCCTTTGCATTTTAATGTTTTATGTCTTGTAAAGGCTGAGGAAACAAAAGTCTCTATTCACTCGTTTTTTCTCAGTGTTGAAATATTTGATCATCTTAATTTCAAAATATTTTTCTTTTATGTATGTACTTGAAGTTTCCTTTCAGGACTTTTGATTGTGAGATCATTAAGAGAGTGGTTTTCCTTTGAGAAGTGCTCACCTACTGGGCGGATGTTCTGTTTTTCTCTCTAAGAGTTTATGGTGCGTCTGTAAAGGTTAAAGTGTGTCCTTAGTTTCTGGCTTGTTTCCCCAATGTAGCACTCCATTACTACTATTACTACTTATCATTTGAATAGCACTACAAGGTATACAAATGGTAGGCAAAGTAGATGGAAAATATGGGCTTGGCAACAGAAATGAAGCTGGAGAAAGACTGATAGAATTCTGCAAGACCAACGATCCATTCATCTCAAACACCTTCTTCCAGCAACACAAGTGGCGACTGTACACATGGACTTTATCCAATGGATTGTATAAAAATCAAATTGACTACATCTGTGAAAGTCAACGATGGAAAAGCTCTGTAACATCAACAAAGACAAAACCTGGAGCTGACTGTGGTACAGATCATCAACTACTAGTATGCAAACTCAAGCTAAAGTTGAAAAAGAACAAACCACTCATGAATGCAGCAAAATATGACCTTGAGAATATACCACTGGAATTTAAAGACTGCCTGCAAAATCGATTTGCTGCTTTAGATACAAATGACAGATCTCCAGAAGAGTTATGGAACGACATCAAGAAGGTTGTGTTGGAAGAAAGCAAGAAGTCTTTACAAAAGGTGAAAAAGCAAAAACGGCAAAAATGGATGATGGAAGAAACTCTGAAAATTGCCCAGAAACGCAGAGAAGCTAAAGCCAGAGGAGAAACAAAGACAATTGCAGAACTCAACAGAGATTTCCAACGTGCAGCAAGACAGGACAAGAAAAGTACTACAATGACCCATGCAAGGAAATAGAAGCAGAAACTATTAGAGGAAGAACAAGATCGGCTTTCCTAAAGCTACAAGAGTTAAAGAAAAAGTTCCAGCCTCGAATTGGAATGTTACAAGATGCTGAAGGTTCAATGCTGAATGATGCTGTGAAGATCAAGAACAAGAAAAAGGTGGAAGGAATATACAGAGTTTTTATATGATAAAGATCAAGTGGACCAACAGCCGTTTCAACCTGTACCTTATGATCTGGAACCATTGGTGATGAAAGAAGAAGTTGAAGCAGCATTGAAAGCCTTATTAAAGAACAAAGCACTAGGCATTGATAGCATTCCCAAAGAAGTATTACAGCAATCTGATGCAGCTGTTACCGTACTTATAAGGCTCTGCCAAGAAATATGGAAGCCAACATCATGGCCAACTGACTGGAAAAGATCTGTGTTTATACCAATACTAAAGAAAGGTGATCCAACTGACTGTGGACATTATCGCACAATTGCTCTGATCCCACATGCCAGCAAGATTCTACTGAAGATTATTCAAAAGAGACTACAACCATACCTGGAACAAGAACTACCTGAAGTGCAAGCAGGGTTCAGGAAAGGGCGAGGAACGAGACACATCATTGCGGATGTGAGATAGATCCTTTAAAAGACTAAAGAATAGCAAAAGGATATCTATTTGTGCTTTATCGACTATAGCAAGGCTTTTGACAGTGTAAACATATGAGAAACTCTGGGCCACATTAAGAAGCATGGGTATACCAGAACACCTGATCGTTCTCTTGCACAATCTGTACATTGATCAAGAAGCAACAGTTCGAACGGAACAAAGAGAAACAGAATGGTTTAAAATAAGCAAAGGTGTAAGACAAGGCTGCATACTTTCCCCCTACCTGTTTAATTTATATGCAGAACAAATCATCAGAGAAGCATGATTGTATGAACACAACAGAGGTGTGAAGATTGGTGGAAGACTCATCAACAACCTTCGCTATGCTGATGATACCACATTACTGGCTGAAAGTGAACATTATCTGAAACATTTGCTTCTCACAATCAAAGAACATAGTCTCAAAATGGGCCTGCACCTTAATGTAAAGAAGACAAAGATCATGACAACTGGCATAACCAACAGGTTAATTGTTGAAGGAGAAGAAATTGAAATCATGAACAACTTTAACCTACTTGGATCAACTATCAATAAAGAAGCAACAAGCAGTCAAGAAATCAGACGACGCATTGCTCTTGGCAGAATGGCTATGAAAGACCTAGATAAGATTCTCAAGAGCAGAGATGTCTCTCTCCATACAAAGGTTTGAATTGTTCAAGCCATGGTATTTTCAATAACATCATATGGATGTGAAAGCTGGACAGTGAAAAAGATAGACAGGAAGAAAATTGATGCCTTGGAATTATGGTGCTGGCGGCGAATACTGTGTATACCATGGACTGCCCGAAGAACAAACCAGTCGGTGCTAGAGGAGATCAAACGTAAGCTTTCTTTAGAAGCTCAGATGACAAGACTTTGACTTTCATACTTTGGACACATCATACGAAGAGAGAGATCATTAGAGAAAGACATCATGCTTTGGCAAGATAGAAGGTCAACGCAAAAGAGGAAGGCCAGCAATGAGATGGATCGATTCAATAACAGCAGCTATGGTTACCAGTCTGTCAACAATGAGCCGCCTGAATGAAAACCGAACACAATTTAGGATAGCTATCCAGAGGGTCGCCATGAGTTGACTCCGACTCAACGGCACTTAACAACAACACAAGGTATACACAGCGCTGTACAGATACATGTAAAAGACATTCCCTGCTCATCAGAGCTTACAATCAGGGCTGGTGCTAGGGTCTCTATCGCCCCCCCTGCAACCTATAAATCGGCGCCCCTTCCTCATTACTATGTTGGCTGCACCCCACCCTCCTTTTTCCCAAAACTGCTTTGTGAACTCTTTTCAAGCAATATTAGTATTTCTCTTTCAATTCCAGTATTGTAAGGAAATTGCTGGAAAAGAGCAAATGCATAGCCAAAATAAAAATACTTAGCAGTAAATATTTAGCATCATACAAACAGGCTGTGACAGTCAAAAAAAAAATCGGATTCTGGTCATCTCACTAACAACTACATAAACATTCTCCTGTATCAGGCATATTGTGAACTAATATAAAACACTGCAAAAGTCACTGAAAATCTACAAAGTCAAATCTATCATACTATACTGTAGCGGCAGAGCGCAAACAATCCAATAATACCAGGAGTCTGTTCAGAAGATCCAAATCATTTATTGTGCACAAGACTCAAGCAGAATCACATTCAAAATGGCTGAGCAATGGCTGTTAGTAAAACAACAACTTTTATACTTTTCTTCTCCATTCTGTACATAGGCAAACTTCTCATTGGTCCCGGTACCCCTTCTACCCCATCTATTGGTCCCGGTACCATTATGTAGCTATCCAATGAGGACCTGGGTCTGGGCTCAGCACCTGTTTCCCCCCCTTACAATCCTCATTACAATGGTCAGTTCTTAGACTCTTGATACAATTCTCCTCCAAGGTCGCTGGCTGACTAGAACATGTGGGAAAGCAGGGCACTGTAACCCTTCTCTCAGCAGAATTAATTAGTTCACAGAAGCTTTCACACTCTTATCAGTACCAATTAAAACTTGTTTTTCTATCTTTTCTAAGTTTCGATTCTGCTTAGCTATGCTTGGTTATGCTTAGTTAAGTTTCGATTCTATGGAGGCAGCATTCAGGGGGGTTTTCATTCCTTTGGGCCTAACCACAGGCTTCATTTACAGGTCAAGCTGCTTAGGCCTGTCTGTTTAGTTCAAGCAGCATGGATCATAGGCCTTCGCCTTATTCTCACCCGCAAGTGAGAAAGGGTGAGAATCAAATCACATAATACTAGGTAAAGGTATCACTCTGTGGTATAGGGTAGTAGTTTCACATAGCTAGTATCTTTGTAGCTGCCTTGCGCTCTACAGTGTTATTAATAACGGAAGTTATCATTCGCAAGCAAAGTGGCAAGAAACAAGGGAGCAACAAGCAGATAGTCAGAGTCCATAGTTTGGCAAGAGTGGGAAAAAGAACTAAAGGAGTAGAAGGTTCAGGAGCATTTATGCCGGACCACCAAGATGTCTTCTTTGTTGTGCTGTTGTAAAACTTCTAATTTAGACAGTCCAGCTGTCCAATCTTCATAGCAAATTGTGGTCCGGTGCGAACAAAACACAAACTGTCAACAATGGGGTGGGCCAATACCTACTCACCAGTAGTATTATGTAAATCAGTCTGATTGTAGGGGATGGAATAATTCAGTTCTTGAGCCTCCCAAGGCCACTGATCTCCCATCTTGGTTCCTCCACAAAGAAACAGTCATAAATGTGGAGACTAGATGCTACTGCTCCAGCAAGTTCAAGAAACAAGTTCTGGGAGGCATGAGGAACCTTCAGCCCAGTTCGCGTGGTACTTATACAGGCTGCACAGGGAGGTAAAGCAAAAGTCATTTCAAAGCACCCCAAGGCTGCTGCCGAAATAAAGCAATAATAAGAATTCATAATGGGCACAGTCTCTGGAAAATTGGTGGAACTGTCGGCATCCACAACAGATAACAGATGTAGAGTTGATTGTAGATCCTCGAGCTTCTGCCGTACGTAGACCTACCAGCTTTGTGGCAGGAGTAGGGCTGTAGATTCCAAAGTATCACTGTCCTCTGGGATGTCTCAGGTTCTTAAAATATCATAGTACAGTCTCTCAGGCTATTATTGCCTCCTTAGAGCAGTTCACTTTTTTGGAGATCAAAACAGTTTTGTTCTCAGAGCATTTGAACACAGTCTCTTAGAAGACTCAATTTCTTAACACAACACAGTCTATTTCTGATGATTGCAGCTTTCTCCAGATGCGAGGCTTACCTTCAGATAAACGGACAGTCTTGAAATAGTGCAGTTTCCGAGGGACCAATAAGTCTTAGGTCCGTGGCTGTTGTCGTAGGGTGAGGCGCAATGGAGTCTCAGGATGCTGTACAGTAGTCCAGTGATCAGGTTCAGAAACAGTTGCTGGCTTTACTCGACTATGATGGATCCAAAGTTCGAATTCTGTGACTTTTACTGCAGTTGGAGTTGACAGGATGACAACATAGGGTCCCTTCCAATGCAGGGCTAACGGTATCCTTCTCCACTCTTTGATCCACACCAAGACTCCAGGCTTGAAAGGATGCAGGGGTTCAGGCAAATTGATGGGTAATCAATTGTGTACCCAGGTATGAAGACTCTGCAAAACAGAACTTAAAACCAATAGTTCATGCCTAATAATTTCAGATCCTATCTGTCTCACATCTCCTTTTATTCCCTATAAATAGGCTACAGATTCTCAGAATCTCAAAAAGGGGGAACTCCTAAAGACTTAGCAGGGGCTAAGTATATCCTAAGAAGGGCTATAGGAAGAACCTGGGGCCACTTCAGGTAAACCTCTTGGCAAAGTTTGGACAACTGAGATTTCAAGGTTCTATTCATACAGTCTACTTTTCCTAAAGTTTTGAAAGCTGTAGGTAGTATGCACCTGATAATGTCAATATCTTGGGGCCATACTTAATGGACTTGCTTCCTAAGGTTATCCACCCTCATTATTTGTACAGGGTCCCATGTGCATACAAGGTTGTAAGGGCATACTTGAAATCTGGGTACACATTTAGACAGAGCCCTTTTCCTATTGCTAGTGCTCTAGTGAGGGCTATCAGTTCAGCTTTCTGTGGTCAAGTTTCTGGGGCCAGGGCTGAGGACTCAACTACCAAATCAGGGTTCACCACTGCATATCTAGCACAACAATGTCCATTGATGATGAAACTGCCTTCATTCACAAAGAAAGTCTGTTCAGGGTTCTCCAGAGGATGCACAAAGAGCAAGAGACGAGTGATCAAGGATGACAAAGGGTGCTTTATTAAACCAAACCCCAACGCGTTTCGGCGTTGCCGCCTTCTTCAGGGGGTACAACTAAAAACATATAAAACAGTAAATTAAACAAAGAAATCAACAATAAATAATTAATTGAGAAAAAAACTCCATGAGGAGAATAAAAACATAAATAATTTAACACTAAAAAGAATATAAAAGTAATTAAACATAACCAAAAATTAAAAAATCTAAGATAAAAACAGGCACAGGAACAAGGCATAACAATAGAACATATGTTAAAAATAAACAAAACGAAACATAGACAGAGCAAGACATACATAGTGCATCGTAGTAAAATATAGTAAGCACATAAATATCACATTTCAAACATAATCAATGTAAAAATGCATATAATAGAAGACAATGTAGTAAAACTGGGTAGATAAAAACAAAATAAAAGTGAAGAATGCTCATTTGCTTCTTCGAGGTTAGATCTATGTGTTAGTCACAACTGCGCAGCGCCATGGATTTGCCATTCACCGTTATCTTCACGGCTTCGTTTAGTATTTCACTTTCACTTTTTAAATCTTTCTCCACATGCCTTGTGCATCCATTGTCACCTATTAGTTTTTCATTCTTCACTTTTATTTTGTTTTTATCTACACTTTTAATTGAATTCACTTCTTCAGACTATTTTCCTGTTTTTCACTTGTCTTTATTTCACTTTCTATTTTTTATCAGGCTCCTGATTAGCGTTAGTATGTAACTTCGTATCCCACTTTCTATTCCAGTTCATTCTTTTCTTTTGATTTGTTATTTAGTTGCCTCTTGGGAGTCAGGTTTATAGCTTTATTAGCTAGACAACACCAGACATTTATGAGGTCTTGATTCTACCTTGCAGACTTTTTTACATACTGGTGTTACTGTGAGTATTTTGCCATTAATTATTTATTATACTCGAGGCAGTTTTACTACATTGTCTTCTATTATATGCATTTTTACATTGATTATGTTTGAAATGTGATATTTATGTGCTTACTATATTTTACTACGATGCACTATGTATGTCTTGCTCTGTCTATGATTCGTTTTGTTTATTTTTAACATATGTTCTATTGTTATGCCTTGTTCCTGTGCCTGTTTTTATCTTAGATTTTTTAATTTTTGGTTATGTTTAATTACATTTATATTCTTTTTAGTGTTAAATTATTTATGTTTTCATTCTCCTCATGGGGTTTTTTGCTCAATTAATTATTTATTGTTGATTTCTTTGTTTAATTTACTGTTTTATATGTTTTTAGTTGTACCCCCTGAAGAAGGCGGCAACGCCGAAACGCGTTGGGGTTTGGTTTAATAAAGCACCCTTTGTCATCCTTGATCACTCGTCTCTTGCTCTTTGTGCATCCGTTGTCTCTGCAAGAGCGCTGCTCTTCGTTGTGTCTGCCCAGGGTTCTCCAGAGGGACATCAGTCAAATCCAGGCGGCTTGAGAATACAGTGTCCATAATTTCTAAACAGCCATGATCAGGGGATCAAGACCAACTGGTAACAACATAGCAGGATTCAAAGCTTGACTGACCTTCAGTTGTATCTGGGGGTTTTCACGCAACATACTCTGATACTTCAACATTCGTAGATTTGTTAGCTAGTAGTTTCCTTTGTATTTCATATTGGTGTAGTGGGGTCTTGGGCTCAGGTCCTATACTGGACGATAATCCCCTGTCCCAGGCTTCTTCACTGGGAGAAGGGGAGTGTTCCAAGGTGACTGACATTCCTTGAGAAGTCCATACTTCAGCAGTTTCATTAAATGGCAGTGGATTCCTGTAATGGCTGGTCAGGGAAGAGGATACTGCTTCACATGCACTAGTTCCGCTTCTGGCTTGAGGGTGACAATGACAGGGGCTATGTTCTTCGCTAGGCCAGGTGGGTTATCTTCTGCCCATACTTCAGGTGGGGCTATAAGGTTGGCGGGTATACAGGAACTTGTTGACTTGACTGGAGGTGTGTTATAGAACAGCCACTCCTCTTCTCGGGAACAGTCAGCACCATCAATCCAGCAGGCTTTGGGTTCACAGTCATTTGCATTTCTCTCTCTTCAGCAAAGGATATCTGTGCCTGAAGCTTTGCAAGCAGATCTCGGCTCCAAAAAGTGGAATAGGGCACTCAGGCATATACAGGAACTGGTGCATTATTTTCTGTCCCCCTAGTTCACACATGCGGTTCTGCAGAAAAGGCTTTGTCGCCTTAGCCCCAGTAGCTCTGATAATGGTGATGCATCGAGAAAAACACAGGGGCTACTGGCTTTAGTATTCTGCTCCTGTATCCCCCATAAAGTCCATATATTGGTCCCCTATTTCCAAACTGACCATAGGCTCCTGGGGACCCAGGAAAACTTAAGAGTCTGGTCTGGCCTAGTCTTCATTCATGCTGAAGCCCTCTCCAGCTGCCGCTTACTCTATAGCTGCTTCCCTTTCTTGCTAGAACACTGTGCTCGGTTTAATATTATTTTTTAAATCAAGTACTCCCTCCTCCCCCCCTGGGGTGGAGTCAAGATACGGGCATTCACTTCTCTAATGTCCTTCTCTGCAATGGGCGCACTGACTCGCACCCAGTTTTTACTTCCTCTGCTCCTTCGATCAGGATAACCTCCTCCACATCATTCAACTAAAGTATCAGCAAGAAGATCTGTTCTCTTCTCCATCTTTACACTTACTTTCTCTGTCACATTCAACAATTCACATACTTTCTGATCAACTTCCATTAATTATCATGCCCGCAAATCCATCCAGTTTCTGTAATTTCTGTTTTATATCTCTCTGGGACTGACTGACAAAAATGCAAATTCTCCTGGGCTGCTGGATCCATTGGGGCATATAGTGAGGGCTGCCTGCACTATTTGGATTCCACTTGGGGTTATGAAGACTGATGGGTTTGAATAATACTGTTCATTAGTTCAATTAAATCCTAAAGCTTTCAGTTCAGTAAATCAGTGGCAGAGGGAAAGGCACCTAAACAAGTCTGGTCAGCTGACTGGCTGGCAAACTACTTGGGAATCTGCAGGGAGGAGTTCCCCCCCCCCTGCCCTAGGCCCACACTGTTTCTCCTAGCAACGCTCTATCCGGGAGGGGTTTTTTTTTCCTTCTCTGCTGTGGGCACATTAGTTCACGCCTACCGGGGGGTGGCATCATCGGTGGACTGGGCCCCCTCCCCCCCCCTTAAGCACTCTGAACGGAGCCGGGGCTTCTTAGGGAGCTGCTTTTTGATCATACTTGAAAAGAAACTTATTAAAAAAAACCTTATTATTACTGTAAACATAGGGCAGGCAGAAAACATAAGCTTATTTCAACTTTTTTTCCAAACAGGGACAATTTATATACAGTTCTTAAAATATAAAACTATTATTTTGCAACATGTTATAACATCTATTCTTATAGAGAGAGCTATAGCTATCTGTTACGTATAACTGGAATGAAATTACTTAGCATGGAAACTAACTGCCAGCCGTAGTCTGCATGTCTCTGCAAAAGAAATTATTATTTTATTTTTTATTTTTATTAAATCTTACAGTTCAGAAAGCAGACATTCAAGAGACATGAAACGGATACTTTTCCATAGCGTTGGTGGATATCTAGAATGCATATACACCCTCTTTTTTAACAATAAATATGTCTTCTATCAGGTGCTTGCCACAGTATATCAGGAAATAACGTCTTGAAATTTAAAAGACTTTCAAAAAAAAAAAGTACCCCCTTTTCCTCTGGACACAGACACACAAAATTCAAATACAGAAAAACAAATGAATTTATCTTGAATTGTAAAGGTCTTCATTAGTCACTAGTACAGAGTTTAACAATTCAAAGTAATTACCTTAAATCTTACAGTATGGGGAAGCATGCATTCAAATGACTTATACTTGTTCATAAAAAGGTTGGTGAATATCTGGAATGCAAACACTCCGCAAGATAAACTCTTCTTTTTTTTTTTTTTTAAACTTTCAGATTTCAAAGATAAAATCCTAACACAATTTCTTATTCACTCAGAATTTAAACCATTCATTCTCAGGTTGCAATCTGGTACACTTCCAACCCAGAATGCTGCACCATCCCCCAAGGTTCTTAACCTCTACTTTAAGGGTCAAAGGGAAAAACACTTTATTTGCTCTCTCTTGTCCGTGTCAGTTAGTTTTTGAAACGACAGATATACTTCAAAAACAAAAGAACTTCTGAGTCACTGTAGTTATCACAGCTGTAAAGTAATAACTAGAAAACTAATTATAAATTCATCTCCTGTCACAGGCACACAGAGACATGCTAGCAAGAATAATTTAAATCAGTGTCAAGTCGTGATCTAATAATTACTTTGTAGGTCAAGGGGAAAAAACCCAAAAAACAGTTTGCTTAGTTTCTCTATCATTTCTGTCCGAACCATAAAACACAGGGCAAAGCTAAGCCCACAAATGTATGAATGATACCTAGCAGCCTATCTGACCAGAGTAAGTAATCTCACCCTGCACACTAAAACTGAACTAGACCCTTCACCTCCTGGATAGTTCTGAAAGGTAACAATAATATAACAGGAGCAGTTGACGTAAAAATACAGACAGAGCAGAGAATATAACTATAAACAGTTTACGGAGCTCCGATGAGGTTAATACGACCTTCAAAACTAAAATTCTGACTAAATATTCCTATCGAATGGTATATAATACATGACCATAGTAGAATGAACATCACTATTAAAACAAAGTGAATAAAATCAGGTATAATTGTCCTAAAATAAGCTCCAATTAGCCCAGCAGCAGAACGTTGAAAACATGCCTTCATAGGGTTAAAAAGCACCTCTGCACAGACACGCCCCTTGTCAGTCTCACTCTGTGCTGTAGGAAGGCTGGATGAGTGAGACATGTTCTTGATTTTACAGTGACTCTAGGCGTTTACCCAACCGAATATAATCTTACATTATACTAGAAGGGAAACTCGTGGTTTCAACAAATACCAAAAAACAAAGACACACAGAACGACAAACATGCTAGCATTTCCCAAATAACCCAATCCTGTCTTTTCTGACTAGGCTATACCAAATTCAAAATCAAAGTCAAAATCAAGAAGACGATGGTTTCGCCCCGCGATACACTATGCAGGGTTAATCGGACCGTCTTGAGAGCTCTCTTACCAAAATCAAGTTCCAAGCTTACAAGTTCACAAGTTCCAAACTGCAGTACTGACTCATCTGTCTAGACATTTCCCAAAACTATACTCACCGGATCCGGTCCCCGTTCCCAAGCAAGCGCATGAGTTGGACCTCGGAATCCCCTCACGGGTTCGAGGTGTTGGCTCCGACTGGGTCCAGCACCCGCCGAGGCCTGGCCCAGCTCCCTCCAATGCAACTGGACCGGTGGCGCCTGGGAGCCGAGCCCACGTCGGAAGGGCACGATCCCGGCAGGACCAAACCTATAGAGGCGGAAAGTCGTGGTATATCAGCTCGTATACCCTCTACTCACCACATATTCCCGGCCCAACGCACCAAGAATATGTAGCGGCAGAGCGCAAACAATCCAATAATACCAGGAGTCTGTTCAGAAGGTCCAAATCATTTATTGTGCACAAAGCTCAAGTAGAATCACATTCAAAATGGCTGAGCAATGGCTGTTAGTAAAACAACAACTTTTATACTTTTCTTCTCCATTCTGTACATAGGCAAACTTCTCATTGGTCCCGGTACCCCTTCTACCCCATCTATTGGTCCCGGTACCATTACGTAGCTATCCAATGAGGACCTGGGTCTGGGCTCAGCACCTGTTTCCCCCCCTTACAATCCTCATTACAATGGTCAGTTCTTAGACTCTTGATACAATTCTCCTCCAAGGTCGCTGGCTGACTAGAACATGTGGGAAAGCAGGGCACTGTAACCCTTCTCTCAGCAGAATTAATTAGTTCACAAAAGCTTTCACACTCTTATCAGTACCAATTAAAACTTGTTTTTTCTATCTTTTCTAAGTTTCGATTCTGCTTAGCTATGCTTGGTTATGCTTAGTTAAGTTTTGATTCTATGGAGGCAGCATTCAGGGGGGTTTTCATTCCTCTGGGCCTAACCACAGGCTTCATTTACAGGTCAAGCTGCTTAGGCCTGTCTGTTTAGTTCAAGCAGCATGGATCTACAAAGTCAAATCTATCATACTATACAGCATACACTTCCAAAGTTCATATAATAAGGGGCCTACCCAGAAAAAAGCAGCACTACAATACTGACATGGGCCCCAAAACCTCCATACACCTATTTGAAAAGCTGAACAAGTCAAATTAGTACAGTACAGATCCCTACGTACAAACTCCATGTTAACAGAACACCTGGCCTTGGTCGCACACTCAGGACACAGACCTTCACTAGTACAGAATAAGTGACCAGAACCTAAAGTAAAAATAAAAATATGTAGAAAAAAATTAAAATGAAACCCCAAGAAGCCAGACTCTGCATGCGGTGTCACACCAGATAAGAGATGCAGTTCCCCATACTGTGTGAAATATAGATAGCACAAAGTCCAATCACTAAATTGAAAATAAAATTATTTTTTCTACCTTTGTTGTCTGATGATTTTTGATCATGCTGGTTCCGATCTGAGGTCTCTGTTTTCCTCTGTCTTCTCTTAGCTCTTTTTCTATGGTCTATAGGCCATCTGCCATTTCTTGTCTCTCCTTTTGCTTTCTTCATTTTCTTCCATCAGTCTTTTTCAAGTCCCAGTAACCCTCCCCAGTATCAGCCCCCTTTACAGCCTCCCCTCCAAGTATCTTCCAGTATCAAACCCCCTTGCATTCCCAGCACCGCCACTGGTGTCTATTCCCTTTTAGTCCCCCTCCTTCTCCATCGTCCAGCCCCTTCTAGTCCAAACACCATCCTAGGTATCAGCGAACGTCCAGTCCCAGTGCCCCCTCCCATATCAGTTCCCTTCCAGTCACTCTCTCCTCTGTCCATCTGCCTTCCAGTGCCATCCCTGAGTGTCATCTCCCTTCAAGCCCCCACCTTCCCTCCAGCCTCCTCCTTCCCCTCTTTTCCGCTCCCTTCCAATCCCCCATGTGAGCTCCCCTTCTAGCCCCCACCTCCCCCCCTGTCAGATCTCTTCCAACCCCCCTATTACCCAGCCACCTTCCAGTGTCTGCTCCCTTCCAACTCCCCAGTGTCTGCTCCCTTCCAGCTCCCCCCCATGTCTGCTCTCTTCCAACTCCCCAGTGTCTGCTCCCTTCCAGCTCCCCCCCATGTCTGCTCCCTTCCAGCTTCCCCCCATATCTGCTCCCTTCCCAGCTCCCCCCCCCCCCCGTGTCTGCTCCCTTACAACAGCTGAGGACAAGGATATATCTAGGGGAATGGTAAGGAAACACACAGGAGACTAAGTGGATCAGGACCCAAAAGCGGCCTCAAAGAAGTAAGTTTTCAGCCTAGATTTGAAAAGGGCCAGAGATGAAGCCTGACGCACAGACTCAGGTAGTTTGTTCCAGGCATAAGGAACACAAGGTAGAAGGATCGAAGTTTGGAGTTGGCAGTAGAAGAGAAGGGCGCAGAGAGAAGGGATCTTTTAGAAGAGCAGAATTCCCAAGGAGAGGTGCAGGGAAAGATAAGAGAGGAAAGGTAGTGAAGAGCAGTAGAATGAATGCATTTATACGTCAATAGAAGTTTGAAATGGATACGGAAACGAATAGGGAGCCAGTGAAGCAACTTCAGAAGTGGGGTTATATGAGTATATTGAGGCTGGGGAAAGATTAGCAGCACAGCTGATTTTTGAACAGATTAAAGGGGAAAGAGATGATTCAGAGGGAGACCAGTATGGAGGAGGTTGCAATAGTCTAGCCAGGAGGTGACTACAAAGTGGATAAGGGCCTGATTCTGTACTATGAATAGCAGGGATGAACGTCCCAATGGGATGTCCATCCCCGCTATTTGTGCCCTCCCTGCCGGCGTCTAACCTCCCCGCTAGTTGTACGGGGAAATTAGATGGGGCGGGGAAGGGGCAGATTGGGGGCGGAGTTAGGGCGGGCAGTTGCTGGCCCTGGACGTACAGGGCCGATTCTAATGTCTGCCCTGTACATCCAGGGCTGGTGACTTGTGTGGGGAAGTTATTCCACCTCCGAGGTGGAATAACTTCCTTGGACATTTTTTTTGGTAGGCCTGGGGCGCAGATGGGGCAGGGGGGGCCCCGAGGACATTCCCCACAGCCCGACCCTGGCCTTAGGAGGCCAGATCGGGGGTCGTGCTGCGGGGAAAGCCTTTGTTGAGCCGGTGGCTAGGATCGCGGCTTTACAACGGAGTCATGGTACCATGGCAACCGGATGCCATGGCACCGTGGCTCCATTGTAAAGCCCTAACTGAGTTAGTTGGGCTTTCCCTATATGTGCAGGTGGGGCCGAATTGCAATCCCGGACTGCACGTACAGGGCTGTTCGCTATTCTGGTCCCACAGGGCTAGATGTGCCCTGCGGGATCAGAATTGTGACCTCCTCTGTATGTCCGGTTCAAACTGGACGTACAGAGGTGTGTACATCTGGGATGGAATGAGCCTGTAAGTGTCTTAATAGTATGTATAGAAAGGATGAGTTTTGCCAATGTTATAAAGAAAGAAGCAACTTTTTTAAAATCCTTTATTTAAAAAAAAGTTTTGCTTTACATTACATGTAACAAATACAGATAAAACGTAATAACAACAACAATCCATCTCTCTCACTCTAAGGCAATTAAAGTGATATCTATGGTAGACATTATGAGTTGCACATAGATCTCTTTCTATGCTTTCAAACAGGTAGTGTACTTATCTAGAGATGACCATTTATTACTCTTCACATCAGACATCTGGGTCAAGACAATTCCATATCGCTCATAGCAACTATACTGACATAACATATTCCACCACTCATGAAAGTTCAATAGACTTGAATTTTTCCAGTGAATTAGCATTAACTTAATACTTATTCCAGTCATGAGATCTAATAACTAATAATTCAACTTCTTTAGCATTGGGATCCCTGCTAAGGATCGAAATATCACAATTTTCCATGTAATTGGAGTATTAAACTCAAGCACATGCTGTATTCGCTCCCAAACTTGATGCCAAAAAATTTGGACCACTGGGCATGCAAACAGCATATGATGAAAGGTGACAATATCTTGCTGACATGACCAGCAACAATTGATGGAGTTGGCTTTCCATTTAGAGACCTGCCACAGTGTTATGTAGGCCTTATGGGCCATAAAAAGCAGTGTTTGTGTTAGGCTAGCAGAGTGGGACACTCCCCATTTGATGGAAGAGCGACAATTCTGTCTCTTGTTCCCATATTTTTTGAATACCCCTGGAGACCCTACTATCTTTACTCCAAAGCCTTTTGTAGTAAAATGAGGCTTTTCCCTTCTTGTCTGTGATGGATCAGGTATCCTCCAATAGAGCCCACTTTTGGACCAGTTGTACAGGGTTAATTACTCTCCGAGTACAATGTTTCAGTTGGGCCCATTGGAAGTATTTGGAACTGAGGAGACTAAATTATTCTTGTTAGCATGGGAAAGGATTTGAAGGATCCCCCTCTAATGAGGTGTCCTATTGTACATATACCCTTTTGCTGCCAGGTTTTCCAAAAGAAGGTTTTATGTGCAATTTTAAATAGTGGGTTATGCCAAATGGGAAGACTACGTGGGTGTGGATCTTCTTTATAACACACGTTAATAAGTTCCTGAAAAGATCTTTTGTGGCTATAACTACTGGTAAGGGACAATCTGTTTTTTGCACTTGCATCCCCATTAGGAGATGATGAGGGATTGGCTTTACAATTTCTTCTTCCAAGCATGCCCAAACAGAGTCTAAATTTGGTGAGGGTTGATGAGCCCAAAGTGCCCCTTGTTTTAGAATAAATGCATGATGATATTGGAAAAAACCTGGGGATTGGACTTCTGACTTTGCTAGTTGTAATTTTTTAATGGCAATTCTTGGAGTCTTCTCCTTCCATAGAAATTTTACCAGCAAATGCTCTATTTTCTTATATTTTGTTAGGGGGAAATGGATTGGCAACATAGTTAGAACATAATTTACTTTTGGTACCACCATCATTTTAAAGAGTCTAACCGGCCCCACCAAGTAAGATGTAAAGGTGACCATTGCAAAAGGGTTGCTTCTACAAGTTTCACTAAGTTTGTAGCATTTCTTTCCATTGTAGTTTCTAAGTCTGGAGAGTACTGGATGCCTAAATATTTTATTGCCTTCTGTTCCCATTGAGAGCTTACTATGGGCAGGGCCACTGACTTATTCCAATTAATCTTATATCTGGATAGTTTTGAATATCTCCCTATTGTCTCCAAGACCCGTGGGATAGATCCTGGAGTAACAAACAGGAGAACATCATCTGCATAAGCTGACAATTTGATGGATTGATTCTGGTACTGGAAATCCACTATTTCCGGGTTCTGGCAGATTAGTAATGCAAGGAGTTCCAGAGCTAATATAAAAGGTATCAGGGATAGCGGGCAACCTTGTCTGGTGCTTCTCTGGAGATTGAAAGAAGGAGTTAAATGAGAGTTGGGGTTGTCATAAAGGACTTTAACCATTCCTAAGAAGCTATCTCGTATGCCAAACCATCTGAGTGCAGCATACAGGAAAGACCATTCTAAGTGATCAAACGCTTTTTTGACATCTAAGGAAATCCTCACAATCTGTAATTCTGCGTCCTGGGCAAGGGCTAGAATGTTACATAGGAGCCTTGCATTATCCGTAGTGGATCTACCCGCTACAAAGCCACATTGAATGGGGTGTATTAGTTGCGGAGTAAGATATGCCAGGCACTGAGCCAACACTCGAGCAATGATTTCATAATCGCAATTTAGTAGCGATATTGGGCGGTAATCTTCTACCAGTTGTGGATCTCAACCGGACTTTTCATGGACTACAATTGTAGCTGCAGAGAAAGATCCATTATTGGGCAACTGTTTGTGAAGTAGTTTAAAATAAGTTTGAAGATGGGGTGCTAGTTCTAAGCAGAACTTCTTGTAAAATTCTACAGGGATCCCGTTTGGGCTGGGAGCTTTTCCAGACGGTGCATCCTTTATGGCTTTTACAATTTCTTCAACCTGAATTTCTCTATCTAGTGTAGCTGCCTCTTCAGATGATATCTGTGGTCTACCTAGGTGCCCTACCAAATCTTCAAATGCTTCCAGAGTGGCCTCTATTTTTAACGAGTATAATTGTTGATAAAACTGTTTGAACCTTTGTCCAATCTCTGCATTCTGTGTTATAATCTGCCTATGTTCCGTTCTAATAGCCGCTATTCTTTTGGCTTCTTTTCACTGTTTTAGGGTATTTGCTAAAAGGCAACCGACCCTATTTATTTCTGAATAATATCTAGCGTTCTGAAGAAAGGGTGTTTATGCTGCCTCTGCACTCAAAATAGTATTGTATTCAAATCAGAGTTTCTGTAAATGCAATAGTATAGCTGAATTGGAATTTCTACTTAGAATATGTTCTCCTGCCCTAATTTGAGCCACCAGATGGGAGAATTCTTGCCTTCGTACTTTAGCCTTCCCAATAGCATAGGATGTTATAGTTGCTCTCAGCGACGCATTGAACGCTTCCTACCAGATCCATCCCGGAATAACATCTGGAGAGTTATACAAGAAATATTCTCTAATTGCGTTACGAATTTGGACCACAAAGTCATCTTCTGCCAGAAGTGTCCTATCTAATCTCCAGGGAGGTGAAGTGCTCTCCGTTTGGGTTATTTGGAGAGATAGAGAAATACTAGAATGGTCAGAAATTTGTATTCCTTGTATATCCATATGTGTAACAACTGGAAGGAGCATCTTAGAGACTAAAAAGAAGTCTAGCCTAGAATAAGAATGGTGCAGCAGCAAGTAGAAAGTAAAATCTTTTGTTGTAGGATGTTGTAGATGCCAGGGATCTACCAACCCAGAGTCGTCAATTGAACTAAGAAGTACTTGGTGGGATTTTGAAAGTCTTTGTTGGCGTACTGGTTGCCGGTCTACTAAGGGGTCCAATGCCAGATTGAAATCTCCTCCTCTTATCACTGGATAGGGGAACGAGTCAACAATTTCCCTATGGATAGCATGGAAATGTCCAGGGTTATCCATATTTGGGGCATAGACTTATCAAAGAGAATGTCTGAGTACCTATTTGCACTGTGGCTCTAGTCCATCATTCCTCTATGAGCGCGTTTGGACTACAGTAGGGGAATAGCTCCTACGTATCAAGATAGCCACATCATTTTTTTCCCTAGTGCTGGGGAACAAGAGACCATCATTTATCGACCCAAGCCCAATTTCTTTGTCTCTGCCAGAGAAAGATGCGTTTCTTGCAAATAGACAATATCTGCAGCTTCCTTCTGGCAGTGCAATAAGATTTTCTTCCGCTTAATTGGGCTATCCATACCTTTTACGTTTAATGAGAGAAATTTATGAGGGTTCATCCCATTGGCTATTTATAGAGGACATTCCTATGATCCCTTCTAATCCATACCATGTCCCCTAAAGTGGTGTCTAGCCAGCAGAGGGATTCTATAAAAGATACCCGTTCCTTCTTGTTCTTCTCCATAAAACTGAAGTTCTGAGCTTCAGTTTGACTGCTGCCAGGTGTGAGAGAGAGGTAACAAAGAACTATCAACTGAACTACAGACTTTAGATGAGTTATTGAGCAGCTAGACCTAGTGAAAAGAAACAGCTTCTCCTCATAAGCTATCTTGCCTCCTCTAAAGTTCTCCCAGAATCTTAGCTTAAGGACTATTTATGGTTCAATGCTTAAAGGGAGGCTACTTCTTCCACAGCCATTCATATAGTCCTGATCATTTAGGATAGTCTTCAATCCAGTTTATATACTACTCCATGCCTCTCTAATGGCCAGAAATCAAAAGACTAAGAACTGTCCAATAGACCAGCAACTCAAAGTCTCAGTCTAATTATTTCCAGACTCCAATTTTAGTTGACTTACTTGACCAAACACAAACTATTGCATTTCAGTTTCCCCTATATTCTCCAAATATGTTCAGAGCAGAGCTGGATCTTCAAAAGTCTGTGTTTTGGGACTCTGAGTCTAGCTGGAAAAAAAAGACCGCATCTAGCTTTCAGCTTTTGCAGCTGTGGTCTAAATGCAAGCAGCTGCCATCGTCTCTCCACCATCGGGATAGAAGGAGATTTTATGAACTTCATATACTACCGGAGATTTAATTTTTGTCATCTGAAAAACTTGTTGTGCTTGCTGATATCTCAGGATATGGATAATCAAAGGCCTTGGAGTTTTCTTTTACGCTGCTGAATGTGTTGGAATGCAGTGCACTCTTTCAATCTCTAATGGTCTGTCTGGTTTAAAATGGAGCACTTTGGGAAGCATGTCCTCATGAAAGCAGATTGGATCCAACCCTTCAGCTCCTTCAGGAAATCCTACAATTCTTATGTTGTTCCGTCGTGTGTGGTTATTAAGGTCTTCCATAAGCTGCTCTAATTGCTGGACCCACCTCCCTGTTTGCTCCATCTGCAGCAGTTGTTCTGAATGAGCCGCCACCCGGGCCTCTACGTTGTCCATACGAATGGTGAGAGCTTCAAGCTTCACATTTAGCTCTACTATCTACATGTGTACCACTGCAACCGCTTCCCCATTTTCAGCGACCATGTCCTTGACTGCTCTAATTTCTTTTAATAGCGCTTGCACATCGCCACTGCTTTCCCTTACTGGTGCCATTTTGTTCAGGGATGGGGGATCCGATTTCAGCCTCTTGGAGCCTGTAACTTGCTGAGTCACATATTCTAACCAAGCTGGTTTGATCGCTGCCATATTAATGTCTTCAGCTGCCTCAAACTTTGTCCCCAAAGGGCTGTTTAGCCAAATGGAGGTTAGGATTCTACCAGGATTGTGAGAAGTCGATCTCTCACGCGGCCATCTTGGCTCCGCCTCTCCAAAAGCAACAGGTTTTAACTATCTGTTGGATGTGTGCAGGGAAAGAGAGAGTAGAGTCAAAGATGACCCAAGGTGTGAGCTGAGGAAACAGGGAGGAGTGTAGTGTTATCCACAGGAATAAAGAAGGGAGAAAGGGGGAGGTGGGTTTATGGGGAAAGATAAGGAGCTCAGTTTTGGCCATGCTCAGTTTCAGATGGCGGTGAGACATCCAGGCAGCAATGTCGGATAACCAGGCAGAGATCTGGGCCTGGATTTCTGGAGAGATTTCAGGCACAGAAAGGTAGATCTTAACATCTTTTGCACTGGATCAAATATACTACATTTATAGAGACGCATGGATAAAGTAATTAGACCTTACCTGCTAATTAGTGTTCCTGAAGGAACGACAGTCCAGTCCCTTTACTTCTGGGTTGCGTAACCCTTCCAGCAGCTTGGAGGCTGAGCCCATCCTTTTTGAGGATGGTGCGGTATAAATACCACTGGCACCACCCACAGATCCCAGTAATCTAATGAAAAAGCAGACTTAACGAAAATTCCATTAATAGCCTATATAAAACACAACACCACAACTAACTCACTCAATGTTTTCCTCTTTTTTTTTTTTTTAAGTTAAAGGAGGAAAAAAAAAGGGGGGGGGGGGGAAGGGAAGGAGGAGGTTTACCTGAGTCTGACCGAGCCATCCTTTATCCCGGCCCGTCGGACCTGTACCAAGGGACC
This sequence comes from Ichthyophis bannanicus, assembly GCA_033557465.1. Taxonomy (NCBI): domain Eukaryota; kingdom Metazoa; phylum Chordata; class Amphibia; order Gymnophiona; family Ichthyophiidae; genus Ichthyophis; species Ichthyophis bannanicus. Next base: position 1,115,577,101 of record CM066031.1, on the reverse strand, counting down.
CATCCACTTTGTCCTGGCCCTGAATTCGGTCCGCTGATCCTCACATATCCACTAGTACATTATGCCAATCGAAGAACCGGGTGGGATCAGGGACTGGACTGTCGTTCCTTCAGGAACACTAATTAGCAGGTAAGGTCTAATTACTTTTTCCTTATCGTCACTCCAGTCCAGTCCCGTTACTTCTGGGATGAAACAGAGCTGTTCAAGCTAGGGTGGGATCCGTTATCCCAGACCGAAGTACCGCGTCCCCAAACCGAGAATCAGCTGAACTCTGAACGTCCAGTCTGTAGTGTCTGGTAAAGGTATGTAGCGAGGACCACGTAGCCGCCCTACAAATGTCCAGCAGCGGAACTAAGCTATATTCTGCCCAGGAGGTAGCCTGCGCCTGCGTAGAATGAGCGCGCAGCCCCCCTGGAACCTGCTTCCCCTTGAGGATATAGGCAGAAGCAATAGCTTCCCTGATCCACCTGGAGATGGAAGCCTTGGCCGCCGCTTCCCCCTTGTGCGGCCCTCCAAACTGAATGAACAGACGGTTGGACTTTCGAAAAGGCGCAGTGCTGGAGAGGTAATGCTTCAAGGCTCTCTGAACGTCCAGGAGGCGCAGCTTCCTGTCCCTCCCCACTTGCCCCTCCGCTGAAAACGACGGGAGCGTAACTGTCTGGTTCACATGAAAGGGGGAGATGACCTTGGGCAAGAAATAAGGTACTGTCCGTAAAACCACTTTATCCTTGAAGAATGAAAGAAAGGGGGGCTGGGAGGACAGCGCTTGAAGTTCGGAGACACGTCTGGCCGAGCAAATAGCGACCAGAAAAACCATCTTCAGTGTCAAATCCTTTAGAGAGGCTTCCTTTGCCGGCTCAAAGGGTTCCTTGGTCAAGGCATTTAGCACCAGGTTGAGATCCCAAGGGGGGATGACCGATCTCTGCTGTGGACGTAGGCGTCTGACCGCTCTTAGGAACCTGGACATGTCCGCGTGGGCCCCTAATGACTTTCCGCGGACCTTACCTCTATAGCAAGAAATGGCTGCCAACTGGACCCGTAAGGAACTGTGCGCTAGGCCTTTGTCAAAACCCGCTTGCAAGAACTCCAGAACCTCTGGAATAGAGGCCGAAAGAGGTTTCCTCCGGTGCTCCGCACACCATGCTTCGAAGATGCGCCAAACTCTTACATAGAAGAGACAGGTCGAGCGCTTTCTAGCACTCAACAGAGTCGAGATTACCGATCCCGAATAACCCCGCTTCAGGAGCCACGCCCTTTCAATAGCCAGGCCGTAAGCGAGACTCGATCCACGTGAGGCATTGGAACTGGACCCTGCCTCAGCAGATCCCTTCTGCAGGGAAGCCGCCAAGGCCGGTCGGCGATCAACCTCACCAGGTCCACATACCAGGGGCGGCGAGGCCAATCTGGAGCTATGAGGATTACCAAACCTTGGTGAGCCTCCACCCGCTGCAGAACCTTTCCGATGAGAGCCCATGGGGGGAACACATACAGGAGACCCTCCGAAGGCCACTTCTGGGCCAGAGCATCTAAGCCTTCGGACATCCTTTCCTTCCTTCGACTGAAAATCGGCTTACCTTGGCGGAAGAATACCGTGCCATGAGGTCCATGACTGGTGGACCCCAAAGGGCTACTATCTGGTCGAAGACCTCCTGCTCCAGCTCCCACTCCCCGTGGTCTACCTTGAACCTGCTGAGGTAATCGGCCGTAATGTTGTCCGTGCCGGCCACGTGCTGAGCTGAAAGAGCCTCCAACCAGACCTCGGCCCATTGGAATAGGCCGTCTGCTTCCTTCTCCAAGGCGGGACTGCTTGTGCCGCCCTGGCGGTTGATGTAAGCTACCGCGGTGACATTGTCGGAGAGGACGCAAATTGCTTTTCGTAGCACTAAGGACCCGAGTGCCCTGAGCGCCAGGACTACCGCCCGTAATTCCAGTCTGTTGATGGACCATTGTGACTCCAATGACGTCCAGCGACCCTGGACGAACTGGTCCTCGCAATGCGCTCCCCAGCCTGTTAGGCTGGCATCCGTCATCAACAGCAACCACTGCGGAGGCTCGAGAGGCATCCCGCAATCCAGATTCCTTGGGTACCGCCACCACTGGAGGGCCTTCTTGGTTCGAGGAGCGCAGGGCAACTGCATGGACAAAGGATGATGCTGATGGGACCAACGACGCAACAGGGCCCGCTGCAAGGGCCACATGTGAGCCCTGGCCCACGGTACTACCTCTATTGCTGCAGCCATGGTTCCCAGCAATTGAAGGTAATGCCACGCCGTAGGACTTCGCCTGCTCAGAAATTGCGTGACCAGGATCCTTAGGTCTCTTGATCTCGACTTGGACAGAAACACCCTGCCTCTGTTGGTGTCGAACCTCGCTCCGAGATACTCGAGCTCCTGGGAGGGCATCAACCTGCTCTTTACCCGAATGATGACCCACCCTAACTCTTCCAGAACTTCTACCACTCTGGCAGTGGCCGAGCGACTTTCCTCTTCTGACTTTGCCCGTATCAGCCAATCGTCCAGATAGGGGTGTACTAGTATTCCTTCTCTTCGTAGGGCCGCAGCCACCACCACCATCACCTTGGTGAAAGTCCTTGGAGCGGTAGCTAGACCGAAGGGCAGAGCCTGGAATTGAAAATGACCTCTTGGCACCGCGAAACTCAGTAACTGTTGATGGGACTTTCTGACCGGTATATGCAAATAGGCTTCCGTCAAATCCAATGAAGTCAGGAACTCCCCGCTCCTTACGGCCACGATGACCGATCTTAGAGTTTCCATCCGGAAATGAGGCACTTTGAGACAGCGATTGACTTGCTTTAGATCCAGGATCGGGCGATAGGAGCCTTCCTTCTTTGGTACCACAAAATAAATCGAGTACCGACCGGAACCGCATTGGTCTGGTGGAACAGGGACCACCGCTCCGAGCGCTATGAGCCGTGAAAGAGTTGTCTCTATCGCCACCCTCTTTACTGGAGAACCACAGGGAGACTGAATAAAGGCTGGAAGTATTTGCTTTGCAAATTCGAGAGCATAACCCTCTCGGATCACCTCCAGGACCCATTGATCGGACGTGACCCGGGACCAGGCGGGAAGAAACTGCCTTAAATGGCCCCCCACCAGCAGGCCACCCTCCTGGAGCCCCGGTTTGTCACTGAGGTTTTCTAGGTCCCGCGGAGGAGGAGGAGGTCCCAAAACCTCTCCCTGCCCCCGAAACCCTCTGAAGCTTTGACCCCTCGAAGGGAAACGGCCCCTGGGAAAGGGGTTCGATCTGGCTGGGCGAAATCTCCGGGGATCCCTTGGCTGATTGCGCACAGGAGCTAGCGAGCGAACATGTTTTGGTTTGTCCTCCGGGAGTCTGCCTCCCTTAGATTCGCCAAGGTCCTTAACCAACTTATCCAGGTCTTCACCAAACAGTAGCTTCCCCTTAAAGGGGAGACGACTCAGGCGCACCTTTGAAGAGGCATCTGCTGCCCAATTGCGGAGCCATAAATATCGCCTAGCTGCTACCACAGAGGCCATGTTCTTAGCTAGGCTCCTAATGAGGTCGTACTGGCTGACCGCCAGATAGGCAGCCCCGGACTCCAACCTAGCTGAAATAGATTGGGCGTCCCCTGAGGGAGCCTCCGCTAGTTGAAGTTGTTGGGACCACCTCAAACAGGCCCGAGCCACCCAAGCCCCGGAAACCGAGGCCTGTAAGGCAAGCGCACTAACATCAAAGGCCTGCTTCAGTAGTGTGTCCAGTTTTCTATCTTGAGAATCCCTCAAAGCCGCACTACCCTAGACCGGAATAGTCGTCTTCTTTGTCACTGCAGATACCGCTGCATCCACCCTGGGAGACCTCAGCAGTTCTTTATCCGGTTCTGGCAAAGGGTACAGCCGAGACATGGAACGTACTCCTCTCAAACTTGATTCTGGTTGATCCCATTCCTCCTGGATCATCTGACGCACCACCCTGTGAACCGGAAAGACCTTTTGCGACCTCCTCACAGCTTGGATTAAAGGATCTTCCAACACTTCCTCCTCTGTTGGAACGTCCGAAGTCACATTGAGTACCTTGAGGGACTCATTAATCAGCGCCGGGAGCTCCTCTCGCCTAAAAACACGTACTATGCGGGATTGATCCTCCTCTGGAATCTCTCCCTCTTCAAGCTCCTCCCCATCCTCACCTAAATCCTTGTCTGAGACCTCCTCTTCCGGAGTATCCTGCGAGAAGGATGTGAGAGGCTCCTCACTCACTAGCCTTGCACACTTAAGAGGGACACCTGAGTCCTGGGAGCTTGTCTTCCATGGTCTGGACCCCTCACTCCCCTTCACCACACTCGGCTCACCAGCTTCAAGCCCCTGCCTGCGCAAACAATAGGCCTTGTGCAGTATAAGAACAAATTCGGGGGAGAAGGGGTCCCCGGTACTCTCCTCCTCCATTGCCGGGGGGGGGGGAGGGGGGAAGAGAAGAGACCGGCAAAACCGAGGAAGAAGGGGGGGGGGGAGGATGGGAGACCCTCACCCCCTCCAAAAGGTCCCCTGACCCCTGCGTAGATTGGGACATGGACAATTGAATACCTTGTTCCGCCGAAGCAGCCTCTGCAGCACAACTCCTGCAGATTCCTGACTCGGAGTCAGTGCCCCTACGAGTGCCACAAGACCGGCACCGTGTTTTGCCAGTCATGTCCACTTTAAATACAAGTTTTTCTGATAAACAGTAGGCAACTTTATAATAAAATATATACTCTCAAAAAATGCCTTCAATCCCAATGGGAATAAGGAGAGAGGCCTCTAGGTAGTAAATACAATAGAGCCCTCACCAACCCCCCCAAACTATTAACTAACCCGGCCAGGGAATAAAGAAATAATGAAAGAAAGAAAGAAAGAAATTAAATTAAAGACAAGCATCCAAATAGGAGGAAATCAGACACTAAAATCGCTTCCCAGTACTTGCGGTTTGCTGTTCCTGCACTGCGATTCTCCGCTGAAGAGAGAAGCACTCCAGAGGCTCACACATGGTAGGCCTCAGCCACGTGGAGTCCTATCCGGCGATCGGTGGCTCTGCTCACGCCGCCAAACAAATTCACAACGCCGAGTCCTGATCGGCGTAGGAACCGGGCTCCGGAGCAGGCTTCAAGACCCCCGAGGCTCCCGGTGCTGCTCCTCGAAAACGGAGGATGCGGGTGAGCCACGCGATGCTGCCTCAAGCGCTCAGCCGCCGGAGGGCTTCGGCGCGAGGCAGGACAGGCCTAAGAGTAGGTCTGCGGGGAGCCGGCCGACCTGGAGGGAGAGAGGGGCCTTCGCGATCCTCCTCGTAGCTGCCGGTAAACCTCCTCCTCTGTGGAGCTTGGCAACAGACAGGGGAGGGGGGGGGGGGAGGGAGAAGAAGAAATTTAAAGGTGCGGATGTCTAATGTGGATACCAAATCAAATGCAAGAAAGTAAAGGAAATAAATAAATAAAATTAAATTGAAATTAACTAGAATTAACGGTGAAATTAAAAACAGAAGACTCCAGTAAGCTCTTGGCTTACGGAACCCTCCAGCTGCTTGGAGGCTGAGAATACTGGGATCTGTGGGTGGTGCCAGTGGTATTTATACCGCACCATCCTCAAAAAGGATGGGCTCAGCCTCCAAGCTGCTGGAAGGGTTACACAACCCAGAAGTAAAGGGACTGGACTGGAGTGACGATAAGGAAACAAGCCTTTTATTTTGAATGTCTTTCCCATGTGGGTAGTTATAGGGTCCAGTGATAAGTATTGGTTAACTTCCCCCTGCATATTTGTAGAGTTTTGAGCCATTTCCTTCCATTTGTGATTCTATTTGGAGCAGGTTGGCAACAGCAGCAATGGGCCCCCCTGAGGCCCTGCCTCCCACTTCTCAATGGGTCAATAGAGCCATCACAGTGGTATAGCTAAGGAATAATATTCCTTCCCACCAACACTCCTCTCAACTTTAACCACAGTTTTGCAGTCAGGGCTACCAAAGATTTCTTGATCTTCTGCCTACTCTCCAACCCTCCCCCCCCCCAAGTAACCCAAACTAGTCCTGATTTATGCCTCGTTCCACCCTCCTAATCATATAATATTTTATAAAACTGAGTAAATTATGCAGAATTCTGTCAGCATACATTTCATGCAGCTTTGGACTCTGGTGATTTCAGTCTCCAAAGGTAATAGGACAGTTTACAAGATGAGATTAACTCTGACCCCCTGGTGATTTCAGTCTCCAAGGCCTGTCTGAAGCCCCTCCTTGCTAAATCAAGAATGGCAGACCTTAAAGGGAGTGGCTAGCAGACCTCAAGGGGAAGTGCTGGAGAGGATTCAATTCACTATAAAGGACAGAAACACTTCCTCTCTCTCTCTCTCTCTTCCACCATTCATCGGACATGAAGGACAGGAGGCTCTGATAATCAATTCCCTTCACCCCTCCCCCGCTCTCTCTCTCTCTTCCACTACACCTTGCCATGAGGCTCTGACCCACATGTTCTTACCTCTCTCTCTTCCACCATTCATCGGACATGAAGGATAGGAGGCTCTGATAATCAATTCCCTTCACCCCTCCCCCGCTCTCTCTCTCTCTCTCTCCTCTCTCCCTTGCCATGAGGCTCTGACTCACATGTTCTGGCCTATCTCTCTCTCACACTTCACACATGCACATGCACACACAGATTCATTGATGCACACTGAAACAGCTCTGTAACAATCACTATATACCTCTGTTCAATACCTATGTAATAAGCCTATTTCTACATAAAAAAAACTTTCTCCGAGCCACACCTGTTTGGTTGTTTTATTTCAAACCCTACTGCCTCTGTGAAGTGAAATGAACCCAGGACCTAAAGGAAAGTAACCTGACCAAATCTTACATCTTTATGGGGGCTCTTCTCTCGGATTTCACAGCAGATCACCAGTTGGGTAAGTAATAATTTTGTATAATACATTAAGTAGATTTCAGACAGAATCAAAAGTCCTTGTGACCATTTACAATTGCCAGACTGGATGACACTTAGACACTATTTAGTGAACAGTTCCAGTGATAAATTTGTTTTGTGGGTTAGACAAGGTGAGATTTTTATTGTCAAAAGGCTCTGTAAGCATCTAGAATTTTAAAGACATCACACAGAGTGGCTTGCAATTGTCTTATTTTGACATAAAAAACCTTTCTCCAAGCCACACCTGTTTGGTTGTTTTATTTCAAACCCTACTGCCTCTGTGAAGTGAAATGAACCCTGGACCTACAGGAAAGTAACCTGACCAAATCTTACAAATTCAGCTCTTAATTTTGCTGCCAGTAAGTGACTAGTTTTATTGCCCTGCTCAAAATAAACCTGACTTAGCCTTTGGAGGTTCAGTTCAGTTTCAGTAGCATACATAGTCTTGGTTTACAGCTTGTCATGCTGTGAGAGCTTGTGTGCATCAGTGATGCCAAGAGCTAAGCTATCGGTAGCTTAACTACTGGCAGGGTCTCCCAAGATAGACAGGTCTCAGCTGAGGTGCCAGACTAAGACAAACCACCCATTTGGGCAGCAGCAGAATGGGATGGTGCTGGCAGTGGAGGATCCCATTTTGTGACAACTGCAACAACACTAGAATTACATGCGCAGAAGAAAGGCCTGGCAAATCTACTTCTGTATCTTGCCACGAAAAGCCCAATGGATAATTGCATTATAGGGCTGGAAGATGAGACCCCCGGGTCGGAAGGCACTCAACTGGCTAATGGGGATGAGCTGAAGACTTCTCAGAGTAAAGCCAGCATTTATGATATGGTTGGATCAAAGCCCTCGAGATGTCTGACTGCTGATGTAGCAGCGCATGAAATGAGAGTCAGAAGTTGCAAAGATGTCTTACATATTGGGACATGGAACGTACGAAGCATGAACCAAGGGAAGTTGGAAGTGGTCAAGAATGAAATAGAACATGTACAACGCGATCTGTTGGGTGTCAGCGAACTGAAATGGACTGGCATCGGGCATTTTGCATCTGATGATCATATTGTCTACTATGCAGGAAATGAAAGACAAAGAAGAAATGGTGTTGCATTTATAATTAAGAAGAAACTTGCAAGAACCGTAATGAAATACAATGCAATCATGAATACCTAATTTCTAATTGTCTATGAGGAATGCCCAGCAACACAACTATAATTCAGGTATATGCCTAGACGAGGAAGAAGTTGATGAGTTCTATGAACAAGTACAAGCTGAAATTGATAAAAGATGAAACAGGATATCCTGATAGTCATGGGTGACTGGAACAGAAAAGTTGGCAACAAAGAAGAAGGCAAAGCAGTTGGAAATATGGACTTGGCAACAGAAATGAAGCTGGAGAAAGACAGAATTTTGCAAAATCAATGATCTACTCATCTCAAACACCTTCTTCCAGCAACACAAGCACTGACTGTACATGTGGACTTCACCCAATGGATTGTACAAAAATCAAATTGACTAAATCCATGGAAGACAACGATGGAAAAGCTCAGTAACATCAACAAAGACAAAACATGGAGTTGACTGTGGTACAGATCACCAACTACTAGTATGCAAACTCAAACTAAAGTTGAAATTTTCAACAGCAAGCCACTAATGAATGTAGCAAAATATGACCTTGAGAATATAGGTTCAAACATCTCCAAACCGTACCAACAAACACAAGGAGTACCCCAAGGTTCCACCCTATCCGCACCCCTCTTTAACCTATACCTACAACTCCTATGCTCAGTTATCAAAAAACTCAACATCCATTACCACATATATGCCAATGATATTATGCTCTATTGCTCACTCCTCTCCAAGCTACTTGATTATACACAAATTCAAAACTGTCTCACAGAAGTTAAGCACTTCAAAAAGACTGAGGCTATGTTAATAACAAAGGATACCTCCTTCACACCTCCAACCACTATAACACTAAATAACATACAGATAAACATAAAAGCAGAGTTGAGAGGGGGAGTGGCTATTCTAAGATGGCGGCGTGAGCGTCTGAGCTGAACATGCCAAAACGCAAAGGAAAATCAAAGGTTCCTCCCGCGGAGCCTTTACCTGCCGATTCCAAGGGTCCAATGGATCGTTTCGTCCAGCTGACAGAGATGCAGAAGCGGGAGATCAGAGTGGGTGCTGCGACGGTGGATGTAGTGGCTACGCCGCTGCCTGCCCAGGAGGTGTCTCTCTCCCCTGATGAGCGGCTTCCTCCCCCACGCGGGACCTGCCCGGTGCCTCTTCCCGCAAGAGGAGAGGCTGCCCCCCCCCCGGAGAGCAGCCCTCGGAGATGATGGCTGTGGATATGGTCCCGTCTTCAATCTTGGGGGTGGATTTGTCATCTCGCAGAGTTGAAGGATTCGACGTAAAGTCTTTGCCTTTGACGGCTGATATTGCTAAAGGTACTTTTCTGCACCGCCCCAAAGAGATATCCCTAGAGACAATTTGGGAAGCAATTTCATAGCTTTCCTCAGCTGTTAGCAAGCAAATTGAGTTAACAACGCAGCGGTTGGAAAAGTTAGAAACTGTGTCTTTTGGTGTCCAGGGAGAGTTGGCTAACCTTCATTTGAAGATGGATGCTGGGGAACAGCAAATGACTCAGTTGTCATTAGTGAATGATTCTCTTATGAAGGACAATGTTTCAGTAAGAAAGAAATTGGAAAATTTAGAGAATGCAGTGAGAGCTTCTAATATTCGCCTGTTGAATTTTCCTATGATACCATCTCTGTCCCCGATTGAAGTATTTAAAAAATATATGCAGGAAGTTTTAAATGTTCCATCTGAATTAATTCCCCCAGTAGTAAAAGCTTATTTCTTACCTCAGGGTAAAAAGGAAGGAAAGTTAGTTGAGGGTGCTATAGATATGGATGTTCTGGATGTTTCTGCTCTTTTGCAGTCACCTAAGGAAGCTGATTTAACTGTCTCCTCAATGTTAGTGACTTTTGCGATTTCATCAGATAGAGATTGGATATTAAAATTATATTTTAAGAAACGTTCAATGCTATTTATGGGGAAGAGGGTTGTGATGTTCCCTGACATCTCAAGGGAGACTCAGAAACGGCGGAGGGCTTTTTTGTTGCTGAGACCAGGTGCGGTTCAGATTGGTGCTTCATTTATATTGAGATTTCCATGTAAATGTATTATTTCTTTTAAGGATAGGAAGTATGTATTTTTTCAGCCTGAAGAGTTATCATTGTTTATTAGTTCTCGGATTGTGACTTCTTCTCCTCAGTGATTGTTCTCATCATATTGGTATATCTCTGTCCCACGCCTCTGTCTTTATTCCTGATTAATTTTCCTTTTGTATCAAGGATCCACTTATCCTTGTATCTTGTTTTCCTGGCTGACCCCCCCCCCCCATTATTGTGAGCTAACTATGCGCTTGTATGTATGATTCCTAAGATTTTTTTTCTTTGTACTGATTGTTTACTTCGCAAGTTGTTGTTTTCTGTACAAGCGATTTTGCTTGATTGTTATTGTAAAATTCTATTAAAAAAAAAAAAAAAAGCAGAGTTGAAATACCTCGGTATCATCATTGACCATCAACTATCCTTCAAAACCCAAGTAGCAACAATAACCAAAATAATCTATTTCAAAACAAAGACCCTGCAATGGCTCCGTCCCCTCCTCAAACCAACAGATTTCATATCAGCACTACAAGCTCTCGCCCTCCCCCCATACAGACTATCGTAACAATATCTACCAGGGTCTACCCAAATCTACACTTCTCCCCCTTCAAACTGCATTACACACTGCTGCACGTACCATCCAAGGAGCTAATAAACATGACCACATTACTCCTATTCTAAAACAACTATACTGGCTGCCCCTTACCAATAGAAACAGATACAAATGCATCATCACGACGCCAGGGGCGGCCCAAGGGGGGTGCGGGGCCATGTGCGGAGACTCGGTGCGGGGCCTCATTTGCATAAGGGGCCTCATTTGCATAAATATTTGCATAATGTTACCATACACTAACTTTTAGTAAACATGCCTCTTCATGAGTGTATGGATAAAGAAAGACAAAGATTTCTACATTACTATAATCCAGTGCCAACCGCCAGGCACATTAGGAACTACTACAAACACTGCCCATTTAGAACCCATAGCAAACCCACCGTATCCTAACAGCACTACCAGGACTCATAAAGCACCATACCCTACCTATCAAATATTAAAATATACATTTCAGAGAATAACAATACATGACCTACTGGGGAAAGAGAACAAGTGACAATATCAAATAGGAATTACATAAACAGAATACCTCAGCTCAGTTACACATGCAGAACATAGACCATCACCAAACAAGGAATCACAATTTAAAAAGAGGAAGACAATAATTAAACTGGGAGTTCCCATCAGCCCCCGCGGGCTTAACAGAGCAGCGAGAGAGAAACTCTCCCCTCGCGCTCTGAAAGCCGGCGCGTGTGACTGACTGCAGCTGAAAGAGAGGTGATACAGGGGAGGGCAGGCTCTGCCGGGCACAGGGGGGGCCCCGCGGCGCACTCAATTCTGCTGCAGCGGCCCCGGAAGCGGCAGCAGACAGCTTTTTAAAATTTTATTTTCATTTTACTTTTGGATCAGAATGTTTTTTGCGCGGGGCCCTGTGCAAAAAACATTCTCGCTCAATGGACGGGCCGGCCCTGCACGACGCACAAAGCACTTCACTCCCACCAAAATACATGCCTCAAATCCCTGCTGCAGAAACCCACTGCAAACAGACCACAAAGACAATCAATCAACAAACTCAACATGCCATAATCCAAACCTAAATACAACCAACAAATATGCTGCAAAGCGTTTTAATTCTACACCCCTTCCCTATGGAACTCCCTTCCTGACAGACTAAGAAACATTATCAGCCTCCCTGCCTTCCGCAAGCACCTGAAAACCCACCTATCACTGAACATTTTGGTCCCTTCACTTAACCCCCCTTCTTCAACATATCACTAGTAAACAAATGCTCAATTGTAAATAGTTATCTGAATATACCATCTAGCTTCAATGATTGTATATAACACCACAGTTTATAATATTTAGTATGGTTGTTAGCAAAATGTTAAACTGTTCCAACTGTTAACTATTTCTCTGTTCCTTGTATGACATATGTTTACTGTAAAATGTTCTGTTCCCTGTAAATTGCTTTGACCCATTGAAAAGTGGTATATAAAACTAGCTAAAGAAAGAAAGAAAGAAAGAATAAACCACTGGAATTTAAAGACTGCCTGAAAAATTGATTTGCTGTTTTAGATGCAAATGACAGTGTTCCAGAAGAGTTATGGGATGACATCAAGACGGTTATGTTGAAAGAAAGCGAGAAGTCTCTACAAAAGGTTAAAAATCAAAAATGGCCAAAATGGACAAATGAAGAAACTCTGAAAATTGCCCAGAAAAGCAGAGAAGCTAAAGCCAGAGGAGAAAGAGAGGCAACAGAAATTTCCATCGTGCAGCAAGACAAGACAAGGAGAAGTACTACAATGATGCATGCAAGGAAATAGAATCAGAAACTATTAGAGGAAGACCAAGATTGGCTTTCCTAAGGCTACGAGAGTTAAAGAGAAAATTCTAGCCTCAAATTGGAATGCTACAAGATGCTCAAGGATCCATGTTGAATGACGCTGAGAAGATCAAGAAAAGATGGAAAGAATAAACAGAGTCATTATACCATAAAGATCAAGTGGACCAACAGCCGTTTCAATCTGTACGTTATGATCAGGAACCATAGGTGAAGAAAGAAGAAGCACTGAAAGCCTTATCAAAGAACAAAGCACCAAGCACTGATGGCATTCCCATTTAAGTATTACAGCAATTGGATGAAGCTGTTACCATACTTACAAGGCTCTGCCACAAAATTTGGAAGGCAAATTCATGGCCAATTGACTAGTAAAGATCTGTGTTTATACCAATATTGAAGAACTGACTATGGAATTTATTGCACAATTGCTCTGATCCCACATGCTAGCAAGATTCTACTCAAGATCATTCAGCAGAGACTACAACCATACCTGGAACAAGAGCTGCCTGAAGTGCAAGCAGAGATCAGGAAAGGGCGAGGAATGAGAGATATCATCACGGATGTGAGATGGATCCTTGTCAACACAAAAGAAAACCAAAAGGATATCTTTATGTCTTCTATTGACTACAGCAAGACATTTGACTGTGTAAACCATGAGAAACTCAGCCACATTAAGAAGCATGGGTATACCAGGATACCTGATCGTTCTCTTGCACAACCTTTACATTGATCAAGAAGCAACAGTTTGGATGGAACAAGGAGAAACAAAATGGTTTAAAATCAGCTAAAGTGTATGACAAGGTTGCATTCTTCCCCCCTACTTGTTTAATTTATATACAGAACAAATCATTAGATAAGCAGGACTGTATGAAGACAACCAAAGTGTGAAGACTAGTGGAAGACTCATCAGCAACCTTCACTGTGCTGTTGATACCACATTACTGGCTGAAAGTGAAGACAATCTGAAACATTTGCTTCTGAAGATCAAGGAACATAATCTTAAAATGGATCTGCACCTTAACGTTAAGAAGACAAAGATCCTGACAACTGAGAAAATCAATAAGTTCATCATTGATGGAGAAGAAATTTAAAAAGTTGACAACTTTAACCTACTTGGATCATAATCAATAATAAAAAGGACAAGCAGTCAAGAAATCTGATGACGCATTGCTCTTGGCAGAATGGCTATGAAGGACCTAGACAAGATTCTCAAGAGATGTCTTTCTCCCTACAAAGATTTGACTTATCCAAGCCATGGTATTTTCAATAACATCATATGGATGTAAAAGACAGACAGGAAAAAAATTGATGCCTTTGAATTATGGTACTGGTGACCAATACTGTGTATATCATGGACTGCCCGAAGAACAAACCAGTTCATACTAGAAGAGATCAAATCTGAGCTTTCCTTAGAAGCCCAGATGACAAGACTTTGACTTTCATACTTTGGACACATCACGCGAAGAGTGAGATCGTTAGAGAAAGATATAATGCTTAGCAAGATAGAAGGTCAACGCAAGAGAGGAAGGCTGTCAATGAGATACAATAACAGCAGTTATGGGTGCCACTATCAACAATGAGTTGCCTGACTGACAACCAAACACAGTTTTGGTCAACAGCTATCCAGAGGGTTGCCATGAGTCGACACTGACTCAACAGCACTTAACAACACGTAGCCTTCTCCTACCCTCACACAAATGCCAATTTCTCCTTGTTTTGTGGATAAGGCGTCTCATGATTCTCCCTCTCCAGGGCCCTATTTTGTTGCAGCAACTGATCCTTCTGCCATGCTCTCTCCTGCTTACGATGAGATCCCACCTAGACCAGTTGGCCCCTAATTACCGCCTTTACAGCATCCCAGAGCAAGTGTCATTCTGAGCAAAGTACTCTTGGATTACCTTCTTAATATTTATTTATTTCCTTTTCACAAATTATCAAAGCAGTTTACAGTGAGATTCCATAGGAATCTAGACTATAATAAAAAAAGATAAAAATAGGACACGTAAAATAATGTTATTTACATCTTCCAACAGGCTGTCATTTAACCTTCAATACTGTGCCCCAGGGCCAGTGCAAGACTAGGCGAACCTCATCCCTTGCACCCCATTGCTGCCGCTACCACCCCTCTCTGGGATATGCAGTGGTAGCAATGGTCAAAGAGCGCTGTGGTGCTTATCTTAAATCTTTGGCGCCACAGAGCTGTTTGCTTCCATCCCCTCTGACACCCAATTCCGACTTCCTGTTTGCATGGGGGTGCAGGCCGCTTATGTGCTATTGCTGCCACCGCTGCAGGACCCGGGGAGGTGTGTCAGTGGTGGCAATGGACTGCCCCTGGACCATTGGTGCTCTAAGTGGTCGTGACGGCGCTGCTATACCCCACTAGGGGGCCATCTGCACCTCTGCCTCCAACCATACTGGTGTCCAATCGAAAAAAATCCCCAGCACAAGGCAAAGAGTAATCCAAATCTAAAGAAATAGCCCCGGCATTAACCTCCGTATATCAAAAAAACTTTAATCCACAAACGTGTATCTTACAATTATTTAACTTTTTCTTTTTGTTGGAGTTACATAACTAAAGGGGAAGGAACTGCAACCTGCCCCTCACCGTTGTCACTCCTTTTTAATCATTTAAATGCTTGAAAAACTTAACTTAACTGAGTCCAGCCAGCACAGAATTCATAATGCACAACGTGCCACGTTTCGGGCCATCCAACACTCTGCGGCCCTGCATCAGGTGAAAAGAAACAAATCCCATTCAGTTGGCTTTAATGTGAAACAAACCACACGGCCAGGTTTAAAAGATCAGCGTGTGACGTGTCACGCCCTCCTCCCCCGTATAGGCGGTTGCCTGGAAGAGGGGGGACATGACTACAAATTTATAGATCCTTGTAAGTGCTGATGTCCGGGTTCCGTGTAGTTGTGGGCCAAGACACGAACAGCCAAGGTTAATTGGGGTAACAATAACTTTATTGTTAGCACAGGAATTTTGTATCTACTACTCCTAATAACAGAAACAAAATGTGGATACTTTCTCCAACCAAATAAAGTCAAAGATGTAACAAAGTCCACCTGATACTTCTCAGGGTTGTCAGTTCCAAACAAATTATCCAAACTTCTCTCCAGCTCTGAACAAGGTCTGTTCTTCACACTAGAAGCTTTACTTTCATGTAACAACTTTACTTTGTAGATAACTCAATAGCATTGCATTTGCTTTCCACAGTTGCTTAATGAGGTTGAGTTTTACACTTAGGCAGTACGCTGCCTCTCCCTGTATAAAAGCTCAATTGCCTGAAGTTGGACTTCTCCAGCACTTATCACTTGCACAAAGTTATACAGCTTTCACTCCTTAGACAGTAAGCACACTCTGTCTCCATATCAGAATAACTGTTATCTATTACAGCTGACTCAGTCTGCATTGGTTCTACTTCTGAGTCTGATAGGTCCTGGTTATAGTCAGGGTCCTGCAGAGTAACTGGCTTCCACTGCTCTAGTAAGCTTTTAAGCTGTTTCCACTTAGAATCCTTTTTACTTCTTGGTATATGTGAGGAATTAAAATTACCAGCTTCCTTTAAAACTGAATCAATGGAAAAAGGGCTCACCTTTCTTCTGGTATATCTGGCTTTCCCAGTTTGGTTGAAAGGCAAGTATTTGTCCTGATACTGCTTCACTATCTCCCGTATGGCAAACTGCTCAGCAGGGTCTGGCTCTAACCTCCGTCTCCGTAGCACACAATCAGCTGTTTGCTTATGAGCAGCTGGGCTATTCTCAGAGCTTGAGCTAGAGACACGCTGCCTGCCCTGGAAACGTTTCTGCAGCTTTTCACCTGGAACTTTACTCCAGCCTAATCTCCCACCTGTAACCACAGCTTCCAGAGAAGACTCCGGGGAAGAACTCCTGTCTCTCCTGGGTAAGGTTTCCAGCCTCTCCCCTCGAGGTTTAAAGTTAATTCTGACCTTCTTCTCTCTGCTGCTTGGCCCGTGGTAATTCCTCTCCTTTACAGGAAGCTTTCTCAGACGCTTTTCCAGAGACCTTTCTTTCTCTAAGCAGACTTGCTGGCAACTCCCCAAGCACCGTGTGCTACCTTGGTAATGGTTGCTCCTTCCTTTGCTTCCTTGGTTCCTCAGGTCTCCCTCTGGATCTGCATCCGAACCAGAACCTGAGCCAAAGTCCAAAACTCTGTCTCTATTCTCCTTCTCCTCCTTCTCCTTCCTCTTCTCTCTATCTGAATCTCCTTCCTGGTTAAGAGCATGGGGCTGCCCTATCCGCTTTGACTCCGCCCCCTTGCCTCTTACGTCAGCTCCCGGGGTTGTCATGGAGCTGGGGTGTGGCTCTCTCACTGACTTTCCGTGCAGAGAGTTTCTCTGGGCTGAAGCTTTAACCCTTTCCCTGCCTGTATTGCTGTCTGCTTTTGGGGAAAGAAGCTGTTTTAAACCCCTATTTCTGGTGTTTAAGCCCTCTGCATCATCACAGACGTCAAATGCAAAGAAGGAGACCATCAGCCAATCAGCGATCAGAACGTTTCAAGCATTCTTTGTTGGGAAAACCCACAGACAAGGGAACCCCCAACAGCTATATACCAAATAAGGGAATCCTGCATCACAGCAAAGTATGCCATTCAACAGAGGCATTCAAGCCCCGAGGGGAAACAGTCTTTAAACGAAATATCCAGCGCTGCTCCATACGTTGTAACTTTGCAACCCGGTCCCCCCCACGAGGATCCAAAGGGACAAAATCCAAGACCCGCCACTGTAGTTGATAAAACTGATGTTCTTCCTGAAGGCAATGTTCAACCATAGGTGCCGTCATGGTTTTTGTCCGTAATCGGGACGCATGCTCCCCAAGTCGGATCTTGACACTATGAGTAGTGCGGCCAATGTAGAGTAGCCCACAAGGACATTTTATCAGATATACAACAAACGTAGATTCACAAGTAGTATGCCAATGAGATATATATGTAATGGAAGTAGAAACATCCTCCCAATCAGGCCCTGTCAACGCCGTATTACAGTAGCTACACGAGCCACAGATATGATGGCCCGGGTCAGCATGAAAAGTCCCGTTTGGACAATTCTTGCGACTCCGTCGAAATTGCTCTTCGCTGGAGGATTTTCAGAAGCAAGCTGTAGATCTGCGGGATCGGTTACTGAAAAGGGGTTATCCCCTTTCATTGTTAAAGAAGGCTTTCAAACGGGCTCGTTTTGTACATCGTGAATGGCTGCTTTCTCCGCGTTCCCCGGCTACTGAGCTGACTAACTCTGATGGGGAGGTCTTCACTGGCATTTTTCCATATCTGACGGGGGTTCCAAAGGTGATGAATATTATACGCCGGTACTGGCCAGTTTTGTCAGTACACACCTGTTTTTCTGGCAAACGGTTCCGGGTGGCATATTCTCGGGGATCGAATTTACGGGACAGAATTGTGAAGTCCTCCTGGCCCTCAGATCGTCCCCCTACTTTTCATGCCGACCCGGTCCATTATATCTGTGGCTCGTGTAGCTACTGTAATACGGCATTGACAGGGCCTGATTGGGAGGATGTTTCTACTTCCATTACATATGTATCTCATTGGCATACTACTTGTGAATCTATGTTTGTTGTATATCTGATAAAATGTCCTTGTGGGCTACTCTACATCGGCCGCACTACTCGTAGTGTCAAGGTCCGACTTGGGGAGCATGCGTCCCGATTACGGACAAAAACCATGACGGCACCTATGGTTGAACATTGCCTTCGGGAAGAACATCAGTTTTATCAACTACAGTGGCGGGTCTTGGATTTTGTCCCTTTGGATCCTCGTGGGGGGGACCGGGTTGCAAAGTTACAACGCATGGAGCAGCGCTGGATATTTCGTTTAAAGACTGTTTCCCCTCGGGGCTTGAATGCCTCTGTTGAATGGCATACTTTGCTGTGATGCAGGATTCCCTTATTTGGTATATAGCTGTTGGGGGTTCCCTTGTCTGTGGGTTTTCCCAACAAAGAATGCTTGAAACGTTCTGATCGCTGATTGGCTGATGGTCTCCTTCTTTGCATTTGACGTCACACCCTGATCTTTTAAACCTGGCCGTGTGGTTTGTTTCTCATTAAAGCCAACTGAATGGGATTCGTTTCTTTTCACCTGATGCAGGGCCGCGGAGTGTTGGATGGCCCGAAACATGGCACGTTGTATCTCGTAACCAAAATTTTGCACATCCACCTGTCATCAAGATAGATAATTCAATTATTCCTATTAAATCAGAAGTGAAATATCTTGGAGTTACTCTAGACAAGGAATTAAATCTCAGATCACACATAAACAAGACGATTAGAAGCGCTTATTATAGAATGAAAATCATCAGAAGACTAAGGCCGCTTCTGGAAACTGTTCACTTCCGCAATGTTTGTCATGCTCTAATTACACCATTACTTGACTTCTGCAATCCAATATATCTGGGTCTAGCTAAGCAGTCACTGAAGCCTTTACAGTTAGCGCAAAACACCGCTGCTCGTATAATTTTTGGTCTATCAAGTAAAGAGCATATAACTCCTATCTTAAAGGAGCTTCATTGGTTACCAATATCATCTCGTATTAAATACAAAACAGTAATTTATATTTTCAAGATAAAGCAACAATGTTCTGCAAAAAGTCTGACGTTTCTTATCCGGTCAGATATTAGCAACAGACCTAGGAGAAGTGTATCTGAAAATAGAATCAGCTCCTCAAATGACATCAGAAAAACACGCAAGGAGACCTCTAAGAGAGCTTTCTCGTTTGCTGCGACTTCCATCTGGAACTCCCTACCTAATGATCTGAGAGCAGCTCAGGACATCAAAGACTTTAGAAAACAACTGAAAACAGTTTTGTTTACGGAGCACTACGGTCATGCAATCAACTAATTAATTTTTAAGAAAGCAATTATTTTTATATACATTGTACAATAGCTCACTTTATAGTATAGCTCACAATATATATATTGCACCTTTTCCCAAGACATTTAATCATATATTTACAAACTATGTATATATTATCACAGATTGTTTCACGATTACTTATTTTCTCTTTTGTTAAACCGCTTTGATTGTATGATAAGGCGGTATAAAAATCCAATTAAATAAAATAAATAAATAAAATAAATAAATTATGAATTCTGTGCTGGCTGGACTCAGTTAAGTTTTTCAAGCATTTAAATGATTAAAAAGGAGTGACAACGGCGAGGGGCGGGTTGCAGTTCCTTCCCCTTTAGTTATGTCACTCCAACAAAAAGAAAAAGTTAAATAATTGTAAGATACACGTTTGTGGATTAAAGGTTTTTTGATATACGGAGGTTAATGCCGGGGCTATTTCCAACCATACTGGGGCATAATCCAACCACACTATGCTGTCAATCTCTACCCTCTTCACCCTTGGAAGCCGCACTCTGTCCATCAGAAAGAAATCAATCCTCAAATATGAGGGGTGAGAATGTAAAAAGAATGTAGGAGGCACCAGACATCTTTAGTCTTCATCCAATCTATGAACTCCTTTAATCTGACCCTCTCTCTCTTCTTGCATCCCTCTGCATCCTAGTACTGGATAATGTCAAATTAAAATCCTTTCCCCATAATACAGGCCCCATTTCTATCCCCCCGCCCCTCCCCAGACCTCCCTTAATTTATGAAAAAATTCTCCACATCCTATACGGGGACCAATCACATTCACCATGGAATAAACCTTCCCCCCTATAGCCAATTTCATCCACAAATACCTCCCCTGATGTTCCCTTTTTCATCCAACAGGAGCTCTGCAATTCCCCTGAGCAAAGGATAGCTACCCCCTGATATCTTCTCTCTCCTACTGGAGACACGATACATGAAGGGACACTTGGTCTTTATCTGCCTTGAACCCAATTTTAAGAAATTACAAACCCTATAAAAAAGTACTTATTCAACGAAGCATTTGGAGCAGGGGCAGTATAGCAAACTTGCTATGACAAGACTGTACAAGCTATTCCTGTGATCTGCCTTTTTTCTATTGTTTTTGTTTGCTTGTTTAGGTAACTTTCTTATCACTTTTGGAGTTGCTTTCTTGTTCTCTTTCTGGATGTCTTTTTAATTGTAACCTGCTCTACATATTTGTAAACAAAGAGTGCTATATTAAATGTAATAAATTGTATCTATAACTTGGTGAATTTAAGCAAATATTCTGCTTGTGCAACAAACGTGCTTCCTGCCCCATGCAAATATTCACCCCCAAATGCATCCACTTCTTCAACCGCAGCTGCTGCTTATGTAATGAGTTCAGGCCTTTATGTTCAATGAAACTCTTTTCAGCATGTCTATACTACCCATTTTTCTATCCAGTCATACCACTTATCCACTCAGACCAATCAAATGCACCCCGTCTTCCATCACATCTCCTCCCCTCTAAACCCCTCCCTTTTCCATTCCCTCTTTCCCTTCCCTGTATCTCCTTTTCCCACCTGCCTGTCCTCATCGAGGCAGACTCCAAGACCCTCCTGAACTTAACCACTCCCCTTCTCCCCCTCCATAAAACCCGTCCCTTCCCCAACATCTTATCAAAGGCCAATAATAACACCCCCCTATAACTCCTCTCCTCAACATATGAAACCCCAACAAAGTTCACCCCTTATCCTAAGTCTCCTCTTTGTCACTCATCTCATGGGTGAAGCCCAGCAGTCCCCTATCTCAGCTAAACCCTCACTCTCAGTTCATCAGCACTCATTACTCTGGTTTCTTCTCCACCTCCCATTGGACACACACTGACACTTTGCTATGGTTTTACTGTTCTGTTTCATTACAGCAGCCTCCAGTTCCAACTCCATGATGCCTTCCTCCGAGGACACTCTAGACGCCTCCTCCCTTGTGCACACTTTGAAGGCTTTACCATGCAATGTGAACGCTAACCTACAGGGAACAAGCAGCAATACCTCACTGGCCCCCCCTGCAGTTTGCTAGTGATTTAATGCAATTCTCGATGCTTTTACAGCAGGTCCACAAACAGTTCTAGTTGATGTGACTCCCACTGCACTTTACTCATGTATTATTCTCTCTTTGATGGGATAGTCATAGAAATATGCTATAATATCCTCTAGAAGATTCTGCCTGGGGGTCCACAGAGCTCCGTGTACTGCCACCCATCCACTACCTGGGCCTCGAGGGTTTCCAGGTTGGAGTGGCCTTTGGTGCCCTTCAGGGGTGAAGTACTACTATTTGACCCTAGGGATTCTGGGTAATGTAGTCCTGAGCCTCCTGAAGGATGGAGATTGTAGTTGTAGCTCGAGCAGACAAAGGCAGGCAAAGAAAATGTCTTTTTAAGAGGTTTATTTCCAATGCTTTGCAGTTCAGTGCAATCAGATGCAAAAGAAGATTATGACACATTCAACAAAAGATGGGAAAACCAAAATATACAGGGTTTGCAATGCTGGGCTAGCTTTCAATTAGCTTATTCAGGGTCCCTTCTTAGACTCACATTCAGGTAATCATGTGACTCTTCCATGAACTGAAACTAAATTCTTCTTACAACAGCAAAGCTTCTCAGCTCCAGGAAATGATTCCACTTATTAAACCTTCATAAGCTTTTTCACCCTGGTAACAGGTAAGTTAATCTTCTATTGTATTCCTTTCATATAATTTTAAAGCCTTCAGTCAATATTCTTTTCAATAGTACAAGTAGAGCAATCCATGGCTAGATCTTGTTCTGTTGAAGGCAGGGAAATATCTAACGGCATCTCTTCTTCACAGCTATTGGCATGCTGTGTTAGATTAAAAGGGGAAACTGCCTTTTTCTCTAAGAATTCCCTAAACTCTGCCAGAAGTAATTCAGCCTGCTTCTGTCCTTTGCTAAGCTGATGTCTTTCTTCTGCTTCAGGTAAACGTTTATTTAAGATATCTAGCTCGTGGTAATTGGCTATGCTGTTTTTGTCAGCACAACAGTTCTCCGTATGAGTAAAACCCCTCCCCACTTATCCTTAAAAGTAAGTGTTGGGTTTTCCTTTAACAGTTCAACTCGCTCTGGAGAGTTTCTGAACAGACAATTAAAACTAGAAATGTCAGCTTTACCTTGGCTCAAGTCTTCCCAATAAGGCTCAGCACTTTTCCTTCTATTGGCTTTCAGGCTGTAAGCTCCAGCTGGCTTATTAGTGTCTCTTATGCTGCTCAAGTGTATATCAGGCTGAACAAATCTGCCATAGTTCTGTCTGTCGTTGTTCTGGCTTTTAAAGCTATTCTTCCAGCTTTCTTGCTTCCTAGTATCACAGTTGCTAGCTCCTTCAACCCCACTTCGTACCTTGTGTTGAGAGCGTCTCCAGGATAAATCTTTACCCCACTGGTTACTGCTCCAAGGTTCTCAGGTAGCTCAGGCTGTAGTTCTAGGTCTCTCAGTGCTTCTGAGTCCTTCCTTCCATAGAAGTCTCTCAGTGCCTCTCCTAGTAACTCCCTTCGTGACTCCAAACTGCTTCTCTGTGGATCCCAGCTGTTCCTTGTCACATGCTTCTCCAGCTGTTTCTGTTTCCACTTCTGTTCCAGATTCTGTTCCAGATTCAGATCCTTCTGTGTTCTAACTGTCTGCGTATTTAACAAGCTCCTACTGTGTTGCACTGCCCGCCTCCTGCTTGGGCGTGCCCAATCAGTGACCTGACCTGTCTCCTCCCCTAAGGTGAGGTGTGGTTCCTGATCAGCTGCACGTTTTTTTCCTTCTGAAGTGAAAATCCTGCTTTCCAGTGCAGTACCACTTTTCTCCACCGGATCTCCCTCTATCTCCATTGCTTCTTGAGAGGCTTCTATGTCACAGTACACAGTCCACTTCTATCTGTACATCCATCTTCTGCTAGGAAGGGCTTGGGCATCTTAACAACATTCTCCACATAGTCATTATAGTCTCCTGTCTTCAAGATCCCCCAAAAACCTAAACTGCAGTGTCTTGCTCTGTTCTCAGTATCTTTCACACGATTGTGAAGCTCATCATTTTGTTTAGTGAGCTCGGCAAATTGTCCCTCAAGCTGAGCTGCAATGTTTGCCTGTTCCTTTGTCCAGCCCTCCACTCACCAGCTGAGATTATTGACATCAGTTTGCCTTCAGTTAGCACTTCACCTATCTCCCCACAAAAAGACTGTTAACTCTGTTTTAAGTTCTCTAAACTAAATGCAAAGCTCTTGATGAGTCACTGGTTCATCCACCCCACACCGAGCTCGGCGTTACAGTCATCGTCCTCATTGCCATTGTGTCTCGCGGCACTCTTTGTCACCATGCTGGACCGCTTTCACTGCTGCTGCAATTTTGGGGTGTACAGAAAATGCTAAGATTAGCCCCTTTCTTTTATGCCACCATCACTTCTGCTGCTGTTCTGATCCTTGGTTTGGAAACTGGCCTAGATTGCCAGAGGTCTATATGCTGGAGAGGTTTTTGAGATCGCTTTTTAAATTAGATCCAGAGAAGCTCTCAATTGAAGCTGCGATCTTAGACCCCGATGTCACTTCCTCTGAGTATGTAGAAAATAGAGTTTGTTTAGGACACTTATTGTATGGTCAGGCAACGGCATTTGTAACTGAGAGAATGGAGGATTTTGAACCTGACCTTATGGATTCATTGTTTGGAAATGGTGTACTGTTACTGTGGTTTGCTGTGGAATAAATAAAATATATTTTTAAAAAACACATAAATCTTGGAAAAAAGGAGGAGAAAGAGAATTATAAGACATTTATATACACCAAGGTATAAATAAGAACATAAAAACATCAGATATGCCATACTGGGTCAGACCAAGGGTCCATCAAACCCAGTATTCTGTTTCCAGTAATGGCCAATCCAGGTGACAAGTACCCGTCAGGGTCCCAAAAAGCTACACAGCTTTCACATGCTTATCCCGGGGTAAGCTGTGGATTTCTCTGGTCCTCTTAAATAATGGTTTATGGACTTTTCCTCCAGGAACTTGTCCAAACCTCTTTTAAACCCAACTACTCTAACAGCTTTTACTATGTTCTCCAATAATGAATTCCAGAGTTTGATTACGCATTCAGTGAAAAAATATTTTCTCCAATTAGTCTTAAATGTGCTGCATTTTACCTTTACTGCATGTCCCTTAATCTTTCTACAACTGATCTACGTTTACCCATTCCACTCCATTCATTATTTTATAGACCTTTATCATATCTTCTCTCAGCCATCTTTTTTCCAAGTTGAAGAACTCTAATTTTTAAGCCTTTCTTCATACGGGTATCCTTTCATGCCCTTTATCATTTTGGTGGCTCTTCTCCGTACCTTTTCTAATTCTGCTATATACTTTGAAAGATATGGTGACCAGAATTTCTCCCAATATTCAAGGTGCAGTTGCACCATGGCGCGACAGAGGCATTACAATATCCTTGGTTTTATTCTCCATTCTGTTACTTATGATTTCTAGTATTCTATTTGCTTTCTTGGCTGTCGCTGCACACTGGGTGGAGGGTTTCAACATATTATCCACGAGGACACCTAGATCGTTTTCCTGGGTGGTGATTCCTAATGTGGAACCTTGCATTGTGTAACTGATTTCAATTACCCTGATATGTGATTTCAATTACCCCGGTATGCAATGCAATGTGTGCCTTCGAGTCAGTCCTGACTCCTGGTGACCCAGAAGCTCCTGGGTTTTCTTGGCAGTATCACCAGAAGTGTCTCTTCCGAGGCAATGGAGGGTTAAGTGACTTGCCCAAGGTCACAAGGAGGGCTAGTGGGAATTGAACCCTGGTTGCTTGGTTACCAAGCCAGTGTTCTAACCACTAGGCTACTCCTCCACTCCACAGGCCCAGCAGAGATCCTTAGGGTACTCCACTATTCACCTTTCTCCATTGAGAAAATTGATCATTTAGCTCTACTCTCTGTTTTCTTTGAACCATTTCCTAATCCACAATAGTACACTGTCTCCTATCCCATGACTTCTTAATTTCTCAAGAGTCTCAAAGACTTTCTGAAAATCCAGATATACTATATCAACTGGCTCACCTTTATCTCTGTTCACACCTTCAAAAAAATATAACAGATTAGTAAAACAAGACTGTCCTTGGCTTTCTCCTACTAAACCAGAACCATTTACATGTTCAATAATTTTATTCTTTATAATGGTTTCTACTAATTTGCATGTTACTGATGTTATGCCCACCTGTCTGTAGTTTCCCGGATCACCCTTGGAAACCTTTTTTAAAACTGGTGTTATATTGGCCATTCTCTAATCTTCAGGTGCTACAGAATATTTTAATGATAGTTCACAGATTACTAATAGTAGATCTCCGATCTCATATTTCTGTTATTTTAACACCATGGGATGTATACCATTTGGTCTAGGTGATTTGCTACTCTTTAGTTTATCAAATAGCTGTATTACATCTTCCCGGTTTATTGAGATTTGTTTCAATTCCTCAAAAACATCAGTTTTAAATTTCATTTCAGGCATGGGTAACTTCTCTACATCTTTTTTAGTGAAGACTGGAGCAAAGAATTCATCCAGTTTCTCTGCTATGATCTTGTCCTCCCTTAGCCCTCTTTTTTTTTTATTGTTTTCAAACATATCACAAGTAAACACACTTGCTTAGCAATGGGGTAACTTCAGTAAATACAGTGGAGTGGAGGAGTGGCCTAGTGGTTGGGGCAAGGTACTTCAGGCCAGAAGGTCGGGGGTTCAAATCCCACTAGAGGACTGCAACCTTGGGCCGGAAGGACTGGGGTTTCTAGTCCCACAGGTGCTCCTTGTGGTCTTGGGCAAGCCACTTAACCCTCCATAGCCCATGTTCCCTGTAAAATAGTTATCTCCAAGTTATAATGCCCTGTCCAATGTAATTTCAGTTTGTTCAATGTAAACCGCACTGATGCAGAATAGCGCGGTATATAAGAGAATGCAAATAAATAAATAAATAAAATAAATATAACACACCAAGAAAATAAATTAACAGCAATAATCACAAAGTAAACCCCTCCAATAGCCCACTATGTGGGGAATCCAAGAAAAGGAAAAACTATACTGAGACTATACAGGAAATTCACAGCCATAAACAGCCAATAAACAAACTATACATCTAAAGAGCTCGCTCATTCACCCCCACCAGGTACCCTCAAATTTATGAAGGAAAGTAATTGAGAGGCATACAAAAAAATGTAAGAATTACCCTGAAGTTTCACAAGGCATTTACATGGGTACTTCAGGAAAAATAAACCCCCAAGCTGGAGAACCCGGGGACGCAGTATTAAAAATTCACTCCTGTGTCGCCTAGTTTCCCGCGCCAGGTTTGGAAAAATACGGACAATACATCCCTTAAATACAACATTTCTTTTCCTAAAAAACAGCCTTAACAGCCACTCATGGTCAGAAACCAGTGCAAAGGTGATCAAACAAGTAGCAGGTTTCACTAAAGTTGTATCTGAACTTTCCAATATCTCCGAAATATTAAGCTCATCTAATTGTACACAGCCGGCTGCCCCAGTAGAAACTGAGGCCTTCCGAGCTGTAGGGAGATAATATGCCTTTACTATGGGCGGACAGGAGTCCACAGGGGCCCCCAAACTCTCAACCAAGTAATTTTTAAACATATCTTTTGCAGGGATAGTAGGTACACAACGAAAATTGACCAACCGAAGGTTTGCTAACTTAGAAAAATTCTCTAATTGCTCCAATCTGATTTTCATCTGATTGGAGTCCTTAATAAATGTCTCAGATAAAGTCTCCAACTGATTATTCTTTTCAGAAACCTCATCCAACTTTGCTTTCATTAAATTCAAATCTTGCTCCGTTTTAACAATACTAGTAGAATTTAATACAGCCTGCTCCTGTATCACATTAAACTGGGTTACAAAGGTTTCCCCCAAATGGTTAATGGCAGTCCAAATTGACTCCAAGGTAAAATGATCCGGCTGTGGCAAAGAAAAAGAAAAGGCAGTGCCCCGCTGAACACCCACCATGACTCCACAGGGTCGAAGGCTTCCAGGAGGGGTAATACTGGCGCCACTTCCAGACGCCACAGCGATGCTCGTGGTCTCTAGCGCTGCTCCAACATCCTGCCCTGTCGAGGGAAGAATTCCCTCCACCATGCTAGGCACACCCGGCCCCAGCGAAGATTCAAGGGCTCCCAACATAGGAGAGCCCAGCATCTCCACGCCGCACCGAGCAGACTCTGGGAAGGGCTGCTTAGAGACCTGATGAACCTCCAGGGGCGTAAGATCGCTGCTCGAGGGAGATGCCGAGCTACCCAGCCCTGAGCACTCTCCAGCTGAGCTACCGTCCCCCGCTGCTGGCTGCGGCTCAAGACGACGATATACAAAGGCATCCAATGGTCCTGTAACCAGAGTCGATGTCTGCGTGGAAGCCTGGGGCTGCAATTCGCACATCACCTTCCTCTTTTGTCCCATCAGGTAACGCCAGTCAAGAGCCTAAACGCTGCGTGTCGCTATCTTGGATGTCCCTTAGCGCTCTTTTTACCCCTCTATCATCTAATGGTTCAACTGACTCAGTTTTTTTGCTATAAATGTACTTGAAAAAGGTTTTATTATGCACAGGAAGTGTGCCTTGTTTAATAGAACAGAGGCTCCAGTGCTGTGGCAAAGTGCAATCAATGAATAAGTCCAGGAGTCGATTGACAGGGTCCAAGTCAGTTTATTGTGCACAAGGCCCAGTCAGTCAAAGCTTCAAAAGGAACTGAGCAAACGTTTATACAGAGACATAACCATTTATACCTCTTTTTCAGTTTGATACATGAGAACTTTCTATTGGTTCCAACTCGATACATGCAAACTTTTCATTAGTTATACATTCCCTTCATTTGTCCAATTAGAAATCCCTCCGGAGCCTAGCAACCGGCCCCCTCCTTAAGGATTGCTTGAACAATGGTACAGTTCTGAATCTCGTTACTTTTCTACTGCAAGGTTAACTTTGGCTTCTGGAATGCATATACTGAAACATTTCTGTTCTTTCACACACAAGAGAATAATAGAAGACTTATGAATTCATGAAAACTTCTTATTAAGCATTTTAAAACAGTTTTCTTATTTTTCACAGATTTTTGGTTCTTTTCTAGCTATAATGGGAGCTAGGATCCAGGCCTAACTTACAGGCCTTTCATAGTAGCAGGCCATGCTAGGCCATAGCCTACCACATTCCCCCCTTTGATTATTCTCACCCGTAAGCGAGGAAGGGTGAGAATTAAATCACTCATTAGTCAATTAACACATTATACTGGTGTAATGGCATCATCATCGTGGGGTATAGGGTAATATTGCCACATAGCTAATACTTTCGCAGCTGCCTTCCGCTCTATAGTGTTATCAATTGATGATGTTACCATGCGTAAGCAAAGGGGTAGGAGACAAGGGAGCAATAAGCACATGGCTAATATGAATAGTACGATAAACATAAGGGATTTCAGACCACCAATCCAAGAAAACAATGAACCAAACCACCCATCCATCTTTAAACTGTGCCAGGTCTGAACAGGCACAAATGTCTGCTCTCTCATCTGGGTGGCTAAATCTTCAACTACATGCCCATTATTATCAATCTGTAAACAACAATTACTTAGATTCAACTTCCCACATACCCCACCTTCAGCTGCTAACAAATAATCTAAAGCTAAACGATTTTGATAAATGGCTGTACGCATTTGTGTACTTTGCTTTGCCAGAAGGGTTAGTGCTTTACTAGTTTCATTGGTTATTATTTCAACAACAGCTTGTAAACGTATTATTCAATTAATCATATAAACAGGAGTACAATATCCCCAAGTCCCATCCTGCTCCCAAGTAGCAGGTCCATAGTATGAGATGATTCTTTCTGGTGGCCATTCTTCAGATGACGCATCCCATTTGTCCCATTGGCCTATTTTCAAGGCCTCCTTCAGCTGTCGACTTCTGTACACAGGATATCCCAGCTGTTCTCCCTGGGATGTTGGCAGAAGGAAAAAGGAAGCTCATATGGATCCCAATACACATGCGCCTCCCCAATGGTGAGGAAGTCTGGCATATGCTCGGGTTCCGCAAATCCAGTACAGTCCAGGTGGTGCTTGCCAAGAATTATATGCTGCTAAGTTAGTCCAGATACTGGCAAGTTTGGGGAATTGAACTAGAGGATTAGAAGGTTCAGTAGTGTTGACTCCTGACCACCAAGATGTCTTCTTAGTGGTACTGTTGTAGAACTTCTAATTGAGACAGACCAGCTGCCCCACTTCCATATTAAACATTGGTCCATAGCGAGAAAAACATAAGTTACCCACAATGGAGTGGGCCAATACCCATTCACTTGTGGTATTGTGTATATTAGTCTGATTATACGGAACAGAATAGTTCAGTTTTTGTGCCTCCAAAAGCCATTGGTCTCCCATTGTTGTTCCTCCACAAAACAAACAGTCTGAAACATGGAGACTAGATGCGACTGCTCCCGCTAATTCAAGAAATAAGTTCTGGGAGGCAGGAGGAATTTCAAACTCTGATTTCATGGCTTCATAGAAGGAGTGATGTATGCGATAGGGTGAGGATACATGGGTTTTGGTGTTTAATTGCAGATATAAGATAGTCCCAGGATCTACACCTCCTCCTGCAATACGCAACCCAAACTTGTATCCTTGCTTCCAGTGGCTGGGGTTGGCTATGAAAAGTTGTAGAGGATTACAGGCTCCTTTCTGGCATTTCTTGGGTTCTGGTAGTCTGATCTTTGTTAGGCTACCTTTGCGATGATCTCCATCTCGTCCCGTCGGTGCATTCTTCCAGGTAGCAAAATATACACATTCCCATTTTGGGCAAAAGTAATCATGTCTTTATGAAGTGGTGTAGATAGTGGCCGCTGTACTCTTTCCTGTACACCGTCCCCATCCATAGGCTCCTTCTGGACACATGTATTTATCATCATGGTAGTATGCGCGCTCCCATGACCCACATCTGTGGTAAGCATTTCTGTTGATGGCATCGCAAGCATCAAAGTTCAGGATGATAGGTTTTGTGGGGTTGGTGAGGGGTTTTGTCGCATTCAGGATGGCTCCATCTTCATCATTCCAGCGTATCTCAAATGTATAGTATGATGGGTTCTGTCGAGGGTTATAACAAGTCTTACTTTTCCCCTTAGTGCAAATGTTCAGTTCAGTGCCATTATAAACACACCGGCTGACTGTACCAGTGCAAGTATAGTAGGAATGATAGAGCAAAGTCTGAGTAATCTTTTGTCCTGTTCGGGTGGTGGTTATGCAAGCTGCACAAGGGGGTAGAGCAAAAGTCTTTTCCAGGATTCCCAGGATCACCATTCCCACAAGGCAATAGTGGAAGAACATTGTGATTACAGTCTTTGGAAGTTAACTGGAAAATTGAGGATAATGAACTGTGCTGAGTTTTCTTCTGTTTCTGCAGTGATGGTCACTTTCGCGTGACGTAAGTGGATGCTGAAGATTCTCTATAAAGCTGGCTGTCTCCTCAAAGTGAGTCGCAATGGAGTCTCGGGATCATTCACTGACGTCCATTGGCCAGGATCAGGAGCAGCTGCCGGCTTCACTCGACTGTGGTGGATCCAGGGTTCGAATTCTGCAACTTTCACTGCGGTGGGGGTTGACAGGATGACGACGTAGGGTCCCTTTCAATGTGGTGCCAGCGGGGTCTTTCTCCACTCTTTCACCCACACGGACGTTCCTGGCTTGAAGGGATGCAGAGGCTCGGTCAGGTTGATGGGTAGTCGGTCTTGCACCCATGTTTGGAGTTTCTGCAAAACAGAACCTAAAGCTAATAGTTCTTGTCTTGTTATTTCAGATCCTATCTGTCTCATGTCTCCCTTTATTCCCTGCACTATGGGTGGAGGTCGCCCATACAAAATCTCAATAGGGGAGACACCTAAGGATCTGGTGGGAGCTGAACGTATCCTAAGAAGGGCTATGGGTAGAACTTGGAGCCACTTCGGGTGGGTCTCTTGACAAAGCTTGGATAACTGAGCTTTCAGGGTTCTATTCATTCGTTCTACTTTCCCTGAGCTCTGGGGTCTGTAAGCAGTGTGTAACTTCCATTATATTTGCAGAGCTTGAGCTAACTGTTGAGTCACTTGAGATACAAATGATGGACCATTATCTGACCCTATAGTTGATGGTATTCCAAATCGGGGAATGATCTCATGGAGCAATACCCTAGTGACTTCTCGGGCTTTCTCAGTTCGGGTGGGGTAGGCTTCTACCCACCCTGAAAATGGGCAGACTAACACTAACATATAGAGGCTTGTTTACAAAGCTGTGGTAGCGGTTCGCGATCGTTATCGGAGCCGCGACCCCATTGATTTCAATGGGCCCGCGGCTCCGATAACGACCGCGAACTGCTCCCGTGGCTTTGTAAACAAGCCCCATAGTGATAGACTTTGCTGAAATGCCCTGTGCAAATGGATATCTGTATATCACTCATGGGGGTCACCCCTACTGACTGAACTCTTGGGGGTGGAACAGGACCTTGCTTGGCATTATTCTTGGCACATATCAGGCATTGCTGTGCCACCGAGGCGGTCAGGGATCCTAGCAATGAAATACAGAAATGGGGCCTCAGGGTTTTCTTCATGGCTGTTTTTCCATAATGTGTGGCTTGATGAAACGCTTGAACAAAGGCTGGCCCTAATGCTTCAGGGATGACTGTAGGACCTGGAGGTGGACTACCTTCTGGGGGTGGCAGCACTATCCAACCTTGTTCTGTTAAGACTCCTCCCTGCTTTTCACAATAATAGTCCAACTCTCTTGTAGTATATCGGGGTGCCCAGGAACTAAGGGGCACAGGGAATAGGGCTGCTTGCATTACAGTATCTTGGGTCCTAACTTGTCCTGTGGTGGCTGCCTTTCGGGCTGTGGCATCTGCAAATCTATTCCCTCGGGTGACTTCTCCTGCTCCTGCCTGATGACCTCGGCAGTGCATGACTGCCACTTGTTTGGGGGCCCATACAGCATCTAACAACATCAATATCTCGGGCCCATACCTAATGTCTTTACCCCCTGAAGTGATCAACCCTCGCTCTTTATACAAGGCTCCATGTGCATGCAAAGTAGTGAAGGCATATTTGGAATCTGTGTACACATTTATGCGGAGTCCTTCTCCTAATGTCAAGGCTCTGGTGAGGGCTATCAATTCAGCTTTCTGTGCAGAAGTTCCTGGGGTCAGGGCTGAGGACTCAACTACCAGATCAAGGGTCACCACTGCATATCCAGCACAACGATGTCCATTGATGACCAGACTGCTTCCATCTACAAAGAAAGTTCGTTCTGGGTCCTCTAGAGGGACATCGGTCAAATCAGGGCGACTTGAGAATACAGTGTCCATGGAAACAATGTAGCAGGGTTTAGAGCTTGACTAACTTTCAACTGTATCTGAGGGTTTTCACACAACATGCTTTGATACTTCAACATTCGTGCATTGGTTAGCCAGAAGTTTCCTTTGTGTTCCATGAGAGTCAGAACAGAATGTGGCACGGTGACTTGAAGAGTTTGTCCTAGTGTGAGTTTGTCTGCTTCGCCCACTAGGAGGGCTGTTGCTGCAACAGCTCTCAGACAAGGGGGCCATCCTTTTGCAACTATATCCAATTGTTTTGACAGATAAGCTACTGGCCGTTGCCAGGAACCAAGAGATTGGGTCAATACTCCCAATGCGTTTCCTTGTAACTCATGGACAAAAAGATGGAAAGGCTTCTGAACATCTGGAAGACCTAAAGCTGGAGATGACATCAGGGCCTTTTTCAAAGTTTGGAATGCTACATCTTGTTCGGGTCCCCAGTCTAGTGGGGATTTTTCCATTCCTCTGGTGACTTGGTATAGTGGTTTTGCAATCAGGGCAAAGTTGGGGATCCATATGCAGCAATATCCCGCGGCCCCCAGGAAGGCTCTTACTTGCCTCCTAGTGGTTGGAATGGGGATATTACATACAGCTTCCTTGCATTCTGGTCCTAAACGTCGGATCCCACTGGACAATTGGAATCCTAAATACTTGACTTCAGTTTGGCATAGTTGTGCTTTGGCTCTTGAAACTTTATATCCAGCATCTTTGAGAAGGTACAAAAGTTCACTAGTAGCTTGTAGGGATTCACTTTCTGAGTTGGTGGCTATGAGCAAGTCATCTACATACTGAAGAAGAACCCTCTTTCCTGGGTCCACTGGGTAACTTGAGAGATCTTGATTCAGGGCAGCACTGAAGAGAGTAGGTGAATTCTTGAATCCTTGGGGTAATCTGGTCCAGGTGAGCTGACCCCGCCTTCCGGTTGTGGGGTCTTGTCATTCAAAAGCGAATAAAAGTTGACTGGTGGGTGCTAGGCGCACACAGAAAAAGGCATCTTTCAGGTCCAGGACAGTGAAGTGAGTAGCTTCAGCGGGGATCAGTCCCAAGAGAGTATAAGGGTTTGGTACTACTGGGTGTATAGTTTCAACTGCATCATTTACTCGCCTTAGATCTTGTACTGGGCAGTAGTCCCCTGCCCCAGGCTTCTTTACTGGGAGAAGGGGGGTGTTCCAAGGTGACTGGCATTCCTTGAGAAGTCCGTACTTCAGCAGTTTCATTAAATGGCAGTGAATTCCTTCTATGGCTGGTCGAGGGAGAGGATACTGCTTCACATGCACTGGTTCCACTCCTGGCTTGAGGGTGACAATGACAGGGGCTATGTTCTTCGCTAGGCCAGGTGGATTATCTTCTGCCCATACTTCAGGTGGGGCTATAAGGTTGGTAGGTATACAGGTACTGGTTGACTTTATTGAAGGTGCACTATAGAATCGCCATTCTTCTTCTCGGGGAACAGTAAGCACCATTAATCCAGCAGGCTTTGGGTTCACAGTCATTTTCATTTCTCCCCCTTCAGCAAAGGATATTTGGGCCTGGAGCTTGGCAAGCATGTCTCGGCCCAGTAGTGGAATAGGGCACTCAGGCATATACAAGAACTGGTGTGTTATCTTCTGTCCCCCTAGTTCACACATGCGGTTCTGCAAGAATGGTTTTGTGGCTTTATTTCCAGTGGCTCCCACAATGGTGACAGATCATGAGGACAGAGGAGCTACTGGCTTGGCTACTACTGAATGTTCTGCTCCTGTATCTACCATGAAGTCCATGTATTGGTCCCCTATCTTCAAACTGACCATAGGCTCCTGGGGACCCAGGGTGAACTTGGAGCCCGGTCTGGCCTAGTCTTCATCTATGTCGTCCAGGTCATAGCCCGTTGCTACTGCCACTCCCTCAATGGCTTCTTCCCTCTCCTGTTGGAACTGTGTTCGATTCATTCCTCCTCTCCTTCGAAATCTTCCTCCGGTCCTCCAGGGACTCCCTCCTCCTCTTGCAGGGGCGGAGTCCAAATGCGGGCACTCATTTCTCCAATGTCCTTCTTCTTTGCAGTAGGTGCATTGATTCGCACCTAATGGGGGCCTCTTGCTTCCGCGGCCTCTTCCACGTCCTCTGGTCCTTTGATTAGGAATACCTCCTCCACGTCGTTTGGTTATAGCAGCAGCAAGAAGATCTGCCTTCTTCTTCATCTTTCGTTCACTTTCTCTGTCTCGTTCATTTTCATGATTCACAAATACTTTCTGAGCGACTTCCATTAACTGAGCTGTGTTCATGCCCGCAAATCCATCCAATTTCTGCAATTTTCGTTTTATGTCTCCCTGGGACTGACTAACAAAGGCCGCATTTACCATGCGTAAATTTTCCTGAGTGGCGGGATCATATGGGGTATACAATCTATAAGCTTCAGACAACCACTCATGAAAGGCCGCTGGGCTCTCATCTGGACCCTGGAGAACTTCCGATACTTTCCCGATATTCATGGCCCTCTGGCCTCCCTTCTTCAGGCCCTGCAATAAGGCCTGGCAAAATCTGGTTAGGGCCGTCGCCCCCCTTACCTCGTTCAGGTCCCACCTGGGATCTTCATTGGGGTATTCTGCAGCTGCTGCTTGCGGGGGATTTATTCCTCCCCTTTCTACAGGGTTCTCTTCCAACCATCGGAGGGCTGCTTGCCCGATTCGGCCTCGCTCCTCAGTAGTGAAGAGGGTGGACAGGAGCTGGCGACAATCGGCCCAGGTAGACTGATGGGTGTGCATACTGCTAGACATTAATTCTATTAATTCCTGGGGCTTGGATGTGTAGGAAGCATAATGCGTTTTCCAGTTTAATAAATCTGTGGTAGAAAAGGGTACATAAACTAAGCTGGTTGGTCCTGGCGCCATCTGGCCCTGATCATTTAAAACAGGTATTCCAGGCACTTGGCGTAATGGCATTAGGTGCCATGCTTTCTCCTTCTTCTTGGGAATTACGCTTCTTAAATCATAAGGCTCCCGGGCACTAGTCTCCTTGGTGGGTGACCCTGAACTGGCAGGAGAGCTTCCGCTTTCTATCTCATCAGAGGACTCGAGTCCCCCTGCTGTGCTTGGGCCTGACTCAGGGCTTTCACTCGGGGTAGGGCACTTCTTAGGCTGTTGCTTCAGTATTTGCTGGGGCTCCTCTTCGGGCTCTACTTCAAGTCGTGGTGCTGTGGGGACTAACTTCTGTGGGTGCCGGGGTAAACAATCCAGAATATCTGGGGACTTTGGGTCAGAATACACAGGCGGCTTCACTTCCTTAGCCTTTTTGGTTCCCCTAGTAGTAGCTACAAATATTTTACAGTGCTCCTCATAGCAGCGCTTCATCCATGAGGGCTGCTGTTCACATACACTTAACCAGGAATCTATATAGGGGAACTGGTCAGGATATGCTCTCAGTATAAGCTGATGGATTCGTAAAACTGTCTCAAAATCAAAGGTGCCCCCTCGGGGCCATGAAGCAGCTAATGCGGGCCACTCCCTTTCACATAACATTTTTAATCTGGATGGAGTCATTTTTGTACCATAATCGCCCGAAAATCCTTTACGGAATTCTTGATCATACATGCCAACGGAGTTTGCGTGGACTCCATCCCTCCCATAATCTAAATGTACCTACGTACACTACTACCTACGTACTCAACGTACCTGCGTACGTTACGTACCCTATGTCCCTACGTACACGTAATGACGTACAAGACAACGAACAATAAGGATAGGTAGTATGGCTGCAGGTAAGGGGTCCGTACAGCCCACAGAACACTGGGGGGACAAACACCACTCGCTTCCTCCTGTTCGCGACCTGGGCGCGGTCGCCCGGCCAGGAACAGCGCTACTTAGGAGTCCGCTCTCGCTCGGTCTGTATTTCAAGACCTCTCACTTACACAAAGCATATTTCAACAAGATATCATATTTCAATATTTCAAGTGCCCAGGTTTTCTGACTGACTATTCCAAACAAGAAGGGTCGATGGCTTCAGCTTCCACTTTCCTTACGTGGAGCTTACTAGGACCGCACTTATGGGAGGTGATCAGGCTCCCTTGTCTCGTGCATACTCATGCGAGATTTCCCAGTTAGTCTATACCAAATATACCAAATCAGTCTTGCGCACGCAAGACGCTGTCCCAGGCTGTTCTTTCTGACTATCAGATCACGAAAATGTCTACTCACCAGATCCGGTCCCCGATACCATACCAGCTTCTGAGTTGGAACCTGGACTCCCCTGGGTTGGAGGTGTTGGCCAGCTGGACCCGATGGCCCGCCGAGGCAGGCGGAACACTCTCCGGCACAAGGGGGCTGGCGGCGCCTGAGGTTTCCCCCGCGGTCGGACAGACACTGTTCCAACCGGGCCAAACCTCAAGGCGAATTACGTGGATTACTCACTTGAATACCGTTTACCACTTGCACTTCCCGGCCAACGCACCAAGAATATGCTGTGGCAAAGTGCAATCAATGAATAAGTCCAGGAGTCGATTGACAGGGTCCAAGTCAGTTTATTGTGCACAAGGCCCAGTCAGTCAAAGCTTCAAAAGGAACTGAGCAAAAGTTTATACAGAGACATAACCATTTATACCTCTTTTTCAGTTTGATACATGAGAACTTTCTATTGGTTCCAACTCGATACATGCAAACTTTTCATTGGTTATACATTCCCTTCATTTGAACAATTAGAAATCCCTCCGGAGCCTAGCAACCGGCCCCCTCCTTTAGGATTGCTTGAACAATGGTACAGTTCTGAATCTCGTTACTTTTCTACTGCAAGGTTAACTTTGGCTTCTGGAATGCATATACTGAAACATTTCTGTTCTTTCACACACAAGAGAATAATAGAAGACTTATTGTGGCAGGTGCAGGCCTGTGACCCACGGTGTCTGACATAGGCAGGCCAGCATGGCTAGCTTGACCTGTAAATGAGGCCTGTGGAGAGGCATATAGGATTGCACATCCCCCAATATGCTGCTATTGTAAGATAGAACTCAGTAGAAGTATTGAATTAGCCTAGGTAAGCAGAACTGTAGAACTGAGAGATGGAAAAATACAGAAAAGACATGTTTAAAAGTTACTGATAAGAAAGAGTACATCTGCAAAGAAATAATGAGGAGTGCTGACAGAGGAGTTACAGAACCTTGCTCTGCTTCACACACAAATTGGTTCTATGGCCTTGAGAGTGTGAAAGTAACAAGTTGATGAACTGGCCATTGTAATTAGGACTAGAAGGGGGGCATGCAGGTGTCATGCCCACAGAAGGGACATAATTGGATAAACTTATCAGTACCGGGACCAATGGAAGAGGTACGGGAGGTACGGGAGGTTACCGGGACCAATGAAATGCTTTTCTATACCTAGAATGGAACAAAAATCTATAAAAGTTGTTGTAATGCTTGAAAACTTTGCTCAGCCATTTTGAAATTGACTTGCTTGAGACTTGTGCACAAATAAATGATTTGGACCTTCTGAACAGACTCCTGGTATCATTGGTTTGTCTGCGCTTTGCTGCTACATATTCCTTGGTGCGTTGGCCGGGAAGTTGTGGAATCAAAGTGTATATAGGGCAATATACCACGACTTTCCGCCTCTATAGGCTTGGTCCTGCCGGGATTGCGCCCTTCCGACGAGGGCTGCTCCCTGGCGCCACCGGTCCCTTGTATCGGAGGGAGCTGGTCGGACCTCGGCGGGTGCCGGGCCCGGTTGGAGCCAACGCCTCGAACCTGAGTGAGGGGAGTCCGAGGTCCAACTCATGCGCCTGCTTGGGAAGTTTGAGGACCGGATCCGGTGAGTATAGTTTTGATTTTGGGTCTAGACAGAAATAGAAAGAGCAGTACTGCCATTGGAACTTGGAATTTGGAATTTGTAATCTCGAGATATTGGGAATTGGTAAGAGAGCATGATCAACTCTCAAGGAAGGGCCGAGTAACCCCGCATGGGAATTCGCCGGGTGAAACCCCCATCCTTTTTGTAATTGGGAAAAAGACTAGTCAGAATAGATAGAAACGAATGCATTCTGGGATACGTTGCTAGCATGATTGTGTGAACGAAGTGTGAATGAGAGGTCTGGCAGCACGGACCAAGTGAAGGCGGACCCCTGAGTAGCGCATTTCCTGACCGGGCGACCGCGTTCAGGTCGCGAAAAGGGGGAAGCGATTGTCGTCTTGTCTTGTTATTTGTACTCCTTATACGTTTCCAGGGCCGTGAGGACCCCTTACCCACGGTCCGCCCTCCTTTTCCCTTCTGTCTGTTGTTGCGCGCACACATCGAAATGGGAGGGGCGGGGTCTACTAGAAACACTCCATTAGAATGTATGATCGCACATTTTAAAGAGGGATATTCAGGAGATTATGGTATTAAAATGACAGCAGCCCGTTTGCAGATTTTGTGTACTAGGGAGTGGCCCGATCTAGACCCCATCTGGCCCCGAGAGGGAACGTTCACTGTAGAGATTATTCAGTCAATACACCGTAGAGTGCGGGTAGCGCACCCTGATCAGTACCCCTATATAGATTCCTGGTTAAGTATTTGTGAAGATCCGCCCCCCTGGGCGCAGCGCTGTTATGAGGAACAGTGCAGAATAATGTTAGCTAAAACAGATTCTAGACAAAAAACGGAACAGCCTAGAATGAAAGAGCAGGATAAGAAAGCCAAGAAGAAGCCCATCTTGGTAGATCCTGATTCCCCAGAAATAGTCCTCAGGCAGCCCCGAACCCCAGGTCCAGTAAGAGTAGCCCGGCGTCCTGCCCCAGAACCCCAGAGACGGCCAGAGCCGAGGCGGGACCCAACCCCTGATCCCCCTCCCGGAGGAGAGAAAGAGGAAGAATTAGTGGAAAGAGAAGAGGAGGACATAAAAGGCGAGTCAGAAGTGGAGATAGAAGAAGGAGAAAGAGAGAATTCCCTAGAAGAGGAGGACAGTGTACAAATAATTGAGAGAGCCAGCGCTAGCACTAGCGCGCCAGTGAGAGAGAAACCCAAAGCAAAACCTGTTGAGAAAAAGAAAGTGACTCCTCCTGCAAAGGCAACGACAATAACTCTTAGATCCCAAAAGACACCTATGGCAGCTAAACTGTTTCCCTTACGGCAAGTCCCGGGAGTGCCCGTAAAGAATGATAATGATGAAGTGGTAGCGGGACCCCTAACTTATGTATATATCCCTTTCTCTACAACTGATTTGTTAAATTGGAGGTCGCATTATGCCTCCTATACTAGTAAGCCCCAGGAGCTGACAGAATTAGTAACTAGTATTATGGAAACTCACCAACCCACTTGGCCAGATTGCCGTCAGCTCCTGACCACCCTATTTACAACAGAAGAACGAGCAAGAATTAGAAAAGCAGCTATTGAATGGATGGCAGAGAACCCCGTAGCTCCGGGACCAGGGCAGAATATAATAGACTGACGGGAAGCAGTGCAGAGAGAATTCCCGAATGAAGACCCCCAATGGGATCCAAATACAGATGAAGGATCCACAGCCCTAGCCCGTTTTCACCAAGGCTTTTTACAAGGACTGAGAAGGGGGGGCCAAAAAGCTATGAACCTTTCCAAATTTGCAGGAGTTATCCAAGGGATAGATGAGAGCCCAGCAGATTTTTATGAGAGATTAACTGAAGCATACAGAATGTATACACCCTATGATCCCGAGGCACCAGGAAGTTTATGTATGGTGAATTCTGCTTTTGTAAACCAGTCTCAACCAGACATTAGACGTAAATTACAGAAATTAGAAGGGTTTGCGGGCATGAATGCAACACAGTTAGTGGAAGTCGCTCATAAAGTGTATGTGAATCGTGATAATGAAAGACAGAGAGAATGTGATAGAAAGATGAAGAAGAAAGCTGATTTTTTGGCTGCGGCCATAGTTGAAAAGAAAAGGGGAGGTGTCCCTAGTCGAAGGAGCAGAGGAAGAGGGCGGGGTCAAGGCGGAGGCCGGACCCAGAGACTAGGCGTGAACCAATGCGCCTATTGCAAAGAGGAAGGACATTGGAGAGATACGTGCCCGCAACTCGAAGACGCCCAGCAAGATGACGACAACGATCATCAGTGGCGAGAAGAAAGACGAGGCCGTCCCCGAGGCCGAGGAGGAGCCAATCGAGAACAATACCAGCGAGAGAGAGGAGGAGCCATTCAAGCATTGGCCACACCAGCCCATGATGAGGATGACGTGGATTAGGACAGACCGGGCTCCAAGTTTGCTTTAGGTCTCCAGGAGCCTATGGTCGGAATACAAATAGGAGACCAAATTATGAACTTTATGGTTGATACTGGAGCACAGCATTCAGTAATAGACAAAAAGATAGCCCCATTCACTACAAAAGCAGTCACCATTATAGGAGCAACTGGTGCCAAAGCCACAAAGTCTTTTCTTCAAAACCGAATATGCAGTCTAGGAGGACAGCAAGTAACTCATCAATTCCTTTACATGCCCGAATGTCCAGTGCCACTACTGGGACGAGACATGCTAGCCAAGCTTCAAGCACAGATATCTTTCTCTGAACAAGGAGAAATGCAAATGACAGTAAATTCCCAAGCCAAACCAGCAGGAGTAATGCTGCTGACAGTTCCCCGAGAAGAAGAATGGAGGTATTACGTTGATGACTCCATCCAAGATACCTATTTTGAACAAACTTTAAAGAACATCGATGCACCACCTGGAGTATGGGCAGAAGGCAGTCCCCCAGGCCTAGCCAAGCATATAGCTCCAGTGATTGTAACCCTCAAGCCTAGTGCTACACCAGTGCACGTCAAACAGTACCCTCTCCCAAGAGCCGCAATTGAAGGCATTCATCGCCACCTACAAAGATTGCTCGAGTATGGCCTACTAAAAGTATGTCAATCCCCATGGAACACTCCACTTTTGCCAGTAAAGAAACCTGGGACAGATGATTATCGCCCAGTACAAGATTTGAGAAGAGTAAATGATGCAGCTGAAACCATACATCCAGTTGTACCCAATCCTTACACTCTTCTAGGACTGATACCTGCTGAAGCTACCCATTTCACTGTACTGGATTTGAAAGATGCATTCTTTTGCATAAGATTAGCCCCTGTAAGCCAAATATTGTTTGCATTCGAATGGCAGGACCCCATCTCTGGAAGAGGGGGCCAACTCACCTGGACAAGATTACCCCAAGGATTCAAGAATTCACCTACCATTTTTAGTGCTGCACTAAATCAAGACCTTTCAAGCTATCCAGTAGCCCCGGGGAAGAGAGTGCTTCTCCAATACGTGGATGATTTGTTGATAGCTGCTGTATCAGAAAGTGAATGTATACTAGCCACCAAAGACCTCTTGCAGTTACTAGACGAAGCTGGATACAAAGTTTCCAGAGCCAAAGCACAGCTATGCCAAAAAGAAGTGAAATACTTGGGTTTTCGTATTACCCAAGGAAGCAGAAGATTAGGCAGAGAACGAAAAGAAGCAGTATGTAGAATTCCAACTCCAACAACCAGAAAGCAAGTCAGAGCCTTTCTGGGTGCGGCAGGATATTGCCGAATCTGGATACCCAACTTTGCCCAAATTGCCAAACCACTGTATGAAGCCACAAAAGGAGAAGAAAAGTCACCACTGGAGTGGGGACAAGAGCAGGATACAGCCTTCCAGAAGTTAAAAGAAGAATTGATGTCATCACCAGCACTTGGACTACCAGATGTCCACAAACCTTTCCACTTGTTTGTACATGAAGCACAGGGAAATGCCTTAGGCATGTTGACTCAGAAATTGGGAAATTGGGAGCGACCTGTAGCCTACCTATCGAAACAATTGGACCCTGTGGCCAAAGGATGGCCACCTTGCTTGAGAGCAGTTGCAGCTACAGCGCTACTAGTGAGTGAAGCAGACAAGCTCACACTAGGACAGAACATACGAGTCACTGTGCCACATGCAGTCCT
The DNA here is from genome assembly GCA_033557465.1 of Ichthyophis bannanicus. NCBI lineage: Eukaryota > Metazoa > Chordata > Amphibia > Gymnophiona > Ichthyophiidae > Ichthyophis > Ichthyophis bannanicus. The sequence goes on along the minus strand of CM066031.1, from coordinate 1,115,534,485 downwards.
TGCCCTTATGGAACAAAAAGCAAATTATTGGCTCACCAATTCCCGAATGTTGAAGTACCAGAGCATGTTATGTGAAAACCCACAGATACAACTTGAAGTGAGCCATGCCCTGAATCCAGCCACCTTGATACCCATCAGTGAAGAACTCCCAGAACATGACTGTATCGAAGTCATGGAAACCGTGTTCTCCAGTCGACCTGACTTGACAGATGTGCCCATAGACAATCCTGATCAGATCTATTATGTTGATGGAAGCAGTCTCATCCTTGATGGACGACGCTGTGCCGGATATGCAGTCGTCACTCAACACGAAGTAGTTGAATCATCAGCTCTAGCCTCAGGCACCTCAGCCCAGAAAGCCGAATTGATAGCACTCACCAGAGCATTATTGTTAGGAGAAAAACTTGTGCTAAATGTATATACAGATTCCAAATATGCCTTCACTACCTTGCATGCCCATGGAGCTCTCTATAAAGAAAGAGGACTCATCACATCCGGAGGAAAATCAGTTAAATATGGTCCCGAGATATTGATGTTACTTGATGCAGTTTGGGCCCCAACACGTGTAGCTGTCATGCATTGCAGAGGACATCAAGCAGGAAAAGGAGAAGTTGCCCGAGGGAATAGATTTGCAGATGCCTCAGCACGACAAGCAGCTATGACAGGACAAATTGCCCCACAAGCTACGCCACTGCAAGCAGCATTGTTTCCAGTACCTTTGAATCTATGGACCCCACGATATACCACCAAAGAATTGGATTACTATTGTGACAGAGAAAATGGAGTACTGAAAGACGGATGGATTGAGCTGCCACCAGAAGAGGGCAGTCAACCTCCAGGACGAATAGTAATTCCTGAATTATTAGGACCATCTTTTGTCAAAGCTTTCCACGAAGCCACCCACTATGGGAAGAGTGCTATGGAGAAAGCACTCAGACCACATTTCTACATCCCTCTGATGACAACCATATCAGCCTCAGTAGCACGTCAATGTCTAACCTGTGCCAAAAATAATGCCAAGCAAGGCCTTATTACGGCACCCCGAGTTCAGTCAGGAGGTGTCACCCCCATGCACAACCTCCAAGTTGATTTTACCGAAATGCCAAAAGCCAATGGATACCATTACCTATTAGTATTAGTTTGTACTTTCTCTGGGTGGGTAGAAGCATTCCCAACCAGAACTGAGAAAGCCCGAGAAGTTACCAAAGTCTTAATGAGAGAGATTGTCCCCAGATTTGGAATCCCAGCAGTAATAGGGTCAGACAATGGACCCTCATTTGTCTCCCAAGTTACTCAGCAGTTAGCAAAAGCCTTGCAGATACAGTGGAAACTCCACACTGCATACAGACCCCAGAGTTCAGGGAAAGTTGAGCGAATGAATCGTACCTTGAAAGCCCAAATGTCCAAGCTTTGTCAGGAGACACACTTGAAATGGCCCCAAGTGCTCCCCATAGCTTTACTCAGAATACGCTCAGCTCCTGTAAAGTCAACAGGATTTTCCCCTTTTGAAGTTTTGTATGGTAAACCCCCACCAATAGTGCAGGGAGTCAAAGGAAGTTTAGCCCAGATTGGTTCAGAAGTAACCAGACAAGAACTCCTAGCTCTTAGTTTTGTTCTGCAGACTCTCCATACGTGGATCCAAGACCAGTTGCCTATCAACTTGACGGAACCCTTGCATCCCTACCAGCCTGGTACTTCGGTGTGGATCAAAGATTGGAAGAAGATACCGTTGGAACCCCATTGGAAGGGACCGTACACCGTCATCCTGTCTACCCCAACTGCAGTAAAGGTAGCCGAGATCGACGCCTGGATCCACCACAGCAGAGTTAAGCCCGCCGCCGATCCTGAACCAGAGCAGTGGACAGCAGAACAGCATCCTGGTGTACCCTTGCGAGTTACTCTAAGACGGCAACCAGCAGCTTAGACACTTCATCACAAGTGCTTTGCAGTAGCCAAGTCTTTCGAAGAGGATTGCTGTTTTCCATGCAGCAACAGTTTTGTTTCAACGAACCCAACTTGTGTGTGATTTGACACACTACTTAGAGACTACATTGATTAAACCAGACTTCACAAGCCAGCTGAATTGCTAAGTTGGTTAATGTGTATTGGACATCTTGGGGATCTTCAATCAACACTCAGCACCCGTTAAATTGCTTCATTAGCAAACGGGATGAAGAATAAAAGACCGTCGTGATCAAGATCAGCAAGCTGAGGATTCAGAAGAACTCCAATCAACATCAACATGTATCTTTGTTTTTGCTTTGCCTTGGTTGCCTTCTTTGGAGGTTTTGAACTGACTTATGCTTTACCTCCATGTACTGCGTGCATTACTTCTACTAGAACTGGACTGAAAGTAACTCAGACTTTGCTTTACCATTCTTACTATACCTGCAAGGGAACAATAACTCGGTGTATCTATAACACCACTGAATTAAATGTTTGCACTCATGGCAAAATCAAAGCATGCTATAATCCGCATCAGAATCCATCCTATTACACGTTGGAAATAAGATGGAAGGATGCAGATGGACCTATATTAGCTGCTACACCGCCACTTAAGGACATTACTAAACCTGCTGTTTTGAATTTTGATGCATGTAATGCCATTAATAGAGATAGTCAGTCCACCTGTGGTACATGGGAAAAAGCGTATCGAAATGATCATAAGTATATGTGTCCAGAAGGTGCCACAAATTGGTGGAAGTGTACAGGTAAAACGGGATCAGGCTATAGTACTGCAACAGCGGCAGATTACTATTGCCCGTATTGGGGATGTGTTTTTTATGCTACCTGGAACACTGGTATAACTGATGAGAAAATAGATAAACGGATGGCTACTCTAACCAAGCCAACCACAAATGATAAATGTCAGAAAGATGCTTGCAACCCCTTACACTTGCGTGTACATAATCCCCATGCATGGAAACAAGGATATAAGTTTGGTTTACGTATTGCTGGAGGAGCAATAGATCCAGGGACCATTGTGTATATTAGATTGAATACTCAAGCCCACAAGTCATCTAAATATCATATTCATAATACTTTTTATGAAGCTATGCATGTAAATAAGTTTGAGATCCCTCACCCTTCACAGAATTTATTTCTAGAATTAGCCGGAGCAGTAGTATCTAGTCTAAAGATCTCAGATTGTTATTTCTGTGGTGGAACCCAAATGGGAGATCAATGGCCATGGGAAGCCCAAGAATTAAATTATTCTATGACTTACAACCAGACTGAATTACACAAGACTACCAGTGAATGGGTGTTAGCGCACTCAATCGTTGGACGTCTTTGCTATGCCAGAACTGGACCCCAGTTCACCCAAAAGGTAGGACAGCTGGTCTGTCTTAGCCAGAAGTACTATAATGCCACGACCACAAAGACAGCATGGTGGTCAGGAATTAGACATCCTGAACCTCCTAACCCATTAGCTAGATTTCCTGAACTTGCAGGTCTATGGACTAACCTTGCCAAAGTCCAAGCCTGGCAAGCCCCACCTGGCCTATATTGGATCTGTGGAAACCGAGCATATGCGCAACTCCCGCCACAATGGGGAGGAGCATGTGTCTTAGGAACCATCAGACCTTCTTTCTTCCTGTTAAATACTGAACATGGAGAACAATTAGGGTATCCTGTATACACTACCCACCGACACAAAAGAGCATTGAGACAGAAAAGAGAAGCCTTACAGATAGGTAAGTGGGAAAAGTGGCAAGGTGATGATTGGCCACCAGAAAGAATTATTGAGTATTATGGACCTGCCACTTGGAATGATGATGGTATGTATGGTTATCGTACCCCAATTTATATGATCAATCGTATTATTCGCTTACAAGCAGTAGTTGAAATAATAACTAATGAAACTAGTCATGCTCTTACGCTCTTAGCTAGACAAAGTACTCAGATGCGCACTGCTATATACCAGAACCGCTTAGCACTTGATTATTTGTTAGCAGCTGAAGGAGGAGTATGTGGTAAGCTGAATTTAACTAATTGCTGTTTGAAAATAGATGATAAAGGTCAAGTAGTTGAAGAAATTGCTAAAGATATGCAAAGACATGCTTATGTGCCAGTACAGACTTGGCACGCATTGAAATTTCCTAATTGGTTTGCTAACCTTTTCTCTTGGCTGGGAGGATTTAAGACTTTCATTGTTTTAGTACTAATCCTTGTTGCTGTTATCTTCTTATTACCATGTTTGATTCCATGTTGTATGCGTTCCCTTCATAATGCTATTGATAGTACAGTAGAGCGGAAGACCGCAACTAAAATAATGGCTTTATACAAAGCTAGTCCTAGTAGAAATCCTTCAATCATGATGTGATTCTTCTAAACAAAGTGATTTAATTCTCACACCTTATTGAGTAATAGGGTGAGATTAATCAAAGGGGGGAATGTGGCAGGTGCAGGCCTGTGACCCACGGTGTCTGACATAGGCAGGCCAGCATGGCTAGCTTGACCTGTAAATGAGGCCTGTGGAGAGGCATATAGGATTGCACATCCCCCAATATGCTGCTATTGTAAGATAGAACTCAGTAGAAGTATTGAATTAGCCTAGGTAAGCAGAACTGTAGAACTGAGAGATGGAAAAATACAGAAAATACATGTTTAAAAGTTACTGATAAGAAAGAGTACATCTGCAAAGAAATAATGAGGAGTGCTGACAGAGGAGTTACAGAACCTTGCTCTGCTTCACACACAAATTGGTTCTATGGCCTTGAGAGTGTGAAAGTAACAAGTTGATGAACTGGCCATTGTAATTAGGACTAGAAGGGGGGCATGCAGGTGTCATGCCCACAGAAGGGACATAATTGGATAAACTTATCAGTACCGGGACCAATGGAAGAGGTACGGGAGGTAAGGGAGGTTACCGGGACCAATGAAATGCTTTTCTATACCTAGAATGGAACAAAAATCTATAAAAGTTGTTGTAATGCTTGAAAACTTTGCTCAGCCATTTTGAAATTGACTTGCTTGAGACTTGTGCACAAATAAATGATTTGGACCTTCTGAACAGACTCCTGGTATCATTGGTTTGTCTGCGCTTTGCTGCTACATTATGAATTCATGAAAACTTCTTATTAAGCATTTTAAAACAGTTTTCTTATTTTTCACATTTTTGGTTCTTTTCTAGCTATAATGGGAGCTAGGATCCAGGCCTAACTTACAGGCCTTTCATAGTAGCAGGCCATGCTAGGCCATAGCCTACCACACCAGAATGAGGGATCATGGGATGAAAGTGAAAGAGGGTAGACTCAGGAGTAGCCTAAGGGAATATTTATTTAGAGACAGCGTGCTAAAAGCATGGAAGAGCCTCCCAGTGACAAGGGCAGGGCAGTATCAAAGCAAAAGCTTGTAAAGCTGAACAGAAGGTATGGATGAGCCTATGATCTTTGTCTGTCGTCATGTCCCATGTTTTTATATCAGAAATTTCAATATCTTTAGGAGGGATATTCAGAGGCATTACACAGACCTGAACATCGTGTAAATGCTGCTCTGTGGGTGTCACTGCTACATACCCTGATGCTAACCAGTTAGCTTTGCGGCAATCTGGATATTCAATGCTGGAGCTCAGATATGACCTGACGTTGAATATCCAGGTTTAAAGTTCAGTGCTGGTGGCCAGCCGGTTTAGCACTGAATATCGGGCCATTAGGATATACCTAAAATATTCAAATAGTATCATGTAATAACTCTAGCCATGGACTGTAAACCTCAAGCCATGAATCTGGCTTCCAGTGCTCTGCTTCTACATGCCCACCAAGGCAAATAAACACATCATTTGCAAAGACATATAGTGTCTGACAGTGCAGTCATAGGCCTTGTGTGTGAAATCACTTGGGCCACAGAAATCCTCTCTTCGCTTTATATGATTGTAAATGAAAAAAATAGACACTGGATCCACCAGTAATCTTCAGCTACCAAAACAAAACAAAAAAATACTGCCAGTCAGCCAAGGTCGGACAAACCCTGGGGTAGAAAGAGAGAAGGAGAGAGAAGAGGGGAGGCGTTGTAAGATATCAGTGGAAATCAGATGGGCAAAGGATTCTGGGAAACAAAGCACAGCTGAATGAGCAGCAGCCGGGGACAGGCAGACACTGACTGAGCTGCAGTGTGGTCCTGGAATCTGTCACATTCAGCTGTGCAACAAGGCAGAAAATGACAGATAGGATTGGATACATGAGTAAAGCCACTGGCCTATATAATAATGGTTTATGTGGAACCTCCCTCGTAGGCCTCGTTCCTTGTCTCTCAGCTAGTGGTGCTTTGAATATGCTGCCAGCAGTCCTGTAGAGGCAGCCAGATGGAGCTGCAAAAATTCTCTTAGCCCTTTCATACTAATTCCTAACATTCTGTTTGCTTTTTTGGCTGCTGTTGCACACTGAGCCGAAGATGTCAATGTACTGTCCACGATGACGCTTAGATCTAAGGTTACCAAATTTGTTTTTAGGAAAATTTGGGACATTTAGCCAAGGGGGAGGGGGGGGGGAAGGGGAGTTAGGGAGATTTGAGCAACAAGGTGTGGAAGAGGGAAGAAGAGTCATTACTCTGCCCTCGCCCCACCATCCATCCCAGGACATCAACAGCATCACTTCCGAGCAGACGTAGCAACAGAGAAATAGAAACAGTGATGCATTTCCACTGTACTGTGGAAAACAGAAAGATAACGGATGTAATTTCTAAAAACGGACATATTCACATCACTTAATTGAAAATAATTTTTTTCTACTCCCTCTGTCCCCATTGCTGGAATTGGGGACAGGAGACTGCCAAACAGGAAGGAATCAGGCACACAGCTCCAAAATTGTGGACAATCCCTGAAACTCGGCGACATCTGGTAACCTTACCTAGATCCTTTCCCTGGTTGGTGACTCCTAATGTAGAAAACAGTACAGACAAAAGTCAAGCACAGAAATGTCAAAATAAAATTATTAGGGTTGGCACATCAAAAACGAATACATCCTTTTTTCCCTTAAGAACTGTCGCTAGAAGAACTTTTCACTTCTAATAACTGACATAACATAAAAGAGAGAAGGTATTCAAATATGAGCAAAAATTTAAGCTACATTTTACTTTACTCGCATGTTAAAAGGTGTGTTAATGAGTGATGCAGTAAACTAATGGAATGCATATTGACTGTGAGTTAAAAATACACTAAGAGGGAGATACTAAATGTGATTAATGCGATTAGCAGACCTACTAACAGTATTAATCGTGGTCACCGGGATATTCAGCGGCACTAGTATGGTGACTATCACTGGATATCTGCGGGTGCCACTGCTACATGCCCCGATGCTAACCAGTTAGCATTGGGGTGTGCCGGGGCGTTCCCCATCGCTAACCAAGCAGCGACAATATTGAGCCACTGCCGGCTTAGCAAAACACAGGGAAAGTCAGGTGCAGGAAACCCTGGCCTCACTTTCGCCACAAAAGCTAACCGGGCAGCGGCTGAAGAATGGCATTGCCTGGTTAGCTTCGCTGCGATCCAGGCAGCCCAGATACTGATTTAATGCTGGAGCCTGAATATGGCCTCGGCACCGAACATCCAGGTTTTAAGTTCAGCACCAGCAGTTTGCCGCTTTCGCCGCATTAGCCACTGGCGCTGAATACCGGGCCCCTCATTTGCAAGCATTAGTGTGATTAGTGTTCCTTAAATTGTGGATTCTGGAGACATTTGGCATCCTATGGAGAACTGACTTCTCCTCAGGGCCGGCCTCGGAGTTGGTTCAAGATGTTGGCTCCCTAGGCAAACTTTAAGCCTTATGCCTCCTCTAGCTGTCAAAATCTATTGCTTAGCTTTGAACGCCTTGTTCTTTGCCAACACCACCCCTCCCAGAAGCTGCTGCCCTAGGTGACTGCCTGGTTTGCCTAGTGGTTGGGCCGGCCCTGCTTCTCCTTACAGGATCTGACCAAGAATCTGACATGGATTTTGATGAATTTCATGCAGTTATCCAGGCATCAATGTTTCCGATCCTTGCCTACTGTAATTCTTTATTCTGCAGGCTACCAGCCATTACGTTGCAAGCACTTCAAGGCTCAGGATTCAATTGCGGGGTGAGAAGGCAGGTAGAAGTATTACAACAGGTGGGGAGGGGAGGTGGAATGGGAGCTGGGAGAGGGAGTAGTGCTCAGGGAGGTGGAGACCCACAATAGCCAACTGGCAGTGATGAACAGGTAGGGACCAGCAGTAGGAAAAGAGAAGCATACAAGATGTGCATTTCTGAAACGAAGAGAGAGAAGTACCGATCCAGTGGGTTTTTGAGAGCCACGGTGTGCTTTTCATGGTAAAGTCAGCCAAGACATCAGCAGTGGGGATGCTTTCTCAAGACCAACAGCAGCCTGACAATGGAGACCAGAATGGTCTATCAACAGAAACAGCAATGGCATAATACTGAGCAGTCATGAAGGAAAAGCCGAGGAAGACTGAGAGGTCCAAGCAGCACAGAGGAAGCAGTCTACTTTGCACCCTTGAATCGATGCTGCTGGAGAAAGTAGTGTAATCGGTACAGCTCTTTTGCCAGAAGTCATCGGGGGTCCTCTGTAGTGCACCGACATGGCTAAGGCACCTGCTGTGGCAGAAGTTAGTGACTATGCAGCAGCCATATCAAGAGGCTTCATGACATCATGGTGGACTGTGTCTTGTGGGTGAGGGAGGATGTTGGAGGTGAAAGAAGGTAGTAGAAGGTAGGGCTGTATTTTGCACCATGTAGTGCTTTTAAGGCCAAGTGTGCATAATCGGCACAGTGTCCCCAATTTCCAGAAGTGAAAGCCATACTGAGCCATATGTTTTTGTCGTGTACGGTGGTACTCATATCTGGAAGAGGCTACGTCAATACATAGGCCTCGTTTTGGGAACTATGCTGGATATGCAATCACAGGTGGCTCTTTTGGATATTTCTAATGATCTTGATTAACTGGAAGGAGCACTGCAATTTTGCGTTCAGCAGGTGTTGCTTGTGGTGAGGAAAAATATTCAAAACAGTTGGCTCTCTGAGGAAGTCCTATCATTCTGGCAATTGAGGAATGCACTGCATCAGTTCATGCTCTTTGAGCGTGAAGGGACTAGGGGACAGTTGAATAGATGGGAGCAATTTATAGCAATCTGGGGACCATATATACAGATCCTATTGTTGAAGGTCAGGAATCAGGTAATAAATCAGCAGTGAGAGGGAGGACACCGAATAGCACATACTCCAACTCCAACTTCAATAGTATGGACTCGATTAAGTTAAGTTGGGAGGGAGACAGGTAAGGGGAGGGGTTTTCTTTGGGGAGTAGGCTGGATAAGTGGGTGATGTGTTGGGTTATTTTATAGGGGAAGGAATGTATGTTGGTACGAGAATGTGAGTGTGAGGGGTTTAGAGATATAATGGTAATAGAGTTATGGGATATGACATTTTCCCATCATTAGAATACACCCGTGCCTGCTTGTTCGCCTGCTTATTATTTCTATTTATCTTTATAGTATTTACACTCTTTTCATTATGGGTGCTTTTTTGGGTATTGATTTATTATTTTTTGTATCCTGCTCAAGTTGGAGAGGTGGGGGAAGAGGGAGGGTGGGGGATGATACCTGCAAGACATTTTTTTGATCGTATTGCTAGTACTTCTCAAGATAGATCCAGAGTGTGTAAGAGTCACAATCCCCACTGTTCCAGAATGTGATCTATATACAAAGTTGTGAGAAGTGAGATAAGGGAGGAGGGATGGGAGAAATTCAAAATGAATATGGAATACTGTATATAAGTGAAGTTGTATGGCTGTTTTTGACTATTGTGAGTTGTTTGAATGATGTATTTGTACTGAATAAAAAATTTCAACCATAAAAAAAAATATAGCGCTATCACTCCATCAATTTGATCAACCCTGTCATTGTGATATAATTTGTACCCTAGTATCATAATATCCCCATTGACTATCCTCCTTCCAGCAGGTCTCTGAGTTGCCAAATATATCTCCCTTTTCATTCAGTGCTATACATTCTAACTCTCGCATCTTATTTTTAGGTTTCTAGCAGTTCTATGTTTTTGGCTTGTATTAACCTGCTTAGATCAATAATCAATAAAGAAATGACAAGCAGTCAAGAAATCCAATGATGCATTGCTCTTGGCAGAATGGCTATGAAGGACTTAGACAAGATTCTCAAGAGCAGAGATGTCTCTCTCCATACAAAGATTCGACTTGCCAAGCCATGGTATTTTCAATAACATCTTATGGAGTGTGAAAGTTGGACAGTGAAAAAGATAGACAGGAAGAAAATCAATGTCTTTGAAGTATGGTGCTGGCGAAGATTACTGTGTATACCATAGACTGCCCAAAGAACAAACCAGCCAGTACTAGAGGAGATCAAACCTAACTTTTCTTTAGGAGCTCAAATGACAAGACTTCAACTTTCATACTTTGGACACATCATGCGAAAAGAGAGATCATTAGAGAAAAACATCATGCTTGGCAAGGTTGAGGGTCAAGGCAAAAGAGGAAGGCCAACAAAGAGATGAATCGATACAATAACTACAGCTATGAATGTCACTCTATCAGCAATGAGTTACCGGACTGAAGACTGAACATAGTTTAGGACAGCTATCCAGAGGGTCGCCATGAGTCAACACCAATTCAACAGCACTTAACAAAAGCAGCAACAACCTGCTTAGCAGTTAACAGATCATTTGCAATCTTTTAACTCGGTCTGCCCCTTACTTAAAGACATTTGGGCTATTTTTGTATTTATTTCAACTTCTCTGACAGAATGTCCTTAGTTCCCTCTTTTGATAGTTTCCTTCAAAGATACCTTTTACTCCAAACCAAGCGCTCCTGAATGACTATTAACTTTCCTCTATCTCCTTTTTAAACATTACACCAGCAGCCTGGTTCTACCCCAGTTAAGGTGGACCTATCAGAATAGGTCTCTCCTTCCCCAAATGTTGCCCAGTTCATAACAAATCTAAATCCCTCTTTTCTGCATCATCATCTCACCCACACATTGAGATTCTAGAACTCTGCCTTTCTCTTGGATCCTGCCTGTGGAATAGGAAACATTTTAGAGAATGCTATCCTGCAAGTTCTGGATTTAGACTTTCTACCTAAAATCCTAAATTTGATTTCCAGAACCTCCCTCCCATACTTTCCTTTTATCATTGGCACCCTCATGTGTCTAGATAGCCTGCCCCTCTCCTGCTCCTCCCCAGCACAGTTTAAAATTATACCTACGGAACATGAAATGTCCAATACCTTTACACTAGGCATGCAAGTTACCAAACGAATCTCACATGCACTAGCCACCCAGCAATGCCTAACCATTGAATCACCAACTACAGTGTTCATCCTAAACTTTCTTTCTTAGTCATACACCCTTGGAAAAATACCCTCAGTGCAAGAAGATATTGCATCACCCTGACTACAGAATTACTTCCTGTCACAGCAAGGTGATGTTCTATTTTCAGATAACCTTTCTTCTGCATGGCAGCAAAGAGGCTGCCAGACTGGAGGTGAGACTTCCATACTATGTCCCTGAAGGTCTTTTCTATATAGCTCTCCGTTTGCTTCATCTCTTCCAAATCAGCTAGACTAGTCTCCAGAGATCAGACTCATTCTCTGAGAGCAAGCAGTTCTTTGCATTCAGTGCATACATACAAACTCTCACCAACTGGAGATAATCATACATGTGGTAGTTGGTGTAAAAGACTGGATAGCCCCTGTCTCACTGCTGGACTGCTGTCTGTGTTTTAGTTCTGGCGAGTTGTTTAGTTATTTAAAGTTGCTAATGGAGTAGGGATACTTAAACTAACATAATGTCCCCAAGTCTTTTAGGTATATTTTAAGCTATTTATTTTATGTTTGGGAGTGGAGAAGTAGCCTAGTGGTTAGAGCAGTGGCTTGGTAACCAAGAGTCCAGGCCACTCCTTGTGGCCTTAGGTCGGTCACTTAACTCTCCATTGCCTTGGAAGAAATGCTCGGCAATCTGCTTCTGGTCACACAGCCAAGAAAACCCAGGAACTGATGGGTTGCCAGGAGTCAGCAATGACTCCAAGGCACACATTGCATTTTTTTTTTAAAATATTACTTATTGAACCATAAAGAAATAACTCCCAGGTGTGGTGGGTACACTTATACCACACCCAGAATTCAGTCACAAAAACAGATATTTACAATTTTTTGCGTTTCCTCCCCTTACTGTCCACCCGTCTCCCACTCCTTCCCTTCCCCACACCCTAACAGTGACCCCCACACTTATTCAACCAATTATACATTCAATCAGCTTAAATTGGTAGAACTCTCTCTAATTAGTACATATATCCTGTGGTCCAGGACACCCCTCCTGTTCAAGCCCTCTAAAGACTCAGGAGTTCACTGTACATGCTTGATGTTATAGTATCGATGTACCGCCCCCACAGTGCAAGGAATGCCTTCCATTTCTTAACATTTCCTTTAGATTCTAAATGTTCCAAAAGCATCAGTTGGTGGAAGCAATTCTTCCATTCCCAGAACATAGCTACCACAGTTTCCCGCCACCAGCGGAGAAGAGGCTTTTTACCTACCACACATGCCTTTTGCACCAGCAGCTGAGTCTAATGCCCCTTGGGACAGGCAGGGGTGAGCTTATCGAATATCACTAAGGCTTCTGTCCACTCTACCCTTTGACCGACAAGTAAGCTAATAGAGTTCTGGATCTGACAAAGTATCTGAATCGCCTCACACGACCAACATATGTAGCCAAGTACCACCAACAGTGTAAAGCACCAAGGACAACTACTGTCCTGTGTCAAGCAACACCGCAGTGCACATCTTGGAGAGAAATGGGCACGACTTACCACCCGGAATTGCAGTTCTCGCAGCTTCATCGACTGAGTCAAGTCCGGGATGCGATATATCATTCCCAAGACCGTGTTTGGGCCTACTGGGATCCCTAATAACTCTGCTGACTTCTGTTCAACCCATGAAAAGTCCATGGGGGCTTGCCATCCTGCCAGTTTGCCTATCTGGAGACAGACAGACCCTCCAACTCTCCTAGCTCAAAAAATTGCAAAATTCGAGCGGGTGTCTCTACCTCCAGAGACTCTTTTGGCAAAGATCCTATGTAGTGGCCTAGCTGATAATAAGCAAAAAGGTGCTTATTTCATAATCCATATGCATCTTTTAGAGCATGAAAAGGCTTGCAGGAGCCTGACTCATCCACAATGTGCCCAAAATTCCATATCCTTGTGTCGTCCACTCTCAAAATGTCCGCGTTTTTGTTCCAGGCAAAAATTGCACATTTCCTCTGAAGGGCAACCAGATCAAAACTGTCGGTAGGGCCCACTAGTGAGAACACAGAAGATGCCACTGCTCCTCTTATAGGTTGAATCAGTAGGCTTTTCACAAAGCATTGTGGTAAAGTCATATTATCCATATGTAGCATTGCCAGTAGAGAGTGTGGAAAAACAAAGGCCTTCTCCAGTGCTTGGGGAGTGAATGCTTCAGTATACCCTAACCAGTCACTCAGATATTGTAATTGACAGGCCTGTGCATAGTGCAAAAGATGTGGTAGACCTAGCTCCCCAGCTCCCAGGGGCCTTTCAGGCAGGGCTGTCCCGTCCATTGTGCGATAATGTTGTTCGCACAGGGTCCTGCGCAAACTCCATTATTGCACAATGTGGACGGCTGCAGAGGGAGCTGGGGAAGCCCACGTGAGACCCCGGCTCCCTCTGCATAGCCGCCAGCGTGAGGAGTCTTTTCCCGCACGCTGGCGGCTGTATCTGTGAAGCCGCGAATGCTGGGAAAGGTTAACCTGTCCCAGCATTCGCGGCTTCACAGATACAGCCGCCAGCGTGAGGGAAAAGACTCCTCATGCTGGCGGCTGTGCAGAGGGAGCCAGGGCCTCGCGCGGGCTTCCCCGGCTCCTTCTGCAGCCCCTTAGATGGCCGCGGGGCTGTTGGGGGGGCTAGGATTGGATGAGCTGTGATCGAGGGAGGGGGAACTGGGGCTGGAAATGGGCTGTGATGGGGGGCTAGGACTGCAAATCGGTTGTAATAGTGTGGGGGGGCTAGAACTGGAAATAGGCTGTGATGGGGGGACCTTGGACTGGAAATGGGCTGTGATTGGGAGGAGCTAGGACTGGAAATGGGCTGACAAGGGGGCTGGAAATTGTCTGACGGGGGAGCTTAGAGTGGAAATGGGCTGATTGGGGGCTGGAATGGAACTGGAAAAGAGCATATGGGGGGCTAGGACTGGAAATGGACTGATGGGGGCTGGAATAGGACTGGAAATGGGCTGACGAGGGGGCTAGGATTGGAAATGGGCTGATGGGGGAGCTTGGAGTGGAAATGGGCTGATTGGGGGCTGGAATGGAACTGGAAAAGAGCATATGGGGGGCTAGGACTCGAAATGGGCTGATGGGGGGAGCTTGGACTGCAAATGGGTGATGGGCTGGAATAGGACTGGAAATGGCTAATGGGGGAATAGGACTGGAAATGGGCTGATGGGGGCTGGAATAGGACTGGAAGTGGGCTGAGGGGAGTTGGAATAGGGCTGGAAATGGGCTGACAAGGGGGCTAGGATTGGAAATTGGCTGATGGGGGAGCTTGGAGTGGAAATGAGCCGATGGGGGGGCTGGAATGGAACTGGAAAAAAGCATATGGGGGGCTAGGACTAGAAATGGGCTGATGTGGGGGCTTGGGAGATTGGGACTAGAAGGAAGCGGATGTTGGGTGCGTCTAGAACTATAAGGGAGCTGATTTTGGGGGAGGACTAGAAAGGGTGGGGATGGAGAATGAGAATGGAGAGGGGAAAAGATATTTTCTGTGGGAGGGAAGAAAAGTCTATGATGGGCCGGGCATTGGGAGAGTAAGTGAGGATTGAGAATGAAAGGGTGAAATATGAGTGGATGATAAAGGAATAAGGAAAGAAAAGGGGGAAAGAGCAAAAGGAGAAAGATCAGTTTGTTAAAGAAGATATAGAGAGAGAATGGAAAAAATCTAAAAGAGAAGAAAGGACAAATGGATAGCTCGCAGAAGACACGAAGAAACCAGAAGAAAGTCACTGGAGCAATTTCAGCTGAAAAATAAAATCCCAAATAGAAGGTAGAAAAATATTTTTTATTTTGAATTTATTAACTGGAATATGTCAGATCTGGGAAGTGTGTATTGCAAACATCTTCGCGTTTTTGTTTAGTGCAAGCGGAAATTAATTTATAGTTTTATTTCTCCAGTGTTGTATATTTCATGTTTGGCTTTTGGGGTTCCCAGTTTAATTATCATCTTCCTATTTCTAAATTGTGATCCCTTGTTCTTTGTGTGATGACAGTCTATGTTCTGCATATGTAACCAAGTTGAGGTATTCTGTTCATATTGTTTCTATTTGATAGACCCACTTTTTCTCTTTCCCCCAGTGAGATGTATTGGTATTCTCTAAGATGTATTGGTTTAATATCTGCAGTGTTGCCTTTTGAAAGGTAGGGTTTGGTGCTTTGTGAGTCCTGGTATTGCTGTTATGATACGGTGGATTTGCTATGGGTTCTAAATGATCAGTGTTTGTAGTACTTCCTAATGGGCCTGGTGGTTGTCACTGCCACTGAGTGGAGGAGTGGCCTAGTGGTTGGGGCAAGGTACTTCAGGCCGGAAGGTCGGGGGTTCAAATCCCACTAGAGGACAGCAACCTTGGTCCGGAAGGACTGGGGTTTCTAGTCCCACAGGTGCTCCTTGTGGTCTTGGGCAAGCCACTTAACCCTCCATAGCCCATGTTCCCTGTAATATAGTTATCTCCAAGTTATAATGCCCTGTTCAATGTAATTTCAGTTTGTTCAATGTAAAAAGCACTGATGCAGAATAGCGCGGTATATAAAAGAATATAAATAAATAAATAAAATATAGTAATGTAGAAATCTGTTAGTCTTTCTTTATTCAGACACTCATTAAGAGACATGTTTATTAAAAGCGCATGTTAACATTACGCAAATATTTATGCAAATGAGGTTCCTTATGCAAATGAGGCCCCACAATTAATCTACGCACATGGCCCCGCACCCCCCTTGGGCCGCCCCTGCTTTCAGGCACTGCAATGGTATCTGTGCCCTCTTCCCTTGACACAAAACCCCCCGCAAGACCCATTCAAGCATAAGAATGTCTTTACATGGAAGACAGCACGGAAGGATCTGCAACATGTATAATATTTTGAGAAATAGCACTATATGGAAGCAGCCACCTGCCCTAAAAGAGACAACAGTAAGGGGGCCCAATCTCCCATTCGGGCCCTTAGCTGCGGCAACACTCTGATATAGTTGGCTGAAGACTTTTCAGAGTAAAGCCAGCATTTATGATGTGGTTGGATCAAAGCCCTCGGGAAGTCTGACTGCTGATGTAGCTGCGCATGAAATGAGAGTCAGAAGCTGTAAAGATGTCTTACACATTGGAACATGGAACGTACGAAGCATGAACCAAGGGAAGTTGGAGGTGGTCAAGAATGAAATGGAACGTGTACAACTTGATCTGTTGGGTGTCAGCGAACTGAAATGGACTGGCATCGGGCACTTTGCATCAGATGATCACATGGTCTACTATGCTGGAAATGAAAGACAAAGAAGAAATGGTGTTGCATTTATAATAAAGAAGAAACTTGCAAGAACTGTAATGAAATACAATGCAGTCAGCGAACGCTTAATCTCTATTCGTCTACGAGGATTGCCTATCAACACAACTATAATTCAAGTATATGCCCCAACAACAGCTGCAGAAGAGAATGAAATTGAAGAGTTCTATGAACAAGTACAAGCTGAAATTGACAGAACATGCAAACAGGATATCGTGATAGTCATGGGTGACTGGAACGCAAAAGTTGGCAACAAAGAAGAAGGCAAAGTAGTTGGAAAATATGGACTTGGCAACAGAAATGAAGCTGGAGAAAGATTGATAGAATTCTGCAAGACCAATGATCTATTCATCTCAAACACCTTCTTCCAGCAATACAAGCGACGACTGTACACATGGACTTCACCCAATGGATTGTATAAAAATCAAATTGACTACATCTGTGGAAGTCAACGATGGAAAAGCTCTGTAACATCAACAAAGACAAAACCTGGAGCTGACTGTGGTACAGATCATCAACTACTAGTATGCAAACTCAAGCTAAAGTTGAAAAAGAGCAAACCACTCATGAATGCACCAAAATATGACCTTGAGAATATACCACTGGAATTTAAAGACTGCCTGCAAAATCGATTTGCTGCTTTAGATACAAATGACAGAGCTCCGGAAGAGTTATGGAATGACATCAAGAAGGTTGTGCTGGAAGAAAGCGAGAAGTCTCTACAAAAGGTTAAAAAGCAAAAACGGCCAAAATGGATGACGGAAGAAACTCTGAAAATTGCCCAGAAACGCAGAGAAGCTAAAGCCAAAGGAGAAAGAAAGACAATCGCAGAACTCAACAGAGATTTCCAACGTGCAGCAAGACAGGACAAGGAAAAGTACTACAATGACACTTGCAAGGAAATAGAAGCAGAAACTATTAGAGGAAGAACAAGATCGGCTTTCCTAAAGCTGCGAGAGTTAAAGAAAAAGTTCCAGCCTCGAATTGGAATGTTACAAGATGCTCAAGGTTCTATGTTGAATGATGCTGAGAAGATCAAGAAAAGGTGGAAGGAATATACAGAGTTTTTATATGATAAAGATCAAGTGGACCAACAGCCGTTTCAACCTATACCTTATGATCAGGAACCATTGGTGATGAAAGAAGAAGTTGAAGCAGCATTGAAAGCCTTATCAAAGAACAAAGCACCAGGCATTGATAGCATTCCCATAGAAGTATTGCAGCAATCTGATGCAGCTGTTACCGTACTTACAAGGCTCTGCCAAGAAATATGGAAGACAACATCATGGCCAACTGACTGGAAAAGATCTGTGTTTATACCAATACTAAAGAAAGGTGATCCAACTGACTGTGGAAATTATCGCACAATCGCTCTGATCCCACATGCCAGCAAGATTCTACTGAAGATTATTCAAAAGAGACTACAGCCATACCTAGAACAAGAACTACCTGAAGTGCAAGCAGGGTTCAGGAAAGGGCGAGGAACGAGAGACATCATTGCGGATGTGAGATGGATCCTTGAAAAGACTAAAGAATACCAAAAGGATATCTATTTGTGCTTTATCGACTATAGCAAGGCTTTTGACTGTGTAAACCATGAGAAACTCTGGGCCACATTAAGAAGCATGGGTATACCAGAACACCTGATCGTTCTCTTGCGTAATCTGTACATTGATCAAGAAGCAACAGTTCGAACGGAACAAGGAGAAACAGAATGGTTTAAAATAAGCAAAGGTGTAAGACAAGGCTGCATACTTTCCCCCTACCTGTTTAATTTATATGCAGAACAAATCATCAGAGAAGCAGGACTGTATGAAGACAACAGAGGTGTGAAGATTGGTGGAAGACTCATCAACAACCTTCGCTATGCTGATGATGCCACATTACTGGCTGAAAGCGAAGATGATCTGAAACATTTGCTTTTCACAATCAAAGAACATAGTCTCAAAATGGGCCTGCACCTTAATGTAAAGAAGACAAAGATCATGACAACTGGCATAATCAACAGGTTCATCGTTGAAGGAGAAGAAAT
Source organism: Ichthyophis bannanicus (assembly GCA_033557465.1). Lineage (NCBI taxonomy): Eukaryota > Metazoa > Chordata > Amphibia > Gymnophiona > Ichthyophiidae > Ichthyophis > Ichthyophis bannanicus. The sequence continues at coordinate 1,115,515,893 of CM066031.1, read as the reverse complement.
TGAAATTGTGAACAACTTTAACCTACTTGGATCAACTATCAATAAAGAAGCAACAAGCAGTCAAGAAATCAGACGACGCATTGCTCTTGGCAGAATGGCTATGAAAGACCTAGATAAGATTCTCAAGAGCAGAGATGTGTCTCTCCATACAAAGATTCAACTTGTTCAAGCCATGGTATTTTCAATAACATCATATGGATGTGAAAGCTGGACAGTGAAAAAGACAGACAGGAAGAAAATTGATGCCTTTGAATTATGGTGCTGGCGGCGAATACTGTGTATACCATGGACTGCCCGAAGAACAAACCAGTCGGTACTAGAGGAGATCAAACCTAAGCTTTCTTTAGAAGCTCAGATGACAAGACTTCGACTTTCATTCTTCGGACACATCATGCGAAGAGAGAGATCATTAGAGAAAGACATCATGCTTGGCAAGATAGAAGGTCAGCGCAAAAGAGGAAGGCCAGCAATGAGATGGATCGCTACAATAACAGCAGCTACGGGTACCAGTCTGTCATCAATGAGCCGCCTGACTGAAGACCGAACACAATTTAGGATAGCTATCCAGAGGGTCGCCATGAGTCGACTCCGACTCGACGGCACTTAACAACAACATACAGGAGGCGGGGATCATCAGGCAGTTGAAGTCCCAGGTATGTAAAAGCTATATCCACCCATCGCAAAGGGAAGGGGGAACCCCATGACCCCCGCAATTGGCCCAACACATCTAAAGCTTCAGACTTATCCTGATTTGGAGATCCACAACCTCCCCGAAAATATCAAACTCTGCTAACACTCTGGGCAAAGGTGTCTTCGAGAAGGTAAGATGGACTAGCATGTCATCCGCGAAAGCTGAGATCTTAAATTCTAACTGCCCAATCTGTACTCCAAGTGCCTCCTTACAAGCCACCGACTTACGCACCAGTGGATCTAAAGATAATACAAAAAGTAGGGGGGCAAGGGGGCACCCCTGTCTTGCTCCATGTCCCAAGTGAAATGCCTCTGAGAACATCCTATTCACCACTACTACTTCCGTGGGTTCCACATAGAGTACTTGCACCATGTGGATAAAGTTATCCCCTAAACCATAAAGAGGTAGAAGCTTAAAGAGGTATGCCCACCCCTCTCAATCAAATGCATTCTTGGCATCAAAACGGATCAATAAAGATGGGATCTGGTATTCGTGGATCCATTCAAGAGATGTAATAATTTTCTGTAAGTTGCAGCACGCATATTGACCACGCACAGAGCTCACTTCAGACTCCTCTACCACGCTGGGTAGCAGAGACGCTAGTCGGTCTGCAAGGATTTTAGCTAGCAGTTTCAGGTTGAAGTTAATTAAGGAAATAGGCCGGTAAGATACAGTCTGTAGAGGATCCTTCACAGGTTTTTGGAAGCAAGGTGATATGGGCCCGGTTACCCTCCCAAGTGATTTGCCCACGTTCCACCCGGTCCTGATACATTTCCACGAGGGGTGGTATCACCAAATCTTTTAGAAATTTAAAAAACTCAGCTCTGAAACTTTCAGGGCCTGAAGCCTTACAGCACAGAGACTCCTGAATACCCCCGCTGCATTTCTTCTGCTATAATAGGTGCCCCCAGCACTGCTGCCGGTTGGTCTGTTAGCCTTGTAAATAGGCTGTAATCCTGGTGGGAGAAACCTCCTCCCCCTTATAAAGAGCATGATAAAAGGCCTGTAAGAGGCGTGCTATCCCAGCAGAACCCTTGTAGAGTCTACCAGTCCTGTCCCGCCCCACAAAGCTGCTATCATCTGCGGTCCCTTGCTCTCAACGCGTCTGGTCTCTCTCAACACATTACGTGACCCCCATTTTTTGCATTTATGTTTGACTCAAGGTGAGCTACAAGTACCTAGAATTAATCTATTGCTAAGGGTAATTGCTTGTTGAAAATCCTCAATTAAATCTTGCAGTGAAAATTTTCCCGTCTATCCTCTTAAATTGGCTTAAAATCCTATAAATCAGAAATTGGAGTTGGTGTGAGTTGGAGGGGGAGAAGAAGAATAGAAATTTACAGAATATGTTGCTCCTAGCCTACTTCTTGACCGACCTTTTAAATACCGAATTGTAAATAGACACGGAATTCCCTGCAATTTTAAGACAATCTCCCAGCAAGTAGATACTCACTGGCAGGTCCTCTCAATATTCCTTCAGTACTGAGGGTCTCAAAGGGATCCTTCCACATGCAATGGGGGATTGGATAAGAACATCATAAGATGATATCACTGGCAACCTGTACAGTATTGACTCCTCCTTATAGGATCTGAGTAGAGTAATTGATCTTATGTTCCCCTGCAAGGCAAGGTCAGCTTCTTCTGCAGTTTAGAAATGACAGAATGTAACAAGTTTGCACAAACGAACAGATGCATATGACCCCCTCCCTCCCAAAATAGCAGGTTAAAGAGATGGTGGGAGTCCTGGTCTCACCAGCATTAAATGCGGACTGTGTTCAGAAATCGCCAGCAGAGGTCCCTGGATCCCATTAGCATGAAGATGGGACTGCCATCAGAAATTGCCAGTTGGAGTTCTTCGGTTCTGCTGGTATGAAGAGTGGGGTTACAGCTAGAAATCACCTGCACAGGTCCCGTTGGCCTGAAGAGCAGAACTGCAGCTAGAAATTGCTGGCAGGAGTCCCCAGGTCATGTTGGCATAAAGAGCAGGATTACAGCCAGAAATCATTGGTGGGATCCTCGGGTTCTGCCAGCATTAAGAGTGGGATTGCAGTCTGGCTGCCTGAGAGCTGGGAAGGGGCAGCAAATAGAGAGAAAGGTCAGAGCTCAAGGACGAAGGCAGAAAAAGCATAACGGAATAGGTGGGGTTACAGAGGCGGGTGAGATAAAAGGAGTGTAGCATTGGCGAGGGACATGTTAGAGGAGGGACTGAAACTTGAGTGCAAAGTTGTTTGGGAGGGGAGGGGGAGAGTGCACAGCTGGGTGAAGGAGAGAAAGTGAAGGGGACAATGTACATTCATCTCCCAATACCCACCAAGACACGCTTAGGCATGCACCTACCAGCACGCATGCACCCATCACATCCATCATATCCCATCACACACACACACACACACACGCACGCATCTTCCAACACCCACTATGACACATATAGGCATGCACACACCAAACACCCCTTATTATACCAAGACACACACACACATACACCCATCTATTACCCCATCACACACACATATGCATGTACCCAACACCCCATCACGCCCACGATACATGCATGCATGTATTCCTCAACACCCCATGGCACGCACACATACATGTACCGTCCAACACCTCATGACATGCATGCATCCCCCGAAACCATTAAACACACACACACATGCAGGCTCCCCCGAACACCCTCCACGAAACATATACATGCATATCCCCACACACACACACATCATATCCCCATGACACATGCATGTACGTATCATCCCTGACACACACACGAATGTACCCCTGACTCCATGACATGCACACATCCTCTGACACCCTATTAAACACATACACATATGCAAGCACTCCTGACACCATGACACACACCCTGACATCCCCATTACACACACATATGTATGTACCCCGACACCTCCCATGACACACATACCTCAACAACCCCATGAGACACATATGCATATCCCCAACACCCCCATAGCACACACACACACCCCAATATACCCCGTGATGCACACACATGCATGCATCCCTGACACCCTGACATGCACACACCTGCCCTGACACCTCCCATGATACACATGCACACCCATCATCCCCAAGACACATATACACACACACAAATGCACTCCTGACACCCTCCATGACACACACACACAAGCATGCAGCCCATCACCTTCTATGACACACATGCATGCAACCCCCAATGCCCCATCACACACACACACACACACACACACACACACACACATACACACATACACAATTCCTGACACCTCCATTAAACACCACACAATGCACACCCCCAACACTCCCCATGACACTCACATGCTCATCCTCCAGAAAACCCCCAATGACACCTCCAGATACATATGCTGCTGATACCTCCCAGAACACGCATATATGCATACCCCAACATTCCCTTGACCCACACACACACACGTACACTCATACGCATACTCCCTGACACTCCCCACATGTCTGATTCCGTGAATGGGGACAATACACCATTGTGTCACACTGCAAGTGTGCACTTTCCAACTTGTTTCTTGCCACCTATGTATGCTCCTTTAGGGGCCCTGTTCCCACTTGTGGAGACAGTGATTCTGCCCCTGCACTGACAAACCCTATTCTCAGTTAAGAACTTCATCCAGATATTTTTCTATGCATTTCCTCATGCAAGGTCCTCTGTGGCTACCATGCTTACTGGTTCCAGTAATTATAATTTTGTGGGGAGGGGGGGAGGAGGAGTTCTTTTTATCCTTGTAGATTTCCGGCTGTTGCTGCTGATTGAGATCATCATGGTTTGGGGCTCCTGCAGTTTTTCCAGTGAAATAGCTCCTGCTTGAGCCCTATTATAACAACATTTTACGTTAAATAATTTCAGTGGCAAGCAATTTCTATCTCTAATAATTTATTCCACTTGACTCCTATTAAAACATTTTCCATGTGTAAGAACATTCATTGTAAGAACATTCTGTTTTTAGTAACTCCAGCTGTAGGAATTTTCCACTTCTAATAATACCTATTGTAAGAATTTTACATTTCTAACATCTCCTATGATATGAGCAATTGGCTTCTGAGAACTTCTTGGATAAAGGCATACTGCTTAAAGGTATATCTTGTCAAAGTCCTTTGTTTCCTCTTTGGTATTCCCATTTATAAAACCTAGATCTAAAGATGTCAAAAAAACAGCTTGAACTGATCTGTGGGTTCACCTATAGGTTTCTGTATGATATCATAAGCCAGGAATACACACGTTCACGTCCATGAGGGCTGCCAACAGGCCAGGTTTTCAGGATATCTTTAATGAATATGCATAAGAAAAAGCTGCATGCCTGCTAACCCCCTTGTATGCAAATATATTTCTTGTGTATTTATTAAGAATATCCTTAATACCTGACCTGTTGGTGGCCCTCGATGACTGAACTTGTACTCTCATGTCCTAGCCAATGAAACTCAATTTATCTCTGATATTTATGGACCCCACAGTGGAGATAAAGGCAATATAATGCTAGGCTTTCCCCATTTTTCATTGTGTAGAGCAAGTAGAGTGACCAGCGGTGGTTGTGCGAGGATATGAGGGAACCCTAGACGAACCTCATTTCTGGTGCTCCTCTGCTCCCGCCTCTGCCATCTTTCTCCCAGACTAGCAGCAGTGGTAATGACTTTCAACACCACGACAGCGCTTACCTAAACCTTTGGTGCTGCGGTGGTATTCCTACTTCTGCTGCTCCAAAGCAGACTTCCTGTTTGTATCAGAGCAGAAGCTCCGCCCCCATACAAACAGGAAGTCTGCATCAGGGGAGGCAGAAGCAGGAACAGCACCACAGTGCTGAAGGTTTAGTTAAGTGCTGTTGCTGCTGGTCCTGGAGAGAGGGGTGGCAGAGGTGGCAATGTGCAGCCCTTGCACCATTTGCACTCTAGGTGATCGCCTAATGGTAGCGCCGGTCCTGGAGACCAGACAGCTCAATATCCATGGGGTAAAGCCAAATCAGTACTTTTATTTATTTTTTTATTTATTTGAACAGCTTTTATATACCGCTGCTTCCAAGGATCAGCAGCGATTTACATTATAACAAAATCAGAACAGATACATTGAACTTTAAGAACTAGGAGCCATTTACATTACAACAAAAATCAAACATCAATACAGATGATTCAAACTTTATGAACTAAATTACATTATGACAGATATTGTATAAAGCAATATTAGTATTAACGTATAACAGTATAACATAACCGTTAATGAACTATAATACAATTAGAACTGTTTACTTTAATATTTATATAAATATGAGATGAATCATTAAAATATCAGTTGCAGTTGTAGTTGATTCCAATTAAGGTATACAATTGGAAAGAGTAAAATAAATTCAGTTTATGGTGGTTGGGAAGCTATGCCTGTTTCTCCATTGGTGTAGTATTGTGTGAATAGATGAGTTTTTAGATCTTTTCTGAATGTTAGAAGATCTTTTGTTTCTCTTAGTTGATCTGGAAGATTGTTCCACAGTATTGGTGCAACAAGCGAAAAGGCACTGTTACTTGTTGAGTGTTTAGTTTTCCTTATTAGATCTGGGACTGCTAAAGTGTTAAGGTTTTTTCTCCGTCATATCCTATTTTCGAGTGGGCTGTGAAGAAGGGTGGTTAAGTATGATGGTGCAATATTATTAATTAATTTGAAGGTGGTTAACAGTATTTTATATTGAATTCTACTGAATACAGGTAACCAGTGAAGAGTGTATAGAATAGGGGTGATATGGTCAGATAGCTTGGCTTTAAGTATAGCTCTAGCTGTTACATTTTGGGCCATTTGTAAGATTTTGATGTTCTTCTTGGTTATACCATGTAGTATGCTATTACAAAAATCAAAATGTGGTATAATCAAGGCTTGTGTGACAGTTCTAAAGTCTTCGTCTTGTAATAGTGGTCTTAGTTGTTGAATAGAGCACAGTTTGTAATAAATTGTTTTTGTTAATTTCTTGATGTGTGTTGTAAAACTGAGAGATTTGTCAATAATAACTCCTAAATATTTTATTTCTTCTTTGATTGGAAGAGTCGCATTCAGGATTTTAATTGATTAATTAATTTTACTTAAAATTAATTTTACTTAAAATTAATTAAAATTTTACTTAAAATTAATTGATTAATTAATTTTACTTGATTTCTCCATTGCATGCATGGAGAGGTAGTCCTGTTTTTCTCAGGGAAATCAGTTCAGAAATGAGGGCTACGTGTCTATGACTAGCTCAGCTTGTCCTCCTGGACAGAGAAGATGGAGGGTCAATGTTTAGCCCAAGGCCAGGTGGTCACATTTGGCAGACTAGATTTAGGAAACTTTTCAGACAATCCTAGGAACCTCAATTTTAGGATGAAAATGTCTCTACATCTAAGTGATGGGGAGAGAATATGGCCCTTTTTTACAACCACAAAAGATGTCTTGGGATTAGAATTTTTGAGTTTTGAACAAATGTTATAGAAAACAAAATGGCATCAATTTTCAGAGTTATACATTTATTGTCAGCTGGTAAATGTATAATTCCTCTATCCATAGACTGTCTATATGGATAGTGCCAGAGTTAAAATTAATCTAAATCCTGGCATTATCCATATGGTGAAGGGATGGCGGGAGGACGGCAACCACAAACTGTCCATATAGCAGCGGTATGCAGCTGCTGTACAGACAAGGGGGATATTTGGCGGCGGCGGCTAACCCTGCTAATGTGGCCGGCTGCCGCAGCCACTGAACTTTAAACCCAGATATAGAATGTTGGGGGCCATATCTGGGTTGCCAGGAAGCTAACTGGGCAGCGGTGATATTCAGCTGGTTTTCGGTTAGCTTCCGTGGCAAAAGCTAGGCCAACCTTTTCTGTGCCTGATTTTCACCACGTGTTGCTAACAGGGCAGCAGCTCAATATCGCCACTTCCTGGTTATCGACGGGTGCCGCCCCTGCCGCGCACTGATGCAAACCGGTTAGCATCAGGGCGTGCAGCAGTAGCACCTGGGGGATATTCAGCAGCACTAACTGTATTGATGCCGCTGAATATCCCAGATAAGGGGATTAACACAGTTAGCAGGTCTGCTAATGGCTTTAATCCTTTTGAATACCGACCCCCCCCCCTCCAACAGCTTATATGTTTCATTTAGCCTTGCGGAATAGTAGATAGACTAAACGGAAAGTGGTGATGGTCAATAGCTAGCTAATATGTTTGTTTCGTGCTGCCGACTATGAGGGTAGTTTTAGGCACCCAGAATGCACCTCTCCTAAGCCTATTTTATAAAGAAAAGTGGACACCTACTTTCCTTTATAGAATAGGAGAGCCAATGTTGCCAAAGGTTAGGTGCCTGCAATTACACATGCCCCAGAGCAGGTATAAGTGCAGGTGCCTAGATGCACCTAACTAATAGTATTTTATAACTGAGGCGTGTAAATCTAGGCTCTGCCTATCCTCCAACCAAACTCCACCCCTGTGCATGCGCACACTGAAAATGTGCACAACTGCGCTTCGGTGTACTGCGGCGCTCCTGCCCCGCCTTAGGGCTAAAGACAGGAGTGGGGCCTATTGCCTCGTGAGGAAGGAGTTTAAAACCTATTCCCCTGGAATGCTGGGTACTGTAGTTTTTCTGCTCCTTTCACTCCGAAATAAAGTGTAGTTGTGCGCCAGAGACGGTAAGGCTTATTTGCAAGTATTTTTATTATGGTTAAGGTTATTCTTCCATCGCATGACAAATTCAGAAATATGAACAAAACAGGTGCTTTAACACGAACAGAAAGAACTCAGGTATAAAGTCAACTTAAAGTAGAAATTCAGCTTTACTTCTAAGCAGTTTACTCAGCTCTGCCCCAAGAGGTCATTCACTTTAAATGCAGCCTCTTTTCACACACTGTTACGTTCACAGTGCTGGGTCACTTCAGGTGCAGGTAATTAAAGCTTTCCTAGCATGGCAGCAAAACAGCTCCGTAGTATTCAACTCATACACGGCATAACCAGTTTTCTTCAGTTTGGTATTTCCACACAACAAATAGTACAGTCCATGCTCTCACAGTCCGGTAAGTCAGAATTATCCTGCATTAATTCCTCAGACTGTATAGAATTATTAGCTTCCTGCAATACTGGCTGTCTGTTTGCTTGTAGCTTTAAAAACTCTTTAAAATCCTGGAGAAGCGATTCAGCCTGTTGTCTGCTAGATAAGGAATTGTTATCAGTTATTAAACTTCCCTCTTGATTAAGGCTGTTTCCCTTTTCCTCTCTCAGGTTAAGTGAATCCTGGTAACTTTTAGGCTCTTTTGTTAAGGTTTCAAATATAGGAGAGTTGGGTTTACCTTCACTCTGGAAACTCTTCGGCAAATCGCTTACTTGTTGCCAAGCCCCTCTTATCCTAGGTGGCTCAGACGTCCTCCAGCTGTGAGAGTTCTCGTGCCTCTCTGGGCCAAACTGTAATTCCCAGAATGAGTTCTTTTTCTCTCTTGCCTGCCTTGAAGGCTTCCTCTCCCAGGGCTCTGCCTTCCTCCAGGTGTCTATTCCAGGGCTAGGTCCACTTTCCTCAGGACTTCCATTTATTGCCTCTGAACAGATTCTTGCAGGTCTTCTTCTACTGCTTCGGTTCAGTCCTTGGCTGCTAGCCTTCTCTCTCTGACTGCTGCTCCTCTGACTGCTCATGGTACTCTGACCGTTCCCTGGGCTCCTTCTCTTCCCCTTCTCCTTCCACTTCTCCTTCTCCCCCTTAGCTCTTCCTCGGGATTGGCAGGGATAGCCAAGGCAGCGGCCATATCCCGAATGAACTCCGAGAACCTAGTGTCCTCCGGAGGGGATCTACTCTGGGGCTCAGACTGCGGTGAGTCCGACAGGACGCACCGAGTCTTAAAAGTATCGGGAGACTCCTCGTCCTCCGTCTCCCAGGCGGACTCATCTGAGAAGGAGTCAGGGTCCAACCCTGCGGGGCCCCGAGGCACCCGCCCCGATGCCAGGGGCACCGGCGTCGACACCCTCGGTCCCGAACGGGAGGTCGAGGGAGACCTCGACCGAGGACGACTTCGAGCCACGAGGGTCTCGAGTATCGGCTCGGTCTCCGGGGTTGACTTCGAAGTCGACGTCCCGGTGGTCGGGGCAGATGCACCAGACAGGCTGGCCATCAGTGCCCGCTGCTGCTCCATGAAGGCAGACAATCTGCACTCCAAGGTTGTCATCCTGAGACTCAGCTCGGGAGACACAGCAGCCACCGACTCGGGCCCCAGCGGTGCCGGGCCTGACGTCGGCTCTCTGGGAGGAGAGTCCATGAGGACAACAGGGCTTACGTGTCCAGCAGACTCCGGCTCCACGCGAGGAACTTTGGCAGGCTTCTCTTGGTCCACAGGCCCGGGACGGCGGTTGGATGTCTTAGACCTGGCTCTCGAGGGACCAGGGACCTCCTCCGACGCCGCCCTCGCAAGCCGCTTCTTCCTCTTGCGTTCCCGGTCGGGGGACCCCCTGTCCGAGGAGCTTCGACGGTGCTCGAGATCGGAATCCCGAGATGTCGAGGCCTCAGATGAGGTCCGGGCCCGGCCGGAGGCAGAGTCCGAGAAAAAACGTTCCTTCTGATGCTGTCGACTCTTGAGTGCCTTGGAAGACATCTTCCCACATGGCCCACACGACTTGGGGTCGTGATCAGGGCCGAGGCACCAAAGGCAGCAGTCGTGTGTGTCGGTGAGAGACATAGGTTTCTTACACCGATCACACTTTTTGAAATCACTGGAAGCCATCGGGGAAAAAAGAGCCCCTGCGAGGTCAAAAGACCGGCCTTCCAGGGAAAAATGAAAAAAGGGCGCGAACACCAGCCACGAAGGGCAAAAACCGAAAAAGAAATAAACGGGCTCGATACCGGTGTACCGAACCCGGCGGGAGGGGAACCGGCGTCGAACCGGAGAAAAATAGCGAAAAATCGCCGAAGAAAAAAATCACTTTTATCCGGGAGAACAGGACTCATCTGTGTGCAAAATGATTTCCACTGCCCCTTCATCAAGAGTAAGATTGAAAAGCCGTCTTTGAAGTGATCTTCCACGAACCAAATTTACAGTTTTGAAAGTGATGTCTATGACAGTCTCTGTACTGAGTTTCTTTCTTGCCAAAACTTGCTGGTGAATGATGCAGTGGTAAGAAAGGAAATCTGGGAAGTCATCATGCTGTCTACAGAGGGCTATGAAACTGTTAACCTCACCTGTCATTGCTCTTGCTCCATCAGTAGTGATGGAAACAAGTCTATGCATTGGAAGATTACACTTTGTCACAAAAGAATGGAAAGAACTGAATATTTCCTGACCGGTAGTTCTCCCTTTTAAATAAATCATTCCAAGTAGTTCTTCTTTAACACTGAAGTCTTCAAAAATCATCCGGATAAAGACTAGTAACTGGGCTATGTCTCTTATGTCTGTAGATTCATCCAGTTGGAATGAGAAAGCAACACAGTTTGAAACATCCTCCAACAATTGTTCAGTTGTGTCTCCACACATCTTTTCTATTCGCCGCACAACGGTGTTTCTTGACAATTGTACATCTTGAATAGCAGCTATGATCTCTTTCTTATTTTTAAATCCTTCAAAAAGATTGTCAGCTGCTTCAAGAAAACAATCTTTTACAAATTTCCCTTCAGTGAAAGGTTTGCATTTCTTTGCGATCAGGTTGCTGACCTTGAAGGATGCTATGGTTGCATTGACCGAATGTGACCTTGGCTTCGCCATCAACTGTTGCTGAGTAGCCAATTTCGATTTAAGTTCTTTGAGCTTCAGTTTACGAATTTCACTTTTGGGTGGAAAATCAGCATCAAAGTTATTGCTATGCAGAGCCTTATAATGACGTTCCAGATTACCCTTTTTGGGCAAGGATACTGGGGTGTTACAAATTAGACAACAGCACTTGTCTTTCACCATGATGAAGAAGTAGTCCATTTCTCATTCATCATGAAAGTGGTAGGTTTTGCTCTTCTTTGGAACACTCATCTTCGTTATACTGAGGTGGTTGGATGTAAGAAGGCCAAATCTGCTAAGTTAGTATAAACACTGGCTGAATCTAGTCCAAAACTGTCACTGTCCCAAAGTATTAAAGAGCAACAGGAACTGAAGACCTCTGGATGATGTGCAATACAAGGACTGGAGATGCCAAAACCACACATGCAGTTCTAAAAGTAAAAATAAGAATTCATCATACTGGCACCAATAATCAAATACCACCAAACAATCATCAAAAAAACTCAAACACCTGTCCAGCAAACCAGATAAAATCAAATACCGCCAAACAAGTTCAAATACCACCACACACGATTTAATAAATTCTGCACAGTGTAGAATCAATGCAAAGGCTAGGCAAAATAAAATTGCAGAGGCAAGCAAAAGTCACAGTGGTTTGAACCAATTCGAAGGCAAGGAGCCAAGTGGGGCTGGCGATCTACCTCTGACCCCTCTGCGATCTACAGGTAGATCGTGATCTACCTGTTGGACATGCCTGATCTAGACAGTTTCAATAGCGCCTCACTGTAGTGGATCTGTCAGGCACTGCTGGTGGTGCAGTTGGGTCTCTGTAGAGGGCCCTTCTTTCTGGCAGTGGAGGAATGCCCTACACAGGATTATGCTCCTGGAGCATGAAGGAGCCCGAGGGCAGAAGAGTAGGTGGGGCCAGTTTATGGATGTCTGGTGTCCGTATATACAGATCTTGTCATTGTGGGCCCACAGCCAGGTCATAAACCAGTATTGATAACATGGTTTGGTGCTCAGGGCTCATCGGACCGCCCGGAGCTCAAGCAGGTTGATCTGCTGCCAAGACTCCTCGGTCGATCATGCCCCTGGGTGCACAATGCGCCGCAGTGGGCTCCCCACCCCAGCAGAGAAACATCCGTCGATAGGACGAACTCGTGCTGTGGGGTCTGGAAGGGCATTCCCTGAAGGAGACTTTGGGAGTCCCGCCACCAACTCAGGGAGTCGTGGAGACTGCGGGAGACCCGATAGGGTCTCTGAGATGGCCGAAGGCCTGGCTCCATTGTGCCCTAAGGCACCATTGGGCTGTCTTCAAAAACACATAATAAAGACTTTTTTTGAGTACATTCGTAGCAAAAAACCTGTGAGAGAGTCAATTGGACCATTAGATGATAGAGGGGTAAAAGGGGCAGTAAGAGGGGACAAGGCTATAGCAGAGAGACTGAATGAATTCTTTGCTTCGGTCTTTACTGAGGAAGATGTAGGGATGTTATGCATGACTGAAGTGGTATTTAAAGGTGATACTGCGGAAGAATTGAAAGAAATATTGATACACCGGGAAGATGTATTACAACTATTTGATAAACTGAAGAGTAACAAATCACCTGGACCAGATGGTATACATCCAAGGGTGTTGAAAGAACTGCAATATAAGATTGCAGACCTGCTATTAGTAATCTGTGAACTTTCATTAAAATCATCTGTAATACCTGAAGATTGGAGGATTGCCAATGTAATGTCAATTTTTAAAAAGGGCTCCAGGAGTAATCTGGGAAACCACAGACCAGAGAGCCTGATGTCAGTACCAGGAAAATGGTAGAAACCATCATAAAGAACAAAATTACTCAACATGTAGACAGTCATGGCTTAATGGGAGACAGCCAACATGGCTTTAGACAAAGAAGATCTTGTCTTACTAATCTATAATGTTTTTTTGAAGGTGTGAATAAACAGGTAGACAAACGTGAGTCGGATGACATAGTGTATCTTGACTTTCAGAAAGCCTTTGACAAGGTCCCTCAGCAGAGACTTTTGGCAAAACTAAAAAGTCATGGGATAGGAGGCAGTGTACTACTGTGGATCAGGAACAGGTTAAAAGATAGAAAGCAGAGGGTAGGGCTAAATGGCCAATTTTCCCAATGGAAAAAGGTCAATAGTGGAGTACCACAGGGATCTGTGCTGGGTCCGCTGCTTTTTGACATATTCATAAATGATCTGGAAAAGGGAATAACGAGTGAGGTTTATCAAATTTGCAGATGACACAAAACTATTTAAAGTTGTTAAAAGCCAAGAGGATTGTGGAAAATTGCAAGAGGATCTTGATAAATTGGAAGACTGGGCATCAAAATGGCAGATGAAATGTAATGTGGACAAGTGCAAAGTTATGCACCTAGGAAAGAACAACCCAAACTATGGTTACACGATGCAAGGTTCCACATTGGGAACCACCAGCCAGGAAAAAGATTTAGGCGTCATCGTGGATAACATGTTAAAACCCTCCACCCAGTGTGCAGCGGCGGCCAAGAAAGCAAATAGAATGCTAGGTATCATAAGGAAAGGAATGGAAAATAAAACAAGGGATATTATAATGCCTCTGTATTGTTCTATGGTGCGACCGCACTTGATTATTGTGTGCAATTCTGGTCACCGTATCTTAAAATGGATATAGCGTTATTAGAAAAGGTACAGAGAAGAGCCACCAAAATGGTAAAGGGTATGGAAGGATACTCCTATGAAGAAAGGCTAAAAAGGTTAAGGCTCTTGAACATGGAAAAGAGACGGCTAAGGGGAGATATGATAGAGGTCTATAAATTAATGAATGGAGTGGAACAGGTAAACATAGATCGATTGTTTACGTCATCAGAATATAAAAAGACTAGGGGACATGCAATGAAGCTACAGGGTAACCTATTGAAGACTAGTAAGAGAAAATATTTTTTCACTCAACGTGTAATCAAACTCTGAAATTTGTTACCAGAGGATGTAGTAAAAGCTGTTAGTGTAGCTGGGTTTAAAAAAGGTTTGGACAAGTTCCTAGAGGAAAGGTCCAAAAACCAGTATGGCATATCTTATGTTCTTACGCATGTGGGCGTGGGGGACCACATGGACGGTGGAGGCGATGTGCCCGAAGAGGCGCAGCATCTCCCATGCCATAACCCAAGCCCTGTTTTGGACGTGGGACGCCACGGCCCGAATGCGGTATGCTCAGTCTGGGGGAAGGAAGGCGGTCGCATGTACCATGTCGAGGCATGCGCCAATGAACTCCAGGGTCTGCACTGGCTCGAGATGAGACTTGGAGCAGTTGACCTGGAAGCCAAGGCACTTGAGGAGAAAGAGTGTGCTCGATGCCGCTTTGTGGGCTTTGCCAACTGAGGTCCCCGTAATGAGCCAGTCATTGAGATAGGGGAAGACGGGTATGTCCTGTCACCTGAGGGAGGCGGCGGCCGCGGAGAGGCACTTTGTGAAAACCCGCGGCGCAGACGCAAGCCCAAAGGGGAGCACTCCGTACTGGTAGTGTTCCCCCTGCACCCTGAAGCGCAGATATTGCCTGTGCTGGAGTGAACTAGGATGTGGGCGTAAGCATCCTTGAGGTCCAAGAAGCATAGCCAATCGCTCTGCTGAAGGAAGGGCAGTAGGACGCCAAGCAATAACATTTTGAATTTCTCCCGCACCAGGAACTTGTTGTGGTTTCCGAGGCTGAGGATGAGGCGCAGGCTCCCCATCTTTTTCGGGACAAGAAAGTAGCGGGAGTAGAACCCCTGACCTTGAAGGTGCCACGGTACCTTCTCGACCACTCGTTGGGCAAGGAGGTTGGACAGTTACTGCTGAAAGAAGGTCTGGTGCATGAGGAGCCGAGTAGGGAAGAAGGGAGGAGGGTGCCTGTCCAGGCAGAGATGGTATCCGTCTCGGATTACTCGGAGGACCCAGGTGTCTGACGTGATCGACGCCCACTCCGGAGCGAATAGGGACAGGTTTCTCTCCACCAGTGGAAGGGCTGCTGGGAGGCGAGAGGCTATGCCGACGGCGTCAAAACCCCTGCATAGGCTGGGGCGGTGCCGGTGGTTGGGTTTTAGGCCCTTTAGGCTTACGGTGGCCATGTACACCTCCCTTGCCCTGTGTGCTGGGAGCTGGTGCAGAGGTGGGCGGGAAAGGTGGGTAACCCCGGTAAGGGAGCCATTTCCTTTGGAAGAATGGCTTTTTGGGCTGCTGTTTCTTCCTAGAGAGGGAGGAGATTTTGCGCAAGAGACGAGTTCGAGCCACGAACTCCGTTTCTATCTCAGCGGCCTTATCCTCAATTGGTTTACCGAACAGTTGTTCGCCAAGGCAAGTGATGTCCAGGAGCTTCTCTTGGACCCACTGCTCCAGGTCCAAAGACTGGAGCCATGCCTGTCTCTGGGCCCCGATGCTGGCCGCCGCCACTCGGGCGGAGGACTCAAATCCATCATATGCGGCATGGGAGAGGTACTTCGAACACTCCATGATGGATTTAAGGCGGGTTTGGAACCTTAGGAGGGGTTCACCTCCGAGGCCTGCGGCAAAACCGCCGACTTCCTTGGTGAGGTCCCGCAGGAACATGCCCATATAAAATTGGTATGCCTGGATACGGCAAGCAAGCATGAAACCCTGATAGGTCTTACGTCCCAGGGTGTCGAGGGCTCTTGACTCCCTACCTGGGGGGACTGAAGAGTGAGACTTCGGGCTCTTTTGCTTCCGCATCACCGACTCCACAACTATGGAGGTGTGCGGGAGCTGGGTCTTCCGGAACCCCAGGCCGCACTGAACATTATACATGGTGTTGAGGCACTTGCTCACAATGGGGACCGAAGCAGGTGTCTCCCACATGCGAAGGAGCAGCCTTGACAGTATGGGGGGAACCGGGATAGTAAGAGATTCCCGAGGTGGGGACTCGTACTGTAAAATATCGAGCTCCTCAACTCGTGGTTCCTCTTCAGTCTGTGTAGTCAGGCTGAGGGCCCGTACCATGTCCCGCACAAACGCCAGGAACGACGTGTCCTCGGGCGGCGAAAGCCTCTGATAGGTGGTTGGGGACGGGTCCGACAGGAGGTCCCTGTGGGCATGGGTCTCCGGGGAAGTATCCCCGTCTGACTCCCAGCCCGAGAGGTCCGAGGAGTCGTCTGACTCGGGCAGGTCACCCTGTCCAGAAGCCAAGGTCCACTTGGAGCCAGAGACCTTGGAGGATCGTGCTCTAGAGGACTGGGAGGGCGAGCGAGACCAACGCCATGGACCCTCCCAAGGCCAGTGGCTCTTGGGGGTTTCCAGGGCGGATTTTGGTGTCCCTCTCGAGGGAACCTCGGTCTCTAGGTGCGGGCCAGCCATGCTGGACGTGAGCGCCTGCTGGGCACCTAGAAAGGCGGAAATGCTGCACTCTAGTGCAAGCATTCGAGATTCCCATGCAGGCGTGGGACCTTATGACGCTGACACTGGGGTTACCAGGTCTGGCGTGGAGGAGGAGAGGGGGTCCTCACTGGGATGACCCTCAGGAGACCGGGCACCATCGCCGGAGGCCTCTTTATCCATATGAGGTACCTTTCAAGGCCGCTCCTTGTCTGACTCTTGGGAACACCGCGGGGGATTGAACGACCAAGTGTCAGAGCGCCCTCACTTATCCAGAGCCCCTGATAGTGACTTCAAGGCCTTCTTCTTCTTACACCGCTCCACTTCAGGGGACCCCTGGTCAGAGTGCTGCCGAGAGCGTGGAACCATAGTGGGGGATCCCACCAGCAGAGGGGTGACCGAGGGTGCCAATGAGGATTCCGGGGCCACCTTCTGGAAAATGTCATCGGACTTCTGCTTACGGCTGAACAGGGCCTTGGAGGACATTTTCTTACAAAGAGAGCAGAGCTCCTGGTCATGGTCTGCCCCAAAACACCAAAGGCAACAGTCATGGGTGTCCGTGAGCAACATGTTCTTGGAGCATCTGTCGCATTTTTTAAAACCGGTGGCCATAGGGGCAAAAAGGACCCCCGCAAGGTCGAAGACCTCTACGGCCAGCAGTTGGAAGAAAAAAGGGCACGAAGCCCACAACAGGGAAAAAAACCTTTTAAGAAGAATATCCCTTTGCTCGAGGAAAAAGGTTGAGCAAGAGGGGATGGAAAAGGACTGGTGCAACCGGAAAAATCCAAGGTCCAGGGGCCGAAAGAGACACTTTTTCCGAGGGACGAGGACATGCGTCCAAAGGGCTCCATGGAAAAAGGGAGACTGAGAAAGATGACACCCTTGGGCAGGAAGAGGACCACGCATGCATGTCAGCAATCCCAAAGGCTTTCTTTCTTTGAAAGCTGGGGAATTGCTCCATGTGGGCTCCGTCGCTGCCGACGTCACCCATAAGTGATGACTGACTTCCTAATTGTTCCTGGAGAAGGAAGGGATTGTGGAAGGTGAAGGAGGGCACTGGAGGGCATATGTCAGGATTGTGGATATGAATCAACTCCTCCCTTCCCTTCATCTTCTCTGTCGCCATTCCTTTACCTCCCTTTCTTTCTCTTCCTACCGCTCTTCTTCGATGGCCACTTGCATTCATGGGTGGATGCAGCCTGATCTTTAGCTAGCAGGGGGCTGGGAACCTCCACCAGTTATACACATTCATCCTCGTCCCATATTCTGGACTGTGGAGTCACTCAGGGCTCAGTCTTAGCCCCAGCTCTTTTCAATATTTTCATTAGCCTTTGACCACACTCATACAATCCTAGGGCATCACTGGATTGTATGAGTGTGGCCAGTGGGCTAATGAAAATTCATTGGTAGTGCTGCTGAATATCCGCGGGTGCCGCTGCCGCACACGCTGACGCTAACTGATCAGCCCTGGGACATTCCGGAGGCAGCACCTGCCGATATCAGGGCAGTGGCGATATTGTGCTGCTGCCCAGTTATCCCAATGTAAAGGCTGGCCTAACTTTCGCTACTGAAGCTAACTAAGCAGCAGTTCAATATTGCCACTATTCTGTTAGCTTCCTGGCTCTCTGGCTGATCAGGATATTCAATGATGTGGACCGGATATGGCCCCAGCATTGAATATTTGGGTCTAAAGTTCAGTGGTGGCAATCAGCCGTTTTTTAGCAGCGTTGACCGTCACACCACTGAATATCAGGCCTATTGTATCTAACAGCTGCTAGAAAAGCAAGTCTTATTAAGTAGATTACAACTTTAGACAGAAACTGTAAGGGTAGCACTGATCTTATGCCTTTTAGACATGCAAAGATATCTGGGTAGAGAATTAGGAATGCTAGCAACGGCCTGAGGGGAGCTTCTGTGCAATGCTGTCAGTGGAAACCAGAGAAACACGACAAGATGTTTTATCAGAAGAAAACGGGAAACAGAAAGTGGAAAGCAGTGATGGAAAGGTCAAACGCAAGTGCAACGAGACAGAAGCATAACCAGAATAAGTGGGAGAAAGAATGTGGAGAAATGTGCAAAGTGTGGCTGAATGAGAGTGGTGCAAATTGCATTATTTTAAACAAAATTATTACCAATGTTTAATGTTTAGCGTTGTTGTGTGAGTAGGGCATGCAATCAGCAGCTAGTCATATTTTACTGTACATTACAAAATACTTTTATGCCAGTTTAAGAAAAAAAAGATTTTTTAAAAAATATGCCGGTTGACAAAACTAGCAGGTATAGAATTGTTAACTGAATTTGCCATCAGTCTTCCAGCTTTATTGCCATATTCAAATGATTTTTACTTATGACTTTGCGATGCTGCCAGTGCTGAATTAATGCAGATTTTAGTATGCCTCATACCTTCTTATGCTCTGTGGAATCGGTCTTCATCTGCCCTCTCTCAGCCTTTCCATATTTTTCACTGCTACAGTTACTAACTGCGTTGCCGCATTAGCATAGCCTAACACCACTCACAGGTTATTTTGCTGCAGGTCCTATTTTACACAACAGAAACTAGAGATGCCATATGGGGTCAGAACAAAAGGCCATCGAGCCCAGTATCCTGCTCCCAACAGCGGCCAGTCCAGGTCACTGGTACCTATCAGGTTCCCAAAAGGAAGAAAGCTTCCATGCTGCTTGTCCAATCGGTAATCAGTGGATTTCCTGGTCCTCTTTCATAATGGTTTATGGACTTTTCCTCCAAGAACTTGTCCAAACCTCTTTTAAATCCAGCTACATTAACAGCTTTTACTAGATCCTCCTGTAATGAATTCCAGAGTTTATGCGCTGAGTGAAAAATATTTTCTCTTATTACTCTTAAATGGGTTACATTGTAGCTTCATTGTGTGTCCTCTAGTCTTTCTACTTTTTGAAGGAGTAAACAATTATCTATGCTTACCCGTTCCACTCCATTCATTAATTTATAGACCTCTATCATATCTGTCCTCAGCCTTCTCTTTTCCAAGTTGAAGAGCCCTAACCATTTTAAGCCTTTCCTTGTAGGGATATCCTTCCATCCCCTTTAACATTTTGGTTGCTTTTCTCTGTACCTTTTCCTATTCTGCCATTCCTTTCCCCTTTTTACATGGAATTTCTATCCACAGAGATTCTACAGTGTATTTTGTTTCCTCTTTGACTCCATGCCCTCTTTAACATACAGTACCACCCCTCCATCAATTTGATCTACCGTGGTATCAGTGTGTCTCTCATCTGCCATTCCCTTCCACTAGGTCTCTGAGATACCAATCATATCTTTTCAGCTCCAGATCCAGCCGCATTAGCTCCCCAGTCGGGGTCGAGCAAGCAACGAGCGTTTTCCCGCTCCTACAACTCCGGCCCAATCCGGGCCGTGGGAGGACCCAGAGGCGCAACCAAAAGGAGCCGCGGGCAGGAGAAGGCCCTTTTCAGCTCCAGATCCAGCCGCATTAGCTCCCCAGTCGGGGTCGAGCAAGCAACGAGCGTTTTCCCGCTTCTACAACTCCGGCCCAACCGGGCCGTGGGAGGACCCAGAGGCGCAACAAAAAGCAGCCGCGCGCCTTGCGGGCCCGCGCCTGAGGGCCTCGCAAGAGGGCCCTTTGGCTTGGCCCTTAGGCGGGGCACGATAGGCAAAAAAAGATCGTCAACCCAACGCCTCAACATCCCACAAGCAAATCGCCATCTTGAAGCTCATCCAAAAACGAGCAGCTTGAGCTCCCTCACGGTTGAGCTCGCTCCCCCTCAGAATTGATCCCTCTCTGAGCACAGCAAGTATACTACGTATAAAGGAACTATCTCTAACTGACTTCTTGCACATCCCCCATAAAGTTTTGCATACTATTGTTAGTAATTATAAGTATCAGTACTCATCAGTTGCAAATATCGTTCCCAGTAGCCAGAAAGAACTTACTATCGTCAGCACCAAGAGTGATATACTGTTGTCAGTAGATAGAGAGACATACTGTTATCACTACCCAGAAAGATATTACTGTTGTCAGTAGATAGAGAGACATACTGTTATCACTACCCAGAAAGATATACTGTTGTCAGTAGATAGAGAGACATACTGCTACCACCACCCAGAGAGATATACTGTTGTCAGTAGATAGAGAGACATACTGTCATCACTACCCAGAAAGATATACTGTTGTCAGTAGTTAGAGAGACATACTGTTATCACTACCCAGAAAGATATACTGTTGTCAGTAGATAGAGAGACATACTGCTACCACCACCCAGAGAGATATACTGTTGTCAGTAGATAGAGAGACATACTGTCATCACTACCCAGAAAGATATACTGTTGTCAGTAGTTAGAGAGACATACTGTAACCTTGGTAGATCGGACCCGGCATCCTATCCCCCCTGCGCCACACATCTTTACTGCCCCACCCCTCCCCCCCCACACCTTTATCCCCCATTTACAAATCACTCATAGCCTTCTTAACGTGGAAGAACCAACTGGTCGCAGCTTTATTATATTCATAAACAATTAACATTACAAAAATAACAATCTTAACAATCCCCCAAAGCGGAGCCAAACCTCACCCGCCATATGACTAGCAAGGTGACCTTGCCTCCGCTTCGGCCGTGCCCTGGCACCGGCCAACTTGCTACTACCGCCCTTTCCCCGACCTCGCCATGTGACTAGCAAAGGCCAGCAGGGCTTATCCGGGTCGGGGGCACCCCCACCCCCGCCCAAGTATGACCTAAAGGCTCCGGACTCCGGAGACCTCCGGGATCCCGCCTCACCCCCCCAGCTGCGACACCCCAAACCGCCCTCACCTCCACCATATAACCAAAGGGAGGGAGGGAGGGAAGCTATCCCTCTGCACGCCCGACGCTGAAGAGGAGGGAGCCGCCAGACTCCCCCCCCTTTTTAAGGCCTCGGGCGTGCAGGGGCCGCTTCATTGGCTCCGCTCCTTGCTCTTGCGGAGCCAATGAATTCAAATGACGCCGCCGCGTCAAGCACGTCCTCCCTTGGCCCGTGACGTACCCCCCCCCCCCCAGCCACGCCGCAGGACGCCGGACCCGGGCCGATCCCCAGGTTACCGGCGTCCACCGGGACCTTGCCCGTGTCCTTTCCATTATCACTACCCAGAAAGATATACTGTTGTCAGTAGATAGAGAGACATACTGCTACCACCACCCAGAGAGATATACTGTTGTCAGTAGATAGAGAGACATACTGTCATCACTACCCAGAAAGATATTACTGTTGTCAGTAGATAGAGAGACATACTGTCATCACTACCCAGAAAGATATTACTGTTGTCAGTAGATAGAGAGACATACTGTTGTCAGTAGGTAGAGAGACATACTGTTACCACTACCCAGAGAGATACACTGTTGCCAGTAGATATACTGTCGTCAGTAGATAGAGAGACATACTGTATCATTACCCATAAATTTGCAATTACTGTTTTTCTCAGCACCCAGATATATTGTTGATACGTCTTTTCACCACAATTAAGGTTCCATCAATATTATCTACAAATACTACAACCCCAAAACCAACAGTCTACAACCTTGTGCAACTAGCAACACTACCGCCTCTCAGAACACACAATGTTCACTATAAGAATGCACACATTTGTAACCCTTACCATCACCTACCTCATCACTGCACTATCTGGTCAAGCAATTGCCTTTAATGATGATCAAAAATACATACCAATACTACGAAATAATTGGAGGAGATGGTCAAACAAGACTCAAACAAATCAAACAAACCCTAACTACACCCACTACTCACATCTACTTCATATTGCCCTTCACGTTACCAAAAGACCTCAACCAAAACAACAGTACCATCCACCATTACACTGTGCCCTTATCAATATAAGGTCCATCCGCACAAAATGGCCTCTGATAACTAATCTCATAACTGCACATAACCTCGACATCTTGTTGATCACAGAAACTTGGCTAACCGATTCTGACAATGTCATTCTTAACCAGATGCTACCGCCAGGATTCTCTATCCACACGTGCCATAGGAACCAACAAAGAGGAGGCGGAGTACTTATTATCTCTAACAACCAACTACAATTTCAAATTGACAACAGCATTAGTTCAACACATCTAAATATACTAAATATATCAAACAAAGAACACTCAATCAGCCTAGTCTATAGAGCTCCAACAGCATCAGCTGAGGATCTGCCAACGATAGTTGACCTTGCCTGCAACACTGAAAAACCAAGACTATCCAACTGGATAATGGGAGATTTCAACCTTCCCTCCCTACATGACTCGCAAACCACAGCATTTATAGAAGCAATTGACAACCTTGGATACAACCAAATAGTCAAAGATCCTACTCATAATATGGGAAACATACTTGATCTGATATTCGTCCCACAAGTTACCTCAGTCATCAACCACAATTACGACCTTTCAATAATACCAGTACCGTGGTCTGACCACAGTCTCATTTTATTCAAAATCCCCAACTACTCCAATTCCTCTAAATCCAAACCTACTCAAGCGAAACCAACAGCTAGGAGGTTCCGCCCCTTTGTCAAAGAGGAAATACTTAATAATCTCCTCCCAACACTACAAGCGTCTGAACCCGACTTGGACAGTCTAATCAACACTTGGGATCACTCCCTTAGATTCAATTCTCAACCATCAAACATGGCAAAAAATACCAACCAACGTACACACGTAGCCTGGTATTCCAAGGAGCTAAGAACATCCCTCCTCCATCTTCGGAGACTCGAGAAATACTGGAGAAGATCACGCTCTACTGAAGCCTACACAGCTTACTGCAAATACTTAGATAAGCATCGCCAAGAAATAGCAGATCGAAGGAAACAATTCCATACTAACCTTCTAAAGAAATCATTAAATAAACATCATGACCTCTTCAACATCGTAAGAACAATGGCAAAGGAACCAACACCTCAACAAACGCAAGCAATACACCCGCAAGAATATGCTGAATACCTAAAGTCAAAGATGACAAAAACATCCAACATTTGTACCTCTGGACCAACAAAGAATGATATATATTCACAGTCAACCACATTAACCAAGTTCAATACACTATCAATTAAAGAAATTGAGAACACTATCGCATCAATAAATGCTTACCACCGCTGCAAGCGATCCCTGCCCGGCAGCCTGGATAAAAAATCTAAAACATGAAGTAAGCTTCTTCATACAGAATATCCTTGAACAATCCTTTTCAACTGGAACCTTTCCTCAAAGCCTCAAACAAACCTCAATTAGACCATTACTAAAAAACAGTAAATTAGACCCCCAAAAAGTAGAATCCTACAGGCCAATATCCAGTATCCCACTCCTAGCGAAAATAATTGAGAAAGTAGTCCAACGGCAAATACAACAGCACATAGACAATGAAGCTCCACTTGACCCTGCACAACATGGCTTTAGAGAGGCTCATGGAGTTGAGACCCTCCTCATCACACTATTCAACACACTAATCACAGGAATAGATAACATTCACCAAGGATTCATACTCATATTCTTGGACATCTCAGCTGCGTTCGACTCAGTAAGCCACCAAATACTTATCGATCGCCTTAAGGAAAAAGGAATAGTTGGTGCCGCACTTGACTGGTGTATATCATATCTAACTAACCGTTGGCAACAAGTACGAATCGACGAAACTACTTCTGAACCATTTCTTCAAGACCAAGGGGTACCACAAGGATCTTCTCTGTCAGCGTTGATGTTTAATATACATGCAACCCATTTGTGACCTCATTCGTTCCTTTAATGTCACCTGTTTAGCATATGCAGATGACATTCTACTATTCATGCCATTCTCCATCAATCACCCTGATTATACATCATTGATAACATGCCTCGAAGCAGTAGAAGATTGGCTCATCTCCCAAAATCTAAGAATCAACCACAGCAAGACTGATGTGATGTTTGTAACAAGAAACCAAAACTTCACACCTCCTACCTCCGTGAAGATAAAGGACAAGGAATTAACAGTAAAACCTACACTACGCTACCTAGGTATAACCCTTGACCAGCACCTCAATATGAAAACCCACATAAAAAACATAACAAAACTAATATATCACAAGATACGTACATTACGCCACCTGCGACCTCTACTGGAACCCTCAGATTTCAGAACCGTCTACCAAGCCCTGATAATGCCTCACATTGACTTTGCAAATGCAATTCTATACGGACTCCCTCAAGCAACATTAAATCCTCTCCAACTAGCGATGAACACTGCTGCCAGAGTACTTGAAGGAATATCAAAGACAGATCACATAACCCCAGTTCTAAAAAGACTCCACTGGCTACCAACCAGCGCAAGAATCCACTACAAGATACTGATCACTACATTTAAAGCCATAAACAACCAAGCACCATCAACCATTACCAACCTTGTACACTCACAGACCCCTAATAGATCCAGAAGGTCAATTGCAATGAATACATTAATAATCCCGAAACAAACAGTCAGATACACTAAGGAAACAACCAAAAGAGCCTTCAGTATCCATGCCCCAATAACCTGGAATGCCCTCCCACTAGAACTGAGAGTTATAACCAGCTTAACACAATTCAGAAAGAGTCTCAAACACCACCTCTTCCTAAGCTATTTCCCAATCTAACCTTCGCACATGAAAATATTACAGACACTTTTCTGACCAGGACATTTTTCCCAACTGATATCCAAATGTGACTAATGTATTTCAATATTCTGTAAATAGTTAACTAGCCTATGTAGTTGTACCTTGTTATTCCCAAGTTTTCAAAAACCCTGTTACTTGTAAAATGCATTACAGTTCTTTGTATGTATATGTTTGTTACATGTAAACCGCGCTGGTGACAATAGTGCGGTATATAAAAGATGTTAAATAAATAAATAAATAAATAAATATCTAACCTTTCATTCAATGCTATATATTTTACCTCTCCCATCTTATTTTTTAGACTTCTAGCATTTCCTACAGGCATTTCAAAATTTGTTTTATCTTCATATTAACATTCTGGTTATTAGATGAGGGGGATAATTTGGAATCTTTCAGCTCTGATTTTTAAATAAAGGCACCTGGGTCACTTTTACCTTTACTAGAACCTCTCAATTGGGATACCCTAATTTTCCTTTTTTGCTAGCATCCTTCATAGATACATAATTCTGAAGCATGCACACTTGGGCGACTGTTGGCTTTCCCCCCATTATCTTATTCTTGGTGATTTCAATGCCTACCTTCTCCGCCCCCCCCCCCCCCGAGGTCTCATGACAAATTGTGGTCTCAACTTCTCTCTGATCTCTTGTTTCTACAGTTAGTCCCCTTCCCAACACATGCAGCTGGCTACACTCTCGATCTTGTTCTTGCCTCTTCTCCCCTCCACTCTGCTCTTTCCACGTTTTCTCTCAGTATTGTTCAACACTCTCAGTACTGATCAACACTCTCAGTACTGTTCTATGATCCACACTGCCAAGAGAAACTATTTCTCCAGTCTCATTTCTTCATCCACTAATTCCTCCCGGCAACTTTATTCTGTTCTGGCTACACTTTCAGCACCATCGACCACATCCCACCTTACTGTCACAAACACTCCTCCCTTTCCCCATCTGCTTGCTGACCACTTTTCTAGTAAGATCAGCATCTTCTGCTCTACCTTCCTTAACTGTCCCCCCTCCTCTCTCCCCTGACCTTCCTTTCCCAAATCTCTCCTTCTCTTCCTCCCCTGATTCTGAAACCTCAGTTTCCACTTCCTTCATAGCTCCCCTCTCTGATCAACTATCCCCCAACCCTTCCTGGATTCACCACTGGCCCTCTTTCTCTGCTATCTCTTCTGACAAACTTCTTAAGGTCATTAAAACTTCTCATACAAAACCTGTTCTTCGGATCCTATCCCATCATCTTGGCTCACCACTCCTTTGCTTGCCCTTCTACCAGTAGTCCTTTCCATGTTTGACAAAGTCTTTCTTCTGGTACCTTCCCCCTTTGGTTGGAAACACGCCATTATCTATCCAATATTGAAGAATCCCTCCCTTGACCTCTCTGTTCTAACAAATTACTGTCCAATTTCCACTCTTCCTTTCTTGTCAAAATTACTGGAAAATGTTGTGTTCTCTCAGCTTTCTGCTTTCCTAGATTCTGTCAATGCACTTCATCCATGTCAGTCTGGCTTTTGTCTGGGGCACACCACCAAGACCGTTCTTCTTTCTCTCCTGAATGACCTGCACCAAACTCACGATCGTGGTGATATTTTGGTGGCAGTTTCTCTTGACCTATCTTCAGCTTTTGATCTAGCTGACCATGCTACTCTCCTTTCCTGACTCTTTGACCTTGGTCTTCAAGGTGCTGTACTCAGTTGATTCCACTCTTTCCTATCATTTCAGTCTTTCTCTGTTTCTGTTGGTACCTGCTCTTCTTCCTCTCGATCCCTTCTCTGTGGTGTCCCCCAAGGTTCGGTCCTGGCCCCACTTTTATTTAACATTTTTCTTACTCCTCTCACTCTTTTGATCCAACAGCATGGTATCACTGCTCATTACTATGCCGACAACATACTTCTTGTTCATCACACTAGTCCATCATCCCCTGATCTCTCAACCCTTAACACTTGCCTTTCTGCTATGTTAACTTGGTTTTCTTTCCACCGCCTGCTCCCCTCCGGCCCAGCCACTGCTCTCCCGATCGGGGAGGAGCATGCCGGAGCAACACTGCTCCCACAGCCTGCTTTGCCCAATCGGGGCTCAGCAGCCAACAATTAAAGAAAGCGCCGGCAGGCGCACAGGCCTTTCCACCGCCTGCTCCCCTCCGGCCAAGCCACTGCTCTCCCGATCGGGGAGGAGCACGCCGGAGCAACGCTGCTCCCACAGCCTGCTCTGCCCAATCGAGGCTCAGCAGCCAACAATTAAAGAAAGCGCCGGCAGGCGCACAGGCTTTTCCACCGCCTGCTCCCCTCCGGCCCAGCCACTGCTCTCCCGATCGGGGAGGAGCACGCCGGAGCAATGCTGCTCCCACAGCCTGCTCTGCCCAATCGGGGCTCAGCAGCCAACAATTAAAGAAAGCGCTGGCAGGCGCACCCGCGCCTGGTGGGCCCGCGCCTGAGGGCCTCGCCAGAGGGCCCTTTGGTGTGGCCCTTAGGCAGTGGTCCCTTCACCGATCCACTGAGATCAGCTGCTAGGAAAACTAGCCCTATCACCACAACTTCCCAAGGACTGCCAAAGAAACACTGAAGAAACGCTGAGGGTCTACAAAACGCACATGAACGCGTTACAGCAAAGTACTCTATTCCCTAAATCATACTGTTACATACTGTTGCCAGTACATTACCCTGTATTACTGTTTACTATTGATATACTGTTGCCAGTACATCAACCTGTATGACTATATACCAGCAATTACCGTTGCCAGTAAATCATTCCTTATTACCCTACATGATTTACTACTGTTACTTCTCCTGTGCAATCACATTTCCTAGGCCATCTCATATAGCTTATATCTGAATATGACTTCTCCGTTGGACACATAATTGCCTACCTCATGTTGATACAGTTGATGGTCTGTCTTCTCTGTTACTATTCATGACGGTCACTTGACTTTATATGCTATCTTGTACTTTTTGAACTGTTTGATTGTTCTGTTCACTGCAGTTAATAACCTCCAGGTCACCAATCAACGGTCACTTGACTATATGCTATCTTGTACTTTTTGAACTGTTTGATTGTTCTGTTCACTGCAGTTAATAACCTCCAGGTCACCAATCAACTCCCGTACCTCATACTACTAAGCTACAAACCTCTAGATACCCTCCTCTCTCTCTCTCTTAGTCACCTATACCACTTTGAATCCTCTATTTCAGTTGCAACAGGACCTGAGTAGGCAAGTTTAACTTGATATTCAATTCCCCTCAGAAAGTGCCTTATCTAATCAACCGGAATCAACAAATGGCTCTACCAATCAATGCCCTGGTCAGCTGCATCCTCTTTCTCCTAGGCTGGCTTAATGAATCTCTGGCCCTGCACCACACAGCTCATCAGATTCCAATACTCCAGAGCCATGGAAAAAGATGGGCAAAAGCTCCTTATCTTAACCCTAGAGTTGAAACCCCCATGCGCCACTCTCACCTAATACACATAGCACTTCAACACTCCACAAAGAACAAACAAATCGAACCCCCTTATCCCATGTACCTAAAATGTGCTCTCATAAACGCACGGTCTATCCGTAAGAAATGGCCAGTCATCGCTGACATAATTTCTTCCCACAATCTGGATATTCTTATGATAACTGAAACCTGGTTATCTGACGGAGATAATGTAATCATTAACCAACTCGTACCCTCCGACTTCTCCGTCCATTCGCAGCATAGAGACAACAAGAGAGGAGGTGGTACTGTCATTCTTACCAAGGCAGATCTACATTTCCATACCATTGACTCCACAAGTTCAATCAACATGGACGTCATATCCATTGAAAACGAGCAGTGCTCCATCAATTTGATATACAGAGCACCCTCATCCTCTCCGGATGACCTGCCTAACATTTTAGATCTAGCAACTAACACACGCAAACCCAAAATCCCTAATTGGATTCTAGGAGACTTCAATCTCCCTACACTACACCCCAGCCACGCCTCAGCCTTCCTTGAAGCAATCAATGATCTGGGCTACAAGCAAATCGTTAAAGATCCCACACACAAAAAAGGAAACATCCTCGACATGATCTCTGCCCCTCTAACTGCCCTTAATGCTAACAACAACCTAGACACTTCTGTGTCTCCGGTACCTTGGTCAGACCACAACCTAATTACTTTCCACATTCCTATCAAGAGCAAAACCCCATCACATCACAATAACTCCACCACCTCAACAAAAATAACTTCTCGGAGGTTCACGGCTTTCAACAAAGAACATATTCTTGCTGGAAAACACCCACTCTTCAATGACACATCCCTTAACCTGGAAAACCTGATCGCCGCCTGGAATAGCAAGCTCAGCACCATTGCACTACAACCAAACCAGAGTAATAACACAAAGAAAAGAAAACCTTCTCCGTGGTTCTCCCCAGAATTACGAGCTTCCCTCACACACCTAAGAAGACTGGAAAAACGGTGGCGCCGATCTTGCTCTACGGAGGACCAGACAGCTTACACATTGCATCTGACTGCCCACAGAGAGTCAATCATGGCTAAAATGAAACAATATCATACCGATACACTTAAAAGATCACTAAACAAACCATGTGATCTTTTCAATCTAGTCAAAACCTTCTCCAATGAACCTTCGCCTGAACAACTGGAACCTATTCACCCACAAGCTTTCGCCGAGTATCTACAATCCAAGCTGCTGCAAACTAATAACATCGCAACAATCTCTGCTCAAGACTCCAGCTGTCTATCGAACCTATCTATGTTCTCCACACCATCTAAAAAACATCTTGAGAACACCATCGCTTCCCTTAACACCACTACTGCACAAACCGACCCCTGCCCAGCTTATTGGATAAAGGAGCTACGCTGTGATCTCAGCCCTCTCATCATTAAAATGATGAATTTATCCTTTACATCTGGTTCCTTCCCATCATCTCTCAAGAGAACCTCCATTAGACCCCTCTTGAAAAACCCTAAACTCGACCCACAAAAGGTCGAATCATATAGACCTATAGCTAGTATACCTCTTCTAGCTAAAATAATTGAAAAGGAAGCTCAAAGGCAATTACAAGATCACATTGACTTTGCCTCCCCTCTAGACCAATGCCAGCATGGTTTCAGGGAGTTCCACGGGGTAGAAACCCTCCTTACCACCCTCTGCAACAGCATTATCACAGGCATTGACAACATCCGCCAAGGCTTTGTTCTTATATTTCTAGACATTGCCGCGGCCTTTGACTCGGTACATCATGATCTTTTAATATGGCGGCTAAAAGAAAAGGGCATCAACGGTACTGCCCTCGATTGGTGCAGGTCATACCTAGATCAGAGATGGCAATATGTAACTTCAGGAGCGGCAACATTCACCCCTTTCCATCAAAGTCAGGGTGTACCACAAGGGTCCTCCCTTTCATCGCTTTTATTCAACATATACATACAGCCCGTCTGCAACATCATCAGGTCTTTCAAGGTCGAATGCCTGATATACGCAGATGACATCCTTCTATACATGCCTTTCTCCACAGTTCATATGGATCTGTCCCCGATAACCAAGTGTTTTGATGCTGTGTCTGAATGGCTTCAATCCCAGAACCTCCGTATTAAACATAAGAAAACTGAGGTTCTCTTCATCACTAGGGACCCACTCTTCATCCCCCCACCTTAGATAAAGGTGAAAGAAGCCGATCTCCAAACAAAACCTTCAATTCGATACCTTGGGGTTACTTTGGACCAACGCCTTGATTTAAAATTACACATAACCAACGTAGTCAGAACGATCTACTTCAAGATCCGAACACTCCGACACCTTCGCTCTCTACTTGATCCAGACGATTTCCGGACTATTTTCCAAGCCTTAACCTTACCGCACTTAGACTATGCGAATTCCATTCTTCAAGGCCTCCCTCAGTCCACCTTAAACCCTTTACAACTTGCCATGAACACCGTGGCCAGAGTACTCTATGGGGCGTCAAAAAGGGACCACGTTACACCGATTCTAAAACAGCTTCACTGGCTCCCCATCCATGGAAGACTGTTATTCAAGACCTTGGTACTCACCATCAAGGGCATCACCTCCCCATCACTAATAGACATCATTCAGACCATCCCACCTAACAGATCTAGGAGAACGACATCTACAAACGTGCTAGTAATCCCTAAGACAGCCACAAAATGCACACTAGCGACGTCTAACAGGGCTTTCTGTTTCTATGCCCCCAAGTGCTGGAACTCTTTACCACCTGAGATTCGGGCCATCGCCGATCTAACTCTATTCAGAAGAGCACTCAAATCTTACTTGTTCCCACAATACTACCATACCAGCCAACCACCGACCTGATTGGCCATCCTCTTTGACCTCCTGTTCTACAAGACTTTATCAAACTAAGAATAATCCTTACTGTACATACATGTATATATAGCATGTAAATAGTTTTCAGTTAACCATGTTCCCCATGTATATCCAAGTTGCTCATACCTGTTCTATGTAAAACATGTTCTATGTAAAACCAAACAGCCTGTTGCTCTGGTCTTTTGTTATACTGTAAACCGCGCTGATACTAAATAGTGCGGTATATAAGAGCCTGTAATAAATAAATAAATAAATAAATTTCTTCATCTAAATCAGAAAAAATCTGCTGCAATCTGGTTTACGTTTGGTTGCCACCCTCCCCTGTTATTTCCCCCTCCCTATCTGGCACTTCTGTCTCCCTGGTTACTTGGGAGTCACCCTTGACTCCTCTTTCATTTCATCCTCACCTGTACTCTAATCTGCCACTCCTTCTTTACATTACATCAAATTGGTGCTATTCGTCCCTTGCTACTCTTCTCCTTTCTCTTGCTATTTCTGGACTAGACTACTGTAATATCATCTAGCTTGGCCTTCCCCAGTATCAACTAAGTCAGCTTCAAATTATTCAAATACTGCTGTTTGTATCCTTGCCCATGCCTCCCATTATGATGATGTTTCTCCTCTTCTAATCAAGTACCATTGGCTCCACATAGAACATCACTTGCAATAAAAACGTTTAACGTTGGTTCATCATGCACTTCACACTGGTTATCCCCGCTATTTCTCTGATCTTCTTCTTCATTATCTACATCATTCCTTCAGTAGTATCCATGCCAACCATCTTCATTTCCCTGCAGTTACTCAGGCTCGCCTTGAAACTACCCGCTCCACTGCCTTCTATTTTCTTGCACCCACCTCCTGGAACGGACTTCCCCCTACCCTCCACTTGGAACAATCATACTGCAAATTCAAATCCCTATTGAAAACTCACCTCTTCAGTATAGCCCAAAATCTCCCATCTTCCTAGTTTATCCTACCTCTCTCTCTGCTGTTTCTTCTCCCGTTCCCCCTCCTGTGTTTTTTCCCCTCCCTTAAATATGAATGATTTTAAGGCTCCTCCTTTCTGTTTTTATTGGTGTTCTTTTCATCCCTTCTTTATCTTGTTTTTAGCCTAAGAAACAAACATCTAGTTTAAAAGCTGCTCTATTTCCTTTATAAAGCTTAATTCCAGCAGCCTGGTTCCATCCTGGTTAAGGTGGAGCCCATCCTTTCAGAATGCCCCTCCTTCCCCAGAATGTTGCCCAGTTCCTAACAAATTACAACCCTCTTCCTTGCATCATTGTCTCATCCATGCATTGAGACTCCAGCCCGCCTCTTGGGTCCTGCGCATGGAATGGGAAGCATTCTGAGAATGCTACGCTGGAATTTCTGGATTTCAACTTTCTACCTAAAAACCTAATGTTGCTTCCAGAGCATCCCTCCTACACTTTCCTATGTCATTAGTACCAATTTGTACCAAGACAGCAGGCTCCTCCCCAGCATTTTTAGAACCTTATCTAGATGGTGCATGAGGTCCACCACCTTTGCACTAGGTAGGCAAGTTACCAGGCAATCCTCATGTCCATCAGTCACCCAGCTATCTACATGCCTTATGATTGAATCACCAACTATAATGGTCATCCTAACCCGTCCTTCATGGGCACATTGGCCTAGAGACACACTCTCAGTGCAAAAGGATATTACCTTACCTGCAGGACAGTGATCCTAGCTACAGGATCACTTCTGTCACAACCAGATGATGCTCTCCTTTCGGGTGACCTCTCTCCTCCATGGCAGCAGAGAGGCTGCCAAATTGGAGGTCGGACTTCTCTACTATGTCCCTGAAGGTCTCCTCTTTATACCTTTCTGTCTGCCTCAGGTCCTCCAAGTCTACTGCTCTAACTCCACAGATCATACTTGTTCCCTGAGAGCAAAGAGCTCTTTGCACCTAGTGCACACATAAGACCTCTCACCAGCAAGGAGATAATCATACATACAACACTCAATGCAAAAACTGGATAGCCTCCATCTCACTGCTGGACTGCTGTCTGCATCTTAGTTATAATGATTTGTTTAGCTATTTAAAGTTGTTCAGTTACTTAAAGTTGCTAGGGGAATAGGGATATTTGAACAAATACAAATATACCTAACAAATTCGAGAGGCTTGGTTTAATGTTCACCTCAAGATCTGGAAGAACCTAGAATTAATTTATTTCTAAGACCTATCGTAAGAACTTGCTGATGAAGATAACCAGTTAAACAGTGCAAAAGTTCCCTCCTTTCCTCTTAACTGGTTTAAGAGCTTATACATCAAAAACTGTGCATGGGTGGTTGAGAGCTGGGGGAGGAGGTAGAAATGGCGGGAAATAAACACAGAGTTTTTCTACTAAAAACTAGACCCTAACTACCTGTAATTTAACTGAACGTTTTTTGAACTATAAACTGACTTAATAAACACAGAATTTTAACAGACACAGATTTTAGCAGCTTAGCCCAAAGAATTCCCTTTTCACTCAGATTTTGAGAATTTCCCAGCACGTAAATAGCAGTGCAGATTCCTTTCCAGAAGTAGTAGCTCCTCTCTCAGCACTCTTTTAATGCGCATTAACAGCATTAGACATATTAGTAACTCTAGCTGACTATCAGTTGTAAGACTTCTTCCATGAATAATTTCAATTAATATGCACCTGTCCTTAATGTCTAAGTGCTGTTTCAAAAATATCCCACAGCATTATAAGGATAATTTCATAAGGAGTCGCGCAAGCTACACACGTTTCCGTGCAAACATGCAGGACCTAAAATGCGTGCTGTTTATAAAATACCAGTGGATGGACGTGCGAGAACGTGGATGCAGCCTCTTATGCCTGGGCAGCAGTAACCTGAGGCATCTAGGTCAGCACACTAATGCATGCAAGTTATACACATGACCTAACTACTGAAATATAATTCATTACACCTAATTCTTTCCCCACGAATTGACAAGTATAACATCTTATAGACTAAACCTAAATTAATAACTACTGTTGTTCATAACAATTCATCATTATAGATAGATCTACCACCATCATTAACTCTGGACATATTTGAAACTCAATCTCTCCAAACCAATCAACAACCTAGTTCTTTGTGTAATACTGACACACATTTTACTTGACATACTCCAAACATATACTACTCAAACTCACTTCATAATCACAAATGGCATGCAAAAACAACCATGCTTCTAAAAGCGACATACACCTGCATCCTCCTAACAATACTAATTGACCTAACTCTAACGCTTAACATTAAAAACTACAAGACAATCCCAATCATACATACAACAAACCGGAACATCCTCCATAATAGTTATTATCCTCCTCAAAACCAATCTAAAATAAACTACCACAGACTCATACAAATAAAACAAACTAATCCACAACATGCCACCCGATCAGACCTCCACTGCAAATCAACATCCTTATCATGCACCCTTATAAATGCTCGATCATTAAAAAATAAAATCCCTATAATTAATGATCTATTGACTGACACAAAACCTGATATACTATGTATAACAGAGACTTGGCTCTCTGATACAGATACAGTTATCCTAAATCAACTTGACAACTCTAACTACGATATCTTCTATACACATAGAGCCAACAAAAAAGGTGGTGGTGTATTGATTATGACAAATAAAACACTAAATACTAAAAAAATTCTATCTAAATCAAACAACACTGACACCCTCATAATAAAAATAGACCATCTCAGAATCTGTTTAATTTATAGACCCCCCAACCAAAATGCAGATAGCCTCCACTCACTAATAGAACTCTTCAACTCATCCACGGAACAGATTCCACTAATTGTCCTAGGTGATTTCAACCTTCCCTCACTACCAATAAATGAATCCAACCTTTTTCTTGAAACTATATCTGATTTAGACTACCATCAAGTAATAAATATACCTACCCACACCAAAGGTGGCACTCTTGATCTTGTACTACTACCCAAAGCAATCTATAAACTGTTTAAAACAGACTCATTAGAATGTTCTCAAATACCGTGGTCCGATCATCACCTTATCAAACTAAACCTCACCTACAATATTAACTGTACCATAAAACACACAAGAAATGACCAGACAACAAAATTTAAGAAATTTAATGAATACGAGTTCCTAGATTCCACAATTCCTTACCTTACCCTATCACCAACAAATCTGGATGAAGCCGTCAAAAACTGGCATACTACCATAAACAATGCAGCCAAAATAACTCAATGTAAGAAAAAACCAACTCACTCAAAAAACAACTGCACACCATGGTTTAATAGCACATTAAAACAAATGAAAAGAGTACTAAGAAATCTAGAACGTAAATGGCGTAAAACCAAATCCAATATTGAGAAAGAAATATATTACAACCACCTCGCACTCTATAAAGAAGCCATAGATAACTCAAAGAAAAATTATTACGCTCAATCCTATCAAAATCATATAATAGACCAAGAGAACTATTTTCCATTGTTAGCAACCTAACAAACACTTATCAAACCTCTAGCAACGAAATCACTGACATCTCCGCACAAACTCTAGCCAATTATTACCAAAAAAATACAAAATACTCACCATTGACCCTAGACCCTAGCTACAAACCCCTCCACATACTAAATGAATGGTCAGAATTTCACCCCATATCCAAAACTTCATTAAAGAATATCATTCTCAATCTCAACACCACAACTTCCTATCTGGACCCCTGCCCAGTAATCTGGATAAAAAACACACTCCCAACTCTTTTATCCTTCATACTCCCCTTGGTCAATCTATCACTACTCCAAGGTTACCTCCCACCCGCACTTAAACATGTACAAATCAGACCAATCCTCAAGAATAACTCACTTGACAAAACTTCCCCAAAATCTTACCGACCTATCTCAAGTATACCTTTCTTAGCAAAAGTCATTGAAAAAACTGTACAAATACAGACACAAGATTTCCTTGATTCATCCTACCCTCTTGACGACCAACAATATGGATTTCGTCCCATGCACGGAGTCGAAACTCTTCTGACTGTCCTAACTGATACACTCCTAAGAGGAATAGACAACCACAAAAAAGCCTTCATCCTCTTATTTATCGACATTTCAGCCGCTTTTGATAGTGTTCACCACTCAATAATGCTTACCAACTTAAGACACATAGGTATATACTCTACAGTTCATAAATGGTTCACCTCTTACCTGAGCAATAGAACCCAAAATGTCAGAATAGGCGATCAAACATCAGAATCATATAAATTTGAAACAGGTTTACCACAAGGCTCTGCGCTCTCAGCTCTTCTATTCAATATATACATAAAACCAGTTTGTGACATATTTAAAAAATATGGTGTACTCTATCATCTTTATGCAGATGATATTATGATGTACATCCCTTTCACAATTCCTAACATACCGTTGCAACTCCTATCAGATTGTTTTAATGAAATAACTTCATGGCTAAATGCCCACAATCTTCAAATAAACCAATCAAAAACCGAAGTACTAATAGTCACTAAAAATCAAGATTACACCCCACCAACACATATAACACTTCAAAACCAGGAA
The DNA here is from genome assembly GCA_033557465.1 of Ichthyophis bannanicus. Classification (NCBI taxonomy): domain Eukaryota; kingdom Metazoa; phylum Chordata; class Amphibia; order Gymnophiona; family Ichthyophiidae; genus Ichthyophis; species Ichthyophis bannanicus. The sequence continues at coordinate 1,115,478,587 of CM066031.1, read as the reverse complement.
ATTAAAATAAAAAATGAAGTAAGATACTTAGGTGTCATTATAGATAAACATCTTACATTAGATACCCATATCAGGAACACCACAAAGAAAATTTATTTCAAACTCAAAACGCTTAAACAACTTAGACCGCTTGTATACATACATGATTTCATCAGTATAATCCAAGCCACCATAACCCCCCACTTTGACTTTGCTAACCTTATATTATTAGGTACATCAAAAAATAACATTAAAAGACTTCAAATTGCACAAAACTCAGCAGCTAGGATTATAACGAAAACACACTCTCATCAACATATAACACCAATACTAGCTTCACTTCACTGGCTTCCAATTCAAAGCCGGATAGAATACAAAACACTAGTAACTGCTTTTAAAACACTATTTGATATGGCACCAGACACATTAAGTAACTTAATTACCAAAGAACATTCAAAACCTACTCAAAGAAAAGCTCAACTGAACAAACTCAAAACCCCCAAAGACTTCATAAAATCAAATAAATCAACAAACTACAGAGCGTTCTCACATGCAGCCCCAATAGCCTGGAATGCCCTCCCTGTCGAGCTAAGAATGTTAACAGAGATTAATGAATTCCGCAAAAAATTGAAAACACACCTTTTCACAATACACTACAACAACATAGACCAACCCTCAAAAGAATTAGATAATGGCTAATCACTTTCTACTCAACATCTCACTATAACTTTCTGCTCAACATATCACTACAATAGAAAAGATAATCCACCCCACCTGAATCTGAACCACTCATTATGACTATATCTCACATAAAATGTATATGTATATATAATGTATATAGTGTTGCACTGTTCTGTGCCAAACTGTTTAACATATTCTATTAACTTTACATTGTATATAGTTATGACGTTTCATGTAAAACAAACAATGTTTTGTTGACTGTTGTTATTTGTGAACCGCAGCTGATCTCTGCAAGCTGCGGTATATAAGTGCTTGTTAAATAAATAAATAAATACTGTTCTATGACTAGCATGCATCAGACGAGGTTGCGCCTATGCTCCGCTCAAACACTGCTCCCGTGCATGGCCTATGGGAAGTTGCACGAGTGGTACGTCTGCATCTGCATATAGAATAGCAACCAGCCAGCGTGGGCGTGGAAATGCTCATTCATGCACAAGTCCTTGAAAATAGGGACTTGCACTCATAAATAGTGCCTCTTATAAAAGCTCCCCTTAGATATATAACAGAATATGAATATTCCACTATATAATTCGCTATAGGTAGAGAGGGTCAGGGTTGGAGCATTCCAAGGGCAGGTCATCAAATCCATATAAATTATATGAACATATAGGCACTGATATTCAGCCCCTATACTTGTGAAGACACACACTGAATGTGGATAGTACGTGGATATCGGATTGAGACGTCAAGGTTGGGATGTACTCAATTGCAATGGTATTTTAGAAAACATTATTTTACCTGTATTGAAACTAAAGGGAGCCCTCTTAAGGTATTAATTTTTAATGCCTGTTTTGTGCGCAATAAGGTTGAAATCCTTTCCGATCTGGTATTAGATAAGCAACCAGATGTATGCTATACTGCTGACACACAGCTCACGCCAGCTGATATGATGATTATATTTAAGTCTCCCATATCTCCATGTAAGGAAAATTTTGTCTGGAAAAGAGTTATGAAGGAATCTTGCTATCTGGTAGCAACGGGAGCTCGTTTTTATTATATAAACCCCCTGATAATGCATGCATCGATTTGTTTTCATTGGTGGAAGTCATGGCAGCTTTCTAATTAAATTTTGATTCCCTTGTGATTATGGATGATTTTAATATACTCGCACATGCAGAAGATTCTTCCTTTTCTGTTACTTTTTTAGACAATGTGTGTGTTTTGGGGTTTGACCAGTGGATTACATCTCTGACGCATATACTGGGGCACAGTCTTGATTTCTTGTTCTTCCCTTCACAGAGAAGTGCAAATGTGAGGTTGGTTCACGGTTCTAATTTGGGAAGTTCCTCACTAATGATTCTGTATTTTCTTTTCTGTTTTCTATATTTTATGTTTCCTATACCTCCTAGAATTTCAACTACTTAGTAAAATATTAAAGTTTACTCTAGTCAAGTGAGAGCTGTTGAAAAATTGTTTCTTGAGAAGCTTTCCTTTGGTAATTGTGGTGGAGGTCCAACCGATTTTGTTGATCACTGGACTAAATCTTTAACTACTGTTTTGGATGCTGTTGCTCCTATTACAGACAGAGATTAAAGAATGACTAGCAAACTATCAGCTTCCTGGTATACGCCAGATAGAAAAAGAGAGGGCTCGATATTCAGTCTGTGGCAGAGCCAGATGGGTGAAGAAAGACCCAGGTAGGTGAAAGCCCTCAGGTAAGTAAAACATTAAATAGCTCTGTAGAAATGAGTACAAGGGGCAGCATCTGGAAAGCAGTGCGCATTAATGCCCGTAATATGGAAATAAGATCCCAGATGCTGAGGAGTTAATGGAAGAGGCTGACTTGGATTTAGAGGTGGCTACAAAGACGTGGTTCACCGACAACCATGACTGGGATGTAATTATACCAGGCTATACTTTATTCAGAAAGGACAGGGTAGTAAGAAGGGGAGAAGGAGTGGCACTATATGTAAAAAATAATATGAAAGCTATAGAATTGCAGGGCTTCAAAGGGAACGAGGAGGCACTGTTGGTTCAACTAGAGAGGGAATGGGGAATCTAATTGCATTGAGGTGATATTCAGATCTCCTTCAAAGGCAGAAGTAATGGACAGAGATTTAATTGAAGACATTTGCGGTATTGCCATAAAAGGAGCCATGCTGCTGATAGGTGATTTCAATATGACAGATGGCACATCCCTGCTGCGGGGTCATCTAGAAGCAAGGAGATCCTGGATTCACTACAAGGAGAACTATTCCAGCAACTGATAGAAGAATCCACATGTGAAGGAACCATACTGGACCCGGTGCTTACCAATGGGGAAACTGTTTCTGTGCAATAGTGGGAGATCATCGCGCGTCCAGTGATCACCCCATGGTGTGGGGTTCAGTATTAGGACTAGGGCTCATAAAATCCATTCAAAAGTGAGGGTCCTAGACTTTAGGAAAACTAACTTTGCCAAGATGAGACAATACCTCAAGGAGTCCTTAGCAGGATGGGAACAGCAATGGGCAAAACTAAAAGGGGATATTTTAAGGGCAACACACCTTGTTAGGAAAAGGAGGCCACTATGGTTCGCAAAAGAAATAGTTGAAAAGATAAAGAAAAAGAGGGCGGCCTTCGAAAAATACATGAAATCACAGAAAGATGAAGACAAGCATCAATATTTAGAAAAACTTGGAGAAATTAGGAAAGTATTCAGGAAAGCAAAGATACAAATAGAAGATAAAATAGCCAATGCATTAAAATGGGGGACAAGACATTTTTAGATATGCTAGTGAGAGGAGGAAGTACAAAAGTAATATTGTCAGACTGAAGGGTGAAGGGGAGGTATGTAGAAGCTGATGAGAATAAAGCGGAATTGCTTAACTAATATTTCTGTTCTGTGTTCACAGATGAAGGGCCAGGAGCAAGACCTTGGAAAACACCCACAAATATGAACAGAAGTGAAGGGGATCTTGAATGATTTTCAGAAGACTGTGTTCGGGAGGAACTAGCTAAACTAAAAGTAAACAAAGCCATGGGGCCAGATGGGAGAAATGCAAGAGCATTGAAGTAACTTGGGTTAGCTCTAGCCACTCCACTGACTGACCTTTTCACTGCTTCTTTAGAGTTGGGAGTGGTCCCAGAGGACTGGAGAAAGGCACATGTGGCCCCTTTAAACAAAAGCAGAAATAAGGATGAGATTGAGAACTACAGGCCAGTTAGTCTGACCTCTGTGGTGAGTAAATTAATGGAAATGCTGCTAAAACAGAGGATAGTGAGGTTTCTGGTGTCTAATGGATTGCAGGATCTGAAGCAGCATGGTTTTACTACAGGCAGGTCTTGATAGAAAAATGTAATTTCTTTGACTGGGCGACCAGAGAGTTGGACTGAGGGAGAGCCCTAGATGTGGTATATTTAGATTTCAATAAAGCCTTTCGCACAATTCCGCACAGATGACTTATAAATAAATTGAGCACCCCAGGAACGGACCCTAAAGCGACTGACTGGGTTAGAAATTGGTTGAGTGGGAGGCGACAAAGGGTACAGGTAATGGAGCTCACTCTGAGGAGAAGGATGTTACCAGTGGTGTGCCTCAGGGATCTGTCTTTGATCTGATTCTTTTTAACATTTTTGTTAGTAATATTGCAGAAGGACTTTAGGTAAGGTAAGGTAAGATAAGGTTTGCCTTTTTGCAGATGATTCCAAAATCTGCAATAGAGTAGACACCCAGGAAGAAGTAGATAACACGAAGTGGGACCTAGTTAAGCTAGAGGAATGGTCGAGAATTTGGCAGCTGAGATTTAATGCTAAAAAATGCAAGGTCATGCATTTGGGCTGCAAAACTCCAAGGGAACGGCACACTATAGGGGGTAAAGTACTTCTGTCCACGAAAGAAGAGAGGGACCTGAGTGTTATTGTTTCTGATGATTTTAAGGTGGCTAAACAGGTAGAAAAGATCTATTCTATCTATTTAACACTTATGGAGCGCCACGCACGCAGCGCTGCACAGCTAACCTACAAGAGGCAGCCAATATATGAGAAACAGTCCCTGCCCGTCAGAGTCATGCTCATCGGAGCTTACAATCTAGTCAGAACATTACAGAACATAAGAACATAAGATATACCATACTGGGTCAGACCAAGGTTCATCAAGCCCAGTATCCTGTTTCCAACATTGGCCAATCTAGGTCATACGTACCTAGCAGTATCCCCAAGAGACACAGGTTCCACAATGCTTGTATTGGGTCAAGCAGTGATATCCTGGGTCCCTTCTTAATAATGGTTTATGGACCTTGACTCCAGGAACTTGTCCAAACCTTTTTTAAACCCAGCTACACTAACAGTTCTTACTACATCCTCCGGTAACAAATTCCAGAGTTTGATTACACACTGAGTGAAAAAATATTTTCTCTTATTTGTCTTAAATATTTTACCCTGTAGCTTCATTGCATGTCCCCTAGTCTTTCTATATTCTGATAGCGTAAACAATAGATCTACGTTTACCCGTTCCACTCCAACCATCTAGCCAACCCTCTAGACAAAGGTCATATTTATTTATCTGTAAGAGCATTATAATTTTATAATATGTACATAGTTTCTCCCTCGTTTTTACTCCATGTTTACATTCCCTGTTCAATGTAAAAAACTTGATGTAACTTGCTTACATTCTTGTATGTTCTGTTTCAAATGTAAACCGCACTGATTATAATAGCGCGGTATATAAGAAATATAAATAAATAAATATAAATAAATAAATAAACCTCTATCATATCTCCCCTCAGCCGTCTCTTTTCCAAGTTGAAGAGCCCTAACCTTTGTAGCCTCTCTTCATAGGAGTAGCCTTCCATCCCATTTACCATTTTGGTGGCTCTTCTCTGTACCTTTTCTAATAACGCTATATCCTTTTAAGATATGGCGACCAGAATTGCACACAATATTCAAGGTGCAGTCGTACCATGGAACGATACAGAGGCATTATAATATACTTTGTTTTATTTTCCATTCCTTTCCTTATGATACCTAGCATTCTATTTGCTCTCTTGACCGCCGCTGCACACTGGGCGGAGGGTTTTAACATGTTATCCACAATGACTCCTAAATCTTTTTCCTGGGTGGTGGTTCCCAATGTGGAACCTTGCATTGTGTAACCATAGTGTGGGTTGTTCTTCCCTAGGTGCATAACTTTGCACTTGTCCACATTAAATTTCATCTGCCATTTGGATGCCCAGTCTTCCAATTTATCCAGATCCTCCTGCAGTTTTCCACAATCCTCTTGGGTTTTAACAACTTTAAACAGTTTTGTGTCGTCTGCAAATTTGATAACCTCACTAATTATTCCCTTTTCCAGGTCATTTATGAATATGTCAAAAAGTAGCGGACCCAGTACAGATCCCTGGGGTACTCCACTATTCACCTTTTTCCATTGGGAAAATTGGCCATTTAGCCCTGCCCTCTGCTTTCTATCTTTTAACCAGTTCCCGATCCACAATAGTACACTGCCTCCTATCCCATGGCTTTTTAGTTTTGCCAAAAGTCTCTGATGAGGGACCTTGTCAAAGGCTTTCTGAAAGTCCAGATACACTATATCAACCGATTTACCTTTGTCTACCTGTTTAGTCACACCTTCAAAAAAACATATCAGATTTGTAAGACAAGATCTTCCTTGTCTAAAGCCATGTTGGCTGTCTCCCATTAGGCCATGACTATCTACATGCTGTGTAATTTTGTTCTTTATGATGGTTTCTACCATTTTCCCCGGTACTGACATTAGGCTCACATGTCTGTAGTTTCCCGGATCACCCCTGGAACCCTTTTTAAAAATTGGTGTTACATTGGCGATCCTCCAATCTTCAGGTATTACAGATTATTTTAATGAAAGTTCACAGATTACTAATAGCAGGTCTGCAATCTCATATTTCAGTTCTTTCAACACTCTTGAATGAATACCATCCGGTCCAGGTGATTTGCTACTATTCAGTTTATCAAATAGTTGTAATACATCTTCCCGGTGTAGCGATATTTCTCTCAATTCCTCTGCAGTATCACCTTAAAATACCACTTCAGTCTTGGGTAACATCCCTACATCTTCCTCAGTAAAGACCGAAGCAAAGAATTCATTCAGTCTCTCCGCTATAACCTTGTCTCCTCTTACTGCCCCTTTTACCCCTCTATCATCTAATGGTCCAATTGACTCTCTCACAGGCCTTTTGCTACAAATGTACTTGAAAAAGTCTTTATTTCATGTTTTTGCTTCCATAGCAAGTTCCTTCTCAAATTCTCGCTTTGCCTGCCTTATCAATGCTTTGCATTTAACTTGCCAGTGCTTGTGCTGTTTCCAGTTTTCGTTGTTTGGCTCTTTTTTCCATTTCCAGAAAGATGCTTTTTTGGCAGCAACATCCTCTCTGACCTCACCTTTAAACCATGCTGGCAGTTTTTTTGACTTTCTTCCACTTTTCTTAATGCGTGGAATACAGCTGGTCTGGGCTTCCTGGATAGTATTTTTTAAACAACACCCAAGCTTGATGTAAGTCTTTAACCTTTGCAACCGTTCCTTTTAGTTTTTTCTTAACTATAGTCCTCATTTTATCATAGTCTCCCTTTCGAAAGTTAAAAGATAGTACTGTGGATTTCTTTACTATCCCTCCTCCACTAATTAAATCAAACACGATCATGCTATGATCACTATTGCCAAGTGATCCCAACACCCTTATTTCTTGCACCAGATCTGGTGTTCCACTAAGGACTAAGTCCAGTATGGCTTCCCCTCTGGTCGTTTCATCAATCGAAGGCTTTTGAAGATCCAGCGGCGGCCATCTAATTCATTGAGGGACAAGAAGCATTGAGGATGCAATGACTGGATGAGTGGAAGTGGGGGTTATATTTTTGTGAGTAAGCGCTTCCATAAAGTCGACAGCTAGAGCGGCTTTAAACGGCTGATGGAGAGCATGGGCAGTGGACTCAAGTCTCAAGCTTAGGGTTTGGACTATACAAGCACAGATGCATGTACCCAATGTTTTTCTTTTTCTTTCTTCTATTCTCTTTCTCTCCTCGTGCTCTATGTCTCTCTTGGTTGGGGTTGGTTAGCAAGTTAGCATGGTGGTCTCAGGTTGGATAAAGGGGAGGTGGAGGATATGAACAGCCAGCGCTGTTAGATAGTAGTATTAGCTTTTGGTTTGGAAGAGATGAAATTGTTCTTTGTAGAATTTGATGGTCTTATGTTGTTGTTAAGAGAGATTGGGGGAGCTAGACTGGAGGGCTAATGGTATAGTGGAGTTGGGCAGTGGTCTTCATGTTTTTCACACCGTCTCATCCATTTCGTTTATATCCCTATGGTGGAGGTGTAGTGGCGCCTTGCAAGCCTTTTATTTTTCTGTATCTGCTACTATATATCCAGCTTATGTTATATCCGGAGCAGACCGTTAATCCAGCTGCAAAAATTCCAATATGCTTTACTTATGAGCCCTCTTAAAATAATATCTTTGAACGTGAAGGGCATCAGTCACCCTTCCAAGCGGAAAAAGATTCTTACTTATTGCCAGAAGTTAAACATGGATGTAGTGATGTTGCAAGAGACGCACCTGTCAACTAAAGAAGTGCTGAAGTTGGCAGCGGGAAAATATCAACTAGCGGCCCACTCTCCCGCATGTGGAAAAAAAGGAGGTGTAGTACTGCTGGTTCATAAGAATCTTAATGCTCAGGTGATATCAGCCAGGGCGGATCAGGAAGGCAGATGGGCTAATGCTGCATTGAAGGTGGGTGGATGTCAACTTGCCCTCTTTAATATATATGCCCCAAACTGCAATAGCCCACAGTTTTTTCAGACCTTAGCAGAGGTTATCCACGAAGTTGCAGACTCTTCAATTATTTTAGGGGGCGATTTCAATATGGTGCTGGATCCGCTATTGGACTGCAAGCCTGGATGAGTAAATAGGAAATGTAAGGCCCTGGTGGTGCTCAAATCTGTTCTGGAAGACCTGGAGCTTATAGATGTTTGGAGGGTCCTACATCCCTCGGAAAAATACTTTACGTTTTTTTCTCATCCGCATGGTTCCTTCTCACGCATAGATTTTTTCTTACTCTCTAAATCACTGCTGCAAGGCATCAAGAGAGCTGAGATATTAAGCTCACACATTTCGGATCATGCGGCGATAACGCTGGAGTTGGACATGGAGGACGACCCCAATAATCATCGTGTCTGGGCTTTCTCTCGAGTGTTGCTAGCGGACGATGCATTCAAACAATGTATTCAGCAGGCCATTAACGAGTTTTTTGCTACTAACCTTCTGGAGGACACTTCTCTGTGGGCCTAGTGGGAGGCTTTTAAAGCTTCAATCAGAGCAAAAATTATTAGCTTCTCCATCGCCGCTAACAAGCAAGCGAAAGCGGAGATGCACAGTTTAGATCAAAAGATAAGGGCTGGCGAGAGACTCCTGCAGAAAAAATTTAATGCCACAGTGCTAACGCATTTACAAAAGCTACGCTTTCAGTATAATATGATCCTAAGTAGGGAAGTGGAACGGAATGTGTTTCAGCAAAATGCCCGGTATTACATAGGGAGTAATAAGATTGGCAAAATAATGGCAGCACGCGGCAAGATTCAGCGTGAGAAATCACACATAGCACTTTTAAAGGAGAAAAACAGAGGGACAATATCTGCAAATAAGGACATCATGGCGGCATTTCGAGAGTTCTATGAGCAGTTATATCAGTCTGAAACGGAATGTGCAGAGCCAGAGATTCAGCGGTTTTTGGAGCAGATTGATCATCCCCGGCTAAATTCGGAGCAAAGAGCCCACTTGGGCAAGGAAATAGAGTTGGAGGAGCTGATGGTGGCCCTTACAGGAATGAAAAGTGGCAAGGCAGCAGGCCTGGATGGACTACCAATAGAATTTTACCAGGTGTTCGCAAAAGATCTTATGCCCTATATGCTGGACTATTGCCGGCAGCTGCGATTGCATTCTAGTAACATTGGAGCCTTTGCTAATGCAACAATAATCGTGCTAGCTAAACCGGGCAGAGACCCGACAGAGGTGAGCAATTATAGACCAATCCCGCTTCTGAATGCAGACTACAAACTGTATTCCACGATTTTGGCTAACCGTTTAAATAAAGTGATGCAGCTCTTAATACACCCAGACCAATGTGGTTTTATTTCAGGATGGTCCACAGCGGATAATGCCCGGGTGTTATGTAATCTGTTGGATGTGGCAGAATATGCTGATACACCATATATCGGGTTATCAGTTGACGCAGAAAAAGCCTTCGATAAGGTCGAATGGCCTTTCCTGTTCCAAACTCTGAAGTGGTTTGATTTCCCGCAAAACTTTACAGAGATGATAAAGGTCCTCTGTGCTAATCCTATTGCAAGAGTGATGGTTAATGGTGATCTTTCTCCTTCTTTTGTTTTGCGGAGAGGAACGCGCCAAGGATGCCCAATGTCACCTCTCCTGTTCAATATCGCATTGGAGCCACTGATGTTGGCCATCCGGCAGCACGAAGGGATCAGGGGCATTGATGTGGATGATCTGCAAGTCAAAATGTCGGCGTATGCGGACGACCTGTTGCTTTTTCTGTGCCCTGAATCACTAGAGCCCCTGATGGAGTTGTTTGACAAATACTCTCGGCTCTCGGGATATACAGTTAATTGGGCGAAATCTGTCGCCTTTCCGCTCAATCATTTTGCTCATAAGAGCTTGCTTGTGGACTTTTCCTTTCAATGGGAAGCTTCTACTGTAAAGTATTTGGGTGTTCACTATTGTGCCCCCCTGGAGAAAACGATACAGATAAATAGTGAACAAGTGTTAGCAGATGCACGATCCTTCGCTCTAAAATGGTCCCCCTTGCATCTCACTTGGTGGGGGCGCCTAGAATCCATTAAGATGGTACTGATGCCTCGGATAAACTATAAGCTGGGCATGCTTCCTGTTTTGTTTCCCAACAGTGTTTACAAATCCCTAGATCGGATTATGAGCTCTTTTTTGTGGGAAGGTAAAACTCCCAGGATAGCACTACAGAAGCTTAAGGCGACAAAAAATGATGGAGGAGTTCACTTTCCGGACTTCTATTGGTATCATTTGGCTACCATACTGAAACAAGGCAGCGTGTGGACTATGGCAGCGCTGGTTGAGAGCAAGGCCAGATGGCTGGAGATAGAGGAGCGTTTGGTCAGGCCTTACCCAATAAATCTGCTTATGGGAATGAGATGGCCGGTATCCTCTAAGGGGGGTCGAGTAATTTCTGCCACTCAGGATGCGTTTCATTGTTTGCGTCCCATCATTGAGCGAAGAAATCCTCCTTCACTTCTTATGCCGATATGGTGTAATCCCTTGTTTAAAATCAACAAGGCTACAGTGGCCTGGGAGATCTGGCAAAGGGGTGGAATCTGGCAAAGGGGTGGACAGTAGGGCAGCTGATTGCAGGAGGGGCATCAAAGTCTTTTTCTGATCTGCAAAGGGAATTCAGCTTGCCTGCTACTGGTTACTTTCAATGGATGCAACTTATACACTGTATTGCCGGGGTGAAGAGGAACTTCGGAGTTTTGGATCAAGAATGGGGGCTAAAAAGCATCATGGAAGAGACTGCTTCTAGAAGAGACGGAATGTCGAGCTTATACGCAGTGTTCCGAACCCATTTTTCGAAGCAACTAACGGGTCTTTGGAAAGTTTGGGAAGGGGAGTTAGGGGCTCCTATCTCGCAACAGACGTGGTGCCGCCTCTGGGGTCCTTTAATTCGCACTTCGAGGTCTGCAGCCCTTACTCAATCGATGTTTTTTTTTTTTGCCCACAGGGCATATATTACCCCAGTAAAATTGGCTAAGTGGCTTGCCAGAAGACAGTTGGGACCATGCGGCATATGTTCCTGGATTGCCCCTTCCTGCAGGCCTTTTGGGCTCCCATATGGTCTAGAATACAGCAGGTTCTTCATTTCTCCTGCCCTCTCTCCTGGAATATAATCACACTGCGCTCGTTAGCAGAGATTCCATTGTTGGACAAGAAGCATTTCTTTTTATTAACTTTCATGATAATGATTGCCTTAAAATTGATCCTATACAATTGGAAAGATCCTACAAAGTTATGTTGGACAGTATGGTGGACCCAGGTCTGCCTTTACAGCAATTATGAGAAAACACAAGATAGACTCCTTTCTATTGAAGGGAAAGCTACGAAGCTGGAGAGGTGGTCTGCTCTGGATATTTATGTGAGTATGAGTAGCAGTTAAAGATCTGTTTGTTTCTTGTCTTTTCTTTTTTCTTACTTGCAATGTTATTTTGTCTAATAAGTCGATTGCTGTTAGCCAGGACGTGGATGGGTTTTGCAAGGCGCCTTAGGGGTTTGGGGTATTTATGTTATTGTTTATTGTTTATTGTAATGGTGGTGGTAGGTAAGACATGAATGTTAGCTTACCATTGCGATATCAGTGATGATGTTGTAGGTTTGGTTGTGTAAAAGTTAAATATATTCAATAAAAAAAAAAAAAAAAGTAATTTGCCAGCGGAGCGCAAGTTCAGAGAGGGGGTGTAGAGAGAGATAAGAGATGAGAGGTACTGAGGGACCGCAGAGTGAATGCATTTATAGGTTAGCAGGAGAAGTTTGAATTGGATGCGGAATTGGATGGGAAGCCAGTGAAGCAATTTGAGAAGAGGCTAATGTGGGCATGGCGAGACTGGCGGAAGATTAGTCGAGTTGCGTGATTTTGTATAGATTGAAGGGGAGGCCAGCAAGGAGTAGGTTGCAATAATCGAGCCGAGAGGAGATTAAGGAGTGGATAAGCGTTTTGGTGGTGTGTTCAGAGAGGAAGGGGCGGATTTTGCCAATGTTGTAGAGAAGGAAGTGGCAGGTCCTGGCTACAAGCTGGATATGTGCGGAGAAGGAGAGAGAGATGACAAAGGTAACCCCGAGGTTGTGGCTGAGGGAACAGGAAGGATAGTAGCTCCGTCCACATAGACTGAGAAAGGGGAAAGAGGAGGGGAGGAGTTGGAGGGAAAGACAAGGAGTTCATTCTTGGCCATGTTCAATTTCAATCGGCGATGCGACATCCAGGCAGCAATGTCGGAGAGGCAGGCAGAGATCTTGGACTGGATTGCTGGAGAGATATTGGGTGTAGAGAGGTAGATTTGGGAGTCGTCGGCATAAAGATGTTACTGAAAGCCATGGGAGGAGATAAGCGCGCCAAGGCCTTGGGTATAGAGAGAGAAAAGGAGGGGGCCCAAGACGGATCCCTGGGGTACACCTACATGGAGTGGGGTAGGGGAGGAGGAGTAGCCGCCAGAGCATACACTGAATGAGCAATGGGAGAGGTAGGAGGAGAATCAGGATAGTACCAGGTCCTTGAAGCCAAGGGAGGAAAGGGTAGTGAGGAGAAGACTGTGGTCAGCGGTGTCAAAGGCAGCGGAGAGATCAAGAAGGATGAGGATAGAGTAGAGGCCCTTAGATTTAGCCAGGAACAGGTCATTGGAGACTCTTGCGAGAGCCGTTTCAGTGGAGTGTAAGGGACGGAAGCCAGATTGTAGAGGGTCCAGGAGGGCCTGGGAGGTGAGGAAGTCGAGGCAGCGGCGGTGGAATGCTCGTTCTAGTAGTTTGGATATGAAGGGAAGGAGGGAGATGGGTCAATAGTTAGAAGGGCATGTGGGATTGAGTGAGGGTTTCTTGAGGAGGGGTGTGACAACAGCATGTTTGAAGTCAATGGGAACATTTGCAGTGGAGAGTGAAAGGTTGAGGATATGAGAGATGTGGGGTACAATGGTGGGGGAGATGGGGTGTAGGAGATGAGTGGGGATAGGGTCAGATGAACAGGTGGTGAGTTTGGAGGAGGTAAGAAGGAATGTGGTTTCTTCTTCAGAGACTGGAGGGAAGGAGGAGAGGGAAGCAGAGGAAGTGCGGATGGGGGGGGGAGAACTGGGGAGGGGGGAGATAGGTGAGGGGGTGGAGAATTGGAGGGTAATCTTATGGATTTTGTCATGGAAGTAGTCGGCTAGGATTTGCGCGGAAAGGGAGGGCAGGACCGGGGGCGGGGGGGGGGGGACCTTGAGGAGCGAGTTGAGGGTATTAAAGAGACGGCGAAGATCAGAAGTAAGGGAGTTGGTCAGGTGGATGTAGTAGTCTTATTTGGCAAGTGCTATGGCTGACTAGAAGGAGCCAAGCATGAATTTGAAGTGTAGAAGGTCCTCTGGGGAGCGGGATTTGGATCAAGCACGCTCAGCAGAACGTGCGCAGGTGCATAGATATCGGATTGTGGGTGAAAGCCAGGGCTGGGGAGTAGATCGTTTGACTGGACGTGGGGTAGGTGGGGCAAGAGTGTCAAGAGCTGAGGATAGTATAGCATTGTAAGAAGATAGTGCCTCGTCGACGGACTTGGATAAAATGGAGGAAAGAGATGGAGAAATGGTGGAGGAGAGAGTCAGGGGATCAATATTATGGAGGTTTCTAAATAGGTCGGAGGAGACAGGGCGAGGTTGAGATGGCGGAAGCTGAAGAGTAAAGGTTAAGAGGTGATGGTCAGATGGGGGAAGGATTGAGTTGCGGAAGTTTGAGGGAGAGGAATTAGAGAAGAGTACTAGGTCAAGGCAGTGGCCGTGAAGGTGGGTGGGGGCGGTGGAACAAAGTTGGAGGTCATACGAGGAGATGAGGGTGAGGAACTTTGAGGCATGGGGGTCGGAGGGGTTGTCGACGTGAATGTTAAAATCGCCCAGAATAAGAGTGGGGGAAGAGAGATCCAGAAAGGCGGAGAGCCAGGAGTCAAAGTCAGTGAGGAAGGTTGATTGGGATTTGTCGGGTGGGCGATAAATAACAGCAACACGGAGGGGAAGTGGTTTGAGGAGGCGAATGGAATGGACTTCAAAAGGAGAGGGGGGAGGGTGACTGAGGTAGCAGGAGAGGTTGGAATTGGCAGGAGGGAGAAAGTAGGAGACCAACACCACCACCGTGACCAGTAGATCGAGGTGTGTGGGAGAACTGGTAACCCCCATAGCAGAGAGAAGCAATGGATACAATGTCGTCCGGGGGGAGCCAGGTCTCAGTCAGGGCAAGAAGGTGTAAGGCATTAGAGATAAAGAGATCATGAGTAAAAGGAAGTTTGTTAGTGACTGAGCATGCGTTCCATAGGGCACATGAAAACGGGAGAGCGGAGGGGGGAAGGAGTGGGATATGGATAAGGTTAGATAAGTTACGTGAGGATTTCTTATCAGAGTAATGTGAGGATTTATTTCTAGAGAAGAAAAGATGATGGCAAAATCCAAAAGGAGAGGAATGGCCAACAGAAAAAAGGAGGTGATAGTACCTCTGTATAAGTCTTCGGTGAGACCTCCTTTGGAGTATTGTGTGTAATTCTGGAGATCGCACCTTCAAAAGGATATAAACAGGTTGGGGTCTGTGCAGAGAGTGGCTACTAGAACAGTCAGTGGACTTCTTATAATGCATATGGGGACAGACTTAAAGATCTCAGTATGTATACCCTGGAGGAAAGGCAGGAGAGAGGAGATAATGATAGACATGTTTAAATACCTCCATGGCATAAATGAACAGGAGGAGAGCCTATTTCAATTGAAAGCAAGCTCTGCTACCAGGGAACATAGGATGAAGGTGAAAGGGGATAGACTCAGGAGTAATATGCAGAAGCATTTCTTTACGGAAAGCGTGGTAGATGCATGGAATAGTCTCCAGGTGGAGGTAGTAGAGACCAGGACAGTATCTGAATTCAAGTAAGCATGGGACAAACACAGAGGATCTCTAAAGGAAAATAAAGGGACTATAATTGTTGGTATGGAAGGGCAGACTGGATAGGCCATATGGTCTTTTTTTGCCTATGTTTCTATATCCTTCAGCACTAAATATTTGGTTTTGCCACCAACCTCCATTGCTATCCAGTCAGCACCTAACCATTTAGCAAAACCTCAAAGTTAGAACAGATCAAAGGCTATCCTAATTTTATGTGGTTATCTCTCCAGCTAGCAGGCTGAAAATCCCCGCTGACAGAATAGATACCAGAATTGCTCCAGCCCCACCCACTGGCTGCCCTGGCACTATCGAAAGTGTGCCAAGATGGTCTCTGGGCTATTCAGCAGCAGTGGCTGAATATCAGGCTTAGCAGGTTTGTGTGGTTAGCATATTATCTGATTATGAGGTTCACGGCTTTTTATTTTTCCAGATTGATTATCCAAATTGCCGGGCACCAGAGATACCCATTTCCCAAAAGTGACATATTCCAATTCCCAGTCCGCAGTAGGACACTGCCTCTTATCCCATGTCTTTTTAATTTCCTCATAAATTATATGTTGCACTTTTTCGTGAAACATGGAGAAAATTTATGATGGCAAGAATTAATAGCGCTTCTAACTCTCCTAAAGAGTGGTTTAAACTATTTAAGAATTTGATTATGAAGCCAAGTGTGAATTTTGAGGCTATTAGACCCTCATCTGACTAACTGGCATTTTTCTTTAATAAAAAGATTTCATCCTTGCGGGAGAACGTTTTTGTTGGTAGTGATCTACGACGTGTGAAAGTAGTTACTTTCAGTAACTATTCGGTTTACTTGGTCTAATTTTTTATTCATTAAGAAAGCAAGGATATCAGACTCCTTGGACGAACTTTCTTTCAGGTGCTGCTGTGCGCGCCCCGCCCCCCCCCCCCCCCCCACATAGTGGGCAGAGTGACCCGTCCTTACTTTTTGCCTTGCGGTTCGGCACTCGATCCGTGGCTGACAGAAGGAAAGGCACTGAAGAACTCATCGATTTCCTTGCAGCACAGGGATTCGGGACAGTCACATGAGCAAGCATCCTGGCAGTTCAACCTCTGCCCCGTGGCCGGCATGAGAGAGGGTGCTTAAGAGCACATCAGTCTCACAAGATGATCCGCAGGATTGACCCCACACCATAGAGGAAACCAACTCCCTCTTAAGCACCCTTTATCCTGCTGGGCCATGAGGCAGGGCAGAAATGGAAAGAGAAACTCAGAACTGCCAGGGTATTGACTTGTGTGACTTCCCCCGACTTCCTGTGCTGCAGAGGAAACGGACGTGCTTTGCCGCCCACACAATGTTCACACTCTAGGCGACCAGCTAGTTCACTTAATGGAAGTGTCGGCCTTTTAAGGAGGATATTTTGAAAAGCCTTACATGCATTTAATACATGTATGTACCAGCACATACAGGTATAAAGGGCACTCATGTGTAAACAACCACTTTGGAAAGGATTTGCTTTACACGTAGAGGCTCTTATTATGTGCATGTTTAAAAGGGTGTGTGGCACAGGTATGGTTAGGGAGTGGCCAGAGCAGGTGTAAAATCTACACATGTATTCCCCATTGCATATAAGGAATACACACGTATATTCAAAATGGTGCATGGTACGATTTACACCCGCTCCCTGGCATGTTTAGATTTTTAAAAAGTACTTGTTTCGGCCAGCTATCTACAGGAGGGATTAAAGGGCTGTCCTCCTCAATCCCCCTAGTTTATTCCTCACTCCAAATTGTATTTAGATAAAAAATAGTGGCCTCTGTAGCTTAATGGTGGCCTTTACATATATAAAGTTCCAAAATGGGCAATCTACACCCCCAAAGGCCGGCACTTAGATGTAATCTTGTCACCCATGCATTCTAATAGACATGGATCCCACCATATAGTTTTATAAAAAGTCTTTTCCACATGTACAATAGGTTTTACACGCTGAGCAACCTTTATAAAAATTCCCCCCTTAATTATTAAAAGGAGATTTAATACAACTAACCTTTCAATGGCTGGGTACTGGTAGGCTTTAATAGTCTAGTTCTAATTCCTTGAGTCTCCTTCCCATGTAGCCTAACTCTCAGAAGCTCGCTCAGCGAGTGTCTCTCTCCAGATGAGACCCTCTCTGCTCTGACTCTCTCGCAGATGATCACTTCCTCCAATTCTTTGCTCCTTACTTCTCTGTGTTGTCCTTTCTTTCATTGTGAAGCTTTCTCTTTGGGTTTATGCTTCTCTTTACTCACATCTCCGATTCCCCATTCATTCTGTCCTCCCAATCTTTCCCTCTAAATCTCCTGTTTTTCCTCTTGCTTATTTCTTCTGTAGCTCTGTTGCATGCCTGAGATGATTTATTCATTTGTAGCTCATCTTCCCAGTAGCAACTGTGGAACCTGGCGAACTGCAAAAGCAACTCTCACCAGTTCTCTTGGTAGTGCCACAGCTCCTGGGTTCTGTTTGCAGCTGATGGTGTTGCCTTTCCCCTTTGTTTCACAATTAGTGTCAATGACGCCTCGACCCCTCTTGCTCCTTCCCAGTAATAATACCGGGACATTGCTTGAGGAGAAAATATATAAAATGCATAACGCTCTAAATATTCCGCAAGGTTAAACAGAGATGGTACCTGAAGACCACCAACGGGCATAAAATAAATTATGCAATGTAAAATCAAATTGGTTTCTTATGCATTTAGGGAATAATACCTGAAACTATAGTTACACAATGCAAGTTCCATATTAGTAGTCATCAGCCAAGAACAGGACCTAGGCATCATCTTGGATAAAACATTGAAATCCTCTGTTCAGTGCGTGGCAGCAGCAACCGAGACAGCTAATAGAATGCTAGGAGTTATAAGGAAAGAAATGGAGAATAAAACAAAGGATGATGTCATAATGCCTCTGTATCGCTCCATGGCATGATTGCACTTAGAGTACTGCATGCAGTTCTGGTCATTGCATCTGAAAAAAAAAGAAAGATATAGTGGAATTAGAAAAGTTTAGAGAAGGGCGACCATAATGATAAAGAGGGTGGAAGGATACCCCTGTGAGGAAAGGCTAGACAGATTAGGACTGCTCATCTTGGAAAAAGAAATGGCTGAGGGAAGATATGATAGAGGTCTATAAAATAATGAGTGGAGTGGAATGAGTAAACATGAATTGTTGTTTACTCCTTCAAAAAGTACAAAGACTAGGGGACACACAATAAAGTTACAAAGTAGTAGATTTAAGACTAATCAGAGTAAATATTTTTTCACTCGATACATAATGTTGCTGGAGGATGTAGCAAAAGCTTTTAATGTAGCTGGGTTTAAAATTGGGTTGAACAAGTTCTTGGAGGAAAAGTCTATAAACCATTATTAAAGTGGACTGAGGAAAATTCACTGCTTATCCCTGAGATAAACAGCAAGGACTCTGTCTACCTCTTGGGATCCTGCCAGATATTTATGATCTGGACTGGTCAATCCTGGAAACAGCATACTGGGCTTAATGGACATTTGCTCTAGCCCAGTGTGGCAAATCTTGTTCTTAGTATATATATTTACAGAATATATATATATATAGTGCACACAGCACAATTAAGTGAACCCATGTCAGCATGTTGACACATTTTCTTGGTCTCTAGCTGCATTTCTTGGTACTCGAGGACAGCGCCGTACGAGCGGTGCAGCCACACAGGGCACAAAGGATTAGCGGTGCATTTCAGGTTGCTGGCCTCGGCTCTCCTCCCACGCTGTCTGCCATTGCCCTGTCACCACCACCTTTTATTTTCTCATTGGCAGCGCGGCTAGCAGCAGCAGAGCAGACCTGACCTCAAATTAAAAAAAAAAAAACACCACGTGGGTCTTTCCGATTCCATGCTTGTACGCAGGTCTGGTCCCTCCCTCCCTTTTCTGAAGTAGGTCGCGTCAGAGGAGGGAGGGACCAGAGCAATCATTTAAGCACAGAGTTGCAACAGCCTAGCACCCAGGTGATCGAGGTTCAATTCCCACTGGCACTCCTTGTGACCTTAAGCAAGTTATTTTACCCTCCCTTGCCTCAGAAGAAAAGGTCTGGCAATCTACTTCCGGTAATAAAGTTAAAAATAAAAGATGCGAGGACGAAGCGATGTCACTGAGCTTGATGGCGGCTTGAGTTGATTGCTCTGGTGCTGTCCCCTGTTAAAAAGTGCAGCATTCCCTCACTGGGGTTTGAAAACAACTAAAAATCAGCAGCTATTGCGGCAGATAGGGCAGAGGAATGGTGATGTGGACGCAAAGGCAGACGGTAGATCTGCATGAGTTCACATATGCCGGAGCCTGCGCGGAGTCAACAAAATGGTGGCTGGAGGTGCACGAGGCTCCAAAGCAGAGGAGGAGCAGGAGGCAGGCCTTGAGAAAGGAGTGGCGTCACTCACTCAGGTGACACACGAAGAATTGAAAGAGTGGTTTAAGGAGTTGAAAACTGAGCTGACAACAGTGAAGACAGAACTGGGGGGAGGGGGGGCTAATTGGAGAATTCAAAGAGGAGCTGGGGGAACTGGGCCAGAGAGTGGGAGACCACGAGGAGCACCTGGAGAAATTGGTGGAGAACCAGGCAGCCCTGTCCACAGCAGTGCAAAAGAGCAAGGACTGGAAGGAGCAATTTATGATGGAGCTTGAGGAAGTGGAGAACCAGTCCAGCCGCAACAATTTGTGCATATGAGGGGTCCTGGAGGAGCCTGAATTTATGGATTGCAGGAGGGTGGCAGAGAACAAACGCAAAAACACCCTGCATAGAGTAGGGGGTGTGGAGGTCCCTCTACATATACAGCTGGACCAGGCCCATATATTACTGGGGCTGCCCTCAACCAATATCCCCCAGGATATAGTGATTTGCCTGCATGGTTACAGCATAAAGGAGCATATTGCGGCCAAAATGAGAGCCCTAAATAACTTTGAGAGGCAAGGATACCGTACAGTCATCTTCGCAGACTTAGCAGTCGGTATGCTGCAATGGTGCAAGGAAATGGCAAGCAGAAACTGCAACAGGAGCAGCTAAAATATAAATGGCTGGACCCCCTTTGCACTTGCTTTCACTAAGGACAGATGCACATGGCGGGTCAGCACCGCGGAGGATGCAATTAGAGCTCTGGGGGAAGCTGGAATTCAATGGAGGGAGCTGGAGTGATGGAGGGGAGAAAGATGAAAGGCCCGAAGCACGTGGACTGGTCTGTGCTGACCTCTGAGTGCGCCGAGAAGCATCGGAAGGGACTCCTGAAGGAAGCTCCAGCATCAGGAAAGCAAACATTGCCTCCTACCCCGATCTTCCTCCCCTTCCCATACAAGCTAAGTATAGACGTTCACTGCAATTATATTATACCACTATTACCTCCCTTGTTAAGTTTACTGTTCAATGTGCTCATTTTCTAAAGTTCTTTGTAAACAATGGTCGTTATTGTTCCCTGTAAACCGCTTTGATTCCCAGATAAGGTGGTATATAAAGATAGATAAAATAAATAAACAAACATTGCCTGGACATTTATGCTGTGTGTTGGGGTTGGATAGTGTTACTACTATAGTAGAAGGGAGCCTGAGGGAGGAGGGGGTGTGGTGTGGATATTTGAATGGTAGAGTGTGTGAGTCTGGAATACAAAGGGGAAGGGAGGAGGGGAAGGGTAGGGGTGCAAGGAGGGCAAAGGGAGGCAGGAGGGGTGGAAGGGGGATCGGGTAAGGAGGGTTACTACTCATGTGGTTGTGCCTTGGGAGAAGGAGGCTGTAGAATTGGGGGGGAGGGGAAGGTGGATAGGGGAAAAAGGGGGAAGAGGGATAAGAGAAGGACTGGAGAAGTGTACAGGGGGGAGGAGCTCCAGGAGGGAAGGTGGTGATAGCTACCATAAATGCCAAAGGCCTGAACTCATGGAATAAGCAAAGGCTACTGGAAAAGGAGGGTGGGATGCTCCGGGCCAATATATTCTATGTCCAAGAAACCCACTTAAGAGTGGGACAAGAGCAGTTGCTGCAATCATGATGGTACTGCCAGGTGTACTTAGCAGCAGACTGGGGAGTGCCTAAGAGAGGGGGGTGGGGATTCTGTTGGGCAACAACAAGCAAATTACTGTGAAATAGGTGGTATGGGATCACCAGCGTAAATATTTGGGGGTGTGGATGGTGATAGAGGGGGTGGAAATGGTGGTTGTGGGCATCTATGGTCCAAATGAAAAGCAAGGGGAGTTTTATGAAGAGCTGATGGTCAAATTAGGGGACCTTCCTGTTATTGTAGGAGGGGACCATAATTTGATCATTAATCCAAGGGTGGACATAGGGGGGGGGGACTTTGATGGATGAAAGATAGGTTAAGAGTGGTAGATGCTTGGCAAATCAGGTACCCGGGCAAGAGGCAATATACATTCTATTCTAAACCACACAACTCATACAGTCATTTAGATATGGTTTGGGTGAGTGGGGGATGGGTGCATAAAGTGGAGGAAGTGGAGATAGGGTCCATCTCCTGGACAGGCTACACCCCAGTGTGTGTCACTTTTGATATGGAGGTGGTGGAAGAGAGTGGGGTAACGTTTTGGAGGTTGAATGACTCCCGTTAGAAGAGTAGGAAAATCTAGAGTAGGTTAGGGAAGCTCTGGTGGAATACCTCCGCTTCAATAGAGGGGTGGGGGTGGGTGTAGTGTGGGACATTTGTTGAATATCACAGCAAGGGTAAGGAGAATTCAGAGGGCTTGGAAGCAGTCCTTATATGAGAGGATGCAGGCCATAGCATCTCGTCGCCAATGTGACTAGGACCCAAAGGTTTTGGAGGCATTAGAGAAATGGAGAGTGGAGTTAAGCAGGTTCAGGGCCAGCCAACTTGCACATGAGTTAAATATACTCAAGCAGACACACTTTGAGGGAATAGAAAGCTGAAAGAGAGAGCTAGGCAGGAGCTGATAGCTAATATTAGAAATGCTAAAGGGGAATTAGTGTTTGGGTTGGACTCAATATGGGAGGTCTGTCAGGATTATTATGAGAAACTTTATCAGGGGGTATGTGGAAAATGGGGAGGAAAGGAGTGAACATTTTCTCCGGGACCACACATTGGCACGGTTGGGGGAGGAAGAGGGAGCAATGTTGGATGGGGATATAAGTCAAGGGGAGGTAAGGCAAGCAATTAAGTCATTAAAGCTTGGGAAGGCCCCAAGCCCAGGATCAGCTTACACTATTTTTGGCAGAGGTGTTTAATGGGGTGCTGGTAAAGGGCAGAGTGCCAGCGTCGATGGCGGAGGTGGGGATAACGGTGTTACTCAAACTGAGAAAAGATTGGAATGTTTGGGGTTCTATAGACCCATCTCCCTTTTAAATTTAGATGCTAAATCATTGGCAAAAATATTAGCTACCAGATGCAGCGCTTTATTCCTAAATTAGTGAGAAATAATCAGGTGGGATTCATAATGGGGAGGCAGGGGGAGGGATAATATATGGAAGATCCCAAATTTAACCTGTAAGCTTCAGAAGGGGGAGGGGCATTGTTTATTACAATGGATGCAGATAAAGCGTTCGATAGGGTAGAGTGGAACTTCATGTTCAAGGTGTTGGATAAGACGGGGATAAGTGGTACATTTCTAACGGATTAAGGCTCTGTATGTGGTGCCTGCTGCAAGGATTCAAATTAATGGAGGGTATTCTGAGAGCTTTCAGTTAGGAAGAGGTATGAGGCAGAGCTGCCCGCTGTTGCCCCTGCTGTTTGCACTGGTGATAGAGCTGTTGGCAGACAGAGTGCGAAAACAAGACGACATCAAGGGGGTTATATTAGCTGGGGAATCATACAAAATTGCCATTTTTGCAGATGATGCGAGCCCCTTACCTCTCTATCAGTACTATTGAGGAAGATGGTCTACATAGCAAGGTCTTGTAGTACAAAATTAATATGGGTAAAATTGAAGTATTGCGTTTCAACATATCACGGGAGTTGGAGGAGCAATTAAAGGCCTCATTTCCCTTTAAACGGGTGGGGACAACTTTTAAATATCTGGAGATAAACTTGATCAGTAAGTTGCATGAATGGAACTATGTGGCCCTGCAGTCATCACAGGGCTTCCCCATCAGGGCCTCCTCGGGTGGGAAGGAGGTAGATTTCGGCAGTGGGAGAACAGGGTTGTGGAGGATTGGACAGGTACTGGACACGGGGGGGGGGGGCATCTATTGAGGTTTGAAACCATTCAGGATGAGTATGGCCCAGCATAAAGGACCGGTAAGCCTATTTACAACTAAGTCATTATTTGGGGCAAAGGAAGGTACAGCAGGATTTAAAGCAAGACCGAACACTCTTTGAGGCCCTGATGGGGAAGGGTGGGAAGAAGGTGGGGTTGATGTCCACCCTGTATGGTTGGTTACTTGGTGAAGGAAGGGGCGCATGACTGCATGTAACCAGATGTGAGTGGAAGCTCCATGGGATTGGGGGGGAAGGACAGTGGAAAGCCATATATAAGTCCACCAGGGCATTGGTGCCGGGGACAGCTTTACTGGAGAACAGCTTAAAGATCCAGTTCAGAATGTACTGAACTCCAGTTCGCCTACATATGGTGCACCAAAAATATGGGTCAGTGTTGGAAAGGGTGTGGGGAGAGGGGGGACAAAGCACTTGTTCTGGGACTGCTGCAAGCTAAGGGCCTTATGGGTGGAAGTTGAGGGGATGTGCGCAGAAATAACCAGGGTACAGGTCCAACTGGGGCCTGCGCAGGTCCTCCTCAATGAGGGCACATTTACAGGGTACTGTGCGATTGCAACGAGATTGGAGCTGGCAGTATGGTGGAAGAAACCAGATCTATCCAACAGGGGTATGGTGGCTAAGTAGCTAGACCATATATTCTGTATTGAGATGGGGGTGTATAAGCACCATAAGGCTGAAAAGATTTGGCACTGGTTCCAAACCTGGAGAAGCACACAACTCCCAGCTGTACTGAGAAACGCATGAGTGAAGATAGCTGTAAAGGGTGGCCTGTCTGCGTAAAGCACAGGGACCCAGCGCTGGGTGCCTAAAAATATAGCAAGGGCATATACTGAGAGGTCTGTGGAGGGAATGGGGAGGGGGATGAGAGGGTGGGAGGGAATCTAAGGCTTATACGGAGTTGACTTTGGAGTCATGTTGTAAGAGTCTCAGGTTTCTGATATCTGACTCCTGATTTCTGATTATTGATCTCTGAATTTTGATGTTTGGAAATGGAAAGAGGGGGGAGGGGATAGTGGGAAGGGGCCTTGTGGGGGAGATGATCAAGAGAGAAATGCAGAAGAGTTGTTTTGGAATTAGCAGCATATGCTTATTGATATATCATTGTCTCCATGTACTTTGTTGTTGTACATGAATCTATTTGTTAAAATTTTAAAAAGTGAAAAAAATATAATTATCAAAAAAAAGATAAAAGATGCACTATTCTATTTGACCACTAGAAGTCACAGGAATGAAATAACAGCAGGAGCATTACCCTATCTGGTCACTAGAGGACAGAGTATTAAAATAAAACTAATGTATGTGGGTACTGTTTGCAATACAACGAAAGCAAATATCACGTAGGATGCAAACACACAGTCTAAAACGTGATATTGTGGAAAGACAGAGCCTTTATTGAACCATTGACAACCAGCTTGCCTCAATGTGAAATGTATCGATCAATACATTTTACACTGAGGCAAGCTGTTGCTGTTTGCCGAGAACAGTGTACAGGTTTATAAATTTAAGGACAGTTTGGTACAAGAACTTCTGACTTAGCGGTCTCCATCAGAGCAAATGCTAGACAAACCCCTGACGAAGGGTAGCGAAACATGGCCTGTGTCGGGTTGTTAATGGTTCAATAAAGGCTCTGTCTTTCCACAATATCACGTTTTAGACTGTGTGTGTGGGTACTGTTTGCACAGTTTTCGTAGGTAGACAAGGTCACTTTCAGTTCCGATTCTGAAATATGCAACATGCAAGGTACTTTTTTTGATGCAGCTGACAAAGAATCAGCCACCTGCAACTTATACAAACGTAAATACAGTTTCTACAGCTCTTGGTTTTGTTGGAAAGGATAGCAAGATACACAGGAGACTCAAAACTGCTGCCAAGCTGACACCACAATCCTTGGTATTATACATGCATAAGAAGAGCGTTTTTGAAAGGTTCTAGTTTAGTAGCTATCTGAAAATTGTAGCCCATGTACCAGTTAATAGTGCATACACACATTTATAAATGGTATATTTTAGTGAGACAGAAAAAGAGATATTCTCAGGGGAATGAACTGCATGCAGAGAATTGAAGTTTTAAATCTATACACTTAGCTCTGCTTCCATTCCTCTGTCCACGAAAATTGCCAGGGCAATGTATTGTCATGCTGCCGCCCCAGAGGCCAAGGTTGGTATGGGCAGGTCAGATGGACATGAGAGTTTTTTTATATATTTTGAATTTGGTCCTTCTGTAAGAGGTCTTGGTAATGTTCCCAGGACCTACCGGGGGCCAAAGTTCAAGAGATCACACTAGCCAGAATGTAGGGAAAATAAGGCTTTATTCCCCTTTAAGCACAATGGTTCAAATTATGGGAGACTACTTCAACCAACTGAAAGAAACCTTGCTTCAGGCAACAAAAAGAAATTATATTCACACTTGCTTTGTTTAACTGTTGCTTCACAGTGCTAGGCATAAACAAACTTTACAGGCATTCGCTACTGTTCACTATTTTATGTTTCATGCACAGACCTTAGGCTACCTGCCTGACAGTAGCTACAGTCCATCGGGGTTTTCAGGTGGGTCTTCGTTGAATTCCACCTGCATGGGCTGAGTATCAGACAGCTGTGAATCAGTGTCAGTAAACTCTTGAGGAGTGTACTGAGGTTTCTCATATAACACATTTACTAGCTTCCAATGTTCAGCATTCAAGTCAGGGCCGCGCCCATGTGAGTGTTTGTTATGGCAGTTACTTCCCCTTGCAGGCTGCCTTATGTTATACAGTCTTTTTACCAAGGGCTTGTGCTTGGTTTCACAAACAGTTTGATAGGGAGGATATACTCCAGTATCTTGTGTTTCCTGTCTTCTTAACTTATATTGCTTATCAGAATAAAAAGGTATTTTACCTTGTTTAGTTGAGTCCCACGGCCTGGTCCTGCTGTAGTTCAGCCTGTCTTGAGCAGTAGGCTTTTCACACTCCAGCTGGCCTTCATGCAGAGTCACCACTCTCTCACATTCACACCTTTTACCATTTGAATAAGGAATATTACCATTTGCAGCAAAGACTTCATCCTTGCTCAGATAATGCTCACTGTGTCTTGCATTTACTGCTGCCGGTTCTTCACACCAAACTCTGGGGTTTATTTCTCCCCTTGTGCCTTTCTTTCCAGTACCTCTCAACCAAGGACTCCTGGAACTCTGTGGCCTCGGATTCACTATGCCCTCCTGCCAGGAACTCCTTCCTCTCTGGTGCTCTGGACACTCCTTATGGTGCTCTCCTTCTTGGTTCCTTTCCAGAAGCTCTCTGTGGTGTGACTCTCCGTGGTCTGCTTTTCCTTGATAAGCCTCTTCTTGATATGCCTCCTTTTGGTAGGCCTTCCTTGGTATGCCTCTCAGGGGCGGCCCAAGGGGGGTGCGGGGCCATGTGCGGAGACTCGGTGCGGGGCCTCATTTGCATAAGGGGCCTCATTTGCATAAATATTTGCATAATGTTACCATACACGAACTTTTAGTAAACATGCCTCTTAATGAGTGTATGAATAAAGAAAGACTAAAAGACTTCTACATTACTATAATCCAGTGCCAACCGCCAGACACATTAGGAACTACTACAAACACTGCCCATTTAGAACCCATAGCAAACCCGCCGTATCCTAACAGCACTACCAGGACTCATAAAGCACCATACCCTAACTATCAAAAGGAAACGCTGCAAATATTAAACCAATACATTTCAGAGAACAACAATACATGACCTACTGGGGAAAGAGAACAAGTGGCAATGTCAAATAGGAATTACATAAACAGAATACCTCAGCTCAGTTACACATGCAGAACATAGACCATCACCAAACAAGGAATCACAATTTAGAAACAGGAAGACAATAATTAAACTGGGAATCCCAAAAGCCAAACTTGGAATGTACAACACTGTAGAAATAAAACTATACATTAATTTGCTCTTGTACTAAACAAAGCGCAGACGTTAATGATGCACATTTCCCAGAGCTGACATATTCCAATTAATAAATTCAAAATAAAGAGATATTTTTCTACCTTTTGTGCATTTTTTTTTCAGCTGCAATTGCTCCAGCCACTTTCTTCTGGTTTCTTCGTGTCTTCCGCTAATTCTTCATCGTCTGCTGTCCATTTGTCTTTTCTTCTCTCTTCTAGTTTTTTTTCCATTCTCTCTCTACATCTGCTTTAACATACTAATCTTTCTCCTTTTCCTCTTTCCTCATTCCTATTTCATCCACTCAAATTTTACCCCTCCATCCTCAATCCCCACTTACTCTCCCAATATCCGGACAATTGTAGATTTGTCTTCCCTCCCACACAAAATATTTTTTCCCTCTCCATTTCACTCTCCCAGCTCCATCCCATTCTAATCCTCCCCCAACATCAGCTCCATTCTAGTTCCAGTCCCACCCAGCATCCGCTCCCTTCTAGTCCCCGCATCAGCCCATTTCCAGTCCTAGCCCCCCATAAGCCCATTTCCAGTCCTAGCTCCCCCATCTATTTGCAGTCCCATCCAAGTCCCTCCATCAGCTCATTTCCAATCCCAGCCCCCCATGAGCCCATTTCTAGTCCTTTCCTAGCCCCACCATCAGCCCATGTCAAATCCTAGCTCCCCTCCACTCAGCCCATTTCCAATCCAAGCCCCCCATGAGCCTACTTCCAGTTCTAGCCCCTTCATGAGTCCATTTCAATCCAAACCCCCACCACAGCCCATTTCCAATCTTAGCACCCCCCAACAGCCAATTTCCAGTCCTATTCTAGCCCCTCCATCAGCCCATTTCCTGTCCTAGCCCCCCTCACCCATTTCCAGTCCTAGCTCCCTCCCCCTCACAACCCATTTCCATTCCAAGCCCCCGTCCCCATCAGCTATTTGCAGTTCAAGCCCTCCTTCCACTCAGCCCATTTCCAGTCCTAGCCTCCTCATAGCCCATTACTAGTCCTAACCCCCCATCAGCCCATTACGTCCTAACCCCCCATCACCCTATTTCCAGTCCTAGCCCCCCATCAGCCTATTTCCAGTCTTAGCCCCCCTCCCATAGCCAATTACCAGTCCTACCCCCCCATCAGCCCATTTCCAGTCTTAGCCCCCCATAGCCCATTACCAGTCCTAACCCCCCCATCACCCTATTTCCAGTCCTAGCCCCCCCATCAGCCCTATTTCCAGTCTTAGCCCCCCATAGCCCATTACCAGTCCTAACCCCCCCATCACCCTATTTCCAGTCCTAGCCCCCCCATCAGCCTATTTCCAGTCTTAGCCCCCCCATCGCCAATTACCAGTCCTACCCCCCCATCAGCCAACTGCCAGTCTTAGCCTCCCCCCCCCCATGGCCCATTACCAGTCCTAACCCCCCCCCCCCCATGGCCCATTACCAGTCTTAACCCTCCCCCCCCCCATCAGCCCATTACCAGTCCTATCCCCCCCCCCATCTGCCCTTTACCAGTCCTTGCCTCACCCCCCATGGCCCATTACCAGTCCTAACCCCCCCCCGGCTCATTACCAGTCCTAACCCCCCCATGGCCCATTACCAGTCCTAACCACCCCCCCCATCAGCCCACTTCCAGTCTTAGCCCCCCCATAGCCCATTACCAGTCCTAACCCCCCCCATCAGCCCATTTCCAGTCCTAACCCCCCACTTCCAGCCTTAGCCCCCTCCCCATAGTCAATTACCAGTACTACCCCCCCATCAGCCCATTTCCAGTCTTAGCCCCCCCATAGCCCATTACCAGTCCTAACCCCCCCATCAGCCCATTTCCAGTCCTACCCCCCCCCCCACTTCCAGCCTTAGCCCCCTCCCCATAGCCCATTACCAGTCCTAACCCCCCCATCAGCCCACTTAGCCCCCCCATGGCCCATTACCAGTCCTAACACCCCCCCATGGCCCATTACCAGTCCTAACCACCCCCCCCCATCAGCCCACTTCCAGTCTTAGCCCCCCCATAGCCCATTACCAGTCCTAACCCCCCCCATCAGCCCATTTCCAGTCCTACCCCCCCACTTCCAGCCTTAGCCCCCTCCCCATAGTCAATTACCAGTCCGCCCCCCCCATCAGCCCATTTCCAGTCTTAGCCCCCCCATAGCCCATTACCAGTCCTAACCCCCCCATCAGCCCATTTCCAGTCCGACCCCCCCCCCCCTTCCAGCCTTAGCCCCCTCCCCATAGCCCATTACCAGTCCTAACCCCCCCCCCCCTCAGCCCACTTCCAGTCTTAGCCTCCCCCCCATGGCCCATTACCAGTCCTAGCCTCCCCCCCCCCATGGCCCATTACCAGTCCTAACCCCCCCAGCCCACTTAGCCCCCCCCATGGCCCATTACCAGTCCTAGCCTCCCCCCCCCATGGCCCATTACCAGTCCTAACCCCCCCCCCATATCAGCCCACTTAGCCCCCCCCATCGCCCATTACCAGTCCTAACCCCCCCATCAGCCCACTTAGCCCCCCCCCCCATAGCCCATTACCAGTCCTAACCCCCCCCCATCAGCCCACTTCCATTCTTTGCCTCCCCCCCCATGGCCCATTACCAGACCTACCCCCCCCCCCCCTGGCCCATTACCATTCCTAACCAGCCCCCCCCCCCCTGGCCCATTACCAGTCCTAACCAGCCCCCCCCCCTGGCCCATTACCAGTCCTAACCAGCCCCCCCCGGCCCATTACCAGTCCTCACCACCACCCCCCCATCAGCCCACTTCCAGTTTAGCCTCCCCTCCCATAGCCCATTACCAGTCCTAACCACCACCCCCCTATCATTCCAAATTAAAATAATAAAAAAAACCAAACCGGCTGCTTCTGCCGCGGCAGCAGCAAGAGCTCTGCCGCGGGGCCCCCCCCCTGCCCGGCAGAGCCTCCGTGCATCCTCAGCAGCTTTCTTCATGTCCAAAACGCGGGCTTCTTTCAGAGCCGCGAGAGTTTCTTTTCTCGCGGCTCTCTTAATCCCGCGGGGCTGATGGGATTTCCCATCACCCTCGGCGGGATTAACAGAGCCTGCGAGAAAGGAAACTCTCGCGGCTCTGAAAGAAGCCCGCGTTTTGGACATGAAGAAAGCTGAAGATGCACGGAGGC
The DNA here is from genome assembly GCA_033557465.1 of Ichthyophis bannanicus. Taxonomy (NCBI): domain Eukaryota; kingdom Metazoa; phylum Chordata; class Amphibia; order Gymnophiona; family Ichthyophiidae; genus Ichthyophis; species Ichthyophis bannanicus. Next base: position 1,115,448,009 of record CM066031.1, on the reverse strand, counting down.
TCTGCCGGGCAGGGGGGGGCCCCGCGGCAGAGCTCTTGCTGCTGCCACGGCAGAGCTCTTGCTGCTGCCGCGGCAGAAGCAGCCGGTTTGGTTTTTTTTTTTAAAACTTGGGATGCTGAAGAATGTTTTTTGCGCGGGGCCCCCTGAAACGCGGGGCCCTGTGCAAAAAACATTCTTGCTCAATGGACGGGCCGGCCCTGATGCCTCTCCTTGGTCTCCCTCTCCCTGGTCTCTCTCTAACTTGTCCTAGTTCCTCCTTTTCAAGTTCCCAGCCTTTCTTCAGGGGAACTCCCCCTTTTCTCCATTGGCTGTTAGGTTGCATTACCTCATCAGCTCTGAGGTGCAGTTCTCTGGGCCTTGGAAGGTCACTCCTGCTCCCTCTATTGGGCTCCTCATAACATTGCAGCTGATGATAAAATCTTTTTTCAGGATTTAAAACCCTTTTTCCTTCATGAATAGGCTCTGCGGTACCACAGTATGCAGGCAATTTGTAAACTCATTTATATGTATGCAGGTACAAAACTAATTTGCAAACTTTCAGTTATACAGCTTAATAAAAATTGCCCCCAAACATATCCAATAAAGATTTTTTCCATAGGCACAGTCTGAAGTCTCTACAGATTATGTTGACAGATTAGACCAGTGGCTCTCAATTCAGTCCTCAGGACATACTCCGCCAGTCTGCTTTTCATGCTATCTGCAACGAATATGCATGAGAGCACTGTGCATATTAATGAGGCAGTACTTGCACATCTATCTTGTGCATATTCATTGTGACCTAGTGGTTAGGGCAACAAGCTGAGAACTAGAGAAATCAAGGCTTAATTCCTCCTTCTGCCACTGACATGCTGTGTGACCTTTGGGCAAGTCACTATCTCCCCCTGCCTCAGATTATAATTTCTCTGGGGCAGGGATATATTGTACCTGAATATTTATCACCATGTTACAGCACGGCATACATTCAGTGGTGCTACTAATAACAAGGTAACCTGAAAACCAGACTGGCTGCTTGTGTTCCAAGAACCATTTCTTTAAGGAGATGCAGTTCATGGAAGTTTCCTTGAAGTGCAAATACCTTGCCTCATTTATTGTATCCATTTTTCTGTGCCATGTTTCCTTACCCCATCCATTCTAGCCCTTACCTAAGAAGATCAAACCTACAATACTAACAGACTTTCCCACTTGCTCCCACATTCATCCTACTTCCTGTAGGGCTCTCAAACCAATTTTTAGTGACCCCACAGCCAGTCAGGTTTTCGAAGAACCACAATGATCATGCACAATATAAATGTTCATGCATCTTTCTCACACGAATGATGTGTGACAAAAAAGAAACGAGACTGTGGCAGCCACGCCCATGACTCAATGCCAATTTGCTAACCGCTTATGTCACTGTGTTGTGCAACATCTTGCCACTATTCTGCTATTATATTTTCATCTCTCTGTTTTTCTTTTTCAGGTTTTTTTGCAGCACACTGCTCCATCGCTTTGTCACGCAACTGGAGGTGGCAGAAATATGGACCAAAGAATCAACTTGAAATTTCTGGTTAAGTTGGAGAAGGGCCCAACTGAGAGTCTCCAACTTCTCCAAAAGGCTTATGGAGAAGATGCAATGTCAAGGTCACGCGTCTTCGAGTGGCACAAATGCTTCAAGACTGGCCACAAGGAGATGGAGGATGACCCCAAGTCAGGACAGCCTTCCATGACAAAGACGGCTGAGAACACTGACAGAATGAACCAGCTGGTGCAGAGCGATCACAGATTGATGGTGCGGATTATAGCTGAGGAGCTCAGCCTGAACAGGGAGTCAGTGCAGACCATCTTGGTGCAGGAGCTGGGGATGCGGAAGGTGTGCGCCAATATGGTGCCCAAGTTTTTATCGGACGACCAGAAGGAGCACCAGGTCCTGTTGCTCTCCGAATTGTTCCCGCCTCCCTGGAACCGGAAATAGCCCGGACCTCTCTCACCAGGCATTGAATCCTGCTGTGTGTCCCTCCTGTTGCTCTCCGAATTGTTCCCGCCTCCCTGGAACCGGAAATAGCCCGGACCTCTCTCACCAGGTACTCTGCCGCTCATAAATTCAAGCTGCCTGCGGCAGTCCGTGCCGCGGGCGCACGCCGAAGGAGCGCGCTGAAGGAGCAGGTCCTGCTCCTTGGACGAGCTCCTTGGGGCGAGTGAGGGGGCGGGCACGAGGTAGGAGCTGTTCCATTTAGACCTTGGAATTTTGTGTTGCGACTTAGTTTGCTGTTTTGGTTTTCTTTCCTGCCTGTTTGTGAAGGCATTCCTAGATCTACATTTCCTCTCATGTCAACTATCCCGGTCTCTTGGGGCTGGCGACCGGCTCCTATTTTTACGCCCCCCTCCGGTCCGTTAGCACGCTGCATTGATAACCTGGTTTATTGTGTCCCCAACTCGACGTCGGCCTCTCTGCCCTCTCGTTGTCTCATCCTACCAGCTTCTTTGGTGACCCTTAACCTGGTACTCCTAAACTGCCGCTCTCTCAAATCTAAGTCTCTTTTAGTTTGGGATCTCATTGACCAACATGCACTAGATCTCTGCTTTCTAACTGAAACCTGGCTCAAGGACGGGGACCTCCCCATCCTCTCTAGTTCCCTCCCTCCCAATTTTGCAGCGCTTTATTGTTCTCGGCAGGGCAGGGGTGGAGGCGGGGTGGCCCTTCTCCAGCGTGCCTCCCTTAACTTTGAAGAAGTTCCATCATCGGTACCGCTACCCCCAGAATCCCTTTTCTTAAGGCTCTCCTCCTCCTCCCCCCCCTTCTACTTTCTCCTTCTCTACCTCCCTCCCTCTTGCGGCTTCCCGGTGGGAGGCAACCCTCCAGGCTATTTCTGATCTTGTGCTCCATTTCCCCAACCTTATCTTGTTGGGTGATTTCAACGTCCATATTGATAATCCCACTAGATCAAAGGATCAGGCCTTTGCTAACCTCCTGAAGGATGTTTCCTTGCATCAACACGTGGTTGGTCCAACACATGTGGCTGGCCACACCCTGGACCTGATCCTGTCACCTCTGTCATTGCAGCCTGTGATCTCACTCCCCTTCACCCTTAGCGTCCCATGGTCAGATCATTTCTGTGTTTTTTCTTCGATCTCCTTCCCCCAGCCAGGAATTGGCTCTTCAATCCCTCCCACTCCTCTCCTCCATCGCAACTTGTCCCCGGAAACGCTTCAGGTGTTCCCTCCAGCTTCCGCAATTTTTCCCATTGATTTCACCACCCGCTCCACTGATGATCAGGCTACCCTCTGGGACTCCCTCTTATCTAAATCCCTCGATGACCTGGCACCCCTTCGTCCTGTTTTCCGGTCCGCAAGGGTACCTTCCTCGCCCTGGTACCATCCTGCCCTCCGTACTCTGCGCTCTCAATTACGTCAAGCCCAACGTCATTGGGCCCGTCATCCCTCACCTGAGCTCCACCTTCGTTTCAAACACTTATCTTCTGAATATCGTTTAGCCATACAATCTGCCAGACTCACCTTCTACTCTGCTCAAATTTCGGCAGCAGCTAGCTCTTCACGGCAGCTTTTTAATATCCTACAGAAGCTGTCGTCCATCAATGCTAATAACTCACCGGCCACTTTTACCCCGGACCCTCAGTCCCTTGCCACCTTTTTCTCTAATAAGGTACTGACCTTACGCTCCTCCTTCACCTCTCCGCCCCCTCCTCCCCCTCTTTCTCCGTCCCCTATTCCCTATAGCTCGACCCCTCTCCCCCTGATCTCTTCCTCTGCCCGCTCATCACCTACTTCTGTCTCCAGCGATCTTATCTTCACTCATACCTGGTCATCTTTCCGTCCTGTCTTCTCAACAGAGGTGCTACTGTTCTTATCTAATTCTAGGAAAACTACTTGTGTCCTTGACCCTATCCCCTCTCGGTGGCTCTCTGAACCCTCCCTACAATTAGTTCCGGTCATTACTACTATCATTAATTCCAGCTTTTCTTCTGGCCAATTTCCAACATCTTGGAAGTCTGCTATTCTACACCCTCTACTGAAACAGCCTTCCCTTGATCCATCTGTCCTCTCGCATTGGCGCCCGGTATCCAACCTTCCATTTCTTGCTAAGCTCCTAGAACGCTGCGTTTTTGACCAACTGAATTCCCATGTTGAATCCACCAATTCACTCCACCCACGTCAGGCTGGTTTCCGTCGAGGGCACAGCACCGAAACTGTCCTTCTTGCATTACTCAACGAGGTACATGTCGCTCACGACCGTGGTAACATCACTCTCCTTGTATCACTTGATCTGTCCGCGGCATTTGATCTGATTGATCATCATACACTCCTTTCCCGACTTTCCGACATTGGTCTCCGTAGTACTGTTTGGCACTGGTTTCGCTCCTTCCTTTCCTCCCGCTCCTTTTCTGTACATGTTAATGGCCAGGCCTCTCCCGTCCTTCCCCTCACTTGTGGTGTCCCGCAAGGCTCAGTGCTTTCCCCTATATTGTTCAATATTTTCCTTGCTCCGCTGCCCTTGATCATTCAACAATATCCGGTCTCATCTTACATCTATGCGGATGACATTGTTCTTCTGTTTCATACCTCACCCCTATTCCCTGATGTTACTCAGTTGAATCTCTGCCTTTCTCAAATCGCTTCTTGGCTATCGGAGAATTTTCTTCACCTTAATCCAGCAAAGTCCTCCGCAATGTGGGTTTCCTTGGGTGGCTCGTGTTCCACTCTTGTTCCCTCCATCGGCTCAACCAGCATTCCCCTCACATCCTCTCTTCGTTACTTGGGCGTTCTTTTGGATCCATCTCTGACCTTTCACGAACACATCTCCATGATTTCCCGCCGCTCCTTTGCTGCTTTACGGCAAATTAGGGCCGTCCGATCCGTATTACCCACCGATTCCTTAATCACCCTTGTCATTGCTCTCGTCATTAGCAGATTGGATTATTGCAATGTTTATCTAGCCAACCTCCCTAAATACTGCCTTCAAAGGCTACAGTGCATCCAGAATACTGCAGCTCACCTTATCACCTTTTCCAGTAGATTTGACCACATTACCCCTATCCTCCTTCATTTGCATTGGCTTCCCCTTCATTACCGCTTCCACTATAAATTTCCGATTCTACTTCATCGGGCCATTTACACCAGTACTCCTCTCTATCTGGCAGACTGCATTTCCCTACACTCTCCCCATCGACAACTCCGTTCCATCAATACCAATCGTCTATCCCTTCCTTCGCCTTCCCAAGCCCGCCAAGAACAGACACGGCACTCTGCCTGGTTCTCTCGGACCACTGTTATGGAATACACTACCTACTCATCTTCAGCTAGAATCATCATACCCCCAGTTCAAGTCATTGCTTAAGACTTATTTATTCCAGAAAGCCTTTGACCTCTTCCCTGAAGCCCCCCCCCTGACTGTCCTTTGTTTTTGTCTGATATTTTATAAATTGTCTCTGTTGGTCTCCCTTTCTGTCCTTATGGTTTATCGTGAGTTGGTATTAATGTATGATTTGTTTGCCCTTTCTGTACCCTTCTTTCCTATCTATTTTTGGCGTTCTACTTCCTGGTTTGCAGTGTTTAATCAATTTTATTGTACACCGCTTAATGCTTCTGCCCTAGCGGTATATCAAATATTAAATAAAGATAAAGATAAAAGATAAATGTTTGTCGAGACTTGCTAGAGAAGATCGGGGGAAGATCCAGAGCTCGTTGGCCCAGTCATCACAGGAGATGAGACTTGGGTCTTCTAGCATGACCCTGAAAGCAAGAGACAGAGCCTGCAGTGGAAGACTTGACTATCACCCAGACCCAAGAAGGCGCGCATGTCCTAATCAAGGATCAATGTTATGCTGATCGCATTCTGACGAGAAGGGAGTGGTCCATCATGAGTTTGTTCCCAAGGGTCAGACAGTCAACCAGCATGTCTACCAGCAGGTCCTCAATCGCCTCCATGACCGGGTTTGGCGCAGCAGGCAGGCTCTGGGGAGAGAGACAAGTCGTGGCTGCTCCACCATGACAACGCGCCTGCACACACCGCGCTCAGTGTGAGGCAGTTCTTGGCCAACAAACAGATCACAGCTCTTGACTACCCTCCTTATTCCCCAGATCTCGCACCGTGCGACTTCTGGCTCTTCCCCAGGCTGAAGACTGTGCTCAAAGGAACTCATTTCACCTCTGTAGAAGAGATCAAGGCCACTGTGATGAGGGAGCTGAGGGACCTCAAGGAGGAGGACTTTACCGAGTGCTTCCATACGTGGCAGAAGCGAATGCAGAAGTGCATTAACTTGGGGGGGGGGGGATTACTTTGAAGGGGACAATGCGTAATTTCTCTGTAGATTTTGTAATAAAACATTTATGGGACGGCCTCGTTTCTTTTTGTCACACCTCGTATTCACTGTGGATATCCTCAAAACTTGGAATGAGAGCTAGTGGATTAGACAACTAGACCAGTGCTTCTCAGTTCTCTCCTTGAGGCACACCTAGTCAGTTGAGTTTTCAGGATTACCAGAATGAATATGCTTGAGATAAATCTGTATATATTGGAGGAACTCTTCCTGTTTTTTGCAAATCTATTTCATGAGAAGCACCAGTTTACACCATCTTCGTCACATTTTCCATTGCAGCAGCTTACTTTGGACAGAGAATTTCACATGATGTCAGAGAGAGGCATAGAAACAAGGGGTTGATATTCACAATCATTAGCCAGTTGGCCAATAGGAGGCTGTCTAGCTGAGTGCTGACTGGGATTTTCAGTGGCATTATGTGGATAGTGTCACCAAATTCCTCACAAATTGCCCTGGCATTATCCAATTAGTGCAGGGATGGTCCGAGAATGGAGCAAGGGAGATACTGGTGCTATCCACATTGGTGCTAATGCTTATCTGGTTAGGAGAGTTTCAGTCTGTACCTATTCAAGCAACTTAGGATGCATGAAAAGCAAGGTAAGTATCAGCACTTCTGGATAGTGCCCCTCAGCCCCGATGTTCAGTGGCAGCTCTTCTCTGGATACCGCTGATGAATATCCTGCTGATAGTTACGCACTGTTGCTAACTGCCAGGGCCAGCCTGATGCATGTGCGAGAATGTTGTTCACACAGGGTCCAGCACTTCAGGGGGACCTGCACCAATTTCATACCGCACATGCTGTCTCATAGACTGAGAGTGCGTACCGATTTCCAACTGTTTGCAGGGCCGGCCCGCACACGGCTTCGCGCCTGCCTGACCGGCTTCAGAGGGAGCCAGGGAGGCCCGAAGCCCTGGCTCACTTTTGCCCAGCCGCCGGAGTGAAGGAAAATGCTGCTCTTCACTCCGGCAGCTGTGCAGAGGTTAACTGGGACATAGGGCCTCCCTGGCTCCCTCTGAAGCTGGCCAGGCAGGCGCAGGGCTCTTCTGGGGAGGAGGCTAGGACTGGAGATGGGCTGATTAGGGGCGGGGCTAGGATAGGACTGGAAAGGCTGATGGGGGGCTAGGGCTGCAAATGGGATGATGGAAGGGCTATAGGATTGGAAATGGCTGATGAGGGGGGCTAAGACTGGAAATGGGCTGATGGGGGCTAGGATAGGACTGGAGATGGCTAATGGAGGGGCTAGGATAGAACTGATGGGGGGCCAGGATAGGACTGGAAATGGCTGATGGGGGACTAGGACTGGAAATGGGCTGATAGAAGGCTAGGATAGGACTGGAAATGGCTGATGGGGGGGGGCTAGGACTGGAAATGAGCTGATGTGGGGGATGGGAGAATGGGACTAGAAGGGAGAAGAAGCTGGGTGCAGCTGGAACTAGAAGGGAGCAGATGTTGGGGGAGGACTAGAAGGGGATGGGGCTGGGGGAGTGAGGATGGAGAAGGGAAAAGATACTTTGTGTTAAACTGAAGAGTAGTAGATAAACTGAAGAGTAGCAAATCACCTGGGCCGGATGGTATACATCCAAGGGTGTTGAAGGAACTGAAATATGAGATTGCAGACCTGCTATTAGTAATTTGTGAACTATCATTAAAATCATCTCTAATATCTGGAGAATCGCCAATGTAACGCCACATTTTTAAAAACGGTTCCAGGGGTGATCCGGGAAACTACAGACCGGTGAGCCTGACGTCAATACTGGGAAAAATGGTAGAAACCATCATAAAGAATAAAATTACTCAGCATATAGATAGTCATGGCCTAATGGGAGACAGCCAACATGGCTTTAGACAAGGAAGATCTTGTCTTACTAATCTGTTATGTTTTTTTGAAGGTGTGAATAAACAGGTGGACAAAGGTGAGTCGGTTGATATAGTGTATCTGGACTTTCAGAAAGCTTTTGACAAGGTCCCTCATCAGAGACTTTTGGCAAAACTAAAGAGTCATGGGATAGGAGGCAGTGTACTACTGTGGACCAGAAACTGGTTAAAAGATAGAAAGCAGAGGGTAGGGCTAAATGGCCAATTTTCCCAATGGAGAACGGTGAATAGTGGTGTACCCCAGGGATCTGTGCTGGGTCTGCTGCTTTTTGACATATTCATAAATGACCTGGAAAGTGGAATAACGAGTGAGGTTATCAGATTTGCAGATGACACAAAACTATTTAAAGTTGTTAAAACCCAAGAGGATTGTGGAAAATTGCAAGAGGATCTTGATAAATTGGAAGACTGGGCATCAAAATGGCAGATGAAATTTAATGTGGACAAGTGCAAAGTTATGCACCTAGGGAAGAACAACCCAAACTATGGTTACACGATGCAAGGTTCCACATTAGGAACTACCACCCAGGAAAAAGATTTAGGCGTCATTGTGGATACCATGTTAAAACCCTCGGCCCAGTGTGCAGCGGTGGCCAAGAGAGCAAATAGAATGCTAGGTATCATAAGGAAAGGAATGGAAAATAAAACAAAAGATATTATAATGCCTCTATATCGTTCCATGATGAGACCGCACCTTGAATATTGTGTGCAATTCTGGTCGCCGTATCTTAAAAAGGATATAGCGATATTAGAAAAGGTTCAGAGAAGAGCCACCAAAATGGTAAAGGGGATGGAAGGATACTCCTATGAAGAAAGGCTAAACAGGTTAGGGCTCTTTAACCTGGAAAAGAGACAGCTGAGGGGAGATATGATAGAAGTCTATAAATTAATGAACGGAGTGGAACGGGTAAACATAGATTGATTGTTTACGTTATCAGAATATAGAAAGACTAGGGGACATGCAATGAAGCTACAGGGTAGACTAATAAAAGAAAATATTTTTTCACTCAACATGTAATCAAACACTGGAATTTGTTACCGGAGGATGTAGTAAAGGCTGTTAGTGTAGCTGGGTTTAAAACAGGTTTGGACAAGTTCCTGGAGGAAAGGTCCATAAACCACTATTAAGAAGGGACCCAGGATATCAATGCTTGACCCAGTACAAGCATTGTGGAACCTGTGTCTTTTGGGGAAACTGCTAGGTACGTATGACCTAGATTGGCCACTGTTGGAAACAGGATACTGGCTTGATGGACCTTGGTCTGACCCAGTATGGCATATCTTATGTTCTTATGAGGGAAGAAAAATCTATGATTGGCCGGGTATTGGGAGAGTAAGTGGGGATTGAAGATGGAAGGGTGAAATTTGAGTGGATGAAAAAGGAATAAAGAAAGAAATGGAGGAAAGAGCAAAAGGGGAAAGATCAGTATGTTAAAGCAGATGTAGAGAGAGAATGGAAAAAAATAGAAGAGAGAAGAAAGGACAAATGGACAGCAGACAATGCAGAGTTAGCAGAAGACACCAAGAAACCAGAAGAAAGTGACTGGAGCAATTGCAACTGAAAAATAAAATTCCCAAAACAACAAAAGGTGGAAAAATACTTTTTTATTTTGAATTTATTAACTGGAATGTGTCAGCTCTGGGAAATGTGCATCGCTAACATCTTTGCGTTTTGTTTAGTACAAGAGGAAATTAATTTATAGTTTTATTTCTCCATTGTTGTTGTACATTCCAAGTTTGGCTTTTGGGATTCCAGTTTAATTATTGTCTTTCTATTTCTAAATTGTGATCCCTTGTTCTTTGTTTGGTGACGGTCTATGTTCTGCATGTATAACCGAGCTGTAGTATTCTGTTCATGTAGTTTCTAATTGATAGTGCCACTTGTTCTTTTTCCCGAGTAAGAGATGTATTGGTATTCTCTGAGATGTATTGGTTTAGTATTTGCAGTGTTGCCTTTTGATAGATAGGGTTTGGTGCTTTGTGAGTCCTGGTAGTGCTGTTATGATCTGGCGGGTTTGCTAATGGTTCTTAATGGGCAGTGTTTACAGTGCTTTCTAAAGTGCCTGGCAGTTGGCACTGGAATATAGTAATGTAGAAATCTGGTAGTCTTTCTTTATCCTCACTGCCCATGCAAATGATATTCAGACACTTATTAAGAGGCATGTTTACTAAAAGCTAATGCACATTCACAAATGTTCATGTGTGCTAAGTACAGGAACATTCATTTATTTCTATTGGCACAGTGGCACTTAACATACATTAATATTTAGTAAACATGTCCCTAAGTCTTGACAGGAGAAAAAAAAGAGGCTTGTGAAAAGCCACCTAAAAGTTTAGATGGGCAACATATACATTTTAAAATAAAGTAAATAAAATTTATGCAAATTAGGTTCAGCAATGCATCTCCACACATAGCCCCGCATCACCCTTGGGCCGCCCCTGCTAACTGCCATGGCGTTTAACTATCAGCCTTTTTGAATATTTGCCCCTCAATGACAGGTCTGTATGTTCTGAAGAATCTGGGCTCTGTGGAAACCTTTAATGTTCTATTAAAAGATTTACTGATTTTGGCAAAGAACGGTTTTCGAAGTATGAGCTAGTTTTGAGCGATGTTGCAGCTCATCCATAAGGGTGTGTGCGTACCTGTGCATGTACACACACATACACACATATAGAGGTACTGGAAATAATTCCAGAGACTTGCTCCACATATTTTCCCCACCACACACAAACCCCACCACTGCTGTTACACACTATCCCTAGTTATTAGTGATTCAGATGTATATTTCATTTTCTTTATTGTAAATTCTACTAGGAAACCTAGCGACTAAACCATGTAGTTTGCTATTAGTTGCTATGTGTAGTGCCAACCAGTAGTGGAGAAACATGGTATGCCCGTTGCTGTGGTTTTGTGTCAAAGAAAAATATAAGTTAACAAAATAACCCTGTAAAATCCATCCTTTGAAATTTGTTGACAGTGACCTCCAGTGGCTAGATATATTATTACATTTGATTTCACTCATTCTTTTTGGATATTGCTGCATTCAAACCACCCTCTCCTCTCTCCTTCAGGCCAGATATACATCTACACATTGGAGAGAATACCATGAGCCATGCTCCACATGCTTTCCGTACTTGATTGTTTTTTTGGACTGGCAGTTTCTTCCTTTTCCTTTGGACTCCTAGCTCAATTGGAACTAACATCTATCGGGTTATGACACCATGAGCCTTCATTCACAGCTACCTGGGGATATTTTCTCCTGTTTTTATATCCCACACCCATCTCGGCCCCGCCATAGTTGTCACTGTTCATCAATGGCTGAGACTCCCTCTTTCTTCTCCTTAGCGGCAATAAACCCTGCCTCCACACCACCTCTAGTTCCGGCTGCCGGAGGAGCAGAGCTGCCAAGTTCCCCAGGTCCAGGAGGGAGATTTTATGGCCATTCCTGGTTTTGAAATTACATCAAAGCCGTGTGGTATTCGCAGTCCCTGATTCTACCCACTGATATCAGTATCGCAGGTCGCATAATGCATCAGGGTGGGGTTCTCCGAAATCCAGCACTGGCCTACAATCCCCCTCAAGGATCTGGGGAACTTGGCAGCTCTGCAAGGGCCAGAGCCCAGTGTTCTCAGTTGTATCATTAACAAAATTGTGTACGCTGTACAAGCTCTCAGGAAGCACATTGCTTGTGCGGCTTCACTGACAGCTTAAAGACATTCACTTCCCTTTAGGCTGTGGTGCTGAGCTCAAGCAGTTACGCTGGTCCTGGAGGAAACTGGACCCTTAACAGGCTGTGACACATTTTTATTGGCCCAGCATAAGAATTATCCAAAGGTGATGCTGTATCTGAGCCTTCTTCAGTTGTCTTTTGCCTATTCATACCTTGATCCGAGGGCAGGAAGCACAACCTGCCGTTCACCTTAACCAATAAACATTCTCTCAGCCAACTCTATGCTCTATATTGGGAAATGTTTATTTGAGTAAGTCTGAAAATAAAAACCATATTCTCCTTTAACTGCTTCTTCTCTCAGCTAGATGAATGTGTGTCTTGTTGTGCTCTTGTCTTTTTCGTATGTGTGTCTCTCTTTTCTTTTGTATGCATACACCATGCCCCATTGCCACTGGCTATATTCAATAATGTACAGTGTGACTGTCCCCCCCCCCCTTCTCAGTCCATCTGCCCCAGTGATAGGTTCTGGTTGGCATCCAGGATTCAGCAGAGATTTTGGAAGAGAGAGGAAAGAGAACACTGTAATAAAGGACTTTTGCGAAAGGCTACAGATTCTGACTCTGTCTTCACGAGAAGGGAGAAATAAATCTCGTACTCTCTCTCTCTCTTTTTCTCACAAACAAGCTTGCTTCCTCTCCCCCCCCCCCATCCTCCCTCTCCCCATAGTGTGAAGTATTTTGAAAGCTTAGTCTCTGAAGGACCACCATACCAGAGGAAGGGAGAGAGAGCGAGAGAGCTGCTTCAAGAAACTCCATCCTGAGGAAGAGAAGGTGTCGAGAGGCATGAGGAGGACCCCTGCCTAAAACAACAGAGGATCGGAGAGTGCTAAAAGAGCAACATTTTTTCCATTCTCTTTTGGGCTTATGAAGAGGATTTGAGAATGCTCACATCTATTCTCTTTTCTTATCCTCCTTTGTTTCTATTAATACCCATTTCTTAGCCCCCTTTTTAAGGGGGGGGGGGTGATTTTTGGAGGACAGGGCTATTTTGAGGCGAAGGAAAGGGTATGGGGTTTATTTATTTTACAATTTAAAGCTTTCTGTGCTTTATCTCACTTTTTCGGGAGAAGAGAGAAGAACTCTTACAGTGACGGAGTCCTCGGATAACTGTGATCAGACAGAAGCACTGGAACAACACAAAACTGACCCAGCAAGGTAAACGTGCCCCTGTGAAACAAGCATTCCTCATGGCTGGCAGGACTATTTTCCCAGTTGAATGGATCTGTATTTTTGGGCTCTGCTGTTTGATGCTGTGGCATTCAGGACAGGTTTTGGCCAAAGCCCCTACTACCAAATACCCTGGGCTGGAGGGACCACTGGAACCCAACCAGGGAAGCCAAGTAGCCACCAGCGAGGATGCTGCAGGCGGCTCCCCCACAGAGATCACACTGGTAGAGGACCGTTGCCGCGGCTACTATGATGTCATGGGCCAGTGGGACCCACCATTCAACTGCAGTGCGAGCAGCTACCTGTACTGCTGTGGGACCTGCGGGTACCGCTTCTGCTGCCAGTTCAAACACAAACGCCTAGATCAGAGCACATGCTCCAACTATGACACCCCAAACTGGGCAAGCACAGGCAAGCCACCAGCGCGGATGGATGAGTCCCCTGAGGACCCCACCAAGGACAAGACAAACATGATTGTTTACATCCTCTGTGGTGTGGTAGCTGTGATGGTCCTGGTGGGAATATTCACCAAACTGGTCCTGGAGAAGACGCAGAGACCCCATACGGAGATGTCCAGGTAGGGTTTGCTCTTTGGGCTTATTCTGATTCATTTCCGGGGGGAGTGTGGGGTATAGTAAGAGAATTGCATCTCCCTCAGTAGGGTAAATGTTGAAAGAGAAGCTACTTGTCAGTTGATTTTTTCAGTGGTTCTTTGACCACTAGTGGCCACCTACTTATCTCCCTACAATCTGAACCTACGACCTCTGCAGTGCCTCCTGATCCCAGACTCCAGAAACATGGGAAGGGGCCTCACGTACTTCCGCCAAGCCATGAGGCTGGTGTTCATTTCTATTTCGTAAGGAGGAAAAAGAACGCTTCATCTCTCTGTAAAATACACGACTCCTTCAAGTTCTCTACCGAATTCTGGCTGAAGCAAGATGTGGCAGTGACGCTCTAGGGCAATGGGGTAACTGCAGGATGGCCTGTGGGGATTTAGTGCTAGCACCTGGGACAGAGTGACTGTAAGAGAGATTAGGGTGCCCCTGCCTGCTGGACAGTCACTCCACATAATCATAGTCCTAATTCTGTGAATGTTCCATAATGATGGCACTATGCACAATGAGCCCGAGATGCAAAGGCATTTACACAGTGTGCAGACCTGCCACTCTGTAAATGCCACTCAGCAGCACGAACATCGTTACAGGTGCCACTGCTACCTGCCCTGAGGCTGTGCAGTTAGCACTGGGGCGTGTCATGGGCATTGCAGGGCGGGGTGGAGGCGGCACCTGTCACTGCCCGTTTAGCGACCCATGGGTGAAGATAAGCGCGACAAAGGCTGGCCTCTCTTTACCCACAGGAGCTAACTGGGCAGCGGCACAATGTCGCCACTGCCCGGTCAATTGCCGGACTGTGCGGTGACCTGTATATTTTATGCTGGTGTCATATATGGCCCCGGCGTTGAATATCTGGTGGTTCGTATTCAGCGGCGACAGCTATGGGCTTTACAACTGCTAGCCGGCACCACTGAATATGGGGCCCAATATGCATCACTAAATGTCTGTACAGTGCCATGATAATGTTTAACAATGGAAATAATTCAATGCCAATGTATATTCAGTCTAGGCATCTAGGGCCCGATACCCAAAGGATTTATGCTCCTACCTTTGACACTTATGCTCCTAAACTGGTCTCTCTGAAAATTTACTGGGGCTGGGTTCCTAAATTTATACTCAAAATTTCACTAAAAATGTCAACAGGAATAGATTTAGGGGAGGGAAACAGTTAAGAGGGTACCACTAATTTTTAGCACCAGGCTCATAAATCTAGGCGAATGAATGGCAGCCCTGAATTTATAAGCAGAACTTTTAAGCACCTAAAGTAAGCTGAATTTTCAGCTGAAAACTTAGGCTTCTAAAATTTGGCAGACATAGGGCACTAATTTAGGATCCCAAATGACTGAGCTCAACCTTTTTTGAATATTGAGCTCCTAATATATTAAAATTAGCAATTGTAGGGTCAGTGAAATGAAAATCAAGAAATGACTAATATTTATGGTTAAGAAGCTTGATGATAAAAGTGGGAGATGGGAGGGGCCAAGTGCTACACTAAGTGTTAGAAATTGTACGCTCGTCTACCCAGGTTGGCCCAGACCTAAAGAGGAAAGTCACAAACAGTAAACCTGGATAAGGAGCGAGATCCCAGATGGCAGCTGGGATTTATCCTTAGCAGTGGAGACGGGATAAGCTAGATGCTCTTTATTCTCGTCTACTGAGATACTCTGGTGCCTCTTTAGCAAAGCACACTACCGCTAACGTATGTGTTAATGAAAGATAAACAAGCTCATCGCAATTGCATCAATAGTAACTCTCCTTCCCTGGCCACTAACTTTGACTGTCATGATGAATATTTAAGTGAGTTGATAAAATGCAAAATGATGCTAATGAGCTTATTTAACTATATCACTTTTTGGATTAAGTAAAATATCCGCATTAAAGTTACCATAGTGCTAAGGCTGAAATCATGATTTAATACATCCTTTTAAGGCACAAGTCACTACAGGCTTTACGTTCTTTGGTAAATTGCCAAAACCGCAAACAAGGCCTATCAACGTTTGAGGACCATAAGAAAGATAAAACCACCACTCCGCCAGGACCACTTCCGCACAGTATGCCCTGCACTCATCACACCTCTGCTTGATTATGGAAATTCTTTACATCAAGGCCTCCCCCAGCAGACCTTACACCCACTCCAAATGGTGCAAAACACTACAGCACGCATCATCACTGACACCCCAAGATCAGAACACATCACCCCTATCTTACAGCAACTACACTGGCTACCAGTGGTAGCCAGAGCAAAATTTTAAATAATCTTGATCATCTTCAAGATCATCCACCATCTTTCAGCAGATGTACTACAGGAAATTGTAACAAGGAACATCAGTAATAGACCAAGAAGGAACAATTATGACAACATGATCGGCACACCTGCAGGATATCACCAGATTAAGCAAAATATGTCAAGAAGAGCTCCATCACTAATGGCATCCACAGTGTGGAACTCCCTCCCAACGAGCCTAAGGGAATTAGAAGACATCACAGACTTCCGCAAGGCCCTTAAAACCCTGCTCTTCACAGAAACTTACAAGCAGATAGACAACAGTCCCCACCAGATACATAACATCCCCCCACCAGAGCGGGACTGCAACATACACTCCCACTGCAAACTCAATACCTAACCAACCCAGCTAGACTCACGACACCATTATGACAAATGTAACCCTCAAATTGTGTTGTCTTAATCTTGTTAAATATCCTCATGTTAAATGTTGTAAAGCACCCACATGTTGAATGTAACCCAATTGTGATGTGATGTAACCACTTTGATTGTAGGATAAGGTGGTATACAAGAATGTCTAAATAGATAAATACATCACACAATAGAAGAACTGCTAACACACACATTAAAACCATGCCTTATCATTTGTTATACTGTGGTGCAGCAGAAGGAATATGCAGTTTAAAGCAACTGGACTGGCTTATCCTCCCTAGCTAATCCACGCTAAGCTGCATCTGACTTTCTGCTGCATCAGTTTTCAGATCTTCGTTGCTGCATCACAGATATAAAGAAATTCTGGCCACTGATGTGTGCCCCATCAAGGCCTCAAAGTTTTGGGGAAATTTTTTTAAAAGCTTAGTCTGGCTTACAAAGGTAAACTAATGCACTATTTAGATATTGCCATAGTTGCAGCAATATCTAAATAGGGGCCAGTGCTGAATATCCGGATAAAATGCTTACTGCTAGGGCTGGCCCACCCACTAGGCAAACTAGGAAGCCACCTATGGAGTCATACTTCGGTGGGCAGCACAACACTGCGATCCCACCACAATTTTTCAAACTGGCAACATTCTGATGCTGCTTCAGCACTGCGGCGCGCCTTAAAGCACCCGTGCACATATTCAAAGCCTGCCATTCTTACCCTCTCCGAAAGGAAGTTATGTTAAAGGGGGCAGGATCAGCATGCCATGAGAACATGCATGTGTGCAGGTGTTTTATGGTCTACCATTGCACTGAAGTGGCAGCAAAAAGCCACTATTTTGAAAAATCATGAAGCAGTCACTGCGCTGCCTCCCTCCCCCAGGTGAGATGATGGATGCTGGGGGAGGGGGGCAGCAGCAGGCAGGCCTGCCTGGGGTGGCAGAAACCCTTGGGCCAGCCCTGGTTACGGCTGGCACTATTCAGATACCGGTGACATTGAACTCGCTATCCAGATAATGTTAAGCCAGTTTTTTTTGCTGTCTTAAGTTAACTGGATACTTTATCCAGATAGGGGCTGAATATTGCTGCTCCACCCTGGGACTGCCCCCACACTATCCGGATAGTACCAGCAGCGCTCTCCAGATAATGACTCTGACCAGCAGTCCCTCTTGCTATCCCGACAAGTGCTTCTGAATATTAACTCATAAGGAATTAGATACATATGTCAAACATCTGCGGATAGGATGAATTTACGGCAACCTAAAAATAGGTACATAAATTCATTACACGTGGAAATTGTCTAAACAAAAAGAGGTGTTCTGGGTGGAATCCGTGGAGGATAATATGGAGTTGCATTTGTAAATAATGCAACCACCTTACTTTGCAAGAGACAGAGTTGTGTGCATATATTTAGATGCATAACAAGCTGACCCTCCGAGTCAACCTGTACGAGTTTCTTGGTTCTTTGAGTGTTTGAAATGAGGAGAGGAGAGTAATTTCGTAAAAGCATTTTGCACATATGCCAGTCTACACGTGTAAAATGCCAGCCCTCCCCCTACAAGAATGCATGTAACTCAGGTGTGGGAGTGTTTGGGGTAGATTCATGATGTGTGCACATTCTTTATAAAATCTGCACTGTCATGCGTGCTGTCCACGTGCACATTTACATTAGCTCCTAAACTGATGTAAACATACACGGGCTCATTAACATATACTGGCACAAATCTAAAGGATTTGTGCCAGTATGTCACAAAATTTCATGGCCGCTTATGTATCTTTATAAAATAAGCACCCATTTGGACTCCCCACCTACGTGACCTTTTATAGTATTATCCTTCATATGTACAACTCTGTACTTAAATGCACTATTGAAAATGTATTCCCTAATATTTATATTAATAATCTATTTTAAAAAAAATCAAAAGAACCAAAGACGTGCGGTATGGCTTTTCATAGTGGGCAGATCCAAGACAGTGGTGGTTTAGAGGTGTATTTATCTGAACTCGCAGCCCTGGATTTCTTATTGACTTGTTTCCTTTACATTAATGGGAAAAAGGAATGAGAAATCCCAAGTATACCCTCACAGCCCCAGTGACCACTAATGCTCAGGGTTCGATGGACTCATATTGATGCAGCTCTGCTTCAGTGAAGGCTCCAGAGATGGTGGTGTCAGTAAAGTTTTCCCATAGTCTCCCATGGAGCAAAGACCAGCAGCACGATGGGCACAATTAAAAGATGAGAGTTCACACTGGCAGAGAGTAACTAGAAGAATTACCTGTGTATGTGAAAAACATGCCCCAGATGGCCAGCGATACAGTCTCAGAGCAAAATGCCAGCAGCCCTTACCCTAAGGAGCAGCATGAAAAAAGGAGAAGGTTTAAAACAAAACGAGAACCGAAAACCAAACTCTCCGGAGCACAGTCAGCCTTTTAACTATTTATATATGCATTCATTCAGCTTTTCCAAATGCATTTTTTAGATACACTACTCGATATGTATTTTCTCCTTTGTTTTGCATTATAATATATAAAAAAATGATATATTGTCAGCAGTATTATAACTCTCCAAGGCGGCTTATCAATCTCTCTTATAAGATTGAAAAGATGTTGCTATTGCATTCCTTCCCTCCTACTCTCCTCTCTCTATTCTTTCTTTTCCTCCTTTCGTCCCCCTTCCCTCCCCTCCTTAGGCAGACATGATATGCTTTAGCACGTACGTAGCTTCTCAGTTTTCATTTTTATTTTTAGCTCTTCCAATGACAACTTTTGTCTAATAATTGTTTGCTTCTGGTAACGTGGTTATACTAATGTTTTGGTTTTATATTCAGTCGACATATGGTTTTTATGTTTTTTAACTTGATTAGCTCTAAGTGTCTACTGTGATTTCCGTTTTTAGGCGATTCACTGCGATTCTTCACCGTTTTGTGTAGCATTGATTGAACTACATGTTGGTAAATATGAACATATGATTGTTTCCATGTTTATACCCCCCGTGTTGCACTGCATGCAGAATCTGACTTCTTGGGGGTTCCAGTTCAAATTTTGGTTTTCTCTTTCTGTCTGTGGTCTCCTTTTCCGTAGTTGTTGAGACTCTGCCTGTGTTTTGCACGTGCGACCAAGGCTGATGGAGTTGGTGGCTTGTAGTTTCCATACAGAAATCTGTAGCAGTCCTGCTTTGCCAGTAAGAAATATATTGCTATTCGAGGACATGGTGTAACTCTCTTCAGTACCTCTGCTGAGTGCTCACAGATGCTGTCCAGCCCCTCGTTTCTTGCTCACTTCTCTGGTTTCCTCTGAACCCTCTACTGCCCAATCCCAGCTGGCAGCAGGAGAGCGAGGAGGTGATGGCATGAGAGGTCAGGTGCTTCGCTAACCCCTTCTTCCAGGCAGCAGCTGCTCTCCCAGTGCACAGTGGAATCTGTCAGCACCAGGCAGCTACCCCGAGCTGTAAGCCGCATGGGCAGGAGAAGAGAAGGTGAGAGGAGTACTGGGCCTGCGGTACCGCCAGCAGTGCTCTCCTTCTGTCACCTAGGATTGGACCACTGAGGAAGGGAAGAGAGGCAAATGGTCAGACGTACCAGGAGAGGGGGAAGGGGTGTCACAAATGTTAGCATTGGCCCCTGAGTGCTGGAGCTCCACAGTACCCACTGGACTGGGGGGGAACCGAAGGAAAAAGGCAGAAGCAGTTGCACTTCCATCGGATTTCTCACAGCGGCAGAACCCCGGGAGCCTACGATAAGTTCAGCACTTTTAAGCCTATGATGCTGTTTCATGAGATGGGGTGTCAGAGGCCTTAGTCAGGCTGGAGAAGTCTACAAAACGTTCAGCTTCATTTATTTATTATTTATTTATTTAATGTCTTTTCTATACTGCACGCTTTCAAATCAGTGCGGTGTACAGTCAACAAACGTGTGCAGTGCAGGCAGGGCCCACACTGGACTTACAGAGAACAGGGATTTTTACATGGGCTGACAGAGTAACTATGTACAGGCAGGCTGGCTGTCACAGGTAACATTTCTCTTGGAGAATGAAGTGTCTGACTAAGCAGAGAACGGATTTAGTTGAATCGCAAGTGGGGAAGGTGCAAGAGAAAAGTTCTGCTTTTATGTAGAACAATTTGAATTTGAGACCAAAAATAGAGAATTTGGGGAATATTCAAAGGACGTGCACACTAAGATTTACTAATTTTCCTAAATTACTCATGGATTTTCTCAAGAAATTTTTTTTGAAATATAAAAAAATTCTAGAGTTAACGCCCCACCCTTACCCCTTCTTTCCGGCATATTATTTGCCACCTTACAAGGAAAAAGAAGTGTGTGGTGCAGTTATGAAGTATCCCCACTATTGTTTGATTCCCTGAATCCTTTGGAAGTACTGGAAGCCTTGGGAGAAGTGGATGAACATACCACAATGTTGATAGCAGATTTGAATTGAACCTGGACAGAGGTTGCAAGAGAGAGAAAAAAATTCTTAAATAGTAAGATTTGTGTATTCCTGGACATGGTAAAGGCAACCCAGAGGTAAATGTGCTATCAAATTTATAGGAGTAAGATATATTTTTGTTGAACCCCAACATTTGACTGCCTTTTTCTCTGACAAAGAATCGGAACCACTCCTGGCCTCCTCATTGGTACTCATAAATATGGCATCGATCTCACGGTACTGCACAGTGTCAGGACGCTAGGGGCAGCAATGCATGATCGTAACCATTTTGCGCAGGAACAATGATGGGGGGCAGGAGCGGGGAGGACTGCTCCTGCTGATCACTAGACTACCAGGGAATGGAAGGTACTGGAAGGGGAGGTGGGGTCCAGAGGGTCTCCTTAGACCGAATGATTGGCTGGCATGTAGAGTTTTACTGTAAATGGGGGAGGGGGGGTGAATAGAGGAAGGAAGAGGGAGGATCAGGGGTCTAACTGTCTGGGTTTCCTTTTATGGATAGGGATGGGGGGGGGGGGGGGGGTGTGAAGGGGCCTGACAAAATAGCTGGGATGTTATACCTTGTCAAAGGTGCACTCTTCCCCTCCCGGACAGTTCCCGATGGGGATCGGGAGCTGTCCAGGAGGGATCAGCTGAAGGGGGAAACCACATTTTTTATATTGTCAGTGACATAGATCGGTGCATCCGCGTCATCGACAATATTGACAGATCGGGGGGGGGGGGGTGTTCGATATGAGGCACTGTAGGGCCGATGACTTGTTGGGAAGATGGCCACTGATGATTGGCAGCAGCCCTAAAGCAACCTAAAACCAAACCATCTGCAGATAACTCTGCTACCGCCAGTCAATAAATCTGTGTGAGCCCCATGGTAGACATGCCCCTGTGCATTTCACATACTCACACACACATACATAGCTTTATAAAGTCCTTCAGATCAAGGCATCAATCATATCACATACCCTTACATGCTTGAATACACAAATGTTTTAAAAAGTTAAAAGATCAGTTATTTCTTGATGCAAGTGCTTGGTTTATAATGTATAACTGGATAAATCTAAAATTAAAGAAGTGCAGTGTAGCAGGTGGCAAAGAATGAAGGTTTAACAAGATTTATCTTTCAGAGATTTTCAAACTTCCATTTTATCAGCGCTTGACAGTGTGCCTTAAGAGGAAAAATAAGAGGCACTGACCTAGCGCTAGCCCCTAGTTTAAGGGCTTGGGTTTGACTCCTGAGTTAGGTCTTCCAGCCCCGCAGCATTCCCAGACCCCGCAGGCTCAGGGCAGAGACCGCACAGACCCTGCGACAATGAGGGAGCCTTGGTCATTGCTCAACAGTAACATCTCAGACTTAGGAGCATCGATTGCAAGATTTTTGAAAGACGTCCTAGTGTAAGATCCATGCTGAAGAGTACTGTATCTCTGCAGTGAGGGGGATAAGTAAGCTGAGGTGGGGGATGCACAAACAAAAGGAAAAATCTCCGTATACTGTAGTTGTGAATGAAGGCTCATGGCACAGTAGCCCGACAGAAGCCAGTTCCAACTGCAAATCCTTTGCTCTCAAAGACCTGAGACAGTCCCCAAGGAGAAATACATGTTTAAAAGGGATCACTGCTGCTGTAAAAACCAGGACACACACAATCTCGATGTTCCCAAGGCAAATCTTCAAAGCTACAGCAGCTTATATTCCATCCAGTAGCTGGAATTATTCTATATAAGTCAGTTCTTCTTGCTTATGATTCAAAGTGAGCAAAAATACCAGCCTCAGACCTGCAGAGGAACAGTTTAGGAATCTTTTGCTTGCACTGTTCACTTCCCACCTTCTTCCACCCCAAAACGCCAACTCAAAAGAAGAGTTACGCAGATATCTGTGTATCATTCATGAGTCATTTCCTTGATCTCATAGCACTGGCGAACCAAGAGTGGGAGAGGAGGGAGACCATGGCCATGGTTGGGAGGTCAAAAAGCAAACAGGGGGCCTTTGAGTTCATGCATGTGGTCAAGGCCCTGCCACATCCCCATTCCTTGGGAACAGTTCAGAAAGGCTTTAAAGCATTTCCTCTTCCTTAAATATCTCAATGACAGCTCCGAACATAACCCCCAGGTGAATAGCAGAAGTGGTCAAACAGATAGACCCCGCAACAGACCAACTTCACAATGTAAATAGCAAGTTGTTCCATATACTATTGTACCACTGTTGTATATAGTTAACCAGGATATCCTTTATCAGATAACCCTGCATTGTATTTAGTTTCCCCTATTTCGCCAAGTTATACTTCCTGTTAAATGTAACGACCAGACATGTGTAAACTGTCGGATGTTTTCTGTTCAATGTAAACCGCGCTGATGTCTAATAGTGCGGTATATAAGAATTGTTAATAAATAAATAATAAATAAATAATAAATAACAGGAAGCATGTACATGGGCTGAAAGGTGCTGTGCTTATTTTTGTTTTCTGTACCTGCAGTTCAGAGGTCTGGCTCATAAAATGTGACATTTGCAGCAGAGGTAAAGAAATGGATGTTGCTGGATGGGGGTAAGGGGAGAGAAAGGAGAAAGGGAAGATACTACCATGGGGGGAAGGGCATATGCTGGATAGAGGGAGGCAGGGTAGGGAGAAGAGAAAAAGGGGAGATGCTTTATGGATGGGGGACCGAAGAGATAAAGAGAAGATGATGAATGGATTGGGGGGGGGGGGGGAAGAAAGAGAAGGATGGAAATGGGGGAGGGGAGGGGGAAAGAGAGGAAAGGAAGATGCTGGGCATATTAGAACCATGGGGAAGAGGCCATGGCGGGGTGAATTGGCAAGGGTATGTGAAAATAGAGTGCAAAGGTGGTAAAAGAGACTGACTGGTCATAAGAGACAGAAAATGGGACTGCAGACAGGGGATGGGATGGCCGACAGAGAAGGAGCTGGGACTGATGAGGAGATGAAGATCAGAAGAAAGCAGAGGAGAGTTGGGCGTGGGTACCAAAGGTGGAAAGGGAGTGAAAGGCAGAAGGGAATAAAAGGCTGGGGAAGAAGTGAGAGATGGGTATTGAGAGAGTTATTCAAATGATCAGCAGTAGTAGTAGAGCTAAGAAGAGGGTAAGAGTAGGGAGATGGATTTGGAATAAGGTAAGAGGTAGGTGGAATGTAAAAAGAGGGAGATTGAGGACTGCAGAGTGAGGAGAAGGTGTGAAATTTGAGTTAAAGAAAGTGGAAAAGAGCTGAAAGGGAAAGATTAATGTCAGAGACACATGTAGGGGAGGAATGGAAAATAGGACGAGAGAAGAGAAATGGACGGCAGGCCCTGGAAAGACAGTTAGGAGAAGACAGACAGGAAAACAGAAAAGAGAGATGGGACCAACATGACTGGAAAAATAAAATGCCCAGACCATAAAGACAGAAAAATGCATTTTAGTTTGAATTCAGTAAACTGGAATATATCCACTTTGGTAAACGTGTTTCTGCAATGTCTTTGTATTTTGCTCAGTAGAAGAAGAAATGCCTTTCTGTTTCTAGCTTTCCCGCGCTGCGCTGCACACACAGCTTGGCTTTTTGTGGCTTCCAGTTAAGTTGAGGTCTGTATATTTGTATTTCTGATGCGGTCCCTTACTGAGCTTGGATTGTTCTGTGGGGAGACCTGGGATGCACATAGCAGGTAGCACTGCTCTGTTTCGGTCTATCACCCATGGTATACAGGGTGCCTCCTACAATCCCTCACTCCACGCACTTCCACCTCCACAAAACAGTAGCCCCATCCAGGTTTTGATCTGAATCTTTAAAGATTACTAAAAGTCTTTAAATTGCTCTGAAATGACCCCCCATAAAGGCTTCTTTTCAAGGCATACCATAATAAAGCTGCTTAACTATAGCGGTGATAGATAATACTCAGCATGGCAGCATCCAAGGGATCCACTAATGTATCCCAAAAAAGAAGAGGAATCACAGCTATCTGCTCTAAGTTCCCTCATTGCTTCCAGTCTTCCTTTGTATACTATTCAGGTGGCTAGCTCATTAGTACCAAATCAAGTAGCGAGCCCTCCGTTCCCTCTTTTCTCTAGCCTTGTATAAAGTTCTTCCGAGGACTCCAGGCATGTCCTTTTTTCCAGATGAATCTGAACACTTTTCTCTCCATGCCAGGCGGGATCTTTCCTGACACTATCACAAAAGTATCTGATCATGGGTAAGGCCTTCATTCAAACTGTCATCTGTTTGCTCCACCCACAAAATATTCATCCTGTCCCATACTTCTAACCTTCTGGAAATGTTTTTCAATAAGAATTAAAAACGGTTTTCTACACCTGTTATTCCACGTTGATCATTTGAATTTTCAAATATTTTATATTGCTTGACTGTCTAAAAGAGAACCTTTCTTTTAATGAATCCAATTTTATTTGTGAGAGATTGATAATAAGACTGTCTCAGGTCGATATTCCGCCTCGGATAGTGACCGGTACTAAATATCCAAACAGAGCTGGCAGTTAGTGCTCAATCCAGATTGCGACAATATTAAGCCTACTATATGGATAGCTAGCCAAATTTATTTAGCTGTATTTATACACTGCCTTTTCCGGGTCAAGGTAGTTTACATAAAACAAGATAAATAGTAATTCCTTAGAGCTTTGTGCGAGAAACAGTACGTTTTTAACATTTTTACCATTTTAATAAACAGGTAGCTAGGGTAGGATAGTATATACATATGTACAGATCTGACATGGGTTGGACATGCAATGTTGTTCAGTTTAGAGCAAGTGATGTATTTGGGGTGGGTGGGATCTTATTTGGTGGTGGTGAGATGTTCAGAGAAGAGGTGTGTTTTGAGGTGTTCTCTGAATGAGCTGAGGTCGGATGTGTTTCATAGTTCATTGGGTAGGGCGTTCCAGATTGAGGGAGCGTAGAGCTGAAATACGCATCCACAAGCCCGTTGATTGGATTTGATCCTAGCATGGGGGATAATTCGTGTTTTTTTCACGGATGGGCGTCTTGATCCGTTCATTTGGGGTGTTTGCAGTAGCGAGTAGAGGGAGTTGGGGGGGATGGGAGTGGATAGTCTTGTGTGTCAATAAGAGGGTGGATATGGCTTGTGAGTGGTAGCCAGTGGAGTTGTTGGAGCATGGGGGGTGATGTGATCCTGACATTTTGCACCTTGGAGGATGCGGGCTGCGGCGTGAAAAGCAGTCCATAGGGGGAGAAGTGTGGATGGCAGGAGGCCTTGGTAGACGTATCTGGAAATGTGGCTGAAAACTGCTGCTATTTAGCTAGGAGCTGGCTCCACTCACACTGCGCCGAGGCGGTGAGAGCAGCTATTCAGTGGTACTGGTACTGTCTGGGTAGAGGCTGCTGGCACTTATCCATTAGCAGCTTTTTATCCAGGCGAAGAACCCACCTCTTCAAGGCTGCTTCTGGACCCCGACTCCCTTAGTCTCCTGTTTATCACCCGTGTAGGTAATAACCATTTCCCCTTACTTTCACCCTAGTCCCCTATTTGCTGTTTGTCTGTCTTGAATAGATCGTAAGCTCTGTCGAGAAGAGACTGTCTCACACATGTACGTGTACAGAGCTGGGTATGCCTTGCAGTAAATAGTGAGAACATATATAAAGAAGCAAAATGTAAATTAGCAAAAAGCATAGTCGATTCTGCGTTCCTCCTTAGCCTCTATTATGGCGCAGAGAAACTCCTCTCCACTTCTGTTTGGGATTTTGCCCAGTAAAAGGGAATTCAGTTTCCTCTTTACCCCAGTCTAACTACATTATACCTATGGGAGATGCAGGCAGCAGGCATATCGTTCACCTAGAATCCTTGCCTTCCTTTCTCAGCTCCTGGGGTTGTTTTATTTATTTTAAATTTCTTATATTCCGCTTCTCCCTTTCCGTTCAGAGTAGGCTACATATTTTTCAAAAGCTAATACAATAAATAAAACATTTACACTGCAATAACATAACAAAATACAATAATTAAAACAAAATTATTCTAATTGATATTTATGAAAAAGAAAGGCTTTGATAGATCAGTGAAATTTTTCAAAGTTCTCAACAGGCAAGCAGTTCTATGCTCAGGGCCAGTGCAAGGATACGAGGTGCCGTAGGTGAACCTCATTTCTTGCGTTCCCCCCCCACCCCACCCCTTCTCCAGGTCCCGCTCTGATTGCTGTTGCTGCCATCTCTTACCAGGATGTGCAGTCGTGGCAATGATTTTAAAACGGCACTGAAGCACGGTGCATTTTTCCTAGCAAATAAGGTGTCACTATTCATATGTAGGGCTCTTTCATTAATACATGAGGATCATAGGTCAGTTATAGCAGGCAATGAAAAAGATGTTGTTACTCCATACCACTGCGTACCCCCTCAAAAAAAGCCCTACTTATTTGTAATAAAAGGTTGGAAATTCAGAGACTGAGTCTTCGTTTGGGGAGGATGAGCTGGTTTAGCTTACTGTTTAGTAATATATTGGAATATGCAATACTAAATGGGCTATTTGACAATTGCCTACCTTCCCTGTGAATAAAAAGGACATGCTGATGGTTTTTTTCATTTGTGTAGCTGTCAGGACCTATTTTTTGTCTTGAATGTAGCTATTCCTTGCCCCCTCTCTAGAAGCTGCCGCTCTAGGCAACTAGTAGTTCACCTAATGGTTAAGCCGGCCCTGCTTAAGCAGCATGGAGCAATAACACTACAAGAGAACAACGATCATCGATCGAACTCTGTGCAGCTTTTCTGTCTCAGCGAGGACCGGCTGAAGGAGTGAGCCAGCGAGGCCCGGCTGAAGGAGTGAGCCAGCGAGGCACTGGCTTGGGGTGCCTAAGCGTAAAGGTGCCGTAAGAGCTTACAGTCTATTCAAGACAGACAGGGACTAGGGTAAAACTAAGGGGAAAATCTGTCTCACGGTGCACCCGTTTACAGAGGTGGAAACGTTTCTCCTTGCTCCCACAGCTGTGCTATGCTACTGCTGCCAGCACCACACCACTTTTAAAAGGAAAAACAGACACTTCCTGTTTGAGAGAGACAGGAAGTGCCTGTTTTTGCCTTTCGAAAATGCTGTGCACAGCCGCAGGAGGAAAGGAAGAAGCTCCCGTTGGCTGTGCAAATCCTTAATCAGGAGAGGGGAAGAATTGGTTGGCTGGGACTGATGCTGGGACAAGGGGCTGGAACTGGAAGAATGCTGTTAAACAAAAGACAGTCAATACAATTCCCCTTT
The DNA here is from genome assembly GCA_033557465.1 of Ichthyophis bannanicus. Classification (NCBI taxonomy): domain Eukaryota; kingdom Metazoa; phylum Chordata; class Amphibia; order Gymnophiona; family Ichthyophiidae; genus Ichthyophis; species Ichthyophis bannanicus. The sequence goes on along the minus strand of CM066031.1, from coordinate 1,115,420,046 downwards.
TTTGTATTCTGAATTATGTTCAATACCTGAGCATGTTTTTGAAAGCTCTTTCTATCACTTTTGCCATGGGAAGCTTGGTGAATCAGGGGCTCCGCTGCCCTGATCCTCATCAGAATCCTATGAAAGCACAAATGCAGCACAGAGAAGGAAACGTCAGGAAAGGAGATGTGGAAAATGGAAGGTAAATAGATATAATAAAAGGTGCACAATTATTTTACAAAAAATTGTACAAGTATAAGAAATAAAATCCATTAGGACAAGAAAGAAAGACCTAGAAAAAGACCAAAATGGAAGAACATGAGAGCCAAGAAAATGGCCTTTTTATGGTTTGAATAAGCTAGCTAGCAGTGCTCCTGTACAGCAGTTCTCCTTTCTGCCCCCATGGCCTTCACCTTTGAAAGGGTAAAGAGTGCCACAGGGAGGAAACGTCATTCCCTATTTCTTATTTTCAGATTCTAATTGATTCACAGTGCAAAGCACTGACTTGTTCATAATCTGACGCTGGGGCTCTGCAGTGTGACACACCCCCACATCCTTGTACTACGGGCTCCACTGCAAAGTCCCCTGTAATGCTTAGGAGACGGTTGCATTTGATGTGTCAGTGCCCCAGCAGCAGACCGGAAGTAAACTTGCTGCAGGAGCTGTCCCCAAGAAAACCTTCAATCCAGAAAGAGAAGCAATGTAGTTTCCCTCTACCCTTACCTGGGAAAGGAAGCGACATACGGGCGGGGGAACAATGTTTTACAATAGCCCCTCCTGTTACCTAGAGCTTGGGCATGGGCGTAGTTTGGGAAAGCGAAGGGGGCATTGCTCCCCCAAACAAGCTGCCCCTACCTCAGCTGGGCCGCTGAATCTAGCAAGCCATCATGTTGGAATAAGGGCAGAGGGAGGATCAGAGGAAGAGCGCATATGGAATTTTGGTGCCTACTCAGAGCTGCACCAGTAAAGACCCGATGCTGGGTGCGGCCCCACTGCCAGCTGCTGCTTTTGGTTTTTAGGACGCCTTTGCAAGCTCTGAAAGCCTGAAGAAGCATTTCTGAAGGTGTCGTCTCGGCTGATTGTCTCCACCAGGGCAGCGCTGCAGCTTCTGCCTCATCCCTAATTGTCTCCTCATGGTCTCTTCCTCCCTCAGGCGTGGGGTCTCCAACAATGTGCAAGCAGTGCTGCCTGGTCCCTTCCCTCCTCTCCACGGTGAGCCCGATCGTGTGTAGGTTGTGCTGCCTCTTTCTGCGGTTTGACGCCTCCTTTGATCCCAGTGTTGCTTGTTCAGAGGCAACCGTCTCCCCGCTTGGGTGCAGTACTGGCTCTCCCCCCCGGCCCGCCTCTCAACAAGCAGCGCTGGGATCAGGGGATAGAGCACAGGGAGACGCGGTACACCTGCCTGTGGGGTCAGAGCAGGGCCAGCCCAACATTAGGCAGATCAGGTGCTCACCTAGAGTGGCAGCTTCTGAAGGGGGGCAAAGAGCAGGGCATTCAAAGCTAAAAAATAGATTCTCACAACTAGGGGTGTGTATGTGTAAAGATTACGATTTCCCTAGGGTGCCAACACCTTGAACCAACTCTGGGGCCAGCCCTGGGTCAGAGAGGCCTGTGCCTCATGCTACTGTTTAGCAAACGTAAAGGGACCAGGAAGGTAAAGTGTCACCTACCTCCTCCAAGACAATAACTAAAGCCTCAGCCACCCCAGAACGACACAGTCACGGCACCCCAATGCTACAGCCACACAACTGCAGCACACCAGAGCACCTTCCAAGGCTCTCTGTCTGTTCCTGCAGCTCTAAATGGAGTCTGCCCGCAACACCCTGCTTAGCCACAATACTTATGCAGCAAACTCTATAGTTTCTTTTTTTAAACGTCATCTCAGCTACTACTGCACTGCTCACAGCAGCGTAACCCCCCAACAACTCAAACCTTATGCAAGCCCCAGTTCTCGCCCGAGATAATGGTTCTTCCAAAGACTGCAACAGCCCAGCAATGTCAGAAACCCCCAGAACCCCAAATCTGCAGCCCATGTATTTTATTTTACTGTGCATAAAAAACAAAACAAGCTTTAAAGAACCACTAGATTATAAAAGAGAAAGAGATATGGAAGAGAAATAAATGCAGGAAACAATAGGAGAGGTGGAACCGAAGAGAGACAAGGAGGAAAAGGGTGGAAGAAAGGGAAAAGAAGCCAAGATCATGAGGTAGGATAAAGAAACAGGAGTGAAAAATAGAACAAAATAACTGATAAAAAAGATCCTTAATGTCTGGCTCTTCTGGAAATAGGATCATATACCTGGTACATTATAATCACAAGGTACAAAGCATATGACCTTGTTTCCCAAAGACTGAGATAATAAGCATCTATTTTAACAAAACAGTTTTAGGATCGATCTTAGTATTTTTCTTTTAACTACAATTCTTGAAGTAGAACATAGATATTAAGTTGCATTTCAAAGTTTTAGTTTGGCCTTCAGTGTCTATCATTTTCTCCATCATCTTTGGCACAGTTGGCTCCAGACTCATTCCCTGCCCTACTTTCACCATGAACTCCCCTCCCTCTGCTTTCACATCACCTTTCACTTTGGGAGACAGAGCAGGGTGAGGAGCTGGAAGCAGAGAGAGAGGGGGGAATTGTGGGGTGAATAAGTAGGAGGCAGGCTGCAGGTTAGATGGGTGAACTTGGAGTGCTAGTAGAATGGAGAAGAGTTTGGGGTGATAGAGTGGGAGGTGGGAAGCAGGGAAAGATTTGGCAGGGCTGGCCCAAGGGTCTCTACCACCCCGTCCCTACTGCCATCAATTCTGTAGGCAGGGGTTGGTGAGGGGTGATGGCTCAGCTTGGCAGGCCATGTGCTTCAGCATACATGGCCTGCCACTTCTGACACTCTTCCGATACAACTGTGGGGCAGAAGTATCAGGCCATGTGTGTCAAAGCACATGGCCCGTTGCGGGCACCATGCCGTGCCATGCCACCCAAGGAGGTCTGCCACCCTAGGCAGCCATCTAGCCCTGTCTAGTGGATGGGCTGGCCCTGGATATTGGAGTAAAGAGAAAGCGGTATGAGTTGAAGAAGGGGGATGCAAAGAGTGGAGGAAAGGGATAACCTTAATGTATGTGCATGAGATGTATGTATTCAAAGGAATATGCAAATATGACACTCACCATCTGCATCCGACTATCCCGCCCTTTGCCCCTCAGAAGAAACAGTCAAACTATGCCCATGCATTTGGGGCCTTCTGCAGTGCAGGGCAACAGACAGAGGATAGAACAATGTCCAGATGTTTTTTTGGGGGGGGAGGGGAGAGGGAGATGACAGCTGAAGAAAACAGGAGAGGACTACAGTGTAAATATGTTAAAGAGGAAGGAAACCCACATTCTATAATCCCACTTTAAAAGGGCTTTGGGTTCCTCATACCCCCACAGGTTCTGTTTCTTCTTTCATCTTCTTAAGCAATCGAAGATCTCAATAAATAGAAACCTCCAGGTTGATACTAAAATCACTTATCCAGATGGCAGCACCTGCTATGCTAGCCAGGTAAGTGCTGCTGGCTGGGTCTATGCAGTGATTATCTGGCTAGTGCTGCTGAAAGCCATTAGTGACCACCCCGACTCTATCCACATCATGCCAGGGCGGAGCATGGACAGTCCCATTAATTATACGGTGTCACAGCCCCTCCCTTTGGCAACGTGCTTGGAGGTCAGGGTGGACATTTATTTCTTTCTTGAAGTGAGAAACTTCTTTTGCCCAGAGGGATTCTTGGACTAGTAGTTCACCTCTTTGTAATGAATAGTTGTGAATGCCAATATAAGTGGTAAGGTAAAGGTTTTATTCCCATACAGCACAAAAGGTTTCCAAATGAAAGCAAACAGGTTTCACCTTATTCTGGATTATCACCAAACATTTACAAAGTCCAAACTGTTATACGTGTTTCACAGTTCTTGTTACTTAGGCAGGTTGAAAGCAAACAAACAGGTCAAATAAATCAAAGTCAAAGCTTCTTCTTTTCAGCTTAAACAAACAGGGTTTTCAAGTATGTCCTAGCCACTATAGTTCAGGCAGGGATTCCACACTCCCTGCAATACATAGTGTGCAGTCCATAGGACATTCAGACTGGGCTAATTCAGGTTCCACAAAGTCCAATTGCATAGCCTCTGGCTCTGCTACGTTAATTGCTAAGCCTGGGTTTCCCTTCGGTATGTCTGGCAATACGTCAGTGGTTCTCTCCAGGCCTTGCCAGCCCTGCTCTGCTTGTTCTGGCAAACAGGTAATGTGCTCTTTGGCTAGTACTTTCTGTACAGGTTTCCACACCTTCTGCGAACTACGTTTGCTATAGCCACGGCTCCCTGACTTCCAGGCTTCTCTAAGACCTGGCTCAGATCTAGGAAAGGAATTGTATCTGTACCTTGGCTCTCTGAGCTGTGGATCTCCAGCATATCGTCTGCAAGGCACTCTCCTGCTTTCTCTGTCTCCTCTGAAGACCTCTCTCTGGGGATCTCAAATATGAGACTGTCCTTCCTGGACCTTGTATTTTCCCTGTAAGGACTTCCAGTTCAGCTGCCTTTCCTTTTGTAATTGGAGCCTTCTGCTTTCTCTCTCCTCAGTATCAGTAGGAGCTCTCTTCCTCTCTACAGCAGCAACGCTTTCTGCTCCTCTCCCTGGAATACTTCTCTTCTGAAGACTTCCCCTCTGAAGGCTTCTTTCCTGAGGACTCCTTTCCTGAGGGCTTCCCTCCTGAGGACTTCTTTCTCTCCTAATTGGGGACTGCTTATAAGAGCGTTCCTCAGCTAAAGTTCCTGGCATTCTAAACAGGTGTGTTTGATTACTCTTTGAATTAGGCTTTGCCTCCTCTACTCTAGGGCATGTCAGCTTTCCTCGTGAGAGTCCTTGCTTGCTCCCTCTAGCTGCACTTCTATCTAACTGCACTCTACACATGTCTGATTCTTTAACAGAATCAGTGTTTTTTTCTAACTCCATAGGCTCAGTAGTGTCAGCTTCATCACAACGGATAGCAGCATATTCAGTTCGTATCTGGATAACTATTGAACAGCAAAAAGGCTGTACTAAACTTATCCAGAGAGTCTCCAGATAGCAGACGGAACATCGCCACTATGGTCAAGGGGCTGAGCGAGAGTGCGACAGGCCTGATGCTTAACATGGCAGTGGGACCATCCGCCCCTCCCCCTCAGTCACGATGGGAAAATCTCCCACAATAGGGTTAACTATCGCGACAAGAATTGCCAGCCCCACTCACCAAGCAAGATCTCAGCCCCTGATATAAGCAGGCAGAGCAGAGTGATCCTCCTTTACGGATCGTTTGCTTCTCCACCCTGCCCACCCAGCATGGTTGCCATGGACAGGGTCTGCATACTCAGCACTCATCACAGCTGGATAAGCTACCGGCAGTTACCTCAGCCAGGCCACAAGTGCATGCAGAGAATGAGCAAAAGGGGTAGAGGTAGCTGCCACCAAGGGAGGAGGGCATATCACATGCTGGATCAGGCGACTGGATTGGGTACCTCGCCCCACTGTATATACGTTGCATGCGTATATTTTTGTACTGATTATGTTGATCTAGCAATATAGCTGTGGCTATGTTTTAGCCATAGTTATTGAGTAAGGTGTTCACTGGGCCTAAGAGAAAGAGGGCAAAGAGATTATGTTCGGGGGAGAGCGGATGGAAGTCCCGCCTGCCTATGTTACCAGACAACTGTCACTGACTGTCACAGCAGGATACATATATTCAGCGCCAGCTGCTCTCTTGATAGTGGCATTGAATATATGGAGAAATTTTGCTTACCATTAATTTCCTTTCCTGGAATCCTGCTAGACCAGTCCAAACAAGTGGGTTTAGCTCCCCCTACCAGCAGATGTTGGAGACAGAGAAAAAATACCAGAAGCTTGATTGGCTGAGCCTTGGTAGATATATAGCTACACCCCTAGAGGTTGCCTTCAGTATACTCTGACAAAGCAAAAGGTATGGCCACTGTAGCACTGGCACGATAACTTCATGCCATGATATGGAACATAAACTATGTACATGGTGCATCCCTTCTTGAGGAGCAGCTGCTGGGCCACTGTCTCAAAATGTGAGCCTTGGTTCCCTCGCAAAGAAACTGCTCGAAGATACAGAAATGGGTGGGTCCTGGACTGGTCTAGCAGGATTCTAGGAAAGGAAATTAACGGTAAGTGAAATTTCTCCTTCCAATTCATCCTGCTAGACCAGTCAAGTGGGAAGTGCCCAAGCCAATGTACCCTAGTGTGGGAAGGGGCAGCCTCTGTAACTACGCTGGCCCCCAACTGTGCTGTCTCGAGCCTGGAGATTGAGACAATAGTGACGCACAAATGAAGACACAGAAGACCAAGTGGCTGCCCTACATATGTGGAGGGCAGCGATCTGCGAGCATTCTGCCTATGAAGTCGTTTGATCCCTGAGCGGAGTGCGCTCAGAATCCAAGGGGCACAGGCTTACCCTGGATTATGGATACCGATAGAAAAAAGTCTGGCGGAGCCAGTGAGAATGGCTGAGTACTCTGCTGAGATCCACGGTCCGAAGCCCTTTATTAGGGCTTGTACTTTGGTCCAATAGAGAAGGCTGGGAGCAATATACAATATATGCTGGTTCAGGCAAAGGCCGTAAGGACCTAGGTACTCCCTGCAGGGATACGCCTTTCATCAAGGAGAAGAGAAAAAGGGTATCAGCACGAAGGGGCCTGCAACTCTGAGACCTTCTGGCTGAGGTTATAGCTGCAAGGAACACCATCTTAAGGGACAAGTCCCGAGTGATATACACTTGAGCGGCACTTCCGAAAAGAACCCTGAGGACCAAGGCAAGATCCCAGGATGGGACGACTGGACGGACTGGAGGGCATAGCCTGCTTGAACCTCTGAGAAACCTGGCCACATCCGTATGAGAGGCAATTGAGCCTCCAACCACAGAAGCAAGTTAGAGCAGAGATGTGGACTCAGAGAGAGCTGAGGGCCAGGCCCTTGTCGAGCCCCTCTTGCAGAAAGGCTAGGATTTCGGGAATTTGTGCCCGCCACGGCGAGAGGCAGTGCTTGGAGCCACACCTGCATATATGCTAATGACATAGAGGGACGCAGTGTAGCCATTACTCGATGAGAAAAACCCCTGTGACTCAAACGCCGGGCATTCAAGAATTAGGCCATAAGCGAGTAGGGAGCAGAGTCGTTCATGGTGGTTAGACCCTGACACAGGAGACCTTTGTGAACCCCTAGAGGGAGAGGAGGCGACTGTGCTAATTGCACGAGGTCGGCGTACCATGGTCTCAGAGGCTAGTTGGGAACCACCAGAATCCCTGCCCTCAGGTGTGCTTCGATGTGTTGAGGAACTCTCCTGATCAGCATCCAAAGGGAAAGACAGACAAGAGAGCTGATGCAAGCCACGACTGGACCAATGCGTCCAGACTTTGTGACCCATGCTCCGTCATCCATTGTCACGCCGCCATCGCTCGCCTCAAGCTAAGAGGGGCGTGGTTATTTTATAGGAACTTTTTGCTGTCTGCTTTTTTAAGCCCTTTTCAACTATTTCCCTGTAATGCTTTCTGGGAAAGGTAGTCTTTGCTTGGCTGTATGTGTGCATCAGACAAAAAGCTGTAGTTAGGCTCCAAGGGTTAAGGCAAATGACAGAATTTATTTTACACAATGGTTCATTCTCACCATGTACAGGATATTGGTTCAGGTCTCTGTGAAACAGAGTATTCTCCCAAAAACAAACACAAACTAAAAATCTCTGTTTAAAGGTTTTCCATATTGCAGGATACACAGTATTTTAACAGAATGGATAATTCACTTCCTTTGTAGCCTTGCTGGCCATAAGCACAAACAAAAATCACATTCACTGTCCGTTATAGTATAGCTTCTCTTGAGCTGCATAAACCTTCAAACAACAAATACAGTTCAGGGCACAAGAAAGCTCTGTTACAAAAGCTACTTTCTTACCCCAGTGTCCTTGTTCCTGCAGCAGGTGCTTAACAAGCTTTCCACAGCTTCCAGGGTTACTCCTTAGTCCTTGTGACCTTTCCCTTTACCAACATGAGGGAATCAGGGCCACTGGCTTGTGGACTATGGGTTCCCTTCCCTGGTAAATTCTCTCTCAGGATTGGCTTGTTTTCTCCCTGTTCCTCAGGTTTAAAGCCTTGCACACAGAACAGTCCATAGGAATCTCTTCCCCATTTAGCTTTACCTCAGGCTCTCCCAGCTGCATAGGCTCAGACTCTCCCAGCTCACAGTCCTCAGCCACCAGCCTTCCGGGGAATCCTGGAGTCTCTCCTGTTCCTGGCTTCAAACCCTCTGGCAGATGTGCTATATTCCACTTAGCACTCTCCTCTCTTGGAAGCTCAAGGGCTCTGCTCAGCTCTGCACCGGTCAAGCTTCGCCAGCTTGCAGCTGTGCCTCGGCTCGTGGCAGTTTGGCTTCCTGCTTCTCCTTCTCCCCTGCTGCTCCTCTTGCTGCTACCTCCGCCCTTGCTGCTTCTCCTCACGACGACGACCCTGCTCTCACACTCTGGCTTCAGTTTATACTTCCAGGGCTCTCTCTTCCACCCCTCCCTAGCCAGGTGATGGCAATCAGCCTGACTTCGTGCACCTGCATACTTGGAGCACTCCCTGCCTAAGGGGTTCTGGGCTCTGTATCCTCTCCCCTCCCTTCCACTAGGGGAAGCATGGAATGTGGGCCATGTGGAAGTTTTCTGATTCCTAGCTGTGTTTGTCTCTTTCCTATTCTGCCTCGGTAAAAGGGGGCCCTTTACTAGGGTGAATTCCCTGTCTCTTTGTCCTCCCTCATACTCTGGATAGGCCTCCTTGCCACACCGTCTGAAAAAGGAGGTGCCTTGGCGTTCATCGCCGATGCCATGAGGTCCATCGAAGAAGTCCCCACGTCCGCCCTATCCACCAACATGCCCAAGAAGCAAGTTCCCGCTCTCCGGGGTCTAGAGCATGACTAAGGAATTCCGCTTGGATGCTGACCACCCCTGCGATGTGTTAGGCCGACAGGACCTGTAAAAGAATTTGCCAGGGGAAAGGAGGAGCCATTTCCTTGGTTACCTCTGGACACTTTGTACCACCTTGGCAGTTTAGATAGGCCACAGTCGAGCAGCAGGAAGCGCAATAAGGCCAGGCGAACTGCCTGGGACTCCAGACAGTTGAGTGTCCAGCATGCCTCCCATAGTGTCCAGGTGCCATGAGCTGACTGATTCAGGCAGAGCACTCCCCAACCCGAAAGGCATCGGTGGTCAGCAAAATCCAGCGGGGAGTCTCCAAGGGGACACCCTGGAGGAAACGGGCTGCTGAGAACCACCAACAAAGGCTGTGGCGCATCGATGGAGGTAGTGGAAGTCGCGGTTGTAGCCCACGTGATTGTAGCCCTCGATCACCGGAGACCAGCAGGAGAGCAGAGACTGTTGCAGATTCCTCATGTGCCCTGTGGCCCATGGGCAACATTAATGGTGGCCGCCATGGACCTTAGGATCCAAAGATAGTCCCAGAGATGAGGGAAGCTCTGCAGAAGAAACATTCTGAGCTGAGACGAGAGCTTGAGGAAGCGCTCCCACGTCAGGAAGATCCTGCCCTGTCAGGTGTCGAACAGCACCCCCAGCAACCCCAGCCGCTGAGATGGCTGCAGACAGATTCTGGAATGGTAGACTACCCAGCCAAGGCCCTCTAGGAAAGAGACCACCTGGGAAATTGTCTTGTGGGCCTCCAAAAGGGAACCTAGATGAATGAGCCAGTCGTCCGTGTAAGGGTGTACATGGATGCCCTGTTTGCACAAGGCTGCTGCTGCCACTATCATGACTTTGGAGAAGGTGGCCGCAGTCACTGTAACCCTTCCTCCCCCCCACTGTTATCCCCCCTTTTGCGATGTCAATGTGTTTCCCTTCCCCCCGCTTGTTATCCACTTTTTCCCCCCTACTATCTCTGATCCTATCCCTTTTGCCTTTTAAAGATTTTATGGCGTTCCTTTTCCTTTTCGCAGCTTTCTTTCTTTTTAATTTTTTTTATGTATGTGAACTGCCCAGATGCTAATCGTTTATGGGCGGTATATAAAGTTTTAATAAACAAACATAAACAAGGTTTGTGGAGCCAAGGCCAGGCAGAATGGCAGCACACAGAACTGAAAGTGCTGTCCCAGGATGGTAAAGAGCAGAAAACGGTGCTGACTTCCCAGATGGGGATGTGGAAAGACGCTTCTGCCAGGTCAAGTGAAGTGAGGCATGTCCATTCAAAAATGAGGTACTCGAAGGCTCCGATTTACTTCCTGGAGGTCAATAATTGGACAAAAGGAGCCGTCCTTCTTGGGCACCACGAAGTAGATGGAGTAATGACCAGAACCTCTCTCTGAAGGAGGAACTGGTTGGATAGCTCATAGAAGAAGTAGGCACTGGATGGTGGACCAAAAGGCCTCCCTTTTCCGGGGCGCGCCACAGGGCGAAACAAGGAAGGCATCACAAATGGGTAGCAGGCACTTGAGAGCATAGCCCTGGGAGATGATGTCGAGGACCTCCTGCCATGAAAATAGAGCCAACTGCCCTACTGGTGGTGCCATCCCGGATGGGATCCTCACCTCATTAGTGGGAGGACCAAGCAGCGCCAGAGAACTTGGCCGGGGCTGTGTAGAAATCCTGTCCTTCTTGGACACCTCGAAAGGGCTGTGATTTCTGGCCAAAACGGCCATAAAAGCTGAAGTAGACAACTTGCTGGGCCAGTAGCACCGGGAGTTGCAAAATCTAGTATGTAGTGTGAATAGCTTCATGTAAAGAGCAGCATGTGGATGACTTTGGCTTGTCTTCCGGTAGACACTGGGGCTTGACTTCTCCCAGGTCTTCGAGCAGCTTGTCATGGTGTTTGCCAAGGAGCTTACCCTTAAAGGGAAGCTTAGAGAAGCACCTCTTGGAGGCGGAATCTGCCGACCACTGATGCAACCAGAGCCAGCGATGGGTTACAGTCACTGCGGCCACCAAGCATGTCAAGAGGCAAAGCAGAATATAAACGGCATCCTCCAAGAAGGATGACCAATTCCAAGCATGCCAACGCCAGATACATGGGTAAGCGCTGAATCCAGCGCAAAAAGAAAAAGGGTTGCCAGACCACCCCAAACTGAAGCTTGGAGTGTCAGCGTAGATGATGAGAAGGCCTTTCTGAGGAGAATCTCAACTTTCAGTCCTGCTGATCCCAAAGTGCTGCACCACCTTCTACTGGAATGGTGTGGTGTGTCTAGAAAATCCCGCCACTAGAGCCTCCACTCTTGGAAATGCGAACCAAATGTCCACATCTGCTGGTGACCAGATGGTGTTGACCCAAACAGTGAGCTGTGCCTAAGGAGACATCAAGTGAGTCCATTCCTGAGACACCATTTGTTGGATATCTGGTGGGAAAGGAAAGGCCCTAGAGGACTTCTGAATGCCCTGCAGGATGGAATCAACCTGAGACTGTGCCTGGGGCTGCTGCTGTTCGGGAGGATCAGCAAAGCTTAAGGCATTCTCCACTTGGGCAAAGAGCACTGGTAGCCAGTCCTTGCGGAATAGATGGATATTCTGTGCACCATCCTTAGACATCGGCTAAGGCCTCTGAGGGACCATTCACCATCTTCGTGGTTGGAGGCTTCCAAACTCTCTTCGGCTGAGAAAAAACGTCCACCTCTGGGACAACAGATGACCAAGCACTTGAGACCCAAGACACCCCCTTGGGAGGGTGGCTGCCATCCTTATGAGCAGCATCCAGTCAAGTGTGCTTCCAGGACCCTGATGCAGAGCACATCGCTGCTTTGTGGATGGAGACAGACTCCGAGACAGCCATGGTAGGACCTGAGTGCCATAAGGTCCAAGCCTGCCTGAAGAGGGTTAAGAAATGGAAATCCTGTTCCTGAAGAGGAGCCTCCTGGGTCAGAAGCATCTATATGAAAGGGACCGCAGGCTGGGGCAGCAGGAGCGGTGGGTCCATTGCTTCCTCTGCTGGAACACTGGTCCTGTTAGAGTTTTACGTGGGAATAGTATTGGAGATCTTCCCTGGGTAAGCAGAGCAAGCTGAACACCCCCGGTCCCTCAGATCGTTGTGCTTTGTGCTGCCCACAATACATCTCTGCAAGAAGGAAGGCATCCAGTAAAAGGAGCATTGGCAGCCAGGAGAAGCAGCTCCGTGGCTCAGCAGCAGAAGAGACTGACAGGGAGTAGCTGGTACAACCGAAGCCTGCCAGCACTATCAGACCGCTTGCCTCAATTGCGTGCCCAGGAGGAAAGAAAGATGACTGCCACACTTTGCAGAAGCTTGTCTGCGCTATCAGACCGCTAGCGTAGCTTCCTTCCTACAAGTGGCCACCGCAGCAGTGCCTACATGGCTGAGGGGAAGGAAAAGATGGCCACCGCACTTTCTGCTGCTGCGGAAACCCAGCCCAGTAATCAGACTAGAGGCAAGAACAGATCTCTCAATAGCCATGGCTTTGAGCCGAATAAAAAAACCCAACTGTACGAGTGACCGGAGTCTCCATGTCCCAGGAAGGTAAAGAAGAGCAGCAGACCCAGGGGGGGAGGGGGAGGAACTTACTCACTGTGCCCGATGTGATCGCAGGAATAGTAGAGCAGGGGAGCCAAGGCAGACGCTGCAAGAAGGCTGACGAAAACTGCTGCTGTAGCTAAGCTCCATAAGAGCACTGAAGGCTCCAACTGTTACTGGCCTACTAGGTCCTTGTGACCAGGAGCAGGGGCGGCCCAAGGGGGGTGCGAGGCCATGTGCGGAAATTAATTGCAGGGCCTCATTTGCATAAATATTTGCATAATGTTAACATGCATTTTTAGTAAACATGCTTCTTAATGAGTGTCTGGATAAAGAAAGACTAATAGATTTCTACGTTACTATATTCCAGTGCCAACCGCAAGGCCCATTAGGAAGTACTATAAACACTGACCTTTTAGAACTCATAGCAAATCCACCATATCATAACAGCACTGCCAGGACTCACAAAGCACCAAACCCTACCTATCAAAAGGCAACACTGCAAATATTAAACCAATACATCTCAGAGAATACCAATGCATCTCCTACTGGGGAAAGAGAACAAGTGACATGGTCAAATAGAAACTACATGAACAGAATACCTCAGCTTGGTTAAAATGCAGAATATAGACCGTCACCAAAGAACAAGGGATCACAATTTAGAAATAGGAAGACAATAATTAAACTGGGAACCCCAAAAGCCAAACTTGGGATGTACAACAACACTGGAGAAATAAAACTATAAATTAATTTCCTCTTGTACCAAACAAAACACAAAAGATGTTAACAATGCACATTTCCCAGAGCTGATATATTCCAGTTAATAAATTCAAAATAAAAAAGTATTTTTCTACCTTTTGTTGCTTGTGCATTTTCTTTTCAGTTGCAATTGCTCCAGTCACTTTCTTCTGGTTTCTTTGTGTCTTCTGCGAGCTATCCGTTTTCCTTTCTTCTCTTTTAGATTTTTTTCCAAATTTTTTCTCTATATCTGCTTTAACATACTGATCTTTCCCCTTTTGCTCTTTCCTCCATTTCTTTCCTTATTGCTTTATCATCCACTGAAATTTCACCCTTCCATTCTCAATCTACACTTACTCTTCCAATACCCGGCCCTTCGTAGACTTTTCTTCCCTCCCACACAAAATATCTTTTCCCCTCTCCATTCTCATTTCCCATCCCTTTCTAGTCCTCCCCCAAAATCAGCTCCTTTATAATTCTAGACCCACCCAGCATCTGCCCCCTTCTAGTCCCAGTCTCCCAAGCTTCCACATCAGTCCATTTCCAGTCCTAGCCTCCCATATGCTGTTTTCCAGTTCCATTCCAGCCCCCCCATCAGCCCATTTCCACTCCAAGCTCCCCATCAGCCCATTTCCAGCCCTTTTCCAACTCCCATCAGCCCACTTCCAGTCCTATTCCAGCCCCCATCAGCCCATTTCCAGTGTCCTATTCCAGCCCATCACAAATTTGCAGTCTACGTTCCCCCCATCAGCCCATTTCTAGTCCTATCATAGCTCCTCATCAGCCCATTTCCAGTCCTAGCCCCATATGCTCTTTTCCAGTTCCATTCCAGTCCCTCATCAGCCCATTTCCTCCATGCTCCCCCATCAGCTAATTTCCAATCCTAGCCCCCTCGTCAGCCCACTTCGCCCTATTCCAGCCCCCATAAACCCATTTCCAGTCCTAATCCAGCTCTTCATCAGCCCACTTCCAGTCTAAGTTCCCCCCCATCACAGCCCATTTCCAGTCTGTTCTCCCCCCCACCACAGCCCATTTCCAGTTTGTTTCCCCCCATCCCAGCCCAATTTGTCCGTTCCCCCCATCACAGCCCATTTCCAGTCCGTTCTCTCCCCCCCCCCACATCACAGCCCATTTCCAGTCTGTTTCCCCCCCCCATCACAGCCCATTCCAGTCCGTTCCCCCCCCCCATCCCAGCCCATTTTAAGTCTCACCCCCATCACAGCCCATTTTCAGTCCGTTTCTCCCCCCCATCACAGCCCATTTCCAGTCTGTTTCCCCCCCCCATCACAGCCCATCCAGTCCTAGCCGCCCCCCCCCGAAGAGCCCCGCGCCGTCTAAGGGGCTGCAGAGGGAGCCGGGGAAGCCCGCGCGAAGCCCCGGCTCCCTCTGCACAGCCCGCCATCGTGAAGAGCCTTTACCTTCCCGCTGGCAGCTGTTTCAATGAAGCTGCGAATGCTGGGAAAGGTTAAAGGCAATGCCCTTTAACCTCTCCCGGCATTCGCGGCTTCATTGAAACAGCCGCCAGCGTGAAGATAAAGGCTCTTCACGATGGCGGGCTGTTCAGAGGGAGCCGGGGCTTTGCGCGGGTTTCCCCGGCTCCCTCTGCAGCAGTCCATTGAGCGAGAATGTGGTTCGCGCGGGGCCCTGTACAAACAACATTCTCGCTCAATGGACGGGCCGGCCCTGACCAGGAGGCAGCCTCCCCCTCGCTTAACAAAAGTTCGACTAGTCCTCTTGACTAGGAGCTCAACCAGATCCCCAAGGAGATGAGCTGGGAAATTCCAGAGGGGCACCTCCTGTGTGTCCTGAAAACATCCAGCTGAAATTAGCAAATTAAAGGAAAACCTGAAAAGAAAAAAAACAGGAAAACACCAGCATCTGCTGGAGACAGAGAAAATACTGAAGGCGACCTCTAGAGGTGCTGCTATAAATCTATTGCATCCACTCCTTACTATTATCAATTCCAGTATGTCCTCTGGCTTATTTCCTCACCCGTGGAAACATGCTGTGGTCCGGCCCTTGCTTAAAAATCCATCTTTGGACCCCTCTGTGCCAGCAAACTATCGACCTGTTTCTAATCTTCCTTATGCATCAAAGCTCTTGGAAAAGGCAGTTTTCTCCCAGCTCTCACACCATCTAGACTCCACGCAATTTCTGCACCCTCGGCAGTCCGGCTTTCGGACCGGACATAGTGTCAAAACCATTATTACAGCAGTTCTGAACGAAATTCACTCATCTCACGATCGTGGTGACATCACGGTGGCGGTCTCTTTAGATCTTTCTGCTGCCTTTGATCTGGTGGATCACTCTCTTCTTCTTGCTCGATTACGGGATGCAGGTCTCCGGGGTACCGTTTACCACTGGTTCTATTCTTACTTACACTCCCGGTCATTTGCAGTCACTTCCCCCTCTATCACTACTGATGCCTTTCCTCTTTCTTGCGGTGTTCCTCAGGGCTCTATATTGGCTCCTCTTTTATTTAATCTGTTTCTGACCCCCCTTGCCCTTTTGATACAGCAATCGGGTATTTTGGGTTACTACTATGCAGATGATATCTTTCTTCTACACCACACATCCTCTTCCCAACCTGATATTGCTCCCCTTAATGCCTGTCTATTTATGGTTTCTTCCTGGCTCTCTACAAATTGTCTTGTGTTGAATATTTCTAAAACCGTGGCTATATGGTTGCCCCACAGCTCTACTGCTCGATCACTTGCTCCATCTTTTTCGGGTACCTCAATATCTCTAGTCTCTAAGCTTCGGTATTTAGGTGTCTTTCTTGATAGTAATCTCTCGTTTCATGATCACATTTCCCAGGTGTCTCGTCGCTCTTTCCAATGCCTTAGACGAATCCGTGCCATCAGACCATTTCTCTCCCCTCAGGCTCTTTCCACCCTCTTACTTTCTTTAGTTATCACTAGGTTAGATTTTTGCAATCCTGTTTATGCTGGCATTCCCCAATACCAGCGCCACCGATTACAACTCATACAGAATACTGCAGCTCGGACGATCCTCCATGCCTCTCCCCGTGACCATATCACTCCCATTCTTCAGCATCTTCACTGGTTGCCAATAAACTTTCAAATTCAGTTTAAGATCCTCACTCTTGTCCATCGGGCTATTTATCTGCACACACCTCAGTATTTATCCGATCTATTAACCTTTCACACTCCCACCCGCAGTCTTCGTTCAGTTCATATTAATCGCTTGCACCTCCCTTCTCCCTCTCAAGCTCACCTTCACTCTACCCGGCAATCGGCCTTTTTTTACATTGGTCCTGCTCTCTGGAACTCCCTCCCCACTGACCTCCGTCTAGAACAGTCCATTCCTACTTTCCGCTCCCGTCTCAAAACACATTTTTTCTCCACTGCTTTTAATCTTTTCCAGTGACTTCTGCTTCCCCTATGATTTGCTCCTATTTGCAATCTATCTTCTCTATCCTGACCTTCTTTTTCTTCTATCCTTTTAAGAAAAAAAGTATTTTTAAAGTATTGTTATTTTCCTTTTCTTTTTAATCATTGTATATATTTTATAGTTTTATTGTAAACCGCCTCGATATAATGGGGGGCAGTATATCAAGTGATTATAAACAATAAACAATAAACCAGGGCTCAGCTAATCAAGCTTCTGGTATTGTTTCTCTGTCTCCAACATCTGCTGGTAGGGGGAACTAAACCCACTTGTCTGGCCTGGTCTAGCAGGATGAATTGGAAATATTTTTTTTAACCATCACAACTGGTGTTTGGAAAAACCGTTGATGACAGTAGCTGAATATTGACCTGCTGGTCTTCCTGTCATTTTAATTCCATCAGCTGCAAACTGGAAGTAATGAGTTAAAATGAAAGTAATTTTACTTTCATTTTAACTTCAGTATTAAAATGGAAAAAATATTAAAGAAATTAACAGCATGCAATGGGACTGTCTATATGCACATTCCAATCTTATTGAGCTTACAAACTGAATGATAAGCTTACCAGATTTTGGTGTTTTCATTTGGTGGTTAGAGTGAAAACCTGACAGAGCCAGTAATCCTTGCTGGAGGGCTAAAGCAAACCCTGCAGGCTGGAATTGATTCATTCTAATCTAAACTGTGCTAGAAGAGTAAAAAGAATGGACTCAAATTTCATGCTGCACAAGCCAGCAGTGGCTGGGTTAACTCCTATGTGCTGCAAGGAATCCTGGGATGCCCACTGCAGAGGATTGGGTGGGTCTGTCAGGGTGAGTTTTGGAGGAGGATGGGATGTAGGAGCATTGAAGACGTTCCCTTCTCTGAGACTAGAAGCAAGACCACTTACTGAGGTAAAGAAAGAAAGCAGAGAGACAAGGCACTAGCTGTGTAAGAAGAAAATCTGAGCATGTTCAGTCCCTCCTCTCTCGTGCTGAGATAAGGAGTCCAGAGGAAAGAGGTGAAGACCAGACAATCCAGGCAGAGGTAACCTGCATAGCTTAAACTCGGTGACTGAGGGATGTTTTTGAAGAGGTTCTGAGCAGACCTGGGGACCAGAGAAACTTAAGCAGTGCTGGACAGTCAGCCAGAGAAGGACAGGAAGCCTCTCCCATCTCAGCAATGCTCTAAGAGGTTTTGCAGAAGTGAACAAAATTAGATTAACTTGTTTCCATAGCTTGAAAAAATGGCCTCAACTGTTTATATCTAACCTGCTATTTTATTTTCCTGTAAGTAATATTTCATGCCGCTTATCTCATTGTGTTTATTCCGTAGCAGTCTAGTGAAGTTGTGTTTTGCTCTTGAGCCCTGCCTGCAGACTGGATTTCTGTTATTACAGAGGGGCTCAGGAGTACAAGAGGCATAGTAGACCTACCTGAGAGACATGGCACAAAGACATTTGGACAATTAAGTTCTCTGGTCAAGAACCTCCTGGCGTTTGCTGGCCCTTGGACCTGGGATTCTCAAACTAAGGGAGCTCCAGAAGGCTGAAGGTGTAGGGGTCCTCTTTCTGCTGGTGGGTGGTTAGGACTCCGGTCACATATTAACTTATTTAGAATATTTATAGCCCGCTAAATCACAAAGAGCTCTAATATTCGAGCAATACTCAAAAACTTGACTTTAACTTTGGAAGCCCTTTGGTTCAGGGACCCTCTTAGCCCAGGACCTCCAGGGCAGCCCTTGGACCAGAGAGCCCTCAAACCATCTTTCCCCTCTCCATTAGGCCAGTAAAATACTTTCCTGGTTCTTGGGAAGTGTCCTCCATGTGTTGTCTTGAACTTCTGCCACCTTGGAAAATGCAACGGTTTGGCTGACATTGATATCATCCCAGCTACTGCCATTTTACAGACATGGTGGTTTAAGAGAATTCACAGTATGCAAGTAATTTTACTGAAGTAGATGATATGGGGGCTTTCTGGTGCAAGGGCTTCCTTGTGTTGGAAGTCCTGGCCCAGGGATGCCCTGGTTTGTGGTGCCTGGGCCAGGATGCCTTGACTGTGGGTGATCAGATGAGGGCACCTTTGGGCCATGGATACTCTGGCTCAGAATGCCCTGCATAGGTGTTTTTTATACATTTCACTCAAAGCAGTTTACATTATAACTGAAACTTGGTAATGTACATTAAACAGGAACATTGATAACGTGGATTTTTCTGAGGCAATTAAATGTGGTTAAGTGACTTGCCCAAGGCCACAAGGAGCATTAGTGGGACTTGAACCCTGGTCTCTTGGTTCCCAGTGCTCTAACCATTAGGCTACTTCTCCCACTCTGGTGTGGGGGTGGGGATAAGATACTTGTGCTCCACCCCCAAATGAGTTGCCCCAATGATGGCCATGATGCTAGTCTGCCCGCGGGGATCCTATTTCCTGCAGGCAGATAGAAGGAGACTTTGTCGTAATCATGGCCATCCCTTTCTGTCCACGGGAAATCAGATCCTCACAGGCAAACAAGCTTCAAGGCCATTACAGCAACTCATTTGAGGGCAATACTTGCAGGCAGAAGAGAAGGGGATGGTGGCAAAAGTCCCCTTTTCTTCTGCCCACAGGAGTTCGGATCCCTCACATGTAGAAGAATAGGGCAGCCCAGAGACAAGCAGTCTGCCCCTGGGGATCCAGTCCCTCAAGGACAGAAGAGAAGAGTGAGGCCCAGTGGCCTGCAGCACAATCAGTTATGTGTGTGTGGGGGCGAAATACAAGTGAGGTAGAGAAGGGACAATTCAAAGGGACAGGGGGCCATTTTAAAAAAGGAGGATGGGGGTATTTTAGGGCAGGGAATGGGCATGCTGGGGGGAGGGGGGAGAGTCTGGAAGGGTAGCAGAAGAGGAGAGCCAGCAGGAGAGAGGTTGGAGGGGGATGGAGAAGTGAAAGGTGCTGCCAAAAGGTGCATTCCCCTCCCCTAGAACACACACAAGTACCTCGTATGCACCCCCACACCACATACACAGATGCCCCATGCTCCACCCACACAAAGACACCTACCGCGTCTCCCACGCACAGAAAAGCACACCACAGTTGCAGCACACACATGTAATATCTGAAATAGTAACTGTTTTTATCTGTATTTCTGTCTAAAGATGCCACACAGTATAGGTACTCTGGTACTGCTCTCATGAGACTTGAGAATATGAAACCAGCATGAGTGACAATGGGGGGGGGGGGGGGCGCAAGGAGGTCACAAGCACTGTTTTAATATTTAGGCTTGGCTCCTAAATCCACACAAAACGTGTCAAGTTCTACAATAAAGGCATAGCACGTTTGGAATCTTGATACCACAGCTATAAGCTGCACAAATAGTCCTGCCCATGTAGACCTCTCTGCTATTTGCTGCTTTTATGTTTGCTGAGCAGTAACATGAGGCACAGTTCTCTCTGATCCTACGTGCAGGCAACACTGCCTCTCCCCATGGTCTGCCCCCTCCCTCAATCCCAATGATTCTTGTTCAGGAATGGGCTGCGGGGAGATCCAGCACTGAACCTAATCAGCAACACAGCTACCTGTGAGCAAGTGGTACTGAGATCGATGGAGGGGGGGAGACTATGGGGAGAAGCTGTGCCTTGTGCATATGGGTTCAGAGAGGCCTATGTGTCTCATTCTACCTTTCAGCAAAGGTGAGTTAAAGTGTCACTTGCCTCCTCTATTTCTTGTGTTACACTGCATGCAGAGCCTGGCTTGTTGGGGTTTCAATTTAATTTTATTTCTACTTCGAGTTTATTATAATTTATTCTGTATTTGGTGCGGGTCTAACTGTGTTTTGTCTGTGCGACTGAGACCAAATGTTCTGTTAGCATGGAGTTTCTAGGATCTGTAGTAATCTGGCTTGTTCAGCTTTCCGAAAAGTTGAAAGGATGTTCTAAGGCCCACTGCAATATTTCTAATGCTGCTCTTTTCTAGGTAGGCTCCTTATTGTGTTAATTTTAGAGGCTGGTTTCATTATGGTATGGTAGATTTGCATTATAGGTCTTCAGTGAATTTTGTGGGATTTTGTGTTAGTTCACAATCTGCCTGGTACCGGAGAGGCTGTTAATGAGATGACACGGGAATCAGATTTTTTTTTCCTTGTATGCTGGGTTCTATGGTGAAATGTCCTAGTTCTGCTCTGCATCTGCTTTTGGAGGAGGGGTTTTGTTGAGCACAAAGTACATTTCAAAAAGAGTACCATAGCACAGTTTCTATCACTAAAATAAAATTATTCTTCTCTTTCTTCTTGTCCCTTGGTGTGAGAGCACTTTACAACTCCCTTGTTTCTAGCAGAATATATATTTACATGTGTCAGTAGTTTTTTAATCTTAGCGTGCTAGGCTAAATAACTAAACAGCTAAATTGTTTTGCTGCATTTTAATTATATAGCCTGGAAATATGTTGCTTTCCCTTTTTTTGACAAAGCCATTGAATGAGAACCTCTGCTCCCTCCTTGAGTAACCTGGGGGCACCAACTCATCCCTCGCCTGTTTGTTATACTGGCTTCCTATCTACGTAGTTTGTTTTATTTTTAAGATAACTACAAAGAACATACAGATATGTTGCCCCACCCTTTGCCCCCCAAATGAAGCAGTTAAACTACGCCCATGATGTCCTGACTTAGGATGCCTGGATGAGGGGTGAACTGGTCTGTGGTGCCTGGGCCAGGAATGCCCTGTCTCCATGGAACAGGGATGCCTTGGAGATGTATACAGGCTGAATTTTTAGCTATCCACCGACTTCCATAAAGCCAACGGGAATGTAAAACGAAACTTCATTCTGGAGGTTTTACTTCATCTCTGGAGGTCAAGGAACGTTTCAGTGCTAATGGAAAGTAAAAGCTGTGCTAGTCTTTAGCTTAGTTTGCCGCATTGGTAATAATTTTGCATGTAGCTTATGAGGTCAGTGCTATCTTTTTATTGTCCTATGCAAACGATTACTGGCTGTCACCCCCTTCCCCCCCCCCCTCCCCAACACACACCCTATCATGGAGCCATGGAGTCTATGGGAGCTTTCCAGGGATTTCTGTTTTATCTCTGCAATAACTTCATGATGTCCAGCACCCTTTGCAAGTGTGATGGGGTTAGAGTAGGACTGGGCAAAAACACAAGAACTCTCTGTAAGAACAAACCAGCACAACAAGGGCAGAGGTGACCAGTAAATAATGCATGCAGATACAATGTGTGCCTTCAGGTCAGTGCTGACCTCTGGTGACCCATCAGCTCCTGGGTTTTCTTGGCAGCGTGACTGGAAGTAGATTGCCAGGCCTTTCTTCCGAGGCAATGGAAGACATGGGGAGGGGTGAACTGCATGTGCACCTACTCTTGCCATCTTGCTGGGCAGACTAGATCGACCATACTGGTCTTTATCTGCCATCATTTACTAGGTTAATGGAGGGTTAAGTGACTTGCCCAAGGCCACAAGGAGTGCCAGTAGGAATCAAACCCTGGTCTCTTGGTCCCCAAGCCAGTGCTCTAACCATTAGGCTATTCCTCCACTCTAAATAATGCTTATTAAAATAAAAATGTCTAATATATAATGAATACAATTATAAATACAATGGGGTCAATATGCACCAGCTGTACTCAGCATTTTGCTAAACCGCGGGCTTCGGCAGTTAAATACATATTTTCAGTGCCACTATCTGGATAGCGGCCAGCGCCGAGTATACGCATACTGTGGTCAGCACTGACAATTATCTGGATAGCAGTGGTGGTAACTTTCTACCTAAGTTAGGACAGCCAGGGCGGTCAGTATGAGTTTCAGTGGCATTCCCCACATAGTGCTGCTGAAAATCCTTGGATAGACCCAGCCACCGGTACTTGTCTACATAAATGTTTCTCAATAGCCAGTCAAATATGATCAATGTAACAACCTTTAACAAAAAGTCCAGCTTGTCTGTGTTTCAGCAATATGAATGCATGAGGAGTGTAAAGTATAATACACATGATTGATTAGATAAAAAGCCATTAAACCAGCCCTACTCAGTGTGGAATGTGGGTAACCTGTGAGGCTGGGGAAGATTTTAGCAGAAGAAACTACTATGGGGTGGTGGTGATCCATCAGATCTACCTGGGACTCTGCAGGTAATTTTATTGTGCTTAAAGTTATCCACAGGGATTTTTTTTTGAGGGGGTACGGCAGCTGTTTCCTTGCCTGCTAAAATTCATTCATGGTCCTCTTGTATTAATGAAAGAGCCCAGTTTGAGTACTGGAACCTTTTTTTTTTCTTCTAGGAAAAATGCACTAGATATCCATATTAACTTTAACCAGAGATTTAGTAAATTTAACCAAGAGTGGAGGAGTAACCTGGTGGTTAGAGCACTGGCTTAGGAACCAAGCAACCAGGGTTTGATTTCCACTGGCACTCCTTGTGGCCTTGGGCAAGTCACTTGCCTTGGAAGCAAGACCTGACAATCTACTTCCAGTCACACTGCCAAGAAAACCCAGGAGCTGCTGGGTCGCTAGGAGTTAGCATTGATTCAAAGGCACACAATGCATTTTTTGCATTTGCAAATCCAACCCCCTGAATATAATTTGTTATCAGGATAACTTTAAATAACTTAGAGAGTGAATTTATCCAGTCAATGGATGTTGGGAATTCAGAGATTTCTTTTGGGACTTCCAGAATTTACATGGACAAATGTTTTGAATGCCGACCTCATTCTGCTTGTGGAAGCCTAGTGGCTCTACTAGGAAAAGGACTACTATTGTTTAAACTTAGGAACTTTCCAGGTCTGGGAGGGTTCATAATAGTGAGGTAGGAACAGGAGGAGTCTCTACCCAAAAAAGGAATTAAAACAGGACAGTGTAAAGCAAAGTTTTTGTCTTTTACTTGCTAAGTCACTGTACCATAATGTCTGTGTCCTTGGCTGACTAATGCAACTAGTAGCTGCCTTTCCATGGACCGTAAATACTATTGCAAAACATTCCTCAAATATTCTGGTCTTTGTTCTTGCAAAAGTTTAAAAGCTTATTACTAACAATTTAAAAATATACCTTTTCATGAGTGGAAGCCGGTGCAACTGTATCAGTAATGGTCTTGCATTTTCACAGCGTCTCGCTTTCAACAATAATCGAGCTGTCCTCTGTTGTATTATGTGTAGCGTCCAAATAAACTTCTTTGGCTGGCCTACATACAGCACATTGCAGTAAAGTTCCATGCACAAGTGCTTGCACCAGTAACTGTGTAAAAGGCATGAAGCAGCTCTCCATAGCTTGTGCATGATTCTCAGCTGCAGCCAGAAGTGGCTCAAGGCAATCTGCTGCCTGAGACGAGGGATGAGATGGCGTCCCCCCCCCCCCCAAGAGCCGGGGAGGCGGGGGATAGGCTTTCTCAAAACACTAATCAGGAACTGAACCAAAGCAAAAAGCTGATTAGATGATGTGGAGGAAATGCAAGATGTTTGCACACCAAAGAACTAAAAGAAAGAGCGAGAACCGCAGCACTGTTTATAACACCAAATTATAACTCATGTTTATTTTGTTATAAACTGCATTATGGTTCTTGCTTTTTCTTTTTGAACATGAATTCAAACACTGGATTGGATTGTGCTAGAGCTGGAAAAGTCCGGAACTCAGCAGCAGTGAACCTATCAGGCTACTAAACAAAAATAAACGGAGACGTTCCCTTAAAATTTGAAATTTCCTTGAATCTGACAATACATATTCCAGTACCCCCCCCCCCCAACCAACACCCTAAAGTTGAACTTACTAAGAACCCAGAGTACAGGACCCATAGAGCAAATCTACTATTCCATAATAGCACTAACTTCCAAAACTCACACAACAGATATTGTAATGGGCCCTAGAACATCCATATTCCTATTCAGAAAACTGATCAAGCCGGATTACTACAGCTCCCTAAATAGAAACTCCTTGCTATCAGAACATGTAGCCTCAGTCACACGTATGCAGAACAGAGATATATTCCCTACTTGGTAAAAATCTATCAGTACAAACTAAAGCCAGACATATGTAGTCAAAACATGCTTTTACCCATTACTCTTTAGGTTTGCAGGATTTCTTTCCCAAAATTATACTTTACTGCAGAGTGAGGTGAGAGAAAGAACTCTGCAACAGAGACATCTGCATTGTTAGCAGAAACTAACATAATGGCTTAGTGCAAGCAGCGCAAGTGCAACTAATCCCACCTCACTGTATGGTCTTAGTTGCACCTGCAGCTGTTTTGCCACACTGAAATATGGTAACTGCCTCCCTGCAGTTAGCCTATGGCCTCGCGTAATCAAACTCTGGAATTTAGTTAACAGAGGATGTAGCTGGGTTTAAAAAAGGTTTGGACAAGTTCCTGGAGGAAAGGTCCATAAACTATTATTAAAGAGGACCTGGGAAATCCACCGTTTGCCCCGGGACAAGCATTGTGGAACCTGTGTGTCTTCTTGGGAATCTGTCAGGTGCTTGTGATCTGGATTGGCCACTGTTGGAAACAGGATACTGAGCTTGAGGGACCTTGGTCTGACCCAGTATGGCACAGAGCTTAGGAAACATGCTGCTAAATATGCCAAACAAGAGGAGGTCAACAGCACCCATGCAACACCTGCCACTTCCACAAAAACAGGAGTGACTTGGCGCCCCAACACAGCACCTCCCACCCTCTGAAAACCAAAAGATTTTGTGACTAAGAAGGGCTTGGCAACCCAACATAATTCCTGAAATTGTGCACTGGACCAGCATGGTGTTTATGTAAATATATATTCTGCAAAAAAACAAAGGAAATGCAAGATGCTCACACACCAAGGAACTAAAAGTAAAAGTGAGAACTGCGGCACAGTTTATAACACCAAATTACAAAATTATAACTCATTTTATTTTGTTATAAACTGTTATGGTTCTCGCTTTTTCTTTTTGAATATATATTCTGCATCTACAGAAACCTCTCCCTCAACAATGGGTGCAAAGCAGAAGTAGGACATTCACCCACAGAATACAGTATATTTAAAAGAAAATCTGTTTCTGGTCATCTAACAAATATTCTCCAGTAAAAGGCATATTGGGAACTAATATAAAACCCAACAAAAGTCAAAGATCTACAAGGCAAATCTACCATACCAGGATAAAATTCCAGAATTCACACAAGGGGCCTACCCAGAAAAACGACATACTATAAATACTGCTGTAATCCCTAGAACATCCATACACCTAGTTGAAAAACTGAACAAGTCAAATTACTACAGTACAGTATAGATTCCTATGTACAAACCCCATGTTAACAGAACACATGGCCTCAGTCACACACTCAGAACACAAACCCTCACCAAGTACAGAATAAGTGACTGCAACCTAAAGTAAAAATAAAAATATGTAGACAAAAATTAAACTGAATCCCTAAGAAGCCAGACTCCGCACGCAGTGCAACATCAGATAAATAAGAGATGCAATTCCCCATAAAGATCACACAAAGTCCAATCACTAAATTGAAAATAAAATTATTTTTTCTACCTTTGTTGTCTGACCAGTTTATTCTCTGATCATGCTGGTCCTGATCTGAGGCTTCTGCTTTCCTGTCTTCTCTTAGCTCTCTTCCGATGGTCTTTAGTCCATCTGCCATTTCTTGTCTCTTCTTTTGTTTTCTTCACTTCCTTCCATCAGTCTATTTCCAGTCCTAGTAACTTTCCCCAATATCACACCCTTTTCCAGTCCTCCCCTCCCAGTACCTTCCAATTTCAACCCCCTTGCATTCCCAGGAATGTCACTGGTGTCCATTCCCTTCCAGTCCCCCACCTTCCCCACTGTCCAGCCCCTTCTAGTCCAAACATCTCAGTGCCAGTGCCCCCTCCCTTCCAACTCCCATTACCCAGTTCCATCCCCGAGTGTTGGCTCCCTTCCAGTCCCCCTCCAGTACCATCCCCAGGTATCAGCTCCTTTCCAGCCCCCACCTTCCCCTGTGTCAGCTCCCTTCCAGCCCCCCTCCTCCCCCCCGTGTCAGTCCCCTTCCAGACCCCACCTTCTCTTCATGTCAGTTCCCTTCCAGTCCCCCTCCTCCCCCCTTGTCAGCCCCATTGCAGACCCCCACCTTCCTTAGAGAACTGCAGCTCTGCTAGCGATATTAAGCTTAAATAAAAGTTAAATTGGTGCAGAGCCTTCCCGCCTCTGTGAAGGAACACATGCAGCTGCATCCCACCCCCAAAGGAAGTTAATGTAAGAGGCAGGACCTGTGGCTGCCAGTGAAAGGAGAGGGTGAGTCTGCTGCTGCTGAGAAATGGACTCAGCAGCGGCAGCAACTTGTGTGCTTGTTTGTTTGTTTTTAAACTTTTGAAGGCGGAGTGAAGCGGCTGTTTTGGGGGCATTTTTGCTTCTTTCAAAACTTTGCCATCTGAGGCAGCCGCCTTACTCCGCCTCATTATAGGGCCGCCTTTTGGCTGCAGCTTCTGCGATTGCCTGTGTTGCACATCGAGTTGCATGCAAGTCATAGGGAGCTGTTTCATTCCTTTTCTGACGCATGTACTCATGGTAAAACAGTGCCGATGGTGCCACACCGCCAATTAAGGAGCCAAACTAAAAGTCCCGAGATGACTGCTGGAGTTGTGGTGCTTATTTCCTGTTGCAGATTCAAACATCAACTTGGATTTAGCCCTGAGCATTAAGCCTACTGCCATTCCTTTCCTGGGTCCTCCTGTGACTGCCAGTGCTGACTGTCTTATCAGCATCCCTGTAAGCAACAGCATGCCTGTGACTGTGCTGCTTTCTGCTACAGCCTGGCTGGAAAAGAAGAAAAAGAGTTCAGGTCATCGCCATAGTTTATATAGTTTATTAAAACTTGATATACTGCCTCTCACTTACATATCAAAGTGTTTTACAAACAATTAAAAAGGAAATAAGAAAGGAACTACAATTAAAATATGATAGTTAAACAGTCATACCACAATAGAAGGTAGGGTAGGGTAGGTAGAGGCATAGGATCAAAAGGAAAAAGCCAGTAGGGTATGATTGTTCCAAGTTGCAAATTAGAAATATGAGCCCCCACTTCCCGGCATAGCTCATTGTCAGCACAAGAAACATAGGGGCTAGTGGCCCGATATCGCAAGAGGTGCAGAAGGAGCAGATAACAGGCTAAAGAAACCCACACAGAAATTGGCGTGAGTTGTGAATTAGCTGATGGACATATAGGCATGGATGGGAAATGACCAGATATGGGAGATCCACCGACAGCAACCAAATCTGGGTACATCATGGAGGTAGGAATGGAAGGGATATGTTATTAAATCCAATGCTTTACTTTTTGATTTGTTCTAGTAGGAGACGGAGAGAGGAGACTTTAGGGAGCAAGAAGGGAAAGAGAAGGGGTGGGAGCAGTGGGGCACAAAGAGGTGAGTGCAGGGCAAGGTGGGATTGAGTCTTGGAATGATAAGAGAGAAGGCATGGGGACAAAAGAGGGGTAGAGAAGGGATGATGGGGCAGGAAGGTGTTAGGGGTACGGAGAAGATATTTTGGCATAGCAAGAGAGAAAAAGGGAAAGGGATGAAGTGAGGGCAGGATTAAAAGAGAGAGGAGAGTAAGGGGTTAAAATTAGGAGAAAAGAAAATGGGCTTGGAGAGGGGGGTTTGGAGTTTGGCCAGGATAGGAAGAGAGGAGATATGGCAAAAGAAGGGAAGGTAGTAAAAGAGAGAGGCGATAAGGAAACAGCAGGATAAGAGGAGAGGGGAGTGTAGGTGAAGGGATGGGAGACAAGAATGGTGGGAAGTGGAAGGGGAGAAGGAGGAGGAAGTGTTAGGTACAGAGGAGGAAAGAGGAGTGGGAAAGGATACTGCTGGTGTTTTTGTGATGGGTGGAAGATGTAATGTTTGGGGCAGTTGAGTCCCTCCCGTTGGTTTCGTAAAGATGAGATACTACTGTATATTAGTACCGCCAAGCCTCTCAGTTCTGACACATTTCCTGAATCCCCTACTGTAAATATCACTGCAGCCACTGAAAGTCACCTAGTTTGCTATTTTGTCTGACAGGCAACCTGACGCCTGAGTCCACTGAGTGGATAAAGTCCACTGGGCTGCCCTCATATAGAGGCGAGCATAAGGAACCACATGCACGGCGGATGCCATGTGGCCTAGCAACTAACATTTCCCAAGCAGTGAGGTGAGGTTTTAGCACTGCTTGGGAAGCTAAGTGCACAATGCGAAGGCGTCAGAAAGGGTGAAGGCAAATAGCCCTGTGGCACTGATGTTTTAAGGTAAACACCGCGGGGCTGTTTGCAGTCATTGCTGCTGCTACAGGCATCGGAGAGGGATGACAGCCATGGCAATTGGTGCCAGAGGAGGGGGGTGCAAGGGGTGAGATTTGCTAGGGTGCCTCATCTCCTTGCCCCAGTCTTGATAGGAGTCCGTGCCCTTTTGTGGATTGCACACTGCTTGAAAGACAGGAAAGAGAGAATAGGATTAAACAGTCAGATATCCATGTGGAGAAGCTCCCCAAAGGTTTGTAGTGGGAGCTGTGCTGTTTAAAATATTCATAAATGAGGTGATCAAAATTGTGCAGATTCAAAATCATTAAAGCAGCAGAAGATTGTGCGAAACTGCAGGAGGATCTTATGAGGCTAGGAAACGGGCATCTAAATGGCTTATGAAATTTAATTTACTTTAATATGAACACTGATATTTCGTTTTACCATTAGGCTCTAGGTGGATTCCAGATAAAGTCAATTTACGCAACATAAAAAATATGGTACATCTCTATACAATTAAAAACTAACTAGACAATTAAGTTTGGAACAGCCATTATTCTCATAGTTTGTCAAAACTATTCATAAGACGATATATTAGGTAAATGATTCCAAATCTCAGGCCCCCCCTCCCCCCCCCCCCCGATATAGTCTTTTTTCCTGGTCTCCTGCAAAGCTGTTTAACAGTGGCCAAAGTTATTGGCAACATGCCAGTTGAATCTAAGTGATACTGTGACACATACATTAATGAACTCGCACAGCCTGGTGCCGGGACATGTGCATCACAAAGTGCTGGGTTCTAAGTTAGGAATCAGCACCGAAGAAAAAGATCGTGGAGTCATTGTGGATAATACATCGACATTTTTAGCAAATAGCAAATAGCAGAAGTACTCTTGTATCGGCAGAGTCTTCGGAGTCTTCAGACTCAGAGGATTCAAAGTACCTCCGATCCTGGTGATCGTGCAAAGCACGGTACCGGTATCGATCGACGTCGGTATCGGGTTGTTCCAATAACGATCTGTCGATGCCGGAGAAAGACGCATGATCCGGTATGGGTGGCATACCTGCCGATGCTAACGGTACTGGTGTCGGTACTGGTTGAGGTGTCTGAAGTGGTTTCAATGGTACCAAAGCTGTGAGAAGAGCCGCTAGACTGCGTTCGATAGCAAGGAATCTATGGTCTATCAACGCTGCCGATGCTTGGATGTCGGTACCGGTAGAAGCGGCCGGAACCCCAGAGCATGGCTCCAGTAGTTCTGCCGAGGTTGAGGCCTCGAGAACATCCTGGAGCCCCGTTAGTGCTTTGGAAGCCAAAGCCTCCCGCCGGGGCAGTTTTGCCGGTGACAATTCCTCAAGGGCAACGCCAGGGGCATCTCAATACTTAGGAGATCTACCCTTTGAGGACCGGCTAGATTTATGTTTAGTTACCTGAGATCCATGGGAGGAAGATGAGGCCCTGGAGGACATCGATGCAACAGACGCCACGTCTGAGGGAAAAAGGGTGCTAAGTTTAGTAGCTCGGTTCTGCCGGCCCCTTTCTGACATCATTCCACAGAAGTGGCACTCTGAAATAGAGTGATCAGGACCTAAACATTTGAGACCCCAATCATGGGTGTTGGTGACGGAAATAATACCGCCACATTTAGAACATTTTTTTAAAACCTGAAGTAGGTTTTTCCATTTTCAAGGAAAAAATTGGGCCTAGTGCCCAAAATGGCGCCTAGCACCAAGGAAAAAAGTTTCTAAAGTAAAACACCTCAAACTATAATATTTTTTTTTTTAAAGAAAGAAGAAAGAACCGGCGGTACCGGTATGGCGTCGAAGGAGGCAGACGCGACCACAAAAACAAAGATTAAAGACAATCTTTCTGCGGTGACAGGATATGTGACCTGTCGGCTCCGCGGAAAATGAAGAACTGGAGAGGGACAGTTGGAAAGGCGGGAAGGCAGCACGCAGGCACTGTGGGATGCTCCCAAAAGCTTTCCTATTGGACGTGGGGGAGCGTTCCCGCGCAGGCTCCGTCGGTACTGACGATACCCATATGTGAAGACTACATTCCTGCTTGTTCCTGGAGATCACTTATCCTCACCTGCTGCACATCAATCTAAAAGGACTCTGGCAGTCACAGTCAGCCTAAAGCAGCCACAATAGGAATCATTGGAACATCTTTATAAAATACAGAATGGACAATGGGGCACCAAATCTGTACCATCATAAACAAACAGTGTGATTATATGCTTAGAATAAAAAAATAATCATAAAAGTTAATGTTGAAAATAAAAAGAGAAATGGGGTTATCATGCATACATGCGCTGTAAAATTGCTGTTTAAATATTTTATTTGATTTACCGATTTGCTAACTTCTAAAAAAAAAAAAAAATCTTAGCTGAAAAGCAAACCTGTACTGTTGGATGCTGAAACAGCTGCTGTAATGTACACAGCAAGCCTTCATCATGGGTCTATTTTTCTAAGAGTGTTATTCAGTACATTGTCAGCATCAAAGCTTTTTGTCTGGACTTACACAGCATCTAAAGGGCTCTTCTGTCTCCATTAGACAAAAGCGATAAATGCAGAAAAAAAGATAAAAATGGGGGCTGGCTGTAGCGTCATTCAGACAGCAGAGGCCCAACCTGGGATTTGCACCTATGTCTTCCACACTACAATCTGCAGCATTGCCACTGAGCTGTCTGGCTGACCAGTACATTAGTTGCTGCAGTTGAAATGTTTGTCCTCTGCTTTTTCTTCTTGCAGTCCTGGGTTTTTTTCTGCAGTGATAAACCTTCCTTATATGATGTAGATCACGTCCATTGAACCTATTTCAGTGTTGGGTCACATTGGGAAAACGTGTGCTATAAGTGGGCCGACTGACCGAGAGGGACCTTTCTTGTATGTTGTGGTCAGTCAGGGGCAAGTGTATATCTGCAAAAACATGGGTAGACTTGCATATCAAATTATGCAATTTTTTGTTTTGATTAATTTTAATAAATGAATGGGCCTGCATGGTATTGTGTGTTGGGGTTGGGGTGAAGAAACTGGAAAATCATTGGAGGCTAGGAAAGAAATAGAAGAGTGATGGGATCAGGTCTGGGTAGGGAGAAAGAGAGAGAGAGTATAAGTCCAGGTGGGCGTATGAGAGCAAAGGAGTTAGGACGAGAGAAAGCTCATGGTATCATATGTGTTGTATGGATACAGCACTTCAGGGCTCATGATCCCTTGATCTTCAGATCCGTGCAAGAGAGCAGAGAAATTTGGTGTAGGGCCTCTGAACAGTGCTGAATCTCTCTGCTTTGCCATTACAGCTGGCTCGGGGCTGGGTGGTGCCAGGTGCAGGATTTGTCAGTGGTACCCTTGTCCCCACCATTGTCCTTGGGATTGTTTAGCAAGGTGAAGGCATTATTGGCAAGTTATTCTTTGCAGTTCACACACACACACACACACACTCATTCTCTCTCTCTCCTCCCTCCCCAATACTCTGGCACCCACTTCCAGAACGGACTTCTGCCTTCTGTTGCGCTGCAAGGTACCTGGAAGGGGCAGTGCCAACTCGAGGGTGAGTGGTGTCAGCACACCTTTCCACCCTGCTCACCATTCACTAAAGCCAGCTCTGACCCATTTGTCCTCGTTAGATCCAGCACTGCATTTGAGGGAGTAATTGGGAAACCTTTGGCTCCAAGTGCATTATGAGAGAAGGGGGGCAGCTTTGTGTTCAACTGAAATGATCCTGGAGGTGGAAATCCTCAAAGCTGGCTATAGAAAAAAAAGAATGGTCTGTGGGGGAGGAGCTCTCTCAAAAGCCTGCTGACACCGCTGTTGATTTCTGGCAGTGCTCATGGAACCAAATTAGAGAGCTTTGTGGACCACAGATGTCCTGCTGACCATATGTGTGACACCATTGATATAATTGCTTAAAGGGCCTTTTTACGAAGGTGCAGTATGTTTTTGCACTTGCCATGTTTTTTAGTGAAAATTAACATTTCATAAATGCAGAAGTTATGTACTAACTGTTGGGGGCATCATCAGCATGTTCCCGGCAGTTACCGCCCAAATACCCTAATGAATGCCAGTGGCATTCGCAATTAACATGGGTACACCTAACACCACCCACTGAGGTGACGTTAAGTGAACATGAGATATGCCACTGGGTCCATCAAACCCGATATTCTGCTTCCAGCAGTGGTCAGTTCAGGTCACAAGTACCTGTCAATTCCCAAAAGATTTACAGGTTCCATGCTGCTTGTCCAATGGGGTAAGCAGTGGATTTCCCTGGTCCTCTTTAATAATGGTTTATGGACTTTTTCTCCAGGAACTTGTCCAAACCTCTTTTAAATCCATCCATACTAACAGCTTTTACTCCTCTGGTAACGAATTCCAGAGTTTGAGTACTCATCGAGTGAAAACATATTTTCTCTAAATAGTCTTAAATGTGCTACATTGTAGCTTCATTGCGTGTCCCCTAGTCTTTCTTCTTTTTGAAGGAGTAAACAAATGATCTAGATTTACCCATTCGACTCTATTCATTATTTTATAGATCTCTTTCATATCTCTCCTCAGCCGTCTCTTTTCCAAGGTAAAGAGCTCTATCCTTTTAAGCCTTTCCTCGTAGGGATATCCTTCCATCACCTTTACCATTTTTGTCGCGCTTCTCTGTACCTTTTCTAAACATAGGCCATGTGATCTTTTTCTGCCATCATGTTTCTATCTAGTCTGCCCTTCCATATCAACTACAATAGTCCCCTTTTTACCTTTAGAGCTCCTCTGTGTTTGTCCCATCCTTTTTTGAATTCACATACTATCCTAATGTCCACCACTTCCACTGGAAGACTAGTCCATGCATCTACCACTCTTTCCGTGAAGAAATATTTTCGCATATTACTCCTGAGTCTATCCCCTTTCACTCTCATCCTATGTCCCCTCGTAGCAGAGCTTACCTTCAATTGAAAGAGACCCTCCTGTGCATTTATGCCATGGAGGTATTTAAATGTCTCTATCATATCATCCCTATCCCACCTTTCCTCCAAAGTACACATATTAATATCTTTAAATCTGTCCTCATATGCTGCATAATGAAGACAACTATTCGTTTTAGTAGTCATCTTCTGCACCAACTCCAACCTGCTTTTATCCTTTTGAAGTTGTGGTCTCCAGAATTGCACACAATACTCCAAATGAGGTTACATACAGAGACAGTATCACCTTCTTTTTTTTTTCTGCTGGCCATTCCTTTCCCTATACACCCAAGCATCCTTCTGGCTTTTGCAGTCGCCTTTTCTACCTGTTTAGCTACTTTAAGATCGTCAGACAAAAATTTACACCCAGGTTCCACTCTTCTTTTGTGGACAGAAGTACCTAACCCCCTACACTGTACTGCTCCTTTGGATTTTTTACAGCCCAAATGCATGACCCTGCATTTTTAGCATTAAATTTCAGCTGCCAGGTGGTGATCTGCTCCGGGTGAGCTGGCTCTCTCAGAGACGTCCTGCTTCAGCGGTTTTGCGGCTTCTGGAGGTGGTATGGGAAGGAGGAAGTGCAAACAAGCCTCCCTATCCTCTGGTGAGGCTCCTTCCACTCTTGCCGGGCAGAAAACGTTGCTGACATGTGGCTTTGCTCTTCGTGGATCAGGAGCGGCGTCTTCGGTGGGTTCGGCATTTTTGCCTGAACTGAGCACATCGGGGGTTTTGCTTTCCCCTGAACAGCGGGCCCCTCCACCAAGCCCTGGAAGTGTTGCAGCCGCCAGCGGAGTGCTTCCCCCGGCTTGAAGACTAGCCCGCCGTCGCAGGGAAGTGAAGAGGGCTCCGTGGCTGGTTCTGCTCACTTGCTTGGAATGTCCGGGGAAGGAGTGCGAGCTGAGGCTGCTTCCTTTTTGGAGGGTCGTCCACCTCAGGCTGTTCCAAGTCCGTTGACCATCGCAGGAGCTGGTGTGTTGGTGAGACTCCCAAAAGTCACTTTGGAAGTGCTGTGGGACACTATTTCAACTATGAATTCCTCCTTTGTGTCTGTTGCAGCATCTGTAAGTACTGAAACCGATTCTCTTTGTATGCAATTTCAAGAATTTTTCAGAGCCCAAAAGGAACAGGATAATTTTCCCAACCTATGTAAATAGTTTAATATGTTCTTTGTATGATAGTTACTTATGTGCTCAAAATGTTCTATGTAATTTAATGTTTAAACAAGTTCTCTGTAAACCGCCCCTGATCTCTGGAAGCACAAATAAATAAAATAAATAAACAGGAGAGGAAGCTGGTTTGGTTGGAAGGAGAACTTGAACAACTCCAGGGTTTGCCCGGTGCCCACATTAAGGACCGGAGTGTAACCTCTAGGAGAATGGAATATCTTGAGAACCAAGTCCGGAAGAACAATTTGAGACGTATTTAATTTTCCTAGATCTCCGTTGCAGTCACCTATGGAGATGGTTCGTAGGTATTTCCAGGAGGTCTTGAAGATCTCCCGGGATGACCTGCCACCATTAACAAGGGCTCAATACCTTTCTGTGGGCCGGGGTAACCGGGGAGTTAGCTGTGAGACTCCTTCAGAGCCTGGAGATCTTACGGGGTTTCTGGAGAGTTCTGTCGAGTTGATCACGGCTCGTACCACTCTCCTTATTACTTTGGCTCTTGAATCTGGTAAATCGTTAATTCTTCAGTCTTATTTTAGAAATTTCAGTGAGCAGTTTATGGGCTCTCATGTCCGCATTTTCCCTGATCTTGCTAGGGATACCCAGCTGAGGAGAAAGGAATTTCTGGGTTTTAAGCCCAGGGTACTTTCCTTTGGCGGTACGTTTTTGTTGAAATTTCCCGTTAGATGTCATGTTACCTATAAAGAGAAATCGTATTTGTTTTTTGAGCCTCACCAGCTGCTGGAGTGGCTAGGGAGGATCCTGTGGTTGGTTGTTCTTGCCTCCCATACGGCTGACGCACAAGTCTTGCACTGCTATGATATATCTATTTTGCCTATGTTGAAAAAGGTTTCCTGGTGCCTCCTTTTTTTAATAATTTGTGGGCTAATTTAGGATAATGTTTGTTTTTCTCTGTTAATGGCTTATGCTTGTTACCTATGATATTTGCTTGGCATTTTGCTTTCATTCATCTTTTCTTGAATGTATTTGTATACTCAAATATATTAAATAAAAAAAAAAATTCAGCTGCCAAATTCTAGACCATTCTTCAAGCTTAGCTAAATCCCTCCTCATATTATCTACGCCTTACTGGGTGTCTACTCTATTGCAGATTTTGGTATCATCCGCAAACAAATGAACCTTACC
The DNA here is from genome assembly GCA_033557465.1 of Ichthyophis bannanicus. Lineage (NCBI taxonomy): Eukaryota > Metazoa > Chordata > Amphibia > Gymnophiona > Ichthyophiidae > Ichthyophis > Ichthyophis bannanicus. The sequence continues at coordinate 1,115,383,990 of CM066031.1, read as the reverse complement.
CGACAGCCCTTCTGCAATATCACTAACAAAGGTGTCAACAAGAATCGGACCAAGGGTAGATCCCTGCGGCACACCACTGATAACATCCTTCTCCTCAGAGTGAGCTCCATTTACCTGTACCTTGTCACCTCCCACTCAACCAATTTCTAACCCAGTCAGTAACTTTAGGGTCCACCCCTCAGATGCTAAGTTTGTTTATAAGTCGCCTGTGCAGAACAATGTCAAAAGCTTTACTGAAATCTAAATACTTCACATCTAGAGCTCTCCCTCGCTCCAGCTCCTTGATCACCCAGTCAAAAAAACAATCAGATTTATCTGATATGACCTGCCTCTGGTGAATCCATGCTGCCTCGGATCCTGCAGCCCATTGTACTCCAGAAACCTCACTATTCTCTCTCTTAGTAGCCTTTCCAATAATTTACTAACCAGAGGTTAGACTAAACGGCCTGTAGTTCTCAATGTCATCCTTACTTCCGCTTTTGTGTAAAGGGACCACATGTGCTTTTCTCCAGTCCTCTGGCACCACGCCTGACTCCAAAGAGGCATTGAAAAGGTCAGACAATGGAACTGCTAGAATGTCCCCAAGTTCCCTCAGTATTCTCGGATGTATCCCATCTGGACCCATGGCTTTGTTTATTTTTAGTTTAGCTAGTTCCTGACGAACACAGTCTCTGAAAATCATTCGAGATCCCTGTCGCTTCTGTTCCTATTTGTGGGTGTTTTCTGAGTCCTACTCCTGGCCCTTCATCTCTGAACACAAAACAGAAATATTTGTTAAGCAATTCCACTTTATCCTCATCAGTTTCTGCATATTCTTCCCCTGCACCCTTGAGTCTGACAATACCACTTTTGCCCTTCCTCCTCTCACTAACATATTTGAAAAATATCCTATCTCCGCATTTTATTGCATTGGCTATTTCTTCTTCTTTCTGTACCTTTTGCTTTCCTAACTACTTAGAGAAGGTATCAAAGTTTTTCCAAATATAAATGCCTGTCTTCCTCTCTCTGTGATTTCTTGTATTTCATGAAGGCCTTCCTCTCTTTTTCTTCACCTTCTCAGCTACTTCTTTTGAGAACCATGGCGGCCTCCTTTTCCTTTTACATTTATTTACCTCTTTACAAAAAGGTTTGTTGCCCTTAAAATATTCCCTTTCAGTTTTGCCCACTATTTTTCTACATCCCCCAGCTGTTTCCATCCCACTAACGATTCTTTGAGGTATTGGCCCATCTTAGCAAAGTTAGTTTTCCTAAAATCTAAGACCCTCACTTTTGAATGGATTTTATCAGTCCTAGTCCTAATACTGAACCATACCATCTGGTGATCACTCGATGCAAGATCTCCCACTAACATCAGAAACATTTTGCCCTTTGGTAAGCACTAAGTCCAGAATGGCCCCTTCATGTGTGGGTTCTGTTACCAGTTGCCTGAATAGTTCTCCCTGTAGAGAATCCAGGAACTTCTTACTTCTAAATGACACCGCAGCAGGGATATGGCAGTCCATATCCAGCAGATTGAAATCGCCTATCCCTAGCACTTCTGCTTTCATGGCAATACTGTGTATGTCTTTTATTAAATCTTTGTCCACTTCTACACCCTGTTAGGGGGATCTATGTATAACTCCAATGCAAATGGATTTCCCTTTCCCTCTTTCTAGTTTAACCCACAGTGCCTCCTCTCTTCCTTTAAGCCCTGCAATTGTGCTGCTTTAATATTTTTTTACATATAGTGCCACTCTACCTCCCCTTCTTCCTACCCTGTCCTTTCTGAATAAAGTATAGCCTGGTATAATTACATCCCATGTATCTGTAACCGCCACTAAATCCAAGCCAGCCTCTTCCATTAAAGCCTCAACATCTGAGATCTTATTTCCCATGCTACAGGCATTTATAAATATTGCTTTCCAGATGTTGCTCCTATTACCCATGTCTACAGAGCTATTTAATGTTTCACTTATCTGAGGGCTGTCTTCATCCATCCCCAATGAATCTAGTTTAAAGCTCTCTTCAGTAGGTTAGCCAGTCTGCTGCTGAAAGACACTTCGATCCTTCTTTGACAAATTGATGCCATCTCTGCTCTGCAGCCCTTGGATCATCCTCCCATGATCCAGGAAACCAAAACGCTCTCGATGACACCATCCATGCATTCATCTCCAGGATGTGAGCTTCTCGGCCTTTACCCTCAACAAGGAGGATTGAAGAGAACATCACCTGTGCACCTATCTGCTTCACCCTCTGTCCCCGAGCCATGAAGTCACTTTTGACATGCTCTGAGGGGTACCTAGCAGTATCATTTGTGCCGACATGGATGAGCAACATCAGATTCTGCTAATTCTGCTATATTCTTTTTAAGATATGGCGACCAGAATTGCACACAATATTCAAGGTGTGGTTGCACCATGGAGCAATACAGAGACATTATAATATCCTTTGTTTTATTCTCCATTCCTTTCTTTATGATTCCTAGCATTCTATTTGTTTTCTTACCCACTGCTGCACATTGGGCGGAGGGTTTCAACATATTATTCACGAGGATTCCTAAATCCTTTTCCTGGGTGGTGGTTCCTAATATGGAACCTTGCATCGTGTAACCATAGTTTGGGTTGTTCTTTCCTAAGTGCATAAATTTGCACTTGTCCACATTAAATGTCATCTGACATTTGGACACCCAGTCTCCCAATTTATCAAGATCCTCTTGCAATTTTTCACAATCCTCTTGTCTTTTAACAACTTTGAATAATTTTATGTCATCTGCAAATGTGATCACCTCACTTGTTCCCATTTCCAGGTCATTTATAAATATGTTAAAAAGCAGCGGGTCCAGCACAGATCAATGGAGTACTCCACTATTCACCTTTAACCAGTGAGAAAAATGACTATTTAGCCCTTCTCGCCGCTTTCTCTCTTTTAACCAGTTCCCAATAGGACACGATCTTCTATCCCATGACTTTTTAATTTCCTCAAGAGCTTCTTATGAGGGTCCGTCAAAGGCTTTCTGAAAATCGAGATACATTACATCCACTGACTGACTCTCCTTTATCTACCTATAGTAGAATGGTGAGGCAAGACTTCCCTTGGCTAAATCCATGTTGGCCTTGTCCCGTTAAACTTTCTGTTAAGTTAGCGCTCTTTAGTAAACGTGCCCCTTAGTTTCTCTGCTGTGTCCTTGTCCTCTTTTAATACCCCTTTTACTACTCTTATCGACTCCTTCACAGGGTTTTTGTTTCAAATGTACCTGAAGTTTTTTTTATTGCGCGTTTTTGTCTCCACGGCAATCATCTTTTCAGCTGCTTTGATGTGTTAAGGAAGAGTAGGATAGAAAATTGTGAACAAACACACATCCTGGGTGGCATATTCAAGAGGACTAATATGCTGACTACGTTAATCCCGGTGAGCGGGCTATTCACTGGCACATAAGTTTTGTGCTGCTGAATATCCCCTCTGAACCCTACGCTAACCGCTTAACTTCAGGGTATTCTGGGGGCAGCACCAGGGATTTGCTGGTCAGTGGTGATATTCTGCTGCTGGCTAGCACTGAATATTACTGATGACCAGATTGAAAACAGGCAGTCCAGCCAACCCGGTATTTCAATGTTGGTGGCCGGATATGGCCCTGGCATTGAATAACCAGGTTAACATTAAAAAGGCAACAGGGAGCCACTTGTCCAACGTGGCATGAAAACAATTGGGTTAGGGTTGCATAAAGAGATTGAAAATTTTTTCTAAATAGCATAAAGTAAAGTGGTTTTAAAATAGCAATCAAATAGAGTCAACTTATTGATATTGATTTGGTTAAGATGGTCCGACAAAAACATTAATTTTTGTAAGGTTTTAGTGCTGGGTGAGTTGTGATGAAAACAATTTGTGCAATACCTCAGACAATGTCATGGGTCATGAAGTTTTATGTGAAATGCCATTGCATTGTATCCAGGTACGAAGGTTCATGTTCTGAGACCCTGAGAAGGCCACCTTCAAATAACTCATGTATACAAAGAAAATACATTTTTCTGTTTCTAAATGAAGACCTGTTCCACACTAACTTCCAAATTTCCCTCATGGGTTTTTTTTTTGTTTGTTTTTTTTAAGTTAATGGTAACATTGATCTCTTTTTTCCTATAAAGATACACAAGAGGTGAGCATTTTTCATTGGAAAGAAGTTCTTGAACAGGAGTCCCCAAACCTTTGAACCACAGGCCACATTGGACCTTTCAGATCTCTGAATGGGCTGGGAAGTTCATTGCTTAGGGCGAGAGGGCCTTCCCTGACACCCCAAAAAGGTACCCCCTCCTAGTTCTTGTCCTGCAGCTCGATGCAGCAGATGTGACTGAGATGCAGGGCAATAGTTTGGGGAACTGCTGACATTGAGGTTAACAATCTAACATCATTCCTCTTCCCCATCTTCCACCACGGCGCAGCCTCTTCCCTATCTCCCCTCCTCTTCCATACCCCTCCGTGCAGGAGGTCCAGCATCTATTCCTCTCTGTCTTCCCACCTTCTCCCTGCTTTGGTTTGGTATCTCTTCTCTGCCTCCTGCTACCATTGTTGCTGCATCCCACTGGGCTCTCAGCAAGCAACATCAGGGATTAAAGAGATCCCATCTCATGCTCTCTAAAGCCTTCCCTGTGCTCTGCCGCATCCCACCCCTCACCAAAAATGGAAGTTGAGACATAAGGGGTCGGACATGGTAGAGCACAGGGAAGACTCTGGGGCATGTGAAATAGAATTTCTCTTATTGCTTCCACAGACTCGGTGGGATGCAGCAGAGAGGTTATAATATGAACAGGCCAGAGGCTGTAGTTTGGGGACCTCTATTCCCGGATCAAGGGATCCTAACAAGAGGCTGAATGAAGGGGGAATTAAAGTAAATATTTCTTCACAGAATGAGTGGTAGATGCATGAAAGATATGCCAAAGAGCTGCTGGGTAGGGAGAAGGAGCTGTTTGACAGGATTTAATTGGAGTTATTAAGAGAATGAGGGTTTGTGATTATGTTTTCAGAATATTGTTTTTTTTTATTGAGAACTTCTTGATGTTCTTTGGACTATTAGTGATGTAGTAACTAAGTGAATCAAATCAAATAATAAAATGGTTCATGGACAACCATGACTGGGATGTAATTATACGGGACTATACTTCATTCAGAAAGGACAGGGTAGGAAGGAGGAGGAGTGGCATTATATGTAAAAAATAATATCAAAGCTATAGAATTACAGGGCTTAATAGGGAGCGAGGAGGCATTTGGGGTTAAACAAGGGAAAGGGAAGCCATTTGCATTGCGTGATATAAAGACCCCCCCCCCCACCCCCCTACCTCACAAGGAGAAGTGGTGGATGTTGATTTAATAGAAGATAGGAAAAGTGCTGCTGATAGATGATTTCAGTATGCTGGATTTTGATTGGCACATTCCTGCTGCAGTATCATCTAGAAGTAAGGAGATCCTGGATTCTCTACAGGGAGAACTATTCAGGCAACTGGTAACAGAGCCCACATGTGATGGGGCCATACTGGACTTGGTGCTTACCAATGGGCAAAGTGTTTCTGATGTTATAGTGGGAGATCATCTCACATCCAGTGATCACCCCATGGTGTGGTTCAGTATTAGGACTAGGGCTGATAAAAATCCATTCAAAATCGAAGGCCTTAGACTTCAGAAAAACTAACTGACAAGATGGGCAATACCTCAAGGCATCGTTAGCAGGATGGGAACAGCTGTGGGATGTAGAAAAACAGTGGGCAAAATTGAAAGGGGATATTTTAAGGGCAACAAACCTTTTTGTTGGAAAGGTAAATAAATGTAAAAGGAAAAGGAGGTCTCTATGGTATTCAAAAGTAGCTGCTGAAAACGTAAAGAGAGGGAGGCCTTCATGAAATACAGGAGATCACAGAGAGAGGAAGACAGGCATCTATATTTGGAGAAACTTAGAGAAGCTAGCAAAGTAGTCAGGAAAGCAAAGATGCAAAAAGAAGAAGAAATAGCCAATGCAAAAAAAAGGGGGGGATAAGACATTTTTCAGATCTGTTAGTGAGAGGAGGAAGGGCAAAAGTGGTATTATCAGATTCAAGGGTGAAGGGGAGGAATATGTAGAAGCTGATGAGAATTAAAGCAGAATTGCTTAACAAATATTTCTGTTCTGTGTTCACAGATGAAGAACCAGAAGCAGGACCTCAGAAAACACCCCCAAATAGAAACAGAAGCGACAGGGAGCTCAAACGATTGTCAGAAAACTGTGTTTGTGAGGAAAGCGTAGTTACTCACCTGTAACAGGTGATCTCCGGGAACAGCAGGAATTGAGTCTTCACATATGGGTATCATCGGCACCGACAGAGCCCGCAAGGGAACGCTCCCCAGCGTCCTATAGGAAAGGTTTTGGGAGCATCCCCTTGCGCCTGTGCTGCTGCTGCCTTCCCGTCTTTCCAACTCTCCCTCTTCAGTTTTTCGTTTTCTGCAGAGCTGACAGGCAGCAAACCCTGTCACCGCAGAAAATTTTCTTTTTTTCTGGTCGCATCTGCCTTCCCATCGACGCTTACACCGGTACCACCGGTGTCTTATTTTCTTTCTTTCTTAAAAAAAAAAAAAAAAAAAAGCTTTTTACCTGAGGGTCTGTCCTCTTGGTGCTTCGGTGCCATTTTGGGCATTAGGCCCTCTTTTCTTCTAAAATGGAGAAACCAACTAGTGGTTTCAAAAAATGTTCAAAATGTGGCAGTGCCATTTCTGCTACCGACACCCATGATTGGTGTCTTAAAAATGTTTGGGTCCTGCCATTCGCCATCGGAGTGTCTCCTTTGTAGAAAGATGACTAAGAGGGGCCTGCAGAATAGAGCTGCGAAACTCAGCACCCTCTGCCTCAGATGCAATGTCCATTGCATCGACATCATCCATGGCTTCATCTTCCTCCCATGGATCTCAGGTAACCAAACCCAGGTCTTCTTCCAAGACCGGCCGGTCCTCAAAGGGTAGATCTCCTTTTAAGCATCAAGATGCTGTTAGCGTTGCCCTCGAGGAGAACACACCGGCCAAACAACCCCGGCGGGAGGTCCTTGCCTCCAAAGCATTAACGGGATCCCAGGATGTTCCCGAGGCTTCCACCTCCAGAAAACTCTTGGTGCCATGTTCTGGGGTCATGGCCTGCTCTGCTGGTACCGACACCCAGACATCGGCGGGCTCTATGGATCAACGTATCCTAGCCATTGAGCGCAGTCTTGTGGCTTTGTTAGCAGCCTTGGTACTGCTAAAGCCACTGCAATCAGTTCTGCAGCCATCGGTACCGATAACAGTACCGGATGCAGCTGCATCCACCGCTGCGCCACTCTCCATGCTTCCACCTATGCCGGCCCTTGAATCGGTGTCCGGCATGGAGGGTCCAGTATCGAGACATTCCGATGCCAACTTTGATCGCTACCGGCAACAGGCAGTATGAGAGCACCCGGCCCGTAGATACTTTTGAGTCCTCCGATTCAGATGATTCCAATGACTCTATCGGTACCGGAGTGGTTCTTCCGGAGGATCCCTTTCCTTCGCCACAATGTCGGATATCTCCCCCAGAGGATATGTATTTCAAGACTTTATACGAGATATAGCTCAGGGCCGCTTGATCACCATGACCCCAGAGAAGGAACCGAGAGCTGAAGAACTAGAAATTCTTCAGTATTCAGCAGCCCCCAAAGAGGCCACAACCCTTCCCATACACCAGATTTTGCATGACCTCATCCTTAGGATGTGGGAAATACCTTTAACAGTGTCTCCACATTCTCTGAGACTCGATACAATGTACCGAGTACCAGTGTCCCGGGTTCCAAAAAACGCAATTACCACACCATTCTATGGTGGTGGAATCGGCAATGCATCGAATCAAAAGTGCTAAGACGCATTCTTCTAATTCTCCGGGTCGTGAGGCGAGGACTTTCTATGCCTTTGGTCATCGATGTTTTCAGGCCTCTGTTATCGGCCAGAATAAGTTCTTACATAATTTATATGGGTATGTTTCTTCGAGAGGTTGCAAAAGATTTGGAACTCATGGCTCCTCTTCCTCCCGATGACAAGAGGACCGATTTCCTCATTGTTAAGCATGCCCAAAATGTTTCAAAGTTCATGAACAGGGCAACCTTTGATTGTTTCGAATGCATTAGCAGAATTTCTGCTATTTCTATCGGTTCACGTCAAATTGCTTGGCTACAAGCATCTGATTTGGAACAGTGGGTGCAAGACAAGCTGGGAAATATTCCTTGCATGGGAGAAAACCTCTTTGGCAAGGATTGGCAGGATAAAGCTTCTCAGCTTGGGTCCGAGAACACTACCTTGAATAGATTATCCAGGATATAAGGTGTAACATCACTTATGCATTTAAACTTAGACAAACTAAGGACATACAACTCCATTTTACTGTATAAGTCCGTTCACCTGGATCGCTATCTCCTGTAGGATTTCCTCGTGGCTGTGGAGAGCGGCGATGCCCCTGTCTTTGTCAATGTAGCGATGTCTCTTGTGCTCGAGTTCTTATTAGCCCCGATTGTGTCTTGCTGGCTGGAGCGGGAGGGGCAGCTGCTCCCGTTTCGGACAATCTTGATTCGGCTGCTGCTGGAGGTGCAGAGAATGAGCTGGAGGCAAAAGGGCTGCAGATCCGGCGTGCTCGAGTTCTTAGCACGACCGGAGGGCTCCTAACGGGCCAGATAGAAGTGTCTGGCGGGCCGGACTCTGTCCCGCAGGCCGTATGTTGCACACCCCTGGTGTAGAGTCTCTGGTACTGATGAAAGTAGGTTAAATAAACACATTATCTAGGCCTGTAGGCCTTGATCTGATATCATAGTCTCTGTTTTTGTTCTGTTGTACTTTCCAGCACTGCATGATTTTTATCTATTTTAATGTACAAGTTTATAGAGTGGGAAAGTCAGATTACTACAAAAGCCCTGTTTTCAACTAGGCCCCAGAAAAAAAACCAGACTAGGTGTCAAGGCTGACTGACTCCTCGTGCAACCACGTCATTAACACGGAAAATGTGTGACTGCATGGCCAAATTGTGTGAATTATCATCACTGCATAATTCACACAGTGTTCTGTTATTTTAATATCACTTTGGATGCCTTAGAAATAAAAGGCTCTTTTCATAGTAAAATCATTGCAGCATCGAGGAATAAAAAGTTCCACCTCCAGGAACAAAGGATTCATCTTCTACTGGACAAAGCTAAGCTTTCAAGCGGAAAGTTCCTGTGGGGAATTGAAACATTGGTCTTGTTATGGAATGCTGTACTTTTTTCATTAAATGGATTGGCTTTTATGACACATGGTGTGCCTGCCTCTTTACCCTAATCTACATTTCTGCTGCTGGAGAAACTCGGCAGTTTTTGGAACATCTGGGAATATTTCATGTTTGTGTTGGGGATGTATGGTTACAATAGGAGCTATAAGGAGAGCCTTCATACTCTGTCGGCACCCTATAGAGGCAATTTTATAAGGGGTGCATCCTTTTAAGTATTAAATGCGTGCCTAACAGTTATTTTAGTCATTAATACACATATGTGGCCCAATATGTGTGTTAATGACCTCCTAAAATACCAGGGAACACAAGAAGCAAGAGACGTGTGAAGGTCACAGGAGCCTTTATTTGATGGAGTCCATCAAATAAAGGCTCCTGTGACCTTCACGTCTCTTGCTTCTTGTGTTCCCTGGTTCCCACTGCAAGAGTGTTTGCTCTCCTAAAATACCAACCAGCATAAAAATTCATTGATGCTGCATACTTTGCACGTGGGTAGAGTTGGGGCCAAGCACACAAGTAAAGGCACACATTAGAACTATTATAAAATTTTCATATGTTCTTGCTACCATCTAAGTGTGGATTTTTACACTAGCTCTAAGGATGACGTAAAGGCAATTTTTGCCACTTTGGCTAGTATTTTATAAAGACAAGTAGGTACCTACTTGTCTTGGAAAAGTAGGTTTAAACTAGATCCCTTAAAAGGGGCTTTGACTAGGTGCCTGCTCTAAAATTACTTTCCATGTTTCCAATAGTTTATCTTTGCATACAAGTATTGTACATAATATCTACATTTGAAAATAATAAAATGGGAGCACCAAACTCTGGGTCCTAGAAAAGTGCAAACATACAGGCCGATGCAGAAAGCCAGCGCTGAAGTCGCACGCTATTAGCTGTGTACACGTTTTCGTAGCACGTTCATTGTATAAAACTTCAGCGCCAGTGTGCAGCAAAGGGTGTATGTGCAAATGAGTTGTGCACAAACCTTCGGCATAAAGTTGAAAGAAGGGGTGCCGGCTCATGTGCAAACAATAGATGCACCACAAGTGGTTATGTGTGTGGATGTCAAACACTCCCGCTATGCGCATAAGACATGCAGGTTCTTTTGGCGTTCACCCCATAATCAACTATTTTGCCCAAAAACTTTTTTTTTTTATGAAATCAAAACAAAGAGACATAACAGTAAACGGAGAATGATATAAATGAGTCCAAAGAACAGACAAGGATAAGAAGCAAAAGACATTTCTTCTTGAACACTGAACGTTTGCTTATACCCCTGAAAAATACACGGAGAAAATGCTCACGTCCAAGGCAACTGTTCATTGGTACATACCCTGGAACAGTCTTTCCCTACACATCCAAGATTTTTATGTCACCTCAGAGCAGGCATAGTGATAATGGCGCTCCCAAACTTTACGCCTGGTTATGTAATCCTCTATGCGTTTCTCTGCATTGGACATAGACCTTATTAGCATTCCATTTTAATAATGACAGCTCATTTGCATGTTATTTAAATATGCCTGGTGTTGCTGTGTGCGCAAACCTTTTTTTTCTGTTTACTCATGCGTCAATATCTTCTCTGCATTTGCCTTAGCAGTACTTGTGTGTATATGTTGCGTTATCTGTGCGCAAAGGGCGTGGTAATCTTTTTGAATTGGCCTGATAGTTTGCTCTTCACATCTCTTAGTCATGTATAGTAAGAGGCCAGGACGACATTATCAGCCTTGTTCCGTTATGCCTGTAGTTGTTCTGAAGGAGGCAGTCACCAAGGATAGAGGAATCATCTCTCAGCCTACTACAGGAGGTAGAATGACTTCTGGTTAGACAGAGGTTTTATTCTCACTGTTAATGAGTGAAGGAAGGGCTTCTGTAACTCAGCAACAGTGAAACCTCAAAGCTTAACCTCTCACAATAAGCCCTGGCTCCTGGATTGTCTTAAAAGGGCATTTATAATATACAAGGTTTGAGAACTGCCGCAAACTGTATAAGCGACACTTTTAATCACAAATTGGCCAAATTGTTTTGAAAGGGAGCGCGACTTTAGGCACAGCAAAGGAGAGGGGAGTATATGTTCAACACTGAAATTCAATATAAGTTATACATTTAAATGGCAGCGGGTGATTAACTGGTATAATTGTAAATGGATAAGAAATCCATGTATTTGAGTGTTTTCTATACTGCTATATCAGGTAATCATAGCAGTTCACAATTGAACAGCAAGTACATAGAACATGTTAGCAGAATAACTGGTGCTGACATTTAAAAGTTATACATGAATTTTAGTGGAGGGACATATACATTTTGGCTTTCTGAAAATACGTATAATTTTAAATGTACAACTTAAAGTCAAAGGCAGCACTGAAAACTGACCTACAGTTTTTAAATCCTAGCCAGCCCCATAAGCTCTTAAGATGAAATCTGAGCTCACTTCTGATAGTTTATTAGCAATCAAACCACTTTGAAGAATAATTGCTCACATGTGCAGCTATCTACAGTATTAATGCCAAGAGGCTCTTTTACTAATGTGCTGTAAGCGGTTAATGCGGGATTTCGTGCATAGTAACTATTAGCAAGGGCCTGCGCTGTCATGACAGTTACTGCAGGCTAACTCCCACATTAACTGCACATCACACAGTGCGGCAGCGACTGGGCGGGTTAGGAGACAGAGTGGGTGTGGACTACACATTGTGGTTAGCATGAGGGTACATAATGGTGCGCTAATTGTCAGTGTTGCAATTAGTGTGAGTGTACCCCAGGGATCTGTGCTGGCTTCGCTCCTTTATAACATATCTATAAATGACCTGGAAGTGAGAATAACGAGTGAGGTGATCAAATTTGCAGATGACACAAAATTATTCAAAGTTGTTAAAACACAAGAGGATTGAAAAAATTGCAGGACCACCGTGGCAGATGAAATTTAATGTGAACAAGTGCAAAGTTATGTACTTAGGGAAGAACGACCCAAACTATAGCTACATGGGTTCCACATTAGGAGTCTCCCTCAAGGAAAAAGGATCTGGGTGTCATCATGAATACGTTAAAATCCTGTTTAGTGTGCAGCGGCAGCCAAGAAAACTAATAGAATGCTAGCAATTATAAGGAAAGGAACGAAGAATAAACTAAGGATATTATAATGCCTCTGTATTACTCCGTGGTGCAACCGCACTTTGACTATTGTGTGCAGTTCTGGTTGTCCTAAAAAGATACACTGGAATTGGAAAAAGGTACAGAGAAGAGCAACCAAAACGATAAAGGGGGTGGAAGGATACCACTATGAGGGAGGCTTAAAAGGTTAGGGCTCTTCAGCTTGACAAGGCAGCAGAGGGGAGATACGATAGAGAGGAGTGGAACAAGTAAACGTGAATCAGTTGTTTATTTCTTCAAAAATACAAAGACTAAGGGACATGCAATGAAACCACAAAATTGTCCATTTAAGACTAATTTGGAAAAAATATATTTTTCACTCCATGCATAGCTAAGCTCTGGAATGTGTTGCTGGAGGATGGAGTAAAAGCTGATAGTGTAGCTGGGTTTAAAAAGGTTTGGACAAGTTCCTGGGGAAAAGTCCATAAACTATGATTAGAGTAAACTGTGGAAATTCAATGCTTACCTCTGGGATAAGCAGCATGGAGTCTGTGTACCTTTTGGGAACCTTATAGGTACATGTGACCTGGAATGGCCACTGTTGGAAACAGGATACAGGGCTTGATGGACCCTTGGTCTGATCCAGTATGGCAAATTTTATGTTCTTAATAAAATTCTGTCTATTTATGGTAAAGGACTAGAAAGTACAGAAATCTGAGTGTGGAGAATAATCGGAAAAGAGCTAAGGATATTTTAGTAAAAAGTTGTGGTGATCACTTTGCATGGACTATGAGCCCTTCGGGGATAAGGAAAAAATATATATACAGTACCTGAATGTACATCGCTTTGATTGGTAAAAAAGCGGTATACAAGCCTAGTTAAATAAAGTTTCTTGATGCAATTTGTTTTATCTGAAAAGCAGAAATTCACTCTTCACAAACAATTCACTGACATTACAATTGTAATCTCTTCTAAATTTGTCACTTAATTGTCAAGTCTAAACAATATTACAGACTAGGGAAGAAAAAACCTTTCATAAATATAAGAAACAAATTGCTTATCCTCTAGTGAATTTCAGCAATGAGTTGCCGTAATCGTAACAAAATCTTCTCATACGGCACACCCACGCCAAGTTTCTTGGTCTCTGTTTAAACAACTCATGTAAGCTTTGGCTCTTAAATAAACCTGTGTTATTTATACTTCTGCCACTTCTCTCTCACTCCGGGAGATGATATAACACTTTTCCCCAACTCTCTCTTTTCACCTTTTCCCTCTGTACCGCTCTTTTCTTTGCTTGTTCTGGCTTCTACTCTGACAGAGCTCGCTTTTCTTCTACTTTGTCTTCATTTTTCTCCCCGTTTTATTTTATTTATTTAATAGGTCTTTTAAACTGCTTTTATCATTTCAGTCAAAGTTGTTTACATTGTAACTTAAACTTGGTAATGTACATTAAACAGGGGCATTGATAACTTGGATTCTTCTGAGGCAATGGAGGGTTAAGTGGCTTGCCAAGGCCACAAGGAGCACTAGTGGGAATTGAACCCTTGTCTCTTGGTTCCTAGGCCAGTGCTCTAATCATTAGGCTTCTTCTTAGAGCCTCATGAAATAAAAAAAAATAAAAAACAAACAACTTACGGATCTGGTTTGTCCATTTGTTCGTGGAATTGTTGTCACAGGCAGATTCTAGTGGAAAAAGCACACAAACTGAAACTATAAGTGGTGGAGGTGAAGACCACCACCGAAGACTGAGCAGCACCCACCAATGTCCAAGTCCGTTCTCTTTCTCTCCCATGTAAGAATGAGGTTGAGCCAACTGCTCCTATGCAGGTTCTGCCCCAAAACTTTGACGTCTGAAGCACCTGAGAAACAAACATACACTGACTAACCATAACACCTTCACATACCGAGAGCTCCTCTTCCCTGGGCACACATTTTTATTTCTTTCTTTATGGATGTAGCTCACGGCTTTCCAGTAGTAGTTTAAGGCAAGTTACAGTCAGGTACAGTAGGTATTTCCCTGTCCTCAAGGGGCTTAAAATCTAAGGGCCCAATATTCAAAAGGCATTTACATGGCTTACAGCCCAAAATTTGCCTCTTCCGAACACTGATTCTGCCAATTGTACAGATCGGAAACATGGATTCTGCTCAGACCTGACATGAACAAGCTTGGTTTCTTTCAAATGTGATGCCTGAGACAGATTTTGGGTGTCTCTGTGATCGGCATCGAAACGAGACAATTTGGACAAGGTGTGACCATCAATCCTCAGTCGAAAAACAAATCCAAAAATGCAGACTGCGATGGTTTAGCCATGTTTGCAGAATGAACACCAGTCGGCTGCCATACAAAGTCCTCTGGCGAGAGTGACCTGCCCACAGGAGGATTCATTGAGCAGCCCTGAAGAAAATGTGGCTCAAACACAACAAGGAAGACCTAAGAAACCAGTGACTGACCATCAACAAGGCCAGAAATATCGCCACCGATCGACAAGGTTGGAAATGCATTCTGAACAAAACATGGAATCCAGCAGCACCTACAGCAGCATATTGGTTGAGAGGACGACCTACTCCCCAAGCGCCAGCTAATGATTAAAAGACGTTATTCATCACTGGCCAGTGGGTGTCTCCTGTATCTTGGAAAGAAGTATGTAAGACCTTCTTAGGCTGGGTCAGGAGAGTGCCAGAGAGCCTCAGAGGAGACTCTTTCCGGTGGCAGAGGAGCTGCAGAAATCCACAGGGCACAGGGGCAGCAAGGGTGGCTGACTATCCAATGACTGGCTAGAGAAGATCAGAGGAAGCTGAAAGACCAAAGAAGAGTCTGGAGCAAACAGTCTGTAAGGAGAGTTCCTTAGAAGGAACAAGTGGAAGCAGCCCGGTGCATCCCAGCTCTATTTCTGAGAGATCCAGCTCTGTGGTGTAAGGTGCCAGCTCCCTGGTGCATCCCGAGTACACAGGTAGGAGTATTTGCTAGAAGCTTTTAAGGAATACCTGATGTTTTACTCTCTCGGACAAGAAAGTAATTTCCCCATTTTTTGTAGTCGCCCAAAGAAGATAGTGTTGATGTGGTTTTTGAGAATTTTTCCACTGATCGTCCAGAAAGCACCAGCACTAGCAGTACCTAAAAAGAGTGCTGAAGAGGTTTGTGAATTTCAAGACTAGTTCTGTGTCTTTCTCTGGGACCCTGAGGATGAGAAGAGAGGGCGTCCTTCCAGGGCTCAGAAGAGGAGTTAAATAAGGGAGGATGTTTTGACATTGTTTACTGTTCAGCCTTTTGGCTTTGTCCTACCTTTTCCCTGTGTATACTTCATTTTGGGGAGCCACCAGCTAAAGGCTTTTCATAAGAGATACCTTCTGGATGCAGACTTGTTTCTTTATAAGTGTTTTGGAGTTTATTTATTTATTTTATTTTATTTACATTATCTTATATACTGCGCTATTCTGCATCAGTGCAGTTTACATTGAACAAACTGAAATTACATTGAACAGGATATTATAACTTGGAGATAACTATTTTACAGGGAACATGGGCTATAGAGGGTTAAGTGGCTTGCCCAAGACCCTAAGGAGCACCTGTGGGACTAGAAACCCCAGTCCTTCCGGCCCAAGGTTGCTGTCCTGTAGTGGGATTTGAACCCCCGACCTTCCGGCCTGAAGTACCTTGCCCCAACCACTAGGCCACTCCTCCACTCCTCCACCTGCCAGAACGCTTAACTTTAATTTTTCCTTTTATTGAAATCATCTTATGTACCCCCTTTGAGCTATCCCGAGTGATGGTCCGAGAGTTTCTGCCACCCCAGGCAGACCTTTCATGCCACCCCATGACTCACCACCATCTGGTCTGCCAAGCCTCCCTCCCTCCCCTCCTTGCACTGAAGTGATGGTGGCTGAATTGCCCATTCAGCATTGTGCCAGGCCTTAAAGTGCCCACGTGCATGCGCACTGTTCCAGCCTGTCACTCCTGCTCCCTCCAAGAAAGTTGCATCATAGGGGGGCAGGAGCGGCAGGCCAAATCTGCGTGCATATGATCTAAAGCCTGCCGTGGCACTGAAGCAGCAGGTCAGCTGCCGCTTTCCAGGGAGGGAGCGTTAGCAATGCCGCACACCAGGATTGGCTGCCCTAGGCGGCTGCCTAGTGGACGGGCCAGCCCTGGGCTACACATGCAATGGGGAATGAGAAGCATCTAGTCTACTCTTCTACTACTCTGCAAGCATTAATCAGAGAAGATTACATTTGGGAAGACATGACAGGAGATAGTCGTCCCTTTTAAAAGCATCTAAATTGGATTGGCCCAGTCGTTTGGCGACAATGCCCTGCACTTCCATACAGTGGACCTGCTTTTTTTCCCTCCGCTCTGAGCCTGTGCTCCCTGGCTGGGGCTGCACTGGAAGTCTTATTTAGGGCCTAGGATTTTACGGTTCCAGAGGGAGCTCTGATGTGCGCAGTGGAGAAGTAGCCTAATGGTTAGAGCAGTAAGCCAGGAAAGTGAAAATTCAAATACTACTGATGCTCCTTGTGACTTTGGGCGAGTCACTAACCTTCCATTGCCTCAGGTACAAACTTAGATGGTAAGCCCCCCAAAGACAGGGAAATGCATACGGTACCTGAATGTAACTCACCTTGAACTACCACTGAAAAGGCATGAACTAAATCCAAAAACTCCCCTCCATGACTCCATCACTGCCATGACTGGGCTAGGAGAACCAAGAGAAGATATAGAAGGAAGGGAAGATGAAATTGTAAATGAAGGCTCATGGTGTCAGATTCCAGCCCTGGGTCTGACCAGGGAGGAGGAAACTGTGAGATTGAAACAATTATGTGCAAAATAAGACTTCTCTTAAATAAGTTCAAATCCAGAAATGATGAGAGAAACTTTACTTTATCAGTCAAAAAGAAATCAGATGTAATACTGACCTGCTCATTTCACCATAACCTAACTGTAGCAGGGCCCCAAAATCTTTCTGGGGTTGCCAGCCTTTTAAAAGGGAAAGTTACTGGCCACCTGCCACGGCACATGCTCCCCCCCCACCCCCCCTAGCCTAACAAATAATTGCATACGTTATTGATCCCAAAATGCGTTCAAATCTAACAAAGTGAATTAGAGCTGTTCACTCTTCAATTGCAACACTGATAAGGTCTCAGACTTATACCACACTTTTATCTAGACTTGCGTCCAGTTATATTGTGCTATATTGTACATAAATGACCTCAGTGTTTTAATCAACTGCTGTGCTATATGACTTATATACGGTGGACAAAAAACTTAAATTGCTCCACCGACTCATGACACAGCTGGCAAAATGGATCCCGACGCTCTAATCAGGTGCCGCAAAGGCGTTTCAAAAAGGTACTTTCATCAGGAGATCCTTTCGCATAATCTAAAAAGACAAACAAACAAATAACCTTAAGCTATGTATACTAAAACCTAACCGTGTCACACTTCTCTCTCTACCATCTAAAACCATAAAAACTCTATAACTTACATATATCAGTGCTGCCCACGTCCTCTATTGCATATCACTCTCATACATTCCACTTTTCATGTCTCATCAGGACGCCGCGCATGCGGGATGGAACTAACCGCCATTATTTAAACTCCTCACCAAAATTACCCAATGTCCTACACCTGTTCGTCAAAACTACATAATATACCCCTTATTATGCCATTACTTTACCAATCAAATAACTTTTACTCTAATGTGCTTCAGTAATCCTTCAAAAGGCTATGTTCAAAAAAGTGAGTGCCAGTCTATTGGTCTCAACCATTTATATAGGCTATGCGCACACTATGTTCCGACAGTGCCATTAAGTTGGAATTATCAGGTACAAACCAGCCAGTCTATGGCTACATTTAATCCTCCCGGAGAAACAGTACCTAATCGGTATATCCATCTCTGCTCTCTCAGCAGCAGAGTTTCATCTAAAGTCCTACCCCCTTCTGGTTTCAATACCTGTTCTATAACAAAACTATGTAATTGTTCAAATCCATGTCTCTGTGTTACACAGTGTGCTACTATCGGAGCCTCTAATTTGCGGCACTTCAATCGGCTTCTGTGTTCCCTCAATCTATAAAGCCTATATAAATGGTTGAGACCAATAGACTGGCACTCACCTTTTTGAACATAGCCTTTTGAAGGATTACTGAAGCACATTAGAGTAAAGGTTATTTGATTGGTAAAGTAATGGCATAATAAGGGGTATATTACGTAGTTTTGATGAACAGGTGTAGGACATTGGGTAATTTTGGTGAGGAGTTTAAATAATGGCGGTTAGTTCCATCCCGCATGCGCGGCGTCCTGATGAGACATGAAAAGTGGAATGTATGAAAGTGATATGCAATAGAGGACGTGGGTAGCACTGATATATGTAAGTTAGAGAGTTTTTATGGTTTTAGATGGTAGAGAGAGAAGTGTGACATGGTTAGGTTTTAGTATACATAGCTTAAGGTTATTTGTTTGTTTGTCTTTTTAGATTATGCGAAAGGATCTCCTGATGAAAGTACCTTTTTGAAACGCCTTTGCGGCACCTGATTAGAGCGTCGGGATCCGTTTTGCCAGCTGTGTCATGAGTCGGTGGAGCAATTTAAGTTTTTTGTCCACCGTATATAAGTCATATAGCACAGCAGTTGATTAAAACACTGAGGTCATTGATGTACAATATAGCACGATATAACTGGACGCAAGTCTAGATAAAAGTGCGGTATAAGTCTGAGACCTTATCACAGTGTTGCAATTGAAGAGAGTGAACAGCTCTAATTCACTTTGTTAGATTTGAACGCATTTTGGGATCAATAACGTATGCAAACGCGTTCAGAACGAGACCCAGCAGTCTGTGATAACAAATAATTGCAGCAACAGCAGTGTGGGCATCAACCCCTGCAAGCCACATCAGAGGTTGGGCTCTTCAACCCCCATTCAGCTGCAAAATCTTGTTAGTTATCCTCTCCCCCAGAATCTTCCCTGGTCATAGGCCCCTCAGCAAATGCTTTTGGCTTCCTGTCCTCTAGCTGTTCCCACCTGGTCCAAGGTTTCAGCATAACCCTCCTGGCTGGAAGTCCTCTTCCACACTTTCTGCAATTGGTCATAGTGTAGCAGCAGATAAGCATGCAATAAATAAAACCAGGAGTCATTTCAAGGATCCAAGCCAGTTTAATGTGCACAGGCTCGAGCAATAAGCAATTTCAAAATGGCTGAGCAATGGTTTCTAGCAAAACAACAACTTTTATACCGTTCTTCTCCATTCTAGACATAGGCAAACTTTTCATTGGTCCCAGTAACCCCTCTCACCCATCTATTGGTCCTGGTACCACTACGTAGCTATCCAATTGGGACTCTGGTCACCTGCTCACCCCCCCCTCTAGTCCCAATTACAATGGTCAGTGTCTCTAACTTGTTACATCTCTCCTCCAAGGTCGCTCAGCTAGTTAAAACATATGGGAAGCAGGGCACTGTAACCTTGCTTTTTGCAGAGTTAATTAATTCCATAGAAGCTGTGCTCTCTTATCAGTACCAATTAGAGCTGTTTTCTGTCTTTTCTAAGTTTCGTTTCTGCTTAGCTATGTTCAGTTAAGCTGAGTTAAGTTTCAATTCTATGGTGTCATCATTCAGGGGGGTTTTCATTCCTCTGGGCCTAACTACAGGCTTCAGTTACAGGTCAAGCTGCTCAGGCCTGTCTGCTCACTTCAGACACCATTTATTTATTTATTTATTTAACATCTCTTATATACCGCGCTATTAAAATCAGCGCGGTGTACATCGAACAAAATATACTGCAATGTGTACAGGTAACATCGAGTTTACAGAGAACAAGGATGGATCACAGGCCTTCGCCTACCACATTCCCCCCTTTGATTAATCTCACCCGCATGTTAATAAGGTGTGAGAATCAAATCACATAATACTAGGTAAAGGTATCACTCTGTTGTATAGGGTAGTAAGTTCACATAGCTAGTATCTTTGTAGCTGCCTTATGCTCTACAGTGTTATTAATAACTGAAGTTATCATTCGCAAGCAAAGTGGCAAGAAACAAGGGAGCAACAAGCAGATAGTCAAAGTCCATAGTTTGGCAAGAGTGGGAAAAAGAACTAAAGGATTAGAAGGTTCAGTTGCATCTTTGTTGTGCTGTCGTAAAGCTTCTGATTTAGACAGACCAGCTGTCCATCCTTCATAGTAGATTGCGGTCCAGTCCGAACAAAACACAAACTGTCAATGGGGTGGGCCAATACCCCCTCACTAGTAGTATTATGTAAATCAGTGTGATTGTATAGGATAGAATAGTTCAGTTCTTGGGCCTCCCAAGGCCATTAGTCTCCCATTGTTGTTCCTCCACAAGACAAGCAATCTGAAACATGAAGACCGAATGCCACTGCTCCTTCTAATTCAAGAAATAAGTTCTGGTGGCAGGAGGAACTTCAAAGTCTGATTTCATGGCTTCATAGAGTGATTTTTGTCCTGTTCTGGTGGTGGTTATGCAAGCTGCACAAGGGGGTAGGGCAAAAGTCATTTCAAAGCACCCCAAAACTGTTGCCAGAATAAAGCAATAATAATAATTCATAATGGGCATAGTCTCTGGAAAATTGGTGGAACTGTCGGATTTCACAACAGATGACAAATGTGGAGTTGATTGTAGATCCTCAAGCTTCTGCCGTACGTAGACCTACCAGCTTTTTGGCAGGAGTAGGGCTGTAGATTCCAAAGTATCACTGTCCTCTGGGATGTCTCAATTTCTTAAAATATCATAGCATAGTCTCTTAGGCTATTATTGCTTCCTTAGAGCAGTTCACTCTTTAGAAGATCAAAACAGTCTTTTCAGAGTATTTAAACACAGTCTCTTTCTGATTGCAGTTTTCTCCAGATGCGAGGCTTACCTTCAGATAAACAAACAGTCTTGAAATAGTGCAGTTTCTGAGGGACCAATAAGTCTTAGGTCCGTGGCTGTTGTCGTAGGGTGAGATGCAATGGTGTCTCAGGATGCTGTACAGTAGTCCAGTGATCAGGTCCAAGAGCAGCTGCTGGCTTCACTTGATTATGATGGATCCAAGGTTCAAATTCTGCGACTTTTACTGCAGTTGGAGTTGACAAGATGACAACATAGGGTCCCCTCCAATGCAGGGCTAACGGTATCTTTCTCCACTCTTTGATCCACACCGAGACTCCAGGCTTGAAAGGATGCAGGGGTGCAGGCAAATTGATGAGTAATCGATTTTGTACCCAGGTATGGAGACTCTGCAAAACAGAACTTAAAACCAATAGTTCATGTCTAATAATTTCAGATCCTATCTGTCTCATATCTCCTTTTATTTCCTATACAATAGGCAGGGGTTGCCCATACAGAATCTCAAAAAGGGGAAACTCCTAAAGACTTAGCAGGGGCTAAGTATATCCTAAGAAGGGCTATAGGAAGAACCTGGGGCCACTTCAGATAAACCTCTTGGCAAAGTTTAGACAACTGAGATTTCAGGGTTCTATTCATACATTCTACTTTTCCTAAATTCTGAGATCTATAGGCAGTATGTATCTATTAATATAAATATCTTGGGGCTATACTTAATGGACTTGCTTCCTAAGGTTATCCACCCTCATTATTTGTACAGGGTCCCATGTGCATGCAAGGTTGTAAGGGCATACTTGGAATCTGGGTACACATTTAGACAGGGCTCTTTTCCTATTATTAGTGCTCTAGTGAGGGCTATCAGTTCAGCTTTCTGTGGTGAAGCTTCTGGGGCCAGGGCTGAGGACTCAACTACCAAATCAGGGGTCACCACTGCATATCTAGCACAACAATGTCTATTGATGATGAAACTGCCTTCAGCCACAAAGAAAGTCTGTTCAGGGTTCTCCAGAGGGACATCAGTCAAATCCAGGCGGCTTGAGAATACAGTGTCCATAATTTCTAAACAGTCATGATCAGGGGATCAAGACCAACTGATAACAACATAGCAGGATTGAAAGCTTGACTGACCCTTCAGTTGTATCTGGGGTTTTCACGCAACATCCTCTGATACTTCAACATTCGTAGATTTGTTAGCTAATAGTTTCCTTTGTGTTTCATATTGGTTAGAACAGAGTGTGGTACAGTAACTTGAAGATTCTGTCTCAAAGTGATTTTTCTTTTAGTTTTTGCTTACTAGGAAGGCTGTAGCTGTAACAGCTTCTCAAATAAGGTCCAAGAGATTGAGTCAACACTCCTAGAACATTTCCTTGTGACTCATGAACATAGAGACTGAAAGGTTTTCTGGACATCTGGTAGACCCAGAATTGGTGACAACATCAGAGTGTTTTTTCAAAGATCAAAAGGCTGCATCCTGTTCAAGTCCCCATTCCAATGGAGACTTTTCCATTCCTTTGATAGCTTGATACAATGGTTTTGCTAGCAGCGCAAAATTGGGGATCCATATACAACATACTTTGTGGCACCCAAGAAGGCTCTCACTTGCCTCCTGGTGGTTGGAGTAGTAATACTGCATACAGCTGCTTTGCGTTCTGGTAAGGGTCCCAGGCGTCGAATTCCGCGGGACAACTGGAATCCTAGGTATTTAACTTGTTGGACATAATTGCACCTTGGCTCTTGAGACTTTGTATCCAGCCTCATTAAGAGGGTGCAAAAGTTCACTGATGGCTTGTAGACATTCACTTTCTGAGTTGGTGGTTATGAGCAAGTTGTCCACATATTGAAGTAGAATTTTTTTTTTTTCCTGCAGTTTCTGGACAACTTGTCAAATCCTTACTGAGTGAGGCGAGTTCTTGAATCCTTGAGGTAATCTTGTCCAGATGAGTTGGCCCCCCCTCCTTGTAGTGGGGTCTTGGGCTAAGCGTATGCAGAAAAAGGCATCTTTTTAAGTCCAGAATGATGAAATGTATAGCTTCAGCAGAGATCAGTTCCAAGAGAATATAAGGATTTTGGTACCACTGGTTGTATAGTTTCAGCTGCATCATTCATTCTTCTTAGATCCTGCACTGGGCGGTAGCCACCTGTCCCAGGCTTCTTGACTGGCTTGAGGGTGACAATGACAGGGGCTATGTTCTTTGCTAGGCCAGGTGGATTATCTTCTGCCCATACTCCAGGTGGGGCTATAAGGTTGGTAGGTATACAGAAACTAGCTGGCTTGATTGGAGGTGTGCTATAGAACCGCCACTCCTCTTCTCGGGGAACAGTCAGCACCATCAATCCAGCAGGCTCTGGGTTCACAGTCATTTGCATTTCTCTCTCTTCAGCAAAGGATATCTGTGTCTGAAGCTTTGCAAGCACATCTCGGCTCCAAAAATGGAATAAGGTACTCAGGCATATACAGGAACTGGTGCATTATTTTCTGTCCCCCTAGTTCACACATGCGGTTCTGCAGGAAAGGCTTTGCGGACTTAGCCCCAGTAGCTCTGATAGTGGTGATGCATCTGGCCTAGTCTTTATCCATGCTGTAGCCCTCTTTAGCTGCCACTTACTCTATAGCTACTTCCTTCTCCTACTAGAACATTGTGCTTGGTTTATTGTTTTATGACTCTGCAATCAAGTACTCCCTCCTCCCCTCCTGGGGAGGAGTCAAGATACGGGCATTCACTTCTCTGTCTTTCTCCTCTGTAATGGGCGCACTCACACCCAGTGGAGGCCTGCTACTTCTGCGGCCTCTTACACGTTCTCTGGTCCTTTGATTAGGAAAACCTCCTCCACATCATTCAACTAAAATATCTGTTCTCTTTTTCCATCTTACAATTTTTACATTCTCTGTCCCTCTTCAACAATCCACATACTTTTCTGATCAACTTTCATTTAACTATTATGCCCGCAAATTCATCCAGTTTTCTATAATTTCAGTCCATTAGTTCAATCAAGTCCTAAAACTTCAGTGTATAATGCAGTTTTTTCAGTTCTAAACAAGTCTGGTCAGCTGACTTTCACTTCTGGTCCAGAGGGGGTGCACATCCCCCTGCTGCAGAGGTGGCTGGCAAACTAGGGAATCTGCAGGGAGGAGTCCCCCCCTCCCTCTCCTGGGCTCTGTTTCTCCTAGCAACGCTCTATCCAGGAGGTTGGGGGTTTTTTTTGTTGTTTTTTTTTAATGTTCTACTTCTCTGCTGTGGGCACATTAGTTCACGCCTACCGGGGGGTGACATCATCGGTGGAGTGGGCTCCATCCCCCCCTTAAGCACTCTGAACGGAGCTACTTACAGAGAGAGAGAGAGTGACGAGACAGGATATCTAGAGATTCTGGGGCAAAATATGGTGAACTAAGGAAATATGGGCACCTAGCAGAAGCCACTCCCTTTCACATAGAATTCCTGATCGGGACAGAGACATTTGATACCATAGTCTTCAGTAAATCCCTTACTGAAATTCTTGATCATACTTGAAAAGACACTCATTAAAAAAACCTTATTACCGTAAACATAAGCTTAAATTGAGCACAGACATACAATTTAGATACAGTTCTTAAAATATCTTATAGAGAGAACTATAGCTATCTGTTACGTATGACTAAAATTAAATTTCTTAGCGAACTAACTGAACTAACTGCCAGCCGTAGTCTGCATCTGCAAAAGAAAATATTATTTTATTTTTATTAAATCTTACAGTTCAGAAAGCAGATATTCAAGAGACATGAAACGAATACTTTTCCATGGCTGTGGTGGATATCTAAAATGCATATACACCCTCTTTTTTGTTTTGTTTTGTTTGTTTGTTTTTTAACAATAAATATGTCTTCTATCAGGTGCTTGCCACAGTAAATCAGGTAATAACGTCTTGGAATTTTAAAACAAATGAATTTATCTTGAATTGTAAAGGTCATCATTAGTCACTAGTACAGATTTCAAAGATAAAATCCTAACACAATTTTCTTATTCACTCAGAATTTAAACCATTCATTCTCAGGTTGCAATCTGCCGTTAGTTTTTGAAACAACAGATATACTTCCTTTATTTTACACAAGCAAGAGACTGCTCAATCGGGAACGGCTGTCTCATTCCCTAGTAAGCTGTGTGAGCCACACCCCTCCGCTCACTGGAAACGAAATGATCACAGTTTCACAGACACACAGAGACATGCTAGCAAGAATCATTTAAATCAGTGTCAAGTCGTGATCTAATAATTACTTTGTAGGTTTATAAGTCAAAGGAAATAAACCCAAAAACAGTTTGCTTAGTTTATCATTTCTGAAAGGTAACAATAAAAATACAGACAAAGCAGAGAATATAACTAAAAACAGTTTACGGAGCTCCGATGAGGTTAATTCGACCTTCAAAACTAAAATTCTGACTAAATATTCCTATCGAATGGTATATAATACCTGACCATAGTAGAAGGAACATCACCATTAAAACACAGTGAATAAAACAGGTACAATTTTCCTGACATAAGCACAAACTAACAGCATTGAGATTTAAGCCTGCACAGGGTTAGAAAGACACTGTACATTCTTTCCTCCAGACACGCCCCCTGTCAGTTTTTTCACTGTGCAGTAGGAAAGCGAACTGGGTCAGACCAGCTTTTGATTTCTAAAGTGACTCTAGGTGTTTTGGGTCTTCTTTCTGCTTTATTAATACAATTTCTTAATCAGTGAACTGTCACAAAAATTACTCAACAGAATAATCTCACATTTATAACAGAAGGGAAACTCGTGGTTTCAACAGAGAACAAAAAAACAGATACACAGTAGGGCAGACAATACACATCAAACGCTTCACAATCATGCTAGCAACGTATCCCAAAAAACCCAGTCCTGTCTGTTCTGACTAGGCTGAATCATGATTTTTTTTTAAACAGCTGTACCTCGCGAATACTCATGCAAGGATTTTCAAACAAATTTTCCCCACGCATACTCATGTAGGGACCTCGCGAATACGCATACGAGGTTGACTTAAGTCTTACCAAACAAGAAGGACGATGGCTTCGCCTTGCGCATACTCATGCAAGGGTAATAGGACCGTCCTTGAGAGGGGATCAGTGCTCTCATTACCAAATTCCAAGTTCCAAGTTCTCGAGATTACAAGTTACAAGTTTCAAATTCTTACCAAAGTTTCACAAGTTTCAAACTGCAGTTCTAACTCATCTGTCTAGACAGGTTTTCAAAACTATACTTACCAGATCTGGTTCCCAAAGTTCCCAAGCTTCTGAGTTGGATCCTGGACTCCCCCGGGTCGGAGGTGTTGGCCAGCTGGACCCAGTGCCTGCCGAGGCCAGGCAGAACCCCCTCCGATACAAGAGGATCGGTGGGCCCAGGGAAATTCCCCTGCGTCGGATTGGCATGGTTCCAACTGGACCAAACCTCAAGGCGAATTACGTGGATTTATTCACTTGAACACCATCCACCACTCGCACTTCCCGGCCAACGCACCAAGAAATGTAGCAGCAGATAAGCATGCAATAAATAAAACCAGGAGTCATTTCAAGGATCCAAGCCAGTTTAATGTGCACAGGCTCGAGCAATAAGCAATTTCAAAATGGCTGAGCAATGGTTTCTAGCAAAACAACAACTTTTATACCGTTCTTCTCCATTCTAGACATAGGCAAACTTTTCATTGGTCCCAGTAACCCCTCTCACCCATCTATTGGTCCTGGTACCACTACGTAGCTATCCAATTGGGACTCTGGTCTGGGCTCAGCACCTGCTCACCCCCCCTCTAGTCCCAATTACAATGGTCAGTGTCTCTAACTTGTTACATCTCTCCTCCAAGGTCGCTCAGCTAGTTAAAACATATGGGAAGCAGGGCACTGTAACCTTGCTTTTTGCAGAGTTAATTAATTCCATAGAAGCTGTGCTCTCTTATCAGTACCAATTAGAGCTGTTTTCTGTCTTTTCTAAGTTTCGTTTCTGCTTAGCTATGTTCAGTTAAGCTGAGTTAAGTTTCAATTCTATGGTGTCATCATTCAGGGGGGTTTTCATTCCTCTGGGCCTAACTACAGGCTTCAGTTACAGGTCAAGCTGCTCAGGCCTGTCTGCTCACTTCAGACACCATGGATCACAGGCCTTCGCCTACCACAATAGGCTCTATGCAGTCTTTATCCTTGCTATTTCAGTAAGACAAAAATCCCAACTCCATTTCCTCTGTCATGTTCCCTGGGCCTTTGTCTATACTCTAGCCCCCCATTGGCTCAGGAGATCTGTAACCCCCTTTGTTTGTTGGCAGAAAAGCAAAAGAAAACATTTTAAAACCCTCCTCTCTAGTGTCTCACTCTGCTTCCTTTATCCCAAGACTGGTTTGAATCTTTAGGGCTCAATACTCCACAAGGATTGAGACATTTGTCTGCTGAACTCTCAGCCTCTTCTGGGAGGCAAAAGATAATTTTCCCTCCACTTTCTATTTTATGAACTTTATTACTTCATTTAACTCACCCCCTGCCTGTGGGCAGCCTTTGCTGCATCTGCACCCGCTGTTTAGCAGACAGTGGTCACAACTATTCAAGAACAATGTAGTCTCAGTCTCTACTCCTGGGCAAAAATGCAGTGGGTTCATTGAATGGGACCAGTACATATCCCGCTTTTCACCGCTTTGACCTGGTGAAAAGCGGGATATAAATACAGCTAAATAAAATAAATAAAATACTAGGAAATCTATGGCTATCCTCCAGAGTCAGCGTGAGTACTGGCAAGGTTTGCACAATTGTACAGGAATTCTTGGCGTGGGCTTAAGCTCTGCCTGCTCTTCCTCTAGACAGCATCTTATCCTGCGGTTCCTTCCTGGCGGTACTGGGGAAAGGGGGAGAATCTGAAATAAATAAATAAAGTCTGTTTCATCGGACAAGAGCCTTTATTTGGTCAGCACACCTAAGCATGGAGAGACAGATTCCCAGGACTAGTCTGCGATGTTTCTCCCTACTGAGGGTAGAAATTCTGGAGCCAATGCAGAAAATTAGTGCGGCCTTTACACGCAGATAATGCAGCTTTTATAGTAACACAGTAAATGACGGCAGATAAAGACCAGTATGGTCCATCTAGTCTGCCCAGTACGATGCCAAGAATAGGTACACCTGCCGCTCCGTGCAGGCCCCCCTCCCCATGTCTTTGTCAAGGGGTGATCCCGCTACTCCATGTAGGATACCCCTATTTGTTAAGGAATTAGATGGTTCCGATTATTTTGATATTTTGTTGTTGCTGTAAAAGGGATCCCCTGTGTCTGTCCCATGCCATTTTGAATTCCGTCACTGTGTTTGCCCCCACCACTTCCATCAGGAGGGCATTCCAAGCATCCACCACCCTTTCAGTGAAAAAGTATTTCCTGACATTGCCTTTCAATTTACCACCTTGTAGCTTCATGTTATGCCCTCTAGTTTTGCAGCTTCTCCGTCTTTGGAAGAGGTTTGTTTGTTCATTATTTCTCTTTAAGTATTTAAAGGTCTGAATCATATCTCCCCTATCCCTCCTCTCCTCCAAATTACCACCATGCCAAGTGCAGAAAAGAGACGGCGTTACTGTATGTGTGCACTTGCTTTTCTTTTTCTGTTTATGTGCATCCAAGAATATTTAAATTATAGACAAATGAGCTGCCCATAATAAAAGGCATGCTAATATCATCTGTGCCGATGCAGAGAAACACGTAGAGAATTTTTGTAACCAGCCCTAGCGCCACTATCTCTACACCTGGGTCTGAGGTGGTTCAAACATGTGCATGTTCCTGACAATACTTTGAGAGCATCGGGGGATTTCCCCAACTTCCCTTCAGATGATCCAGGCATTGGAGAAAGCCCCCAGTGCCATCAAAATACTGTCGGGGGGGGGGGGGCAGTGCCCTGACAGAAAGCAAATCCCTGGTAGCCAGCGGCCCTGATTCCCTTCCCCCCCCAAAAAAAAACCTGGTGGCCCAGCAGCCCTGAACCCCCCTCTTAGTACCTTTCACTGAAAGGGTGGTGGATGCCTGGAATGCCCTCCCGATGGAAGTGGTGGGGGAAAACACAGTGACGGAATTCAAAACAGCATGGGACAAGCACAGCAGATCCCTTTATAGCAACAGGATAACAACAAAATAAACTGAACTATCTAACTTCTCAACAAATAGGGGTGTCCTACATGGAGCGGTGGGTTCACCCCTAAACAAAGACATGGGGAGGGGTGGCCTCCACAGAGCAGCAGGTGCACCTACTCTTGCCGTATTGCTGGGCAGACTGGATGGACCATACTGGTCTTTATCTGCCGTCATTTACTATGTTGCTATGTTATAAAGGAGCAGGAGCGTTGCTCTCGTGCTCCCGCTCTTGCACCATCATCTTGAAAAATGGCAGCACGAGGCGGGGTCAGACTGCCATATAAGGTAGAAAATCCCTTATATGGCAGTCTGACCCTGCCTGATACATCCCAAGATGCCGTGCTGGGCCAGGCGCCACCATTTTTCAAGATGGCGGTGCAGGAGCAGGAATGCGAACGTGTGGGCAACACTCCCGCTCCTTTGTAAAGGTACTGGGAGGGGGAGGGGAATTCAGGGCCACTGGGCCACAAGGGTTATTTTTAGTTGGGCAGGTGGGAGGATGGGGGCCACCAGGGATTTGCTTTCTGTCAGGGGCACTGGCTCTCCCCAACAGTATTTTGACGGCACTGGGGGCTTTCCCTGATGCCTGGATCTTCTGAGGGGAAATCTGACACTTCACCTCAGAAGATCCAGGCATCAGGGAAAGCCTCTAGTTCCATCAAAATACTGGCAGGACTCATATGCAAATTAGCCATGCAGTGCCCCTGCGCAGACTTCTGTACGTATGTGTTTGGCTTGCTTTTCCAGTTTAACGCTGCCATTTGCGGTACAGTTTAATGCATGGATAATTTGCATATGTGCCCCTTTCTGCATGCCGGCGCTGAAGTTGTGTGCTATTGGTGCACTGCATAGAGGTGTACAGAGCTGATAGCATGCAACGTCAGAGCTGGCTTTCTGCATCGGCCCATCTGTGGGTTTAGGGGTACAAAGCAAGCTCCTTAACTGAGGAATGTAACAAACTCACATACATTTGCCAGGTTCTCATTACCCAAAGTCTCATTATTTAGGTTTATCTTAACAGAAATTCTTGTACCTACACAAAATGTCCTTGCAATATGCTTACCCTTCATCTGCTATAATGTTCTGGATGATAGAGTTCATCCAGCCTTCCACAGTGTTGTATCTGTTTAAACTACTAGTTTCAAACTATCTGCTCTCTGATCTTTAGTTTCATGCAGACTTGCTTCCTTCAAGCAGAATACAAATTAACCTTTTGCTTCCACAGTCCTCCCTTTTGACCCCTAAGGGGTCACATAATACATTCAGATTTCTAGGTCCATTTGTTTCAGAGCTTCCATCAACATATCAGACCAGACCTCACTTCTTAATGGAGACACACATGTTTTTTTCTGAGTGATATTAACACTACTGGATAATTTACACATCAGAAAAAAGTACCTATCACAACACTGAATTATATATCAGCATTATATTATAGTGGTAATATTCACAAGTAGGACCTATATTATCATTTTACTCCATGCCATAGTGGAGAAACAATTATAATTCATAAAAGTAGTTAAAGCATAACTGTAATTTTCCCATCCTGTTAAAGGCCTACTGTTCCAAAGCAGCAGGTGAAAGATGCTTCACCTCTAAATGGCTCTTATCCCAAGTTCCCCAAGCAGTGTATTAGTCAGTGTAAGCTGTCTCTCCCCAGCTGTTTTCAGAAGGTCCTTACTGGCAAAGGACAGGATGGGTGTTGGGGTCAGGGAGGCCAGGCTTGAATGAGTTTTACCTTCAGGTTCTTGTCTCCACTCCTAATCCAGGAACTTCAGCCCTTGGGTGAGGAAAATGGAAAAATTTATTCTTGATTGCATTAGCCTGTCAGAACTAAAGTCACCGCCAAAATGAATGAGTACACTGGGTCCAAGTCCTCTTTTTGGTTTGGGTTTTTTGTCTACAGTAGGTCTACAAAGGTAAGGATACTCAGACGACTCCAAACTGGTCCTGGGTCCACTTCAGACAAAGGATGTAGTAAAATGATGATACACAGAGGTAGGTGCCTGTAGACTAGAAGTCTTATCTAAGAGGTAAGCTTATTGGAGCATTTGGCAGAACCAGTGCTTATATACATTCCAAAAGTTGCATTCCCTCTCTTTCCACGGTTTTTCCCTCGTCTGACACACTCCTCCCTGCTGACTTCTATTGCCTATCTTGTGGCACTCTCGTCTCTAGTTAGCCCTAGATCAAGTAGTCCCCTCCGTCTCAAACTGCTCTCTGCAAAGTATTATAGCCCTTGGTATCTTTCTGGGCTATACCCTCTCCATTACCAACTGTGCCATGCTGAGCATACTGCTGATTCCCTATCCACCTTTCGACGCTATCATCATCTCTAGGACTATGATAATCTGCAAAAAAAGGACTGTTACTCTAACCACATCAGTTCCTCCTCTAATAATCCAGGAGCCCTTCACTCTGTCTTCTCCCAACTATCGCACCCCCTCCACATCCTGCATCCACTGCTTCCTTGCCTTCCCCAGACCAATTTGCCCGAGCTTTCCTTGACAAAGCTAGCCAATTACCCTAAATACTTCCTCCCATCCCTCTTCTTCAGGCACCAATCTTTGAGACCATAGACTCCCTGCCCCTTCCCTTGTTAACTCACACTTGGAACTCCTTCAATCTTATCTCATTCGTTGCTCTTTCCAAACAAATCTCCTCCTCCTGTAAAACTATCTTTAAAGATAAAGATAAAAGTACTTGTTCTCTTGACCCTATTCCTTCCTCTTGGCTTCTGGACACTGCTCTTGTTCTTCTCCCCCACTGCACTATTCATTATTAACACTAGTCTCTCATCTGGCGTCTTTCCCCAAGTCTGGAAACATGCCCTCATTCATCCCATTCTCAAAGGCCCTTGACTGGATCCCACCTCCCCAACCAATTACAGACCAGTCTCCAACCTACCATTCCTGTCCAAAATTCTGGAGAAAATTTGTTTTCACACAGTTTGTCACCCACCTGGACAATACAAATGCTCTACACCCCCATCAGACAGTATTTGGCTAGATCACAGCATCTAAACCATCTTGCTATCCCTTCTCAACAAGGTACATGACTCTTTTGACAAGGGTAATATAACCCTTGCGGTTTCCCTTGATCTGTCTTGTGCTTTTGATCTCTTTAGTCATTCTAGTCTCCTTTCCCGTCTGTACCACCTTGGTCTCTATGATGCAGTCTCTCTTTGGTTCATTCCTTTCTCTCCAACTGAACTTTCGCAGTCCACTCAACCTCCTCATCCTCTGCCTCTTATCCATTAGACTATAGTGTCCCACAGGGATCAGTACTCTCCCCATTTCTCGTCAATATCTCTCTCCCCTCTCACACTCCTTATCCTGCAGTTCGGTGTTCCACATACTATCTTGCTTCTTCTACATACTGACCCATCCTCATCCAATCTGTCATGTGGCTGACCAGCTTCACAAAAACCAGCTTGCGCTCAATCCCAGCAAGACCTCAACCATCTGGCTAACCATACACATCTCCCTACCTATTATTGCACAAGGCAATAGCGGAGAGATTGAATGGATTCTTTGCTTTGGTCTTTACTGAAGAAGATGTAGTAAAGTTACCCATGACTGAAATGGTATTTAAAGGTGATACATCAGAAGAATTGAAAGAAATAGATAAACCGGGAAGATATATTACAACTATTTGATAAACTAAACAGTAGCAAATCACCTGGCCTGGTTGATAATACCTGAGGGTGTTGACAGAAGTGAAATATGAGATTGCAGACCTCTATTAGTAATTTGTGAACTATCATTAAAATCATTTGTAGAACCTGAAGACTGGTGAATGGCCAATGTAACACCAATTTTTAAAAAGGGTTGCAGGGGTGATTCAAGAAGCTACAGACTGGTGAGCCTGACATCAGTACTGGGTAAGATGGTAGAACAAAATAACTGAGCATGTAGATAGTTATGGTTTAATGGGAGAAAGCCAACATGGCTTTAGCCAAGGAAGGTCTTGTCTTACTAATCTGTTATATATTTTTTGAAGGTGTGAATAAACAGATAGACAAAGGTGAGCCAGTCGATATAGTGCATCTGGATTTTCAGAAAGCCTTTGACAAGGTCCCTCATGAGAGATTCTTGGTGAAATTAAAAAGTCATGGGATAGGAGGCAGTGTACTATTGTGGATCAGGAACTGGTTAAAAGATAGTAAGCAGAGCGTAGGGCTGAATGGCCAATTTTCCCAATGGAGAAAGGTGAATAGTGGAGTACCCCGGGTATCTGTGCTAGGTCTGCTGCTTTATAACATATTCGTAAATGACCTGGAAATGGGAACAGAAAGTGAGGTAGTCAAATTTGCCGATAACATAAAATTATTCAAAGTCGTTAAAACCCAAGAGGATTGTGAAAAATTGCAAGAGGATCTTGATAAATTGGAAGACCGAACGTTCAAATGACAAATGAAATGTAATGTCTACAAGTGCAAAGTTATGCACCTAGGAAAGAACAACCCAAACTATGATTACACGACGTAAGGTTCCACATTAGGAACCACCACCCAGGAAAAAGATTTAGGCGTCGTCATGGTAACACCTTCTGCCCAGTGTGCAGCGGTGGCCAAGAAGGCAAATAGAATGCTAGGAATCATAAGGAAAGGAATGGAGAATAAAACAAAGGATATTATAATGCCTCTGTATCATTCCATGGTGAGACCGCACCTTGAATATTGTGTGCAATTTTGGTCGCCATATCTTAAAAAGGATATAGCGGAAACAGAAAAGGTACAGGGAAGAGCTACCAAAATGGTAAAGGGGATGTAAGTATACCCCTATGGAGGAGGAGAGGATAAAAAGTTTAGGGATCCTCAACCTGGAAAAGAGATGGCTGAGGAGAAACGTAGATAGAATCTCCAGGAACAAGCAGGAATGAGTCTTCACATATGGGTACGTCGGCGCCGACGGAGCCCGCACGGAAATGCTCCCCAGCATCCAAACAGAAAGCTTTTGGGAGCATCCCTCGCGCCTGCGCGGTGACTTCCCGCCTTTCCCACTGCCTCTCCTCAGTTTTCGTTTTTCCGCGGAGCCAACAGGACGTACCTCCTGTCACCGCAGAAACTTTTTTCTTTAAAATCTTTATTTTCTTGTTTTGTGTGGTCGCGGCTGTCTTCCCCGCCGATACCGGTACCGCCGGTGCTTTATTCTTCTCTTTTCCAGTTTAGAGAAATAATTTCTCCTTCAGTTTTTCTTTTATCTTTTGAGGCCTACCAGGCCTTTCCAACATGGAGCCTTCTTCCCCTAAGAAGTGCCTTCACTGTGGAAACTTGGTTTTCTTTTTAGACTCCAATGCCTGGTGTCTAACCTGTTTGGGTCCTGACCCTTTTTCCCCGGGTCCATCAGGCTTTAGCATTGGGAGAAGACCTTCTCTTTTTCGGGTATCCCTCAATGCCGTTTTTCCTCCTCGGGTGAGGACATCGGTTTATTCTTTTCTCCAGGATCAGGTAACCCACAAACAGTCTGTTAAGACTAGCCAATTCTTGAAGGGCAAGTCTCATGCCCTGCATGATGACGACTCCGGCCTTGCCCTCAAGACCCCATTGGCAATAAGACCCCGGCGGGAGTCTTTGGGCTCCAAAGCATTTACGGGGTTTCAGGTTGTTCCTGGGGTTCACTCCTCACAGAACATACCTGAGCCATGCTCGGGGGTGGTATCCGCTTCGAGCGGTACCGATTCCCCGGCATCGGCACCAGTGTCGAGTGCTCCACTCTTCACCAAGGATCGTCAACTGGTGTCCTCGGTGCCTTCGGGGCCGATCGATACGACCCAGACTGTTTTTTCTGCTTCCCAGCCGTGCGCGGGGTTGGTGCCGGCTTCGAGCGGTGCCGATCCCCCGGCATCGGCACCGGTGGCGAGTGCTCCGCTCCTCACCAGGGGTCGTCGTCCGGAGTCCTCGGTGCCTTCGGGGCCGATCGATACGACCCAGTCTAGCTTTCCTGTATCCCAGCCAACCGCGGGGTCGATACCAGCGTCAAGCGGTACCGATGCCCTGGCATCGGCAGCGGTGTCGAGTGTTCCACTCTTCACCGGGTATTTTCATCGGGTGTCCTGGGCGCCATGCTTGGTGGGGGTACCGGCTTCGAGCGGTGCCGATACCCTGACATCGGCGCCGGTGTCGAGTGTTCCTCTCTTCACCGGGCGTCGTCCTCAGACGTCCGCGGTGCCTTCGGTACCGATCGATACGATTCCGATTGACCTTCATGTGGCGGTTTCGCCGATTCCACCATCAATGCTCGTTTCGATGCCCAGTCTAGAATCCATATCCAGTCTAGATGACTTAGTTCTGACGCGTTTCGGAGCCGATCCTTGTCGCCTCCGACTATGCAGTATTGGGGATAATCACCAAAGCTCTCTGGTTACCTCGGTACCGCTTCGGCAACCTCCGATGCCTGCTACGATGGCATTACTGTCCCCGATGCCGGTACCGGTATCGATGTCGTTTCCTGCAGTTCCATCGGTGCCATCGATCCTTTCTATGCCTAGCTTGGAATCGATACCGGGAACCGACGATGCAGTACTAACTGCCTCGAATCAGAACTGTCAGTATCGTTCTCCATCTAGCAGGATTCGTTTTATGCACCAGTCCAGTAGGTCTTCTGGTGTTCACGCTGCTCATTCAACCTCAGCCTACCCAGGAATAGTTCCTCTGGGAGATCCTTCTTTTCAGAAATTTCTCCTTGACATGGCAACCTTTCTTGCCATTCCTATTCCTGGTCCTACTCTTGGCCAAGATCCTGCAGAAAAGGAAGCCATAATGCTTCCTTTGCATCAGTCTTTGCAGGACCTTCTTCTGAGGATTTGGGAATCACCTTTACAGGTTCCTGCGCCTTCTACAGCCATGAATGTTCTGTATCAGGTGCCTCCCTCTCCAGGGTTTCAGAAAAACCAACTTCCGCATCATTCCATTGTAGTGGAATCAGCAATGAGGAAGGTCAGAAGCAAGAAGAGGCATTCTTCTTTCCCACCAGGTCGTGCATCTAAAGCACTTGATGCCTTTGGACGTCAGACCTTCCAAACTTCTATGTTGGCTTCAAGAATTATTTCATATATTTTTTATATGAGTCTCACACTTCAGGAGGTCACAGAGAAGTTCTCTTCTATCTCCTTTTTTGTCAGAACCTAAGGCCTCTGACTATTCCTTGCTTCTTAATCATAGCAGGAATATCTCTTGGTTTCTTTCCCGGGCTTCTCTAGACTCCTTTGTTAGCAGATCCTCTGCTATTGCCATTGGAGCGCGCCATACAGCGTGGCTGCAGGCTTCAGACTTGAGCACATGGGCACAACATACACTGGGTAATTCTCCTTGTACTGGAGAAAACCTTTTCAATAGAGAGGCTTTACGTCAGGTTGCTCATTGCTCCGCTGACTTTCCTGGTTCTGGAAACCATCCTAAGCCTTCTTTTTCCCCAGGACGTAGGAAATGTCCTACCAAACCGTCTTTCCCGAAGAAGAGAAAGTTTCATCCTTCTTCTGCCCATCCTCCCGGTGTACCCAAGCAAGGGACATCTCATCCTAGTCTGAAGTCTCCAGACTCTACCCGGTCTACTCATAACCAGCACCCGTAGGTTCCTGTGTATTGCACTCAATTCTTCAAACTCTACACTG
Source organism: Ichthyophis bannanicus (assembly GCA_033557465.1). NCBI lineage: Eukaryota > Metazoa > Chordata > Amphibia > Gymnophiona > Ichthyophiidae > Ichthyophis > Ichthyophis bannanicus. The sequence continues at coordinate 1,115,347,104 of CM066031.1, read as the reverse complement.
GTTGTTCTTTTCCAGTATGCTATGCTCTTGGGATGCTTTTGTCCATGGGTCACAGAATTCTCCCATTCTTACTACAATGAAGGGAGGTTACAACTATCCCATGATAGTTCTGTCCCCATATGGACATCCTTTCCCTCAGCTGACTCACCATATGGTAAGTCACTTTCCGACCCCCTCTCTTCCAGGGTCTCCCCTGCTGAGTTGGTGCCATACTGAAACACAGTGTAGACTGTTTGTTTTCCTTCAATGCGTGCTCTGAACAACTCATCAGACAGGAACGGAAATCTTCTCCGCTGCCTTTGTCTGTTTTCTCTCTGTTTTCATACAGGAGAATCCCCTCTGTTGTTTGGTTCAGTTGCTGTATATGCAGGAGTTCCAGTGATTACCTTAGTGCTCATTGCAAGCTACTTGCAACTATCTTGCGTAATGCTATGCTCTGCAGCTTATCTTCTTCTAGCCATATCCTTTCCTGGAATATGGCAACACACCTGACTTCTGTCAGTTTTATCTTATAATTCTCCTGCACAATGCTCTCTGCAATCTTCAGGGAAGCTTTCTGCTGTGGGCCTTTGCTACAGAGCATTGAACTTTGTCTCTGAGGGTCTTTCATATCCAGAGGACAAGTTTTTTCTATGTGAATGTCCACGGAGTTTCCAATCTGGCCGGAATATACTCCTGTTCCTTCCGGCTTGGCATTATGTCTTCTACTCCACTTGGACAATGCATACTCTTTTATCGTACATGATACCCCTGAACCCCTTGGCTGGGTCACTTTGGTATCTTCGTCTCTGCATTCTTCTTGTCCTTTGGACATATCAGAGTCCTAAGGTACTGCTGACGTACTCTTGCCAGACTCTTGCTGTTATCCTCTGTTTTCACGCAACCATGCTGGTTCTTCCACTGACCTACATTCCTGTCCACAGAAACAGATTCTCTATATTTCTTCAGGTGGGTTCGCCCCCTATTATCGGAGGGATTTTTGTCCCATCACATTCCCCATGTGAATGTTTTCTGTGGCTCAGTTGCAGGCATGTATTCTTAACATTATTTTCCTGTATGTATGAGTCCTGTGCATACATGTTTTTATACCCCGGGTGGCAATGTTCCCTCTAACTTTCTGTAGGCTGTGTGCGCATAAAATATCAGCTGTGCAGCTTTTGAAGGAAGGTTAAATTTTTGTGCGCCACATAACGACACTCGGAGTTATATACTTTAAAATTTGACTACACGTCAGAATACAGTATGTACACCACATTGATTGCACTAGAAAATATTGTAGAACTTGTGAAAACCGTAAATACACAACAACTTTTAAATTTTAAGACGTCTGTGTTGTTTTCTGTCAGAATCAGAACCGTAATTTTTGTGCGCTCTGTTGTAAAGTATGTGCGCTCACTCGGCGAGGTGTGTGCGCGCGCACGCGCGCACAGCTTAGAGGGAACAGTGCCGGGTGGGCATCAGCCATCCCGCCTCTATCTGTACATATATCTACATTCCTATATGTAGATATATATATATCCCGCTTGTCTGGATATGTATATTCTCATATCTGTAGATATGTAGGTTTTTTCCTTATATATCTGCATAGATATGCATATGCATATATATATCTATATATATATATATATATATATAGGTATGCGCATATTGGGAGATGTCCATAGCACCCTATGTCTAACCTATCTCCCTGTCGGTGCTTCGGTTATTTCTTCTGGGGTCCAGACAGTCAACTTGCCTATTATCATACGGCTCAGTAACTGGGACGGGTTATACTGACAATTACTGCTGTGATGTCCACAGCATCTATTTTTGTTATACATCTCCCTCTCTATGCAGTCTCAAACTTCAATGTCTTCCTATCTCTTACCAGCTAGGAATGACAGTGTACATCTTCAGTATTCCTGAGTACCCTTCTGTTCTCCTTGGGAATGGGGGCTTTTTTCCATACCCTCCCTTCCCTTCCGGACTGGGCTAACTCCAGATCGGTCAGTTTTCTTCTTTTAGTCCTCAATGTTTATGACTCTGTACCTAAAAGAGTTCTCAGCTTTTCCCATAAAGCTTTTCATTGGAGGCCTGCCGATCTTCTCCTGCCCCGGTTGACACCTGGGTCACCTGCCCATTCCAGATTGGAACTTCTTCCTCACTGCTGTGGAGTTGCCTTGAAGATTCCGCTACTGCATCTACTGTCTACTTCCTACAATCAAGTAGGTAAGCTCTATATTGTGCTAGTTCATTAAGTATTTTACTGATACTTGACATACATTCTATAGACTTTTTTCCCTGTAGTCTTTAGATTCGCTGTTCCTCTGCAGCCCTGCTCTATTCAACTCCTACCCCGCATCCCCCAGGGGACGCCGGAGATCCAGGTTGGGAAATGCCGTCCTGTCCCAGGGGTACACATTTTATGGGATCTCCCCTGGCACCCACAGCTAGGGAGTCCCCATATGTGAAGACTCATTCCTGCTTGTTCCTGGAGATAGCACAGTTACTTACCTGTAACAGGTGATCTCCGGAACAGCAGGAATTAGTCTTCACAACCCATCTCCCCTGGGAGTTGTATCTATCTATTTCCTTTCCTCTTTCTCTCCTTCTGTCTCAGCTATGAAACTCAACTGAGGAGAGGCAGTGGGAAAGGCGGGAAGTCACCGCGCAGGCGCGAGGGATGCTCCCAAAAGCTTTCTGTTTGGATGCTGGGGAGCATTTCCGTGCGGGCTCCGTCGGCGCCGACGTACCCATATGTGAAGACTAATTCCTGCTGTTCCGGAGATCACCTGTTACAGGTAAGTAACTGTGCTTTCTTTACGGCATCAAAAAGTAGAAAGACTAGGGGACATGCAATGACGCTACAGTGTAACCCATTGAAGACTAATAAGAGAAAATATTTTTTCACTCAATGTGTAATCAAACTCTGGAATTTGTAACCAGAGGATGCAGCTGTTAGTGTATCTGGGTTTAAAAAAGGTTTGGACAAGTACCTGGAGGAAAGTTCCATAAACCATTATTAAAGAGGACCCAGGTAATCCATTACTTGCCCCAATACAAGCATTATGGAACCTGTGTGTCTTTTTGAGAGACTGCTAGGTACTTGTGAGCAGGATTGGCTACCGTTGGAAACAGGATACTAGGCTTGATAGACCTTGGTCTAACCCTGAATGTCATTTCATATGTTCTTGGCACTCTGATTCCATGTTCTCCTCCCTCTGTTACCTTGGCATCATTCTGGACAGGGCTCTGACTTTCCACAATCACTTCACTTCCATTGTCTGTAAGTCCTTCTACTCACTGTGTCAAATCAGAGCTGTACACCCTCTCCTATCCTCTTTGGCCTTAGCTACTTTCATACTCACTAGTGATCTGCTGTCTAGATTGTAACGTCATTTATGCAGGGCTTCTCCAATATCTGCTCCACAGACTTCATCTTAACCAGAATACTGTCATCTGCCTTCTCGCTCATGCCTCCTGCTACGATCATGTCACCCCCCTTCTGATACACTTCCACTGGCTCCCCCTACAGTACAGGATCCATTTCAAGATTCTCATACCAGTTCACAAAATCTTCCATACAGGCCTTCTTTCTTACCTCGCCCCTTCCATTATTCTCCACACCCCACACTGTTCCCTCCACTCAGTCCTCTCAAACAGTCTGAACCTCCCCTCCGCCTCTCAGGCCAGATACGAATCCACCCAACACTCTGCCTTCTGTTTCCTTAGCCCATATCTTTAGAACACTCTCCCCTTTGACCTCCAACTTGAAGCTTCCTACACCGCTTTCAAATCTCAACTCAAAACTTTTCTGTTTCATGCTGCTTCTCGTATGATATTCCCCATCACATGACATGCCATGCCAGACCCCCTGCTGACGACATCTGCCCCTCCCCCAGCCTCTCTTCCTCGCCTAATGTGACTGTGCTCTCCTTTCCTATAATTTTATGGCGTTCTGTCTCCATTCTTTGAAGCATCTTTTATTTTTTAAACTGTAAACCACTCTGCCATCTTTTTTGAAGGGCAATATATCAAAACTTTAACAAACAAATTATTTCAGCATTTGGCCCTTGTTCTCAGCTTCTGCCCCTTTGGTCTGAAAAGATGCTGCCTCTGGTCCATTGGCGTGCAGGTGTGATTCTCTTTGGTGTTGGGACCAGGAGATTTCATGTCCATACGGCTGTTAGAATGCTAAATAAAGCTCCTTTGATGTCTGAATGGCCAGCAAATTCCTGGAGATATTAAATCTGCCGTCCCTGATGTCACTTACCACCAGAAGCCAGAGTCTATGCTTGTGCAGGACTACCCAGAAGTCTTTTCAGGCTAAGTCAGGCCAGCTAAATTGAATTGTGGGTAGGTTTATACTAACATTTCATGCACATTTTTTTCTTTTTTTGGAATGTGCATGGGGGAATGCAGAAGCAAATAAGTGGTACCTGCAGACAAAGCCTTCAGAATCAACTGCTTTGCATACAGCAGCAGTGGATAGCACAACATTTTAATTGTGCTGTGCCTCTAATCTCTCCTGCCATTTCCCGCAAGTCCCCTGTCCTGCACATTCTCCATAGCCATAGAGATAAGCAAGTCCCAATATGAGTCCAAACCTTGTGTCTTAGGTATTTAACATTTCTTTTATACCACCTTTCAATGTATCAAGGTGGTTTACATTTAACAATTGGGAATAACTTGTTTACATTGAACATTAACTTAACTTATGTGCATTATTACTTAGCTACTACTACTATTACTACTATTTAGCACTTGTATAGTGTCGAGCACGCAGCGCTGTACAGGTATACATATAATAGACAGTCCCTGCTCGGCAGAGTCGTGCTCATCTGAGTTTACAATCTAATACAACAATACAAAGCGATAGTCAGTTCGGTGCAAAGCATAATGTGCTCTGTGTAATTCGGTCATGGGAGATTGATGGGAGTCGGGTTAGGATAAGGGTGGAAGTCACGATCTGAAGGCAACAGTGAGGAGGTGGGTTTTCAACTTGAATTTGAAGAGGGCCAGTGAGGATGCTTGGTGTATAGACATAGGTAGGTTGTTCCAGGCGTAGGGTGCAGCGAGGTGAAAGGAGCGAAGGCGTGAGTTAGCTGTGCGAGCGAAAAGCCTAAATAGAAGTAATTTGTTAGTGGAGCGAAGTTTGAGAGGGGATGTAGGGGGAGACAAGGGATGAGAGGTATTGAAGGGCCGCAGAGTGGATGCATTTATAGATCAGTATGAGAAGTTTGAACTATATGCGGAATTGGATGGGGAGCCAATGAAGTGACTTGAGAAGAGGAGTAATGTGGGCATGGCGAGACTGGTGGAATATTAGTCGAGCAGCATAATTTTGTATAGATTGAAGGGGAAGGAGATGATTCGCGGGGAGACTGGCAAGGAGCAGGTTGCAGTAATCTAGGCGAGAGGAAACAAAGGAGTGGATAAGCATTTTGGTAGTGTGTTCAGAAAGGAAGGGGCGGATTTTGCTAATGTTGAAGAGGAAGAAGCGGCAGGTCTTAGCTACGAGCTGGATGTGTGTGGAGAAGGAGAGAGAGGTGTCAAAGATAACCCCCAGATAGCGGGCTGAGGGAACAGGGAGGATCATAGATCCATCCATCGAGACTGAGAAAGGGGAAAGAGGAGGGGAGGAGTTGAGGGGAAAGATGAGGAATTCAGTCTTGGCCATGTTCAGTTTCAAGCTGGGATAGGACATCCAGGCAGCGATGTTGGAAAGGCAGGCTGAGATCTTGGTCTGGATTGCTGGAGAGATATTAGGTGTAGAGAGGTAGATTTGGGGGGAGTCGGCGTAGAGATGGTACTGAAAGCCATGGGAGGAGATAAGTGCGCCAAGGGATTGGGTATAAAGGGAGAAAAGGAGGGGGCCCAAGACGGATCCCTGTGGAACACCAACATGGAGAAGGGTGGGGGAGGAGGAGGAGCCCCCAGAGCATACGCTAAATGAGCAATGGGAAAGGTAGGAGGAGAACCAGGATAGCACGGAATCCTTGAAGCCAAGCGAGGAGAGGGTGTTAAGGAGAAGATTGTGATCAACAGTGTCAAAGGCCGTGGAGAGGTCGAGAAGGATGAGGACAGAATAGAGTCCCTTAGATTTAGCCAGGAGCAAGTTGTTGGAGACTTTTGTAAGGGCCGTTTCAGTGGAGTGTAGGGGCTGGAAGCCTGATTATAGTGGGTCCAAGAGGTCATGGGAGGTGAGGAAGTCGAGGCAGCGGTGGTGGACTGCTCGTTCTAGAAGTTTAGAAATGAAGGGAAGGAGGGAGATGGGTCGATAGAAGGGCAGGTGGGATCGAGTGAGGGTTTCTTGAGGAGAGGTGTGACAATAGCATGTTTGAAGTCGACTGGGACAGTTGCAGTGGAGAGTGAGAGGTTGAGAATATGAGAGATGGATGGAACAATGGTGGGGGAGATGGGATGTAGGAGATGGGTGGGGATAGGGTCAGAGGAACAGGTGGTGGGTTTGGAGGAGGAGTGCGGTTTCCTCTTCGGAGATCGTAGGGAAGGAGGAGAGGGTAGCAGAGGAAGTATGGATGGGGGAGGAGAATTGGTGAGGGGGGAGGTAGATGAGGGAGTGGGGAATTGGAGGGTGATCTTTTGGATTTTGTCGTGGAAGTAGTCGGCTAGGGTTTGGGCAGAGAGGGAGGGGGGGACCAGGGGTGGGGGCACCTTGAGGAGAGAGTTGAGGGTATTAAAGAGGCGGCGAGGATCAGAGGCGAGGGAGTTAGTCATATGGATGTAGTATTCTTGTTTGGCAAGTGCTATGGCTGACTGGAAGGAGTCGTGCATGAATTTGAAGTGAATAAGATCTTCCGGGGAGCGGGATTTGGCCCAGACGTGTTCAGCAGAACAGGCACATGTGCGTAAACAGTGGGTTGTGGGTGAAAGCCAGGGCCGGGGGGTAGAACGTCTGACAGGATGAGGGGTGGGTGGGGATAGTGCAGCATTATAAGAGGATACTGCCTCATCGACTGACTTGGAGGATGCAATAGATTAGAGAGATGGTAGAGGAGAGAGTCAAGGGATCAATATTATGAAGATTTCTAAATAGGTTGGAGGAGACAGGATGAGGTTGAGACAGTGGAAGCTGAAGATTAAAGGTTAAGAGGTGATGATCAGATGAAGGAAGTATTGAGTTGTGGAAGTTTGAGGGAGAGGAGTTAGAGAAGAGTACCAGGTCCAGGCAGTGGCCATGTACATGGGTGGGGGCAGTGGAGCAGAGTTGTAGGTCAAATGAGGAGGTGAGGGCAAGGAACTTTAAAGCGTGGGGATCAGAGGGGTTATCAACGTGAATATTAAAGTCGCCGAATAAGAGTGGGGGAAGAGGGATCGAGGAAGGCGGAGAGCCAGGAGTTGAAGTTGGTAAGGAAGGTCGATTTGGATTTGCCAGGTGGTTGGTAAATAACAGCTACCCGGAGGGGAAGTGGTGAGAAGAGGCGAATGGAGTGGACTTCGAAAGAGAGAGAGGAGTGTGACTGAGGCAGAGGGAGAGGTTGAAATTGGCAAGAGGGAGAAAGTAGAAGCCCAACACCTCCACCGCAACCAGTGATTCGAAGTGTATGGGAGAACTGGTAGCCCCCGTGGCAGAGAGCAGCAATGGATGCAGTATCGTCTGGGAGGAGCCAGGTCTCAGTTAGGGCAAGCAGGTGTAGCGCTTTAGATATGAAGAGATCATGCGTAAGAACAGGTTTCTTAGAGACTGAGCATGCGTTCCATAGGGCACATGAGAATGGGAGAGTGGAGGGAGGAAGGAGAGGGATATGGATAAGGTTAGACAAGTTACGGGAGGATTTCTTTCCAAAGTAGGATGGCGGTCTAGTGGGGCCGTTACGTGGGGAGCTATTTCCAGAATGATACTGAGATCTAGAGGGGCCAGGGTACAGGTGGGTGTGTCTATCAGGTAGGATTCGTGAGGATCTATTTTTAGAGTGAGACAGAGACAGAGCTCTGGAGGGGGTAGGGTTTGGGTTAACATCTATGGATGATTGGTGTGAGTGAAGGAGGGTGGTGGGGAAAGGAGTGGGATATGGATGAGATTAGATAGGGTACGTGAGGAACTCTTCTTAGGGTGAGAAAGAAATCGAGGGGGGCTGGGATTAGGGTTACCTGATGAGAGGAGGAGGAGGAGAAGTAGGGAGCGGGGTAAAGCGGAGACAGTACGGCGGAAGCGAGGGTGGGGTTGCCTTAAAGAGAGAGGGGTTGGTTGAATGAGGGGGAGGGTGTGGTGAAGCTCAAGGGCAGATGCAAGGTTAGAGGACAGGATGGAGGGGGAGGTGAGGGAGGAGGAGGAGGGAGAGTAGGGGGGAGAGGAGTGAGGGTGTTGGTAGGAGGGGAGGCAGTTGGGGAGTATGAGGAAGAGAAGGACAATGTAGTGTGGGGCCATAATAGAGGAGTAGTGGGGGCTATGAGCATATGTTATCTTCAACGCAGTGGGTGGTTAAGGATTCTAGACACTATGACACTAAGCAATATATATTGAGTTACACGCGGGGATAACATACTACGCAGTGCGAGTTACAAGTCCAAATAGTGGGGAGACTGTAGCCTGTGCAGCAAAGTTGAATGCAGGCCATGCGCAGCACGTTCTATGCAGGCCATGCGCAGCACGTTCTATGCAGGCCATGCGCAGCACGTTCTATGCAGGCCATGCGCAGCACGTTCTATGCAGGCCATGCGCAGCACGTTCTATGCAGGCCATGCGCAGCACGTTCTATGCAGGCCATGCGCAGCACGTTCTATGCAGGCCATGCGCAGCACGTTCTATGCAGGCAGTGGGAAGCAAGTTCTATGCAAACACTGGGAAGCACATTCTAAGCAGACTGTGGGTAGCAAGATCTAGGCAATCGAAGCAGCAAGTTCTGTGCAGGTATGGGAAGCAAGAGCAATAGCAGGGCGCCTGGAACTGGGATTGACGGTTTGCACCAGCATGCTATTGGTCCTCGCCTAAGGGGCAAGCCAAAGGGCCCTCTGGCGAGACCCTCAGGCATGGGCCCGCCGATGGCTCTCCAAAGATGAAGCTGCCGCTGGGGAGGCGTGCGGCGTGGCCCGATGCGCCTGATGGTGCTCCAAAGATGAAGGGGCTGCTGGGTTGGCGTGTGGTGTGGCATGGTATTTCTTAGGTAGGACAGTCACTACTGGGCAGAATAACCCAGTCTTCAACATCATCATCATCTCCTGCCAGCCGTCTGCACTGAGTCTCACAGCAAGTTGTTTTGCATTCTGCACAAACAGAGCAGGGAGAGAATCCTGGAGGGAACGATTAAGGAATAAGGATAGATCTCAAACCAGGATGGAGCTAATATCAATAGCATTCATTAGTTTTTGTAACTAGCCTGATGCGGACCATTTCTCTTTTTGCAGATCTTTTCATAGACTCAATGCATGTTGAATTGCATTTGACTGTTTAATACCCGAGAACATTCTTTCCAGCGGGGTCCTAGCGAAGACTCGCACTCTTGCAGCTGCTACATGTCCAGGTGGTGACCGTGTCATCGCCTCCCAGGTTCTTTACTAGTAGTCTATAAATGGGAAGCTTAACAATGATGTGTAAAGTCCTGCAAGAGTTCAAAATAGAAATTACACTTACCTAGTAATTGTTGTTCCTTGAGTAACTCCAGTTTAGTCCTCTACCTCTGGGTTGTGCACCTCCTCCTGCAGCTTGGAGACTGGGCATGTCAAAAATGTGACATCACTGGATGTAGCCTGCTGGTATCTTCCATCAGCCCCAGCGAACTATTGACAAAGCAGACTCAAAGGAGCAACAAATAAGTAGCTATAATTTAATTTCAACTGTATCCATAACCATAAGTGAGAACTAAACTATGAATTCTTCAACAAGAAGGACTTTCTTTTTTTTACATTTTCACTTTTCTTATTCTTTTACTTTCCCTGTTCTACCCCATAAAGTGATTAAGAGAAAAGGCAAGCAAAACAGGTCAGACAGTAATGCTCACTGCGATTCAGAAACCAAAAGGTTTTTTTTTTTTTGCTCTTCAAAAACTGATGATCCTCCTCATCTGAAAATAAACTCTGAATAGATCACTCCCCAGGCGGGAATGAGGACTAAACTGGAGTTACTCAAGGAACAACAATTACCAGGTAAGTGTAATTTCTATTTCCTTATCGTTCCTCCAGTTTAGTCCTCTACCTCTGGGATGTATCAGAGCAGTAATTTTTGGGAGGGACCTTGCCACCCGGATCGCAACACTGCCGACCCGAAACCAGTATAATTTGCTGCCATAACGTCCAGACCGTAGTGTTTACTGAAGGTATGAAGAGATGACCAGGTAGCCACTCTGCAAATCTCCACTGGCGAAACCAAGCTGTGTTCCGCCCATGACGTCGCGCTCTAGTAGAGTGAGCTCTTAACCCCTCTGGCACTTGACGACCTCTCAAAACCTAAGCTGACAATAGCTTTCTGAACCCCTCTGGAAATAGATGCTTTAGCAACCGCTTCCACTTTACTGTGACCTCAGAACAGAACGAAGAGCCGTTCAGACTTACAAAAGGACTCTGAGACCTTTAAGTATTGCCACAACACACTCATTATGTGATTATTGTCCAGGATGCTCCCCTCTGAGGACCCAGTACTGGTAAGGACACCGCTTGATTCAAGTGAAACAGGTTAGATCTTTATCTGAAGCTTAGTGCAAGGACTCGAAAGGATCCCTAGTCAATGCTTTCAGAACCAAGTTGAGATCCCATGACGGCACCCCCACTCTGCGAGAAGGGTGCAACCAAGAGACCACTTTTAGGAAATGAACCGCCTCAACATAACATCCAAGACACCTCTATAGCAGGCAGAAGCCGCCCGCTGGACTCCTAAAGAGTTGGCCGCCAGACCTTATCAAGGCCATCCTGTAAGAACTTACCACCATCGATACGGAGACCGTGGAATAACTGACTTGATGCTAAGATCACCAGTCTTCAAACATACGCCATATAAGCACATATGCAAGGAAATTGGACCTCTTTCCTGGCCCTGAGAAAGGTCGCAATAACTGCTCCAGACTAACTGGGGTTTTTTTGTGCTTTTTTTAACCTCGTCCTTTCAATGGACAAGCCGAAAACGAGAATAGATATATCTGAAGCATTCAAAATGGACCCTGAATCCAACGATTCTTTGTTACCTGTAATCTGCTAGGCTCCTTGATGAAAAGCCGTACCAGACCAGCATACCACAACCGCCTCAGTCAATCTGGAGCCACCAAAACTACTCTTCCCCCGATGAGCCTAGAAGCACTGCATCACCCGATCTATGAGCGCTTATGGGTGGAAGAGATAGAAAAGTCCAGATGATGGTCAAGGTCACATTAGAGCATCGAACCCCTCAGCCATCCTCTCTCGTCTTCTGCTGAAAAAGCAAGTCGCTTTGGCCGAAGGAAAGTTGACATGAGGTCTGAAATGGAGCACTCCATCTGTGGACTACCTGGGCAAACACTTCCGGATGAAACTCTCATTCCCCATCATCCACTCGGACTCTGCTGAGAAACTCTGCCCTCACATCGTCCGTTCCTGCAATGTGTGCCGCCAAGATCTGTAGCCGAGGCTCCACCCAAGTGAATAGCGCCTCTGCTACCTCCTCCATGGCAGCACTTTCTGATCCGCCCTGCTGATTGAGGCAAACCTCCATCACGAAGTTGTCCGAAAGCACTCGCACTGCTTGACCATTCCCCGTGGTTTCGAATGCCTGAAGTGCTAAAACAAAGCTCGCAGGTCGAGACTGTTGATCGATCACTGGACCTCCTGGTCGTTCCAAGTTCCTTGCACGAGGAGCTCCCCGCAATGCTCCCCAACCTGCGAGACTCACATCCGTCAGCACCAGACGGCCTTTCAGCTGCCCCAGTGGCACGCCTGCTGCCAGACCTCGCCTGACCGCCAAGGATCGAGAAAACACTTGTTCTGGGAATCGTTCTGATGTGACCAATGGTGGAGCAACGTGCACTGCAACAGCCGCATGCGGACTCTAGCCTATGAAACTACATCTAGACACCTTAGGTCTGTAACCTGCCCGCTCTCAATCTCAGATTTTTTTGCCGAGAAAAGGATGTCCTAAGATGTCTTATTTTCGCAGCATTGTCACTACCACCACCATCACTTTGGTGAAGGTACGCGGAGCTGCCACTAGACCAAAAGGTAATTCTTGAAACTGTAAATGTCCAAGAGAGAGCGAAGCTTAGAAACTCTTGACGAACTGATCTGATGAGGAATCGCACCTACGCCTCAGTAAGATCGAGAGAAATCCAGAACTCTCCCATCCGAACCGCCACTAGTACCGAACGTAAAGTTTCCATTCGAAGGTGAGGCACTCGAATATGATGATTTACCCCTTTCAGATCCATTATAGGCCGGAGCGATCCTTCCATCTTTGGTACTATGAGATAAATAGAGTAACGACCGACGCCACAATACCGTTGCGGAATCGGCACTACAGCCCCAGCTGGAACAGACAATACCAAGTTTTCCGCACTGCCCACGATCTCTGTCACCTCTTGTATGGGGAAAGCACCAACGAGCCTAGAACTGGTCTAGCAAATTGGAGAGCATAACCATCGCATACTATCTCCAAGATGCAATGATCGGACGTTAGTTGGACCCAGATAGCAAGAATTCCCGAAGTCGAACCGCAATCAGTTGAATTCCCACTGGGGTCCGCCTTGCTTCATTGAGGCTTATGAACCGCGGTGGCGGCGGTGGCTGCAAAACCTCTACCAGCTCCCTGGAATCCACAAAATCTCTGGACTCTAGAAGAGGATCTCTCTTTGGAAGCCTCCCAATCGGGAGGAATGAACCTCCTGAAGTCTCACACTTGACTTCATGCGTAGGAGAGAGACCTTCCCTCCTTAGGCCTGTCTTCCTGCAACCTACCGCCTCTTTGCTCTCCCAACTCCTTTCCTTTAAGAGGAAGTCTACTGAGGAGTGGCTTAGAAGAACCATCGGCTGCCCAATTTCTTAACCACAGATACCGATGTGCGGCTACCAAGGAAGCCATACTAAAACCCTGATCAACTCAGAGGACATCCGCCACATTTCAGCCGTGTCACATCCATTACGCGCTCCTGCGCGTGCTGAGCGGACTGCTGAAGGTGCTGGGACCAACTGAGGCAAGCTCTCACCACCCAAGCCCCGCAAATGGAAACCTGCAACAAGAGGGCAATAAGCCCCAAGACCTGCTTCAACAGTCCGTCCACATTCTTGTCTTTGGCAACCTACATGGCAGCGCTGCCTTCCACCAGAATTGTAGTCTATTTTGTAACGCTGACACCGCTGCATCTACCTGCAGAGCAAGCAACCTCTTTTTTTTTTCTTATCCGACAAGGGATAGAGCCTATTCATCGCCTTGACATCTCATAGTCTGGCTTCTGGCAAATCCCATTCATCCGGACAAGTATTCGGTGAACACCGCCTGGGTTCACCGTATTGCCTGACTGAGTGGATCTTCCAGCCCTCCAATGGCTGAATGGAAGCAAAGATGGTCTCCTGAAGGGACTCCGTAATGAGCACGTAAGCCCTTCTGTACAGATTAACTGCATGATACTCGCCTGCTGTTCAGGCTCCAGAACCTCACCTTCATCAAGATCCTCCATTCCTGATTCAGGTTCCAACTCAACCCCGTCCGCCTCGGGCCTCCCTCAAGCGGTCATGCCCTCTTAAGAGGTCTTACCAGACTACCGCCCATCATTTCTGGACCGGGTTGTTGTAACGTTGCAGCAAGTGACCTGGGATCTGCCACTGTCCCTTGCTGCCGCCAGCCATTCGCTTGAGACATCATCAACACAAAATCCGGGGAAAAAGTCACCCGGAGCTGCCCCCGATGTTCCTGGAGCCCCCGCACTAAATGGACCTGTTTGGTTTTCCAGGAGAGGCACCGAGGGCGTCTCAAGCCGCAACTCACTTTTTCCCCCTACCGATGGGCACTGACTCACCGCTCCAGCTTTCCCTTGATCTCGTACTCCATACTGGTTGAGGCCGCCGTGCAGCCCCGGCAACCCCCGGCGTCCGAAATCTTGCCTCTGCATGTGTCACCCACATCAGCTATTGGCTGCAACAAACAAAATCTTTCAATAAAGAGCAAGCAACAGAGATTAAATGCTTCCTTTTAATATTCTGTTGATGTGAGTCCTTTTTTTTTTTTTCCACAGCCCGAGGGCCAAAAAATCTGAAAAAAAACCCCAAACCCAGCTAGCATTTCTCTCACACAGGCAGAGGCTGGCTTTGAACCAGTGATCTTTAGTTTAGGAGGCAGGCATCTTGTGGAAGAACTATCACAGCTCTCTTGAAAAATCACCCCCGGTAAACAAAATTTACTCACCTAAAGTTAAATCTAAGTAAATTAAAGTAAAATAAAGTAAATTTAAAGTAACTGTATTCAATTCTTCCTGAATTTAGGATTCTTACACCTTCCACACGCCTATCCTGGTTTTCATCGCCTCGCTGCTAAAAGGCGTGAGGAGAATGGCGATACACCCAGCCATGCCTCTTTGGTGCCGAAAAACCTGCCGCAAGCTCCACAGCCTTCCTGTCCAGTTGAGCGGCTCAATCGCTCACCTCGGGGTCCAAACATCCGAAACATAACTTCTATCCTTTACACCAGTCCAAACGCCCGTCCTGCAAGCCGCAACGCTTCTCACCAGAGATCTGCGCTGTCTAAACCCCATTGAGAGAGAGAGAGAGACGGTCCACGGCGGGCCACCCCGCAGCAAAAGCACGCGGGCAAAATGGCCACCGCTCCTACACAGGCCCCAAAATGGCGCCAAAAAGATGCTGCCGGCACTCCCATTCTGAATGTGCCTGCGGCCCGAGCAGGGCGTGGCCACCGGCCCCGAACTTCAACCCACCAGCACTGAAGAATGAGACTCACCACGAGCTGCCCTGCTCAAGCCCGCGTGGCTCCACTCATCACAGGAGCGAGCGGCCAGCCGCTGAGCATGCTGGTCTCTCTCCTGCACTTCCCTCAGACTAATGCCGGCAGTCCGGGCCCACGGGAAATCGGTTCTGTGCAATGCAGGGCTCTCCTCCGTAGTGCCCAGGAAGAGAGAGCTGCCATCGGAAACAAACTTGTTGCCGAGAGAGAGAGAGAGAGAGAGAAGACAGCAATGGCCATTTTTTTTTTAATACAGGAACCTAACAAACAAAAACACACACAAAATAGAGGGACCAAAGAAAAGCTAAAGCTAAGGCTACTCTAACTACTCCTTATCTGTTCCTCATGTGAGCCCAGCACCTAGGCTCACTACGTCGTCCTGCTGCATGGAGACTGGACACACTGGGGCTGATGGGAGTTACCAGCAGGCTACATCCAGTGATGTCATGTTTTTGACATGTCCAGTCTCCAAGCTGCAGGAGGAGGTGCACAACCCAGAGGTAGAGGACTAAACTGGAGGAACGATAAGGAACAACGTTATTAAAGTATAGAAATAAGCTAGAAAAAGAAGAGAGATTCTCATATGTCAGGGAACTCTGTTCCGTTTTTCTGATGACCGTGGTCCTTCTCTAGTCATGTTTTCAAATCAGTCTCTGCCCAAATTCTAGCAAACCTGAGGGCAAAGCAAGTTCAATTCTTATTGGCTACAATAAAATCAGCTTTGGCACATGAATAACTTTCACCCATTCTGAAAACAGACTATAGCCAAAATATATTTGTGTAAACAACATTTCTGTACATGTTAGACTGAGATATCTGTGAAAATACCCCACTGAGGAGCTGAGCAGCTCATTGCTGTACCAGAAATAACAAAAGGCATGGTTTAAAAGTTCAGAAGCATAAGATTAGATAACTGACAATGGCATATTTTTCATATCAGGCGACTCTGAATTCCAGAAATGTTGTGTTCAGTTATACTGTATATATGTATATATTTTTCCCCAAGTAAGGCAACCAGTAAAAAGGATCTTCTCTGTACAGAATACTGCTACCACCTTCAAATCATGGAAGGAAATAAAAATATTTTAACAAAAGTTTGTGTGATGGGGCATGCTCAAAAGGATTTATGTGGTTTGCTGGTCTGCAAATCGCATAAATCCCACTCAGCGTGGTTAGTGCAGCTGAATATCCCTCCAAGCATGGTTAAATATATATGGAATAGTCTCCCAGTGGAGGTGGTAGACATGAGGACAGTAACTGAATTCAAAAAAGCATGGGACCAACACAGAGGATCTCTAAAGGAAAAAAGGGGACTGTTGTAGTTGTTATGGAACGACAGACTAGATAGGCCATGTGGTCTTTTTCTGTCGTCATGTTTCTATGTTTCTACATGCCCCATCATGAACCGGTTAGCGAGGCGGCGTTCTGGGGGCAGAGAGGAGTGGCATCACAGGCTAGCCGGTCAGCAGCAATGTTGAGGTGAAAAGCTGTCCTAACTTTAGGCGGTTTTGCAATCCGGCTAGCAGCTCAATATCGCCATTAGGAAGATTGCCAAAATGTTATCTGGGCAAACTGGATATGGCCTGGCACTGAATAGTCAGCTTTAAATTAAAGTGGCGATGGCCAGCATCTTTAACAGTGCAAGTCACCGCTGCTGAATACCTTCCCCCCTCCTCCCCCTGATTCTCTTAGTATAGTTTGGAAATCCAAGAGTCGGGGTCTGGAAGACAGCTTGTTCACCATGATATTCTTTTATGAACTATGCACTGAATGGTAACCAAACCTGCCATAGAAGGAAAATCACAATAATGAAATGATTAAACATGAGTTCAAGACCTGCGTTATTTGTAATTGGAGCCAATACAACAACCAGCATGTACTGTTGCCTTTATCATGGACCTCTGCTTAATGCAGTAATACAGAGCGCACATTCAGCGATACTGTACATATGCATTAGCTGTTCTATTTTTTTTTTTTTGGAGGAAAGAGGAATCGAACAATGTATTAATATCTTGCACTGCTGAAAACTCACTTAGGGGTCTATTTAGAAAGCTGGGCTAACGGTTAGCACACGCTATTTGTAACTGGGTCCCATTGAATAACTTAGGACCTAGTTACAAACCCCGCTTAGTAAACATGCCCCTTTAGTTGTTCCCAGAAACTTGAGATCAGGAAATCTTTCAAAACAAAGATGCACTTTCGATCTGTAAAATTAAAAAAACCCCAGAAACCTAAATAAAAAGTGACAAATGAAATAGTATTTAAAGGTGATGCCACAGATGAATTGAAAGAAATATCAGTAAACTGGGAAGATGTATTACAATTATTTGATAAACTGAAGAATAGCAAAACACCTGGACTGGATGGTATACATTGAAGGGTGTTGAAAGAACTGAAATATGAGATTGCAGATCTACTGTACTATTACTAATCTGTGAACTATCATTAAAATCATCTGTAATATGTGAAGATTTGAGGATGGCCAATGTAACATCAATTTTTTAAAAGGGTTCCAGGGGTGATCCGAGAAACTACAGGCCAGTGAGCCTGACGTCCTTACCAGGAAAAATGGTAAAAACCATTATAAAGAACAAAATTACTGAACATGTAGATAGTCAAGGCTTAATGGGAGACAGCCAAAGAAGTTATTACCTTACTAATCTGTTATGTTTTTTTGAAGGTGAGTCGGTTGATATAGTGTATCTGGATTTTCAGAAAGCCTTTGACAAGGTCCCTCATGAGAGACTCTTGGTGAAATTAAAAAGTCATGGGATAGGAGGCAGTGTACTATTGTGGATTAGTAACGGATTTAAAAGAAAGCAGAAGGTAGGGCTGAATGGCTAATTTTCCCAAGGGAGAAAGGTGAATAATGGAGTACCCCAGGAATCTGTGCTGGGTCCGCTGCTTTTTAACATATTCATAAATGACCTGGAAATGGGAATAACGAGTGAGGTTATCAAATTTGTAGATGGCACAAAATTATTCAAAGTTGTTAAAACCCAAGAGGATTATGAAAAATTGCAAGAGGACCTTGATAAATTGGAAAACTAAATGGCAGATGAAATTTAATGTGAACAAGTGCAAAGTTATGCACCTAGGAAAGAACATCCCAAACTATAGTTACACAAGGCAAGGTTTCACATTAGGAACCACCACCCAGGAAAAAGATTTAGGTGTCATCATGGATAACATGTTGAAACCCTCTACATAGTGTGCAGTGGCGTCCAAGAGAGCAAATAGAATGCTAGGTATCATAAGAAAAGGAATGGACAATAAAACAAAGGATATTATAATGCCTCTGTATCGTTCCATGGTGCGACCTTGAATATTGTGTGCAATTCTGGTCGCCGTTTCTTAAAAAGGATATAGCATTATTAGAAAAGGTACAGAGAAGAGCCACCAAAATGATAAAGGGGGTGGAAGGCTACCCCTATGAAGAGAGACTAAAAAGGTTAGGACTGGAAAAGAGACGGCTGAGGGGAGATATGATAGATGTCTATAAATTAATCAATGGAGTGGAACGGGTAACGTAGATCGATTGTTTACACCATCAAAAAGTAGAAAGACTAGGAGACATGCAATGAAGCTACAGTGTAACCCATTTAGGAGTAATAAGAGAAAATATGTTTTCATACAATGCATAATCAAACTCTAGAATTCATTACTGGAAGATGTAGTAAAAGCTGTTAGTGTAGCTGGGTTTAAAAAAGGTTTGGACAAGTTCCTGGAGGAAAGGTCCATAAACCATTATTAAAGGGGACCCGGGAAATGCACTACTTGTCCTAATACAAGCATTGTGGAACCTGTGTCTTTTAGGGAAACTGCTAGGTACTTGTGACCACTGTTCCCTCTAAGCTGTGCGCGTGTGCGCGCGCACACACCTCGCCGAGCGAGCGCACATACTTTATAACAGAGCGCACAAAAATTACGGTTCTGATTCTGATAGAAAACACAGAAGTCTTAAAATTGAAAAGTTGTTGTGTATTTACGGTTTTCACAAGTTCTACAATATTTTCTAGTGCAATCAATGTGGTGTACATACTGTATTCTGACGTGTAGTCAAATTTAAAAGTATAATACTCCAAGTGTTGTTATGTGGCGCACAAAAATTTAACCTTCCTTCAAAAGCTGCACAGCTGATATTTTATGCGCACACAGCCTACAGAAAATTAGAGGGAACATTGCTTGTGACCTAGATTGGCCACTGTTGGAAACAGGATACTGGGCTTGATGGACCTTGGTCTGACCCAGTATGGCATATCTTATGTTCTTATGTTAAAATTACCTTAAGGTCCAAAATGAAACAAAACAAGACAATTTTGCATCAAACTTGTTCTGAGCATTTAACTTCTATGGTATAGCCAAAGAATCTATAGTCCTTGAAATGTCACAGGTAGCAAATATTTTTTCTGTTTCAGCACCGAGCTTACCAAAGCAGATTGGTTTCTAAGCAAACTACATTTCCATAAACTATTTTTTTCTACTTAAGTTTTTGCTCAATGCTTAGATAAACACCACTACATTCTTATCTTTCTCTCTTGTTAAACTGCCGAAACACAAAGAAATTGTTAGTATTTCCAGATAACACATTTTTAATTAGCAAACGGATTCATTCTATACATAGAGGAGCATGTTTGCTAAAGATTGTGTGGTAGCATGCATTTGGGCTGTGAAACCTGCGTGGATGCCTGTACTAACGTCAGGAGGCATGTACCACCATTCACCTACCGTTGGCATGGTGAAAACGCACGGCACCGTGGTTAGCTGGCACATGGGTACAATGAACACCACCCTTCAGTGGTGTTAAGTTCATCCATGCTAATAGTAGCCATTGTGGTTACTGCACGTCCATTCCACCTCCAACCTGCCCTGTCTCCGGCCAATCACATGCTATCCTACTAGAATGGGCTCTACATTTTAGAGTAGTATGCTTTTCACGCACTGAATCCCACACTAGTGGTTCGTGTGACTTAGTAATCAAGCCCCACAGTGCCTATATGTCTAACTACATCACTAAATGAAATTCTAATTCATTTTTCGGGGCGGCGACGAAGCACTTTCAGAAGACACGTATGCATGCCTCCCTTTGCTGTTGCCACTCCCCAGAGTTTTTGGACCTTGTGCTCTAGACGTCCCAGATTCTTCCTGGATGTCGCTTCTAAAATGGTGCCGATTCTATGTATTAATTTAAATGCTAACATGGGCATTTAAGCTAAAGCAATCACCGCTACTGCTGAAAAATCGACCCCACAGATTACAGATGGAAAATGGGCACAGCTCATGACAATTCTTTTGCCTGTCTCAGGGAAATATACCTGAATCAATTCTGGGCTTTTGGGCTCCAGACTTCAGACCTCTAGATCATTATGTTGAATAGAAACTGGCATGAAATGGGATAATATGGGTGATCAAAAAATTATTCAGAATACCTCTAAAAAGGAGGAGTGATCATAGGGTTTCTATTACTGCTTTCAGCTCTGCCTACAAATCGGAGCATGTTTTTTTTTTATTAACAATATAAAAGGTGAGAGAGCGACTGCCTTACGATCGTGACAAATATATATACATATGGACTTTCTGGTATATTTCAGGACTCTCACTGAGCTACTGAAGCAGCCAAGACATGGGCCTACTGACCTCATCACAGAAGGACACATGAGCAGCGTTCAGGTCCAGATCGCCAGGGTTTCCCCCCGCAACAGCATTGGTAAGTAATAAATTGTCATTGCACCCATCCATCTACTGTTGCACACCATGGCACTGGCTAAATCGAAACCTCCCAGCCCATGCAGGAATTTTAATAAAGTCTGTGGAGTAGAGACAAGGGCTAGAGTGACTCGTATCCTAAAAACAGCAGCAGGGGCAAGTGAAGCAAAGAGAAGTCTGCCTCTGGCCCAGGGGCGGCTCAAGGCAATCTGCTGCCTGAGGCGAGGGATGAGATGGCACCCCCCCCCCCTTCCATAGTGTGTGTGTGGGGGGGGGGGGGGGCTTTCTCAAAACTTCAGTCGGGGACTGAACCAAACCAAAAAGATAGTATGGATGAAATGCAAGATGTCTGCACACCAAGGAACTAAAAGAACCACAGCACACTTTTATAAAACTAAATTATAACTCATTTTTATTTTGTTATAAACTGCGTTATGGTTCTTGCTTTTTCTTTTTGAACATATATTTTGCATCCACAAAACCCCCTTCCTCAACAGTGGATGCAGAGCAGAACTAAGACATTCACCCATAGAACTCAATATCTAATCTACCAAACCATACATACCAGCATAAACTTCCAAAACTCATACAAAGTGCCTAACCAGAAAAAAGCAGCACTATAAATACTGCAGCGGGCCCTAGAACATCCATACACCTATTTGAAAAGCTGAACAAGGCAAATTACTACAGTACAGATCCCTGTGTATAAATGTCATAAACAGAAAACACGGCCTTGGTCACACACTCAAAACACAGCCTCTCACCAAGTACAGAATAAGTGATCACAACCTAAGGTAAAAATAAAATATTTAGACATAACTTAAACCAAAACCACAAGAAGCCAGACTCTGCATGCAATGCAACATCAGATAAGAGAAGCAGCTCCCTATACTGTGTAAAATATAAAGATGGCGCAAAGTCCAATCAATAAATTGAAAATAAAATTATTTGTTCTACCTTTGTTGTCTGACCATTTTATTCTCTGGTCATGCTGGTCCTGATCTGAAGCTTTTGTTTTCATGTCTTCTCTTAGCAGTCTTACAGTATCTGCCATTTCTTGTCTCATCTTTTGTTTTCTTCACTTCCTTCTATCAGCCTATTTCCAGTCCCAGTAACCCTCCCAACATGTCAAAGCAAAATCCAGTTACAGTGCCCCCTCCCTGCCAGCCTCCTCCCCATTACCCAGCCATCTACCAGTCCCATCCCCAAGTGTCAGCTCCTTCCAATCCCACCCCCAGGCATCAGCTCCCTTCCAGTCCCCCTCAGTACCATCCTCAGGTATCAGCTCCCTTCCAGCTATCTCTTTCCCCCATGTCGGCTCCCTTCCAGCCATCTCTTTCCTCCTCTGTCAGCTCTGTTCCACTCTCTTTCCCCCTCTGCCAGTTCCCTTCCAGCCATCTCTTTCCCCCTGTGTAGTTCCGTTCTGCCCCTCCCCCCTCCGTGTAGCTCCATTCTGTTCCCTCTCTTTCCCACGTGTAGCTCCATTCAGCTCCCTCTAATTTCCCCCAAGTAGCTTTGTTCCGCTGCCTCTCTTTCCCCCCTGTGTAGCTCTGTACCACTCCCCTCCTGCCGCCCATGTCAGCTCCACTTCCTCTCCTCTCCTCTCCTGCTGCCCGTGTAGCTCCATTACATTCCCTCTACTTCCCCCCTGTATAGCTGCATTCCGCTGTCTCTCCTTCCCCTCCTCATGTAGCTGCTTTCTGCTCCCCCTCCTTCCCACCTGTGTAGCTCCATTCTGATCCCTTTCCTTCCACCCATGCAACTGCATTCCGCACCCTCTCCTTCCCCCCCATGCAGCTCCATTCCGCTCCCTCTCCTGCCGCCTGTATCATCTCTGTTCTGCTCCTGCTCCTTCCCCTTCCTCAGCGGCTGCGATAGCAGTAATTTAAAATGAAAATTAAACCAGTGCAGAGCCTTCTGGCCCTATGGAACCCCTGCTGCTGTGTCCCACTTTAGCGTCACTTCCTTTTGGGGCAGGATGCAGCAGCAGGGGTTCCATAGGGCCGGAAGGCTCCGCATTGGTTTCATTGTCATTTTAAATTACCACTATCATAGCCGCTTGTCTGCTTTTTTGTTTGTTTGTTTTTTTAAAACTGAAGGCGGAGTAAGGTGGCTGTTTTGGGGAAATTTTTGCCACCCCCAAAAGTTTGTCGCCTGAGGCCACCGCCTCACTCCGCCTCTTTATAGAGCTGCCCATGTGTGGTGGGAAGGGGTTTTCTTTATGACACAGGCCAGTCAACATTTCAGGGAAAACAAAAGCAGCTTTACTTTTCTCCCAGCTTCTTAAACCTCCTCAAGCTGGTTCTCCCGGCCCTTCCTCCAGCTCCAGTTAAAGTTCCCACCTCAAAACTCCTTTGCTCTGCTTGCCTTGGAAGAACTTCTAGCTCAATGGGCCTCTCTCCCTCCTGCAGCCTGTTGGGTTCTTAACCTCACTCTCTGAACCACGCCCTCCTAGCCCTGAACTCTGGGCTGCAGACTCTCTTAAAGGGGCATGTTGATAAACCTTTTGGAAAAGGGATGGGTAATATTCTATAGACCCCATTACAGTGGTATTGATTCTAAGTTAA
The DNA here is from genome assembly GCA_033557465.1 of Ichthyophis bannanicus. NCBI lineage: Eukaryota > Metazoa > Chordata > Amphibia > Gymnophiona > Ichthyophiidae > Ichthyophis > Ichthyophis bannanicus. The sequence goes on along the minus strand of CM066031.1, from coordinate 1,115,323,983 downwards.
CAACTGCGATGTCTTATGCTCTTTTTTTTTTTTTTTGTAAGAGGACATGGCGGTTATAATATAAGGGGTGGATCAAAAAATAATTAATACAGATAAGTCTTTGCAGAAGATTGATTCTCAAGTGCAAATTTTCTGGCAGACTGGTGTATCTTGTATTAAAGACACTCTTTCTATTCATCATAAGCTGGAGGCACTTAAGACTTCTCTTCGTGCTAGAAATTTACGTTTTCTCAACTTTCCTTGTTCTCAGTTTCTTCAGAAATTCTTTTGGAAAAGTACTTTGTTGAAATTTTGAAATTACCTGATGACATTGGGATCTCAAATGTATACTATGTACTTACTAAGTTACATAGTGAGGACTCAAATGAGGGGGGGGGGGGGGAGTGTAGACATAATTAGACCCATTGAGATTTGAGACCTCACCACTTTTCTGGAGGAGTCAACTGCCACATTCTCTAGGCAAGCTATGCTGTTAGTCACCCTTTGTTCTGATGCAGATAAGTTTAAGATTCTTAAAGCATATTTTAAAAACAAAGGTGCTTTTTTCTGCAGACAGAAGCTGAATGTATTCCCAGATGTTATTAGGAGCACTCAGCTTCGGAGGAAGCAGTTCCTACAGTTAAAGTCCCACTTGCGGCCACTTTCTATCTGTGATTTCCCTGCAAATATATAATTACTCTGTAGGGGGATATATATTTGTGTTTCAGGATGTATCTCATCTAGAGAAGCATTTGGCAGCTAAAAAGAAGAATTAGAACTTTAGGGTTTGTAGGTATATGAGTTCAGTTAGTTTAAGCCATCTAAGTATATGCTTAATAGCTTTAATTTCCTATTGTTTTTGTACCTTGTTATGTGTGCCACTTCTCCATAATGAGAGCTACAACTTTTGATTATATTATTTACTTTTCCTTTGATCTGTTTTTTTTTTAATTGGAGATTTTCTTTGTATTTAGTGGAATGTATATTTCAAAATTCTCAATTAAAAAAAAAATGTTTGTCAACTTGTAGATATATGAGTTCAGTTAGTTTAAGCCATCTAAATATATGCTTAATAGCTTTAATTTCCTATTGTTTTTGTACCTTGTTACAAAATTTGATCCGTTTTTTTAATTGGAGGTTTTCTTTGTATTTAGTGGAATGTATATTTCAAAATTCTCAATTAAAAAAAAAAAACGTTTATCAACTTGGCAGTTGAATGAATCCACAAACTCAAGCAGATTCATCAGACCAGGTGCTTAGCTTCTTTTAATGCAGTGTGCATGTCCCTAGTGACACGTCTCTGCTCTTGCTAATCCTGTTGTATTATTAGTAAAGACTAGTTTTGATTTATGCAATTTTCTTTGATTACCCTTAAAAATACAACTAGGTTTTGTTGGCAACAGGAGCCAAAGTTAAGAACCATTTACTGGAATATCAGAAACCTGTTTCACCCCAATAACCTTCTCCAGTAGGGGCCCATATGATGTGTGTGATGGAGAGAAGCATAGTGTTGAGTGTGTGTAAAGATATTCTTCTGCTGAATAGAAATACTACTTAATGGGCTTGGGGAGATGCATCTTCTGTTTTTCACTCATTCTGTGCTCTTGGTTTCACAGGAAGTGCCACAGAAGAATTCTACACACGTTTTCCTGCAATGGACATGTCAGGGCCTGGGACCCCTTCCTTCCAGTCACCTGCCCTGCTCCCTAAAGATCTCTCCACTTTGCCAGATGGATGCTCCCTGGGCCTTGCAACACCAGTGCAGAAAACAAAAGTGACAAAGGCCAATACCCACCCGCTGGTTAGCTCGGTCTTCCAAGGTTGGGAGTCTGGTAATGCCGATGTCCGAAGACAAGTCTATGACACAAAGCGCCAATTCAGCATTGAAAAGCTTCCTGAGCTTTGTAGCCAGCCCTCCCATTACGCCCTGCCTCAACGTCAGTTTTTCACCAATAGTAAGACAGAGGTCACTGTTTAAAGAGCTTTTCCCAAAATACCTTGGGACAGGCCAGGTGTTTACCAGACTAGATCACACAAAATTTCCTTTGCCATAGTTCCTTCCTGTCCAAGGCTGATGCTGTACCTCATAAGGGTGCCAACCATGTGACCTCCATGGAGAGAGTGGAAAGGCATGGAGACTACGGTTATTTGGCTCATTGTGTGACAGCATAGGGCACAGGGAAGCAATCCTTAAGAGTGGGGCTGATGAACCATTGAATGCAAATACCTGATCATCACTTCAACTTCCAGAAAACATATTGGCGAGCTACAACAGGCTCACTTGTTCACAAGCTCTGTATGTAAACAACTTATGTCACATGGACAAAGAGTACTTCACTTCTTTTTTGCTTTTCCGGCCAATAGCAGCCTGTTTTATCTCTTCAGAATGAAATTCTGATGAACTTTGTCGCTTGAAGTCTTAAAATCCAAAAGACCTCTCTTAAATGAGGTTCATAGCTTGCTTGTAGGAGGGACAGGACAGGTTTAACCATTGGGTGGCGCCTAGGGAGGCTTCTTCTAGGACATGGCAAAGAGATGCAGTCAAAGCAAAACAATAGATCATGACAACCAGACAAACTCTAAGAACCATCAGCATGTACTTTTACTGGACAGTTTTCAGATAGCTCATATACCTGGGCAACTAGCCATTTACTGTGTATACACTGTGACCTCGCTTCTTTAGTGCCCTCCAGCAAGAGCAGGTAGGGTTTAAGCAGGTTGTTTTCCTCCTGAACAGCTACTCTACAAGTTCCTAAAGCAAAGCCTCTTGGGATATGTAGTTTCTGTCACTGTCCAAGGAAGAGTAGTGTGACTTCAAAAAGTGGTTAAAGCAACAAGGATTTATTTCCCCTCCCGGGGCGGATTTTCAACAAGGAAATAAAGGCAACACCAGACACCTCTGGCAAAAGGACAAGGTAAAGTTTCCAACATAAACAGCTTTCTTCAGCACAAACAATTGCTTCTCAGCAAACAGAATGAAACAGCTCTGTTTTCCCAGCTCTGTACTTTTTCTCTCAATACCTCTGTACTTCTCTGCAAGGCATACATTCAGCGCAGGGATAATACTTCATCAGATATTGTAAACGTACAGTCCATCATATCTTCAGAGACACTTTCAAAACCTGGCTCTATTTCCATTAAGTCCTCCTGAGAGGTAGGAAATGTTTGTATCGTGGTTTCTTGGGCTCCGCCCTTCCTCCCTGCTTTAAGCTTTGTATTATATTCTTGAATCATGTACTGCTTAAAACAGTCCTTTTCATTACAGTCATTATATTCAATGCCCCAACCTTCTGGGTAAGTAGAATCACCTTGATTATAAAAATCCCAGCCTTTGGGCTTACCTCTGTGCTTGGCTGCAAAGGGTTTTCTCTGGGCTTTGGACCCGGTAGTGGAATCTCCACCTACTTTATACAATGAGTGCTGAAACTGCCTTCCTGGCTTTCTCTCCTCTTGGTAATCCCCAGGATATTGCAGACAGCCTGGCTTGCTTCTGCCGTATCCTTTTCTTGAATAAAGCTTTGTAAAAGGTTCTCCTTTTACCTTTGGACTTGGCTCTGAGCTTGGAACCTGGACTCTTCCCTGGTCCTCCTCCTGGGTTGTTAGCTGGCCTCTCACCGGAACCCCCGGCTGGCCTTGTAAGTAACCTCCCAGCTGAGCCTGTCCTGGAACTTTCTCTGGAACTTCCACTGGACACTCCCTTCCAGCTTCTAATGAACCTCTCCTTCCAGCTTCTAATGAAGACACTCTTCCAGCTTCTAACGGACTCCTCAGCTGAGCCTCTTTATGTATCTGCCCTTTAGGGTAGTGCCTGACTCCTCCCCCTAGCAGGTGCTCTGAAATAGCTCTTGAGTCCTGAGCTAACCGGTAGCAAGGGCGTGTTTCTTTCTCCTGTGCTCGGTTTCCCTGGTAACTACCAGCCATGTGCTTTTGTTTATACTGCAGCACTGCCTCAGATTCCTCCTCTTTGGCTCTTTCTACAGGGCTGGAGGAATTCACCATGTCACAATACACATATACAAAGTTTAATTTTTAAACGTTTGGGTTCTGATTTTCAAAATGGCTGATATTTAGATGCCACAGTGATCCACTGTGGTACTTAAATATTGTAGGAAGTTCAGTGGCAGTATCTGGATAGGAACACCGCTGAATATCCAGGCTGAGCGGCACTAACCGGATAAATGGTAACTTTATCTGGTTAGCATCGATGTTCAGCCAGTACCTATCCACTTTGCAACTTAGGCCTGCTTTTCAAGTGGCCTAAGTCCGGTGGATTAATGCCAGCTAAATAACAGTCACCATTTATCCTGTTAGCACCGACACTACCCTTGCCCACCCCTGCTTAAAGCAGATAGTGCCGAGGCAGTCTGTGGAGATATTCAACGGCACTATCCCGATAATGTGGCTGAATACCACAGTGAGGGCCCTTAGTCGGCCAGCTCCTGTTGGCTGTGAATATCGGTCTCATGATGTCCAGTTACACATTTTTACAGGAGGACTGATATTGGGGTGATCGTACTTATTGCATTTAATTATCAAGATCTTAAGGGGGAGGGAGACTTAGGGTCCTGAAAGACTGAAGGTTCACACCGGATGTCTAATACTCTTGCAATAACCCTGAAGTAGGCCTGGGATATCCCTGCCCAGACCTGTTGTAAAGCCGTTTCCATTTCATAGGGTCTTCAGATAGATCTTATATTATTACATGTGTTTCATTTATTCAAAAATATGTATAGTACCCTCTATCTAGTGCCCTTAGGTTTCTGCAACTCCTCAGATGCAAAACTTGCCACAGAATTCATTCGCTTCTAAAGATTCTCACTTTCCTGACAATTCACATTGAAAGCAGAATTTTGATCTTAACTTCCAAGTGAAAAGAAATAAAACAAATGATTCTAAACCAAGTACTTCTCTTATAGAAACAGGCTGATACCCATACCTGCAGCACCATCTAGGAGTTAACAGATTTCTGTGTGTCCAATGCACTAAGTCATGATCATGTCAACTTGGTGCAAAAATGATTTTATGAGTAAGGACATTAACACACTTAACTGCTTAACAGAAAGCAGATGGAAGGGAAAATGGGAATTATTAAATTAAGCATTGCTCAACATGCGTATTGAGCAGGAGTACTGGACTTTCAGTCATGCAATAATATGCTAAGAGTGCAACAGTCTACTTTTACTGCAAGCGGCATCTGGAGTAAGAAAGAATCGTTGCTGTACATCACTAGAGAACCAACTATGGAGGCACGGTGTTTAAGAACTTCTCCTGAATTGGTGTGTTGAAATGATTGTTTGATAATTATAAATTGGAGTTGCTAGATGTCTGGTCGTCTTTCAGTCTAAACCAAGTATATGCCCTTCCTTCACAGCATCACTTCAAGAGCACTGACATCTCTGTGAAGTTTGATCATCTTATTTGTAAATAGATATGAAGCTGTAATAATGTGGTTTTCAATATCTACCTATTAAAAGAAACATTTTCCTTCTGTATTCAATCAGTTTTCCTAATCCAGATGGAGAGATATGGGCAAACATGTTACAGAATTTTACAATCGAGGCCATAGAATTCAGCGGGTCTTGCCATGAAATCCACTCTTAAGCTAGCACTGGACAAGGGGGTCTTGCCTAGATTGGAACAAAAGATCTCCAGGCACCTTGATAGAGCACTCCGAGATCACAAAAGCACAGAGCTCTTAATCGGCTGAACAAGAGACTTTGATGGACTTCTGGAACGAGCGAGTCAATGGCAAATGGGTTGCAGTGTGGAAAAATGCCAGCAAAACACAGAGTAGGGCTCTAATATGTACAATCTCTGAAGAGTAGAAATAGGAAATCCTGACTGGGAACGGACCTTGAGAATCTAAATAGCAGCCTAAATAGGCCATTAAGCAGTCAGGCAGCAGATGGCAGCATGCTAGGGGTTCCAGCATACACAAGAACTGTTAAGATGTGCCAACGACCTAACTAAGCAGGTGTAGTGAGCAATGGATATTAATACTCCCTTCGCTGTTTTCTCACAATATCTGGTGCCCTATGAAATCAAGGTTTCAAATTTCCCTTTTCTTAACATGGGGAAAGGGAAAGTGAGTGAATATTTTTCAGCTGTATTTTTTGGAGGGGAGCACAATGCAAGGGCCGGATTTAGGACAGTGCAAGCAGGGCAATTTCCCAGGGTCCCAGCATCATAAGGCCCTCTTGGAAAATCTGACTGATGTTCCCGAGACAGAGCTTCGGGGCACGTGGCACCGACTGAGCTCACGCCCGGGCCTTAATGCGCCTTAAGGTTGGCCCTATGCTGTTTTCATCCTCAGCCGTTTCAGTCTGCCGAGCGTGATCAGTAAGAGGATTATTTTAGAAACCTTATTTGCTATTTACTGTGGTACAGTCAGGCATATACATGTTTACACGTTGATGTCTTTAGTACATGGAAGATTTGAGGAGGCGTGGCGAGGGCATGCTCTGGACGCGGCCTGAGCGGGAGAAAACATTGCATGTGCATTCCCCGTTTCTCATAGGCAATGCATGTGTACGCTGAAAATTCTGCACATCAGAATTTACACCCGCACCCTGACATGTCTAAGTTTTCAAAAAGTGTGCGTTTTGCCAGCTCTTTACAGGAAGAATTAAGGGGGTGATCCTCCTCATCCCCCCTCTCGATTATATCCCTTTGAATTGAATTGAAATGAGACAAATAACAGTATCTAAGTTTGCGAAATGGCTCGTATTCCTGTGTACCTTTCTAAAATAGCACTTTCTGATGCACGTGGATATAAACCCACATGCGTGCCTGCATTTCCCTCTATGTATTTTAGAAGCACCTCAACCTTTAGCAGAGCTGTTTCTAAAATTCCCTTGAAGCATAGTATGTCCTCACCTTGACGTCCCGATCTCATCTCCACATACTATCTAAAAAGTGACCTTAAATATCTATTTTTCATTCATAACAACGCAAGGACAAACCAACCAGGTCTTCAAAAGCAGCACAGAGAACTTGGACATAAACAAAACAAACAGAAAAAGTGCACATCATCATACCCAAGAGAAAAGGTGCCAACCTCGACGCTGGCAGATCTCTTGAGGGAGCAGAATGAGGCTTGGCTAGCACAGACTAAGCACTTGCTTAGGTCCCTGAACAGCTCGAGGGTTCCCTTAGACCCCACATTCACTTATCTTATTTGACAGGTTTTTATGCTGCTTTATCATTTCAGTGAAAGTGGTTTACATTGTAACAAATTTGTTAATGTACATTAAAACCGGGATATTGATAACTTGGATTTTTCTGAGGCAATGGAGGGTTAAGTGACTTGCCCAAGGCCACAAGGAGTGCTAGTGGGAATTGAACCCTGGTGTCTTGGCTCTTAAGCCAGTGCTCTAACCATTAGGCTACTCCTCCACTTCACTTGGCTTGGTTTGTGATGGCTTTAAGCACTTACTCATAATTCTTCATCCCCAGGTCTTCCACCTGCAAACCTCTTCTCTTCCCGGCACAAATCAGGGGTTCTGTGCGCCTCCCACAGTTTCATCCCCTGTGGCCCTAAAGCATGTACTCCTGATCTACAGGCTACTAAAGCTGTTCTGTCTGCCTTCTGGAGATGAACTGGGGCAGGGTAAGGAGTAATATGGGGAGTAGAAAGGTCAAGACAGAAAGAAGATTCTGAATATTGAGGGGAAATGAGTAGAGAAAATTCAAAGGAAAAAAGAAGACAGACGCTGATTTAGAGACAAGACAAAATGGAGGTGAGGGAGAAAACTAACTAGATGATAGAGAGACGAGAGAGAAATATAAGACATACAAACAGAAGATGATTTCAGATAAGGACCGCTCGGCTCATGCAGTCTGCCCAATGGCTGGATTTAAAATACTGGCACCCCTAGGCACAGCAATGGGGAGGGGCGGTTTCTCCCCCAGAGATCAACAATCATGGCCCTAAAGCAAGTGGAATTAGGCTCCTTTTTCCAGAGGTGCCAAGTGCACACATTATGCTTGTGATTACGTAACTGGAGGGGGATGTCACACATACGCACGTTGCCCTGAAGCCGCGCATGGTGCTGGGCCTCAAAGTGCAGCTGCTCAAGCTCTTCTGGGTCCTACCCACCCTGGCAGAAAGTTTGCAACTGAGGGGGTGGAACAGAGAAGAGCTTCAGCATATGACTCCTCTCAGTGGCTCTGCACCATCCACAACTGTTTTATGATAACTCAAGGTGGCAAGCAGAGGGAGGGTGATGGTGAGGGGAGCAGGGAGGGCAGAGGTGCTAGACACAGAGGAGAGGGGATGGGGAGAAAAATGCTGGTCAAGGGGGAGAGGGGAAGAGCAGGAGAAGGGGAGATGCTAGCCAGCTTTGGGGGTGGGGTTGGTAATTGAGGTCAAGAGGTGATGGTGGAGGAGAAAAAGTGATAGACTGAGGCCATACAGAAGGGATTGCTTGAGGAGAGGGATTTGTGGGCATAAATTTATGCTGGAAAAGTCTCACTCACTGGAAGAGTAAGTCTCTCTCTGGGATGGGCCACCTTTGGCGTCTGTTTTATTTGATGCCTTCAAAATGTGGCAACCTAGGCAGTTGGCTATGTCTAAATTCAGATAGCTACCTGGATAAAGTTAGAACAGCTAAAGAGATTGGCCTACTGTAACTATCTGTTTAGCTATCTGGATGGTGGACTGAGTATTGCCACTGTCTGGCCCTCAGTCTCTAACCAGATATTCGGTACCTCTTCAATCCAGATAGCAGTGCTGAATATCCAGATTTTTTTTTTTTTAACACCAGTCACAGTGGTAAAAACAATCTTCAGCATTGAATTTGTTAACCAGAGCCGCAGTGGTTACAGTGAGTTTGTGGTGGCGAATGATGAGACACTTTTGCTCCCACCCCTCAGGGCCCACAGAAACTAAACTCTGTAGCTCTCACTCAGAGCTATCTCAGACCCCCGACAGGCCCACTCAATTGGGGCGCTTACTTCTAAAAGTGCACATTTATTATAGAAATATATGGAAAAATCCTAAATGTAAGATTTGGAAAGCATCTATTACAGACCTTCCACAACAGCCATTGTCTCTTTTGCTGTTGGTACAGAGAGCACTCCTAGGCTTCATTTCTTTTATAGAACAAACACTGACCTCTGCATCAAGCTGTTTTGTCCTTTTTTAACCTAATTACTCCTCTCCCAAGTGCCAGTGACTCCAAGATATCAACCCTCTGCCGAGCAATGGCTAGATCCAGAATCATGTGTTTCAAAAGGTGTCATCCTGTGCACACAGCTTGGGACTGCATGAACACCAGTAGGAAGTTAGTGGTTTGGTTTTATTTATTTATTTAGCTACCCTCCATCTCACAGGCACTTCTAGAGTCCACCTGTCATTCCGCTTTCTTCTTCATTGGCCCTCTCTTCTGGAATTCCCTTCCATTAAATCTCCATCTAGAGCCTTCATTTTTCAACTTTTCGGCAGCGCCTTTGACCTCCATCGCCCTTGACTCACTTGCTACCTATTATGTACTTTGCTCTCTTCCCCAACCCAATTACGTCTTCCTTCTCCATCTACAATCAATGTCTCCTCTGATATAACTGTCTCTCTCTCTTTTCTGTTAAAATTGGTGCTCCTTGTCCTTTCCTATTTTCTGTAGTAGCCTGATTGCTTGCTTGTAAACTGCTCTGGTGGGTGAGTGAACGTGGTATATCAAGAAACTGAATAAATATATTCTTATAAACTGCCATATCTGTAAGTCAAAGCAGTTTACAGATTGAATAAGCAGCTCAAGATTGCTTTACATCAAACAACATTACAACTAAGTGGAGTGGAGGAGTAGCCTAGTGGTTGGGGCAAGGTACTTCGGGCCGGAAGGTCGGGGGTTCAAATCCCACTAGAGGACAGCAACCTTGGGCCGGAAGGACTGGGGTTTCTAGTCCCACAGGTGCTCCTTGTGGTCTTGGGCAAGCCACTTAACCCTCCATAGCCCATGTTCCCTGTAAAATAGTTCTCTGTGTGCTGTGCTTTCCTGTCTAATCAATGTGTTTATACCTCCAAAATTTCCTGTCATGATTTGACAATTTCCAATCTGTAATCAAAAACCGCTGCTGATCGCTGGAAGTAGCGGTATACAAATGTATACTAAATAAATAAACTAAGTAACACAACAAACTTTTTAACTTTACAAGGAGTGAGGATTGGAATAAGCAAGGAAACCAAAGGGCATGAGAGGGTATTGAGGTTGATTCTCATTACTGAAGTGCTCCATGAAGAGATGAGTTTTTAGTCGTCTTCGAAAGTCAGCAGAGGCGTACTGTAATGTGCTTATAGCATGGGAGGCAGTAGCTGTAGCCCCCCATGGATATGATGTGCTCTTGTTCTAGAAAGCAATGCTGTGGCTCGACCACCCCTTTGTCCTTCTGCGGGAGTTCATTGACCTGCTTATGCTTCTCAGATAGATCATTTCATCCTTATAGGGGTAATTTAGAATTTCCCATGAGTAAAAACAAATTTGCATATCCACTGGGCCTCATTTCCAAAAATATTTGCATACCAGATTTATGTGGGCAGTGCTATGACTAGGTTAATGATGATGAGGGAAGATATTATCATGGTAGCTGCCAATTCAAATCATAGTGCCCAGCTGGAGAAACCTAGAAATCAGCAATGGGGAAGCTATCAAGGAACAAAAAAAAAGTAACTGACATGTTCTCTTCAAGTTTGAGATTTCCTTGAATCTTAATTGATAAAATACTTTACATTTAAGATTGGTAGCTCCAACGAGGTGGAATCCATTACCAGCAGCTTTGTGGAAGGAAACGGATTTGCTTGCCTTTTAACGTTCCCGTTTCCACCTTAGGACAGCAGAGAGCAGTGCTAGGCAGCAATTTGCAATTAGTGGCAGCGGCTGTGTGTTTAGAGGTCTTATAGTTTAATTTGTATGGGAGGGAGGAATGGGTTGGTTGGTATTTGTACTTTTGGTATTTTTATCTTGTTGTAAAACAGTCTTGAATGCTGGTGCATAGGGCAGTCTTGGATTTATTTATTTTAAAACATTTTTAGAACACAAAACTGCAAATCTAAGAGACAATTCATATTCCACCATCTCTCACCAATACCCTACATATTCCACACAGGAAAGGAAAAAAACAAAGCGAGAGTGACAGCACAAAACCAATAGAACAAATTACCATTCCATCACAGCAGTTTTTTTTTAAATAAAGTGCCAAAAACTCACACAAAAAGCATGGCCAGAAAAGGGCAGCGCTATAAATACTGCAGTGGAACCTAAAGCATCCATCCGCCTACTGGGAAAACGGAGCACGTAAGAGCATACTAACAGAACAGCTGGCCTCAGCCACAGAACTGAGAACACTAACCACAGAGTAAGCGACTACAACCTAAAGTAAACATAAAACCAGCTAGACAAAAATGAAACTGAAACCCCAACAAGCCAGAATCTACATGCAGCGCAACATCAGAGAAATAGAAAGAGATGCATATAAAGAACACATGCAAATTATTCCAATCACTAAACTGAAAATAGAAAACTTATTTCTCTCTTATTTAACAGGTTTTTTATACTGCTTTATCACTTCAGTCAAAGCGGTTTACACTGTAACAAACTTGGTAATGTACATTAAACAGGTATATTGATAACTTGGATTTTTTTTGTTGTCTGCCCATTTTATTTTTCTAATCATGTTGGTTCCAGTTTCTGGTTTCTGCTGTCCTCCATCTTTTCAAACCCTATCTTCTACTTCTTCTCTCCCTTCCTGTCTTCTTTACCTACATCCATCTCTGATATTGATCTTTTTCCTTTCACCGTTCTTCCAGTTACCTTTTTTGGCTGGAGACTCAGATTTTACTCCCTTTTCTTGCATCCTGTCCTCAATCTATCTACAACTTTCCATCCTTTACCCCAACTCTCCCATTTCCCAGCTCCCTCTCTTTCACTAACCCTCTCCTTTCTTCCCCATCAGCCCCACTGTCCAAACTCCTCCCATCCAGCATCTCCTCCCCCTCCCAATCCCCCCCATGTCCATCATTCCTCCCCTTTCTCCCTACTGTCTCCTATATCCAGCATTTCTCCACCGTTTCGCTATGTCCCCTCCCTTATATCCAGCATCTCCTCTCTGCCCCTCTATCTAGCAGTTGCCCCCCATCTCCCTAGACTGCGTGTCCAGCTTCTCCCTTCTCCCCTCTCTCCTGTGTCTAGCATACCCCCTGTATTCAGCAAGTCCCCTCCTATCTCTAGCATTCCCCTGTCTCCTTATGCCCCCTCCTATCTAGCATCTCCCCTCCAGCTCCATATTCCCTCTTCCCTGTGTACAGTACCTCCTGGCTCATGGAAAGGGATACCCAACCCTCCCTCATATGGTTCTGCATATCCCCTCCTATGTGGTGTTGCATGTCCTCTTCGGCCCAACACAAGCTCCTCCATTGTATTCCTCTCCTGACTGGCCGGCTCTCCCCCAGAACTAACGCTGTAATGCTTTGACCTAAGCCCGAGACCCTTCTGCCATCGGTTTGCTAATACCCTTTCCAGCCCAACTGCAGGGGGATTTTTGAAATAGTATTGCTCAGATTCCAGCTAGGACCTTAATGATTGCCAGATGGATTTGCAGTCCCCTTATTCTTTGCAAACCAGAAGGGTGATCTGAAAAGGATCCTCAAGTCCTGAATCCATTCTCTGCCACTGCTACATTTCAGTCCTCTGTCCTGCAATGCCACTGGGGTCTCCGAGACCCATGTGCACCTAAGGCCTTGCTAGTCCAACCTCCTCTGACATAAGTATGAATTAGGGGGTGGGGGGGGGGGGCTGTACAGCAGGGCCTTGGAGGTGCACAGGTCTCACAGAGTATCTGGATTTTCAGAAAGCCTTTGACAAGGTCCCTCATAAGAGATTCATGGCAAAATTAAAAAGTCATGGAATTGGACGCAGTGTAGTATTGTGAATCAGGAATTGGTTAAAATATAAAAAGCAGAGGATAGGGCTAAATGGCCAATTTTCTCAATGCAAAAAGTGAATAGTGGAATACCCAGGGATCTGTGCTGGGCCCGCTGCTTTTTAACATATTCATAAATGACCTGGAAATGGAAATAATGAATGAGATGATCAAATTTGCAGATGAGACAAAATTATTCAAAGTTGTTAAAACACACAAAAAATTAGAAAAGGACCTTGATAAATTGGAAGACTGAACATCCAAATGGCAGATGAAATTTAATGTGGACAAGTGCACCCCCTAGGTGCATAACTTTGGTTACATGATCAAAGTACCACCTTAGAAACTACCACCCAAGAAAAAGATTAAGGCGTCATTGTGGATAATTTATTTATTTATTTATTTAACAGCTCTTATATACCGCGCTATTTGACATCAATACGACATTGAAACCCTCCATCCAGTGTGCAGCAGCAGCCAAGAAAGCAAATAGAATGCTAGGAATCATAAAGAAAGGAATGGAATGGAGAATAAAACAAAGGATATTATAATGCCTCTGTATCATTCCATGGTGCGACCACACTTTGAATATTGTGTGCAATTCTGGTCGCCGTATCTTAACCCTTTCCAGGCCAAGCCCAAAACTTTCGGGATCCAAACTTCTGCCTAAATATTCCTATCAAATGGTATATAATACATGACCATGACAGAGGGAATGTCACTATTGGGACATATTGAATAAGACGGGTACAATTTTCCTGACATATGCAAACATTAACCCGGCTGCAGACTGTGGATTAAAATATTATAGTAGGCTTTCAAAGGGTTACAAACAATGTTCCCTCTAATTTTCTGTAGGCTGTGTGCGCATAAAATATCAGCTGTGTGCAGCTTTTGAAGGAAGGTTAAAGTTTTGTGCGCCACGTAATGACACTCGGAGTTATATACTTTAAAATGTGACTACACATCAGAATACAGTATGTACACCACATTGATTTTAAACAAATTAAATGAAAATAGACTATTACTAAATGAAACGGGAAATTTCTAGTAATTACAATCATAACTTTTAAATTTTAAGACGTCTGTGTTGTTTTCTATCAGAATCAGAGCCGTAATTTTTGTGCGCTCTGCTGTAAAGTATGTGCGCTCGCTTGGTGAGGTGTGTGCTCGCGCACACGCGCACAGCTTAGAGGGAACAGTGGTTACAAAGGATACAGCATTATTAGAAAAGGTACAGAAAAGAGTCACCAAAATGGTAAAGGGAATGGAAGGATACTCCTATGAAGAGAGACTGAAAGGTTATGGCTCTTCAACCTGGAAAAGAGACGGCTGAGGGGAAATATGATAGAGGTCTATACATTAATGAACGGAGTGGAACGGATAAACGTAGATCAGTTTTTTACGCCATCAAAAGGTAGAGAGACTAGAAGATACACAATGAAGCTACAGTGTGACCCGTTTAAGACTAATAAGAGAAAATATTTTTTCATTCAACGCTTAATCAAACTCTGGAATTAGTTACCGGAGAATGCAGCTGTTAGTGTAGCTGGGTTAAAAAAAGATTTGAACACGTTCCTGGAGGAAAGGTCCATAAACCAAGAGGACCTAGGTTATCCACTGCTTACCCCAATACAAGCATTGTGGAAGCTATGTACTTTTTTGGGACTCTGACAAGTACTTGTGACCTGGATTGGCGACTGTTAGAAACAGGATACTGGGCTTGATGGATCTTGCTCTGACCCAGTATGGCATTTCTTATGTAGCCTGTGCCATGCTTAGGGCTGTTTTGCTGCTGCTTCAAAGTAGGGGATGTGGCAATGGGGGCTGCAGAGAGGGCAGAGGGGAGATGCTGCTGCTGCCCAGATGATTTTCCACTTGTGGGGCATGGTGCATTGTGGAGCAGGGCTGAAGGTGGGCAACATGCCTGACTGTCCCCATTGGGGATTGTGCTTGCATTATTGTGCCTTAAAAAATTTGAGTGTGCGATAAATTGATTTAATGCAGACTACTCGATTTAGCGCACCTTAATGTGTCAGTGTGTGTTAAATTAGTTTAGTGGGCACTAAAATCTTCCTATTAAAATTAATGTGTGAAACTGGAAAAGCACTCAAAAAGCAGGAAAATATCATAAAAAAATGAAAACTGAACAAATTTTTCTTACCTTATCTGCATCCTCTTTTTTCCCACAGCCCCTTATATAAAAGGGAGGGGACCAGCCTGATTTTTCACCTTCTTGGCCCTGACTAGCAAAGTGCCCTTCCTCCCAGTGCCAGAGATCAGGGCTGGCAGTGCTGGGGAGGGGGAGGTTAGTGCTTACTGTTTCACTTACTGTTTACCAAAGCTGCCAACCATCTGACAGCCGCTGTCGCTGCCTGACTAATGACTAGGTTGGAGCAGGCCTATTGTTCAGGGAGAGATGGATCCATAAAATTCTGCTGCCCCGTGTAATTATAGCTTTGAGCATTGAAAAGGTTACAGCAGAATTCTCCCCCTCCTCGGTGCTGAGCGCAGGCCATGTTTCTTCTCACCCTCCCCTCCCTCTTTCCATTCTCCTATTTTCCTTTATTTTCCTCAGTGTCTTCATCTCCGAGAGAACTACTGATGCCTGTCTTTTCGGCAATAGCAGTTTTTAATGATGCTCCCCCCCCCCCCTCTCTGTACACACATGCTGCCTTGATTTTATTGGGGAAACTGAAACTAAGTATTTCTACATTCAACGGGATAAAACGGGGACTGGCATGATGTGCCCTCAAAGACTGCTAACCAATGTCACTTCTTATTCCTTAAGCATAAAGAACACAGTGGTGCCACAACCAGCACCAATCGGGGCATCAACGTAGATGAAGCAAAAATGTGCAGACTCATCTCATCGCACTGTTTTGCCCTTTGATAGGACATACGTGAGAAAGCAAATCGGTCCGAACCAAGGGTTAACCTGCACACAGCTCATCTGACCAAGGGTGGGTGGGTGGCTGGATCTGAAGAGGGAACAAAGGAATAGGATAAAAATAGAGCCAATTCAGGACAGAAGGAATAAATGAGTCACTTTAAAGTTTCAACGGTGAGAGAAGAGCAGCGCCTGGCTCTACCCCCCCCCCCCCCCCCCCCAAGAAGTGTCACATCTGCTCCAGCCAAGGAGCATGAAACCGGTCACCTAACCCACCCCTTCTAAAGATCCTCGATCTCATGGCCTCTAGGAGGGGGGAAGCTGCTCAGTAGCATTGATCATGGCGTCAGCACTGGGGGAATGTTTTGCACAAAATTATTTGTGACCATGGAAGAAGGGCCGGAAATTTGGAGTATTTACATATTGCAGGAACCATCACTGCTAACAGGAACGAAAGAGAAAAAGTCATTTTTTCTATACACAAAGAAATAGATCAGGAAATATATAAAGCAGAAACACAGATGTACATGCTGCATACATTCTAGCTTTCAGCACTCCCTGCTTTCCAGCACCGAGACTCCACACACATGTAGCCCCCTCCCCCTTCTCATGTGCCTACCCCGATCAGGGGGGTCACTACAGAGCTCCTAGGATCCGATGCTGCCAAGTGCAGCTGCGGGAGGGGGGGGGGGGGGGGGGGAAGAGAACTCTTCAAGGTCCCTACGCTTGGTTCTTAATAAAAAAAATCGTACATACCTCTCACACAATGATTGATGTTCCAAAAAAGAAAGAAGTTTTCCTGATTGCAAAAGTCTCTAATGCTGACAGTAAATCCCCTGGGCAATGAATTGTTAGGGAGGTGAATCCTATGTTCGGTTGCTTTACAGTATGGCAATCACCCTTAAAACTTGCAAAGTCCCTCTGAAGAGTTAATGGAAATGACTTTTCTAAGTAAATAGTCCTAGAGTTCCGCTACTTCTCTAGGATTATTTTCCAAAGGTGAAGCTCCAGTCGTTCTCTGCTCTCGTTAGGTGAAAGGCACTCTCTTTCTCTCTGGTAGAAGCACTGGGTTGTTGCTTTCTTCTTCTGCTCCCCAAAGATGATTGCTACCATATAAAAATTCTTCTCTTACACAAAATCTCAAGGCTCAATGTGAATGCCAGACCCTGTTCTGAGAAACAAATGTAGAAACCCCCATACATTTTGTGTATTGCAAGCAGTAGTACCATCCAGTGGCTCTACTAGCAGGGCTGGTGCTACCATTAGGCAAACTAGGCAGTTGCCTAGAGTGCCAGCCCTCTGGGGGTGCCCATTGCCAATGCCAATGCCATTGCCCCTTTCTGGGATTGACAGTGATGACAATAACTGCAAACAGCCCCAAGTAGCTTACCTTCAAGCTTCAGCACCATGGGGCTGTTTGCTTCTGCCACCTGATGTAGACTTCCTGTGCAAACAGGAAGTTGGCTTTGAGAGTCAGAGAGGGGTGGAAGCAAACAGCCCCACAGCACCAAAGCTTGAGGCTAAGCTCCATGGGGCTGTTTGCAGCTATTGCTGCCGCTATCAGTCCCAGAGAGGGGTGGCAGCAGTGGCAATGGATGCCACATTGTGGGAAGTGGCGCACCTCATCTCCTTGTGTCAGCCCTGTCTTGAAGCATTGATCAGTGAGTCTTGGAGATGAATGGCAGCTTCCAGATCAAGGAAGGTTCCTCATGACAGTCACGCTTAGACGGGGAGGAGGAATAGCCCCCAAGTTATAAAAACCTCAGCCAGAGATTGACCCATAAGCCATCGTACCATGAACACCTAGTGAGCATCTGCCCTTAAGGACAAGTACCTTTGACACCCAGACCACATAAGAGGAAGACCTGCATCATCTGCTTAAAGCAGCACCAGTAACTAAAGAGACATGAAATCAGTGCAGGAGGGCACTCGATGGTCCTGCACAAACCTGCCAGAACTCAAAAGTACAGATGAAGCCATCAAGGTAAGACCGACCTTTTGAACCAAAAAGCACAAGATCAAGCAACCATAATCTAAAGTGTTTTGTCAATAGAAGGTAAAAAAGAACACTTCATAATTCTTTAAGTTAAGCTGGTGGACACTCTATGGAGTAAAGTAAACTTGATTCATAAAAATGCAGATGGGAAACAGATAGGGATAAACTACTCCAACAGATGAAACTTAGCACTGTATTACATTTGAAATATAAGATTGTAAGTTGTTCCAAGTTAAAGTTTGTTATCAGTGATAATTTTTAGTAAACCCTCGGTTCAGAACACAAACATCTGGTCTGGACTCTAATTACTGAGAAAGGTGAATGAGAGAGTCAACTCCTGGTGTGCTTCCCTCGTCTGCCTGGGCCACACTGAAAGGAGAGGGGGGGGGGGGGGGGTTGGTGTTACACATACACCAGCCAAAAATACAGGAATGAGGAGGAAAACAGGAACCACAAGTTGCAACCTACTTCCCAATTTCTTGTCTTCCAAAAGAGAGATGACAGACTAAAACACTTACCATACCGAGATGTAGCTCACCTTGAACTACGACTAAAGGTGTGTTCACTCCGCTCACTAGAATTCTTTAAGGAATACTAACTCTGTAGAACACCATATGGGGGGGGGGGGGGGAGTGTTTTATAAATTGTATCTGCATATAAAGCTTATTTTTCTAGCAGACAACAGCTATGATATGCATAATTGCATGGATGAATATGTACAGTGCACACTCAATCGCCATGGTCACAAGATGTCCCAGTACTTAACAAGGAAGCCTCAGCATTTTTCCCTTGGTAATGGGCTATATATTAATTGACACACTGGCCCTAGCTGCTGTAGAAAAATAGAAAATGGGAGAGGAATTTTCTAATTGGCTCCCAAACTGGAAAGCCAGAGAAGGAGATAGATGAGAGATTTGGAGGGAATCTTGTTTGCCTTTCTGCCAAGAGGATGTGGAGCTCCGGAGCCAGAGCCAGGAGAAAGTAAAGAGAGGATCTGAAATATTTATCCATCTCTCCACCTGCAAGAGAGTTTGAGAGAGAGAGAGACAGACAGACTGTATAATGCCTATGACCAATTGAGAGAACTGAGGGAAAGGGCAGGTGCTTGAAGGGACTTTGGGGATGAAGGCCTGTGACAGACCAGAGGAGAGCTGGGGGAGAGGACTTGCAGCTCAAAGAGGTTTGTCGATGGGCCTATGAGCTGTGATGGTTCTGTGAGAGAGGATGTTTAGTAAGATTTTTGTCAAAGAAGTCTTGGCATTAAGAAAATAGTTGTAAATAGTAGAAAACAACCCTTACAATTGCTTCTCCTGGAAGAAGGGGGGCTATCCCATTGCC
Organism: Ichthyophis bannanicus; assembly: GCA_033557465.1. Taxonomy (NCBI): domain Eukaryota; kingdom Metazoa; phylum Chordata; class Amphibia; order Gymnophiona; family Ichthyophiidae; genus Ichthyophis; species Ichthyophis bannanicus. Next base: position 1,115,304,868 of record CM066031.1, on the reverse strand, counting down.
TCCTGTCCTGATGCAGCCCCATGCCTGTAGGAACTGGAGAAGCTCTTCCCATGCAGATGTTGCTTGAGCCCAAACCTGGAAGTGCAGCAGGGGAAAGGGGATCAGACTGCAGCATGAGCAAGAGCTGTGGCAGTGACAGTTGCAAGGGATGAGGGGGTCATGACCTCAGTGGTCACGGGAGCTGCAGTGCACCCCAGAGCAGAACTAGCAATAGTCACGACAACCTGGGGTTCAAATCCCACTGGAGGACAGCAACCTTGGGCCGGAAGGACTGGGGTTTCTAGTCCCACAGGTGCTCCTTGTGGTCTTGGGCAAGCCACTTAACCCTCTATAGCCCATGTTCCCTGTAAAATAGTTCTCTGTGTGCTGTGCTTTCCTGTCTAATCAATGTGTTTATACCTCAAAAGATTTCCTGTCATGATTTGACAATTTCCAATCTGTAATCAAAAAACGCTGCTGATCGCTGGAAGTAGCGGTATACAAATGTATACTAAATAAATAAATAAATAAATAAAAACCTTAAAGAGGTCACGATTACAGAAGAAAAAGAGAGAGAAGCTGCAGTGGGAAGACCTTCCGCTCTGGCACAGTAGAAGAAAGGGATAGCTGAAGGGATCAGTATTGCCAACACCCAAAGTCACCAAAGAAAGCTGGGGCAGGCAGAAGATCCAGAGCACTGGGGGAACAGGAAGCACTGTTGTAGAAAGAGCCCCCATCCACAGGAAGAGGAGTCATCCAACTGATGAAGAGTCCCAGCAGAATCGGCTGAAGACAAAAGGTTCTGCATCCAAAGATCCCAGAATAGAGCCAAAGAAAGGTTCCACCTGTAGAGGAGAAGAGGGACACCAGATGACAAGAAGAAAAGTGAAAGAAGCAATTAGAAGAAAAAAAAAGAAGAGGGCTCAAGGAAGTCCATGTGTCAAGAGGAAAAGAGGTTGGGAAAGGAAGAAGCAAAAGCTGAAGATCAAAGGGCAGCCGAAAGGGGAGAAGAGCAGGTGGGGAAGAGGACGAGATGGATCAGCAAAGATAAAAGAAAAGTATTAAGAGACAGTTCAAGGAGTCAGCCAGCAGCTGTAATGCACAGAGGCAGCAGGAAAGCTGAGTGAACTGAAAAGTCCAGCCTGGGAACTGGGAGTCTGGGGAGATGACCAGAGCTGCCAAAGTTAGAAGCTGTGCTGAACTGGTGAGCTGCGAGAGCTGAGCAGGGAAAAAAGACCCAACTGCGCAACTGACCAGAAGAGTTCACTGGGAAGTCTAGACCTGGTAAGAAAACCATCCTGGTGAGTGAGATTGGATCCAGTGAGAGGCTGTGTTGGAAGAAGGTGGCCAGAGCTACAGGTGTTTCCTGAGACAATCAACGTAAATACACGCAGTGTAAGACAGGGTCTGTCAGAGACTGCATGGAGCTAGTACACTGCTGAATTTCATAGCTGACTTCCTGGATTCTGACTCCCTGCTCAACTAGATCTGGGGAAGCTGCGCTGAAAAAGTGAGAGAGGCCAGGCAGCAAGAGAGTAAACAGAATCAGTCACACAGGAGAGCAAACAGGACCCTCGCAGCAGAAGCACAGGAAAGACTCAAGGGGCGAGGTGTTGAAGGTCACTAATACTACTCTGTACTGCAAGTCGCTGCTATCACGCTCTTGGGGCAAAAAATTGAATAATTAAAGCTGGTTTTATTTCTCAGCACATCTACATGGAGTCTTTTTAAAGACTACAAGAAAATATACTGTGCCCTTTTATGTGTGCCCCCTGGAGAAAGCATCCCACCGAAATGCGTTGGGATTATTTTCAATAAACCAGTATTAGTGACCTTGAACAGAATCAGTTAGCCAGAGTGAGAGAACAGATCCAGTAAGAAGCCCTCGTTGCAGAGGACAGTGCCTAAGAGATGAAGATGTGGCCCAGACTATTGCGCAAATAGAATCAACATAAATCAGACACATCTGTGCCCAGGTGTGCAAGAAAGGGGTGTCTGCATTGCAAGCCTATTTCCTCTTTACATGTAGTTAAGGTACCGAATGTTCTTTTATTTTCTTGTAGACCAGGAGCCTGATACTGAAAGGCACCTAGCTGGTTAGCAGCCCCTGAGAACTGGAGAAGTGCCGGTGAGAGAGAAATTCAATGGCACCGTCCAGATAGTGCCGGGGCAGTCCTGGAGCGGAGTGTGGGTGGTGCCGGGAGTTAGCGGATAATGGTGTTTAGTGCAGCTTTATTATTTCAGTGCCGCTATTCAGATAACCAGCTCCATAACCTAGAACAGAAAAACAGCTCTTCTAAGTGCTTTGCCATTAGGCTATCCACATACGGTAGCAGCCAAATATAATCATAACCTGGTGTTATTTGGCGGCTATACTGATAGCACCACAACTGACAGCAAAATCCAGATATCTAGCGCCAGCCAGCATCCAGATACCAGCGCTGAATATCCAAATAACTGGGCAGTAGTAATATGCAGCCTCTGGCTGGTTGTCTCTAAGCAGCGAAAGGCACCATAAGGGGTGGACGAACTTTCACCGTCAAAGCTAACCAGCCCACAGCTCAATATCGCTTTTGCCCGGTTGGCTTTGCCGCTATCTGGCCGACCTGGATATTCAATGCAGTGGCCAGATAGGACCCCATTGGATTGAATATCCAGGTCTTTAGTTTGGCAGTGATGGCTAGCTGCTGCTGCCGCTGAAGATCGGGCCCTACGTTTATAAGCACAGCTTACTAGAGCGATTGGTGCCCTTTCTTGGACGAAATGCCTGAGCGAAAGGCTGGAAGATGCTGCTGGTGTGAATAAGGCATATGGGGACAGACTTAAGGATCTCAATATGTACACTTTGGAAGAAAGATGGGATAGGGGAGATGTGATAGAGACAATTAAATACATCAGTGGCATAAATGCACAGAGGGAAAGCCTCTTTCAATTGAAAGAAAGCTCTGAAACGAGGGGCATAGGATGAAGGTGAAAGAGGAGAGACTCAGGAGTAATAGACAGAAATATTTCTTTATGGAAAGAGCGGTAGATGCGTGGAATAGTCTCCCACTGGAAGAAGTCAAGGCCAAGACAGTATCTGAATTCAAGAAAGCATGGGACAGTGAGTTACTCCACTGTAACTTTGTATGGCCAAAGACTGGCTTATTTAGCCATGCCATGTTTTGAATTTAAAATGATTTGTAATAGAAGTGCATGTTTGCCTGAAAGAAATTAGTGGGTCATCCCCTAACGAAACTGATGATGCTTTGGCATCTGTGGCACTGGGGTGCACATGGTGGCATAAGCTATTTGCAGATATGAACATAAGATATGCCATACTGGGTCAGACCAAGGTCCATCAAGCCCAGTATCCTGTTTCCAAACGGTGGCCAATCTAGGTCACAAGTACTCGGCAGATTCCCAAAAAGCCACACATTCCACAATGCTTATATTGGGGCAACCAGTGGATTTCCCGGGTCCCCTTTAAGAATGGTTTATGGACCTTTCCTCCAGGAACTTGTCCAATCCTTTTTTAAAACTTGCTACACTAACAGCTTTTACTATGTCCTCTGGTAAAAATTCCAGACTTTGATTATGCATTGAGTGAAAAAATATTTTCTCTTATTAAATAGGTTACCCTGTAGCTTCATTACATGTCCCTTAGTCTTTCTATATTTTGATGGTGTAAACAATTGATCTACGTTTACCTATTAAACTCCATTTATTAATTTATAAACCTCTATCATATCTCCCCTCAGCCGTCTCTTTTCCAGGTTGAAGAGCCCTAACCTTTTAAGCCTCTCCTCACAGGGTTATCCTTCCATTCCCTTTACCATTTTGGTGGCTCTTCTCTGTACCTTTTCTAATAATGCTATATCCTTTTTATGATATGGTAACCAGAACTGAACACAATATTCAAGGTCCCACCATGGAATGATAGAGGCACTATAATATCATTTGTTTTATACTCCATTCCTTTCCTTATGATTCCTAGCATTCTATTTGCTCTCTTGGCCGCCGCTGCATATTGGGCAGAGGGTTTTAACATGTTATCCACGATGACGCCTAAATCTTTTTCCTGGAGGGTGGTTCCTAATGTAGAACCTTGCATCGTGTAATCATAGTTTGGGTTGTTCTTTCCTAGGTGCATAACTTTGCACTTGTCCACATTAAATTTCATCTCCCATTTGGATGTCCAGTCTTCCAATTTATCAAGGCCCTCTTGCAATTTTTCACAATCCTCATGGGTTTTAACAACTTTGAATTTTGTGTCAACTGCAAATTTGATTACCTCACTTATTATTCCTATTTCCAGGTCATTTACGAATATGTTAAAAAGCAGCGGATCCAGCACAGATCCCTGCGGTACTCCACTATTCATTTTTCTCCATTGGGAAAGTTGGCCATTTAGCCCTACCCTCTGCTTTCTTTTAACCAGTTCCTGATGCACAATAGTATACTGCCTCCTATCCCATGACTTTTTAAATTTCGCCAAGAGTCTCTCATGAGGGATTTTGTCAAAGGCTTTCTGAAAATCCAGATACACTATATCAACTGACTTACCTTTGTCTACCTGTTTATTCACACCTTCAAAAAAACATAACATAACAGATTAGCAAGACAAGACCTTCCTTAGCGTCCCTCAGTCTAGTCCCGTACCCAGGGGCAGCCCAAGGGGGGTGCGGGGCCATGTGCGGAGACTCGGTGCGGGGCCTCATTTGCATAAGTGGCCTTATTTGCATAAATATTTGCATAATGTTACCATACACTAACTTTTAGTAAACATGTCTCTTAATAAGTGTATGGATAAAGAAAGACTAAAAGATTTCTACATTACTATAATCCAGTGCCAACCGCCAGGCACATTAGGAACTACTACAAACGCTGCCCATTTAGAACCCATAGCAAACCCGCCGTATCCTGACAGCACTACCAGGACTCACAAAGCACCATACCCTACCTATCAAAAGGCAACACTGCAAATATTAAACCAATACATTTCAGAGAATACTGGGGAAAGAAAACAAGTGGCAACGTCAAATAGGAATTACATAAACAGAATACCTCAGCTCAGTTACACATGCAGAACATAGACCATCACCAAACAAGGAATCACAATTTAGAAACAGGAAGGCAATAATTAAACTGGTAACCCCAAAAGCCAAACTTGGAATGTACAACAACACTGTAGAAATAAAACTATAAATTAATTTCCTCTTGTAGGAAACAAAGCGCAGACGTTAATGATGCACATTTCCCAGAGCTGACATATTTCAGTTAATAAATTCAAAATAAAGAGATATCTTTCTACCTTTTGTGCATTTTTTTTCAGTTGCAATTGGTCCAGCCACTTTCTTCTGGTTTCTTCATGTTTTCTGCTAACTCTCCATCATCTGCTGTCCATTTGTCCTTTCTTCTCTTCTAGTTTTTTTCCATTCTCTCTCTACATCTGCTTTAACATACTAATCTTTCTCCTTTTGCTCTTTCCTCATTCCTATTTCATCCACACAAATTTTACCCCTCCATCCTCAATCCCCACTTACTCTCCCAATACCCGGCCAATTGTAGATTTTTCATCCCTCCTACACAAAATATTTTTCCCCTCTCCATTTTACTCTCCCAGCCCCATCCCATTCTAATCCTCCCCCATCAGCTCCCTTCTAGTTCCAGTCTCACCAAGCATCCATTCCCTTCTAGTCCCTGCATCAGCCCATTTCCAGTCCTAGCCCCCCATCAGCCCATTTCCAGTCCTAGCTCCCCCATCCATTTCCAGTCCAAGTCCCTTCATCAGCTCATTTCCAATCCTAGCCCCCCATCAGCCCATTTCTAGTCATTTCCTAACCCCACCATCAGCCCATGTCAAATCATAGCTCCCCTCCACTCAGCCCAATTCCAGTCCAAGCCCCCCCATGAGCCTACTTCCAGTTCGAGCCCCTCCATGAGTCCATTTCAATTCAAGCCCCCACCACAGCCCATTTCCAATCTTAGCTCCCCCCAACAGCCCATTTCCAGTCCTATCCTAGCTGTTCCATCAGCCCATTTTCAGTCCTAGCTCCCTTCCCACACAGCCCATTTCCATTCCAAGCCCCCTCCCCATCAGCTATTTGCAGTTCAAGCCTCCCCTTCCACTCAGCCCATTTCCAGTCCTAGCAACCCCCCAACCCATTACCAGTCCTAGCCCCCCATCAACTTCCAGTCCTAACCCCCATCACCCCATTTTCAGTTTAAGCCCCCCATAACCCACTTCCAGTCCTAACTCCCCAGCAGCCCATTTCCAGTCAGCCCCCCATAGCCCATTGCCAGTCCTAAACCCCCCCATCAGCCCACAGCCCATTACCAGTCCTAACCACATCAGCCCACCTCAAGTCCTAACCCCTCCCCATCATCCCATTTCCTATCCTAGCCCCCCCATAGCCCATTACCAGTACTAAACCCCCCCCCCATCAGCCCACTACCAGTCTTAACCCCCCCCATAACCCATTACCAGTCCTAACCCCTCCCCCTCATCCCATTTCCAGACAGGCCCCGTCAGCCCACAGCCCATTACCAGTCCTACCCCCCCCCATAGCCCATTACCAGTCCTAACCCCACCCCATCAGCCCACTACCAGTCTTAACACCCCCATAGCCCATTACCAGTCCTAACCCCCCATCACCCCATTTCCAGACAGCCCCCATCAGCCCCCCCATAGCCCATTGCCAGTCTTAAACCCCATCCCCCCATAGCCCATTACCAGTCTTAACCCCCCCATAGCCCATTACCAGTCCTAACCCCCATCACCCCATTTCTAGACAGCCCTCATCAGCCCACAGCCCATTGCCAGTCTTAACCCCTCCCAGAGCCCATTGCCAGTCCTAAGCCCCCCACCACCCCATTTCCAGACAGCCCTCATCAGACCACAGCCCATTGCCTGTCTTAACCCCCCCCAGCCCCCTGCCATTCTTAAACCCCCCTAGCCCATTGCAAGTCTTAACCCCACCACTACCCCACTGCCAGTCTTAAACCCCCCCCAGCCCATTGCCAGTCTTAAACCCCCCCCCATCGGCTCATGGCAATTTACAAAAAGAAAAAAAACTGGCCGCTGCCGCCGCGGCGGCATGGAGTGTCCCGCGGGGCCCCCTCTGCACGGCTGAACTCTCCCGACGCGGCTGAGCCCCTCTGCACTGGCTTGCAGATACGCGAAGGGAGAGTGTCTCCCTCGCATCTCTGTTAAGCCCGCAGGGGCCGATGGGAAATTTCCCATCAGCCCCTGCTTCCCATCAGCCCCTGCGGGCTTAACAGAGACGCAAGGGAGACACTCTCCCTTCGCATATCTGCAAGCCGGCGCAGAGGGGCTTAGCCGCGCTGGGAGAGTTCCGCCGGGCAGAGGGAGCCCCGCGGGACACTACATGCCGCCGCGGCGGCAGCGGCCAGCTTTTTTTTTTAAAAATTTAATTAAGAAAAAAAAAGCAGAATGTTCTTTGCGCGGGGCCCCCCAAAACACGGGCCCTGTGCAAAAAACATTCTTGCTCAATGGACAGGCCGGCCCTGCCTGTACCATAGGGTTGTGCACCTCTTCCAGCAGCTTGGGAGACTGAGCATGTCAAAACGTTGATGACATCAGGATACTTAGGCAGCTGGCACCACCCCCAGCCTCCCAGTACGCTCAGTCTCCTAGCAGCTGGAGCAGGTGTTTGTATCAGTGGGACTCATTGAAGGAACAACTAGGAAGAGTTAGTTAAAAAAAAAAGAAAACTTTTGGATGTTTAATTTGGATCGGTAGTGTTAGGGGTTTGTCACTTTAAATTAGAGACATTGTTTTGCTCTTGCCGGTAAAGTTAAAAAAAAAAAATAGAACAAAGAAGGACAAGGAAGTAGGCCTTTCAGGTGAGCAGACCGGATTGCAGAGGCCGAGGTGGTGCCAGCTGGTCAATCGGGGTCTGGCCCAGCTTCCGAACCCCTCCTGTGCGGGTGAGGAGCGTCGAGCATGGCAAGAGTGTTTGCTGCACAGCGATGCTGTGAGTAGCGGTAAGTCTCCGGCAACGGAAGTCGGCGTCGGGGGATTACAAGCAGCTAATTTTCTGTCAGCATTAGGGCAGAGCCTTGGCTGGATTCGCGAAGGTGTTCGGGCCGTGTGGGCAGTCAGGGGAAGTGAAGTTCTGTTTTTCGCCACCATTTTGTTTGCACGGGAAGCAGAGCCACGGCAGCAGGGTGCTGTTTAGGAAGCGTTTGGTTTGCAGATCGCTAGTTTCAGCGGTCAGAGGTGCCTGGAGGGGTTTCTCTATTCGAGGCACAGTGGACTGCGGTTCTTTTTCTGACTCCCTGGGGGGTGCAGAGAAAAAAAAAGAAAAGCACAAGGGACTATGCCTACTAAGCCACAATGTGGGGTTTGTGGACAACGCAGGAGCTCTCTTACCATGGAGGGGGTCTGCAAAGGCTGTACCACGGAGACTTGCGCTGCAGAGCAGTGTAGTTTCGAGGACACGGTTTCAGAGACTAGCTCAAGGGAGCAGGGACCTGGAGTTTCATCGCAGGCAGAAGCGGGGGGTCCATTGTCTCTCCAGGAAGCTCAGCCAGCGGCTTCCACGGGACAGGGAGCTGCACAGCCGGTCCCAGGGGGATTTTCCCCGGAATTTGTGTTATTGATGCATAGAGCTTTTTGTCTTAGGCAGGGGGAAGCTAAGGCCCCTACCTCTAAGAGAAGGGCTTTAGAGGATGTTTTAGAGGAACAGCCGGGTACATCTCAGCTGCTCATTAAGTCTCGTCGGCTGGACCAGTTGGCTGCTGAAGTGGGCTCTGGGTCCTCAGAGGGAGAACCGGACCTGGAGGAACAGGACGGGGAGGAAGATGCGCTTCCTCTGGAAGAGGACTCCAGAATTGTCAGGGTTTTCCGTAAGGAGGAATTGGCAGGGCTCATTTCGGAATCCCTTAAGATGCTTAATATGCGCCGGCAGGGGCAGTGGAAGAAGAGGCATTGGAGGATCCTATTCTTCAGGCAGTGGGAAAGCCCCAAAAGTTTTCCCTTTGCACAGAGTTATTAAACAGATGATCCTGGATGAATGGGAACTTCCTGAGACAGGGCTCAAGGGGTCTCGTATCATCTCTAGGTTATACCCGTTGGTGGAACATGATAAGGACATGTTTCGGTTGCCGAGAGTGGATGCGGCGGTGTCAACGGTTACAAAGAAGACCACTATCCCAGTGGAGGGTAGTGCCACTCTTAAGGATGTTCAGGATAGGAAGCTTGATACCTTATTGAAGCAAGCCTTTGATGTCAGCGCGCTATCGCTCCAGGCCTTGGCTTGTGCAGCCTTGGTAGCGCGTGCAGCAGATCCTGGTAAGGTTGTGGAAGCAGCGGCTAGATTGGAATCGGGCACAGCTTACCTGGCAGACACCTTTTATGATTTGGTGCAAACGCTTTCGAACGCCATGGGTCGATTGTGGCAGAGCGCCGTCATCTCTGGCTCCAGAATTGGTCGGCGGACGTGTCTTCTAAGGCCCGGTTTAGTAAGTTGCCTTTCAAGGGAAAGCAGTTGTTCGGAGAGGACCTCGATAAACTAGTTAAGGACTTGGGGGAGTCCAAAGGGAGTCATCTCCCAGAGGACAAGCTGAAGCAGGGTAGAATTACTGGGCCTTGTCACAACCCCATCCCTTTAGCCTCGTGCTTAAAGGTCAGGGTGGACATTGTTGTATTGAAGGTAGAAACTTGTTAGCCCAGGAGCATTCTGGTACTAGTAGTCCCTTTCTTCATAATGAATAGTTGTGTAAGCCATGTGAATGGTAAAGTATAGGGTTTTATTCCCTTAATGCACAAAAGGTTCAAATGAAGACAACAGGATTTTCACCTTGTTCAGGATTTTCACATAAGGTATTTACATAGGTCAAAAACTTGGATATGCTTCACAGTCTTTGTTAGTTATGCAGGGTTCAAACAAAACAGGTTATACAAACAAAAGCAATGCTTCTTCTTTCAGCTTGTCAAACAAAACTGTCTTTCAAAAGTATATCTTGCATGCTATATTTCTCGCAAGGATTCTAAACTCCCACTACAGCAAAACGTACAGTCCATAGGGCATTCAGTTAGCAAAGGGTCAGGTTCAGCAGGGTCTATCTGCATAGCTTCTTGTTCTGCTGAGACATCTGTGGCCCCTGAGCTTTCCCCATATATTCCTGGTTTTACTTCAGAACTTCTTTCTAAGGCTCTCCAGCCTGGCTGTACCCGGTCTGGCAAATATGCAACAGGACTTTTGGTAAGCACTCTTTCTATAGGTTCCCAAACCTTTCTCCAGCTGCCTTGGCTGCTCTTACGGCTCCCTGGCTTCCAGGCCTTTCTGTGACCCGGCCTCAGTTCCTGGTTCAGATCTGTCTCTCAGACTCCTGGGCTGAGTCTGGTTCACCCACCTCTGAACTCCTTGTGGTTCACATACAGGGGAAGAAGCATGACGGTACCTCTGAACCAATGTTCCCTCTAATTTTCTGTAGCCTGTGTGCCCATAAAATATCAGTTGTACAGCTTTTGAAGGAAGGTTAAATTTTTGTGCGCCACATAATGACATTCGGAGTTATATACTTTAAAATTTGACTACACATCAGAATACAGTATGTACACCACATTGATTGCACTGGAAAACATTGTAGAACTTGTGAAAACCATAAATACATAACAACTTTTAAATTTTAAGATGTCTGTGTTTTCTATCAGAATCAGAACCGTAATTTTTGTGTGCTCTGTTGTAAAGTATGTGCGCTCGCTTGGCGAGGTGTGTGCACACGCACACGCGCACAGCTTAGAGGGAACAGTGCTCTGAACTCTTGGGTCTGTGTCTCTGGTAGTCTCCCTACCAGGCACTCTCCCGGTTCTCCTTCTGTCCTTCCTGAAGACTTCTTTCTGGAGCTTCCCAGCCTGAAACTGGCTCTCCTGGAACTTGTTCTTTTCCTGTAATGGCTGCAAGTTCAACTGCCTTTTCTCCTTTCTTTGGAGCCGTCTCCTTTCTCTTTCTTCTCTATCAGCAGCTGCTGCGGCTCGTGCCTCTCCTCTCTTCTCTGGCTTGTCTATGCTTTGCTTATAAAGCTGTTTCTCAGCTAAGGATTCTGTCCCTCTGACCAGGTGTATCTGATTATGCTTTGAATTAGTTCTTGCATCATCCCAACCTGGGCATGTCAGCCTACCTTCAGAATCTCTGTGCAGGCTCCCTCTAGCTGCACTTCTCACTAACTGCACTTTATGTATATCATTTCCTTTAAAGAGATCAGTGTTTTCTTCTACCTCCATGGGTTTACTGGCGTCTGCTTCATCACAGCCTATGAGGGGTCAGTCCCGGGAGTTCAGGTGTTTTCGGTCAGTGAGGTTTTCACCATTCCAGAGGGGCCGTTTTACTCCTAGGAATCAGCCCTTTCGGGGGTTTCGGGGCACGGGCAGAGGATATTACGGAACCGCTGCTTCTGCCCCAAACCAGCGAAAGCAACAATGAAGTGAGGGGGACCCAGGCAGGGGTGTCTCCCATAGGAGGGCAATTGAGGGAGTTTTACCATGCTTGGGTCCGAGTCACGATGGATCAGTGGGTTCTCCGAGTAATTCAAGAGGGCTACGCGCTCGAGTTCGCCAAGCCGCTGGTGCCGGCTTTCGTTCGATCCCTGTGTCGGGCGAGGGCCAAGGAAGAGGGCATACAATCAACGCTACAACACCTTTTACGATTGAGGGCTGTAGTCGCGGTACACGCCGACCAGTGCGGTACAGGTCGATACTCTATATACTTCATTGTGCCAAAGAAGGAGGGTTCCTTTTGGCCTATCCTCGATCTCAAATGGGTAAACAGGTGTCTGCGCGTTCCTCATTTTCATATGGAGATGCTTCGGTCAGTAATGGTGGCGGTCAGAGCAGGAGAGTTCTTGACCTCCCTGGACTTCATGGAAGCATATCTTCACATTCCTATTCATCCGGATTACCGTCGGTTTCTGCGATTTGCAGTCCCCATGGGGCAATTTCAGTTTCAAGTGCTCCCTTTTAGAAACATAGAAACATAGAAACATGATGACAGAAAAAGACCACAAGGCCCATCTAGTCTGTCCTTCCATAACAACAACTACAACAGTCCACTTTTTACCTTTAGAGATCCTCTGTGTTGGTCCCATGCTTTTTTGAATTCAGTTACTGTCCTCATCTCTACCACCTCCACTGGGAGACTATTCCACGGATCTACTACTCTTTCCGTAAAGAAATATTTCCGCATATCACGCCTGAATTTATCTCCCTTCACCCTCATCCCATGTCCCCTCGTCGCAGAACTTGCTTTCAATTGAAAGAGGCTCTTTCCCTGAACATTTATGCCACGGAGGTATTTAAACATCTCAATCATATCACCTCTATCCCGCCTTTCCTCTAAGGTGTACATATTAAGATCCTTAAGTCTGTCCTCATATGCTTTATAATGAAGACTACTAATCATCTTAGTAGCAACCCTCTGCACCGACTCCATCCTGTTCACATCCTTTTGAAGGTGCGGTCTCCAGAATTGCACACCATACTCCAAATGAGGTCGCACCAAAGACTTATACAGAGGCATTATCACCTCCTTTTTTCTGCTAGCCATTCCTCTCCGTATGCACCCAAGCATCCTTCTAGCTTTTGCCGTCGCCTTTTCTACCTGTTTAGCTACTTTAAGATCATCGGACACAACTACGCCTAGGTCCCGCTCTTCTTTAGTGGACAAAAGTACTTCACCTCCTATGCTGTATTGCTCCCTTGGATTGCTGCAGCCCAAATGCATGACCTTACATTTTTTAACATTAAATCCCAGCTGCCAAATTCTAGACCATTCTTCAAGCTTAGCTAGATCCCTCCTCATGTTATCTACACCTTCCTGGGTGTCTACTTTATTGCAGATTTTGGTATCATCCGCAAAGAGGCAAACCTTACCCGACAGCCCTTCCGCTATATCACTAACAAAGATGTTAAAAAGAATCGGACCAAGGACAGATCCCTGGGGCACACCACTGGTAACATCCTTCTCCTCAGAGTGAGCTCCATTTACTTGTACCCTTTGTCGCCTCCCACCCAACCAATTTCTAACCCAAGCAGTAACTTTAGGGTCCATCCCTAGGGTGCTCAGTTTGTTTATAAGTCGCCTGTGAGGAACAGTGTCAAAGGCTTTACTGAAATCTAAATACACCACATCTAGAGCTCTCCCTCGGTCCAACTCCCTGGTCACCCAGTCAAAGAAATCAATCAGATTTGTCTGACAAGACCTGCCTCTGGTGAATCCATGCTGCCTCGGATCCTGTAATCCGCTGGACTCCAGAAACCTCACTATTTTCTCTTTCAACAGCGTTTCCATTAATTTACTCACCACCGAAGTTAAACTAACCGGCCTGTAGTTTTCAACCACATCCTTACTTCCGCTTTTGTGTAAAGGCACCACATGAGCCTCTCTCCAGTCCTTTGGCACCACTCCCGACTCCAACGAGGCATTGATAAGGTCAGTCAGTGGAGTTGCTAGAACGTCCCCAAGTTCCCTCAGTATTCTAGGGTGTATCCCATCCGGTCCCATCGCTTTGTCTACTTTAAGTTGAGCTAGTTTCTCACGAACACAGTCTTCTGAAAATTGTTCAAGATGTCCCTCGCTTCTGTTCTTATTTGTGGGTGTTTTCTGAGGTCCTGCTCCTGGTTCTTCATCTGTGAACACAGAACAAAAATATTTGTTAAGCAATTCCGCTTTATCCTTATCAGCTTCTACATATTCCCCCCCTGTACCCTTGAGTCTGACAATACCACTTTTGCCCTTCCTCTTCTCACTAATATATCTGAAAAATGTCTTATCTCCCCATTTTATTGCATTGGCTATTTCCTCCTCCTTTTGAATCTTTGCCTTCTTGACTACTTTGCTAGCTTCTCTAAGTTGTTCCAAATACAGATGCCTGTCTTCCTTTCTCTGTGATTTCTTGTATTTCATGAAGGCCTCCCTCTTTTTCTTCACTTTTTCAGCTACTTCCTTCGAAAACCATAGCGGTCTCCTGTTCCTTTTGCCTTTATTTACCATTTTAACAAAAAGGTTGGTTGCCTTTAAAATACCCCCTTTCAGTTTTGCCCACTGTTGTTCTACATCCCCCAGCTGTTCCCATCCCACTAACGACTCCCTGAGGTATTGGCCCATCTTCGCAAAGTTAGTCTTCCTAAAGTCTAAGATCTTCACCTTGGAATGGATTCTAACAGCCCTAGTCCTAATACTGAACCACACCATCTGGTGATCACTGGATGCAAAATGATCTCCCACTACAACATCAGAAACACTTTCACCATTGGTAAGCACCAAGTCCAGTATGGCCCCTTCACGTGTGGGGTCTGTTACCAATTGCCTGAATAGTTCTCCCTGTAGAGAATCCAGGATCTCCTTACTCCTAGATGATACTGCAGCAGGATAGTGCCAATCAACATCTGGCATATTGAAATCTCCTAGCAGTAGCACTTCCCCTTTCCTAGCAATGCTGCGTATGTCTTCAATTAACTCTCTGTCCACCTTTTCCTCTTGTGAGGGAGGTCTGTATATCACACCAATGCAAATAGATTTCTCTTTCCCTCTTTCTAGTTTAACCCACAATGCCTCCCCTCTCCCTTTTAAGCTCTGTAATTCCAAAGCTTTAATAGTAGTTTTTACATATAGTGCTACTCCTCCTCCCCTTCTTCCTACCCTGTCCTTTCTGAATAAAGTATAGCCAGGTATAGTTACATCCCAGTCATGGTTTTCTGTGAACCATGTTTCTGTAACTGCCACTAAATCTAAGTCAGCCACTCCCACCAAAGCTTCAACTTCAGAGATCTTATTTCCCATGCTACGGGCATTAATACACACTGCTTTCCATATGTTACCCCTGTTACCCATTTCCATAAAGGTATTTAATGTATCACGTACCTGGGGGCTTTCACTTACCTGGGGGCTTTCTTCACCCATCCCCAACGAATCTAGTTTAAAGCCCTCTTCAGTAGATTAGCCAGTCTACTACCAAAGATGTGTTGACCTTTCTTGGACAGATGGATGCCATCTCTGCTCTGCAACCCTTGGAACAGCATCCCATGGTCTAGGAAACCAAAACGCTCTCGAAGACACCATCCACGCAGCCATGCATTAATCTCCAGGATGCGAGCCTCTCCGCCTTGGCCTTTACCCTCAACAGGGAGGATTGAAGAGAACACCACCTGTGCACCTACCTGCTTCACCCTCTGTCCCAGAGCCATGAAGTCACTTTTGATACGTTCCGAGGTATACCTGGCAGTATCATTTGTTCCAACATGGATTAGCAACATTGGGTAATAGTCAGTGGGCTTGATGAGTCTCGACAAATTCTCCGTAACATTTTGGATCTTGGCACCAGGCAGACAGCATACCTCTCTGGACATCAAGTCTGGTCGGCAGATGGACGCCTCAGCACCCCTCAGAAGAGAGTCTCCAACCACCACTACCCTTCGTTTCCTTCTGGTCACTGATTCTGCAACTATGGGGTACTTGAACTCTGGTTCTTCCCTTTCCAGGGATGCTTTCCCCTCCTCCACTTCCAGGGCTGCATAATGGTTCTTCAATTCAAGGGCTGGAGAAGTTGGATTGGTGATTTTGCAGGCTCTGGTGACTTTTGTCCAACCATCGACATTCTGTTGACACCCATCTTCTCCTGTGCTGGAGAGCCTGGTTGCTGCAAGCAGCATCTCATCAATGTACTTCTCACTGTCTTGAATGCTCCTCAGCCTCGCCACCTCCTCTCTGAGTTCCTCCACTTGTTTCCTCAGAGCTTCAGCATGCAGGCACCCTGCACATGGAACTGGTTCTTCAACTGGCAATAGGGCCTTTTGGTCTCGCGACGGCTCCGCGTGTTTTCACCAAGATGATGGTGGTGGTGGTGGCCGCATTGAGGCACAAGGGTATTCTTGTCCATCCTTATCTGGACGATTGGCTTATCCATTCAAAGTCCAAGGAGGAAAGTGTACAGGTAACAAAATGGGTGGTCGACTTCCTGTCCGAGTTAGGCTGGGTGATCAATGCAGGCAAGAGTCACTTGACCCCTTCCAAGGATCTCGAGCACCTGGGGGCGCGATTCAACACCAGGATGGCTCGGGTATTCCTTTCTTGGAGGAGAGTGTTAGATCTTCAGCGATTGGTGCGACAGTTTCTACGCATAACAAAGCCGATGGCGTGGCATTATCTACAGCTTCTGGGTACCATGGCATCAACGATCGATCTGGTTCCCTGGGTGAGGGCGCACATGAGACCCTTGCAGAGGTCTCTGCTACACAGGTGGTCCCACCAGCATCAGTCTCTAGGGCACCGTCTAGTTTGCCCCAGGGAGGTAAGGAAGACGCTCCGGTGGTGGTTGAGCGAAGTGAACCTGACGGTCAGGGTTCCCCTGGAGTCTTCGGATTGGGTGCCTCTGATGACGGACGCCAGCCTGTCCGGCTGGGGGGCCCACTGCGAGAGGCAAGTAGCGCAGGGGTCCTGGATGATGGAAGAGCAGTAGTGGTCCATAAATCGTCTGGAAATGAGGGCAGTCTGCAGGGCTCTACAGGAATTTTTACCGCAGGTGCGGGCTTGTGCGGCATACATCAACAGACAGGGGGGCACAGGAAGTGCCAGTTTGGAAGCAGAGGCAGAGCTGCTGACATCTTGGGCCGAGCTGCATCTCCCAGCAATCTTGGCAGCACACGTAGCCGGCACAGAGAACGTTGCGGCCGATTTCCTCAGTCGAGTGCGTTTGGACCCGGGCGAGTGGCAGTTGAACGCCGAGGTTTTCATGCAGATTGTGAGCCGCTGGGGGGAGCTGATCATGGATCTAATGGCAATCTTTCTGTTGGCAAAAGCCAATCATTTTTTCAGTCGTCGAAGGGAGCGAATGTCAGAGGGACTGGACGCGTTAGTTCAGCAGTGGCCAAGGAACAGTCTTCTGTATGTTTTTCCTCCATGGGCACTCATCGGATGGGTGATCCAACGTGTGGTGGCGCACAGGGGACTGGTGATTCTTATTGCCCCGGATTGGCCTCGGAGACCGTGGTATGCAGATCTCGTACGTCTCAGAGTGGCAGCATGGAGGCTGCCCGGCTGACAAGACCTCTTGCTGCAGGGACCGATTCTGATGCCGCAGGTGGAACGGTTCTCGCTTACGGCTTGGCTATTGAAAGGGCAAGGTTGAGAAAGCGTGGGTTCTCGGCGCAGGTGATTTCCACGCTTCTGAGGGCCCGTAGAAGATCTACCTCTCTGGCATATATTCGGGTGTGGCGAATATTTGAGAGCTGGTGTGGTCAGAGGGAGTATAGTCCACTATTGGCCTCAGTACCGGTTATGCTAGATTTTTTTACAAGCGGGCCTGGAAAAAGGTTTAGTGTGGAATTCCCTGAGGGTTCAGGTGGCAGCCTTGGCCTGCTATAGGGGCAGGATACACGGAGATTCCTTGGGGAAGCAACCGGAGGTGCTGCGATTTAAGGGCGGTAAAGCAGTTGCGCCCTCCTCGTAGACATTTCGTGCCTTCTTGGGATCTCAATCTCATCCTTTCGGTGCTCGTGAGGGATCCTTTTGAGCCGTTGGCTTCTTGTACCCTAAAGGATTTGACATTGAAGACGGTGTTTCTGGTGGACATTTTTTCGGCAAGGAGGATTTCTGAACTGCAGGCTTTGTCGTGTAAGGAGCCTTTTCTGGTCTTTTCGAAGGAGAAGGTAGTTTTGCGGACGGTTCCATCCTTTTTGCCTAAGGTTCTTTCACCTTTTCATTTGAGTCAGCCGGTAGTGCTGCCAGTGCTAACAGGCTTGACAGCAGATCCACAGCTTCGACTTCTAGATCTCCGGCGGCTTTTGAAGCGCTATTTGAAGAGAATGGCTTCGTTTCGCAAGTCGGAGCATTTGTTCATTTTGTTTGGGGGACCCTGCAAAGGCGAGGCAGCGGCCAAGTTGTCCATTTCCAGGTGGATTAAGGAGGCGATCGCTTCGGCGTATCTCTTGAAAGGAAAGCAGGTTCCGCAGGGGTTGCGGGCCCATTCCACTAGGGCTCAAGCGGCTTCTTGGGCGGAATGCAGTTTGGTGGCACCGGTAGATATTTGTAAGGCGGCCACCTGGTCCTTGTTGCATACTTTTGTGAAGCATTATCGTTTGGATGTACAGGCAAGGGAGGATGCGAAGTTTGGCTCAGTGGTTATTCAGGCCGGGCTCGCAGGTCCCTCCCGTAGTTAAGGGGCTCTGTTACATCCCTATGGTACGGGACTAGACTGGAGGGACGCTAAGGAAGGTGAAATTAGGCCTTACCTGCTAATTGGCTTTCCTTAAGGAACTCCAGTCTAGTCCCGGAACCCTCCCGTCTGTGGTTCTGTAGTTTCAAGCTTAGCGACCCTGGTCCTTAAGAAGTTTGATCATGTTATAGGAGAGGGGTCTATTTTTCTTTTGTTTGTTCCCACCATCGGCGAGTGCTGGTTTTAGTGGGCGTTATGATGGTTTTGCTGTTCGGAAGCTGATATTTACCTTGTATGGTTGAAAGAGAAGGACATAGGAAAGTATAAATAATAAATAAATGGATAAATGTTATATTAGATATCGGAAGAGGGGAATAGAAGTAGGATAGAGCAGGACTGGTTTTTGGAAAGTTACTTCTTATTTGTTGCTCCTGTGAGTCCGCTTTGTCAGTGGGTTACTGGGAGGCTGGGGGTGGTGCCAGCTGCCTAAGTATCCTGATGTCATCAAAGTTTTGACATGCTCAGTCTCCCAAGCTGCTGGAAGAGGTGCACAACCCTATGGTACGGGACTAGACTGGAGTTCCTTAAGGAAAGCCAATTAGCAGGTAAGGCCTAATTTCACCTTCCTTGGCTAAAGCCATGTTGGCTGTCTCCCATTAAACCATACAAGAAAAATACAGGTCCCTATCAAAGCCACAAAATTATACTTCATCCAACAAGCTATTTGGCTTTACTTAATTTACCAAATTGCAGTATTCTTTAGCTTAGCAATAACAAGGTGGAAACCAGACCTCAGAAACCTCAGCTAAACCCCCAGTAGTCACCTACCAACAAACTGGGATATAGCATTAGGTAAGATACATCAACGGTCTGTAATTTTATTTATTTACATTCGCTTATATACCGCGCTATTCTGCATCAGTGCGGTTTACATTGAACAGGGCATTATAACTTGGAGATAACTATTTTCCAGGGAACATGGGCTATGGAGGGTTAAGTGGCTTGCCCAAGACCACAAGGAGCACCTGTAGGACTAGAAACCCCAGTCCTTCCGGCCCAAGGTTGCTGTCCTCTAGTGGGATTTGAACCCCCGACCTTCCGGCCTGAAGTACCTTGTCCCAACCACTAGGCCACTCCTCCACTCCTAAATTACCTAATTACCTAAACCACCTTCCACCAACAGAGTTCAATAGCCATAACACACATTTTTTAGAAACAATTTCCTACCATCTTAATATATAAGTTTATCATAAATGGCACATGATCTCCGTCCTAAAACAGCAGACAATAAACTCCCCGACGCCCCCTCAGACGTCCTTTCTTGCATTTCGCATCAAGCTATTTCAAGGGGATAAAACTGAAAAAACAAACAATATTGCTTAATATCCATACCACAAAATATAAACCCCCCATTCTTCTAAGCTGAACTAAGATGATATCAACTTACTAACCTAACTCAGAAGTTCATCAACCAAATCAAAAGGCTGAAGGACAGATGACAGCCATTGTCCCTTCTACAGCTCGATCATATCTACTGCTAACCACCTAACAGCACATGAATGTTTTAAAGTTACTTAAACCCCGCCCATACTACCCAACATCCAATCACTACGAGATTATTGCACTTACACATTGGGATCCACTAGCACCAATCTGAATCTACCTACTATATCCGCCAACCAATCATTACAGCGTTCCTACATCTAAAAAGCATAAAGCTACAGACTGAGAAGATATCAATTAATTAGCTAACACGATTCAACCCTACCACTCTCTTCAAATCCTTATAAAATCTCACACAGGCTCCCCAATCTATACCTGAGTTCAATCCACCAGGTGAAATTGTTCCTAATTGAAAGATCTATCGCTGTTCTTTATATAGAAGACATTGATCACGCAATTTCAGTCCTGATCCAAAAGATACTCGCTCAATGCAAAAACATTGTAACTCTGCGAATGAATGTTTATATAATAAACAATGTTCTACAATCGGTGCCTCATGCCATCTACAATGTAACTTACTTTTATGCTCACCTATTCTAATATCATGACTATTTACATATTCAGTAATTTTGTTCTTTATAATGGTTTCTACCATTTTTCCTGATACTGACATCAGGCTTACCGGTCTGTAGTTTCCCAGATCACCCCAGGAATTCTTTTTAAAAATTGACATTACATTGGCCATCCTCCAATCTTCAGGTATTACAGATGATTTTAATGATAGTTCACAGATTAGTAATAGGAGGTCTGCAATCTCATATTTCAGTTCTTTCAACACCCTTGGATGTATACCATCCGGTCCAGGTGATTTGCTACTCTTCAGTTTATCAAGTAGTTGTAATAAATCTTCCTGATGTATCGATATTTCCTTCAATTCTTCTGCAGTATCACCTTTAAATACAACTTCAGTCATGGGTAACATCCCTACATCTTCCTCAGTAAAGACCGAAGCAAAGAATTCATTCATTCTCTCCACTATGGCCTCGTCCCCTCTAAGTGCCCCTTTTACCCTTCTATGATCCAATGGTCCAACTGACTCTCACAGGTTTTTTTTTTGCTATGAATGTATTTGAAAAGGGTTTTATTATGTGTTTTTGCTTCCACAGCAAGCTTCTCAAATTCTCTTTGCCTGCCTTATCAATGCCTTGCATCTAACTTGCCAGTGCTTATGTTTCCAGTTTTTTGTCATTTGGCTCCTTTTTCCATTTCCTGAAAGATGCTTTTTTGGCAACAGCCTCTCTGACCTCACCTTTAAACTATGTTGGCAGTTTTTTTGAGTTCCTGCCACTTTTCTTAAAGCGTGGAATACAGCTGGTCTGGGCTTCCAAGATAGTATTTTTAAACACCCATGCTTGATGTAAATCTTTAACCTTTGCAACTGCTCCTTTTAGTTTTTTTCTTAAATATTTTCCTCATTTTATCATAGTCTCCCTTTTGAAAGTTAAAAGGTAGTACTGTGGATTTCCTTGCCGCCCCTTCCTCCATTTATTAAATCAAACGCGATCATACTATGATCGCTATTGCCAAGTGGTTCCAACACTCTTCTCTTGCACCAGATCTTGTGTTCCACTAAGGACTAGGTCCAAAATGGCTTCCCCTCTGGTCGATTCATGAACCAGCTGCTCCAAGAAGCAGTCACTTATTTCATCTAGAGACTATCTCCCTAGCATGTCCTGCTGTGACACTGACCCAGTCGATGCTAGGGTAATTGAAATCACCCATTATTATTACTGTGTGCTAATGATATATATATATATATATATATATATACACACACACACACACACAGAATAAATCAATATATGGGATATGAGTAAAATTGTTAAGCAAGATTGCTATAATATCTGTGATGCAAGCATTGATTTATTGGCTAATGATATGGTAATGTCAAACAACAATTGCTCAGAAGACTCCAAGATCCTTTTCCTCCTCAATTTTAAAAGAAACAAGAATAAGAAAAAGACAAAAGGTATTATATTATTTCACACTCCCGAATAAATTGAATTAATGAATGCATTTTTGGATGGTTTTCAACATAAGTATTAAGTTTCATTCGGCGATTGGGATATTTGGTGTGGTTTGTAAAATACTAGCCTAAGTGACAGATATTGTGCCTTAAATTCAGAGGTGGACATTTGCACATATTCTAAAGCAGATTCAAATGAATGTGCATTAAATACGCAAGTACGTGTGTAAATTATAATTAGTATGAGCTCTTGTGAACTTCACCCAGGCCAGGCTCCTAGCTACGCCTACTGGCAAAATACATGTATCCATGCCAACTCATGTACATGTGGCCAGCTGGTATTTTTATTTTATCAAGGTCAAATCCAAGCCTATCAAGGATAACATATTAGTTAGTTCAATACAGAAACTTACATTACAGCAACTTACATTCCCCAGTATACCCATACAATTGCACATTCCAGATAAAGTTACCAAAGTCAGACTTATCTTTTTAAGATTTTAATCCCATTCCCTCCGTTCGCAAATGCCCTCAGTTTGAGTGTGCCATATCCCTCCTCCCATTTACCCTCAAACTCTCAGAAATGCTTAACACTGTAAATTCTATGGAATAGTTTTGAAACCTTGCCTACTCTTTTCTCCATAATGCTGGAAGGAATTCTATATTTCTTCAACATACTATTACACTGGTCAACATTGAAATCGTTACTGACTTTAAAAGGCCCTAATCTGTAGTATCTTGGTGAGATGAACACGAATATAGCATTAAAACAATTTTATTGGCTCTCGTTTTGAAGATATTGCATGTAGTTCATTTTTGACGTTTCACCATGTAAATTTATCCAGTAGGACATCAACAACATCCCAAATAAGCCTTGAATGATGTAATATTGCATCACATTGCATAATACCAGCTTGCACACATCATCCAGAGTTGATTGCATCATTTTCTGATGCAATGCAATACTACTGCCAGACGGCTGCTGAAGCCATCTGATGTCAGCAGTGTACTATACGCAGTCGGAAAGGTTGAGCATTTAAAATATTTCAGACTGTGTGCGAGACAGTTTAAGCTACTGTTACATGTAACTTTTATTAATCATATAATTTTAGCCATTTAGGTACGATACAGAACAGTAATGCCACGAAAGTGCGTTAATACCATTGACAATTTCTGCTACATTTGTGGGGAAGTGACATTTGCCAACCAGAAGAAAAGTATCACTTCTCAACTGAAGAAGGCATATCATCTTTACTTCGGATGCAAGATTGGTGACCAAGAGAAGTCTTGGGCCCCACATATATGCTGCGCTACATGTACAACACAGCTTTCACAGTGGTTGAATTGCAAAAGACCATCAATGCCGTTTGCAGCCCCCATGGTGTGGAGAGGGCCAAGCAACCACATAAATGACTGTTACTTCTGTCACTCATGACACACAAGACTGGAGACTATTTATAGACTCTTCAAAACAGAGTCTGAAGGCTGTGCTTTTGAACAATGGAAACCGTCTTCCATCTATTCCAGTAGCGCATGCCATCCACATGAAAGAGATATACGATAATGGAAGTCAGTAGATGTTTTAAGTTAACTATAACAAGTACAGCTGGCACCTCTGTGGTGACTTGAAGGTAGTTGCCCTTTTAATGGGACTGCAGCAGGGATATATATAAAATTTATTTAGTAATTTTTAGTAAACCTTTGTATACCGCTGCTTCCTGCGATCAGCAGCGGTTTACTTTACAGAATCATAATGTATCGTACAATACAGTGAGTTTTTTAGATTTACATTTCTATTAGGCAATGATTTACATAACACAGGAGAATCAATTGGATACAATATACATTTAGTTGGGGCACACAGATCTGGGTATACATTTGATTGCAATAGCGTGGGAGGGGCCCAAAATATACAATTTATACATGATTACATGCCAGTATTCCAAGTGCCGCCGTGGCAGGCAAAAGTCATCTGGTTGAGGTAGAGTATCGCACTTAGGTCAGGTTGTAGTGGGTCTGAAATAAATGGGTTTTAAGTTTCCTTCTAAATTCACTCAAGTTGTTTGTGAGTCTCAACTCGTGTGGGAGCTGGTTCGAGTGGATTGGTGCTGTATATGTGAATGCCCTATTGCTTGTTTCTGGAATTCACTCCCCACCTCCCTCTGCTTAGAACCCCATCACGCCACCTTCAAGCGAGACCTAAAAACCCACCTCTTTTCCTTGGCCTATGACCTTCCCTCCCCTCTTGTCTGATCCTGTCCCTACGTATAATCCTGTATCCTTTCTCTCATTCTATTATATCAACAATTGTAACTTCCTTTCCTCCTTTCTGGCCCTGTGCCCGTTTCTAATTGTTTGTGAATTGTAAACCATTCTGATTGACAAAGTAGGGCGGTATATCAAATAAATAAACAAACATACAGCTGGCACCTCTGTGGTGACCTGAAGGTAGTTGCCCTTTTAATGGGACTGCAGCAGGGATATATATTAAATACATGTGTTTCTTATGTGAGTGGGATAGCCGAGCAAGGGATTGGCACTACTTGCGGAAGGAATGGAATCGCAGACAAAATGTAACAGTTGGAGAGAAGAATATCCAGCACCCAGCTCTGGTTGAGGCTCACAAAATCCTGCTACCACCCCTTCACATCAAACTAGGTTTGATGAAAAAACTTTGTGAAAGCCATGGACCGCACTTTGCCAGCTTTTCGATACCTGCATGAAAAATTCCTTCGACTCAGCAAAGCAAAGCTTAAAGAGGGAGTTTTTGTGGGTCCTCAGATTCGAGAGCTCTTCAAAGATGACCGGTTCAACAACTTGCTGCAGGGTGATGTGAAACAAGCATGGAATGCTTTTCGCCTAGTGTCAACAAACTTTCTCGGGAATGTTAGGGCAGAAAACTACAAGGAACTAGTAGAAGACATGCTGATGCAGTATCAGAAACTTGGCTGCAATATGTCTCTAAAGATCCATTTCCTTGATTCCCATCTTGATTTCTTTCCTGACAACTGTGGTATGGTTAGTGATGAACAGGGCGAACGTTTTTACCAGGATATCGCAACGATGGAGCAAAGATACCAGGGAACATGGTCCACTACAATGCTGGCTGACTACTGCTGGACACTCCCCAGAGAAGCTCCCGAACAGCTGTACAAGAGACAGGCGAAAAAATCTAAGTAGTAGTCTATGACTTGTTTTTTTTTTACAGGTATTAACCGAAGGCCTATTATATTTATTATTGACATGCATTTCGTGAGGTAAACATTAATTCTTGTAGATTACAAAAAAACTAGAGCCAACTTTGCAATTTCACTGTCATATTCATGTTCAGCATATAAAAATTGATAAGAAATGACTATTTTTATTTCAGTAACATGACTTTTGTAAAAATTTGTTGACCAGTGTTATTTAAGGCCCAAGGCCTGTCCTTTCCATCTGAATACCCTCCATCCGGGCCACAGCAAGGGCTGTACGAGCAGTGCGGCCATACAGGGTGCAATTGCAGAAGGGATGCTGATATCATCACCACGGCTTCCAGGAATTCTGATAAGAGTGAATTCCTGCACATGGTTGGTTGAGGGGGTGGGGGCACCAGGTTTACAAGCTGCACATGGCACATTTCTAGCTTGCTGTGGTCCTGCCTCATCCATTTCCAACCCTATCAGAGCATGATTGGACCAGGTATTGTCGTCAAAAGTAGCATCAGATGCCCTTGACAGATGCATGTCAAGAAATATCTAGTTAATCCTGGGATAGCTCTGGGAGGGGAAGCAGAATAAAAAGTGCAATCCTTCTCTTGTATGTCTGTCCTGCCAAATTTCAACCACCCCTGACTCTCTTTCTGGCGGTCTAAGTTCTCTCATATGAACCATCTCACCCCTTTTCCTCCCCATAGAAATATCCACATTGAAGCCTCCTCCAAAGATCATCAGCCTCTTAACAAATGTGGATAGCATCACCTTCTCTATAGAATAAGGCTTCATAATCATTGGGAGGGTATATACACTCACACGAAGGCACATTTTACAAAGGATGTCCAAGTGCCATCTGGGACATCCAAGCCAGAACATCTGGAGAAAAAAAAAAAGCAGGCACGATTTCCCAAACATGGACATACCCAATATGGACGTCTATATAGATGTCCCCAGAATAGCATTTCAGAACAGGGATGTCTAATAGCCTAATGGTTAGAGTAGTGGGTTAGGACCAGAGATCAAATCACATAGCTACTCCTTGTGATCTTAGATTAGTCACTGAACTCTCCATCTTCTCTATACCCTCTGGATGTTTTAAGGCCAAAACAAGCACTTTCCTGAAGCCTATTCCTGTCTGGAGCAGTCTAAACGTGGATGGGGTTGCAGACATCCCTGATATTTCTAAAATCAAGTAGGAACATCTAAGTTCATTGCGCCTCCACCATGCCCCCTACCTACTTGGACATCTCTGGACCAAAGACCTCTTGTAAAATGGCTCTAGGGACGTCTCCTTGATTTGGACATCCAAATCACAACTAAGACTTTTAAAATGACCCCCATGGTGTACTGCACATTCCAAATACTGATAGTAACAAGGAGGTATTTACCCCTGGGCTCCCAACAGATATCTCCTATCACAGGATTAAGGTCACTTCAAAACAATATAATAACCCTCCATTTCTGAACACCAGTCAGTATTTTATAGGAGGCCATTAATGAACAAACTCCCATATGCATAAGAAAACGGCTTTATAAAAATTATCCTAAATAGGTCCTTGTGAGGTACAAACACCTAGTAAGGAATCAGCAGGTCTTTGCAACCAGTTCTGCCAATGCCCTTCAAGCATGACCCATAGCACGCCTTGCTATTCCAGTACCGAGACCCTACACACAGCTCTGCCAATGTACCTCAATCCTAGTTAGATCCAGGGAAGCCCTCATCTGATGTTTTGATCTCATGGGACAATGTTCAGATTTCATTCATAGATGGTGCCCCTAACCTAGGGGTATGATTAGATGTTCAAATTAAACTAAAACAGTCCAATATCCAGTACCAATGGCTAGTGCTGTTAAAGTGGCTAGCCACCAGTGTTGAACTTAAAACCAGGATATTCAATATCAGGATTGTCATGAAGCAAAACTGTTTAGCATCGAGGCACGTAGCGGTGGCAGCTACAGATATTCAGTGCTGCTAACCATGTCAATGCCACTGAGTGACATTTACACATCTTGCAGGCCTGCAAACCATGCAAATGCCTTTGAATATCCCCCACAAAGATGCTATTTCTAAGAGGGTACACGTTTCTTTTTACTCTCTAAGGATGATCAGGCAACTCTAGGCCTATCTATAAATTTCAGGTTTGGATACAGCGATAAGGTCCCAATACTGTCCCAGCTGGATTAGTATAACGGTCTCTGTGGGGAGAACTCAAGATATTCACCGCTTATAGTTGGCTCAGAATATTGTAGTAGGGGTTGTTGGCGGGTTCAGGGCTCTGATATTAAAACAGGTACTTAATCCTGTACCATATGGGAAGCCTATGTATACAATTCTGGAATTGGCTTTCAAGCTTGAGTTTGGGCAGAGCCTAAGACCAAATGCCTAATTAAGTTCTGAGTTGAACTCTGTAATCCAAGGGAGAGGAATTTCTCTCCGTTCCGTTGCTAAAAAAACCTCAGGTTGATATGTTATGGAAAAAGGGGATTTTCTGTAATTTCACCAGTAGGACGGAATGATCTTTCCTGAGAACTAAGGCTGGGGAAGGATTACTTCAAAATTTAGAAGGCAGCTGAAAACTTTACTTCTTAAATAAGCATTTTTTCTAGGGTGAAGTGAGACTGATGAAGAATCCGAGAATCCAAAATTTGAGATGGGATTGCAGTGGGAGAGGGGGGAGGGCTTGATAATTTTGTTCTATTTTATATGATGGGTTATGTTACTTTGTTTGTGTAGCAGACCCTCCCCCCCCCCCCCCCCTTCCCAGCAGACCGTGGCTTTTGGCAACTCCATGTAGGACTGAGGAGTAGAAGGAAGAATATTTCTTCAGTGCCTTAGCCAGAAGATGATCTTTCACCCCCTTCCCTCTTCTAGCTTACCGCTCACCTCCACAAATTGATCAGCACACTAGTGGCTCTGATTAAACTATATAGTTTACGTTGGAGGGGATGTCACGAGAGATGGGATTGGTTGCATATGTGGTGGAAGTATAAATGGATACAAGCATATTGGATAGAGATTTTGGAGTTGATATACAATGACAGGATATCGAATACATAAAAAAACCCAGAGATTTGTTTAATACACAAATTAGAGGAAGATATTCCTAAAAGAGTTAGTGGAGTGCTACATCATTGTTTAGTAGCTGCCAGAAGTGGAATATTACAGCACTGGCAGGGGGAGACCGTGCCACAAACGGCAGGATTTGTGAAAAGACTGGCAGAGATGTGTTTGATGCATAGATTGACGGAGATGAGGGGGGGGGGGGTCAGGGGGGAAAGCTGAGGAACAATGGAAGAATGTGTGCAAATGGTTGGAAAAATGGAAGGAAGAAAGAGGGAGAGCGATATAGAAAAAGGGCTCAATGGTGACTAGATGAAAGGGGAGAGGATATTAATTCAGTAATGGAAGAGTGAAGAATGAATGAGAGTGGGAGGGATGGGTGAGAGGAAGGTGGGTAAGGAGATGATATAAAAGATTCTAGAGAAATTCTATATGAATAAATAGACTATATAAATATTAATATATATAAATGTTAAGTTGAATTTGTAATATCTGTAATTTTCTGAAATTCTTATTAAAAAGTTCAAATGGAAAAAAATATATATATAGTTTCCGGTGCAGATAAAAACAAATTCATCTGTTAATTCACAAACAGAACATACAGTATATGAAAAAGAAAATGTTTTACTAATCCATGGAACTCTACAGTGGTAAATGAACTTCTTCTGCATTGTTCTCTGGTCTTCTAGTTCCTGAACCCAGCCTCTGTATTCTAGAATAACACCGCACTCTCCCCTTATTCTCGCACAGTAGCGGACCTTCTCTTCCCTGGGACACACAGGCATCCGCTCCTGACTCCATAGCAATCATGCTTTCCTCTCTTGTAGCCTCAATAGACAGACTGCATGCCCCTCCCAGCTATCCTGCTGATTCAGTCTCCTAGTTAAATTTACATGCTCACAGTTTTCTCCCTGAGCTAACATTACCAGACGTTCCAAATTTTCAAATTGTCCTTGATTTTAGAGCTGTGTCCCTGGCAGGGCCAGTGCTACTAGGTGTGCTAGGCAGTCACCTAGAGTGCTGGGCCTACAGGGGCACCCGCTGCTGCTGCCCTAGAGAGGGGCTGTAGCAGCAGCAATGGGCATGGAGGTGGGCAGAAGAATGGAGGGCCTGCCTAGCTGCTCTAGGTGAATCTCATCCCTTGCACCCCCCCAACCCACACTGCCACCCTTCTCCAAGACCAGCAGGGTGGTGGCGCCCGAGGTTAAGCACTGTGGGGCTGGTTGAGACCATTGCATGTCCTGGTGGGGCTTCCATGGGACTACTGGCACTAAGCAGCCGCTTAGTTTGCCTAATGCTCACTCTGGCCCTGGGGACAGAAGGGTGAGAACATTTTTTTCTTTTCAATTTAGTGATTTGAAGCCGGTTTTAGAATGTGCATCCATTGTCTTTATATTTTGCACAGTACAGTGGAATTGCAACACTGTTTGTATATCTTTTTCGATTTGTCTGCTTGGAAGCGATATTGTTGCTGTCATGGAATGGATGGGGGGGGGGGGCAAGGTAATTTATTTATTTATTATTTATTTATTACAATTTCATATATACCGCACTATTGTCAGCGCGGTTTACATACAACAAAATGACCATAACAAACTGTTTGGCTTCACATAGAACAGGAGAAAACAACTTGGATAACATCTTTCCTCCTTCATGCCTTGTTGCTGAAACCTGGAACTAAGGTGCCCTTTCTCCCCCGCTCCCTGCCCCCCCCTCATTACACATTGAATACGTGTCCCAGGTTTGCCTGCAAAAAATCTGGTAAACTTACTTTCAGTGGCACACCAGGCAGATGGCATGATTTTTTTTATTATTTTTTTAATTTTTTTATTTAACATTTCTTATATGCTGCCTTTCATGATATCAAGGTGATTTACATTGAACAAACTGAAATTACATTGAACGGGGCATTATAACTTGGAGATAACTATTTTACAGGGAACATGGGCTATGGAGGGTTAAGTGGCTTGCCCAAGACCACAAGGAGCACCTGTGGGACTAGAAACCCCAGTCCTTCTGGCCCAAGGTTGCTGTCCTCTAGTGGGATTTGAACCCCCGACCTTCCGGCCTGAGGTAACTTGCCCCAACCACTAGGCCACTCCTCCTGTACCCCCAAATGCTATCACTTTCCCATGAACATTACACCTCACAGGGTTCTCAGCTCTAGCCTTAGCCTACTTCTCTGGGACATAGGAACTTCATTCCTGGAACTACTGTCCCTTCTAGAGTTGCTTATCTTAGGCTTGAACTGCACCTTAAGACAGTTCTTCACCTCTAGCCAGGGGTGGCCCAACGATGGTGCGGGGCCATGTGCAGAGACTCATTGCGGGGCCTCATTTGCATAGACACTAAGCCCTATTTGCATAAATTTAATTTAGTTTATTTTAAAATGTATATGTTGCCCATCTAAACTTTTATGCGGCTTTCAAAGGAGCCCTTCACAAGCCTCTTTTTTTCTCCTGGCAATGACTTGAAGGCATGTTTACTAAATAATAATGTGTGTTAAGTGCCACTGCCCAATAGAAATAAATGGGTGTTGCTGCACTTAACGCATATTGACATTTCTGAATGCGCATTAACTTTTAGTAAACATGCCTCTTAATGAGTGTCTGAATACCATTTGCATGGGCAGTGAGGATAAAGAAAGATTACCTGATTTCTACATTATTATACTCCAGTGTCAACTGCCAGGCACATTAGGAAGTACTACCAACACTGCCCATTTAGAACCCATAGCAAACCCACCGTATCCTAACAGCACTACCAGGACTCACAAAGCACCATACCCTACCTATCAAACACTGCAAATATTAAACCAATACATCTCAGAGAATACCAATACATCTTCTACTGGGGAAAGAGAACAGGTGGCACTGTCATATAAAAACTACATGAGCAGAATACCTCAACTCGGTTACACATGCAAAACATAGTCCATCACCAAACACAGCAAGGGATCACAATATAAAAATATGAAGACAATAATTAAACTAGGATCCCCAAAAGGCAAACTCGGAATATACAACACTGGAGAAATAAAACTATAAATTAATTTCCTATTGTACTTAACAAAACACAAAACGTTAGCGTTGCACATTTCCCAGAGCTGACATATTCCAGTTAATAAATTCAAAATAAAATAGTTTTTTTCTACCTTTTGTTGTATGGGCATTTTGTTTCAGTTGCAGTTGCCCCAGTCACTTTCTTCTGCTTCGTGTCTTCTCCATTGTCTGCTGTCCCTTTGACCTTTCACTCTTCTAGTTTTTTTTTCCATTCTCTCTACATCTGCCTCTAACACACTGATCTTTCCCCTTTCCTCCATTTCTCTTTTTTCCTTTTTCATCCACTCAAATTTCACCTCTCCATCCTCAGTCCCCACTTACTCTCCCAATACTCAGCCATTCATAGATTTGTCTTCCCTTCCACACAAAGTATCTTTTCTTCTTTCTATTCTCACTCCTCCAGCTTCATTTTTTGTCCTGCCAGTCCCAGCCCTGCCCCCTTCTGGTCCTCCCCCAGCATCAGATCTCTTTGTAGTTCCAGTCCCATTCACCCATCCCTCCACATCAGCCCATTTCCAGTCCTTGCCCTCTTGTATCAGTCCTCCTCCAGTCCCTCCCAGCATCAGTTTCCTTCCAGTCCCAGTTCCCCATCTCCCATCTCCCAGCCATTTCCAGTTCTACAGTGTAGTTACTCACCTGTAACAGGTGTTCTCCGGGAACAGCAGGAATCAGTCCTCGCATATGGGTGATGGCGGCGCCGATGGAGCCCCACACGGAAGCATCTCCCCAGCTTTCAAAGAAAGCCTTTGGGAGATGCACCACGCATGCATGGTCCCCTTCCCGCCCAATGGTGCCATCTTGCTCAGTCAATGACATAGCTAATACAGTTGTGGCCCTGGGTATGCTGTAGGTAAAAGGACAGGGCCCTCTTACAGCTTAGAGTATGAAGGATGGTCTCTGCCCTGTTGGCATAAGGCCGTGGAAAGGTGGTGAGGATCACCACCTCCTGATTGAGGTGAAACGAAGACACCACCTTCAAAAGGAATTTGGGATGCGTGCATATCATGACCCTGTTCTTATAGAACCTGGTATAGGTCGGCTCCACCACCAGGGCCTGAAGCTTGCTGACTCTGCGGGCAGAGGTGAGTGCCACCAGGAAGGCAACCTTCCAGGAGAAGTACTGCAGATGGCAGGTAGCCAGGGGCTCAAATGGCAGCTAAATGAGTCATGCTAGCACCACGTTGAGATCCCACTCCACCGGGGGTAAGCGGATTGGAGGTTTGGAGAGGAGCAGACCCCATAGGAAGTGAGTGACGAGGGACTGCGCCAAAAGAGGCTTGCCCTCAAGAGGATGGTGGTGCACTGAGAGCACTCAGGTGCACCCTGACAGTTGGACTTGTCCAGCCTGTGAAAGATGAAGCAGGTACTGCAGTACTGTCTGCACCATGCAGGAGAATGGGTTGGCCTATCTCTCCGAGCACCACATGGAGAATCTGCACCATTTGAAGGCATAGGCATGTCTTGTGGATGCCTTGCGGGAGGCCAGGAGGACCTCCTCTACTACCCCTGAAAAGGTTGAAGGAGGCCAAGGCTACCCGTTCAGCAGCCAAGCTGTTAGCGCTAGAGACCCCAGATTGGGGTGGAGGAGAGAGCCATCCTCCTGAGTCAATAGCCACGGAGAGTTTCCAAGAGGGATTGGGGGCTCCGTCGCTAAGCAGAGCAGCAGTGGGAACCATGGTTGGCTGGGTCACCGGGGGGCCACCAGAATTGGCAACGCTTTGTCCTGGACGACCTTGAAAAGGGTCTTGGTGACCAATGGCATGGGCGAGAAGGCATATAGGAGGCCCTCTGATCACAGGGTGCTGCCTCCCGGGAAAGGTGAGGCTGGTGGGAACAGAATCGTGTCAACTTACCGTTGGCCGGACTGGCAAATAGGTCCATTTGAGGGGTCCCCCAGAGTTGAAACAGCCATTGGGCTACTCTGGGGTCTAGCCACCATTTGTGTGGCTGGAGGACCCTGCTCAACTTGTCCGCAAGGGTATTGTCCTGACCTGGCAGGTAAACTGCTTTCAGGAGCATTTCCTGGCTGATCACATATGAGCAGAGGGCTACTGCCTATTTGCAGAGGGTGTATGACCTTGTACCCCCCTGTTTGTTCTGGTAGAACACAGCAACCTGGCTGTCTGTCTGGACCAGTACCAGATGGTGCTGTAAGCAATGGCAGAGGGCTTGGAGGGCCATAACTATGGCCCTGAACTCCAAGACGTTGATCTGCTGTTGGCTTTCTGCCATGGACCAGGTGCCCTGTGTGCGGAAGTCTCTGCAGTGAGCTCCCCAACCCAGCCAAGAGGTGTCCATTATGAGGACCCGCTGGGAGATGAGAGTCTGGACAGGCATGCCTGCCTGTAGGTACTGTGCCACTTGCCACCAGTTGAGTGACTCCACCAGCAGGTGAGTCATGCACACTCTGTCCCTGAGGCGGTCAGTGCCCTGTGTCCAATGGGATGGAGGCACTATTGGGTTGCCCTCATGTGTAGGTGGGAGTCCAGTGTAACAAGCATCGTGGATGCCATGTGGTCAAGCAAGCAGAGCATGGAGTGAGCTGGCACTAAGCATCAGTGCTGTATCTCTGCAGCCAGAGCCTCAAGGTGACTCACCCCGTCTAGGAGGAGGAATGCCTTGGCCTGGTGGGTATCCAACTGCACCCCTATGAACTCCAAGCTTTGCATAGGAGTGAGGTGAGACTTGGGGCGGTTATTACGAAGCCCAGGTGTTTCAAGACACTGATGGTGCGATCTGTGGACTGCTGTACCTCGGTGGCTGTTTCTCCTTTTATGAGCCAGTCATCCAGATAGGGGAAGACTAATGCCCCTTGGAGATGGAGATAGGCAGCCACCACCATCAGGCATATGGTGAAGACCCTGGATGCAGTGGTCAGCGCGAAAGGTAGCATCCTGTATTGGTAGTGGTCACCCTCGAGCACAAATTTCCGGTACTGTTTGTGCTGGGATGGATGAGGATGTGGGTGTAAGCATTCTTTAGATCCAAGGAGCATAGCCAGTCTCCCGGTTGGAGGTAGGGCAGTAATGTTCAAAGGGAGAGCATCCTGAACTTCTCCCACACTAGGAACTTGTTCAGGTTCCATAGGTTTAAGATGGGCCTGAAGCCTCCAGTTCTTTTCAGCATGAGGAAGTACCGGGAGTAGAAACCCTTGCGCTTTTGGCAGTGGGGCACTGGTTCCACAGCCCTGTCTTTGAGTAGACCTGTGAGCTCCTGCCAGAGCAGGGTCTGGTGAAGGGGAATTCTGGAGTGCTCTCCTTGAAAAAAAAAAAAGAGGGAGGTGTCTGGTTCAGGTGGAGAAGATAATCCTCCTTGACCACCTGGAGGGCCCAGGCATCGGTGTGATGTTTGACCACCGGTGGGTGAAGTGGACCAGGCATCTCCCTGTTGGCAGCTGACCTCCTGAGGGTAGAGAGGCTACGTCCAAAGAGTCAAAACCTCCACCCAGATGGGGTCAGAGCTGGCATTGGGGTCTTTGGAATTTTCTGCTTACGGGGGCCCTGTGTGCGCCCCTTGGCATGCTACCCCTGCTATGAAGCCCAGGAAGGCTGGAACTGCTGACAGCCTCACTAAGCTGGTCCCTTCCTTGGGTAGGGTGGCTTCCCCCCCCCCCCCTCGAGGCCTTCCGCTTGGGCAGAGTGGTGGTCTTCTTAGAAAGTTGAGTTCTTGTCAGGAACTCAGACGACTCGAGCTCCGCAGCCTTGTCCGACATGGGCTTACCAAAGAGGTTCTTCCCTTTGGCATGGGACATTGACAAGTTTGTCTTGGACCCATTGCTCCAGGTCCAAGGACTGGAGCTAGGCCTGGCGTTGGACACCGATGCCTGCTGCGGCCACCTGGCTGTGCACTCAAAGCTGCTGTAGGCTGCTCAAGACAAACTTAGAGCAGTCACTGACGACTTTGACCAGGTTAAGGAACCATTGGAGGGGGTCCTCAGAGAGGCCGGTGGAGAACCCGGCAAGCTCCTTCCCCAGGTCCCTCAGGTACCTACCCATGTATATTGGTATGCCTGGATCTGACAGCATTGAACCCTGGTAGTACTTTCTGCTGAGGGCATCGAAGTTCATTGCCTCCTTGCCTGGGGGCACCAATGAATGCGTCTTCTGGCTTTTAAGTCGATGCATAGCGGGCTCCACTACCATGGAATTGTGTGGGAGCTGAGCCTTTCTGAAGCCCGGGCTCCGGCGGACTCAGTACATGGAGTCAAGTCGACAGCTGACTATGGGCACCAAGGCCGGTGACTCCCACATTTGGAATAGCCGCCTTTCCAGAATGGCCGGGACGAGCACCGTGACTGACTCCTTTGGCAGAGACTCATATTGGAGGATCTCGAATTCCTCTGTGAAAGGGTCCTCCTCAGAGTCAGTGGGGAATGCCAATGCCTTCAACATGTCCCGCACAAATTCAAGGAATGCTGCGTCTGGCACATGACCTCGGTTAGAGACAGGTCTGACCTTATGTCATAGTGCTTGCACATGTCCAGGGATGTCTCATCTTCTGACTCCCAGTCGAAGTACTCGGTGGAGGACTTGATGGCCAGCGATGGGCCCAGGCCAATGGTCCATAGGCCTTCAAGGCTGCATGGCCAGAGCCATGAGCACTGGTCGAAAATGATTGATGGCCCGAGGAACGGGACTATGAATGAGACCGTCGTCAAGGATCGACTTGAGGCTGTAAGCTCACGAAGATCGGCTCGACAACCGAGAAGTCCTCAAAGTCGATGTCCAGGAGATCTGGGCAGATGAACTGGCTGAGCTGGACAACTGCGCCCACTGCGTCTCCAGGAAGGCGGTCAGATTGCGTTCCAGGGACTCCATCCTGAACTCCAGTCCAGACAGTACTGTAGCCTTCAGCACGGATGCCAGGATAGCTGGATCCAGCGCCGGTGAGGAGAAGTCCTCAGTGATGATGACCTCAGAGGTCCAAGGTCAATGATTCCTTCCTGGGGACCTTGGGCAGCTGCTTCTGCTAATCATCTTGGGCCTTCTTTGGGGGCTGAGGGATCTGGCATAGGGCTTATTCACCTTTGCCGAATCCCCTGAAGAGGTTGTTGAGGATTTCTTCTTCACCAAATCCCATGCCCAGTTGGTCACAGTGGAGTCGCTACACAACGCCAGGGTCTCGGATAAGGCCCTGGATTGTGGGGTCACCGGGGACTCTGGGGCAGAGTCTTACCTGGAGAAAATTTGGTCATGCTTCTGTTGATGGAGTTTGATAGCTTTAGTAAACATCTGCTTGCAGAGGCCACAAACGTCCAGGTCGTGGTCGGGACCAAGACAATGGAGGCAGCAATTGTGTGTGTCAGTGAGGGACATATTTTTAGAGCACTGATCACACGTCTTAAAACCACTGGCCATCGGGGGAAAAAGTACCCCGGCAAGGTTGAAGACCCGAGGAACTGCCAGCCAGGGGAAAAAAGCACGAAGCCATGTCAGGAAACAAAAAAGAACTTAACTAGGGAAAAAAAGGATGGTCCAAGACGTGATGCCGAGACAAGAAAAATTGGAGGCGGGAAAGGAACTGGTCGCAGCCAGAGAAAAACAAAACACTATAGGATGAAATTTAACTGCTTTTTCCAGGGAAATCAGACACGCGTCCGGTGGGCTCCACGGAAAAAAGATGACTGAG
The DNA here is from genome assembly GCA_033557465.1 of Ichthyophis bannanicus. Taxonomy (NCBI): domain Eukaryota; kingdom Metazoa; phylum Chordata; class Amphibia; order Gymnophiona; family Ichthyophiidae; genus Ichthyophis; species Ichthyophis bannanicus. The sequence continues at coordinate 1,115,268,319 of CM066031.1, read as the reverse complement.
CAAGATAACACCCTTGGGTGGGCGGGGGACCATACATGCATCGTGCATCTCCCAAAGGCTTTCTTTGAAAGCTGGAGAGACACTTCCTTATGGGGCTCTGTCGGTCAGACGTCATCCATATGTGAGGACCAACTTTCTGCTTGTTCCCAGAGAAGCCATAGTATCAGATCTCCTCCAGTCCCTCACAGCATCAGATCCCTTCCAGTCCCAGATTCCCTAACATCAGTCCATTTCCAATTCTGCCTTCCCCATTTCCATTCTAGCCCCCGTCCCCCTTGTTGCATTCTAGCCTCCTATTCCCATTCTAGCCCCCAGTACCCCCCCTTCCACACACCAAAAGGGACCCTGCACCAGATCAGCTTCAGAGGGAGCCAGGGAGGCCCGAAGCTCTGGTTCACCTCTGAACAGCCACGGGAGTAAACAACAGAGTTTGCCTTCTCTGCCACAACTGTGATAAAAAGGAGCTCACAGGCACGCTGAGTGCTGGGAGGTCAAACAGGGATACACAGTGTGCCAGCGGACTCCTTTTTAATCACAGTTGCGGCAGAGAAGGCAAATGCCACTCTTTACTCCCGCAGCTGTTCAGCCAGGGCTTCAAGCCTCCCCAGCTCCCTCTGCAGCCCATCAGGTGCAGGGCCCCTGAGGTGTGGGGCCATGTGTGGACAACATTCCCGCACATTGGACGGGACGGCACTGGTTCTGGGTGCTGATCTAGTGAAACGTTACCACTGACAACATCCAACTATCAAGTGCTAAAGTCTTAAAATTTTAAAAGTGTTAGCTAGTTCTGTTTACTATGGAAAAGCTCTGAGAAATGCAATAAACTTTGAATCTGTGGAATCCTTTGGGTATAACGTCTGTACTAGTTGATGATGGGAAAGACTATCATTTGAGAATCTGTGCATGCAGCATGTAAGTGCAGTGTCAGCATTTAAAGACAAGTTGCACAAAGACAACTACTTTTGTCATAGGAAACTACTTCTGTCATAGGGGACGAGGAAATACTGGACTGCAGGGGGAAGGACAGAGAGAGTGAGCGTAGAAATGCCGAGTTAAGAGGGATGACAGAGATGGTATGCTCTGAGGGGTGGACAGAGGGTGAGGAGTGGACAGAGAGATGATGGACTCTGAGGAGTGGACAGATGGTGAAATTTGAGTGATAGAGAGGGAGTAAAGAAAGACATGGAGGAAGGAGCTGAAAGGGAAAGATCAATATGTAAGAGATAGATACAGAAAGGGAATGAAAGACGACAGGAGGAGCAAGGAGACATGACAAATTGACAGCAGTCATTGGAAAGAGAGTTAAGAGAATACGGTAGGTAGCAGGAGAGAGACTGGGGCTTTTGTGAATGAAAAAATAAAATGCCTAGACAAAAAAGATAGAAAAAAAAAGTATTTTATGTTGAATTTATTCCCTGAAATTGCCTTGGGAAAACATGCACTGCTGATGTCGGTTTTGTTTAGTATAAGAGGAAATACATTCTATTTTTATTTCTCCAGTGTTGCCATCGATGTGGAGGTTTATTTCTTGGGGTTCACTGTTCAGTTACCGTCTGCGTTTCTAATTTGTGGTTCTTTGTTTTGCATTTGGTGAGGGCCTATCTGTGTTTTGAATGTATGACTAAGTTACGGCATTCTGTTAGCATGCAGTTTCCGTGTAGAGATCTCTACCAGTTCCACTTGTTCTGTTTTCCCAGAGGTATTGGTCTTTGAACTGTATTGGTTTACTATTTGTAGTACTATATTTTATAGGTAGGATTGGTACTAGGTGAAGGGAAATTGGCTGATAGGTATGTCTAGTATGGCTGCATCCTTGCCTGAGGCTGTAATACATTATGATGGCACAGAAGAAAAACATGTGGGCTAAGGAAATGAGTACCCAGAGCGCAGCACAACAAGAGTAAAGCCAGGGAGAACCATACTCTGAGCAGAAGTGCACAAAAAATGGACCCAGCTAAGAAAAGACAGGTCAGGCCTGAACAGGTTGAACAGGCCTGAGCAAGTTGGGCAAGCCTGGACAAGTTAAACAGGCCAAACAAAGCTGGTGATACAAAGTGCTCATAAGCCCTGAAGACTACAGTGCCGAAAACTACAGTGATTAATAAAACAAAGTGAATGGCAGGGTGTAGTCAGAATGACTCAACACTAGCAAGAATAAAAGCCATTAATATGCTAATAAGGGTGGATCCCAGGGAAAGAGCCTCTGCCCCAAAGGAAAGAGGCCTCTGCAGACTTTTGCAGATGGCCCTCCTTTGCCCCAAAGGAAAGAGGCCTCTGCAGACTTTTGCAGACGGCCCTACAACCTTTTACAGACCGTACAGCAACTTTTGCACACGGAACAAAACTTTTGTGCAGAGGTTGCTGGACATTTGCTACAGAGGGTATATAAGACAGCAACTATAGAGAATCAGGCGGGCGGCCTTCCCTCTCCCCATCAGGGTGGGGAACGTTGCCTGCACTCAGATCCCTCTGCACTCAGATCCCTCTGTGTTTGCAGCTTTTTGCTTGTACCAAATAAAGGGTTTTGCTGACAAGTGACTGTGATCTGAGTTCTATTTTCCTGGTGTACGGCTCCCATGTGCCCAGGCAATTGGTAATATTGGTGATATTTGGGGAACTTTGTGGGGAAACCATGCCCACATGGGTAGGTTCTGTTATATTATGACAGGTTTGCTATGACTGGTCTTTTTGCAGGGTTTTATAGTACTTCTTCGTGTATATGGTAGTTTGTGCTAGAGGGAAGTCATGCAGAAATCTGGTAGCCTCTCTTCAGGGCTGGTGCCAGGGTTCCGGTGCCCCCCTGCAACCTATAGATAGGCACCTCTTCGCTCATTATTAATTTACCTCAATGCATGGTGTTAGCAAAACCCTGCGGGTGCAACTATGTTGAAGAGTGGTAAATGCAAAGGGATGTAACTATCTTTCTGCAGTTAGCCTCAGACCCACTCTGGTAACACGGCCCGCGTGTGTTACCAGCACAGAGCTTAAGAAACATGCCACTAAATTTGCCAAACAAGAGGGGCTCAACAGCATCCATGCAGCACATCCCACTTCCACAAAAGCAACTTGGCAGCCCCAACACAGCATTTTCAAGCTTCACAAAAACATGAGGGGCTTTGTGACCACAACATAACACCCCCACTCCAATAAAAACACCAAGACGGGCTTGACAGTCCCAGTATAACTCCTGAAACTGCACACTGGACCAGCATGGTGTTAATGTAAATATATATTCTCCAAACACAAAGGAAATGCTCACACACCAAGGAACTAAAAGACACAAGAACCACAGTGCAGTTTATAACACCAAACTATACAATTATAACTCATTTTATTTTATTAAACTGCATTACAGTTCTTGCTTTTTCTTTTTCAACACATATTCCGCATCTATAGAAACCCTCCCTCGACAGGGGGTGCAAAGCAGAACTAGTACAGTTACCCATAGAACTCCGTATATTAAAAACAAAATCTGATTCTGCTCATCTCAGTAACTACAAACAGGCATATTTTATTTATTTATTTATTTAACAAGCATTTGTATCCCGCTCCTTCCAGCGATCAGAAGCGGGTAAGATTACTGTTGTGAAGCTGCCGAATCAAGGCAGGTACAAATTTTGTTTACATATAGATTGACAGAAAAGCACATCATACAGAGTTAACACTTCTTAGCTATGGGGGAGTTCATTTACATATATACATACATACATATATACAGGATAAGTTTCTTGGTCATGGTGGACAGGGGGCTGCCCCATCTGTGGGTTTAGTTCAGGTTGAAATGAGTTTGGAAAATGTGCGTCTTGAGTTTCTTTCTGAAGTCTAGAAGGTCCTTGCTAGCTCGTAGTTCTGGTGGGAGTTGGTTCCATAGTGTTGGCGCCACATATGAGAAAGCCCTGTGGCTGGTGTTAGCTTTGGTAGATCTTATATCTGTTGGAGTGTGGAGGATGTTGGAGTTGTGGGTTCTTCTGTTTCGGGTGGGAGGTTGCAATCTGACTAGGTTGTTGAGGAAGGAAGGTGCTATGTTGTGGATGAGTTTGAAAGTAGTTGTTAGTATTTTGTATTTTGTGCGAGCTGCTACGGGTAGCCAGTGTAATTGAATTAGTACTGGTGTGATGTGGTCACTTAGATTTTTCTTCATTATGACCCTGGCAGCTACATTTTGTGCCATTTGTAATATGTTTAGGGTTTTTTTAGGTAGACCTTGTAGGATGGCGTTGCAGTAGTCAAAATGTGGCATGATGAGTGCTTGAGCCACGGTTCTGAAATCTTGGGGATCAATAATACTCCGAATGGGTTGGAGAACTTTAAGCTTGTGGAAAACTGCTCTGTTGGTCTTTCGGAGGTGTTTCTCCATTTTTAGGTCACAGTCAAATGTGACTCCTAGATACTTTATTTCTTTTTTTGTTTGGTAAGTGTTGTTACATAGTGTTATTGATGAGGGTGGGTCAAAGTTCGGTTCTTTAGAGATATACATTACTTCGGTTTTTTTGTGATTAATTGACATACTGCTTTGTTGTAACCAGTCTTGCATCTCTCCAATGCATGTCTCTAGTGGGCTGTAGTCTGGGTTTTTAGTGTCTAGTTGTGAGTATAGCATGATATCATCGGCATAGATGTGGTAATTAATTTTGTGTCGTGTGAAAATTTTGCATAGTGGCTGCATATATATGTTAAATAAAAGCGCTGAGAGAGCAGAGCCCTGGGGGATTCCCTGCGTTTGGGAGAAAGATTCTGCTTTTTCTCCGTTGAATTGAACCTGTTGTGTTCGATTTGAGATGTAGGAGGAGAACCACTTTAGAGGGGTTCCTGTTATTCCTATTGATTTTATCCTATTTATGAGGGTTACATGATTAACTGTATCAAAGGCAGCTGAGATGTCAATGAATACAAGAATGTACATTTTTTTTGTTTTCAAGGCCTTTTAGGAGGTTGTTAAGTAGAACAAGTAACAGGGTTTCAACTCCATGATGTTGCCTGAAGCCATATTGCTGGTCATCTAGAGGAGCACTGTCAGTCAGGTGGTCTTGGAGTTGTAGAAGGACCGTTTTTTCTATAAACTTTGCCAGGAAAGAGATACTTGATATGGGACGGTATGAAGCTGGGTCTTCTCTGTTGAGTGTATTGTTTTTTAGAATCGGTCTAATGACTGATTTCTTTAGTTCTGAGGGCATGAGTCCTTGTTGTAGGGATAGGTTAACTATGTGTGCGATGTGAGGTGCTATGTTTTGTTTTACTGCCTTGATCCAGGTTGCAGGTTGCAAATATCCAGGTTGCAGGTTGCAAATATAAAACCCTGCAAAAGTCACTGAGGATCTACAGAGCAAATCTACCATATCAGCACCAACTTCCAAAACTCATACAACAAGGAGCCTACCCGGCAAAAAGCAGTACTGTAAAAATTGCAGCAGGCCCTAGAACATCCATGCACCTATTTGAAAAGTTGAACAAGTCAGATTACTACAGTACAGATCCCTATGTATAAACCTCATGTTAACAGAGCACCTGGCCTCAATTACACATTCAGAAACCAGACCTCACCAAGCACAGAATAAGTGACCCCAAGCTAAAGTAAAAATAAAAATATGTAGACAAAATTAGACAAACTCCAAGAAGCCAGACTCTGCATGCAGTGCAACACCACAGAAAGAAAGATTCATTTCCCTGTACTGTGTAAAATATAAAGATAGCACAAAGTCTGATCACTAAATTGAAAATAAAATGATTTTTTCTACCTTTATCTGACCATTTTATACTGTGATCATGCTGGTCTCAATCTGAACTTTCTGCTTTCCTGTCTTCTCTTAGCTCTATTGTTATAGTCTCTAGTCCATCTGACATTTTGTCTTCCTTTTTGGTTTTCTTCACTTCCTTCCATCTTGCATATTGATCTTTTCCTTTCAGCTTTTTCCCATTTATTTTTTCTCTGTCCATTCAAATTTTACTACTCCTTCTTACTCTTCAATTGCCCTATTTTTTACTCCATCTACCTACCACTTTTTAACTCTCATCCCAGTCCTCCCATTACCCACCTCTTCTTCCCTGGTCCATTATTCCCCAGTCTTTCACACACACTCTCTCTCTCCCCTCCATGTCTAAGATCTCTCCCTGCCCCCCTCCCCCCACCCAGTGTCTCTCTCTCTTTCTTTTTCCCTCCATCCAGTATCTCTGCACTCCATCTCTCTCCCTATCCTTCCATATCCCACTTCTCACTTCCTATCCCATGTTCACAGGGTCACACCAAGGGTTTTTGCCACCCTAGGCAGAAGCCCCAGCCTCACCCCCCCCCCAAAGCTGTCATCGATTCCCTCTTGGGCGGGGGGAGGTGGGCAACAGCAGTATTTCCAAAAGTGGTGGCTTTTTGCTGCTGTTTTCTTGCCCATGGCAGGCCATGTGCTGAAGGACCTGGCCTATCATGAGCCGCCACCACTTTTGGAAATACTGCCGCTGCCCACCTCTCCCCCAAATAGAATCGGCAGTAGGTATGGGGGGGGGGGGCAGCATGGCCAGTCATGTGTGCTGCTGCCACCACCCACCCGGGCCAGCCACCCTAGGCAGCTGTCTAGATCACCTAGCAGACAGCCTGACCCTGCGTGTCCAGTATCTCTCCCTCTCCATTCCTATTCCCTCATGCACAGCATCTCTTTCTATCTCCATATCTCCCTGTGCAGGGCCAGACCCATCCACTAGGCAAACTAGTCCCCTCAGCTGCCACCAATTCTGCTTTCGGAAATGCTGCTGCCGCCACCTACCTCCCCCTCCCGAGACAGAATCAGCAGCAGCTGGGGGTGGCAGTGGCAGCAGCTGAGGGGAGGGTGGCGGCAGCATGGGGAGGGCAGAGGGGGTGGGGTTTCTGCCTTGGGTGGTAGAAACCCTTGGGTCGGCTCTGCCGCTGTGTCCAGCATCTCCCCAGCTCCATCCCATCCTCTCCCTATTACTCCCATGACCAGCATCTCTCCATCTTTTTCTCAACCTATTTACCTCATGTCCATCTTCACCCCTCTTTCTCCCTATTATGCTGTGTCCAGCATCTCCCTCCCCCTTGCTGTTCCTATGCTAGTTCTCCCTACACCCCCTCATCTCCCTAGCCCCCAGGGCCTAGCATGTCCCCTCTGCATTTCTATCTCCCCTCCCCTGTATCCAGCATCTACCCTCTGTCTCCCTGTACCCCCTCCCCACCAATGCCCCCTTCCTCCCATGTCCGGTCTCTGTGTGCAGACACACAGATCCTGCCCATGGGATATGCTGCTCTTGCAGGCAGAATCCGCCTCTCTGGGCCATTAACACAGCCTTCTGCCCAGCATTGTGCTCATCATCCTGCACAGAGGTGGCAGGGGGTAGTTAACAATGGTCCCCCTCCTATACTTACTGGGCTTACCACCTAGTGCCAGCCCTGCCTCTTTAACCCCACTGCACATGTAAATAATGTTGAGACACTCACAGACTAACACAACTACCCCTTGAAAAGATTTCATCATGTTGGGACAAAAGAGAAGCTTGTGAAGGGCTCCACTGGGGGGGGGGGGGGGGGGGGGGGGGGGGGGGGGGCAGCTCAGCAGTCACTTGCACAGGGCAGCAGAAAGGGTAACATTGGCCTTGAACCCAGGTAGAAGGCTTGTGCGGCACCTCTAGGAACCAGTGCATCACACTGCTCTCAGTCAGAAATTGGCAAGAAATAAATTAAAAATTACAAAAACCTCTTTAATTGTTGGCTGTGTTATTTTTAAAGTGCCGTGAGCAGCTGCTGTGTCCTGGCTCCGTCTGTCCTCGCCCCGCTCTCAGCCCTGCTAATACCAGTAATTAGAGCAAGCAGGGTGTTAATTACAGCTGACTGATGTGGTGACTGCCAGGAAGCTCGTGATTCCAAACCTGAAAATCTTTCAGTACAAAGCAGGTTCTAGGACAAGGGGTCAGGATAAGTGGCTCCAAGTGTGCCCAAGGAACAGAAAATGGTGTAAATCAAGAACATTAGAAAATATTTCTTCACAGACAGGTTGGGAAGTTCTGAATTTCCTGGGCATGGAACAGTCACCCAGTCAGTTCGAAGCCACTAACCGAATTCAAGAAAACCTGGGTTATTAAAGCTTGCCCTTAATAACTGGAAGGATAGTTCCTTCCTAGAACTATGCACGTGGTAAAATATATTATGTGTGATTTGTGAACCTGCTGCAGCAGTAAAATAGAGGTGGTCTAGAACATTTCAGGACCTCTGGAAGCCCATAGCTCATTTTGTATCCCAGGTGCTGCAGTGGCAGCCTTTTCTATTGCATTCAGGACTTAATTTGTGGGAGAACAGCCTGGAGTGCAGTTCCACCTTTATTTTCAGACTGTAGAGCAGCAGGGGCATTCTGCTGCCACCCCCCACCCTCTTCCAGGGAACCTGCAGGAAAGAGGACGGGGGGGGGGGGGTAAGTCTGGAGTGGAGCAGAGAACGGTCCCTCTTTTCCTGTTGTCCCTGCCCATGCCTGTCCGCCCCTACCCTGGCTCCACCGTTGCATTTCCTTCATGTACAAACTAAGTCCAGGTTGTTTCATTGTAACTAAGTTGTGCAGTCTAATAGCAACATCCTCCCAGACAAGTTCATGTGACGTTCTTTATATGGATATTGCATTATATAGACAAAACCCTTAAGAATTTAAGAAATATATATGAATACAAAATGAAAGCCTGGGATAAACACAGATGATTCTTAGGTAGGAGGACTTATACTCCTGAAACTCTGCTGGAAGAACTCTCATCCGCCTTCAGTCTCAAGCAGTGGAACAGTAAATTTTGTTCTATGTTTATTAAAATTCACTATTTTGTTCTTCCCAATAGTATCAAAGCAGCATACAGTCAGGTAGTAACAGTCAGGAATGGCCCACCCTTGGCAGCTCTGCCAATCCCTGTACTCCAGCAGATCAGCAGAAAGGGGCAGGGGAATGCCATTTTTGCTGCAGGGAGGGCAAATAAACTAACCCACCCTACCCTTCAGCTCCTCATACTAATTGCTTACTTTACGCTTACCCTCAATACCAGCCCCTTTCCTACATTTAGTCCATTACCAGGGAACAAACTGCAGTTTCCTCTAGGGTCTAGCTAATGTAGGTTCTAGGGAACACGGAAGAACCATTTAATTGTCTGTGTGTCAAATTTTGCAAAGAAACATAGTACAGTCTATTCACTGGAAACTGGGTAAAGACTAACACTGGAATACCAAGGAAACACCAGACCACACCACTGCCTATGCATCTTACATCTTATGGACTCCAGAAGGAGACTGTCTTTGAACAATGCAGTACTGAACATTAGCAGTAAATCTGCAAGACCAGTAAGATTCATTCCTATCACGGGTCCAGGATGTGCAAAACAAATCTAATATGAATCCTGTACCGCCAATTTTATAACCGTGTGCTCTGTATCCACAGAAGAAGAATGGATGCTGATTAGGACCACAACCCCATGTAATTCACCATACAAACCAATGTTCAAATTCTGGCATACTCTCAGTTAACATTAACACAAAATCCCTCCACTATCAGACACATTGTGCAATACAAAATCCTGTGAAATACAGTTATACTACAGCAGCATCAACTCCTAGGACTCAAACAGCAACCACCCTACTGATGAAAAAGCAGCACTGCAGATGTTGTAAGGGGCCCTAAAATGCCTTGATCTTCACTCCCAGTCCTCAAGGGCTGCCAATGTCTCAGTTTTCGGGATATTCCTAATGAACATGCATGAGAGAGATTTGCATTCCCACTACCTCCATTGCAAGCAAATCTCTCATACATATTCATTAGAGATATCCTGAAAAATATCCCATTCACAGTCCTCAAGGTCCTAATGGGAAAACTAAGACTGCTACAGATTTTCACACACAGTGATAGGAGCTTTACAGGCCCAACAAAATACATCCTGGCCCATTCCTTACACTATTTTACCCCTCCTTCCCCCCATTTTTCTAGCACAAATAGCCCCCGACCCCCCACTTTCTCCTTCCGTATCCCCACCCTCTCTCTCTCTGCCTCCAGCAGAGAGCTAGAGCTGGTGAGAGGGCATAAACAGGACGAGGGAACCAGGAATGGGGAGAAAGTCAAGGGCAAGACGTGGGCATAAGATAAAGGTGAAAGGGAGATAGACAGGAGTAATATGCAAAAATATTTCTGTATGGAAAGAGCAGTATTTGCATGGAACTCCCAGTGGAGGTAGTAGAGAAAAGGACTGTTACCTGAATTCTAGAAAGCATGGGACAGATACAGAGGTCTCTAAAGGAAAAGGAAAAAGAGAGAGACTAAAGTAGTTGGTATAGAAGAGCAGACTGGATAGGCCACACGGTCTTTATCTGCCGCCACGTTTCTATGAGAACTAGGATTGGGACAAACAAGGAATGTAGAGGGCGAGGGGACCAAAAATGGGGACAGTACAGGAAGGGCAGATGGGAGGATTTGGCATGGGGGAACAGGAGAAAAGTTCCAAGATCTGGGGGACAGAGACCAGGATGAAGAGTAAATTTGTATTGGGGAATGTAGGTATTTCTAATCTGTATTTTGACCTTTCTTCCTCTCACATCCTCTCCACTCCCAAACCACACAATCCTGCATACCCTCCCTTCACACGCACACAAGAAAGTATATACAAAAATACACCCTAAGCAGTCATTACCCTCAACCAACCAGCTATTCCCCCACTCCCAGTCATCCTGTTCTCACCAGTCTACAAGCCAGCAACCCCCTCCCCCCCAGCAAATCAATTACCTCAAATCTTGCCAGCTCACTCTACTCTCTTCAGCACCTCATCTGGTCCCTGAAATAAAGATGTCTGTGCTATATAGTTAGCAGAGTTTGAGCCCTACAGACATCTGTTCACTTAAATGGATCTGTCTCATGAGATTAGAGCAAGTGTTACCAGCGTGACACAAACTCGTGGAGAACTGCATGGTACCGGCCTCATTGTTTCAGGGAGCAGCTAAGAGAGGCTGAAGAGCCCCAGAGGCAGAAGAGCCCCAGAGGCAGACGTTGGTTGTGCCAGAGCTGTAAACATGTAAACAGAGGCAGACGTTGGTTGTTCCCACACCCTATGGCATCCAGTCACTGCAAGAGGTGGTAGAGCTGATAACAAGGAGGTGAGGGCAGCCCCAGAGGCCCTATACAAAAGAAGAAAAATGGTCACTGGCATTGAAATTTAGAGAAAGCAGTAAAAATACATTAAGGAGTTGCTTAAAATAAAGGGTCCTGGTGGATGGGAGAGACCAAGATCTCAGAGCCTAAGCTGAACTAAAATAAAGATACAACACCAAAGAGGATAGAAAAGATAGCTAAGTAAAAAACACCTTTATTGATGACCTCCAAATAAAGTAGTTACAGTCAGAAAAGGAAATATTGGAAAGGCAAAAGTTACTTAAAACCAATATTTAGGGGTATGTCTACTAAACGGTTAACCTGGGCTATCTGTTCCTAGATCCCATTGAACATCATGAGAGCTAGGTGCAGATAGCCTGGGTTAACCATTAGTCTGCCTTTGTAAACATACCCCTTAGAGGTTTATGTTTATTAAAATTTTCTATACCACCCTAGGCAGGGTAGAGTCTATGGGGTTCACAAATTAAAAAAAAAAAAAATTAACAATCTACTTGGACATACACTTAGAAATAGAATAAGACAGCAAAGTAAAGAAACACCCCAAAAGATTAAAAGCCCTTACCCAGGAGCCCTAACCTGGACCACTCAGTCCCGAAAAGGCCACAGCAAAGTAGTGGGCCTTTAAAAGTGATTTGAATTTTTGAAAGGAGGTTTCCAAGTTCACATGCAATGGAAGGGTGCCAGAAAAAAGAAAGCCGAGTGTCTAGAGATTGCTATGCAAGCTGCTGAGGCTGGAGGAAGGGTTAGTAAATTGGTATTTTACAACCAAAAGTTTCAACCCAGACAGTAGGGTATGGCTAAAGATGGGCCTGACTTTCAATTAAGCAGGCTATGTGCTGTGGCAGTGCAGAACCTGTCCGTCTACTCCCTTAACCTGGATTTTCACTTCCACGGTGGCAGAAGTGAAAATCCAGGTTTGTCTGGATGCGCTGGCAGCCACCGAGGCTAAATGGGTAGCAGAGATTTTCAAAACTATCTGCTTAGCCCCTGCGCCTTAAAAGAGAGGTGAAGAAGTTACCTGTGTAAATGACTTCGAAAATCGGGCCCTCGTAGAATGCTTTATGAGCCACAATGAGTATTTTGATCTGGAACTTGTATGGAGGAGGGAGCCAGTTATGTCGAAAGAGCAGTGGTGTAACATGGTCATATTTAGAAGCATTTCATAGCAGACAGATGGCAGTGTTTTGAACCATACATGATTTTTTACGATTAGTGGACTGAAGGCTGCAATAGATTGAATTACAGTAATCCAAACATAATATGACAAGGGCACGGACGAAGGTATGTAATGCGGAGAAAGAAAGGAATGATTTGATTGAGCAACTTCTATGAAAGGCCAAAAGTGTTTTGTTTTGTTTTTTTTAACTGTAGCAGCTACCTGCTAATCAAAGGACAGCTGTGTATCTAAAATGATGCCTAGATGAGTAAACGAATCAACCAGGGGGACAACCAGGGCAAGCCCATCCATTGTACGAGAACGTTGTTCGCACGGGGCCCTGCGCCAATAACATCTTGCATATTTAGCACTGGCAGGGCAGCTTTAGAGGGAGCCGGAGAGGCCCTGGCTCATTTCTGACAGCCACCGAAGTGAAGAGCGCCTTTTTCTTCACTTTGGCAGCTGTATTGTAGTATAGGATGCTGGTGCGCTGAGCACCAGGAAACCGGAAGTTCCCTTTGACCTCCAGCATGCCAGTGGCCTATACTACAATACAGCTGCCAAAGTGAAAAAAAAAGGCACTCTTCACTTCGGCAGCTGTCAGAGGTGAGCCGAGGCTTCTCTGGCTCCCTCTAAAGACATTCGGACACCTGCGGGGCTCTTCGGGGGGAGCGGGGAGCTAAGACTGGAAATAGCTGATGGGGAGGGGGGCTTGGACCAGAAATGGGCTGATGGAGAGGTTAGGATAGGATTGGAAATGGGCTGATGGGGGGCTAGAACTAGAAATGGGCTGATGTGGGGGATGGGAGAATGGGACTAGAAGGGAATGGATGCTGGGTGGGGCTGGAACTAGAAGGGAGCTGATGTTGAGGGAGGACTAGAAGGGGATGGGGCTGGGGGAGTGAGGCTGGAGAGGGGAAAAGATATTTTGCATGGGAGGGAAAGCACAGTTACTTACCTGTAACAGAGGATCTCTGGGAACAGCAGGAATAAGTCTTCACATATGGGTAGAGACTAAACCCATCTTCAAACCCATCCCTTGTTTTAACCCCTTTTGGAAAAACGGCCAATCACGTCCTATAATTAAATTCTGCGGTAGTTCAGAGACTACTGCTACCTGTAATTTTTTCTCGATGCCCATTCCTTTGACATGCACCTGATATAGGGGATATGGAAACTGTGTCCCGTGTATACATTGTACCTGTACCTGTTCTTTTTCCTGATTCAATATATCAGGGTTAGACTGTTTTATGGTTTCCCAAAGTTTCCGTGAAACCAAACTTTGTTCAGCCCTGAATCAAGAAAAGCCATAGTATTTATCCCCTCTATTTGGACTTGTAGAAAAATACCCTCTGGTGTTTGTTTTTCCACCCCTGTTACAAAGACCATCCTAACTTTACATTCCCTCCGAATGTGTCCAGGCTTTCCACATTTGTAACATTTCTTAATGTTTGTGGAGGAAACCTCTTTGGCCATATTACCACTAGGTGCCTTAATTCTTTCATACCTCTTCCATTCATCTGATTCATCCATACCTGCTACTTTTAAAAGGTTTACCCTGGATGTATCAGTTCTCTTAGCTTCCCTGAATACTTCAGCCATCCTAGTTGCTTCCTCCATATTGGAGCAATTCTGTAACGTAAGAAACGTTTTCATCTCTGGGGTTACTGCCAACAAGAACTGTTCTAGAATAATTTCGTCTAGAATTGATTCTACTGGTTTTCCCTCTGGATCTAACCATTTATAGGCAAGATTCCTAAGCCTTTGATACAATGCTTTCGGGGTTTCAGTTATATGCATGTGTGCCTCTCTAAACAATCGCCTATAATGCCTAGGTGAAAGGCCTAGTCTGTCTTTTACAGCCCTTTTAATTTCTACATAATTATTAGCCAGGCTGGCCGGCATAGCTTTAAATGCAGACAAAGCTTCACCGCTTAAGGTCATTGCAAACCGCATTGCCCATTGCTCAGATGGCCATTGGAGATTACTAGCAATCCTCTCAAAAGCTTCTATAAAATCATCCGGATTGTCCTCCGGTTTTAACTGTCCCAAAGACAAAGCAAAGTTAGTGTTCATCTCTACTTGCGGTATTGATGTAGTACGTGCTACTTCTTCACCAGTTTTTTTTCAGCAGAGCGTCCACAGCTTCTAATAGCGGCCTTTGCTGCTCCCTCGCAGAAGCTATGTATTGCTCCTGTAAATGCTGCACCATTCGGGCTTGCTTGTCCCACTGTTCAGCTATCCACGACATCACGTCCTGTGGTTCCATCTTCTCCAGACGCTGTTCCTGTAAGAAAAAGAAAAGAGAAAGGCCCACCAAGTGCGGTATCTTTTATACAGGACTTTACTCTAGACTAGAGCGCCCCCTCTTTCCTCACAGGATATCCTATCCCAGTCTACACAGGCTACTATTACCTTAGTCTCCTTGCAGACTCAAGTATGTGAGAAAAGGGTCTTTTCCAGTCCTCTGGCCGACCTGCCAGCGAATATTCCACTGCACTTGTCTTGTGATGCCAATATTCTCCTTTCCTTTGGGCAATGTCTTTTTGTTTCTTCTGTTCCAAAAATATTTTGCCTCCCCAAAAAAAAAATATCCTCACTCCTACGCCATTTTTATGTCACACCCTCATCGGGCCCCTCCGGTGGAGACTGGTATTACAGCTTAACACCTTTTCTTGGCTCTCTATATGTTATAGATAGCCCTGCCTGGCCCTCTGTGGGTGGTAGTTGTACCGTCTTCTTGTAATCACTCAAACATACAGTTCACACTTTAAATCAAGGGCTTTATTCCCCGTCCAATGAGGTATTCTTTTTCTTGGTGAACAAAAATAATCAAAAGCCACTCTGGCAAATAACAGAAGCAAACATTGAACAAAAAGTGCTTTCCCCAGCTTTAACTTTTAACAAAAGAAAAGTCTTTAAACAATCCTCTTCATGAGCTCTTAACCCTTTTCTTTTGCTGTTATAAATCAATCAGGGTTCACTTTTAACCAAGCAACTTCAGCCAGTTACTGTGTTACTGTTAAACCTTCCTGGTACATATATTTTCGTTATCTCAGTGAAAACTCTTCCTCTTCAGTTATCACTAAAGAGCATTCCATTGGTTCAGTGTTTTCTTGCACAGTAGGAATATCACACTGCATTAAAGAATAACCATTTGTACCTACGTTTTCTGTATCAGCAGTTCTGCCGAGCTCACTCTGGTTAATCACGTCAGGTACGTGACTGCTTCCTGGCTCTGAGCTAAAGCTCTCTTGGGTATTACCGTATACTCTGGATAGTGGTTTATAAGAGCACTTCTCCTGTGTGAAGCTATGAGGTAACTGCCCATAAACACTGGTATTAGTATCAAACAGCTTGTGTCCTGCCTTGAATCGGCTAAAGGCTAATTCCTCTGGTACAGCTGTGGGAGTTTGCAATGCTGACAACGGCACTCGGGAGAAGTCTGAGAATTTAAAGTTGCTAGCAGAATTATGTGCTTCATAAGGTAAGAGACCTTCTTTTCTCTTGTAGCCGTTAGTATAAGGAAAGAAGTTGTTTCCTTTTCCCTTTATATCTGCTCTTGGCTGGCTTCTCTTATTAATCCTGGACTTAGCCCACTCGGGTGTAAAACAGTCTTGTTCAACTTTGAATGCCTTGTTTCCTGCAACAGGATTCCTCCCTCTTCTCTTCTGGCTTTCACACACACACTCTGTATTTAACAGCTGATCTCCACATGTACTCACACCATCCTGAGACTCATTCAAGCTGTCCTGTGGTATATTTTGCTGACCCACTCTCTCATTTCCTTCCTTCCACCAACTTTGGTCCTGGAGATGAGATTGGATTACTGTGTCTCTTTCTCTTTCCCTCCGTTCCCACGACTGAGGATGTTGCTTCCACCTCTGTCCGTGCTCACTCTCCCTCACTGCTTGTGAGTGTGCCTTATGTATTTGTCCCCGGGTTCCACCCCTTCTCAGCTGATCCCTATCAGGTAAATCAACCTCCATTCTCATGCTGGCTGGGTGTGTCTTTTTACCCTTTTCCCACATGTGCCGTGGTTGCTCATAGCAACTATTTGACATGTTTTTGTTTACCTCATCAGGTTCTGCCTGATTTTCTCCGCTAATCTCCCTTTCCTCTGGGTCCCCTGGGTTTACCTTGTGACAATATGCATATATCTATAAAGAGATATGGATGGGCAGAAGACACACAGATAGATATAGATACATATATACTTATCTATATCTATCTATATATACCTATATGAATATGTAGGCATATAGACACATGTCTCCAGGTATATGGATGGAGAGATGTCCATAGAACCTCATCCCCTCTAGGGATATAGGGAGAGGAAGATTCATCTGACAGCAAGAAGGTTGATACCTGCTTGAATAGATATATAGAGAATTCTCTTTTCCTGGTTATGACTGGGAGAGTCAGAGGAAAGGTCTCCTTGACAAGAAGTAGTCTGAATTTTTTGCAGAATTTGAGCTCTTGAATAACCAGGATGGCCTACGTGAAAATTGTAGAGGATAACTTCAGTCTGCAGACAGGAAGTCCAGATTTCTCCAGAAGTGCAGTATGGAGAATGGATAGAGGATGCCCCTGGAGGAAGATACCCTAGTGACCCACTTATGAGGGCAAGATGGGTATTAGGCGTCCTCTAGCTGCCATTGAAGAAAATTATCTCTGACGAGAAGACCCAAGGAGATATGGGCCAAACCAGGGAATTGGCCCTCCTTTAGGTTTTCACGTAATGAAAGGTCTGAGGCTTATGCCTCAAAAGAGATTTAAGATGAGATGGTAAGGGTAGGAAATACCTACCAGTCATGGAAACATGACTGGGGGAACCCCTTTTAACCATCTGGGGTTATCTGCTAGGCAAGATACTAATGCTCTCTAGCAAGGGCCCATAGTGCAAAGCTACTCTGTAGAGTTGCAGAGAGCATGCTGCAGGTTGGTTAGAAGAAAAACTGGCTGTGGAAAGCCAGCAGGTAACCAGCTATTCTGCCAAGGACAAGGGGACGAAGAATAGAAGTTAACCAACCAGGCTGTGATAAGAGGGTTTCCCAAACGAGGTTGATAACCAGTTTGGGACTTAGCACTGAGGCTAGGAGGATCGCTAGTGGAGGGGAATCCCTGGTTGTGTAGTGAACAAAACCAGTGGTTAACCACTAGGAATTGCTGTATCTGCAGCAACTTCCAGGGCAGCGTGGAAAATTTCTTCTCCCGCTTCCTCTTTTAGATTGGGAAAACAACAACAGACATGGTAGGAGTTCCTATTGTCTGATGAGCTGCCCTAAGGTAACAAGGGGGGGGGGGGGGAAACAACTCCAGAAGGGAGAATCCCCCGGTAGAACAGGTAGAGGACCATAGGGGCTTACCAGTGTAAAAGGGCCACTCTTACAAACAAAATGTTGTAGTAAGAGGGAGGTAAGACAGAATTGCAAGAGACCGACTATGGAGGAAGTCTCTGACAGGTGAGATGATACATGCCAGTAGAGGGAAACAACTGTCTATTGAGAGTTGTTACCTCTGTTTCCTTCAAGAGGAAGAGGAAACTGTTAAGAATGGGCATGATCATCATAAAGACTCTTAGAAAAAAGATGTCTCATGAAGAGATATCTAGGTAGGTTAGGATAAATTTAGTGCAGATACTGCCAGTGAAGGAAGCAGACTGCCACCCTAACCACCAACCAAGAGGGACAATGATCTATTTAAAACCCTGCGACTGCTGGGTTTGTTGACCCTGTTGAGGTTGTAGATTCTTCAGACCAGGGTGATGTTTCCCCTGTTTGGGAACATCTGTATGATGGGCAGATGATGGATAGGGGAAGAAAGTTTGGTAGGACATTTCCTACCTACTGGGAAAGAAGAAGGCGTAGAACAGCCTCTGGAAACAGGAAAGTCAGTGGATAATTGAGTAACCTGGAGTAAAGACTCCTTGTTGAAGAGATTTTCTCCAGTGCAAGGAGTATTTCCCAGTCTTTCTTGTGCCCATTTGTCCAAGTCTGAAGCTTGGAGCCAGGCTCTACGTTGTGCTCCTATAGCTATAGCAGAAGTCCTGCTAACAGACTCAAAGGAGTCTAGGGAAGCACGAGTAAGAAACCTAGAGATATTTTGAGCATGACTAACCAGTGAGGAATAGTCTGCACTCTTGGGCTCTTGAAGAAAAGGAGTCAAAAGATGTAATTTCTTTGTGACCTCCTCAAGAGATAGACCCATATAAAAAATATATGAGAGAATTCTTGCTGAAAAGCATGGATGTCTGGAAGGTTTGACGTCCAAAGGTATCTAGTGTCTTAGATTCACGACCTGGCGGACAAGAAGAGTGCTTTTTATTACTCTTCACTCGCCTCATTGCTGATTCCACCATAATGGAATGATAAGGAAGTTGAGTCCTTTGAAACCCTGGAGAGGGGGGCACCTGATATAGGAGATCAGTTGCTCTGGAAGATGGGGGTACCTTTAAAGGAGCCTCCCACATTCGTAGAAGGAGATCCTGCAAAGAATGATGCAAAGGAAGCATTATATTCTCCTTTGCTTTGCTAGGAACAGAGGTATTCTGTATTCCCTTGTGTAAGATCTTGTCCAGGAATAGGAATGGCAAGTGATTTTGCCATATCCAGGAGGAAAGTCTGGAAAGAAGGATCCCCAGAGGGAACTTCCCTTGGAAAGGCTAGATCTGATGAAGAACTAGCGTTGGCACCGAGGGATCTATTCAAGCATATAGGAATAGAAGATCCTGAATGGTGCAGTATGGGATCCTTAGATGGTGGTCGCTGGTACTGCAGGTCAGAACCAGCGACAGTCGGTAACAGATCGTCCATGCTGGGGATCGATTCCAAACTCGGCATCGAGGGAAGCGAGCCTGACGAGAGAAGCATGGAAGGTACCGACAGCAATGGTACTGTGGATATCAGTACTGATCTCGGTACCGTATCTGATACCGGTGGATGAAGACCAGCCGGTGGCAACTCTAACGGTATCGGAGGAACCGAGAGTTGCGGATCCGAATTATCGGAACCGAGCCTTCGGTACCGACGGGAGTCGGTACCCAGTCCTCCAGACTGGAGATCGATTCCAGACTCGGCATCGAAGGAAGTGAGTTTATCGATGCACATCTGGAGGGTACCGACATCGGTACTATTATCGGTGTCGGTACCGATACTGGAAGGTCGATCTGGAGCGTATCCACCGGCCCCGCAGGTACCGAGGACGCCAGACGACGATCCTTGGTGAGGAATGTTTCATCCAACACCAGTGTCGATGCCGGGGTATCGGTACCGCTCGAAGCAGATGCCACCACCAGGCATGGCTCAGGTATGTTCTGTGAGGGGTGAACCTCAGGAACAACCTGAAACCCCACACAGGCTTTGGAAGCCGAAGACTCCCACCGGGGTTTTGAAGCCAGTGGATTCTCGAGGACAAGGCCATAGACATCTCTATGCTGTGCATGAGAAGTGCCGCTCGAGGACTGGCTAGTCTTAACAGACTGTTTTCGGGTTACCTGATCCTGTGTAGAAGATATGGTCGGTGTCGAGGGGAACTTGATGTTGAAAACTTCTTCTCACAATACTATTGCCCGAGGGCTCCGGAGGAAAATGGTCAGGACCCAAGCAGGTTAGACACCAATTGTGAGTGTCTAAAAATAAAGTTGTACCGTCACAGTTTGTACATTTCTTGGGGAAAGTGGCTGGCGGTTCCATGAAGGAAAATGGAGAGGCCTAGAAGGTCTGAGAACCGTGAGACACTAAGGAAGAAAAATATATTCCTTAAAAAGGAAAAAAATTTACAAGAAAAGAAAAAAGAAACACCCGGTACCGGTGGCGTCAGGGAAGGCAGCCGCGACCACAAGAAAACTAAAAAAATAAAAGAAGAATTTTCTGCGGTGACAGGAGGACGTCCTGCCGCCTCCGCGGAAAAACAAAAACTGAGGAGAGGCAGTTGGGAAGGCAGCACACAGGCGTGTTGGGATGCTTCCAAAGGCTTTCTGATTGGACGCTGGGAAGCGTTCCCGTGCAGACTCCGTTGGTACCGACATACCCCATATGTGAAGACTCATTCTTGCTTGTTCCTGGAGATGAAAAATCTACGATTGGCCGGGCATTGGGAGAGTAAGTGGGGGATTGAGGATGGAGGGGTAAAATTTGAGTGGATGCAAAAGGAATGAAGAAAGAAATGGAGGAAAGAGCAAAAGGAGAAAGATCAGTATGTTAAAGCAGATGTAGAGAGAGAATGGAAAAAAAAAAACTAGAAGAGAGAAGAAAGGACAAATGGACAGCAGACAATGGAGAGTTAGCCGAACACACAAAGAAACCTGAAGAAAGTGACTGGAGCAATTGCAACTGAAAAATAAAATGCACAAAACAAAAAGGTAGAAAAATACTTTAATTTGAATTTATTAACTGGAATATGTCAGCTCTGGGAAATGTGCATTGTTTTGTTTGGTACAAGAGAAAATTGATTTATAGTTTTATTTCTCCAGTGTTGTTGTACATTCCAGGTTTGGTTTTGGGGGTTCCCAGGTTAATTATGGTCTTTCTATTTCTAAATTGTGATCCTTTGTTCTTTGTTTGGTGATGGTCTATGTTTTATTTATTTATGTATTTATTTATTTTTATAAAAGGTTTCAATACATTTATGAAGAAATTATAAACCAAAAATACACCAACTTAAATAGTATACATAATCCATAGTCCACATCAAGAAGCAGCTAAACAAAAAAAAGGAAATTGGGCAGATTGGACTCCAGCAAAAACATTAGACTCAATTATACATAGTCAGGAGACTAACAATTGAAAACATTAATTCCTTTCTAGAAGAAATTTTAACAACTGATCTACTTAAAAAAACCCATAACGTTTACCCTGGAAAACTATATGACATTTGCAAGGAAACTTGAGAAAGAATAAAGCACCCAAAGCTAACACCCGGGGGCGGACCTCCAAAAAGGCCTTACGCCGCTCCTGTGTAACTTTAAAGACATCTGGGAATACCTGAATTAATTGACCACAAAATTTCTCACTTTTTTTTCGAAAATATGCTCTCAATATTATGTTCCTAAGGGGAAAGTGGTTAAGGATTCAGAGGTGGTGGTGGGGGCGGGGGGGGGGGGGGGGTGCAGTATGATCACTTAGTTTCTTCTACTTTAGACATTTCCGGGTTTTTAGAATCCTTTTTGGATGATATTCCTTCAAGAGATACGTTATTGGTTACGTTTTCCTTGGAGATGGATAAAGATAGAATATTGAGAGCATATTTTCGAAAGAAAAGTGATGGTCTATGTTTTGCATGTGTAACCGAGCTGAGGTATTCTGTTTATGTAGTTTCTATTTGACAGTGCCACTTGTTCTTTCCCCAGTAGGAGATACATTGGTATTCTCTGAGATGTATTGGTTTAATATTTGCAATGTTGCCTTTTGATAGGTAGGGTTTGGTGCTTTGAGAGTCCTGGTAGTGCTGTTAGGATACAGTGGGTTTGCTATGAGTTCTAAATGTGCCTGGTGGTTGACACTGGAGTATAGTGATGAAGAAATCGGGTAGTCTTTCTTTATCCATACACTTATTAAAAGGCATGTTTACTAAAAGTAAGTGCATGTTAACATTATGCAAATATGTATGCAAATTAGGCCCCTCAATGAGGCTCTGCACATGGCCCTGCATCCCCCTTGGGCTGCCCCTGGGGAAAACCGAACTGCGAATCCTAGGAGTGATTATCGGTACTGAGGAACCTTTGGTCACCCAGAGAGCCTGGGATTTCTCGAAGGTTTCATTTCATATGATGGGACTCCAGCCAATTTGCAACAGAGTTTAAACAATCAACAGATGAGAGATCAGTTGATAAAGGGTTAATAGTGTAGTGGATCAGAATGATGTTATCTGCATAATAAAAGCAACTAGTTCTCAGGTCTCCTATCAGTGTTAAGAGCAGAGCTACGAAAATATTGAAGAGGGCAGGAGAGAGGATGGATGAGGTACCCCACAAGGAAAAGGAAAAGGAAAAGCAGAATGAAATCTGATTTGTACCTGGGAGGTATGATCTTGTAGAAACGAGGAAAACTAATCCAAAACCTGATCTCTCAAGCAAATTTCAAATAAGCAATGAAGTAAGTTCTCTGTAATTTGAATTTGTACCTGTCTTATCTGTACTATTCAAACTATTGTTATATTGTAAACTGCGCTTGATCCTTTGGAAAACACGGTATAAAAATGTTCAATAAAATAAATAAAGTAACAGTGAATGATCAATAAAATCAAAAGTGGTGGAGAGATCTAAATAAATCACCAGAGCAATCCTGCATGAATCAAGATTACTATAAGGCTCACTGAGGAGAGCAGTTATAGCCGTTTCCGTGCTATGATGGGTGAACTATGGCCTACAGACTCTGGTTAACCATGCATGAAGCATTGATAACAGTCCCAGGTTTGGAAGCTTCAGCCAGCAAGAAGGGAGTGGATCCAAAGAGCATGTAGTAGTTTTCAAGATGATTCAAAGTTTTCCCACTGCTGAGAGAGACAACTGATTGAAAGAGGACAGAGAGAACCTGAGCACTTGAAGAGGACATTATCTGTCCCAACAGGGGGAAAACTATTAAAAATAGAAGAGACCTTGGATTGGAGGTAGACCACTAGACAGCCTGCTGATAGTTCAGCATCCTTCAACCGAAGCACTCTTTGGTATTATTTCTCCTCTTCCGATTTACTTCTGCGTACCAGGCTGAGCACTTAGACTCCTCTTCTTATTTCGGTGTCTGCAAGAAATGCAAAAACTCAAATACCTGGTACCTCTACCAGGCACCACCAGTGTCTAGTGTACTGGATATTACTGTAAAATCCAACCTCCTTGCTGCTTCAAAAATATATATCCGGGGGGGGGGGGGGGAGATAAAAATTGAGAAATATTTGCTCTCCTCCCCACAGGGGTAGCAGAACACCTATGTGGTTAGAGGGGCCAAACAAGCCAATCTCTGGTCTCACTCCCAAGCTCTCTAGTTGCTGCTGTGTTGGGCAAAATACTGATCAGGCCCCAGTGGCTCATCACATTTCACTACCTATCCCTCCCCAAGAGGGAAAAATTAAAACAGCTCATAAGCAGCCATCAGAAAGAGTAGCTACTCACCTGTAACAGGTGTTCTCCAGGAGCAGCAGGAATCAGTCCTCACATATGAGTGACATCGACGTCGATGGAGCCCTTGCGGAGCATTTCCCCAGCTTTCTATGAAAGCCTTTGGGAATGCAGGCAAGCATGCGCGGTTCCCTTCCTGCCTAAAGGTGCCATCTTGCTCAGTCAAATGACATAGCTAAAAACAGCACACAAAAATGTAAAAATAAACTATGTACAACTGCAACTCCCAGGGGAGGAGGGAGGGTTGTGAGGACTGATTCCTGCTGCTCCTGGAGAATACCTGTTACAGGTGAGTAACTACTCTTTCTCCAGGACCAAGCAGGAAGTCAGTCCTCACATATGGGTGACTCCCTAGCTCTGGGCTACCAGGAACCCAGGCTGAACAAGAGAACTCCCTCTAGTCCCAGCATCAAAGAAAGGCTTTTCACTGACAGAACCTCCACCGGTAGCCCAACGGAGGGCTGGAGGGTAGGAGTTGCCTAAACCTCAAAGAGATTCTGAAGTACTGCCTGGCCAAAAGCACTGTCCCTACGGGTCTCCCTCTCCAGACAGTAATGGGCCGCAAAAGTCTGGCTTGAGGACCAAGTTGCAGCCCTGCAGATGTCTACCAATGGTACAGAGCGGAGATGAGCCACTGAGGCAGCCATTGCCCTGACACGATGGGCCGTGACCCGACCCTGCAAAGGAAGGTCAGCCGCCCTGTAAGCCCAGGTGATACAGTCAGCCACCCAGATGGACAAGGTACGCTTGGACACAGCTAACCCTAAATTATTAGGGTCAAAAGATATGAAGAGCTGAGTAGCCCTTCTATGTCCCTGCGTACGGTTAAGGTAGAAGGATAAGGCCCTCATACAGTCCAGGGTATGCAGAACTGCTTCAGCCTGGCTTGCATGAGGCCTAGGGAAGAATGTTGGAAGAACCACCTCTTGATTAAGGTGGAAGGAGGAGACAACTTTGGGGAGGAACTTTGGATGAGTCCTAAGGACTACCCAGTTCCTATAGAAGCGGGTGTAAGGCCTGTCACAGAACAGGGCCTGAAGCTCACTCACTCGCCTGGCCGAGGTTAGGGCTACCAAAAAGAGTGTCTTCCAGGACAGGCAGCGTAGAGGGCAAGTAGCCATCGGCTCAAAAGGTGGGTGAGTCAGTTGCTGCAAGACCACATTCAACTCCCACTCAGGAGCAGGAGGACGGATTGGAGGTTTAAGCAATAGCAAGCCTCTGAGAAACCGGGACACCAAGGGGTGAACCGACAGAGAATGTCCTTCCACTAGTGAGTGGTGAGCTGCTAGAGCTGAGAGGTGGACCCGAACAGAATTGGACAAGTCCCTGATTAGATAAGTGCAGTAAGTACTGAAGCACTACTGGTACAGTACAGAAGGGATTCTCTGTATGGAGCTGACACCACACAGAAAACCTTTTCCATTTGAGAGCATAGGTTTTCCTAGTGGACTGTTTCCTAGAGGCTAGGACAACCTCTTCAACTTCTGGAGGTAGGCCCCAGGGAGCTAAAACTACCCTTGCAGCCTCCAGGCCATCAAACTGAGGGCTTTGAGATTGGGGTGCAGAAGGGAACCCTGATCCTGAGAGAGAAGGTCGGGTTGCAACCCCAGAGGCAGTGGGGGATCCACTGCCAGCTGAAGTAGAAGTGGAAACCAAGGCTGTCTCGGCCACCTGGGAGTTACCAGCAGGACCGAGGCCTTGTCCTGTAGAATCTTGAACAGGGTTTGGGCCACCAAGGGCGTGGGAGGAAACACCTACAGGAGGCCCTGAGACCATGGGATCAGAAAAGCATCTGCCGCCAGCCGCAGAGGATGCGGTTGTCTGGAGCAGAACTTTGGCAGCTGTTTGTTCAGTGGACTGGCAAACAGATCTATGGATGGAAGTCCCCATTTCAGGAAAATCCTCTGAACCACCAAAGGATGGAAATTTTGAGTTTATTAAACAAGCAACAAAATACATACAAAAAGCAGAAACACTCACCCCAACCAAGTCCCACACCCCCCCAAAACCCCCACCCCCCGACATAGCACAAAACAAGTATCACACCCCCCCCGTGACCCACCTCCCCAAACCCACCACCATATTCAACAATCAACACACGTGCCCCTCCTCCCAACAACAACCCACGAACGACCCCGACAATGTCCATGTCCCCTCCCTCCCTCAGTCCATTGTCCTTACCCGACCCAACCCCCCCTGCAAGAACACCCGAAATCCAGTCCATACCTTGTCCATCATACAATCCCTGAGACCCTCCCCCACACAAACAGTCCCCACTAGTCCAAATGTTCGTGCAGTCCAAATGTTCTTGCAGTCCTTCATTGTGCAGGGAACTGCCAGACTCCCCCCCCAACCCCCTCAAAGTCCCCTGTCCCAATCCATCCCCCTACAGCGGGAGCAGCAGCTCCCCCTCCCTCCACCCCAACCCCTGCCCCCTCCCCGTCCGTCCCACAGAAACCAACATAGTAATAATAAGCCTTCCCACCCCCACCCCCCAAACAACAAAACATAAGGGCAGCTCAGGCCCATCCCCAACATAATCCCACCAAAACAAAGCAGAAATAAATATACAACTCAAAGGCGAACAAAAGGAAAAGCAAAAGTAACAGAACCCCTGTGCTGCCCTGCGGTCAGTCAGCGGAGCAGGATGCGCAGGACAGAAAAAGGACATACAAAAATCACTACCAACAAAAACAAAAACAATTGGGATAGCCCCCTCGAAAAGGAAAGGGTGAGCGGACAAACGGTCTCACCCCTGAAGCGGGATTATCCAGCCCACCCCCCCCCCGGGAGAAAAACAACCCCAAAGCTACACTCAGAACCAAACCCCAGGGAATGGAACCCACCCCCTCCTGCCACACCCCTCCCCTAGTGAAACAAAACAAACCTCAGAGCCCTACTGGGACAATAAACCCAAGGAACCCCTCCCCCTCATGGGGGGCGGAGGGTGAGGTGACGCCACAGACGCTCCCAACGATGGACCTCCACCACCCGCCTTTCGCGTTGCGCCATGCTGGACACTTCCTCCAGAATGTCCCGCACCACCTCGTCGAGGGGCAGGACCAACCCCCGGGTCGAGACATGACAGCGCGCATGCCACAGGTGGTAGTGTACTACGGCCGTGACAAGGTAGAGGGTCCCGGAGTCCTGCCTTAGAGGAAAGGACCAGGCCCCGTACACCCACTCCGCATACGTGAGGAGGGAAAGGTCGCGCAGGTGAAGGGCGGCGGACACCAACCGGCAGGCCTCCACGTTGAAGGGGCACTGCCGGAGGAAATGGTCCATGGTCTCTGCCTGCCCCTCACACCCGGCCCTCGGACAGACCCGCTCGGCCTGTGACCTGTACTTGAGGTTGTCCCTCACGTACAAACGCCCGTGGAAAGACAACCAGGCTACATCCCGAACCTTCTTCGGTAGCCGAGGGGAGTTCAACAGCCGAAGGCCCCGCTGCATCACATCCGCCGGACAGTCCCGCAGGGCCCACCGTGGTTGATAGTGAGAGGTGAGTACCATCCGGTATAATCCTTTCCGCCCCAAGGACTGGGCGAGCGGGTCGGTCACCCCCCACCGCCGTATGAGCCCCACCATCACAAATACGTACGATGGGGCCTGTTCCCCTCTCCGGCGCACACGTGGGACCGAGGACGCCCCCTCCCACTGCTCCCAGAAGCGGGAGAACCATTCCCGATAGGAGGCCACCCACCAGACCCCTCCCCCTTCCCTCATCCTACCTAAGTGAAACGCCATAGACAAGACTGACAGGAAGACAAGGGGGTGCAACATACCCAAACCACCCTCTGCCCGATCCAGGCAGACTATATTGCGCTGGACAGGGTTCAGGCGGTTACCCCACAGAAAACAGAAAAAGACGGCACAGACAGACGCCTGACGGGACAACGGAAGGACGAAGACCGTGGCCACGTGCAGAAAGAGAGGAAGCAGAAACGTCCCGAGGAGTTTGATCTTCTCCTCGTACGTACACCTCCACCCCCTCCACCGCAGCACCCGACACCGTGCAGTCTCGAGACAACGGTCCCAATTGGACTCCGCACAGTCCTCCGACCCGAAGACGAGGCCCAAAACGCGGACCTCCCCCACGGGAGGAGGAAAGGGGGCGCAGGAAGGCGGGGAGGCCTCCGAGGGGCCCAACCACAGCGTCTGGCACTTGCTGTGGTTGACAACAGAGTGGGCTACCTCCGAGTACTCCTCCACGGCCTCCCGCAGGGCCTCTACCCCTTCAGTGCCGTCCACGTAAACTGAGATGTCGTCAGCGTAGGCAACGACGGACACCGGGGGCGCACCAGGCGCCTCCAGGCCCCGCAACCCACCTGAGGACAATCTCCGGAGGAAGGGGTCGAGGGAGAAAACATACAGCAGGGGGCTCAAAGGGCACCCCTGCCGCACCCCCGAGGCGACACCAAACGGCCGTCCGAGCCACCCGTTAATAAACGGGAAGCTCACCCCACCCCCCCTCGGTACAGCGCCTGCACGACGAAGAGGAAACCTGCGGGGAGGCCAAAGTGCTGGAGCACCACCCACAGGTACCGGTGACTGACTCGATCAAAGGCCTTGGACTGATCCAAGGAGACCAACCAGTGGTCCCGTTGGAGCGACCGGCCTCTTTCCACCATCTCCCGGACTGTGGCGACAGAGTCCAGAACCCCTCTCCCCCGAACGGAACAATACTGGGAAGGGGACAGCAAATCGCCCGACACCTCCACCAGTCGGTTGGCCAAACACTTGGCCAGGATCTTCCGGTCCGCGTTCAGAAGAGAGAGCGGCCGCCAGAAGTCCAAGGAGCTATCGTCCTTCCCCTTGGAGAGCAGCAGCAGGACAGACTCGCGAAATGACCGCGGGAGATACCCCGTGTCCATGATCTCCTGAAACAGGGAGGTCAGGAAGGGGGCCAGCTGGGCGATGAAAGTGCGATAGAACTCCACAGGGAGCCCATCGCGCCCAGGCACCTTCCCCAACGGCATGGCACGAATCGCCCTCTCCACCTCCACCTGCTGAATCGGAGCAGCGAGTGCATCGACCTGTGCCTGGACCACAGCCGAATACACCGGGGGAAGGCCCAGGTACGTTCGGATATGGGTGAGGTCCACGGGGCGATCCCCAAACAGGTCCGAGAAGTATTCCCCCACCATCCGCAAAAGGTCCTCCTGGGAGGTATGAATGGTACCATCCTCGCCCCGCAGGGCCATGACCTCCCGACGCTGAACCCTCTCCCTGCAAGTCCGGAAAGGGTCTGGAGTGGCGCCCCCACCGGCCGCCCCCTCGAAGCATAGGGAGGCATGGCGATCGTAAAGCAGGCCACGGAGCTGGACACGCACCTCTTCGACCTCCTCCCGCGCTGCCCCTCGGGATACCAAACGATCCAGCGACCTCCGGAGGACAGTGTAGGTGAGGTAGCGGGATCGAGCCATGGAGGTACCCCGAGAACGGAAGAGTTGTCGGGCACGCGTCTTCACCTCATCCCACCAGGCGCCACGGGAAGGAAAAACACTCAGCAGGGTCTCCTGGTCTGCGAGAAAGGCCAAGAACTCCTGGACCACCTCTGATGTTGCCAACAACTGCACATTCAGTCTCCACAGGCCAGGACCCCTGCTGAGCTCCTCGTGGTTGGCCAGGAAGGACACAGAGAGGACGCGGTGGTCCGAAAAGTCAACCGCCTGCAACTGCGGAGGGGAACACTCCACCCGGGCACTCACATATATCCGATCGATACGACTCCTGCAAGTCCCATGGTAGTAGGTGAACCCCGGCGACCTAGGAAAGGCCCGGTGGAAAACATACACCAGGTCAGCCGTCCGAGTCATCTCGGCCAAAAAGAGGCCCTCGTAACTAGGTGGGCAACGCTCCCCCCCTCGGTCCTGCAAAAAGGTGGTGGTGTTGAAATCCCCGGCAAGGACCACCAAACGGGAGGTGTGTAAGTAGGGGCGGATAACCCCGAAAAGGGTCTTCCGCGCCAACTTAGACTGGGGGCCGTAGACCACCACGAAACGAAACCGATGGGGCCCGCAGTAGCCATCTAAAAGCAGGCACCGGCCCTGCTCCAGTTCCCACACGTACTGCACCTGAAATCGGTTGGACGTGAACAAAACCGCCACTCCTGCATAGGGCTGTGCCGCAAGGGACCAGTACGAAGGGCCCCACCTCCACTCCCGCTTCGCCCGATGAAGGCTAGCGAGCGAGGTGAGCCTGGTCTCCTGCAAGAAGATGACATCCAGCCCACTCGTGGAAAGAAAATCATAGGCCGAAGCCCGCGCCTGGTCTGTCAAAATGCTAGCCACGTTGAGAGTGGCGCACGAGAATGCAGGAGTGCACGCCATACCTATTTCTTGTGCAGTGACCCCTTCCTCCTCTTCTCCCCAACCCCCGGATCCCCGGAATCCCGCTTACAGGACAAGCCCGCAAGCTGGGATAACTCCTCACGGTCCACGGCGACCACCTCGAGGATCTCCTGCTCCTCCTGTTCAACCCTGTCACCCCAGCAGGTGCTGGCTCCCTCGGGACCACCAGGCAAAGCTGTCGCGAGGGCAATTCCAGCCCCCACGGAATGAGGGGGCAAAAACAGGTCAGGGGTCGGAGGAATGACCTCCTCAGTGGGGTCCACCACCGGTGCCTCCTCCCCCTTCCCGTCCCCAGACAAAGACTGAGACAACATAACAGTGCCCACCCTCGCGGGGGAGGCCGGGGCGGCCGGGTCAGCAGGGGGCTCCCGCTCAGGCCCAGCACCCAACCGCGGAGGCAAACTCCTGTCCTCCCTCACCCGCCCCGGTAGCTTCTCCAGGGCCACTACCGGAGGCCGGGGGCCAGTTTCCACACTCTTAGGCGGACCCTGACTGCGGCGCGCCCTCGGAACCTTCTGAGGCTGCCGCTGAGGAAGAGGGGCTGCCTCCGCCGCTAACCGTACCGAACGCCGCAAAGGAGGCCCTGCCTCCACTGACAAGCCCTCATCCGCCTCAGCCACATCAGTAGCCAGGAAGACGAAACGATTGACGTCCAACACGGGCTCTAACTCCAACAATGGGGAGGTCTCCCGTTTCCTCCTCTTGGACTTGCCACCCTTGGAAGAGACAGTAGTCCATTCCTCAGGCGGCACCCCCCGCAACCCCTTATCCTGTTGTGCAACAACCTCCACCACATCAACCCTCTCCTCCTTCCTACCCAAATCCCCTCCCCCTGGTGGCTCCCTCGGCTCGATGAACTCCTCTGCACTAGGGCCCCCAGTCTCCTCCTGAGGGAGAGGGGCCTCTACAACCTCCTCCCGCACAGGAGCCTGGGGCGGAGTGACGGCAACCCCCCCCGGTCCATTGTGTGACGCGGAGGGGCAGCGGGCAAAGGGGTGGCCCAACTCCCCGCAAAGGTTACACCGAATTAGCAGACACCCGGCCGAAGCGTGACCCCGTCCACCACAACGGGTGCAGACCTGCTCAGGACAGTTCATGCTCAAATGGCGGAATGAGCCACAGCGGTGACACTCGCGAGGTTGCCCGGGGTAATAGCACAAGATGCGATCCCGACCGAGGAAACCGGCCGAGGGCACGTGCTGCACCACGTTTCCCACCTCACGCAAACGGATCCTGCCCTTCCACGACCCGTCCACACCCCTAGGGGCCCAGCGCCCTTAACCAGGGGTGCGAGAAGCACCGCATGGCGCGACAACCAAAACTGGATGTCCTGCCCTGGGAGCGACTCATTCCTGGAGAGGATGGTCACAGGTACCGTCCCCTGGCGAGAGATAGGCACAACACGAAAGTCAGCCCACCCTCCCTGCCCCCTCTGCTGCTGGTATCGGTCCCAGAAAATCTCCAGCCCCCGTCGCAACATGAAACTAACATCATATTCAATGGTGTTGTTCATGTGGATAAAGGCATAGAGA
Organism: Ichthyophis bannanicus; assembly: GCA_033557465.1. NCBI lineage: Eukaryota > Metazoa > Chordata > Amphibia > Gymnophiona > Ichthyophiidae > Ichthyophis > Ichthyophis bannanicus. Next base: position 1,115,237,042 of record CM066031.1, on the reverse strand, counting down.
TCCCCTGGGAGAAACCCCAGCCCAAGGACCATCCTCAAGACCTGTTCCCTGGCTGGAGGGGACCCCTCCCCAGCCCATCGGATCTGCGCCACATTGCGCCGTCGGACCTCACCCCCTACTCCCCTTTGAAACCCTCCCCCTCCCCCTCCTCCTCCCTCCCCTCCTCCTGGACCATTCCCCTGCATACCTCCCCTCCCCCCACCCTCACCCGACGTCCCTGGAGTGGTGCCCGACCCCTTCAGAGCCTCTGCAAAGGTACGGAGGGGGGGAGCCGACCCCCCAGCCTCCAGCTCCTGCCCGTCTTGCTGTTTTCCTCCTCCTTCCCCCTGCAGGGGAACCTCTTGCCGAACCACAGGAGTCGTGACCTCCTCCCTTGGAGCAACCTGAGGACTGGGCAGGGTCAGCTCCGCGAAAACAGAGTCCGGGATGCTCTCCCTTCCGGATCCCTGGGTGCCACCGAGAACCCCTGGATCATCCCCCGTCGCCACCACCGGATGTTGAAAGGCAGCAAAGGCCCCAGGAGGGCCCGTCGGGGTCTCCAAAGCCAACTTTAAAGCGGCACGAACTTGGTTCTCGGTAATACCCAGGGAACCGGAAAGCCCCTTCAAACCTCCATCCCGCTCCTCCGACCCAGCACAAGGCTCCTGGGTTTCGGCCACCACTACCAGGGACGAACCCCGCTCCCCTCCATCCCCGGGATCCAGGGCGACCACCTCCATCCCAACCACATTACCAGTCATCCGCTCCCCCTTCTCCTCCACCAATGCTTCCCCTAGCCCACCTACCACCATCCCCGATAGAGCCACCGACGACAAAGCAGGACCCGCCCGAGACAACAGGGCAGATCCCTTACCCAAAACTTTATCCCCCACCCCTCCACCCCCCTGCCCCATGTCCCCCTCAGGTCCTACCTGGTCGTCGGTGCCAGCCGTGGCACAGGGATCCAAAGATGTCCGGCCGGCAGCCAGGGCTCCAGCAGGGAGGGAGGACACCCCCCTGCGAGCCAGGCCTCCCCTGGTCACCGCAACAGGCAGCTGCGCATCCTTCTCCGCTGCCTCAGACCGCAAGGACAGCTGACCCAGCTTCCCCCAACCCCCCCCCGGGGCTGCCGAAAAAGAATAGCAGCCCTTACCCTGCTCCTTCCTCCCTCCGGAGCCCCCCCGACACCAGACAGCCACCCCAGAAGGCTGGGACCGGTCCCCCTCCATCCCCTGAAGATTCCTGAGGGAAGAAGCAACAGGACCTCCAGGCAGCTCCCTGAGAGCTACAGGCTGTAAAACTTCCCCCTCAGAGAAACCGGCAGACATCCAAGGGTTAAGTGCAGCAGCTACTACTCCCCGACGTTCATCAGACCCATCCTGTGGCTGATTTGGTGCTGCAGAACTTCCTTGCCCAAAGGAGCCACAGGGAGGACGCATTTCTTTGCCGGATCGTCTCTGGTGTTCTTCCGGGAGAGCAAGATGTAGAATACCCCTGTCAGCACACTTCCGGGGAGACCCGGAAGTGACATCATCGGCATTGCGGCGGCCATCTTTCCTCTGAAGACTGGATGGGGGTAATCCTACAAACAGCTCCGGTGTCTCGGTATCCTGTGCAGGGGGACGGCAAACAGCATCGGGGAATCCCCGGCGGCCATCTTTGCTGCATCCCGCATCCCACGAAACCGTCGGGGACAGCAAGGGACGATCGGGAAATGCCTGCTCCACCTCCTGCAGGGAACTCCGGTCAGCTGTAGGGACGGCGTCATTTAAGCTCCGGCGGCCATTTTGGAATCCTCGGTGACCGGAGACTGGCTCAGGAAACGCCGACGATTCCCCAGACAACAACTGCTCAGCTCTCCTGTCAGCTTCCCTCTCTGCTACTTGATGCCCTGGTGTTGCAGCCATCTTCAAGCCCCGCGGATCTCTGTAGGTCATTTTCCGTACCGTGTTCCCCACCTCCCCGGGGGCTTCAGGTTGCAAGGGAGTCACTGGTGTGAAGCGAGCCAGCCCAGCAGTCATGGCAGCCTCCTCTTTCCCAGCGACAGCCGACAGGTAAGGCATTCTAGACTCTGTCATGTGTAACAAGGATGATCTACGTTCTGTAACTGCACCCGGGAGGGATAAGGGGGAAAAGTAGCCACCTTGTACAGCCACCTGTCGTCTCACCCCCGGGGGCCCCCCCCGGACCGTACCTATACTGCGATCCCATTTGTCATAATTTCCATAAATCTCTGTGAGGGACCCACAACCGTATTGCTTCAGATAAGCAATATCCTGGTTTGTACCCTTCAAGGCCCGCTTCACCCTCCTCCGATAGTTATTATAGGCCACCCATTCCTCACCTGGAATGGTGGCCTTCAGGCTCTCCAGGTGGGAGAGCTGGGCTTGCAGCCGGGCCGCCTCCTCCTGGAGACCCTGAAGCCGCCTTACTACTGCCGCCACGATCTCGTCTGGGGCCTGGGCTGGTTGCTGGAAGGACGGCAGGCCCGACCCTCCCTCCTCATCCTCACTGGAGGAGGTAGAGGCCTCCTCCAGGACCCAAGGAGAAGGGGGGAACCTGCCTCCCCCAGCCCTATTCTGCATGGTCTGCCAGGGTCTCCCTAGGGCCTCTCCCTGCTGCCACCCAGCCTCCACACCCTGCCTGGGGAGGAGACAGGAGCCTCCTTCCTGGGGAAGCGGGCCCAAACCTCCAGACCTGTGGGTCCCTCCTGTCTGGTCAGGCACAGTCCTACCTGGGGGTTCCCCCACCCGGGGCGCCAGCTGTTCCCTGGTCCCTCCATCCAGGTCCGAAGAAGGAGGAGACCCACCAGGCTTGGCAGGCCTCTGGGCCTGGGCCTCTCCCGCCGGAGGCGGCCCAGGTCCCGACATCCAGGCAGGAGCAGAGAAGACAGGAACCTTTCCCTAGCAGGAGCTCTGCTCAACTGAGCCACTCCCTGCTGCAACCAAACAGGAAGTGGGTGGAGCTGCCACTCGTGGGGCTGCAGAATCCTGCTCAATCTGTCGGCCAGGTAGTTTTCCTGGCCAGGGAGGTACACAGCCTTGAGGAGCATGTTGTGCTTGAGAGCAAATAAGCAAAGGTCCTGTGCCTCCCGACAAAGGAGCCTGGATCCAGTCCCGCCCTGCTTGTTCACATAAAACATGGCTACCTGGTTGTCTGTTTGAACTAGGACAGACTGATGAGCCAGGGTAGGAGAGAAAGTCTTGAGGGCTAACCGAATAGCCCTGAGTTCCAGTAGAATGATCTGCTGTGCAGCTTCCCAGGGAGACCATAGGCCCTGGGTGCACTTGCCTAGACAATGTGCTCCCCAGCCCTGCAGGGAGGCGTCCATAGTCAAGACCACTGTGAACCGAGGAATCTGAAAAGATACCCCTTGCAACAGATTGGGTGGGTGCAGCCACCAGTTGAGGGAGTTCAGAAATTGTCTGGACACCCTTATCCTGTCTCTGAGGCTGCCTGTGGCCTGTGACCACTGAGTCCGAAGGCACCATTGTGCAGGCCTCATATGGAGCCTGGCATTGGGGGTCACATGTACTGTCGAAGCCATGTGGCCAAGAAGCCTCAGGCAGAGTCTGGCGGAGACCAGTGACCTGCTGAGAAACTGGTTTGCTAAGTCTATCAGTCTTTGGGCTCTGTCTTCTGGCAAGAATGCCTTTGCCAGCAGAGAGTCCAACCTTGCCCCTATGAACTCCAAGTTCTGGCAGGGGAGCAAAGTGGACTTTGTGAAGTTTATTACAAACCCCAAGCTTTGAAGAAGAGCAATAGTTCCGAGGGTGGCCTGTCGGGCCTCCTGGCACGTCTGGCCCCTTATGAGCCAGTCATCCAGATAGGGGAAGACAAAGATTCCCTGATTTCTTAGGTAGGCCGTCACCACTGCCAGGCATTTGGTAAAAACCCTGGGAGCGGAGGTGAGGCCAAAAGGCAGTACTCTGTACTGATAATGGTTTCCTCCCACAATGAACCTGAGGTACTTTCTGTGGTCTGGATGAATGAGGATGTGAGTGTACGCATCCTTTAGATCTAATGAGCATAGCCAGTCTCCCTGCTGGAGGTAGGGCAGAAGTGTTCCATGAGTAAGCATCTTGAACTTTTCCTTCTCTAGAAATTTGTTGAGATTTCTGAGGTCTAGAATAGGCCAAAAGCCACCGGTTCTTTTGGGTACCAGGAAATACCTGGAATAGAACCCTTGACCTTGCAAGTGGGGAGGCACAGGCTCCACCACCCTGTCCACCAACAGACCTTGGAGCTCTTGAAGGAGAAGATGTGTGTGCAGGGGAGGCCTTGGAGGCTCCCCTGGAAAGTATGGAAGAGGCAGTTGTTGGAAGTGTAGCAGATATCACTGGAGACAGTTGGGTGTTAAGCATAGTCCACAAGGGCTAAGTGGCCACTTGTGGGCAACAGGGTGAGGTGACGACCTGTGCAGGGTTGGGAGAGCAGGGACAGAGAGGCTATGCCTAAGGAGTCAAAAACCCCCACCCTTCTGAGTGGGAGCAGGGGCCGGAGGCTTGGGAGTCCTCTGCCTATGGGGCCCATTACCCTGCCCCTTGGCTTGCTGACCCTGAGGGGCAGCTTGGGCAGCCTGGTACTGTGGGTACTGTTTGTAGGCAGTGCCCTTCCTCGGGTAAAAGGGCTTTTTACCCGAGCCCTTCTTTTTGTGAGAAGGGGCAGAAGTCTTCCTAGACAGCCTTGTCCTCGTGAGGTGCTCGGTTTCGAGTTGTGCGGCCTTCTCGGTCATGGGCTTGCCAAAAAGGTTCTCACCTCAGCAAGGGACATTGACCAACTTGTGCTGAACCCATGGCTCGAGGTCCGATGACTGCAGCCATGCCTGGCGTCGAGCCGCGATGCCGGCTGCCGCAACACGGGCCGAAGCCTCAAAGCCATCGTAGGCAGCGCGGGAGATAAACTTGGAGCATTCCCGGATCCCCGAGGACAAGGACTTGAGCCTCTGCAAGGGTTCCCCGGAGAGACCAGCAGAGAACCCGGCCAACTCCTTGGCCAGGTCTCACAAGTACATGCCCATGTACAGCTGGTAAGACTGGACACGGCAAGCAAGCATCGAGCCCTGGAAGCACTTTCTACAAAACCATCGAGGTTCCGGGCCTCCCTGCCAGGGGGCACCGCGGAGTGCATCTTCTGACTTTTCAGGCGATGCATGGTCGATTCCACCACCATAGAATGGTGCGGTAGCTGCGCTTTCTGAAAGGGCTCTTCCGGAGCCGATAGATCGAATCGACCCGCTTGCTTAGAACCGGCGCCGAGGCCGGTGCCTCCCACATCTGGAAGAGGAGCCATTCCAGTATCAGAGGAACCGGAACAGTAAAGGCCTCCTTCGGAGGAGAGTCATACTGTAGGGCTTCGAGCTCCTCGGCTCGAGGCTCCTCCTCAGGATCCGCAGGGATAGCCAACGCAGTGGCCATATTCCGGACAAACTCCGAGAACCGGGTATCCTCCGGGGGGGGGGGGGGGGTGGGGGGGGATCTACTCCGGGGCTCAGACTGCGGTGAGTCCGACGGGACGCACCGAGTCCGGAAGGTGTCGGGGGATTCCTCAGTCTCCCAGGCGGACTCGTCCGATGAGGAATCGGGGTCCGACTGCGTGGGGCCTGCGAGCACCCACCCCGACGCCGAAGGCACCGGCGTCAACGCCCTCAGTCCCGAACGGGAGGTCGAGGGAGACCGCGACTGAGGTCGACCTCAAACCTTCATGGTCTCGAGTATCGGCCCGGTCTCTGGGGTCGACTTCGATGTCGATGTCCTGGTGGTCAGGGCAGATGCACCAGACAGGCTGGCCATCAGTGCTCGCTGCTGTTCCTGAAGGCAGACAATCTGCTCTCCAAGGCTGTCAGCCTGAGACCCAGCTCAGGAGACTCAGCAGCCCCCGGACTCTGGCCCCGGCAGCGCCAGGCCCGACGTCAGCTCTCTGGGAGAAGAGTCCATGAGGACTACAGGACTTACGTGTCCAGCAGACTCCGGCTCCACTCGAGGTACTTTGGGAGGCTTCTCCTGTTCCACGGGCCCAGGGTGACGGTCGGGGGTCTGAGACCTAGCTCTCGAGTAGCCAGGGACCTCTTCTGACGATGCCCTTGCGAGCCGTTTCTTCCTCTTTCGTTCCCGGTCGGGGGACCCCCTGTCCGAGGAGCCCCGACGGTGCTCGGGATCCGATTCCCGAGATGTCAAGGCCTCAGACGAGGTCCAAGCCTGGCCGGAGGCCGAGTCATAGAAAAGCCTTTCCTTTTGGTGCTGACGACTTCGAAGCGCCTTGGAAGACATTTTTCCACATGGTCCACACGTCTTAGGATCATGGTCAGGACCGAGGCACCGAAGGCAGCAGTCGTGTGTGTCGGTGAGAAACATTAGCTTCTTACACCGATCACACTTTTTAAACCCACTGGAAGCCATCGGGGAAAAAAAAAAGAGTCCCCGCGAGGTCAAAGGACTGGCCTTCCAGGGAAAAAGAAAAAAAGGGTGCGAACGCCAGCCACGAAGGGCAAAAACCGAAAAAAGAAGATCGGGCTCGATACCGGTGTACCGAACCCGGCGGGAGGGGAACCGGTGTCGAACCGGAGAAAAAAAATAGCAAAAGAATCGCGAAAAAAATCTAACAATTTTCCGGGAGGACTAGGACACACGTTCGGTGGGCTTCACGGAAAAAGAGAGACTGAGCAAGATGGCACCTTTAGGCGGGAAGGGAACCGCGCATGCGTGCCTGCATTCCCAAAGGCTTTCATGGAAAGCTGGGGAAATGCTCCGCAAGGGCTCCATTGACGTCGATGTCACCCATATGTGAGGACTGACTTCCTGCTTGGTCCTGGAGAAAAACAACTTATCTAGTCTGGGAGGTGAGGGATGCACCTACCTGGGAGACAGGTTCCTTCCACCACAGCACTGAGCTTGAGTACTCCTCTTCTGAACCTTGGACTCCACTGGTATTACATTGAGCGGGCAGATTTTTGCCAGCCATAATCCCTGTTGGATCTTATTCACCTTTTAGTTAAGCTTGTAGCATTCCATTAAGCTTAGCTGGAATATGGGTATAACCCACTGCCTAAGTGTAGCCATTGCAGTGTTTGCATCTGCTGTTTGGCAGACACGGATTACAACCATCCAGAAGCAATGCTGTATCTGTCTCTTGGGAAAATTTAGTGGGTTCTTTGAATGGGACTAGTATACATGGGGAGGCCTTGGTGCTTAAAACTCCACTCACTCCTCTTTTCTTCTCAAAATAACTAACTGAGTCCAGGCCAGAATAACCACAAGGTTGACAAAGAACTTTAAGGTCACTGATAGCAAAAATACAAATCGCAGAAACAACAAAACATAACTATATCACAAACAGATTAACTTCTTTGCCTCTCTCTCAAAATGTGTAGCACTTCCTAGTGGGCATCCCTAGGTCTGGAGCCAACCTGTCTGGAGTCCCCTCTCTGGCAAACTCCATTGGTCCCTAAGAGTATGGCACCATGGTCACTCTACCTGAGGTAGAAGGGTGTATAAGTGGGTGGAGTTGCCCTCCCTTCTCTCTGGGAAAATCAAAGGATGTCTGAACAAGGCTGGCTGTAAACCTTTTGAAATTTTTATTAACCTCAACAATTATAAATATAAACATTTACCATTCCTAGTATGCTTTACCAACTTAAGTGTCAATTCCCTTGATGCATACTAAGCCAAACAAACAATAAGTGACTCAATACTTACATGTACAGCACCAAGCAGTCAGTAGATGAGTTGGGGTAGTGATCTCCCTGCAGTTTCACCAATTGGTCAATAAAACCATTTTATTAAAACCCATGTCCAGGGTCATAGGGGAGAATTGGAGAATGGAGCTAAGCCAAGATGGGATTAGCTAGGTTTTCATGGGTAAGGAGAAAGCTAACCCCCCATGGCTTCTACACCTATTTCGTCTGGGGCAGTTGGACCTTTGGATACCTATCTGGTTCAGCTCCTTCAATATTCAGTTACAGGGAAGGTCTCTCCAGCTGCTGTTTCACCGGGACTTGGTAGCCTGGTGTCCGCTTTGGAATTGCCATCTCTCTCCTGAGTGGCCGGCGTCAAAGACAGTGTGTTTCCAGCAGTCCTCACAGAAGCCTATTGCCACAGCCTATGCTGGGAGAGCACAAGTTGCTTGTGCTGTAAGGGCCAGGCACAGATGTGACTGGGGCAGAGGGCTTACCTACCCAGGAACAACCTCAACACGCTCGGGCAACAGTGCTTACAAGTGGAACCTGGCCTGTGGAGGTGACCACTGCTTCGCGAGTAGATGTCTTGCCTGCAGGAATGGTGGCAGAAACAACCCAAGCAGGTGATTTTTCGTTTACTTTTGGAATCCACATGGACAGTGTCATGAGGCTGAAGCCATGGAAGCTGCAGCAGTAGAAAAGAACCCTGTTTTGCAGAGAGCTGAGAATGTGCAGAGAGTGCAGTTGCATCGCAGCACAGCCAGAGGGGGCAAGAGTAATCCCACAGAGGCTGAAGCAACGTGCTCAGACACTAATTGTATAAGTGGCAATCACTTGCACCTGAGGCTAAGCCCGGGACGTTCAAACCAAAACTCCCTTTATAAGGGGAAACAGAGAGCAGCAAGACAGAAAGAGAAGAGGAAAGAGAAAGAGAAAAAGAGGGAAGAGGGAAGGAACCTACAGCACCTGCAGGACAAGAAGAATGTGGAGCAGGAGAGATTCCACGCAGAGCCAGCCCAGAGGGACAGAATCCAGAGGAAGTTTACTCAGACGGATAGAGTCCAGAGGGGCAGAGCACAGAGGGACGGAGTCCAGAGAAAAGCTGCCAGAAGAAACAGTTTGTCTGGTAGGAGTGACTCTCCCAGCACAAGTAACCTTGTTGGATCTGGATTACAAGGAGCAAGGAAGAGAAGTTCCTATTATAAAAATACCTTTTCAGAGAACCACAGTGGGTGGGAATCCTTACCAGATTTTCCTGAATTCCATGAAAGCAAAGCACTGCACAGAAAAGCCTATCTCCTAAGAGAAGTACATCAGAAGGAGAGCTCTAGGTGTGGCCATTCCAGGAAGCCAAGGTATGCTGAATCTTTAATTCTAAAGGAAAGCCTTGCTAATAAAAACCCTGTTAAAGCAGCTATTCCCTATAAGGGGAGGGGAAGCAAAGCAGAGCTTTCTAAGACAATACCTCACAGCTTAACAGGAAAGTTTTATTGGAAGCAAGATAGACCCTGTAAGTTTGTAGCAGGGATTGAAAACTACTATTCAAAGGAAGAAGCCAGTGACGCAGAGTCTATGGAAATTGCATGTGAGAATATTATTCCCATGCCTCAGGAGGAATCCATGGACTGTAATTTCTGCTCTGCAACTAGTATTGAATCCTTGCTAGAATTGTAGATAGAAAAGAACTGTGCAACAGATGGTGAACCTTATAACCGTTTGTTTGCTGAATTGTTTAAATTGCTTTGAACTAAAAGAAGCCTCAGCTAGGACTTGCATTCAACTGTGAAGCCTATAACAGTTATCTGCTTGAATATTGGTGGAACCCCTTTTGATAAAGAAAGGACTGTCTTTATTTTCTACTTGTCTTAGTGAATCATTGCGTTACAGGGGAAATAAAGCCTCGTTACCCTACACTCTTGGCTTGGATCATTTGTGCTCTCAAGGAGCTTGAATTACAAGGACCAAAATGCACTAGGCCAGTGATGGCTAACCTTTTTGAGCCCGAGTGCCCAAACTGCCGCACAAAACCAAAGAATTTCCTCAAAGTGCCAGCACGTCAATTTGCATAAATATTTGCATAATGCTAACATACACTAACTTTTAGTAAACATGTCTCTTAATGAGTGTATGGATAAAGACAGACTAAAAGATTTCTACATTACTATAATCCAGTGCCAACCGCCAGGCACATTAGGAACTACTACAAACACTGCCCATTTAGAACCAATAGCAAACCCGCCGTATCCTAACAGCACTACCAGGACTCACAAAGCACCACACCATACCTATCAAAAGGCAACACTGCAAATATTAAACCAATACATTTCAGACAACAACAATACATGACCTACTGGGGAAAGAGAACAAGTGGCAATGTCAAAAAGGAATTACATAAACAGAATATCTCAGCTCAGTTACACAGTTGCAATTGCTCCAGCCACTTTCTTCTGGTTTCTTCATGTTTTCTGCTAACTCTCCATCATCTGCTGTCCATTTGTCCTTTCTTCTCTCTTCTAGTTTTTTTTTCCATTCTCTCTCTCTACATCTGCTTTAACATACTAATCTTTCTCCTTTTGCTCTTTCCTCATTCCTATTTCATCCACTCAAATTTTACCCCTCCATCCTCAATCCCCACTTACTCTCCCAATACCCGGCCAATTGTAGATTTTTTATCCCTCCCACACAAAATATTTTTCCCCTCTCCATTTTACTCTCCCAGCCCCATCCCATTCTAATCCTCCCCCAACATCAGCTCCCTTCTAGTTCCAGCCTCACCCAGCATCCATTCCCTTCTAGTCCCTGCATCAGCCCATTTCCAGTCCTAGCAACCCCCCAACCCAATACCAGTCCTAGCCCCCCCCCATCAACTCACTTCCAGCCCTAAACCCCCATCACCCCATTTCCAGACAGCCCCCTTCAGCCCACAGCCCATTAGCAGTCCTACCCCCACCCGCCCGCCCGCCCATTAGCAGTCCTAACCCCCCCCGCCCATTAGCAGTCCTAACACCCCCCCTCCTGCCCATTAGCAGTCCTAACCCCCCCCTCCTCCTGCCCATTAGCAGTCCTAACCCCCCCCCTCCTCCTGCCCATTAGCAGTCCTAACCCCCCCCCTGCCCATTAGCAGTCCTAACCCCCCCCTCCTCCTGCCCATTAGCAGTCCTAGCCCCCCCCTCCTCCTGCCCATTAGCAGTCCTAACCCCCCCTCCTGCCCATTAGCAGTCCTAACCCCCCCTCCTGTCCATTATCCGTCCTCACCCCCTCCTGCCCATTAGAAGTCCTAACCCCCCCCCTCCTGCCCATTAGCAGTCCTAACCCCCCCCCCTCCTGCCCATTAGCAGTCCTAACCCCCCCCCTCCTCCTGCCCATTAGCAGTCCTAACCCCCCCCCCCGGCAAATTTAAAAAAAAAAAAGCAGGCTCTGGCTGCTGCCGCGGCAGATTGCAATGTCCCGCGGGGCCCCCTCCGCCCGCTAAGCCCCTCTGCAAGGGCTTTCAGATTCGCGAGGGAGAGCGTCTCCCTCGCGTCTCTGTTAAGCCCGCAGGGGCTAATGGGAAATTTCCCATCAGTCCCTCGCGTCTAAAGGGGCTGATGGGAAATTTCCCATTAGCCCCTGCGGGCTTAACAGAGACGCGAGGGAGACGCTCTCCCTCGCGAATCTGAAAGCTCTTGCAGAGGGGCTTAGCGGGCGGAGGGGGCCCCGCGGGACGCTGCATTCTGCCCTTGCCGCGTCCGCAGTCAGAGACAGCTTTTTCTTTTTTTTGCGGACCTATGGCCCGCGTGCCAGCTGCAAGGCCTTCGCGTGCCACAGCTGGCACGTGTGCCATAGGTTCGCCATCGCTGCACTAGGCCCTTAAAGTCACATCGCTCCTTAAAAATAATAAATGCGCCGGATGCCCTTATAGCCACTGGCCACTGGGGGCACCTGGTGACAACAGCTATCGTTTTGCTGGGGGAAGACTTATTGCCTCAGGTGTCCTCTCTAGCTGTGAAGGTTAGTGGAAAAACTCTGCCAAGACTGAACTTACTGCCTCTGTGGTGATGGCCACAGCTGAGATTTCAGAAGCATGTTCTAAGACGCAGCTATTGGAAGGTCAGACTGAATCATTAAGAACTTTGCCATGATGGATAGCAAATTGAACAGTTGGAAAATATATCTTGGACAAATAACTTACAATTAATCAATTTCCCATGAGTTGCATCAACCCGAGCAAAAGATATGTTTAATGAGTATCTAGTGGACATTTTGGCAGTACCGCAGAGTCCCTTCCCCCATTGGTTAAAACGTTCTATCTGCCTAAGGGAAGGAGAGTGGTATCCTCTCAGTTTGACATAATGAATTTTACAGATTAATTAGAATCTTCATGAGCGGAGCCAGTTGTCCAACTACACTGATTGTGACGTTCGCTCTGCTATCTGATAAAGAATGGTTATTAAAGCTTTTCTTCCATAAAAAGAACCTTGCATTTTGAGGCCCAGAGATAAATATATTTTCTGACTTGGCAAATGTTACCCAGCAGCACCATAAGGAATTTCTTTTATGGTGCCCTGGGGTACTGCAGCTGGGAGGGCTTTTTTTCTTGAAGCACCCGTGTAAGTGCATAGTCAAATATCAGTCTGTTTCCTATATATGTTATTAGCCCTCTCAGCTGCTAGCCTTCATGAATGCAAGACAGGTAGAAGCCTCTATCAAGTCTACCAATGTGCCATGATGTTATGTACTGAGTATAAATCTAGCTTTCTTTTCTTGCATGTTTTTTTAATAATAATTCTATGTTTAATTCCATCCCCTTCTCGTTTGGTAGGCTAGGGTGAGTATACAGCCAAATTTTCTTGTGTAGGTTTTGTATAAGCTTTCTTTAGATTATCTGCTGTTTTTTGCTCTATTTCTGTAAAAAGGATGTTTGTTAACTTTCTTTGATTTTTTTGTTAAAAATGTATGAAGATAAAAAGCAAAACAAAAAAAACATGTCCAGATATCTTCTGCCTCCCCCCCCCCAACCCTCTTCAGGGCTGGTGCTAGGGTTTATAGCACCCTCCTGCAACCTATAAATCAGCACCCCTCCCTCATTATTATTAATGTTGGCTGCACCCTACCCTCCTTTTTCCAAAAACCTCTTTGTGAACTCTTTCTTCAAATCATGTTGTAAGAAAACTGCAGTGAAAGAGCAATTGCATAGCCAAAATAAAAATAATTAGCAGTAAATACTTAGCATCGTACAAATAGGTGTGATAGTCCAAAAAAAAAAATTGGATTCTGGTTATCTCACTAACAAACATTCTCCAGTGGCAGGCATATTGTGAATATATAAACACTGCAAAAGTCACTGAAGATCTACAAGGCCAAATCTACCATACCATACCTGCATACCCTTCCAAAACTCACACAAAACACTGCAATGGGCCCCCAAACATCCATACACCTATTTGAAAAGCTGAACAAGTCAAATTACTACAGTACAGATCCCTATGTACAAACTCCATGTTAGCAGAACACCTGGCCTTGGTCACACACTCAGAACACAGGCCCTCACCAAGTACAGAATAAGTGACCAAAATCTAAAGTAAAAATAAAAATATGTAGACAAAAATTAAAATGAAACCTCAAGAAGCCAGACTCCGCATGCGGTGCCACACCAGCTAGTCAAAAATGTAATGTTAACCCAAGAAAAAAGTACCACCTTTCAGTGAAATGTGCCTAAAAAGAATGTGAGGTGGTACTTTTTTCTTGGGCTAACATTACATTTTTGACTAGCCTTTGCAGGCTAAAACCTTCAGGTCAGTACTGTAAGATGAAAATTATATTACCAGGTTATCTGAAACAATAACACCTCTTAGGGAGGCCCCATCTGTCCGACTGTGTCTGCCTGTTCCTATGCATAGGGTTGTATGTGCTTGCCTTTGCCCTAACAAGCCTATGCTTCCATAAAAGGAAAGTTGCAGAGGCTACTGTGCAGAATGGCAATGGCCGCAGTGGGGAACTGGCAGAAGTGTGCTTGAGGCCACAGACTTGGCCCAAAACTTTAGCAGCTGCCAGAGGGGACCCCATCCCTTGCCAACAGAGATCTGCCCAAGACCACAGCTGTGGCCAAGAATGGCGGACTCAAAGTGTGCTTTTTTTAAAACTTAGTTAGAAGGGGAGCAGGGAAACTAGGGGAGGGAAGACGATGAGTGGAGGATTCAGAGGCAGAGGAGAGAGAGATAAGAGTGTAGAGGAGGAGATGGAACAGAGGGAGGAGTGCAAGGTTGAGAAGTTCAGTGCATAGCCAGAAGGCAGCCAAAATACCTGTATACCAAGAACACACCCAGACCTGCACACACCACGTAATCCTACTCCACACACATGCACAACCCCTCACCCTACTCTCACCCTCTATGGGTGCACACATAAATAACCACATGGAACACCACACCCACTCCCCATGAAGACATGCACACACACACAGAGCTCTCATCTTAGCTCAAGGATGCACACGCACACAATGGTTCCTTGACCCCAACCCCACAGATGCACGCAGATACACAGCTCCTCCCCTCCCCCCTCCCTCATAGGTGCGCACACACACACACAGCCACTCACCCCATGTCCTATGGGTACATACATACACACAGCGCTCCTCACACCATTCACCACATATACATATACATACAGCCCCTCACTCCACCCCCTTTACAGATATGAACACACATATACTCGGCCCTGTCCCCCACCCTCCACCTTCTCATACGCACACTCCACCCCATCCCCTTCATACATGCACACATACACCCCCAACCCACCATCTCACACATACATGCATGCACAGGGCTCCAGCCCAACTCACCCCCACACATATGCAAACTCACATGCAAGACCACCGTGCGCAGCCCCTGCTACCCTAATAAGACTATCATGTCTCTTTCTCCCCAGTCCCCCTACAGCCATGCAGGAACTTTCAAATGGAGGAAGGGGGAATGCACCATTAGTCACACTATACATGCGTACTTTTCAAATTGTTTGGTTTTTCTTTTGTTACTTATTGACCTGCCTGATTGGCAAAAACCATTCTTCATGACTTTACAAAAAATGAGACTACGAATTGAGAGACCCCAGCATGTTCTCATAGAGAGGGCTCATGGTGCAAATGCTGCTACATATAGCTTTAATAAGTACATACAGTGCTATGCAACAATAAGTATTATTCAGGTACAGTAAGTCCCTGTGCCAAAGAGCTTCCAGTCTACATGAGGCAACGGGAGGTTCAGCGACTTGTCCAAGGTCATAAGGAGTGTCAGTGGCAGAGTTGGGTGGGAACATTGCTCTAACCTACTTGGCCAAAAGGACATAGCTCATCCCTCCTCCGGAAAGGTTGCTGTAGCTATTTGAGTTGGCTCTTTTACATAACCAGGGAAGGGGAGGGGAAATAATGTTTCAGGAGCCTACAGATGGGAAATGCCACATAATTCTGCTTTTGCAAGAACCAGTCTCTGTATTCCCCAGATGTTTCAAAATTTAAGGCAAGGATTAGCAAGGAGAGAGAAATGGGCATAAGTAAGAAATATACCGTAATAGATTTCTGTACAGCAGCGGGCTAATTAGGAGATCTTCAATCAGCAAATGTGATGAAGGACCATAACGCAGAACCATACTGGAAAAAATAAATTATAGCCTTTCCAACAGGGATTCAGATACACCTGCTGAAACTAGGGCAATCCTGTTAAGTGGGCTGCCTGACATCCCTCCCCACGCCCATCAACAAATCTTCAGAGATGCTGCAGGATTAAGTCACAGCCTGCTCAGCACATCCCTCTGGAATGCATGGCTCGGTGCTGCCACCTAGTGGCAAATGGAAGAACTAATTTCCAGCACATCTTTTCAGCAGCTGTGTGATAAAATTTGCAGTCAAATCAAAAACGTGTAAAAAAAAAAATTCAGCATTTCACCACTTCAGAATAATTCTCACAAAATGTCTGTGTCTACCTATGGGTTTTTTTCTTGGCAGCTTCCTCCTGCTCCTTTGGGCTTGCAGATACTATAAGCCTTCCTTTGCAACTACAAGGGTTTCCTCCCTATTTTTATATTCTTTCCTGACTTAGTTTAATTTTATATTTTATTGTAATTTTATCCTTTTTGTACACCACTCTGGTATATTGTGAGGGGTGGCATATCAAGCACCAATAAGCCATACAGCGAGAGTCCACTAACAAGAGCCACACACACTGCAGTTCCCTCCAGAGGCTGGCTAACATGGTCCTAAAGCTGGATACTAAGTGTCACTGGAACACCATAGATGAAACTTGATCTTCCCCATGGCTGGGAACACTACCTACTACTATTGATCATTTATATAGCGCTACAAAGCATACACAGCACTGTACAGCCACATATAAAGACGGTCCTTGCTCATCAGACAGACAAGACAAAAGATAAGAAAAAGGGTAGAATAGGGAAGGGTAAGGAAAAGGGATCAGGACCCAAAAGCAGCCTCAAAGAGGTGAGACTTTAGCATGGATTTGAAAAGGGGCAGAGATGAACATAAGATATGCCATACTGGGTCAGACCAAGGTCTATCAAGCCCAGTATCCTGTTTCCAACAGTGGCCAATCTAGGTCATATGTACCTAGCAGTTTCCCCAAGAGACACAGGTTCCACAATGCTTGTATTGCTTCAAGCATTGATATCCTGGGTCCCTTCTTAATTTTATTTTCCATTTCTTTCCTTATCATACCTAGCATTCTATTTGCTCTCTTGGCCGCCGCTGCACACTGGGCCGAGTGTTTTAACATGGTATCCACAATGACGCCTAAATCTTTTTCCTGGGTGGTGGTTCCTAATGTGGAACCTTGCATCGTGTAACCATAGTTTGGGTTGTTCTTTCCTAGGTGCATAACCTTGTACTTGTCCACATTAAATTTCATCTGCCATTTTGATGCCCAGTCTTCTAATTTATCAAGATCCTCTTGCAATTTTCCACAATCCTCTTGGGTTTTAACAACTTTAAATAGTTTTGTGTCATCTGCAAATTTGATAACCTCACTCGTTATTCCACTTTCCAGGTCATTTATGAATATGTCAAAAAGCAGCGGACCCAGCACAGATCCCTGGGGTACACCACTATTCACCCTTCTCCATTGGGAAAATTGGCCATTTAGCCCTAACCCTCTGCTTTCTATCTTTTAACCAGTTCCTGATCCACAATAGTACACTGCCTCCTATCCCATGACTCTTTAGTTTTGCCAAAAGTCTCTGATGAGGGACCTTGTCAAAGGCTTTCTGAAAGTCCAGATACGCTATATCAACCGACTCACCTTTGTCCACCTGTTTATTCACTCCTTCAAAAAAAAACATAACAGATTAGTAAGACAAGATCTTCCTTGTCTAAAGCCATGTTGGCTGTCTCCCATTAGGTCATGACTATCTACATGCTGAGTAATTTTATTCTTTATAATGGTTTCTACCATTTTTCCTGGTACTGATGTCAGGCTCATCGGTCTGTAGTTTCCCGGATCACCCCTGGAACCCTTTTTAAAAATTGGTGTTACATTGGCGATCCTCCAATCTTCAGGTATTAGAGATGATTTTAATGATAGTTCACAGATTACTAATAGCAGGTCTGCAATCTCATATTTCAGTTCTTTCAACACCCTTGGATGTATACCATCTGGCCCAGGTGATTTGCTACTCTTCAGTTTATCTAATAGTTGTAATACATCTTCCCGATTGTATCGATATTTCCTTCAATTCTTCCGCACCTTTAAATACCACTTCAGTCATGGGCAACATCCCTACATCTTCCTCAGTAAAGACCGAAGCAAAGAATTCATTCAGTTTCTCCGCTATCGCCTTGTCGCCTCTCAGTGCTCCTTTAACCCCCCCCAGGGCCGGCCCGTCCATTGAGCGAGAATGTTTTTTGCACAGGGCCCCGCGTTTCAGGGGGCCCCGCGCAAAAAACATTCTTATGTAAAAGT
Source organism: Ichthyophis bannanicus (assembly GCA_033557465.1). NCBI lineage: Eukaryota > Metazoa > Chordata > Amphibia > Gymnophiona > Ichthyophiidae > Ichthyophis > Ichthyophis bannanicus. Next base: position 1,115,219,444 of record CM066031.1, on the reverse strand, counting down.
AAAATTGAAAAAAAAAAGAAAACCTGTCTCCTGCCGCTGTCGGGGCCGCCGCGGCAGAATCGAGCGTGCCGCGGGGCCCCCCTGTACCCGGCACAGCCTCTCCTCCCTGTAGCAACTCTCTCTTCTGAGCTGCAGTCAGACGCGCCGGCTTGCAGAGCGCGAAGGGAAGAGTTTCCCTTTCGCGACTCTGTTAGGCCCGCGGGGGCTGATGGGAACTTCCCATCAGCCCCCGCGGGCTTAACAGAGCAGCGAGGGAAAAACTCTTCCCTCGCGCTCTGCAAGCCGGCGCGTCTGACTTCAGCTCCAACGAGAGAGCTGCTACAGGGAGGAGAGGCTGTGCCGGGTACAGGGGGGCCCCGCGGCACGCTCGATTCTGCCGCGGCGGCCCCGACAGCGGCAGGAGACAGGTTTTCTTTTTTTTAAAAATTTCCCTGGGCTGGCTGGGCGTTAGGAGTGGTGTTGGGCGGGGTTGGGTTGGGGGTTAGAAGTGGTGCTGGGCTGGGCTGGGCTGGGCTGGGGGGGGGGGTGTTAGGAGTAGTGATGGGCTGGGCTGGGCGGGGGGGGGGGTGTTAGGAGTAGTGATGGGCTGGGCTGGGCTGGGGGGGGGGGTGGGTGTTGTGAGGGGCTGGGCTGGGATGGGCGGGGGGGGGGAGGTGTTAGCAGTAGTGATGGGATGGGCTGGGGTGGCTGGGGGGGGTTAGGAGTGGTGATGGACACTGGGCTGGTTGGGGGGGGTTAGGAGTGTTGATGGGCACTGGGCTGGCTGGGGGGGTAGGAGTGGTGATGGGCACTGGGCTGGCTGGGGGGGTTAGGAGTGGTGATGGGTGCTGGGCTGGGGGGGTTAGGAGTGGTGATGGGCGCTGGGGGGGTTAGGAGTTGTGATGGGCGCTGGGGAGGGGTTAGGAGTGGTGATGGGTGCTGGGGGGGCTTAAACTAAAAATTGGGTGATGGGGGATTAGGACTGGAAATGGGCTGGTGGGATTAGGACTGGAAGTGGGTTGATGGGGGTTAGGACTGGTAATGGGCTATGGGAGGGCTTAAACTAAAAATTGAGTGATGGGGGATTAGGACTGGGAGTGGGCTGATGGGGAGGTTAGGACTGGTAATGGGCTATGGGGGGGCTTAAACTGAAAATTGGGTGATGGGGGATTAGGACTGGAAATGGGCTGGTGGGATTAGGACTGGGGGTGGGCTATGGGGGGGGCTAGGACTGGTAATGGGTTGGGGGGGTTGCTAGGACTGGAAATGGGCTGAGTGGAAGGGGGCTTGAACTGCAAATAGCTGTTGGGGATGGGGCTTGGAATGGAAATGGGCTGAGGGGAAGTGGGGGGCTTGAACTGCAAATAGCTGATGGGGACGGGGCTTGGAATGGAAATGGGCAGAGGGGAAGTGGGGGGCTTGAACTGCAAATAGCTGATGGGGACGGGGCTTGGAATGGAAATGGGCTGAGTGGAAGGGGGCTTGAACTGCAAATAGCTGATGGGAAGGGGGGCTTGGAATGGGCTCTTAGGGGAGGGAGCTAGGACAGGAACTGGGCTGATGGATGGGCTAGGATAGAACTGAGAATTGGGTGTTGGGGGGAGCTAAGATTGGAAATGGGCTTTGGTGGGGGCTTGGATTGAAATGGACTCATGGAGGGGCTAGAACTGGAAGTAGGCTCATGGGGGGCTTGGTTTAGAAATGGGCTGAGTGGAGGGGAGCTAGGATTTAACATGGGCTGATGGTGGGGCTAGGAAAGGACTAGAAATGGGCTGATGGGAGGCTGGTATTGGAAATGAGCTGATGAAGGGACTCGGATAGGACTGGAAATGGATGGGGGAGCTAGGACTGGAAATGGGCTGATGTGGGGACTAGAAGGGAGCGGATACTGGGTGGGGCTGGAACTAAAAGGGAGCTGATGTTGGGGGAGATTAGAAGGGGATGGGGCTGGGAGAATGAAATGGAGAGGGGAAAATATTTTGTGTGGGAGGGAAGAAAAATGTACAATTGGCCGGGTATTGGGAGACTAAGTGGGGATTGAGGATGGAGGGGTAAAATTTGAGTGGATGAAATAGGAATGAGGAAAGAGCAAAAGGAGAAAGATTATTATGTTAAAGCAGATGTAGAGAGAGAATGGAAAAAACTAGCAGAGAAGAAAGGACAAATGGACAGCAGACGATGGAGAGATAGCAGAAGACACAAATAAACCAGAAGAAAGTGGCTGGAACAATTGCAACTGAAAAAAAAATGCACAAAAGGTACAAAGATATCTCTTTATTTTGAATTTATTAACTGGAATATGTCAGCTCTGGGAAATGTGCATCATTAATGTCTGTGCTTTGTGTAGTACAAGAGGAAATTAATTTATAGTTTTATTTCTACATTGTTGTTGTACATTCCAAGTTTGGCTTTTAGGGTTCCCAGTTTAATTATTGTCTTCCTGTTTTTAAATTGTGATTCCTTGTTTGGTGATAGTCTATGTTCTGCATGTGTAACTGAGCTGAGGTATTCTGTTTATGTAATTCCTATTTGACATTGTCACTTGTTCTCTTTCCCCAGTAGGTCATGTATTGTTATTCTCTGAAATGTATTGGTTTAATATTTGCAGTGTTGCCTTTTGATAGGTAGTGTATGGTGCTTTATGAGTCCTGGTAGTGCTGTTGGGATACGGTGGGTTTGCTATGGGTTCTAAATGGGCAGTGTTTGTAGTAGTTCCTAATGTGCCTGGCGGTTGGCACTGGATTATAGTAATGTAGAAATCTTTGTCTTTTTTTATCCATACACTCATGAAGAGGCATGTTTACTAAAAGTTAGTGTATGGTAACATTATGCAAATATTTATGCAAATGAGGCCCCTTATGCAAATGAGGCCCCGCACCGAGTCTCCGCACATGGCCCCGCACCCCCCTTGGGCCGCCCCTGACCCCCCCTAATGGACCAACTGACTCTCTCACAGGTTTTTTGCTACGAATGTACTTGTAAAGGTCTTTGTGTTTTTGCTTCTGCAGCAAGCTTCCTCTCAAATTCTCCCTTTGCCTGCCTTATCAATGCCTTGCATTTGACTTGCCAGTGCTTGTGCTGTTTCCAGGTTTCGTCGTTTGGCTCTTTTTTCCATTTTCTGAAAGATGCTTTTTTGGCAACAACAGCCTCTCTGACCTCACCTTTAAACCATGCTGGCAGTTTTTTGGACTTCCTTCCACTTTTCTTAAAGCGTGGAATACAGCTGGTCTGGGCTTCCAAGATAGTATTTTTCAACAACACCCAAGCTTGATGTACGTCTTTAACCTTTGCAACTGCTCCTTTTAGTTTTTTCTTAACTGTTTTCCTCATTTTATCATAGTCTCCCTTTCGAAAGTTAAAAGGTAGTACTGTGGATTTCCTTACTATCCCTCCTCCACTTATTAAATCGAAGGCGATCATGCTATGATCACTATTGCCAAGTGGCCCCAACACCCTTATCTCTTGCTCTAGATCTGGTGTTCCACCAAGGACTAAGTCTAATATGGCTTCCCCTCTGGTCGGTTCATGAACCAGCTGCTCCAAAAAACAGTCATTTATTTCATCTAGGAACTTTATCTCCCTAGCATGTCCTGACGTGACACTAACCCAGTCGATACCGGGGTAATTGAAATCACCCATTATTATTACTGCGCTGTAACGTTTGTTAGCTTCCTTGATTTCTTTGAGCATTTCATCATCCATTTGGTCATTCTGGCCAGGCGCTCAATAGTACACCCCCACTGCCATCGCTTTTCCCCTTTTACATGGCATTTCAATCCATATAGATTCTACAGCAAATTTTGTTTCCTGCAAAACTTTAATCCTTTCTGACTCAATGCCCTCTCTAACAGAGAGCAACCCCTCCACCAATTTGATCAGCTCTATCATTACGATATAGTTTGTACCCAGGTATCACAGTGTCCCACTGGTTGTCCTCCTTCCACCATGTCTCTGATATTCCAATCATATCTAACCTTTCATTTAGTGCTATATATTCTAACCCTCCCATCTTATTTTTTAGACTTCTAGCATTTGCATACAAGCATTTTAGAGATTGTATGTTATTCATATTAATTTGGCTATTGTTAGACATGGGTAATTTGGGATCTTTAAGCTGTCTCTGCTCCATACTTGAGGGCATTTGGGCTACTTTACTCTTTTGTGGAACCTCTCTGCTTTTGGTAGTATCCTTCAAGGATACATTCTTCCGAACCATCTGCTCTTGGGCGACTGTCGGCTTTCCCCTAATATCTAGTTTAAAAGCTGCTCTAACTCCTTTTTAAAGGTTAATGCCAGCAGCCTGGTTCCATCCTGGTTAAGGTGAAGCCCATCCCTTCGGAAGAGCCCCTCCTTTCCCCAGAATGTTCCCCAGTTCCTAACAAATCCAAAACCCTCATCTCTGCACCATTGTCTCATCCACGCATTGACACTCCGGAGCTCTGCCTGCCTTTTGGGTCCTGCGCGTGGAACAGGAAGCATTTCAGAGAATGCAACCCTGGAAGTTCTGGATTTCAACTTCCTACCTAAAAGCCTAAATTTTGCCTCCAGAACCTCCCTACCACATTTTCCTATGTCATTGGTACCAATATGTACCAAGACAGCAGACTCCTCCCCAGCACTATCTAAGACCTTATCTAGGTGGCACGTCAGGTCCGCTACCTTCGCACCAGGCAGGCATGTTACCAGGCAATCCTCACGTCCACCAGCCACCCAGCTATCTACATGCCTAATGATCGAATCACCAACTATAACGGCTGTCCTAACCCTTCCCTCATGGGCACATGGCCCTGGAGAAACTTCCTCGGTGCGAGAGGGTTTTACATCACCTGGAGGACAGGTCCTAGTTACAGGATCACTTCCTGCCACACCAGGGTGATGCTCTCCTGTCACGTGACCTCTCTCCTCCATGGCAACAGGGATGCTGCCAGACTGGAGGTGGGACTTCAGGACTATATCCCTATAAATCTCATCTATGTACCTCTCTGTCTGTCTTATGTTTTCCAAGTCTGCTACTCTAGCCTCTAGAGAACGGACTCGTTCCCTGAGAGCATAGAGCTCCTTGCACCTAGTGCACACGTAAGACCTCTCACCAACTGGGAGAAAATCATACATGTGACACTCAATGCAAAAGACTGGAAAGCCCCCATCCCGCTGCTGGACTGCTGTCTGCATCTTAGTTTTAAGTTTGTGTTTAGTTCTAAGTTCTTTACTTACTAAGGGTTGCTATGGATATGTATACTAATAAAACTGTACTTAATACGTGTAATATACCTTGTTCACCTGAAGCTTAATTAATCTCAGATCCTTAGTGTATGACTGTTTTGGGTAATGAGCTTCACCTGAAAGCACCTCCTGTGTTTTAAGATGTTTAAGTACCTATAAAGCTACGATTATCCCAGGGGTGGGTGGGTGTGGTGAGGGAGGGAGGGAAATAACACTTATTAAAAGAGGGCTGCTACACAGTACCCTGTCTTGTGCTGCTGAGGTAAGCTATATTCTGATTTGATTTAAATTATAGCTCTTAGCTGCTGCTAGGCTCTAACTTCTTATGAAATTTAAACTACAAGCTCTCTGCTGGGTTCTAAATTTAACCAGAAAGCTCTCTTCTGTGTTTTAAATGTAAGCTAAAAGTACTTTGCTGATGCTAGGCCCTGAGTGACTATTAAATGTAAACTACAAGCTCTCTGCTGGGTATGAAATGTAACCAGAAAGTTCTCCTATGTGTTTTAAATTTAAACTTAAACTGCTGCTACTAGGCCCTGACTGATTTAACAAAAAATAGTGGGTTCACAGATTAATTAGCTTTAATACAAAGAACTCCTTTTAGAAAATTACCAGAAGTATATACTCATAGTTGCAGATCTCTCTCCAACAGTCCCTTTTTCTAGTCCTTCAAGACAGAGGATCACAGAGCTCTGGTTGAGCTATTTATGAAGCCTGATGTACAGACTTAGGTAGTTTGTTCCAGGCATAAGGAGCAGCAAAGTGAAAGGATTGAAGTCTGGAGTTGGCAATGGAAGAAAAGAGCAAAGAGAGAAGCAAGCCAGTAGAGAGCGGAGTTCACGAGGAGTGTAGGGAGAGAGAGGAGAGGTAGTGAGGAGCAGAGGAAAGAATGCATTTATAGGTCAGAAAGAGAAGTTTGAATTGGATAAGGAAATGGAAAGGAAGCCAATGAAGTGATTTGAGAAGAGGAGTTATATGAGCATATCAAGGCTAACGAAAAAGAGTTCTGAACAGATTGAACAGCATGCACAGCTCTGGCCAGCCCTGGGAGAAGGAGCAGCAACCAGAATCAGGACAGTGACTGGCCCTGAATATCCAGAGATGTCAGTGCCCGCGACAATCCAGACGGTGACAATATTCAGCCACTATCCAGACAGCACTAAGCCTAGCCACAAAACTTAGGAGAGTAAAATTCACAACAACCCGGAAACTAGATTGAGAAGTAGTAACAATAAAAACCCATTATCCATTCCTTCAATCATCAGAAGCAGCAAGGCAACTACAACAAGGGCATTCTCCTTATATGCCCCGACGCTGTGCAACTCACTCCCAGACAATATAAGAGATACAAGAGATCCAAACAGCTTCCGCAAGCTCAAAAACTTTCCTATTCAGAGAGCATTTTGGAGAATCAATTACATAAAACAAACCATTCCTGGCTACACAAGAAACTCTCATAAAATCAGGATATTATCCAATAATCCACTCAAAACAAGACAGGACAAAATCTTCAATATTCAAAATAAACAAATCAAACTAACTTCTGACCAAGTTAGCTCAGAGCAATCCGTAATTAACACAAACATCATATGTAACTAGTTGATTATACATAGTTATATTTAATTTTATCTTGTTAATTGTTTTATGATTACACAAATGTTTAACGTTACATGTAATGCATATATGTTATAATGCAAGTTTTGAGTTAACTGTAAACCGCCTTGATTTATGAAAGGCAGTATAAAAACGCACATAAATAAAAAGCTGTCCTATCTGCATAAGGGTGGAAATTTATCAGGATAACAGCTGAATATTGCCACTTTTCAGGGAGCCACCAGCACCTCTCACACTTTTCTCATGGACTGCCCCCACACTAACCAGATAAGAGCACAGAGAGAGAGAGAAACTGTGGCACTATCTGAATATTTTGCCATGTATTTGTTTCATTGAAAATTTCTGAGGGGGCAATATCTCCAAATAGGTTAGTTTTGCCTATTTTATTTAATTAATTTATTTTTTATACCACGCTCTTTAGAATCAGTGCGGTTTATATGTATACTAACAGGTACTTTTTATTCCCTTGTCCCCGAAGGGCTCACAATCTAAGTGTACCTGAGGCAATGGAGGGTTAAGTGGCTTGCCCAAGGCCACAAGGAGTGGCCATGGGACTAGAGACCCAAGTCCCTCCGGCCTGAAGTTGCTTGTCCCCATGCGGGAATTGAACCCCTGGCCCTCCGGCCTGAGGTAACCTGTCCCAACCAGGGCCACTCTTCCCTCTTAACCATGACGTTAAAGCATAGTTATTCACCTGTAGCAGGCGTTCTCCGTGAACAGCAGGAATAAGTCCTCATGTAAGGTTGACATCACTGATGGAGCCTCACACAGAATGCTCCTGAGCTTCGAAAGGAAGCTTTTGGGAGGCACAAGGCACATGCGTGCCTGCCGTCTCACCTCCCATTGCGCCATACTCTCCAGTACAAAATCATAGCAATAGCCAAAAAGGCAACTCAACAGGAAGGTGGGAAGGGTGTGAGTACTTGCTCTCCGAACAGCAGGAATACCAGCTACAGGTGAATAACTACGCTTTCTCCGTGAACAAGTAGGAAGTAAATCCTCACATATGGGACTCTCAAGCTATTGCTAGATCATCTCTTCTGGTTAACTTCAGGGCATCCTTTTGTACAACTAAAGCTGTGTGGACACACTTGGCCAGATAGACACATTCAGCTAAAGTTGAGCTGCCCCCATGGAGCACTTTCACTGCTGCTTCTGGTGGCAAATAAATGGCCAACAAAATTTAAATACTGTGCAGGGAGGGGGAGGTGTAACTTTAAAGACAAAGATTTGCCTTGGAAAGTTCTGAAGATTACCCAGGCAAAACATTCTGAATATTCACCTGAGGTTTTGGAGGAATTCTTTGTATAGTACTGCCTCTTAAAACTTGCTAAAGATATACAATAGGCTTTTTTTGTTTTTTGCCTGCCCTTGAATTACTCTGTGCTATTCAGGAGCAGCTAAAGTGGTTAGAGCAGCAGGCTGGGAAGCCAGGGTTCAAATCCCACTGCAGCTCCTCGTGATGGTGGGCAAATCACTTAACGCTTCATTGCCTCAGCTACAAGCTTAGACTGTAAAGCCCTCCAGGGTCATTTTCCATTGTTGCATTAGCAGTTTCCATTTTAGTTTTTCTTTGCATTTTTCTATTTCTAGCTTAGAACACAGTGACTAAGCAGGAGGACACAGCTACAATGTAGCATTTGTTTAGGGATAGCGTAGTTATTCACCTGTAACAGGTGTTCTCCAGGGACAGCAGGAATCAGTCCTCACTTGTGGGTGACGTCTGCACCGACAGAGCCTGCGCGGAGCAATTTCCCAGCTTTTAAAAAAATCCTTTGGGATTGCTGCCACACATGCGTGGTCCTCTTCCCGCCCAAGGGTGCCATCTTGCGCAGTCAGGTCCCTTAGTTCAAGCCCTACCAAGCAGATGGCAAGGGAAGGATAAAAATCCAGCAACTCATCAGGGGAGAGTAGTGAGGACTGATTCCTGCTGTCCCTGGAGAACACCTGTTACAGGTGAGTAGCTATGCTTTCTCCAGGAACAAGCAGGGAGTCAGTCCTCACTTATAGGGCTCCCCAGCTACCGAACCTGTAACCAAAAAATGCCTCTGCAAGGTCGTGAGCAGAAGCCGATGCCCGAAGGAACCAAAGTCCTCAGGTCCTCAGGGCAAAGCCCTCAGTAGCTGTGACGAAGTGTCGGAGGGCAGGAGTTGCTCATATCCTGAACAGATTACAGAGTACAGGCCTGGCTGAAGGTGCTGTCCTGACGGGACTCCCTCTCCAGGCAATAGTGTGCAGCGAAGGTGTTGCTGAAGACCAGGTCGCCGCCCGGCAGATGGCCTGCAGGTGCACTGAACACAGTGAGGCCACCGAAGCCGCCTTGGCTCCGACACCATGTATGGTGACTCGACGATCCAAAGGGACACCTGCCTTCGTGTGAGTGAAGGCGATGCAGTCTGGCACCCAAATAGAGAGGGTGTGTTTAGTGATTGCATGCCCCAGTTGATTGGGATTGTAAGTCACAAAGAGTCGGCTAGATTTGCGATGAGCCTGGGTGCACTATAAATAGAAGGCAAGAGCCCTCTTGCAATTGAGTGTATGCAAAGTCGTCGACGCCTGGTCAGCATGGGGTCTCGGGAAGATGGTCGATAAGACTCTCTCTTGATTGAGATGGAAATCCGAGACAACTTTCGGTAGGAATTTGGGGTGGGTACGGAGGACCATCCTATTCCTATAGAATCCAGTATAAGGGGCATCAGCCATGAGAGCCTGGAGCTCACCGACTCAGCGGGCTGAGGTCAGAGCCACCAGGAAGACCACCTTCCAGGATAGGTGCCGAAGCAAACAGGTCGCCATCGGCTCGAAGGGCGAACGTGTCAGCTGCATGAGCACTACGTTCAGCTCCTATTCTGCTGGGGGCGGACAAATGGGCTGTTTGGACAGTAAGAGACCCCGCATAAAGCAGGAGACCAATGGCTGCCCCGAGAGGGGCTTTCCCTCGACAGAGAGGTGGATTCGCCGAGATGGTGTTCAGATGCACCCTGACGGAATTTGACTTCAGACCTTCCTTCGAGAGATGGAGGAGGAACTGAAGGACCCACCGAGTGGAGCAAGAGAATGGGTCAATCTGGAGCCCTGAGCACCAGACCGAGAAATGCCGCCACTTGAAGGTGTAAGCTCAGCTAGTCGAGGTCTTCCTCAATGCGCCTTCTCTCTCCTTTTCCTATTTGCTTTCCTATTAATTTGATGGCGTTCTTTCTTCCTCCTTTATTTCCACCAGTTGCACCTTATTATTGTACACCACCCTGACACTTCGGTAATGGGCGGTATATCAAATGCTACAAATAAAGATAAAAATAAAGAACTTCCTCGACCTCCTCCAGGAGACCCAGCGGGGCTAGGGAAACCTGTTCAGCCGCCAGGCTGTGAGGGACAATGGACAGATTTGGGTGCCGCGCTCGTCTGTCCTCCTTCTTTAGCAGGCCCGGGGCACAGCCCTAGGGGACTGGAGGCTCCGTCAACAGCAGGAGCGGGAATCAGGGCTGTTGAGGCCACAAGGGGGCTATGAGGATCATCGATGCCCGGTCCCACTGAGCCTTGAGGAGGGTCCTTACAATGAAAGGAGTGGGAGGGAACGCATAGAGCAGGCCGGAGGACCAGCTCAGAAGGAACGCCTTTGGGCCCTCCCTGCTCAGGTGCAGCACCGGCCAGCAGAAGTGGGGGAGCTGTGCGTTCAGGACTGGCAAATAGATTCATAGTCGGAGTCCCCCACCGAAGGAACAGCCAGCCGGCCACCCCTGGATCCAGCCACCATTCATGAGGGCAGAGTACTCTGCTGAGCCTGTCTGCTATGACATTCTCCTGCAATATGTCTTATCTCCACCTTATATCCGTTGTTTTAAAACACTATTTCATGGAAAACACAGATTAGTCATAATGTAGTCTCAGACCAATATGGCACTATAAACCACAATCTCTGTGGATAACAGATCGTGCCTCATTTGCATCAACGACTACTAGGGGATCACCATCCCTTTTATTTTTCTTCTTTTTTTCTAAATAGCAAAAGTTTTGTGCAAAAATATCACCAGAATTCCTCTACCGCGTGATTCTTAAAATATCATAAATTAAAGCTTATCTTAGCTCAGTTGTTTTTCTTCTTGCTTCAAACCGCACACTTAATCTTCTCTCAACGCCTTCCTTTGGCGCCTATTTAGCGTTTCTCTCCTTATAGGAGGTTCATCAGGAGAATTAGCTGATGCTGCCCACGTCTCTCATTTTGTTTCAGTGACACGAAAAATGCGCGGCGTTTTTTCGTGTCACTGAAACAAAATGAGAGACGTGGGCAGCATCAGCTAATTCTACCGATGAACCTCCTATATTTATTTATTTATTTATTTAACAGTATTTCTAAACCGCCTTATCATGATAATCAAGGTGGTATCACAGCAAACAATCTGGTAGTGTGAGTGTGTTATACATGCAGTGAGGGTGGAAATTTAGTTGGGTGTGTGTTGTGTTGTGAGCTAGATTGGTTTGAGCTATGTACAATGTGGGCTATATACAGTGGTGCTAAAAACATTTTATATATACATATAGTGTTAGTCGGTAACGTGTGCTGCTATACAGTTACTTAGTTTATGTGATGTGTCCATAGTGTTCTCTGAACAGCATGGTTTTCAGCTGTTTTCTGAAGTCCTTGAGGTCTGTAGTTGCTCTCAAATCGTCCGGTAGTTTGTTCCATATTGTTGGAGCAGCCATGGAGAGTGCTCTGTCTGTTGTGTCCTTGCGTGTGTGTTTGTATTCACTTGGGGTGCTGACTCGGTTGTGTGTTTGTTTTCTTCTAGGCCGTTTCTCTATAAGGAGAGAAACGCTAAATAGGCGCCAAAGGAAGGCGCTGAGAGAAGATTAAGTGTGCAGTTTGAAGCAAGAAGAAAAACAACTGAGCTAAGATAAGCTTTAATTTATGATATTTTAAGAATCACGCGGTAGAGGAATTCTGGTGATATTTTTGCACAAAACTTTTGCTATTTAGAAAAAAAGAAGAAATATAAAAGGGATGGTGATCCCCTAGTAGTCGTTGATGCAAATGAGGCACGATCTGTTATCCACAGAGATTGTGGTTTATAGTGCCATATTGGTCTGAGACTACATTATGACTAATCTGTGTTTTCCATGAAATAGTGTTTTAAAACAACGGATATAAGGTGGAGATAAGACATATTGCTGGAGTTTCACTTATATAAATTTAATATATTGACGGTAGTTAAAATAGAGTATTTATATCGAGTTTAATACAATTCTATACTCTGAGAAGACCATATAATATTCTTTGCAATGACATTCTCCTGGCCTGGGAGGCAGACCGCCCTGAGGGTCATTCCTCAACAGGATGAGAAGGAGCAGAGGAGGACCACTTTCCGACAGAGGAAGTGTGATCTGGGTCCCTCTTCCTTGTTGACTTAGAACATCGCCACGCAGTTGTCGGTCTCTACGAGCACTGATCTCCCCTTGAGGTGGTCCTCGAAGGCCCTCTGGGTCCATCGAATTGCCCAAAGCTCGAGCAAGTTTATTTGCTGCTGCGACTCCTCAGGTGACCACTGCCCCTGCATGCATAACACACTGCAGTGGGCACACCACCCCAGCAGGGAGGCATCCACTGTCAGCACCACATTGTGCTGTGGGGCCTGGAAGGACAACCCCCGGAGAAGGTTGCAGGGGTATTGCCACTGACCCAGGGACAGGCGAAGGCTGTGGGAGACCCTTATGGGGTCCCTCAGGTGGCTGATGGACAGACAGCGCTGAGGCACCACTGAGCTGTCTGCATGTGCAGACAGGCATGGGGAAGCACATGGACAGCAGAGGCCATGTGTCCCAGAAGGCGCAGCATAGTTCAGGCCATGACCTGGTGGGTGCTCTGGACCCAAGCCACCAGGGCCCGGAGGTGGTCAGTGCGGTCCACTGGTAGAAATGCGGTCACCCACTGAGTATCAAGGTGTGCCTCGAACTCTAAAGCCTGCACCGATTTGAGGTGGGACTTGGAACAGTTGACCAAGAACCCCAGGCCCTCGAGCAGAAGAATCATGCGCGATGCCACCCTGCGAGTTTCCTCGAACAAGAGTCCCGTGACGAGCCCTGCGCCTGAGACAGGTGGTGACTGCGGAGAGGCATTTCGTGAAGACCCGTGGGGCAGACGCGAGGACGAAAGGGAGCACCCTGTACTGGAAGTGCTCTCCCTGCATCCTGAAGCACAGGTATTGCCTGTGCTGAGGTGAATCAAAATCTGGGCGTAAGCATCCTTTAGATCCAAGGAGCATAGCAAGCCATCCTGCCGGAGGAAGGGCAGTAGCACGCCAAGGGATAACATCTTGAACTTCTCCCGCACCAAGTACTTGTTTAACTTTCGGAGATCGAGGATGGGCCGCAGACCCCGTTTTCTTCGGGACAAGGAAGTACCGGAAATAGAAGCCCCGATCTCAGAGGTGCAACTGTACCTTCTCGACCCCCCGTTGGGCAAGGAGGTTGACTAACTCCTGCTCCAGGAAGACTTGGTGTGCGGGGAGTCGGAGGCTCCACCGGGGAGAAGGGAGGGGGAAGCCTGTCCAAACGGTGGCAATAGCCATTCCGGATGACCAGGAGGACACAGGTGTCTGAGGTGATGGAAGCCCACTGTCGGGTGAAAGAGGACAGGCGTCCTCCCACCAGCTGCTGATTCTCCAGAGGACGAGAGGCTATGCAGCTGGCGTCAAGACCCCTGTGCGGGTTGCAACGGAGCCAAGGTCTAGGTTTTGGGCCTTTTCGGCTTATGTGACCCTTGGCCCGACTTCCTTTGCACCGGTGTGGATGGCATGGGAGTGGTCAGGTATGGTGGGTAGCCGTGGGAAGGAAGGCCTTTTGGCCTGTTGCTTCTTCTGAGAGATGGTGGAGGTCTTGCGCGAGAGACAGGTTCTAGTGACGAACTCAGTTTATCTCCGCAGCCTTATCCTCCATTGGCTTGCCGAAGAGCTGCTTGCCGAGGCAAAGCACGTCCAGGAACTTCTCCTGCACGCACTGCTCCAAGTCTGAGGATTGGAGCCATGCCTGGCGACGGGCCCCACTACCCACAGCCGCTACCGTAAAATAGTTATCTTCAAGTTATAATGCCCTGGTTCAATATAATTTCAGCTTGTTCAATGTAAACCGCCTTGATATCATGAAAGGTGGTATATAAGAAATGTTAAATAAATACTACCCGAGCCAAGGACTCGAAACCATCGTAGGCGGCATGGGAGAGGTATTTTGAGCAGTCCGCGACAGACTTCAGCAGGGTACTGAACTTATTGAGAGGTTCACCCTCGATGCCCACGGAGAAACCTCTGAGCTCCTTGGCCAGGTCGCTCAAGAACATGCCTATGTATAATTGGTATCCTTGAATGCGACAGGAGAGCATGGACCCCTAGTAGGCCTTGCGGCTTAGGGCGTCAAGGGCTCTCTACTCCCGGCCCGGGGGGGACCAAAGAGTGCGATTTCGGGCTCTTTTGCTTTCTCATGGCCGATTCCACTACCATGGAGGTGTGGGGGAGTTGGGAATTTCGGAACCCAGGGCCACACTGTGCCTTGCAAATTGTGTCAAGGCGCTTATTCACAATGGGGACCGAGGTGGGTGCCTTCCACATGCGGAGCAGCAGCCTGGACAGGATAGGAGGGACTGGGACGGTCAGACTTCCTCGGTGGGGACTCATACTGAAGGATGTCAAACTCTTCAGCTCGAGAATCCTCCTCGGCCTGGGTGGCCAAGTTAAGAGCCTCTGCCATGTCCCAGATGAACACCAGGAAGGAGATGTCCTTGGGCGGCGAGAGCCATTGAGATGCAGGCGGGGAGGGGTCAGACGGAAGGTCCCGGTGAATACGGGTTTCGGGGGAGATGTCCCCATTGGATTCCCAGTCTGAGAACTCGGATGAGGAATCCAAGCTGGGCAGGTCACTCTGTCCAGCGGCTGAGGCCCACTTGGAGCCGGAGGCCCTGAATGACCTCGCCCCCAAGGAATGGGAAGGCAAATGAGACCAATGTCGAGGACCCTCACGAGGCCCGTGGCTCTCGGGGGTTTCCTGGATGGATTTCGGCATCCCATGCAAGGGAACCACGGTCTCTGGGAACGAGTCAGCGAAGCTGGCTGTGAGTGCCTGCTGGGAAGTGATGAACAAAGAAATGCTGCATTCCAGCGCCAGCATGCAGGATTCCCACGCAGGCGTGGGGCCCTGTGATGCTGACCCTGGGGTCACCGGGTCAGGCATCGAGGAGAGGGGGGTCCTTGCCGGGACGGCCCTCAGGAGAGCAGGCGCCTTTGCCAGAGGCCTCCGTATCTGTGCGAGGTACCTTGCGGGGCCGCTTCTTGTCTGATTCTCGGGAACGCCGAAGGGGACTTAGTGACCAAGCGCAGGAGCACTTGCGCTTGTTGGGAGCCCCCGACAGTGACTTCAAGGCCTCCTTCTTGCGCCGCTCCATTTCAGGGGACCCCTGGTTGGAGTGCTGCTGAGAGCACGGGGCCAAGGAGGGGGATCCCACCGGAGGAGAGATGACCTAGGGCAACACCGGGAATACTAAGGCGGCCTTTCTGAAAATGTCTTCGGACTTCTGCTTACAACTGAGCAGGGCTTTAGAGGATATTTTCTTACAGAGCGAACAGAGCTCCAGATCATGATCAGCCCCGAGACACCGCAGGCAACAGTCATAGGTGTCCGTAAGCGACATGTTCTTAGAGTATCTATCATATTTTTTTAATCCGGTGGCCATAGGGGCAAAAGTGGCCCCCGCTAGGTCGAAGACCCACACAGCCAGCGGTTGGGAGAAAAAAGGGCACAAAGCCCGTTAGCAAAAAAGGTGAAGAAAACCGTCCCCTGTTGTTAAGTACCGTCGAGTCGGAGTCGACTCATGGCGACCCTCTGGATAGCTATCCTAAATTGTGTTCGGTCTTCAGTCAGGCGGCTCATTGTTGACAGACTGGTACCCGTAGCTGCTGTTATTGTACCGATTCATCTCATTGCTGGCCTTCCTCTTTTGAGTTGACCTATCTTGCCAAGCATGTCGTCTTTCTCTAATGATCTCTCTCTTCGTATGATGTGTCCAAAGTATGAAAGTCGAAGTCTTGTCATCTGAGCTTCTAAAGAAAACTTAGGTTTGATCTCCTCTAGTACCGACTGGTTTGTTCTTCGGGCAGTCCATGGTATACCTAGTATTCGCCACCAACACCATAATTCAAAGGCATCCATTTTCTGTCTATCTTTTTCATTGTCCAGCTTTCACATCCATATGATGTTACTGAAAATACCATGGCTTGAACAAGTCGAATCTTTGTATGTAGAGAGACATCTCTGCTCTTGAGAATCTTATCTAGGTCTTTCATAGCCATTCTGCCAAGAGCAATGCGTCGTTTGTTTTCTTGACTGCTTGTTGCTTCTTTATTGATAGTTGATCCAAGTAGGTTAAAGTTGTTCATGATTTCAATTTCTTCTCCTTCAACGATGAACCTGTTGATTATGCCAGTTGTCATGATCTTTGTCTTCTTTACATTAAGGTGCAGGCCCATTTTGAGACTATGTTCTTTGATTGTGAGAAGCAAATGTTTCAGATCATCTTCACTTTCAGCCAGTAATGTATCATCAGCATAGCGAAGGTTGTTGATGAGTCTTCCACCGATCTTCACACCTCTGTTGTCTTCATACAATCTTGCTTCTCTGATTTGTTCTGCATATAAATTAAACAGGTAGGGGGAAAGTATGCAGCCTTGTCTTACACCTTTACTCATTTTAAACCATTCTATTTCTCCTTGTTCCGTTCGAACTGTTGCTTCTTGATCAATGTACAGATTGTGCAAGAGAACGATCAGGTGTTCTGGTATACCCATGCTTCTTAATGTGGCCCAGAGTTTCTCATGGTTTACACAGTCAAAAGCCTTGCTATAGTCGATAAAGCACAAATAGATATCCTTTTGGTATTCTTTAGTCTTTTCAAAGATCCATCTCACATCCGCAATGTCGTCTCTTGTTCCTCGCCCTTTCCTGAACCCTGCTTGCATTTCAGGTAGTTCTTGTTCCAGGTACGGTTGTAGTCTCTTTGAATAATCTTCAGTAGAATCTTGCTGGCATGTGGGATCAGAGCGATTGTGCGATAATTTCCACAGTCAGTTGGATCACCTTTCTCTGGTATTGGTATAAACACAGATCTTTTCCAGTCAGTTGGCCATGATGTTGTCTTCCATATTTCTTGGCAGAGCCTTGTAAGTACGGTAACAGCTGCATCAGATTGCTGTAATACTTCTGTGGGAATGCTATCAATGCCTGGTGCTTTGTTCTTTGATAAGGCTTTCAATGCTGCCTCAACGTCTTTCATCACCAATGGTTCCCGATCTTGATTCCCGAGGTTGAAACGGCTGTTGTTCCACTTGATCTTTATCATATAAAAACTCCGTATATTCCTTCCACCTTTTCTTGGTCTTCTCAGCATCATTCAACATAGAACCTTGAGCATCTTGTAACATTCCAATTCGAGGCTGGAACTTTTTCTTTAACTCTCGTAGCTTTAGGAAAGCCGATCTTTTTCTTCCTCTAATAGTTTCTGCTTCTATTTCCTTGCATGCATCGTTGTAGTACTTTTCCTTGTCCTGTCTTGCTGCATGTTGGAAATCTCTGAGTTCTGAGATTGTCTTTCTTTCTCCTCTGGCTTTAGCTTCTCTGCGTTTCTGGGCCATTTTCAAAGTTTCTTCCGTCATCCATTTTGGCTGTTTTTGCTTTTTCACCTTTGTTAGAGACTTCTCGCTTTCTTCCAACACAACCTTCTTGATGTCACTCCATAACTCTTCTGGAGCTCTGTCATTTGTATCTAAAGCAGCAAATCAATTTTGCAGGCAGTCTTTAAATTCCAGTGGTATATTCTCAAGGTCATATTTTGCTGCATTCATGAGTGGTTTGCTTTTTTTCAACTTTAGCTTGAGTTTGCATACTAGTAATTGATGATCTGTACCACAGTCAGCTCCAGGTTTTGTCTTTGTTGATGTTACAGAGCTTTTCCATCGTTGACTTCCACAGATGTAGTCAATTTGATTTTTATACAATCCATTGGGTGAAGTTCATGTGTACAGTCACCGCTTGTGTTGCTGGATAAGGTGTTTGAGATAAATAGATCGTTGGTCTTGCAGAATTATATCAGTCTTTCTCCAGCTTCCTTTCTGTTGCCAAGTCCATATTTTCCAACTACTTTGCCTTCTTCTTTGTTGCCAACCTTTGCGTTCCAGTCACCCATGACTATCAGGATATCCTGTTTGCATGTTCTGTCAATTTCAGCTTGTACTTGTTCATAGAACTCTTCAATTTCATTCTCTTCTGCAGCTGTTGTTGGGGCATATAGTTTATAGTTGTGTTGATAGACATTCCTCGTAGACGAACAGAGATTAAGCGTTCGCTGACTGCATTGTATTTCATTACAGTCCTTCCAAGTTTCTTCTTTATTATAAATGTAACACCATTTCTTCTTTGTCTTTCATTTCCAGCATAGTAGACCATGTGATCATTTGATGCAAAGTGCCCGATGCCAGCCCATTTCAGTTCGCTGACACCCAACAGATCAAGTTGTACACGTTCCATTTCATTCTTGACCACCTCCAACTTCCCTTGGTTCATGCTTCGTACGTTCCATGTTCCAATGTGTAAGACATCTTTACATCTTTTGACTCTCATTTCATGCGCAGCTACATCAGCAGTCAGACGTCCCGAGGGCTTTGATCCAACCACATCATAAATGCTGGCTTTACTCTGAAACGTCGTCAGCTCTTCCCCAGTAGCTAGTTGAGTGCCTTCCGACCTGGGGGTCTCATCTTCCAGCACTATAGCACAATTTGTTTTGTTGTAACTATCCATTGGGTTTTCATGGCAAGATACAGAAGTAGATTGCTGGGCCTTTCCTCCGCACAGTTTAAGTTTGGTGGTGTTGCCGTTGTCACAGAAATGTGATCCTCCACCGTCAACACTATCCCATTCTGCTGCTGCCCAGATGGGTGGTTTGTCTTGGTCTGGCACTTCTGCTGAGACCTGTCCATCTTGGGAGACCCTGCCAGTAGTTAAACTACCGATAGTTTAGCTCTCAGCATCAATGATGCACACAAGCCCTCACAGCACAAGCTGCAAACCTAGTAGCTCTAAAAGGTAGAGCAGGGGAAGGACAGGTAGAGGACCTGTACAACCGGAAAAGATGAGGCCAGTAGGCAGGAAACGAAACACTTTCTGTTCGATGAGGATGTGCGACCGCGGAAAAAGGGAGACTGGGATTGCTACCATGCATGCGTGGTCCTCTTCCCACCCAAGGGTGCCATCTTGCTCAAAGGCTCTCTTTGAAAGCTGGGAATTGCTCCATGCGGGCTCCGTCGGTGCCGACGTCACCCATAAGCTTTCCTAACCAGGGCTCCACACATCAAACAGGGAACTTTTACTTGAGCACAGTAGGTTGCTGAACTCTGTAACCACCTCAGGTTCAGAAACTGCTAACACCTAATCAAGAGTTAGTGGGCCTGTTTCCTGAGTGCAGTTGAAGCCTGCATAAAAAGCTCCTGTGCCCTGCCCTTTTGAGGCTTTCCTAACCAGGGCTCCACACATCAAACAATACCTAAGCTCCACAAACAGGACAATGGCTGGGAAAAATCGTATTGCTAAAGCTGTTGCCCCCGTTACAGCTTCTGCCTTGGTCCAGGACAGAGGTCCTAATGCCAGTTGACTAACCGGTTCCATGTGCAGGGTGCGTGCATGCTGAAGCTCTGAGGAAACAAGTGGAGGAACTCAGAGAGGAGGTGGCGAGGCTGAGGAGCATTCAAGACAGTGAGAAGTACATTGATGAGATGCTTCTTGCAGCAACCAGGCTCTCCAGCACAGGAGAAGATGGGTGCCAACAGAATGTCGATGGTTGGACAAAAGTCACCAGAGCCTGCAAAATCACCAATCCAACTTCTCCAGCCCTTGAATTGAAGAACCATTATGCAGGCCCTGGAAGTGGAGGAGGTGAAAGCATCCCTGGAAAGGGAAGAACCAGAGTTCAAGTACCCCATAGTTGCGGAATCAGTGACCAGAAGGAAACGAAGGGTAGTGGTGGTTGGAGACTCTCTTCTGAGGGGTACTGAGGCGTCCATCTGCCGACCAGACTTGATGTCCAGAGAGGTATGCTGTCTGCCTGGTGCCAAGATCCAAGATGTTACGGAGAGTTTGCCGAGACTCATCAAGCCCACTGACTATTACCCAATGTTGCTAATCCATGTTGGAACAAATGATACTGCCAGGTATACCTCGGAACGTATCAAAAGTGACTTCATGGCTCTGGGACAGAGGGTGAAGCAGGTAGGTGCACAGGTGGTGTTCTCTTCAATCCTCCCTGTTGAGGGTAAAGGCCAAGGCAGAGAGGCTCGCATCCTGGAGATGAATGCATGGCTGTGTGGATGGTGTCTTCAAGAGCGTTTTGGTTTCCTAGAACATGGGATGCTGTTCCAAGGGTTGCAGAGCAGAGATAGCATCCATCTGTCCAAGAAAGGTCAACGCATCTTTGGTAGTAGACTGGCTAATCTACTGAAGAGGGCTTTAAACTAGATTCGTTGGGGATGGGTGAAGAAAGCCCCCAGGTAAGTGAAAGCCCACAGGTAGGTGATACATTAAATACCTTTATGGAAATGGGTAACAGGGGTAACATATGGAAAGCAGTGTGTATTAATGCCCGTAGCATGGGAAATAAGATCCCTGAAGTTGAAGCTTTGGTGGGAGTGGCTGACTTGGATTTAGTGGCAGTTACAGAAACATGGTTCACAGAAAACCATGACTGGGATGTAACTATACCTGGCTATACTTTATTCAGAAAGGACAGGGTAGGAAGAAGGGGAGGAGGAGTGGCACTATATGTAAAAACTACTATTAAAGCTTTGGAATTACAGAGCTTAAAAGGGAGAGAGGAGGCATTGTGGGTTAAACTAGAAAGAGGGAAAGAGAAATCTATTTGCATTGGTGTGATATACAGACCTCCCTCACAAGAGGAAGAGGTGGACAGAGAGTTAATTGAAGACATACGCAGCATTGCTAGGAAAGAGGAAGTGCTACTGCTAGGAGATTTCAATATGCCAGATGTTGATTGGCACATTCCTGCTGCAGTATTTATTTATTTAGAGAGTATTTGTATCCCGCTCCTTCCAGCGATCAGAAGCGGTAAGGTTATTATTATGAAACTGCCAGATCAAAGCAGGTACAAATTTTGTTTACATACAGATTATCAGAAAAGCACGTCACACAGAGTTTCAGATTATCAGAACAACACGTCACACAGAGCTAACAAATCGTAGCTATGGGGGGGGAAATATTTACATATATACATAGATACATATACACATAATGTTCACATATATACATAGATACATATACACAGGATAGGTTTCTTGTTCAATGTGGGCAGGGGGCTGCCCCCAACTGAAGGTTTAATTCAGGTTGAAGTGGGTTTGGAAAATGTGCGTCTTGAGTTTCTTTCTGAAGTCTGGAAGGTCATTGCTAGCTCGTAGCTCTGTTGGTAGTTGGTTCCACAGCGTTGGTGCCACATATGAAAAAGCTCTGTGGCTGGTGTTAACTTTGGTGGATCTTATGTCTGTTGGAGTGTGGAGGATGTTGGCGTTGTGGGTTCTCCTGTTTCGGGTAGGAGGTTGCATTCTGACTAGGTTGTTGAGGAAAGAAGGTGCTAAGTTGTGGATGAGTTTAAATGTAGTTGTTAGTATTTTATATTTAGTGCGAGCTGTTATGGGTAGCCAGTGTAGTTGAATTAGTACTGGTGTGATGTGGTCGTTTAGTTTTTTCTTCATTATGACCCTGGCAGCTACATTTTGTGCCATTTGTAATATGTTTAGGGTTTTTTTAGGTAGACCTTGTAGGATGGCGTTGCAGTAGTCAAAATGTGGCATGATGAGTGCTTGGGCCACGGTTCTGAAATCTTGGGGATCAATAATACTCCGGATGGGTTGGAGGACTCTAAGCTTGTGAAAAACTGCTCTGTTGGTCTTTCGGAGGTGTTTCTCCATCTTTAGGTCACAGTCAAAAGTGACTCCTAGATACTTTATTTCTTTTTTCGTTTGGTAAGTGTTGTCACATAGTGTGATTGATGGGGGTGGGACAAAGTTCGGTTCTTTGGAGAGATACATTACTTCGGTTTTTTTGTGATTTATCGACATACTACTTTGTTGTAGCCAGTCTTGCATCTCTTCAATGCATGTCTCCAGTGGGCTGTAGTTTGGGTTTTCAGTGTCTAGTTGCGAGTATAGCATGATATCATCGGCATAGATGTGATAATTAATTTTGTGCCGAGTGAAAATTTTGCATA
The DNA here is from genome assembly GCA_033557465.1 of Ichthyophis bannanicus. Lineage (NCBI taxonomy): Eukaryota > Metazoa > Chordata > Amphibia > Gymnophiona > Ichthyophiidae > Ichthyophis > Ichthyophis bannanicus. The sequence goes on along the minus strand of CM066031.1, from coordinate 1,115,197,324 downwards.
GAGGCTGCATATATATGTTAAATAGAAGCGCCGAGAGAGCAGAGCCCTGGGGGATTCCCTGTGTTTGGGTGAAGGGTTCTGCTTGTTCTCCGTTGAATTGAACCTGTTGTGTTCGATTGGATATGTAGGAGGTGAACCACTTTAGGGGGGTTCCAGTTATTCCTATTGATTTTATCCTGTTTATGAGTGTTTCATGGTTAACTGTATCAAAGGCAGCTGAGATGTCGATGAATACAAGAATGTACATTTTCTTTTTGTTTTCAAGGCCCTTTAGGAGGTTGTTAAGTAGGACTAGTAATAGGGTTTCCACTCCATGATGTTGCCTGAAGCCATATTGCTGGTCATCTAGAGGAGCATTGTCTGTCAGATGGTCTTGGAGTTGTAGAAGGACTGTTTTTTCTATGATCTTTGCCAGGAAGGAGATGCTTGATATGGGACGGTATGAGGCTGGGTCTTCCTTGTTGAGTGTATTGTTTTTTAGTATTGGTCTAATGACTGATCTCTTTAGTTCTGAGGGCTTGAGTCCCTGTTGCAGGGATAGGTTAACTATGTGTGTGATGTGGGGTGCTATGTCTTGTTTTACCGTCTTGATCCAGGTTGCAGGGCAGGGGTCTAGAGGGGAGGTGGTGCTTTTCAGGTTTGAGACAATGGTTGTGATTTGCTTGGTTCCAATTTTGTGGAAGTGCTTCCAGGACTGGGTTTGCGTTATGTTGTTCTCACTCTTCATTTGTGGTGTTGGTGGGGCTTGGGGGGGAGGATTGGGGGCCGTCAGTTTGTTCGCGTAGTGGTTTGCCAGGGTTTGGGCTTTGATGGAGTTGTTGTGATTGGCAGTCTGGTCGGTTTTGGTTAGAGATTTGACTAATTCGAATAACTCTCTTGGGCGATTGATCGCTTTGTTTAGAATGTTTGTGTGATGTGTTTTTTTGCATTGTTCACGTCGTTTTTGTATTTTGCAAGATGGGCCATGTATTTGGTTTTGAGATCGGAGGATTTGGTTTGTCTCCATTTTCTCTCTATTTTACGGAGCTCCCTTTTCGCTTTTGTTAGAGTTCCTGTGTACCAGGGTTCCGAGTTGTTCTTACGTGGATTTGTTGAGTGTTTTAGTGTTGGGTTAGAAATGTTTTGGATGTGTGTGTTCCATCTGTTTGTTAGTTCGACGAGGTCTGTGGAATCAAGGGTTATGTGGGATGCGATGGCGTTTATGAGGTGTTCTTCGCTGGGTTTCCCGAATTTCCTGATGGGGTTGGTCATTCTCATCTCTTTTGTGTTTTTGGGTAGGCACTTTAGTTTAAATTTGCAGTTGATTTGGTGGTGGTCTGACCATGGTACTTGGGCTATGTTTATTGTAGGTGGTTCAACGGTTTGTCGTGAATTTCTGGGTATGAAGATCATGTCTAGTGTGTTTCCTCTATCGTGTGTGGGGTCATTTATTATTTGTTGGAAACCCAGTTGGTCCATGGCTTCATAGAAGGTGTCTGTGTGGGACGGAGGGATTGATGCTAGGTTTAAATCTCCAAGGATGATTTGGAATTTCTTTCTTTGGGTGGATGTGATGGTTTCAAGTGCTGTGGATAGCGCTTCATGCTGCGGTGAGGGAGGTCTATAGATTAGGCAGATGGATATTGCCATGCTTTCGACTTTAAGCAGGTCGAGATCAGGATTTGTGACCGTGGATGTGGTTGTGAGTTGGAGGCTGGTTTTGGCTGCTATAAGGACTCCGCCTCCCCTTCGGTTGGTGCGTGGGCAGTTGTATAGTTGGTATCCGGGCTTTTGAATTTGGTTCAATGTTGCATGGTCTGAGTCAGTGAGCCATGTTTCTGTTATGCATAAGATATCTGGTTGGTCGTCAGTTAAAATGTTGTGGATGATGTGTGTTTTATTCCTTATAGACCTAGCATTGATAAGGATAATGTTCCATGTGTGATGTTCTGGGTGTGCTGTTTGTGTGGGTTGTGCTTGTGGTTTTCTAGTGTTCTTTGTTTTGGTTTTAGTGTGTTTATGCTGCTTATTTCCTTTGCTACGGGTGTGCTGCTGGGGTAGTTTGTTTGGTGTTTGAATGGTGGTGAAAGTACTTAAGTTGTATTGATGCAGGATGGGTAGTGTAGGGGGGGGGGGGTGGAGGATGTAGATTGGTGCATATGGCAGGGGAATGACGTATTGTGTGTGTGGGATGGTTCTGTAAGAGGATGTCAGCATACATATGCATAGTATCAGGAAGGCGTAAGCAGGTTCCATTTTATGCCAGAAATTTTTGGGTCTATGGATTCGTGTGGTGCAGTGTAGGGTGAAAACAGGACTAGAAGGTAATTTAGGGTAGACCTGCAGAATAGTTTGTTGTGTACCAATGGTTTAGCAGGGAAGGATGGCTCGGGGTAGAGTGTTATCTTGTTGCTCTAAACAATGCAGAGATACGTTACTTATCACTCTAGATAAACTGCTACAGGGGTACAGTGTTACCTTATTGCATTATACAATACAGGGATACAGTCTTAATGTTACTTATTACTCTAATTAAACCGATACATCTAGAAGTAAGGAGATCCTGGATTCTCTACAGGGAGAACTATTCAGGCAATTGGTAACAGACCCCACACGTGAAGGGGACATACTGGACTTGTTGCTTACCAATGGTGAAAGTGTTTCTGATGTTATAGTGGGAGATCATTTTGCATCCAGTGATCACCAGATGGTGTGGTTCAGTATTAGGACTAGGGCTGTTAGAATCCATTCCAAGGTGAAGATCTTAGACTTTAGGAAGACTAACTTTGCGAAGATGGGCCAATACCTCAGGGAGTCGTTAGTGGGATGGGAACAGCTGGGGGATGTAGAAAAACAGTGGGCAAAACTGAAAGGGGGTATTTTAAAGGCAACCAACCTTTTTGTTAAAATGGTAAATAAAGGCAAAAGGAACAGGAGACCGCTATGGTTTTCGAAGGAAGTAGCTGAAAAAGTGAAGAAAAAGAGGGAGGCCTTCATGAAATACAAGAGATCACAGAGAGAGGAAGACAGGCATCTGTATTTGGAAAAACTTAGAGAAGCTAGCAAAGTGGTCAAGAAGGCAAAGATTCAAAAGGAGGAGGAAATAGCCAATGCAATAAAATGGGGGGATAAGACATTTTTCAGATATATTAGTGAGAAGAGGAAGGGCAAAAGTGGTATTGTCAGACTCAAGGGTGCAGGGGGGGAATATGTAGAAGCTGATAAGGATAAAGCGGAATTGCTTAACAAATATTTTTGTTCTGTGTTCACAGATGAAGAAACAGGAGCAGGACCTCAGAAAACACCCACAAATAAGAACAGAAGCGAGGGACATCTTGAACAATTTTCAGAAGACTGTGTTCGTGAGAAACTAGCTCAACTTAAAGTAGACAAAGCGATGGGACCGGATGGGATACACCCTAGAATACTGAGGGAACTTGGGGACGTTCTAGCAACTCCACTGACTGACCTTTTCAATGCCTCGTTGGAGTCGGGAGTGGTGCCAAAGGACTGGAGAGAGGCTCATGTGGTGCCTTTACACAAAAGCGGAAGGATGTGGTTGAAAACTACAGGCCGGTTAGTTTAACTTCGGTGGTGAGTAAATTATTGGAAACGCTGCTGAAAGAGAAAATAGTGAGGTTTCTGGAGTCCGGCGGATTACAGGATCCGAGGCAGCATGGATTCACCAGAGGCAGGTCTTGTCAGACAAATCTGATTGATTTCTTTGACTGGGTGACCAGGGAGTTGGACCGAGGGAGAGCTCTAGATGTGGTGTATTTAGATTTCAGTAAAGCCTTGGACACTGTTCCTCACAGGCGACTTATAAACAAACTGAGCACCCTAGGGATGGACCCTAAAGTTACTGCTTGGGTTAGAAATTGGTTGGGTGGGAGGCGACAAAGAGTACAAGTAAATGGAGCTCACTCTGAGGAGAAGGATGTTACCAGTGGTGTGCCCCAGGGATCTGTCCTTGGTCCAATTCTTTTTAACATCTTTGTTAGTGATATAGTGGAAGGGCTGTCGGGTAAGGTTTGCCTCTTTGCGGATGATACCAAAATCTGCAATAGAGTAGACACCCAGGAAGGTGTAGATAACATGAGGAGGGATCTAGCTAAGCTTGAAGAATGGTCTAGAATTTGGCAGCTGGGATTTAATGTTAAAAAATGTAAGGTCATGCATTTGGGCTGCAGCAATCCAAGGGAGCAATACAGTATAGGAGGTGAAGTACTTTTGTCCACTAAAGAAGAGCGGGACCTAGGCGTGGTTGTGTCTGATGATCTTACAGTAGCTAAACAGGTAGAAAAGGCGACGGCAAAAGCTAGAAGGATGCTTGGGTGCATACGGAGAGGAATGGCTAGCGGAAAAAAGGAGGTGATAATGCCTCTGTATAAGTCTTTGGTGCGACCTCATTTGGAGTATGGTGTGCAATTCTGGAGACTGCACCTTCAAAAGGATGTGAACAGGATGGAGTCGGTGCAGAGGGTTGCTACTAAAATGATTAATGGGCTTCATTATAAAGCATATGAGGACAGACTTAAGGATCTTAATATGTACACCTTAGAGGAAAGGCGGGATAGAGGTGATATGATTGAGATGTTTAAATACCTCCGTGGCATGAATGTTCAGGGAGAGAGCCTCTTTCAATTGAAAGCAAGTTCTGCTACGAGGGGACATGGGATGAGGGTGAAGGGAGATAGATTCAGGAGTGATATGCGGAAATATTTCTTTACGGAAAGAGTAGTGGATCCGTGGAATAGTCTCCCAGTGGAGGTGGTAGAGATGAGGACAGTAACTGAATTCAAAAAAGCATGGGACCAACACAGAGGATCTCTAAAGGTAAAAAGTGGACTGTTGTAGTTGTTATGGAAGGACAGACTAGATGGGCCTTGTGGTCTTTTTCTGTCATCATGTTTCTATGTTTCTATAAGCGAGGACTGACTTCTTGCTTGTTCTTGGAGAACTATAGTAGTCCAGATTCTTCTGTTTTCCCAGTAAGTATTATTTTTTCTTTTTGTGGGGGTGGGGGGTGAGGGCACACGGCTGAAGGTCTGCCTCGGACTGGATACCTTTGCAACAGTCCTGAATAGATCAATTTTGTGCTGCTCACACTAAGAGATGTAGCCATGGTTTTTCTCAGTCTACATACACTAATATGATTTATGGACTTTTGGTCCAGGAATTTATGCAAATCCTCTGTTTATATACAGAAATTTAGAATTTTTCATGCCCAAACATAAAAGAAATACAAAATCTTCTTTCAAAGAATACATCACTCATCAAAAAGAGAGAAAAATCCTCAAAGCAATAACACTCAGTAAGAGCTGCCTGATTATTAGTTCAACAAAAATAAGAGGATCCTACTGGAACAAGACTATCCTCACTACCCTCATTCATGCTACGACCAATGACTGCTTCATGAAAGAAGAATCTTATTTTCAGTTAAGTTAGAGATTAAGAGCCCGATTCAGAGAGGGGGCTGTCTGGAAATCCCTGAGGAAGATGAGCCCGATAGGACCTATTTCTGGACCATGGGAACTAAATGTGCCCCTGCCATCTCTGGGGATATCCTGCCCGTAGGCACCACTGACTACAGGGGCTTAGGCCCCCCCCCCACTCCCCCCCCACTTCTCCACTGCCCAACTCATGGTTGGCCAGCCGGGACCTGGATCAGGTAGCAGAGACCCCCCTGCACCCAGCTCCGGAGGGGGGGGGGGGATCCTTGGATCCAATCACCATGCCAGTGCTGATTATTCCACCTTGAAGGTGGAATAATCAGCATGTCTCCTCTGACATGGCAGGACATATAGGGCTGTGACCTGAATTGGCCCTGTACATCCTGCTGGGCTGGCCCACTCCCACTCCACCCAGACACTGCCCCTGCTCCCCATCCTGCAGGGAGAGCCAGAGGGAGAATTGGGCCAGGACAGCTTGCGAGGCTGCATGCCCTGCTAGGATGTGGAGCCCCACAATCCGCATCGAGCCCTAAGGATTGAAGCTTATCCATAATTTTTTTTTACCAAACTTCTACTCTTCCGTCTTGAGTGGCATCAGGCTGGACAAACATTACTCAAATCATACAAATCCTGAAGCACTTTAAGGATGCCATGGATGAATAGAGTTCAAGAGTCGTCATGCTGGGTTTGCTCGTACTAATAGTGAATATCCTGGAGGTAGCGAGAGGAGGTAATGGTGGACTGCTTACATATGCAAGTGGAAATAGGTTGTATTTATTTATTTACATTCTCTTATATACCGCACTATTCTGAATCAGTGCGGTTTACACTGAACAAACTGAAATTACATTGAACAGGGCATTATAACTTGGAGATAACTATTTTACAGGGAACATGGGTTATGGAGGGTTAAGTGGTTTGCCCAAGACCACAAGGAGCACCTGTGGGACTAGAAACCCCAGTCCTTCCGGCCCAAGGTTGCTGTCCTCTAGTGGGATTTGAACCCTCGACCTTCCAGCCTGAATGTATCCCTTTACTTAAGGAAGAGATTTACACACTTGTGCAAATTAATTGAAACAAACCAGATTTTTAAATCTTTTCAGCCTAAGAATTGTATATGCATTTAATTTTGATTTTTTTAAATCAACTGGGTTAAATAATCACATATGGAGATGTTTCATAATTTGTGGGTTTATGGGTTAAATGACATAATAGATGACACGATATGACATAGGAACGACTTATTGAAAGAAAATCTGATATACGAGTGTATTCTTAGTTGTTAATCCAACCATTATGCATGATTGACACGACAACCAGAAAACGCACAAAGATAGTCACCCTGCATAAATACACAGGGAAGACCTACAGGGATATAGAAAGTATAGTTGATGTCAGTCTCGCAACTGTTAGTCATGTGATCAAATCTAAAAAGGAGATAGGATCTATCTTGCATAAACAAAAGGGAAATTGCGGTCGTAAGAGGAAAACCACACCCAGCGACGACAATTATGTTCTCAGGGAAAGTAAAAAAGACCCTCAGAAGACAAGCAACACATTAAAGAGATTTAGAAGAGAAAGGTATAAAACGGTCAGTTCTTCCACAATTCGCAGGCGTCTTTTGGAAATTGGTCGAAAAGCACGGATGACCTCTGACAAAGGTTATGAAAGAGAAGCGCTATAAATAGAGACTGAAACATAATGAGTGGACTAAAGAAGATTGGAGAAAAGTAATATTCAGTGATGAAAGTTATTTCTTCATCCAGCGTCAAAGCAGCCAACATGTTCAGTGTTTATCTGGAGAAAAGATTTGTAATTCCCACATCAACCAGAATATGAAACACTACAAAAGATGATGTTCTGGGAGCGTTTCAGTTATTATGGAGTCAGCAGCTTGCATCCAGTTGAGGGAACAATACATTGATGTTCTCCAAAGAAGAATTGTTTCAGAGTTAAAGAAGATATTTCCTGATGGATCTGGCATCTTTCAGCAGGATCTTGCCACATGCCACAAATCAAAACTGGTGAAAAGAAAACAAACAAATAAAAGGTACTTGACTGGCTAGGAAACTCTCCGGATTTAAACCCAATAGAAAATCTGTGGTCCATTTGCAAACTTTGCCTTCATGGAATGGACTGTACAACAAGGAGAAGCTTATTCAAGCTCTGATTCAAGTCTGGTACGGGGACCCAAAAATCATTGCAGACTGCTCAAAATTAGTGGATTCCATGCCAAATGGTGTCCAGATGCTGGTAAAAAACCAAAACAAAACAAAAAACAGAGGTTGTCATATTTATTTATTTTAATTTCTTTATTTAAATCGTTTCTATACCACGCTTTTTAAAATCAGCGCGGTTTACAGGTAACATCAATTTGTACTATACAGCGGAACATGCAATGTACTGTACATTACAGAGAACAGGTATTATAAGAGGAAATTAGACTTACCTGCTAATTGTTGTTCCTTGAGGAACTCCAGTCCAGTCCCGGAACCTCTGGGGTTTTAGCACCTCTTCCAGCAGCTTGGAGACTGCGCATGTCATCTTGATGACCCTGGTAAAAGTAGCCCAGGACCACCTCTCCGCTCCAGTACCTATTGACAAAGCAGACTCACCGGAGCAACAAATAAGTAGTTATAACCAACCTCAATGGGCAGGGGGTGTGGCTGTTTTTTTTTCAAGATGGCGACGGAGAGTGTGTGAGCGATGCATAAACGGAAGGGCAAAACTCGGGCTCGTCCCAAGGAGCCCAAAATTGCTGTTCTTGGACCTATGGATCGTTATGTTTGTCTCACTGAGGGGCAGAGAGGGGAAATTCGGAGGGATTTGGTGGCGCCGGCGGTGGCGGATTTGGCTGTACCTGCCCTGGAAGTATCGCTTTCCCCGGAGGTTCGCTCCCCTCCTGTGTTGTCGCGGCTCTGTTAGCGCCCCGGAGCGAGGTGCTGCGGAGACGCCGGTGATTGCGTCTCCTGTGCCGCCTGCTTGGGACCCACCGGAGGAAGCAGCTGAGGGCCTGAAGGGCGATACCAGAGCCGGTTAATACTCTCCGTCGGTATACAGCAAACGGAGGGCAAAAGCACCGTTGGTGTGGAGGCTGAGTCCGATAAATGGATGAATGTTCCTGTTGCTCCTTTGCCTGCGAGTTCCCCTGTGATTACTCTCATTTGACCTGCTAAGGTGACTCTGGATAGTATCTGGGAAGCTATTAGTCAGCTCTCCCAAGTAATGAACCAACAGCTGGCTCTATCTTTTTCTAACTTAGCCACTATGGAGACTACTGTTAATAATTTGTCTACAGAATTTTTGGATATGAAGAATCAGGTTGGGTCTATGGACCAGAGACTCTCAGGTTTCGGGTATGTCTGATATGCTGATGAAAGATAATTTGCTCCTGAAAGCGAAGATAGAGACCTTGGAAAATGCTACCAGAGCGTCAAACTTACATTTACTTAATTTTCCTGTAATTCCTGCGGTGGCACCTGTGGAACTTTTTAAGAAATATATGCAAGAGTCTTTGATGATTGCTCCTGAATTGCTACCTCCTGTTGCGAAGGCATATTATTTACCACTTGGGAAGGAGGGGGAAGTGTGCAGTTGGGGAGTTACAAATGGACTCGCTTGATGTCTCAGCCCTACTTCGGTCTCCTCCAGATGAAGAAAGGAAGGTCTCCACTTTATTGGTGACATTAGCGCTTTCCTCTGATAGAGACTGGCTTTTGAAAGTGTATTTTAAGAAGCGGAGTAATTTGTTTATGGGGAAGAGGATTTATCTTCCCAGATATCTCTAGAGATACCCAAAGAAGGCGAAAAGCCTTCTTATTGTTAAAACCTGGGGTTCTACGGTTGGGGGGGGCACATTTTTGTTAAGATTCCCCTGTAAATGTATTGTTGTGAATAATTCCCTTAAATATGTATTTTTTCAGCCTGAAGATTTATCCACTTATATCGGTACTCATTTGGTAACGTCCTCCCCCGTATTGGTAGGATAGCGTTCTTAAGTTAATAAGATCTCCTCGAACTCTGTCGCTTTTTTGGCTTTTTCCTTTTTGTATTAATTGCCTAACTTGATAAGACATTGGGGGGTCCTCCACCCCAGGGGTCTTTTTTTTTATGCTTTCACCCCCATTTATAGTGGACTACAGATGTATTACTAGGGGATTGATGTTTCCTTATATTATTTCTTTTGGTGTATGTTGGTGTATATCTTTTCTGTACAAATATTATGCTTGATTCTAATTGGAAATGCATAAATAAAAAAAAAATAAAAGAAAATAACCAATCTCAATATTTAACTGCCTATACTCAAAGTGGGCACTAACTTTACCTTAACGTAAACATTAACCTAAAATTTTAATGGACGTTTCCCTGGAAGGGAAAGTATCCAACTTGTGACTGCATAGGTTTGTTCTCTTCCTTTATTTATTTACATTTCTTATATACCGTGCTATTATAATCAGTGCGGTGTACAGTTGAACAGAACATACTACAATGCAACAGGCCACATTGAGTTTACATTGAACAGGGGTAGTATTACCCCTGTTCTTATCCTGTTCTTCCTTCTTAACAAAAAACAGTGGACCTTCTAGAAACTCCCCTACTTACCAACCCACGTGCCCTAAAAACGAAGGCTTAATTTCAATCTTAGAGTCCCATCACTTCAGGCCATGGTCCAAGGGAGGGATCCAGGATTGGACTGGAGTTCCTCAAGGAACAACAATTAGCAGGTAAGTCTAATTTCCTCTTCCTTATCGTCCCTCCAATTCAGTACCAGAACCTCTGGGGATGTAACAGAGCAGTAAATGTCAACGGGAGGGACCTGTCAGACCAGCCTGAAGCACTGCCGATCCAAACCGGGCATCCCCCGCCGCCTGAACATCCAGACGGTAATGCTTTACGAAGGAATTTAAAGATGACCAAGTTGCCGCCTTACAAATTTCCGCGGCAGGTACCAAACTATATTCTGTCCAAAACGCCACTTGTGCCCTGGTCAAATGCACTGTTAGTCCGTGCGGTACAGCCTTACCCTTTAGAATATAAGCTATAGCTATGGCCTCCTTGAACCATCTGGAAATGGAAGACTTAGCCGCTGCTTCCCTTTTCCTAGGCCCTCCAAACAACACAAATAGTCTATCAGACTTCCGAACAGCCGCTGTACGATGCAGATACTTCTTGAGCGTCTGCCGAACATCGAGAAGACGCAACTTCCCTCTAGTTGCCTCTTCCTCTCCTCCATCGAACACTGGTAACGTCACCACCTGATTAACATGAAACACCGAAACCACCTTAGGCAGAAAGGATGGTACCGGCCTCAACACTACCTTCTGTTTTGAAAAAGACAGAAACGGCTCCCTACAAGACAAAGCCTGCAATTCCGAGACTCTACGAGAGGAACAAATGGCTACCAAAAACAGTGTCTTTAGAGTAAGGTCCTTTAACAACGCTTTACCTAACGGCTCAAAAGGTTCTTGCACTAACGCTTCCAGAACAAGATTGAGATCCTACATCGGAACCATTATCCTGCACGGCGGTCGTAAGAGAGATACTGCTCGCAGAAATCGTAATATCTGCATGCGTGCCAAGTGCTTCCCCTTGTACCTTCCCTCAAACAGGAAAGCGCTGCCAACTGTACTCTCAAAGAACTAGCCGCCAAGTCCTTCTCAAAACCTTCCTGCAAGAACGAGAGAATCTGTGGCACTGAAGCCCGTGATGGTCGAAACTGCCTGCCCTCACACCACGCTTCGAAAATGCGCCAAACGAACATACACTAATGAGGTAGCCCTACGCCTGGCCTTCAACAAGGTAGAAATCACCGCTGCAGAATATCCTCTAGTTCTCATGCGTGCCCTTTCAAGAGCCAAGCCATAAGCGAGAATCGATCCAATTGCGGCATGCGAAGCGGTCCCTGAATTAACAGATCATCCTGCACCGGCAGCCGCCAGGGACTGTCCACCAGAAGCCGAACCAGATCCGTATACCACAGTCTCCTTGGCCAATCCGGCGCTATCAAGATCACCCTGCCTTGGTGGACCTCTATGCACTGAACCACGCGACCTATCAGAGCCAATGGAGGAAAGACATACAGGAGCCCTTCCACTGGCCACCTTTGCATCAGAGCATAAGACGATTCTTTAAACATAATAATTATATGTAAATCTATGTAGCAAATTGTAAATAGTTCTAAATCTGTTTTTACTTCTTGTATATAATTATCTACAGTTCCATGTATGTTATATAGTTGCACATTGTTCTATGTACTTTAACATTGTTCGATGTAAACCGCCACTGATCCTGGGAATTAGCGGTATATAAAGGTTTTGCAAATAAATAAGACCTTCTGACATTCTTTCTCGCCTCCTGCTGTAGAAGCGACTGGCCTTTGACGACTGAAAGATCACCATGAGATCCATAACACAGGTACACTAAAAAAATTTTTTTAAACTGCCTCTAATGTTTCGATTGATTTTTACGTTTTTTGGTGCGCTGAATCCAAATCTGGTAACCAATTTGCTCCATCACGTACAGATTTTTTGCTACATTGGGTTAGCAGTTTGAGGTGAACATTTCAGATTGAGTGCGATCGAGATAAAAGTTTCTTGGATTAATTCTTTATACTAATTGTTTAGTAGTTATTCAAATAAGAATAAAGAAAATTGTAACAAGGCAGCACATAAGAATAGAGTAATGTCAACAAAACACACTGTGATGGTAGCAAAATTGTCTGCACTTAAAACAGCCACATACATGTGCACAAACATTGAGCATATAAGAGCGAGGTTAGACACAAAGCAAAGCAAAGAAATGTGCAAAAAATGTTGTACAGGTATGTATGTAAGAATAGAAAATGCAAACCGCACCATTGCAATACATGAAGACAAACACCTGATGGTGTGAAAATAAAATTCTAATAAATAAGATCCGACACTGTGGTAATAACTAGCAAATTTTTATTTCAAAGTTTAGTAAAAACACGATATTTGTCAACACAGTTTAGATTTTAAAGTCATTCTTGGGTCAATCAATCTCCTGGTGGGCCTGTTTCTTCTTCCCCCGAATGCTTCTCTTGGTGCGCTGCTTGGCGTATTTTTCATCTGGGGTTTCCCGCAGCAGCAACCAGCAGAAATCAGCCATCATAGTGGTGTTCCATCTTCCTTGGTACCTTCTCTCTGCGTCCTTGATGTCCTGGTGAAACCTTTCACCTTGTTCTTCACTGTACGCCCCCAAGTTTTCGGGAAAGTAGTTCACATGGGAGTGCAAGAAATGGACTTTCAGGCTCATGTTACAGCCTTGTTCTTTGAAGGCATTGAGCATCCTGGCAACAATATCCTTATAGTTCTCATCCCGCCTGTTCCCCAAGAATTTGAGAACATCATCCTTGAAGGAATCCCAGGCTTCTTTTTCCTTCTCAGACATCGTTTCAGCGAATGCTCCATCTGAAATGAGTTTCCTTATATCAGGGCCAACAAACACTCCTTCCTTTAGCTTTGCTTCAGAAAGTCGGGGGAACTTTGAGCAAAGGTACCGAAAGCACTCACCATCTTTTGGAAGGGACTTGATGAATTGCTTAATGAGACCCAACTTAATGTGGAGAGGTGGTAATAGAATTTTATCACGAGGTACCAAGCTCTCATGAAGAACATTTTTCTCACCGGGTCTCAAATACTCCCGAATTGGCCAGTCTTTTTTCCCCCAGTGTAGGTCGCGGGCCCGGCTATCCCACAAGCAAAGGAAGCAGGGATATTTGGTGAAACCGGATTGCTGCCCTAATAGCATGGATAGAATTTTAAAGTCTCCACAAATCATCCACTTATGCTCATCATAACGAATCTTCTGAAGAATCAGGGCCAAATTCTCGTATTTTTCTTGGAGAATAACAGAGTGAGCAATAGGAACTGAAGCGAATGTGTTGCCATTATGAAGAAGAACACCTTTTATGCTGTCTTTTGACGAATCAATGAACAGCCGCCATTCAGCAGGATCATACTTGAGTTTAAACTTTTCCATCACTCCGTATATATCGTTGCAAAATACCAAATCTTCCTCTTTGCTGAAATACTTCAAAAATTGTGTCTCGCGGTTGCGGTACCAATAAAAAGTTGTTCCTGGTGACAATAGATTTTTCTGTTTAAGCCGAGAACCTAGCAGTTGGGCAGCATCTTTTGGGAGTCCTAAATCCCGGACTAAATCATTCAATTCAGCTTGAGAGAAAAGTTCAGGTTTCGGATCTGGTTCAGTTTCAAACTCGGAAGTACTGGACTCATCGGATGAGTCTCCTCATGATCAGAACCATCCACACAAATATGATCCAAAGATTTTGGTGGTTCAGGCACAGGTACTTCGTTGCTATGAGGCATAGGCCTAATTGCTGAGGGAAGGTTGGGGTAACTTATTACGTTCTTATTTTTTAAGTTGTATCCCTTCACAATGCAAGAGCAAAAATAGCAGTCACTGCTGTGGTCTCTTTGTTCACGCCACATCATAGGTATTCCGAAACAAAATGCTTGTTTTTTACCTTTCATCCATAAGCGTAGATCTTCCTCACATGTCTTGCACACTTTGTGAGGAGCCCACGGTTTGTCTTGATCGCCTAACTTCAAACCGAAATAGGCGAAATATACTTTAATAAATGCAGAAATGTTCCTCTGCCGCTTTTTCACGGTATATTCCCCACAAATAAAACAAAAACTGTCCGGAGAGTTGACGCAACCTCTGGCTCTGTGAGCCATCACAAATGCACAGCACTGCAAACTACAACTGTAGTGAACCACTTCGGAATAAAGCTGGATTACGACTGAGCAAACAAAAGGTAATAATGAACTTGCAAGAAACTGAAATTTGACAGGAATGTTCATGTCGCAACCACCGTGCTTGAGCGAGCGAACGAGGCGAGGCGAACAGGAAAGAACATGCGCCAGCGCGAGTACTGGATTTAGCCCCCCGCCTCCCAATTGTCCTGTTAATGTATAAAATGAATACAAAACACTCAAATATCATGAGGGAGTGTTTCTAGTTAGTTAACCATTACAACCTCTATTTTGGGCCAAGAAAATAAACTGCAGTCGGCTAAAAAGAAATTATGTGAACATTCCTTATATGGGTAAGAAATCTAATTTTGCAAGAAAACGTGACGTGATGGAACATTTTGGCTATTTTTCCTGGATTCAGCACCCCAAAATCTATAGGAATCAGTTGCAAAACTGGAGGCAGTTTTTTGGTAGTGTACCTGTGTAATCGGAGCTCCCCAGTGATGCGCAATCAGCGAGAACACCTCCGGATGGAGAACCCACTCTCCCGAATCCACTCTGGACTCAAAAAATCTGCTTCTGCATTGTCCACTCCTGCTACATATTGCGCCGACAGTGCCAGAAGATTCTCTTCGGCCCAAGCCATCAGGTAACCGGCTTCCTCTTCCAAGGGCACACTTCCCGTGCCTCCCTGGCGATTTATGTAAGCCACCGTAGTTGCATTGTCCGACAGCAGCCAAACCACCTCGTTCCACAACCAAGACTGAAACGCCTGGAGAGCTAAGAACACCGCCCACATCTCCAGCCTGTTGATTGACCAATTCTTTCCAGGGCATTCCACTGTCCCTGAGCAAATCGGTCCTCGAAATGCACTCCCCAGCCTATCAGACTGGCGTCCATTGTTAATGGCTTCCATGCCAGAGACTCCAATGGCATTCCCTTCTCCAGTCTCCCTGGAACCAGCCACCAACTTAGCTCCAACCGCACCTCCGGAGGACAGGGAAGCCTCTGAGAACGTATCTGTTTGATTTGACCATCTCCTCAGTAGAGCCCTCTGCAAGGGTATCATATGTGCCCTTGCCCAAGGAACCAGCTCAAGAGTGGCCGCCATAGTCCCTAGAAGCTGCAGATACTGCCACACCATGGGAGCCTTCTTGTCTAAGAAGTTGCGTACAAGCCTCCTCAGCTCCTGCACCCTTAGTTCCGGTAGAAACACTTTCTTCGTATGTGTCGAAATGAGCCCCCAAGTACTCCAGGCTCTGCGACGGAATCAGCCTGCTTTTGGCCAAATTGACTACCCAATCCAGGCTCTGAAGTAGACTTACTAACCGGTTCGTGGCTGATTCGCACTCGTCCTTTGACTTTGCTCGAATTAGCCAGTCATCCAAGTAGGGATGAACTAATACTCCTTCCTTGCACAATTGAGCTGCTACTACCACCATAATCTTGGTGAATGTCCTTGGAGCCGTAGCCAGCCGAAATGGCAACGCCCGGAACTGAAAATGTCCCATGGGCACTGCAAAACGAAGAAATTGCTGATGTTCTAGTTGAACTGGGATGTGCAGATCCAGAGAAGTAAGAAATTCCCCCTGACTGCCACTATGACTGACCGAAGAGTTTCCATACGAAAATGAGACACTCTGAGACAACGATTTACCCACTTGAGATCTAAGATGGGCCGATAAGCTCCGTCTTTCTTTGGAACCACAAAATATATGGAGTACCGACCACAGCCGTACTGATCTGGAGGCATCGGAACTACTGCCTTGAGTTGTAAAAGTCTGCCCAATGTTTCCTGCACCGCTACTCACTTGGTTCGAGCCTTGCAGGGTGACTGAACGAAGGAGCTGCCGACTGGATGCTGCAATTCCAGAGCATATCCTTCTCTTATAACTTCCAACACCCACTGATCTGACTGATTTGGACCCAGGCAGGATAAAATCTCCTGCAGGTGCCCTCCTACGGGTTCCACTCCTACCTGAATCCCCCTCATCTCATTGTGACTTTCTAAGGTTCGGGGCCGTGGAGGCCGAGAAACCTCTGCCTGCTCCTCAAAAACCTCCCCTGCTGAAACTGACCAAAACGAGATGACCGGTATTGCCGAAACTCTTTGCGACCCTTTTGGATTCAGAGCTGGCTGACCTTGCTTTGGCCTATCTTCCGGAAGTTGACCCCCCTTAGATTCCCCAAGGTCCTTTACTAGCTTATCCAAGTCCTCTCCAGAGAAGCTTCCCTCTAAACGGAAGCTTACTCAGCCTAGCCTTAGAGGAACTGTCAGCCACCCAGTTACGCAACCACAAATATCGCCGAGCCACTACCACCGAGGCCATACTTTTTGAAAGGCCTCGGATCAGGTCATAATGAATGTCTGCAAGATATGCTGCCCCAGACTCCAAGCGAGATACCTCCTCTATGTGGTCCCCAACCTGATCAATTGGGAGCCGTTGCGACCAGCAAAGACACGCCCTAGCCACTCATGCCCCCAAAATCAAAGCCTGGATGGACAGGGCGCTGATGTCAAACACTTGCTTCAACAACGTGTCCAACTTCCTATCCTGGACGTCCTTGAGAGCAGCACTGCCCTCAACCGGAATTGTTGTCTTCTTGGTAACCGCCGAGATAGTCACATCTACCTTCGGAGAGCAAAAAAGCTCCCGATCTTGATCTGTCAAAGGATAGAGACGTGCCAAGGCTCTGGACCCCTTAAGCCCCGCCTCAGGCATATTCCATTCCTCCTGAATCATATCCCTGACAACTCTGTGAATCGGGAACACTCTCTGCGTTTTACAGACAGCCTGTAACAATGGATCTTCTAAAGCTTCATCCCCTTCCGGAACATTGGAAGGCATGTTTAGAGCCTTAAAGGTCTCCCCGCAATGAGTGCCGGCAATTCCTCCCGCCTAAACACTCGCACCACTCTAGCTTGCTCCTCGACATCAGTGAGCTCACCTTCTTCTAATTCATCCTCTGTATCTGCCTCCGGATTTCCTACCATATCCATAGAAACACAGAAATATGATGACAGAAAAAGACCACATGGCCTATCTAGTCTGTCCTTCCATATCAACAACTACAACAGTCCCCTTTTTACCTTTAGAGATCCTCTGTGTTTGTCCCATGCTTTTTTGAATTCAGTTACTGTCCTCATCTCTACCACCTCCACTGGGAGACTATTCCATGGATCCACTACTCTTTCCATAAAGAAATATTTCCGCATATCACTCCTGAATCTATCTCCCTTCACCCTCATCCGATGTCCCCTCATAGCAGAACTTGCTTTCAATTGAAAGAGGCTCTCTCCTTGAACATTTATGCCACGGAGGTATTTAAACATCTCAATCATATCACCTCTATCCCACCTTTCCTCTAAGGTGTACATATTAAGATCCTTCAGTCTGTCCTCATATGCTTTATAATGAAGACCACTAATCATTTTAGTAGCCACCCTCTACACCGACTCCATCCTGTTCACATCCTTTTGACGGTGCGGTCTCCAGAATTGCACACTGTACTCCAAATGAGGTTGCACCAAAGACTTATACAGAGGCATTATCACCTCCTTTTTTCTGCTAGCCATTCCTCTCTGTATGGACCCAAGCATCCTTTTAGCTTTTGCCGTCGCCTTTTCTACCTGTTTAGCTACTTTAAGATCATCAGACACAACCACACCTAGGTCCCGCTCTTCTTTAGTGGACCAAAGTACTTCACCCCTTATACTATATTGCTCCCTTGGATTGCTGCAGCCCAAATGCATGACCTTACATTTTTTAACATTAAATCCCAGCTGCCAAATTCTAGACCATTCTTCAAGCTTAGCTAGATCCCTCCTCATGTTATCCACACCTTCCTGGGTGTCTACTCTATTGCAGATTTTGGTATCATCCACAATGAGGCAAACCTTACCCGACAGCCCTTCCGCTATATCACTAACAAAGATGTTAAAAAGAATCAGAACAAGGACAGATCCCTGGGGCACACCACTGGTAACATCCCTCTCCTCAGAGTGAGCTCCATTTACCTGTACTCTTTGTCGCCTCCCACCCAACCAATTTCTAACCCAAGCAGTAACTTTAGGGTCCATCCCTAGGGTGCTCAGTTTGTTTATAAGTCGCCTGTGAGGAACAGTGTCAAAGGCTTTACTGAAATCTAAATACACCACATCTAGGGCTCTCCCTCGGTCCAACTCCCTAGTCACCCAGTCAAAGAAATCAGATTTGTCTGATAAGACCTGCCTCTGGTGAATCCATGCTGCTTCGGATCCTGTAATCCACTGGACTCCTCTAGCTTCTCGATCCCCTCACTAGAGCTCTTCAGCCTCTTAGAGGGGACACTTCCAGCTGCTAGACTGACCAGAGTCCCTGGCCGCTTAGCCCCCTGCTCCATCTCTGAGGTACCGGCTACCGGGTTACTCTGCCACAGACAAAATGCCTGATGTAGCAGCAGAAAGAAATCAGGGGGAAACATAGCCGGCATATCCCCCTGACCTAATCCATACTGAGGCCCTGATGTTGCCGCCGCCGAAAGCCCCCGCCACAGGTTCCTGAGCAGACAAGGGGGAACCGATGGACTCCGGAGGAGCTTGAGAGGTTTTCTTTTGTATCGCCAACACCTCTTCTAAGGCCTGCTCCATTGAGGCTGCCTCCCAAGTACAGCCTCTGCACACCCCTGTATCCGATACTGCACCTTTACATGTACCACACAATAAACACTGTGGTTTGGAAGGCATCCCACCCCCACGGCTATGCCCTCCAGCCCCCAGAAAATCCGACCTACCAAGCAAGCAGTAACCAAAGACCTGAGCTTGCCTACTGAGGTACACGAAAAGAAAAGGATTTTTTTTTTTAAATGCAACCTTCCGACCTAACCAAAAGAACCCCCAGCAAAACGGAAGCTCAGCAATCTTAGGCAGATGTCAAACAACCCAGCCAAACTGAAAAGCTAGGTCCCCCGAAGCTAAAACACCGTTCGTGCTTCCCACCGAAAAGAACCACGCGGCTAGGCCTCCCCCAGCGGCTCAACAGCATTCACTCTACTGCCACTCGCTCTACTGCCGCTCACCGCCAGCTATCCTGCCCAAAGATAAGCTCCCCGATGGATTACCAGCCCCGGCTCTCACCTGCGCTGCGACGCCGAACAAAGTACTGCCGCTCACCCCTCGCTGTTATGCGGCTCGATCCTCCTCCCGCGCTCAGCTGGAGTTGCAGCTTCGGCATTGGGGGAGGAGACACAACAGTGCTGCCGCCAATCCTGCACCCTCGAGCTACACGGAGCCCGGCAAGCCTACCACTGGCTCCTCACCTGTGAATGCAGGATCAGGAGCCGGGAGGCCAACTTTTCACACCCCCACAAAGTCTGTCAGAGAGGCGGGCAGCTGTGAGGGGGGGGGGGGGAGGAAGGGAAAAGAGGTGAAACAAAAGAGGCAGAAATAAAACATGTAAATGGGAGAAAGAGGCAAACAAACCTCTACAGCTCCTCAGTCTACCCCTGTCATCCCTTCAGTATAACAACAACTTATCAAAAAACATAATCCAACTAACAACTCTCCTAAGTTGCTGTCAAGTGAGTCCTGACCTACAGGCTCACCACCTCCTCAGTTGCTTGGAGACAGACTACTGGAGCGGAGAGGCGGTCCTGGGCTACATATATCAGGGTCATCAAGATGACGTGCTCGGTCTCCAAGCTGCTGAAGGAGGTGCTAAACCCCAGAGGTTCCGGGACTGGACTGGAGGGACGATAAGGAACTTGGGTTTCAACGGGGGTAACTATATACAATGGAGCTATTGTGCCACATGTATGCAATAGGTATGGTTGGGGAGTCAAGACACTCTCTGAACTATATACATTTTAGATAACTATTTACAGGTTTGTGCAGTAGTACTTCTGGATGTGGTTGTGTCAACATAACATGAGTGTGCTCGTGGTGTCATTGTGGTGGGTGGAGGGTATGCTGGGTTGTGATGTTTCACTGGATTGGAAGTAACGTAGGAGGAAAAGATAGTGCTTTAGTGCCTTCCTGAAATGGGCAAGCTCGGTAATAGCTCGGATGGTGGTTGGAAGGGCATTCCAGAGTGTAGGTGCGTAAAATACAAAGGCTCTGCTCTTTGCTGCCAGGGAGCCTTTTGTTATTGCGCTGGGGACTATGAGTGTGTTTGCAGCAAATGACCTTCTGGACCTGTTTGGATGGGGAGGATGAGGTCCATGAGGGGGGGAGGATTGTTTGTTGATAGCCTTGAAAGTCAGTAATAATACTTTGAAGGTGAGCCTGCAGTGGATCGGCAGCCAATGGAGGTGTTTCAGGATTGGGGTTATGTGGTCTCTTCTGGAGGCTCTGTGCAGGATGCGGGCGGCGGCGTTCATTGCTAGTTGCAGGGGGGTTGAGTGTTCTTGGGGAGTCCATGCAGAATAGCATTGGCGTAGTCAAAGTGTGGGGTTACCAATGCTTGAAAAATCATCTGGATTATGTACTAATATGTGGCTATTAATAAGATTTTCAATGGAAACTCCAGTTTTCACTTATTTTTCAGTTTGTTTCAATATATATGCATAAGGGTGTACATGCTAGCCACCCTACATGGCTCACGGGTGCAAGAGAATAGGCCTTTCAGGTAATGTACTGTTTACTGGAGGGATAAGCTGGTGATTCAGATAGAGGAACGGGAGCACCAGAGGCAGAAGAACAGTGGGGATGCAACGGGGGGGGGGGGGGGGGGAGGAAGGGATGTAGGAAACTTGAGGAGCACCCTGTCAGCTACCACTTTCTCCCCCCACTTTTATCCAGCAGGCCCCTGTGCGCCCCACTGAACCATCTACGTTGACAGAGACCCTTGCTACAGTGGTCAACAGCAGAGACCAGCAGACTGCTGCACAAACTTCTGTGACATACCTTGCAGAGCCCATTGAGATCATATCATCATGAGAAATGCCATACTGTATTAGACCAAGGTCCATCAAGCCCAATATCCTGCTTCTAACAGTGGCCAATCAAGGTCACAAGTACCTAATAGTGTCCTAAAGGGACACAGATTCCACAATGCTTGTATTGGGGCAAGCAGTGCATTTCCTGGCTCCTCTTTAATAATGGTTTATGGACCTTTCCTTCAGGAACTTGTCTAAACCTTTAAGCCCAGCTACACTAACTGCTTTTATTATATCTTCTGGTAATGAATTTCAGAGTTTGATGACGCGTTGAGTGAAAAAAATATTCTCTTATTAGTCTTAAATAGGTTACACTGTAGCTTCATTGCATGTCCCCTAGTCTTTCTACTTTTTGATGGCGTAAACAATCTATGTTTACCCATACCACTCCATTCATTAATTTATAGACCTCTATCATATCTCCCCTCAGATAGGTTGAAGAGCCGTAACCTTTTAAGTCTATCCTTATAAGGGTATCCTTCCATCTCTTTTACCATTTTGGTGGCTCTTCTGTGTACCTTTTCTAATTCCATTATACACTTAAGATATGGCAAATTGCACACCATATTCTAGGTGTGGTCACACCATGGAACAATACAAAGGCATTATAATATATCTTTTGCTTTAATTTTTCCATTCCTTTCTTTATGCTTTTTAGCATTCTATTTGCTTTCTTGGCCACCGCTAAACACTGGGCAGAGGGTTTCAAAATGTTATCCATGATGACTCCTAAATCCTTTTCCTGGGTGGTGGTTCCTAATGTGGAACCTTGCATCATGTAACCATAGTTTGGGTTGTTCCTTTCTAGGTGCATAACTTTGCACTTAACATTAAATTTCATCTGCCATTTGGATGGCCTCTTGCATCTTTCAAGGGCCTCTTGCATTTTTTCACAATCCTCTTGGGTTTTAAGAACTTTGAAAAGTTTTCTGTCATCTGCAGATTTGATTACCTCACTTGTTATTCCCATTTCCAGATCATTTAAGAATATGTTAAAAAGCAGCAGACCCAGGAAAATTGGCCATTTAGCTCTATCCTCTGCTGTCTATCTTTTAACCAGTTCCTGATCCACAATAGTACACTGCCTCCTATCCCATTACTTTAATTTCACCAAGAGTTTCTCATTAGGGACCTTGTCAAAGGCTTTGTGAAAATCCACATACACTGTATTAACTGACTTACCTTTGTCTACCTGTTTATTCACACCTTCAAAAAAACATAAATTAGTAAGACAAGACCTTCCTTGGTTAACGCCATGTTGGCTGTCTCCCATTAAACCATGACTACATGTTTAGTAATTTTGTTCTTGAAAAATGGTTTCTACCATTTTTCCTGGTACTGACGTCAGACTCACTGGTCTGTAGTTTCTTGGATCACCCCTGGAACCCTTTGTAAAAATTGGCGTTACATTGGCCATCCTCCAGTCTTCAGGAATTACAGATGATTTTAATGATGGTTCACAGTAGGTCTGCAATCTCATATGTCAGTTCTTTCAACACGCTTGGAAGTACACTATTTGGTACAGGTGATTTGCTAGTTTATCAAATAGTTGTAATACAGCTTCCCGATTTATTGGCATTTCTTTCAATTCTTCCGATTCATCACTTTTAAATACCATTTCAGTCATGGGTAACTTCCCTACATCTTCTTCAGTAGACTGAAGCAAAGAATTCATTCAGTCTCTCTGCTATGGCCTTCTCCCCTCTTAGTGCCCCTTTTACACCCTCTATCATCTAATGATCCAACTGACTCAGTTTTTTTTTTTTTTTGCTATGAATGTACTTGAAAAAGTTATTATACATTTTTGCTTCCGCAACAAGCTTTTTCTCAAATTCTCTTTGCCTGCCGTATCAATATTGCCTTGCATTTAACGTGCCAGTGCTTATGTTGTTTCCTGTTTTCATCATTTGGCTCCGTATTCCATTTCCTAAAAGATTTTTTTTTTTGGCTACAAAAGTCTCTAACCTCACCTTTAAAACATGGTGGCAGTTTTTTGGACTTCCTTCCACTTTTCTTAAAGCATGGCATACAACTGGTTTGGGCTTCCAATATAGTATTTTTAAACACCCATGCTTAATGTAAATCTTTAACCTTTGCTGCTGGCTCCTTTTAGTTTTTTTTCTTAAGTATTTTCCTCATTTTATCATTGCCATTCTTCCTCCATCTATGAAATCAAACGTGATCATGCTATGATCACTATTGCTAAGTGGCCCCCACACACTCTTCTCTTGCACCAGATCTTGTGTTCCATTAAGGACTAGGTCCAGAATAGTTTTCCTTGTCTGTTCATGAACCAGCTGCTCCAAGCAGCAGCCATTTATTTCATCTAGAAACTATCTCCCCAGCATGTCCTGCTACAACCCAGTCGATACTGACCCAGGGATAAATTAAACCAGTACTGACCCAGGGGTAAATTAAACCATTCATTATTATTACTGTTATAACTTTTGTTAGCTTCTCTGATTTCTTTGAGCATTTCATCATCCATTTGTTCATTGTGGCCAGACAGTTGGGAGTACACCCCCACTGCCATCATCTCCCCCTTTTTACACAGAATTTCAATACGTATTCTACAGTGTATTTTGTTTCCTGCAAGACTTTAACCCTGTGTGACTCAATACCCTCTCTAACAGAGAACAACCCCTCCACCAGTTTGATCTACTCTATCATTGTGATATAATTTGTACCCAGATATAGTATCCCACTAGTTGTCCTCCTTCCACCATGTCTGAGATACCAATCATATCTAACCTTTCATTTAGTGATATATGTTCTAATTCTCCCATTTTATTTTTATGACTTCTAGCATCTGCAGACAAGCATTTTAGAGGTTGTATTTTAGTCATATTTTTAATTTTTTTTATTTTAATATTTCAGTTGTGTACGGTAAGTAAAGACAGAAAAGAGAAAAATAAGAAAATATACACAATCACAATAATAAACAAAAACCATCTCAACAGCCCACATCACGGGGAGGCTTTACACATATCTACCAACAGTGAAAAATACACAAAGAACAAGTTACCTGAGAAGTTCTAAACAAAACTCACATTTTCCAAACATGCTAGCAAAACACAGAGCCATTTGACAACACATATTCATAATGAAACATGATTTTTAAGGAAATCTTCCAAATGAGAAACCTCAGTGAAAACATATTTAATCCCTTCCAGATGTGACCAGGCATTTACAGGGAAATAAAAAAAAATGAAGAAAGTAGCACCTAAAGCCAAAACACAAGTTTTTAAGGCAATAAAAGCTTTACGTCTAACTTGCGTTTGCCTTGAAACGTCTGGAAAGCTATTAACTTTCTCCTCGCAAAAAGAAGCATTTTTATTTTGAAAATACAAACACAAAATTGTGTTCTTATCTATTTCTGAATTAAAGGATATAAGAGTAGCTTGGGTAGTAATCAGATCATTTGATGATTCAATAAAATCAGATACATTCAAACTTTCAACTTGAGAACGAGCTTCCTGGCCCTGTACAGACCTATTAGGAACCCTAGATGCCCTAGGCAAATATAAATTATTTATAGAATGCTTAGACCCCTCTTGGTAGCCCAAAACATCAGACAAATATTTATGAAACAAAATTTGTGGTGACAACAAACAATTGGAAAGTTAAGGCATCTGAGACTCTTAGCTCTAGCAGTTTGCTCAAGTAGTTCTTGTTGGGTATGAAGAGCGAGGCTGTCAATAAAAAAAGATGTAACACTCTAAAGTAGAAAGCTGCAAATCTGTTTTCTGGCAATGAACATCCAATGATTTAACTGATAATCATGTTGAGCTAATTTTACCACCGTTTCTTTCAAGAAATCAGAAAACTGAGAAACAGCAGTCAAGGAAGCATCAATCCGTGAGAGTACTTGCCATATATCTGCGGGAACTGCAAAACCAGAAAAATTTTGCAAACCAACAGAAACCCCTGGGACTTGTACAATACGAGGCAAAGGTACTGCTGTAATATCACACAAAGTCTCAGAGGACCCCGATGCAATTAATACATTCCTAAGAACATGACTGTTCCTCCTAAAACAGGGAGGAGGTCACAGGACCCAGAGCGCCATCACTAGCATGCAGGGCCGAGTTAAGATTCCCCAATGCGGAAGAAGAGACCACTGAGGAGTCCAAGGGCCCAGTAATAGGCTGTAGAAGTTCTTCCAATCCTCCAGGGACCACAACATGCTTGTCCAGACCAGTAACCCTCACAGATTTAGAAGAATTTGTCATACTCACATTTGGCAATCTCTTTTTCTGCGTGCCCATTCCAGCATCCCTGCTCCTCTGCTCCTCCATGCACCGAAAAAGTCCCTTTAGATGCATCCCTTCAGATGTGACTGCATTCCACGATATGGGCCACAGTTTAAAGTCCCCCCAGATGACTTCAGGGCCTGATGCAACATGGATGTTCCAGCAGCAATCCCACAGACTGCCTGTTCAAAAACTCACGATGTGCAGTTCTGTGTAATTACTACGTCTCTCAAGATGCTTGGCTCCCCATATTTTATTCAAATTAATCTGGTTATCGATAGGCAGGGGTAATTTAGAATCTTTAAGCTCTATCTGCTATGTACTTAAGGTCATTTTGGGATACTTTTGGTCTTTATTGGAATCTCTGTCGATATGCCCTAACTTCAATCTTGCTAGTATCCTTCAAGGATATATCATTCCAAACCATACGCTTTTGGGCAACTTTCTGCTATTATTTAGTTTAAAAGCTGCTCTCTCCTTTTTAAAAGGTTAAATGCCAGCAGCCTGGTTACATCCCTATTAAGGTGGAGCCCATCCCTTGGGAAAAGCTCCTCCTTTCCCCAGAACGTTCCCCAGTTCCTAACAAATCTAGAACCCTGTGTCTTGCACTATTGTTTCATCCATGCATTGAGACTCCGAAGCTCTGCCTGTCTTTTGGGTCCTGCGCGTGGAACAGGAAGCATTTCGGAGAATGCTAACCTGAAGTTCTGGATTTCAACTTCCTACCTAAAAGCCTAAATTGAGCCTCCAGAACATCCCTACCACACTTTCCTATGTCATTGGTACCAACATGTACCAAGACAGCAGACTCCTCACCAGCACTATCTAAAACCTTGTCTAGGTGGCCCTTGAAGTCCACTACCTTTGTGCCAGGCAGGCATGTTACCTGGCGATCCTCGCGTCCACCGGCCACCCAGCTATATACATGCCTAATGATCAAATCACCAACTATAACGGCTGTCCTAACCCTTCCCTCATGGGCACATGGCCCTGGTGAAACATCCTTGGTGCGAGTGTGTTTTACATCACCTGGAAGACAGGTCCTAACTACTACAGGATCACTTCCTGCCACACCAGGGTGATGCTCTCCTGTCACATGATCTCTCTCCTCCATGGCAACAGGGATGCTGCCAGTCTGAAGGTGGGACTTCAGTACTAAGTCCCTGTAGGTCTCGTCTATATACCTCTGTCTTCCTTATGTCCTCTAAGTCTGCTACTCTAGCCTCCAGAGATCGGACTCGTTCCCTGAGAGCAAAGATCTCCTTGCTCCTACTGCACACGTAAGACCCCTCACTAACTGGGAGAAAATCATACAAGTGACACTCAATGCAGAAGACTGGAAAGGTTTTGTTTAGGTATTTAAGTTGTTTATTTAGGTTTGCTGAGGATACTTATATTAATACAACTATGAACTATACAGACTCACTTGCATAGTGGGCACACAAGTCTGCAGTCTAGCCAGACGTAGCCAAGGTCACCCAACATTTCTTTTAATGCTCACCAGTGTGCCCACTGAACAGATACTCAATAGCAGGAGATATTATGAGTCCAGATCATCCATGATTAGCATAAGACCTAGTGGAAAGACTGGTTTTCATAAAGACAAGCCTCCCAGTGCTCAATTTCCGAGACTGGGAGGATGACAGAGCACAACTCCACTAACATAATGCATACCCAAGCTTTTTGCTTTGTTTATTGCAGTTTTGCCAGTTGCCACTACATTCCATGGGAGAGGAAGTGGCCTAGTTGTTAGAGCAATAGGCTCAGAATCAAAGAAGCCATGGTTCAAATCCCACTGGTACTCTTTGTGATCTTGGGCAAGTCACTATCTCCCAGTGCCTCAAGTACTTGCCTAGTATCTCTCTATTTCAAAGAGCTTACAAGCTATGTGAGTATTCAGATAGTGCTGTGTATGCCTAGAAATACTATAAAATTGCCGTTCCACTTGCAGGTACCTGGTTTCTTAGTTCCAGTGGAGTCACTTCCTCTTCCTTTCCTGCTTCTGCTGTTGCTGCTGCAAGATGCGTCACTGCCTACCCAGCTTTTTCCAGACCTACCACTTCATGGCCTGCAGTCTTGGTTCAGTGCTACTACCCAACAGCATTATGGTTTAGTGCTACTCTTAACTGATGCTGCAAAGCATGATGGAGTGCCCTGCCATACCTTTATTCCACTAGGGTATTTTGTTCATTAGAGAATGGGTGCTTTGGAGTCTTTTTCCTTACATGGGATAGAGAGGATATACTTGCTGCATCTGCTAGCCCCCAGTTACCCAGTGCCAGCTAGGATAATATTTCCTCCTATATTAACAAGTTTCATGCACCCAACTGCAACTTCTATTACTGAACTCCACTAGCCCAATCTTTGGGGTATAACTAACCCAGCCTCTGAACAACAATGACTAAACGTTTCATCCTGACTGCGCTTGGGGCTGCTCAGCTAATGTTGGTGCTACTTTCTCTCTGTCCCAGTGTTGTGCAGTGTTCCTGCTGATGCTGGTGCCATTTTACTCCTCCTCAAGCACCTTCGCCTCTTCCTACCAATGTTTCTTTATTGATGATACATGCTATAATCATCTTGTCCCAAAGGCTGTGGCACAGACCAGTCAGTAGTAGCTCCTTTGATAGCGTGTATGGTCATCTGTATTCTGTAATACTGTACAGGCTGCTTCCTTTCAAAGAAGGGATCCTAACTCCTTTCATGCAATCTCTGGCCATGGGAGAGGAAGTATGCACTTGCTCTCAAATTCTTCTGGGCAAAGCTATCGATAGCGATCCTTGCCTAGAGTGTCACATAATGGCTGGTTTTACTGTGCATATATATTTTCAGAAGGGAACGTTGCCATGAGCTGAATAACTCCCAAGGATCTGTTTGCTAAAGCCAGATGTGGTCAAAGACCTTTTCAGGTGGAGGAGTGCTAAGCACCACCCCACAAACAGAGACAGTTCCTGTTCTGTCCACAGGGATCCACTCTCCTTCAAGCAGATAGGAAAGGTCTTTGCCACAAGCACAGCTTTTTTTTTTATTCTGGCTGCAGGGGATGGGATCCCCACAGGCAGGCTGCAATGTCTGATGGGGCCAGGGCCCATATGGGCTCACACTTATGGCTAAAAGCGCATTAGGCTGTTGCAGCTAATGCAGCAAAAAGTGTGCAGATATTGCAGCATTATCTGTTGAGGACATGGACAGCATTGCCCATCAGATAATGCACTGAATCTGCAGAGAGCATGGTTCAATAGTAGTCTACATGCTACTAATGTTACTCATCGAGGTGGAGAGAGTAAGCGTAGTTACTCACCTGTAACAGGTGTTCTCCAAGAGCAGCAGGAATCAGTCCTCACATATGGGTGACGTCGGCGCCGACGGAGCCCTCGCGGAGCAATTTTCCCCAGCTTTCAAAGAAAGCCTTTGGGAATTGCAGCGCGCATGCGCGGTCCCCTTCCCGCCCAAGGGTGCCATCTTAGCCAGTCAGATGACATAGCTAAAAGACAGCATAAAAATTTGCAAAAAAACTAACGCAGATGATTGCATCTCCAAGGGGAGGAGGGAGGGTTGTGAGGACTGATTCCTGCTGCTCCTGGAGAACACCTGTTACAGGTGAGTAACTACGCTTTCTGCAGGACAAAGCAGGAAGTCAGTCCTCACATATGGGACTCCCAAGCTTAAGGCTACCGGAGACCCTAAGCACAAAAATGAGCTCCCTCTAGCTCAGCAGTACAGAAGGAAGGAATCTTCACTGAATTATTACCCACCGGTAGCCCTCATCCGGGATGGAGGGTAGGAGTTGCTCAAACCTCGAAGAGATTTCGGAGGACTGCCTGTCCGAAAGCACTGTCCCTGCGGGATTCCCTCTCGAGGCAGTAATGGACCGCAAAAGTCTGGCTCGAAGACCAAGTAGCGGCCCGGCAGATGTCTGCCAATGGAACAGAGCGGAGGTAAGCCACTGACGTAGCCTTCGCCCGAACACAATGAGCCGTGACCCGACTTTCTAACGAGAGTCCGGCTGCCCCATAAGCCCAAGCGATACAGTCAGCAACCCAGATGGACAGAGTACGCTTGGAGACCGGAAGCCCCAATTTATTGGGGTCAAAAGACACAAAAAGCTGAGCAGCTTTACGGTGCTCCCGCGTACGGTCAAGGTAGAAGTTTAATGCCCTTCTACAGTCCAGGGTATGCAGGACCATTTCAGCTCGGCTGGAGTGTGGCCTGGGAAAGAAGGTCGGAAGTACCACCTCCTGATTGATGTGAAAAGGGGAGACCACGTTTGGAAGAAATTTAGGGTGAGTCCGTAGGACTACCCTATTTTTGTAGAACCGAGTGTAAGGGGGATCAGACACGAGGGCCTGCAATTCACTTACGCGTCTAGCGGAAGTGAGGGCTATCAGGAATAAGGTTTTCCAAGAAAGAAAAAGGAGAGAACAGGTAGCCATAGGTTCAAAAGGCGGACAGGTGATCCGCTGCAAAACCACATTCAGATCCCAGTCAGGCGCTGGTGGGCGCAGAGGTGGCTTAAGTAGAAGGAGACCTCGGAGAAACCTTGCCACGAGAGGGTCGCTGGAAAGAGGTCTGCCGTCCACCGGCACATGATGTGCTGAAAGAGCACTGAGGTGAACTTTAACGGAGTTGGACTTAAGTCCCAGATTAGAGAGGTAGAGCAAGTACTGCAAGATCACCGACACCGAGCAGGAGAAGGGATCCTGAGACTGCTGGGCACACCAAGCGGAAAAGCGACGCCATTTAAGGGTGCAGCATTTGCGGGTAGAAGGTCGCCGGGAAGCTAGGACGACCTCTTCCACCTCTGCCGGCAGTAGAAGGGGAGCAAGGACTACCCTTTCAGCAGCCAGGCCATCAGATGTAGAGATCTGAGGTTGGGGTGCAGTAGGGACCCCTGATCCTGTGTTAGGAGATCTGGTTGAAACCCCAGAGGGAACGGATCCTCGACCGCTAGTTGCAGCAGGAGTGGAAACCACGGCTGTCTGGGCCACCGAGGAGCTATCAGGATCATGGAAGCTTTGTCTCGGAGAACCTTGAAAAGAGTTCGAGAGACTAGCGGTATGGGAGGAAAGGCATAGAGAAGGCCTTTCGACCATGAGAGCAGAAAAGCATCCGCCGCTACTCGAAGGGGATGCGGCTGCCGAGAGCAGAAGCGAGGAAGTTGCCGGTTGAGAGGACTGGCAAAGAGATCCATCGTGGGGAGGCCCCACTTCAGAAAAAGTTTCTGAACTACCAAGGGATCCAGTCGCCACTCGTGCGGCTGGAGGATTCTGCTGAGTTTGTCCGCCAGGCAATTTTCTTGGCCTGGGAGATAAACTGCTTTGAGAAGAATGCCGTGGCTTACGGCCCAAGAGCAGAGTCTCTGTGCTTCTCGACAGAGAAGGAAGGAGCCCGTGCCCCCCTGTTTGTTCACGTAGAACATGGCAACTTGATTGTCTGTCTGGACAAGGACGGACCGGTGAGAAGTCAGGTGGGAGAAAGCCTTGAGAGCCAGGCGGATCGCTCTGAGCTCCAGGAAGTTGATCTGCTGCGCAGACTCCCACGTGGTCCAGAGACCTTGAGTACATGCCCCTTGGCAATGCGCTCCCCATCCTAGGAGAGAAGCATCGGTCGTCAGCACTTGAGCCGGCGGAGGAGACTGAAAAGGCATTCCGAGTACCAGGTTCGGCCGATGAAGCCACCACTGTAGAGAAGAGGCCAGCGGGTCGGAGATCCGCACTAAGTCGGCTAGGCCGCCCGTGGCCTGTTGCCACTGCTTGTGAAGGCACCACTGAGCAGGCCGCATATTCAGGCGGGCATTGGGGGTCACGTGGACGGTGGAAGCCATATGGCCGAGTAGTCTCAGGAAGCGCCTGGCCGAGACCAGGGACTGGCTGCGAAAACGGCCGGCTAGGTCCATGAGCCGTTGAGCCCTGTCGAGAGGCAGGAAAGCTCGCGCCTGAAGAGTGTGCAATCTTGCGCCGATGAACTCGAGATCTTGCGAGGGGAGCAAAGTGGGACTTTGCAAAGTTTATGACAAAGCCCAAGTACTGGAGAAGAGTCACAGTGCGGTGTGTGGCTTTTGTGACTTCCGGAGAGGACGATGCTCTGATGAGCCAGTCGTCCAGGTAAGGAAAGACATAGAGGCCCTGAAGCCGGAGATAAGCCGCCACCACCGCGAGACGTTTTGTGAAGACTCGTGGTGCGGAGGATAGGCCAAAGGGCAGTACTCTGTACTGGTAATGATTTCCTGCCACCACAAACCTTAGGTATTGGCGGTGGCTTGGGTGGATGAGGATGTGCGTGTAGGCATCCTTTAGATCCAAGGAGCATAGCCAATCTCCCTGCTGGAGGTAGGGCAGAAGGATTCCAAGGGTAAGCATCTTGAACTTCTCCCTCACGAGGAACTTGTTGAGGTTGCGCAAGTCCAGGATGGGTCGGAGGCCTCCCGTTCCTTTTGGTATTAGGAAATACCTGGAATAGAAGCCTTGACCCCTCAGGTGGTGGGGCACCGGTTCCACAGCCTGTTCCTGAAGAAGACTTGCTAACTCTTGAAGGAGTAAGTCCCTGTGTAGAGGGAGTCGTGGAGGCTCTCCCGGGAAATAGGAGGGAGGGACCTGGTGGAAGTGGAGAAGATAGCCTTCTCTCACCACATGAATTACCCAGGCATCTGATGTGATGTTGGACCACCTGTGGGCAAAGTGGACCAGCCGGCCTCCTGTGCTGGGAGGAACCAGCTGAGGGGGAGAGGCTATGCCGATGAAGTCAAAAACCCCCACCCTGCTGAGCAGGGGCCGGTGGTGCAGGCTTGGGGGCTTGCTGCCTACGGGACCCGTTACCCCGTCCCTTGGCCTGCTGACCCTGTTGGGGAGCTGCGGAGGCCTGATATTGAGGGTAGTGTTTATAGGCAACCGCCTTTCTCGGGTAAAAGGACTTCTTTCCCGAGCCCTTCTTCTTCTGGGAAGGGGCAGAGGTCTTCCTAGAAAGCCTAGTTCTGGTGAGAGTCTCCGTCTCGAGTTGTGCAGCCTTCTCAGCCATGGGCTTGCCAAAGAGGTTCTCACCTTGGCAGGGGACATCAACCAACTTGTCCTGCACCCAGGGTTCAAGGTCAGACGACTGAAGCCAAGCCTGTCGGCGGGCATCGATGCCGGCTGCGGCCACTCGAGCCGATGCTTCAAAGCCATCATAGGCTGCTCGAGAAATGAATTTGGAGCATTCTCGAATTCCAGTGGACAAGGCTAGGAACCTCCGCAAAGGTTCCTCGGAAAGTCCAGCAGAGAATCCGGCTATTTCCTTAGCCAGGTCTCTAAGGTACATGCCCATGTAGAGCTGGTAGGTCTGGACCCGACAAGCAAGCATAGAGCCCTGGAAACACTTCTTACCGAGGCCATCCAGGTTGCGGGTCTCCCTGCCAGGAGGCACAGAGGAGTGCATCTTCTGGC
This sequence comes from Ichthyophis bannanicus, assembly GCA_033557465.1. Lineage (NCBI taxonomy): Eukaryota > Metazoa > Chordata > Amphibia > Gymnophiona > Ichthyophiidae > Ichthyophis > Ichthyophis bannanicus. Next base: position 1,115,164,568 of record CM066031.1, on the reverse strand, counting down.
TCTTAAGCCTATGCATGGCCGATTCCACCACCATGGAATGGTGCGGTAGCTGTGCTTTTTGGAAGCCAGGGCTCTTGCGGACTCGATAGATGGAATCGACCCGCTTGCTTAATACCGGCGACGATGCCGGACTCTCCCACATGCGGAAGAGTAGTCGTTCCAGCATGGGAGGAACCGGTACAGTAAAGTGCTCCCTGGCGGGAGAGTCGTACTGAAGGGCGTCAAGCTCTTCGGCTCGAGGCTCCTCCTCGGGATCCGCAGGGAAGGCCAAAGCCTTGGCCATATCCCTGACGAAGTCCGAGAACCGGGCATCCTCCGGGGGGGACTGTTTCCGAGGTTCGGACTCAGGGGAGTCCGAGGGGGACACACCGAGTCCGAAAAGAATCAGGTGACTCTTCCACGTCAGACTCCCAGGCCGACTCCGAGGAGGAATCGGTGGGGTCAGCTCGGGCGGGCGGAGGCGTCGGCCGCCCCGACCTCGGTCCCAAACGGGAGGCCGAGGGTGACCTCGACCGAGGATCGACTCGAGCCCGCATAGACTCAAGGATCGGCTCGGTCTCCGGGGTCGACTTAGACGTCGACGTCCCGGCGGTCGGAGCAGAGACGCCAGCGAGGCTAGCGATCAGTGCCCGCTGCTGGTCCATGAAGGCAGATAGTCTGCTCTCCAAGGCCGTCAACCTGAGTCCGACCTCAGGTGACCCAGCAGCCCCCGACTCGGGCCCCGACGGCGTCGGGCCCGACGTCGGACCCCTCGGAGGCGAGTCCAGGAGGACTACAGGACTTACCCGAGCAGGCATCTCCGATTCCAAACGAGGTCGCTTCGGGAGATGTTCCTTCTCCAAAGACCCGGGACGGCTATCGGGGCTATGCGACCTGGCCCTCGCGGAACCAGGAGCGTCCACCTGTGACCTGGATTGGCCACTATTAGAAATAAGATACTAGGCTTTATGGACTGCTACGACTCAATAGGGCAGTTCTCATGTACTTTAATCATTAAGAATGTAGATGGCTAGGGGAGCATAAGAGACAGCATAATAGTTTACATGCCTTGTGCAAAAAGGTGTCAGAGCACTTTGATAGTAGAAAGTTGAAATCCAGAAGCTACAGGATGGCATTCTTTAGAACTGCTCCTCAGTCCATGGGCAGGACTTTAGATAGTACAGAAAAGGTGCATTTAGGTATCAACAGGGTGGAGGTAGTAAGGTGACATTTTACTTACCAGCTAATGTCCTTTCCTTGAGTCCTGCTAGACAAGTGGGTTGTGTTCCCCTACCAGCAGGATGGTGGAAACGAGGAACCAATGAAAAGCCCAGGTTTCAATGACATCACTCCCATGCCTCTATTTGCCTCAGTCACCAGAGGTTCCTTCAGTATTTGTCCCAAAGCATAAAGAGATACAGAGCAAGCCTCACACAACCTCAATTGTGGGCAACAATGAGCAAGCAACAGTAGACAGGAAAGTAAGTATAAACAGGTGGTTTTCAGCAGATGAGGATCCTGCAAAGCCAAGTATAAAAATCATAGCAGACCCAAGGATGCCACAGCAGAAAGGCAATACAATTTCAGCAATAGGCACTGGACTAGTCTAGCAGGACTCAATTAAAAGGACATTAACTGTTAATTAAAATGTCATCTTCCATTTCATCCTGCTAGACTGATCTAGACAAGCAGGATGCTCCAAAGCTACACCACCACTGGGTGGGAAGACACAGCAACTTGGAAAACCTGTTAACTGAAGGCTTGACAAAAGTGATGCACATGTTGCTGCCTGACAGTGTCTGCAGGGGGCTACCAAGGGTGCTTGTGCTCAAGTAGAAAAGGGCACACAAACCCTCCGTAGCCTCCTTATTCCAGCACCCCAAAGTTAACTTGGCCATTGCCTCACCCTTAAGTAGGCCAGCAAATGGTATAAAAAGATAATTGGACTTACAAAAGGATTCATAACATCAACAGCTCTTGAAGCAGTCTGTGAAACCTCAATAAAAAATATCAGATATTAGGGGACATAAACCTTGCATCACTTCATATCACACACACAAATGCATTCACAGAAGCCATGGACCAAATGGGATATCAGCAAATAGTTCAAACACCCACCCACAAGGGAAATGTTCTTGACATGGTATTCTTACCTAAAAAGCACTCAAACACCACAGTAACAAGCTCAATACCAAAAATAACACAGGTTCCATGGTCTGACCACCACCTTATCCAATTCACATTTGACATGCCTATACAACCTCCCAACCTAGAGGCTAAAACACATGCACATAAAAGCATTTTTACAAATTTAGATAAAGAAGCGTTAATAAAATCTATTTTATCACACAAACTCGGAAAACACAAATCTGGATGACCTAATAAAACAATGGAATAATGGAATAGAAGCAGTTTCAAAACCACCATCCAAAATTTCTCCTAATGTAAACACCAAATTAAAGAATAAAACTGAAGCATGGTACATTTCGGACTTGGTCAAAGCAAAGAAAGACCTTAGAAGAATGGAAAACAAATGGAGAAATGGAGAACTAAAAAGTCATTAGAAATCAAAGCACAATATTTGTTATTACTCGCAAGCTACAAAGAAACCATAAATTCTGCAAAAAAGAATTACCATACCAAAAAGCTAAATAATGCTTTAAATAGACCTAGAGAATTGTTCGACCTTGTAAAGTCCTTTACCAAACCCACAAAGGACACCAATACGAAATATCCCATAAATGCCCAAACACTTGCTGATCATTATTCTAGCAAATTAAATCCTACAGAAGGAAAAAACCTCATAAAATAGTAAGCAATGTATTTCAAAAGACACCACAGACTACCAATTCCACAGAAGTGTGGGAAAACTTCCATAAAATAGATCTTAGACAAATGCTAAACATAATTACAAACAAACACCACTACATCCCCTCTAGAACTCTGCCCGGTAGCCTGGATCAAGTCTACAAAAACAGAAACTGCACCCATAATACTAAACATAGCAAACCAATCACTCCTCCAAGGAACCATGCCAGCAGAGCTAAAAATATCACTCATACGACCAATATTAAAAAACAAAACGCTCAAAGAAGATCCATCTGCATATAGACCCATATCAAGTATCCCATTTATAGCCAAAACCATTGAAAAAACAGTCCAATATCAATTACAGGATCATATAGATGCCACAAATGCACTCGACCATCAATATGGTTTTCAACAATCCCATGGAGTAGAAACACTTCTACTTGTGTTATTTGATAAGCTATATAAAGGCATTGAAAATTGCAAGAAAATGTTAATCTTAATATTCATAGACATAACAGCAGCCTTTGACTCTGTGAATCATAAGACCCTCATATCAAGACTGGAATCAATAGGAATAAAGGGAACTCCCTTAAAATGGTTCACTTCCTATATATCCAATAGAGTACAACAAGTATACTTGGACCAAAACTTATCCAATGCCTTCCCACAAACACAAGGTATTCCACAGGGTTCTGCAATATCTGCCATACTATTCAACTTATACCTAAGGCCCATTTGCAAAATATTTCAAAAGCACAAAATTAATTTTCATCTATACGCGGATGATATAATGCTATACACACAATTGGATATATGTAACCCAGATTATAGCCACATAGAAGCCTGCCTTAAAGAAACCCAGTTATGGCTTCAACAAAACAATATGAACATCATAAAAAAACGGAAGTAATGTTTATCTCTAAAAACCCAGAATTTAAACATCCTCCCACAATCCTACTAAACAATATTTCTTACATCATCAAACAAGAATTAAAGTACCTAGGTGTGACCCTTGATAAGACTCTTAGCATGGAAACTCACCTAAGACTATTAAACAGAACAATTTTTCACAAACTAAGAATCTTACAACCTCTACACAATATCATCGAACAATCAGATTTTAGAACAATAGTACTAACGCTCATAACCCCACATCTGGACTATTGTAATGGCATCCATGGACTACCTAGAAAAACAAACATACTCCAAATGGCCCAGAACGTCACAGCTCAAATATTAATGAATGTACGGTTTTCAGATCACATCACACCCATTCTAATGGAACTTCACTGGCTACCTATCCAAGCACGCATAAGATACAAAATAATAACTACAACATTCAAGTTAATACACAATATCGCCCCATCTTTCCTCGCCACCAATGTTCCCTCTAATTTTCTGTAGGCTGTGTGCGCATAAAATATCAGCCGTGCGGCATTTGAAGGAAGGTTAAATTTTTGGTGCGCTACATAACGACACTTGGAATTATATACTTTAAAATTTGACTACACATTAGAATACAGTATGTACACCACATTGATGTTAATCAAATTAAATGAAAATAGACGATTACTAAATGAAGTGGAAAATTTCTAGTAATTACAATCACAAATGTGGTATTTCAGTTAATTTTTATTGAAAGCCATTTTTATTCCATGTAAATAATATATGTATGGAAGAAGAGTTCGGTGTCCTACATGGAGTGGTGGGTTCACCCCTAAACAAAGACATGGGGAGAGGTGGCCTGCACAGAGCAACAGGTGCACCTACTCTTGCCATCTTGCTGGGCAGACTAGATGGACCATGCTGGCCTTTATCTGCCGTCACTTACTATGTTCTCAAAATTTCTCTCTTCGATCTTTCAAATGTACCCAGTCTGAATAAATTTTATCAAGGTCTACTGATCCGCCATCTTGAAGATGACTCTTAACACGCATCAGCATTTCCAAATGTTCTAAATGTAAGCGATTCCTTATTTTGGTTTTTAAACTGTTCATCAAGCTGAAACCACGCTCACAATCTGCACTAGAAGCCAAAAATGTTCCACCAATATCGATCAGTTTCGCTAAATCTGCAAACTGAGCATTCTGAAATGCCAAAGTCACCATATCCGGAAAACTGTTTATCAGTTTGCTTTTGATTTTTTCTGCGACTAAAACTTGAAGTCATTGTACTGCTGAACAACAATATGTTCCTCCATAAGAAATTGTTTGTACTTTAAACAGAGTGATCGGACGTTTTCAATTCCAAATTCATAATCACACTGTGCTATTGCTGTCAAGTCAAAAGCAGACCATTCCTCAATTTCATTTTCAGGAAATCTTTCCCCTAAATGCAGACACAGCATATTAATGAAAGTAAGTGTGGAACCAGTATCCACTGAAACGTCTCCAGGTATCTTGTCGAGAAGATTTTTAACATTATCAGTCCATTTTACTGTGTCACCCAAGTATTGCATTCGGATTTTGTTCAGCTTACCCTGTGCAAGATGATATGCTTCCAGTGGTGTTAGCCCACGTTTCTGAAATGCCATTGTTAATGAAGCTAGTTCAGATAAAACATCATTCAAAATTTGCAGTGTTATATGGAATTGATGGCTGTTTAGCTTTTTATAACAGTACTTTGCAATGGGATCATCATCCTTCTCTTCTTCAAAGTATTTTAATAATGGATCATAATTTCGAATAATTGCTTGAAGAGCAAAATGTCTAGATAACCACCGCACTTCGTTCAGAGGTCTAAAAGCAATTGACTCGCATTCAGAAGCATCTGCTAATTCTTTAAATTGTGACCTTTTAGTAGAAGATCGACAAAAGGTTGTGTAAACAGTTCTCATGAAAGTTTCAACTTCTTTCATCAACTTTACTTCCTTCCATGATTCAGAGATCCCCAAATCTTCATGATGGGCAACACAATGCTGCTGCACTAAATGCGAAATATTTTGTTTGAGCTGCGCAGCAACACCATTTATTCTGCCTGACATGACAGAGGCACCATCCGAAGTAAACATGACCATTTTGTTAAGGTCAAGCTTGTATTTCCCATAGAATTCCCGGAGTGCACTGACTATTGATGCAGCATCGCATGCTTCCAACTGTAGCATCCCACCAAATGAAGTTTTATACAGACATGAATTTACTGGCCGATATTTGAAGTACAGTATTAAGTATTTGTTGACAGAAATGTCTGTACTTTCATCAATAGTTAATGTATGATACGCTGCTGATGCAACATCTACCATGAGCTTATCTTGGACATTCATGTTTATAATTTCAAGAAATTCAAACGAATAGTTTTTGCTTCTCCAGCTTTCAGGTATGGTTATGTACTTGGACATGTGTTCATTAATATCTTGAACAGAGAGCATGGAAATATTCATCCGAACAGCCAGCAAAACACTATCAATTAGAATTTTAATTTCTTCTGGTGTAGAACGCTTCCGTTCATTACTAATTTGCCTTTTCTCTTTTTCAGCGGTGCTCTCAAGCAACAAGTTAAATAATCCTCCTCTTAAATTTGGATTTTTAGCTCTAAGTTTCTTAACACTTTCAGTATGAGTCTTAGTAGACAGATGTCGTTTCAAAAAGTCCAGTTTCCACACATCATCCCAAATTTTGCCATTCGAAAACTCTCCGATGGTTTTTGCATCTCGGCAGTATAAACAGACTACTCCGCCATCCTCTTCGTAAGTGAATATTTCACGCAGTTGAACGCACGTTTTATCCCGAGTATTCGGTGTCTCCGTTTCAATAATTTCTTCAAGCCATTCAGGCTTAAAAGCTCTGGCCGTTCTCTTACGTTTTGCACCTCTCATTGCTATTGGTTTCGACATCGCAAAAGGCTGGGGTCTCAAAGAAGACTAAAAATACATTAATAAAACCCAAAAAGGGGGACCCATGATAAATATCTCAATTAAAATGATAAAAATAATACATATATAATTAGAATGAAACTCAATACATTGAATAAACAACCGCTCTATAAATCAAATTATATATTTGAACTTATATACATAAGCATATAAATTATATAAATATGTTGTTGTTGTTAAGTGCCGTCGAGTCGGAGTCGACTCATGGCGACCCTCTGGATAGCTATCCTAAATTGTGTTCGGTCTTCAGTCAGGCGGCTCATTGTTGACAGGCTGGTACCCGTAGCTGCTGTTATTGTAGCGATCCATCTCATTGCTGGCCTTCCTCTTTTGCGTTGACCTTCTATCTTGCCAAGCATGATGTCTTTCTCTAATGATCTCTCTCTTCGCATGATGTGTCCGAAGTATGAAAGTCGAAGTCTTGTCATCTGAGCTTCTAAAGAAAGCTTAGGTTTGATCTCCTCTAGTACCGACTGGTTTGTTCTTCGGGCAGTCCATGGTATACACAGTATTCGCCGCCAGCACCATAATTCAAAGGCATCAATTTTCTTCCTGTCTGTCTTTTTCACTGTCCAGCTTTCACATCCATATGATGTTATTGAAAATACCATGGCTTGAACAAGTCGAATCTTTGTATGGAGAGAGACATCTCTGCTCTTGAGAATCTTATCTAGGTCTTTCATAGCCATTCTGCCAAGAGCAATGCGTCGTCTGATTTCTTGACTGCTTGTTGCTTCTTTATTGATAGTTGATCCAAGTAGGTTAAAGTTGTTCACGATTTCAATTTCTTCTCCTTCAACGATGAACCTGTTGATTTTGCCAGTTGTCATGATCTTTGTCTTCTTTACATTAAGGTGCAGGCCCATTTTGAGACTATGTTCTTTGATTGTAAGAAGCAAATGTTTCAGATCATCTTCACTTTCAGCCAGTAATGTGGTATCATCAGCATAGCGAAGGTTGTTGATGAGTCTTCCACCAATCTTCACACCTCTGTTGTCTTCATACAGTCCTGCTTCTCTGATGATTTGTTCTGCATATAAATTAAACAGGCAGGGGGAAAGTATGCAGCCTTGTCTTACACCCTTGCTTATTTTAAACCATTCTGTTTCTCCTTGTTCCGTTCGAACTATTGCTTCTTGATCAATGTACAGATTGCGCAAGAGAACGATCAGGTGTTCTGGTATACCCATTCTTCTTAATGTGGTCCAGAGTTTCTCATGGTTTACACAGTCAAAAGCCTTGCTATAGTCGATAAAGCACAAATAGATATCCTTTTGGTATTCTTTAGTCTTTTCAAGGATCCATCTCACATCCGCAATGATGTCTCTCGTTCCTCGCCCTTTCCTGAACCCTGCTTGCACTTCAGGTAGTTCTTGTTCTAGGTATGGCTGTAGTCTCTTTTGAATAATCTTCAGTAGAATCTTGCTGGCATGTGGGATCAGAGCGATTGTGCGATAATTTCCACAGTCAGTTGGATCACCTTTCTTTAGTATTGGTATAAACACAGATCTTTTCCAGTCAGTTGGCCATGATGTTGTCTTCCATATTTCTTGGCAGAGCCGTGTAAGTACGGTAACAGCTGCATCAGATTGCTGCAATACTTCTATGGGAATGCTATCAATGCCTGGTGCTTTGTTCTTTGATAAGGCTTTCAATGCTGCTTCAACTTCTTCTTTCATCACCAATGGTTCCTGATCATAAGGTATAGGTTGAAACGGCTGTTGGTCCACTATATAAATATACAAATACATAAATAATTAAAAAATTAAAAATATAAAGATGCAAATTGGAATACGAATGACAATACTAGACATCAAAAACATCTATACTAGAGATCAAAAAAATTTTTTCTAAAAAAATTAGAACATTTATAATTATGATGTGCTTGAACAGACATATACAGGAAACCTGTAAACAGCCATATAGAACCAAGAGAATGGAAGGGATGAGGAGACCAGAGGAATAGAACCAAACCAAAGATAAAAATTATAATATAAGAGGGACATTACCTGAGGGTGTGATGTACATGGACTTCACCAGGCTCAACAGAGTCAATGGAAGTCACTATTTATCTAAAAAGCTTCTAAAAAATAAAAATAAACACATGAAACATGTGCAAAATCAAATTTCCCAATCAAATAAAATATTTAAGAAATAATAATAATAATTTATGTAAATTTTAAAATATGAAAGGTTACGAAACACGAACCCGATTAAAAACCCATAATTAATAAAAAGGGGGAGTAATTAAATACAAAATAATTGATTAAATAAGTGGTAAAACCTTCGGAAAAATTTCTAGGGAATTACTGTAAATTCAAAAAATATATCATAATGCAATATAATTATTTCAAAAATGATACCCACGGGGGGGGGGCGGTTAGGGTGTAAAAAATAGATAATAAAACTTCCATTCATACACTTATACTACCCGTGTTAAATGCTAAACTAAAAAACCATGATCTACCGGCTGAAAGACCTTCAAAGTTTAAAAGGATGTTCAAAGTAAAATGTACCCCTGAAGATCAATGCAAAAGGCTTACATAAATTCAACGAATGAACAAAGGAAAGAGAATTACCCACATTAATTATACAGTTAATTCTAAAATCGAAACCACCTATGAAAAAACATTTAGGCACCATAAAAAACGCTAAAGAATCATATCAAGATTCAAAAGGACGCCAAAGCCGGCTCATAAAAGTACAAATAACTACGTGGAAACCCTTCACATATCTTGCCTTTACAAAGCCCGAAGATCGCCTTGTATCACGTTGTCCACTCTGAGCTTCTGGCTCAATGTCCGTAAAACCTTGAGACAGTACACAGAGAGCAGAAGCAGTGGACGACCCAGTTGCTTAGTGTTAATTCCAAATGACTTTATTGAAGATCTTCAATAAAGTCATTTGGAATTAACACTAAGCAACTGGGTCGTCCACTGCTTCTGCTCTCTGTGTACTGTCTGATCCCTGCAGGAGCTCTGCTCTCCTGTGTGCTGCTCGTAAAACCTTGAGAAACATTTATTATATTATTGTAGCATCAAGAACATTAAAAGGACCCTAATTAGGCAAAAGTTAACGACGCTAAAATGCACTTAAGTATAAGTCAGTATAATTCAGTGTGTTTGCCGATATTGTTTTAAGTGCGAACCCCGACAGCACCAGGTGAGGACGGCGCGCGGCACAACGAACACCACTGCCGGAGTTAAGCGGGGGGCACGGAGAAGAGGCCACAGACGCCCAACAGCCCCATCCCCCTCACCACAAATGCCCACTTACTTGCATTACTCCTCTTCATCGCTGGTGCGTGTGTTAATATCATCCAAGGCAGCACGTGGCACTGAAGGCTGGCTGAGGGAAGGATCCAAGGAGGTGCGTGGCTGGCAGGCAGGCAGGCACAAGAGCAGAAAGAGCTGGCTTGCTGGCTGCCCCTCCCTTTTATTTCCCTCTAGCCTGCCATGATTCGTCAATCGTCGGTCACGTGAAGAGGAGTGAGAGGCAGGGGACTCGGTGCAGACAGCTTCGGAAATGACGAAAATTACAGAATGGCAGTGGTGCAGCCGCGGCAGTAAACCCAAGATTTGAAAACTCATGAAAAAGGTAATTTTTGTGCGCTCCTTTAAAAGTTGTGTGCGCTCGCTCGGCAAGGTGTGTGCGCGCGCACACGCGCACAGCTTAGAGGGAACAGTGCTCGCCACACTCATTAAAATACAACCCCCTAACAGAAAAAGAAGTACACACAATCTAAACACTCTACAAATTCCACTCTCTATACGCAAAGTGAAAATGAATACCGGCAATAGAACATTCACTTACATAGCCCCCACAGAATGGAACAAACTCCCTGACACACTAAGAGCCAATCAGTATGAAAAAACCTCATAACTCACCTATTCCAAGAACATTATAATCTGTCAGAAATAACAAATCAAATTGCATTCAAGTATAAATCATATCATGATGGATCCCAACAACTCCATCGTCCTATGGCACACCAAACCCAAAGTATATTAAAATATAAACCCATTAGCCATGTGACATTCCCATTGTACGTCAATGTACAATGGGAATGTCACATGGCTACATAATCCACAAGAGGCAACTGATGGGTCATGTAATACAGCCTTCACTAGATTACACCCTGCTGTCCTACACTCGCTCTGATTAATTGAATAACCCTAAGAACAATGAAGGATTAACATGGTAACATGCAAATTGTACCTAGTTTCCCCAGTTCATCCCATGTTTGCCTTCGCTGTCATTGAGTTACTTTGTTATCTGTAAACTGCACTGATGGAAAAGAGCGCGGTATAAAAGAAATGTTAAATAAAATAAATAAATGTAAATATTATGTATATAGTTAACTGAACATACACGGTTCTCTTTGTAAATAGTTTTGAGTTTTGAATTCTTAAGCTTCCTTTGCTATGTACATAGTTTCTATATTGTTATATGTAACTGCTGTCATTGCAGAATTAAATGTTGAAATGTAAACCGCTGCTGATCACTGGAAGGAACGGTATAAAAATGAATTCAAATAAATAAATAAATAACCTCTAGGTACTGGAGGAGTGCCCTCCAGCTATCCACCAGACGAAGGATTCTTATCCTTTCCCTACTCTGTTCCTTTAGGAAGGAGGGCAAGCAAGCCACTTGACATGTGAACAGGAAAAAAGCACTGTCAAGCAAGAAGGAAGGCACAGGCTGAATGGAAACTGCCTCCTCCGGAAAGGATTGATAAGGATCTTAGCAAGACAGAGGCTGCAGCTCTAAAATCTGCCATATGGAATAAATTGCAATAAAGACAGACACAGTCTTGAGCGACAAATGCTTTAGGATAGTGTGCTTCAATGATTCATAGGGGGCCATTCTCAGGGCCCTGAGCAGACACAGATCCCAGGAAGGGATCACAGACTGAAGGGGAAGATGCAGACATCAAATCCCCTTGAGAAAAGGTGAGACATCCGGGTGCAAGGCCAAAAGCTTGCCCTTACTAGTCCAGAAAAACAGCTTCCTGAAAGTTCAGCTAGCAGCTCTGACCTAAGTGAAAAGCTCTTCTCTAGGCCATTCTACAGAAAGGCCAAACAGGGAGGATACCGTGGCCGCCTCAGGAGTCAACTGCCTCCTGCCACACCAGTGCTCAAAGAGACACCTTATCCATACATTTGCTAGCTTTGTAGACTTCTTACAGGTATCAGAGTAGAGATCATTGCTGAAGAGTAGTCCTTTACATGCTAGCAGTCTCTTTTCAAGAGCCATGCTGTAAGCGAGAAAGGAACCGGGTCCTCCAGGACAATTAATCCCTGCTGCAATAGCCCCCAAGACAAAGGCAGCCGAGGAGGCAGTGCCTGAAGGAGCCAGATCAGGTCTCTGAACTACATTCACCACAGCCAATCCAGTGCTACCAGGACAATCCTGCCCAGGTGGTGTGCTATAAGCCAAATCACATGCCTCACCAGGGGCCATAGAAGAAACAAACAGCAGCTGCTGATTTGATCAGGGTATCAATGCCCTCTGACCCAATCTCCATGTGGCGACTGACGTGGCAAGATTTGACACTGGAGCAGGTCACCATCAGATCCATTTTGGAGTGAACCCCATAGCACAAAATCAACTGAAACGCCTCCTGACTCAACTCCCACTCTCCAGGATTCACAGTGTGCTGGCTGAGGAAGTCTGATTCCACATTGCTCACTGCAGCAATATGCTGGACCAACAAGGCTAAGAGGTTCTTCTCCACCCAAACATGAAATCCATATCCAGAGCCACCCCGGCACTCCTTGTGCCACCTTGCCGATTGACATAGGCCACCACTACAGCTTTATCAGAAAATGCTTGAATAGCCAGCCCTCAACCAGGGGCCAGAAAACGCAGAAGAGCCAACCTGATGGCCTTTGCCACAAGAAAGCTGATGGGCCACACCACTTCCCTGCAGTGCCAAAAAGCCCTGGGCTTATGATCTTGGCAATGAGCTCCCTGGCCCGAGACTGGCATCTGTCAGCAGGATCCAGGAGAAGTCCAGTTTTATGCCCCTCCTCAGATGACAGGGCTGCCACCACCACTGCAGGCTGGATATCACCATCAATAGGAGTGGAAGTCTGAGCTTGAACTCCTGAGAACTCAGGGACCAGAATCAACAAGGGCTGCTGGAGCAGTCACATGTGATCACGTGCACACAGCACCATCTCTATGGTTGCTGCCATCAGGAGCCGAAGATATTCCCAGATTCTGGGGGCCTGCTGAGCAGAGAACAGTGCCAGGCAATCCTGACCTTCTCTGGCAGGAAAACTAACCACTCTAATGTTGGAACGTGCTCCCAGAAACTCCAAGGACTGGTAAGGCAAAAGATCACCCAACTGAGACTTTCAAAAAAAGATACCATTCCGGATGCCACTCAAGACACTTCTAACAGAAGTCAGAAGAGCCAGTTATCCAGAAAGAGATGGCACAGATCCCTTGGTGCCACAGCACCTGCCACCACCATGACCTTGGAGCAGTGGATAGCCCAAAAGGGAGGGCGGTGAATTGATAGCGAGAACAAAGCATGGCAAAACACAGATACTATTGCTGATCTGTTTGGATCAGGATATGAAATAGACCTCGGCCAGATGCAGAGAAGCCAAGAATTTCCTTTGTCCCACTGCTTGAATCACGGAGTGCAAGGTTTCCATCCAGAAACACAGGACACACAAATGCTCGTTGACCCCTTGAGGTCCAGAATGGGCCTGAACAGTCCTCTGGTGCCACAAAATAGATGGCATATCTACTCTTGCCTCACTCGTCGGGGGGGGGGGGGGCGACAAGGACAGGCACCACTGCCTTCAGGCATAGAAACCTGTCCAATCTGGTTCACAAAGTGGCACCTTTGATTGCAGACTTAAAGAGAAATGACGAAGGCATTGGGAATCCACTCTTTGCATTCTAGGACATAGCCAAACTGAATGGCATCTAGCAGCCAGTGATCCTTGGTAACCCTGGTCCATTCCTAAAAGGAAAAGGTGAAACCTGCCTTCAACCTGAGGAGCCAGGGAACGGGCCCCAAAAGCCTTCATTGCACGGCCCAGGAGGGCCCTCCTCTGGAAGGGAAGAGTCCCTGGGCCCATATGCTCCAAAAAAGTACTGAGAGCAAGCCCAAGGGAATGAGAACAAGTCCGAAACCCCTGAAGCAGAGGGGAAGAAAGGTTTCCAGCTCGGTAATGACGATAGTCTCAAGACTCCCAGGAATCCAGCCAGCATGCTCTTGGTGGTTGGGCAGAAGCTGACAAAGGGGCATCAGCCCACTTCACAAGCCCATTGGGCCTGTCTTCCAGTAGGTGGTGAGATTGTGTCTCACCCAGGTCCTTCACCAGCTTCTCCAAATCTGTTCAAAACAAACTTCCCTTTAAAGAGCATTTGAACTCACTGGACTTTGGAGGATGTCTCCACTACTCAGTGTCAAATCCAACGCTGTGAAACAGTCATCAGTGCACAATCCCTGGCCACCAAATGTTCCAGTCCAACTAAGGAAGCACTAGGAAACTGCAGAGGTTAAACACCAGATCAGGGTGAGTAGTCCAAAACAAAACAAAAAACTATTGAAAAAAAGGACTAAACCTGCAAGTCCCCAAGGAATACCTGACGCTTAACCAGACACATCTGTTTCGGCTAGGCCTTCTTCATGGATTAAGACTGCTTTTTATTTTATTTTATATTTTAGTTATTTTAATATTTTGTTGTAAAGAAAGCAGAAACAAAGACATGGTACATAAAAACAGACTATTGTACAGATTTAAGATTTTACAGTATAAAAGCATAGTTACACTCACCCGTAACAGGTGTTTTCTGGGGACAGCAGGACTTAGTCCTCACATATGGGTGATGTCAGCACTGATGGAGCCCTCACAGAAGCATCCCCCCAGCTTTCAAAGAAAGCCTTTGGGAGATGCCACCATGCATGCATTGTCCACTTCTCACCCAAGGGTGCCATCTTGCTCAGTCAGATGACATAGCTAAAAGACGGCAAAAGAAATAAAGATGATAAAGGAGCAACTCCAAGGGAAGGAGGAAGGGTTGGGAGAACAGATTCCTGTTGTCCCTGGAGAACATTTGTTACAGGTGGAGTAACTATGCTTTCTCTGAGAACAAGCAGGAAGTCAGTCCTCACAGATGGGACTCCCCAGCTACAGGCTACTGAAAACCCACAGCAAAAACAGGGGCTCCCTCATGGGGAGCTGCAAGCAGCAGCAATAAGTCCATGTCCACAAACCACAGTAAGACACCCCCCACCCCCCCCCGTCTCCGATGGAACCAGCACACCGGTAGCCTGAACACAGAAGGGTCGGAGGGTAGGAGTTGCTTAAACCCAAAAAGGTTACAGATCACAGCCTGGCCGAAAGCATTGTCCCATCAGGACTCTTTCCAGGCAGTAATGAGTTGCGAAGGTATGGATTGAAGACCAGGTGGTGGCCCGGTGGATGTCCATCAGGACAGAGCGTAGGTTTGCCATCAAAGCCACCATGGCCCTCACACAGTGTGCCGTGATACAACCTTCCAGAGGGAGCCTCGCCTGCTCATAAGCAAGGGCAATACAGTCCGCCACCCATATGGACAGCATACACTTGGTCACCACTTCCCCCAGCCTACTGGGGTCATAGGAGATGAAAAGATGAGAAGCTCTGCGGTGGCCCCGAGTGTGTTGGATATAAAACAACAAAGCCCTCTTATAGTCTGAGGTGTGGAGGACCGTCTTCACCCGACTGAAGTGAGGTCTTGGAAAAAAGGTAGGAAGCACCACTTCGTGGTTAAGATGGAAAGGCAATACTACTTTCGGCAGGAATTTGGGGTGCATGCAAAGCACCATTGTTTTTGTAGAACCTGGTATAGGGCGCCTTCGCCATAAGGGCCTGAAGATCGCTAACTCTGTGAGCAGAGGTAAGCGTGATCAGGACTACCACCTTCCAAGAGAGGTAGCGAAGATGGCAAGTAGCCATAGGCTTGAAGGGCAGGCGAGTGAGCTGCCCTAACAATATGTTGAGGTCCCATTTGGTTGCCGGAGAGCGAACCGGGGGCTTTGATAAGAGCAGGCCCTGAAAAAAACAGGTCACCAAGGGATGGACCAAGAAGGGCTTGCAATCCACCAGATGGTGGTATACCGCCATGGCACTAAGGTGCATTCAGACAGCGTTAGACTTGAGCCCGGATTTAGAGAGGTGGAGAAGTACTGTAACACCAGTGTCAATGGGCAGGAAAAAGGGTTAGCCCATGTTCGGCATACCAAACCAAGAACCTACACCATTTGAGGGTGTAAGCCTTCCTAGTAGAAGCCTTGCAAGAGGCCAGCAGTATGCCTTCCACCTCAACCGTGAGGTTGAAAGGGGCCAGAGTCACTTCTCAGCAGCCAAGATGTCAGCGACATGGATCCCAGGATGGGGTGCAAGAGAGAGCCCCCCTCCTGAGATAGGAGTCCCAGGGCAGACCCCAAGGGGATGTGGGTCTCCACCATCAACTGAAGGAGCAGCGGGAACCACGGTTGCCTGGGCCACCGAGAAGCTATCAGGATGAGCGAGGCCCCGTCGCAGAGGGTCCTGAACAAGGTCTTGGCAATCAGCAGTGTAGGAGGGGAGGTATACATGAGGCCTTCTGACCATGAAACAAGGAACGTGTCTGCTGCCACCCTGGAGGGGTGGGCATACCGGGAACAGAAGCAGGGCAACTGAAAGTTGTCCGGGCTGGTGAACAGGTCCATCACGGGTTCCCCCCCCCGAGTCAGAAAAGCCGACTGGCTACACTGTGGCTGGAGAACTCTGCTCATCCTGGTCGGCCAGCAGGTTGTCCTGGCCTGGCAAGTACACTGCCCGCAGCGGGATATCCTGTTGGATTGCGGACAAGCAGAGAACCAGTGCTTCCTGACAAAGGATACGAGACCCCCATGCCCCCATTTGTTCACATAGAACATCGCCACCTGGTTGTCCATCTGGACCAGCACCGGCTGGTGACACAGGTGGTGACAGAAGACTCTCAGGGCTAAGTGTATGGCTCAGAGCTCCAGGTGGTTGATCTTCTGGGTGCTCTTATCTGGTGACCAACTACCCTGAGTGCAGATATCTCCGCAGTGGGCTTCCCAGCTGAGCAGGGAGGAGTCTATGTTGAGGATCCTTGAGGGGCTTAGGGCCTGAAAAGGCATGCCCACCTCGAGAGGCTGGGGAGACTGCCACCAGACCAGGGAATCCACCAATTAGCGGGTCACAAACTATCTGAGGCAACCCATGGCCTGAGACCGCTGGTCCCAGAGACACCACTGTGCTGCCCTCATGTGGAGGAGAGTGTAAGGGCGACATGGACTGTGGAGGCCATGTGCCCAAGGAGGCACAGAACCCGCCAAACAGGCACCGAGGCATGGTACTGTATGTCCCAATGTTCAAATAAGTTGCTCCTAAACCACAAATTATCTCATAAAAAAAACTACACAAAACAAATCACTTATTACAGAATGGCAAAGACCTCAGAACTTCACACCCCACAACTAGCGCCCACAAGCGCTATAGGGAGTAAAGACGTTTACATCACCGGTCTTAACGCCACCACACAACCACCCTTAAAGAACATGCACAACATTCAATAACACCCAATAACAATGGGAAAAGCTCTTAACCAATACCAAAAACAATACTAACTATCTAACACACATCCATACTCATACATACAACAACTCCTAACACTCACACTCATACATACAATAACACTCACAAGTCACGTCTTAAATACCAGACTCAAAAGAGCCTAAAGATGTAGGGGAGGGCAGAAGCTGCCCGAGGCCACAACGCAAGACCTGAAAGAAGAGGAAAGTAAACTATAACAGCGGTATATCTCCACAATATGAAAGTAATCCCAATCACTTAACTTAAAGTAGCATAGCCTCGGGACCACCAATACTCCGCAGCAACATCAGATCGCACGGGATCACGAAGACCTCCGCAGCAACATTGATTCACAAAGGATCACAAGGACCTCCACAAAAGATAGCAGGAAGCAGGAAAAGCTTAAATTACACAGATAGTAGTGACACCCTACAGAAGCTCCCGTTTCGCCAAATAGGCTTCATCAGGGGAAAGAATAAAAGCCAAAAAGCACTGCAACACGTTCAAATACCTTCCCACTAACAAGAGGAACAGCGTCTGACGCACAAATTATAAAGAACCAACAGCCAATCAAATAAAAGACTATGACGTCACCTAACATCAATCATCCCCCACCAATTACCGCACAGACTACCCACAATAGTGAACAGGTTGGAGAAACACAATATATCGCATAGCACCGCACATATAGAGCCGCACTGTCGTCAAAAAAATAAAGACCAATCAATTTGACCACGCGGCCTTTGAGGACTCGGCTGGCCGAACATAAATATAGTCTGCATAAATTGCGTATGGTTACTCCTTTGATACAGCACTGTGTTGATTTTGTTCATCAGTTTATGGATCTTCGCTGCACAGTCTTGGAGCATGTCCCTTTTAATGTTCGACGTGGTGATCGCAGTAAGCTGTTACTACAGAAAGAACAGAAGTGGATTTTCCACCTGAATACTCTACATCTTTCAGGCTTGAATGATAAAATTGACTGGTCTTTATTTTTTTTGACGACAGTGCGGCTCTATATGTGCGGTGCTATGCGATATACTGTGTTTCTCCAACCTGTTCACTATTGTGGGTAGTCTGTGCGGTAATTGGTGGGGGATGATTGATGAATGGTGATTGGTGTGTGTGTGATTGATGTTAGGTGACGTCATAGTCTTTTGATTAGCTGTTGGTTCTTTATAATTCGTGTGTCAGATGCTGTTCCTCTTGTTAGTGGGAAGGTATTTGAACGTGTTGCAGTGTTTTTTGGCTTTTATTCTTTCCCCTGATGAAGCCTATTTGGCGAAACGGGAGCTTCTGTAGGGTGTCACTACTATCTGTGTAATTTAAGCTTTTCCTGCTTCCTGCTATCTTTTGTGGAGGTCCTTGTGATCCTTTGTGAATCAACGTTGCTGCGGAGGTCTTCGTGATCCCGTGCGATCTGATGTTGCTGCGGAGTATTGGCGGTCCCGAGGCTATGCTACTTTCTTTAAGTTAAGTGATTGGGATTACTTTCATATTGTGGAGATATACCACTGTTATAGTTTACTTTCCTCTTCTTTCAGGTCTTGCGTTGTGGCCTCGGGCAGCTTCTGCCCTCCCCTGCATCTTTAGGCTCTTTTGAGTCTGGTATTTAAGACGTGACTTGTGAGTGTTATTGTATGTATGAGTGTGAGTGTTAGGAGTTGCTGTATGGATGTGTGTTAGATAGTTAGTATTGTTTTTGGTATTGGTTAAGAGCTTTTCCCATTGTTATTGGGTGTTATTGAATGTTGTGCATGTTCTTTAAGGGTGGTTGTGTGGTGGCGTTAAGACCGGTGATGTAAACGTCTTTACTCCCTATAGCGCTTGTGGGCGCTAGTTGTGAAGTGTGAGAAGTTCTGAGGTCTTTGCCATTCTGTAATAAGTGATTTGTTTTGTGTAGTTTTTTTATGAGATAATTTGTGGTTTAGGAGCAACTTATTTGAACATTATTGCCTTTGCCCCTATACAGCTTGCTTATTAGTCTTAACTTGGTTACTGTATGTCCCAAGCCAGAGTTCTGAGATGGTCAGCCTGGTCTCTGGGCAAGAATGCCTTTGACTGGAGAGTGTCTCTTTGCCCTAATGAACTCCAGACACAGTTGGGAGGAGGTGAGACGGGGTTAGTTTATGACAAACCCCAAGTGTTGCTGAACCTCGATGGTGTGTGCGGTGGCCTGCTGCACCTCTGAGGCCGTGCCTCCCTTTATGAGCCAGTCGCCCAGGTAGGGAAAAATGGATACCCCCTGGAGCCAGAGGAAGGTGGCCACGACTGCCAGGCATTTTGTGAAAACTCTTTGGGCAGAGTCCTAAGGGGAGCACCCTGTACTGAAAATGCCTGCCTCCCACTACAAACTGCAAGTACTGCCTGTGGTTGGTGTGAATGAGAATGTGGGTATAAGCATCCTTGAGATCTAAGCAGCATAGCCAAACTCCTTGCTGGAGGTAGGGCAGCAACATTCCAAGGGAGAGCATTTTGAATCTCTCCCTCACCAGGAATTTGTTGAAGTTGTGCAGGTCAATGATGGGCCTTAGGCCCCCTGTCCTTTTTGAGAAACAGGCTCCTGCCTAGAAGGTATCCACGAACAAGCATCCAATGGGCATATTCATAAGCCAAGGCAGCCATACAATCTGATCTTCTCAAAAAAGTCAGAGCAAAAAAACATTTAACAAAATTGTATTTCCAACCTTTGATATTGCAAAAATTGTGCAATAGCAGCACATTTTACAAACCCTTCCTGCTTTTGAACAAGTGACTATTTACCATAAGAGGGATCAAAATTTGACCAACTATTTTGTTTCATCAGCATTACCTGAAAGGTGGAGACCACCTTGTATTAAAGGACACTTTCAACATGGGAGATGCTCCATATCTGTTCATGTTTTACCGGTTAAGAACTTTTTTTTTTTCTTATCCAGTCTCTAATATGAAACTTTTTCTGACTTTTCCATTTGCCCCATGGAGAATATCATCTACGTCATTGTATGTCCATGTAAATTGTTATATGTAGGCAAGACTAGAAGGGCTGTATGTACATGCAAAGTTAAACATAAACGTGGTCTTAAGAGATCGTCTAGACAAGTCCCTGGTTGCTCATTGGACCAAAAAAGTCCATCAGGTTTCTGATCTAACGTTTTTCTGATCTCAAAGTTGCTAGCTAAGTGGAGAGGAGGAGACATGGACAGAGTATTACTGCAGTTGGAGCAGAGATACATTTTTCCACAAAACACCCTGGTTCCATAGTTTAAATATGGATATTTATTGTTCTATGTTCCTGTAAGTTCATTTTAGATGTTCTGTCCCCTAGTGTTGCCCCTCTCCTCCGTGGAAGCAAAAATACATAATAAACAATTTCAAGTACATTCGTAGCAAAAATTCTGTAAGAGTCAGTTTTACCATTAGATGATAGAGGGGTAAAAGCAGCACTAAGAGGTGACAAGGCCACAGTGGAGAGACTTGAATGAATTCTTTGCTTTGGTCTTTACTAAAGATGTAGGTATTTAAAAGGTGATGTAACGTCCCATTTCAGTCATGGGTATCAGAAGAATTGAAAGAAATATTGATAAACTGGGAAGAAATATTACAACTACTTGATAAATGAAACCATCGCAAATCACATGGACCGAATGATATACATCTGAGGGGGCTGAAAGAACTGAAATATGAGATTGCAGACCAACTATTAGTAATCTGGGAACTACCTTTAAAATCATTTGTAATACCTGAAGACTGGCATTACATTGGCTATTTGCCAATTTTAAAAAGGGTTCCAGATTGCTGAGCCTGACCTCAGTACCAGGTAAAATGGTAGAAACCATTATAAAGAACAAAATTTACTGAACATTTAGACAGCCATGGTTTAATGGGAAAAAGTCAGCATGGCTTTAGCCAAGGGAGATAGAGTAGTTACTCACCTATAACAGCTGTTCTCCAGGAGCAGCAGGAATCAGTCCTCACATATGGGTGACGTCGGTGTCGACGGAGCCCCCATGCGGAGCATTTCCCCAGCTTTCAAAGAAAGCCTTTGGGAATGCAGGCACGCATGCACGGTCCCCTTCCCACCCAAAGGTGCCATCTTGCTCAGTCAAATGACATAGCTAAAAGACAGCACAAAAAAAGAAAATGAACTATATACAACTGCAACTCCAAGGGGAGGAGGGAGGGTCGTGAGGACTGATTCCTGCTGCTCCTGGAGAACACCTGTTACAGGTGAGTAACTACTCTTTCTCCAGGACCAAGCAGGAAGTCAGTCCTCACATATGGGCAACTCCCTAGCTCTGGGCTACTAGGAACCCAAGCTGAAAAATAGAGCTCCCTCTAGAGCCCCAGCAACAGTGAGAGAATCTTCTGAGACCACCCCTGAACGGTAGCCCAACACCAGGGCCGGAGGGTAGGAGTTGCCTAAACCTCAAAGAGATTACAGAGTACCGCTTGCCCGAAAGCACTGTCCCTACGGGACTCCCTCTCGAGGCAGTAGTGCTCCACAAAAGTCTGGCTTGAAGACCCAAGTAGCGGCCCGGCAGATGTCTGCCAACGGAACAGAGCAGAAGTGAGCTACTGATGCGGCCTTCGCCCAAACCCGGTGGGCCGTGACTCGACCCTCCAGGGAGAGGCCGGCTGCCCTGTACGCCCAGGCGATACAGTCTGCCACCCAGATGGACAACATACGCTTAGTGACAGGAAACCCCAATTTATTAGGGTCAAAGGAAATGAAGAGCTGAGAAGCCCTTCTATGCCCCTGCGTACGTTCAAGGTAAAAGGACAGCGCCCTTCTACAATCCAGGGTATGCAAGACAGTCTCTGCTCTACTGGCATGCGGCCTGGGAAAGAACATTGGAAGAACCACCTCCTGGTTGAGGTGGAAGGAGGACACCACCTTTGGAAGGAACTTAGGATGAGTCCGCAAGACTATCCTGTTCCTATAGAACCTGGTATACGGCCTATCCGAGACCAGGGCCTGAAGCTCACTCACCCGCCTAGCTGAGGTGAGTGCCACAAGGAACAATACCTTCCAGCAGAGAAAACGTAAATGGCAGGTTGCCATCGGCTCAAAAGGTGGGCGAGTCAGTTGCTGCAAGACCACATTGAGATCCCACTCAAGAGCAGGTGGACGAATAGGAGGCTTAAGCAGAAGCAGGCCTCTTAGAAAGCGGGACACCAGAGGGTGGCCTGAGAGAGATTGCCCATCCACCTGCAAGTGGTGAGCTGAGAGGGCACTGAGGTGAACCCAGACAAAGTTGGACTAAGTCCTAGGTTGGAAAGGGGGAGCAGGTATTGAAGCACCACCTGGACAGAGCAAGAGAAAGGGTCCTCTTGCTGTTGAGAACACCAAATAGAGAACCTATGCCACTTTAGAGCATAGGCCTTCCTGGTGGAATGTTTCCTGGAGGCCAATACCACCTCTTCAACCTCCCTAGATAGGAGCAAGGCAGCAAGGACTAGCCTTTCAGCAGCCACGCCATCAAATTGAGAGATTTGAGGTTGGGATGCAAGAGGGACCCCTGGTCCTGAGTCAGAAGGTCGGGTTGCAACCCCAGAGGAAGTGGAGTATCCACTGCCAACTGCAGAAGAGGGAACCATGGCTGCCTGGGCCACCTGGGGGTTATCAGGATCACCGTGGCTCGGTCCTACTGGATTTTGAATAGAGTCCGGGCCACCAGAGGTGTGGGAGGAAAAGCATACAGTAGGCCCCTGACCAAGGGATCAGGAATGCATCTGGCGCTGTTCTCAATGGATGCGGTTGCCTGGAACAGAACCGGGGTAGTTGCCTGTTAAGTGGACTGGCAAAAAGATCCATGGTGGGAAGACCCCACTTCAGAAAGATCCTTTGCACTACCAGAGGATCCAACTGCCACTCATGAGGCTGCAGGAGTCTGCCGAGTCTGTCTGCCAGGTAGTTTTCCTGGCCTGTGAGGTAGACTGCCTTGAGGGTCATGCCCTAGCTGACAGCTCAGGAGCAGAGAGCCTGTGCTTCCAGACAGAGAAGTCTGGATCCCGTGCCTCCCTGCTTGCTGACGTAGAACAGCGCCACCTGATTGTCCGTCTGAACTAGGACAGACTAGTGAGACAGGATCTGAGAGAAAGTCCACAAGGCCAGCCAAATGACTCTCAATTCCAACAGGTTGATCTGCTGGACGGCCTCCCATGGAGACCACAGGTCTTGGGTGCAGGCTCCCTGGCAGTGAGCCCCCCAGCCCTGCAGGGAAGCATCGGTTGTCAATACCTGAGTGTGTGGGAAGGCCTGAAAAGGAACACCCCTGACCAGATTTGTGAGATGCCGCCACCAGCATAAGGAGTCCACCAAGGGTTTGGACATCTTTATTCTGTCTGACAACTTCCCTGTGGCTTGCAGCCACTTCATCCTGAGGTACCACTGAGCTGGCCTCATGTGCAGCCGGGCATGTGGGGTGACATGCACTGTGGAAGCCATGTGACCTAAGAGCTGGAGGAAGTTTCTGGCCGAGACCAGAGAGTCCACCCGAAACTGACCGGCCAACTTCATCAGCCTGTGAGCTCTGTCCACAGGCAAAAAGGCCTTTGCTTGGAGGGTATCCAACCTGGCCCTATGAATTCCATGTCTTGTGAGGGGACCAAAGTGGACTTTGGGAAGTTTATAACGAACCCCAGGTGCTGAAGCAGGGATATGGTTCTGCAGGTGGCCTGCCTGGCCTCTTGTGGAGACTGGCCTCTGATTAGCCAGTCGTCCAGGTAAGGGAACACAAAGATCCCCTGGTTCCTGAGATAGGCCGCAACCACCACCAGGCATTTTGTAAAAACCCTGGGGGTGGAGAAGAGGCCAAAAGGAAGCACTCTGTACTGTAAGTGCTTTCCTCCCACCACAAATCTGAGATATTGTCTGTGGTCGGGATGAATAAGGATGTGAGTATAAGCATCCTTTAGATCTAAGGAGCATAGCCAATCTCCCTGCTGGAGGTAGGGCAGTAAGATTCCAAGGGTAAGCATCTTGAACTTTTACCTCTCCAGAAACATGTTCAGATTTGGCAGGTCGAGGATGGGTCTGAGGCCTCCTGTTCTTTTTGGTACCAGGAAGTACCTGGAATAGAAGCCTTGCCCTTCCAACTCCTGAACGAGTAAGTTTCTGTGCAGAGGGGGTCTTGGAGGCTCCCCTGGAAAGAAGGAGGGGATCTGGGTGAAGTGGAGCAGATAGCCCCTTTCGATGATACTTAACACCCAAGTATCCCCTGTGATGGCTGGCCACCTGTCTGCATACAGGTTCAGCCGACCTCCTGTGCCCTGGAGAGGAGGAGAGGCTATGCTGGCATAGTCAAAAACCCCCTCCCTGCTGAGCAGGAGCCAGAGTAGGAGGCTTGGGGGCTCTCTGCCTAAGGGGCCCATGACCCTGCCCCTTGGCCTGCTGGCCCTGTTGGGGAGCTGCAGAGGCCTGGTAGTGTGGGTAGGTTATATAGGCAATGGCCTTCCTCGGGTAAAAGGTCTTTTTCCCCAAGCCCTTCTTTTTCTGAGAAGGGGCAGAGGTCTTCCTGGACTGCCTTGTCCGGGTAAGAGTCTCGGTCTCGAGCTCTGCAGTCTTTCCGGCCATGGGCTTGCCAAAGAGGTTTTCACCTTGGCAAGGGACATCGACCAACTTGTGTCTGTACCCACAGCTCGAGGTCAGAGGATTGTAGCCAGGCCTGATGGCATGCACCGATGCCGGCCCCAGCCCCAAATCCATCGTAGGCTGCTCGAATACCCGAAGACAAGGCCTTGAACCTCTGCAAAGGTTCCTCGGACAGACTAGCAGAGAACCCGGCAATCTCCTTTGCCAGGTCTCGAAGGTACACGCCCATGTACAGCTGGTAGGTCTGGACGCGGCAAGCAAGCATAGAGCCCTGGAAGCACTTTCTACTGAGGGCATCCAGGTTCTGGGCTTCCCTGCCGGGAGGCACCGAGAAGTGCATCTTCTGACTCTTCAGGCGATGCATGGCCGATTCTACCACCATGGAATGGTGCGGTAGCTGTGCCTCTGAAACCCGGGGCTCTTGCAGACTCGATAGATGGAATCGACCCGCTTGCTTAGAACTGGCATTGAGGCCGGCGCCTCCCACATGCGGAAGAGCAACCGCTCCAGCATCGGAGGAACCGGGACAGTAAAGGCCTCCTTGGGAGGAGAGTCATACTGCAGAGCCTCGAGTTCCTCGGCTCGAGGCTCTTCCTTGGTGTCCGCCGGGAACGCCAGTGCCTTGGCCATGTCCCGTACGAAACCCGAGAACCTAGTATCCTCCAGGGGGGACCTAGTCCAAGGCTCGGAGCCCGGTGAGAATCCGAAGGGACACACCGAGTCCGGAAGGTGTCAGGGGACTCCTCCTCCTCCCACGACCGATTCCTCCAAGGAGGAATCGAGCGGCTCCGAGTGGGTGGGCACTGACGCCATCCACCCTGACGCCGAGGGAACCGGTGTCAACGACCTTGGTCCCGAACAGGAGGCCGAGGGTGACCACGGCTGAGGATCGACTCGAGTTCGCATGGTCTCGAGGATCGGCTCAGCCTCCGGGGTCGACTTGGACGTCGATGTCCCGGTGGTCGGGGCAGATGCGCCGGTGAGACTGGCGATCAGCACCCACTGCTGCTCCATGAAGGCAGATAATCTGCTCTCCAAGGCCGTCAACCTGAGTCCGAGCTCAGGAGAAACAGCAGCCTCCGACGTCGGCTCCCCTGGAGGAGAGTCCACGAGGACTACAGTACTCACGTGACTCGGGGCCTCCGACTCTACACGAGGATGCTTGGCAGGCCTCTCCGACTCCAAAGACCCGGGACGGCGATCGGGGCTATGCGACCTGGCCCTTGAGGAGCCAGGAGCATCCACCGATGCCATCCTCGTGGGTTTCTTCTTCCTTCGGTGCTCCCTCGAGGGGGACTCCCTTTCAGAGGAGCCCCGATGATGCTCGGGGTCAGACTCCTGAGACGTCGAGGCCTCTGACGAAGTCTGGACCCGTCCAGGAGGCAGACTCTGAGAAAATCCTCTCACGCTGGTGCTGACGGCTCCGCAATGCCTTGGAAGACATTTTGCCACAGGGACTGCAAACCGTAGAATCGTGGTCTGGACCCAGGCACCGGAGGCAGCAGTCGTGTGTGTCGGTGAGAGACATCAGTTTCTTGCACCGATCACACTTCTGAAAGCCACTGGCAGCCATCGAGGGAAAAAGGGCCTCTGCAAGATAAAAAAAATTGGGTTGCCAGGGAAAAGAAAAAAGGCGCGAACGCAGTCTCTAAGGACAAAAACTGAAAGAGAGAGATCCGGGCTCGGCACAGATGTACCGAGTCCAGGCGGGAAAGGAACCGACATCGAACCGATGAAAAACTCGACCCAACGCAGGAAAAATCAACTTTTTTCACAGGTGACAAGGACAGGCGTCCGTAGGGCTCCGTGGAAAAAAGCAGACGGAGCAAGATGGCACCTTTGGGCGGGAAGGGGACCTCGCATGGGTGCCTGCATTCCCAAAGGCTTTCTTTGAAAGCTGGGGAAATTCTCCGCATGGGGGCTCCGTCGACACCGTCACCCATATGTGAGGACTGACTTCCTGCTTGGTCCTGGAGAACAGTTATATTTTTTTTGAAGGTGTGAACAAACAGGTAGGCAAAGGTGAGCCGGTCGATATAGTGTACAGTGGTGTGCAAAAGTCTGGAATCACTTATGAGTTTTGCGTTTTTCGTACTTTAACTTTTTTTAAAGTTTGCGTTAGCCCAGCATATTCATTTTTCTACCACGTTAAAAGGGATACATTAGGCTATTAGAGCTTATGTTTATTGCATTTGATAAAAAATACCTTTCACAATAACCAAGGCGGTGTACATTAAAATTTAATAAAAGAAGGCCAATGGCCAGCGAAAAGGAAAAGAAATGTACAATATCTGACAGGACAGTGGAAGAATCAAGAAAACAGGACACAACGTAGGCAAGGGATGGGTCTAGGGAGGAACAAAAGGTAGGGGAGAGTATAGCTCACACAAAAGGGGAGGGAACATTAAAGGCTAGGGAAAACAAGTGGGTTTTTAAATTTTGTTTAAAGGTAGTAAACTGAGGTTCTAGGCGGAGGGGGGGGGAGGAAGGGCATTCCAGAGGGTGGGACCAGCAAAAAAGGAGGCAGAGGAGCGGGTAGACTGCAGGTGAGCACGAGAAGGGGAAGGGAGGGTAAGGCGATTGAGATGAAAAGAGCGAGGGGTGTGTCTGGGAGAGTGAAAGAAGAGGAGATCCGTTAAATATTGTGGAGTGCTTGTGTGGAAGGCTTTATGTGTCAGAGTCAGTAATTTGAAGGTGGCCCGGAAAGGGACAGGCAACCAGTGAAGATGAAATAGTAGAGGAGTTATGTGATCCCGAGGGGAGGAGCATGTGACAAGGCGTGCAGCAGTACTCTGAATCCGTTGAAGTCGGGTAAGTTGAGTTTTTGGAAGACCGATGAATAGAGAGTTGGCAAAGTCCACACGAGACATGATTAAAGACAGAACCAAAGTAACAAGAGCTGAAGGGGAAAGAAAAGGACGAATGGAACGAATCTGGCGAAGCAAGGAGGATGTTTTTGTGATGTGGGAAATGTGAGAGTGAAAAGATAAGTCAGAATCAAAGTGCACACCAAGGTAGCGAAAAGTGGAGACCAGGGGTACAGGAGAGCCGGAGAAAGAAGGGGCCAGTGAGGGGGGAGGACCGCTGTGAGAGAACCAGATAGCAATGGTTTTAGTAAGATTTAAATGTAGGCAGTTGAGCGTCAGCCAATCTGCTACAGCTGCAAGGCAGGAGTCCAACACTGAGAGATCGGGGCAGGAAGGAGAAGTATGTTGGAGCAAGAGAATATCATCCGCATAGAAAAAAGTAGATATACCAAACTGCTGAATCAGGGATGCGAGGGGAGCCAAAAAAAGGTTAAAAAGAAGGGGGGCAAGGACAGAACCCTGAGGAACCCCACAAGGAAGATGATGGGGATCGGAAGGGGGAGTGGAGGAGGAAGATGAGAGAACCGCACAGGACCGAGAAGAGAGAAAAGAGTGGAACCAATGGTGCATAGTACTACAGAGACCTGCATCCCGTAGACGGTGAAGGAGGAGGGAGTGATCGACCAAGTCAAAAGCAGCCGAAAGATCTAAAGCAACCGCCACCGAAACGTCACCACGATCACGTGCTACATGTAGTACATTTGTGAAAGCTAAGAGAATAGTTTAGACACTGTGACCCTGACGGAACCCAGACTGACGAGGGTGAAGGAAGTTAGTGGAGTCAAGGTGATGGGAAAGCTGTGCAAAGACAAATTTCTCCAAGAGTTTAGATAGAAAAGGAAGATTAGAAACAGGGCGATAGTGAGCGGGAACCAAAGGATCTAGTGAAGCGTTCTTAAGAATAGGGCGTATCAAAGCATGTTTCCAGGGTCTTGGAAAGGTTCCCGTAGAAAGGCTAGAGTTAAACATAGTGAGGATGAAGGGAAGAAAACCCAGGGATGGGGTAAGAAGCCAAGAGGAAGGAATGGGATCAAGGGGGCAAAAGGTTTTCTTAGAAGATATGAGATGAAGAAGTTCAGGAGCAGTGATGGGGTCAAATGAAGCCCAGAAGTGAGAAAGTCGGGAGGTGGGAGGAGGGGAGGGAACAGGGGGGGAGAGACAATGGGGGCAGGACAGGAAGGTAAGGACACCCTCAAGGATGAGACCTTGTCACTGAAGGAGGCGAGTTGCGATGGAGGGGGAAGAGAAGGAGCTGAAGAAGCAGAAAATGGAGCATGTAGGGAGGTAAGGGACTGGAAAACAGAATAGAGGTGCCTGGTCTGGTTCGGGGCATTGGAGATTGCATTAGAAAAATAGGAGCGCTTAGCAGAGTTGACTTTTTTGCATTCCTTGCTTCCAATTTAAATACTTCACAGACACTGGGAGATAGCTACTGCGATTTTTGTGGATCCTGCGTCAAAACTGGATCGAGATTATCCAATATGCACACATTATTTTTGACCAATCAGGAGGCTGGTTTCACTAACCAATCACAATGCAGATACAGTGGTGTGCAAAAGTCTGGAATCACTTGTAAATTTGACATTTTTTCAACTTCGTGACCTTATATCTTAATTTTTTTTCCTCCCAGTGGCTTTTTCTGTGTATCTCATGATAAGTGATAGATTTGGCTACTAGGGCCAACTTTTAGTATTGGTTTGGCCCTTATTTTCTGAGTTTGCTCCCCATAGTTGTCCTGTTGATAGATTTTCTATGAAAATCACATAATGTACATCGTTGGCCAGAGATATATTATTTAGGGAGGTCATTGATGCAAAGGGGCGGGTGATAATGACCATCTGAAAGTCATTTATATCTCAAACAGCCCGACAAGTTCTGAGACCTCCCAGGTATTTTGTTAATGCAAAGAAATTGTTGGAGAATTGAAGATCGTCAGCTTTTTTCATAGAAGCATTGTTTGTTTTGTTAAAGTGTGTTTTTGCTTTTTGTTAAAATATTATGGACACATGCCAGGTTTCCTTCAAATTAATGTATGTGGCCTTGAAAAAGGCCGTTTTTTTGTGTCAGTGATGGCTCAGTATTTGATGGGCCACCCTTTGTTCTTGATCACCTGACTGCACCTTGTCGGCATTGAATGAACCAGTCTGACAAGGTGATCGTTGGTGACAACGCGGTTCCAAGTTGCAATGAGTGACTCAATCAGCTCACGCTTTGATGTCGGATGCCTCTTGGATATTTCCAAGGCCACCTTGTGCCACACGTTCTCGATTGGATTCAGAGCTGGAGACTGGGCAGGCCAGTCCATTGACTTGATGTTGTTCCGCTGTTTCCAGCCGATCATCTGTCTGTAATGATGGCAGGGTGCACTGTCATCTTGGAACAGGAACTAGCCAGGAAACAGCTGGTGTGATGATGGCACCATGCACTTTTGCAGTATGGTGATGTACTTGGCCCCATTGACCATTCCATCGATGATGTGAAGACGTCCAATGCCACTGGCAGCCATGCAGCCCCAGACCATGACCTTCAAAGGATGCTTCACAGTGAGGTTGAGACACTAGGCTTGAATTCCTCTCCAGGAGATTTTATTTATTTATTTATCCGTTTTTATATACCGCACTATTCATCAGTGCAGTTTACATTAAACAACAAAATACCTATCAGTATATAACTGATCTAGGTGTACAGATAACAGGGAAGGTAAACTGGGAGTGAACCGGGGATAACTATATACAATTAAATATGTTACATCAAGGTTTGGTATTTGCAGGGATGCAGTATTTTCCACATTTTGAACCTTTGTACTGGGTTGTTGTTACGTGTAAGTGTTAGATGAGCAGGCGGAAGGTAATTCTAGGGTATGTATGGTAGCTTGAAGTGCAAGGTGAATAAATAGTGCTTGATGGACTTTCTGAATTGGGTGATGTCCCTGATTGATCTGATGCTGGGAGGTAGTTTGTTCCAGCACTTGGGAGCATAAGACACAAAAGCTCTGTTAGTGGTTTGTTGTGTCCATTTTGTGGAGATACTGGGAGTAACTAGAGTGTTTTCTGTTACTAGTCTCCTGGATCTATTGTTCGGTGCGTGGGTGAGAAGATTTGAAATCAATGCAGGGGATATTTTATTAATGGCCTTGAATGTGATGAGGAGGGTTTTATATATTATTCTGCAGTTTATCGGGAGACAGTGTAGATTGATCAGTATTGGTGTTATATGATCTCTTTTTGAAGCTCCGGATAGGATGCGGGCTGCCGCATTCATCGCCAGTTGAAGTGGGCTTAGTGTATTCTTGGGGAGGCCATGAAGGATGATATTCGCATAGTCAAAGTGCGGTGTGACTATTGCTTGGAAAATTGTACGGAAATCCTTGGTCTCCAGCATTGGTTCAGGTGACGCAGTGTTTTTAGTTTGTAGTAGATTGTCCTTACGGTGTTCTTTATGTACTCCTTAAGATTGAGTTGTTGATCGAGTATCACACCGAGGTACTTTATGGAGGCCTTGATCGGGAGTTCTGCATCTCTTACTCTGAGGGTGGTTGGTGGAGAAAATTGCTTGTTTCTTGTGGCTATGAGTACTTCGGTTTTCTTGAAATTTATTCTCATGTTCTGATTGAGAAGCCAGTCGGTTATTGCATTGAAGCAGTTGATTAATGCAGAGTAGTCAGGATTTGATATATTGATCGGTGTGAAAATTAGCACATCATCTGCATATAATAGGCAGGATATACCGAAGTCTCTGGTGATTTGGCAGATTGGCTGCATGTATATGTTAAAAAGCAGCGCAGATAGAGATGAGCCTTGGGGTACTCCTTGTTTCTGTTGGAAGGGTTCAGATGTAATGTTGCCTATGCGGACCTGTTGCCAACGCTCTTCTAGGTATGATTTGCACCAGTCCCAGGCAAGGCTATGGATGCCTTTTTCGTGGAGTCTAGCTAGCATAATCTTGTGTGTCAACTGAGTCAAATGCCGCTGATATGTCGAGGAAAATCATTGCAATGGCCATGTGAATGTTGTCAATCCCGCAAATGAGTTTGTTGAATAGTGAAGTCATGAGTGTTTCAGTTCCATGAGCTTCTCGGAAACCGTGTTGGCATGGGTCCAACGGGGCTGCTGTGTCTATGTGTTGTTGGATCTGCCTCTGAGTTTCCTTCTCAAGTATCTTGGCTAGATAGGGAATACTGGAAATTGGGCGGTAAGACTCTTCCTTCTTTGGGTCCATCTGGTTATTTTTTTAGCAGTGGGCGAATTGATGTTTAAGGGCAGTAGGGAAAATCCCAGTTAGGTAGGAGAGATTTGCGATCTTAGCTATGTAAGGGCTAAGCTCGGCACGTAAGGTTTTGATCCAGTGTGCTGGACATGGGTCATTTGGTGCCGTGGTGGTGTTTATGTTGGCGATAATATCTTCGATGGTTTTTCTTGATGGAGACGAAAATTTATCGAGTGAAGCTTGAGCTTGGGGGAGTTGGATTAGTACTTGTGATGCAGTTGTATTCGCCTTGACCAATTTGGATTGGATGAAGTTGGCATATAATTGTGGTTGTATGGATTCTTGTTGCGGTGGCGATGGTTCTTTGGTTAACGTTTTTACTAAATTGAAGAGATCATGTGGTCTGTTTAGTGCTTTGCTGAGTAGATCGGAGTGGAATTATTTCCTTGTGGACCAAGTTAGTTAGCGATGATTTTTGAGGTAAGATACTCTTCTTGATCCTGGCTGTTGTGGGTGTGTCTCCATTTTCTTTCTAACTTCCTCAGTTGAAGTAGAGATGTACGTAGTTCTGGAGAGAACCATGGGGCATCCTGTTTTTTATTGGAACGATTCTTGATTGGGAGTTTCTTGTTCCTGGTTGCTTGGTGGGCATACTGATAGAGAGTGTCGTTCCATTAGAGATCAAATCGTTCAGGTTGTCCGTTGGCTTGGATAGTTTTGGCAGCGCTTGTTTAGTGAGGATCTCTATGTCTAACGGCTTAAATCGCCCAGAGCTTGCTGTTGAAGTGACTGGTTGGGTGAGTGAGTTTGGATTTGTTGGTATCTGAAATGTGATCAGGCTATGGTCTGACCAAGGGACTGGGATAATAGATGGTTGGGTATTATATAAGCTTGTGACTGCTGGTGGTGCGATCATCA
The DNA here is from genome assembly GCA_033557465.1 of Ichthyophis bannanicus. Lineage (NCBI taxonomy): Eukaryota > Metazoa > Chordata > Amphibia > Gymnophiona > Ichthyophiidae > Ichthyophis > Ichthyophis bannanicus. The sequence goes on along the minus strand of CM066031.1, from coordinate 1,115,131,727 downwards.
TATCAAGGACGTTCCCCTGTTTGTGTGTGGGATTGTGCACGATTTGCTTGTATCCAAGGTCTGTCATTGCATCTAGGAAGGTACTAGATAAGTTGTGATGTAGAGAGGCAAGGTTAAAATCACCTAACAACCAGTTTGGTTTGTTGGGGTTATCAGGGTTGCAGGCCAAGTTGATTATATCTGAGAAATCTTCTGATACTGCGTTTGGTGCTGAGTAAATGAGATTGATAGAGTTGCTTCTATTTGTGATAGTTATAGTGTCTAGGTGCTGGGAGCTCCTGGTTAGGGACACTCTGTATTGCAGCTCGGACTTTGCTATTATGAAGACTCCTCCACCTCTTCTGTTATCTCTGTTACAAGTGAAGAATGAGAAATTAGGGGGAGTGATTTGGTTAATTAGGGCAGTGTCTGAGTCAGAGAGCCATGACTCAGTGACCATTAGAAGGTCTAAATTGTAGTTGGATATTAGGTCTGTGATGGCTGGCCATTTGTTGCGTACAGACCGTGCGTTGATGAGTGCACACCTGAGCTCGTGTTGTACGTCATTTTTGTTAATCTTTTTGTTAGTAATGGTCTCCAGTGTTATGTAGAGCAGGCGTGTTTGTCTCTTATGTTGTAGGTTTGGATGAGGTTGATGATTGTTGTAGTGATATTTTCTATTTGATCCTAGGAATACTGGGATAGGGTTGTGTTCATGTATGGATGAATCAGAGTCACGGATGGTCAGCAATGGTATAGAGAAAAACGAAGGTTAGGGTTGAGGTAGGCATGCTTAGCTTTCTTTAATGTTATCCCTGTTGCTTGTGAAGGGCAACCCAATGGTACCTGGAGATATAGTGAGGTTTGGGATAAATAGAGTATATGAAGTACAGTGTTTTCTAGTATCTATGTGAGATGGTAATGCGAGAGGGGGAGAGCTAGGGTACAACTTTGTGAGAGACTTGTCAATACATCACAGTTTATACATTGTTATAGTAGTATAGACAGCATTATTACAAGGTATTGTTACAAGGTATTGGTTACATTGTAGCTACTTAGTAGAGCAGTTAACATCCCTTTTACTGATTACGGAGTAGTAAAGACACAGCAGCTGAGCGTTAAGCAAAATGCCTGGGGACTTGATATCTAGTATACTATTTCTAGGTTACCTCTCCTGTGCCTTACGGCAGTGGAGTGTCTCTGGTTCAGGGAAGCACATATTTGGCTGGAACACGTTTATACAGATTCTGTATACCTTCTGTTGTGGGCTTCTTTTCAATGTGTCCTTGGCAGACCGATGTTGTGGTGGGAGGGCTAGGCTTCTTAGAAGCTGTTAGGAGATCAGTGGATCAGTGAAAGGACCACTGCCTAAGAGCCACGCCAAAGGGCCTCTTTAAGTTGTAGCTGCTTAGCCCCGATTGGGCAGAGCAGGCTGTGGGAGGTTCGTTGCTCCGGCGTGCTCTTCCCCGATCGGGAGAGCAGTGGCTGGGCCGGAGGGGAGCAGGCGAGTTCAGGTCAGGCCGTTTGGAAGGGACGATTTAGGTCAGTGGTTTGAGCGTGTTTCCAGAGCTGGAGGCTTGGGCTCTCGACGACGCTTGATGTGAGGTAGTCTGGATGATCGCCGATGTCAGGTGTTCTTCTGGGCGGTGGGCTCTGTACAGATCCCCGCCAAAGGGCCCTCTGGCGAGGCCCTCAGGCGTGGGCCCGCCAGGCACGGGTGCGCCCGATGGCTCTTCCTTATGTGGTCACCGGGCAGCCCCGATTGGGCTGCTTGCGCTTCCAGGGGTGGATCGGTGCTCCGGAAGCTCGATCCCTCCTGGGAGAGCAGATGTCGGGCCGGAGGGCTGCAGGCGAGAAGAGGAGCGTGCGCCAGATGGCGCTTTCTTATGTGGTCACCGGGCAGCCCCGATTGGGCTGCTTGCGCTTCCGGGGGTGGATCGGTGCTCCGGCAGCTCGATCCCTCCTGGGAGAGCAGATGTCGGGCCAGAGGGCTGCAGGCGAGAAGATCTCCTATGTGAGGAGGTAACCAGGCCCACACCTATGTGAGATCTCCTCACATAGGTGTGGGCCTGGTTACCAAACAGGCAGAAGGTGCTTTCATCGCTGAATAGCACCTTTTCCCACATTTCAGTCGACCAGGTTGAGTGCTTTCTTGCCCACACGATCCGGTTGTGCCTTTGTATGTCAGTCATCAGTGACTTATTCCGTGCTTTGCAGCCCCGGAGACCAAACTGCAGGCACCAGCGACGAACTGTTGATGAGCTGACACTGACCTCTCTTGTCTGACCACTCTCAAAGTAGCTGAGGAGAGGTCAGCTTGCGATTAGTCAGTGAAATGCATCGTAGTGCGCAGTCCTGGCATGATGTTGATGCATGTGGACGACCTGAACGAGGCTTATCCACCACTGAACCCGTTTCTTTCTTCTTCTGTACAATCTTAACTGTGCTCTGACTGCAGCCAGCTTTCCTGGCTGACGGCTTGAAAATCTTCCCTCGTTCATAAAGGACACACGAACACGCTCCACCAACATCAGGGTCCGAGTCATCTTCATGGTCAATTCAGAAAGCGTATGAAATTCAAAAATTCGCGCGTTTTTATAGCTGCACTGTTGGCTAGATATCTGCATTGTGATTGGTTAGTGAAACCAGCCTCCTGATTATTTCTGACCAATGTGTGCATATTGGATAATCTCGATCCAGTTTTGACGCAGGATCCACAAAAATCGCAGTAGCTATCTCCCAGTGTCTGTAAAGTATTTAAATTGGAAGCAAGGAATGCAAAAAAGTCAACTCTAATAGCCAATTGTATCCATTTTAACATGGTAGAAAGATGAATATGCTGGGCTAACGCAAAATTTAAAAAACAAAAAACATTAGAAAATATGAAAAACGCAAAACTCACAAGCGATTCCAGACTTTTGCACACCACTGTATCTAGCCAACAGTGCAGCTATAAAAACACTCGGAATTTTTGAATTTCATACGTTTTCTGGATGAATCATGAAGATGTCTCGGACCCTGACGGAGGAGCATGTTCATTTGTCCTTTATGAGTGAGGAAGGATTTTCAAGCCATCAGATAGCTAGGAAAGTTGGCTGCAGTCAGAGCGCTGTTAAGATTGTACAGAAGAAGAAAAACGGGTTCAGTGGTGGACAGGCCTCGTTCAGGTCGTCCATGTGCATCAACATCACCCCAGGACCGCACACTACAAAGTATTTCAGACTAATCGCAAGTTGACCTCTCCTCAGCTACTTCGAGAGTGGTCAGACAAGAGTGAGGTCAGTGTCAGCTCATCAACAGTTTGTCACCAGTGCCTGCAGTTTGGTCTCCGGGGCTGCAAAGCACGGAATAAGCCACTGATGACTGACATACAAAGGCGCAACCGGATCGCGTGGGCGAGAAAGCACTCAACCTGGTCAACTGAAATGTGGGAAAAGGTGCTATTCAGTGATGAAAGCACCTTCTGCCTGTTTGGTAACCAGGCCCACCCCTATGTGAGGAGATTTCCTGGAGAGGAATTCAAGCCTGAGTGTCTCAACCTCACTGTGAAGCATCCTTTGAAGGTCATGGTCTGGGGCTGCTTGGCTGCCAGTGGCATTGGACGTCTTCACATCGTCGATGGAATGGTCAGTGGGGCCAAGTGCAAAGTTATGCACCTAGGAAAGAACAAACCAAACTATGGTTTCACGATGCAAGGTTCCACATTAGGAACCACCACCCAGGAAAAAGATTTAGGTGTCATCATGTATAACACATTGAAACCCTCCGCCCAGTGTGTGGCAGTGGCCAAGAAGGCAAATAGAATGCTAGAAATCATAAGGAAAGGAATGGCGTATGACACAGTGGCTATTATGCCTCTGTATTGTTGTATGGTGCAACTGCATCTTGAATATTGTGTGCAATTCTGGTTACTGTATCTTAAAAAGGATATAGCAGAATTAGAAAAAAGTACAGAGAAAAGCCACCAAAATAGTAAAGGGGATGAAGGATACCCCTATGGAGGAAAGGCTTAAAAGGTTAGGGCTCTTCAACCTGGAAAAGAGACAGCTGAAGGGAGATATGGTGGTCTATAAATTAATGAATTGAGTGGAACGGGTAAACTTAGATTGTTTACGCTAAAAACTAAAAAGACTAGGACAGGCAATGAAGCTACAGTGTAACCCGTTTAAGACTAAATTAGGTGAAAATACCTAATTTGGTCAAACAGGTTGCTGGAGGATGTAAACGACGTCAGTGTAGCTAGGTTTAAAAAAGGTTTGAACACGTTCCTGGAGAAAAGGTCCATAAACCATTATTAAAGAGGATCTGGGAAATCCATTTCTTGCCCCAATAACAAGCATTGTGGAACCTGTGTGCCTTTTGGAAACCTGCTAGGTACTTGAGACCTGGAATAGCCACTGTTGGAAACAGGATACTGGGCTTGATGGCTCTTGGTCTGAACCAGTATGGCATATCTTAGTTCTTATGTTCTTAATCCATGACATGACAAAGTGTCCTGGAGATTATAAAGGAGTTTAACAAAATTAGAAAAGACTTTGTAAAATGTTACAGTAAATCAATACAAGGAGCCTGTGAAAGTCTGAAAATGGTATAGTTTCATACAGATTTGAATATCGGCAGATTGGAATAAAACAATATGGAACATGAAGACAGGATAACAAAAGGACAGCCAGTATGTTTTAGACAAATTTTATTTACAACGTAAGATTGAAGACCTTGGAAAATTGCATGGCAAAATTTAAATATAACATGCAGTTAAACTGACAGCAAAGAAGAAATTCACCATTATGGATCAAAATTCAAGGTATTCATTCGACATGAAAGACGATTTAGTTTACAGGCAAAAGTTATGAAAAGTGTTTTCGTTGTAATGGATGAGGGGATGTCATGCATGAAGCTAAAAAGAACAGTTACTTACCTGTAACAGGTGATCTCTGGGAACAACAGGAATAAGTCTTCACATATGGGTACGTCGGTACCGACTGAGCCTGCGCGGGAACGCTCCCCCAGCTTCCCAAAAAGGAAAGCTTTTGGGAGCATCCCACAGCACCTGCACGCTGCCTTCCCGCCTTTCCTAACCGCCTCTCCCCAGTTCGAGTTTTAAAGCTGAGACAAAGAGAGAGAGGAAAGGAAAGATAGATAGCGAGATACAACTCCTAGGGGAGGTGGGTGGGTTGTGAAGACTTATTCCTGCTGTTCCCAGAGATCACCTGTTACAGGTAAGTAACTGTGCTATATCCAGGAACAAGCAGGAATGAGTCTTCACATATGGGGACTCCCTAGCTAGAGATGCCTGGGAGATCCCCAAGGTTATGAGACCCTGAGAAGGGCTCTATCTCCTCCTATGGATCTCAGGCATCCATCCAGGGAAGGAGGGCAGGAGTTGATTAAGCATGGAACAGGTGTTTGAGAACAGCCTGACCAAACAAGGCATCCCGGCGGGAGTCCTTGTCCAAACAATAATGGGCTGTGAAGGTATGAACCGAGGCCCAGGTGGCCACTCGACAGATCTGGTCGATGGACACAGAATTTAGATGAGCCATAGAGGTGGCCATGGCCCTTACATTATGAGCTGTGACATGGTCCTCCAGAGAAAGGTTCTTACTCTGGTAGGCGAAAGAAATACACTGAGCAATCCAATTGGACAGTGTCCTCTTAGAGACTGGAAGTCCCAAATGAGAGGGATCAAAAGCAACAAAGAGTTGAGACGACTTTCTATGTCGCTGTGTCCTTTGTAAGTAAAAGGCAAGAGCTCTCTTACAATCCAGGGTATGAAGATTCCTCTCTGCACTGGATGCATGAGGACCTGGAAAAAAGACAGGTAAATACACCTCTTGATTAAGATGAAAAGGTGAGAACACTTTAGGCATAAAGTGTGGATTGGTCCTAAGGACTACCTTATGATGGAACCTTGTATAAGGTGGATTAGCCACTAAGGCCTGCAGTTCACTGATGCGGCGAGCTGAGGTGACTGCAATGAGGAAAATAACCTTCCAGGAAAGAAATTTTCAAGGAGGTGGTGGCTAAGGGTTCAAAAGGTGGCTTCATAAGCTGACCAAGAACCAGATTTAAGTCCCATGCCACCGGAGGAGGCCTAATGGGAGGTTTAGTTAAAGTTAGGCCTCTCATGAATCTTGCAATAAGAGGATGAGAGGAAATAGGCTGTCCATTGATAGGTTTAAGGGATGCTGCAATAGCACTCAAATGGACCCTTACTGAATTCGTCTTAAGGCCTGCATTGGAGAGATGCAGGAGATATTCCAATAGAGAATTCAAAGGTAGTGCTAGAGGGTCAAGACCCTTTTCAGTACACCAAATGGAAAACCTTTTCCATTTAAATGCATAGGAACGTCTAGTAGAAGGTTTTCTGGAAGCATGGAGGATATCCTTCACCTGTTGAGAAAGATTCCAACCTTGAAGGTCTAGGCCTTCAGCAACCAAGCTCTGAGGTGAAGGGACTTGGGGTTTGGGTGCCACAAAGTCCCCTCCTCCTGGGACAGAAGGTCTGGAGCAGCTCCCAAGTCTAGGGAGGGAGCTTGAGAGAGATGCAGAAGTAGAGGGTACCACACTTGGCGTGGCCAGCGTGGAGCTATGAGGATCATAGATCCTTGATCCCTCTGGAGCTTGAACAGAGTCTTGGGAATTAAGGGAATGGGTGGAAAGGCATACAGGAAGTCTTGACCCCAGTGAAGGAGGAAGGCATCCTTGGCCTGAACTCCCTGACACGGAATTCTGGAACAGAACCGGGGAAGTTTGGCATTCCACGGACTTGCAAAGAGGTCTATGTCCGGGGTTCCCCACTCTTGAAAGATTCTGAGTACTTGGTCCATGTGCAGGGACCATTCGTGTGGAAGCAGAACTCGACCGAGTCTGTCTGCCCAAGAGTTTTGGATTCCTGGAAGGTATACGGCCAGGAGATGGATTTGATGCTCTCTGGCGAAGGCCCACAATCTTAAAGCTTCGTTGCAAAGGGACAGAGAGCCAGTTCCTCCTTGCTTGTTTATGTAAAACATGGCTACCTGATTGTCTGTATGAATGAGGACTGTCTTGTAGCTGAGCAGGGTATGGAAGACCTTGAGAGCTAGAAAAACTGCTCCGAGCTCCAAGTGGTTGATATGTAGAGAGGTCTCCTGTGGAGACCAAGTGCCCTGAGTGGAGAGGTCTTGCAGATGAGCTCCCCAACCTGTTTGGGAGGCATCTGTTGTGAGGGTTGCTTGGGGCAACAACTGTTGGAAGGGGGACCCCAGCAACAGATTTTGGGTGGACCTTCACCACTGGAGAGACCAAAAGAGGCGCCTGGAGGTTGCTATTTTGTTTGACAGAGCCCCTGATGCTTGAGTCCACTGGGTGGACAAAGTCCATTGGGTGGACAAAGTCCATTGAGCTGCTCTCATGTGAAAGCGAGCATAGGGGACCACATGCACTGTGGATGCCATGTGGCCTAGCAGTTGTAGCATCTCCCGGGCAGTTAAATGGCTCTTTGAATGAATCTGGAAGGCTAACTGCACTAGGCGTAGGCAACGGGCCTGAGGAAGATAGGCCCTTGCAGTGGTAGGATCTAGCCAGGCCCCTATGAACTCTAGGGACTGAGTAGGGGTGAGCTGGGACTTTGGGAGGTTTACCACAAGTCCCAGATACTGCAGAATGCGCCTTGTGCAGTGCAGGGAAGTCTGGGCCTCTCACTGAGATGGAGCTCGGATGAGCCAGTCGTCCAGGTATGGGAATACAAATATTCCCAGAGTGCGTAGAAATGCAGCTACTACTGCCATGCATTTGGTGAACACTCTTGGAGCAGAGGCCAGACCGAAAGGAAGCATCCTGTATTGCTAATGCTTTCCTTGGAAAAGAAAACGGAGGAACCTTCTGTGAGATGGATGGATGAGGACATGTGTGTACGCATCCTTGAGATCTAGAGAACAAAGCCAATCCTGACTCTGAAGGTATGGAAGGAGAGTGCCCAGAGAAAGCATCTTGAATTTCTCCTTGCATAGAAATTTGTTCAATTCTCTGAGATCTAATATGGGTCTGTAGCCCCCTGTTTTCTTTGGGATCAAAAAGTAGGGGGAGTAAAACCCTGACCCTTGTTGAAGAAGAGGTACTTCTTCTATTGCCCCTTGGGCAAGAAGGGCAGCCACCTCCTGACCTAGAAGGTCGAGGAGAGATGTTGGAGAATTGAAATGTCTCACCATGGTGTGAGGAGGAAGGTTTGAGAAATGAAGTTTGTAGCCCTCCCTTATGATGGAGAAGGTCCACTGCTCTGCTGTAATTTGCTCCCATCTGGGAGCAAAATGAGCTAACCTTCCTGGAATGGTGAGAGGCTCTGGCTGTTTCAGAGCCAGAAAGGCTAAGTTCTCTAGCATCAAGTCAAAAGCCCTGAGGAGGCTGGGTCTGCTGAGTTGCAGCAGCCCTTGTAGGCTTAGGCCTGGCCTGTTTAGGTTGCTGACGCTTAGCAGCAAAACGACCTGTGGATGATTGTTGGCCAGAAGCAGGATGGAATCTGCCTTTCTTGAAAAAAGACTTCTTGAAAGGTTTTTTCTTGGCAGGAATGGAGGTTGACTTTGAAAGTCTATCCAAAGCAGAATTTTCTGCATCCATTTGAGTGGCTTTTATTTGCCAATCTTTGCCAAACAGGTTTTCTTCTGTACAGGGAAGATTTCCCAAGCCATCCTGGACCCAAGATTCTAGATCAGAAGCTTGGAGCCAAGCAATTCTGCGTGCAGCTATGGCAATGGCCGAAGCTCTGCTGGCACCCTCAAAGGAGTCAAAAGCTGCACGGTTGGAAAACTTTGAAATATCTTGAGTATGCTTAAGCCAAATAAGAAATTCTTCCCTTTTATCCTCTGGAAGAAAAGGGAGGAAAGTGTGCAGCTTATCTGCAACTTCTTTCAGAAACATACCCATATAAAGACTATAGGAGTTGATTCTGGCAATGAGCATACTGGCTTGGAAGATTTTCCTACCAAAAGCATCCAAGGTCCTGCATTCTCTTCCTGGAGGAGCAGATGAGTGTCTTTTTGCACTCTTTATCTTTTTCATAGCTGACTCCACCACAATAGAACGGTGAGGAAGCTGTGTTTTATGAAAACCAGGACAAGGAGGGACACGGTACATAGTGTCCAACCTACGAGAATGAGGAGAGATAGTGAGAGGAGTCTCCCATAAGTCAATCATGTGATCATAAAGAATCTCATGAATTGGCAAGGTGACTGCCTCCTTAGGAGCCTTAGCATAACCTAAAATATCCAATTTTTTAGCTCTAGGCTCTGATTCAGAGGTTACTGAAATAGAAAGCCCTTTAGCCACTTCTCTTATGAAGTCTTGAAAGGACAAGTCTTCTGGAGGAGACATTCTTCTTTTTGGAGAAGGCGGCTCCTCAGGAAGGGCTATGGATACTTCAGTAGATGCCTCCGATGCATCAGAATCTTCAGAGGAATCAAAGTATTGACTGTCAGGGTGCTCTTTCAAAGCTCGATACGCGTACCGAGCCGTATCGACATCGGGCGTTATCGGTACCGGTTCGGTACCGATAGGCATCCCTAGACAGGGAACCGCTGCAGACACCACCATGGCCGATGTCGATGCAGTCGGTGCCGGTACCTGGGCCGATACCGACAACTGAGTTTGTTGTGGTATCAGCGGCGTCGCAGCTTGGATGAAGGCCATGATAGCCTGCTGCATGGATAGAACATTCTGATCCATCGACGCCATGAATGCCTGGAACTCGGTACCGGAAGGTTGTGCCGGTACCCCAGAGCATTTTAACAGGTGATCGGTCGAGGCCGTGCCATCGATGTCAACCTGTAACCCCATAGGTGAAGCTTTGGAAGCCGGAGCTTCCCGCCGGGGTAGTTTTGCCAGTGCAGGATCCTCGAGGGCAAGCCTGGAGGCATCTCGATGCTTGGAAGGAGATCTACCCTTCGAGGACCGGCTGGATTTATGTTTGGTTACCTGAGATCCATGGGAGGAAGAAGCAGCCCTGGAAGACGTCGATGCCACTGAAGCTGCATCAGAGGGAAACAGCACATGGAGCTTGGCTGCTCGGTTCTGTAAACCTCGTTTGGACATCAAGGAGCAGGATGAACAATCCAAAATGGAGTGGTCAGGACCCAAACATTTAAGACACCATTCATGGGTGTCGGTAACAGAAATAGTACCACTGCACTTAGTGCATTTTTTAAACCCGGAGGCTGGTTTTAACATGAGGAAAATTTCTCGTGAGGCCTAAGGCCCAAAAGAGGAAAAACACATTAAGTGAGGGAAAAATATGTTTTGTTTTGTTTTTTTTTAAGAAAAGAAAGACCGGCGGTACCGGTCCGACGTCGGGGTAGGCAGACGCGTGACCAAAGAAATAAAATAAAACAAAGAACTTCAGCGGTGACAGGAACACGACCTGCTGGCTCCGCGGAAAATTAGAACTGGGGAGAGGCGGTTAGGAAAGGCGGGAAGGCAGCGTGCAGGCGCTGTGGGATGCTCCCAAAAGCTTTTCTTTTTGGGAAGCTGGGGAGCGTTCCCGCGCAGGCTCCGTCGGTACCGACGTACCCATATGTGAAGACTCATTCCTGCTTGTTCCTGGAGATCACCCTTTATCACTTATAAAATACAGAGTTGTACAGTTTATATAATGCATGCCTAATGTGTTCAGCACATACTAATAAATACAGTCTACACACAAATTAAAGGTCTTGTAGCAATGCAAAAACAGAGCAACAGTAACAAACACCATTTTAGGAAACAAATGTAAAAGCATGTATGCATAATCAGAGGTTAGAATATGTCAAAACCACAGATCTTGTTTAAAAAGTATGGTTACTGAAACCATGACAAATACCAAGAATTTCTCAAGTAGGCATTAACAGGCTTTGCGCTTATGGTTTGTAAAGCACGAGATGTTTTATTTCCTCACCTGATAGTAAAGACTCACTTGCACATTATCAGAGGTCCTCAGATTAGAAAAGAACACTGTCAGAGTATCTTGAAGTATACACATGAAGAAATCTAATTCCAACCAATAGAAGACACGACTTGGCAGCAACACACAAGCAATCTCAATCAAGTTATTTTACACTTTCAGTATAGCTAGAATTTATTTACACCTAAAATTACTTCTCTGGTTTAGTGTAGTTAGCCTAATATGACCCTCTTCTCAGCCAACACATGTCCACAACAGTATAATTTAAGGCCTAGATTTTTCAGTTCATCCAAGATGAGATTTGAAAACTGGGGCAAATGCACACCTCTAATTTGTAACACTATATTACATTTCTTTGAAGTGGCAATCAGATTTGCAAATATCTACTCTCAATGGGGCAAAGTCCAGATTGGTTTATCTTCTCCCAATTAACTCGATAACCTTGTGTTTGGATATTAAAGGTGCCCTGTCTTCTGGGAACTGCACTCTTATTAAACAGAAGTCAGAGAAGTGCCATCATGACATTTCCCTGGAATGGAGCTTGTAGGATAACCCAGTGAAATCATGAGGCTAATAAAAGTCCAGATACCACCAGATCGCTGAGGAAACAATTCATTTCAGCTCTTGCTATTCATCCCTTCTCACTCAGTGCAAGGACTTTCCATTCTTCATCCACAGTAACTGCACAACACTGACTGCAATGTATAACCTCCAAGGAGAAAGGTTAGTTCTCAGGCATCATTAAGCAGTTACAAAAAAACACTTTGCATCTCTAGCAATCTTTAAGAAATTCATTCATTCGAGGGAGAAGGCAATAGGCAGTCAAGTTAAAATAGTTTCTCCTTTGACCTGAGTATTCTATGAGGGAGAACAAATTTCCATTTCATTCCTGGCAACTTAGGGAGTAGTATGTGTTAACAATGCAGAAATTACATGGCTTCAGACATAGGGTCTGTCAGTCTCATCATGGAGCCCAGGTACAGAGCAGACACCCCCGATACATGGCCAGCACATATGCGCAACATCTGGAGCAGGCGCTGTGCTGTATGGCAGCAATCCTGTTCAGACTGCAAAAAAAGAGAAAGTATATGAAAATTAGAGAGCCACTTGCCTTTTAAAATAAGAGCCGTTGAAGTTACTTGGTCTTTATTCCTTCAACGAGTTGTGGATACATGCCAAACACACAAACATGATGGAAGAAAGACTATATGGCCTATCTAATCTACCCTTCCATATCAAGCATCTCAAAAAGTCCCCTTTTTTCCTTTAGAGATCCTCTGTCCAACTTTTTTGAATTCAGATACTGGTCCTCATCTATAACACCTCCACTGGTACACTATCCCATGCATCTACCACCATTTCCGCATATTACTCCTATCCTCTTTCACCCTCATCCTATGCCCCCTCGTAGCAGAGCTTGCTTTCAATCGAAAGAGGCTCTCCTTCTGTGCATTTATGCCATGGAGGTATTTAAAAGTCTATCATATCACCTCTATCCCGCCTTTCCTCTAAAGTATAGATACTAAGATCTTTAAAGTCTGTCCTCATATGCTTTATAACGAAGACCAACAACCATTTTAGTAGCTACCCTCCACACCGACTCCAACCCGTTTATATCCTTTTGAATGTACATCTCCAGAATTGCACATAAGACTCCAAATGAGGTCACACCAAAGACCCATACAGAGGCACTATCACCTCCTTTTTTCTGCTGGCCATTCCTCTCTATGCACCCAAGCATCCTTCTAGCCTTTGCTGTCACCTTTTCTACCTGTTTAGCCACCCTAAGATACTCAGACACTATTACACCTCCGTCCCGTTCTTTAGTGGACAGAAGTACTTCACCCCCTATATATCGCTCCCTTGGATTGCTGCAGCCCAAATGCATGACCTTGCATTTTTTTTAACATTAAATCCCAGCTGCCGAATTCTAGACCATTCTTCTAGACCATTCTTAGCTAGAACCCTCCTCATGTTATCTACACCTTCCTGGGTGCCTATTCTATTGCAGATTTTGGTATTATCCGCAAAGAGGCAAACCTTACCTGACAGCCCTTCTGCTATATCACTAACAAAGATGTTAAAAAGAATTGGACCAAGGACAGATCCCTGGGGTACACCACTGGTAACCTTCTTTTCAGAGTGAGCTCAATTTACCTGTACCCTTTGTTGCCTCCCACTCAACCAATTTCTAATTCAAGCAGTAACTTTAGGGTCCATCCCTAGGGTGCTCAGTTTTTTTTTTCATAAGTTGCCTGTACGGAATGGTGTCAAAGGCTTTACTGAAATCAAAATAGGTTCTCCCTTGGTCCAACTCCATGGTCACCCAGTCAAAGAAGTCAAACAGATTGGTCTGATAAGTCCTGCCTCTGGTGAATCCATGCTGCCTTGGATCCGGTAATCCGTTGGACTCCAGAAATCTCACTATTTTCTCTTTCAGCAGCGCTTCCAATTTACTCACCACCGAGGTTAAACTAATCGGTCTGTAGTTTTCAGCCACCTCCTTACTTCTGCTTGTGTAGAGGGACTACATGTGCTTCTCTCCAGTCCTCTAGCACCATTCCAGATTCCAAAGAGGCATTGAAAAGGTCAGTCAGTGGAGCTGCTAGAACATCCCCAAGTTCCCTCGGTATTCTTGGGTGTATCCCATCCTGTCCCATCGACTAGCTAAACTAAAAGTAGACAAACACATCCTTCTAAAAATCGCTCAAGATGCCCCTTGCTTCCTGTCCTCTTTGTGGGTGTTTTCTGAGGTCCTGCCCCTGGTTCTTCATCTGTGAATACAGAACAAATATTTGTTAAGCAATTCCACTGTATCCTCAGCTTCTACACATTTCCTCCCCTTCATCCTTGACTCTACCACTTTTGCCCTTGCTCCTCTCACTAACATATCCAAAAAATGTCTTATCCCCCTATTTTAGTGCATTGGCTATTTCCTCTTTTTGAATCTTTGCTTTCCTGACTACTTTGCTAGCTTCTCTAAGTTTTTCTAAATATAGATGCCCATCTTCCTATCTCTGTGATCTCTTGTATTTCATGAAAGCCTCCCTCTTTCTTCACCTTTTCAACTACTTTTGAAAACCATAGTGGTCTCCTTTTCCTTTTACCTTTATTTACCATTTTAACCAAAAGGTTGGTTGCTCTTAAAATATCCCCTTTCAGTTTTTGCTTACTGTTTTTCTACATCCCCCAGCTGTTCCCATCCAGCTGACTACTCCTTGAGGTATTGGCACATCTTGGCAAAGTTAGTTTTCCTAAAATCTAAGGCCCTCACTTTTGAATGTATTTTATCAGCCCTAGTCCTAATAATGAACTACACCATCTGGTGATCACTGGATGCAAAACGATCTCCCACTATATCATCAGAAACACTTTCACCATTGGTAAGCACCAAGTCCAGTATGGCCCTTTCGCGTGTGGGTTCTATTACCAGTTGCTGGAATAGTTCTCCCTACAATTTTCAGAAGACTGTGTTCGTGATAAACTAGCTAAACCTAAAGTAGACAAAGCGATGGGCCCGGACGGGATACACCCTAGAATACTGAGGGAACTTGGAAGTTCTAGCAGCTCCACTGACTGACCTTTTCAATGCCTTGGAGTTGGGAGTGGTGCCAAAGGATTGGAGAGAGGCTCATGTGGTGCCTTTAAACAAAAGCAGAAGTAAGAATGTAGTTGAAAACTATAGGCCGGTTAGTTTAACTTCGGTGGTGAGTAAATTATTGGAAATGCTGCTGAAAGAGAAAATGTTAAGGTTTCAGGAGTCCAGTGGATTACAGGATCTGAGACAGCATGGATTCACAAGAGACAAGTCTTGTCAGACAAATCTGATTGATTTCATGGACTGGGTGACCAGGGAGTTGGACTGAGGGAAAGCCCTAGATGTGGTGTATTTAGATTTTAGTAAAGCCTTTGACTCTGCTCCTCACAGGCAACTTATAAACAAACTGAGCACCCTAGGGATGGACCCTAAAGTTACTGCTTGGGTTAGAAATTGGTTGGGTGGGAGGCGACAAGGAGTACAGGTAAATGGAGCTCACTCTGAGGAGAAGGATATTACTAGTGGTGTGCCCCAGGGATCTGTCCTTGGTCCAATTCTTTTCAACATCTTTGTTAGTGATATAGCGGAAGGGCTGTCAGGTAAGGTTTGCCTCTCTGCGGATGATACCAAAATCTGCAATAGAGTAGACACCCAGGAAGGTGTAGATAACATGAGGGGGGGATCTAGCTAAGCTTGAAGAATGGTCTAGAATTTGGCAGCTGGGATTTAATGTTAAAAAAACTGCAAGGTCATGCATTTGGGCTGCAGCAATCCAAGGGAGCAATATAGTATAGGGGGTGAAGTACTTTTGTCCACTAAAGAAGAGCGGGAACTCGGGGTGGTTGTGTCTGATGATCTTAAAGTAGTTAAGCAGGTAGAAAAGGTGACAGCAAAAGCTAGAAGGATGCTTGGGTGCATACAGAGAGGAATGGCTAGCAGAAATAAAGGAGGTGATAGCACCTCTGTATAAGTCTTTGGTTTGACCTCATTTGGAGTACTGTGTGCAATTCTGGAGACCGCACCTTCAAAAGGATATAAACAGGATGAGTCGGTGCAGAGGGTGGCTACTAAAATGGTTAGTGGTCTTCATTATAAAGCATATGAAGACAGACTTAAGGATCTTAATATGTACACCTTAGAGGAAAGGCAGGACAGAGATGATATGATTGAGATGTTTAAATACCTTCGTGACATAAATGCACAGGGGGAGAGTATCTTTTGATTGAAAGCAAGTTCTGCTACAAGGGGACATGAGATGAGGGTGAAAGGGAATAAATTCAGGAGTGATATGCTGAAATATTTCTTTACGGAAAGAGTAGTGGATCCATGGAATATTCTCCCAGTGGAGGTGATAGAGATGAGGACGGTATCTGAATTCAAAAAAGCATGAGACAAACACAGAGGATCTCTAAAGGAAATAAGGGGACTGTTGTAACTGTTGATATGGAAGGACAGACTAGATAGAAAAAGACCACATGGCCTATGTTGATATGTTTCTATAAAGAATGCAGGATCTCCTTACTTAGATGATACTGCAGCAGGGATGTGCCATACATCTGGCACATTGAAATCCCCCATCAGAAGTACTTCCCATTTCCTGGCAATGCTGTGTATGTCTTCTATTAACTCTCCATCCACTTCGTCCTTTGAGGGAGGTATGTATCTCACGCCAATGCAAATGGATTTCTTTCCCTCTTTCTAGTTTAACCCAGTGCCTCCTCTCTCCCTTTTAAGCCCTGTATTTCCATAGCTTTAATATTATTTTACATATAGTGTCAGTTCTCCTTCCCTTCTCCCTACCCTGTCCTTTAAAATATTTCTTCAAGTTGACCTTGTTGACCATTTTTTCCTTTTCAGGTTTCTCCTCTTACCTCACTCATCTCCATTTCTCTAAACCTCTGCCTCTACTCTTTCCATCAATCTTAGCCCAATTTTTCCTACTACTGATCATTTGTATAGCACTACAAGGCATATGCAGTGCTGTACAGAGACAAGTAGGGGACCGTCCCTGCTCATCGGAGCTTAGTCTAGTCAAGACAAACGCAACTGCGGACTAGGATATATCCAGGGGAATGATAAAGATACACATAGGAGGTGAACAAGGGAATCAGGATACAAAAGCAGCCTTGAAGAGACAAGTTCTTAGTCTGGATTTGACGAGGGCCACAGATGGAGCCCGATGTACTAGCTTGGGTAGTTTGTTCCAGACATAAGGAGCAACAAAGTGAAAAGATCGAAGTCTGGAGTTGGCAGTGGAAAAGGGAGGCACAGACAGAAGGGATCTGCCAGAAGAGCAGCATTCATGAGGAGCGTAAGAAAAGATAATAGGAAAGGTAATGAGGAGCTGCAGAATAAATGCACTTATAGGTCAGTGGAAGTTTGAAATGGATGCAGAAACAGATAGGGAGTCAGTAAAGCGACTTGAGAAGAGGGGGGCCACATGAGCAAAGCAACATTGGCAGAAGACTAGCCTTTTAGCTGAGCTTTAAACAGATTGAAGTGGGGAGAGATGATTCAGGTGGAGACCAGTGAACAGCAGGTTGTAATAATCTAGATGGGAGGAGACTAGAGAGTGAATGAGGGTCTTAGTACTGTGTGTAGAAAGGAAGGGATGAATTTTGCTTACATTAGAGAGAAATGACAGGTTTTAGCTAGATTTTGGATGTGTGTGGAGAAGAGGGAGGAGTCAAAGATGACCCCCACGGTTGCAAGCAAAGGAAACGGGGTGGAGTAGAGAGTGATCCTCCCTTCATACCATTCTTTCCCTCCCAATCTTAATCCCTGCTGTCCTCACCCCATACCCCACTATTCCTTCTTTGTTTCACCCCTAACTTTCAATCCTCCTTCTGCACATCTGTCTCCAATCCCCCCACCTTCTCTAGATGCTGCCTTCTGTACAAAACTGCTTCCAAGGAAGAAAGCAGAGGGAGAATTCATGAAACTATAGATTAGTTTGGGGGGGGGAGGGAGGAGGTGAAAAGAACAGATGATTTCAGAAATGGTTAACCAGTAGCTATTATAGAAGGAGTTTCCTTGAATTTCAAAGGAAATGGCAAAATTATGTAGCAAGGAGCAGATTATGCAACTGTTACTATAACATACTGGAAATAAAATCAAAGATGCCACCAAGGAGTTCTGAAAATTAACACTGGTTTAAGAAAATCTTGACCCGATTACAATCAGCCACAAAAACACTGCAGCTAGGTAGGTATTGGAGGTGCAATGATGGAACTGTTACCCCTTTATTGAGGAAGCTAAATTGATTCCTAGTGATAACTTATGTTCAATGTAAGGCTTTGACTATGGCATTTCCAGTACATCAGAATGGGCCACACTGTTTGCAGGGCACACCTCTCTGGTCAAGACAGAGAAGGCAGATGGCAGTCTATCAATAAGGTTGGAAAGCCCAGCATAAATGTGGAGTGGTCTTTTAGCAGCTACCAAGCAACTTGTGGTTAGAGTCAGACTGTTTTGCAAAAAATTTAAAACCTGTTTTTTCCTAGTACGAGTAGGTTAGTGAAATATTTGAAGGTAGTTAAATATAGATGAGGGAAACATCTAAAGGAGAAGGGTGGCTGAAGTCAGATAGGAACACTGCTGACCGGGTAGCTGAATTTTAGACAGTGCTGAAAGGGATGTTTGGGGAGTATATTTTGTTTAGTGTTTTAAAACAGAAAACAAATGGCTATCCAGACATATGGGTTATGCTCCCTAGCCAGCAAGTGAAGGCAGACTTGAGCAACTTTTAGTGATGTCATTACTCATCATATGTACTGTGCAGCAGAGAAGCCAGTGTGAGACTTCCCAAGCAACAAGCAAGACTGAAAAACCCTGAAAATGAATAAATGTTGGCAATCATCCAAATTTGGTAAGCTAACTGGAACAAGTATTTGGCACTTTTACCACAATGAACTCTACATCAGAACATAATACTGGCAATGCATTCAACAGCAGCGGACTGCAGGGCAGTTCTGAACCAGTCTAATAAGATTCAATGAAAAAATTTGGTATGTAATATTTTTCTTTCCTTATTAACCTGCTGTGGTCCAAATGTATAGGATGCACTCAAGCAGTCAGGACCCAGAGTGGGAGGAAGACGCTCTGATTATAGCTGCTCTGCCAAAGGCACCCTTTGTTTCAGTCCCACATACAACCTGTAGTGCTTCCGAAATGTGCTCAGAGAAGTCAGGTTTACAAATACCTCTACAGAGCTAGATTTTTGCTTCATGATATGAATGCTCCGTACCAGACTCCTTATAATGTAGGCTTGTGAGATTAGTTTCTTTTTTTTTTTTTAATGTGGGATAATTTCTTATGGGTTTCTCTTTTCTGTACTTTTTTCTTTTGTAAACAAGGAAACGTATAAACAAAAAAAAAAAAGGCGGCTCTTCAACCTTCCAAAGGGGAATTTCTCCTTCCTCCTCTGACTAACCTTCTGGAGACATTGAATCCTCTTCTGCATCCCAAGCAACCCCTGTGGGGGGATAAGATTGAGCCCTGGAGGAATGGGCACCATAGCAGGGATGCTTAACCCCCCCCCCCCAACCTGCAGAGACAGAGGTGCATGAGGACCCTGGATCCCCACAGTGAAAGCCTATGACCCCTTAAGCAGGGGACTGTCATGCAGCTAGCAAAGACTAAACAGCTCCGGAAACAGCTCAGAACAGTTTTCAAAGTCATCTCAAGAATGGTATTCTAGAGGGCCCTCGGACTGTCAGTTTGTAGTCTGCACACCATGTTCCCCCTCCATTGAGGCCATGTGTGCCACCCAAGATGGCAGCCAGTCATAAGGCCAAAGCCATGGGATACCAAGGAAACAGTTGCCATTAGGCTACAAAAGCTTATTTATTTATTTAGTTACACATTTGTATACCGCTTCTTCCAGCGATCAGTAGCAGTTTACATTACATTACACTTAGGCACAGCAAACAATTTCTTACTATAATCAACGTATCTACATCTGCATTTCGGTGATTTGAATTTATACAGTTTGGAGTGTTTACAGTTGCATTTATGCGGTTGGTTTGTACAGCATGGGCTATTTACAGTTTCATTTACACTAATTATAGCTTGGTCCATTTACAGTTTGTTTACAAATTCTATGTAGTTTTATTGTGGTGCACTGTGAGAATAGGTTCTTTTCTGCATTATGTTAAGTCGTAGTATTCCTGGAATAGGTATGTTTTTAGTTTTTTTCCTGAAATCTTGCAGAAAGTTGTTTGCTCTTAGTGTTTCCGGTAGCTTATTTCATTGCGTGGGAGCTATGTAGGTGAAGGTTCTGTTACTTGTGGAGATTTCCCGTGAAGGGGTCCTGAACTGCTGAAAAAAATATGTCTGAATCATTGAAAACTATGCAAAAAAATGACTCACAGCATCATGGAGCTGACCTGGTGGGAACCACAAGCAGCAGTGATGAGCCCTCAGTATGGCTGCAAGGCTCACTGTGGGGGGAAAAAGGAAAACACTGGGGGAAAAGCATAGTTATTCACCTGTAACAGGTGATCTCTGGGAACAGCAGGAATTTAGTCTTCGCATATGGGTGATGTCGGAATGCTCCCCAACATCCAATAGGAAAGCTTTTGGGAGCATCCCACTGTGCCTGCGTTGCTGCCTTCCCATCTTCCCCTCAGTTGTTTGTAGCTGAGAGAAAAGGAAACCTACAACTCTTAGGGGAGGAGGGTGGGTTTTGAAGACTAAATTCCTGCTGTTCCCAGAGATCACCTGTTACAGGTGAGTAATTACACTTTCCAGGAAAGTGAACAAGCAGGAATGTAGTCTTCACATTTGGGACTCCCTAGCTTTTAAATGCCAGAAAAAAATGACCTCAGAACCGGTAGGTTTGCCTCAGAGTAGGCCTCAAAAGGTCATGAATCCTCCATGGATATCTGGTATCGTTTAATTTCCAGGATGGAGGGTAGGAGTTGCCCCTAAGTCTGAAAGAGGTGCTGGAGAACAGCTTGACCAAACATGGCATCCCGGCGGGAGTCCTTGTCCAGACAGTAATGAGCAGCAAAGGTATGGACGGAGATGAACAACAGAGATGCCTTGCAGTGCTCTCGAGTCCTTTGAAAATAAAATGCTAAGGCACGTTTGCAGTCAAGAGTATGAAGGGTTGCCTCTACCCTAGACAAATGTGGTCTAGGAAAAGAGACAGGAAGATAAACTGACCGATTCAAATGAAAGACACCAACTTTGGCATGAAGTGGAGGAGAGTTCCAAGCATGACCTTGTCATGGTGGAACGGTGTGTAGGGTGGGTCTACTACCAAAGCTTGAAGCTCACTAATGCATCTAGCGACGTGAGGGCAATAAGGAAGATGACCTTCCATGTCAAACTTTAGCGAGATCATTGCCAAGGGTTCAAAATGCAGCTTGAGAGGTTGCCCTAGAACAACATTGAGATCTCAAGCCACTGGTGGTGGTCTGATGGGAGGCTTGCTGAGCAAAAGGCCTCTCATGAAGCGTGCTATGAACAGCTGTGAGGAAATGGGCTGCCCATCGAAGGGATGATGAAAGGCTGCAATTGCACTTAGGTGAACTCTTACAGAGTTGGTCTTGAGACCGAATGAGGACAGGTGAAGAAAATACTGGAGGGGGGCCTCCACTGGAGTCAAGCAAGCAAGCAAGCCACTTAACCCTCCATAGCCCATGTTCCCTGTAAAATAGTTATCTCCAAGTTATAATGCCCTGTTCAATGTAATTTCAGTTTGTTCAATGTAAACCGCACTGATGCAGAATAGCGCGGTATATAAGAGAATGTAAATAAATAAATAAAAAATGAAGGGATTAAGGTCCTTCTGGGAACACCAGTGAGGGAAGCTATGCCATTTGAAAGCATATGACCGTCTGGTAGATGGTTTCCTAGAGGCCAACAGGATCTCCCTAACCTACTAGGTAAGGTTAAGATCTTGCAATGCTATGCTTTCAGTAGCCATGCTGTGAGGTGGATTGTGATGGAGCAGCATCCCCTCCTCCTGAGGGGAGATCTGGAGCAGATCTGAGATCTAGGGGTTGAGTCTGACGTAGCAGGAGAGGAAACCAAGGTTGATGTGGCCAGTGCAGGGCTATGAGTATCATGAAGCCCCTGTCCGCCTGGAGCTTGAAAAGCATCTTGGGGATTAGGGGAATGAGAGAGAAGGCACAAAAATCCTCAGCTCCAGTGGAGATGAAAAGCATCCATTGCTGGTTGCCCAAGATGAGAGTCCTGGTGCAGAAGCAAGGAAGCTTGGCATTATTCAGAGTGGCAAAGAGATCTCTCTTGAGTTCCCCAGGTCTAGAAGGTGAAAGATGCTGTCTGTATGGAGATACCATACGCAGGGAAGAAGAATCCAGCTCAGTTTGTCTGCCAAGACATTTTGCTCTCCTGGGAGATACTGGAGTGGAGGAGTGGCCTAGTGGTTGGGGCAAGGTACTTTGGGCCGGAAGGTCGGGGGTTCAAATCCCACTAGAGGACAGCAACCTTGGGCCGGAAGGACTGGGGTTTCTAGTCCCACAGGTGCTCCTTGTGGTCTTGGGCAAGCCACTTAACCCTCATAGCCCATGTTCCCTGTAAAATAGTTCTCTGTGTGCTGTGCTTTCCTGTCTAATCAATGTGTTTATACCTCAAAAATTTCCTGTCATGATTTGACAATTTCCAATCTGTAATCAATACCGCTGCTGATCGCTGGAAGTAGCGGTATACAAATGTATACTAAATAAATAAATACACAGCCTGAAGGTATATCTGATGAGCCATAGCAAAGGACCAGAGATGAAGAGCCTCCCTGCAAAGGGACCAATATCCTTTTCCTCCCTGCTTGTTCACACAGAACATGGCTACCTGATTGTTCATCTGGACCAGGACCCTGTGGGATCGTAGATGCTCTTGAAAGACCCCGAGGACATTGAAGATAGCCTGAAGTTCCAGTAGATTTATCTGGAGTTGCAACTCCTGTTCTATCCAGAGGTCCTGAGTGGAGAGAGTCCCTAGATGGGCCCCACACCCCAGTTTGGAGGCATCTGTCGTCAGGGTACATTGATGTGGTAGCATCTGAAAAGGTGACCCGACAAGAAGATTCTCTGGAGAACACCACCACTGAAGGGATGTGACCAAAGGGGCAGGCACTAATTTTGTTGCTGAGACAGCCTGAGACCTGTTTCCACTGGGAGGCTAGAGCCCATTGGGCTGTGCGCATATGCAGATGGGCACATGGTACTACATGACTGTTGAGGCCATATGACCTAGAAGCTGTAGCATTTTTCAGGCAGTTAGGTGTCTGAGATGTACCCGAGATGCCAGTTGAATGAGTTGAGAACAGCAGGCCTGGGGGTAGGAATGCTCTTGACTGCTGAGTGTTTAAGAAAGCGCCTATGAACTCTAGTGTTTGAGTAGGAGCAAGATGGAATTTTGGAAGGATTTATCCCAAATCCAAAATGTAGCAGTACTTGCATGGTATAGGAGAGAAACAGGCAAATCTCATGGGAGATGCCTGCCTTTATGAGCCAGTCTAAGTAAGGGAAGACAAATCCCCAGAGATCTTAGAAATGCAGCTACAATCACCATGCACTTTGTGAAGACTCTTGGGGCAGAGGTGAATCTGAAAGGAAGGACTCTGAATTGATAGTGTCTTCCCTGAAACATGAAGTGTAGATATTTCCTGTGTTCTGGATGAATGAGGATGTGTATACGCTTCCTTTAGATCTAGAGAAGCGAGCCAGTCCCGACTCTGGAGATAGGGTAGGAGGGTCCCCAGAGAGACCATCTTGAACTTCTCGCGGACAAGAACTTGTTCAGGTTTCTGAGGTCCAGGATGGGTCTGTATCCTCTTATTTTCTTTGTGATAAGAAAGTATTGAGGAGTAGAAACCCATTCCCTGTTGAGATGTTGGAACCTCCTCTATGGCACTTTGTGATAGAAGAGAAGTCACCTCCTGCAGCAGAATAGCAGCGAGGGGTGGCTGAGAAGGATATTCCTCGACTAGGGTGAAGGGTGGCAGACTTTTTCAGATGAAGTCTGTACCCCTCTTTCACTATGGTCAGTGCCCACTACTCTGAAGTGATGAGATGCCACCTTGGGCATAATGACAGTCTGCCAGCAATGTGGAGGGGGTGGGGGTTCTCCAGAGGCAGAGTGGCTATGTTCTCTAGGAGAAAGTAAAAAACCAGGAGCAGATTGAGCCTGCGGAGCTGGCTGAGTCTTAGGAGCCTGAGGCTTCTTCTGTTTGGGAGGCTGTTGCCTCTTCTGAGCATCCTGAGGTTAGTATTGAGAAGCAGGTGTGTAAGAAGGATAAAACTTCTTACTAAAGAAAGTTTTTTTTTGCAGCTGTTTTCTTCTTAGCAGGGTTGGCAGTAGACCTAGAACACCTATTCAAAGTGTTATTCTCAGATTCTGAGAAGCTTTATCCTGCCAGTCCTTGCCAAAAAGGTTTTCACCTGTGCAAGGAACATTATCCAGTTTGTCTTGAACCCATTGTTCAAGATCTGATGCTTGGAGCCAAGCAATCCTGTGTGCGCCAATGCAAATTGATGTGGCTGTAACTGGTGCACTCGATGCAGTCAAAAGTTGCTCTATTGACAAACTGAGATGTTCTGGGCATGTCTGACCAGGGCGAGATAGTCATCTCTCTTATCAGGGAGAAGAGGGGACATTGATCCAGATCCCTAGTAACCTCTTTGAGGAACATACCATATAGGGTATGTATGAACTTATCCTGGCGGGTTAGAAGAATGCGTCTTAGAAACATTGCGGATTCCACTACCATTGAATGAATGGTACAGACATTTTGTCAGCTTCAATATGCATATTGTATATTTTATTGGTTTATTTTTTGTGTTTTAATTTGTTTCATTTTATTCTTATAATTTTAATATAGCCAAAACGCCCGAGGAAGGCATAGCCAAATATGGCCTGTGTTGGGTAAGGGTTTGCTACGATACCCCTTCAGGGTCTGTATTGTGCCCCTGACAAGAATTGTTAAAGGCGTTTTTCTGGTTTACCATGCCTGGACTGGATCTTGTTTCATGTGGTATCGTGCTTCTTGGTTGGACACTCCGATACTCAATACATGTTATCGAGTCATCGAGAATGCGGAGAAATAGTAGGGGGTATTTCCCACATCCGAAGCAGGAGATCATGGAGAATGTGGGGAAGTGGAAGTGTGGTTGCCTCCTTAGGAGCTGTAGGGTATTGGAGGATCTCCAATTCCTCTGCTCTAGGTTCTTGCTTTCTTGGATATCACCGTTATGGAAAGATCCCTCGCTAAGTTTCAAATAAATTTTTGAAGACATATCCTCAGGAGGGGACATGCACCATTCCATAGAAGGATCCTCTGGTATGCTCTGAAGTCTTTGGGTATCAGGAGATTCATCATCAGAAGAATCTGAATCGTAAGTCCCTGTTCTGTTAAGGCTCCATACCGACTGAAGTCGGCACTGGAGTGAGGGAGCTGCCTGGATGAATCCCTGGTACCGGGGATGGATTTGAAAGCAAGCATGGACAGTAGCGCATTGAGTGACATAAGAAGATGCGATTTGTATCAGTACCGTAGACTGCTGTGTCTGCAGTACCGCCGGTAAAGATTTGACTAGAACTGAAGCTACCAGTAGAGCCGCTAACCTCTGCTCTATGGCCAGGATGTGCTGATCCATAGAGCCCACCGATGCTTGGGTATTTGTACTGGAGATGCAGGCTACTGTTCCAGAGCATGGCACCAGGAGTTCTCCAGAGGTGGAGGCCTCAGAAGCATCCTGGGACCCCTCGATGGCTTTGAAGGGAAGGTCCTCCTGCCGAGGTTGTTTGGCTGACCGATCCACCTCCAGGACAACGTTTTTTCTTCAAAGACTACGTATGTTTCGAGACCTGAGATACATGAGAGGAAGACTATGCCCGATGTTGATGCCAAAGAAAGTGTCTGAAGCAAAGAGTGTGCCTAATTTAGCAGTTTGATTCTGTAGGCCTCATCTTTTTACATAGAGGACACTCTGAAGGCTGGTGGTCATGACCAAGGCATTTGAGACACCAGTCGTGGTTATCTGTAGTCAAAATGATACTGCCACACGTAGAACATTTTTTAAAACCACTAGCTGGTTTCTCCATAGTGTCAGTTGACAGCATGGTATGCTTAAGGCCCAAAATGGCATAGATGCGCCTGAGAATTTTTTATTTATTTTTTTATTTTATTTACACACAGGAAAGAAAAAGAAAGAAAAAAGAATCAACGGAAGCCAGTTCTGGTAGACGGGAACCACAAATAATTAAAAGAAACAAATTTAATGAATTTTCTGCGGTGACAGGATTTACTCCTGGCTGGCTCTGCGGAAAACAAAGAACTGAGAAGGGAGAGCTGGAAAGGCAGCAATGCAGGTGCAGTGGAATGCCCCCAAAAGCTTTTCTATTGGACGCTGGGGAGTGTTCCTGCACAGGCTCTGTCGGTACCGACATCACCCATATGTGATGACTACATTCCTGCTTGTTCCTGGAGATTTAAAAAAAAAAACCAAAACACACCAAAAACACAAAATGCAAAAGGGAGTCCCCCTAACTGCAAAGTTGGCTAGAAGGCCCCAACCACCCATGCAAGTCTGAGAGGCTTAGCTGCTGGGAAGACAATTCAGAGCTGTTTTATTGAAAGCAGCAATCAAATGCAGCCCCTTGAAAACAGTGGGTAAGAAGAGAGAAAAAACATTTCAAAGCCCAAAAAAATAGCAAACAGATATAGGACAGCAAGAGGAAAGGGAGGCCTGGGTCCAAACTTACCCATCCTCCTCAGGGGTCCCTGGAGTTGTCCTGTTTACTCTCCAGCCCCCCCCCCCCCCACCCTCCAAATGCTAGAACCAGTGGGCAACAGCACTGAATGCAGGGCTGCTTCAGCTCAAAGAGACAGAGGTGTAAACCCATCTCCAAGCAACCCTGGACCTGCCTAACTGTACGCAGGCCACAGGACCTTAGTCTGAGCCAGGGGGAACCAGGTTTATATGAACTGCTGTACCACTTTACACGCCTTGTAACCTACTGGAGGCAGACAAAGCGTAGTTACTCACCTGTAACAGGTGATCTCCGGGAACAGCAGGAATTTAGTCTTCACATATGGGTGACATCAGTACAGGCTGAGCCCACGTGGGAATGCTCCCCAGCATCCAATAGGAAAGCTTTTGGGAGCATCCCACTGCGCCTGCATAGCTGCCTTTCCAGCTCTCCCTCCTCAGTTGAGTTTGTAACTGAGATAAAAGGAGAGAAGGAGAAGAACTACAACTCCTAGGGGAGGAGGGTGGGTTGTGAAGACTAAATTCCTGCTGTTCCCGGAGATCACCTGTTACAGGTGAGTAACTATGCTATCTCCAGGAACAAGCAGGAACGTAGTCTTCACATATGGGACTCCCTAGCTAGGAGATGCCAAGAATGTCTGGTATTGAAACCCAGGACAGAGGGTAGGAGTTGATCTAAGTCTGAAAGAGATGCTGGAGAACAGCTTGGCCAAACAAGGCATCCTGGCGGAAGTCCTTGTCCAGGCAATAATGAGCAGCAAAAGTGTGGACAGAAGACCAAGTTGCTGCTTTGCATATCTCAATTGCTACAGAGTATAGATTTGCCATAGAGGCAGCCATGGCCTGAACATTATGTGCAGTGATGTGACCCTCGAGAGAGAGTCTTACCTTTTTATAAGCAAAGGAGATGCAGTCCGCTATCCACCTGGAAAGAGTGTTTGGATACTTGCAACCCCAGGTGACTAGTCAAAGGAGATGAAAAGTTGGAAAGCTTGTCTGTGCTCGCGAGTTCTCTGGAGATAAACATGTTTGCAATCCAGAGTGTTAAGGGTTGCCTCTGCCCTAGATGAATGAGGTCTAGGGAAAAAGACAAGGAAGGTAGACTGGTTTAAAAGGAAGGGCGAGAACAACTTCGGCATAAAGTGAGGATGAGTCCTAAGGACTACCTTATGGTGGAATTGTGTATAAGGAGGGTCAGTCATCAAAGCCTGGAGCTCACTAATGCATCTTGCTGAATTGAGGGCAATAAGGAA
Organism: Ichthyophis bannanicus; assembly: GCA_033557465.1. Classification (NCBI taxonomy): domain Eukaryota; kingdom Metazoa; phylum Chordata; class Amphibia; order Gymnophiona; family Ichthyophiidae; genus Ichthyophis; species Ichthyophis bannanicus. The sequence continues at coordinate 1,115,104,307 of CM066031.1, read as the reverse complement.
GGTGACCTTCCACGTGAGAAACTTCAGTGAGGTAGTGGATAGAAGTTCAAAGGGCAGCTTGAGAAGCTGTCCTAAGACAATGTTAAGATCCCATGCCACTAGAGGGGGGCTTAATGGGAGGTTTGGTTAATAGAAGACACCTCATGAAGTGTGCTACAAGCGGCTGAGAAGAGATGGGCTGGCCATCTAAGGGCATTTGAGAGGCTGCAAGTGCACTTAGGTGTACTCTTACCAAATTGGTTTTGGGTCCAGAAGATAGGTGGAGATACTCACGTAATGCCTCCACCAGAGCTGAGAAGGGGTTAAGATCCCTCTTAGAACACCAGAGAGTGAATCTATGCCACCTGAAGGTGTAAGAGTGCCTGGTGGATGGCTTCCTAGAAGCCAAGAGTATAACCTCCTGGGAAAGGTTAACGTCCTGGAAGGCTAAGCCCTCAGCAGCCATGCAGTGAGATGGAGGGACTGTGGATTGAGATGGAGCAACATCCCCTCCACCTGACAGAGGAGATCTGGAGCAGACCCCAGATCTATGGGTTGAGCCCGAGACAGACATAGGAGAGGATACCATGGTTGTCATAGCCAGTGTGGGACTATGAGTATCATGTAGTCCCTGTCTCTCTGGAGTTTGAGTCTTGGGAATGAGAGAAATGGGAGGGAAGGCATATAGAAGCCCTGACCCCAGTGGAGATGAAAAGCATCCCACTTGCTGGTTGTCTGGTGCAGAAGTCCTGGAGCAGAAGCGAGGAAGCTTGGCATTCTGAGGACTTGCAAACAGGTCTATCTCTGGGGTTCCCCAGATCTGAAAAATGGGAGCGACTGTCTGCATAGAGAGACCACTTGTGGGGTAGAAGGACGCAACTGAGTTTGTCTGCCAAGACATTCTGGGCAAACAAAATACAACACTGCATTCACCTACATGCGGTGTATGGCAAAAGGCCACAGATGCAGGGCCTTGCTGTAGAGGGTCCAAGAGCCTGTTCTGCCCTGCTTGTTCAAGTAGAACATGGCTACTTGATTGTCCATCTGGACTAGAACTGTGCAGAATCAAAGATGGTCTTTGAACACAGAGCATTGTGAATGGCTCTGAGCTCCAGCAGATTTATGTGGAGTTGTGACTCCTAGTGAGACCAAAACCTCAGAGGAGAGTGTGTCCAGATGAGCTCCCCAGCCCAATTTGGACACATCCGTCAGGGTACATTGATGTGCTGGCATCTGAAAAGTTGACCCCATCAGAAGATTTTCTGGGAATTGTCACCATGGAGAGACGAGATTAGGTGGGTAGAGACCATTATTCTGTCTCCCAGGTGACCTGATGCCTGAGACCACTGGGAAGCCAGTATCCATTGAGCTGTGCACATTATGTAGATGAGCATATGGAACATGATGCACCGTTGATGCCATATGACCCAGAAGTTGTAGCATTTCTCGAGCAGCGAGAACGTTCTTGAGACATACCTGAAATTCTGACTGAGTTGAGCGCTGCTGAGTTAGGGCATAAATGCCTTTGATTGCTGAGTGTCTAGGAGAGCTCCTATAAACTCTAAAGTTTGAGAGGGGACAAGCTGGGACTTTGTCTCTCATAGCATGCAGGTGCTGCAACACTTGGGATTTGTAATAAATCTTCCAAAGGCTGGCCTCTAGGGTGGTGTTTGCTCGAATGAGCCAGTCGTTTAAGTAAGGGAAGACAAATATCCTGAGAGTCCTTAGGAATGTGGCTACTATCGCCATGCATTTTGTGAAGATTCTTGGGGCAGAGGCGAGGCCGAAAGGTAGGACTCTGTATTGATAATGTCTCCCTTGGAACATGAAGTACAGGAACTTTGTGCTGTGAATGAGTAAGTATGTGAGTATATGCCTCCTTTAGATCTAGAGAACCGAGCAAATCCTGGACTCTGGAGATAGGTGAGAAGGGCCCCTAGGGAGATAGAAAAAGACCACATGGCCTATCTAGTCTGTCCTTCCATAACTACAACAGTCCACTTTTTACCTTTAGAGATCATTTTGAACTTCTCCCATAGTAGGTACTTGTTTAGTTCTGAGGTCCAGAATGGGCCTGTACCCTCATGTTTTCTTTGGAATGAGGAAGTATGGAGAATAAAAGCCCATTCTGTGCTGGGATGAAGGAACCTCCTCTATTGTGCCCTGTAAGAGAAGGGAAGTGACCTCTTGCAACAGAGCAACAAGAGGGGGCTGAGAGCAGAACTCTTGGAGAAGTCCGGGGGGTGGGGGGGGGGGGGTGGGCGTAGACTTTGTAGATGAAGCTTGTACCCTTCCCGTACTATGGACAGTGTCCACTGCTCTGATGTAATAAGATGCCACCTGTGGGCAAAGTGCCAGAGTCTGCTGGGGGATGTGGACAGGATCTGAAATCTCCAGAGGCAGAAAAGCTATGTTTTCTAGAAAGGAGTCAAAGACCCTGAGGAGGCTGGGTCTGCTAACGTGGCTGTAAGACTTAAGCATGAGTCTTCTTTGGCTGCTCTGATGGTTGCTGCCCCTTCTGAGGAGCATGGTGTTGACATTGTACAGCAGGGGTGTAAGAAGGATAGTACTTATTATTGAAAGCTTTTTTTTGCTGCTTTTTTTCCTAGCTGGGTTGGCAGTAGACCTAGATAGCCTATTAAGAGTGGTGTTCTCGGATTCTGAGAGGCCTTGCCCTGCCAATCCTTGCCAAAAAGGTTTTCACCGGTGAAAGGGATATTACCCAGCTTATCTTGAACCCATTTTGTTCAAAATCCAATGCTTGAAGCCAAGCAATCCTGTGTGCACTGATGCAGATGGAAGTTCTGCTAATGCACTCAAAACAATCAAAAGTTGCTCTGTTAAACTTTGAAACATTCTGAGCATGCTTTACAAGGATGAGAATCTGCTCTCATCATTGTGCAGAAGGAGAGCCATTAACTCCAAATCCTTAGCCACCTCTCTAAGAAACATACCCATATAGAGTATGTAGGAACTGATCCTGGCTGATAACACGGAGGCCTGAAAACAATGTCGACCAAAGGCGTCGAGGGTTCTCAATTACCTATCTGGAAGGTTCAAGGAATATGTCTTAGCACTCTTTATTCGATGCACTGCTGATTCCACCACCATGGAATGGTGCGGCAATTGCATCTTTTGAAAAACAGGACACTCTAGTACATGGTATCGAGTCGTCTGGTATGGGGAGAGATGGTAAGGGGCGTCTCCCACATCCGAAGCATAACGTCATGAAGTATGTGATTGACAGGGAGTGTAGCAGTCTCCTTCGGGACTGTAGGGTATTTAAGAATTTCAAGTTCAGCCCTAGGCTCTTTCTCCGATGTCACTGTTATGGACAGACCGAGGAACATCGTGAATAAAGTCTTGAAAAGACATGTCCTCTGGAGGGGACATGCGATGTTATGGAGACAGATGGGTCTTCCAGGATAGTTCTCTTGTCCTGGGTATCGGCTGATTCATCATTCAAGGAATTGGAATCCGAAGACTCAAAGTATAGACGGGCAGGGTGTTCCCATTCTCTGTACCGATCAAAACCGGTAGCCGAGGCTTGCAGTGCCAGAACCTCGGTACCGGAAACAGATTCAAGGGGCAGCATGGGTGGTAGCATGGAAAGTGGCAAAAAAGTTGATGCAGGTTGTGTCTGTACTGGAGCAGGTACCGATGCCTGTGGAATCAACTGCAGAAGCTTTACTGGTACAGAGGCTACCAAGCTCCACTCGATGGCCAGGATACATTGATCCACGGAGCTTGCCGATGCTTGGGTATCAGTACTGGAATTGTGGGCCACGATCCCTGAGCATGGCACCAGGAGCTCTCCAGAGGTGGAGGCCTCGGGAGCATCCTGGGTCCCCACTAAGGTTTTGGAGGAAAGGTCCTCCCACCAAGGTTGTTTGGCCAGTGTGTTCCCCTCCAGGGCAATGCCCAAGGCATCTCGATGCTTAGAAGGTAAAGTACTCTTGTAGGACTGTCCAGTCTTCAATGAAGTCTTAGGTTTCGATACCTGAGATCCTTGGGAGGAAGATGAAGCTTTTGATGACGTCAATGCTAAAGATACTGCATCGGAGGCAAAGAGGTTGCCCACCTTTGCAGCTCAATTCTGTAGGCCTCTGTCATCTTCCTACAAAGAGGACATTTGGATGATTGATGATCCAGTCCTAAGCATTTTAGACATCAATCGTGGGTATCTGTGGCTGAAATGGTACTGTCACATTTGGAACACTTCTTAAAAACCACTGGATGGTTTTTCCATTTTGTCTGTGACAAAAGGGAAAGCCTAAGCCTAAGATGGTGTCGATGCACCCAAAGGAAAGAAATAATTCTTTCCCTCACAGATTTTTATTTTAGAAAGCAAGCAAGCACCGACATGGGCCAGTACCAGCATCGACGGGAAGGCAGACACGACCACAAAAAATAAGAAAAAGATGAATTTTCTGCAGTGATAATAATTGCTGCTTGCCGGCTCTGCGGAAAACAAAGAACTGAGGAGGGAGAGCTGAGAAGATGGCTACGCAGGGCAGTGGGATGCTCCCAAAAGGTTTCCTATGGGATGCTGGGGAGCGTTCCCATGCGGGCTCCATCAGTACCAATGTCACCCATATGTGAAGACTACATTCCTGCTTGTTCCTGGAGATTACCCATTTCCCTTCAGTGCTGCACCAGAAGATATACCTAGTGATATCAATGAAAGTTGCTCAAGTCTGCCTCTATCTGCTGGCAAAGAAGTATAAGTCACTTGTCCGGACTGGTCTAGGAGAATAAGGAAACCAAGGTTCAATTACTGAAGACGACATCTATTCCTTGAAGTATTCAGAAGAACCTGCTCAATAGCAGCATCTGACCAACTCAGTGGTGTACTCAAACCAGGCTCTGGAGAAAGCTGCTACAGTCTGTCATTGCAATGCCCAATGTCACACCAAAGAAAGCCAAAGTAAGTGCTTTAACTCACATTCTTTCATAGTACAATAAGAGTTTAACTTATATGCCAAAAATGTGCTTTGTTTACATTTGTATAGCACAAGTGCTGAAAACTCATTAGTTGTCCACTCTCAACAGCTTAAAAAACAGTCTAGAGCATTAGAAATAGCCTGTGTATAGACCAAATACAGCCTGGGCTTTGAAAAACAAACTTACACCAGTGCTACACTGGAAGAAATCACTTTTAGAAGACTTATGAGATTTCTCTTTGCATGAGTTCACATCTGCCTCTGCGCTGCGGGATATTCATAATGAATATGGATGAGATACATGTACGTGTCTGTTTTTACAATACATTTGCACACAATGGAAAGATCCAAAAAACAAAAAAGGCGAGTATTAAGACGACACAGCTGGGAACCAGTAAACTGGGAGACACTATCTGGACCTTGTCAGACGGCTGCCTAGGGTGAGAACTTACACAATCTTGACGATGCATATATTCATATGATTCTTGCAAGGTATTGTGGGTAATGTAGTTCTTTCACTCCCAAACACAGCTGAAGACAATAATTGAGTTGTGATACCAGTGGTAAGGCCAATAAAATACTTCTTTTATTGATGGGGTTTAATTCACCCAGCACAAATATGCTTGGTAGCAATATAAATGAGGTTACTTGCTTGCAGTGTTTAAATGGATAACAAAGTCACAAAGCAAATCAGAAAACAACCTTCAACTTGTCAGGCAATTAGCTAATGTTTTCTTAGCAAATAATTACCAAATAAAAAGGCACAAAGAAATAAATGAACTTTGCTTGTTAGGTTAACTTCTGCTTATTTTCCACACAGATCCTGCAGTGATTCTTCCTTGCTCACACACACAATCAGGTGCAGCTTTAATTACTATCAATTGACCAGCTGAAACCCTTTAGCTGGCTGGCTGCTACTGCGTGAACCCAAATCCTGCTTTAAGAGCTGTTTGCAGTGGAAATAAAGAACAAAGTTAGGTTTCTTTGTGATGGCTGATGTGTTTGCTCACAGAAAGCTAGCAATAGCATTTAGATAGAGAACAGTCCATGTAATTAATAGTTTCATCTGCTGTATCTCCCCCTTCATCAATCAGCATAGGGTCACTATCATACATTGGCACAGACGAGTCTTTCATTAAGGCACTATCATGAGAATGCTTATTCTCTTGCTGCCATTCTCTATTATAGATAGGGTCTGGATCAGAGTTCATACCTGAGCCTCTCCTGCTATCATAATTCCTCTCTGTATAGCCTGGCCAGTATGTAATCCAATTCTGATGTCCAGCCTTCCAATCTTGATCCCTGGACACTGGATCTTTCCTCACATACCTTCTGGCATAGGTCTGAAAGTCCTTTCCACGTGCAGTCTTCTCTCTTCCAGGTAGCCACTGGTGATTCCTATCTCTGCCATTCCATTCCTCTGGCTGACTCCAGTCCAATGGTCTCTGCTGGCACTTGGAATACCTCCCAGTATGGGTACTGCCTTGGACTCTCCCAGACCATCCAATGGGCTTTCTTCTCTTCCTTCCAGAGAGTTTCCTTCTTTCTCTATCCGCTTGGCTTGGCTTCTGTTTCTCCAGGTGATACTGGTGCTTGAGCTTGAAGTTGTTGCTGTCTCCTTTCCTGAAGCTGTGTCTGAAGCTATTATCTGTAGAATAAGCTCTATTCTTATTCTGTCCTAATGTATGCTCCTCCCTAACACAGCGCAGCTGTGTTGAATCAGGCCCTGCCCTTTGAGATGAGTGCTTAGGGATTACCTCATAGCTCTCCTGATTGCACACACGTTTTCTCACTTCAGCCTCCCTCATGGCTGCTGGAAACCTGGTGCATTCTGGGACTGGTAGTCTTTTATGTGAAAACTCTGTTTTCTTACTTTTACCAGAACTGACAGGTTGCTTGTTCAGAGTCACATCATCTTTTCTATAGCTCCTACCTGAGCTATGATAAGCTTCCTTATCACAACCTAGAAAGCTAATGTTGCTGTTCCATGTTATAAATTCAGAGAACAAAACAGTTGCTGCACGGTAATGGTTGCCACTAATGGCTAGGTCTGTAGTAATGAGCTAGAGATGAAAGGCCTTTCACTGGAAGAGTAAGTCACCACTGTCTGATGCTCATTCCTCTAGAGCAGTAGTTCTCGGAGTCCTCAGGACACACCTAGTCAAGTTTTCAGGATAATCACAATGAATATGCATGATAGAATTGAATGTACTTCTTCCACTGTATAGAGTTATCTCCTGCATATTCATTGTGGTTATCCTGAAAACCTATGTGTTCCAAGAACTAGGTTGAGAACCCTTGTTCACGAACTATAGAAAGGGGCTCAGTTCCTAAGCTAATACTGTGAGGCTCTTGAAAAACTCTTGCCTGAGTGCTCTTAAAGGGGGCTCTGTCTTTAATAGCTAAATTTTCTTCTGCTGTATTGCAAAAGGGGAATTTTGTAGTGTGTTCTTGAGCAAAGCTTTATTTCTGCAGCTAGAGCTTTTTTCCTCTCCACTAGCCTTCAAGTTCAAAGGGGTAGGCAAGCTCTGAAGTCAAGTGACCTCATCAGGGATTAGATCCCTCCCTTTCTACTCCAGCTCCTACACCCCACCCCATCATGTGAGAATTCTTACTATATAGGGCAATTCCCCAGTTAGCTTGTTGACTTAGACAACAGATTTTTATTGGCTGGTAGAGAATATCTAGGAAGCAAATAATTCCATGTTTGGATATCTACTAAAAGCAAACAATTTGCCATTCTTCGAGGAGCTTTAATGTGTTCCCTTTGTAAAATTACCTCTATACTTCAGACAACTGTTCAGCAAGGAAACAGGGCAGCACAGGGACATAAAACAGGTTAGCTGCTTTTCCCTCTTAAAGGATAGCTAATGAAATAAATGAGATCTACCAAAGTTCTTAACTTTAACAGGTACCTAAGCTCCAACTTAATAATGGATGGGAAAAATCGTATCGCCAAAACTGTTACCCCTGTTACAGCTTCTGCCTCTGTCTAGACAGCCTAACGCCAGTTGAAGGACTGGTTCCATGTGGAAGAGCTGAAGCCCTCATGAAACCAGTGGAGAAGCTCAGAAGAGAAGTAGCGAGGCTAAAAAGCATTTGAGACAGTAAGTAGTACATCAAGATGCTTCTTGAAGCAGCCAAGCTCTGACAGAGGTGAAGATGGGAGGCTACAGAATGAAGAGAGTTGGACATGAGTCACCACAGCCTGCAGAATAGACAATCCAACTCCTCTAGCCCTTGAATTGAAGAACCACTATGCAGCACTGGAAGTGGGGGTGAAAGCATCCCAGGAAAGGGAAGAACCAGAGCTCAAGCACCCCAAAACTGCAGAATCCATGACAAGGAAGTGAAAGGTAGTGGTAGTTGGTGACTCCCTTCTGAGGGGTTCTGAGGGGTACTGAGGCGTCCATCTGCTGACCAGATTTGATGTCCAGAAAGCTGTGCTGTCTGCCAGGTGCCAAAATGTGAGATGTTATGGAGAATTTGCAGAAACTCATCAAGCCCACTATTATCTGATGTTGCTCACCCATGTTGGCACAAATGATACTGCTAGGTATCCCTATGAACATATCAAAAGTGACTTCATGGCTCTGGGACAGAGGATAGAAAAACACAAACATGACAGAAAAAGACCACATAGTCTGCCCTTCCATGTTGACTACTATAATAATCTCCTCTTTTCCTTTAGAGATCCTCTGTTTGTCCCATGCTTTTTTGAATTCAGATACGGTCATCTCTTCCACCTCTACTAGGAGACTATACCATGCATCTACCACTCTTTCCATAAAGAAATATTTCCGCATATTACTCCCGAGTCTATCCCCTTTCACCCTCATCCTATGTACCCTCATAGCAGAACTTGCTTTCAATGGAAAGAGGCTCTCCTCCTGTGCATTTATGCCACGGAGATATTTAAACACTTCAATCATCTTTTATCCTGCTTTTCCTCTAAAGTATACATATTAAGATCCTTAAGTCTGTCCTCATATGCTTTATAATGAAGATCACTAACCATTTTAGTAGCCACCCTCTGCACCAAATCCAACCTGTTTATATCCTTTTAAAGGTGTAGCCTCCAGAACTGCACACAATACTCCAAATGAGGTCACATCAAAAGACCTATACAGCGGCACTATCACCTTTTTTTCTGCTGGCCATTCCTCTTCCTAAGCACCCAAGCATCCTAACTTTTGCCATTGCCTTTTCTACCTGTTTAACTACCTTTAAGATAGTCAGGCACAATCACACCCAGGTCCCACTCTTCTTTTGTGGACAGCAGTACTTTCTTCCCCTACACTGTACCATTCCCTTGCATTTTTGCAGCCCAAATGCATGGCCCTGCATTTTTTAGCATTAAATCCCAGCTGCCAAATTCTAGACCATTCTTCAAGCTTAGCTAGATCCCTCCTCATGTTATCTACTCCTTCCTGGGTGTCTACTCTATTGCAGATTTTGGTATCATCCGCAAAGAGGTGAACCTTACTTGACAGCCTTTCTGCAATATCACCAAGATATTAAATAGAATCAGACCAAGGACAGATCCCTGCAGCACACCACTGATAACCTCCCTCTCCTCAGAGTGAGCTCATTTACCTGTACCCTTTTTCGCCTCCCACTCAACCAATTTCGAACCCAATCAGTAATTTTAGGATTCATCCCTAGGGTGCTCAGTTTGTTGATAAGTTGCCTGTGCAAAGCAGTATCAAAGGCTTTACTGAAATCCAAGTACACCACATCTAGGGCTCTCCCTCGATCCAACTCCCTGGTCACCCAGTCAAAGAAATCAGATTTGTCTGACAAGATCTGCCTCTGGTGAATCCATGCTGCCTCCGATCCTGTAATCCATTGGACTCCAGAAACCTCACTAATTTCTCTTTCTGCAGCATTTCCAATAATTTATTCACCAGAGGTTAGACTAACCGTCATGTAGTCTTCAACCACATCCCTACATCCGCTTTTGTATAAAGGGACCACATGTGCTGCTCTGGCACCACTCCCGACTCCAAAGAGGCATTGAAAAGGTCAGTCACTGGAGCAGCTAGAACATCCCCAAGTTCCTTCAGTATTCTCAGATGTATACCATCTGGTCCCATTGCTTTGTCTACTTTTAGTTTACATAATTCCTCACAGTATCTTCTGAAAATCATTTCAGATCCCTGTCCCCATATAGGTGCACATGTGATGGTCTCTTCAATCCTCCCTGTTGAGGGTAAAGGCCGAGGCAGAGAAGCTTGCATCCTGGAGATGAATACATGGCTGTGCTGATAGTGTCAGAGCACGTTTTGGTTTCCTGGACCATGGGATGATTTTCCAAGGGCAACAAAGCAGAGATGGCATCCAGCTATCCAAGAAGGGTCAAAGGTGTGTTCTGCAGCACACTGGCTAACCTATAGAAGAGTGCTTTAAACTAGATTCATTGGGGATGGTGAAGAAAGCCCTCAGGATAAGTGAAACATTAAATACCTCTGTAGAAATGGGTAAAAGGGGCAATGTCTGGAAAGCTGTGTGCATAAATGCCCGTAGTATGGGAAATAAGATCCCGGATGTTGAGGCTTCAATTGAAGAGGGTGATTTAGATTTAATCAGTTACAGAGACATGGTTCACGTTCAGCCATGACTGGGATGTAATTATACTGAGCTATGCTTTATTTCAGGAAGGAAAGAGGAGGAAGGTGATGAGGAGAAGTGGCACTATATGTAAAAAATATTAAAGCTATAAAATTACAGGGCTTAAAAAGGGAGCAAGGAGGCACTGTGGGTTAAACTAGACAGAGGGAAAGGGAAATCTATTTGCATTGATGTGATATACAGATCTCCTTCACAGGGAGAAGGGGACAGATTTAATAGGCACATGCAGTATTGTCATGAAAGGAGAAGTGCTACTGATAGGTGATTTCAATATGTCAGATGTTGATTAGCACATCCCTGCTGCGGTGTCATCTAGAAGTAAGGAGATCCTAGATTCTCTACAGGGAGAACCTATTCCGGCAACTGGTAACAGAACACACACATGAGGGCCCATACTGGATTTGGTGCTTACCAATGGGGAAAGTGTTTGATGCTATAGTGCGAGATCAACTCATATTCAGTGATCACCACATGATATGGTTCAGTATTAAGACTAGGGTTGATAAAATCCATTCAAAAGAGAGGGTCTTAGACTTTATGAAAACTAACTTTGCCAAGATGGGACAATATCTCAAGGAGGGTAGAACAGCTGGAGCATGTAGAAAAGCAATAGGCAAAATTGAAAGGATATTTTAAGGTCAAACTTGTCAGGAAAATGAGGCCACTAGGGTTCTCAAAAAGAAGCAGCTGAAAAAGTAAATAAAGTGTGAACTTCATAAAATACAAGAGATCATAGAGGAAGACAAGCATCAATATTTGGGGGGGGGGGAGGGGGGAGAGCAGCTAGGAAAGTGATAGGATAAAGCGGAATTGCTTAACAAATATTTTCATTCTGTGTTCTGATAAAGGGCCAGGAGCAGGACCTCAGAAAACACCCACAAATAGAAACATAAGAGACGGGGATCTTGAACTATTTTCAAAAGACTGTGAGGAACTAGCTAAACTAAAAGTAGACAAAGCAATGGTACAGGACACATCTGAAAATACTGAAAGAACTTGGGACATTTTAGTGGCTCCACGGACTGACCTCTTCAATGCTTCTTCAGAGTCGGGAGTGGTCCCAGAGGACTGGAGAAAGGCACATGTGGTCCCTTTACACAAAAGCAGAAGTAAGGATGAGGTTGAGAACTAGTGTCTGATTAGTCCGACATCTTTGGTGAGTAAATTAATGGAAATGCTGCTAAAACAGGATAATGAGGTTTCTGGAGTCCAATGGATTGCAGGATCAGAGGCAGCATGGGTTTACCAGAGGCAGGTCTTGTCTGACAAATCTGATTTTTGACTAGGTGACCAAAGATATGGACAGAGGAAGAGCCCTAGATGTGGTGTACTTCAATTTCAGTAAAGCCTTTGACACTGTTCAGCACAGGCAGCTTATAAATAAAGCATCCTAGGGATGTACCCTAAAGTACTGGGTACATCCCTAGGGTGCTGGGCTAGAACCTGGGTGAGTGGGAGGCAAAAAAGGGTACAGGTAAATGTAGCTCACCGAGAAGGATGTTCCCTGCGGCACACCACCAGTATCTGTCCTTGGTCTGATTCTTTAATATCTTTGTTAGTGATATTGTGGAAGGGCTATCAGGTAAGGTTTGCCTCTTTGCGGATATCACCAAAATATGCAATAGAGTAGACACCCAGGAAGGAGTAGATAACATGAGGAGGGATCTAGCTAAGCTTGAAGAACGGTCAAGAATTTCACAGCTGAGATTTAATGCTAAAAAAATGCAGGGTCATGCATTTGGGCTGCAAAAATCCAAGGGAGCGGAACAGTGTAGGGAGCAAAGTATTTCTGTCCATAAAAGAATAGGAGCTGGGCGTGATGGTTTCTGACGATCTTAAAAGTGGCTAAGCAGGTAGAAAAGGTGATGACAAAAGCCAGAATGATACTTGAATGCATAGGGAGAGGAATGGACAACAGTAAAAAAAAAGGAGGTGATAGATCCTCCGTTTAATTTCTGGTGTGACCTCATTTGGAGGTGTGAAATTCTGGAGACCACACCTTCAAAATGATATAAACATGATGGAGGTGATGCAAAGCGTGGCTACTAAAATTGTTAGTGGTTTTGTTATAAAGTATATGGGGATGGATTTAATCTTAATATGTATATGATAGAGACAGCACAGTTACTTACCTGTAACAGGTGATCTCTGGGAACAGCAGGAATAAGTCTTCACATATGGGTACGTCGGTACCGACGGAGCCTGCACGGGAATGCTCCCCAGCATCCAATCAAAGCTTTTGGGAGCATCCCTCGCGCCTGCGCACTGACTTCCCGCCCTTTCCACTGTCTCTCCTCAGTTGAGTTTCCTAGCTGAGACAAAGGGAGAGAACGAGGAAAGGAAGATAGATAGATAGATACAACTCCTAGGGGAGGTGGGTGGGTTGTGAAGACTTATTCCTGCTGTTCCCAGAGATCACCTGTTACAGGTAAGTAACTGTGCTATTTCCAGGAACAAGCAGGAATGAGTCTTCACATATGGGGACTCCCTAGCTAGAGATGCCAGGGGGAGATCCCATAAAATGCATGTTCCTGGAACAGGAGTGCATTTCCCACACAGGAATCCCCGGCATCCCATGAGGGAATGGAGGGTAGGAGTTGAGAATAGAAGAGCTGTAAGGAAAACAGCAAACCCAAGGACTACAGGAGAGGAGTCCATGGCATGTATGATAAGTACCATTAAAATTATTTAATGAACAGTTATAATATGGAGCTTACCTACTGGATTATAGGAAGTAGAAAGCGTGATGGAATCTACTGGATATGCAGTAGCGGAATCCTCAAGGTGACCTCACAGCAGTGAGGGTGAAGGTCCAGACCTGGAAAAGCAGGTGATCCAGGTGTCAACTGGGGTAGGAGTAGAACGGCAGGTCTTCAATGGAAAGCTTTATGAGAAAAAGCTGAAAACTCTTTTAGGTACAGAGTCAAAACATTGAGGACTAAAAGAAGAAGACTGACTGATTTGGACAACTAGCCCAGTCTTGGAGGGAAGAAGGTGTATGGAAAAAAGCCCAAATTCCCAAGGAGAACAATGTGTACTCAAAACAATGAAGATGTACACTATCTTTCCTAGCTGTTGAGAGATAGGAAAGATATTGAAGTTTGAATCTTCAAGGATAGGGAGACCTAGAGTAAAATGGAAGCTGTTATCACCACAGTAGTGGTTGTGAGCATAACAGTCCCTTCATACTAAGGAACAGTATGAAAAAGGGAGCTCACTGTCTGTAACCTCTAAGAAAGGTACAAATTGCTATAGCATAGACAGTGAGGAGATAGTATGTAATACATATCGATTTATAAAAAATCTCCCAACAGATATATATATATACCTATATATATAAATGCATAACTAGATATGCAGAAATATGTATCAAGATATCTATATCTATATATATATAGGCATAAATTATGCACACACAGCTTACAGACATATGTATGTAGAGGCATATATAGAGATATTTACATACATGACAATAAGTCTGAAGATACACTAAGCCCCATAAGAACATTCACATGGGGAATGTGAAGGGGAAAGATTCATCCAACAACAAGAGGGTGAAACCCACTTGACAGATAGAGAATCTAGTTCGGTGGGCTAAGAGGATGCAGGAATGCAATCCAGTAAAAAACTAGGATGGTTGCGTGACACAGAAGATAATATCAGTCTGTAGAGAGCAAGTCGAGAGTCCTTTAGAACTCTGACATGGTAGATGGGTAGAAACGCATAGAGGAGATACCAGGAGGACCCACTGGAGGGACATAGGGGTATCATGCGTTACTAATAGCCTTGGATATTCACGCAGAAAAAGCTTATAACAGGAGACAAGAGGGTGTGAAGAACCCTCACAGTCATGATAATGATTTATAAGCTTTTTTCTACTATATAGAATAGCCCTCAGAGACAAAGATCAATGCTCTGTAGCAAGGGCCCATAGTAGAAAGCTTCTCTGAAGATTGCAGAGAGCATTGTGCAGGAGAATTATGAGATAAAACTGACTGAAGTCAGGTGTTGCCACATCCTAGGAAAGGAGATGGCTAGAAAGAAGATAATGTGAGAAGCCTAAAGTGAGTAGGATTATCCAAGATAGATGAGGACTAGCTTGGAATCACTACTGAGGCTAGAGAAAAATTTTTGGAAGAGACTGGAACTTGAGGAAAAGTACCAGTAGTTCAATCACTGGAACTCCTGCATGCACAGCAGCTGAAAGAATAGCAGAGAGAATCTTACTGTGCAAAACAAAGAGAAACAGACAAAGGGAGAGGAGATATTCCTGTCCCTGTCTGATGAGTTATCTTGAGAATGTATTCAAGGAAACAAAAAGTCTACACTGGAATGAAAGCTAGAGAAGCTTTTCAGTATGGTACCACTCAGTCAGGGGAAACCATGGATGAGAGGGGGAGGGTCACTTACCCATATGGCGAGTCAGCTGAAGGAAAAAATGTTCATGTTGGGACAGAAACTATCAAGAGATAGTTGTAACCTCCCTTCTTGGTAGTAAGAAGAGGAGAATTCTGTAACCCATGGACAAGAATATCCTGACAGCTTAGCATACTGAAAAAGGAACACCCCAGTGTACAGCTTTAAGAAAAAATAGTGAACAAACTTCTGTTAAGAAGAGGTTAACTGTAGATTGTAACCTTCAGAACCTATGGTTGCTGGGTATGTTGAGACTGGCTAGAATTTGGAAACTTCAGACTAGGACGAGGTGTGCCTTGTTTGGGCACCTCTGGATGATGGGCAGGAGAAGAGTGAAACCTTCTTTTCTTAGGGAAAGAAGGCTTGGTAGGACATTTCCTACCTCCTGGGGAAGAAGGCGGCTTAGAATGGTCTCCAGAACCAGGGAAGTCAGTGGAGCAATGAGCAACCTGACGTAAAGCCTCCTTATTGAAGAGATTTTCTCCAGTACAAGGAGAATTACCCAGTGTATGTTGTGCCCATCTGCTCAAGTCAGAAGTTTGGAGCCAGGCTCTACGACGTGCTCCAATGGCAATAGCAGAGGATCTGCTAACAGACTCAAAAGAGTCTAGAGAAGCACGAGAAAGAAACCAAGAGATATTCCGGCTATGATTAAGAAGCAAGGAATAGTCAGCAGCCTTAGGCTCTGACAAAAAAGGAGTCAAAAGAGATAATTTTTTTGTGACCTCCTGGAGTGTTAGACTCATATAAAATATATAAGAAATAATTCTTAATGCCAGCATAGATGTTTGGAAGGTTTGACGTCCAAAGGCATCAAGTGCTCTAGAAGCACGACCTGGCGGATAAGAAGAATGCTTCTTCTTGCTTTTTACCTTCCTCATTGCTGATTCCACTACAATGGAATGATGGGGAAGTTGATTCTTTTGAAACCCTGGAGAGGGGGGCACCTGATACAGAACATTAGTTGCTGTAGAAGGTGAGGGAACCCTTAAAGGAGATTCCCATATTCTCAGAATCCTGCAAAGAATTATGTAAAGGAAGCATTATATTTCCCTCTTCTGCAGGAGAGCCTTGGTTAAGATTACAACCAGGGATAGGAATAGCAAGAAAGGTTGCCATGTCAAGGAGAAACTTCTGAAAAGAAGGATCTCCAATGGGAACCATCCCTGGGAAGGCTAAGGTTGAAGATGCAGCCTGAGCACCAGAGGATGAACTGGTCTGGTGCAGAAAAAGAACCTTACTAGATGAATGATACTGGCAGTCACGATTTGAGGCAGTCAGTACTGCATCGTCTATGCCAGGTATCGATTCCAAACTAGGCATAGAAAGGATCGATGGCACCGATGTAACTGCAGGAATCGACATCGATACCGGTAATGGCATCGAGACCGTCATCGGAGGCTGCTCAAGCGGTACCGAGGTAACCAGAGAGTCTTGATGAGTATCCTCGGTACTGCGTATCCAGAACCGAAAAGGGTCGGTTCCAAGGCGCGTCGGTACCCAGTCCTCTAGACTAGATATCGATTCCAGACTCGGCATCGAAGGGAGCGAGTCTATCGATGCATGTCTAGAGTGCACCGGCGTCGGTGGTGGTACCGGCGATGCTGATACAGGGAAGTCACTCTGGGTCGTATCGATCGGTCCCGAAGGTACCGAGGACGCCAAATGACGATCTCTGGTGAAGAGTGGAACACTCGACACCGGTGCCAATGCCGGGGTATCAGTACCGCACGAAGCGGATACCACCCCCGAGCATGGCTTAGATACAGGAAAGTCAATCTGGAACGTATTGATCGGCCCCGAAGGTACCAAGGACGCCAGATGACGATCCCTGGTGAAGAGTTGAACACTCGACACCGGTGCCGGGTTATCGGTACCGCTCGAAGCGGATACCACCCCCAAGCACGGCTCAGGTATGTTCTGTGAGGGGTGAGCCCCAGGAACAACCTGAAACCCCTGAAATGCTTTGGAGCCCGAAGACTCCCGCCGGGGTTTTAATGCCAATGGGGTCTTGAGGGCAAGGCCGGAGCCGTCATCATGCGTGGCATGAGACCTACCACTCAAGGATTGGCAGGTCTTAACAGACTGTTTGTGGGTTACCTGATCCTGTAGAGAAGAAAAACCTGGTGCCCTCACTGCAGGAGGGAAAACGGTATCGAGAGAAACTCGAAAGAGGGAAGGTCTTCTCTCAGTATTGCAGCCTGATAGTTCAGGGGGAAAAGGGTCAGGACCCAAACAGGTTAGACACCAGAGATTGGAGTCTAAAAAGAAAACTGTTTCCACAGTGAAGGCACTTCTTAGGACAAGAAGGCTCCATGATGGAGAGGCCTTGTAGGCCCAAAAAAGTTAAGACAGAAACAGAGGGAAAAATCTCTCTGAGTTTAAGAAAAAAGAAAAGAAAAAACCACCGGTGGTACCAGTGTCGGCGGGAAAAACAGCCGCGACCACAAGAAAACAAGAAAAGAAGTATTTAAAGAAAAATGTTTGTGGTGACAGGAGGACGTCCTGCCGGCTCCGTGGAAAAACGAAAACTGAGGAGAGACAGTGGAAAGGGCGGGAAGTCAGTGCGCAGGTGCGAGGGATGCTCCCAAAAGCTTTCTGATTGGATGCTGGGGAGCATTCCCGTGCAGGCTCCGTCGGTACCGACGTACCCATATGTGAAGACTCATTCCTGCTTGTTCCTGGAGATATGTAAATACCTCTGTGGCATAAATGCACAAGAGAGCCTCTTTTGACTGAAAGCACGTCTGGAATAAGGGGACATAGGATGAGGGTGAAAAGGGATAGACTCAGGAGTAATATGCAAAAATATTTTACAGAAAGAACGGTAGATGCATGGAATAGTCTCCCAGTGGGGATAGTAGAGACTAAGACAGTATCTCAGTTTAAGAAACCATGGGACAAACACAGAAGTTCTCTAAAGGGAAAAAAAAGGGTACTTATAGTAGTTGATATGGAAGGGCAAACTAGATAGAAACAGAGAAACACGACAGCAGAAAAAGACCATATGGCCTATTTCTAATAATTAAACTTCTTTCACAAGCATTAGTATTCTTACATTTAATTCTGAAAATAGCAGGATGCTGAGGTAGGAGGCTGCCAGCTTCTTAACTGTGGACATCTCAACAATAGTGTGCTTCATTTTTCCACCTGGAACAGAGGTGAGGAAGGTGACATTTTACATACCAAATATTGTCCTTTCCTCGAGTCCTGCTAGACCAATCCAGTCAAATGGGTTCTGTTACCCTACCAGCAAATTGGTGGAGACAAAGAACCAATTAAGTGCCCAGGTTTCAATGACATCACTCGCATGTCTCTATCCCAGGGGTGTCCAACTCCAATTCTGGTGCACCACAATCCAGCCTGCTTTTTCAGAATGTCCCTAATGAATATTCATGAGATATATATGCATACAATAAGAGGCAGTGAATGCAAATATACCTCGTGTATATTAGGGGCATCGTGAAAACCAGGCTAGATTGTGGTGCACTAGGACAGGAGTTGGCCATCCCTGATCTATCCACCTCAGCCACCAGAGATCTGTTCAGTATTTGTCCCAAAGCATATAGGAGAACATGACAAGCCTCGCACACACCTAGTCAACGTGGGCAACAACGAGTAATGAAAAACGAACAATGAACAGGAAAGCCTAATCTGAAGGCTGGCAGTAGAAGATGGACCTGCAGAGACAAGTATATCAATCATAGTGGACCTCAGTGTACTGCCACAGAAGAGGCAACAGTTCCAGAGGTGGGCCCTGGACTGGTCTAGCAGGACTCAAGAAAAGAACATTATCTGGTAAGTAAAATGTCACCTTCAATATCGTCCTGCTAGACCAGTCCAGAAAAGTGGGAAGAACCAAAGCTATGCCTCCACTGGGCAGGAAGACCTAGCAGCTTGCAAAACCTTGGAGCTGAAGGTCATGTCCACCTGGTGTGGATATCCAAGCGGTAATGCTTAATAAAAGTGGAAAGTGATGCCCACATTGCTGCCTGACAAATGTCTGCAGGGGCTACTGAGCTCTGCTCCACCCACAAGGATGCCTGTATTCAGGTAGAATGGGCACACAAACCCTCCGGATCCGGCCAGTTCCAAAGATACACCAAGGCAATGGCCTCCTTAATCAAGCACCCCAAAGTAGACAGCCACCATATCACCATTGCATAGACCAGAAAACAGCACAAAAGATGGTCTGACTTACAAAAGGAATTTGTAACCTCAAAGTACCGGAGAAGCACCCTCCGAACCATTCATAAGGCGAAGATTCTTATCCTTCCTCAGACACTGCTCCTTAGAGGAGGGGAGGGGGGGCAGGCAGACCACCTGGTTCACATGAAAGGGAAAGATCACCTTAGGCAAGAAGGAAAGCACAGGCTGAATGGAAACTGTCTCCTTTTGAAAACGACAGATAAGGATCTTGGCAAAACAGCCCGCAGCTCAGAAATCCGCCTTGCGGAAAAATAGCAACCAAGAAAACAAGAAACACAAAACAACTAAAAACCCCACAGTCTTGAACGTCAAACCCTTCCAAATAGCACACAACAATTCAAAAGGGCTCTGACATCAAGGCCCTGAGCATCAGACCCAGATTGGAACCACAGATCAGAGGGCAGGACGCAGATACCAAACCCTCTGAAGAAAGCATGAAACACACAGGTGTAAGGCTAGCAACTTCCCAGCCACCAGACCTCTGAAACAAGCCAGAGCTGCCACCTGAACCTTCATGGAGGTAAGAGAGGCTCTTTTCCAGACCTTCCTGCAGAAAGGCCAGCAGGGAAGGCACCTTGGCGCTTCAGGGGACCAACAGCCATGCATCGCACATCACTCAAAAAAGGCATCAAACCCTTCTGGACCAGGCAGATAAAACACTGGTTTTTTTATCCTCAAAAGACGAATGTACTGGAGTTGGCCACCCCTGCTCTATCCACTTCAGCCACTAGAGATCTGTTCAGTATCAGCAAGGTGAAAGGACTGAAGTCTGGAGTTGGCAGTAGAAGAAAACAGCAAAGAGAAAAGCAAGCTAATAGAAGAGCAGAGTATAAGAAGAGAGAAAAGGAAAAAATAGAAAGGAGCCGAAAAGAACGCACTTCTAGGTCAGAAGGAGAAACTTGGAATTGGATATGGAAACGGAAGGGAAGAACTGATTTCAGAAGGGAGGTTATATGAGAATATTGAGGCTAGCAAAAAATTAGTCATGCAGCAGAAGTATGAACAGATTGAAGGGGAGAAAGGTGGCTAAGAGGGAGACCAGCAAGAAGGTGGATAAGTGTTTTAGTAGTGTGTTCAGAAAGGAAGGGGCAAATTTTGTCAATGCTATAAAGGAATGACATGTTTTAGTTATACATAGATATGTGAAGAGAAGGAAAGGGAGGAGTCAAAAGATGACCAAGGCTGAGGAAACAGGAAGTAGAAGAGTGTTAGCTACAGACAGAGAAAGCACAGTTACTTACCTGTAACAGGTGATCTCTGGGAACAGCAGGAATTAGTCCTCACATATGGGTAAGTCGGAACCGACGGAGCCCGCGCGGGAAAGCTCCCCAGCTTTTCAGATGAAAAGCTTTTGGGGCTTCCCACAGCGCATGCGCGCTGCCTTCCCACCTTCCTTACCAGCTCTCTTCAGTTCGAGTTTATAGCTGAGACAATAGAGAGAGGAAAGGAAGGTAGATAGATAGAAGATACAACTCCTAGGGGAGGTGGGTGGGCTGTGAGGACTAATTCCTGCTGTTCCCAGAGATCACCTGTTACAGGTAAGTAACTGTGCTATCTCCAGGAACAAGCAGGAATAAGTCCTCACATATGGGGACTCCCTAGCTAAGATGCCTGGGAGATCCCCCTCCAAGGGTAAACCATCTTCGTATGGATCTCAGGCATCCATTCAGGGAAGGTGGGCAGGAGTTGCTTAAGTATGGAACAGGTGTTTGAGGACAGCCTGACCAAACAAGGCATCCCGGCGGGAGTCCTTGTCCAAACAGTAATGAGCTGTGAAGGTATGAACCGAGGCCCAAGTGGCTGCTCGACAGATCTGATCTATGGATACAGAGTGAAGATGAGCCATAGAAGTAGCCATGGCTCTCACATTGTGAGCTGTGACATGGCCTTCCAGAGAAATGTTCTTACTCTGGTAAGCAAAAGAAATACACTGAGCAATCCAATTGGAAAGTGTACGTTTGGAGACTGGAAGTCCCAAATGAGAAGGATCAAAAGCCACAAAAAGTTGGGAAGACTTTCGATGTGGCTGAGTCCTGTTGAGGTAAAAGGCGAGAGCTCTTTTACAGTCAAGAGTATGAAGGTTCCTCTCTGCACTGGATGCATGAGGAGCCGGGAAAAAAACCAGGTAGATATACCTCTTGATTAAGATGAAAAGGCGAGACCACTTTGGGCATAAAGTGGGGATTCGTCCTAAGGACCACCTTATCATGATGAAATCTGGTATAAGGTGGATTAGCCACCAAAGCCTGCAGTTCACTGATGCGGCGAGCCGAAGTGACTGCAATAAGGAAAAGAACCTTCCAGGAAAGAAATTTCAAGGAGGTAGAGTCCAAAGGCTCAAAAGGTGGTTTCATAAGCTGACCTAGAACTAGGTTCAAATCCCATGCTACCGGCGGAGGTCGGATGGGAGGTTTAGTTAGGGTCAGGCCTCTCATGAACCTTGCAACGAGAGGATGAGAGGAGACAGGTTGTCCATTTATAGGTTTTAAGGATGCTGCAATAGCACTTAAATGGACTCGTAATGAATTCGTCTTGAGGCCTGCATTGGAAAGATGCAGGAGATAGTCTAGTAGAGAATTCAAAGGAAGTGCCAGAGGGTCAAGACCCTGTTGAGCACACCAAATGGAAAAACGTTTCCATTTGAAAGCATAGGAACGCCTGGTAGAGGGTTTCCTAGAGGCATGAAGGATATCTTTCACTGGCTGAGAAAGATTAAACTCATGAAGGCTTAAGCCTTCAGTAACCAAGCTCGGAGATGTAGGGACTTGGGGTTTGGGTGCCACAAAGTCCCTTTCTCCTGAGACAGAAGGTCTGGCACAGCTCCCAGGTCCAGGGAGGAGCCCTGGGAGAGCTGTAGAAGTAGAGGGAACCACACTTGGCGTGGCCAGCGTGGAGCTATAAGGATCATCGACCCGTGATCCCTCTGAAGTTTGAACAGAGTCTTGGGAATCAAAGGAATGGGTGGAAAAGCATACAGGAATTCCTGACCCCAATGCAGGAGAAAGGCGTCGTTGGCCTGAGCTCCCTGACACGGAGTCCTGGAACAGAACCGGGGAAGTTTGGCATTCCACAGACTTGCAAAGAGGTCTATGTCCGGGGTCCCCCATTCCTGGAAGATTCTGTGTATCTGGTCCATATGCAGGGACCACTCGTGTGGAAGCAGAACTCGACTGAGTCTGTCTGCCCGAGAGTTTTGAACTCCTGGAAGATACACTGCCAGAAGATGAATTTGATGCTCTCTGGCGAAAGCCCATAATCTGAGAGCTTCGTTGCAAAGCGACAGAGAGCCCGTCCCTCCTTGCTTGTTGACATAGAACATGGCCACCTGATTGTCTGTCTGAACTAGGACAGTCAGGTTGGCAAGGAGGGTATGGAAGACTGAGGGCAAGGAAGATTGCTCGCAGTTCCAGAAGGTTGATATGAAGGGTGGTCTCTTGGGGAGACCAGGTTCCCTGAGTGGAGAGATGTTGAAGATGAGCTCCCCACCCTGTTTGGGAGGCATCTGTTGTGAGGGTTGCTTGGGGCAACGAAGGTTGGAAGGGGGTCCCCAACAACAGATTTTTGGAGGATGTCCACCACTGGAGAGACCAAAACAGACGTTTTGAGGTGAGTACCTGGTCTGACAGCAGTCCCGATACTTGAGACCACTGGGTGGCCAATGTCCATTGAGCTGCTCTCATATGGAGACGAGCATAGGGCACCACATGAACCGTGGAGGCCATGTGGCCCAGAAGTTGCAGCATTTCTCTGGCTGACAAGTGACTTCTGGACTGAGCCTGGGAGGCCAAGCTTATTAGCCGTTGGCCTCGGACCAGAGGAAGGTAGGCCCTTGCAGTGGTGGAATCCAGATAAGCCCCTATGAATTCCAGGGACTGAGTAGGGATGAGTTGGGACTTGGGAATGTTTACCACAAGTCCCAGATATTGAAGAATACGCCTTGTGCGGTCCAAGGAAATCTGGACTTCTGACTGAGATGGAGCTCGGATGAGCCAGTCGTCCAGATATGGGAACACGAA
Source organism: Ichthyophis bannanicus (assembly GCA_033557465.1). Lineage (NCBI taxonomy): Eukaryota > Metazoa > Chordata > Amphibia > Gymnophiona > Ichthyophiidae > Ichthyophis > Ichthyophis bannanicus. Next base: position 1,115,081,113 of record CM066031.1, on the reverse strand, counting down.
GATTCCCATGCCTCTTAGAAATGCGGCTACGACTGCCATGCATTTTGTGAATACTCTTGGAGCAGAGGCGAGACCGAAGGGAAGTACTCTGTATTGGAAATGTTTTCCCTGGAACAGAAATCGAAGATATTTTCTGTGGGATGGATGGATGAGTATATGAGTGTACGCATCCTTGAGATCTAGAGAACAAAGCCAATCCTGACTCTGAAGGTATGGAAGGAGAATGCCCAGAGAGCATTTTGAATTTCTCCTTGAATAGAAACTTGTTCAATTCTCTCAGATCTAGGGTAGGTCTAAAGCCCCCTGTCTTCTTTGTTATGAGAAAATAAGGGGAGTAGAACCCTAACCCCTGTTGAGGAAGAGGAACCTCCTCTATTGCCCCTTGGGCAAGGAGAGAGGAGACTTCCTGACCCAACAGGGTCAGAAGAGATGGGGGAGAACTGAATTGCCTCACCATGGTATGGGGAGGAAGGCTGGAGAAATGAAGTTTGTAGCCCTCTCTAATGATAGAGAGGGTCCATTGCTCTGATGTTATTTGCTCCCATCTGGGAGCAAAGTGAGCTAACCTTCCCGGTATGGTGAGAGGCTCTGGTTGTTCCAGAGCCAGAAATGGTAAGTTCTCTAGGGGCAAGTCAAAACCCCTGAGGGGGTTGAGCCTGCTGGGGTGTAGCAGACACTGCAGACTTTGACTTTACTTGCTTAGATTGCTGACGTTTAGCAGCAAAGCGAGGCTGAGAAGATTGTTGGCCAGTATTTGTGGAAAATCTGGCCTTCTTGTAGTACGGCCTTTTAAAAGGTTTCTTTTTGGCAGGAGTAGAAGTAGACTTAGAAAGTCTATCTAGAGTGGCATTTTCTGCGTCCATTTGAGCAGCTTTTAATTTGCCAGTCCTCACCAAATAAGTTCTCTCCTGTACAGGGCAGATTCCTTAAGCCATCCATGACCCAGGGTTCTAGGTCAGAAGCCTGGAGCCAAGCAAGACGTCGGGCTGCAATAGCGATTCCCGAAGCCCTGCCAGCAACCTCAAAGGAATCAAAGGCTGCCCTGTTGGAAAACTTGGAGACCTCTGAAAGTTGTGTCACCAGAGTAGTGAAGTCCTCCTTTTTATCCTCAGGGATAAAGGGGGCTAAATGCCGTACCTTTAGGGCAAGTTCTCTGAGAAACATGCCCATATAAAGTCTGTAAGAATTTATCCTGGCTATAAGCATACTAGCCTGAAAGATCTTTCTACCAAAAGAGTCGAGGGTCTTACATTCTCGCCCTGGAGGGGTAGAGGAATGCCTTTTAGGACTCTATCTTCTTCATAGCAGACTTCACCACAATGGAGTGGTGAGGCAGCTGAGTCTTTTGAAACCCAGGAGAAGGAGGGACCCGGTACATGGTGTCCAACCTACGGGAATGAGGAGACAGGGTTAGAGGAGTCTCCCACAAATCCATCAAGTGTTCTTGAAGGATTTCATGGATAGGCAGAGTAACTGCCTCTTTAGGAGGTTTAGAGTATCCTAAAATATCCAATTTTTTTGATCTGGGTTCCTTTTCAGCAGATGTAGCAATAGAAAGTGCTTTAGCTACATCAACAATGAAATCCTGAAAGGATAAATCCTCTGGAGGAGACATCCTCCTCTTTAGAGAAGAGGGCTCCTCAGGAAGATCAAACTCAGCAGAGTCATCAGAGGAATTGAACTCATCAGAAGAATCTGAGTATTCTCTCTGTGCTTGCAATGCACGATACGCGTAACGATCGATATCGACATCGGGCGTATCGGGCATGGGATTGGTATCGGGCAAAAGCCTGAATCCAGCAAGCGGAACCGATCGACGCTTGGAAGTCGATGGTCTCGGTTCCGGTGTGGATACCGGAACCGAGGTCGGTACCGATGGAATCGGTACCGAGGGCATCGCAGCCTTAATGAAAGCCAAAACGGCCTGCTGCATGGTCTGGACAATATTGCCCATGGACGCCACTGCTGCCTGGATGTCGGTACCGGTATCGACCGGTACCCCAGAGCAGTCTAACAGGTGATCAGTCGAGGCCGTGCCATCGATGTCAACCTGTAACCCCATAGGTGATGCTTTGGAGGCCGGAGCCTCCCGCCGGGGTTTTTTGGTCTGGGCAGAATCCTCGAACTCAAGATTGAGAGCCTCTCGATCTTTTGAAAGAGATTTGCTTTTAGAGGATTTGCCCACAGAAAGTTTGGTTACCTGAGATCCATCCGGAGAGGAAGACCTGGATGACTGATGCTGGATTATCTGAAGCAAACAGCACATGGAACTTGTTGGCCCGATTCTGCATACCACGTTTAGACATCTGGGAGCAGAATGGGCAGTCCGGTATGGAGTGGTCAGGTCCTAAACATTTAAGACACCATTCATGGGTGTCTGTGAGAGAAATAACAGCATTGCACTTGGTACACTTTTTAAAACCAGGAGCTGGTTTCTCCATGAGGAGAATTTGTGTAGGCCTGAAGGCCTAACAAAAGTTACCAAGCTGTGCTGAGAAAATAAAAAAAGATTTTTTTTTTTTTTAAAAGAAAGAGAGACCGGCAGTACCGGTTTTGGTATGGGGAAGGCAGGTACGCGGTCAAAAGAAACAAATTAAAATAACAATTTCTTCAGCGGTGACAGGAACACGACCTGCTGGCTCCGCGGAAAAAGAGAAACTGAAGAGAGCTGGTAAGGAAGGCGGGAAGGCAGCGCGCATGCGCTGTGGGAAGCCCCAAAAGCTTTTCATCTGAAAAGCTGGGGAGCTTTCCCGCGTGGGCTCCGTCGGTTCCGACTTACCCATATGTGAGGACTTATTCCTGCTTGTTCCTGGAGATAGGAAGGAAGGAGGGAGGGAGGAAGGTTTAGAGGAAAAAAGAAGCAGTTCAATTTTGGCTCTGATTAATTTTAAAAAACTGTGGTGAGACAGGCAGGCAGAGATGCGAGACTGGAATGTCAAAGATATCAGGTGTAGAAAGATAGATCTGAGAATCATCAGCATAAAAATGATACTGAAATCCATGGGAGGTGAGAGTACCAAGGGACAGGATATAGAGAGAAAAAAAAAAAGGAGGGCAGAGAATAGAATCCTAGGGTACACCAACTGAGAGTGGGATAGCAGTAGAGGAGGAACCACCAGAACAAATGCTGAAAGAGCGATGGGAGAGAAGAGGAGAACTAGGACAGGGCAGAAATCTGTGCCGGGCTCAGTTCTACTCCCCTGAAACTGGTTTCTCTATTTTGTAGGCACAGCATTTTAAAGGTGACTGGCAGACAGATTCCTCTGAGAACCTTCTGCAATCTTTGGAAGAGAGCAGGGGGGGGGGGGGGAGGACAGAGGAGGAGGAAGAGGGAGAGGGCATTGAGGTTGTACGAGGCTGCTCAACTCTTCCAGATCCTTCCAATTTTCCGGCTGCTCAGTAGGCCCTTAACAGGATATGAGCATAGAGCTAAACCAATTCTCCCTTCTCCTGTGGCTACCAAAAAGATCAGTCTAGTGGAGCCTTCCACATGTTCAAGATGGTTCTTTTGCTCTCAATTCACATTTTCTTCAGAGTATAGAAAATCCATCCACCATCTGCTGGTGACAAAAGAACTACTTAAGAGACCTCTGGTGGCTGAGGTGGATAAGCAGCATGGGAGTAATGCCATTTAAACCTGGGCATTTCATTGGTTCTTTATCTCCACTAATCTGATGGTAGGGGATCACAACCCACTTGCCGGACTAGTCTAGCAGGATGATATGAAAAACTACCTTAGTCAAACACTGCTTATTCGAAGTGAGGAGGGAAGGGGCAACAGAAGACCGATCAAACAGAAGTGGATAACTAGACGAAAGATCCTTCTTCCTCCTCCCTCCTCCCTCCCACCCCCAAAATCTGAGATTGTCGATTGGAAATCTCTTCATAGATCTTTAAGCTAGCAACTCCACAAATATCACCAAATCAGTGCTACTAAGCAGAGGGATTTTACATGTCCTCTGTGAAAGACAGCCCCACAAAATGAATAGTCTAGAAGAAAAAGTTTTAGGTTCATTCACTTACCTCCCATAGCAAGAAAACACACCTTTCCCAGGAAGAAGCTGGCATCCACATGCGACAGCGACGACACTACTGTGGTATAGCTGTCAAAGAAAAAAACACAATGTTTCCATGTAAGAGAAGGAACAGAGGAAGGACTTTCTAGCACTGGTGCAGATACGACTGTACAGGAGACCTGCCATTTTTCTTCTCAGATTATGAAGGATTTATCCAGTCTCACCCTGCCCCCAAAAGGTGAACCAGGTAACATGCCTGTGATCATACAGATCATCTTCACAGCAGCTACAATTAGGACATACCATTCTGGTGCCCACTATTTATGGCTTACAAAGAAAATCAGAAAGTTTTTGAGGTAAACATATTGGTACAAGGCTTAAACAAAACAAGAACCCCCTAGAGACCACCACACTTGCAAGTATAGGAGAGGCATTACTTAAAATAACCTGCATTGTTAAAATAGCGTATTTTGGTTCAGAATAATGCAGCATCTTTACCAATGTTATCTGTAGTACCTGAAACAAGAAACCTGGGATCTGATGTTGCTACTAATAGTATATTAAGAAGTTTAAAAAAAAAATTACCCTTTTTTTGAGATATGACTTGCCCATGAAGTTTGTTTCAAAGCTTTCATGTCATGTCGTTTGGGTTCCTCTCCATTTCTTGAAAGTTTTTTTTTTATTAAATGGACAGAAGACACACAGTACACATACAAGATATGCAGCAGGACAGAAACAAAAGTAGCCAAGCAACAGTACCTAACACTGCACACAAACCCATAGCAAAAGTACCCAACAAGCTGAGCTCAAACAGCAGGAAGGAGGAGAATGAAGAGGCTAGCTAGAGGATATAACAACACCAAAAGCTGCAAACAGAGGGTAGCATGGGAAACTACAAAAAGAGTATGGTGCAGACTGCAAGACATTTTGTCTAGCATAAGCAATAAAGAGACCAAGCTGAAAAAGAAAGTTACTTAGCAGCAGTGCGCATCTTCCACAGATAGCAGGATAAAATCAACCATGCAAGGCGGCGCCATCCAAAGGCACAGAAATGAGTTATTCTTAGAGTTCAGAATAAATAGCACATTCTTGGCACACAATCTCTTCATTTGTTAGACAGCTTTGCTCCAACTCTAGAAAAGTCAAAGCCACTATGGCCAATTTATCCAGTTGTCTATGAATAACCCTCAATGCAGCTAAGCAACTTTGCTTTCTTTGTTGATGAGCAGCACAAAATCAGCAGTGCAGAAGTTGAGACCTCCAAAGCAGAGTGTTGCAGAGACAGCATATGAAGTGCATCACTCAGTCAAAATAGGACTCATTCATTGAAATTAGAATATTACTAGAGTTAAATCTTTATGTGATGAGGCTTTTTAAACTGCTTAACCAAAGCTGCCATCCTTTCTCGATTCATTATCTAGATCAGTGGTTCTCAACTTTATTTTTCCTATTGTGACACACCTGACAGACCATATTTGGGTACGTGACACACTGAACACTAAAATCTGCAGCTGAATTAAAAAGAGCCCAAATATTTTATTGTAGCTAAAAACTTACATTTCTCTTGCATTAACAGAATTTCTTTATGAACCGTTCTTGAAATCAAAGCTATTCAATTTTTTAGCACAAATGTTTAGTGAGAAACGTGGGGACCAGTGTGCTGAATGTACTTTTTCAGTGCGATGGAATGAGACAAATGCGCAGTAAAAACATACGAGCAACACCAAGAAAAAAATATAATTTTTTTTTCTTGGTGTTGCTCGTATGTTTTTACTGCGCATTTGTCTATACAGAGCAGAGCTATTATGTCTCCCTTTATAGCTTTACAATACAAAAAAAATCCTGTAGAGGTGAAGGAAAACTATATCCAAATAGCAAAGGCTCTTCCTCAAAAAAGGATAGTTGCATATCAAACAAAAACAAAAGTAAAAGCCATCAGAATGCAGCCGGGGTACAACATACTATCTGTCTATGTGAATTAATTATACCTACCATTAGTTTTACACTTGGGGTTTTGTTTTACAGTTTGCCTGGTGCCCCTCCCGATGTTTACTGTCCCCAACTTGATCTGCCATTGACGCCGCCTACTGCAGAGTTCAGCAAGGTGACAAGACTGTTTGAATAAGAACTGGCTGCTAATGGTGTCCACATGCTCCTGCTCCTTGGGGAAATTCCAGGGCGTTACCATCCTTCTCACTGCTTTGTTTTGGCTATTGATTAATTTTGCTACTTCTGCGCTCTTCTTGGTCCAAACTTCCTTGTTAAAAACTTCATCTGATATTAAGATTCTGCCTATGTCTGCCATATCTGTTCTCTGGCACCCACGATCTTCATTACAACATCAAAATGCCCATCGGATTTGTTTGCCCTACATATAGATTTCTCACAGCCATCCAAACATAGTCTTTAGAGCCGTCGCCCCTTTTGCTGCCTACTGACATCTGGGCAGCATACCTAAAGTCTGTTTTATTCTTTAATGACCTACAGTTTATTTCAGACACTCAGTTCAATTTGGATCTGTTTGACAGAAACATGGCTCAAACCAGGGGACGAGCCTTATCTAACATGTCTTCCACCAGGTTATTTAGCCCTCTCCTTCCCTTGTCCCTCCTGCATGGGAGGCAGAGTTGCTCTATTCTTTTAAATTTTTCCCCTCACTCATTGAGCTTCCAAGTGATCAATGGGTGGGTATGGAGAAACTGTTCAGACTATTTCTCACCACCTCTCCACGGTTTACTACTTTACTGTGCCCTCTCTCTCCTGAGCAAATCAATGGGACATCACACAGATGCTGCTTGATACTTCAATTGCATTTCCAAATTTGCTTGTGCTTGGTGATTTTAATACGCTTTCATTCTCCATCTAGATTCTAGACCTAATATCTTTTGGCAATTTTTAGATTATCGTGACTTCTCGCATTGTGACTGGCCCCACTTATGTTGCTGGAAATAGAATGAGTAAATAGCAAATCAAGTGTGACACCTCTCAACAGCCCTCAGACATTAATTCACACTCACTTCCCAAGGTCTGACAATTTCTTGATATATTTTAAGCTAATAGCCCCAATCCCCTAGACTCATCTGGCTGATCCATGATCATACCTTCCCATTCATCTTTCGAGGGAAGTTAAATCATATATGCCAAATGCCTAAGTTATTTGCTCCAGATTTCTCTTCCCTGTCACTGGAACAGCAGGCAAACTCCTAGGACTCCACATTATCCCGTGAACTTGATCTTGTAGCACCTTTGCTACCAATTATGTATTCTGTTAGTTGCTCCTATGCTTGGTACCATCCTGGTCTGCATCTTTTCCGAAGAAAACTTCAATCGGCAGAACGAGCTTGGAGGAAAACTGACGAGCAGGCATATTGCTCCAAGTTCCAAACCTAACACCATCATTATTGAGCTTAAGTAATAGCCGCCAAGGAGGATTATTATTCATACTTGATTACTGCATCAGCTCATGACCCAACAACCCTTTTTGCCATCACATGCATCTACTCTGCAATCCTTCCCTCCCATAGTTCACAGCTTTAATGGACCTTTCCCAGTGCCCTTGCATCAACACTTACATCCAAACTTGACACTACCAGAACTGGCCTACTAGTCAAACAGCTTTTCCCACACACATCTGGACTTCCTTTCCCCTCCCTGATCTTACTAGTCTAGCTAAGCTTATCACCACTGCTAAGAAAAGTTACTGTCTGTTAGACCCATTCCTTCAGAATGGTTTGCAGATCCTTCATCAGAACTCATACCTCTGATTTTTTCCCATGGTTACATCCAGTTTTACATTAGGTCCTCTTCCCTCTTCTTGGAAAGCATCTATTTGTCCTCGTCTTAAAGCACTCAAGTTGGATCCTTTGGATCCATTACATTATCTATATCAAATCTTCCTTATCTTGCAAAGTCAGCCGAACACCTTGCCTACTACAACTCACAGATCATCTTGATCATACTCTAGCCTTCCATCCACATCAATTGGCCTTTTGGCAATACTATAGCACCGAGACTGTCCTCACTTCCATGGTCAACGATATCATCTGTACATTGGACCAGAGAGACTTTGCCCTGACCATTGCTCTAGACTTAACTACGGTGTTTGAACTAGTTGAATAGTTTGCCTATGTCCTGTCTATTTGACTCTGATATCCGTGGGAAGGGCCTTGAATGGTTCTCTTCCTTCCTGTCAATCAGAGCTACCAGGTCTCTTTTCAGGACTCCATCTCAGCTACATATTGACCCCAATGTGGTGTCCCTCAAGGTTCGGCTCTCTCCTATTCTCTTTAATCTCTTAGCCCCCTGGCCACCATCATACAAACTCTGGAGATCAAGTTCTATATGTATGCCAATGATATCATACTTCTGGTTCAGATTAATAGTACATCACTTGACTTAATGAGCATCAACGCTGCCTTAACTGTAATCTCTAAATGATAATTACACTTACCTGGTAATTGTAGTTCCTTGAGTGACGACAGTTCAGTCCTCTACCTCTGGGTTGTCAACCTCCTCCTGCAGCTTGGAGACTGGCATGTCAGAATTCTGACATCACTGGATATAGCCCGCTGGATACTCCCATCTGCCCCAGTGTGAACTACTAACAAAGCAGACTCAAAGGAGCAACAAAAAAGTATCTTAAATAACATCCGCAATCTAAACTGAAACCTCACTGCAACTATTAAGATAAACCTTTCTTACACTCTTCCCTGCTAAAAACACAAGAAGATAGAAGAATGAGTGAAAATAATCAATGTCAAAGACAGACCTACCTGTAATCCATATCTTCACGCCGCCGGGCAGATGCCATCCATGAAAGAACCCCGGGTGGGAATGAGGACTGAACTGTCGTCACTCAAGGAACTACAATTACCAGGTAAGTGTAATCATCATTTCCTTATCGTTCCTCCAGTTCAGTTCTCTACCTCTGGGATGTACCAGAGCAGTAGTCAATGGGATGGGCCTTTCCAGCCAGCATGTAACACCGCCAACCCAAAACAGGCATCATTCGCAGCTGCCACGTCAAGACGGTAATGCTTGCTGAAGGTATGCAGCAACGACCAAGTAGCTGCCCTGCAAATGTCTCCTGGCGGAACTAGACTGTGCTCCGCCCATGAAGACGCTTGCGCTCTGGTGGAATGCGCTCGCAACCCTGCTGGTACCACCTGACGAAGAAGATAGGCGGACGCAATAGCTTCCCGAATCCATCTGGCAATGGAAGCCTTCGCCGCCGCCTCACCCTTGCGAACGCCTCCGAACACCACAAACTGGTCTGATTTGCGAATTGGTTGAGAAACCTTCAAATACTGCCGCAACGCCCTCTTTACATCCAAACGACGTAAACTGTGCTCTTGATCGTCACCGACCAGAGAGCCCAGGACTGGCAGAGAAACCATCTGACTTAGGTGAAAGGGGGAAACCACGGAACTGGCTGGAGCACCACCTTCTCCCTAGAAAAAAAAACCAAGAACGGTTCTCTACAAGACAACGCCTGTAGCTCCGAAATGCGCCTTGCTGAACAGACCACCACTAGAAATACCGTTTTTAATGTAAAGTCCTTCACTGACGCCCAACGCAAAGGCTCAAAGGGCGGCTTGGTCAATGCTGCTAACACCAAATTAAGATCCCAAGGCGGAATGATCACTCTACGCGACGGACGTAGTCTCGAAATCGCCTTGAGAAAACGCAAAACGTCCGCATGGGCACCGAGCGCAACACCCTGCACCTTCCCCCGATAACAAGAGAGAGCTGCCAATTGCACGCGCAGAGAACTGGCTGCCAGACCTTTATCAAAACTATCCTGTAGAAAACTTAATATCGAGGAAATGGAGACCGTAGCCGTTCGGATCTGCCGCCTCGAACACCAATCCTCAAATATCCGCCAAATACGAACATACGCCAGCGACGTGGACCGGTTTCCTAACACTAAGCATCATAGTAATGACCGCAGGTGAATAACCCTTCTTTTTTAACCTAGCCCTTTCAATGGCCATACCGTAAGCGAGAACCGATCCACTTGCGGTATGAAGAGAGGCCCTTGGCGCAACAGATCCGCCCTCACCGGTAATTGCCAAGGATCTCTGTCTAGGAGACACACCAGGGCCGCGAACCACGGATGCCTCGGCCAGTCTGGTGCCACCAGGAGAACCCGTCCCGGATGAGCTCCGATTCTCTGAACTACTCTGCCGATCAACGCCCACGGAGGGAAGACATACAGAAAACCTGTGGACGGCCAGCGTTGCAGCAATGCGTCTATACCTTCCGACATCCTTTCCCTCCTTCTGCTGAAGAAATGGTTGGCCTTCGCCGACTGGAAGCTCGCCATTAGATCCATTATAGGGCTCCCCCAGCGGCCCACTATCTGAGCAAACACGTCAGGGTGCAGCTCCCACTCTCCCGCATCCACTCGGACTCTGCTGAGAAAGTCGACCATCACATTGTCCTTTCCTGCAATGTGCGCCGCCAAAATTGCTGTTAACCGACTCTCTACCCAAGCGAATAACAAATCCGCTTCCTCCTCCATGGCTGCACTCCCCGTGCTGCCCTGGCGATTGATGTAGGCAACTGCTGCATAGTTGGACAGAACCCAGACTGCCCGACCCACTACCGCAGCCTCGAACGCTTGCAATGCCCGCAAAACTGCTGGGAGCTTCAGGCAATTGATCGACCATGAGTGCTCTAGAGGCAACCAACACCCCTGCACGAACGTGCTTTCGCAGTGGGCTCCCCAGCCACCGAGGCTGGCATCCGTTAATACTGGAAGCCAGTCCGGCTGCTCCAGCGGCATTCCGGCCGCCAGCGATGTCGGAAGCAACCACCACCGCAGAGACTGCCTGACCTTGGATGGACATGGGAGCCGCTTGCTCAAAGAATCCGTCTGATGAGACCACCGGTGAAGGAGCAACCTCTGCAAGGGGCGCATATGCATTTTGGCCCAAGGCACCGCCTCCAGAGTCGCTGCCATTGTCCCCAGCACTCGGAGGTAAGTCCACGCTGAGGGAGCCGGCATAGTCCTGAACTTGCATACCAGACCCCTGAGACCCTGGGCTCTGCGTTCCGGCAAAAAAACCTGTCCTCTCTTCGTGTCGTACCGCACCCACAGATACTCTAGGTTCTGGGACGGCTCCAACCGGCTCTTGGCCGGATTGACCACCCAACCAAGACTTTGCAGAAACTCTACCACTCTGCTCGTTAACTGAACGCTCTCTGCCTCGGACTTGGCCCGAATCAACCAATCGTTGAGGTAAGGGTGCACTAAAATCCCTTCTTTGCGCAACGCTGCCGCCACCACCACCACCATGAGCTTGGTGAAAGTTCACGGCACCGTCGCCAGACCGAAGGGCAACGCCTGGAACTGATAGTGCCCCAAGGGAAGGCAAACCTCAGAAACCTCTGATGAGATGACCGGATTGGAATGTGTAAATATGCTTCCATGAGGTCGAGAGACGTCAAATACTCTCCTCGCCACACCGCCACAATGACTGACCGGAGGGTCTCCATCCGGAACTGCGGTACCCACAGACAACGATTTACGCCTATCACATCCAAAATGGGTCATAACGCTCCGCCCTTCTTTGGCACCACGAAATAAATGAAGTACCGACCTACGCCGTACTCTGCTTCTGGCACCTCCACGACTGCCCCGAATTGTAGGAGCCGCTGTAACGTACTTCGAATTGCCAAGGTTTTCTTCTGTCCTCTGCAGGGAGACATGACAAAGGAATCCCGCACCGGACGCACCAACTCTAGTGCGTATCCCTGACGAATAATCTCCAACACCCACTGATCAGATGTGACGTGGGTCCAAGCAGAAAAACTCCTGAAGCCTCCCGCCTATCGGAGGTCCTCCTGCCGGGACCCGCCTCATTTCATTGTGGCTTCCGAGATGCTGCCGAGGAATTTGAGGAGAAACCCCTATTAGCTCCTCAGAACCCCTGGGCTCGCGACGTAAAGCGACCCCTCAGAGTTTCCAAAATGCGTCGTACAAAATCTCCGGAAATCTTGAAACTGGCCCCGAAAGCTCTGACCAGGCCTCCCCTGTTTCGGCTTATCCTCAGGAATTCTGCCACTCTAGGACTCCCTGAGGTCCTTTACCAATTTATCCAGATCTTCCCCAAACAGCAACCTACCCTTAAAGGGCAACTTGCTGAGACGGGGACTTGGACGAACCATCGGCTGCCCAATTTTGCAACCACACAGACCTACGAGCGGCCACTACTGAGGCTGTGCTATTCGCGAGAGCTCTAAATCAAGTCGTAATGAACATCTGCTAAATATGCTGTTCCAGACTCCAGGCGGCCGAGCTCCTTAAGCTCCTCCTGGTCCAGGTGCGACGATAGCCGAAGCTGTTGAACCCAGCGCAGGCAGGCCCGTGCTACCCAAGCCACACAGATTGAGGCCTGCAAGGACAGCGCGTCCGCATCAAAAACCTGTTTCAGCAGGCTGTCAACTTTACGGTCCTGCGCATCTTTTAAGGCTGCACCACCTTCCACCGGAATAGTGGTCTTTTTTGTAACCGCTGCCACCGCCGCATCCACTCAAGGCAAGCGGAACCTCTCCTTATCCTTAACAGCTAAGGGATAAAGCCTATTCATTGTGCGTATCCCTCTGAGCCCCGCTTCCGGCTGATCCCATTCTTCCTGGATCATCTTGTCGAATACCCGGTGAATCGAAAACACCACCTGCATTTGCCTCACCGCTTGAATAACTGGATCTTCAACCTCTTCTTCACTAGCGGATTGAGTAGCGAGATTCAACATCTGCATAGATTCCGTGATCAGAGCTGCCAGCTCCTCCCTACGGAAGACTCTTATGATCTTCGCCTGATCTTCGGGTTCGTGGATCTCTCCCTCTTCCAGATCCTCCAACCCGTCCTCACGCTCCCAGTCTGGGTCCTCGATGTTCAGCCAATCGCTCTCCGTGGAAGATAGAGCTCGGGTCCTTGCCCTCTTAGGTGCCAACGGACCCCCACCCCCTCCCTCAGCGTCCGTTAGCTGAGAAGGGACCGAGAGCGGCCATGCCGCCGGCATCTTGCCCTGCCGCCGCAAGCAAAAGGCCTGATGCATCATTAATATAAAATCAGGGCAAAAGTCCTCAAGATCTGTCGGCCCCGCAATCGAGAGCACTCCTGAAGGTCCTGCCATCTCCTCCAAAGCGTACCCTTTTACGGCCGACTGCACCAATTCTGTCACTGCCCCTGCCGATGCCCCCTGCGCCTCAGGGGACTCTGATCTCCATCTGTGACTCTACCGCTGAGGAGAGTGAAGCACAGCCGCGGCAGACACCTGAATCGGCAACCGTGCCTCTCCGGGTGCCGCAGACTACACACTGCGGCCTTGATGCCATAAGGCTGTAAGTAAGACTGTCTGCTCTTCACTTCAAATAAATATCCCCTTTATTATTATTATTTATTTTTTATTTTTTTAAAATGTGGGTGGTAGAAACCTTCAACCTTGCCTTAAAACCTTCCAGCTATTCCCCTGAAATCCTTGAAAAAATGAGCTCACGGCACGGCAGAAGCCCCCACCCCTCCAGGGAATTTAACTCCCGCCAAATTACAAAAAGAAAACAAAACCGCAAAAGAGAAGGGAATGCAAGTAATTAAAAATTAAACTAAAGAAAGAAACACCAAAAGAAACCTTCAGAAACCTAAAGGAGCAGACCCAAACAGCATTGAAAAATAAAACCGCCAAATCAAGGCCTTACACGATCCTCTCCTGTTCGGCAGCCACGCGATCCCCTTTAAAATGGCCGCCGCCAGCTCGGGAGAAGAAGAAAAAGGCGCCAAAGTAACCTCTACTGCTACCCTGCCCCGCTGCCAGGTGCAGTCTCCACTGCTTCAGCAGCCTGAACCCGGTGCACTGCCTACCGGTCAGGACTGCCTTGCCCGTACCTGTGCTCCCCCGCCGATCCGGCACTCACATGAGCAGAACCGTGCCGCCAGCGTACTCACTGCCTTAACTGCTTCGTCGATCACCAGGCGACTCACCGCAGCTGCAACTCTCGCTAGCAGTGCTGAGCCGGCGGGATAGAATCGTTAGTCAGGGAGCTCTCCCCCGGAACGTCTGGGAGGAGAGATCACCCGGTACAAGAACAGGCAACTTTAATAATAGGCAAGAGACCTATAGGCAGGGAGCAGGTAAGAAGGTCTTTCCTTTAAAAAAAAAAAAAAAGCACAGTACCCAATTTCTAACTTTTGAAACCAAATTAAACCCCAATACAGCTAAGCTATCCTACAGATTCCTTATCTGTTCCTCTAGTGAGCCTTAGCCAGGCTCACAACGTCCTCCTGTTGCATGGAGACTGGTCACACTGGGGCTGATGGGAGTATCCAGCGGGCTATATCTAGTGATGTCAGAATTCTGACATGCCAGTCTCCAAGCTGCAGGAGGAGGTTGACAACCCAGAGATAGAGGACTGAACTGGAGGAACGATAAAGAACTGGCTTCATTCCAACACCTTAAAATTGAGCCCCTCCAAGAATACTGCCACCTGTTTCATTAGATCAGATGACTCTCCTGATATCGCCCCCTCCATAGATGCATGTCCAATTACTCTTGTTGCTTCCTTCAAGTACCTTGGCGTTTATCTTGACTCAACCCTCTCTTTTCCACCCTATATTAACTAACACTGTCCACCTTTATAGCTTTGAGAAGATTTTGCACCCTTTGTCCACTTCTTTCCCATTCAGTTCTAACCACAATCCTTCTCAGCACAGTTGTATTGCATATGGATTACTGCAATACAATCTTTACTTCCCAAGTCCCAACTTAAACACCTTCAGACCATCCAAAACACCGCCCTCCATGTCCCTACTGGTGCTAAATGCTTTGACCATATTACCCCACTACTCATTCAATACCACTGGCTTCCCTATCCACAATGTAGCCATTTTAAAACACTTCTAACCCATAAAACCCTCCATGATCTTGTGTCCCAACATCTTACTGCTATGACCATTCCATACATACCTCGCCGTTACTTACATAGAAACATAGAAATATGACGACAGAAAAAGACCACATGGCCTATCTAGTCTGTTCTTCCATATCAACAACTACAACAGTCCACTTTTTTCCTTTAGAGAACCTGTTTGTCCCATGCTTTTTTGAATTCAGTTACTGTCCTCATCTCTATCACCTCCACTGGGAGACTATTCCACGGATCAACCACTCTTTCAGTAAAGAAATATTTCTGCATATCACTCCTGAATCTATCCCCCATCACCCTCATCCCATGTCCCCTCGTAGCAGGGGACATCCCTATTGGACAACTGCCTAATCACGCCCTCATCCAATCAGATTTGTTTAGAAGTTACTCATTGTAAAGCCTTCAGCTCTGTGGCTCCAGACCTCTGGAATAGTCTTCCATCGACTCTGCGTCTGGAAGCCTTTGCCGCAGTTCAAATCCTAATCTTTAAAAAAAAAAAAAAAAAGGTACCTTTTTAAGCAAGCTTTCAATTTGGAGAGCGCTGGGGATAGCCTAACAGATGATGCCCTTCTAAGAGTTCTCTCTGCCTATGTATTATCTGTCCTGTTGCAAATTGTAGTTCTCTCATGTCAGTCTTTTTATTCTTGTTTGTAACTTTTTTAAAATGTTTTAAACCACTTTGTAAGTGTACACTGAAGGGCAGTATATTAAATTTTTAATAAACTATAAACGATTGAAAGATTTTGCTGCTTTCAATGTTGAACACGCTGGGTGCTGCAAAGTGATAAAAATGCTAAGCCCCTGAAGCAGTGACAAAACCTGTGGGCAGGTTGGGACAAAAGGTTGGCGCTCTTTAACCGTTAATTTATTCAGCAGCATAGCACACAGCACAGTATTGATTGTGAGAATGAAACAAGTAGGCAAACTGAACTTTGCTTGTAATGAGCTAAAAAAGTTGCTACAAAGCTACAATGTTATTGGTATGAAGTTTTGTGACTGAAGCAGTGAGCAGCGTTACTTTGTGTTACGTGATTAAGCATTTATGTGGCAACAAAACTAGGGTGAAATTAGACTTACCTGCTAATTGTTGTTCCTTGAGGAACTCCAGTCTAGTCATGAACCTCTGGGTTGTGCTCCTCCTCCAGCAGCTTGGAGACCGAGAAACGTCACCCTTTTCTGATGACACTGGTGTAACAGTACAGGAACCGCCTACTTCACTCCAGTAACCTATTGACAAAGCAGACTCACCGGAGCAACAAGTAGTAAACACTACATTCTGCAAGCTAAGTTAACTAAGAACTAACATAGAACTGCTTAGGTCCACCCTCCCCCTTTAAAAGGGAATAGTGACCCCATCCTAATCCCCACCTATATAACCTCCCTTTATGGACCATAACCCGCACAGTTATACTTCCATCTTACCTGTGAAACATCTCTTGTTTCAGGCCATAGTCCAAAGAAAAAAAATCCAGGGAGGGATACGGGACTAAACTGGAGTTCCTCAAGGAACAATTAGCAGGTAAGTCTAATTTCACCTTCCTTATCGTCCCTCCAGTCTAGTCCTGAACCTCTGGGCATGTAACAGAGCAGTGAAACAAATCAACAGGAGGGACCTGCTAGACCAGCCTGAAGCACCGCTGACCCAAAACAGGTGTCCCTTTCCACCTGAACATCCAGACGATAATGTTTGACAAAAGAATCTGACAACCAGGTAGCTGCCCTACAAATTTCCACAGCTGATAGCAAACGGAACTCCGCCCAGGATGTAGCCTGCGCTCTCATCGAATGAGTTCTTAGCCCCTCTGGTACCGTTTTACCCTTCAAAACATATGCAGACGCTATGGCTTCTTTAATCCATCTGGCAATGGAAGCTTTTGACGCCGCTTCTCCTTTTCTCACCCCTTCGAACAGGACAAAAAGTCTATCTGACCTGCGGAAACACGCCGTCCCTCGGATATACTGTACTTCAACGCGCGCCGAACATCCAAGAGATGTAACTTCCCAGCAGCAGAACCCTTTCTGCTCTCAGCGAACACCGGTAAAGACACTACCTGATTAAGGTGAAATGCCGACACTACTTTCGGCAAAAAGGACGGCACTGGTCTCAAAACCACCTTTGTATCATAAAAAGAGAAAAGGTTTTCTACAAGACAAAGCCTGCAACTCTGCGATTCTCCGAGCCAAGCAGATAGCTACCAGAAACACTACCTTGAGAGTGAGGTCCTTTAACAATGCTCTGCATGAGGGCTCAAACGGCTCACGTCCCAAAGCCACTAATACGAACGGGAGATCCCACTTTGGAACTGTCTGTCTACATGGAGGCCTCAAAAGAGATGCCGCTCGTAAGAAACGCTTACTATCTGGATGCCCTCCGAGCACTTCTCCACCTACCTTACCTCTATAAAAAGACAACGCTGCCACCTGCACCCCTCAAGGATGCGGCCGCTAAGCCTCTCTCAAAACCCTTTTGCAAGAATGCCAGCACTTGTGGAATGGAGGCTTTTAACGCCTCCAACTGCCTGTCCACACACCATTCCTCAAATACACGCCAGATGCGAACATATGCTAACGAGGTAGATTTCCTCCTTGCCTTCAACAACGTGGAAACCACCACCGGAGTATCCCTTTGCTCTCAGCCTAGCCCTTTCAAGAGCCAAGACGTAAGCTAGAACTGATCCACCTGAGGCATGAATAGTGGACCCCGAGACAATAGATCTCTGAACAGGAAGATGCCACGGCCTCTACCAAGAGCCTCATCAGATCTGCATACCAAGGTCGCCTTGGCCAATCCGGCACTATCACCTGTCCTCTGTGTAGCTTGATGCGCTGCAATACCCTGTCTAACACCCAAGGTGAAAACACGTATAGGAGGAGTTCTTCTGGTCAGGCCTGAATTAGAGCATTCAGGCCCTCCGAGATCCTCTCTTCTTCTGCTGAAAATGTGATTGACCTTCGCCGACTGGAAAGTCGCCATGAGATCACTGGTGTCTCCCAGTGCCGTACCACCATCTGAAAGACGTCCTGATGAAGGACCCACTCTCCTGGGTCCACCTTCACTCAAGAAGTCGGCCTCTACATTGTCCACTCCTGCTACATGAGCTGCCGACAACGCCAGTAGATTTACCTCAGCCCACTCGAACAACTGTTCGGCCTCCAGAGCGACACTGCTGGTGCCCCCTTGTTGACTGATGTAGGCCACTGCGGTCACATTGTCGGAAAATACCCGAATGGCCCTTCCAAGGAGAAAGGGTTGGAAAACCTGCAACTCTAGCGTCACTGCTCTCAATTCCAACCTGTTGATCGACCATTCCTTTTCCCGATCGGTCCACTGCCCTTGTGCAAACCTTCCTTGAAAATGAGCTCCCCAGCCCAAAAGGCTGGCATCTGTCGTTAGAGGTAACCAACAAGGCACTTCCAAGGGCATCCCTTTTTCCAGGCATCCTGGAAGTAACCACCATTGAAGAGCTTGACGCTTCTCTGACGGACAAGGCAGTCTCCGAGAGAGTAGGTCGCTTTGGTGAGACCAACGTCTGAATAATGCTCTTTGCAATGGTCTCATGTGGGCTCTTGCCCATGGAACCTGCTCGAGGGTTGCCGCCATGGTCCAGAGCAACTGCAAATAATGCCACGCCGTGGGATTCGTTCTGTCCAGAAACTGGCGGACTAGTCTCCGCAATCCTTGCGCTCTTTGCTGTGGCAGAAAGAGCCTTCCAGCGTTCGTATCGAACTGAGCCCCCAGATATTCCAGACTGACACGGAATCAAACTTGCTCTTTGACATATTGACTACCCAACCGAGACTCTGTAAAAATGCCACTACTCTGGCTGTAGCAGACTTGCTTTCGACTCAGCCAATCATCTAGATAAGGGTGCACTAGAACTCCCTCCTTTCGTAACGCCGCCGCCACTACCACCATCACCTTGGTGAACATTCATGGCCCCGTAGCTAGCCCGAATGGTAAGGCTCAGAACTGAAAGTGTCTCATAGGAACTGTAAACCTGAGAAATTTCTGATGCTCCCGTCGAATCTGAATGTGTATACACGCTTCTGACAGATCCAGGGACATAAGGAATTCTCCTTTTCTTACCGCCATTATAACAGACCTCAGGGTCTCCATATGAAAATGAGATATGCGGAGACAGCGATTTACTCTTTTGAGATCTAAAATTGGCTGATCGTAGTCCCGAAAAAAGAAAGGACCTAAGTATATGGAGTACCGACTGCAACTGCATTGGTCTGGAGGCACCTGAACCATTGCTTTGAGGTCGAGTAGTCTCTTTACAGTCTCACTGCTGTGACCTTGGCCTGCGCTTTGCAGGGAGACTGAATGAATGACTCCTTCACCAGCTGCTGGAATTCTAACGCATAACCTCTCTGAATGACCTCCAGTACCCACTGGTCTGATGTAATTTGGACCCAGGCAGGGTAAAAATCCCGTAGACGACCACCTACAGGTACCAGATCCACCTGGGTCCCCCCAACTTCATGGCAACTTTCGAAAATTCGAGGCTGCGGAGGCAGCAAAACCTCTGCCTGCCCCCCTAAAGCCTCGAAACCCCTGGTTTCTGTTATGAAAACATCCCCTTTGGCCTTGACCGAATCTCAGAAAACGGAAGTGACAAAACTCCCTTTGCTGACTCCTGGCTGTGGCAGTCGACCGTCCCTGCTTTTGTTTGTCCTCTGGAAGTCTTCTGCCTTTGGACTCTCCCAGATCTTTTACCAGTTTATCCAAATCCTCGCCAAAAAGGAGCTTTCCCCTAAAAGGAAGCTTACTTAGCCTAGCTTTGGAGGGCCCCATCAGCCACCCCATTACGCAGCCAAAGATACCTTCGCGCCGCTACCACCAACACCATACTCTTCGATAACCCTTGAATAAGGTCATAATGAATATCGGTGAGATAAGCCATTCCTGACTCCAGTCTGGATGCTTCACTATTCGAGTCTTCCCCCTGCCCTCCTTGAAGTCGTTGAGACCAGCGAAGACAGGCTCTCGCAACCCAAGCTCCACATATAGACGCCTGAACAGACAATGCATTGACGTCAAAAACCTGTGTCAACAAGGTGTCAAGCTTTCTGTCATGGGCATCCTTGAGAGCAGCACTTTCTAATGGAATGGTAGTCTTCTTAGTAACCGCCGAGACGGCCGCATCTACTCTCGGAGACCTGAGCAGCTCCTGATCTTGGTCTACTAATGGGTAAAGATGGGCCATAACTCTGGACACTTTAAGACCGGCCTCTGGCATGTCCCATTTCTCCTGAATCATTTCCCGAATCACTCAGTGTACCGGAAAAGCTCTCCGAGTCTTTCGAAAGACCTGCAGCAATGGATCCTCCAAGGTAGGGTCCTTCACAGGCCCAGCTGATGGCATATTAAGCGCTTTGAGCGTCTCTGCAATGAGAGCCAGTAACTCGTCTTTACGAAACACACGAACCACCCTAGCCTGGTCCTCCTCCGTGAGCTCTTTCCTCCAACTCATTGTCTAACTCCAAGTTGGGATCTCCCTCAGAGTGAAGGCCCTCCGAGGCCATTGACTGTTTTGCTCCTTTTCGATTCTGGGCTTCTTTGCCAGGATTCCTGTTGTCCCTGCACTCAGAGGAGTCCCCAGCCTCTTCTGTCCTCATTCCCCGTCTGCGACACTGGTCGGGAGACTGCTCTGATTTCATCGAAAAGCTTGCTGTATCAATGCAACAAACTCTGTAAAGAAAATCGCCGCCAGTCCCCCTGGCAATGTCGGTGGCGCTGGGTGAAGATCCGGAGTCAAAGTCGTCCCTGCTGTGGGCTCCCCAAGGGATAAATCTGGGGATGACGGCTCCACCAGGACTACCGGCGCCCCTTTTTGACTCTCAAGTCCCACTTCCAGGGTTTGTTCCATAGCAACTGCCTCATGAACGCACCCTTTGCAGACTGTTTCCAATACCACTCCTCTTCTAGACCTGCAGACTAAGCACTGCGGTCTAGAAGGCATCACGTGTGCGCAAAGACGCAGCGGTGTCTCAATCTGGGCCACTAACGATTCTGAAGGCTCACCAGCATATTTGTCTGACTGAAGTTGCCCCTATTTTCATTAACCTGTTCGCGTTTTTTTTTTTTTCCCCAAAAAACAATGTGGAACATTAAACTAAGTGAACCTAGCTGGATTCTGAAGAAAAAAAAAAAAAGTTGAAAACGAAGCTCCCTCGTCGAAAAAAAAGACAGACATCCTCATGCAGCAACGGCGCTTCCCGCGCACCTGATATGGTCTGGCCTGCTCTTCTGCTCACATGCGCATCCCCCCAACAAATTTGCTGTGGCGATCCAATTTCCTACCCTTTTCTGCCAAAGTTACTGCTTGTCTCACCCCTCTGTGATTTGAAGCATCCGCTCCCTGCGGATCACAGCAGGGACCCGACTCCCGCCGAGAGAGAGAGACCAGCACTGCTGCTGCCCTCTGCCGGACTCACTGTCAACGGCTGTTCAGCGCCGACAGGCAAAGCCTTCTGTGTGTGCTGTTGTGATACTTCTCTGGTTCTTCACCCATTAATGTGGGTTCGGGAACCGGAGACCTGCCCTCGTAGAAGCTTGCTCTCCTGCTAACGGCCCTGCTCTCTGCTGGAAGGTGGGGGGGGGGGAGGACCTCAGTCTGATCTGCCTTAAAGGCACACACTAAACATAAAAGAACAAAAAACTGTTTTATCAAAGACCACTATAAAAAAAAGTAGAAGTAATCTATAATCCCCATCTCTTAGTTGTTCAAGTGAGCCCTCCAGGCTCACCAATCCTCCAGCTGATTGGAGACTGAGATAACTGGAGTGAAGTAGGCGGTTCCTGCACTGTTATTCCAGTGTCATCAGAAAAGGATAACGTTTCTCAGTCTCCAAGTTGCTGGAGGAGCACAACCCAGAGGTTCAGGACTAGACTGGAGGGATGATAAGGAAGGATGGAGTTGCACACACTTTGATTTTTGAAATTTGTTGATGAAATATAAAATAAAATTACAAAAAAAGAGAAAAAGATAAGAAAATATTAGTGAGCAATTATTAAATAAAGATTCGGACATTCTGTGAGTGAATGAGCTGATTGATAAGGGGGGCCATGGATGGAATATAACAATTGTGTAGACAGTTGGCTCCTGACCCCATTCTGATGGCTCTCACATTTTTATATGTCGATATTAGACAACTCTCTTTATAGCTTGCCATACAAAATTGAAATATTGAAAAAAAAAATATATATATATAATTTTTTTTTCAAATTTTGGTATCACCTCCGTAATTGCAACAAAACGGCTAAATATTTTGAATTAGCAGAAAACCCTGCAAATAAGCTACTCAGAACCTATGCAGCAAACCTTCTATACCATGACAGCACTAACTCTCATGGCACGAGCAGCAAGAACTGTACCTTTAAAAGGTAGCACTGCAGATACAGACCACCAATACACCTCTTACTGAGTCAAATGTCCAACTGCAAATCCCCCACAAACTACATACCAGCAGAATCCCTCACTTCTGGTCATAAAATAGACTAGCATTCACCAACTACAGAATAAAGGACCACAATTTAGGAATGGCAATCAAGCCAGTCTGAGCAGTACAACATAAGAAAAAAAATGCAATTCTGCTTGTATTGAATAAAATACAAAGATGTGAGACATGCACAAATTCTCAAAACTGCTATTTCAAAATCACTAAAAACTGTAAATAACTGATCAGAGCTGGCAGGAGACAAACTGTGGTGGGGTGGGGCTTCTCTGCAGGCCATCTCCTATTCTTCTGCAACCAGCAATATGTATCATAGCCAAAGAGCTGAGGGAATATAATTAGAAATTCCAGTCTGGGCTGGTGGTAGCAGGGATGGGGAGGGGTTGGGGGACAGACGGCTTCAGGATGCTATGGATCTGATCACCAGTGGGGGGGTGGGGGGAGGGGAGCAGACCTGCAACAGTGATCATTTGGAGATGGGGTGCAGTTAACGAATGGTTACAGGGTTTCAAGTATATGGCTCCTTGTTTTGCACTCTCCCCAACCTGTAAAAGCACATGTAGTTTTGGTGATACTGGTTGAAAACCATTGATCTAGACAATTTTGAGATGCAAAATTTATGTATAGAAGATCAAGCTGCTACTTAGCATTCACAGAAATCTGCAGATCTAAGGCAGATCATTGGGACAGTCACAGCTCTTGATTTGATGAGCCTTAGGCTTGTCTAGAAGGGCAAGACTATACAGTGACTGATACGAAAGACTCCAAGTACCTTGGATAGAAATTTAGAATGGGGCACTGTTATATTGTAGGACTGAATACGGCTAATACTTAGGGCTTTTGATTTTTGGTTATAGCCACAAAAGGGGAGGTGGGTGGGATGCAAGGACTGATTCCAGCTGTCCCTGGAGAACACCTGTTACAAGTGAGTGAGTAACTACGCTTTCTCCAGGAACAGGCAGGAAGTCAGTCCTCATATGGGAATCCACAGCTACAGGCTGGAGGACCTGCAGAAAAGTGCCATGGCAAGCCATGAGCAGAAATTGGTAACCGAAGACAGCCCAAGGACTCCAGGTCCCCAGAAGACCACACTACTGGTAGCCACAGAAGAAAGGTCAGAAGGCCAGAGCTGCCTAATCCCTGAACAGATTACGGAGTACAGTCTGGCTGAAGGCACTGTCCTGACAGGACTCCCTCTATAGGCAGTAATGCGTCGCGAAGGTGTTAGAGGGCCAGTTTGCGGCTTGACAGATGTCCGTCAGGGGAATGGAGTGCAGATATGCCACCTGTGCTGCCCTTGCACGGACACCGTGTGCCGTGACATGGCAGTCCAGGGGTAGCCCAGCCTGAGCCTGGGCGAATGCGATGCAGTCACCAAGCAGATCCTTTCCCTCTGGGTGGCAGATTGCGAGTCCCAAAATGGGCAGGGTCATAGGAGATGAAGAGCTGCTCAGACCTGCGGTGGGCCTGTGTGTGCTGCAGGTAGGAGCGAGCCCTCCTACAGTCGAGGGTGTGGAGGATTGCCAATGCCCGGTCAGCATGAGGTTTCGGAAAGAAAGTTGGCAGCACTATCTCCTGGTTGAGGTGAAAATCCAAGACAACCTTTGGGAGAAACTTGGGGTGCGTTTGGAGGACCGCTCGGTTCCCGTAGACTTGTGTAGGGAATGTTGGCCATCAGGGCCTGAAGCTCACTGACCCTCTGGCCAAGGTGAGGGCTACCAGAAAAAAACACCTTCCAAGAAAGGTGCTGAAGCGAACAGGATGCCATCGGCTCAAAGGACAATTGGGTTAGTTGCGTGAGGACAACATTGAGTCAAATGGGAGGCCTGGAAAGAAGCAGCCGCGCATGAAGTGGGAAACCAGCAGCTCGCCTGAGAAGGGTCTGCCCTTGACTGTGGTGGGTGGCAGAGATCGTGCTCAGGTGGACCCTGACAGAGTTGGACTTCAGGCCTGCCTGCAAGAGATTAAGTAGGTACTGCAGGACCAGGTGGATAGTGCAAGAGAACAGGTTGGCCCGAACCTCCGAGCACCACACTGAGAACCAATGCACTTAAAGGCATAAGCCCTCCTAGTCGCGTCCTTGCACGAAGCCAGAAATACGTCTTTGATCTCTACTGGGAGACAAAGAGGGGCTAGTGCGACCTGCTCAGCCGCCAAGCCGTGAAGGATAGGGAACCTCAGATGCGGGTGAATCAGGAGACCCTCCTCCTGTGTCAACAAGCCCGGCATGTGCCTAGGGGAACCGGAGACTCTGACGAGAGGCGAAGCAGCAGCAGGAACCAAGGTTGCCGAGGCCACCATGGGATCATGAAGATCAGAGGCTCCATCTCGTTGAATCTTGAGAAAAGCCCACGCTATGAGCGGGGTGGGAGGAAATGCATGCAGGTGGTCGTGCATCCACGGCAGTAGGAAAGCATTGGAGGCCTCCCTACTTGGGTGGGAAACCGGGCCTCAGAACCATGGGAACTGCAAATTCACAGGGCTGGTGAAGGTCTAGGACCAAAGGCCCCCAGCGCCGGAATAGCCACTATGCAGTCTGTGGGCAGAAACGCCACTCGTGTGGCTGGATCTGACTCAGTCTATCTGCCAGAATGTTGTCCTGACCTGGGAGATAAGTAGCCTGTAGGGCTATGCCTTGGCGGATTGCAAGGGACCATAAGGCTACTGCCTCCAGGCAGTGGCTGTGAGCCAGTGCGCCCGTTTGTTCATATAGAACATTGCCACCCGATTGTCTGTCTGGACAAGCACTGTCCAATGGTGAATGCGGTGCCTGAACACCCGGAAGGCGAGGACCACCACCCAGAGTTCGAGAAGTTGATCGGTAGTCTGGATTCCGTGAGAGACCATGTCCCTTGCGTGCAGAGCTCGCCGCAGTATGCTCCCCAGCCTGTTAGAGAGGCATCTGTGGTCAAGATCACGTCATGCTTTGGAGCCTGGAATGGCATGCCTTGAAGCAGATTGAGTGTCCTGCCACTAGTCGAGGGACTCTGACAGTTGGGGAGTGACAGTGTCTGAGGTGGCCCTTTGCCTGAACCCATTGAGTGCAAAGGCACCACTGCACCGCTTGCATGCATAGATGGATGTCGGGGATAACGTGGACTGTCGAGGCCATGTGGCCGAGAAAACGGAGCATTGCCTGAGCCGAAACTGTCACAGCGCTGGACCACAGAGGCCAGAGCGATGAGGCGGTCTGGGGAAGGAAGGTGGCCACCAGCTGGGTATCAAGGCATGTGCTTATGAACTCCAGGGATTGGACCGGAGTGAGGTGGGATTTTGGGTAGTTCACCACAAAGCTGAGATGCTCGAGGAGATGGACGGTGCAGGCTGTGGCCCGCCGTGCTTCATCGGCTGTCTCCCCTGTAATGAGCAAATCATTTAGATAAGGATAGATGAAGGTGCCCTGTAACCAGATGGGCTGCAGCTACCGCAAGGCACTTGGTGAACACTCGGCGCGGACACGAGGCTGAAGGGAAGCACCCTGTATTGATAGTGGTTCCCTCGTACTCTGAAATGTAAGTATTTTCTGTGCGTCAGGTGGACTAGGATGCGAGCGTATGCATCTTGAAGGTCCGAGGAGCATAGCCAGTCGCCCTGCCAGAGGAAGGGCAGCATGGTGCCAAGGGAGACCATTTGGAACCTCTCCTGCACCAGGTACTTGAGATTTCTTAAATCAAGGATGGGCTGGAACCCACCTGTCCGCTTTGGCACCAGGAGTCGCGTGAGTAGAAACAGTGACCTTTGAGGTGTGGTGGGACCACTTCCACTGCTTGCTCCTCAAGGAGGTTGGCAAGCTCCTGTGCCAAGAAGACCTGGTGTGCGGGAAGCAGAGGGGGCTCCACAGGGCATTAGGGTGGAGGAAACCGGTCCAGGTGAAGGAGGTAACCCTCCCAGACGATCTGGAGGACCCAGGTGTCTGAGGTGACGGACTCCCATCGGTCAGCAAAGTGGACCAGGTGCCCTCCCACTGGTAGCTGGGTCGCCAGAGGGCGAGCGGTTATGCATCTGGCGTCAAAAACCCAGGGTCGACCAGGCCAGTGCTGGGGTCTGGCTTTAGGGGCCCCTTTGGCTTACGCAGACCCTGGTGGCTTCTCTTGCTCTGTCCACCTTGAGGCAGAGCTGGCGCTAGAGGATAAAGGTGGGTAGCCTTGATAGGGGAGACCATTCCTCTGAAAGGAAGGCTTTTTGCCCTGTTGCTTCTTCCGCAGAGAGATGGGTGCAGGTCACGTACTCAGTCTCAATCTCTGCTGCTTTGTCCCTCCATCAGTTTGCTGAATTGTTCACCCAGGCACGTTACATCAAGCAGCTTTTTCTGGACCCACTGTTTGAGGTCCAAGGACTGGAGCCAGGCCTGTCGCCTGGCCCCAATACCTGCAGCTGCTACCTGAGCAGAGGACTTGCAGCTGTTGTATGCAGCGCAAGAAAGGTACTTTGAGCAGTCCCCACTGACTTCAGAAGGGACCAGAAACAGCAGAGGTAATCATTGTCGAAGCCTGCCTGGAAGCTCCTGAGTTCCTTTGTGAGGTTATGAAGGAACATACCTATATATAGCTAGTAAGCCTGGAGCCTTGGTAGGCCTTTCGCCCGAGGGTGCAAGACTCCCTATCCAGTGGGACCGAAGAAGGGTTTTTGGACTCTGCTTCCACATGGCAGATTCCACTACCATTGAGGTATGGGGGAACTAGACCTTCTGGAAGCCAAGCCCCTGCTGCACTCTGTACATGGTGTCCAGGCGCTTTCTGACAATGGAGAAAGACACAGGCGTCTCCCACATTTGGAGGAGCAGCCAAGTCAGAAAGGGTGGGACCGGAACCGTGAGGGATTCTCTTGGCGGGGCCTCGTATTGCAAAATATCAAATTCCTCTGCACAGGGCTGCTCCTCGGATGGTGTAGAGCGCAGCAGGGCCTAAAGCCATGTCACGCACAAACTCCAAAAAGGAGGTATCCTCGGGAGGCAACCGCCGCTTCTGAGCAGATGGGGAAAGATCAGAGGGGAGGTCCTGATGAGTCTGGGATTCAGGGAAAGTATCCCCATCAGACTCCCAGTCCAAAATTGCCGAGGAGGACTGAGCTAGGCTGCTTGAGCAGAGCCCATGAAGCACATTTGGCTCGAGGCTGAAGCCCCTCTGGAGTCCGAGGCACTGGCAGAGGAATATCCTGCACCCGAGGACCAGGACAGAGATAGAGACCTCTGCTGGGGATCCCTCACGAGGCCCCTGACTCTCAGGGATTATTGCAGCAGTCTGGGGAGCCAAGACAGGCATCGCCCTTGAGGTCTCAGAGCATGTGCCAGCGGGGCCTGGCACCAGCATCTGCTGGCCAGCAAGGAAGGCAGAGATGCTGTGCTCCAGTGCCAGCATTCGGGCCTCCCACTCAGGAGTGGGGCCCTGCGATGCTAACACCAGGGTAACCGGTCGGGCATCAAGGAGGAGAGGGGTTCCTTGCCGGGATGACCCTTAGGAGACCGGGTGCCATCACTGGCAGCCTCTGTATTTGTATGAGGTTCCTTTCGGGACCGCTCCTTCTCAGATTCCAGGGACTGCCGAGGAGGGCTAAGGGACCAAGCATGAGAATGCTCACGCTTGTCCAGAGCCCCTGGACAAGGTCCTTGAGGCCTTCTTCTGATCCCTTTTGGGGTACCTTTGCTCAGTGATGCCAGGGCCACAGAATGGCTGCAGGGGACCCCAGAGGGTCAGTGGAGTGGGAAACTACCGGGGACACTGGAGCTGTCTTGCGGAAAATATCATCCAGTTTCTGCTTACGGCTCCGAATGGCCTTGGTGGACATCTTTTTAGAAAGTGAGCAGAGCTCCAGGTTATGGTCTGCTCCCAGACACTGGAGACAGTCATGGGTGTCCGTGAGGGACACGTTTTTGGAGCATCCATCACACTTTTTGAAACCAGAGGCCATGGGGGCAAAAAGGATCCCCGCAAGGTCGAAGACAATCAGCGGTTGAAGGTACAAAAGCGCTGGATACGAGAAAAAAAGGGGATAAAAAAGAAAACAAAGTCTTGGGGTCTGCTGCCAAAGCAGGGGTACTGGGACAGCAGGAAGAGGACTGGGAAACCAGAAAGGAAGACAATATGAAAACCTTTTCCGAGGTACAGGGACCTGCGTCCGAAGGGCTCCGCAGAAAAAGGGAGACTGATCAAGATGGCACGGTGGCATTCCCAAAGGCTTTCTTTGAAAGCTGGGGAAATGCTCCATACAGGCTCTGTTGGTGCCGATGTCACCCATATGCGAGGACTGATTTTCTGCTTATTCCTAGAGAACATGATAACCCACTATCAATGGGGCTGTAGTAGATATCTTGTAGGAGTAATCTTGTACATGAAAGATTGTCTCGTTTCTATTGAGATTTGAGTGCTCTGCACATATGGAGGGGAGGCAAATGGAGTAAGGTGCATCATGGAAGACATGTGACCTAGTCTTCTCATGAATGTATGCAGAGATGGCCATCTGGGCACATACGCATCCAATTACATTTGTTAACTGTTCTGCTCAGTCTTGAGATAAAGCAGTGCCCTGCATTGTGTTGAGTGTACCTCCTATAAAAAGACAAAATTGAGACAGCTAAAGAGTCAACTTCCAGAAACCCAGACCAGATGTATTCCACACTAAGGTGGAAGGAAAGCACAGTTACTTACCTGTAACAGGTGATCTCTGGGAACAGCAGGAATAAGTCTTCACATATGGGTACGTTGGTACCAATGGAGTCTGTGCGGGAATGCTTCCCAGCGTCCAATCAAGAGCTTTTGGAAGCATCCCAGCACGCCTGCGTGCTGCCTTCCTGCCTTTCCCAACTGCCTCTCCTCAGTTAAGTTATAAAGCTGAGACAAAGAGAGAGAGAGAGGAAAGGAAAGATAGATAGAGAGACAACTCCTGGGGAGGTGGGTGGGTTGTGAAGACTTATTCCTGCTGTTCCCAGAGATCACCTGTTACAGGTAAGTAACTATGCTATCTCCAGGAACAAGCAGGAATGAGTCTTCACATATGGGGACTCCCAAGCTGAGATGCCTGGAGTCCCAGCATGTCATAGGTTGGAACATGCTATCTCCCAGAACACCAGGCATCCTGAGGATGGAGGGTAGGAGTTGAAGAAAGAAAGATGCTGTGGAACAGCTAACCTAGCATAGGACTGCAGGGAAGGAGTCCATGCGTGGATGATGATTGTCATCAATGATATTGCAAAGAATATTGCAATATGGACCTCCCCAGACAGGATTTCACAGAAGTATGGAGGTTCATGGATCTATTGGGAAACCCAGTAGAGGAACCGTGAAGAGGACCTCGCTGTAAAGTGGAGGTAATAAACCTGTAGGAAAACAGTGGAGGTCAGAATTCTGAAAGGTAACAGGTAACCCCAGTAGGAAAAACTGGGGTAGTACAAAAACGGTGGGCCTTCAGCGGAAGGCTGTATGACAAAAAAACCTAACTCTTTTGGCGGCAGAGTGGCTCACTCTTAGGAGCAAAAAGAGAAAGGCTAACCGATTTGGACAAACAGGCACAGTCCTTGTGGGGAGAAAGGGTATGGGAACCCCTTGTATCCCAAAAAGAGAGGACAAATGCCTGAGGCGTTAAAGCCTGTGATTAACTGAAGATCCACAATGTCTCTCCTGACTGGGGTAAGCTAGGAAAGATATTGGGCACGGAGAGCTTCAGAGGTACCTAAACCCTTAGGTTACGGTATAAAAATTGTTGACTACCACAGGAGTGGTTGTGTGCGTAGAACGCCAAACCTGCTGGATAGCATAGGTATGGGTAAAGCCCCTCTGTCAGAAACATATAGCTGTATGAGCATAGACAGTCAGATAGATATGTCTCCACATACTTATCTATAAAGCGTAGTTACTCACCTGTAACAGGTGTTCTCCAGGAGCAGCAGGAATCAGTCCTCACATATGGGTGACGTCGGCGCCGACGGAGCCCTCGCGGAGCAATTTTCCCCAGCTTTCAAAGAAAGCCTTTGGGAATTGCAGCGCGCATGCGCGGTCCTCTTCCCGCCCAAGGGTGCCATCTTGCTCAGTCAGATGACATAGCTAAAAGACAGCAAAAATTAGCAAAAACCTGCAACTCCAAGGGGAGGAGGGAGGGTTGTGAGGACTGATTCCTGATGCTCCTGGAGAACACCTGTTACAGGTGAGTAACTACGCTTTCTCCAGGACCAAGCAGGAAGTCAGTCCTCACATATGGGACTCCCAAGCTTAAGGCTACCGGAGACCCTAAGCACAAAAATGAGTTCCCTCTAGCTCAGCAGCACAGAAGGAAGGAATCTTCTCTGAATATGTCTCCAACCGGTAGCCCAACATCCGGGATGGAGGGTAGGAGTTGCCTATACCTCAAAGAGGTTACGGAGGACTGCCTGTCCGAAAGCACTGTCCCTGCGGGACTCCCTCTCCAGGCAGTAATGGGCTGCAAAAGTCTGACTTGAAGACCAAGTAGCGGCCCGGCAGATGTCTGCCAACGGAACAGAGCAGAGGTAAGCCACTGACGTAGCCTTCGCCCGAACACGATGAGCGGTGACTCTACCTTCCAGCACGAGGCCCGCAGCCTCGTAAGCCCAAGCGATGCAGTCCGCAATCCAGATGGACAGAGTACGCTTGGAGACAGGGAGCCCCAACTTGTTGGGGTCATAAGACACGAAGAGCTGAACAGCCCTTCAGTGCTCCCGCGTACGGTCAAGGTAGAAGTTCAGCGCCCTCCTACAGTCCAGGGTATGCAGGACCATTTCAGCTCGGCTGGAGTGTGGCCTGGGAAAGTAGGTCGGAAGTACCACCTCCTGGTTGATGTGAAAAGGGGAAACCACTTTAGAAAGAAACTTAGGGTGAGTCCGTAGGACTACCCGGTTCTTGTAGAACCTAGTGTAAGGAGGATCAGATACCAGGGCCTGCAGCTCACTAACGCGTCTAGCAGAAGTGAGGGCCACCAAGAACAAGGTTTTCCAGGAAAGAAAACGAAGAGGACAGGTAGCCATAGGCTCAAAAGGCGGACAGGTAATCCGCTGTAAAACCACATTGAGATCCCAGTTCGGGGCTGGCGGGCGCAAAGGTGGTTTAAGGAGAAGGAGGCCTCTGAGAAAACGAGCCACCAGAGGGTGGCTGGAAAGAGGTCTACCATCCACCGGCAGGTGATGCGCAGAAATAGCACTGAGGTGGACCTTGACCGAGTTGGATTTAAGTCCAAGATTGGAAAGGGAAAGCAAGTACTGCAAGACCACTGATGTTGAACAGGAGAAGGGGTCTTGCGACTGCTGAGTACACCAGACGGAGAACCGATGCCACTTAAGAGCGTAGGACTTCCGGGTGGAAGGCCTCCTGGAGGCCAAGACGACCTCTTCCACATCTGGAGGTAGCTGGAGAGGAGCAAGGACTACCCTTTCAGCAGCCAGGCCATCAGATGAAGGGACCGAAGGTTGGGGTGCAGGAGCGTCCCCTGATCCTGCGAGAGGAGGTCGGGCTGAAACCCCAGAGGAAGAGGGGTGTCCACCGCCAGCTGCATCAGAAGCGGGAACCAAGGTTGTCTCGGCCACCGGGGAGCCACTAGGATCATCGATGCCTTGTCTCTGAGAAATTTGAAGAGCGTCCGAGACACCAGAGGCATGGGTGGAAAGGCATACAAGAGGCCTGTGGACCATGGAATCAGAAAAGACGGCCCAAGAGCAGAGCTTCTGTGCTTCCCGACAGAGAAGGAAGGAGCCGGTTCCGCCTTGTTTGTTCACGTAGAACATGGCAACCTGATTGTCTGTCTGGACAAGTACGGACTGGTGAGAAATCAGGTGAGAGAAGGCTGTGAGCGCTAGGCGGATGGCTCTGAGCTCCAGGAAGTTGATCTGCTGAGCGGACTCCCAAGGAGTCCAGAGACCCTGAGTACAAGTCCCTTGGCAATGTGCTCCCCAACCCTGGAGAGAAGCATCGGTCATCAGGACCCGAGAATGTGTAGGGGGCTGAAAAGTCATCCCCAGCACTAGGTTTGGTAGATGAAGCCACCATCGCAGAGATGAGACCAGCTGGTCGGAGATCTGTACGGAGTCCGCTAGGCTCCCAGTGGCCTGATGCCAGTGTGTGCGAAGGCACCATTGAGCAGGTCGCATGTTCAGGTGGGCATTGGGGGTTACATGGACCGTGGAAGCCATATGGCCGAGCAGTCTCAGAAATTGCCTGGCCGAGACCAGGGAATTGCTGTGAAAGTGGCTGGCGAGATCCATGAGCCTTTGGGCCCTGTCTAGAGGCAGGAAGGCCCGCGCCTGAAGAGTGTCCAACCTGGTGCCGATGAATTCGAGATCTGGAGAGGGGAGCAAAGTGGACTTTGCGAAGTTTATGACAAAACCCAAGTGCTGGAGCAGAGTCACAGTGCGATGAGTAGCCCGAGTGGCTTCTTGGGCAGACTGGGCCCTGATGAGCCAGTCGTCCAGGTATGGGAACACAAAGAGACCTTGAAGTCTCAGATAGGCCGCCACCACTGCTAGGCATTTGGTGAACACCCTGGGGGCGGAGGATAGGCCAAAAGGCAGTACTCTGTACTGGTAATGGTTTCCTCCCACAACAAACCTGAGATATTGTCTGTGGTCCGGATGAATAAGGATATGAGTATACGCATCCTTTAGATCTAAGGAGCATAGCCAGTCTCCCTGCTGGAGGTAGGGCAGCAGGATTCCAAGGGTAAGCATTTTGAACTTTTCCTTTGCAAGGAACTTGTTGAGGTTTCGCAAGTCTAGGATGGGTCTGAGGCCTCCTGTTCTTTTTGGAATCAGGAAGTACCTGGAATAAAACCCTTGACCCTTCAGGTGGTGGGGCACCGGTTCCACAGCTTGTTCCTGAACGAGACTTGCTAACTCCTGAAGGAGTAAGTCCCTGTGCAGAGGGAGTCTGGAAGGCTCCCCTGGAAAGTAGGAGGGAGGTACCTGGTGAAAATGAAGAAGATAGCCCTTTTGAACTATCTGAAGCACCCAGGTATCTGTGGTGATGTTGGACCACCTGTGGGCAAAGTGGACCAGCCGGCCTCCTGTGCTGAGAGAAACCAGCTGAGGGGGAGAGGCTATGCTGAGAAAGTCAAAAACCCCCACCCTGCTGAGCAGGGGCTGGTGGTGCAGGCTTGGGGGCTTGCTGCCTACGGGACCCATTACCCCATCCCTTGGCCTGCTTTCCCTGTGGGGGAGCTGGTGAGACCTGATACTGAGGGTAGTATTTATAGGCAGCACCTTCCCTCGGGTAAAAGGGCTTTTTCCCCGAGGCCTTCTTCTTTTGAGAAGGGGCAGAGGTCTTCCTTGAGAGACGAGTCCTGGTGAGAGTCTCCGTCTCGATTTGTGCAGCCTTCTCATCCATGGGCTTGCCAAAGAGGTTATCACCTCGGCAGGGGACATCGACCAACTTGTCCTGTACCCAGGGCTCGAGGTCGGACGTCTGAAGCCAAGCCTGGCGGCGTCCACCGATGCCGGCCGCGGCTACTCGAGCCGAAGCCTCAAAACCATCATAGGCTGCTCGAGAGATAAACTTGGAGCACTCCCGAATACCAGTAGACAAGGATTGGAACCTCTGCAAAGGTTCGTCGGAGAGACCAGCAGAGAACCCGGCTATTTCCTTAGCCAGGTCTCGGAGATACATGCCCATGTAGAGCTGGTATGTCTGGACTCGACAAGCAAGCATAGAGCCCTGGAAGCACTTCCTACCGAGGGCATCCAGGCTTCCCTACCAGGGGGCACCGAGGAGTGCATTTTTTTACTCTTTAGTCTATGCATGGCCGATTCCACCACCATGGAATGGTGCGGTAGTTGTACCTTTTGGAAGCCAGGGCTCTTGCGGACTCGATAAATGGAATCGACCCGCTTGCTTAACACCGGTGACGACGCCGGGCTCTCCCACATGCGGAAGAGAAGTCGTTCCAGCATGGGAGGAACCGGTACAATAAAGGCCTCCTTCGGGGGAGAGTCATATTGGAGGGCATCTAGTTCTTCGACTCGAGGCTCCTCCTCGGGATCCGCAGGGAAGGCCAAGGCTTTGGCCATATCCCTCACGAAGTCCGAGAACCTGGTTATCCTCCGGGGGGGGGACCGTCTCCGAGGTTCAGACTCAGGGGAGTCTGAAGGGACACACCGAGTCCGAAAGGAACCAGGTGACTCCTCGTCCTCAGATTCCCAGGCCGACTCCTCGGAGGAGGAGTCGATCGGCTCCGGTCGGGCGGGCACTGATGCCATCCGCCCCGACGCCGAGGGAGTCGGCGTCGACGACCTCGGTCCCGGCAGTCAGGGCAGAAGCACCAGCGAGGCCAGCGATCAATGCCCGCTGCTGGTCCAAGAAGGCAGACAAACTGCACTCCAAGGCCGTCAACCTGAGTCCGAGCTCAGGAGACCCAGCAGCCCCCGACTCGGGCCCCGACGGCGTCGGGCCCGACGTCGGGTCCTTCGGAGGCGAGTCCACGAGGACAACAGTACTTACGTGAGCGGGCAAGTCCACCTCAAATCGAGGATGTTTTGACGGCCTCTCCGTCTCCAAGGACCCGGGACGGGAATCGGGGCTATGCGACCTGGCCCTCGAGGAACCAGGAGCATCCACCGATCCCGCCCTCGCGGGTTTCTTCTTCCGATGATGCTCCTGGGTAGGAGACCCCCTTTCAGAGGAACTGCGACGATGCTCAGGACCAGAGTCCCGAGACATCGAAGCCTCTGACGAGGTCCGAGCCCGGCCGGAGTCAGAGAAGATACGCTCCTGCTGGTGCTGCCGACTCCTCAATGCTTTTGAGGACATTTTGCCGCATGGCCCGCAGATCATGGGGTCATGATCTGGGCCGAGGCAGCGGAGGCAGAAGTCATGAGTGTCTGTAAGAGACATAAGTTTCTTACAGAGGTCACACTTTTTAAAACCACTGGCAGCCATCGGGGGAAAAAGGGCCCCTGCGAGGTCGAACGACCGGGCAGCCAGGGAAAAAGGAAAAAAGCGCGAAATCTGTCACGAAGGACAAAAAACCGAAAAATAAAGGACGGACTCGCAACCGGCGTCGCGAGTCCGGGCGGGAAAAGAACCGGCGTCGAACCGAAGAAAAAATAGAGAAAAATAGAGAAAAATCAACTTTTCTGCGGGGATTCACAGGCAACGTCTGTAGGGCTCCGCGGAAAAAAGAAGACTGAGCAAGATGGCACTCTTGGGCGGGAAGAGGACCGCGCATGCGCGCTGCTATTCCCAAAGGCTTTCTTTGAAAGCTGGGGAAAATTGCTCCGCGAGGGCTCCGTCGGCGCCGACGTAACCCATATGTGAGGACTGACTTCCTGCTTGGTCCTGGAGAATGATATCTCTATATCTATATCTCTCTATATCTATATATACATATATACACATATATACAGATAGACAGACAGACATAAGAATATATCTATAGTGAGATATGGAGGGGCATAAAATACACAAGAGAAAAATAAGAATATGTAGGCCTAAATATGGGTGTCTGCAATTAAACAGATATGCCTACACCACGGTATTCACAAAGGATATGTGGAGAGGAAGATTCATCTAACAAGGAGGTGGAACTTACTTGAGAAGATATATAGAGAATCTATTTCCCCTGGTTATGATCTGCAAGGATACTAGCTAGTGAAATAACCAGGATGGTTACATGAAAAACAGAGGATAATATCAATCTGTAGCCAGCAAGTCCCGAGTCTTCTAGGACTCTAGCATGGTAAGTAGACAGAAGACACAGAGATGAGATACCATGTTGACCTGCTTAAGGGCAAAATGTATCATGCGTTCTTACCATGAGGACGAGCTGCAAGGAGAAAGAGCATATCCCCGATTGGGAATGCTATGGACCAAAGCAGGGAATTGGCAACTCTTAAGCCTTTACGTAAGAGAAGGCCTTTGTCCTTTATATCAAAAGGAGATAGGAAAAGAAGGGAGAACCTTCTAGTCATGGGAGACATGACTGAAAAGCCTTTTGCAACCATCTAGGATAGCTGTTGGAGAAAAAACCCCATGCTCTCTAGCAAGGGCCCATAGTGGAAAGCTTCTCTGTAGAATTGCAGAGAGCATGATGCAAGAGAATGAGGAGAAAGAACTGGCTGTTAGAGAGCCAGTATCTCTGCCAACTATGCTGCCAAACCCAGGGGAATGGAGATGGCAGAAATAGAAGACCAACCCAGAAAGCTTGTAGTGAGATAATCTCCAAGATAGATGAAAGCACTGACTTGGAGCCACTACTAAGACTAGATAGAATGTTAGTGGAGGACAAATCTGGTTGTTTGTGGACAAGAACCAGTGGACCAAACATTAAGGCTCTTGCATAGGCAGCTGCTAGCAAGACAGCAGAAAGAATCTTACTGTTTAAAAACAGAAAGAACAGACAGAACAGGAGTAGAAAACTCTGGACATGTCTGATAAGCTGCCTCAAAGTAAGATTGAAACAGGGGAGGTAACTCAGAGAGGAAAACTCCGCACTGGAAAGTGACAAAAACTAGAGAGGCTGAAGAAAAAGCCCCCCAGCAAGTAATTCCGCTCTTACAGTGGTAAGAGGGTGAAGAGAATGGAGCTGAAGAAGACTTACCAAGTAGTAAGTCTATAGAAAGGAAAAATACATGCTGGCACAGGAACTATCATTTGATAGTGGTCAGACCTCTTTCCCTAGCAGGAAAAGAGGAGAAACCTGTGACCTATAGGCATGAACATCCTGACAGCTCATAGAAATATAGAAAAAATGGATGTCTTTTGGAAGGAGATCCATGTGTAGGGGTTAGAATGAAGCAGTGGATTGCCTCTGTTGAGAAGAAGCAACTGTAGATTCTAACTCCAAGAGGCACAAGCATCTGATGATTGATCAGAAACCCTGCAGGGGCTGGGTTTGCTGAGCCTGGTGAGAGGTTGGATTCTTCAGACCAGGACGATGCCTCCCCTGTTGGGGAACATCTGTATGATGGGTAAGTGATGAATAAAACCTTCTTCTCCTGTGGGAAGAAAGTTTGGTAGGACATTTCCTACCTACTGGGACAGAAGGTATAGAACAACCCTTAGGAACAGGTAAATCAGTGGACAACTGAGTAACCTGACATAAAGACTCCTTGTTGAAAAGATTTTCTCCAGTGCAAGGAGTATGTCCCAGCCGTTGCTGTGCCCATTTGTCCAAGTCTGAAGCTTGGAGCCAGGCTCTACGTCGTGCCCCTATAGCTATAGCAGATGTCCTGCTAACAGACTCCAAGAGTCTAGGGAAGCACGAGAAAGAAACCAAGAGATATTCTGGAGATGCTTAAGCAATGAGGAATAGTCTGTACTCCTGGAATCTGGAAGGAAAGGAGTCAAAAGATGTAATTGCTTTGTGACCTCCTCAAGAGAGACTCATAAAAAATATATATGAGAGAATTCTTGCAGAAAGCATAGATGTCTGGAAGGTTTGACGTCCAAAGGCATCTAGTGTCTTAGATTCACGACCTGGCGGATAAAAAGAGTGCTTTTTCTTACTCTTTACCCGCCTCATTGCTGATTCCACTACTATGGAATGATGAGGAAGTTGAGTCTTTTGAAACCCTGGAGAGGGGGGCACCTGATATAAGAGATCAGTTGCCCTGGGAGGTGAGGGTACCCTTAAAAGGTGTTTCCCACATTCCTAGAAGGAGATCCTGCAAGGAATGATGCAAAGGAAGCATTATGTTGTCCTTTGCTTTGGTAGAAACAGAGCCTTGTGCAGGATCATGTCCTGGAATAGGAATGGCAAGGGATCTTGCTATATCCAGGAGGAAACTCTGAAAAGAGGGATCCCAAACAGGAATCTCCCTTGGACAGGTTAGATCTAAAGAACTAGGCCTGAGCACCCACAGAGTTATCCAAATATATAGGAATAGAAGATCCTGCAGGGTGCAGTGTGGAATGCTTAAGGGATGGTTGCTGGTACTGGCTGTCAGGAGCAGCAACCGTCCTTACCACATTGTGCATGCCAGGTATTGACTCCAAGCTTGGTATAGAATGGAGCGATCCTGTTGAAAAAAAGCATGGCAGGAGTTGGCCACGATGCTACTGTGGATACCGGTACCGATGGCAATACCGATACAGATGTCGAAGTTGAGCCCGACAAAGACATCGGAGCAGTCATCGGTACCGAGGTAACCAAAAACTTCCGGCTACTATCCTCAGTATCGAAGCACCGGTATCGATCGGTGTCGGTACCAAAACCTATTGGTACCCAGTCTTCTAGACTAGAGATTGATTCCAAACTCGGCATCGAGGGCAGAGAGCCTGATAAGCGAAGCATGGAAGGCACCGACCGTAAGGGTAATGAGGACATCGGTACCGACTTCGGTACCGTGTCTGATACCAGTGAAGGAAGATCAACCAGTGGCAACTCAATCGGCCTCGGGGGAACCGAGAGTTGCAGATCCGAGTCATCGGAACCGAGCCTTCGGTACCGCCACGAGACGGTACCAAGGCGCGTCGGTACCCAGTCCTCCAGACTGGAGATCGATTCCAGACTCGGCATCGAAGGAAGCGAGGCTGTCGATGCACATCTGGAGGGTACCGACGTCGGTGGTAGTATCGGTGTTGGTACCAATAATGGAAAGTCAATCT
Source organism: Ichthyophis bannanicus (assembly GCA_033557465.1). NCBI lineage: Eukaryota > Metazoa > Chordata > Amphibia > Gymnophiona > Ichthyophiidae > Ichthyophis > Ichthyophis bannanicus. The sequence goes on along the minus strand of CM066031.1, from coordinate 1,115,042,172 downwards.
GGGGAGTATCCACCGGTCCCGAAGGCACCAAGGACGCCAGATGACGATCCCTGGTGAGGAGTGTTTCATCCAACACCAGTGCCGATGCCGGGGTATCGGTACCGCTCGAAGCGGATGCCACCACCGTACACGGCTTAGGTATGTTCTGTGGGGGGTGAAGCCCAGGAACAACCTGAAACCCCTTATACGCTTTGGAGACCGAAGACTCCCGCCGGGGTTTTGAAGCCAGTGGGCCGTCGAGGGCAAGGCCAGAGCCGTCTACATGCTGTGCATGAGACCTACCACTCGAGGACTGGCTAGTCTTAACAGACTGTTTGTGGGTTACCTGATCCTGTGTGGAAGAAAGGGACGGTGCCCCGAAGTTGGAGGGCAACCGTGTATCGAGGGAACCTCGATGTTGAAGATGTCTTCTCACCAAACTGTTGTCAGGACCCAAGCAGGTTAGACACCGACTTCGAGTGTCTAAAAATAAAGTTGTACCGCCACAATCTGAACATTTCTTGGAGAAAGTGTCTGGCGGTTCCATGAAGGAAAAAGAAGAGGCCTAAAAGGCCTAAGAGACCGTGGGACACTATGAAGAAAAAATATCCCGTGAAAAAGGAAGATTTTACAAGAAAAGAAAAGAAAACCCCAGCAGTACCGGTGGCGTCGGGAAGACAGCCGCGACCACAAGAAAACTAAGAAATAAGAACAAGAATTTTCTGCGGTGACAGGAGGACGTCCTGCCGGCTCTGCGGAAAAACGAAAACTGAGGAGAGGCAGTTGGGAAAGGCGGGAAGGCAGCACGCAGGCGTGCTGGGATGCTTCCAAAAGCTCTTGATTGGACGCTGGGAAGCGTTCCCTCGCAGACTCCGTCGGTACCGACGTACCCATATGTGAAGACTCATTCCTGCTTGTTCCTGGAGATGACCAAATGACAGCCAGCATGACTAAGATGAGGTCAAAGGCTGTTATAGCTAAGAGAATCTTTCAGAGAAAAAATAAGGACAAATGAAGACAGGAAACAGCATAAGTAGTACTGGCAAGTTAAATGCAAGGCACTGATATGGCAGGCAAAGAATTTGAAAAGAAACTTGCCATGTAAGCAAAAGCACATAAAACCTTTTCAAGTACTGTACATTAGCAGCAAAACAACTGCAGAAGCCAATTGGACCATTAGATGATAGAGGGGTAAAAAGGGGCACTAAAGGACAAAGACTACAGAGGAGACTCTGCATGGATTATTTGCTTCAGTCTTTACCGAAGATGCAGGAAACTTACATCACCTTTAAAAATCATTTCTAGCATAGCTATCAGAGGAATTGGAACAAAGCTCAATAAATTGGGAAGTAGTAATACAGCTATTTAATAAACTAAAAAGGAGCAAATCACCAGGACCAGATGGCATACAGCCAGGGTGCCAAAAGAAATTAAATACAAGATTGCAGACCTACTTTTAGTAATGTGAACTATCGTTAAAATCATCTAATACCTGAAGATTGGAGAGAGGCTAATATAACAATTTCTATAAAGGGTTCCAGGGTTGATTCGAGAAACTACACTGGTGAGCCTGAAGTCAGTATCAGGAAACAAGCGTAGTTACTCACCAGGTGTTATTTTGGGACAGCGGGAATCTGTCCTCACATATGGGTGACGTCTGCATCGACAAAGTCCTCACAGAAGCATCTCCCCAGCTTTCAAAGAAAGCCTTGGGGAAATACACCAAGCAGGCATGGTCCCCTTTACCAGCCAAGGGTGCCATCTTGCCTCAGTCAAATGACATAGCTAAGATGGCAAAAAATAAAATACAATAAAACAGCAACGCCAAGGGGTGGGAGGGAGGGTTGAGAGGACAGATTCCTGCTGTCCATGGAGAACATCTGTTACAGGTGAGTAACTATGCTTTCTCCAGGAACAAGCAGGAAGTCAGTCCTCACATATGTGGCTGCAAATCGCCATCTGAGCGCCTGGGGGGGGGGGGGAGGAGAAGGAAACAGCACTCACTTGCTCCAGCACAAAGACTCCTCAACCCACAGGAAAGTAAATCAGCAATGAAGGAGGTGAGACTGATTTACCAATACCTTCCTGCTCTAAACATCTGCATGGGAATCCTGCAGCTGCATGCAGCCATCCAGCTCCACCCAGAAAGAGTCATTACTGGGTGACAAAGGCTCATTTAAAACCAAGTGTGCTGCAGGCATGCCTGTGACTGGCAGGCCTGCACCTGAGGGCATCGCCAGAGGGCCCTTTGGTGTAGCTCTTAGGCATGGAACAGTTGTGTGAATACACCTAAATAGAAGGTTGATACAAAATGGCTACAAACTAAAAATATCTGAGGAACTCTATCAGCAAGCCACAACAGTGTGCCAAGCTCTTTGGTCGCCACAAGCTAGAGTAACCAGATATCCCTAACGCTCTGTATTAACTCAGAGTCTAACCAACGGACCTGACCAATTCCTCAATCTGCTACCATTGTATTCATTTTACCATTTCTGTAAGTAACTCAAGATTATAACCTACAGGGGTCCGGTGATGTCACTAACCAAGATGGCAGCTGCAACATGAAGCTCCTGAGATCGGGAAGATAAGATCCCCAAAAAATAGCTTGAATGCCCGAAAAAAAAAAGCTTTAAAAAGTATCGGTGATACCCTGTGGAGTGATTTAGTGGGAGATGGCGGAGAAAAAAAAAAGAGCCCGGACCTGAAAACCTTCGGGTTTAAGGTGAACCCAGGTGCAACGGAAGCCAGAGCAAAAATGGCACCAAATGGTACGGGGGAAGGAGGGGGGAGAGAAAAATTTGTCAACAGGAGCCCGAGTACCAGGGGATGGCGAGTTAAGCTCACTTGAGGAGCCGAGTGGTTTAGGACTATCCGTCAAGACCTGGCCAATTTCAAGGCAGAAGCTAAAGTGTGGATCAGAGAGTTGAGGGATGATATCCACAAGCTTGGGCAACGAGTAGAGTCCATGAAGCAGAAAATAGAGGAGCACAAGGGGCTGCTATATACTGTGAAAGAGAGCAGTGAGCTGGCGAAAGTGGAGTTGGGGAAACTATGGACAAAGTTGGAGGACTTGGAAAACAGGACGCGATGCTCTAACATACGCCTGAGAGGCATCCCAGAGAAAGAGGGAAATCACAATTATAAAGCGCTGGTTGAACAACTGTGTAAGATTTTAAGACAAGCTGAAACACCAATGGATAATGTTTTGATATAGACAGAGTATATAGGGCGTTGGGTCCTAGGCGAGAAGGCTTGCCAAGAGACATTGCAGTGTGTTCCACGATTTCAGTACAAAGGAGGCGGTCATGCAAGCTGCGTGGAAAGTGGGAAAAGTGTGTTGGGAGGATCAACCAGTGGAACTATATGCTGACATCTTGATAATCACCATAAGGAGGAGAACATTTAAGGATATCACATCAAGGCTAAGAGGAACGGATCTGCTACAAGTGGCTTTTTCCCTTTGGACTGCAATTTAATATTATGGGGCAAACCACCATACTATCATACTACCCATAGTAAACCAATCCTTTACACAAGGATACATGCCAAATGTACTCAAACATTCCATGATACGTCCTATCCTGAAAAATAGAGCCCTTGACAAAACCAACTCTAACTCACACATACTGATAAGCAAGCATACCATTAATCTCCAAAATAGAGAAGGCCGTGCAAATGCAATTACAAGACCATATTGATCACAATGCTCCCTGGATGAGCTTCAATATGGCTTCCGTCCTCACCATGGAATCAAAACACTACTAATAACCCTCTTAGACAAGCTTATATGTGGATTAGACAACACAAAAAATGCATTTATTCTAGTTTTCCTAGACATTGTCAAATGTGGAGGCAACTTCAATCATAACATCCTGATCAAAAAACTGGAACAAATTGGAATCACAGGCATAACACAATGGTTCCGATTTTACTACTACTACTACTACTGAGCATTTGTATAGCGCTACAAGTTGTACGGAGAGCTGCACAGACATGTAAGACAGTTTTACCTTGAGGACTGCACACAAGTCAGCACAGAAACATCATTAAACTTCAAAAAGAGCAGAGAATCCCTCAAGGCTCAGCCTTGTCCACATTATTTAATCTATACCTCCAACCTATGTGTAACATTCAAAAATTTCAAACTAGGCTATCATATCTACGCTGATGATATCATGCTGTTTATCCCTATAGACATCACCAACCCTAACCAGCATCCACTTACCTCTTGCATCAAAGAAGCTCAAACTTGGCTAAACTCAAGGAATCTCTGGATAAACATGAATAAAAGCAGAAGTACTATACACTACAAGAAACACAATGTTCACTCCCCACCTTCTGAATTTCCCAATACATGAAATAGACATACCGAATCTGAAAGAGGTGAAATATTTAGGAGTCATTTTAGACCAAACCTTTAATATGGCTTCCCAAGTAAAACTAATCACAAGAAACGTTTTTCAAACTAAGAACACTTGAACATCTAAGGCCATTACGCGACCCACACAACTTCAAATCAGTTGTTCAAGCCCTTGTCACACTGCACCTTGACTTCTGTAATAGCCTACGCCATGGTCTACTGAAGAAAAAAAACCACACCAACAGCACAAAAAACGTTGCAACCAGAATCGTTTATAAAGCCCACCCAAATGATCATATTGCACCTGTTGGGGATAGAGAATTTAGGTGATGTTATTTTTACAAGGAATAGTCACATAAACAAGCGTAGTTTATATAATCATAAAAATCTTTAAGATGAAATCAGGGTGCAGTAACAAAAAAGAAAGTCCTTTGCTTTCCCATGAGAGCTTTTTTCTTCTGTGAGTTAATGATTAACAGTGAAATTGTATGAACAGAAAAAGTAGAGCAGCAGCCTTTGTTTCTCTGTGGGAGCATTCCTTCTCTGCGAGTTCAAGAAAAAAAAATTACAGAAAAAGTCCTTTGCTTCTTGTGGGAACTTTGAGATTGTATGAACTAAAGCATGCATGTGACTTACTGTAAGCATCAACCAATGGGGTATAACCACAATAGCAGGAAGGGTAAAGATAAATGTATAAAAGGAGTGAAATGGAATAAAGATTTGTACCTGCTATAGTGAGAGACACCTCACTCTTATAAGAACGAAAAAAACTCTTCACTGGACTCCTGGGCTCTGGAATTCGATTTATTACCTTTATAACACACCCATTATGCATATGCTCCACTGGCTTCTAGTCGCAAGCAGAATAAAATACAAAATTCTGATGACCACATTCAAATTATCTTAAAGTATCCCTTTCATTCCTCTACACTAATATAACCAGTACAGACACTAGAAACAAAACAGGATGCCACATGAACAATATACAGACTACTGCAAAACTAAACAAGTCACAAGTAACAGAGCATTTTCGTTTGCCCTCCCCGACACACTGAGAAATATTAAGGACCTTCAAACATTTAGAAAACAAGTTAAGACATCTGTTCATCGAATATTATGGTAATGACAGTATATCCCCCTCACTCACTCAAAAGACCTCATTACAACATTACCAACAAATGAGCCCACCCTATATTCCTACTACCATCCAAAAACATGCTCCACTGTATATAGTTAGCTTTGGAAACACAAACTGGCGCACTACTCGCAGAACACGCTCAGGAAACACAAAAGGTGAGCAGAATTGAAGGTCACATGTGCTTTATTGAAAATAAAACACCCCAACGCGTTTCGGCAACGCCTTCATCAGGGGGCTGAGGACTGCAAACAATATAATTACAACAAATCCAAAAATATATAAATACAAGCATAATAAAATAGTTAAAAACCAAATACGCATAAACACAAAAATAGCTAAAATACATGTGAACAACCAGGTATAATATAATGAAACAATTATAGGAACAAAAAAGAAAATGACAGACCGACTCGATAAACAAAGAAAGAAAATACATTGGCATACTTACAGATTGTATGTTTCAGTGTACTGAACGAAGAGCACGATAGAATGTGATTATGTGGCAAAAAAACAATCTTATAGTTGATAATGCTAAAAGACAGTAAAAAACCAAAGCTTTTTAGGGCAAAAATCAAAACAAAAATATGTGCATTACAACTTAAAACCGTGCGGACAAAAAGAAAGACCTACAGCGGCGCGGCTTTAAAAAACGCTTTCAGAGGTCCTACTCTGAAACCACAGCACACACTAAGAAATCAATCTGCCGCATAACTTTAATGTAAAAAACATGGGCCAGGTTTATAGTAAATATAATATAAAAAACATAATTAAACTGCCGTATGCTGACCTCACACATGAAAAAACAGTCTATACATAACAATGAAAATCAAATACGAGAAAGCAATTACTCTTAGCGTTACAAATCAAATGCTTAACAAACATTAGAATTGACACCAAATTTATATTGAATATTGAGGGAAGCAGTTACATATAGCGTTGCAGATCAAATTGTATAAATACTTAAACACTACAATTAACACCAGATTCATACGGATTCTAAAAACTGACAGTCAAACATCGCACAGGATTAAAACCGTCTACACACGATAATTAAAACAAGAGAGTCAAAATTTTTTAAAAGAAAACTGTTACCTTCAGCACTACCAACCAAGTACTACATAATTTCTGAGAAACGCTCAGAATGGCGCGTTAAGATCAAAGAGCACATCATGAATAAATACACCCCAAACCCATACACTTGTACACTGCCGACTAACATATAAAGTAGCCATCATCACTTTCAAAATCATCAACAAGATGGCCCCCATGGCGTTAATGGACCTCACCCATCCTTTGCCAGAAAATAGAGAAAGGAGATCATCCACAGCCAACACCCTCTTGATTCCCAGCGAAACAACAAGACGCACCAAAACTACCAGAAACAGAGCATTTAAGTTTTATGCCCCAAGCTGCTGGAACGCACTCCCGGCACCCATCAGAGGCGTCAAAGATCTAGCTCAATTCAGAAGAGCGCTTAAACACCAACTCTTTCTATTGCACTATTCACAGCCCTCCAACACCTCACCCCCTAACACGCCAACTACCATCAACACGTAAACCATTACCAATGTTGTACATAATACAGCTTGTAGACAGATGTAAATCGATATATAGTTACCACTAGTTGAACTCCAAGTTACTTTACCCTGTTCATTGTAAGTGATTCTTAATGCACAATGCTGTTATATGTAAACCGCGCTGATTTTTAAGAGTGCGGTATATAAGAACAATAAATAAAAAATAAATAACTTGTATACTAATAAATGCCAGATCAGTAAGAAACAAAACTCACGTTATGCATAATCTCATCACTGATGAAAAACCAGACATCCTTTGCATCACAGAAACATGGCTCAGACACAGACCTCATCCTAATCAACCAAGTAAACCAGGCTATAAGATATTCAATTGTCCACGAGCCAGTAGATGGGGAGGTGGAGTTCTAATTGTTGCTAAGGACTCGCTACACCTAACCAACACATCACAAAACACAGTCTATGGAATAGAGAGATATTCAAGCTAGAAAGCAAAACACTAATAATTTGCCTCATCTACAGACCCCCCACTTCACACCACGAAACCCTGGCTGCCGCACTAGAGACAATTTCTACATCAACAATCAAAAATACCAAATCATACTAGGGGACCTCAACCTAACATCAGCACCACCAATGCATGCAAGTACATTCCTGGAAGCTATGGACCAACTAGGATTCAAACAAATACAAGATGCCACACAAAGGAAACATTCTAGACATGGTATTTATACCCAAGACCGACCAACAAGATGGAGACACCGAACAAACACCACAAATAACTCAAGTTCCATGGTCCGACCACCACCTGATAAAATTCACCATATACTTACCCACCAAACCTAGCAAGCCCCCAACGGGATCATGGACGCAACCCGGAAGGAAGTTCCAAAAATTCAACAAAGCAGCACTAATAAACTTCCTCACAACTCACTTAAATACTGACAACACTGACCTAGAAACCCTAACCAACCAATGGAATGAAGGGATCGAATCAATCTCAGAACTAAAGACAAAAACACTAAACAATGCGAAAACTAAAAAGAAAACCAAAACCAAGCCATGGTACTCAACACTAAACAAAATGAAGAAAGACCTAAGGAAACTAGAAAAAAAATGGAGACAGAAGACGACCCCCGAACACAAAACTGAATACTTAACGCTCCTCTTAAAATACAAAACCGAAATCAACCTTGCAAAAAAAACCCCATCATACCAACATACTCAACAAGGCACTGAACAGACCCAGAACACTATTTGAACTCGTCAAATCCTTCACCAAAACTTCCCATGAACATAACACCACCAATGCCATTAAAGCGCAAACATTAGCTGACCACTACGCCAGCAAACTCAACCCACCATCAACCGGACACCCCACCCTAAACTGGACCGCTGACCACCCATCTCAACAAGACACGAACACGGACAGGAACAAGGAATGGAACGCATTCTATGAGATGGAAGACAAGCAAATAAACATAATCAAACCTAAACACTACAACCTCCCCACTAGATCCCTGCCCAGCAGCCTGGCTCAAGGCAACAAAACAAGAAGCTGCCCAATACATCACACACATAGTAAACCAATCACTCCAGCAAGGAGTCATACCAGCCGAACTCAAAAAATCCCTCATAAGACCCATACTAAAAAACAAAACTCTAGAAAAGGATAACCCAGCCTCTTACCGACCAATCTCAAGTATATCATTCCTAGCCAAAATTATTGAAAAAGCAGTACAGCAGCAATTACAGGACCACGTTGACACCATGAATGCACTCGATGAGCAACAATACGGATTCCGCCAACACCATGGTGTCGAAACCTTACTACTAGTTCCACTAAATAGACTGATCAAAGGCTTGGAAGATAAAAAGAAGATGTACATTCTAATATTCAAAGATATATCTGCTGCATTCGATACAGTAAACCGCAGAACCCTCATCAACAGGCTAGAATCCATAGTAATAACAGGAACCCCCCTAAACTGGTTCATATCCTATATAACGAACAGAATGCAACAAGTCCAATTCAATAAGGAAAAAGCGAAGGCATTCCCCCAAACCCAGGGAATACCACAAGGCTCAGCATTGTCCTCCTTACTGTTCAACTTATACATTAAACTGGTCTGCACAATATTTCAGAAGCACAAGGTCACTTACCACATTTATGCAGACGACATTATGATCTACACCCAACTGGACTCGACCAATCCAAATTACAACCAGCTAGAGGAATGCCTTAATGAAATGCAAACCTGGCTACAGCAAAACAATATGTCCATAAACCACAAGAAAACAAGTAATGTACATCTCCAAAAAAAAAAAAAAAAAACAGATTTCAACCCTCCATCAGCAATCACCATGAACACCACCACCTACAACATAAAGAATGAGTAATACCTAGGAGTAATACTCGACAAAAACTTAAGGATGGAGAAACATCTTCGGATGCTTAACCGGGCAATATTCCATAAACTAAGGGTCCTCCAACCTTTATGCAACATCATCGAACACTCTGATTTCAGAACAGTAGCACAAGCACTCATAACTCCCCACCTAGACTACTGTAACGCCATTCTCCAAGGGTTGCAAAAAAACCCCAAAAAAACCTTAACATACTGCAAATGGAGCAAAACGTCACAGCCAGGATTATCCTCAACAGAAAACTCACCGAATATATTACACCTATACTAATTGAGCTACACTGGCTTCCCATTACAGCCCACATAAAATACAAACTATTAGTAACTGTATTCAAGCTGATACATAACATAGCACCATCCTACCTCTCCAACCTCATCACCACACAACCCCCTAACAGAAGCAGAAGGACTCACAACTTAAACACCCTTCACGTCTCAACATACATCCGAACTGTAAAAGTTTGCACAAGCAACAGAGCATTTACCTACTCAGCACCCACATTATGGAATCAGCTACCAAACGAACTAAGATCGAACAGCGACCTACAGGACTTTAGTTTTCTCCTAAAGACCCACCTCTTCCAGGATCATTACAACTTAACATAAAACAATCCAGAATGAACATAACCTCGCAACCCAAACGAACAAAAGTATTAAGAACCGATTTGTTGTAACCAAAATGTATATATTGCAACCACTGAAACAAAACTGTACATGGCCCATACTGTTTAAATACTATATAGATGCCTTACACTGTACAAATGAAAACAAAATTTCAATATTCAAATCTGTAAAAAAGCAAGCAAAACAATATAAAATGTAAATATGTATAAATGTACAGTCAAGTACACCTCAATGAAAATGTAAATTATTGATTCTTACCATATGTAACCAATGTTTGATGTGTAGAGTAAACTGCTTTTGATCGCTGGAAGTAGCGGTATACAAATGAAACCAAATAAATAAATGAGGCACGAGATACTACACTTAAGAGCAGTTACCTTAAGCGTTGCAAATCAAGTACTGCATGAATGCTTAAAAAAAAAAGGGGGGGGAGGGTAAGAAAGCCGACAGATTTATACTGATTCTAAGAATCGGCATAATCAAACATCGCACAGAAGTAATACCAATTGCACATAATAAGTACCACATGAATTTTTAGGTAACGCTGAGAATTACGCGCACATTATTTATGAGCTGCAATCTGTTGAGCCCCATGGTCTTAACCAAGAACTTAATTTGGCTGTTTTTTATGAGAACATAGAACCCCCTTTTTCTTTTTTCCTTCCCTCCCCCTCCCTTGCCCCTCTTCCTTCGCCCCTCCTTCCCCCCCCCTTTCTGTCCCTCTTTTTGATGCTTTAGCAGTTGTTTTGACAATTCATGTTCTGATCACAATGTGTTCTTTACCATATTTTTTTAAGTTCATTGCAATTTTTTACAACTTTTAAGTTCAATACAAAACAAGTGCAGCAACCCATGCCTTCATACATATGTAATTGTTCATGATGTGCGCGTAATTCTCAGCGTTTCCTAAAAATTCATGCGGTACTTGGCCGATATCACTGTAGGTCACCGCTTTCTTTAAATTTGAATTAAATTATTATGTGCAATTGGTATTACTTCTGTGTGATGTTTGATTATGCCGATTCTTAGAATCGGTATAAATCTGTCGGCTTTCTTCCCCCCCCCCTTTTTTTAAAGCATTCATGCAGTACTTGATTTGCAACGCTTAAGGTAACTGCTCTTCTTAAGTGTAGTATCTCGTGCCTCATACATATGTATTCATTCATGTGCTCTTTGACCTTAAAAACGCGCCATTCTGAGCGTTTCTCAGAAATTATGTAGTACTTGGTTGGTAGTGCTGAAGGTAACAGTTTTCTTTAAAATATTTGGACTCTTGTTTTAATTATCGTGTGTAGATGGCTTTAATCCTGTGCGATGTTTGACTATGTCAGTTTTTAGAATCAGTATGAATCTGGTGTTAATTGTAGTGTTTTTTTAAGTATTTATACAATTTGATCTGCAACGTTATATGTAACTGCTTCCCTCAATGTTCAATATAAATTTGGTGTCAATTCTAACGTTTAAGCATTTGATTTGTAACGCTAAGGGTAAATGCTTTCTCATATTCGATTTTCATTGTTATGTATAGATGGTTTTTTCATGTGCGAGGTCAGCATATGGCAGTTTAATTATGTTTTTTATATTATATTTACTATAAATCTGGCCCATGTTTTTTACATTAAACTTATGCGGCAGATTGATTTCTTAGTGTGTGCCGTGCTTTCAGAGTAGGACCTCTGAAAGCGGTTTTTAAAGCCACGCCGCTGTAGGTCTTTTTGTCCGCACGGTTTTAAGTTCTAATGCACATATTTTTGTTTTGATTTTTGCCCTAAAAAGCTTTGTTTATCGTTTGTTTTTTGACGTTCCTTGACACACACATGTAGGTGTGTTCAAACGGTCCCCTATGCGACACTGCAGTTAATTCTCTGCATTAATTCTGCCTAACGATACGACAGATGTCCTTTCTGTTAGCCGGTCTATTTCAACCATTAAGTTAGATCATCCACTTTTAAAGGGGAGATCTATTGTTTGATATAATTTTTTATGGTTTTGTCCCTTCTTTCTTCCTTTTTTAAAAAAAATATTTATGCTAAGATGCATTTAATAGAAATCAATGTTTTATAATGGATCTCATCACATATAATATTTACTTCTTAATGAGTACAATATGGTCCGGTTCTCTCTCTTGGGTCTGGGTTTCCCCATCATTATTCTTTATGATCTGTGTTTAAATTTCCAAGTCACTAATGATATTACTATCTTTTAGCATTATCAACTATAAGATTGTTTTTTTTGCCACATAATCACATTCTATCGTGCGCTTTGTTCAGTACACTGAAACATACAATCTGTAAGTATGCCAATGTTTTCTTTCTTTGTTTATCGAGTCAACGTCTGTCTTTTTTCTTTTTTGTTCCTATAATTGTTTCATTATATTATACATGATTGTTCACATTTTAGCTATTTTTGTTTTTATGCTTAGTTGGTTTAACTATTTTATTATGCTTGTATTTATATATTTTTGGATTTGTTGTAATTATATTGTTTCTTTGCAGTCCTCAGCCCCCTGAAGAAGGCGTTGCCGAAATGCGTTGGGGTGTTTTATTTTCAATAAAGCGCATGTGACCTTCAATTCTGCTCGCCTATAGTTAACTTTGTACATAGTTGTAAACGTATATAATGCACCCAAGTTTTGATATTTCCCATTTGTTGTTTACCCCACATTTGTTTAATGTATGCAATTTGAGTTCTATGTAAACAACCCTTGATCCTCTGAAGGGGCTGTATATAAAACATTTTTCAAATAAAATATAGGACTCCCCAGCTACAGGCTACCAAGAACCTGTAAAAAACGCCACTGTGACCTGCAAAGGCCAAGCCATGAACTGCAGCAGTTGAGTCCCCACTGAGGAACTCTCGCAAGACAAGTGTCTGGTGGGGAACCAGCATGCCAGTAGCCTGCCTATACCCTGAATAGATTAAGGAGTACAGCCTGGCCGAAGGCACTGTCCTGGCAGGACTCCCTCTCCAGGCAGTAGTGAGGTGGCGACCCAGCAAATTTCCTTTACAGGTACGGAATGCAGCTTTGCCACAGAAATAACCATGGCCCTGATGTGATGTGACGTGCTGTGACCCGCTGTCTAGTGGGATCCCTGCCTGCTCATAGACCAAGGTAATGCAGTTCACCACCTAAGTGGACAGAGTTCACTTAGTCACTGGGAGCCCCAGATGACTGCGGTCATAGGAAAAGCTGAGATGCTCTGCAGTGGCCGAGTCTGTTGCAGATAGAAAGACAGGGACCTTTTACAATCTAAAGTATGGAGATGGTCTCCACCTTGCCAGCATAAGGCCTTGGAAAGGTGGGGGAGCACCACCTCCTGATTGAGGTGGAATGGGCACACCACATTTGGCAGAAACCTGGGGTGTGTGCAAAGCACCACTCTGTTCTTGTAGAACTTTGTGTAGGGGGGCTCTACTGTCAGAGTCTGGAACTCGCTGACTCTGCGAGCTGATGCGAGTGCCACAAGGAAGACAACCTTCCAGGAGAGGAGTATCAAGGGCCAGGTAGCCAGGGACTCAAACAGCAGCTTAGTGAACTGCAAAAGCACAACACTAAGATCCCACTCTGCTGCTGGAAGGCAGAAGGGGGGTTTTGACAGCATGAGACCCTGCAAGAACAGAGATACAAGGGGCTGAGAAGAGAGGGGTTTGCCCTTAACAGAATGGTGGTGCGCTGCAATAGCACTCATGTGCACAGAGTTGGACTTTAGTCCCACCTGCGACAGGTGGAGTAAGTACTGGAGTACCACCTGTACCGAGCAGGAGAATGGGTTCGGCTGTCTTTTGGTGCACCACACTGTGAATAGATACCACTTGAAGGCGTATGCCCTTCTCATGGAAGCCTTGTGAGGCCAGAAGAACCTCCTCCACTTCCTGTGGGGGGGTTGAAGGGAGCTAGAGCTACCCTTATAGCAGCCAAACCGTGAGCGACAGGGACCCCAGGCTGGGGTGCAGAAGAGAGCCCTGCTCCTGTGAGATTAGTCCTGGGGCTCGGTCCAGGGGAATCATCAATGCCACCAGAGAAGGATCAGTGGGAACTAGGGTTGCCGGACGACCGGGGAGCTATCAGTATTAGTGATGCCCCATTGTGCTGGACCTTGAAGACCAGTGGTGTTGACAGGAAGGTGTAAAGGAGGCCTTTGGTCCATGGAATAAGGAATGCATCTGCTGCCACCTGAGATGGGTGCGGCTGGTAGGAGCAGAAGTGGGCAACTGCATGTTCGATGGGCTGGTGAACAAGTCCACCAAGGGGACACCCCATAGCTGAAACAGCCAGGCAGCCACTTTAGAATCCAGGCGCCACTCTTGAGGCTGGAGGATTCTGTTCAGTTTGTCCATCAGGGAATTGTCCTGGCCCAGGAGGCAGACTGCTTTTAGGAGCATCCTGCTGCATGTTGCATAGGAGCAGAGGACTACTGCCTCCTGACAGAGGGAGTACGACCCTGTGCCCCCTTGCTTGTTCACATAGAATATTGCGACTTAGTTGTTGGTCTGGACCAGCACCAAGTGGTGCTGCAGCCAGTGGTGGAAGGCTCATAGGAATATTGCCTGGAGCTCCAGAAGGTTGATTTGCATCTGGAGATCCTCACAATGCACTCACCATCCAAAAGGTATGCATCTGTGATGAGGATCCTCTAGGGGGTGGGTGCCTGGAAGGGCATTCCAGCCTGAACATGATGGGGAATCTGCCACCATCTGAGGGAATCTGCCACCATCTGAGGGGGTCTGCCAGCTGGCAGATCACCCTCATTCTGTCCCAGAGCCTGCCTGTGGCTTGCGTCCACCGACAGCAGAGGCACCACTGGGCTGCTCTTTTTTTTAACACTATTTTATAACCACCAACAAATACAATACATCAGATATACACATCTCCAAGAGGGGTGGACTCTGATCCCCCCTCGGAGTAGTAACAGAGCAGAACAGAGGAGGTGGAAGATCATTTTTCAAACCTTATATCCCCCCAACTCCATCCCCCGCCACCCCCCTCCCCTCCACCCCTCCACCCTCAGCACACTCCCCAAAAACTTGGAACCCTCAGTGGAACAAATCCACCCCACATCTCCCACCAATAGCTCAGCTACCAACTTGTAGGATCTCATTACGACTCCTGGCACTTAACTGTTGAATGTAAGGCTCCCATACACGCATAAAGGCTGTCCAACGTTTGACACTGCCCCGCGCCCCCCATCTCTCTATTAACATCATTTGATGGAAGCAGTTACGCCACTCACCAAAGGTAGGCGCACTGCAATCCCTCCAAAGACGAAGAATGGGACCCTTCCCCACCAAACAGGCCTTGCGCACCAACAAGCGTTCCCCCTCTACCACCGGACATGGGGAATCAAGCCGATCGAGCACCACAAGGGCCCCGGACCAGCGCACCCGTCGCTGTAGCAATCAATTTAGAAAAGCACATATCTTGGCCCAATAGGAGCGCAACATTCTACAACCCCACCACATATGCAACAAGGTCGCAAGTGGTTCCGCGCATTTAGGGCAGCAGCCATCGGTGGTCAATCGACTATGGAACGCCCTCCGTGGAGAAAAGTGCGCTCTGGTTACACATTTAAACTGTATCTCTCGCTAGCGTGTTTCCTGTGTCAGCCTCACAATCCCTTTTAAAACCTGCCGGACTGACCCGGGGGCCAAGACCTCTCCCAACTCCATTTCCCAAGCCACCTCAACCCCTCGATAATCATGGCCTGTGCTAAACCGAGCCAAACGTTTCTTGAGATCTTTGATCGATGGGGGATTTTCCTCCCCTAACCCAAAAAATTCCAATATTCGGGCTGACCTGTCCACGTGTAACTCCTCTCGCGGCAGAGAGGACACATAATGAGCAATCTGCATATAAGCAAAGGAATGGTTATTGGGCAAATCATACTCCCTACTCAAGGTCAAAAAGGATTTGCACTGCCCTGACGGCTCCACTACGTGCCCAACATTCCGTATTCCCCGATTACTCCAGTCTCGAAAGGTCACCGTATCCGAACCAGGCGTAAAAGCAGCATTGCCCTGTAAGGGCAGCCAACTAGAAACCTTCCAGGCTGTATTCCAGTGGACATTAAGTTGTTTCCAAGTCTTGAGAACCGAACCAATCAACTCACTCCGCACTACTTGACTAGGGAGAGTCTGATACATCCCATGTAAGACTCCCAACGTCAATGGCGCCACAAAGCACTCCTCCAAAGCCCGGGGCGTATACACATCTGTCCCTCCCAACCAATCTCCCAGATGTCGAGCTTGACAGGCTAGAGCATAACCTACAAGATCTGGAAGACCCATCCCCCGTCACGCCACGTCCCCAACATCCATGGCCAAGAAATACGCACCTTCCCTCCCTTCCACAGGAAACATCTAATAGCGGCTTCAAAGCGGCGCACATCCCGGCGCAATAACCAAACAGGCAATGTCTGGAACCAATACAACAGCCGCGGTAGGAGCACCATTTTAACCGCCGCTATCCTCCCTGATAAGGAGAGAGGCAGGGGATCCCAGGCTTTCAACTGTACCTGCAGCCGTCGCAGTGTTCGCTCAAGGTTACACACATAAAGGACCCAGGGATTATGGGTTAGTACTATGCCGAGATAGGTAAATTCATCAATCGCCCACTTAAGAGGAAAGTCTCCCACCCAACTCCCGCGCAGTTGGTCTGAGACATCTAGGGCTTCAGATTTATCCTTATTGATCCACAGTCCTGCAATACCACCAAATCTCATGAACTCCTCCAACAACTTTGGCAGCGACTGGTCAGGGGTAAGCAGGTGTACCAAAAGATCATCCGCAAAGGCGGAGAGTTTGAACATCTGGGTGCCCATTCGCACTCCCTGTATCTCGCGGGAGGCTTCGATGGTCCGTATCAAGGGGTCGAGTGACAGGACAAATAATAAAGGGGAAAGGGGGCATCCCTGACGCGTACCTCGTTCCAAGGGGAAATCTTCAGAGAGTACCCCATTGCACAAGACCCCAGCTGTTGGCTGGGCATACAGACTCTCCACCATTCTACAAAACTGAACACCCAATCCGTAGCGCGGGAGAAGGTTACGTAGGTATTGCCAGTCCACCCTGTCAAAAGCCTTTTCCGCATCAAAGCTGACAAGCAGGGATGGTAACCGATGAGCATGCACCCACTCCAAAGAAGCTAAGATCTTACGCAGGTTCCGAACTGCATAGCCCCCCTTGAAAAATCCCACCTGCGAGTCATGTACCAAATGCCCAAAAACTGCTGCCAGTCGCAGTGCCAAAACCTTTGCGTTTAATTTGATATCAAAATTAAGCAAGGATATAGGACGATATGATCCTACTAGCAAAGGATCTTTACCCGGTTTAGGAATCAGCGTAATTTGGGCATGATTATGTCCCCAACGAAAGGCCCCCTGTTCTGCTCGCTTATTAAAGACCTCCGCCAGAACAGGGCTCACAGATTCGTCTAGAAGTTTATAAAACTCGGCCCCCAAACCGTCTGGTCCAGGCGCTTTGTTACAGTTAGCTGCCAAAATCGCGGAATGCACCTCTTGCAGGGTTATAGGCTGCTCTAACATCTCCCGCTGTTCAACAGTAAGCTGCGGCAAATCCAACTCTTTCAAATAATCCCCCAGTTCCACAGTGGATGTAGGTTGCGCCTTATATAAATCCTGAAAAAAAACCCGAAAGACCCGGGCTATTGCCACAGACTCTCGTTGCAGTTGTTCCTGATCATCTCGGACGGCTGCCACTAACGAGGAGCCCCGTTGGCCCTTCAGACAACGGGCCAGCAACTTCCCCGGTTTATTCCCGTAACAATGTAGCTGATATCTATAATACAGAATAGATTTCTTGGCTCTCTGATGTATCAGCTCATTGAGATCCACCTGAGCTTCCCAAAGCTTTTTCTTATTTGCGGGTACCGGACAGCGCGCACAGAGACGGCGCAACTTATTAACCAATCGCTCTAAACCAATTATTCGCTCTGCTATTAGCCGACGTTTCCGGGCTGCAAATCCAATGATATCGCCCCGTAACACTACTTTTGCCATCTCCCACACCAACTCAGGATCCTCACTGTGGCACTGGTGATCATTCATAAATTCCCTCCATCGCTGCCTCAGAAAATGCTGAAATCGAACATCCTGACACAACCCCAGGGGAAGTCTCCAAAGTCGTGCCCGGGAATTATCTATCCCCCAGTGCAGCTCCATTCGGACCATCGCATGATCGGATATCTCTAGTGGGCCAATCTGCACCTCCCCCGTATGAGCAAACAAAACCCCCGACACCAAGATATAATCAATTCGAGCACTAGTACCGTGTGCCCGGGACTGGTGGGTAAAATCCCTTTCCAAAGGATGTAGTAGGCACCAGGGGTCGACCAAATCCATTCTACTACGAAACCGCTGTAACATCCGAGTCGTCGGGATCCTATCTCTCGCCTCCCCCCCCCCTAGAGGTGTCAAGGTCCACATCTAAAACCCCATTAAAATCCCCGGCTAAAAGCAGCGGATACTCCGGGAGTTGCTCTATTTTGGAGGCCAGACCATTGTAAAAACTAGGGTCCAGCACATTAGGACCGTAGAGATTCCCGATAATCACTGGTTTCCCCTCTAGCCGAGCAGCCAGCAAAAGAAATCGCCCGTCTTCCGCAACGATAGTCTTTTCCAGGGCAAAACGGACTCGTTTGTGGAACAGAACTGCTACTCCTTTCTTCCCTCGCACAGGAGCCCCCCATACCTGCCCCACCCAGCCTCTATGGAGTTTACTATGTTCTTCTACCGTCTGATGCGTTTCCTGAAGTAGGGCAATATCGCACTGCTGTCGGGCCAGGGCCTGTAAGATTTTATAACGCTTTATAGGATTCCCCAACCCACAAACATTCCAGGTAATAATCTTCAGAGGCATGGGGCAGCGCCAAAATCCAGCCATGTAGAAAACTCTAAACATAACAAAGGAGCTCCCCCCGCCTGGAGCCCCCCCCCCCCCTCTTAACAGCCAGCAAAAAAAAAAAAGCTGAGCCACCTACAAATAAGCAGTGAAGTGTGTGCTATCCTACCCCCTTGGCTCCCTTGCCCCCCCTCCCCCCCTCCATTCCCTCACCCCTGAACTATCAAGTCCACCCAGCAGGCTGGACAACTTCCCTGTGGCAATTGGGTCTGCCCCATACTTCCCCGGATCCAACATTGAACCTAACTATTTGATAGAATTCCATTCTCTTTTTAACCACCCCAAGATTAAATTGACAGTACTCCCCACCACTGCCCCACTCCGCTCCTCCCTAGGGCCCCAGCACTCCCTGACCTACTCCATTAGGTAATGGGGACTAGTACCACCAGGCCCCTCCCCCCATCCAATACCCCTACTTACTTTTGTCCCCCAGGTCCCCGACCCCCTCCGTTCCCAAGCCCAAAGCCCTACACCTCCCCTCCTTATCACCCCCCCATCTGATATTAATATAACCATATTTCACCTCTGAAGTATATTCTAAGACCACCATATTAAATCTACCCATACCACACCCCCACTCCTCGATTCGGTAGTGCTACCACCTTATTACTCCCAAAATAACATAGGGGGGCATAGTCAAGCCTCCGGAGGCCACCACAGGAATTAAACTAAACATCTAGAAAATGTCATAGGTATAATATAAACAACCCACTCACCCATTCATTTCAAGCTTACGCCCATAACACACCCCCTCTCCGCATTCTTCTACCTCATTCAACCTAGCCTATCTATCAGCAGCCCCTCGTACAGATATAACCCCCAGGATGACTACCGAGGAACTACTAGATTGAACTCCTCGCGCCCCTCTAGGGGCTCTATCCACTAGTGTCTGCCCCTCCCAGGTCTGTCTAATCCGACTAACCCATGGCCCACCTCCCCCGGCTCCTCACCTTCAGCCGTACAGAGATTAGGGACCTACAAGGCACAGCTCTCCCTCCTACACTATACTTCTCCTCAGTATAAATAAAGAAGGAAAGAAAAAGAAAAAGGAGGGAAGGGAGCACAAATAAAACTTTACAAATAATTACCGTTGCCAGTATTATAACCCCCCCCCCTCCCTTTGGGTCTGCAGCAGACCTTCACCTGGCCACACATACATACATACCATTCACCCAGCTCAAACAGTAGCAAGTTGCACACACAGTTGCTCAGCCAAACAATTAAAACATAATAACAGTTTAGCAATGTTGCCATCTAAATGGCTTAAACAAAGGAGCAGTTGACACAATTTGGCTAAATGTAACAAGTTACAGCTTAAACAAATCGAGAAAGTAACAGTGCAACACTGGCATTAAAAAAAAAAAAAAAACAGACTAGTTACTATAGCCCAGAGCTACATCAGGTCCTTGGGCCCCTCTCTGTCAGCGGGATATCCAAATACCATTCCCATTGGCAATCCAAGATTCACGAGGGCGAAGCAGCCTGGGCATTCAGGGTTTCCAGAAGAGCAGCAGCCGCTGCCGGTGTCATCAGATAGCGGGTCTGTCCCTGGACCTCCACTCGAAGCCGAGCAGGATACAGCAGCGAGAATCGCACTCCTTTGTTCAGCAATTGTGTGCAGACCCCCGAGAAGGCCTGGCGCTGCTGACTAAGGCCGAGTAGTCTTGAAACACAAGTATCGGTTCCGTATCCTGCTGTCTCATCTTTCGACTCCGAGCAGCTTTTAACACAGCTTCTTTTTGCCGGTAATCCAAAAAGCGTGCAATAACCGCTCGTGGTCGTCTCGCCTGCTCTCTCTGCTGGCCAAGTCTATGCACCCGCTCCAATTTTACAGGATCACCGTCCTGATTTTGCAACAGGTTTTCAATCCAGGTCTGCAAGTATCCGAAAAGGGCGCCATCCGCCACACTCTCCGGTATCCTGATGAAGCGCAGATTCTTGCGCCTCCCCCGGTTTTCAAGCTCGTCCAGCTTGTCACCTTGCTGCTTTACCAGGGTCTCCAAGGCCTCCACTTTAGCTGCCAGGGAGTGCTGGTTGTCCTCCACATCTGAAACTCGGGTCTCTACTTGGTCTAGCCTCCCGGTAAAATCCGTAAATCGTTGGCTCACAGTCTGAATCTGGTCTGCCAGGTCTTGGAATCAGGTATCTAGTGCCTGAACCACCACGGCACTCACCTCCGTGACCAGATCTGGAGTGCCACCAGATTCCGGGCTAGCTGGCACTCCCTCTGCCATTTTCCCCTCCGTGGCACGCGGCTTCTCCTTTCGTGGCGCTTTCGACGCCATTCGGTTTCGTAGTGGGAGGGAAACTGCTTCCAGTACTAGGTGAGTACCCCCTTTGGTAAGGATCAGTAGATATGGAGACAGAACCCACTCAGCTAGTATGGGTATTTTTCAGCAAAGTTGGTCAGGGTTAGTCCGCAGCACACACCGCTGTTTGCGATTGTCTTTGGATAGAAGGCAACGCCTAAGAGGCCACTCCAAGAAGCCCTCCGGCAGTCCCTCAAGTGCGGGCCCGTCAATCACAGCCTCGCCTCTACGTGCTGTCTCTTGCGCGTTGTTATCTGCCCCGACCGGGCAGGAAGGCCGCAGTCCTCTTCGCCGCCAGAGGCACAATACCCCAGGGTGGGGAAGTTGGAGAAGGCGGTGGAAGAAATGTCCAATTGCGCCTTGGCGCGTTTACTTTTGTATGCAGATATCCGCTCTGGTCAAGCAGAGATGGCCACAGGTCCCCTCACCACTGGAAGCACTTCACCACGTGAAGGGAGAGCTGGTGATAGCGATGAAGGAATCTTTTGTGTGTCGTTGCCTGTCCCAATCGGGCCAAGATGGTCGCAGATCCTCTCTCCGCTGAAGGTAAAATACCCCCTAAGGGAAGAGCTGACAATAGCGGTGGGGGAGGTGCTCGATCACGCCCCGGTATGCTTTCTCTTTCGTGTTGGTGTCTGCCCCGGCCAGGCAGAGGTAACCACAGGTCTCTTTACCGCTGGAGGCTCAGTACCCCACAAGGGGAGAGCTGATGATGGCGGTGGGGGGGGGTTACCCGATCGTGTCCCGTCGTACTCTCTTTTTAAGTATAGTTGCCTGCCCCGATTGGGCAGGGACAGCCGTAGGCCTCTTCACCGCAGAGGGCACAATGCCTCGTGGGGGAAAACCAATGATGCAATGGAGGAAGAGCCCGATCGCGCCTCGGCACACTTTTTATATATGTAGTTTTCTTCTCCGATCGGGCCTGAAGGCACAATACCCCGCAGGGGAAAAGTTAATGATGGCGGTGGTGGAAGTGCCCGATCGCGCCCCGGCACGTTTTCTATGGAGTTGTCCGCAGGCAGGGATGGCCGCAAATCTCTTCGTCGGTAGAGGCTTAACACCCCGTGAGGGAAGCGTCGATGAAGGTGGTGGAGAAAAAGGTTTTAAAGGGTTTTTTAGCCGTTTTGCGGGGCAAGTTGCCCGGAGCTGATCGTGAGCTGTCCGATCAGCTCATTGCCAAACCGGAAGTCTCGGGCTGCTCTTATGTGTAGTTGAGCATATGGAGTCACGTGAACCGTGGAGGCCATGTGGACCAGCAGGCAGAGGAGAAGCCAGGTGGGCAACAAGCAGCAGTGCTGTGCCTCTGTGGCTAGCCTCTTGAGGCATTCTGACCTTTCCTGAGGAGGAATGCTTTGGCCTGAAGGGCGTCTAGCTGAGTCCCTATAAACTCCAGGCATTGAGCTGGAGAGAGGTGGGACTTGGGAGTAGTTGGCAAACCCCAGGTGCTGCAGGATGCTGATGGTGCACCCTGTGGCATGTTGCACCTCCACAGCTGTGGCTCCCCTTATCGGCCAGTCATCCAGGTAGGGAAAGATGAAGGCCCCTTGGAGGCAGAGGTGGGCTGCGACCACTGCTAGGCACTTGAAGTCCTTTTTGCAATGAAGCCAGCCCAAAGGGCAGCACCCTGTATTGGTCGTGCTCTCCTCCAACCACGAGCCAGAGATATTTCCTGTGGCTGGGATGGATCAGGATGTGAGGGTAGGCATCCTTTAGATCTAAGGAACTTAGCCAATCTCCCTGATGGAGAAATGGCAACATTGTTCCAAGTGAGAGCATCTTCAACTTCTCCCTTACCAGGAACTTGTTCAGCTTCCACAGATCCAGGATGGGCCTGAGATCCCCTGTCCTCTTGGGGAAGAGGAAATACCTGGAATAGAAGCAGATGATCCCAGAGATGTTTTGGCACTGGTTCCACCGCCCTGTCCTCGAGGAGACCTGCAAGATTGGTGAGGAGCAGGGTCTGGTGGAGAGAGAGATCTGATGGGCTCTCCTGGAAAGTATGAGAGTGGTGCCTGCTGTAGGTGGAGGAGATAGCTCTCCTTGACCACTTGTATCACAGGCATTGGTGGTCCACCTATGGGCTGTTGGGGGCCCCCTGGAGGAGAGGAAATCACGCCCATGGAGTCAAAAGCTCCCCCAGGCTAAGCCAGTGTCAGTGCCTAGGACTTGGGTTTTTTGCTTGCAGGGTCATGCCCATGTCCTTTGTGCTGCTGGCCTTGCTGAGGGACTGAGAAGGCCTGGAACTGTGAGGAGTTGCCAAACCCACCCTTTTTCCTCAGGAAGGGGGCTTCTTTCCCTGGGCCTTTAAAGGACTTCACAGAGGTCTTTTTTGAGAGTCTGGTCCTTGTTGGGAAATCAGTCTCTCTCTGCTGTCTTGTCTGCTATGGTTTCCCCGAAGAGGTTCTCTCCGGTACAGGGATCAACAATAAGTTTGTCCTGAACCCTCTGTTTGAGGTCAGACTGCAACCATGCCTGGCGTCTGGCCCAGATGCCCATGGTGGCCACCCTGGTTGAGTAGTTGAGTCGTAGGCTGGTCAAGACAGGAACCTTGAGCATTCCTTGACCACTGAGGCCAGAGAATCTCTGGAGGGGTTTGCTGTAGAGGCCTGCCGAGAACCCAACAAACGTCTTTGACAGCTTCATGAGGTACATGCTGATGTAGAGTTGGTAGGACTGGACCCAGCACGTCAGCAATGAGCCCTGGAAGGCCTTCTGGCTGAGGGTGTTGAGGGTCTAGGCTTCCCTGCCAGGGGGAACTAAAGAATGGGTCTTTTGGCTCTTGAGTCTCCACATGGTGGACTCAATGACCATCAAGTTGTGGGGGGAGGGGGAGGGTTTCTGGAACCCAGGGCCTCAGTACATGAAGTAGTAGCCTGCTGACAATGGGCACAGATGCTGGTGTCTCCCACATGTGGAGGAGGCGGTGGCATTCGAGGATTAGTGGGACAGGCATGGTGAGGGCCTCCTTCTGGAGGATATCTAGTTCTTCCATGCGAGGGTCCTCCTCCACCTCTGTTGCAACTGAGTGCCTTAGTCATGTCCTGCACAAAGTCAAGGAAGGCAACATCCTTGGGCAGGGAATGGTGTTCGGATGCCAGGGGAGATAGAGTCTATTTGGGAGACCAAGGACGAGGAATACCTGGATACTTGGACCTAAGACCAAAGTAGAGTCCAAGGCTTCATGGTTGATGTCTGAGCCCAGGTGCCCATGACCTCCAGAGGACCTGCATCTGAACCATGTGCACTTGCCAGGGAGGACTGGTGACCTGAGGAACTGGACAGGGACGTCGACCAGTGCCAATGACTCTCTCAAGGATGGTGGCACTCAAGGATTGGCTCGACCTCCGGGGAGGCCCTTGATGTCTAGAGTCCCATCATCAGGGCAGATGAACGAGACATAAAATGCCTGCTGCTGGGCCATGAGGGTCTCCATGCCAGTTGGTTCCACAGCCTTAGATGCAGGCACAGAGGATTTCGGGTCTGGTGTCTGTTCTGTCAAGGGGGAGTCCTTGACTAAGATGGCCTTGAGTGTCCAGGGCTGGTCACCAGGTACCATTGACTCCTTCCATGGAAGCTTGAGGCCACCCCTGTCTCTGAACCCTTGGAATCATGTCAGGGACTGCAGGGCCTGGAGTGAGATTTTCACTTCTTACCAGACCCGCTCTCTGAAATGGTCTTCAAGGACTGACTTCTTGTTTTCCACCTCGGGGGGGGGGGGGGGGTATTTCCTCTTGGGGGAGCCATAGCCATGGGACTCTGGAGGCAACCCAGGCTTCACAGGGCACCAGGATACTAGAAGGGGCCCTGGAGCACAGTATCACCAGACACTCCGGTACAGAGTTGGACTTATGGAAATGTTTTTCCTGCTGTAAATGACTGGCCTTTGGGGTCATGGTCCTGCAGAACCCACAGTCCAGGACATCATGTTCCAGAGGCAGCAGTCATGTGGATCAGTGAGATCATCATTTTTGCGTGCCGATCACACTTCAAGCTGCTGGAGGTCATCGGGGGGGGGGGGGGGGGGGGGGGGGGGGGGGGCCATGTTGTCTGGCAGGAGTCCGAGGCCTGCGGTAAAAACAACCAAAAAAAAGGGTGCAAACACTAGTTGAGGGAAAGCTTGAAGAAAAACAAAACAAAAAACAGGGAAACTAACCTAAGGAGCGACGCAGAGATGAGCTGGCTTGGGGGTGGGAAAGGAACTGCAATGTGTATCGGATAGAATAGTAAAAAAAGCAGCACACTTTTTCAGGGGACCTGGACAACGTCCGGAGGGCTCTGTGGAAAAAAGGAGACTAAGGCAAGATGGCAGGAAAGGGTCCACCCATGCATGGTGCATCTCCCAAAGGCTTTCTTTGATAGCTGGGTGGATGCTTCCATGCGGGCTCCACTGGTGCCAATGTCCCCTACATGTGAGGGCTGACTTCTTGATTGTTCTGAGAAAATGATAGAAACCATTATAAAGAACAAAAATTACTGAACATGAAGATAGTCATGGTTTAATGGCAGAAAGCCAACATGGATTTAGCCAAGGAAAGAAGTGAGGATGGATCTAGCTAAGCTTGAAGAATGGTCAAGAATTTGGCAGCTGAGATTCAACGCTTAAAAAAAAAATGCAGGGTCATACATCCGGACTGCAAAAATCCAAGGGAGTGGTTCAGTATAGGGAGTGAAGTACTTCTGTCCACAAAAGAGGAGCAGGACTTGGGTGTGATTCTTTTGATGATCTTAAGGTGGCTAAACAGGTAGAAAAGGAGATGGCTTTCAGAAGGATACTTGGGTGCATATGGGGAGGAATGGCCATCTGGAAGAAGGTGGTGATAGTGCCTCCATGTAAGTCTTTGGTGAGACTTCATTTGGAGTATTGTGTGCAATTCTGGAGACCACATCTTCAAAAGGATATAACAGGATGAAGTTGGTGCAGAGTGGCTACCAAAATGGTCAATGGTCTGTTATAAACCATATGGGGACTTAAAGATCAATATGTCTACTTTGAAGGAAAAGCAGGAGAGAGGAGATATGACAGTTGTTTGAATATCTCAGCAGCATAAATGCACAGGAGTGCCTCTTTCGACAAAGAAAGCTCTGCAGTGAGGGGACATAGAATGGAAGTGAAAGGGGATAGACTCAGGCATAATATGCATAAATATTTCTTTATGGAAAGAATAGTAGATGTGCAGAATAGTTTCCCATTGGAGGTAGAGGAAAGGACAGTACAGTCAAACCTCGGTTTTCGGTTGCCCCGGTTTTCGTCGGTTTCGGTTTTCGACGTCTTTTCAGACTGCGATCTTGTCTCGGTTTTCGTCTATCGCCTCGGTTTTCGTACTGCAATACACGCTTGCCTGCCCAGTCCCGGCAGCACTACCCCCCCCCCCCCCCGGACTCACCGATCGCGTGTGCCAGATCTGAAAAGCAACAGTACAGTACTGCAATAGTGTACATACACCTTCCGCTGGTCTGCATACACTGCCTGCCCAGTCCCGGCAGCACTACTCCCCCCCCCCCGACTCACCGATCGCGTGTTGAAATGCGAAAGTCAGGTGAGCAACATCCTCGAGCCAGAGTCAGAGATGCAAGGATTGCAGAGAGGAAGGCCCCGATCTCTCCACCGCCTGCCTGTTCTCTGGAGCGCCCCCTCAGGCTCGGAGGTAGCAGGGGTAGCAGGAGATATTGAATGGGTAAGCAGGAGATGTTAAATGAATGTGGCAGGCAGTTCTTTCTCTTGCGGGGTACGCTGTTGAGACGGAGTCAGCGATCAGATTAGTGTCCCTTCCAAACAATAACCTCTCCTCCTCCCTCTCCCCTCAACAAGAGTCTTCAATAAAGTTAAATGTGATGTTAAATGTTCATTTATCCATTTCATTAGCCATTTATATGTATTTCTCATTGTTTTCTGTATGTAAAAATATAGTTATTCTCTATAAAATGTATTTTTTGTCAATATTTTTGGGTGTCTGGAACGGATTAATTGAATTTACATTATTTCTTATGGGAAATCTTGCTTCGGTTTTAGTCCGTTTCGGTTTTAGTCAGACTTTTTTGAACGGATTAATCATGAAAACCGAGGTTTGACTGTATCTGAATTCAAGAAAGCCTGGGATGAAACACAGAAGATCTCAAATAAAAAAGGACTATAGTAGTAGATATGGAAGGGCAGACTAGATAGAAATATGACTGCAGAAAAAGACCATATGGCCTATATTTCTATAAACAGTAAGCCAGTTTATATATTTTTTAATATTATATTTGGGGGGGGGGGGGTTGCAGGCATGGAAAAACAGATAAAGGTGAGCTGGTTGATATAGTGTATTTGGCTTTTCAGAAAGCCTTTGGACAAGGTCCCTTATGAGATACTTTTGGAGAAATTAAGAGGTCATGGGATTGGAGGCACAGCATAGTAACTCACCTGTAACCTGATCTCCAGGGATAGCAGGACTCTATCCTCACATATGGGTGACGTCAGCACTAATGAAGCCTGTGCGGTAATCTCTCCCCAGCTTTCAAAGAAAGCCATTGGAGATATATCACGCATGCGTGATCCCCTTCCCGCCCAAAGGTGCCATCTTGCCTCAGTATGATATAGCACAAGACTGCAAAAACAGCAAGAAGCAACTCCATGAGGAGGGAGGGTTGTAAGGACTGATTTCTGCTGTCCCCAGAGAATACCTGTTACAGGTGAGTAACCACGCTTTCTCTAGGAACAAGCAGGATGTCAGTGCTTACATATGGGACTGCCCAGCTAGAGGCTACCAAAAAAAAACTGTAAAAAGCCATGGGTGACCAGAAGAGGTAAGAAGTGAGCAGCAGTAACTGAGTCAGAAGACAGATCATGAGTGACCCAAAAATGTCCAGCAAGGACAATAGCCCAAACACAGCAAGGGACAGAGGGCAGGAGTTGCCTATACCTCGAACAAATGACAAGTACTGCCTGGTCGAAGGCACTGCCCTGACAGGAGTCCCTCTCCAAGCAGTAATGAGCTGAGAAGGTAAGGACTGAGGACCAGGTGACAGCCCAGCAGATTTCCAACAAGGGAACAGAATGCAGATTTGCCACTGAGGCTGCCATGGCCCAGATGCTGTGCACCATGACACTGCACACCAGTGAAAGACCAGCCTACTCAAAGACAAAGGTGATGTAGTCCACTACCCAGGTGGGCAGGGTGCAACTTCGAGAATGCTATCCAACAGACTTGGATCAAAGGAGACAGCTGAGCAGCTTAGTGGTGGCCTTCTGTGCGTTGCAGGTAGAAGGAAAGTGCCCGCTTATGTTGGTTTCGATCATGCCTCACTGCTTGCTCATTTTTTGTTCATGCGGAAATCTCTGCCTCCCCCTCTGTCTCACAATCCTGTGGTGTCCCTCAGGGCTCAGTCTTGTCTCCCCTCCTTTTCAACATCTTTCTAGCCCTACTCGCCTTATTGATTCAACAGTCTTGTATCTTTACGTATTATTACGCAAATGATATTCATCACACCAATTCCTCCGCCCCTGATTTTTCCCTGCTAAACTCCTGTCTGGCCACTATTTACACTTGGCTGTCTTCTAAATACCTTCATTTGAATCCCTCTAAAAACAGCCACTTGGATTACCTTTGGGGCCCCTTCTCCCCTGTTAGCTGCTCTCCACCGTTATCCCTCTAGTCCCCTCTTTTTGTTATCTTGGGGTTATTTTGGATTCTGCTTTCTCCTTTGCTGAACACATCTCATCCCTTACTCGTCACGCCTTCTATCACCTGTCAAATTCACAGTTTGGCCTTTTCTCACGCCTGCCTCTAACTACACTCCTCTCTCTCTCTCGTCATCTCTCGAATTGATTACTGCAATGTTATTTTGGCCAGCCTTCCACAATACCAGCTCCATAGATTTCAGCTACTTCAGAACATAGCAGCACGCCAACTTACCCATGCCTCTGGTTTTGATCATGTTTCTCTGCTCCTCCTTTGCATCCACTAGTTAACTATTTGCTTCTGCTTTCAGTATAAAATTTACATTTATGCACAGGGTTATTCACACCTCCATTTCCCAGTTTTTAGCCAACATCTTGCTTTTCCACAATCCCCACTGCCTTCTGTGCTCTGTTCACACGCCTAGCTCTTCCCTCCGTCTCTAGAGCTCACCAGGGATACACTGGGGGTGCTGCCTTCGAGTCCTGCACTATGAAATTCCCCCCTCACACTTCCATTCTGAACTCTTTCACTAGGTTTAAGGCTCCTTAAAGACGTCTCTTCGAGCTAGCCTTTGACCTACCCACTCGTTCTCCATGAGTACTTCGTATTTCTCCTGACACACGCTGGCTTTCCCTTGTAATCTTGAAGGACTACAAAAAGGGGCTGCTACTTCTGGACAGAGATCTGCAACTGTAAGTATTTACTTCTGGGAAGTTTTTCTAGATATTGAGGATTTCTCCGTGTCTCAAATGTCTACTTCATCTGTTTCAAATTAATTCCAGTGAATCCATCATACATTCTTAAGTGTCAGCAGGGCCCTGCAACACTTTTCCCAGGGGAGAATCTCCTTACATTTGTACATCTGGACCTATCTGGACCTGCACTTAGACCTGCTTATTTATACATGGCCTATGACCTCTATACATCTGGAAATGCTTTTAGGTCTATTTATCTATGCATGGCCTGTGACCTCTGTGCTTTTAGGTCTATTTATCTATGCATGGCCTGTGACCTCTGCCCCTTCCTGTGTTTTTCCTTCTTCTTGGCACTAATTGAAACCAGGCAGAGAGTATTTTGTGCTCATTTGTTTGAATTCTTTGCTTGACCTGTAATTTCATGTTAGGCCCATTATTCTGCATACTTCTATCCAGAATATGGTTTCCCAGAATCCTCCATAACAGGCCGCATCCATTTTCTTATGGCAAGCATATACTCTCATACAGCTATTGTCTTCATGTCTGTCTTCTTGTCTTCTGTGCCATCCATCCTCCTGTGTAGTTTCACCAGGCAAGAGTTCAGTCATATAAAGCCAATATATAAGCAGACCTAACTCAAATTTCCCAACAGAATACAGCTGATTAGTCTGTGTAAACTAGAATCCAATGTATTTTTAAATTAGTCAGGGCCTACCTAATATCAGCAAAACGTTTTTAGTTAAATTGAAAACAGGTAGCTTTCAGTTTAAGTTCAAAACCCAGCAGAGAGCTTTCTGGTTAAATTTAAAACCCAGCAGAGAGCTTCTATTTAAAATGTAATGCTCAGTCAGGGCCTACTATCAAAGAGCTTTCAGTTTAAATCAACCCAGAGTATAGCTTAAAATAAAAGGAAAAGCAGGGTCAATATTCTTTGAGCAATAAATTGATTCTAGAGACCTTTACAAAAGGGGCCTTCTAGATAGGGGGCAAGAGACCTGTGAAATTGTTTAATAGGTGTTAAAGCCAAGGGACAGATCAAAGTGGCATTTTGACAGACTCCCTCTATCCAAGCAAGGACTGTATGAATTACCCAGGAAACGAATCACAGATTACCTTAGAAGCACAGGACAGAGTACTGTGTAGCAGCCAGCTTTTAACAAGTCTTTCTCTCCCTCCCTCTCCGACTCCAACCTACCCACCCATCCCTGGGATAAACGTAGCTTTATAGGTGCTTAAACCTCTTAAAGAAAAGCAGATGCCATATTCACTCTCAGGTACAGCTGTTTATCCTCAGGCATACATTAAGGACCTGAAATTAGTTAAGCTTGAGGTGAACAAAGTCCATTAAACGTTTTAGGTATAGTTTTTTTTAGTATAAGTATCTCCAGCAAACCTTAGTAAGTAAACAACTTAAATACCTAAACACAACCCTAAAACTAAGATGCAGACAGCAGTCCAGCAACAAGACGGGGGCTTTCCAGTCGTTTGCATTTAGTGTCACATGTATGATTTTCTCTCAGTTGGTAAGGGGTTGTACATGCACACTAGGTGCAAGGAGCTCTTTGCTTTCAGGGAACGAGTCTGATCTCTGGAGGCTAAAGTAGCAGACTTGGAGGACATAAGAAAAACAGAGGTACATAGATGAGACCTACAGGGACATAGTACTGAAGTCCCAACAACAGTCTGGCAGCATCACTCTGGTGTGGCAGGAAGTGATCCTATAGCTAGGACCCGACCTCCAGGTGATGTAAAACCCTCTCGCACTGAGGTGGTTTCTCCAGGGCCATGTGCCCACGAGGGAGGGGTTAGGACAGCTGTTAAAGTTGGTGATTCAATCATTAGGCATGTAGATAGCTGGGTAGCTGGTGGGCCTAAGGATCACCTGGTAACATGCCTGCCTGGTAGCGGACCTCATGCACCACCTAGACAAGTCCTTAGATAGTGCTGGGGAGGAATCTGCTGTCCTAGTACATGTCGGTACCAATGACACAGGAAAGTGTGGAAGGGAGGTTCTGGAGACTAAATTTAGGCTTTTAGGTAGGAAATTGAAATTCAGAACTTCCAGGGTAGCATTCTCCAAAATGCTTCTTGTTCCACACGCAGGATACAAAAGGCAGGCAGAGCTCCAAAGTCTCAATGTGTAGATGAGATGATGGTGCAAGGAAGAGAATTTTGGATTTGTTAGGAACCAGGGAACATTCTGGAGAAAGGAGGGTTTTTTCCAAAGGGATGGGTTCCACCTTAAACCGGGATGGACCCAGGCTGCTGACATTAACCTTTAAAAAGGAGATAGAGCAGCTTTTAAAACTAGATAATAGGGGAAAGATGACAGTTGCCCAAAAGCGCATGGTTCACAACGTACCCTTGAAGGATATTAGCAAAAGACTTTAGTTACAGCAAATCAGCAGAGAGATTCCAATAAAGCAAAAGTAACCCAAATGCCTTGAATACAGAGCAGACAGAGCTTAAAGATTCCAAATTACCCCTGCCTACCGATAGCCAGATTAATATGAATAAAATACAGCCTCAAATGCTTGTATGCAAATGCCAGAAGTCTAAAAAATAAGATGAGAGAGTTAGAATATATAGCACTAAATGAGAGATTAGATATGATTGGTATCTCAGACATGGTGGAAGAAGGACAACCAATGGGATACTGTGATACCTGGCTACAAACTATATCGTAATGATAGAGCAGATCAAATTGGTGGTAGGGTTGCACTCTATATTAGAGAGAGCACTGAATCAAAGGATTAAAGTTTTGCAGGAAACAAAATTCACTATAGAATCTCTATGAATTGAAATTCCATGTAAAAAGGGGAAGGGGAAGGTGATGGCAGTGGGGGTGTACTAACAACTACCTGGCCAAAGTGTACGAATGGATGATGAAACGCTCAAAGGAAAACACAAAACAAACAAAAAAAAAAAATCGGGGAAACAAACGTTACAGTACAGTAATAATGTGTGATTTCAATGACCCCAGTATCAACTGGGTCAAATGTCACAGTAGGACATGCTAGGGAGAAAGTTTCTAGATGAAATAAATGACTGATTTTGGAGCAGCTGGTTCATGAACTGAACAGAGGGGAAGCCATTTTGGACATAGTCCTTAGTGGAACACAAGATCTGGTGCAAGAGATAAAGGTGTTGGGGCCACTTGGCAATAGTGATCATAGCATGAACATGTTTGATTTAATAAATGGAGGAGGAATGGTAAGGAAATCCACAGTATTACCTTTTAACTTTCAAAACGAGGAAGATAGTTAAGAAAAAACTAAAAGGAGCAATTGCAAAGGTCAAAAAGATTTACATCAAACATGGGTGTTTAAAAATACTATCTTGGAAACCCAGACTAGCTGTATTGCACACTAAGAAAAGTGGAAGGAAGTCCGAAAACTGCCAGCATTGTTTAAAGGCAAGGTCAGAGAGGCTATTTCCAAAAAAGCATCTTTCAGGAAATGGAAAAAGGAGCCAAACGACAAAAACTGAAAACAAGCACAAACAAGTTAGATGCAAGACATTGATAAGGCAGGCAAAGAGAATTTGAGAAGCTTGCTGTAGAAGCAAACACACGTAATAAAGACTCAAGTACATTCATAGCAAAAAAATCTATGAGAGTCAGTTGGACCATTTTATGATAGAGGGGTAAAAAAGGCACTAAGAGGGAACAAGGCCATAGCAGTAAGACAGAATGAATTCCTTGCTTCGGTCTTTACTGAGGAAGATGACTGACATGGTATTTAAAGGTGATGCTGCAGAACAATTGAAATAAACACTGATACACTGAGAAGATTATTACAGTTATTTGATAAACTGAAGAGTAGCAAATCACCTGGACCGGATGGTATACATCCAAGGGTGTTGAAAGAACTGAAATATGAGACTGCAGAACTACTATTAGTAATCTGTGAACTATCATTAAAATCAGCTGTAATACCTGAAGACTAGAAGACGGCCAATGTAATGCCAATTTTTAAAAAGGGTTCCAGGAGTGATCTGGGAAACTATAGACCGGGAAAAATGGTAGAAACCATTATAAAGAACAAAATTATTGAACATGTAGGTAGTCATGGCTTTAGACAAGGAAGGTCTTGTCTTACTAATCTGTTATGTTTGAATAATGAGCTGGTCTATCTAGTGAATATGGATTTTCAGAAAGCCTTTGATAAGGTAACCCATGAGACACTGTTGGCGAAATTAAAAAGTCATGGGATAGGAGACGATGTACTACTGTGGATCAGAAACTGGTTAAAAAGATTAAAAGCAGAGGGTAGGGCTAAATGGCCAATTTTCCCAATGGAGAAAGATGAATAATAGAGTATCCCAGGGATCTCTGCTGTATCCACTGCTTTTTAACATTCATGATCTGTAAATGGGAATGAGCACAGTGATCCAATTTGCAGATAAAATCATTCAGTTTAGAAACAAAGGGATTGTGAAAAGTTGCAAGACCACCTTGAAAATTTGGAAGGCTGAGCATTCAAATGGCAGATAAGTGTGCATAACTTTGTACTTGTGCACACTGTAGGGAAGAACAACCCAAAAACTATGTTGCTCCCCCCACCCTCCAAGTCACACACCAACAACTTGTAAGGAAATAAGGGTACTAGCAGATACATGAATAAGGAAAATATAAAGCCCACCTGGACCCGAAGAGGAAATTATTTCAACTCGCCCCTTCACAAGCCCATGAAAATAAGGAGACGTCCAAGAGTAAATACTGATCAATACAACCAAGGAGAACAAGTATGAGCACAGTCAACACAATTTAACACAGTGGCTATAAGCCCTAGGAGGAACAGTCGGGCATCTGGCAAGCATGCAAAAAAGGAGAGAAGCTGGGAAGGGTACAAAAAACAACAGACTGAAATATAGCTAAATACTTACAAGGATATTTAAGAAAAAATAATTCATCAAGTGAGACCCTAAGGCACAGCAGGAGGCATTCCCTTCTATGCAGTTGGGTCTCCCGAGCTAGGTCTGAAAAAGCCCTGACCAGAAAACCCTTGAAACAGATTTATTTTGCAGAAAAACCATTTTCAAAAACCACACTCAATATGAGAGTAAAGTAAATTGGACTAAGCAGGTAGTCGCAACCACAGAAATCAGATGCTGAACTTTCTAAAGGTCCGGAAACATCCAGAACATCTGCATTAGGCAATGCTGGATCAGAAGAAGCCCCTGAGACCTTCTTAGCTGAAGGAAGATAATACGTTTTTACAACCAGAGGATGGGTCTCGGGGAGAAACACCAAGTACCTCCTCCATGTAATTTTTAAACATAACTCTTGAGGAAACATACTGTGATCTTGGGAAATTAAGCACAGGTTACCCTGGCATAACATTCTCTAAATGTTCAAGCTTAGTTTTTAAAGGAGGCCCAAACTCATCAGGGCTTCAGCATGATTTTCTGTTTGCTCCATATGAGAAACAGACCCAGCCACAGAAGTCTGTAAGGTTATGTCTTCCATATCTTTTTTTGGCAAGCAGTCTGAACAGAAAAAAAAAGTGAGAATTCAAAGCTAATACCTGTCACAGCCCTCACTTCGTTTGCAGCTTGCATACTGTGAGGGCTTGTGTGCATCAGTGATACTGAGGGCTAAGCTATCAGTAGTTTAACTACTGGCAGGGTCTCCCAAAATGAACAGGTTTCAGCTGAGGTGCCAGACCAAGACTACCACCTATCTGGCAACAGCAGAATGGGACAGTGTTAGCAGCAGAGGATAACATTTCTGTGACAAGAGCAACACAATTAAACTTAAACTGTGTGGAAAAAAGGCTTGGCAATCTACTTCCATCTCTTGCCACAAAAACCCAAAGAATAGTCAGAACAAAGCAAATTGCACTATAGTGTTAGAAAGTGCCTTTCGACTTGGAGGTCTCAACTGGCTACTGGGGAGGTGCTGAAGACTTTTCAGAGCAAAGCCAGCATTTATGATGTGGTTGGATCAAGCCCTCAGGACATCTGACTGCTGATGTAGCTGTGCATGAAATAAGAGTCAGAAGCTGTAAAGATGTCTTACATATAGAGACATGGAATATACAAAGCATCAACCAAAGAAAGTTGGAGGTGGTCAAGAATGAAATGGAACATGTACAACTTGATTTGTTGAGTGTTGGCGAACAAATGGAAGGGCATCGGGCACTTTGAATCAGATGATCACACGGTCTACTATGCTGAAAAAGAAATACAAAGAATAAATGGTGTTGCATTTTTAAATTAAGAAACTTGCAAGAACTAATGAAATACAATGCAGTCAGTGAATGCTTAATTTCTATTTGTCTATGAGGAATGCCTATCCACACAACTAAAATTCAAGTATATGCCCCAACAGCTGCAGATGTGGATGAAACTGATGAGTTCTATGAAACAAGTACAAGCTGTAATTGACAGAACATGCAAATAGGATATCCTGATAGTCATGGGGGACGAATGCAGAAGTTGGCAACAAAGGAAGAGGCAAAATAGTTCGAAAATACGGACTTGTCAACAGAAATGGAGCTGGAGAAGGTCTTGTAGAATTTTGTGAAGTCTAACAATCTATTCATCTCAAAAACCTTCTTCCAGCAACTCAAACGGTGACTGTACACATTCACCCAATGGATTGTACAAAACTCAAATTGACTACATCTGTGGAAGTCAATGATGGAAAAGCTCGATAAAGACAAAACTTGGAGCCGACTGTGGTACATATCACCAACTACTAGTATGCAAACTCAAGCTAAAGTTGAAAAAAAGCAAGCCACTCATGAATGTAGCAAAATATGACAGAATATGCCATGCAATTTTAAAAAGATTGCCTGCAAAATAGATTTGCTCCTTTAGATACAAATGACAGAGCTCCAGAACAGTTATGGGATGACATCAAGAAGATTGTGTTGGAAGAAAGCGAGAAGTGTCTACAAAAAGGTGAAAAAGCAAAAACAGCCAAAATGGATGACTGAAGAAACTCTGAAAATTGCCCAGAAGCACAGAGAAGCTAAAGCCAGAGGACAGAGGCAAATCGCAGAAATCAGATTTCCAACATGCAGCAAGACAAGACAAGGAGAAGTACTACAATAATGCATGCAAGGAAATAGAAGCAGGAACTATTAGAGGAACAAGATCTGCTTTCCTAAAGCTATGAGTGTTAAAGAAAAAATTCCAACCTCGAACTGGAATGTTACAAGATGCTCAAGGATCTATGTTGAATGATGCTGAGATGATTAAGAAAAGAGTGGAAAGAATATACAGGAGATTTTATATGATAAAAGATCAAGTGGACCAACAGCTGTTTTAACCTGTATGTTATGATCCAGAACCATTAGTGATGGAAGAAGTCAAAGCAGCATTGAAAGCCTTATCAAAGAACAAAGCACCAGGCATTGATGGCATTCCCATAGAAGTATTGCTGCAATCGGTTGCAGCTGTTTCTATACTTAGAAGGCTCTGCCAGGAAATTTGGAAGACATGGTCAACTGACTGAAAAAGATGCGTTTACAACAATACTAAAGAAAGGTGATCCAACTGACACTGAAAATTATCGCACAATTGCTCTGCTCCCACATATCAGTAAGACTCTACTGAAGAAGATTAAACTACAACCATACCTGGAACAAGAAGTACCTGAAGTGCAAGTAGGATTCAGGAAAGGGTGAGGAATTAGCAATATCATTGTGGGCATGAGATGGATCCTTGAAAAGACTAAAGAATACCAAAAGGATATCTATTTGTGCTTTGATTACAGCAAGGCTTTTGACTGCGTAAAATCATGAGAAACTCTGGGCCACATTAAGCAGCATGGATATACCAGAACACCTGATCGTTCTCTTGCATAGCCTTTACACTGATCAAGAAGCAAACGTTTGAATGGAACAAGGAGAAATAGAATGGTTTAAAAATCAGCAAAGGTGTATGACAAGGCTGCATACTTTCTCCCTACCTGTTTAATTTATATGCAGAACAAATCAGAGAAGCATGATTGTATGAAGACAGCGGTGTGAAGATTTGTGGAAAACCACCACCACCTTCGCTATGCTGATCATTCCACACATTACTGTCTAAAAGTGAAGACGGTCTGAAACATTTGCTTCTCAAGATCAAGGAACAGTCTTAAAAATGGGCCTGTGCCTTAATGTAAAGACAAAGATCATGACAACTGGCAAAATCAATAAGTTTGTTGATGGAGAAGAAATTGAAACAGTGGACAAATTTAACCTACATGGATCAACTATCAATAAAGAAGCAACAAGCAGTCAAGAAATCCAACACATTGCTCTTGGCAGCATGGCTATGAAGGACCTAGACAAGATTCTAAAGAGCAGTGATGTCTCTCTCCATACAAAGATTCAACTTTCTCAAGCCATGGCATTTTCAATGACATCTTATGGATATGAAAGTTGGACAGTGAAAAAGATAAAATCGATGCCTTTGAATTACAGTGCTAGTGATGCCCAAAGAACAAACCATTCAGTACTAGAGGAGATCAAACCTAAGCTTTCTTTAGAAGATCAGACGACAAGACCGACTTTCATACTTTGGACACATGTGAAGAGAGACCATTAGAGAAAAACATGCTTGACAAGGTAAGCCAACGCAAAAGAGAAAGGCCAGCAATGAGATGGATCGATACAACAGCAGTTACAGGTGCCAGTCTGTCAACTATGAGCCACCTGAACTAAGGTCAAACAATGTAGGACAACTATCCAGTGGGTCGTCATGAATCAAAACAGACTTGACAGCATTTCACCACCATCACCTGTGGCAGCAGAATCTCACCAGTATGTTTAATTGCTGACCAAATGGAATCCAAAGTTTTCTTATCAGGCTTCTGATGAAGAAAATCCAAACAAATATCCTCAGAAAAACTGTTCCCATCAAAGGTAAAGGAGATTCAGACGTTCCTGCAAGTCCAGTCTTCCACTGGGCTCCTTTCTCTTGAAGCCTCCACCAGCAGGAGAATGACCCAACAGGACCTGTGCCCACCTCCCGGTGCTTCCAGAAGCTGTCCCCCATGCCCCAAATTGACAGACCAACTTCAGACCCGTCAACGGGGCTCAGACCATCAGACAGCTTTCAAGGGACGCCACACTCAGAGAGCTAAGGTTGATGGCTAAGGAAGACGCCAAGTGTTCCTGCTCCAGCAATTCACAAGCTGGACTTAATACCTCCCCCACATGCGGTGACTGCTGCTCGAGGTAAAAGGAATGTGTCCAAGGGACCCTGAACAGTGGAACATCCAGCTGCAGGCTTGTGAGGGGCAGCTTCCTAGCTTTAGCACTACGCTTTCCCATCAGGAATAGACCGGAGCAAGACTCAAGCTGATGCCATCTTGGAAACCCCTCCAACCCAAACTATGTTTACATGATGCAAGGTTCTACATTAGGAATCACCACCCAGGAAAAGGATCTGGTTGTCATAGTGGATAATACGTTGAAACTTTCAGCCAAGAAAGCAAATAGAATACTAGGAATTATAAGAAAAGGAATAGATAATAAAAACAAAGATATTATAATGCCTCTGTACTGCTCCATTATGCGGCTGCACATTTAATATGTGCAATTCTGGTCACCATTTTTTTTAAAGATAAGATAGCAGAATTAGGAACTAGTAAAAGGGAATGGAAGGATATCCCTACAAGGAAAGGCTAAGGCTCTTCAACGTGGGGTAGGGGGAAATAAGACAGTTAAGGGGAGATTTGATAGAGGTCTATAAAATAAATGGAGTGAAACAGGTAACTGTAGATTTGTTATTTACTCCTTCAAGCATAAGGACCAGGGGACATGCAATGAAGCACATTTAACACTAATTACAGAAATCTTTTTTCAATCAATATGTAATTAAAGAAAGAATTAGTTAGAGGATGCAGTAAAAGCTGATAGTGTAGCTGGGTGTAAGAGGTTTTAACAAGTTCCTGGAGGAAAAGTATATAAACCATTGTTAAAGTGAACTGGGATATCTATTGCTTACCCTTGGAATAAGCAGCATGGAATCAGTCTACCTTTACTTGCAACCTGGATTGGCCACTACTGGAAACAGGATACTAGGCTTAATGGAACCTTTGTCTGGTCCAGTCTAGCATCTCATATTTTTAATTGAGAAAGAAATCCAAGTTCTGTACCACTGAATTACATACAGTGTGGCCAGCTGATCGTGAAGTATGGGGTTCCTACTACAGAGTAAAAGTGTATGGCACTATATGAAAATTTAAATTTATAACTCAGTTTTTTTTCTGTTACCCCCTCTTTATGAGCTCTTTGCCCTTTCATATCTGCCTCAAGCCCATCTACAAAGGACTTAAGGCCCTGTAAAATCTTTCCTTTTTCCAACAAGCATTTTGAGCTTCAGCTAGGTCCCGGGACCAACTAGATGCCCAGACTGCTCTCCCAGGTTACTGGGGTTGCTTCTCATTATTCCTATCCTGTCAGAAATGGAGTTCATTCCTTATTGTCCCTCCTGTCCAGTCCAGTCCATGTGGTTATCTCCCTGCACCAGCATATCTGAATTCAGATGTCACAGTAGATGAGCTCTTCTCTTAGGCTCCAGGAGTCAGTATCTGGCTTGAAAGGGAGCAGAGCTATGAGCCACCTGTACTCCATTCCCCAGGAGGAGAAGGACCTACTCCAAATGCCTAAGGTTGACACACTGTTTTTTGCGGTGACTAAAACCCACCATTCCTGTGGAAGACAGGATGGCGTTAAAGGACTTACTGGACTGCAAGCTTGAGACTCTCCTGAAGCAGGCGCTTGACACTTGCACCCTGACCCTGCAGGCATCAATTTATTTTATTTAAATGTTTTTATATACCACCCCTTCTAGTGATAAGGGGCGGTTCACAATGAACAGAACTCGTTTACAAAGAACTTCTCGTT
This sequence comes from Ichthyophis bannanicus, assembly GCA_033557465.1. Classification (NCBI taxonomy): domain Eukaryota; kingdom Metazoa; phylum Chordata; class Amphibia; order Gymnophiona; family Ichthyophiidae; genus Ichthyophis; species Ichthyophis bannanicus. Next base: position 1,115,001,679 of record CM066031.1, on the reverse strand, counting down.
TATGGGGGCTTATGTCACCAGAGCCTCTATCCATTGAATTCAAAGCTTGCCGGGGCAGACAGATTCTCCAGCGGCAGCACCAGAAGTGGCCAAACTGGCATCTGCCTTGGCTTATCAGGCAGATGCCTTTTATGATTTGGTATGGGCATCAGAGTCCATGGCCTCCATCACTGACTCAGGGCTTTCTGTGGTTAAGAAACTGGTCGGCTGATGTCAGTAAGCTCCTTTTTAAAGGCAAAATTCTGTTTGGGGAAGCACTGTACAAGCTGGCCAAGGTGATACGAAGAGTGCTTGGTTGCCAGAAGACCATCCCAAAGCTCTGTAGGGCAATGCCCCCAGAGGTCAGCCTAGAGATTATAGAAAGTTTTGGTTGACGTGCTTTGCCCCCTACCAGAGAGGTCTCTATTTTCCCCAGAGATCAGTCCTTGAGGCTAGAGGATCCAAACAGAAGCTATTACTCCACTCCCCTTGGTTCCCTCTAAATAACCAAGGAAGCAAGGCAGGCCTAGGCAGAGATGATTCCTGTAAGAGGTTGGTTGCAATAGTTTTATTCCACCTGGGCCATGATTACTATCGACTGGTAGGTACTAGAGAATTTGAGGGGAATGTGTGCTGGAATTTGAAAAAAAAAACCCGCCTTGTAGGGGGGCGGGGGGGCGCAGGTGAGCAATCACACTGTAAAGCCCTTTCAAAGCAGCAGGCAGTCCAGGACACTAGCAGTTGTTGCATCTCATAAGAACATAAGAACATAAGAAATGCCATACTGGGTCAGACCGAGGTCCATCAAGCCCAGTATCCTGTTTCCAACAGTGGCCAATCTAGGTCATACGTACCTAGCAGTTTCCCCAAAAGACACAGGTTCTGCAGTGCTTGTACTAGGCCAAGCATTGATATCCTGGGTCCCTTTTTAATAGTGGTTTATGGACCTTTCCTCCAGGAACTTGTCCAAACCTTTTTTAAACCCAGCTATACTAACAGCCCTTACTACATCCTCCGGTAACAGATTCCAGAGTTTGATTACACGTTGAGTGAAGAAATATTTTCTCCTATTTGTCTTAAATAGTTTACCCTGTAGCTTCATTACATGTCCCCTAGTCCTTCTATATTCTGATAGCGTAAACAATTGATCCACGTTTATCCGTTCCACTCCATTCATTAATTTATACACCTCTATCATATCTCCCCTCAGCCGTCTCTTTTCTAGGTTAAAGAGCCCTAACCTTTTTAGCCTCTCTTCATAGGAGTAGCCTTCCATCCCCTTCACCAATTTGGTGGCTCTTCTCTGTACTTTTTCTAATAACTCTATGTCCTTTTTAAGATACGGTGACCAGAATTGCACACAATATTCAAGGTGCGGTCGTACCATGGAGCGATACAGAGGCATTATAATATCCTTTGTTTTATTCTCCATCCCTTTCCTTATGATACCTAGCATTCTATTTGCTTTCTTGGCCGCCGCTGCACACTGGGCGGAGGGTTTTAACATGTTATCCACGATGACTCCTAAATCTTTTTCCTGGGTGGTGGTTTCTAATGTGGAGCCTTGCATCGTGTAACTATAGTGTGGGTTGTTCTTTCCTAGGTGCATAACTTTGCACTTGTCCACATTAAATTTCATCTGCCATTTGGATGCCCAGTCTTCCAATTTATCCAGATCCTCCTGCAGTTTTCCACAATCCTCTTGGGTTTTAACAACTTTAAACAGTTTTGTGTCATCTGCAAATTTGATAACCTCACTAGTTATTCCCTTTTCCAGGTCATTTATGAATATGTCAAAAAGTAGCGGACCCAGTACAGATCCCTGGGGTACTCCACTATTCACCTTTTTCCATTGGGAATATTGGCCATTTAGCCCTACCCTCTGCTTTCTATCTTTTAACCAGTTCCCGATCCACAATAGTACACTGCCTCCTATCCCATGACTTTTTAGCTTCGCCAAAAGTCTCTGATGGGGGACCTTGTCTAAAGCTTTCTGAAAGTCCAGATACACTATATCAACCGACTCACCTTTGTCTACCTGTTTATGCACAACTTCAAAAAAACAGATCAGATTAGTAAGACAAGATCTTCCTTGTCTAAAGCCATGTTGGCTGTCTCCCATTAGGCCATGACTATCTACATGCTGTGTAATTTTGTTCTTTATGATGGTTTCTACCATTTTCCCTGGTACTGACGTCAGGCTCACCGGTCTGTAATTTCCCGGGTCACCCCTGGAACCCTTTTTAAAAATTGGTGTTACGTTGGCGACCCTCCAATCTTCAGGTATTACAGATGATTTAAATGAAAGTTCACAGATTACCAATAACAGGTCTGCAATCTCATATTTCAGTTCTTTCAACACTCTGGGATGTATACCATCCGGTCCAGGTGATTTGCTACTATTCAGTTTATCAAATAGTTGTAATATATCTTCTCGGTGTAGCGATATTTCTCTCAATTCCTCTGCAGTATCGCCTTTAAATACCACTTCAGTCTTGGGTAACATCCCTACATCTTCCTCAGTAAAGACCGAAGCAAAGAATTCATTCAGTCTCTCTGCTATAGCCTTGTCTCCTCTTACTGCCCCTTTTACCCCTCTATCATCTAATGGTCCAATTGACTCTCTCACAGGCCTTTTGCTACGAATGTACTTGAAAAAGTCTTTATTTAGTGTGTTTGATTCCGTACCAAGTTTCTTCTCAAATTCCCGCTTTGCCTGCCTTATCAATGCTTTGCATTTAACTTGCCAGTGCTTGTGCTGTTTCCAGTTTTCATCATTTGGCTCTTTTTTCCATTTCCTGAAGGTTGCTCTTTTGGCAGCAACAGCCTCTCTGACCTCACCTTTAAACCATGCTGGCAGTTTTTTGGACTTTCTTCCACTTTTCTTAATGCGTGGAATACAGCTGGTCTGGGCTTCGAGGATAGTATTTTTAAATAACACCCAAGCTTGCTGTAAGTCTTTAACCTTTGGAACCGCTCCTTTTAGTTTTTTCCGAACTATATTCCTCATTCTATCAGTCTCCCTTTTGAAAGTTAAAAGGTAGTACTGTGGATTCCTTTACTATCTGTCCTCCACTGATTAAATCAAACATGATCATACTATGATCACTATTGCCAAGTGGTCCCAACACCCTTATTTCTTGCACCAGATCTGGCGTTCCACTAAGGACTAGGTCCAGTATGGCTTCCCCTCTGGTCGGTTCATGAATCAGCTGCTCCAAGAAGCAGTCATTTATTTCATCTAGAAACTTTATCTCTTTAGCTTGTCCTGCTGTGACACTGTCCCAGTCGATACCGGGGTAATTGAAATCACCCATTATTACTACTCTGTTGTGGCTTTTGTTAGCTTCCTTGATTTCTTTGAGCATTTCATCATCCATTTGTTCATTCTGGCCAGGTGGTCGATAGTATACTCCCACTGCCATCACCTTCCCCTTCATAAATGGAATTTCAATCCATAGAGATTCTACAGCAAATTTTGTTCCCTGCAAAACTTTAATCCTTTCTGACTCAATGCCCTCTCTAACATAAGAGCGCAACCCCTCCACCAATTTGTTCAGCTCTATCATTACAATATAGTTTGTATCCAGGTATCACAGTGTCCCACTGGTTATCCTCCTTCCACCATGTCTCTGAGAGTGCAATCATATCTAACCTCTCATTTAGTGCTATATATTCTAATTCTCCCATCTTATTGTTTAGACTTCTAGCATTGGCATACAAGCATTTTAGAGACTGTATTTTATTAATATTAATCTGGCTATTGGTAGGCATGGGTAATTGGGAATCCTTATGCTCTGTCTGCTCCTTACTCAAGGGCATTTGGGCTACTATACTCCCTTTTGGAACCTCACTGCTTTTGGTAGTATCCTTCAAGGATACCTTTGTCCGAACCATGCGCTCCTGGGTGACTGTCGGCTTTCCCCTATTTTCTAGTTTAAAAGCTTCTCTATCTCTTTTTTAAAGGTTAATGCCAGCAATCTGGTCCCATCCTGATTAAGGTGAAGCCCATCCCTTCGGAAGAGCCCCCCCTTTCCCCAGAATGTTCCCCAGTTCCTAACAAATCGAAAACCCTCATCCTTGCACCATTGTCTCATCCACGCATTGAGACTCCGGAGCTCTGCCTGTCTTTTGGGTCCTGCACGTGGAACAGGAAGCATTTCGGAGAACGCTATCCTGGAAGTTCTGGATTTCAACTTCCTACCTAAAAGCTTAAATTTAGCCTCCAGAACTTCCCTACCACATTTTCCTATGTCATTGGTACCAACATGTACCAAGACAGCAGACTCCCCCCCAGCACTATCTATGATCCTATCTAGGCGGTGCGTGAGATCTGCTACCTTCGCACCAGGCAGGCATGTTACCAGGCGATCCTCACGTCCACCAGCCACCCAGCTATCTACATTCCTAATGATTGAATCACCAACTATAACAGCTGTCCTGACCCTCCCCTCATGGGGACATGGCCCTGGAGAAACGTCCTCGGTGCGAGAGGGTTTTACATCACCTGGAGGACAGGTCCTAGTTACAGGATCACTTCCTGCCACACCAGGGTGATGCTCTCCTGTCATGTGACCTCTCTCCTCCATGGCAACAGGGATGCTGCCAGACTGGAGGTGGGACTTCAGGACTATATCCCTGTAGGTCTCGTCCATGTACTTCTCTGTCTTTCTTATGTCTTCCAGGTCTGCTACTCTAGCCTCTAGAGAACGGACTCGTTCCCTGAGAGCAAAGAGCTCCCTGCACTTAGTGCATATGTAGGACCTCTCACCAACTGGGAGAAAATCATACATGTGACACTCAATGCAAAAGACTGGAGAACCCCCATCTCGTTGCTGGACCTCTGTCTGCATCTTAGTTTAAAGCTTGTGTTTAGGTCTTAAATTCGGTATATAATAAGGATTGGTGTAGATGCTTATACTAATAAAAGTGTATCTAATACCCCTAATACACCCTGTGTACCTGAAGCTTAATTAATCTCAGGTCCTCTGTGTATGACTGATTTGGATTAAGAGCTGCACCTGAGAGCAGCCCCTTTCCTCTAAGATGTGCAAGTACCTATAAAACTACAATTACCCCAGGGGTGGGTGGGTGCTGGGGAGGGAGGGAGGGAGATAAGTCCTATTAAAGAGGGCAGTTACAAGGTACCCTGTCCTGAACCCTCAGCAGGGGGATGGGGGTACCACACAAAGCCCAGTTAGTTGAGAGAGGCAAGGTAAGTACAGCTGAGAAGGCTGAACTAGCACACCACTAAGACAAACAATAAATAATTAAACAAACAAACAGTTAGACAAACAGTAAATAATTAAATAAACAGCTAGAACTCACAGTAAGATGTCCCAGGAGGCAAATATCCACTCACTAGCAGAGCTCTGTAAAAGTTCAGCCCTTCTCTGATCAGAGAAAAGCAAACTCAAGGCGTTAGTGCTGGTGCCACACCACCAGTGTAGGTTAGGTCAATACCCCATTTTGGTTCCCAAAAAGGAAGGTTCCTTTCAATCCATATTGGATCTCAAGCTTGTAAAAAAAAGGGCTTTGTGGGTTCCATACTTCTACCTGGAAACGTTGTGCTCATTTATTCTCACAGTGAGGAAGGGAGAGTTCCTGTTGGCTCTGGACGTCACGGAGGCATACCTTCATATTCCAATCCAGTCGGATCATCAATGTCTGAGGTGTGCTGTGCCAAATGGGGCTTTTTCAATTTCAAGCATTGCTGTTTGGCCTGGCCACAGCACCACAGACCTTTAACAAGGTCATTGTAGTGGTGGTGGCAGCTCTGAGGCAAGAGGTTGTTTTGGTACACCCTTATCTGGACAACTGGCTGATCAGGGCAAAATCAAGGCCTAGGGTGTAACTTTCATCAGGCTGGGTGATTAACCTTGCCAAGAGCAAGCTGGAACCCATCCAGAGCCTGATCTACTGGGGGGAGGGGTCGGTTTGATACCAAAAGAGGGGTTTGTCTTCCTGTCTGTCAAGCAAGCACAGAAGATTCGACCAAGTATGGAGTCTTCTATCCATGACAATGCCCTCGGCATGGTACTACCTCCAGTTCCTGGGATCCATGGACTTAGCACCCTGGGCACGCTCCCACATGAGGTCTCTGCAGCAGGTTCTGCTGTCTTGGTTGTCTCCACAACACCATCTTCTGTAAATGAAGCTTGTCTGTCTGCTAGAAACTAGTGAGCAGCTTTCCTGGTGGCTGCAGCAGGTGCACCTCACAGCAGAGATGCCACTGGGGCCACCAAACTGGATTCTTATTATGAATGATGCCAGTCTCATGGGGGGGGGGGAGAGGGATGAGTGCATTGCAAGTCACAGATGACATGGACTCTGGAAAGTGCATAGTCCATCAATCAGCTGGAGAGGAGGGTAGTTTTTCTGGCCCTCCAATTCTTCCAGGCTCTGATTTACCAGTAGTTAGAGTCGTTTCTGACTATGCAAGTACAGTGGCATACATCAATCGCCAGGGGGACATGGGCAATGCACTCCTAGCAGAAGAAATTCACCCCCTGCTATTGTGGGCAGAGAAGAATTTTGCAGTTCTCTCGGCAGCTCATGTGGCAGGCAGAGACAACATACAAGTGGATTTCCTCAGTTGCCGCAGGCTGGATCCTGGAGAATGGGAGTTGAATGCAGCACTGTTTCACGACATCACCAGGTGGTGGGGCATGCTGATCATGGATCTGATGGCCTCCAGGTCCAATGCCAAAAGCAAGCAGGTTATTCAGCAAGCAGGCACAGGGAGCACGTGATCAAAGGGCTCGATGCTCTGGCACAAAAGTGACCAACAGAGGGTCTTCTGTATGCATTTCCTCCATTGGCCCTCAAAGGCCATCTGCTTCAATGCACAGAAGTCCACCATGGTCAGGTGATCCTCATTGCTCCAGATTACCTCCACAGGCTGTGGTATGCCGATCTGCTTGGACTCTTGCTAGCCAGTCCATGGCACCTCCCAAAAAGGCTCAATCTGCTCACAGGTCTCGATCCTTATGCCACAGATCAATTCTTGCTTACGGCCTGGCTCTTGAAAGGGCATGGCTGAAATGTAGGGGTTATTTTACTTCACTGGTAGCCATTTTATTAAGAGCCTGTAAACACTTTACCTCCTTGGCCTATGAAAAAGTCTGGCAAGTGTTCCAAAAGCTGGTGAGACAATGGGTTGCGTCCCTTTTTGTCCTCATTCCCAGATATCTTGGCCTTCCTACAGGCAGGACTGGACAAAGGGATGGCCTTGGAACTGCTTATGGGTTCAGGTAGCAGCCCTCTGTTACCAGGGATATGTGCAGTGTTGCTCCTTGGTGGCTCACCCGGATGTAGCCTTCTTTCTCAGAGCAGTGAAATAAGTGTGCTCACCAATACAGAGTATAGTTCCTCCATGGAACCTCAACCTTGTACTTTCTACAATAAAACGGACATCCCTTTGAGCCACTGGCTCAGGCTTCATTGAAGGATATTACTCTGAAAGCAGTCTTTTTGGTGGCTATTTGTTCGGCTCAGCAAATTTCAGAACTTTAAGCCCTATCTTACAGGGAACCCTTCCTGGTCATGTTTAGGGAAAAGGTGGTATTGAGACCGGCCTCTTCTTTTTCCCAAGGTGGTTTCGCATTTTCACTTAATCCAAACCATGTCTCTTCCAGTTTCTCTTCCTGCAGAATTTGAGAAAGATAGTCAGCTACACTTGCTTGCCTTGTGCAGTTTTAAGTCGTTATCTTAAATGAACAGAGTTGTTCCATAAGTCAGATAGGCTTTTCATCTTGTTTGGAGGTCTGCAAAGGAGAGGCGGCCCCCAAGGCCTCAGTGGCTTGCTGGGTGAAAGCAAGGATTGCCTCTGCCTATTTGTTGAAGGGTAAAGTGCTATCGCAAGGTCTTAGGGTGCAATCAACAAGATCCCAAGTGGCTTCGTGGGAGAGCATGGCTTAGCTCTGCCAGTGGACATTTACAGGGTGGCAACAGTCATTTTGCATATTTTCACATGTCATTACCATCTGAATGTGCAAGCGTCTAGCAATGTGCGTTTTGGAGCTTCTGTGCTTCAAGCCAGACTCGCAGGTCCCTCCCAAGCTTAGTTACTGAACTGGTACATCCCACACGTACTGGACTGGATTGGAGGAATAAGGTGAAGCTAATTTTCTTTCGAGTCCCTCCAGTCCAGTCCAGTCCAGGACCGTCCCTAGTTTGAGTACCACCTGTCTTAGGTTTTGAAGGCATGAGCGTGTCCAGCTGTTCTTTGGGAAGAATCCATTAACATTTTACAGACTGAAGTCTTCGTGGACAAGGGTCACTGTTTGGGCAAGTATGACTGACATAGTGGTTCATTCCCACTTTGTACATAGTTCTGTAACTTGTTTTCAATTATGCAGTTCATGCTAAGATTTGTTCTGTCTTATGGCACTGGAGTTACTTCAAGAGTATATTTGCTTTGTCAATAGGGCACTGGCCCCTGGAGCCTAAGGGAGGAGCTCTTCTACTGTGACATCTGAATTCAGACATGCTCAGCTGCTGGTGGAGGGAGATAACCACATGGACTCAACTGGAGGGACTCTAGGAAAGAATTAGCAGGTAAGGTCTAATTTTACCTTTAGTGATTTTGTAAATTTTCTTTTAATTTGATGTATAAACTGCTCTGGATGCTCACAAATTAGTACATCAGGCACAATACACCATAATCATAAGGAAACCGATGCTATTTCTGCTTGCACAGATGTTCTGTTGCTATAGCTAGGACTGCTGAGAGGCTGAAGGGAAGAACTTTGCATTGGTATGATTGAAGGCCACGGAAACATCTAAGGCAGTGGTTCTTAACCTTGTTGGAGGCACTGAACCCCACCAGTTTCATATGCACATTCACCGAACCCTTCTTTATTGAAAAATAAAATATGATTTTTTTTTCAAATTCAAGACATAGGTATATGTTTTACTGGTTCACAAAATGAATCGTGCATTAACATCACTGTGTTCAAAGAACAAAACCAATACAATGCATGAACTCACAACAAATTACATACATAACTTTTCACAAAGACATGACCTTTTTAATACTACCACACTGAAATGGTTTTAATTTTTAACCTTATGTATTCCAATAATGAACTTATTGTATTTATGCTATTTATTATTTTTAACATTTTAACACACCCATCACCTAATTTCCATCAGGCTACACCGCTACAATAATAATGAATATTTACTGCAAATCAGTGTGACTTCTGCTGTTGCCTTTGAGAGACCAGTTCAGAAATGCATAGCTTCACCTTGGCAAGTGCCACTCATGTCATTTTCACAGCAACGTCTGTTCCTTTTCTTCGTTTTTATGTCCAGCATCCTCGAAAAGGATTGCTCGCAAAGATATGTTGTAACAAATGGTATAAAAATTTCCAGGGCTTTCCTAGCAATAACAGGATATGTTACCATTTGTAGACACCAAAACGTTGAGCGTTGTTGTTCTGAAGAGTTGCTGTTGAACCTGGCTCTGCTGAATTTCAATGATTTCGTCAAGGTATTCATCATTGACATCTGCTGTCTCAACACCAAACGTGAACGGCTGTCTCACCCGTGCTGGATAGGGAAATATCCGTCGAGAGACTTTGCAAGCTCATCTAAGTGCGTGGCAATTGCTTGCTTCAGTTCCATGGGTACAGAAATGTCTCTGATTCCAGACACATCTTCGATCTTACTTACACAGTCGTCCAGCAGGGGAAAGTTTGCGAAGTTATCGTTCTCTGTTCGTCGTTTCCATAACGGTAGCTTTTTTTGAAAAGCCTTCAGGTTTTCTTCCACTTCGATGATGTTGACTCCACCACCCTGCATCTGCTGATTGAGATGATTGAGAGATGCGAATCTATCAGCCATGTACGCTAAAATGAGAATGAACTTAGAATTTTTGAAGCAATCTGCATGACGATGTTGGTGCTCTTGCAAAAACAGGGCTAATTCCACACGCATGGCAAAAACACGATTCAGCACCTGTCCCGGGATAACCACCGAACGTTAGAATGGTACAGAAGTACCTCGAATTCAGAGCCCATTTCTTTACACAGCTCACTGAAGATGCGGTGCCTCAGTGCACTATTTTGCACATAGTTCACACATTCCACTACAATTTTTAATACTTCTGTCATTTCTGGAGGCAAGGTATTTGTTGCCAACGCATGCCTGTGCAGAATACAATGCGTAACAATGTGTGGTGCATCCGCTTTCACTAGCGCAACAAAACTAGACTTTCTTCCCAACATGACTGGAGCTCCGTCCGTACAAACTGCAGAAACCATATCCCACGAAAGATTGTCGTCTCTGAAGAAGTCATCCACAAGTTTCTTCACATTGGCTGCCTTAGTTGTTGTAAGAGGCTTACAAAATAAAAAAAATCTTCCTTTATCATGTCATCTTTCACATAGCGCACAAATACAGCACGCTGACTTAGATTAGAAACGTCTGTGGTCTCGTCGAGTTGGAGGCTAAATTTTGCCGGGCTTGAAATCAGATCTGCAACTACTTGAGCCAAGATGTCTTTGCTCGTGTCCTCTATTCTGTCGCTGATGGTGTCATTTGAAAGAGGAATTTGGGATAATTTAACTTCGGACGCTTTTCCCAGCATAAGATTCACCATCTTCAACACAGCTGGTTTTATGAGTGTTTCACCAATGGTGTGTGGTTTGCCCTGCTTTGCGATCAGGTAAGCAACTTCATACGATGCTGTGAGGATCGGTTTGTTGATGGGTACAAAGCCGAGAGCAGGCAGAGTAGCCTTTTCATCGAATCTGGCTCTCTTCACCTTGAATTCAGCAAGCGTTGTGTTCTTGTATTCCCCATCTCCATGCAGGTTAAGGAAGTGTTCCTTTAGTTTTGCGGTACTAGACTAGAATTGCTTAACTTGGCATTGCAAATCATGCAGATAGGATGCTCACTCCCATCACGTTCTGTTATATATGCAAATCCATGTTGTACATTCGTCCGACCACTTTCTTTTTTTGCTCGACATAGTTAGTATGGATTAAAATATTAAGAAATCACACGACATACCATCACAACAGTCACAAGTCGACTACTGAGTGCACCAAATTCCCTGCAGCACAGATTGGCCAAGCAATGTAGCATGATCACCTGCAGCCAATGATGGCCAAGCGGGGCGTGTCATCACGAATCATACGAGTCGGGTGCGTGTCTTGACCTCCGCCGAATCCCTGAGACTGACTCACCGAACCTCTAGGGTTCGATCGAACCCAGGTTAAGAACCACTGATCTAAGGGATTATAGATAGATATCTTTTAGATTATAAAAAATGCCATGCTGAGTCAGAGTCCTACTCCTCACTTTCTCTTAAAGAGTTACCACTCCACAGTAAGACTCTCCTCCTATCCCATGACTTAGGTTTCACAAATCTCTCATGGAGGGACTCAGTTCTTCTGAAAACCAAATCCATCAGTTCACCTTTAGCCATATGCTTATGCACATCTTCAGAAAACATAAGTTAATAGATTAGACAAGTCTTTACTAAATCTATGCTGGCGCTTCCCCTCCCCTTAAGCCATCCCTATCCATAGGAACAATGAAGCATCCACAGACAAAACACATAGCTTAAGCTGGAAGAACTTCTTCCTATGAGCCTGTGTGGCTCTAACCATGTCAGAATATAAGTGGGCCACAAAATTAATCCTTTTTAGAAAAATAAGCTTTTACTATCCTACATTTTATCTGCTTCTAAAAACCCCCACTAAAAAGATTGCTCTAGAGGGGGATCTCATTTTTAGATGATTCAAGAAAATAAGTTAAATCAAGGTTTGATGATTCAAGACACCACTTGAACTTCTCTGCCTTCAGTTTGCACGAGGTCTAGAAGGCAAATATGAAGTTAAATACTAATATGGCATCTACTTCAGGCAGCAATAGGATCTTTCAAAAGCAACTATGAAGGGAAAGCAAATGCATCCTGGGGAAAATTTTAAAAAATGCAAGTTATTATGCAACAATTTCACTAAAAACTAGATGCATATGCAAACCCAAGCTATCCTTAAAATTTAAAATCCCAGCAGCTTCTAGTGATTTTAGCTGTGAACTCAAGCATTACCACCAGAAACTAGATAAAACATTTTTCAGGAACAGGACACTAATTTTAATAGAATCATAACAAAAGTATAGTTTGATTAATTAATTCACCTAACAAGTTGCTTGTGTCACTACCTTCAAAAATATCCAAAATGACATTCTCAAATTATCCAAATTTCATACCCACAGAATCTGCTACATTAGGACATTGTATTGGAAGTGCATCACATAACTGCTGCTTTGAGACCTTATCAAGAGGAAAATTCAAATTTCACTCAGGACCGGACCCTTTAAGGGGGTAGCACCATCCAACTTCTAGGCCTCAATTGATGAAGAAGGTGGAGTCCTTGCATCCTAGAAGCAGTTGAAGAGGCAGAACAAACAGCCTGGGACACGGAGGTCCTTACTAACCCTTGTTGTAAATACTTATCCACAGGACAGACTAGCAACTTTGGAGTTGATGACACTGCCCAAGTCTCTTGGCTCTTACCTCTCCTCTTCCTGGTCCCTTAAGCATCTTAAAAGATAATGTGGGAGGAAGTGACGTCACCTGCCTGCATGGTCGTGTGAGCGTTTAGCTCCGACCCGACCCCAGCAAAAAAGGAGTTTTAAAAGTCCCCATGTGCAGGAGAGAGGTCAGAAAAGCAGTGGGACAGACAGTGGAGAAAGCGTGGAACATGACCACCAGAAAAAAAAAAAAACGTGGATCTGAGAGAATTTGCCTTTACCGGAGCGATTTCGTTGGCGGGGGAAGGTAAGATGGCTGGGGCAGAGGCCACGCGGCGGGAACAAGCCGAGTTGAACGAGAAGGCTTTGGAGAGAGAGAGGAGGCAGATTCAGAATCCAGAGGTTGGGGTGCAGTGACCAGAGAGGAGTTGAAACAGTGGTTTCATGAAGTCAAGGCAGAGGTGCAAGGCTCCAAAACAGCGTTGGAGGGGCTCCTAAACACTCTCAAGGAGGAGGTGGGTGAAGTAGCTGCCAGGCTGGGGATCATGAGAATCGTTTAGAAGTGCTTGAGCAGCAGCAGGAGGAATGGATGGACCAGCGCCAAAGTGAGGAGAGGTGGAAGGAGGAGATTAAATTAAAGTTGGAGGACCTGGAGAATCGTTCCAGGAGGAACAACCTGAGGATTAAAGAAGTGCCGGAGGAGGCTGAGTTCAGAGACTGTGCTAAGGTGGCGGAGGCCATATGCATGGAGGCCCTGCGGCAAGGTGGTTAGGAGCCCCTGAGGGAAGGTATCCAGTTGGATAGGGCCCATAGAGCGCTGGGAGCGGTGCGTAATAACCAGCCCAGAGATATAATTATCTGTCTCAAAGACTATAAAGTCAAGGAGAAAATAGCTGCCAAAATGAGAGGGCTGAGTAACTTCACGTGGCAAGGCTACACCGTAGCCATATTTGCGGACCTCTCCTTGGGAACTTTGCAGAGGAGGAGGGAACTGGCCCCCATAACTAAAACACTCAGAAAAGAGGAAGTGCGGTACAGATGGCTTTACCCATTCGGACTGGCCTTCACAAAGGGGGACAGAACTTGGTGAATCCATACGCTGGAAGCTGCATGGGCTGCTATGAAAGAGGCGGGCATGGAAGGACCAGCGGCAGCAGATAGAGCGGAGTGGAAGGAAGGGGTGACTGATCGAGCCCGGAGCCTCAAGCAAGGAGGAGTGAGGCGAGACCGGCTCAGGGACACTGATGGTGACCAGCGGAGATCGCAGTGGAGAGGAGCGAAGAGATGATGGACAGTGTGGATACTGTGTTTGAGTGGTAGATGGGGGGTTGTGATTGTCATATTGGAAAGGGTAAAAGAGGGTTGGGGTTGCGGTAAGATTATTGTAAGGGGGAGCAGGAGTGACAGAGGGGAGGGGGAAGGGACTGGGAGGGGCAGTAAGGGGGGGGGTCGGGGGGAGCGGGTGAGTCACTACTCCGGGTCAGCCTGGTTGCAGACGAGGCAGGGGAGTTGGGGAGGAGGGGTGGGAGGGGCGGGGAAGGGCAAGGGGGTGGAGGGCGAGGGGGGGAAGGGAACGGAAGTGGAGCCCTGAAGGGGAAAAGGAAGGGGGAACGGGAGAAGCTGATAGTGGTAAACACCAAGGGATTGAGGACATGGCGCAAAAGACGCTTCCTGGAGAGGGAGGGTATAAGGTTGGGGGTGGACCTGGTGTGTATACAGGAGACCCACTTGAAAGTGGGCCAAGAAGGGCTGTTAAGGACTAGGAACTTCGAGAATCCTTCTAGCGGGTCAAAGGGAGAATCCGCAGAAACGGGGGGGGGGGGGGATTTTGATAGGGGAAAAATATAAAGATGTGGTGGTGGAGGAAAGAAGGGATAGTCAAGGTCGGTGGGTGGCTGCTAAAATAAAGTTAAGCGGAGAGGAGGTGTGGGTTGTAAGTATTTATGGCCCTAATGCAATGTACGAGGAATTTTATGAGCGGCTCCTGAGAGAATTGGAGGGTTGGGGGGGGGGGGCGACACCGGTGATTATGGGGGCGACTAATCTTACAATGAATCCTAGGTTGGATAATAGTGGAGGGGGAGATGGAGGGGGGGGGGGAAGGAGAGGAGAAGTTTAGTAAAACTAAAAGGAGGAATGGGCATGCTAGATATGTGGAGAGTGCGACATCCTGGGGAGAAGGGATATACTTTCTATTCTGCAGTACATGATATGTATAGCAGACTAGATATGCTGTGGGTGAGTGGGGGTTGGGGGACTAATGTACAAGCTGTGGAAATAGGCAATATCACATGGTTGGACCATGCTCCGGTGCATATGGTGCTTGATCTGGGGGGGAGAGATACTGGGGTGAGATTTGGGAGGATGAACGATTCCCTGCTGGCGGAGAAGACTTATGTGGCAAGAGTCAAAGAGGTGATTAGGAAATATTTGGAGAGCAATTGGAATGGGGAGGTGGCCACGGGAATGGTGTGGGATGGGCTTAAAGCAGTGGTGAGGGGCCATTTAATTAGTATGGTGGCTCAGGAAAGGAAAAGAAGGAGCGGTAGAAGAGCAGCTTCTGGGGCGGTTGGAGAGCTTGGAAAGGAAACACCAGGAAGGGGGTGACCCTCGGGCCTTGCAGAAGTTGTTAAAGGTGAGAGGTGAACTGGGCCAGTTAAAGGCGGTGGAGATAGCCTATACCTTGACCAAGTTAAAGCAGGGGTGGTATGAAGGGGGGGGAATAGAGCAGGGAGGAGGTTAGCTTGCCGGTTGAAAGCGAGACAGAGATCCACAATAGGGGGGGGGTGCGCAACCAAAAAGGGGAAATGGTGTATAAGGGGGAGGAAATTCGGAAGGCCTTTGTAGCGTACTATGAAAAATTGTATAGTAGTGAGGTGAAAGGGGATGGGAAGAAGGGGGGAGGAGTTTTTGGCGCAGTGTAATCTGAGTAAGCTTACGGAGGGAGAGGCGGCAGAGCTGGGGCGACCGGTGACTTATGAGGAGGTGAAGGGGGCGGTGAAGTCCTTTAAGGACGGGAAAGCACCGGGCTTAGATGGCTATACGGCAAAATTTTACAAAGTAATGCAGGATGAAATAGGGGGATTGTTAATGGAGGTTTTCAACAGGGTATTGAAGGGGGAGGGCCTACCACCTTCTATGGCGGAAGCGGGTATAACGGTTATACCTAAGGAGGGGAAGGACCATACTGTCTGTGGAGCTTACCGGCCTATCTCGCTTATTAATTTGGATGCTAAGGTGCTGGCCAAGATCCTGGCGGGAAGATTGCAGAGCGTAATGCAGAAGCTAGTGCATAAGGACCAGACGGGGTTCATTACCGGGAGGCAGGGGGGTGATAACATCAAGAAGCTGTTGAATGTTATGTGGTCCCTGCAAACAACGGGGAGGGAGGCAGTATTTCTGACGGTTGACGCTGAAAAGGCATTTGACAGGGTAGAGTGGGGATTTATGTTTCAGGTGTTAGATAAGGTAGGGGTGGGGCAGCCGTTCTTACGGTGGATAAAAGAGCTGTATGCCTGTCCAAGGGCACAGATAAGGGTAAATGGAGGATACTCCGAGAGCTTTAGACTGGGCAGGGGAACAAGGCAGGGGTGCCCTTTGTCGCCTTTGCTGTTTGCCTTAGTTATAGAACCTTTGGCAGAATACATCCGAGGTCAGGTAGATATCCGAGGAATTGAAGTGCAGGGACAGCTAAGTAAGGTTGCACTTTTTGCTGACGATGTTATTTATACTTTGGAGCACCCTTTGGTTAGTCTTCCCAACTTGTTGCGAGCCGTTGGGCGGTATAGTGCAGTATCGGGCTATAAGCTGAATTTAGATAAGACGGAAATACTAGGCTTTAACTTGGAAAGAGGGCTAGAGGAGCAGCTGCAGGAAAAGTTTCCGTTCAAATGGGTACGGGGTAGCTTTCGCTATTTGGGGATTCAGATGGGTAATGCACTAGGCCAAGTACCGGATTGGAACTACAAACCCCTGATAGTGGCTCTACGGAAGGATTTAGAAAGATGGAAGGGACTTCACCTGTCCTGGATGGGGAGAATAGCTACTATAAAGATGAATGTGCTACCAAGGATTTTATTTGTCTTTATGGCCTTACCGTGCAAAGTGCTGAGGAAAGGCCTTAAGGAGCTGCAGAATCTGATCAGGAGGTTTATTTGGGAGGACAAGAGGGCGAGGGTAGATAGGCTCGCCATGTTTCGACTGCAGGAGGCAGGGGGATTAGGAGTACCTAACCTGGCGAAGTACTACGATGCAGCGCAGCTTAGGGCGCTGTTTGTATGGAGAGAGAGGGGGAAAACCCCGCAATGGGTGTATATTGAGAAGGAAGGGGGGGAGTGCTTGGAAGAGGTGGTCTGGAGTGGAGAGGAGAAAGGGCCGGGTAGGGAAAGATTGAACCCACACCAGAGGTTAACGCTGCAAATATGGGGAAAATGGAAGAGTTATCTAATGAAAGGGAAGGGCCTGCCCCGGGCAACATACCTACAGAATATGGGTGTCCTAGCCCCGGGGAGGTGGGGGGGGGGGAGCTTCAAAATCTGGGCAGAGAGAGGGTTGGAAAGGGTAGGGCAGGTGCTAGACGGGACCAGGAGGATACGGCCGTATGCAGAGCTTCAAAAAGAGTTTGGGCTGAGAGATAATGAATTCTATCCATACACGCAGCTGTGGTACTACTTGCAAAGGCCGGGGGTCCGGAGGGACCTACAGAGTAGGTTAACGGAGTTTGAGGAGCTGATGGAACAGCAAGAATCAGTGAAAGGTCTGGTGTCTAAGCTTTATTGCTTGCTGAACGCAAGGGACGAAGGCAAGGCCAGATGGCAGGAACAGTGGGAGGGGGAATTGGGGGGCTCTAGGGAGGTGGAAGGGTATTTTTGAGGGAGAGAAGCAGCTTGCATGGGGGACGGTTTTGTTGGAGAACTCTTAAATTTAGGCTCAGGATGATCTGGACTCCAGCTAAGTTGCACCGCATTTTCCCCAGAGAGAGCAGGCACTTGTTGGAGGGGGTGTGGGGAGTGGGGTGACCTTCTTGAAGGACTAGAAAAAGGGACTGTTACTTCTGGAGAGAGATCTGCAACTGTGAGTATATACTTCTGGTAATTTTCTAAAAGGAATTCTTTGCATTAAAGCTAATTAATCTGTGAACCCACTATTTTTTGTTAAATCAGTCAGGGCCTAGTAGCAGCAGTTTAAGTTTAAAATTTAACACACAGAGGAGAACATTCTGGTTACATTTCATACCCAGCAGAGAGCTTGTAGTTTACATTTAATAGTCACTCAGGGCCTAGCATCAGCAAAGTACTTTTAGCTTAAATTTAAAACACAGAAGAAAGCTTTCTGGTTAAATTTAGAACACAGCAGAGAGCTTGTAGTTTAAAATTTCATAAGAAGTTAGAGCCTAGCAGCAGCTAAGAGCTATAATCTAAATCAAATCAGAATATAGCTTACCTCAGCAGCACAAGCCAGGGTACTGTGTAGCAGCCCTCTTTTAATAAGTGTTCTTTCCCTCCCTCCCTCCCCACACCCACCCACCCCTGGGATAATCGTAACTTTATAGGTACTTACACATCTTAAAAGGTAGGAGGTGCTCTCAGGTGAAGCTCGTTACCCAAAATCAATCATACACTAAGGACCTCAGATTAGTTAAGCTTCAGGTGAACAAGGTATATTACATGTATTAGGTACAGTTTTATTAGTATAAGTATCCATAGCAACCCTTAGTAAGTAAAGAACTTAGATCTAAAACACAAACTTAAAACTAAGATGCAGACAGCAGTCCAGCAGCAGGATGGGGGCTTTCCAGTCATTTGCATTGAGTGTCACATGTACGATTTTCTCCCAGTTGGCGAGAGGTCTTAAGTGTGCACTAGGTGCAAGGAGCTCTTTGCTCTCAGGGAACTAGTCCGTTCTCTAGAAGCTAAAGTAGCAGACTTGGAAAGCATAAGACAGAGAGGTACATAGACGAGACCTACAGGGATATAGTCCTGAAGTCCAACCTCCAGTCTGGCAGCATCCCTGTTGCCATGGAGGAGAGAGGTCACGTGACAGGAGAGCATCGCCCTGGTGTGGCAGGAAGTGATCCTGTAACTAGGACCTGTCCTCCAGGTGATGTAAAACCCTCTCGCACCAAGGAAGTTTCTCCAGGGCCATGTGCCCATGAGGGAAGGGTTAGGACAGCCGTTATAGTTGGTGATTCGATCATTAGGCATGTAGATAGCTGGGTGGCTGGTGGACATGAGGATCGCCTGGTAACATGCCTGCCTGGTGTGAAGGTAGCGGACCTCACGCGCCACCTAGATAAGGTCTTAGATAATGCTGGGGAGGAGTCTGCTATCTTGGTACATGTCGGTACAAATGACATAGGTAGGGAAGTTCTGGAGGCTAAATTTAGGCTTTTAGGTAGGAAGTTGAAATCCAGAACTTCCAGGGTAGCGTTCTCCGAAATGCTTCCTGTTCCACGCACAGGACCCAAAAGGCAGGCAGAGCTCCGGAGTCTCAATGCGTGGATGAGACAATGGTGCAGAGATGAGGGTTTTGGATTTGTTAGGAACTGGGGAACATTCTGGGGAAAGGAGGGGCTCTTCCGAAGGGATGGGCTTCACCTTAACCGGGATGGAACCAGGCTGCTGGCATTAACCTTTAAAAAGGAGATAGAGCAGCTTTTAAACTAGATATTAGGGGAAAGCTGACAGTTGCCCAAGAGCAGATGGTTCGGAAGAATGTATCTTTGAAGGATACTACCAAAAGCAGAGAGGTTCCACAAAAGAGTAAACTAGCCCAAATGCCCTCATGTATGGAGCAGACAGAGCTTAAAGATCCCAAATTGCCCATGTCTAACAATAGCCAAATTAATATGAATAAAATACATTCTCTAAAATGCTTGCATGCAAATGCTAGAAGTCTAAAAAATAAGATGGGAGAGTTAGAATATATAGCACTAAATGAAAGGTTAGATATGATTGGAATATCAGAGACATGGTGGAAGGAGGACAACCAGTGGGACACTGATACCTGGGTACAAACTATATCGTAATGATAGAGCTGATCAAATTGGTGGAGGGGTTGCTCTCTATGTTAGAGGGCATTGAGTCAGAAAGGATTAAAGTTTTGCAGGAAACAAGATTTGCTGTAGAATCTATATGGATTGAAATTCCATGTAAAAGGGGGAAGGCGATGGCAGTGGGGGTGTACTATCGACCGCCTGGCCAGAATGACCAAATGGTTGATGAAACGTTCAAAGAAATCAAGGAAGCTAACAAACGTTACAGCGCAGTAATAATAATGGGTGATTTCAACTACCCTGGTATCGACTGGGTCAGTATCACGTCAGGACATGCTAGGGAGATAAAGTTCCTAGATGAAATAAATGACTGCTTCTTGGAGCAGCTGGTTCATGAACCGACCAGAGGGGAAGCCATATTAGACCTAGTCCTTAGTGGAACACCAGATCTAGTGCAAGAGATAAGGGTGTTGGGGCCACTTGGCAATAGTGATCCTAGCATGATTGCCTTTGATTTAATTAGTGGAGGAGGGATAGTAAGGAAATCCACAGTACTACCTTTTAACTTTCGAAAGGGAGACTGATAAAATGAGGAAAACAGTTAAGAAAAAACTAAAAGGAGCAGATGCAAAGGTTAAAGACGTACATCAGGCTTGGCTGTTGAAAAATACTATCTTGGAAGTCCAGACCAGCTGTATTCCACGCTTTAAGAAAAGTGGAAGGAAGTCCAAAAAACTGCCAGCATGGTTTAAAGGTGAGGTCACAGAGGCTGTTGCCAAAAAAGCATCTTTCAGGAAATTGAAAAAAGAGCCAAACGACGAAACCTGGAAACAGCACAAGCACTGGCAAGTTAAATGCAAGGCATTGATAAGGCAGGCAAAGGGAGAATTTGAGAAGAAGCTTGCTGCGGAAGCAAAAACGCGAAGTAAAGACCTTTTCAAGTACATTCATAGCAAAAAACCTGTGAGAGAATCAGTTGGTCCATTAGATGATAAAGGGGTTAAAGGAGCACTAAGAGACGACAAGGCGATAGCGGAGAGACTGAATGAATTCTTTGCTTCGGTCTTTACTGAAGAAGATGTAGGGATGTTACCCATGACTGAAGTGGTATTTTTAAAGGTGCGGAAGAATTGAAGGAAATATCGATACATCAGGAAGATGTATTACAACTATTAGATAAACTGAAGAGTAGCAAATCACCTGGGCCGGATGGTATACATCCAAGGGTGTTGAAAGAACTGAAATATGAGATTGCAGACCTGCTATCAGTAATCTGTGAACTATCATTAAAATCATCTCTAATACATTGGCGATCCTCCAATCTTCAGGTACCACCAATTTTTAAAAAGGGTTCCAGGGGTGATCCGGGAAACTACAGACCGGTGAGCCTGACGTCAGTACCGGGAAAAATGGTAGAAACCATCATAAAGAATAAAATTACTCAGCATGTAGATAGTCATGACCTAATGGGAGACAGCCAACATGGCTTTAGACAAGGAAGATCTTGTCTTACTAATCTGTTATGTTTTTTTGAAGGAGTGAATAATCAGGTGGACAAAGGTGAGTCGGTTGATATTGTGTATCTGGACTTTCAGAAAGCCTTTGACAAGGTCCCTCATGAGAGACTTTTGACAAAACTAAAGAGTCATGGGATAGGAGGCAGTGTACTATTGTGGATCAGGAACTGGTTAAAAGATAAAAAGCAGAGGGTAGGGCTAAATGGCCAATTTTCCCAATGGAGAAAGGTGAATAGTGGTGTACCCCAGGGATCTGTGCTGGGTCCGGTGCTTTTTGACATATTCATAAATGACCTGGAAAGTGGAACGAGTGAGGTTATCAAATTTGCAGATGACACAAAACTATTTAAAGTTGTTAAAACCCAAGAGGATTGTGGAAAATTGCAAGAGGATCTTGATAAATTGGAAGAAGACTGGGCATCAAAATGGCAGATGAAATTTAATGTGGACAAGTGCAAGGTTATGCACCTAGGGAAGAACAACCCAAACTATGGTTACACGATGCAAGGTTCCACATTAGGAACTACCACCCAGGAAAAAGATTTAGGCATCATTGTGGATACCATGTTAAAACCCTCGGCCCAGTGTGCAGTGGCGGCCAAGAGAGTAAATAGAATGCTAGGTATGATAAGGAAAGGAATGGAAAATAAAAAGATATTATAATGCCTCTATATCGTTCCATAGTGAGACCGCACCTTGAATATTGTGTGCAATTCTGGTCGCTGTATCTTAAAAAGGATACAGCGATTTTAGAAAAGGTTCAGAGAAGAGCCACCAAAATGGTAAAGGGGATGAAAGGATACTCCTATGAAGAAAGGCTAAAAAGGTTAGGGCTCTTTAACCTGGAAAAGAGACGGCTGAGGGGAGATATGATAGAAGTCTATAAATTAATGAACGGAGTGGAACGGGTAAACGTAGATCGATTGTTTACCTTATCAGAATATAGAAAGACTAGTGGACATTCAATGAAGCTACAGGGTAAACTATTTAAGACTAATAAAAGAAAATATTTTTTCACTCAACGTGTAATCAAACTCTGGAATTTGTTACCGGAGGATGTAGTAAAGGCTGTTAGTGTAGCTGGGTTTAAAAAAGGTTTGGACAAGTTCCTGGAGGAAAGGTCCATAAACCATTATTAAGAAGGGACCCAGGATATCAATGCTTGAACCAATACAAGCATTGTGGAACCTGTGTCCCTTGGGGAAACTGCTAGGTACGTATGACCTAGATTGGCCACGGTTGGAAACAGAATACTGGGCTTGATGGACATTGGTCTGACCCAGTATGGCATATCTTATGTTCTTCTACATATGGTGTGGAGATGCCCAACAGTGCAGGCCCTGTGGCGGGAGGTAGAAGGCTATTATGGAGAGGTTACAGGGATACGGATAAAATTTGCTCCAGCCCAGTTGGTGCTCCTGGAGGGGGCAGAGAAGGGGAAGGGGAGGGGATAGCTGCTTTCCGTAACTACTGTGTGGTAGCGGCTAGACAGCACAGTTACTTACCTGTAACAGGTGATCTCTGGGAACAGCAGGAATTAGTCTTCACATATGGGTACGTCGGTACCGACGGAGCCTGCATGGGAATGCTCCCCAGCATCCAATCAGAAGCTTTTGGGAGCATCCCTCGCGCCTGCGCGGTGACTTCCTGCCTTTCCCACTGCCTCTCTTCAGTTGAGTTTCATAGCTGAGACAGAAAGGAGAGACAGAGGAAAGGGAATAGATAGATACAACTCCTAGGGGAGGTGGGTGGGTTGTGTAGACTAATTCCTGCTGTTCCCAGAGATCAACTGTTACAGGTAAGTAACTCTGCTATCTCCAGGAACAAGCAGGAATGAGTCTTCACATATGGGGACTCCCTAGCTGTGGGTGCCTGGGGAGAATCCCTAAAATGCGTATCCCTGAACAGGACGGCATTTTCCAAACCTGGATCCCCGGCAATCCCTGAGGGATGGGGAGTAGGAGTTGAATAAAGAGCTGCAAGGAACAGCAAAGCTAAAGACTACAGAAGAGATGAGTCTTTAGAATGTATGTCAAGTATCATTAAAATATTTAATGAACTAGTACAACATAGAACTTACCTACTGGATTGTAGGAAGTAGACTGTGATGGAGTGTACTGTAGATGCAGTAGCGGAATCTTCAAGGTAACTTCACAGCAGTGAGGATGAAGTTCCAAATCTGGAATGGGCAGGTGACCCAGGTGTCAACTGGGGCAGGAGAAGAACGGCAGGTCTTCAATGGAAAGCTTTATGGGAAAAAGCTGAGAACTCTTTTAGGCACAGAGTTCATATCACTGAGGACTAAAAGAAGACGACTGACCAATCTGGAGAATTAGCCCAGTCTGGAAGGGAAGAGAGGGTATGGAAAAAACCCCTATTCCCAAGGAGAACAGATGTGTACACATAAGTATTAAAGATGTACACTGTCTTTCCTAGCTGGTAGAGATAGGAAGACATTGAAGTTTGATACTTCATAGATAGGGAGATCTAACACAAAAATAGAGGCTGTTGACGTCACAGCAGTAATTGTGTGTATAACCGCTCCCAGTTACTGAGCCGTATGAGAATAGGCGAGTTGACTGTCTGGACCCCTTAGGAAGGTAAAAGCTTTATAGCACAGACAGTTAGGGAGATAGTAGGTAATACCTAGTGTCCTATGGACATCTCCCAATGGCGTGTGTGTATATATGTGTGTGTGTATATATAAGCTTTTTCTATTATATGAATGAGTATATAAGCTTTTTCTATTATATGGAAAAACCCTCAGAGACAAAGTTCAATGCTCTATAGCAAGGGCCAATAGTAGAAAGCTTCTCTGAAGATTGCAGAGAGCATTGTGCAGGAAAATGATGAGATAAACTGACAGCAGTCAGATGTGTTGCCACATCCTAGGTAAGGATATAGCTAGAAGAAAATAACCTGCAGTGAGTAGTATTATGCAAGATAGATGAAAGTAGCTTGCAAGAAACATTAAAGTAAGCACTGGAACTTCTGCATATACAGCAACTGAACAAAAGAGCAGAGGGGATCCCCCTGTATAAAAACAGGGAGAAAAACAGACAGAGGGAGCGGAGATATTCCCGTCCCTGTCTGATGAGTTGTTCAGAGCATGCATTGAAGGATAGCAAAAAGTCTACATTGGAAAGAAAGAGAAGTGTTTCAGTATGATACCAACTCGAGCAGGGGAAACCCTGGAAGAGAGGGGTTTGGAAGGTGACGTACCATATGGTAAGTCAGCTGAAGGAAAAAATGTCCATGCGGGGACAGAAACTATCATGGGATAATTGTAATCTCCCTTTATGATAAAAAGAAAGGGAGAATTCTGTCACCCATGGACAAAAATATCCTAACAGCTTAGCATACTGAAAAGAAAAACCAGTGTAGAGTTTGAAGAATAACTTCTGGTAAGAAGTTAACTGTAGAAATGGAACATACAGGAACCTATGGTTGCTGGCTATGGGTTAGCCTGGTTAGAGTCTGGAGACTTCAGACTAGGATGAGATGTCCCTTGCTTGGGTACATCTGGAGGATGGGCAGAAGGGTGAAACTTTCTTTTCTTAGGGAAAGAAGGTTTGGTAGGACATTTCCTACGTCCTGGGGAAAAAGGAGGCTTAGGACGGTTTCCAGAACTAGGAAAGTCAGTGGAGCAATGAGCAACCTGACGTAAAGCCTCTTTATTGAAGAGATTTTCTCCAGTACAAGGAGAATTACCTAGTGTATGTTGTGCCCATCTGCTCAAGTCTGAAGCCTGCAGCCAGGCTGTACGACGTGCTCCAATGGCAATAGCAGAGGATCTGCTAACAGACTCAAAAGAGTCTAGAGAAGCACGAGAAAGGAACCAAGAGATATTCCTGCTATGATTAAGAAGCAAGGAATAGTCAGAGGCCTTAGGTTCTGACAAAAAAGGAGACAAAAGAGAATTTCTCTGTGACTTCCTGAAGTGTCAGACTCATATAGAAAATATATGAAATAATTCTTGAAGCCAGCATAGAAGTTTGGAAGGTTTGACGTCCAAAGGCATCAAGTGCTTTAGATGCACGACCTGGCGGATAAGAAGAATGCTTCTTCTTACTTCTTACCTTCCTCAATGCTGATTCCACTACCATGGAATGATGTGGAAGTTGATTTTTCTGAAATCCTGGAGAGGGAGGTACCTGATACAGAACATTAATGGCTGTAGAAGGCAAAGGAACCTTTAAGGGTGATTCCCATATCCTCAGAAGAAGATCCTGTAAAGAATGATGTAAAGGAAGCATTATATTTTCCTTTTCTACAGGATCTTGGTCAAGGGACAAACCAGGAATAGGAATGGCAAGAAAGGTTGCCATGTCCAGGAGAAACTTCTGAAAAGAAGGATTTCCAATAGTAGCTAATCCTGGGCAAGCTGAGGTTGAAGGAGCAGCTTGAGCACCAGAAGATATACTGGACTGGTGCAGAAAAAGAATCCTGCTCGATGGACAGCGATACTGACAGTTCTGATTTGAGGCAGTTAGTACTGCATCGTCAGCGTCTGGTATCGACTCCAAACTAGGCATAGAAAGGATCGATGGCACCGATGGAACTTCAGGAATCGACCCAGACACCAGTACCGGTATCGGAGACGATAATGTCATCGAAGCAGTAATGGGCTGAAGCGGTACCGAGGTAACCAAAGAGCCTTGGTGAATATCGCCGGTACTGCGAAGCCAGAAATGACATGGATCGGTTCCGAAGCGCGTCGGCATGAAGTCATCTAGACTGGATATCGATTCCAGACTCGGCATCGAAGCGAGCGAGTCTATCGATGTATGTCTAGAAAGTACCGACGCTGTTTGTAGTATCAGCGATGCCGATACAGGAAGGTTAATCGGAGTCG
This sequence comes from Ichthyophis bannanicus, assembly GCA_033557465.1. Classification (NCBI taxonomy): domain Eukaryota; kingdom Metazoa; phylum Chordata; class Amphibia; order Gymnophiona; family Ichthyophiidae; genus Ichthyophis; species Ichthyophis bannanicus. The sequence goes on along the minus strand of CM066031.1, from coordinate 1,114,975,845 downwards.
CATCGATCGGTACCGAGGACATCCGAAGACGATGCCCGGTGAAGAGAGGAACACTCGACACCGGCGCCGATGTCGGGGTATCGGTACCGCTCGAAGCCGATACCAACCCCGAGCATGGCGAAGATACAGGACAGTCAATCTGGGTCGCATCGATCGGCCCCGAAGGTACCGAGGACACCAGATGACGATCCCTGGTGAAGAGTGGAACACTCGACACCGATGCCGGGTTATCGGTACCGCTCGAAGCGGATACCACCCCCTGGCACGGCTCAGGTATGTTCTGTGAGGGGTGAGCCCCAGGAACAACCTCAAACCCCGTAAATGCTTTGGAGCCCGAAGACTCCCGCCGGGGTTTTATTGCCAATGAGGTCTTGAGGGTAAGGCCGGAGCCGTCATCATGCTGGGCATGAGACTTACCCTTCAAGAATTGGCTAGTCTTGACAGACTGTTTGTGGGTTACCTGATCCTGGAGAGAAGAATAAACCGGTGTCCTCACCTCAGGAGGAAAAACGGCATCGAGGGAAACTCGAAAGAGGGAAGGTCTTCTCCCAATAAAATAGCCTGAGGTATCAGGGGAACAAGGGTCAGGACCCAAACAGGTTAGACACCAAGCATTGGAGTCTAAAAAGAAAACTAAGTTTCCACAGTGAAGGCACTTCTTAGGGGAAGAAGGCTCCATGTTGGAAAAGGCCTGGTAGGCCCAAAAAAGTTAAAACAAAAAACTGAAGAGAAATATTTCTCTAAGTTTGAAAAAGAAAAGAATAAAGCACCGGCTGTGCCGGTATCGGCGGGAAAAACAGCCGCGACCACAAGAAAATAAGGATTTTTAAAGAAAAAGTTTCTGTGGTAACAGGAGGACGTCCTGTTGGCTCCGCGGAAAAACGAAAACTGAAGAGAGGCAGTGGGAAAGGCGGAAAGTCACCGCGCAGGCGCGAGGGATGCTCCCAAAAGCTTCTGTTTGGATGCTGGGGAGCATTCCCGTGCAGGCTCCGTCGGTACCGACGTACCCATATGTGAAGACTCATTCCTGCTTGTTCCTGGAGATTGGCCATTTTACAAAAGTGGAAGAATATGGAAGTACTGAGGATGCGGGAGATCATTGGAAGGTTAGAGTTCTTGTGGGGGATTAGTAAAGTGGGAGCCTGTGGGCGGGATAAGCAGGCAAAACATGAGGAAATATGGTGCGAGTATGAGGCTTAGAGAGAGGGGGTGGGAGAGATGGATGGAAAAGTAAGGGGGATGGAAAGGGAGCGTAGGGAAGGGGGAGGGCTGGGGGGACACCCATATTAGGGCTGGGGAGGATACTGGATGGCGGGACGAGCTGGGAAGGCTGAAGGGTGTATCTGACGGGAAGGCAGAGGAGCAGAGTGGGGATAGTTTGGGCCTGTTGCTAACTGGGGAGGTGGAAGTACCCTAAAGGGATTACTATGATCAAGGGGAATTTGGAGGGGTAGCAGGTGGTGGAGGATAAGGGAGTAATGGGGGGTGGGGGGAGACGACAACTAAGGAGGTATGGGATGCCCACAGTGGGTTGTTGCCAGGGGGCTTTTGAAGGTGAAGGGAACAGTGGCACATGAGGCGGGGTACGATAGAACACACAAATAATTGCGTTGAGGCTAGATAACTCATGTTAAAGTGAACTAAATGCAAAAATGATTACAAAAAATGGTACGCAAAAAGGGGAGGGTATCCCCACAGTTGGAGGTAGGGGGTTGGCCTGTATAGCAGGGGAGGGGGGGGCTGGACTGGGTATCTAGGTAGGATTGAGGTTTAATTGTTGTGTTTCAATGGTGTATGTTATGTAAGGCGTTATGCTTGATGACAGTAAAAAAAATTCAAATTGTCAAATATAAAAACAGAAAAATACAGTTAAGTTTAGTACACAGAAGAGAGCAGATAAGATTGACTGTAAACTGTTTATTATGGTAACATCTTCAGAAGGAGAATGCTGTTATGATTTAATTCTACCTGTTTTTTTTGTAGTAACATATTAAGATGGATAATGATGTTAACATTCAGGATAGTACTCAATCTTTAGTGAAAAGTGATTGCTATTGGTATATGTGTATGATTATGTTCAAGAGATGCTGACAATAAAAAATTTAAATAAAAAAAAGATAATGTGGCCCCAGTGTGGCACGAAAGAGGCATTCCCCTTTGGTCATGTGATGCAGCTGCAGTTGATTTTAAAGTAGGGGGTGTGGCTTGACAGTGTACTCAGTCTCCCAGCCTTTCAAAGACTTCAGCTCACCTAGAATAATTAACTTTGGGAGAGGCAGCTCGGTCTCCATGTACAGGTACAGGGATAGTCCTCTTCTCCTGAAGTCATGAGAAGGTAGGGAAAAGGTAAAGCAAGCTCTGATTTGGTGGGCAGGCAATATCAGAAGGATGGATACCATAATACCCAAACTGTGTTCTATGGTCAAGTAAAAAAAAAAAAAGACAGACCATGCCTCACATTCAAAGACATTCTACTGTACAATCTTGAAATCTACAGAATCCCTCCAATGGAGAGTTGGATTTTCTGGTGGAAGGGCAATCTTTGAAACTCATGGCTTTTGAGGCTTCACAAGATGTCATTTCACCCAGATATAATCTCCTTGTCACCTTGGTTTCTGAGGAAGACAAAATTCTTCTTAAAATAAGCCTTTAAGATAGTAAAGATTCTTCCTTTTGCAGACACAAGTTTGCCATGTTTTTTGATGTTTCGCATACAACTCAATTAATGAGGAAGTCTGTCTTTGAAAGCTAGGGTACTCGCTTTGGATGCCTCTCTTTCCTCCGTTGTCTAGGCAAATATTTGGTTTCTTTTGGGCAAACACATTGTTTTGACTCCCTCTGATTATGAGGGATTATTATTGGATAAAGAAAAGGAACTGAAGGAATCTAACAGATCTTTTTGTTGTTAGGTATACCTGTTGAAAAGTGGTTTTGTTTACTGGGTTATGGGTAAATGGGGGTTTAGTTCAGTATTGAAGGACTAGAAAAGGGGACTGCTACTTCTGGAGAGATCTGCAATTGTAAGTATTACTTCTGAGAATTTTTCTAAATCTTGGTGAAAAAGGAATTCTTTAGATCAGTGGTTCTCAACCTTTTTTGTACCGTGACCCCTTTTACCATTGGTCAACTTGTGGTGACCCCCAATGATAAAATCAAATGAGTCTCTCTTCCTTTACCGTTAACGCATTGTCGCTGTAATCATTTGTTGAATTATTATAGGCCTTTGCAATATGTTTTTATTTATAAAATGTACTTATTTAAACCACAATAATTAATCCTCCTTATCCGCCTTGCTGTTCAACATCTACATGCAACCCATCTGTGACCTTATCCACTCATTTAACATCAACTGCCTGGTCTATGCTGACATCTTGATGTACATGCCAATCTCAACAGAACATCTTGACCTCTCCCCTCTAATCAAGTGCTTCGACGCAGTCACAGACTGGATAAACGCACAAAGGCTTAAGCTAAACTTTAAAAAGACAGAAGCCCTCTTCGTCACCAGGAATCCGGCATTTATTCCACCCCTGTCCATCAAGGTTCGCGACGCAGAGCTCATATGCAAGACTACAGTAAGATACCTGGGAGTTACGCTTGATCAGCAGCTCAATATGAAGGCTCATAACAACATAACAAAATCGGTCTATCATAAAATCCGGACCCTCCGCCATCTTCGTCAGCTGTTAGAGCCTGAAGACTTTCGAACTGTCTTTCAGGCCCTAAAAATGTCTCACCTTGACTATGCCAATGCGATATTGCATGGCCTACCAAAGAGCACGACCAACCCCGTACAACTTGCAATGAATTCAGCTGCAAGAATCCTTCATGGAGCCTCCAGAAGATCCCACATTACTCCAATACTAAAACAGTTGCATTGGCTGCCCATACAAGCCAGGATCTCTTTCAAGATCCTAACTATGACCCATAAAGCCATCAAGAAATACCCGGCTACTGCCATTACTGACCTAATATCAATCACACCTCCTAACCGAGTAAGGAGATTGAATGCCTCAAATACCCTCATTCTACCTAAGGCAAGCACGAAGTGTTCCCAAGTCACTAGATCTAGAGCCTTTGCCTTCTTTGCACCATCCTGCTGGAACGCTCTACCAGCGACTATCAGAACCATCAGTGATCTCTCCCAATTCAAGAAGGCACTGAAACATCACCTTCTTCTCCTTCACTATGATGTTTCAGTCTCCCCCTCACACCCACCTACTTTCACACGTCAAGGCAGCACCTCAAGCCCATGCATCTCACATTCTTAGACTGAACACTCGCAATCACACTTTTACCCTCCACCCACCATGAGAAGTTTATGCAGTTTCATATAACCCAATATATAGCTGCATAAAGTGGCTTGTATATATTTATCATGTTTTCCCTGTTAAGGAACCTGTTTAATGTATACCCAAGTTATTATACCTGTTCACTGTAAGCACAAATCACTAAACTGAGATGTGTAGTTTAATGTTCATTGTAAACCGCACTGGTGTCAAATAGCGCGGTATAAAAGAGACTGTAAATAAATAAATAACAAAATTTGATTTCAAAATTATGATGATTTTGTAGTCAAATCATTAATATGAAATAAAATTTTTTCTACCTTTGTTGTCTGACCAATTTATTCTCTGATCATGCTAGCCCCGATCTGAGGCGTCTGCTTTCCTGTCTTCTCTTAGCTCTCTTTCTGTGGTCTATGGTCCATCTGCCATTTCATATCTCTCATTTTCTTCACTTCTTTCCATCAGCCTATTTCCAGTCCCAGTAACTCTCCCCAGTATCAGTCCCTTTCCAGTCCTCACTCTCAGTACCTTCCAATGTCAACTTGCATTCTTATGACTGCCACTGGTGTCCATTCCCTTCCAGTCCCCCCCCCCCCCTTCCCCACTGACCAGTCCCTTCTAGTACAAATACCATGGCAGCCGTGGTAAACAACTTCCTTGGGAGGCGGGACAATGCTACACAGAGCCCATCGAGAGGCAGGAATGCTCCGCAACAGTTTTACAGGCATAGCCGTGGTTCCCTAAGAGACAGGGAGCCGCGGCTGCAGAAGATTGGAGTCTGAGTTTGCCACTGTCGAGAAGCGGACTCGGCAGCAACTTGTGCGCTTTTTTTTATTTTTTTATTTTTTTTTTTAACGGCAGAGTGAGGTGACCCCCGTGGGGGTCGCAACCTACAGGTTGAGAACTGCAGCTTTAGATTAAAGCTGATTAATCTGTGAACCCAGTGTATTTGTTAAATCAAGCAGGGCCTAGTAGCAGCAGAGAGAGCACAGTTACTTACCTGTAACAGGTGATCTCTGGGAACAGCAGGAATACGTCTTCACATATGGGTACGTCGGTACCGACGGAGTCCGCACGGGAATGCTTCCCAGCGTCCAATCAAAGAGCTTTTGGAAGCATCCCACCACGCCTGCGTGCTGCCTTCCCACCTTTCCCAACTGCCTCTCCTCAGTTAAGTTTTAAAGCTGAGAGAAAGAGAGAGAGAGAGAAAAGGAAAGAGAGATACAACTCCTGGGGAGGTGGGTGGGTTGTGAAGACTTATTCCTGCTGTTCCCAGAGATCACCTGTTACAGGTAAGTAACTGTGCTATCTCCAGGAACAAGCAGGAATGAGTCTTCACATATGGGGACTCCCAAGCTAAGATGCCTGGAGTCCCAGCATGTCATAGGTTGGAACATGCTATCCCCCACAACACTAGGCATCCTGAGGATGGAGGGTAGGAGTTGAAGAAAGAAAGGTGCTGTGGAACAGCTAACCTAGCATAGGATTGCAGACAAGGAGTCCATGTGTGGATAATTGTCAATGATATTGCAAAGAAAAAAATATTGCAATATGGACCTCCCCTAACAGGACTTCAGAGAAGTATGGAGGTTCATGGGATCTACTGGGGAACCCAGTAGAGGAACCTCGAGAAGCACCTCACTGTAAGTGGAGGTAGTAAACCTGTAGGAAAAGCAATGGAGGTCAGAATCCTGAAAGGTAACAGGTAACCCCAGTAGGAAAAACTGGGGTAGTACAAAAACGGTGGGCCTTCAGCGGAAGGCTTTATGATAAAAGCCAAACTCTTTTGGCGGCAGAGTGGCTCACTCTTAGGAACAAAAAGAGAAAGGCTAACCGATTTGGACAAACAGGTCCAGTCCTTGTGGGGAGAAAGGGTATGGGAACCCCTTGTATCCCAAAAGAAAGGACAAACGCCGGAGGCGTTAGAGCCTGTGATGAGCTGAAGATCCGCAATGTCTCTCCTAACTGAAGTCAGCTGGGAGAGATATTGGAACATGGAGAGCTTCAGAGGTACCTAACCTTAAGGTTATGGTAGGTGTTAACTACCACCAAAGTGGTTGTGAGTGTAGGACCCCAAAACATGCTGGATAGCATAAGTATGGGTAAAGCCCATCTGTCAGAATCATATAGCTAGATTAGAGATTGGTATATATAGATATATCCATAAAACATTTAGATATGAGAATATATCTATAGTGAGATATGAAGGGCATAAAATACACACAAATGATAGACATAGACATCTGTAAGATGTGTGCTATAGGTATGAATATATAGGCCTCTATATGGAAGTCTGCAATGAAGCAGACAGAGATATGCCTACAAAAAGGTATTCACATAGGAAAATGTGGAGAGGAAAGATTCGTCTAACAAGAAGGTGGAACCTAGTTGAGAAGATATATAGAGAATCAATTCCCACTGGTTATGGCTACAGGGATGCTAGGTAGTAGAATAACCAGGATGGTTACGTGACAAGCAGAGGATGATATCAGTCTGCAGCCAGCAAGTCCCGAGTATTCTAGAACTCTAGCATGGTAAGTGAACAGAAGACACATAGGAATGAGATACCCTTTTTGCCCTTAAGCAGGTCAGCATGGTATCATGCGTTCTTACCATGAGGACGAGCTGGAAGGAGAAAACATATTCCCGATTGGAAATACTATGGACCAAAACAGGGAATTAGCAACTCCTCAAGCTTTCACGTAAGAGGAGGCCTATGTCCTTTATATTAAAAAGGAGAACTTTTCTAGTCATGGGAGACATGACTGAAAAAGCCTTTTTCAACCATCTAGTATAGCTGTTGGAGAAAAAGCCCCCCATGCTCTCTAGCAAGGGCCCATAGTGGAGAGCTTCTCTGTAGAATTGCAGAGAGCATGATGCAGGAGAATGAGGAGATAGGTACTGGCTCTCCTGCAGCCAGTTCTATGTCAACTATGCTGCCAAACCCAGGGGAATGGAGATGGCAGAAAGAGAAGACAATCCAACAAGCTTGAAGTGAAAAAATTTCCAAGACAGATGACAGCACTGACTTGGAGCCACTACTAAGACCAGACAGAATGTTAGTGGAGGACAAATCTGGTTGCTGGTGGACAAGAACCAGTGGTCCAACACATTAAGGCTCCTGCATTGGCAGCTGCTTGCCAGACAGCAGAAAGAATGGTACTGTTTAAAAACAGAACGAACAGACAAAGCAAGAGTAGAAAACTCTGGATGTGTCTGATGAACTGCTTCAAAGCAAGATTGAAAAAGAGGAGTCAACTCAGAGAAGAGAACTCCGCACTGAAAAAGTAAGAAAAATAGAGAGACTGAAGAAAAAGCCCTCCAGTGAAGCAATACCGCTCTTACAGAGGAGAAACCTGGTAAGAGGGTAAAGAGAATGGAGCTGAAGAAAACTTACAAAGTAGTAAGTTTATAGAAAGGAAAAAAAAAAAAAAAAAAAAAAAAAAGACATGCTGGCACCGGAAACTATCGTTTGATAGTGGATAGATTTCTTTCCCTAGTAGGAAGAAGAGAACCCTGTGACCTAGAAGCATGAACATCCTGACAGCTCATAGAACATAGAAAGAATGGATGTCTTTCGGGAAGAGATCCATGTTTAGGATTTAGAATGACAGCAGTGGATTGCCTCTATTGAGAAGCAACTGCAGATTCTAATCCCAAGAGTCACAAGCATCTGATGGATTGATCAGAAACCCTGTGGTTGCTGGGTTTGCTGAGCCTGGCGAGAGGTTGAACTCTGCAGACCAGGACAATGCTTCCCCTGTTTGGGAACATCTGTATGATGGGCAGATGATGCATAAAACTTTTTTCTCCTATGGGAAGAAAGTTTGGCAGGACATTTCCTACCTACTGGGACAGGTGGTGCAGAACAGCCCCTAGGAACAGGTAAGTCAGTGGACAACTGAGTAACCTGACGTAAAGACTCCTTGTTGAAAAGATTGTCTCCAGTGCAAGGAGTATGTCCCAGTCTGTGCTGTGCCCATTTGTCCAAGTCTGAAGCTTGGAGCCAGGCTCTACGTCGTGCCCCTATAGTTATAGCAGAAGTCCTGCTAACAGACTCAAAAGAGTCTAGGGAAGCACGAGTAAGAAACCAAGAGATATTCTGGAGATGCTTGAGCAGTGAAGAATAGTCTGCACTCTTGGACTCTGGAAGGGAAGGAGTCAAAAGATGTAATTGCTTTGTGACCTCCTCAAGAGATAGACTCATATAGAAAATATATGAGAGAATTCTTGCAGAAAGCATAGATGTCTGGAAGGTTTGACGTCCAAAGGCATCTAGTGTCTTAGACTCACGACCTGGCAGATAAGAAGAGTGCTTTTTCTTACTCTTTACCCGCCGCATTGCTGATTCCACTACTACGGAATGATGAGGAAGTTGAGTCTTTTGAAACCCTGGAGAGGGGGGCACCTGATATAAGAGATCAGTTGCTCTGGAAGGTGGGGGTACCCTTAAAGGTGTTTCCCACATTCCTAGAAGGAGATCCTGCAAGGAATGATGCAAAGGAAGCATTATGTTCTCCTTTTCTTTGGGAGAAAACAGAGCCTTGTGCAGGATCATGTCCTGGGATAGGAATGGCAAGAGATCTTGCTATATCCAGGAGGAAACTCTGAAAAGAGGGATCCCCAACAGGACTCTCCCTTGGACAGGTTAGATCTGAAGAACTAGCCTGAGCACCGACAGAGCTATCCAGATATATAGGAATAGAAGATCCTGCAGAGTGCAGTGTGGAATGCTTAAAGGATGGTCGCCGGTACTGGCTGTCAGGATCAGCGACCGTCATTACCACATCGTCCATGCCAGGTATCGACTCCAAGCTTGGTATACAAGGGAGCGATCCTGTTGAAAAAAGCATGGCAGGAGTTGGCCACGATGCTACTGTGGATACCGGTACCGATGCCAATACCGGTACCGATGTCGGAGTTGAGCCCGACAGACATCGGAGCAGTCATCAGTGACCGTTCAATTGGTACCGAGGTAACCGAAAACCTCTGGGTGCTATCCTCGGTACCGAGCCACCGGTATCGATCAGTGTCGGCACCAAAGCGTATTGGTACCGAGTCGCCCAGACTAGAGATAGATTCCGAACTCGGCCTCGAGGGAACCGAGAGTTGCGGATCCGAATCATCGGAACTGAGCCTTCTGTACCACCGAGAGCCGGTACCAAGGCGAGTCAGTACGCAGTCCTCCAGACTGGAGATCGATTCGAGACTCGGCATCGAAAGAAGCGAGGCTATCGATGCACGTCTGGAGGGTACCGACGTCGGTGGTAGTATCGGTGCTGGTACCGATAATGGAAAGTCAGTCTGGAGTGTATCCACCGGTCCCGAAGGCACCGAGGATGCCCGATGACCATCCATGGTGAGGAGTGTCTCATCCAACACCAGTGCCGATGCCGGGGTATCGGTACCACTCGAAGCGGCTGCCACCACTGGATACAACTCAGGTATGTTCTGTGAGGGGTGAACCCCAGGAACAACCTGAAACCTCTGAAAGGCTTTGGAGACCGAAGACTCCCGCCGGGGTTTTGAAGCCAGTGGGCCCTCGAGGACAAGGCCGGAGCCGTCTACATGTTGTGCATGAGACCTACCACTCGAGGGCTGGCTAGTCTTAACAGACTGTTTGTGGGTTACCTGATCCTGTGTGGAAGAAGGGGACGTTGCCCCGAAGTTGGAGGGAAACCGTGTATCGAGGGAACCTCGATGTTGAAAACCTCTTCTCACCAAAGTGTTGTCAGGACCCAAGCAGGTTAGACACCGACTTCGAGGGTCTAAAAATAAAGTTGTACCGCCACAGTCTGAACATTTCTTGGAGAAAGTGGCTGGCGGTTCCATGAAGGAAAAAAAAAAAAAAAAAAAGAGGCCTGAAGGCCTAAGAAACCGCGGGACACTATGAAGAAAAAGTATCCCGTGAAAAAGGAAGATTTTACAAGAAAAGAAAAGAAAAACACTGGTGGTACCGGTGGCGTCAGGAAGACAGCTGCGACCACAAGAAAACTAAAGAAATAAAACAAAAATTTTCTGCGGTGACAGGAGGACGTCCTGCTGGCTCCGCGGAAAACGAAAACTGAGGAGAGGCAGTTGGGAAAGGCGGGAAGGCAGCACGCAGGCGTGGTGGGATGCTTCCAAAAGCTCTTTGATTGGACGCTGGGAAGCGTTCCCGTGCGGACTCCGTCGGTACCGACGTACCCATATGTGAAGACTCATTCCTGCTTGTTCCTGGAGATTTTCAGTTTACATTTAAAACACAGAGGAGAGCTTTCTGGTTAACTTTAGAACCCAGCAGAGAGCTTCCAGTTTAAATTCAATAGTCAGTCAGGGCCTAGTTTAGTTTACTTACATTTAAACACACAGAGGAGAGCTTTCTAGTTAAATTTAGAACCCAAGACTACCTCTATCCAAGCAAGGGCTGTGGGACTCCATCTGGAGATTGGTCACAGATTAACTTAGCAGCACAGGACGAGGGTACTGTGTAGCAGCCAGGTTTTAATAAGTCCTTTTTACCTCTCTCCCTCCCCATCACCCACCCACCCACCCCTGGGATATCCATAGCTTTATAGGTGCTTAAACCTCTTAAATGAAAGGAGGTGCCATATTCACTCTCAGATGCAGCTGTTCATTCTCATCAGCATACATTAAGAACCTGAGATTAATTAAATTTCAGGTGAACAAAGTACATTAAACGTATTAGGTATAGTTTTATTAGTATAAGTATCCTCAGCAACCCTTAGTACATAAAGAACTTAAATATCTAAACACAACCTTAAAACCAAGATGCAGACAGCAGTCCAGCAGCGAGATGGGGGCTTTCCAGTCTTTTGCATTGAGTATCACATGTATAAGTTTCTCCCAGTTGGTGAGTGGTCTTACGTGTGTACAAGGTTCAAGGAACTCTTTGCTCTCAGGGAACGAGTCCAATCTCTAGAGGCAAGAGTAGCAGACTTGGAAGACATAAGGAAGACAGAGCGGTACATAGACGAGACCTACAGGGATATAGTCCTGAAGTCCCACCTCCAGTCTGGCAGCATTCCTGCTGCCTTGGAAGAGAGGGGTCACGTGAAAGGAGAGCATCACCCTGGTGTGGCAGGAAGTGATCCTATAGCTAGGACCTGTCCTCCAGGTGATGTAAAACCATCTCGCACCGAGGAGGTTTCTCCAGGGCCAAGTGCTCAAGAGGGAAGGGTTAGGACAGCCGTTATAGTTGGTGATTCGATCATTAGGCATGTAGATAGCTGGGTGGCTGGCGGATGTGAGGATCGCTTGGCGATATGCCTGCCTGCCTGGTGCGAAGGTAGTGGACCTCACGTGCCACCTAGACAAGGTCTTAGATAGTGCTGGGGAGGAGTCAGCTGTCTTGGTACATGTTGGTACCAATGACGTAGAAAAATGTGGTAGGGAGGTTCTGGAAGCTAAATTTAGGCTTTTAGGTAGAAAGTTGAAATCCAGAACTTCCAGGGTAGCTTTCTCCAAAATGCTTCCCGTTCCACACACAGGACCCAAAAGGCAGGCAGAGCTCCGGAGTCTCAATGTGTGGATGAGACGATGGTGCAAGGATAAGGGTTTTGGATTTGTTAGGAACTGGGGAACATTCTGGGAAAGGAGGGGCTCTTCTAAAGGGATGGGCTTCACCTTAACCAAGATGGAACCAGGCTGCTGGCATTATCTTTTAAAAAGGAAATAAAGCAGCTTTTAAACTAGATAATAGGGGAAAGCCGACAGTCACCCAAGAGCGCATGGTTTGGAACAATGTATCCCTGAAGGATACTACCAAAAACAGAGAGGTTCCAAAAAAGAGTAAAGTAGCCCAAATGCCCTTGAGTATGGAACAGACAGAGCTTAAAGATTCCAAATTACCCATGCCTACCAATAGCCAGCTGTTTGCTGTCTCCTGCTGATTTGTGTGCCTCGCTGCCTGCTACTGCCTGCTTGCTTGCTGCTGCTTAGAATTTCGCTGTGCAAAGCCCAACCCTACCTTGTTTGTTGACCCTGTCATTCCAGGTACAGTAATCCCGCCCCGGAAGTGACGCCGGGCCCTGTGCCCTTTAACATCCACTCCGACGCGGCGCCCCGCGCCGCTAAGGCGCACGCCGAAGGAGCACGCACAAGGAGCACAAGGCGAGCTCCTTGGGGCGAGGTACGGGGGCAGCAGTTCCAAGGCCTCTGCTTCTATCTCTACTATGACCAATCAAGCTGTCCTCCCTCTGCTGAATCTACACCCTGCGGTCTCCACTACCCCTCATTCACCTCTGCACGCACTACTCCCCAGTCCTCGGTCCTTACCCCGGCTTAGTTTCCTGCTCCTGTTTTTAGTCTACCTCATGTCTGCCATCCCTGTACATTGGGGCTGGCGCCCTGTAATGCCTGCCGTCTTCCTCCCTGGCTCTCTTGCTCGTCACCCATCAAACCTTATCTACTGTCCACGTCTCCCATCCCTTCCCTCTCCTCCGTCCCCTTCCTCTTTCACGTTCCTGCAACTTGCGCTCCTAAACTGCCGCTCTATTCGCTCCAAAACCTCCTTAGTTCACGATCTAATCACCTCCCACAACTTAGATGTTTTCTTTCTGACCGAGACATGGCTGAAGGAGGGTGATGAACCCTTCCTAAACCGTTGCCTCCCGCCAGGGTACTCTTTCTTTTCCACTTCCCGCCGGGGTCGAAGCGGTGGGGGAGTGGCACTCATTTACCGTTCCTCCCTTCCCTTCGTTGAGCTCACTTCTTCCTCCTCTCTGCTCTACCTGGAGTCCCTACTTGTGCGGCTGGACTCTTCCTCTTTCACCCCCTACTATTTCCTCCTTATCTATGCGCCGCCCTCTCTCCCAACCCCTCTCTGGGATTCCCTGTTATCTACCTTATCTGAGGTTTCCTTGCTTTATCCCCACTTGCTCATTCTAGGCGACTTCAACGTCCACGTTGATTCCCCCTCTTCAGCGAGGGACTTTGCATTTCTTGCTCTCTTGTCTGACTTGTCTCTACAACAGTCTGTTTCTTTCCCCACCCACACTGCTGGCCATTCACTTGATCTCCTTCTTACCTCTGCTTCCTTCCCTCCTTTTCTTTTTCCCCCTTCCACTACCGTTCTCCCCTGGTCTGACCACTACTGTCTTTCTTTTTCTGTCCCTGCCCCTCCATCAGCCTCAATTCATATTTCAAATCCTAGTTTGTCATCACTGCCTGTTCGAAAAATTTCCAAGGATACTCTCTCAGTTCCCATCCCCCACCACTCTATTCCCTGCAGATTTTGAGTCCCTCTCCGTTGATGCCCAGGCCAACCATTGGCACTCTTCACTCTCAACAGCCCTGGACACCATTGCTCCTCTCTGCCCCCGTCCCCACTGCCACACGCGTCACCCCTGGTTCCATTCTGATCTCCTCCTGCACCGTAGGCACCTCCGCCGGGCGGAACGACTTTGGCGAAAGCATCCCTCCCCCTCTAACCTGCTAGGTTTCCGTCAGCGTCACCGCTCATATCGTTCTCTCCTCTCAACTGCAAAACGTGATTACTACTCTAACCTTATCTCCACCTCCTCCAATTCCTCTCGTCAACTGTATTCTATTCTTCGCTCCCTCACGGCATCCCACTCTACCCCTACTTCTTCTTCTCTCCCTGCATCCACCCCCCCAGATCCCTCCTCCCTAGCCTCCTTTTTTGTAGCTAAGGTTGATACCCTCCGTCAGTCTTTTCTTTCATGTCCCCCACCCCTTCCCCCCCCTGCTATGCTTTCCCCCCCTCCCCTCCATTCCCCATCCCGTTCCCTTCCTGTCCTATCCCACTCCTGGTCATCCTTCGAGACAATAACCCTCAGTACCCTCGAAAAAACCTCTCTTTCCCTTCGTAAAACCACTTGTTCGTCTGATCCTATCCCATCTCTCTGGCTCCTAGAACCCTCTCTGGCTCTTTCCCCCTATATCCTCTCCATGTTCAATTCTAGCTTATCCTCTGGTACATTTCCATCTAGCTGGAAGCATGCTGTCGTTCGTCCCATCCTAAAATCCCGGTCTTCTGATCCCTCTGCCCCCTCTAGCTGGCGCCCCATCTCCAATCTCTCCTTCCTTTCTAAATTCCTGGAAAAACTGGTCTTCATTCAACTCTCCTCTCACCTTGAATTTTCCCTTACCCTTCACCCCCGGCAGTCTGGTTTCCGTCCTGGTCACAGCACTGAAACTATCATCCTCTCTTCTTAATGAACTTCACACTGCTCACGATCGTGGCTTATTCACTTTAGCTGTTTCCCTTGATCTCTCCGCAGCCTTTGACCTAGTGGATCACCGCACCCTCCTCACTCGTCTTCAGGAGGCGGGTCTTTCTGGTCTGGTACTTCGGTGGTTTCACTCTTTTCTCTCATGTCGCTCCTTTTCTGTAGTTACTGGGTCTTCCTCTTCTGCCCCCACTCCCCTCACATGTGGAGTTCCTCAGGGCTCTGTCCTCGCCCCCCTTCTCTTTAATATTTTTCTAGCCCCTCTTGCCCTCATAATTCAACAGTTTGGTATTTCTGCGTATTATTACGCAGACGACATTTTTCTCCTGCATCACACAAGCTCTCTTTCTCCAGACATTGCCCCTCTTAATCTTTGTCTCACTGCTATTGCCTCATGGTTCTCCTCTAATTTTCTTCATGCCAACCCCGCTAAATCCTTTGCTATCTGGTTCACGTTCGGGAGCCCCTCCCCTGCCTGCGCCCCCTCTTTTTCCTCCCAGTCCATTCCTCTTGTCTCCTCACTCCGGTACCTGGGTGTTATTCTTGACTCTTCTCTTTCTTTCACAACCCATATCTCCTCCATTGTTCAACGTTCTTTTCTTTCCCTTAGGCAGCTTCGAGCCATCCGCCCCTTTCTCTCCTCCTCTGCTCTGGCAACCCTTCTCCTCTCTTTAGTGGTGTCTCGTCTAGATTACTGTAATGTCTCCTTGGCTGGTCTCCCCCAATCCCAATTGTCTCGTCTTCAACGTGTTCAAAATACAGCTATTCGTCTACTAACTCATGCCTCCCGCTTCGACCATGTCACCCCTCTTCTTTTTCACCATCATTGGCTACCTGTCTCCTTTCGTGTCCAATATAAAATTCTCATTCTTGCACACAAAGCTGTTCGTACCGGTACCCCCTCCTATCTTGCTGACCAAATATGTTTCCGTACTTCACATCGTCTGCTTCGCTCTATTCACACAAATCGGATGTCTCTTCCCTCCCCCTCCCAGGCCCACCTTGTCTCTACCCGTTCTTCCGCTTTCTACTTTCTGGCCCCCAGCCTTTGGAACTCGCTCCCCCCCCCCCCCCACTCCGCGCAGAAGAATCATACCAGTCCTTCAAATCCCAGCTCAAAACCCACCTCTTTAACCTAGCATTTGACCTCCCACCCTTGTCCTCCCCTTCCCCCTCTGTTCCGTGATGTTATACTGTAATTACTAAACTGGTTTGCTTTCTCTTTCCTTTTTCTCCCTTTTCTGTTTTTAACTGGCGTTCCTTTTCTTTCTCGCAGCCTTATTTTTAAATTGGATAATGTTTTTATTGTAAACCGCTCAGGTGCCCATGGTGTTGGGCGGTATATCAAGTTTTATTAAACATAAACACAAACAAACAATATGAATAAATTACAGTCTCTAAAATGCTTGTATGCAAATGCTAGAAGTCTAAAAACTAAGATGGGAGAGTTAGAATATATAGCACTAAATGAGAGGTTAGATATGATTGGAATCTCAGAGACATGGTGGAAGGAAGACAACTAGTGGGACACTGATACCTGGGTACAAACTATATCGTAATGATAGAGCTGATCAAATTGGTGGAGGGGTTGCGCTCTATGTTAGAGAGGGCATTGAGTCAGAAAGGATTAAAGTTTTGCAGGAAAAATAATTTGCTGTAGAATCTCTATGGATTGAGATTCCAAGTAAAAAGGGAAAGACAATGGCGGTGGGGGTGTACTATGGACCGCCTGTCCAGAATGAACAAACGGATGATGAAATGCTCAAAGAAATCAAGGAAGCTAACAAAAGGTTACAGCACAGTAATGGGTGATTTCAATTACCCTGGTATTGACTGAGTCACTGTCACGGCAGGACATGTTAGGGAGATAAAGTTCCTAGATGAAATAAATGACTGCTTCTTGGAGCAGCTGGTTCATGAACCGACTAGAGGGGAAGCCATATTGGACCTAGTGGAACACCAGACCTGGTGCAAGAAATAAGGGTGTTGGGGCTACTTGGCAATAGTGATCATAGCATGATCGCGTTTGATTTAATTAATGGAGGAGGGATGGTAAGGAAATTTATAGTTACTACCTTTTAACTTTTGAAAGGGAGATTATGATAAAATGAGGAAAATAGTTAAGAAACAACGAAAAGGAGCAGTTGCAAACGTTAAAAGACCTACATCAAGCTTGGGTGTTTAAAAAATACTATCTTGGAAGCCCAGACCAGCTGTATTCCATGCTTTAAGAAAAGTGGAAGGAAGTCCAAAAAACTGCCAGCATGGTTTAAAGGTGAGGTCAGAGAGGCTGTTGCCAAAAAAGCATCTTTCAGGAAATGGAAAAGAGCCAAATGACGAAAACCAACAGCACAAGCACTGGCAAGTTAAATGCAAGGCACTGATAAGGCAGGCAAAGAGAGAATTTGAGAAGAAACTTGCTGTCGAAGCAAAAACGCATAAGACTTTTTCAAGTATATTTGAGGCAAAAATCTTATGAGAGAGTCAGTTGGTCCATTAGATAATAGAGGGGTAAAAGGGGCAGTAAGAGGCGACAAGGCTATAGCGGAGAGACTGAATGAATTCTTTGCTTCGGTCTTTACTAAGGAAAATGTAGGGATTTTACCTACAGTATGACTGAAGTGGTATTTAAAGGTGATACTGCAGAAGAATTGAAAGAAATATCGCTACACTGGGAAGATGTATTACAACTATTTGATAATCTGAAGAGTAGCAAATCTGGACCGGATGGTATACATCAAAGGGTGTTGAAAGAACTGAAATATGAGATTGCAGACCTGCTATTAGTAATCTCTGAACTATCATTAAAATCATCTGTAATACCTGAAGATTGGAGGATCGCCAATGTAACGCCAATTTTTAAAAAGGGTTCCAGGGGTGATCCGGGAAACTACAGACCGGTGAGCCTGACATCAGTACTGGGAAAAATGATAGAAACCATCATAAAGAACAAAATTACTCAGCATGTAGATAGTCATGGCCTAATGGGAGACGGCCAACATGGCTTTAGACAAGAAATATCTTGTCTTACTAATCGGTTATGTTTTTTTTGAAGGTGTGAATAAACAGGTAGACAAAGGTGAGTCGGTTGATAGAGTATCTGGACTTTCAGAAAGCCTTTGACAAAGTCCCTCAGAGACTTTTGGCAAAACTAAAAAGTCATGGGATAGGAGGCAGTGTACTATTGTGGATCAGGAACTGGTTAAAAGATAGAAAGCAGAGGGTAGGGCTAAATGGCCAATTTTCCCAATGGAGAAAGGTGAACAGTGGTGTACACCAGGGATGTGCTGGGTCCGCTGCTTTTTGACATATTCATAATTGACTTGGAAAAGGGAATAAACGAGTGAGATTATCAAATTTGCAGATGACACAAAACTATTTAAAGTTGTTAAAACCCATGAGGATTGTGGAAATTTGCAAGAGGATCTTGATAAATTGGAAGACTGGGCATCGAAATGGCAGATGAAATTTAATGTGGACAAGTGCAAAGTTATGCACCTAGGGAAGAACCACCCAAACTATGGTTACACGATGCAAGGTTCCACATTGGGAACTACCACCCAGGAAAAAGATTTAGGCGTCATTGTGGATAACATGTTAAAAACCCTCTGCCCAGTGTGCAGCGGCGGCCAAGAGAGCAAATAGAATGCTAGGTATCATAAGGAAAGGAATGTTAAATAAAACAAAGGATATTATGCCTCTATCGTTCCATGGTGCGACCGCACCTTGAATATTTTGTGCAATTCTGGTCACCATATCTTAAAAAGGATATAGCGTTATTAGAAAAGGTTCAGAGAAGAGCCACCAAAATGGTAAAGGGGATGGAAGGATACCCCTATGAAGAAAGGCTAAAAAGGTTAGGGCTCTTTAACCTGGAAAAGAGACGGCTGAGGGGAGATATGATAGAAGTCTGTAAATTAATGAATGGAGTGGAACGGGTAAACATAGATCGATTTTTTACGTTATCAGAATATAGGAAGACTAGGGGACATGCAATGAAGCTATAGGGTAAACTATTTAAGACTAATAAAAGAAAATATTTTTTCACTCAATGTGTAATCAAACTCTAGAATTTGTTACCAGAGGATGTAGTAAAAGCTGTTAGTGTAGCTGGGTTTAAAAAAGTTTTGGACAAGTTCCTGCAGGAAAGATCCATAAACCATTATTAAAAGGGACCCAGGATATCACTGCTTGACCCAATACAAGCATTGTGGAACCTGTCTATTGGGGAAACTGCTAGGTACGTATCACCTAGATTGGCCACTGATGGAAAAAGGATACTGGGCTCGCTGGACCTTGGTCCGACCCAGTATGGCATATCTTATGTTCTTAGTTTAGTTTACCCTTATTTTGTTTTTATTTAAAATTTGCAAAGTAGAATATTGCGAAGGTGGGGAGAGACTGACAAGACCAGATGGAGAGATGTTTCACTTGACCATCCAAAAGCTGGGAAACCAAGAAGACAAGCACTAAAGAACAAAACAAGAAAGTTAAACCCCTTAATGTCCAATATCTCAAAAGGTGGCCAGTGAAATGGCTTTGGATTATATATGCATGCATATTTGACACATAACGAAATAAAACAAGCCCAATTAAAAAAAGAAATAGTATAAAACTGGGAAATTGCAGGACACTGGCACCCTTAACAAATAAGTTTGAACAGAAAAAACAATCCCATTGCAGTACAGACACCTGTGATCAATTGTCAGTACTCATATGATTTGAATCAACCGATGAAAGATGGCTCTAATATTTAACATGGCCATATTCACTCTATTCCAATATCATAATAGTGAAGACGAGAGCTGCTCGAGACAGTCAGAAAAGCCATTATCAAAAAACTTCAAAAGGGGTACAAGATCATTTCCAAAGACCTTGGGATTGCTGTGTATAAAAGTTCGCAATGTTAAGTTGCTTTCTGCTCATGGAACTGTCAAGAACCTCCCAGGACATAGTGGGGAGAAGAAAATTAATCCAGTCTTCAATGGTTAGTGAAAAATATTGGAAAAACACCATGTACAGCATCCAAAAAGCTTAAGGCTGACCTGGAGCAATCTGGAGTGGTGGTTTCAACCCACACAATATACTGCTCTCCAAACAAAGGAGGACTTCATGAGTGAAGGCCAAGAAGGACCCCACTGCTTGAAGACAGACATAAAACGGCATGCCTGATCTTTCCCCAAACCCACCTCGAGAACCCACAATTTTGGGAAAATGTTCTGTGGACAGATGAAACCAAACTTGAGCTCTTTGGCAATGCAGACGGGTAATACATTTTACAGGTGAAAAAATGAAGCTTATAAAGGAACACACACACACCATTCTTACAGTTAAATACAGTGGAAGTTCCACAATGATGTTTTGCTGCATCAGGTACTGGAGGGCCTGGAACATATTAAAGGAATCATGAAGTCAGACTACAGCCAGGGTATTTTATTTATTTATTGCTTTTATATACCGCGCTCTTTAAAATCAGTGCGGTTTACAGGTAACATTTATGCATCTGGGTCTATCAGATATGCATTTACAGAGAACAGGGGATACAACTTGGATTTCAACTGGGGAGATTATTTACAATATCTACAGATCTGTTCATTATGGCTATGAATTGTTTGTGACTTATCGCAGTTTAGCTGGGTGTACTGTGGATAATATTGGGCTGTGAGTAGTGTAAGAGAAAGAGGTGGTGTTTTAGTGCCTTTCTGAATTGAACAATATCGGTAATTGCTCGTATGGAAGATGGGAGCGCATTCCAACAGGTGGGTGCGTAAAACTTAAAAGCTCTGCTCCTTGTCGCTTGGGTACACTTGGTTATTTCGTTAGGGGTCTGAAGGATGTTGATGGCGAATGATCTCCTCGCTCTGTTGGCCGGGGTACGGTGGAGCAGCTCTGTTAGCAAATTTTGAAGCAAATGTGCTACTTAGTGTCAGAAAACTAGGTCTGGGTCAAAGATCATGGGTCCTCCAGCAGGACAATAACCCATAACATACATCCAAAAGTACAAAAAGAATGTTTTAAACTGGCCAGGGATCTCAATCCAATCAAGAACGTTTGGAAAGAGCTGAAATCTGCCATTGGTAAAACGAATCCCGGTCACATTCATGAGCTGTAACAAGACACAGTTGAAGAGTAGGAGAAACTACCAGCAGACAGATGTACAAAAAGACCCTCACAAACGTATAGATGGCTACAAGAAACGCTTGGAGGCTGTTATCACTGCCAAGAATTGTGCAACCAAATATTAGTGAAGGGTGCCATTAATCCTGCAGAGGTCATAGTAATATGAGAAACAAAGATAAGTCTATGTTGCAGACATCTTTTGTTGTATACCTTTGAACATACAATTGTATGTCATAATATTTTAATAGTAATATTTCCATTATTTCTCAAGATATTGTACACAACATTCCTAAAATGACCACAACTAATTATGCAGCTTCGTCAATTGCAGGTTTACCTGCAGCAGACATACTTTTAGTCAAAGAATTGCTGAAACTCAACCATCTTCATCAAACAGGAGACGCCCCATCAATACCTGCACTGCCACAAATCCCTTTGAAATTATGTTAGTCTGCAAGTTAATCTGGCATTTAAAAAGAATGACCAAGGAAGAATAGTATAAATGGCTAGAAAAACTGCATAAGTCAGGAGAAGTCCTGGGATAAGAGTTTGAGACTATCCCTGGTTGCCAACTTCAGGGATAAGTCAAACTTTCTCTCTCCAAGATCCACTACAACCAAAAAAGCATTTGCCGTAGACTGAGAATTAAAGAGAAATTAGACTTACCTGCTAATTGTTCCTTGAGGAACTCCAGTCCAGTCCTGAACCTCTGGGTAGTGCACCTCTTACAGCAGCTTGGCAATTGAGCATGTCATTTTTTTTGATGACACCCATCTACTTATAGAGCTGGTACCACCTATCAGCCCCAGTAACCTACTGACAAAGCAGACTCACAGGAGTAACAAATAAGCAGTTAAAAACAATGATAATCAACAGCATATATGCCACTTACTAGTCGTCCCTCCCTTCACCTGGGAAGGAACTCCCCTCCCCCACAGGGAAGCTTACCTATAAAATGCTGCCACTGTCTTACCAGATGAAGTGTGAGACCGGCAGCTCCCCCAACCCCCTTTGTCTAACAGTTCTTACTACAGTGAGATTTCCGGGCCTGCCATCCAAACACTGTAACAATGCCCTAGATTGGCATACCAACTTACCTCCTTCTTAGAATCCAACACGGGTGGGATCCAGGACTGGACTGGCGGTCAAGGAACAATTAGCGAGTAAGTCTAATTTCTCTTTCCTTATCATCCCGCCAGTCCAGTTCTGAACCTCTGGAATGTATCAGAGCAGTCAACCTAATGGGAGGGACCTGCCTGAAGCACTGCCGCTCTGAACCATGCATCCCTCAAAGCCTGAGCATCCAGGCGATAATGCTTAGCAAAGGTATGAAGGAAGACCAGGTTGCCACCTTACAAATATCTGCCGGTGGCACCAAACCATACTCCGCCCATGAGGACACTTGGGCCCTTGTGGAATGTGCCCACAATCCTGCTAGCACCACTCTGCCCTTCACCATGTAGGCCAAGGCAATAGCCTCTCTAATCTATCTGGATATCAAAGCCTTGGCTACTACTTCTCCCTTCCGTGGCCCCCAAACAGAATAAAGAGACACTCCGATCTCCGGAAGGCCACCGTCCACTTCAAATAGTGCTTCAGAACCTGTAACATCCAACAGGCACAATTGAGGACTCAAGGGCCCCACCTCAGAGGCTGACAGAACCGGCAAGGAAACCGACTGGTTCACATGGAAGGCTGAAACCACTTGAGGCAAGGAGGGTACTAGCCATAGAACCACCTTCTCTCTGGAGAAAACCAGACACAGCTCCTGGCAGAATAAGGCCTGAATCTCTGAAATCCTGATGCCACGAGGAAGACAGTCTTCAAAGTTAAATCCTTCAAGGAGCACTGATGCAATTTATTTATTTACATTCTCTTATATACCGTGCTATTCTGCATCAGTGCGGTTTACATTGAACAAACTGAAATTACATTGAACAGGGCATTATAACTTGGAGATAACTATCTTACAGGGAACATGGGCTATGGAGGGTTAAGTGGCTTGCCCAAGACCACAAGGAGCACCTGTGGGACTAGAAACCCCAGTCCTTCCAGCCCAAGGTTGCTGTCGTCAATGGCTCAAAGGGCTCCTTGGTCATTGCCAACAGTATCAAACTGAGATCAAGGTAGCACCACCAGCCTCTGCAGAGGACGGAGGTGGCTTACTGCTCTCAAACTGCCACACATCCAGATGCAAACCGAATGCCACCCATTGCACCTTACCACTGTAGCAAGAAAGCGCTGCCAACTGCACCCTTAGGGAACTTGCCACCAGACCTTTGTTGAAGCCAGCCTGCAAAAAGGCTAAAATGTTGGGAACGGATGCAGAAGATGGGGTTGTCTGTCTTCTCTTGCACCACGACTCAAATATATGCCATACTCTGATGTATGCCAAGGAAGTAGACCTCCTCCGAGCCTTCAGCAAGGTTGCAATCACTGGGCCATAGTAGCCTCTCTTTTTCAGCCTCACCCCTTTTAAGAGCCATGTCGTAAGCAAAAAATTGCTCCACCTGAAGCATGTTGACTGGCCCCCGAGACAAAAGATCCTCTCAACCCGGCAGACGCCACAGCTGATCAGCCAACAGCCGAACCTCTGACCACCTCTGCACGAGAGCATCTAGCCCTTCCGACATTCTCTCCCTTCTTCTGCTGAAAAACCAGCTTGCCTTGGCTGACTGAAAAGGTCACCATCATATCCCATGACCGGCATGCCCCAACGGCGAGTCACCTGCTCGAATACTTCCTGGTTGAGAGTCCACTCATCTGGATCCACATGCACCCAGCTCAAATAATTAGCCGCCATGTTGTCTATTCCAGCGACATTAGTGGCCGATAAGGCCTGGAGGTGACTCTCCACCCACTCGAACAGCCCCTGAGACAGCGGTTTACGCCTTTGAGATAGAGGATCAGAAAGAGTCGTCCTTTTTGGGCAACACAAAATAAATGGAGTACTGACCACACCCGTATTGTTCCTTGGGCACCAGCACTACGGCCTGCAGCTGTAACAGCCTCACCAAGATGGCCTTTACCGCCTCTGCTTTTCATTGCACCACAGGGAGACCAAACGAAAAGAGTGGCCGGCTGGACGCACCCACTCAAGGGCATAGCCCTCCTGGATGACTTCCAGAACCCAGCTGTCCAAGGTGATCTGGACCCAAGCAGTGTAGAACTCCCATAGCTGTCCCCCCACAGGTATCAACCCCCACCTGGGCCCGCCTCGCTTCATTGAGATTTCCTGGTTCCCGAAGAGGCCGAGCCAAAGCCTCTCCCTGCCCCCTGGAAACCTCAAAACCCCTGCCCCCTGGGAGCACTTCTTACTCTAAAAGGCAACAAAGCAGAATGAACACACTTGAAGTCCCTGGGCTGCCCTCTCACTGACATGGATGGATGACTTTGCTTCTGCTCATCATGGGCAGGCACCTGCCTTTGGACTCTCCCAAGTCCTTTGCCAACTTGTCCAGGTCTTCTCCAAAGAGCTGCTTACCCTTAAAGGGTAGCTTGCTAATACGGGCCTTGGAGGCCCCATCCGTCATCCAGTTTCTCAGCCACAGATAACGGCAAGCCACCACCAGCGAGGCCATGCTTTTCAAGAGTCTCCAGATCAGATTGCAGTGGGCATCCGCCAGGTAGACAGTTCCCGATTCAAGCTTGGCCGCTGCACCCGTTGTGACCAGCACAGGACGGCCCTAGCTACCCAAACCCCTCAAATGGAGGCCTGCAGAGCCATGGCATAAATATCAAAGGCCTGCTTGAGCAAGGTGCCCAGCTTCCTGTCCTGGCTATCCTTGAGGGCCACGCTACCTTCCACCAGAATCACCATCTTCTTGGTAACTGCCAACACTGCCACGTCCATCCTAAGGGACTGGAATTGTTCATGCTCCTGCTCTGGTAACTGGTACAGGTGCATCATGGCCCGCACGTCCCTAAGATCCGCCTCAGGCAGATTCCACTATTCTTGGATCTGCCGGACCACTCTGTGTACCAGAAAAACCTTCTGTGGCTTCCGTACTGCAGCAGGGGGGGTCCTCCAATGCTTCCTCCTCCACCAGCACCCCTGGCGGCATATTGAGGGCCTTCAAGGACTCCCCTATGAGAGCCTGCAATTCTTCCCATCTGAACACTTGGACCACTCTTGCCTGGTGCTCCTGCTCCGGGATCTCACCTTCCTCGACTTGAGACTCCAGTTCTGTGTCTAGATCCTCCAAGCCCTGACCCTCCGAGGAGGGCGAGGTACCAGTCCCTCCGTAGCACCCGACTTAAGAGTCTGCTGCATGCTTAAACCCCAGGCCCTGTGCAGCAATTGGACAAACTGGGGAAAAAATCTCCCAGGAGCCCAATTGCAGAGGAAGGTTGGGGGGTGGCGGCTGAGAGGACCGCAACCGACTACTCCCAAGTCAGAGAACCCCTCTGTCACCTGCACCTCCCTGGCTGGAGAAGGGTCTTCTTCCTTACCCTCCTGCAGGACCTTCAAGGCTGTAGCCTCCTGAGTGCATCCCAGATAAACCCCTTCCTCTGAGACTGCTCCCTGCCGGTCCTACATACCAGGCACCGAGGTCTAGCCAGCATTGCCGTCTGTTCAACGCTAGCCCCTGCCCCCAATATCCTGGGAGCCAAAAGGACCCAATACAGGACTGTGCTTTATATTTCTACTCTTTAAAAACATCTAACAAGAAAAAAAGAAAACAAAACCTGAACAGGGAGCAAAAACTGAGAAGAAAAAGAAAATTCAGACCCCAAGGCCCTAACCTCTCTCTCCCAGCCAAACTCACAGACCAACTAAAAGTGACAGAAAAACAGCCAGCAGATCACAGGAAGCAGCTTTCTCCACCCCTGCTGGGCTCCGGGAAAAGGACACTAAACTGCAGCTGCTGCGAACAGGCAGAGATGCGCATCTCAGCTGCCACGCCAATCAAGCTTCCTATCACGTGGTCAAGGGACTGCTCTCTGGGCCTGCTTCCCGCGCCCTTTTGGAGTGCGGCCCTGCCTTCCGCGGTCTGTCCTGGTGCCAAAAAGCCTCTCCCCGTTTCCTGCAGCTTACCTTCAACGCTGCTGCTGTTTCTCACGGAGGCTCTTTTGCACCCCATACGTTCAGCCCCTTCCAACAGGCTTTGGCACAGCGAGGGCCTGAACCAGAGCTGCCTTACTCACTGCTGTCGACTGGGGGAGTGGCTACTCACCGCTGTCGACTGGGGGAATGGCTCCTCACCCACTGATGGGGTCAAGAGCCGACTGCTTTGGTGGAATGAGGAATGTTCCCTCCCCCTGCTAGCTAGGGGAACAGGGTATCCCTTCCTTTTGCCTGCCGCGCTCTCTGAAGTTTCTATGAGCCTCTTTTGATTGAAAGCAAATTCTGCTACGAGGGGACGTGGGGATGAGGGTGAAAGTAATTAGTCCTTACCTGCTAATTAGCTTTCCTGAAGGAACTCCAGCCCAGTCCCTTTCCTCTGGATTGTGCCCCCCTTCCAGCAGCTTGGAGACTGAGCATGTCATCATCCTGATCACCCGCCGGTATAAATATCACTGGCACCACCCACCAGCATCCTATTGACAAAGCAGACTTAACGGAGAGACAATTTAAGTAAGAAAACAATCAACTATAACTTGATAACTTTAGATTACCACCTCCCCCTTCCCTAGGGAGAGACCTCCCACCTCCCTGAAGAGCAGGAGGAGGAGGAGGATGCGGCGGCTTATCTGAAACAGCCCTCACCCTACACCGCTCATCCCCCCACCAGGGCACTGGGCTGTCCACATCCGCACCGGAACTCGTCAGCGTGGAAATTTCATCCAACTCTCTGCTTCTGCCTATCTGACACTTCGGGCCGATGTCGTCACCTCCACCTTAAAGACTGAAAATTGGGTGGGATCAGGGACGGGACTGGAGTTCCTACAGGAACGCTAATTAGCAGGTAAGGACTAATTACTCTTTCATAAGCGTCCCTCCAGTCCAGTCCCTTTCTTCTGGGATATAAAATCAGTTCAAGCCTGAGAGGGGCCTGAAATACCAGCCCGAAGTACTGCTCCCCCGAAACCAGCATCTCCTGCTGCCTGAACATCCAAACAGTCTGCAGAGAAGAAGTCGCTGCTCTACAAATATCCAGTGGTGGCACCAGACTAAACTCCACCCACAAGGCTTCCTGGGCTCAGGTAGAATGAGCCTGGAACCCCACTGGAACCAGCTTTCCCTTCAGCACATATGCTGAAGCAATGGCCTCCCTGATCCACCTGGAAATGGAGGCCTCAGATGCTGCTTCCCCTTTGTGCAGTCCCCCAAACAAGACGAACAACCGTTCTGAACAGCGGAACGTTGCTGTGCGTTTCAGGTAACGCTTCAGGACCCTGCGCGCGTCCAGATAATGCAGCTGCGCATCCTCAGCACTGTGTCCCGGCTTGGAAAAAGGAAGTGATACTGACTGATTCAGATGGAAGGGGGCAAAAAGGGGGGTACCGTTTGCAAAACCACCTTCTCCTTGAAGAACAAGAGAAACGGCAGACAACAATGAAAGAGCCTGAAGCTCCGAAATCTACCTAGCCAAACATATCGCCACCAGAAAAACGGGTTTGAGAGTCAAATCCTTTACAGAGGCTCGCTCCAGCGACTCTTAAGGTTCTGCAGCTAGAGAATTCAATATGAAATTGAGATCCCAGGAAGGCACCGACGACCTCTGCTGCGGTCGCAGGCGGCGAACAGCCCTCAGAAATCTACCGACGTCGGAAGGCTCACCTAAATCCAAGACCTCCAGAACAGAAACCGCCTTGTGTTTCTTCCACTGCGTCACACACCATACTCTCAGAGACAGGTCGAATGCTTGCGGGCATTCAGCAAAGTTGAGATCACCGCCCCGGAATATCCACGCTGCCACAGCCTCACCCTTTCAATAGCCAGGCCGTATGTAGATGGACCATACTGGTTTTTATCTGCCGTCATTTACTATGCTAATATGTAAGCGAGACCCAATACACCTATGGCATCTGCACTGGCCCCTGCACCAGGAGGTTGTCCCTCACCGTGAGGCACCATGGGCGGTTGGCCAGCAATCGTATGAGATCGGCATATCACAGGCGTCGCGGCCAATCCGTACAAAAACCCCTCCATGGGCCACCTCTGGGCCAGCGCATCCAGGCCCTCCGACATACTTTCCTTTCTTCTGCTGAAGAAACGGCTCGCTTTGGCCGACCCCCATCAAGCCATGAGATTCATGGTGGGAGGGCACCTTCGGCGCACCACTTGTTCGAACACCTCCTGACAGAGCTCCCATTCACTGTGATCCACTCTGAACCTGCTCAGGTAGTCTGCCATGATGTTTTCTACAACAGGGCCACTAGATGTGCTTCGGCCCAGTCTAACAGGCTCTCTGCTTCCGCCTCCAAGGGAGGACTGCTCGTGCAACCCTGCCGATTGATATAGGCTACCGTGGTTATGTTGTCCGACAGCACCCGGACTGCCCTCCGGCAGATCCAATGCTCGAATGCCCCGAGAGCCAGAACCACTGCCCACAACTCCAATCTTTTGATGGACCACTCGGCTTCCCGCGAACTCCAGCTCCTCTGGGCAAAGCGACCTTTGCAGTGGGCCCCCCAACCAGTCAGACTGGCATCCGTTGTTAACTGTAGCCACCTCGGAGGCTCAAGGGGCATGCTCCTCTCCAGATTCCCTGGACGGAGCCACCAACGCAATGCCTCCCTGGCTGCTAAGGGACAGGGGAGCGTCACTGACAAGGCACGTCTCTGATGGGACAAACGACGAAGAAGGGACCGCTGAAGCAGAAGCATATGGGCCCTGGCCCAGGGCACTAGCTCGACTGATGCTGCCATGGTCCCCAGCACCTGCAGATAATGCCAAGCTGAGGGCGTCTTCATGGCCAGAAATTGATGAACCAGACGGCATAGCTCCCTTGCTCTCAGCTCTGGCAAGAACACCCTGCCCCTGCAAGTGTCAAATCTTGCCCCAAGATTATTTCCCGAGAGGGAACCAATCTGCTCTTTGCCAGATTGATGACCCACCCCAGGCTCCTTGAGAGGAGCCCAACCACTCTGTCCATTGCCTTCAGACTTTCCTCCTCTGACTTGGCCCGAATCAACCAGTCGTCAAGGTATGGATGAATCAGGATCCCTTCTTTGCGAAGCGCTGTGAGCACCACAACCATCACCTTGGTAAAGGTCCAAGGAGCTGTCGCTAGGCCGAACGGCAATGCCTGAAACTGAGTGTGTCCGCTTGGCTCCGCAAACTGCAGAAGTGTTGGTGTGACTCAGACGGGAATGTGCAAATACGCCTCCGAGATCGAGAGAGGTTAGAAACTCTCCCTGCCGCACAACCACAGTCACTGACTTCAGAGTTTCCATATGAAAATGAGGGACCCAGACGCAATCAATCAACTTGCTTTAGGTCGAGGATTGGACAAAAAGGAGCCCTCCTTTTTTGGCACCACAAAATATATGGAGTATCGACCAGAGCCGCATTTGTCTTTGGGTACTGGCACGACCGCCCCCAACAATAAAAGCCAGGCCAGGGTCTCCTCCACTGCCACAATCTTGGCCGGAGATCTGCAAGGGGACTTCAGATATGATGGGAGAACCAATCTTGCCAATTCGAGGGCATACCCCCTCTCAAATCACCTCCAGAACCCACTGATCTGACGTGACCCGGACTCAGGCAGAGGGGAACTGCCGCAACTGGGCTCCCCTCGCTTCATTATGGTTTCCTAGGCCCTGAGATGGAGGAAGAGGCCCCAAAATCTCTACCTGCCCCCTGAAACCTCCGGAAGCCCTGCCCCCTCGAGGAGAAACGTCCCCTCTGAAAGGGCGTTGAGAGAGCCGTATGGAACTTACAGAACTTCTGCGGCTGGCACCTCGCAGGCGTAGGGGTACGACTCTGCCTCTGTTTATCCTCAGGGAGCCTACCTTCCTTGGACTCGCCCAACTCCTTCATCAGTTGTCCAGCTCCTCTCCAAACAGGAGCTTTCCTTTGAATGGGAGTCTGAGGCGAGCCTTAGACGAACCATCCACCGCCACGCCACTACTACTGGTGCCATATTCTTCGCCAAGCTCCTGATGAGATCATACTGGCTGTCCGCAAGGTAGGCCACACCAGACTCAATTCTGGCCACCTCCCCGGGCGATTCCCTTGGTAGGTTGCTAGACAGCTGGAGCTGTTGAGATCACTGCAGGCATTCCCTGGCTATCCACGCACCACAAACCGATGCCTGTAGAGAGCCAGGGCACTAACATCAAAAGCTTGCTTCAACGGAATTACCACAGAAAACCTGATTTTTTTTAAAAAATACAACCGCATCACCAAATTCTTATCAGCCAATGACAAAAAAGAAACAATTAATGTAGCATGATGTGAAATCACATCTAAGGAAGACTCCAAAAACACAGAAACATCCAAAGATTCTACAGAGGGGGAAATCTCTCTACGAGTGTTGGGTGACAAGGCAGTCTTCGTGGTGGGCAGCCTAGGCACATAACAGAGGAAAATTTTATCGCTTCGGGATCTTCCAATAACAGAACCTCCTTAAAATATTTATACAATAAAATATTAGGAGAAAGGTAATGTGTAAGGAAAATTTAAAAATTGTAGATTCTTTGAGCGAACTGAATTTTCCAAATATTCCAATTGATGATGTATCGTAAGACTATCCCCCTAATAGAAGATGAAATAGCTGCCTGCACCATGGAAACCTGCCCTTCCAACTTTGACATTACATTTACCAATAGAATCATCTTGGTCTGAAAATGCAATTTTCTAAAGACGTGGTTCAGATGTTATCTGAGAGAAAGAAGAACGCAAAGATGACTCAATGCGAGCCACTACCTCCCAAACATCACGAAGAGATACATCCGAAGGAGAAGCAGCAGAAGCTGCAGGAGATGCAAAATCCAAAATCGCCGGTAAATTACATTTCCCTTTGTCCACCTTAATAGTCAATAAAGAAGAGGAAGTCTCTTGTGAAACAATAGAGTGATCCCCCACCACTGGGACTTCCTCACGGGGGGGCGGGAGACAAACTCTTTAATCCCTTCCTGACCGGAGAGGGGTACTCCCAGCATAGTTGAGGAGACATCTGAAAGGGTACTCACGGACTCAACAGAAATATCCACAACCGACAAGTTAGTCTGGGTGCTCACCAAATAATGATCCAATGGGCCAGAAATTTTTACCAATTTAGCGCCCAGCACCAGAAACACCTTCTTTCGTCTTTTGCTCCTAAGTTCCACTAAAGCTCCTCAAAGCTCCGAAGGGGCTCCAAAGGGGCCTGCTTCTTTCTTATTCAAGTATCCCTGTAAATGCATTATAATACATCAACGAGTTAAATATGTTTTTCTTGAGGCTGGACAATTAGAGGCGTTCTTGTTGAACAAGGAAAATGCTTGATTTGTCTACTTCTTGTAGCATAAAGGGGATGAGTATTGTTCTATGGGAATCCAATCTTATTTTGTTTAATAGTGGAATACCTTTTTTTGTTGTTGTTGTTGCTTCTACTTTCTATGGTTAAATTTGTTTGTATTCCTGTTTTACTTTAGCTTTGTTTTCTTTTATTACCTGTTAGCACTCCTCTTGATGTGGACTTTATTGTACTGCTTGTGTATAAAAAAAACCCACACACACACACACAACACACCTTGCTTCAACAAGGTGTCCAACTTCCTGTCCTGGGCATCCTTTAGGGCCGCACTGCCCTCAACTGAAATGGTAGTCTTTTTGGTGACTGCCGACACCGCAGCATCCACCCTGGGTGACTGCAGTAGCTCCCTCTCGAGCTCCGGTAAGGGGTATAGGCGTGCCATACAGCGCACAACCCTCAGACTGGACTCCGGCTGATTACACTCCTCCTGGATCATCTGCCGGACCACCCGGTGGACTGGAAAAACTGTCTTCTGCACCGCCTGAATCAGTGGGTCCTCTGACAATGTTGAGGGCCTTCAAGGACTCTCCGATCAACGCTGGTAACTTCTCGGCGGAAGAACCGCACAATCCTTGCTTGCTCTTCTGGAATTTTGCCTTCCTCTAGCTCCTCCTCCTCCCCCAACTCAGAGGCCTCCCCTTCCTGATCCTCTGACAGGGAGGAGTGGAGAGCTACATCATTCCCCAGTCAAGGCTGCTTAGGCGGTACGCCCGCATCCTCCTCCTGGGGTCTTACGACCCTTGAGGTCGCATGGCACTGCGCTACACCCCGATCATGCGCTCCCTGCTGCCGAAGACAAAGCCTCGTGCAACAGCAAAATAAATTCTGGGGAGAACACCCTCTCCCCCCCAAGTTCCCCTCTCCAGGCCTCCCAGAGAAGCAGAGGATGCAGGCTGAGCCTGGGGAGGAACAGGCTGCTCTGAGGCCAAGGGCAATGGAGATTCCGACCCGAGCCCTGTACCTAGGGAGTCCCCTGACTGCTGTGAAAACAGGAGGTAGAGTGTTCTGGGACATGCTGCCCTGGATACCCTACTCGATGGAGGTGGCCTCCACTGCACAACCTCTGCAGATGCCTGCCTCAGACACCATTCCCCGCCGGGTTCTGCAGACTAGATACTGCGGTAATTGTTGTTCCTTGAGGAACTCCAGTTCAGTCCTCCACCTCCTCCTCCTGCAGCATGGAGACTGGATAAGTCAAATTCGTGACATCACTGGATATATCCTGTTGGTCTTCTCCCATCATCCCCCAGTGAACTATTGACAAAG
The DNA here is from genome assembly GCA_033557465.1 of Ichthyophis bannanicus. Classification (NCBI taxonomy): domain Eukaryota; kingdom Metazoa; phylum Chordata; class Amphibia; order Gymnophiona; family Ichthyophiidae; genus Ichthyophis; species Ichthyophis bannanicus. Next base: position 1,114,943,568 of record CM066031.1, on the reverse strand, counting down.
CAGACTCAAAGGAGCAACAAATAAGTAGCTATTAATTTCACTTTCAATTTCAACCATAACTTCAACTTTCAACTTCCAAACCAAAATACCCCCAAACAAGGGAGGACACCTGCTTCTCGTTCTCCTTTCCCCAAGAACAGGATAAGAAATAAAGAGGGAGAAAAAACTCAGAGAAAAATTAATGACAGCGATCCCCAATTCCAATAAGGCTCTTACCCGCGTAAAGGCCGGAACAGCCCCCCCACACTGAAAATCTTCACCTGAACTGGAGTTCAAGGAACAACAATTACTAGGTAAGTAACTTCCATTTTCTTATTGTTCCTCCAGTTCAGTCCTCCACCTCTAGGATATAACATAGCAGTAGTCAATGGGAGGGACCTTTCTAACTGGATCGCCAACCGCCGTTTGCAACAGGCATCGTTCGCTGCCCGAACATCCAGATGACAGCGCTTACTGAAGGTATGGAGAGACGACCAAGTGGCCACTCTGCAAATCACTACGGGTGCTTCATCCACGTTGCTTGCACACCAGTAGAGTGGACCTGCTGCCCTACTGGTACCGGACGCCCTTGCCAAATATTATAATGGACCATTGCTTCTTGGACCCATGTGGCAATTGAAGCTTTAGCTGCCGCTTCCCCTTTTGATGAGACCTCCACAGGGAACGAAAAGGCACTCTGATTTACGAAAAAACTCTGAAACCTTTAAAAACATTGATGCAACACTATCTGCATGCCCAAGCGACAGAAGCTATGGGCTGAGACGGTCTCCTCTGAAGTTCCTATTACTAGCAAAGTAACTGAGTAATTATGTGAACGGGAGAAACTACCTTTGGCCCAATGACACTGGCCGCAACACTACCTTTTCCCTAGAAAGTACCAGGACAAGCCTGACAGGACAAGCGTGCAACTCCGACACTCGCCGTGCCAAGCCGATGTCCTCCAAAAGCTCCGTTTTTAACAATCAAGACTCCAACGGAAGGTTGGTGCAAGGGCTCAAAGGGCTCCCCCTAATTAAAGCCCCCCCAACACCAAGCTAGGATCCCATGGTGGTATCATCCTTCTGCGAGTGGGCCAGAGTCTAGACACCGCTGTGGAAACGTACCTCATCGACTGAGAACTCAAGGCCTTACCTTGACCTTTACCTCTAAAGCAGAACAGGGCTGCCAGCTGGACTCATAATGAACTGGCCACCAACCCTTATCCAAACTGTCCTGAAAGGAACTTAACACCATAGGCCAGGAGACTGTGGAAGGATGGACCTGTCGCCGCGAACACCAGCCCTCGAGTATACGCCACACTCGCCCATATGTTAGTGGTGTGGACCTTTTTCTGACCCAAAGTAGGGTCTCAATGACTGCTCCAGAACAATCTTGTGGCCTTAACCTTGTCCCTTCAATGGCCAAACCGCAAGTGAGAACCGCTCCACCTGAGGGAATCGAAGTGAACCCTGAAGCCACAGGATCTCCGTTGCCAGCACCCTCCAAGGATCCACGTCGAGAGGCCGAACTAAATCGGTGTGCCATGGACAACTCTGCCAATCCGATGCCACCAAATGCACCCTTCTGACACCCATGGTGGGAAGACAGCGCAGGTCGCGCAACGATCCCTACTGGCATCCTCTCTCGCCTGCAGCTGAAAAGCGGTTCGTCTTGGCCGCACGAAAGTCGCCATAGGATCCATGAACGAAGGGCCCCATTTGTGGACTGTCAGAGCAACCCTTCCGGATGCAGCTCCACTTCTCCGGTGTCCACCTGAATTCTACTGAGACAAACCACCAGCACCTTTCCCGCTCCCGCAAGGTGCGCCGCTGATATCGCCTGTATCTGAAGCAAAAAGCCCCCTGGCTTCCTCTTCCATGGCCGTGCTTCCCATTCCGCAATGCTGTTAGACATAAGCTACCATTGTGGAATTGTTCAACAGTACTCACCCAATCCGACCCATCACCACGGTTTTGAAACCTTGGAGTGCTAGAACTTCCGCTCAGTGTCAGACAATTAATCGACCACTAAGCCTCCAGGTCGTTCAAAGCTCCTTGAGCGACAACACTGCAACGTGCTCCCCAACCTGCAAGGCTCGCAGCTGACAATACTGGGAGCCAAAAGTGACTGCTCCAGGAGCACGTCCGCCTCCAGATTGCTTGGGCAAATGCACCCCTGAGGTGGGCGCCTGCCTCTAAGAGGACAGGGGAGACGTATGTTCAGAGAAATGTCCTGGTGCTTCCAGCGGAGGAGTTCTGACTTCTGTAGCAGTCGCATGAGCACTCTGGCCCATGGTACCACTTCCATAGATACCGCCATAATTCCTAGGCCACGAAATGACTCCAAGCTGACGGAGCCAGTGTCAGGATGAACTTGCGCTCTAGCTGCCGAAGGGCTTTAACCCTCCCTTGACAGGCACCCAACTCCCTTCCGAGTGTTGAAACGCACTCCCAAACACCCTAGATCCTGGGTCGGTAACAACCAGCTCCTGACCAAATGACCCCTCGTCTGAGGCTGCGCCGGAACCTCTGTACTTTGTCCGTAACCCGCATGCTCTCGATACTGGACTTTGCCCAGATCAACCAGTCGTTGAGAAACGGGTGACCTAAACATACCTACCTTCTGAAGCGCCGCCGCCATCCCCACCATAAGCTTGGTGAAAGTGTGAGGAGCCGCTGCCAGTCCGCAGGGCAGAGCCTGAAACATTCGAAGAGCTGCTCTGATCGGAACGTGAAAACACGCTTCGGTGAGGTCTAGGGATGTCAAGCACTAATTGCTGAACCGCCCCGATTACCAACCACAAGGTTTCTATGCAACAATGAAGTCCTCGTATGCCTTGATTTACTTCCTGGAAGTCCAGAATAGGGCGGCAAACCCATCCCCTATCGAGACCACAAAATAAAAAGAAGGAGTAAGGGCCGACACCGTAGCGCTCCTGTGGAATTGGTACTATCGCTCCGAACAGCAAGAGACTATCCAGGGTTCGCCAAACCGGTATTGTTCGCTTCTGCCTTCTGCACATACGAGCGCCTAAACCTTCGTTTGGTACCTTCAACACCCATTGACCGGGTGTTGTGGCCCTGGGCCGGATGCCGCCCTCCTATCAAACGAACTCTCCCCCACCCCCGGGACCGCCTCGCTGCATTGTGGTTTACTGACCATTGTGGAGGCAGTAGCAGCCAAACTTCCACCACCTCCACGAAAGCCACAAACCCCTGCGCTCTGGCGGCAAACTGCCTCCTTGAACAACCTCCCAACTGAGAGGAATGAAATCAAAGTCTAAATCGACCGACGGGAGGACGGAGCGTTCCATCCTTGCTTAGGCTTATCCCTCAGCAGACTTCCACGTTTGGGGTCTCTCCAAACTCTTAACCAGCATATCAAAATCTTCACCAAACCACTACTTCCCCATAAGGGAAGCTTGCTAAGATGTGACACAGAATCATCCGTCACCCCAATTCGGAACCAGAAACAATGGTGCGCCGCTACCAAGGAAGTTAAACTATTCGACAATGGCCTGACCAAAACCTAGCGGACATCGGCTAAATACGCCGAAGCTGATTCCAGCCGTGACCCATCCAGCATGTGCCCCTGAGCTTGCAGCGGTCCTCTCAGCAAGCGTTGTGACCGCCTAAGGCAAGCTCTTGCTACCCAAACCATGCAGCTGGCAGGGTGCAACTTGCGAGCATTAACCCCCAAGACTTGCTTCAACCAGCCATTTATATCCCTGGCCTGTGCATCCCTCAAGATCGCGCTGCCTTCCACCAGCCTAGTCGTTTTTCATGACCAGCGATACTGTCGTCTCTAAATGCCGAGATGGAAACTGCTCTCCTTCCTTGTCCGCCAAGGGGTAGAGCCGATTCCTAGCTATATAGCCCCGTCATCCAGCTTCTGGTAAACTCCATTCCTTTTGGGTTAATTGGTCAACTGCTCAGTGCACAAGTACCACCTGAGCTTGCCGTATTGCCTGACAGAGGGTCCTCCAGACTCTTGTCTTCAGCTAGCTGGATCGAAGAAAGTTTGAGTGTCTGAAGAGACTCCGCAATAAAGGCCGCCAGCTGTTCTTCGCGGACTTTGGGGAAACTGCTAGGTACGTATGACCTAGATTGGCCACTGTTGGAAACAGGATACTGGGCTTGATGGACCTTGGTCTGACCCAGTATGGCATATCTTATGTTCTTATGACTATACTCATGATTCTCTCCTGATCCTCCGGTTCCGGAATCACTTCACCCTCAAGATGTTCCTGACTTGAATCAGGCTCCGACTCTACATCTTCTGCCTCTAGCCAATCGTAATCCAAGGACTAATCCTCAAAGTATCGGACCCTCTAGGGCGGTCTCCCCAGACTGCAGGCAGGTTGTTCCGATTCCGATCGCTACACCCCAGCACCGGGCGGCAGCAGAGAGGGCAAACCCCCCCCCCCCCCCACCCTGCCTGCTGTCTCAAGCAATATGCTTGAACCATTTTTTTTTGTAAAAAGACCGAAGAAAAAAAGCTCCAAGTGCTGCCCAGCTCCTGCAGAGCCACAGGAGCAGCTGACCCCGCCAGGCCAACCAGAGGGGCCCGGAAGGAGGCTCCAGCAGGGACCCGTTTGCCCACTGCCTGAATTTCTTTATCAGCTTTATCCTGCAACTCATGCTCCGTAGTGGGTAGGCCACAGCAGCAGTGCCCTCTGCAGACCACCGAGTCTGGTACTGCACCTCAGCTGAAGCCAGTGATGCAGCAATCAAGGTCCCAAACCGCGGGCCTAAAAATGGCCGTGGCACCCAAAAGTGTGCGAAACTGAAAACTTCCAACTACCTATACTGCACTGCTTCCATCCCTGGAGGTGGCAGGCCCTGCAGACACGCAGCCGAACCCGTGGCTAACTGTGCTCCCCACAAGGTTTGCCACCATGCACTGTGCCATTCTGTCCCGCTTCTGAACGACTCTTCCGGCTGCCTGAATCAGCAGGCTCTCTTTTCTCCTGACAGGGCGCACTTTCCCACCCTTGCACTGAGCCGGCAGAGCTTCGGCAGCGAGGCAGGATAAGGCAGGCTGTGGACGTCGCCAAAATGCCCCAGCAGCTCCTCACCCTCTCGGGTTTGGGAACTGCTTGCTTCCTGGCTCTCTTCACTTTTTTTTTTTTTGGTAAGTGAAGCTTGCTCCTGGGCTCCGCCGAGTATCGGAAGAAGAGAAGGGGGAGGCGGGAGGAAATCTCTCCCCTTAACCACCCAAGCTGACAGCCAGGAAGAAAAAAATTCAAGAACTAAAGAAAACAAGGAGAATATCCCCCTAACTCTCCGAGTGTCTCTCCAGAAAGCCTGATCCCTGGCTTACTGACTCCCTGCAGCTGCTTGGAGACTGAGCATACTGGATCTGGTGGGTGGTGCCAGTAGTATTTGTACCGGAGGGTCATCAGGATGACGACGTGCTCAGTCTCCAAGCTGCTGGAAGGGGGGCACAAACCAGAGGAAAGGGACTGGACTGGAGGGACACTAAGGAAAGGGGATAGATTCCGGAGTGATATGTGGAAATATTTCTTTATGGAAAGAGTGGTGGATCCGTGGAATAGTATCCCAGTGGAGGTGGTAGAGATGAAGACAGTATCTGAATTCAAAAAACGCATGGGACAAACACAGAGAATCTCTAAAGGAAAAAAAGGGGACTGTTGTAGTAGTTGATATGGAAGGAAAGACCAGATAGGCCATGTGATCATTTTCTGTCATCATGTTTCTATAAAAAATAAAATAAAATAAAAAGTGCCGAGTCCAGATCCTTAAGGTGCATAAAGAGCCAGAAAATAACCAGACAACAAATTATCTCCTTAGTTGTCCTCAGCGAGTCCAGCACCCCTGGCTCACACCTTCTCCAGCTGCTTGGAGACTGACACCCATCTACTTATACAGCTGGCACCACCTACCAGCCTCAGTATGCTCAAACGATGACATGCTCAGTCTCCAAGCTGCTGGAAGAGGTGCACTACCCAGAGGTTCAGGACTGGACTGGAGGGACAATAAGGAAATTACATTTATGGCAAAGCTAGTCTCACTGCACAATGCTAATGGCGATCCATCCAGCAATGAAAATATATATCATAAATATTAGTACTATAGCACTTCTATTCAATTTCAATATATGCAGCACTTCTTGAACTTCTCTTCACCTCCCCACTGGGCTATTTGAGATTTGACAGGTTGCTGATTGGGTGAATTAAAGTGTTCATGGGGTGGGTATAAGTATATTGGACAAGTAGAGGCCAGAAATAAGAATCTCATGAACCACTGCAGACTAATGCTGGACTGATGGTAGATGGGGAGAAATTTTACATACCTGATAATTTCTTTTCCTCGAATACTGTAAGGCTAGTCTAGGCAAGTGGGTTATGCTCCCCAGCCACTAGATGGAGGCAGAAGAAAAAACCTTTAGTGATAACACTAGCATCTGCTCTGGTACAGCACAGAGGAGCTAGAATGACATTTCTCAAGCAGAACACAAGACTGAAGAACACACATATCAGCCATAACTTTGTATGACGCTGATAATGCAGATAAAGGCAGCAGGGCTCCCAAAACTGCACAAGTAATCTTCCCAGGCTGGGTCCTGGTCTGGTCTAGCATGATTCAGTGAAAGGAAATTAGCAGATATGTAAATATCATCCTGCTGGCCTACTCCAGACGAGTGGAATCTATCCAAGCAGTGAGGACCTAGGGCGGGAGGAAGGTGACATTCCAGACAGAATTGTTCTGCCATAGATGACATCTGCTCCAGCTCCCACATGAAACCTGAAGTGCTTCACAAAAAGGTGCTCAGGGATAACCAGGTAGCCGCTTCAAAGATATACCTTACAGAGATACCAAAGTTGAACTCAACCTATGATAAGGCTTGTACCCTAGTGGAGTGAGCTCCAACTCCACAAGGGAGAGATAGGTGGAACAGCCTCCTTAAGTCAGGTGGCAAAAATCAAAGCAGCCCCAGCCCTTCCCTCAGACTGCTGGAGAGGGCAAAGCAATGGCCCAACTGCCCTCCTCATATCTAACATTATGAGGGGTATGACCAAAAGGTAGGCACAAAGAGGGGGGGGGGGGGAGGCATGTTCACAGACTATTTAAAATTAAAGAAAAAAAAGAGACAGCACTTTCCAGAGAACACATCAGTTTCCCTGTCCCTAACAGTGCTGCCTTGATATTACCGACCTAGCGGAAGCAACAGCCACCAGGAATACCATCGTCAGGGTCAAATCCTTGCAGGGAGTCCTGAAATAGTTCAAAAGGGGGACCTTTAAGTCTTCAACACTACAGAGAAAAAGGCAGCTCCACTGTAACTCCACCAACCACATGGGTGGATGGATCTGCTTCACCCCATTTAAGCAGGGCACACCCTGAACTTGCCCCTCATAGCACGCAAGGGTTGCCACTTGAATCCTGAGAGTGTGTTCAGAGCCAACCCCTGGTCCAAATCAAACTGTAAGGATGACAATATGGCCACTATAGCCACCCTTTTGGTAGCCAGGTCCTCTGAAGAACACCTCTCAAAGATCCTCCAGACCTTTCGCATAGGCCAAGGGCATGGAAGCTCTTCGGGCCTTAAGATATCAATTGCCACCCTGGTGTATCCTTGCTTAGGCAGCCTGTGCCTCAAGGGCCAGATAAGAAATGAGAATGGCACAGGATCCTCCATGACCAGGGAACCCTGCCGCAGCAGTCCCCTCTCCTGAAGTAGCAATAGAGGGAACTCTTAACAGACTCTAGAACTCTGCATACTATGGGCAGTCTGGCACCACCAGAATGACCAAGCACAGGCAAGACCAAATCCTGCGCAGAAGCTTGCTCACTAAGGGCCTCTGGGAGGGGAGGGAACCCCCAACAACATACAAGAGCCTCTACTGTGACCACATCTGCAAAGGACATCCAAGCCCTCAACCCATGGACCCTTACTGCAGCTGAAAAAGTTCTTCACCATACCATTCTCCAGTGTGGCTATTAGATTAAACACTGACAGGCTCCGCTTCTGCATAATAAGGTCAAAATGCACGAGGGCTCAACTCCCACTTGCTGGGAACTACGGTGTTCTGGCTCAAGAATGTGTCTACTCCTGCAATGTACAGGCATTTTTGCTGCATATAGAGCCACCAGATTAAGTCTCCAGAGTTCTGCCTTCTCCACGGCATTACTCCTTGCTTGTTGACATATGCTACTGCCATAGTATTATCTGCTAAAACTGACTGCCTTGTCCTCCAAGTAAATCACCCCGGTCTCTGACTTTTTAATTGACCAGTAGGTTTCCTGCAGGGACCAGCACCCTTGTGCAAACTGACCTAGACAGACAATGAGCTTCCCAGCCCAAAAGGCCGGCATCCGTGGTGCGATTTTTCACCAAATCCAGCACCTCCAGATACATTCCCTTCATGGAAGGGTAGGTCTGCAGCCACCAGACTAGCTCCCCCCATGAGGGAGGCTGCCAGGCAGTTACCAAAGACTGAAAATAGCCCAAGAACCGTTTCAGAAGCTGCTGCTGCTCAAAGCTTGCTGAAAACAGGTCCTGTGGTCCTGAAGGGCCCACAGGGCCTGCCAGCTTGATGCTGTGGCCACCTCATATTCCCCTTCAGCCAAAACCATGCATTCATCCAAAATGGCCACGATGCCTGCTGGCAGGAAAACTGCAGGAGAGACTGCAGAGGCAGAAAAATCAGCATTGGGACCCAGACCTTTGGGGAGGTCCCAACATTACCAAATATGTGCACCAAGGCTTCTATCACACTTGAGACAAAAAAATGCCAGCCATGGAGATCACCTGACAGGAACCACAAGCAACACCATCTCTGTGCATGAGGAATGATTTGCAGAGCTCATAACATTTTAAGAGACAAAAACAAAATGGCAAAGAAAATTTAAAAAACACAAACAAAAACAAAAAAACACACCATTGCAAAAAAGAAGCCACCAATTGATAAGGAAATCCTTTAAACTGTCAGGCCAGCAGGAAAAACCAAAGAGCCTTCCCAGCTGCCCTCACAGGCCTGGAAAACCCAGCTCCCTACCAACTCCTCAGGGTCCCCTGGATTCCTCCAGTCCGCTCGCTGACCCACCAGTGCTGGAACTCATGGATAACAGCACTGGACACAGGGCAGCTGGCAGCTCAAGGAGACAAAAGGACATACCCTAGTTCCAAGCAAACATTGGGCCAAAGGTCTCAGTCACACAGGCCTCAAGACTGATCTGGGCCAGGTGAAAGAGACCTATTTGCATTGCTACACCAGTCCATACACCTTTCCACTTGCTGGAGACAGACAATACTGGCTTCAGTGCTGCAGAGTATATTCTATTGATATCACTGAAAGCTGTTCTAGTTATCCTCCAGCTGTTGGCTGTGGAGCATAACCCACTCGTCTGGGCTGGTCCAACAGGATAAGGAAAAGTCAGATTTTAAATCACAATATTAGAAATTTCAAACACACACCTGGCTCAAACTCAGAAATGATACTCTACTGCCTGAAACAAACTTCTAAAGTAGATAGTGGCTTACTATACCTGAGTTGACTTTGTAGGCTGATCAGGAATACAATCATGTCGATACGGGGCCGGAGATGGTTCTTCTCCACAGGCAATGGTAGAGACCTCGCTAAATGACTGAAATGAGAAAAGTTATATTAATTCTGTATGCATGTCTCAGGAATCTGTCATTCAGAAACCATGCTCTGTGAGCTCTTATGACAACATCATGACTTAAGCAGAACCAGAGTACTAGTTCTGAAAGTTAATAGGTGTAAGGGAAGAATACAGAATTGCAGCTAGCCCACCACTATCATAAATTAAAGCACTAGGGTGTTTTTTTGTTTTTTTTTTATACAGTTTTAACTAAACTTTGATGTTATGAACAAGAAAGCTTTCAGATAGGTTTCCCCGTTTCTCTGAAGAATACAGTTGCAATCATGCAAATGGGTGATGTTTTATAAAATAGGCCTATACTGCATATGCACAGGTGCTCCTGTGTTACTGCGCCTCACAGCTCACCTCAAATCTATGAACATAAACTAAGCCTGGGGGGGGGGGGGGAGAAGAGGAGAGGAGTGGAAAGGTCTGGTCTAACAACTGAGAACAGGGAGACAGAAGATGGTATCTGATGGGGGTATATGCATACCCTGGCACAAGGAACCAGGTCCGGGTGTCTTGGAAGGACTACCAGACTACCACAAGAGACTGCTACTGCTGGGAAGAAGTCTGCACTTTGAAGCATTTACCTGCTGGGAAATGCTCTAAACCTTGGGGAAAAAGGAATTATTTGGGCTTGCACCGACTGAATTTTAAAATACACAGATTATATGTTTTGTTAGGTCACTGAATGTTAGATGTATGATTTTCTCCCAGTTGGTGAGAGGTCTTGTGTGCGCTAGGTGCAAAGAGCTCTTTGCTCTCAGGGAACGAGTCCAAATCTCTGGAGGTTAGAGTAGCAGACTGAACAGCTGAGGCAGACAGAGGTATATAGATGAGATGTACAGGATGTAGTAGAAAAATTCTACCTCCAGTCTGGCAACCCCTCTGCTGCCATGGAGGAGAGAGGTCATGTGGAAGGAGAGCACCACTTGGAGTGGCGGGAAGCAATCCTATAGCTAGGACCTGTCCTCCAAATGACTTAACCAAGAACGTGAATAAGGGAAGGTTTAGGATGGCCATTATAGCTAGCAACTCAAATCATTAGGCATATAGATATCTGGGTAACTGGTAGATGAGAGGAGAGGATCGCCTGGTAACATGCCTGCCTGGTGTGAAGCTGGCAGACCCTACATGTCACGTGGATAAGTTTTAGATAGTGCTGGTGAGAAGCCTGCTGTCTTGGTACCAATGACATAGTAAAGCATGGAAGGGAGGTTCTGGAAGCTAGATTTAGGTTTTTAGGTAGAAATCCAGAGCTTCCAGAGTAGCATTCCTCAGAAATGCTTCCTGTTCCACGCACAGGACCCAAGAGGCAGGCAGAGCTCCGGAGTCTCAAATCATGGATGAGATGATGGTGCAAGGAAGAGTTTTAGATTGGTGAGGAACTGGGCAACATTATGAGGAGGGAAGGGACACTCTTCCGAAAAGGACAGACTCCACCTTAACCAGGGTGGAACCAGGCTGCTGGTATTAACTTTAAAAAGGAGATGAAGCAGCTTTTAAACTAGAACAGAAAGATGGATGGAAGGAGAAACAATCAGCATGGATTAAAGAGGCTGTTGCAGCTAACACTCTTTAGGAAATTGGAGGGGGCGAGTCAAATGATGAAAACAGGAAACATAAGGGAGGAGGGAGGAGTGGCCTAGTGGTTGGGACACAGTAGTACAGTACCTCAGGCTGGAGGGCCGGGGGTTCAATTCCCACCTGGGGACAGCAATCTCAGGCTGGAGGGACTGAGGTTTCTAGTCCTATAGGCACTCCTTGTGGCCTTGGGCAAGCCACTTAACCCTCTGCTGCCTCAGGTACACAGATTGTGAGCCCTTTGGGGACAAGGGAATGTATCCAATACCTGTTTGTAGTGATTACATAATGTAAACCACTTTGACTGAAGGATAAGGCGGTATAAAAAACTGTATATAAAATAAAAAATAAAGTACCTGCAAGTTAAATGCAAGGCTTTGATAAAGGTAGGAAAAGAGAATTTAAAAAGAAGCTTGTCATGGAAGCAAAAGCGCATAATTAAGTACATTCATAGGAAAACACCTGTAAGAGCAAGTTGGACTATTAGATGATAGAGGGGTAAGAGAGGCCATAGAGGAGAGACTGAATTAATTCTTGGCTTCAGTCTTTACTGGAGATGATGCAGGAAACTTATCCGTGCCAGAAATGATATTCAAAGGTGATGTAATACCTTTGATAAATTAAAGAGTAGCAAATCACCTGGACTAGATAGCATACATCTCAAGGTGCTGAAAGAATTGAAATATGAGATTGCAGACCCTCCCTTAGTAATCTGTGAATGCTCCTTAAAATCATCTGTAGTACCTGCGGATTAGAGTGGCCAATGTAATGCTAATTTTTAAAAAAGGGTTCTAGGGGTGATCCAGGAAACTACAGACTGGTGAGCTTCGTCAGTACCGGGCAAAATGGTAGAAACCATCATAAACAAAATTACTGAACATGTCATGACTTACTGGCAGGAAGCCAAGATGGATTTAGCCAAGGAAAGTCTTGTCATCTGTTATATTTTTTCAATGGTGTGAACAAACAGGTAGATAAAGGTGAGCTGGTTGATATAGTGTATCTGGATTTTCAGAAAGTCTTTGACAAGGTCCCTCATGAGAGAGACTTGTAGAAATTAAGAACATAAGATATGCCATACTGGGTCAGACCAAGGTCCATCAAGCCCAGTATCCTGTTTCCAACAGTGGCCAATCTAGGTCATAAGTACCTAGCAGTTTCCCCAAAAGACACAGGTTTCTCAATGCTTGTATCGGGTCAAGAGTGACATCCTGGGTCCCTTTTAATAATGGTTTATGTACCTTTCCCAATATATGTGACATATAAATGCAAAACATTACAAATACATGAAACATATTAAAAACAGAACACAATACGAAAATATTAAAAATATTAAAATTTAAAACCATCCATACATAATATAAAAGAAATTGATGAATAAATAAATACAAGAATAATAAATAAAGAAGGGCAAACATTGACTTGATTAACAAGGGAAAAAGATAAAAACCATTTCAAAAATATCAAACTATTAGCTTACAGTTGTGTATCAATATAGAGAATGGAGTGCACAGTGGAACGTAAATTTGTGGCAAAGAATCAATCTTATAGTTGATTATGCTAAAAAATATCATAAATAACTTAAATATAATCATTAACAATGGGAAACCCAGAACCCGAAGAAAAACCAAACCATGATATACATAGTATTCCTTAAAATCCATTGAATAATGTAAAAATATTATAAGAACATATATAATAATCAATGAGCAAATGAATAAATTATATTAATAAGCCCTACACTGAACAAGAGAGTACAGCAAAACAGCATATTGAAGAGCAATTTAAAAATGGCACACAAGCTTAAAAATCAAAAAGCTGGAAAAGAGTGCTAAAAATAGTTATGCAAAAAGAGGAATGCCTCATAGAAATTGGATTACTCTTTTTGCATAACTATTTTTAGCACTCCTTTCCAGCTTTTTTATTTTTAATGATTATATTTATTTTGTTTTAATCTTTTAAGTTATTTATGATGTTACTATATTTTTTAGCATAATAACTAAGATTTAATCTAATAGTTTGATAATATTTGAAATGTTTTTTTTATCTTTTTCCCTTGTTAATCAAGTCAATGTTTGCCCTTCATTATTTATTATTCTTGTATTTATTCATCAATTTCTTTTATATTATGTATGGATGGTTTTAAATTAATATTTCTTATTTTTAATATTTTCATATTATGTTAGTTCTGTTTTTAATATGCTTCATGTATTTGTAATGTTTTGCATTTATGTGTCACATATATTGAGTGTCATATTTCTAATTATCTGTTTGCAGTTCTCAGCCCCCTGATGAAGGCATTGCCGAAACATGTTGGGGCGTTCCTGTATCAATAAAGCGCTTGTGACCTCCAATTCCGCTCGCTCTTTGTGTTTCCTGAGGGTACTTTGCGAGTAGGTGTGCCATTTTTTGTTTTTATGGACCTTTCCTCCAGGAAGCCGTCCAAACCTTTAAGCCCAGCTACACTAACAGCTCTATATCCTACAGTAACAAATTCCAGAGTTTGATTACATGTTGAGTGATAAAATATATATTTTTTTATTAGTCTTAAATAGGTTACCATGTAGCTTCATTGCATGTCCCCTAGTCCTTTTATATTCTAATGACGTAAACAATCGATCTACGCTTACCCGTTCCACTCCTTTCATTAAATTTATAGACCTCTATCATATCTCCCCTCAGCGTCTCTTTTCCAGGTTGAAGAGCTCTAACCATTTTAGCCTCTCTATAGGAGTATCCTTCCATCCCCTTTACCATTTTCGTGACTCTTCTCTGTATTTTTTCTAATAACGCTATATCCTTTTTAAGATACGGCGACCAGAATTGCACACAATATTCAAGGTTCGGTTGCACCATGGAACGATAAAGAGGCATTAGAATATCCTTTTCTTTATTTTCCATTCCTTTCCTTATGATACCTAGCATTCTATTTGCTCTCTTGGCCGCTGCTGCACACTGGGAGGAGGGTTTTAAACATATTATCCACGATGACGCCTAAATCTTTTTCCTGGGTGGTGGTTCCTAATGTAGAACCTTGCATCGTGTAACCATAGTTTGGGTTGTTTTCCTAGGTGCATAACTTTGCACTTGTCCAATTTCACCTGCCATTTGGATTCCCAGTCTTCCAATTTATCAAGATACTCTTGCAATTTTCCACAATCCTCTTGGGTTTTAACAACTTTAAATAGTTTTGTGTTATTGGACAGGAGGCAGTGGATTACTGTGGATTAAGAAGTGGTTAAGAGATAAAACAAAACAAGAGATGAACTACATCTGTCATAGGGTAAAGGATCCTAAGTGAAAAATTCAGGCAATATGTGGACAAGCATTTAAACTAGGGAAGGGGGGGGTAACAGATGGAAAAACACACCCCACAAACAAGTTCAGGACATCACTCCCAGCAAAAAACACACATACACACACCACACCCCCCACCACACCACATTGGAAACAACCACACTATTAACCCATACATCAACAAGTGGGAAGAGGCATGTAGAACAAAAGCCATGCAAAATACAGGCAAGCCAGTCAACCAATGCTGGAAAGCAGTGAGCATAAATGCTCCAAGCCTAGCCAAAGTTCCTGACTTAGAAGCCTTAATGATGGAAATGGACTTGTGATTCGTTAAAACCATGTTTCTGTAATGGCGACAATGTCCATGAATGTTATGTAGCCATAGTTGGCTGTAAATTATTTATAAGATAGAGAAGGCAGAAGAGGAGTAGCCATCCTATATGTCAAAAGCAATATTAAAGCTGCTGGGGAAAAGAAGCAGCTTTGTGGATTGTGCTGTAAAGAGGAGATGGCATTATCATTCCTACTGGGGTAGTCTATAGGCCTTCAACTCAAACCGAAGAAATGGATAGAGACTTGATTATTGCTATTGCAAAGGTAGTCATGAAGCGATAAATGATCATATTGGGTGACTAATCTACTGGATGTGGATTGGAGTACTCTTTCAGCAAATCTGGAAAATAGTAAAAAGATTGTGGATGCCTTCCCAAGAAGCATTGCTTAGACAAATGGTGATGGAACCGACCAGGGAACGTGTGATACTACACTTGGTACTCAATGGAGATAGCGTTTCAAACGTTCAGGTAGGTGCTCATGTGAGCAGCAGCGATCATCACACAATATGGTCTGAGATAAAAGCCAACGCAGAGACCAATCACAGCAAGTTCAAAGTCCTAGACTTTCAAAAATGCTGACTTCAGTAAAATGGCCAAGTGCCTGAAGGAGGAGTTGGCAGGGTGGGAGGAGGTAAGGGAAGTGAAATTGTAGTGGGCTAAACTAAAGGAGGCAATAAAAGGGGCAACAGATATATATGTAAGAAAAGTAAATAAAAACAAGAGTAAAAGGAAATCTATATGGTTCTCCAAAGAAAGTGCTGTGCAAAAAAGGGCAAAAAAAACACAGCTCACAAAATTCAGAAGTTCGTAAACAGAGGAACAAATACAGGATAAAGCTAAAACAAAAAGACAAATAAGGATATTAAAAGCAGAAGAAAAGATAGCTAAAGATCTGAAGTGTGCAGACAAAACTCAGGTATCGTCAGGAAAAGAGGCAGATCAGCAGTAGGATTGCAAGACTCAAAAAGTGCCGAGAACAGATTCATGGAAAGTGACATTGAAAAAGCAAAAAGGCTAAACAAATACTTCAGGATTTTCTTTAGTAAACAAAGAACTGAAGGAGGACCACCTGTGATTGATAAATATACAAATAGGAATGGAGTAAAGCATAGTTACTCACCTGTAACAGGTGTTCTCCAGGGACAGCAGGAATCAGGCCTCACATACAGGTGACGTCAACATCAGTGCCGACGGAGCCCCCACAGAAGCATCTCCCGTTTTCAGAGAAAGCCTTTGGGAGATGCAACACGCATGTGTGGTCCCCTCCCCCCCCCCCAAAGGTGCCATTTTTCCTCAATCTAATGACATAGCTAAGATGGCAAAAAAAAAAAAAAAAAAAAAAGATAAAGCAGCAACTCCAAGGAGAGGAGAGAGGGCTGAGGGGACCAATTCCTGCTGTCCCCAGAGAATACCTGTTACAGGTGAGTAACTACACTTTCTCCAGGAACAAGCAGGAAGTCAGTCCTCACATATGGGACGCTCCAGCTACAGGCGCCATTGTGACCTGCAAAGGGTGAGCCATGATCAGCAGCAGTTGAGTCCCCACTGAGACCCTCGCAAGATAGCCTGAACACAGAAGGGTCGGAGGACAGGGAGTTGCCTACACCCTAAAGAGATTATGGAGTACGGCCTGGCCAAAGCTGCTGCCCCGTCTGAACTCTCTCTCCAAGCAGTAGTGAGCTGTGAAGGTATATGACCAAGGACCAGTTGGCAGCCCAACAGATCTGTCACAGGGACAGATTTGCCAAGAAAGTAGCCATAGCCTTGATGTGGTGCGCCTTAACCTTCTGGTCCAGTGAGATCCCTGTCTGTTCAGAGGTGAGGATAATGCAGTCCACCACCTAAGCAGACAGAATACACTTGGTCACTGAGAGCCCCAGCTGACTGGGGTCAAAGAATATGGAAAGCTGAGGTGCTTTATGGTGGCCCCGAGTCTGTTGCAAATAGAACAGGGCCGTTTTACAATTCAGAGTATGGAGAATGGTCTCTGCCTTTCCAGCATAAGGCCTTGGAAAGAATGTGGGGAGCACCACCTCCCGATTGAGGTGGAATGGGGACACCATCTTCAGCAGAAACTTTGGGTGTGTGCAGAGCACCACTCTTTTCTTATAAACCTCATGTGGGGGCAGGGGCCTCTGCCATCAGAACCTGGAACTCACCTACTGTGAGCTGATGTGAGTGCTACAAGGAAGATGACTTTCCAGGAGAGGTACCTCAAGTTGCAGGTAGTCAGAGGCACAAAAGGCAGCTTAGTGAGCTGCAAGAGCACCACATTGAGATCCCACTCTGCTGCTGGAGGGCAGACAGGGGGCTTGGATAGCATGAGGTCCTACAAGAACCAAGACACAAGGGGCTGAGCCTAGAGGGGCTTGCCCTCGACAGAATGGTGGTGTGCTGCAATAGAGCTCATGTGTACTCTGATAGTTGGACTTTAGTTCCACCTGCAAGAAATGGAGCAGGTACTGAGTACTACTTGTACCAAACAAGAGAACGGGTTCACCTGTCTTTCAGCGCACCACACCAAAAAACAGCACCACTTGAAAGCATATGCCCTTCTTGTGGAAGCCTTACAAGAGGCCAGAAGAACCTCTTCCACATACTGTGGGAGGTTGAAGGGAGCTAATTCTACCCTTTCAGCAGCCAAGCTGTGAGTGACAGGGACCTCAGGTTGGGGTATAGGAGAGAGCCCTGCACATGTGAAAGTAGTTCTGGGGCTTGGCCCAGGGGAATCTGACACCACAGAGAGAAGAGCAGCGGGAACCAGGGTTGCCTGGCCACCAGGGGACTATCAGTATTAGTGATGCCTGTCGCACTGGACCTTGAAGAGGGGTCTTGGTAACTAGTGGTATCAGCAGGAAGACATACAGAAGGCCTTCTGTCCTTGAAATGAGGAAAGCATCTGCTGCCACCTGGGACGGGTGCAGCTGGCAGGAGCAGAAGCAGGGCAACTGCATGTTGTCTGGGCTGGCAAACGGGTCCATCAGGGGGATACCCCAGAGGCCACTTTAGGATCCAGGCACCACTTGTGCAACTGGAGGACTCTGCTCATCTTGTCTGCCAGGGCATTGTCTTGGTCTCGGAAGTAGACCACTCTTAACAGAGGGCTACTGCTTCCTGGCAGAGGGAGTATGACCCTGTGCCCCCTTGTCTGTTCATGTAGAATATTGCAACTTTATTGTCAGTCTGGACCAGCACAGATTGGTACTGCAGCTAGTGGCAAAAGGCTCGAAAAGCCAGAAATATCATCCAGAGCTTCAGTAGATCGAATCCCAGATGCACATCAATCTAGGACCAAATGCCTTGCATCTGGAGGCCCTCGCAATGTGCTCCCCAGCCCAATAAGGAAGAGTCTGTGGTGAGCACCTTGGGGAGGGGGGGGGGGGGGGAAGTCCCTTCCTGAAGGTGATGAAGGATCTGCCACCATCCAAGGAAGTCCACTAGCTGGCAGGTCACACTCTGTCCCAGAACCTGCCTGTGGCTTATGTCCATTGAGAGCAGAGGCACCACTGGGCCACTCGTGTGCAGTTTGGTGTATGGGGTCATGTGAACTGTGGAGGCCATGTGGCCCAACAGGCAGAGAGGCAGCTGGGAGAGTAGCACCCAGCATTGGTGCACCCCTGAGGCACTAACTTCTTGAGGTAGGAAGGCCTTGGCCTGGAGGGTGGCCTTGGCCTGGAGGGTGGCTAGCTGCACCCCTATAAAAAAACTCAGTCATTTAGCTGGAGCAAGGTGGGACTTGGGATAATTGATGAACCCCAGATGCTGCAGGAAGTGAATGGTGCACGCAGTGGCGCATTGCGCCTCTGCAGCTGTGCCTCCCTTTATGAACCAGTCGTCCAGGTAAGGGAAGACTCGACAGTTCTTCCCTCCAAGTTTCATATTCCAAATTCACAGTTAACAGTGTCCAAACAGATGCATTCCAAAACCATATCAAACTCCCATTACTTTATACACATAACTGAAAAATTATAACCAATGAAGCTCTTAACGTTCTCAGTCACAGCCTTTTTAGTCCCCCTCTGATGCTCCCTCCCCATCCTCCTTAGTTGTAGTCCTCTCCAAGCTTTTCCTGTATGCGCCCCAAAGTTTCTTGAATTGCCCCTCCTGTCCTTTAAGTCGGTATGATTTGATCAAATCTCAGGGCCTCCCCCACTTTTCTCCTCCAATCCGCCATCGTAGGGCCAGTGACTGACTCACCTCAGTGCGACCACCACTCTAGCTGCTAACAGCATCTTTTACATAACAACTCTTTTCATGCCTCTCCCTGGCTCTGCCAATAACACCTCCACTGGGTCATCAGTCACCTGCCCTCCCACTATCCTCCCCTTCTCCCATCTAACTTGTTCCCAGTAGGCTTTAATCACCGGACACCCCCACCATATGTGAAAGTGCCTTCTTCCCTACACCCTCGCCAGCAAAGGGGGGGTCTCCTTCCATTTTACCTTATACTGACTCATCAGGGTGCACTATTTGAAATTGTGTGTCTCCACAAGGTGATCCAGGTATATTTATCTATCCCTCTGTGGATGTTTCTCAATATTTATTTATTTATTTTATTTACATTCTCTTATATACCGCGCTATTCTGCATCAGTGCGGTTTACATTGAACAAACTGAAATTACATTGAACAGGGCATTATAACTTGGAGATAACTATTTTACAGGGAACATGGGCTATGGAGGGTTAAGTGGCTTGCCCAAGACCACAAGGAGCACCTGTGGGACTAGAAACCCCAGTCCTTCCAGCCCAAGGTTGCTGTCCTCTAGTGGGATTTGAACCACCGACCTTCTGGCCTGGAGTACCTTGCCCCAACCACTAGGCCACTCCTTCCCCAAGCTCCTGCCCTATCCCACCTCTCCCATACCTCCTTGTGAGCCCCCCTTCCCCCGCAGCCTCCTCCCTGCAGACTTTATATAGTTTTGCTAACAGTCCCTTTGCTTTCCGATCTTCATATAATAACCGCTCTAAGTGTGTGCTGGTCCTGGTTAAGTTTTTCCTAACCTCTGGGAGCAGGACATAGTACCGGAGCTGGAAGTACTGTAAAAAGGGTATCTACCTCCCAATCTGGCCCTCCACCTCCCTCATGCTCATCATTCCTCCTCTCCCTAGCAAATCACAGAAATTAGTTATTCCTGCTACCATCAAATCCTGCCACAACATTACTAAACTCCCCAGCTGAGAATGGATGTATATCTGTTAACTTTGTCCATTTGCTGAGCACACTTGGCATCGCCCCTCTTCCTTTTTCCCCCTAACAACTATCCTCATCGCCTTTAAAAGCAGTTGCCTTTCTGGAGTCCCCTTCCCTCCCCCCCTCCCCATAAGACCAACTGTGGAATCAATATCACTTTCTCTATCTCCACCCATGAGGCTCCTTTTCCTTGGTGGTAGTGGTCTCAAAGCCTTGAGCACTGCTGCTCTGTAATACCACTTCAAGGAGGGAAACCCAACCCCCCTTCCTCCCTGGATTTAACCAGCTTCCTCAAACCAACCTTGGCTTTCATCTTCCCCACGTGAATTTAACCAAATCTCCTCTCCCACATCCCAATCCTCACCATCTCTAGGGGAATAGGGAGCTGTACAAACAAAGACATTTGGGGATTATATTCATTTTCAGTGCTGCCACACTGCCCATCCAGCTCAGGTGGAGCTCCCCCCATTTATCCATCTCCTCCCCAATCTTGCCTATTAAGGGTGTGTAGTTCTGCCTAAACTCCTCCTTAGGATCGATCGATATTCTAACCCCCAAGTACTTCAGTTGATCATTTGCCCATTGGAACAGAAAATCCGATAGCACCTTGTGCTGCAGACCTCCCAGAGCAAGGGCCTCAGTTTTAGACAGGTTTACTTTAAAACCCGACATTTTCACAAACATGTCTAACTCATACAGTAGTGCTGGCACAGATTCTTTAGGTTTTGACATAAATATCAAAGTATCATCCGCATACAGCAAAATCTTATGCTCCACCCTCCCACCTTTATCGGGCATATCTGTTTTCCCTCACTTTCTCCACCAAAGCCTCTATAAACTATCGCAAACATCGGGGACAGCAGGCACCCTTGTTGCATCCCTCTGTACAGTTGGAACTCCTCTGAGCACTGCCCATTTACCAGAACCCGTGCTTTTGGGGCTATGTAAAGAGCCTGTATCTCCCTCTTAAACCCCTCACCCACATTCAGGCGATCCAGCATTGCTTACAGAAAGTCCACGCCACCCTATCCAATGCCTTTTTGGTGTCTAGCACTACACAGAGCGCTTTTTCCTTCCTTTCTCTCACTACATGAAGTTTATTGCTCGGCGTACATTATCAGATATCACCCTTCCTTTGACAAATCCTGACTGGTCTAGGTGGACTAGCTGGGGCAGAACCAACTCCAGTCTAAGCACAAGCACCTTGGCAAATATTTTTGCATCACAATTTATTAGTGCTATCGGTCGATAGCTGTCAGTGCTCCCGAGGTCTTCCATCCTTCGGGAGGACAATAATATTAGCTTGAGCAAAGGAGTCTGGTAGCCGTTCCCCACAGAGAGCCCCTGAAAATATCCGCCAGCAGGGGAGCGACCTCCCCTGCTACCGCTTGATAGTATTCTGCAGGGAACCCATCCTCTCCCACTGCCTTCGCCTTCGGAAGGGCTTTTATTACCCTTAGTACCTCCTCTGGCTGCACCGCCCTCCAATGCCTCTGCCTCTTCCGCTACCAGTTTAGGCAAGCTAATCCTCTCTAAATATTGGGCCATTTGGTCCATGGGACACCCCCCTTCCGTGTTATATAACTGCTCATAGAATCTCCTAAACTCCTCACAGATGTCCGTGTTCGCGTACACCCACTTCTCTCCTGGTTGGTGTATTTCAGTCACTAACTGATCCTCCCTCCGTTTCTTAAGCTGCCATGCCAGTAATTTCCCCACCTTGTTCCCACTTTCCATATACGACCTTTTGGTAGCTCTTAAAAGCCTTTCAACCCACTCCGTATCTAACGCATTAAACTGAGTCCTTGCATTGCATAGTTAACAATACACCCTTTGCCCTCCCATTGCACTGTGTTTAGCCTCAAGATCCTGTATCAGACTTAGTCTGCTTTGCTCTGCCTCCTTCTCCCTTTTCTTTTTCGCTCCCAATTGTATTAAGATCCCTCATATAAACTAAGCTTTCCCGACATCCCAAATGGTGGGATTACCTACATCCCCCGTGTCATCATTTGAGAAGTATTCTTTCCATGCACCCCGAATCTGCTTTTGGATCTCCTCTTTACACAAAAGTTGCATGTTGGCTGTCCACCCATTGTATCCACCTCCTCCCCCACGTCTTGAAAGGGTCCATTGACAGGTCACCCATACCATGATCAGAAATAGTAAGTGGGTGGAATTGACACTTGCTCACTGCTCCTGTTTGATCCCTCTGCCCAAGGATATAATCTAACCGAGAGTACGCCCCTGCCTTTGACGAAAAGTAGGTAAAACCCTGCTGCCCACCATTTTTTGCCCTCCATATATCCAGCAGGTCCCACTCCCTCATACACCGTCTGAGCTCCCTCCCTTCTCTTCCATGAGTCTTCATGGTAAAGTTCGATCTATCCTCCTTTCCCAATGTACAGTTCATATTATCCAATCTCCCCTAGGCACTTTTGTAAACTCTTAACATTTGTCTATAAAAGCTGCCTTTTGGCCCACTGGGGGCATATACATTCAAAATTGCTGCCTCTGCTTGATCCATTTGCCCTACTATCCACGCCCCACTATCCACACCCCCCTTCCCCGAATGTCACTCCCCACCTCTCCCAGAATGAATGGGACAAGGATGGCAACCCCCCTTCCCCCCGATTCTTGGAATTATATGCTGAGCAATACATCTGAGTGTACCCCAAACATTTCAGTTTCTCGTGTTTCTCTCTAGTTAAATGTATCTCCTGTAGGAGGGCAACATCTGCCTTCACCCACACCAAGCTTGTCAGTATTCCCTTCCATTTAATGGGGCTATGTACACCTCTAACATTCCAGGAGGCAATTATGTAACCCTCCATATCTCTTGTTGGGCTTTTTCTAGTTATCCTCATCTCCCTCTGCTCAGTGTTTTACAGCGCGGCACAATCTTAACACATCAAAGCATACAAGAAATATCATACATACATCTCCCTTACCCGCCTCTCTTCCTCCCTCCTCTCCTCTGAATTCCACTTTCCCTTCTTTTTTTTGCTTCTGCAGAGCTTAATATGGTCTTACCCCTGTCTCACACCCCTCCTCCCCCCCCCTTCCAACCATCCCTCCCCTATTATGCCCAATAATTATACAGTCCTCCATTTAGCTTCCCTTTGGGAGCCAACTACCTTCTCCTTCATAGTCTTTTCTTCGCGTCAGATGTGTGCGGCTCCCAAATCAGCCCTCCCCAATTGCACAATTACTACATTTCTGAAGCTTGGTCTGATCTCTGTTCCACCATAGGGGCAGTTGACACGTCCTGCTCCAGTTGCTGCTCCCCTTGCTCAGCCATCTCTACCTGGGCAACGTCGCCTCTTCCAGTGCCCGAAGCCACCATGTGGCTGCCGCCTCGGTGCTCTCCTCCTGTCTTTAGATGTTTCTCTATTGCATCCATGCTATGGAAAAAAAATCGTCACACCATTCTCCATCAGTACAAGTCTGGCTGGATACCAAATTGCCATCTTATCCCTTTCTTTGCCAAGTTGTGTTTGCATGTTACCATGTCCCTGCACCTTCTCATAGTCTCTGCCGCCACACGTCATGATTTGAAAGAGACTAATTGCATTCTAGCTAGACGAATAATATGTTCCCCATCCTGGAATCACAGCAACTTAAGACATGCAGCCTCGCATTGTTCTCTGGGCAGGGGTGGAGTTCACGGTGCACCCTCTCAATCTTGTAAGCCTCCACTGAAGGATAGTCCAGGAAACATTGTATCAGAAAAGTTTTAACAAAAGTTATGGTGTCTCTGCCTTCCTCCTCTTCCGGCACTCCAAAGATCTGCACATTTTACCTTCTCTCCCAGTTTTCTATTTCTTCTATTTTAGCTTGAAGCCAGCCTAGTTGTTGTTGAAGGCGTGCAACCTCCACTCCCCACCTTTGCCTATACATCCTCTGTGGAGCTAATTCAGCCTTTGGCCTCCTCCAGTCGCACCCCCACTGCTGCGAACTTCTGTCTTTCCAAGGACTTTGACAATTTATGTTTTGGAGTCCCTTATTTCTTTTAATATTGTAAGGAGATCAGTTTCATTGCACCCCCTGTTGATGTTTCCAGTAGTGGCTGTAGATGATGCTGGAGAAGCTGGGCCTTGCACTACTCCATCCGCAGGCTCCTGTGGCTTGCCCCTGGCTGCATATAACTCAGTGATAGTCTTAACTGGTTTCAGCCTCACCGTCTTCAGCATTTTATCTTCCCTGGAGAGGGTTTGCACTGTTCCTTAAACTTAATTATCTTGGGGGGGGGGGGGGGGGAGTCAGAGCTCACTTAGACACGTCTGCCCTCTGCTACGCTCATACTGGAAGTCCACGAAGAGCATCTAACTTCTCCCTTACCAGAAACCTGTTCAGCTTCTGCAGGTCCAGGATAGGCCCAAGGTCCCCAGTCCTCTTGGGGATGAAGAAATACCTGGAGTAGAAACTGGTGCCCCAGAGACGTATCAGCACTGGCTCCAACACTTTGTCCTGGAGTAGTAAACAGCAGGGTCTGGTGGAAAAAAGGTCTGATGGGCTCTCCTGGAAAGCATGAGGGTGGTGCCTGCTGTAGGTGAAGGCAGTAGCCCTCCCTGACCACTTGTAGCACCAAGGTATCTGTAGTGATGGTGGACCATCTGTGGGCAAACAGGGCTAGACAACCCCCTATGGGCTGCAGAGGACCTCCTGTGGGAGAGGTCACAGCCAGGCAGTCAAAATCTCCCCCCCCCCCCCCCATGTTGGGCTCAGGCCAGCACCTGGGACTTTGGGGTCTTTTGCATATGGGGGCCATGCCCCTGTCCTTTGTGCTATTTGTCTTGCTGAGGGGCCAAGGTGGTCATAAATTGCAAGGTATTGCCAAACCCCTCTGCTTTCTCAGGAAATGGGGGGCTTCTTCCCTGGGGCATTCTTAAAGGGCTGCACAGAGATCTTAGAGTCTGGCTCTCGTTAAGAAATATGTCCCTGCAGCTTTGTCTGCCATAGGTTTCCTGAAGAGGTTCTCTCCAATGCAGGGGACATCAATAAGTTTGTCCTGAACCCATTGTTGTAGGTCAGATGACTGCAGCCATGCTTGGTGTCATGCCCCAATGCACACAGCAGCCGCCCTGGCTGAAGACTCACAGCCATCTTAGGCTGCTCGAGACCAGAACTTCAAGCACTCTGATTGCCAAGGCCAGAGACATCTCTGCGGGGGTTCCCTGATGGGGCCTGCCAAGAATCTACCGAAGTTCCCTCAGCAGCTCCTTAAAGTACATGCTGATATAGAGTTGGTAGGACTGGATCCAGCAAGTCAGCATTAAACCCTAAAAGGCCTTTCGGCTAAGAGCATCAAGGGCTCAGGCCTCCCTGCTGAGTAGCACTGAGAAATGAGTCTTTTGGCTCTTGAATCTGCGCATGGCTGACTCAACGACCATCGAGTTGTAAGTTGGGTCTTCTGGAACCCATGGCGAGTAGAGTCGCTTGCTGATAATAGACAGACACCAGTGTTTCCCACATCTGGCGGAGGCGGCACCGGTACCGTAAGGGTTACCTGTGCACAGGTCTTCCTCTGCCTCAATGGAGAGAGCCCTAGCCATGTCCCACATAAGCAGAGAAAGGCAACATCTTTGGGAGGGGACGATGTCAGGACACTGGAGGAGACTGGTCTGAAGGCATGTCTGTGTTGCAGAGTGTCTGGGGATTCCTCATACTCTGTCTCCCATTTGGGCCCGAGTACGTGTCTGAGGCTCCGTGATCACCACGGTTGAGGTCCACAACCTCCAGAGGATCTGTGATCCGAGCTGCAGGTACTCAGAGAGGACCGGTGTCCCGATGAATGGGACTAGGACCTTGTTTGGAGCAGTTGGGTCTCTTAAGGTGGGTGGCGCTCGAGGATTGGCTTTATGTCCAGGGAAGCCCTCAATGTTGAGGGTCCTGACAACACCCACTGCATGGCCATGAGGGCAGAGATACTGCTCTTTAAGGCTGCCATCCTGGTCTCCATGCCAGTTGGCTCTGCAGCCTTCGATGCGGGCACTGAGAATTTCTGGTCTAGTGTCAGTACTGTTGAGGAAGAGTTCTCAATGAGAATGGCCTTGGGTGTCAGAGGCCAGTCAGTGGGTGCTGACTACTGCTTGCGAGGCTGCTCCTGCTCCGACTCGTGCCAGGAACTATGGGGCCTGGAGTTGGATTTCCCCTTCTTCCTGGACCCATCCTCCGAGGCGATCTTCAAAAGTTTTGACTTCTTGCATTCCACCTCCAGGGATTTCCTCGGAGGAACTGTGACTGCAGGACTCCGAGGAGGCTTGGGCTTTGCAGTGCACCGAGGGACTGGAGGGGGCCCTGGAGTGTGGTGTTGCCAGATTCTCCAATGCAGAGTCAAACCTTTGGAAGAATTTTTCCTGCTGCTGGTGATGGCTCTTTAGGGCCTTTGAAGTCATGGTTCTGCAAAGTTTACAGTCCGAGGAGTCATGCTCCGAGCCGAGGCACTGGAGGCAGCAGTCATGCGGACCAGTAAGGGACATCATTTTGCTGCACCAATCGCACTTCTTGAAGCTGTAGGCCATTGGAAAAAGGGAGTCCCCGTCGCCTGGCAGGGGTCCAAGACCTTCGGTCAAAAAAGGGCATAAATGCCAGTTGAGAGACAGATATAAGGGGGAAAAACCAAGGAACGAACCTGAGGAGCTCAGAGAGGCGAACTGGCTTGAGGATGGAAGGAACCAGTATGCAAACCAGACAAATGTACAAAAAATGATAATTACACTTACCTGGTAATTTTAGTTCCTTTAGTGACGACAGTTCAGTCCTCTACCTTAGGCAAAGTTCGGCTGTCCCTTCGCTGGTGGCTAGTTGTCAATCTCCTCCTGCAGCTAGGAGACTGGTATGTCAGAATGATGACATCACTGGATATAGCCTGCTTCACTCCCACTTGCATCCCAGTGTGAACTATAACAAAGCAGACTCAAAGGAGCAACAAATAAGTAGCTAAAGAGAAAAACATTCCCAGCAAAAAAACCAAACAGTCTACCCCTTTCGACAGGCTTTCTTACCACCTGCCCCGCCCGTGAGGACGGGACAAACAAGGGAAAGGAAAGGAAGTAAACTAGACTCACCTGTAACACTCATCGGCACGGCCCCAAGCTGGAAACCTCCTACAAACCTCCGGGCGGGAAGGAGGACTGAACTGTCGTCATTAAAGGAACTACAATTACCAGGTAAGTGTAATCATTATTTCCTTATCGTTCCTCCAGTTCAGTCCTCTACCTCTGGGATGTACCAGGAGCAGTAATCAATGGGAGGGACCTTTCCAGCCAGCGGTCAAAACCGCCGAGCCGAAACGAGCATCTGAAGCCGCAGCAACATCCAGACGGTAATGTTTGCTAAACGTATGCAGAGACGACCAAGTCGCCGCTCTACAAATGTCTCCCGGGGGAACTAAGCTAAGCTCCGCCCAAGAGGCTTGCGCCTGGTAGAATGCGCCCTGAGCCCCTGAGGCACAACACGCCCCTTAAGCAAATATGCGGACGCAATCGCTTCCTTAAGCCAGCGGGCGATGGATGCCTTAGCCGCCGCCTCGCCTTTACGAGCACCACCGAACAGCACAAACAACCTCTCCAACCGGCGGAAGGGCTCCGTGGCCCGCAAATAGTAACGCAAGGCTCTTTTCACATCGAGATGCCGAAGACCGCGATCCAATTCGCCGCCCCCCAAAGATCCCAGAACGGGTAAACACACTGTCTGGTTCACATGAAAAGGAGACACCACCTTAGGCAGAAAGGACGGAACCGGACACAAGACCACCTTTTCCTTAGAAAAAGACAGAAAGGGCTCCCGGCACGACAACGCCTGAAGTTCCGAAACTCGCCTCGTGGAACAAATCGCCACCAGGAAAACCGTCTTGAGCGTCAAATCCTTAAGAGATGCCCGACGCAAGGGCTCAAAGGGGGTTTCTGTCAAGGCCGTCAGGACGAGATTCAGATCCCACGGAGGCACAGATACCCGGCGCGCCGGGCGTACCCAGGTGACTGCCTTTAGAAAACGACTGATGTCAGGATGAGCCCCCAACGGCGTCCCCTGGACCTTGCCCCGATAGCAGGAAAGGGCCGCCAACTGAACGCGCAAGGAACTGGCAGCAAGACCTTTATCAAAACCATCTTGCAGAAACTCCAAGATCAACGGGATGGAAGCCGAGCCAGGCCTAACCTGACGCCGCGAGCACCAATCTTCAAATACACGCCAGATCCGCACATACGCCAAGGAAGTCGAATGCTTACGCACTCGAAGCAAGGTGGCCACAACTGCCGACGAATAACCTTTCTTCATGAACCTAGCCCTCTCAAGGGCCATACAGTAAGCGAGAACCGTTCCACCTGAGGCATGAGGAGTGGCCCCTGGAGTAACAGATCCGATCTCACCGGAAGTCGCCAAGGATCTCCGTCCAAGAGACGTATCAGGTCCGCGTACCAGGGACGCCTCGGCCAATCGGGCGCCACCAATAGTACCCAACCCGCATGCGCCCCGATTCTCTGAACCACTCTGCCGATCAACGCCCAGGGTGGAAACACAGAGAAGACCATCCGCCAGCCACAGATGAAGTAAGGCGTCGATACCTTCCGACATCTGCTCCCGTCGCCTGCTGAAGAAGCGGTCGACCTTGGCAGACTGAAAGGTCGCCATGAGATCCATGACCGGAATCCCAAAGCGCTGAACTATTTGACAAAATACCACGGGATGCAGTTCCCATTCCCCTGCATCCACGTGCACTCTGCTGAGGAAGTCCGCGGTGACATTGTCCTTGCCGGCAATGTGCGCCGCTGATATCGCGGACAAGTGAAGCTTTACCCACGCGAACAACTCGTCGGCCTCTGCTTCCATTGCGGCACTCCCTGTGCCGCCCTGTCGATTGATGTATGCCACCATCGCCGAGTTGTCGGAGAGAACTCGCACTGGACGACCGTGCACTAAGTCCTGGGAGGCCTGAAGAGCCCGGGACACCGCGCGAAGTTCCAGGCGATTGATCGCCCAAGACGCCTCCTGGGGCGACCAAAGCCCCTGAGCAAACTGACCCGCGCAGTGGGCTCCCCAACCCCCCAGGCTGGCATCCGTCAGCAACGGGAGCCAGTCCGGCTGTTCCAGCGGCAAGCCGTCCGCCAGCGAAGAGGGACGAAGCCACCAGCGAAGGGACAGCCGAACTTTGCCTAAGGTAGAGGACTGAACTGGAGGAACGATAAGGAACTCACTTTTTTCAGGGGAAACTGGACAGATGTCCAGAGGACTCCGTGGGGGGGAAAAATGGAGACTGAGGCATGATGGCACCCTTCGTCAGGAAGGGGACCACGCATGCATGGTGCATCTCCCAAAAACTCTTTGAAAGCTGGGGAGATGCTTCAATGGAGACTCCATATGTGAAGACAGATTTCCAGCTTCTTCCCAGATAAATACTACATCATTCACAGAAGATGACGTGTTTGAACTGCTGGCAAAACAAAGTGGACAAGGCCATGGGACCAGATTAGATACATCTCAGGATATCAAGAGAGCTCAGATTCTTGCAGGGTCTTTTAAAGGATGTTTTTACTAGATCCTTGGAGACAGGAGAAGTTTCACAAGACTGGAGACATGGTAATAGGGAAGAAGCGACAAACTACAGGCCAGTGAGCCTTACCTTGGCAGCGGGAAAAGTAATACAGGTGCTGCTGAAAGAGAATAGTGGACTTTCACAAAAACCAATAGGTTTCATGATCTTAGGCAACGTTTTTAATCAAAGGATGATCATGCCAAACAAATCTGAGTTCTTTGACTGGGTGACCAAAGAACTAGATCAAGAGCATGTGATAGATGTGATCTACCTAGAATTTCAGCAAAGCCTTTAATACTGTTCCTCATAGAAAGCTTATCAATAAGCTGAACAGCCTGGGGATGGGTCCCAAGGTGGTGAACTGGATGACTGACAGACAGAAGGTGAAGGTAAACTGAACTCCCTTGGATGAAAGGAAGGCATGCCCCAGAAATCAGTCCTGGGGCCAGTACTGTTCAATGTATTTGCGAGTAATACTGCTGAAGGACTGAATGGAAAATTTTTTGCAGGTGACAAGAAAATTTGCAACAGAGTGGACTCCCCTGAGGGTGTGGATCATGAGGAAATATTTACAAAAGCTGGAAGAATACATTAAATCAACTGCCAAGCATTAGAGCAAGGAAGTGCAATATCATGCACTTGAGATGCAGAAATCCAAGGGAATTGAATGTGTTCTGCCTCTATTGCAGGA
Organism: Ichthyophis bannanicus; assembly: GCA_033557465.1. Classification (NCBI taxonomy): domain Eukaryota; kingdom Metazoa; phylum Chordata; class Amphibia; order Gymnophiona; family Ichthyophiidae; genus Ichthyophis; species Ichthyophis bannanicus. The sequence continues at coordinate 1,114,913,326 of CM066031.1, read as the reverse complement.
CTTAACTGTGTGTGGATTTAAGAGCCAGGCCAAAATCTTAAGAGCCAGTAAATGGGAACTGCATGCGAAAGGGGGACAGAGGTTGGCGTGCACCGATGAGAAGGACCTCAAAGTGGTGAAACAGTGTGACTAGGCTGTGGCCAAAGCCAGAAGGATGCTGGGTTGCATACAGAATTACCAGTAGAAAGGAGGTGGTATTAATGCCACTGCACAAGTTGGTGGTGAGGCTTCACTTGGAATATTGCGTTCAGTTTTGGAGACCACATCTCAAAGGATATAAAAAGACTTGAAAATGGTTCAGAGGACTGCGACCAAAATGATTTGCAGTCTGTGCCAGAAGATGTAGGAAAAGGGACCTGAAGATCTAAATATGTATACGCTAGAGGAGAGGAGGGACAGAGGAGATATGATACAGACCTTTAAATACTTTAAAGGGTATTAATGAACAAACCTTTTCAAAGATGGGGAAGCCGTAAAACTAAAGGGCATAACATGAAGCTGCAAAAGGGTAAACTGAAAGACAGTATCAGGAAATACTTTGTCACTGAAAGGGTGGTGGATGATTGGAATGCTCTCCCGATGGGAGGTGGTGGGGGCAAATACAGTGAAAGAATTCAAAATGGCATTGGACAGACACAGTGGATCCCTTTATAGCAACAGGATAAAATCAAAATAAACTTAACTCTTATGTCTCAACAAATAGGGGTGACCTGCATGGAGCGATGGATACACTCCTAAACAGCATGGGGAGGAGTGACCTGCACAGAGCAGCAGGTGCACCTACTCTTGCCATGTTGCTGGGCAGACTAGATGGACCATTCTGGTCTTTATCTGCCGTCATACTGTGCTACTATGAGTAAGGCTAAATGGACAGTTTTCTCAATGGAGAAAAGTGAATAGTGGAGTACCCCAGGGATCTGTGCTGGGCCCGCTGCTTTTTAACATTTATAAATGACCAGGAAATGAGAACAAGTGAGGTGATCAAATTTGCAGATGACAATTATTCAAAATTGTTAAAACAAGAGGACCTTGATAAATTGGAAAACTGGGCACCTATATGGCAGATGAATGTGGACAAGAGCAAAGGTTATGCACTTAAAAAGAACTCAAAAAACTACTGTTACACAATGCAAGGTTCCACATTAGAAATCACCACTCAGAAAAAGGATCAGAGCATCATCATGGATAGTACATTAAAACCCTCTACCCAGTATGCAGCCACAGTAAGAAAGCAAAATAGAATGCTAGGAATCAAAGGAAAGGAATGGAGAATAAAACAAAGGATATAATGCCTCTGTACCGTTCCATGGTGTGACCGCACCATGATTATTGTGTGCAATTCTGGTCGCCATATCTTAAAAGGGATAGTATGGAATTAGAAAAGGTACAAAGTGACCAAAATGGTAAAGGGGATGGAAGGATATCCCTATGAGAAAAGGCTTAAAAGGTTAGGGCTCTTCAACCCGGAAGAGAGACAGCTGAGGTGAGATATGATAGAAATCTATAAAATAAATGAATGGAGTGGAACGGGTAAACTTAGATTGGTGTGTTTTTTTTTTTTTTTTTTTTTTAAAGAGTAGACTAGGGGACATGCAATGAAGTTACAATGTAGCACATTTAAAACTAACTGGAGAAAATGTTTTTTCACTCAGCACGTAATCAGACTTTGGAATTCATTACAGAGGATGTAGTAAAACCTTTTAGTATAGCCGAGTTCAAAACATGTTTGCACGAGTTCCTGGAGGAAAAGTCCATAAACCATTATTAAAGAGGATTGGGGAAATCCACTGCTTACCCCTGGGACAAGCAACATGGAATGTGTATACCTTTGGGAACCCAACAGGTATGCAAGAATTGGAATGGCCACTGTTGGCAACAGGACTGCTGGACCCTTGGTCTGACCCAGTACGGACATATCTATGTTCTTAGGATTGACGCCATGGAGGCAGTCCCAGGCCCAGGGAGTTGACTCATACTTAAATAACCTCTTCGGAAAGAGGAGAACTCAAACCAAGAGTGCTGAACTGAGCTCAGGAGGTAGATCAAGTCCTGGCAAGGAATCAGGCTGCTCTTGGAATAGTTGGTCACCAACATCAATCTCTATCAGCAAATTACCAGGGTTGCATTGTCCCAACACTTCTGTCCAGGGTGTCTAACTGAATTAGCCAGTCCATATATGGGAAAATCCAAATTCCTTACTTGCAAAGGAATGCTGTTGCCACCACAACAATCTTTGAAAAGGTGCAAGGAGTTGTGGCCAAGCCAAAATTGAATTGTGTAACTCCTTGTTTATTGTAAACCGCGCTGATGCTGAATAGTGCGGTATATAAGAGACTATAAATAAATAAATAAAATAAAAGGATAGAGCACGGAACTTGAATTTGCTAATTTTGCTAATCCATGTTGGAACAAATGATACTGCCAGTTATACCTTGGAACGTATCAAAAGTGACTTCATGGGGGCGGAGCCTGATGTCCAGCGGGGGGCGGAGCCTGATGTCCAGCGGGTAGGACGCTTTGCGTTGAAGCTCCCGAGAGGCCTACTTAGAATCCTGACTTAATACCTATACAAATTTACTATTTCGCTCCGAGCTGACCGGGGCACCTCGGGGGGGATGGCGGCCCATAAACCAGCGCGCTTGGACTTCGGGTATCCTTCTTCTTCTCACGGAAAACGCTCCAAAACAGAGGTGTCCTCCCCACAGAAGATGGTTCCATTTCGTGAAAACCCCGAAATGCACCTGGAGATTTTGGAGGAAATACGCGGCGTGAAGGAATTGGTGCAGTCCAATGGAGAAGCGCTTCGAGCCATGCGAGAAGACTTTGGAGTGCTCCAGGACCGACTTGAAAGTCTTTCATTACGGCAGGACAACATGGCGGGGGTCCTCGACTCGCACGAGGTGCGCTTGGGCAAACTGGACAAGGCTGAGCGCCAGATACAGAATCTTCAAAAGGAGTTAGAAGATAGCAATAATCGAGCCCGTCGCAACAATGTGAGGCTCCTCGGAATGCCGGAGGGGGTGGAAGCAGGAGATATAAGAGAATTCTTGCTCAAAACTCTTCCCTCCTTGCTGAAGATCACTTTTCACAGAGAACTGGAAATCGATCGAGCACACCGTGTTCCTGCCCACATGGCGCTCAACCGCACGACCCCCCGGCCTATTATCTTTAGCTTGCTACGATATCAACAAGTGGAACAAATTTTACATGCTGCCCGAGCGAATCATCATTTGGAATTTGAAGGTCGTAAGGTCTCCTTCTTTCCTGATTTGGCAAAGCCTACCGTTGACCGTCGGAAGAAACTCCTTGCTTTTCGCCCTCGACTTCAACAGCTACAGGCTCGCTTTGGCTTGTTGTATCCAGCGAAGCTCCGAGTGACTCTCCACAACCAAACCAGGACGTTCGAAGATCCTGATCTACTATCAACCTTTTTAGACTCCAAAGAAGCAGAGCAGATGCGCTAATCCCAAATCTTGGACTCTTATCTGCCGGCTCTATCCGCCATTTTGAAGGGCCCGATGCGGCGGTCATAGCCAAGCACAGAAATAGCCTGGACTTTCTTTCTTTCTCTATATGACTTTTGTTTTTTGGTCTCCTATCCCTTCGTGATGTGTGCCTCGGTCGGATTCGGAGCACGCACAGTCCTACAGGTTATGTGTTTTTCAATTTCGGCCTTCTCTGGGGTTTCTCCCCGCAGACACATGGTCGCCAGTAATTTTGGGGTTTTGCTTCTCCTCTACCGTACTGCGGTTTTCTTTGTTAATGTGGGGCGCTTCATTGTATTATATTAGCTTATTTTTCCTATGTCATGTGTACAGCCAGATACAGTCAGTTTGAGGGACATAGTGAAATTATGTGTGCTATCATGCTCAGAATTTTTAACTTTTCTGAATGGCCTTATGTAAAATCTTATCATTCACCATCAAAGGCATTAATGGTCCACTCAAAGGAAAGAAAATCCTTAGCTATCTTAGCCATGAGCATGTTGATTTAGTGTTTCTTCAGGAAACGCATTTAAACTCTGCTGAAACACTGAAACTCAATGCTAAGCCTCACATGGTAGCTGCCTATTCTCCCACCGTTTCCAAATGGTACGGGATAGCCATTCTGGTTAAGAAGTCTTTGCACGCTACTGTACCTGATATTAGCGCTGACAAGGAGGGTAGATGGGCCCGTGTACACCTTGAGGTTGGAGATAGTGAATTCACGTGTATTTGCATTCTGCCCCGAATGTGGACAACCCTGCTTACTATGCAAGTATTGCGCAGTTGGCCTCGGCCTCTGCCAATGCTCCATTAATACTTGGTGGCGATTTTACTCAAGTGTTCCCTCAATCTTTTCTTCTCAAACAAGGTGCTCGTTGGTTGGAAGATCCAGTACCGAGTAGACCTGTGTGGCTAGATATAGAAGCGGGCCTTTGCAAACCGATTCCTCTTACCTTTCTCCCTGGTATGACTCTCCCATCAGACTCCCCCTATCCACCAATGCTTTTAGACACTTTAGGTGCCTTTAATACTCTTATGCAATCTTTAGACTCCCGACTCTGGTCAGTGCAACTTCAGCATCGCCTTCGGAGCACTAGAGTACTCCCGCCATCGGCATTCTCTACATAAGGTTGATTGGAGACTTTCCGATCTCTCGGTAGTTCACCGGGTGTAGCATCCAATTTTACTAAACCTTATGTAATGCTATAACTAGAGATACCCCTATAGCGCAGAAAGTATGGGAGAGAGAATTGCATGTGACTTTGACCTCGGAGCACTGGAGCCTTATCTGGAGTAGAGGGACACGGGTTCCCGATCCGCCTCACTCACTCAGACCCTCTTCTTTCTAGCCCACCGGTGTTTTTACATTCCTCACAGATTAGACAAATGGAACACTACTCAGGGCAATGGTTGCTGGACACGTCCTGCGGCCATTGGTTCATTGCCTCATGTTAAGCATGAATATCCCGCACTACAGTATTACTGGCGTCGGGTCTGGGGTCGTATTTAGTCTATCTCGCACTCTCAGGAGCCCCTTTCTTGGAGGATAGTGGGACTTCGCCCAGTTGCGGGGATCCCCTCTCTCCCAAAAATGGCTTATCTCCTTTCGAACTTTATGCTTGGCATTGCTATTTCCCTAATTAAGTAATACTGGAAAATTAGCTCCCATCTGAGCCCCAATGAATGGTGGAATCATGCCTGTCTTTACAGTAAATATGAACAAATACCTCGTCTGTTCGCTTCCTCCATTCAGACTCCTTCTCATTGGTCTCAATGGAAGATGCTCAATGACTATGTACATTTTGCTAAATGCTCTCATCTGACTGTCTAACTTTGTATATATCTCTGTCCCATGATCATGCTGTATTGTAGATACTCTTTTGATCGTTTGATGTATAATCACTGTTAATTGGAAGCGCTCACATGCTGATATAATCGGGTAGAGAAGAAGCATCGGGGTGGGGGGTAATGGGTTTACTTTTCCTTATTGTATACTTGTTTTGTCTCTTTTGGTGTGTTTCTTTTGTTTGTTGCAAAATGAAAATAAAAGTTTAAAAAAAAAAAAAAAAAGTGACTTCATGGCTCTGGGACAGAGGGTGAAGCAGTTAGGTGCACAAGTGGTGTTCTCTTCAATCCTCCCTGTTGAGGGTAAAGGCCAAGGAAGAGAGGCTCGCATCCTGGAGATGAATGCATGGCTGCGTGAATGGTGTCAGAGCATTTTGGTTTCCCAGACCATGGAATGCCGTTCCAAGGGTTGCAGAGCAGGGATGGCATCCATCTGTCCAAGAAAGGTCAACGCGTCTTCGGTATTAGACTGGCTAATCTACTGAAGAGGGCTTTAAACTAGATTCGTTGGGGATGGGTGAAGAAAGCCCCCAGGTAGGTGATACATTAAATACCTTTATAGAAATAGGTAATAGGGGTAACATATGGAAAGCAGTGTGTATAAATGCCCGAAGCATGGGCAATAAGATCCCTGATGATGAAGCTTTGGTAGGAGTGGCTGACTTGGATTTAGTGTCAGTTACAGAAACATGGTTCACAGAAAACTATGACTGAGATGTAACCATACCTGGCTATACTTTATTCAGAAAGGACAGGGTAGGAAGAAGGGGGAGGAGGAGTGGCACTATATGTAAAAACTACTATTAAAGCTTTGGAATAACAGAGCTTAAAAGGGAGAGAGGAGGCATTGTGGGTTAAACTACAAAGAGGGAAAGAGAAATCCATTTGCATTGGTGTGATATACAGACCTTCCCTCACAAGAGGAAGAGATGGACAGAGTTAATTGAAGACATACGCAGCATTCCTAGGAAAGGGGAAGTGCTACTGATAGGAGATTTCAATATGCCAGATGTTGATTGGCACATTCCTGCTGCAGTATCATCTAGAAGTAAGGAGATCCTGGATTCTCTACAGGGAGAACTATTCAGGCAATTGGTAACAGACCCCACACGTGAAGGGGCCATACTGGACTTGGTGCTTACCAATGGTGAAAGTGTGTTTCTGATGTTGTAGTGGGAGATCATTTTCATCCAGTGATCACCAGATGGTGTGTTTCAGTATTAGGACTAGGGCTGTTAGAATCCATTCAAAGGTGAGGATCTTAGACTTTAGGAAGACTAACTTTGTCAAGATGGGCCAATACCCCAGGGAGTTGTTAGTGGAATCGGAACAGTGGGCAAAACTGAAAGGGGATATTTTAAGGGCAACCAACCTATTTGTTAAAATGGTAAATAAAGATAAAAGGAAAAGGAGACCGCTATGGCTTTCGAAAGAAGTAGCTGAAAAGTGAAGAAAAAGAGGGAGGCCTTCATGAAATACAATGCCTCGGAGTCGGGAGCGGTGCCAAAGGACTGGAGAGAGGCTCATGTGGTGCCTTTACACAAAAGCAGAAGCAAGCATGTGGTTGAAAACTACAGGCCGGTTAGTTTAACTTCGGTGATGAGTAAATTATTGGAAACGCTGCTGAAAGAGAAAGTAGTGAGGTTTCTGGAGTCCAGCGGATTACAGGATCAGAGGCAGGTCTTGTCAGACAAATCTGATTGATTTCTTTGACTGGGTGACCAGGGGAGATGGACCAAGGGAGAGCCCTAGATGTGGTGTATTTGGATTTCAGTAAAGCCTTTGACACTGTTCCTCACAGGCGACTTATAAACAAACTGAGCACTCTAGGGATGGACCCTAAAGTTACTGCTTGGGTTAGAAATTGGTTGGGTGGGAGGCGACAGAGTACAGGTAAATGGGACTCACTCTGAGGAGAAGGATGTTACCAGTGGTGTGCCCCAGGGATCTGTCCTTGGTCCGATTCTTTTTAACATCTTTGTTAGTGATATAGCAGAAAGGCTGTCGGGTAAGGTTTGCCTATTTGCGGCTGATACCAAAATCTGCAATAGAGTAGACACCCAGGAAGGTGTAGATAACATGAGGAGGGATCTAGCTAAGCTTGAAGAATGGTCTAGAATTTGGCAGCTGGGATTTAATGTTAAAAAAATGTAAGGTCATGCATTTGGGCTGCAGCAATCCAAGGGAGCAATATAGTATAGGGGGTAAAGTACTTTTGTCCACTAAAGAAGAGCAGGACCTAGGCGTGGTTGTGTCTGATGATCTTAAAGTAGCTAAACAGGTAGAAAAGGTGACAGCAAAAGCTAGAAGGATGCTTGGGTGCATACGGAGAGGAATGGCTAGCAGAAAAAAGGAGGTGATAATGCCTCTGTATAAGTCTTTGGTGCGACCTCAGTTGGAGTATGGTGTGCAATTCTGGAGACCGCACCTTCAAAAGGATGTGAACAGGATGGAGTCGGTGCAGAGGGTGGCTACTAAAATGGTTAGTGGTCTTCATTATAAAGCATATGAGGACAGACTTAAGGATCTTAATATGTACACCTCAGAGGAAAGGCAGGATAGAGGTGATATGACCGAGATGTTTAAATACCTCCGTGGCATAAGTGTTCAGGGGGAGAGCCTCTTTCAATTGAAAGCAAGTTCTGCTACGAGGGGACATGGGATGAGGGTGAAGGGAGATAGATTCAGGAGTGATATGCGGAAATATTTCTTTACGGAAAGAGTGGTGGATCCACTAACACAACTCCTGGTTGTTATGAACCTGTACAGTGTAATCAAACTTGGCGCTCTCAAAATGCTATACGGGTGCATGTCAGCCATCTAAAAGCTGCTCCAGCTGTTTCATCTGATTAATCAGCCTTATTACTTCCACCACATCGCTGCAATTACTGTAAGGATGATCGCCGCCAGCCCTGCCCCATGGGCACCCTTGTGTGTCTTCCTAGGAATCTCAATCATTGTCCTTATCGAATGCCTACACCCAGATGAACAGCTGGCCTTCTACTTCCCGGAACAGAACCAGACTAACAGAACGTCTTCCCGGGTACACAGAGCCATACCTGTGGCTGCCTCGAACTCATGGAAGCAGTCTGTATTAGAAGTTGTCTCTTTAATGAATGTCTCCGATTGTATAATATGTACTCCTTTGCCCAAAGGTGTTGGGTATGCCCCGGTTGTTGTCTACCCAGTGCCACTCTCAGAGATTATGGGCCGGTTACCTTGCTTAGACAATACTAACACAACTCCTGGTTGTTATGAACCTGTACAGTGTAATCAAACTTTGCGCTCTCAAAATGCTTCCACTGAGCCCATACAAGTTTTTACGCCAGACACCCAAATTTACGTCTATTGCTTAATTTCTAATACCTCTGTTCCTTTCTCTTCCAAAATGTAACATGTCTTACAATGTAGAAAATAGTATTACTGTTGATATGCCATGAACTATCTTATCTATATGGGGTTGTGGGGAAAATTATACTTTACTTGAATGGTTTCTCAACAACTCGTTTGCCCATAATTGGGAAAATGTCTCTACCACTGCTTTTGTTGTCAGTGAGGATCACTGGAGAGGCAGTTGTCGGGTAGGACCCACGCATGCCGACGGCACCGTTATAGTACAATCCGTGGAATAGTCTCCCAGTGGAGGTGGTAGAGATGAGGACAGTAACTGAATTCAAAAAAGCATGGGACAAACACAAAGGATCTCTAAAGGAAAAAAGTGGACTGTTGTAGTTGTTGATATGGAAGGACAGACTAGATAGGCCATGTGGTCTTTTTCTGTCGTCATATTTCTATGTAGCATAGTATCCCCAGCGCCTCAGCCAAGACCTCTCAAGAGCCAGGCTGTAAGTGACCCATCTTGGGCATTTGCCCTGGTCCTTGGGCGAGATCAGCTCCGCAGACAGCTGAAGTGGCTCCGCCACCACAAGCTGCATAATATCAGTGTACCATGGCCACCAGGGTCAGTCGGGCACAAATCAGTACTACTTGTTCCTGTTGTGACAACACATGCTGAAGCACTCTGCTTATCAGAGGCCATGGGGTAAAGGAGACCCTTCATCTGCTATGGCTGGACCAGGGCATCCAGCCCCTGCGAAGTCAGTCAGCAGTTGAAAAACCACCAACCTTGGAGTTCTCAATGGACATCATCAGATCCATGACAGGTGTGATGGGGAAGAGACGTCCTTTGCCATGCAAACAGAGGAATCTGAGAGAAGTAGGTCTGTTGCTGACAGGAAGGCAAAGCACATGACTTCCAGTTGCCAGGAGCAGCATAAACAAACCCAGCCACGAGTGCAGCAGCCCCGCCCAGCTAGCAAACAATCCCCATCTCCTGAGCCTAATAGTTTTCACCTGAATAGGGGAAGGGCTAAGTTAGCTCCAAACCGGACGTATAAGAAACACCCCTTAGAGTTAGAGAGGGACGACGGTGGAGAAGGTAGAGTGCTTGGAGAGCTTAGATGGACGCAGAGTGAGAAACAGCGTCAGAATAAGCTGAAGTCTGAGGCCAAGAATCAGACTGAGAGAACAGCTGAAGCATCAGTTTGGGAAACAGACGGATTCAGAAGCAACGTGTGTTTCAGAGTGGAAGGAAGCACGAGAGAAAGCATGTGAGTGACTCAGAAGAGTGTGAGTCTGAGAGTGAGTCGGATAGAGAACTACAGGAGGTAACCAGCAGGAGTAACTAGAGAAGCAGAGCCCAAAAGCCCTGTGGAAAGAACTCCAGGCAGGTGTCCTATTGGGAAGGCAGCCAGAGGGAAACGTTACCGGTGAAGCTATCTGGGAAGCACTTGCAAGCCCCAGGGAGTGAAAGGTATTCTGTGGAGGATATTTGCATGTCAGAAGAAGAGGGTGAAAAGCCAAAACTCAGAGGAAAATCTCTAAGGTTTAAACCCCTTGCTGACCAAGCTGTGCACAGACGTTTCCCTGTCTCAAAGCCAGAAGGTAGGCTGTCTAAATACTTTAAGGATAAAAGTACTTATAAGTTCTCTTGTGAAAACCCTGAAGGATGTGACTCTCCTCTCTGCTATTCTGATATATGTGGTAATACTGAACCCTATCTCACAGAGGGCTGGTTAGAGAAGCCCCGGGAACAGATAGAGGGTGGAAGTTTGAAAACGTTGCATACCAAACAGAAGTTTTACCTACCGGAGAATAGCATAAACCAATGCTGATTGACCCTCCTGAGGAGGAAATATCAGATGACCAAATGGACTGTACGTTAATGATTACAGATGATATAACTTCTCTGTGCTGAGCCAGGATTCATGAAAGCCATATGAACTGGCAGTTAAAGAGCACAGGATTTTTCCTTTGTTGTGCAAAGTGACTCTATGCTGTAAATACTGTGGAACTTTGGATTTCTGTTGAGAAGCTGTTTTGTTCCTTACTTATTTTGTGCCAGAGTGTATGGCCTTTTTGTCCTCAGTTCTGTTGCGTTTAAATCCGCCCGGGAGGGGAAATAAAAATCCTGTCATTGCCTGTACCATTCGCACCACAACTGCTTCTTATTGAAAGGGAAAATACTACAACTCCCAGGAAGCAATGCATGCCTAAAGCATTGCTCAACTCCTTCAATAAGGGTCCCTAGGCAGTCTAACCCGTACGCCTATGCTGCGGGCCGACTACTGGTGACAAAGGCCAGCCCCAACACTTCACCACCAGATAGAACACTGCCTCCAAAAGTGACTACTCTCCTGGATCCAGGTAGGTTCAGATAATCTGTCCGAATATTGTCCTTCATGGTGATGTGGGCTGCCGAGATCACATGCAATGAGCCTCTGCCCAGCGCAGCAGTGACAACACCTCCACCGCCACCAGCAAGCTCCTGGTACTGACCTGCCGGTTGATATACACCACCTTTGTGGCATTGTCCAATAGCACCTGGACCTCCTTGTGTCTCAACAGAAGAAAGGCCTCCAAAGCCAAATGTACTGCTTACATCTCTAGGCCATTGAGCAACCATAGACTCTCCTCTGGAGTCCACTGCCACTGAGCCATCTGGGACAGACAGAATGTGCACCTCAGCCTAACAGGCTGGCATTGGTGATGACCACCACCAAGGCCGGGGGCTCGAGAAGCATCCCTCTCTACAAGTTCCCAGTGTCCAGCCACCACTGCAGGCTCATCCAGGCCTCCGCCCAAAGTTGGAGTAGTGCTTCCATAAACTGCTCCTTCAATGACCATCTTAGAAGGTCCACCTGCAAAGACCTCATTGTGCAGCCGTGCCCAAGGTACAAGCTTCAGGGCGGCTGCCATTGTACCCAGCACCTAGAGTCAGTCCCATGCCCTCAGACGAGGGATCCTTCACAGCTACCACATCTGGGCCTGCAGTTTGAGAATTCTGCCCTCTGGCAGAAAGACCATACCCTGGAGGGCATCAAACCAAGCCCCCAGTCACTCCAAGTACTGGGTCATCTCCAGCTGGCTCTTGGCAGAATTGATGATCCATCCCAGGTCCTGCAGAAGCTGGATCACCCGTTTGGTTGCCTCATGACCTGCCTGAAAAGAATTGGCCCAGCTCAGCCAGTCATCCAGGTAAAAGGTAAAACAGAATGCTGCATTTGCCCAAAAGTCTGCACCATCACCACCACTATCACCTTGGTGAAGGCCCGTGGTGCAATGGTGAAGCTGAAGGACAAGGCCTGGAACTGAAAGTGCTGCCAGAGCACTGCAAAGCATAGAAACTGCTGGTGTTTTGGCCAAATGGGGATGTGCAAATAGGCACAGTCAGGTCCAGGGAGGTCAAGAACAAGAACTCCCCCTGCCTCACTGCCATGACTACTTATTGCAAGGTCTCCATGCATAAGTATGGCACTTTGAGGGCCCTATTCACATCCTTCAAAATGTAATAGCTCCCCAAGCTCCAATATTCACAGGGGACTGGGACCACCGCTTCCAGCAGCAGCCGGTTGAGGGTTTTGTCCACTACCTGAGCCTTGCCCAGCACAGGGACCTCAGAAAGGCATTGATGGGAGACCTAGCGAATTTGAGGGCTTAGCCCTCCAAAATTATGAGGGCCCATTCATCTGATGTGATCCAGGCCCAAGTGGAAAGAAAATGCTGCAGGTGGCCACTCACAGGCTAGGCCCTGCCTGGGCCCTTGAACCTTCATTAGGGAGATCTGACAGTTCTGGAAGCCCTGGAGGCACCTCCCAAACCCCTCTGCCCGGCACCTCTGTGAAAGGACAGGTCCCTCTACAGATAGACATCAGGATCTCAGCAGATTTACCGCCCAGGCCAGGCAAAACCTGCAGGGCTCTCTGTCCCCCACATGGAGTCCCTCTGCCTGTGCCCTCAGGCTTGTCCTCTGGCAATCTGGGCACCTTAAAGTCACCCAAATCCTTGATCAGTTTCTCCAAGTCCTCCCCAAACAGCAACTTTCCCATAAAGGAGAGCTTACTGAGCCTTGCCTTGGAGGCCTTGTCCGTCGACCAATTACACAACCAGAGCAGCCGGCAAGCTGAGACAAACGTCACCATTCCCTCGGCTTAGGTTCGCATTAGGTCATACAACAGGTCCACCAGAAGGCAGAACCTGATTCTAGCCGGGACACCTCCACACAGTCTGTGGAATCTGCTATAGCCTCCATCGGTAGCTCTGCAAATCACACCCTGTAGGGATAGGGCTGCCACTTCAAAGGCCTGCTTGAGCAGGACTTCCACATGCCTGTCCTGAGGGTCCTTGAGGGCAGCCCCACCCTTGACCAGGATGGTGGTCTTGAGTCATTGCGGCACCAGAGCATCCATCTTAGGTAGGCGCAACTTGCCCTTTTTCTCAGTGGTATCAGGTACAGGCAGGCCATACTCTCAGAGGCCCACATTAGGGGCATTCCACTTCTCAAATCATGGCCTTTAAGGCCCTGTGGACTGGAAAGGAGCAAGAGGACTTGTGGATCCCCTCCCACAGAGGGTCCTCTGAACTCTGCCTCTGCCCCAGGCTTTTCTGCAACACACAGCACTGCCAGGGACTCGAAGATGAGAGGGGGAAATTGATCCCACTGTGGTCTGGATTTTCCACCAGAACATTCGCCACCAGGGAATACCCCCTCAAGCTCCTCCTGAGAGCTCCCATCCAGCAGGTCCAAAGGACCCTCTAAGGGGTCAGGCAAATCCAGGAACCCATGGAGAAGTGCTCCGATGCCTTCCTGTCTGGGGTGCTTAGCCACCAGCGGGAGCTCAGGACTCCTATCCTCCAGGGCCTTAGAGGGGCGAGGGGCCGCCCCCCGCCCGCCCCCCCGCCCGCCCCCCCCGACCGCCCGCCCGCCCCCCCCGACCGCCCCCCCTTTCTAGTCCCTTTATTTTGGTTGCCATTCTGTATATCTTTCTAGTTCCTCTATCTTGAGATGGGGCAACCAAAACCACACAGAGGTATTGCTACATTCTATGTTTTGGTTTCTATTCCTTCCCAAATAATTAACCTTCTATTTGACCTTTTGTCTGCTGTACACAGTGAATTGATGATTTCAATGGCAACGGAAATCACGTCCACCATTTAGAGTACTTGGGGAAAGATGAAGAATGATACGGAGGGAGGGAAGTGGGGTATCAAAGAAAAAACAAACTAGAAATCATGCACAAGTTTGCATGAAATATTAATGGAAAGGGATTAAAGAGGGGAGACTATGCCAAGACAATTCTGTCAAACATTTAATTGCATACTGGAATACTTACATTTTCATATCAAATGTTTTGGATTCCTTCATCATGGCCTCAGCAAGCCGCTCCTGGTGAGACTCTTCTGTTCCCACAAACTGGAGCAGAAAAGGGAAAACAAAAACAAAAACACACTTCTTAAACTATAGCATCTCCTTGTTCAACAGCATCTTCCTACCTATATAAAAAGGCAGGCTGTTTAAACCGCACAGTGTTAACATTCCTTAGCTTCTTGCTCAGATCCATTTGATAGTTTTCTGACAACAAAAAGGAAACATTTTAGATCATACCTGATAATTTCCTTTCCTTGAAGCCTGCTAGACCATTTCAGACAAGTGGGTTATGCTTCCTTGTCAGCAGGTGGAGGCAGACTAGAGCATCTTTCAATGTCATCAGAACTATATCTACAGCATTGAGAAAAGTTAGTATGACATTTCCCCAAGCAGTAAGCAATTTGGAAACTCAGAAACCAAGAATGTTAATAACCAATAATAAAGTGGAACAAACATTTAGCTCTTAACATAGCCGATTGCTGGTTTTTTTTGCATTTTTGGCTTCAGTGCCTGATTCAGAGTTTCCTTGCCTGTAGGAAGTCTTCCAGGGCAGATCCTGGACAGTCTAGCAGGATTCAGGAAAAAGAAATGTACATTTAAAAAAGTCACCTTCCTTATCCTGCTAGACCAGTTCAAATCATTGGGATGTACCAGAGCAGTCAGAACTCAGTTGGAGAAAGACTATGCTCTGGTCAGGTCAGCCCTGCCCAGCAAAAAAGGCACCATCAGCTCCAGCTCCCACATGCACAAAAAGGTATCCAGAGACTGCCATGTAGCCACCTTACATATGTCTTCCAGAGATATCAAGGCAAACTCTGCCTAGGAGACATCTACTTCAGTTGAGTGAGCTTACTCTCCTTGGCATTCATTGCCAGTCAATATGTATGCTGAACCAATGGCCTCCTTAATCCAGTGGGAAATTGAGGACTTAGCTGCCACCTTTTCCTTGGATCACTAAAGGAGAACAAAGAGATGGTCTGACCAACAGGTGCTGGTGCCCTCCAAGTCTACCAGATGCAGGATCACCAAGCCGGGTAAGACTAAATTCTTGCAAAGAAGTTGTTTCACCAAGGGCCATGGGGGAAGACATAGAAGCCCCTCCTGGGGGGCCACCTTTTGAGAACATCTAAACCTGCTGTCTGCTAGGTCCCCTTCTGCAATTGAAAGTTCTCCAACTTGGCATTATTCCGGGTGGCTATCACACTGAAGAGACTACTCCACCTCAGCATAATTAGGCTAAATACATGGATACTAACTCCCATTCTCCAGGACCTACCATGTTCCAGCTCAAGAAGCTGGCCTAAATGTGGACTACACCCACTATGTAGCTGTCAATACAGTGACAGGGTGGCCACTGAGTATCACCCCAGCATTGTGATCGCTCCCTGCTTGCTGGCATGTGCCACTGCCATGGTTTTGTCTGCGACCACATGGACCACCTTGCCCTCTATCAAGGACTGAATTCCATAGAGACAGGTGAATTGTTCTGGCCTTCAAGTGGTTGATTGGCTAGGAGCCCTCTGAAAGGACCAAAGGTCTCAAAGATCTAGTCAGAAAAGAGAACCCTCTACACCCCCCTGCAGCCCTTCAGGTTGACATCCATGGTGACCATTACCAAAACTAGGGTTTCTAGGGACATGCCGCACCTCAAATAGCAAGGTTGAAGCTGTCACTCCAACTACTCCCTGACCTCCTGGGGGGGGGGGGGGGGGGGGTAGGGCTGATCAAAGCAGGCACAAGGGAACAGCTTCAACACTGAAGCCATGGACCCCAGGAACTGCAGGTATTCCCAGGCCTGATGAGCCAGCTGCACGCAAAGCTCAGCTGAATTTTAAGTTTGAGCACCCTCTCCTTTAAATGAGACAACCCCAGAGTGTGTTAAAATCAGCTACAAGATATTCAAGGTCTTGGGAAGGGACCAAGCTATTTTTGGGATAGCTGATCCAATCCGTCATTCCAACTAGCAAATTAACACCCTCAGACGTTTGCAGGAAGTGATCGTGAGTCATCCAGGTAAAGATAGCACGAGGGTCCATGGTCAGGTCAAATGGCAAAGCCCAGAACTAGTATAATAGCCCAGGATGCAGACAAAGTGTAACTGGGATTAACAAAAAAAGAGGTTTGGACAAGTTCCTAGAGGAAAGGTCCCTAAGCCTTTATTAAAGAGGGCCTGGAAACTGCTAGGTACTTGTGACCTGGATTGGTCACTGCTGGAAACAGAATACTGGGCTTGCTGGACCTTGGTCTGACCCAGTATGGCATTTATGTTCTTATTCCTAATGGAAACATAAAAATTATGCCTCAATTGGGGGGGGGGGGGTGAGTGCATGTCAATATTGTGTCTGGATAGGACATTTGTTTACTGCTCCTGATTTAAATAATTTTCTTCTTTTCAGGTTTTAAATAGCCTTCATCGATACAGAAGCCTAAAAGCCAAAATGGAGTCCACCCCCTGAAATCTAAAGCTCTTTTACTTTAGGGCAGAAACCTCTTAAGAACTTTGAGGGCCAAGCCGACAGCCGCTCTATACAAAACTGTTTCCTATGAGAGTTAGTAGTGCTTGGTGAACCTGAAAAGCAAGACCCTATTGCGTCCTGGGGGATGCCACCAAGTTGGATCTAGCCCCCCTTACTTCTTGCTGTCCTTTAGCTATGTGAAAAGGAAGCGTTAAGTAAAAGACTGAGAAAGCTAGAAAAAACTATGAAATAAATGATAAATTACACTTACCTGGTAATTGTAGTTCCTTGAGTGACGACAGTTCAGTCCTTTACCTCTGGTTTGGCAACCTCCTCCTGCAGCTTTGGAGACTGGCATGTCAGAACTCTGACATCACTGCATATAGCCTGCTGGAACTCCCATCAGTCCCAGTGTGAACTATTAACAAAGCAGACTCAAAAGAGCAACAAATAAGCATCGTAACCAACATTTCAAAACCTACTGAAAAACTAGCGAAAATTTTGAACCCCATCAGATAATCACATGCTACACTCTTTCCTGCTGACCCCACCAGGCAAAAGAAGAATGAACACAACAAATGAGAAATACAGACCTACTTGTAAAGCTTCTCTCCCACCGCCGAGTACATACTCTTCTGGAAACGCCTCCCGGGTGGGAATGAGGACTGAACTGTCGTCACTCAAGGAACTACAATTACCAGGTAAGTAATTATAATTTCCTTATCGTTCCTCCAGTTCAGTCCTCTACCTCTGGGATGTACCAGAGCAGTACTCAATGGGTAGGGCCTTTCCAGCCGGCACGTAACACTGCCGACCCAAAACAGGCATCATTCGCAGCTGCCACATCAAGTCGGTAATGCTTGCTGAAGGTATGCAGCGATGTCCAAGTAGCTGCCCTACAAATGTCCCCTGGCGGAACCAGGCTATGCTCCGCCCACGAAGCGGCTTGCAACCTGGTGGAATGCACCCGTAATCCTGGCGGCAACCCCTGGCCCTGCAATAAATGGGCGGACGCTATAGCCTCCCGAATCCATCTGGCAATGGAAGCTTTGGCCGCCATCTCTCCTTTGCGTACACCTCTGAACAGCACAAATAACCGGTCAGATTTGCGAAAAGACTGAGAAACCTTCAAATATTGCCGCAAGACTATCTTCACATCCAAGAGACGAAGCCCGCGCTCCTGATCATCTCCGTGTAAGGAGCCCAGAACTAACAGAGATACTGTTTGGCTAAGGTGAAAGGGAGAAACCACCTTCGGCACAAAAGATGGAACTGGCTGGAGGACCACCTTCTCCCTAGAAAAAAACAGAAATGGCTCCCGACACGACAGCGCTTGCAAATCAGATATACGCCTCGCCGAGCATATTGCCACCCGAAACACTGTCTTTAACGTCAAATCCTTCACGGACGCCTGACGCAACGGCTCAAAAGGCGGCTTGGTTAAGGCCGATAACACCAAATTAAGATCCCATGGCGGAACTGACATTCTACGCGTCGGACGCAATCTTGAAATGGCTTTGAGAAAAACGCAAGACGTCCACATGGCTCCCCAGAGCAATGCCTTGTACCTTTCCTCGAAAACAGGAGAGAGCAGCCAGCTGAACGCGCAAAGAACTGGCCGCCAGACCTCTCTCAAAACCCTCCTGAAGGAAAGCCAATACTGAGGGAATGGACACTGTCGCAGCCCGGATCTGTCGCCTCGAACACCAATCCTCAAAGATCCGCCAAATACGAACATACGCCAGAGAGGTGGAATGAGATCTAGCCTTAAGCATCGTTGCAATAACAGCTGGCGAATAACCTCTCTCTCTCAGTCTGGCCCTTTCAAGGGCCATACCGTAAGCGAGAACCAATCCACCTGTGGCATGAACAGAGGCCCTTGACGAAGAAGATCTGCTCGTTCCGGGCACCGCCAAGGCACTCCCGCTAACAGACGCACCAGATCCGCGTACCACAGCCGTCATGGCCAATCTGGCATTACCAGAAGAACTCTGCCCGGATGCGCTCCTATCCTCTGTACCACCCTGCCGATCAATGCCCACGGAGGAAAAACATACAGAAGACCAGCGGTTGGCCATCGCTGCAGCAACGCGTCTATGCCTTCCGACATCCTCTCTCTCCTTCTGCTGAAGAAACGGCTGACCTTTGTCGATTGAAAGGTCGCCATCAGATCCATTATCGGAGCCTCCCAGCGAGCCACTATCTGAGCAAACACATCCGGATGAAGCTCCCACTCTCCTGCGTCCAACATGGACTCTGCTGAGATAGTTGGCCGTCACATTGTCCTTTCCCGCAATGTGCGCTGCCGAAAGCATCACTAACCGTTGCTCTGCCCAGGCGAACAAGAGATCGGCCTCTTCCTCCATGGCTGCACTCCCCGTGCCGCCCTGTTGGTTGATGTAGGCAACAGCCGCCGAATTGGACTGCACTCGAACCGCCCGACCCACTACCACCAACTCGAACGCCTGCAGAGCTAGCCAAACTGCCCGAAGCTCCAGACGGTTGATCGACCACGACACCTCCAGCGGTGACCACAACCCCTGCGTGAACTGACCCTCGCAGTGGGCTCCCCAGCCTCCCAGACTGGCATCCGTTATCACTGGCAGCCAATCCGGCTGTTCCAGTGACATTCCAGCCGCTAGAAAAGCTGGGAGCAACCACCACCGAAGGGACTGCCTGACCTTGACCAGACAGGGAAGCCGCAAGCTCAAGGAATCCCGCTGATGTGACCACCGGCACAGAAGAGCCCTCTGCAGCGGACGCATGTGCACTCTGGCCCAAGGCACCTCTTCCAGAGTCGCTGCCATGGTCCCTAGCACCTGGAGATAAGACCACGCCGAAGGAACTGTCGTTGCTCTGAACCTGCGCACCAGCCCCCTGAGGCCTTGAACCCTGTGCTCCGGCAGAAACACCTGCCCTTTCTTTGTGTCGAACCATACCCCAAGATACTCTAGACTTTGTGAGGGTGACAATCGGCTCTTTTCCGGATTGATCACCCAACCCAGACTTTGCAAGAATTGCACCCCTCTGCTGGTCGCCTGCACGCTCTCCTCCTTGGATTTGGCTCGGATCAACCAATCGTTGAGATAGGGATGCACCAGAATTCCTTCCTTGCGCAAGGCTGCCGCTACCACCACCATGATCTTGGTGAAAGTCTGCGGTGCTGTCGCCAGGCCGAAAGGCAAGGCCTGGAACTGATAATGTCCCCAAGGCAAGGCGAATCTGAGAAACCTTTGATGAGCTGCCCGAATGGGAATGTGCAGATAGGCTTCCGTGAGATCTAGCGACGTCAAATACTCTCCCTGCTGCACCACCACAATCACTGACCGAAGGGTCTCCATCCGAAAATGCGGAACCCGCACACACCGGTTTACGCCCTTCAGATCCAAAATAGGGCGCAACGCCCCGCACTTCTTTGGCACCACGAAATAAATGGAGTACCGACCCTCGCCATATTCTGCCCTGGGCACCTGCACCACAGCCCCTAACTGGAGCAGCCGTTGCAACGTACTTTGAATTGCTAAGGTTTTCTGTTGCCCTCTGCAAGGGGACATGACAAAGGAATCCCGCACCGGCCGAGCAAACTCCAGCGCATATCCCTGCCGAATAATCTCCAACACCCACTGATCGGATGTGATGTGGGTCCAAGCAGAAAGAAACCCCGTCAACCTTCCACCTATCGGGAGATCTTCCACCGGGACCCGCCGCATCTCATTGTGGTTTCCGAGACACTGCAGGCGAAGCCCCTAGTTGCTCCCCAAAATCCCTGGTTGCACGTTGTAAAATGCCCCCTCTGCGAATTTCCATAGCGGGACGCACAAAATCTCTGGAAGCCCCAGAACTGACCCCCCGAACTCGGAAGGAACTTCCCGTTTAGGCTTATCCTCCGGGAGCCTGCCACTCATGGACTCGCCGAGGTCCTTCACCAAATTTGTCCAGGTCTTACCCAAAAAGTAACCTACCCTTAAAGGGCAATTTTCCAAGCCAGGCCTTGGAAGACCCGTCGGCGAACCAATTTCGCAACCATATTGATCTACATGCGGCCACCACTGAGGCCGTGCTATTAGCCAGTGCCCGAATGAGGTCGTAATGTACATTCACTAAGTACGCCGTCCCCGATTCCAGACGGCTGAGCTCCTTAATCTCGTCCTGTTCTAAATGTGGCGAAAGACGTAGTCGCTGAACCCAGCGCAGACAGGCCCGTGCTACCCAAGCCCCACAGATCGATACCTGCAAGGATAGCGCATCTGCCTCAAAAACCTGCTTCAGACTGTCCACTTTACGGTCCTGAGCATCCTTTAAGGCAGCACCGCCTTCCACCGGAATAGTAGTTTTCTTCTTAACCGCTGCCACCGCCGCATCCACCCGAGGCAAGCGGAACCGTTCCTTATCCTTATCGGCCAAGGAGTAAAGCCTATTCATCGTGCGTATTCCCCTAAGTCCTGCTTCCGGCTGATCCCACTCATCCTGGATCATCTTGTCAACGACCCGATGAACCGGAAACACCACTTGCGTCTGCCTTACCGCCTGTATAACCGGATCCTCAAGCTCCTCTTCATTAACTGGTTGCGCCACAAGATTCAACATCTGCACAGACTCCGTGATCAACGCAGCGAGCTCTTCTCTGCGGAAAACCCTTAATATCTTTGCTTGGTCTTCAGGTTCTTGGATCTCTCCTTCTTTGAGATCCTCCAACCCCTCTTCACGTTCCCAATCTGGAACTTCAACTTCCGGCCAATCGCCATCCAGGGAGGAAATAGCCTGGGCTCTCGCCCTCTTAGGTGCCGGGGCCCTTCGCTCTTTTCCGCAGTGTCCAAATGCAGAGACATAACGGAGAGAGGCCCCGGCGCCGCCGTCTTGCCCTGTCGCTGCAAGCAAAAGGCCTGATGCATCAGCAAAATAAAATCAGGACAAAAGTTACCCAGGCCTGACAGCCCTGGGACCGAGAGGGCCCCTGAAGGTCCTGCCGCCTCCTCCAGAGCGCACCCCTGCACCGTCTGCTGTACCGGCTCCGTCCCCCCCTCAGCTAATCCTCCTTGCGTCCCAGGGGGGTCCTTGATCTCTGAGATTCCACTACAGAGAAAAGGGAAGCACAGCCACGGCAAATACCTGAGTCAGCCACCGTGCCTCTCTGCGTGCCAGACCACACACTGCGGTCGTGCAGCCATCCTCCTGCCAGAAACCTGATCCCCTTCACTGGTCTCAATGGCCTGGGATCTCTTGCTGTCCCCTGTATATCTTTCTCTCTTTTTTTAATCCATGGCACACAATTTGCTTAAGCGCCCCAAATCACCTAAAATAGAAGAAATCAAACTACAAATAACCTATCCTACAGATGCCTATCTGTTCCTCCAGTGAGCCCAATGTGGGCTCACAATGTCCTCCTGCTGCAAGGAGACTGGTCACACTGGGACTGATGGGAGTTCCAGCAGGCTATATGCAGTGATGTCAGAGTTCTGACATGCCAGTCTCCAAAGCTGCAGGAGGAGGTTGACAACCCAGAGGTAGAGGACTGAACTGGAAGAACGATAAGGAACTTGAGTTTGTACTAGTTGTAGGAAAAAAACATTGGAATATTACAAAATGCTTGTTTCTCAAGGTCCCTGGTTTTCCAAGCTGTTGAGAGACATCTTTTCTGAAAGGAATTATTTCTATTAAAGCTATTTAATCTGTGAACCCACTATTTTTTGTTAAATCAGTCAGGGCCTAGTAGCAGCAGTTTAAGTTTAAATTTAAAACACAGAAGAGAACTTTCTGGTTAACATTAAATACCCAGCAGAAAGCTTGTAGTTTTAATTTAATAGTCACTCAGGGCCTAGTATCAGCAAAGTACTTTTAGTTTAAATTTAAACACACAGAACAGAGCTTTCTGGTTAAATTTAGAACCCAGCAGAGCGCTTTTAGTTTAAATTTCATAATAAGTTAAAGCCTAGCAGCAGCAAAGAGCTATAATTTAAATCAAATAAGAAGAATATAGCTTACCTCAGCAGCACAGGACAGGGTACTGTGTAGCAGCCCTCTTTTAATAAGTGCTTAGGTCTTCACTGAGGAAGATGTGGGGATGTTACCCATTACTGAAGTGGTATTTAAAGGTGCGGAAGAAATGAAGGAAATATCGATAGTTGTGATACATCTTCCCGATCTATTAGATAAACTGAAGAGTAGCAAATCACCTGGGCCGGATGGTATACATCCAAGGGTGTTGAAAGAACTGAAATATGAGATTGCAGACCTGCTATTAGTAATCTGTGAACTATCATTAAAATCATCTCTAATACCTAAAGATTGGAGGATCGCCAATGTAACACTAATTTTTAAAAAGGGTTCCAGGGGTGATCCGGGAAACTACAGACTGGTGAGCCTCACGTCAGTACCAGGAAAAATGGTAGAAACCATCATAAAGAATAAAATTACTCAGCATGTAGATAGTCATGGCCTAATGGGAAACAGCCAACATGGCTTTAGACAAGGAAGATCTTGTCTTACTAATCTGTTATGTTTTTTTGAAAGTGTGAATAAACAGGTGGACAAAGGTGAGTAGGTTGATATAGTGTGTATCTAGACTTTCAGAAAGCCTTTGACAAGGTCCCTCATCAGACGTTCGGCAAAACTAAAGAGTCATGGGATAGGAGGCAGTGTACTACTGTGGATCAGGAACTGGTTAAAAGATAGAAAGCAGAGGGTTGGGCTAAATGGCCAATTTTCCCAATGGAGAAAGGTGAATAGTGGTGTACCCCAGGGATCTGTGCTGGGTCCGCTGCTTTTTGACATATTCATAAATGACCTGGAAAGAGGAACGAGTGAGGTTATCAAATTTGCAGATGACACAAAAAACTATTTAAAGTTGTTAAAACCCAAGAGGATTGTGGAAAATTGCAAGAGGATCTTGATAAATTGGAAGACTGGGCATCAAAATGGCAGATGAAATTTAATGTGGACAAGTGCAAAGTTATGCACCTAGGGAAGAACAACCCAAACTATGGTTACACAATGCAAGGTTCCACATTAGGAACCACCACCCAGGAAAAAGATTTAGGCGTCATTGTGGATAACATGCTAAAACCCTCGGCCCAGTGTGCAGCGGCAGCCAAGAGAGCAAATAGAATGTTAGGTATTATAAGGAAAGGAATGGAAAATAAAACAAAAGATATTATAATGCCTCTATACCGTTCCATGGTGAGACCGCACCTTGAATGTTGTGTGCAATTCTGGTCACCGTATCTTAAAAAGGATATAGCGTTATTAGAAAAGGTTCAGAGAAGAGCCACCAAAATGGTAAAGGGGATGAAAGGATACTCATATGAAGAAAGGCTAAAGAGGTTAGGGCTCTTTAACCTGGAAAAGAGACGGCTGAGGGGAGATATGATAGAAGTCTATAAATTAATGAATGGAGTGGAACGCGTCAACGTAGATCGACTGATTACGTTATCAGAATATAGGAAGATTAGGGGACATACAATGAGGCTGCAGGGTAAACTATTTAAGACTAATAAAAGAAAATATTTTTTCACTCAACGTGTAATCAAACTCTGGAATTTGCTACCGGAGGATGTAGTAAAGGCTGTTAGTGTAGCTGGGTTTAAAAAAGGTTTGGACAAGTTCCTGCAGGAAAGGTCCATAAACCATTATTAAGTAGGGACTCAGGATATCAATGCTTGACCCAGTACAAGCATTGCGGAACCTGTGTCTTTTGGGGAAACTGCTAGGTACGTATGACCTAGATTGGCCACTGTTGGAAACAGGATACTGGGCTTGATGGACCTTGGTCTGACCCAGTATGGCATCTCTTATTGTAGCGGCAGAGCGCAAACAATCCAATAATACCAGGAGTCTGTTCAGAAGGTCCAAATCATTTATTGTGCACAAGACTCAAGCAGAATCACATTCAAAATGGCTGAGCAATGGCTGTTAGTAAAAACAACAACTTTTATACTGTTCTTTCCCATTCTAGACATAGGCAAACGTTCCATTGGTCCCGGTAACCCCTCTCGCTCCATCTATTGGTCCCGGTACCGTTACGTAGTTGTCCAATGAGGACCTTGGTCTGGGCTCTGCACCTGTTTCCCCCCCTTACTGTCCTCATTACAATGGTCAGTTCTTAGACTCTTGATACAATTCTCCTCCAAGGTCACTGGCTAACCAAAACATATGGGAAAACAGGGCACTGTAACTTTTCTTTCAGCAGAGTTAATTCCATAGAAGCTTCACACATCTTATCAGTACCAATTAAAGTTGTTTTTCTATCTCTTCTAAGTTTCGATTCTGCTTAGCTAGGCTTGGTTATGCTTAGTTGAGTTTCAATTCTATGGAAGCTGCATTCAGGGGGGTTTTCACTCCTCTGGGCCTAACCACAGGCTTCATTTACAGGTCAAGCTGCTTCGGCCTGTCTGTTTAGTTCTAGCAGCATGGATCATAGGCCTTCGCCTACCACATTCCCCCCTTTGATTAATCTCACCCTATGACTAATAAGGTGTGAGATTTAAATCACTCAATTACACTGGAGTCGGATTACGACCATACGTACTAGGATTAGGGTGCCATAAGGCCAAAATCTTAGTGGCAGTCTTTCGTTCTACTGTATTCTCTAACACTATTAATAGAGCGCATACAACATGGGATTATACAGGGTAACAGCAAAAACAAAGCTACAAATATCAATATTATCATAGCAAAAGTAGTAAGTCCCCCCAGGCCAGAGAAGATAGATTCGAACCAATTAGGTATCTTAAGACCATGCCAGGTCTGTACTGGCACATAAGCTTGTTTTCAGCAATCTCTTCAACTACTTGACCCTTGTCATCCATCTTCAAACAATTGGTTAAATTCAACTTACCATATACTCCTCCTTCAGCTGCTAATAAGTAATCTAGTGCCAAGTGATTCTGATATATTGCAGTACGCATTTGTGTGCTTTGTCTAGCTAAAAGTGTGAGTGCTTGGCTAGTTTCATTGGTTATTTGTTCAACAACAGCTTGCAAACGTATAATACGATTTATCATATATACAGGGGTTCGGTATCCCCAGGTGCCATCTTGCTCCCAAGTGGCAGGTCCATAATAGGCAATAATTCTCGCAGGTGGCCAATCATCCCCCTCCCATTTCTCTATCTTTAAGGCTGCTCTTTTCTGTCTTTTGGTATAGACTGGGTAACCTAATTGTTCTCCATGTTCTGTGGGTAACAGAAAGAAAGAAGGTCGGATGGTTCCTAAGACACATGCCCCTCCCCAGTGGAGAGGGAGTCGAGCATATGCTCGGGTTCCGCAGATCCAATACAAGCCAGGTGGGGCTTGCCAGGCACGAGGCTGGGCAAGGTTAGTCCATAAATCAGCAAGCTCAGGAAATTTTGATAATGGGTTGGTAGGTTCAGATTCATTAACTCCTGACCACCAAGACGTCTGTTTTGTAGTGTCATTATAAAACTTCTGGCTGAGGCAGACAAGCTGTCCTAATTTCAAGGTGAACTGGGGTCCAGTCCGAACATAACACAAACGTCCTACTATTGGGTGTGCTAATACCCATTCACTGGTGGTCTTATGTAGTTCAATATGATTATAAGCTATTGAGTAAGTCAATTCTTGGGCCTCCCAAGGCCACTGATCACCCATTTTAGTTCCACCACAGAAATAACAATCGGAAATGTGGAGACTGGATACTACTGCTCCAGCTAATTCTAAAACAGATTTTGAGAAGGGTGTGGGATAAACTTATTTATATGCAGAGTTTCATAGAAAGTATTGTGTATGTGGTATCGTGATGAACGATGGGCCTGGGTGTTCAATCTTATATATACAATGGTTCCGGGATCTGACCCAGAGCCTGCAATGCGTAGTCCAAATTTATACCCTTGTGTCCATGCACTCTGATTTATTATGTGTAACTCCAATGGGTTACAGGCACCCTTCTTACATTTTTCTGGATTCTTTAGAGTGGGCTTAAGCAGGGCTGCCATTCGATTATCCCTGGTATTCTCTACCATACCAGTTTTCCATGTAGCATAGAACACACATTCCCACTTTGGACAATAGTCTTGAACTGGTGCTGTACTATATTCATTTGCTAGAACTCGTTTACCTGTACAGGCTCCCCACCCGGTGGTTCCTTCTGGACACATATACTTGTGATCATGATAATATGCTTTTTCCCAGTTAGCACAATGAGACCGACTATCTCTATTTATTGCATCACAAGCATCAAAATACAAAACATCACCCTTTGTAGGGTCAGTGAGTGGGGGTGTGGCATTAAGTAAAGCTCCATCTGCATCATCCCATCGCATTTCTAGAGTATAATAGGAGGGGTTCTGATGTGGGTTGAAACAAACTTTAGTATCTCCCTTAGTACAAACGTTCAGTTCCATTGTGTTGTATATACACCGGCTCACTGTACCAGTACAGGTATAGTAAGAATGATAAAGCAAAGTCTGAGTTACTTTCATTCCAGTTTGAGTGGAAGTAATGCAGGCAGTAAATGGGGTAAGGCAAGAACAAGTTCAAATCCCCCCAGGCAGGCAACCAGAACAAAGTAGAAACAAAGATGCATGTTGATTGTAGTCCTGAGTCTCCGCTGGAAAATCTTGACCTCGACGTTCACTACTTCTTGACACACTGCTGACCCGTTTGCTAATGAAGCAATTCAACGGGTGTCAATGTTGATTGAAGATCCTCAAGGTTCTGATGTATGCCAACTTACCAACCGTAGTTGGCCTGTAGAAAGTCTGTGGAGGCACAGTTATTCGATGAAGAAAACAAATGTCTTTGCTGTATTGGAAACAGCAATCCTCTTCGAAAGACTTGTCTGTTGTGCAATACCGCCGTTCTTGGGCGGCCAAGAGGAACTCTAGGCCGCTGGTTGCCGCCTCAGGGTGAGTCGCAAAGGAATATCAGGATGCTGCACTGCTGTCCACTGATCTGGCTGCTGGCTTGACTCTGCTATGATGGATCCAGGATTCGATTTCTGCGACCTTGACAGCTGTTGGTGTAGACAGGATAACGGTGTATGGTCCCTTCCAATGAGGTTCCAGCGGTGTCTTCTTCCAATCTTTGATCCACACCGAAGTACCAGGCTTGTAGGGATGCAAGGATTCCATCAAGTTGATGGGTAACTGGTCCTGTATCCACGCATGAAGAGTCTGCAGAACAGAACTAAGAGCTAGGAGTTCTTGTCTGGTTATCTCTGAACCAATTTGTGTCAAACTACCTTTTACCCCCTGCACTATTGGTGGGGGCCTACCATACATGACTTCAAAGGGAGAAAATCCTGATGATTTCACAGGGGCTGAGCGTATTCTAAGTAAAGCTATTGGGAGGATTTGGGGCCACTTCAGGTGGGTCTCCTGACATAGCTTAGACAACTGAGATTTCAGAGTGCGATTCATTCGCTCAACTTTCCCTGAACTCTGGGGTCTGTATGCAGTGTGTAGCTTCCATTGTATCTGTAGGGCACTTGCTAACTGTTGGGTAATCTGAGATACAAATGAGGGCCCATTGTCTGACCCTATTACTGCAGGGATTCCACATCGGGGGATAATTTCTCTCAGCAATACCTTGGTGACCTCTCTGGCCTTTTCAGTCCTGGTGGGAAAAGCTTCTACCCACCCAGAGAAGGTGCAAACTAAAACAAGTAACGATATCCACTGACTTTTGGCATTTCAGTAAAATCTATTTGTAGGTTGTGCATAGGGATTACACCACCTGACTGAGCTCAGGGTGGCGGTGTAGGACCCTGTTTGGCATTGTTCTTTGCACAAGTTACGCACTGGTGAGCTACTGAGGCTGACAAGGCTCCCAACACTGAAATGCAAAAATGGGGTCTGAGTGCTTTTTCCATTGCATTTTTCCCATAATGTGTGGCTTGATGAAAGGCCTTTACAAAGGCGAGTCCCAATGACTCAGGGATCACTATTCGCCCTGGAGGTTGGCTACCCTCTGCTGGTGGCAGCTCAATCCATCCATCCTTCAGTACCCCCTTTTCTGTAGTGCAATAATAGTCCAACTCCCTTGTGGTGTATCGTGGCGTCCACAAGTTGAGGGGTACTGGAAACAATGCTGCTTGTACTGGTGTTGCTTGTGGTGAAATTTGGCCTGTCATGGCTGCTTTACGCGCTGAAACATCAGCAAGTCTGTTTCCTTGGGCAACTTCTCCTTTGCCTGTTTGGTGTCCTCAGCAGTGCATAACAGCCACTCGTGCCGGGGCCCATACTGCATCTAGTAACATTAATATTTCTGGGCCATACTTAATTTGCCTCCAGAGGTAATGAGTCCTCGTTCTTTATACAGAGCTCCATGAGCATGTAAAGTTGTAAAAGCGTACTTTGAGTCTGTATATACGTTCAACTGAAGTCCGGCACCTAGTACTAGTGCCCTTGTTAGCGCTATCAATTCTGCTTTCTGTGCTGATGTTCCTGAGGCAAGAGCTGACGATTCAATGACTTTCTCCCGGGTGACTACTGCATACCCGGCACAGCGTCGTCCATTGATAAGGCTGCTTCCATCCACGAAGTAAGTCTGGTCAGGGTTCTCTATGGGTATATCAGTTAGATCAGGTCGACTTGAAAACACAGTGTCCATGACTTCCATACAGTCATGTTCTGGTGGGTCCTTGCTGATTGGTATCAAGGTGGCTGGGTTTAAGGCATGGCTCACTTCCAATTGTATCCGAGGATTTTCGCATAACATGCTCTGGTACTTCAGCATTCGAGAATTAGTGAACCAGTGATTTCCCTTCTGTTCCATAAGGGCAAGCACAGCATGTGGTACTGTAACGTGCAGGTTCTGACCTAAGGTGAGTTTGTCTGCTTCACTCACTAACAATGCTGTGGCTGCCACAGCTCTCAAACATGGCGGCCATCCTTTGGCTACAGTGTCCAATTGTTTTGATAAGTATGCTACGGGTCGCTCCCAATGGCCTAATGTCTGAGTCAACATTCCCAGAGCGTTCCCTTGCATTTCATGTACAAATAAATGAAAAGGCTTCTGGACATCTGGTAGTCCAAGTGCTGGCGATGACATTAACGCTTCCTTCAAGGCTTTGAAAGCTTCATCTTGATCAGGTCCCCACTCTAGTGGTGATCTCTTCTCCTTTGGTGGCTTCATATAGTGGTTTAGCAATCTGAGCAAAGTTGGGTATCCATATTCAGCAGTATCCTGCTGCTCCCAGGAAGGCTCTGACTTGTCTCCTGGTAGTTGGGGTTTGGATACTGCACACAGCTTCTTTTCTTTCTGGTCCTAATTGCTGGCTTCCTTTGGTCAGCCGGAACCCCAGGTACTTTACTTCTTTGGCATAGCTGCGCTTTTGCTCTGGAAGCTTTGTATCCAGCTTCATCTAGTAGTTGTAAAAGATCATTTGTGGCTTGTACACATTCACTCTCTGAGGTGGTAGCTATCAACAAGTCATCCACATACTGAAGAAGCACTCTTTTCCCAGGGGTTACAGGATAACTTGAAAGATCTTGGTTCAGTGCTGCACTGAAAATGGTGGGTGAGTTCTTGAATCCTTGAGGCAATCGTGTCCAAGTGAGTTGGCCCCATCTCCCTGAGACAGGGTCCTGCCATTCAAAGGCAAACAATTGGCTAATCGGGACTAATCGTATGCAGAAAAAGGCATCTTTCAAATCCAGGACGGTGAAGTGGGTAGCCTCAGCAGGTATCAGTCCTAAGAGTGTATAAGGATTTGGCACAACTGGATGTATGGTTTCAACTGCTTCATTCACTCTCCTTAAATCTTGTACTGGGCAGTAATCACCTGTCCCAGGCTTCTTAACTGGCAGGAGAGGCGTATTCCATGGTGATTGACATACCTTAAGGCGGCCATACTCCAGTAATCTCAATAAATGGCGATGAATGCCCTTAATGGCTGGTCTTGGTAGTGGGTATTGCTTAACATGTACTGGTTCTGCTCCAGGCTTAAGGTTCACAATTACTGGGGCTATGTGCTTGGCTAGGCCTGGTGGGTTACCTTCTGCCCATACTCCAGGAGGAGCCGTAATGCTTGCTGGCATACTGAAATTTGTATCAGGAACTGGCTTAGTACTGTAATATTTCCACTCTTCTTCTCGAGGAACAGTAAGCACCATTAATCCTGCAGGCTTTGAGTTTACAATCATTTGCATTTCTCCTTTCTCAGTAAAGGATATTTGGGCCTGCAGTTTGGCTAGCATATCTCGTCCCAGTAACGGCACTGGGCACTCAGGCATATAAAGGAATTGGTGTGCTATTTGCTGTCCTCCTAATTCACATACACGGTCTTTCAAAAAGGACTTGGTGGCTTTGGCACCAGTTGCTCCCATAATTGTGACTGCTCTTGTAGACAAAGGAGCTATTTACTTATCTACTACAGAATGTTCTGCTCCAGTATCAACCATAAAGTCCATGAATTGGTCCCCTATCTTTAAACAGACCATAGGCTCCTGGGGACCTAAAGCGAATTCGGAGCCCGGTCTGTCCTAATCTGTTTCATCTAAATCATAGTCCGTTGCGGTTGCAACTCCTTCTATGGCCTCCTCTCTTTCCCGTTGGAAATGTACTCGATTTGTCCCTCTGCGATTCTGTGATCGGCCTCTCTCCCTCTCTCTCCGAGGGGCATTTTCTTCTTCTTCGTGTGAGGCGTCTTCGAATTGCGGGCATGCATTCCTCCAGTGTCCTTCTTCCTTGCAATAAGCGCATTGATTTACGCCTAGCAGGGGCCGGCTATCTCCTCGGCCCCTTCCTCTTCCTCTGCTCCTTCGATTAGGGAAACCTCCCCGTTTCTGTTCAACTAAAGCGGCAGCCAAAAAAATCTGCTTTCTTCTTCATTTTACGCTCACTTTCTGTCTTTCATTATCACGGTTCACAAACACTTTCTGGGCGACTTCCATTAGCTGTGACGTATTCATGCCCGCAAACCCTTCTAACTTCTGTAATTTGCGTCTAATATCTGGTTGGGACTAACAAAAGCAGCATTCACCATGCATAGGCTTTCGGGTGCAGCTGGGTCATAGGGAGTATACATTCTATATGCTTCAGCTAATCTCTCATAGAATACTGCTGGGCTTTCATCTACACCCTGGATAACTTCGGCTACCTTGGAGAGGTTCATGGCTTTCTGACCCCCCCCCTTACGCAGGCCCTGCATAGGGCCTTGGCGAAACCGGGCTAGGGATCTGGATCCGTCGTTGGTGTTCGGATCCCACCACGGATCTTCATTGGGAAACTCTCTCTTTGCTGCTTCGCGGTTATCTATTCCTTCTCCTCCCGCTACTAGGGGATTTTCTGCTAACCAATTGACAGCTGCTCGCATAATTCTCGTCCGCTCCTCAGTAGTAAATAGAGTGGACAGGAGTTGACGGCAATCTGCCCAAGTAGGCTGATGGGTTTGCATAATTGTATTCATTACTTCTGTTAATTCTTGGGGCTTATCAGTATAGGAAGCATAATGCATTTTCCAATTCAACAAATCAGTGGTGGAGAAGGGCACATAAACTAGACTGGTGGGTCCCGCTACTATCTGGTTCTCTTCGTTCGTTACGGGCATTCCCGGGACCTGCCGTAGTGGCATTACTTTCTTGATAGGGCCCCTCTTTCTCAATTTGGACTTTGTCTTAGATTACTTACTTGCAACGGATGAACTGGTACTAACAGTTGATTTTATACTTTCAGTCTCGCCCCGGGAAGATGTCCCTTCTTCCTCTTCTGACTCAGAATTTTCCTCAGTTTCTAACTGATCAATCTCTTCAGGGGGTGGGTCATCTAACTGAGCTTCTGGTGGGTCAATGAGTGAAACTCGCCGGTCCTGGGGGCCTGCCGTGGGACGCGGTGGTACTTTTACTGGGTGCAGAGCTTGGGGCTATCTAATAACAACTTCCGGGGACTCGGGATCAACATAAACAGACTTCTGTGACTTCTGTTCTATCCCTGTCTTCTGTGTCTGTTCTGTCAGCGCTACCATTATTCTACACTGTTCTTCATAGCAGCGCTGGGCGCAAGGGGGCGGGCTTTCGCAAATACTTAACCAGGAATCTATATAGGGATACTGGTCGGGGTGCGCTGCTCGCACCTTCCGATGAACTGACTTAATAATTCCTATGTTAAATGTTCCATCTCGGGGCCACATGGGGTCTAAGGTGGGCCACTCTTTAGTACACAAGAGCTGCAATCGTGACCACTGTTCCCTCTAAGCTGTGCGCGTGTGCGCGCGCACACACCTCGCCGAGCAAGCGCACACAACTTTTAAAGGAGCGCACAAAAATTACCTTTTTCATGAGTTTTCAAATCTTGGGTTTACTGCCGCGGCTGCACCACTGCCATTCTGTAATTTTCGTCATTTCCGAAGCTGTCTGCACCGAGTCCCCTGCCTCTCACTCCTCTTCACGTGACCGACGATTGACGAATCATGGCAGGCTAGAGGGAAATAAAAGGGAGGGGCAGCCAGCAAGCCAGCCTCTTTCTGCTCTTGTGCCTGCCTGCCTGCCAGCCACGCACCTCCTTGGATCCTTCCCTCAGCCAGCCTTCAGTGACACGTGCTGCCTTGGATGATATTAACACACGCACCAGCGATGAAGTGGAGTAATGCAAGTAAGTGGGCATTTGTGGTGAGGGGGATGGGGCTGTTGGGCGTCTGTGGCCTCTTCTCCGTGCCCCCCCGCTTAACTCCGGCAGTGGTGTTCGTTGTGCCGCGCGCCGTCCTCACCTGGTGCTGTCGGGGTTCGCACTTAAAACAATATCGGCAAACACACTGAATTATACTGACTTATACTTAAGTGCATTTTAGCGTCGTTAACTTTTGCCTAATTAGGGTCCTTTTAATGTTCTTGATGCTACAATAATATAATAAATGTTTCTCAAGGTTTTACGAGCAGCACACAGGAGAGCAGAGCTCCTGCAGGGATCAGAGAGCAGAAGCAGTGGACGACCCAGTTGCTTAGTGTTAATTCCAAATGACTTTATTGAAGATCTTCAATAAAGTCATTTGGAATTAACACTAAGCAACTGGGTCGTCCACTGCTTCTGCTCTCTGTGTACTGTCTAAAGGTTTTACGGACATTGAGTCAGAGGCTCGGAGTGGACAACGTGATACAAGGCGATCTTCGGGCTTTGTAAAGGCAAGATATGTGAAGGGTTTCCACGTAGTTATTTGTACTTTTATGAGCCGGCTTTGGCGTCCTTTTGAATCTTGATATGATTCTTTAGCGTTTTTTATGGTGCCTAAATGTTTTTTCATAGGTGGTTTCGATTTTAGAATTAACTGTATAATTAATGTGGGTAATTCTCTTTCCTTTGTTCATTCGTTGAATATATGTAAGCCTTTTGCATTGATCTTCACAGGGGTACATTTTACTTTGAACATCCTTTTAAACTTTGAAGGTCTTTCAGCCGGTAGATCATGGTTTTTTAGTTTAGCATTTAACACGGGTAGTATAAGTGTATGAATGGAAGTTTTATTATCTATTTTTTACACCCTAACCGCCCACCCCCCCCCCTTGGTTATCATATTTGAAATAATTATATGACATTATGATATATTTTTTGAATTTACAGTAATTCCCTAGAAATTTTTCCGAAGGTTTTACCACTTATTTAATCAATTATTTTGTATTTAATTACTCCCCCTTTTTATTAATTATGGGTTTTTAATCGGGTTCGTGTTTTGTAACCTTTCATATTTTAAAATTTACATAAATTATTATTATTATTTCTTAAATATTTTATTTGATTGGGAAATTTGATTTTGCACATGTTTCATGTTTTTATTTTTATTTTTTAGAAGCTTTTTAGATAAATAGTGACTTCCATTGACTCTGTTGAGCCTGGTGAAGTCCATGTACATCACACCCTCAGGTAATGTCCCTCTTATATTATAATTTTTATCTTTGGTTTGGTTCTATTCCTCTGGTCTCCTCATCCCTTCCATTCTCTTGGTTCTATATGGCTGTTTACAGGTTTCCTGTATATGTCTGTTCAAGCACATCATAATTATAAATGTTCTAATTTTTTTAGAAAAATTTTTTTTGATCTCTAGTATATGTTTTTGATGTCTAGTATTGTCATTCGTATTCCAATTTGCATCTTTATATTTTTAATTTTTTAATTATTTATGTATTTGTATATTTATATAATTTATATGCTTATGTATATAAGTTCAAATATATAATTTGATTTATAGAGCGGTTGTTTATTCAATGTATTGAGTTTCATTCTAATTATATATGTATTATTTTTATCATTTTAATTGAGATATTTATCATGGGTCCCCCTTTTTGGGTTTTATTAATGTATTTTTAGTCTTCTTTGAGACCCCAGCTTTTTGCGATGTCGAAACCAATAGCAATGAGAGGTGCAAAACGTAAGAGAACGGCCAGAGCTTTTAAGCCTGAATGGCTTGAAGAAATTATTGAAACGGAGACACCGAATACTCGGGATAAAACGTGCGTTCAACTGCGTGAAATATTCACTTATGAAGAGGATGGCGGAGTAGTCTGTTTATACTGCCGAGATGCAAAAACCATCGGAGAGTTTTCGAATGGCAAAATTTGGGATGATGTGTGGAAACTGGACTTTTTGAAACGACATCTGTCTACTAAGACTCATACTGAAAGTGTTAAGAAACTTAGAGCTAAAAATCCAAATTTAAGAGGAGGATTATTTAACTTGTTGCTTGAGAGCACCGCTGAAAAAGAGAAAAGGCAAATTAGTAATGAACGGAAGCGTTCTACACCAGAAGAAATTAAAATTCTAATTGATAGTGTTTTGCTGGCTGTTCGGATGAATATTTCCATGCTCTCTGTTCAAGATATTAATGAACACATGTCCAAGTACATAACCATACCTGAAAGCTGGAGAAGCAAAAACTATTCATTTGAATTTCTTGAAATTATAAACATGAATGTCCAAAATAAGCTCATGGTAGATGTTGCATCAGCAGCGTATCATACATTAACTATTGATGAAAGTACAGACATTTCTGTCAACAAATACTTAATACTGTACTTCAAATATCGGCCAGTAAATTCATGTCTGTATAAAACTTCATTTGGTGGGATGCTACAGTTGGAAGCATGCGATGCTGCATCAATAGTCAGTGCACTCCGGGAATTCTATGGGAAATACAAGCTTGACCTTAACAAAATGGTCATGTTTACTTCGGATGGTGCCTCTGTCATGTCAGGCAGAATAAATGGTGTTGCTGCACAGCTCAAACAAAATATTTCGCATTTAGTGCAGCAGCATTGTGTTGCCCATCGTGAAGATTTGGGGATCTCTGAATCATGGAAGGAAGTAAAGTTGATGAAAGAAGTTGAAACTTTCATGAGAACTGTTTACACAACCTTTTGTCGATCTTCTACTAAAAGGTCACAATTTAAAGAATTAGCAGATGCTTCTGAATGCGAGTCAATTGCTTTTAGACCTCTGAACGAAGTGCGGTGGTTATCTAGACATTTTGCTCTTCAAGCAATTATTCGAAATTATGATCCATTATTAAAATACTTTGAAGAAGAGAAGGATGATGATCCCATTGCAAAGTACTGTTATAAAAAGCTAAACAGCCATCAATTCCATATAACACTGCAAATTTTGAATGATGTTTATCTGAACTAGCTTCATTAACAATGGCATTTCAGAAACGTGGGCTAACACCACTGGAAGCATATCATCTTGCACAGGGTAAGCTGAACAAAATCCGAATGCAATACTTGGGTGACACAGTAAAATGGACTGATAATGTTAAAAATCTTCGACAAGATACCTGGAGACGTTTCAGTGGATACTGGTTCCACACTTACTTTCATTAATATGCTGTGTCTGCATTTAGGGGAAAGATTTCCTGAAAATGAAATTGAGGAATGGTCTGCTTTTGACTTGACAGCAATAGCACAGTGTGATTATGAATTTGGAATTGAAAACGTCCGATCACTCTGTTTAAAGTACAAACAATTTCTTATGGAGGAACATATTGTTGTTCAGCAGTACAATGACTTCAAGTTTTTAGTCGCAGAAAAAATCAAAAGCAAACTGATAAACAGTTTTCCGGATATGGTGACTTTGGCATTTCAGAATGCTCAGTTTGCAGATTTAGCGAAACTGATCGATATTGGTGGAACATTTTTGGCTTCTAGTGCAGATTGTGAGCGTGGTTTCAGCTTGATGAACAGTTTAAAAACCAAAATAAGGAATCGCTTACATTTAGAACATTTGGAAATGCTGATGCGTGTTAAGAGTCATCTTCAAGATGGCGGATCAGTAGACCTTGATAAAATTTATTCAGACTGGGTACATTTGAAAGATCGAAGAGAGAAATTTTGAGAACATAGTAAGTGACGGCAGATAAAGGCCAGCATGGTCCATCTAGTCTGCCCAGCAAGATGGCAAGAGTAGGTGCACCTGTTGCTCTGTGCAGGCCACCTCTCCCCATGTCTTTGTTTAGGGGTGAACCCACCATTCCATGTAGGACACCGAACTCTTCTTCCATACATATATTATTTACATGGAATAACAATGGCTTTCAATAAAAATTAACTGAAATAATACCACACTTGTGATTGTAATTACTAGAAATTTTCCGCTTCATTTAGTAATCGTCTATTTTCATTTAATTTGATTAACATCAATGTGGTGTACATACTGTATTCTAATGTGTAGTCAAATTTTAAAGTATATAATTCCAAGTGTCGTTATGTAGCGCACAAAAAATTTAACCTTCCTTCAAATGCCGCACGGCTGATATTTTATGCGCACACAGACTACAGAAAATTAGAGGGAACATTGATCGTGACACAGTCATTTTCACCCCATAATCTCCTGAATATCCTTTATTAAAATACTTAATCATACATTCTAGTGGAGTGTGTACAGTAGACCACGCCCCTCCCATATCGATGTGTGCGCGCAACAACAAACAGAAGGGAAAAGGAGAGCGGACCGTGGGTGAGGGTTCCTCACGGTCCTAGGAACATTTTAGGGGGAAACAAAAAAACAAACAAGACAAGACGGTGGTCGCTTCCTCCTTTTTACGACCTGGACGCGGTCGCCCGGCCAGAAACTGCGTGACTCAGGAGTCCGCCTTCACTTGGTCTGTGTCACCAGACCTCTCAACCACACTTCATTCACACAATCATGCTAGCAACGTACTCCCAAACAAGCCCAATCCTGTCTATTCTGACTAGGCTATACCAAAGTTATACAAGTTATGCCGGCTTTTTCCAAGTTCCAAGAAGACGGTAGTTTCACCCCGCGAATACACTATGCAAGGTTAATTGGACCGTCTTGAGAGGGGATCAGGCTCTCTTACCAAAATTCCAAGTTCCAAGTGGCCAGTTACTAGTTCCAAGTTACAAACTGCAGTTCTGACTCATCTGTCTAGGACATACCAAAAACTATACTCACTGGATCCGGTCCCCGTTCCCGAGCAAGCGCATGAGTTGGACCTCGGACTCCCCTCACGGGTTCGAGGTGTTGGCTCCGTCCGGGTCCGGCACCCGCCGAGGCCTGGCCCAACTCCCTCCAATGCAACTGGACCAGTGGCACCTGGGAGCCGAGCCCACGTCGGAAGGGCACGAGCCCGGCAGGACCAAACCTGTAGAGGCGGAAAGTCGTGGTATATCAGCTCGTATACCCTCTACTAACCACACTTTCCCAGCCAACGCACCAAGAATATGTAGCAGCAGAGCGCAAACAATCCAATAATACCAGGAGTCTGTTCAGAAGGTCCAAATCATTTATTGTGCACAAGACTCAAGCAGAATCACATTCAAAATGGCTGAGCAATGGCTGTTAGTAAAACAACAACTTTTATACTGTTCTTTCCCATTCTAGACATAGGCAAACGTTCCATTGGTCCCGGTAACCCCTCTCGCTCCATCTATTGGTCCCGGTACCGTTACGTAGTTGTCCAATGAGGACCTTGGTCTGGGCTCTGCACCTGTTTCCCCCCCCTTACTGACCTCATTACAATGGTCAGTTCTTAGACTCTTGATACAATTCTCCTCCAAGGTCACTGGCTAACCAAAACATATGGGAAAACAGGGCACTGTAACTTTTCTTTCAGCAGAGTTAATTCCATAGAAGCTTCACACATCTTATCACTACCAATTAAAGTTGTTTTTCTATCTCTTCTAAGTTTCGATTCTGCTTAGCTAGGCTTGGTTATGCTTAGTTAAGTTTCAATTCTATGGAAGCTGCATTCAGGGGGCTTTTCACTCCTCTGGGCCTAACCACAGGCTTCATTTACAGGTCAAGCTGCTTCGGCCTGTCTGTTTAGTTCAAGCAGCATGGATCATAGGCCTTCGCCTACCACATTATGTTCTTAATGTTCTTATCTTTCTCGAAATAATCCAGGGAGCCCAGAAACGTCCTTTTTGTGATAAGATGTAGTAATTAAGCCTTATCTGCTAATGGTTTTGCCTTGAGTTAACTCCAGTCTAGTTTAGCACATGTGCGTTGTCTCCCTCCTTCAGCAGCTGAGGACTGAGCATGCCTAAATCCTCTGAAGAATTCCACCTTTGGAGCCCAGGAGCCAACACCCTATTGACAAAGCAGAACTGGAGAGAGCAGAGCAATGTTTTTTCTTAATTCTATAAATGAACAATTGCACTTATTTTTTTTTTAAAGATGATAAGATAGACGAACATATCACTGTAACTATACTCTGAAATATATACAATGTGGAGAACCACCATGATATCAAAGATCCTACTTTCCAACCCTGCCCATGAGGAAGACTCCAACTATCTGATGTAATTTTTACTGAAATCTCCCCTGCCAAGCTGGACATGCCCATCTTCCTAGATCCCAAGATAAAGCAAAAAAGGATACTTAAAACCACCCCAGGGAGGGTCCTGGACTGGACTACTCAAGGAAAGACCATTGGCAGGTAAGGTCTAATTACGCCTTCCTAATAGTCTCCAGTCCAGCCCAGCATGTACCAGGGCAGTAACTATTTATGGGAGGAGCCTGTGAGTCCAGCTTGAAGCACTGAGGCACCAAAGCACACATTACTTGCCGCTTGCGCATCTAGGTGATTGTTCACATGCACTGTCTTCTCTGCATATGTTGCTGCTTTGCAGATATCTACTGGCGGAACCAAGCTGTATTCCACCCAGTGCACCACTTGCGCCCTAGTTGAGGATGCCCAGAGACCATGTGGAACCACTAACGGGTAGGCAGAGGCAATTGCCTACTTCATCCAGCACACTGAAGCTTTGGAGGCTGCCTCACCCTTCCGAGGACCACCATACATAAGGGTTTGATACACTTCAAATAGCGTTTCAGAACTCTGCTCACGCCTAACAGACGCCCCTCATCTGAATCACCTTGGGGGTGGGGGGCAGCTCGGCAGTACTACCACCCGATTCAAATGAAAACAGAAAACCACTTTGGGAAGAAAGGAAGGCATCATTCTCATCACCTCCTTGGATAAAACCAAATACAGCTCCCTGCAGGACAACATCTTTCGAGCTGAACAAAATTGCCAAACATGCCACCTTCAGTCAGGTCCTTCAATGATGCCTGGGCTAGAGGCTCAAATGGTTCTATCAGTACAGATAGCACCAGATTAAAAGGTCCCAAGGAAGTACCAGTGGACGCACCTGCCTCACCACTCTAAGAAACAGTGCTACATCAAGTTGCACACCCAGAGAGTATCCCTGAACACCCCCCCCCCCCCAGAAACAGGCAAGCACAAGGAGCCTAAAGCCAGAACACTTATCAAGACATGCCAGGATATCCAGAACAGACAGACGACATCCACAAACAATCTTCAAACACACACACCATACTTTTATGCATGCCATAGAGAGGTGGATCGTTTATGCACTTGTAGAAGAGTGGTTATCACCACTGTGGGCTGCTAGGTGTTTGAAGCCCTGGGACAGTCCTCTGGCAACTTCATCCACTGGAAAAAGCTTAGAGAAGCTAGCATAGTAGTCAGGAAAGCAAAGATTCAAAAAGAGGAAGAAATAGCCAATGCAATAAAATGGGGGGGGGGGGGGGAATAAGACATTTTTCAGATATGTTAGTGAGAAGAAGGACAAAAGTGGTATTGTCAGACTCAAGGGTGAAGGGGAGGAATATGTAGAAGCTGATGAGGATAAAGCGGAATTGCTTAACAAATATTTCTGTCCTGTGTTCACAGATGAAGAACCAGGAGCAGGACCTCAGAAAAAACACCCACAAAGAGGAACAGAAGTAAGTGAGGGGCATCTTGAACAATTTTCAGAAGACTGTGTTCGTGAGAAACTAGCTCAACTTAAAGTAGACAAAAGCGATGGGACCGGATGGGATACACCCTAGAATACTGAGGGAACTTGGGGATGTTCTAGCAGCTCCACTGACTGACCTTTTCAATGCCTCGGAGTCGGGAGTGGTGCCAAAGGACTGGAGAGAGGCTCATGTGGTGCCTTTACACAAAAGCAGAAGTAAGCATGTGGTTGAAAACTACAGGCCGGTTAGTTTGTTTAACTTCGGTGATGAGTAAATTATTGGAAACGCTGCTGAAAGAGAAAATAGTGAGGTTTCTGGAGTCCAGCAGATTACAGGATCCGAGGCAGCATGGATTCACCAGAGGCAGGTCTTGTCAGACAAATCTGATTGATTTCTTTGACTGGGTGACCAGGGAGTTGGACAGAGGGAGAGCCCTAGATGTGGTGTATTTAGATTTCAGTAAAACATTTGACACTGCTCCTCACAAGTGACAGAGTACAGGTAAATGGAGCTCACTCTGAGGAGAAGGATGTTACCAGTAGTGTGCCCCAGGGATCTGTCCTTGGTCTGATTCTTTTTAACATCTTTGTTCGTGATATAGCAGAAGGGCTGTTGGGTAAGGTTTGCCTCTTTGCGGATGATACCAAAATCTGCAATAGAGTAGACACCCAGGAAGGTGTAGATAACATGAGGAGGTATCTATCTAAGCTTGAAGCATGGTCTAGAATCTGACAGCTGGGATTTAATGTTAAAAAACGTAAGGTCATGCATTTGGGCTGCAGCAATCCAAGGGAGCAATATAGTATAGGGGGTGAGGTGCTTTTGTCCACTAAAGAAGAGCGGGACCTGGGCGTGGTTGTGTCTGATGATCTTAAAGTAGCTAAACAGGTAGAAAAGGCAAGAGCAAAAGCTAGAAGGATGCTTGGGTGCATACGGAGAGGAATGGCTAGCAGAAAAAAAGGAGGCAATAGTGCCTCTGTATAAGTCTTTGGTGCGACCTCATTTGGAGTATAGTGTGCAATTCTGGAGACCGCACCTTCAAAAGGATGTGAACAAGATGGAGTCGGTGCAGAGGGTGGCTACTAAAATGGTTAGTGATCTTCATTATAAGGCATATGAGGACAGACTTAAGGATCTAAATATGTACACATTAGAGGAAAGGCGGGATAGAGGTGATATGATTGAGATGTTTAAATACCTCCATGGCATAAATGTTCAGGGGAGAGCCTCTTTCAATTGAAAGCAAGTTCTGCTACGAGGGGACATGGGATGAGGGTGAAAGGGGATAGATTCAGGAGCGATTTGCAGAAATATTTCTTTACAGAAAAAGAGTGGTGGATCCATGGAATAGTCTCCCAGTGGAGGTGGTAGAGATGAGGACAGTAACTGAATTCAAAAAAGCATGGGACAAACACAGAGGATCTCTAAAGGAAAAAAAAAAGGGGACTGTTGCCTTTTTGGAGAAACTGCTAGGTACGTATGACCTAGATTGGCCACTGTTGGAAACAGGATACTGGGCTTGATGAACCTTGGTCTGACCCAGTATGGCATCTCTTATGTAGTTGTTGATATGGAAGGACAGACTAGATAGGCCATGTGGTTTTTTTCTGTCATCATATTTCTATGTCTCCCTGAGATCCTTGACCATCTTATCCAGCACTTCCCCAAAAAGTAACTTCCCTTTATAGGGGAGCTTACTCAGCCTGGACTTAGGCACCTCCACCAACCAGTTCCATAATGATAGGATAATCATCTAGCTAAGATAAATAGAGGCCATGGACTTTGTAGATGCCCACTCCAAATCATAAAAGGCATCCAACTAGAAAAGCTGAGGCAGATTCCAACTTTGCTGCTTTCGGATCCCTGCTGGAGATGACTCCTCTGACCGCAGCAAACTCTATTCACCAGATGGAGGCCCTGGAGCTATAGGCCCCACAGATAATGCTTGTAGTGTACAGGTGCAGGTGTCAAATGCCTGCTTTAAAGCACATCTCTAGCTAGTGGCCCTGCAAATCCTTCAACTCTGCAGCCTTCAACAGGAATAGTGGTTTTCTTGGCCACCACCGACATCAGTACATCCACCTTCGGCATCTTGAGGAGCTCTTTTTCAACCTGTGGAATAGATACAAGCGACTCAAGGCCTTGCCGCCTCTTAATCCAGCTGCTGGCACTTCCCATTTCTCCTCTAATTTTCTTAAATAACCCTATGTACCGGAAAGGTGGTCTGGGAAGCTTTGAACCTTTGCAACAGAAAGATCCTCTCTTCCGTCATCACCGGGTCTACTACAATGTACAGCGCTGCTAGTGAGTGACTAATTAGGGCCACCAGCTCATCCCTATGAAACACACACACACACACGAACCCCACCTGTACTGGGATCCTCCCCCTGAGGAAGCTCTCCCTCCAGCTCCTGCAGTGTGGGCTTCCCCCCAAAAAAGGGTACAATGGTCCTTCCAATAGATCTTCGGAAACAAAACATCCCTGGCTCAACTAAACATCTTCCCTTTTTGCTCTTTTGGCTGGCAGCTCTCCTACTAATGGGAGCTCCCCTGCAGGATATTGGTAAACCGCTCCTTTATCATCTTGTCAGACGTACGCTCACTCTCTATATTATCTGTCTGCACTTCAGGCAGCATGCCTTATGCAGTAGAAGCACAAACTCAAGAGAAAAGGCAGTTTCCGGTCCCTCTGCTTAAACAGGCTGCCTTTTGTTTTGTTGTCTGTCTGCTGAGGAAATGGCTGCATTTCCCACTAAAACCACAGGCTTGGTAGAGTGATACATTCTGATCTGCATCTCCATAGCCTCGGCACTGAAAAACTGCTCGGCTGACCTGCCTGTCCATGCAAAAACGTGACACACTCCTGCTATTAGCACACTCTGTGATCCCCCACACACTACACAAAAGGACAAAGCTTGCCATCAGATCTGCAGATGCTGCCTGTCAGAAGGAGAGGTTACTCACCCCTCCGAGATGAAGGACTGAAGCTTTGACTGGTTGGCACTGAAGTCAAAGTCCTTCAGAAAAGCTATCAGTTGCTGAAATGAAGACTCTACGCCTTAGGCAATTTCAGTTTACTTTCACTTTGCTGAGAGATTTTTTAAAGAAACAGGGGCCATTTAATGCTTGCCAGGCTTAAATATGGAAGCAACCTGTTAAACTGCTATCTTCTGGACCCCTCCACCGATATATCCAGTGACAGAGTGATACCCAGCTCTAAATATTCAATTGCCTTTTGCTCTCTAAAGCGCTGTATTTATAAGTAGGAAATTTGGTCCATCAGAAGGATGGCCTAGTTGCTTTAAATACCCCTACCTTGAGTGTGTGAGTGTGAGTGTCTTTTGGTTTTGAATAAGAGGGTGGATAGTGCAGAGCCTTGTGGAACTCCTTGATGCAGTGTGAATGGTCTGGAGGTTTTGTTCTTTGATTTTGACTTGGGATTATAATCCAGTTAAGTAAGAGTGAAACCATGACAGCAGTGTGCCAGTGATTCTTCTCTCTCAGTCTGTCTAGGAGTGT
Source organism: Ichthyophis bannanicus (assembly GCA_033557465.1). Classification (NCBI taxonomy): domain Eukaryota; kingdom Metazoa; phylum Chordata; class Amphibia; order Gymnophiona; family Ichthyophiidae; genus Ichthyophis; species Ichthyophis bannanicus. The sequence goes on along the minus strand of CM066031.1, from coordinate 1,114,869,147 downwards.
GGCATGGTTTATTGAGTCAAATGTAGATGTTGTCTATAAGTAAGTATGTATCCCAAGTTTGGAGGTTTTCAATTCCTTTTGAGTATTGTGTTGGTTAAGGAGGTTAGTAGCGTTTCCACCCCATGGTATTGCCAGAATCCGTGTTGCGAATCCAGAGAAGCAACCGAGTCATATAGTCTTGCAGTGGTATTTGGATGGGTTTTTTTCCTATTTTTGCTAATAGGGGTATGCTAGAGATGGGATGGCGAGTTGGTTGTCAGGTGGATTGCCTTTTAAGTGAGGTCTTATCAAAGAGGTTTTTAGTAGGGGGGGGCATAAATCCTTGTGATAGGAAGAGGTTTATTATTTTGCAGAGGACAGGAGTGAGTTCTTGTGCTGCCTTCTTTATCTAGGAGGTTGGACAAAGGTCCAATGGCAATGTGTTCAGGATCATCAGAAGTTGGCTGCAATGCTCTGTTATAATTAGACTGAAAGAGGCCCAGTTTGTGATGATGGGGGTTGTCTTTGGAGAGAGTGCTGGGCTTTGTGTGTGGTTTGTAGAGTTGAGCTTGTTCTGTAGCCAACACCAGAAGAATTCTCATCGTATGAGGGTTATTTTTAAAGTAAGGTCCGATTGGCTGTAGCTTTGTAAATTTTTTCCCCCTGTAAAAACAAGTATGTGTGCCGGCTCCCAGCATGCCTTGTGCAAAAGCAGATGCCATTTGCAGTCGTAGCATCACTTTGTACGGTTTATACTGAGATGTTAAAAATGTTTAAGACAATTGAGCGGCCCTCTGACTGTGAAATACAGTCTGATTCGGTTTTTGAAAGCAAGGACCATGTCATCAGCAGACATTCATCGCCAGATATGCGAGGTGTATGGCCCCAATGCGAAGAGTGACAGCAAAGTGTGTAAATGGGTGAGATTGTTCAATGACGGGTGGGACAATGTCCATGATGACCGCGACAGGGTCGACCTTCAGTAATCACAGAAGATTTGTGGCGCACAGTTGATGCAAACATTCATAAAGAACAGCGATTCACGATTTCCACTTTGTCACTGAAATTTTCACAAGTTTCAAGGTCAGTGCTGTACAAAATCGTTTCTGAAAAATTGCAGTTCAGAAAATTGTGCTCGCTATAGGTTCCCAGGCTACTTTCCGAGGAACACAGTTGCCATAATCTTGCATGTTGAGATTGTTTGGCTTTCACTTTGACTGGAAATGATGTGTCTCTCCATTCTATCAACTGCCGCTTTGATTCTGGAGTCATGTGAGAAACCTGTCTCGTCCCCTGTGACAATGTGGTCCAAAACGTTCATCTCCTTCCTCATTGTATCAGATCAAAAATGTCAAAGCACTAGCCATTCTCCTTTTTTGGTGTTCCTCGGAAAGCAGCCTGGGAACCCATTGTGAGAAGTTTGTGCCGCCCATCCTTGAACAATCTCACCCATTTACGCACTTTGCCGTCACTCATCGCATTGGGGCTGTACACCTCACATATCTGGTGATGAATGTCTGCTGATGACACGGACCTTGCTGTCAAAAACCGAATCACAGACCATATTTCAGTCGGAGAGTCGCTCAATTGTCTTAAACATCTCAGTATAAACTGTAGAAAGTGACATGGCTGCAAATGGCATCTGCTTTTGCACAAGGCATGTCGGGAGCCGGCACACATGCTTGTATCTACAGGGGGAAAAAAGAAAAAAAAAATTTATATAATTTACAAAGCTACAGCCAATCGGACCTTACTTTAAAAATAACCCTCGTATTTCATTGGTGGTTTGATTCTGTGGAGATTTAGTAAGTGGATTTTACTATTTCGAACAGTTCTCTATGGCGGATCAGGGACTTCATGATGTGCGATATTCCTTTTTGCGGTTTAGAATTAGTTATATTCCCTCTGTATTCCTGAAGGTTTGACTGCTGGTTCTCCGCCAGCATCTTTCTGTCTGTCTCATGTCTGCTGAGTATCATGGTGCTTTGTTTGATCTTGGTGATGTCTTTCTGTGGGGCAAGTGCAAATGATGTGATGGTGTCGTTCCAAATGGTTATTATTGATGTAAGATCAGTAGAGTGTGTCAAGCTTGGGTAATATGAAGTCAAATATAGCTTCTTTGTTGAATTCTCTGAAGCGATATTGGTTGATTGTGTTTTGTTGTTTGATTGGGGAAGGGGGGTGGATGGATATGTGTTGGGAGCTCAGAGATTACATGGTGATCAGACCAAAGGTATTGGGGTTTCCTGGTAGGGAATGAATTTTGTACTGAGTGGGGTGAAGGTAGAAGGGTATGAATACCAGATCTAGTGTATTACACCTCCAGTGTGTGTTTTGAGTTTCGATGATTTGGGTGAGGCCCATTGGCTGAGGCTTGAGCTGTAGGGGCTGATTTCAAACTGAAGTCTAACAGAGGCTTGGCTTTCCTTTCCTGGAGAAAGTGCAGGCGAGCTGCAGTATAGTTGATAGGTCCTCCAGATCAGAGTTTGGGGATCTGTATATCAAGCATAGTGTCATTTGCTTGTTCTCCAATATTATAATATTCATTGTCAGGGTTGATGTGGCATTGATGGGCTTGAGCTTTAGTCACTTATTAGCTAAAATGAGTGCTCCTCCACCTTTCCTATAAAGTCTGGGGCAGTTGTGAACTTTCATTTTTGAGGCAACGAGTTGAGTTAAATAGGACATCGTCAGTGTCTGTCAGCCATGATTCGGTAATGCACATAAAAGGACCAAAATATTGAGATTATGTGGTCTGATATAGTGTGGATTTTGTTTTGGATGGAGCGTGCATTTACTAGGGAACATTTGATTATTTGGGGGTGTAGTGGCATTGCGTGGTGCACTTGTGGAATCGTTCTTGTGTATATTGGGATAAGGCGTTGTGGTCTCCTCTGTGGGTGTAGATGTGTTGGTAGATTTTCTAGGTGGTGTCTCTCTGTATAGGATTGGGATCATGCTGTTCCATATTTGTGTTGCTATGGTTGGCCTTATTAGAATTAATACAAGGAGAATGAGCAAGTTAGTGTTATTCCACTTCATTTTGGGTGATTGTGGGTTTAGAATCTAGGAGTCTGGTGTCTTCAAACTTAGAGCTGTGGTAAATAGCTTATCTTTTGATGGTTGGATGTTATAAAGGAGGGTCTTACCTTGGAGAAGAGGCACTGAGTGATTCCCTGTTGTGAAGCTGCACAAGCCATTTATTCCATTGTGCTTGTGAATTGGGTCTGGTTGGTGTACACTGCAGTGCTGGATTCTGCTGATGAGGTCTAGTGCAAGCTGGATTAGGGTTTGGTGTTTCAGCTGTTTTGGATTGTTAAGCTGTCTCCTTGTCTGTCTGTTTTGGGGCCCCTACCTAAGGGCCCTCTAAACACACCTGCCGGTGCTGCCTTTTATCATTGCTGGGGTGCGGTGAGCCAGATCAACCTTGTGGAGGTGATCAAGCAATCAGGGAGGGACTGCTCTTCCAGCTCACCTCTGATGCCGATCAGGTGCAGATCAGCCTGGGAATAAGCCAAGACGATACAGTCTGTCAACCAAAAGGGACATGGTGCACTTGGAAAAAACAAACAAAGACACCAGCTTACTTGGGTCGAAGGAAAAGAAAAGAACTTAAACCACCGATAGGCTTTAGTGCGCTCGACATAGAAGGCCAAGGCATGCTTAGTCCAACATGTACAACACTGCCTCCCCTCAGTTGGCATGAGACCTCAGGGAAAAAGGTTAGGAGGCCAAATCGATTGGTTGAGGTGGAACTCAGATGCCACCTTCAGTAGGAATCATGGGAAAGAGTTCATAGGACCACCCGATTCTTGTGGGCCACCAGGGTCTGGAACTCAGACAGCAGACCAACATGACTGCCACCAACAAGACCTTCCAGATCAAATACTTCAGAGGCAAAGAGTCCAGAGGCTCAAACGGAGCCCGCATGAGCTATATACGAACCATACTGGAGATCCCATGCCACCATAGGGGGGGGGCTTGATGGGGGCTTTGAGAGAAGCAGGCACTGCATGAAGCCAGCTCAATGAATGAGCAGAGATGGGTCGGCCCCCTGAGCCACAATGGTAGGCATTGATCGTGCTGGAGGTGAACCTGGACAGAAATGGATTTCAGGTCCGAGGCAAGAGGTATTCCAACAGCTGATCTACCATGCAGAAGGGATCCAGTGCCCTGCCCACACACCAAGTGGCAAACCTCTACCACTTTAACACATAAGCCTGATACATTGATTCCTTATACAAAGCCAGAAGGACAGAAGTGATGCTGTCAGGGAGACTGAGCTCTGCCAAGACTACTCACTCAGCATCCAGGCCTTGAGAGTAAGGGTGTGGACGCTGGGGTGCAGCAAGGTCCCCTCATCCTAAGAGATGAGGTCTGGAGCAGCCCCTCCAGGGCCAGTACAGGGCGATGAGGATCACGGTACCCTTGTCAGCCTGGAGTTTCAGCAGTATCTTTGCCATGAGGGGGGAATCGGAGGAAAGACATAAAGCAGACCCACCCCACAGAGGAGAAGATGGACAGCCTCCTGGAACAGAACTAGTCCACTTAGGAGTTCTGCACTGTGGTGAAGAGGTCGATCATGGGAGTGTCCCACTCCCGAAAGATGCACTGCACCACCTCCCTGTGGGAGGGTCCACTTGTGTAGCTGGAGGACTCTGCTCTATTGGTCTACCAAAACATTGAGCTCAGACAGATAAGTTACCTGGGAGTTCCATGCCACTATCTAGTGCAAACTTCCACAGCCGAACTGCCTCCCAGCAGAGGCAGTACAAGCCTATGCCGCCGCCCCCCCCCCCTCACTTGTTCACATAGAACATTGCCACCTGGTTGTCCATTTGAATCAGGACCACCTGGATTCTCCAGGTGTGCCTGGAAGGCATTCACTATAGCCCGCAACTCGAGGAAATCGATCTGGTGCAGGCTTTCCTGTTTGGACCATAACCCTTGTGTCTGCAGGCCATCCAGTTGAGCTCCCAACTTGAGTTTGGATGAGTCATCAGCATCAGACAGGGGGGGCTCCTCTTGAAAAAGCCCCCCTGAAGCAGGTTCAGTAGCTCCAACCAAGGGACTACACCAAATGGGATAGTGACCATGACTCTGTCCCAGAGGTGACCCATGGCCTGCTTCCACTATGTGCAGAGGGTCCATGGTGTTTGTCACATGAAGAGGCAACTCAGTTGGTCCGCTTTTCACAGAGTATGTATAGCAAATATCCAATAAAACTCTGTATAACAACTAGAAAGTAGTATTCGCTTTAAAATAGACTGTTCAATCGTTATAACATTTGAATGTTAAACATCTAAAAAAGGCTTTTAACAGGTAGCAACTTGTGATCCACATTTATGGAAGGTCAATTGAAAGAAGACATTTTCAGTTTTTCGGAGGACTTTATCTCTAAGTTGTGTAAAGATTCTACTCCTTTTTCATTGGGACAAGATGGGATAACTGCGCTTGATTCACCCAGCTGGGATGATCTATTGAAACTTAAAAAGAAAAAGGTCCGTATGGAGCTGCATCGATTATTACTTATTGAATATTTAAGACGGCGTCATATCACGCAAGGGTTACGAGTTTACAAGGAGCCAAGAATGTTTGTGTCCGATGCAGGGTTTGTGACCAAATGGAATCTTATTCTTAATAAATGTTCGATGGATCTGATGGTACACATAGTAGAGACTACTCAACAACATCTTATTACTCTCACTACCGAAATAGAGGCATTGCTTACTTCACTTCACTCGGAGGCAGCAGATATTTATGAGAACAAGATGACTACGATGAAAACTCAATTATCAGCATTACATGATGAAGTAAAGCAAACTAAAGAGAAAAAATTGCGCTGTGACTATACAGACTATACGAAGGGATATGTATATCCCTGGATGAATATCAAACGTAAGTCATCAGGAAAACAGAAACAAGTTACGTTTGAGAACACCTCCGAGGATACTGCTTCCACGGATTCAGAAGGAAAATCTCGGCAGAAGGATTTTTCAGAGGATTCCAACAAGGAGAAGAAGAAAAAAACCCAACGATACTCGCAGCAAGACGACGCGGGTCGATCACTCCCGATGCAAAGTATGATTTCCTCAGTGATTAATATATCGGGATCAGAAATTTCTGAAGAGATGTGTGCAGTTCTAGAGAGAGGTTTATCTTTTGTCCCTTCTTTGAAATTTGACTTTTTTCGGTTTAGAGTTGATTTAGAAAATTTTATAAGAAAATTACATTTGAAAATATTTTTTTGCCGAACTTGTACCATTACAGATGAATCCAGATGCGGTAGTTGACAGTTCTTCCTGTGGACGAGTTGCCTTACCTTTGAAATCTAAATGGACTCCTCTGGGACCACTGCATCCCTCTCTCCTTCTATATAGGGATTTAATAGTACAGGACATGCAACGGGCGGTCAAATCCCAAAGAAGTTTTTATACATCTTTGTCTCCTTCGGAAAGGAGCGCATTGTGTGAACTGCAATCCCGTTCAGACCTAGTAATTAAAAGAGCGGATAAGGGAGGAGCTATAGTTCTCTGGAATCAACAGCAATATTGTGAGGAAGCTCATTGCCAATTGGGAGATCAGCAAGTTTATAGTAGATGCATAGTTGACCCCACATCATCACATCAAGATCGTATTCAGCGATTAACGAAGGCAGCCTTGGAAGGGAAATTGATTTCCAACAAGGAGTATCAGTTTAACCCTGTGGACCCGACTTTATCTAAATTTTATTTAGTTCCTAAAGTGCATAAAGACTTAAAGAAGCCTCCAGGCCGTCCGATAGTGTCCACCCGTGGCTCTTTACTAGAACCTTTGTCAATGTATTTGGACTCCTATTTACGGCCTCTGATGACCTCTATTCTGTCATATTAAGGATTCAACCCATTTTCTAAACATCCTACATGAGTATGAACATCTGTCAGTAGCAGAGGGGGTGATTCTAGATGTGACCTCTCTATATACAGTGATCCCTCAACCACAAGCTCATGCAGTGATCATGGCAACTTTGAGAGGTCGGGGGGAATTTGTCTGACTCTTTGCTCACTTTCCTGTCTACTTTAGCAGAATTTACTCTGTTTAACAACTTTTTTGTATTTGAGCAGCAAATATACCATCAGATCTCTGGAGTGGCCATGGGCGCCACGTGCGCCCCATCAGTGGCCAATCTGTACATGCAGCAATTTGAGTCAAGATGGATTCAAAATTCTCCTTATCAAGAGTCTGTAAGGGTGTGGAAGTGCTACATTGATATTTTTGTTGTATGGCAAGGCACTAGATCTTCCTTACAAAGTTTTTTTGATTGGCTGAATTCTTGTGAGCCTAACATAAAATTTACTTTGACTTGTCATAAGAACACAAGATATGCCATACTGGGTCAGACCAAGGTCCATCAAGCCCACTATTCTGTTTCCAACAGTGACCAATCTAGGTCATATGTACCTAGCAGTTTCCCCAAGAAACAAGTTCCACAATGCTTGTACTGGGTCAAGCATTGACATCTTCGGTCACTTCTTAATAATGGTTTATGGACCTTTCCTCCAGGAACTTGTCCAAACCTTTTTTAAACCCAGCTACACTAACAGCCTTTACTACATCCTCCGGTAACAAAATTCCAGAGTTTGATTACACGTTGAGTGAAAAAATATTTTCTTTTATTAGTCTTAAATAGTTTACCCTGTAGCTTCATTGCATGTCCCCTAGTCTTTCTATATTCTGATAAGGTAAACAATCGATCTACGTTTACCCGTTCCACTCCGTTCATTAAATTTCTAGACTTCTATCATATCTCCCCTCAGTCGTCTCTTTTCCAGGTTAAAGAGCCCTAACCTTTTTAGCCTTTCTTCATAGGAGTATCCTTCCATCCCCTTTACCATTTTGGTGGCTCTTCTCTGAACCTTTTCTAAAATCGCTATATCCTTTTTAAGATACGGTGACCAGAATTGCACACAATATTCAAGGTGCGGTCTCACCATGGAACGATATAGAGGCATTATAATATCTTTTGTTTTAATTTTCCATTCCTTTCCTTATCATACCTAGCATTCTATTTGCTCTCTTGGCCACCGCTGCACACTGGGCCGAGGGTTTTAACATGGTATCCACAATGACGCCTAAATCTTTTTCCTGGGTGGTGGTTCCTAATGTGGAACCTTGCATCGTGTAACCATAGTTTGGTTTGTTCTTCCCTAGGTGCATAACCTTGCACTTGTCCACATTAAATTTCATCTGCCATTTTGATGTCCAGTCTTCCAATTTATCAAGATCCTCTTGCAATTTCACAATCCTCTTGGGTTTTAAACAACTTTAAATAGTTTTGTGTAATCTGCAAATTTGATAACCTCACTCGTTATTCCACTTTCCAGGTCATTTATGAATATGTCAAAAAGCAGCGGACCCAGCACAGATCCCTGGGGTACACCACTATTCACCTTTCTCAATTGGGAAAATTGGCCAAATAGAAAGCAGAGGGTAGGGCTATCTTTTAACCAGTTCCTGATCCATAATAGTACACTGCCTCCTATCCCATGACTCTTTAGTTTTGCCAAAAGTCTCCGATGAGGGACCTTGTCAAAGGCTTTCTGAAAGTCCAGATACACAATATCAACCGACTCACCTTTGTCCACCTGTTTATTCACTCCTTCAAAAAAACATAACAGATTAGTAAGACAAGATCTTCCTTGTCTAAAGCCATGTTGGCTGTCTCCCATTAGGTTGTGACTATCTACATGCTGAGTAATTTTATTCTTTATGATGGTTTCTACCATTTTTCCCAGTACTGACATCAGGCTCACCGGTCTGTAGTTTCCCGGATCACCCCTGGAACCCTTTTTAAAAATTGGTGTTACATTGGCAATCCTCCAATCTTCAGGTATTAGAGATGATTTTAATGATAGTTCACAGATTACTGATAGCAGTTCTGCAATCTCATATTTCAGTTCTTTCAACACCCTTGGATGTATACCATCTGGCCCAGGTGATTTGCTACTCTTCAGTTTATCTAATAGTTGTAAGACATCTTCCCGATGTATCGATATTTCCTTCAATTCTTCCGCACCTTTAAATACCACTTCAGTCATGGGTAACATCCCTACATCTTCCTCAGTAAAGACAGAAGCAAAGAATTCATTCAGTCTCTCCGCTATCGCCTTGTCGCCTCTTAGTGCTCCTTTAACCCCTTTATCATCTAATGGACCAACTGCCTCTCACAGGTTTTTTGCTACGAATGTACTTGAAAAAGGTCTTTATTTCGCGTTTTTGCTTCCGCAGCAAGCTTCTTCTCAAATTCTCTCTTTGCCTGCCTTATCAATGCCTTGCATTTGACTTGCCAGTGCTTGTGCTGTTTCCAGGTTTCGTCGTTTGGCTCTTTTTTCCATTTCTTGAAAGATGCTTTTTTGGCAACAACCGCCTCACCTTTAAACCATGCTGGCAGTTTTTTGGACTTCCTTCCACTTTTCTTAAAGCGTGGAATACAGCTGGTCTGGGCTTCCAAGATAGTATTTTTTAACACCCAAGCTTGATGTACGTCTTTAAACCTTCGCAACTGCTCCTTTTAGTTTTTTCTTAACTGTTTTTCCTCATTTTATCAGTCTCCCTTTCGAAAGTTAAAAGGTAGTACTGTGGATTTCCTTACTATCCCTCCTCCACTAATTAAATCAAAGGCCATCATGCTATGATCACTATTGCCAAGTGGCCCCAACACCCTTATCTCTTGCACTAGATCTGGTGTTCCACTAAGAACTAGGTCTAATATGGCTTCCCCTCTGGTCGGTTCATGAACCAGCTGCTCCAAGAAGCAGTCATTTATTTCATCTAGGAACTTTATCTCCCTAGCATGTCCTGACGTGACACTGACCCAGTCGATACCGGGGTAATTTAAATCACCCATTATTATTACTGCGCTGTAACTTTTGTTAGCTTCCTTGATTTCTTTGAGCATTTCATCATCCATTTGGTCATTCTGGCCAGGTGCTCGATAGTACACCCCCCACTGCCATTGCCTTCCCCCTTTTATATGGAATTTCAATCCATATAGATTCTACAGCAGATTTTGTTTCCTGCAAAACTTTAATCCTTTCTGAGTCAATGCCCTCTCTAACAGAGCGCAACCCCTCCACCAATTTGATCAGCTCTATCATTACGATATAGTTTGTATCCAGGTATCACAGTGTCCCACTGGTTGTCCTCCTTCCACCATGTCTCTGATATTCCAATCATATCTAACCTTTCATTTAGTGCTATATATTCTAACTCTCCCATCTTATTCTTTAGACTTCTAGCATTTGCATACAAGCATTTTAGAGAATGTATTTTATTCATGTTAATTTGGCTATTGTTAGACATGGGTAAATTGGGATCTTTAAGCTCTGTCTGCTCCATACTTGAGGGCATTTGGGCTACTTTACTCTTTTGTGGAACCTCTCTGCTTTTGGTAGTATCCTTCAAGGATACATTCTTCCGAACCATCCGCTCTTGGGCGACTGTCGGCTTTCCCCTAATATCTAGTTTAAAAGCTGCTCTCTCCCCGTTTTAAAAGGTTAATGCCAGCAGCCTGGTTCCATCCCGGTTAAGGTGAAGCCCATCCCTTCGGAAGAGCCCCTCCTTTCCCCAGAATGTTCCCCAGTTCCTAACAAATCCAAAACCCTCATCTCTGCACCATTGTCTCATCCACGCATTGAGACTCCGGAGCTCTGCCTGCCTTTTGGGTCCTGCGCGTGGAACAGGAAGCATTTCGGAGAAAGCTACCCTGAAAGTTCTGGATTTCAACTTCCTACCTAAAAGCCTAAATTTTACCTCCAGAACCTCCCTACCACATTTTCCTATGTCATTGGTACCGACATGTACCAAGACAGCAGACTCCTCCCCAGCACTATCTAAGACCTTATCTAGGTGGCGCGTGAGGTCCGCTACCTTCGCACCAGGCAGGCATGTTACCAGGCGATCCTCACGTCCACCAGCCACCCAGCTATCTACATGCCTAATGATCGAATCACCAACTATAACGGCTGTCCTAACCCTTCCCTCATGGGCACATGGCCCTGGAGAAACTTCCTTGGTGCGAGAGGGTTTTACATCACCTGGAGGACAGGTCCTAGTTACAGGATCACTTCCTGCCACACCAGGGTGATGCTCTGTCACGTGACCTCTCTCCTCCATGGCAACAGGGGTGCTGCCAGACTGGAGGTGGGACTTCAGGACTATATCCCTGTAGGTCTCATCTATGTACCTCTCTGTCTGTCTTATGTTTTCCAAGTCTACTACTTTAGCCTCTAGAGAACGAACGGACTTGTTCCCTGAGAGAAAAGAGCTCCTTGCACCTAGTGCACACATAAGACCTCTCACCAACTGGGAGAAAATCATACATGTGACACTCATTGCAAAAGACTGGAAAGCCCCCATCCCACTGCTGGACTGCTGTCTGCATCTTAGTTTTAAGTTTGTGTCTAGATCTTTAAGTTCTTACTTACTAGGGGTTGCTATGGGTATTTATACCAATAAAACTGTACCTAATACATTTAATATACCTTGTTCACCTGAAGCTTAATTAATCTCAGGTCCTTAGTGTATGACTGATTTGGGTAATGAGCTTCACCTGAAAGCACCTCCTGTCTTTTAAGATGTGTAAGTATCTATAAAGCTATGATTATCCCAGGGGAGGGTGGGTGTGAGTCATGAGACTCAAGTTTCTTTTTTGGATGTGTTAGTGAAGAAAACAACGATGGGATGGCACACTTCAATTTTTATCTGTGGTTTTTCGATATATATAGAAGAGCTTACTTAACCCTCTCCGCACCAGCAACCTTACTGGGTTCTTGGAGCTACAGACTGCTACATTCAAGGACAATAGGAAGGTTATCAAAAAGACATCAATAAATACAACACAGTTCTATATAGAAAATACACCAAAGCTTTCGTGGAGAGAAACTGAGAGAAACACGTTCTCCCTGTTTACTCTACCTTACTAGCCATGGTTCACTTTATCTATAGGATTCTTTTAGATGATACAGCATAATTTTACTTTATCATTATACGTCATGTATTTATCATATCGTAGGTCAACTTTATTCAGTGTGGGTCAGTGTGGAGACATACATGGAGCCTAAGACATAATTGTTTACTGCTACATAGGTCATTATGAAGAGCCATACAGGATTCCAAGCCACAATTGACTTAATTGACATAATTGTTTACTGCTGATAACTTGATATCTACTAACCCTGAGCACTTCTTGATATCTACTAACCCTAAGAGTATTTTAGCTAATAACCCTGAGACAGCTATCTGGTATCCCTGAGAGAGAGGCTGGAGTACAACCTGCCCTTTCTTTATTTCAGGACATTTAAACCTTCACTTAATAAGCAAATATATGAAGTTTTATTTCTAAGCAAAGTTCTGAACAGAATTAACTCTCTCAGGTTTAGTCAGTCTAATAGTGTATGGTACCCTGTACCAATATACATGCTTTCAAAAATACTCTTACACTATTCAAGTGCCCACCCAAGGCAGTTACGCAATAGTCTGCCTTTTTCCCAGTTTATCTGCTATCAGCGGAACTGTAGTACTTTGGATGAATATAAACAAGCAGTTCAATTGCAGTACAATTTATCAGCGCGGATACCCGAAGAAAGTTGTTAGGGAAGCTTATACTAGGGCACGTTTTGTTAACAGAGATCTGCTTTTACATCCTCCGAATCAAGCAGTATCAACGGTGGATTGTGTTAATTTAATAACAGCTTATTCCCCACTAAGCAAGCAACTACAGCGTAGCTTGAATCGACATAAGAATATTCTTTCCACTATACCAAGTTTAAAACAATACTACACACGATGTGTGTGGCAACGCCAGAAGAATTGTAAAGATCTACTTAGTCCGACGGTTTTACGGCCACTCGCCACAGGAGGTCTGGAGACTCGTGGTCATAGGTCCTGCGGTGAATGCACCATTTGTTCTATTACTCAAGAATTTAACAGTTTCTCTCATAATGGATGTACTTATCAGTTACAGACTAGTACCTCGTGTGGATCTTCTAATGTAGTTTACTGTATCCGATGTCCGTGTTCCTTGTTATACATTGGCAAAACCAATCGTTCATTTAGAATCCGTATAAATGAGCATAAAAGTAAATTAAAGTGTAAACGATTGGAGGCTCTGATTGTTGAACACTGCTTGTCACTGCTTCATGCTTTTTGAGGATTTACGTTGCTTTTGTATAACCCAAGTATTGCGACCACAGCAGGGACGTACTAGAGATCAAACACTGGTGTATGAAGAATAACGCTGGATTCATCTGCTTCAGACTGTCATTCCTCAAGGTTTGAATGCCCGTATAGAATGGGAATCTTGTGTATGACGTCAGTTCATATCTGCTCCATTCACAATCAGCTTTTCCTATTTAAGATGCGCATGCGTGGCGTTTGTTTACAACCGCTTAGCAGTTCAAACATTTTTTGTGTATGGAACGCCAGCGTGTGCATAAGGTATGAATAGGATCTTTTTCACTGCGTGATGATTTACAATTTTAGAGGTTGAAGATTTTTTGATGAAAGTAACGTTTACTAGAACTGTTTTCTTGTTTTAAAGCTTAGCAATTTCCCCCGATGAACCCTTGATCGGCGAAACGCTTAGCGCCTGACAGCGTTGGGAACGATATTCTCAGCTAAGCCTTGGAATGCTACTCAAAGCTAAGCAATTTTTAATTCACTATTTGCACATTTATAAAAAATAGGGTGGTAACACTATAGTGGTCTTTGATGTTAATGTGGGGCGATAAGTCAGGTTTTCTGACGTTAGCCCGGGAATACTGAGACCACGTTGCTACCTGTTAAAAGCCTTTAGATGTTTAACATTCAAATATTATAACGATTGAACAGTCTATTTTAAAGCGAATACTACTTTCTAGTTGTTATACAGAGTTTTATTGGATACATGAAGAGGCAAGCCAAGAAGGTAAATGTATACTGTGGAGGTCATGTGGCTAAGCAACTTTAGCATCCCCCTGGCCATGGTGTAGCACTGGACACTACATGCTGCCGACCATGTCCAGCCACTGCATGTGGTCTAACGGTAGAAACGCCCAGCCCCTCAAGGATCTGAATAGTAAGGTGAGTCAACTGCCGGACTGTGTCTGGAGCGGGGACTTTGATGAGCCAATCGTCTAGATAGAGGAAGACAGACTCCCAGAGTGCGAAGGTACACAGCTATGAGACTGCAAGACACTTTGTGAAGACCCGCTGTGCCAATGCCATCCCAAAAGGGGAGCACCCAATACTGATACTGCTGGCACCCCAGCACAAAATCTGAGCTATTTTCTGTGACCTGGATGAATCGGGATGCGTGTGTACATATCCTTGAGATCCAAGGAGCCTAGCCTGTAGTCCTTGAGGTGGTCTCACTACCTGGGATACTGCTCCCATACCATCTTGAACTGGTCACGTACGAGAAACCAGTTTAGGTTCTGGAGGGCCAGGATGAGCTGAACCCCCCCCCCCCCACCATCTTTTTGGGGATCAGGAAGAACCTAGAGTAAAACCCCTTTCCGAACTGAACTAGCAGCACCGGCTCGATTGAGAGGTCTATCAGAACAGCAGCCTCCTCCTACAACAGGTTCTGATGCAGCGGATCCATGGGGTACTCACTCTCCTGGATTGAAGGGAGGCAGCAACTGGGTGAGGTGCAGCAGATAGCCTTGCTGGATGAGCTGCAGCACCTAGGCATTTGAGATGATCAGAGGCCACCGGTGGGTGAAATGGACAAACCTCCCCCCCACCCCCACATGAAGTGGAACCTTGGCAAGCAAGGGACGGTCGATTATGCTCTTGATGAGCCATTCAACCCCCCCCCCCCCGCACCCGGCTTGGGCTACAGAGCCAGTTGGGCTTTAGGAGGCTTTTCCCACCGCTGCTGCCGAGGAGCCTGAGCCTTTGGCTGGGTGCTCAGAGGCATCAGGTAGTACAGACTAAGATGAGGGTAGGCCTTCTTCCCCTGGTACTTCTTACGTGAGGGATTCACAGTCTTCCTTGCTGTCCAAGTAATGCCATGGAGGACTGCGGTGCTGATGCACCTTTGGCTTGTCCCAATGCTTGGGAGTCCACTTTGATGTCGAATGGACCAGCATCAGGTCCCTCCTTGAATCTAGCTCCTTGGTCTGACTGTGCTTGGGTGTCCCGTCCAGTTGACACCGCAGCAGGACTCCGCAACAGGGTCAATGCTGGAGAATGAGAATGCTGAATCTGACATTCCAAAAAGGGACTACTTTTTCCTAGCCCTTCAAGCCCCTCCTGGTCATCAGCAGATATAGGTTATAGGACATGGGCTGGTGGTTGGGCCCAAGGCACAGCAGGCACCAATTGTGCCTGTGACCAAAATAGTGCTGGCACATTTTAGTGCATTTCTTAAAACTGCTCCGTTTCAGCATGTCCGTGAAGACCACCTTGGTGAGGTTGAAGGCCTTGATTGTGATGGCAGGAAAAAGGCCTGGACTGGGGGAAAAAAAAAAACCCCAAAACAAACAAAAATCAGTTGAAAGCTGACAAACCGATGACAGGCTGCGAGGACTACTAAAAAGAAAAAACAAGACTAGTTATACTGTGGCAGGCAAGCATGCATGCACAGTGCAACTTCCAAAAGCTTGAGGAAGAGCTTGTTCCTGTAGGATGGGGTTCTCTCTGCCAAGGCCAGCCCCAGTGTTTGTTCAAGATGTTGGCCCCCTAGTTTACACCCCCCCCCCCCCTTTGGCTATCAAAATCTTAAATCTTTTAGCTCTGAATGTTTTGCTCTTTGATTCCCTAGAAGTTGCTGCCCTAGGCAACCTCCTAGTTTGCCTAGATCTGCTCTCTGCAGTATCTGAAGCTTTATAGGCCTCAAGTCCAAATGAAAATTTAGTCATCTTCAGACAGAACCTATCAAGGTAGTCTTGAATCCCAGCAAACCTTTGCCAAGCGTTCCACCATATACTTTGAACTCTGAAGGAGAAGATTGCATTAGATCAGTAAACGAAGAACCAAGATGTTATCTCCCCTAACACTGTACTTCCTCTGAAGTTATGAAAACTTAGTTACAGTGCATGGACTCGATATGCCTGGATGACATGTGGCCACCCTATTAGAAACCATACTTCTTCCTAAACAAGATAGTTATAAAATGTTGTGAAAGAATAATTTTCATGTTATAAAGACTTTAGCTATATTAAATGCTTAATGCTAGCTAGGACAAAACAAGTAAGAGAAATTACTCTAGATAAACTATGGCAAAATCCAAGAGGGTTTTATGGTTCAACGTTTTCTGACGAGGCACGGAAATGTCTCAGTATATTCGGCTAGTAACTGCTGGATAGAAAGATTGCTCATTCACCAGCCTAGCCTATTAACATCAATGACATGTTCCGGCCTATTTTAACACTTTTAAACACCCTCTTCCCGTTGTATTGCTTAATCATTAACAGTCTTTAGTGAAATAGCACTTAACTTCTCAAATCTTATCGTATCATATCGTTGTCTTAGAGCAATGTATTCCCGACGCCTGACGCCTCACTGGCAACATTGTAGTCGCGTTTCACTCATAAACATGAGGTTCTTCAGGGGATAAAGCGTCATCAGCCAAGTGTTCACCAATAAGGCCTCATCAATGCATAGCTTTTTGAGTCGGACTTGAGTTTCATAAAGTCCTTCATCAATGTTTATGAGTGAAACGCGACTACAACGTTGCCAGTGAGGCGTCAGGCGTCGGGAATACATTGCTCTAAGACAACGATATGATACGATAAGATTTGAGAAGTTAAGTGCTATTTCACTAAAGACTGTTAATGATTAAGCAATACAACGGGAAGAGGGTGTTTAAAAGTGTTAAAATAGGCCGGAACATGTCATTGATGTTAATAGGCTAGGCTGGTGAATGAGCAATCTTTCTATCCAGCAGTTACTAGCCGAATATACTGAGACATTTCCGTGCCTCGTCAGAAAACGTTGAACCATAAAACCCTCTTGGATTTTGCCATAGTTTATCTAGAGTAATTTCTCTTCCTTGTTTTGCATCTGCATTACTCTGAGAGCTAGACCTGTTTTACTTGTGTAATGCTAGCTAGGAGACATATTTAGAGAGTTGCTATTTAAAATGGGCACAAGTCTACCTGTTGCTAGACCAATTATGTTTAGTGGGAAAGGGGCATTGTTTACTCACACTGTTGCTTATTGTTAAGAAAATACATTTATATGTATCTTCAATCTACAGTTCACTTAAAAAGCAGTGCTACGCTTTAACAGTTTGATGTTTCTTGAAGCCTTATATAAGGATAAATTAGTATGGTATGAAGAGAGAGAGAGTAGTTGGTGGAATGATGCAAGTGATGTGTCAGTCTAATGACTATGTAAAGGAAAAAAGAAAAACCCTTTGCTCTTCTACCAAAAAGGTGACATTTTATTTACCAGTTAATATCCTTTCTTTGAATCCTGCTAGGACCAGGACAAGTGGGTTGTGTTCTACCAGCAGATTGGTGAAGGAGACAGAGAATCAATGAAAAGCCCAGGTTCCAATGACATCAATCCCATGCCTCTATTTGCCTCAGCCACCAGTGGTCCCTTCAGTATTCATCCCAAATCATGTGGGAGAAACATGGCAAGCTTCACACAACCTCTACAGTAGGCAACGAGTGATCAACAGTAACGAATTATATGTACAGGAAAGCCTAAATATAAGGCTGCCAGGAGATTATGAACCTGCAGATCCAAGTATAAAAATCATAGCGGGCCCAAGGGTACCACAGCAGAAAACCACAGAGCAAATAGTCTCAGGGCCAAGCCCTGGACTGGTCTAGCAGAACTCAAGGAAAGGACATTTTACTTACCAGTTAATGTCACGTTCCATATCAACTTACTAGACCAATCCAGACAAAATGTACCAAAGCTATAATTCCACTGGGCGGGAAAAGACAGCAGCTTGCAAAATCCTTGAGCTGAAGACCGTGTCCACCTGCATGTGGACATCCAACCAGTAATGCTTGACAAAAGTGAACATGATACCCATGTCGCTGCCTGTCAAATGTCTGCAAGGGCTACCAAGCTCTGCGCCACCCATGAGGATGCTCATGCTTGTGTAGGATGGATGAATAAACCCTCCAGAACCGGCTGGTTCCACAAGAGATACACCGAAGCAATGGCCTCCTTAATCTAGCATCCCAATGTCGACTTGTCTGCCACGTCACCCTTGCATGGGCCATCAAAGAATACAAAAAAAGATGGTTGGACTTACAAAAGGAATTTGTAACCTCCCAAGTACTGGAGAAGCACCCTCTGGACATCCACAAGGTAAAGATTCTTATCCTTCCCCTGCTCCTTCGATAAGGAGGGCAGGCAAACAACCTGGTTCACATGAAAGGGAGAAATCACCTTGGGCAAGAAAAAAGGTGAAGGACATATGAAAGACCTCCTTTGAGAACTGCTGTGCTGTTGGGAATGGGAGCAAGCTCCTCACTGCCTTGTTTCATCTGCTGGCTTTGAAAATCAAACGTGCTTAAGGCGGGCCTGCGGCAGAGGGCCCTTTGACAGGGCACGAGACAGTAAGCTTGGCGTTTAGTATCTTTTGGCAGTGGTTCTTCTTTAGGGAGGATTTAAGTTCATGTTGTAGTAGTCTGTCCTGGCCTTTACCAACATTGGTTTAGTTTTTCTAAATGCCTAAAACGGCAAGCTAAAGGTAGGGGAGGTATTTCCTACACTCCTGTTGCTATACCAGTGGGGCAACGTGCCATGGATGATTTTGTACAGGTGACTTATTTGGGCGAACCTGTTGTCAGGGTTAGGGAGAACCTCGATTTAGGCAGCGATGTTTTGCTGAGCCCGCTTGACCCTTCCACTCCTCCCGCCCCTGGGGATGCTGAGTGTAGCGCACCTGTTGTGGTTTCAGATGTGGCTACTCGGCAGTCCTTGGCCTTGGTTGTGCCGGTGGCCAGTGGTAATGGGTCCAACTGCCCCCAGACAGGCGTTTACCCCCATTTAGGAGAGTGTGATGATCCAGGATCTTCCTCCACTTGTGAGAGCAAAGGAGCTGACTCTGGACTCATTTGGGACACAATGCAGTCACTTTATCAGGTTTGTGCTAGGGTATTGCAGGCCTCTGCTCCTTCGCTCCTAGATTGGAAGCGGGTGCAGGCAAAAGGTGCTCCAATCGCAAGCGTAATTGGATGGACTCTAGGTTAAAATTCAGTATTTGCAGGATCAGCAAAGGGCTCCAGCTAAGAATGGTTTGGTTTTCCAACATAAAATTGAAAAAAAAAAACAAAAAAAAAACAAAAAACAAAACACAACCTTGGAAAAATGTTTGAGAAGCTTAAATCTTCATTTACTGATTTTTCCACAGCTTTTGTTGTGCTACCCTAGGGACCTGTTCATTCAGTTCCTTAAGGAGCTGCATAACTATCTTGAGTTGGGATCCCTCCTCTTCAAAAGATTTTTCCTCCCCTCAATGATTGGTAAGGACAGTTTGCAGAAAGCTGATACCTCTCAAGCAGAGTTGTCTGACTCCTTGGACTTTGGGAACCTGTCTGAATTGTTAGAGCAGTCTACCGAGGTGGTTGAAGCCTGGATTGTTTTGTTGGTATCTCATTTCTTCAAGATAAAGTAAGCATTATAAGATAAACAAAAAAGGAGAGCAAACAGAGTACGTGCAGTGATATAGGGAGACGTCAGTACCGGGAAAAATGGTAGAAACCATCATAAGGAACAAAATTACTGAACATGTAGATAGTTATGGCTAAATGGGAGACAGCCAACATGGCTTTAGACAAGGAAGATCTTGTCTAACTAATCTGTTATGGTTTTTTTTGAAGGTGTGAATAAACAGATAGACAAAAAGGTGAGTTGGTAGATATAGTGTATCTGGACTTTCAGAAAGCCTTTGACAAGGTCCCTCATCAGAGACTTTTGGCAAAATTAAAAAGTCTTGGGATAGGAGGCAGTGTAATATTGTGGATCAGGAACTGGTTAAAAAGATAGAAAGCAGAGGTTAGGGCTAAATGGCCAATTTTCCCAATGGAAAAAGGTGAATAGTGGAGTACCCCAGGGATAGCGTAGTTACTCACCTGTAACAGGTGTTCTCCAGGAGCAGCAGGAATCAGTCCTCACTTATGGGTGACGTCGGCGCCGACGGAGCCCTCGCGGAGCAATTTTCCCCAGCTTTCAAGGAAAGCCTTTGGGAATTGCAGCGCGCATGCGCGGTCGTCTTCCCGCCCGAAGGTGCCATCTTAGCCAGTCAGATGACATAGCTAAAAAAGACAGCTAAAAAAGACAGCATAAAAATTTGCAAAAAGAACATAAGCAGACGATTGCAACTCCAAGGGGAGGAGGGAGGGTAGTGAGGACTGATTCCTGCTGCTCCTGGAGAACACCTGTTACAGGTGAGTAACTACGCTTTCTCCAGGACCAAGCAGGAAGTCAGTCCTCACTTATGGGACTCCCAAGCTCAAGGCTACCGGAGACCCTAAGCACAAAAATGAGCTCCCTCTAGCTCAGCAGCACAGAAGGAAAGAATCTTCGCTGAATTATCACCCACCGGTAGCCCACATCCGGGATGGAGGGTAGGAGTTGCTCAGACCTCAAAGAGATTACGGAGGACTGCCTGTCCGAAAGCACTGTCCCTACGGGACTCCCTCTCGAGACAGTAATGGACCGCAAAAGTCTGGCTCGAAGACCAAGTAGCGGCCCGGCAGATGTCTGCCAGCGGAACAGAGCGGAGGTAAGCCACTGACGTGGCCTTTGCCCGAACACAATGAGCCGTGACTCGACTTTCTAAGGCGAGTCCGGCTGCCCCATAAGCCCAAGAGATACAGTCCGCAACCCAGATGGACAGAGTACGCTTGGAGACCGGGAGTCCCAATTTATTGGGGTCAAAAGACACAAAAAGCTGAGCAGCTTTACGGTGCTCCCGCGTACGGTCAAGGTAGAAGTTCAATGCCCTTCTACAGTCCAGGGTATGGAGGACCGTCTCAGCTCGGCTGGAGTGTGGTCTGGGAAAGAAGGTTGGAAGTACCACCTCCTGATTGATGTGAAAAGGGGAGACCACTTTAGGCAGAAACTTAGGGTGAGTCCGTAGGACTACCCTATTCTTGTAGAACCTAGTGTAGGGGGGATCAGACACGAGGGCCTGCAACTCACTTACGCGCCTAGCGGAAGTGAGGGCTACCAAGAACAGTGTTTTCCAAGACAGAAAACGGAGAGAACATGTAGCCATGGGTTCAAAAGGCGGACAGGTGATCCGCTGCAAAACCACATTCAGGTCCCAGTTCGGCGCTGGCGGGCGCAGAGGTGGTTTAAGTAGAAGGAGACCTCGGAGAAACCTCGCTACGAGAGGGTCGCTGGAGAGAGGTCTACCGTCCACCGGCACATGATGTGCCGAAAGAGCACTGAGGTGAACTTTGACGGAGTTGGACTTAAGTCCTAGATTAGAGAAGTGTAGCAAGTACTGCAAGATCACCGACACCGGGCAGGAGAAGGGATCCTGAGACTGTTCGGTACACCAGACTGCAAAGCGACGCCATTTAAGGGCGTAGCATTTGCGGGTAGAAGGCCGTCGCGAAGCCAAGACGACCTCCTCCACCTCCGCCGGCAGGAGAAGGGGAGCAAGGACTACCCTCTCAGCAGCCAGGCCATGAGGTTGAGAGACCTGAGGTTGGGGTGCAGTAGGGACCCCTGATCCTGGGTGAGGAGATCCGGTTGCGCCCCCAGAGGGATTGGATCCTCCACCGCCAGTTGCAGCAGGAGCGGAAACCACGGCTGCCTGGGCCAGCGAGGGGCCACCAGGATCATGAAGGCTTTGTCTCGGAGAACCTTGAAAAGAGTCCGAGAGACTAACGGAATGGGAGGGAAAGCGTACAGAAGGCTCCCCGACCATGAGATCAGAAAGGCGTCCGCCGCAACCCGAAGGGGGTGAGGCTGACGAGAGCAGAAGCGAGGAAGTTGCCGGTTGCGAGGACTGGCAAAGAGATCCACCGTGGGGAGGCCCCACCTGAGGAAGAGCTTCTGAACGATCAAGGGATCCAGACGCCACTCGTGCGGCTGGAGGACCCTGCTGAGTTTGTCCGCCAGGCAATTTTCTTGGCCCGGGAGATAAACTGCCTTGAGGAGAATGCCGCGACTGACGGCCCAAGAGCAGAGCTTCTGTGCCTCCCGGCAGAGGAGGAAGGAGCCCGTGCCCCCCTGCTTGTTCACGTAGAACATGGCAACTTGATTGTCCGTCTGGACAAGGACGGACTGTTGGGAGGTCAGGTGGGAGAAGGCCTTGAGAGCTAGGCGGATCGCCCTGAGCTCCAGGAAGTTGATCTGCTGAGCAGACTCCCACTTGGTCCAGAGGCCCTGAGTACGTGCCTCTTGGCAATGGGCTCCCCAGCCCAGGAGGGATGCATCGGTGGTCAGCACCCGGGTCGGCTGAGGTGACTGGAAAGGCATTCCTAATACCAGGTTCGGCTGCCGGAGCCACCACCGGATAGACGAGACCAGCGGCTCGGAGACGCGCACCAGGTCTGCTAGGCCGCCTGTGGCTTGTCGCCACTGCCGGCGGAGACACCATTGAGCAGACCGCATATTCAGGCGGGCATTGGGGGTCACATGGACGGTGGAAGCCATATGGCCGAGCAGTCTCAGGAAGCGCCTGGCGGAGACCAGGGGCTGGCTGCGAAAGCGGTCGGCTAGGTCCATGAGCCGCTGAGTCCTGTCGAGCGGTAGGTACGCTCGCGCCTGAGGGGTGTGCAGCCTTGCGCCGATGAACTCGAGATCCTGTGAGGGGAGCAAAGTGGACTTTGCGAAGTTTATGACAAAGCCCAAGTGCTGCAGCAGAGTCACCGTGCGGCACGTGGCGTGGGTGACCTCCTGAGCGGACGCTGCTCTGATGAGCCAGTCGTCGAGGTACGGAAAGACAAAGAGGCCGCGAAGCCGGAGATGGGCCGCCACGACCGCGAGGCATTTTGTGAAGACTCGCGGTGCGGAGGACAGGCCAAAGGGCAGTACTCTGTACTGGTAATGATTCCCTGCCACCACAAACCTTAGGTATTGGCGGTGGCTTGGGTGGATGAGGATGTGCGTGTAGGCATCCTTTAGATCCAAGGAGCATAGCCAATCTCCCTGCTGGAGGTAGGGCAGAAGGATTCCAAGGGTAAGCATTTTGAACTTCTCCCGCACAAGGAACTTGTTGAGGTTGCGCAAGTCCAGGATGGGTCTGAGGCCTCCTGTTCTCTTTGGTATCAGAAAATACCTTGAATAGAAGCCTTGACCTCTCAGGTGGTGTGGCACCGGTTCCACCGTCTGTTCCTGCAGAAGACCTGCTAACTCCTGAAGGAGCAACTCCCTGTGCAGAGGGGGGCGCGGAGGCTCTCCCGGAAAATAGGAGGGAGGGACCTGGTGGAAGTGGAGAAGGTAGCCCTCTCGCACGACCTGAAGCACCCAGGCATCTGCGGTGATGCTGGACCACCTGTGGGCGAAGTGAACCAGCCGGCCTCCGGTGCTGGGGGGAACCAGCGGGGGGGGGGGGAGAGGCTATGCTGAGCGAGTCAAAAACCCCCACCCTGCTGAGCAGGGGCTGGTGGTGCAGGCTTGGGGGCTTGCTGCCTACGGGACCCGTTACCCCGTCCCTTGGCCTGCTGGCCCTGTTGGGGAGCTGCAGGGGCCTGATAATGGGGGTATTGTTTGTAGGCAGCTGCCTTCCTCGGGTAAAAGGACTTTTTTCCCGAGCCCTTCTTTTTCTGGGAAGGGGCGGAGGTCTTCCTAGAAAGCCTGGTCCTGGTGAGAGTCTCAGTCTCAATTTGTGCAGCCTTTTCCGCCATGGGCTTGCCAAAGAGGTTTTCGCCTCGGCAGGGGACATCGACCAACTTGTCCTGTACCCAGGGCTCAAGGTCGGACGACTGAAGCCAAGCCTGTCGGCGGGCACCGATGCCGGCTGCGGCCACTCGAGCCGAGGCTTCAAAGCCATCATAGGCTGCTCGGGACATGAACTTTGAGCATTCCCGAATACCCGTGGACAAGGCTAGGAACCTCCGCAAGGGCTCCTCGGAGAGACCAGCGGAGAATCCGGCTAGCTCTTTAGCCAGATCCCGGAGATACATGCCCATGTATAGCTGGTAAGTCTGGACACGACAGGCGAGCATAGAGCCCTGGAAGCACTTCTTGCCAAGGCCATCCAGGTTACGGGCCTCCCTTCCAGGAGGCACCGAGGAGTGCATCTTCTGGCTCTTAAGACGATGCATGGCCGATTCCACTACCATGGAATGGTGTGGCAGCTGTGCCTTTTGAAAGCCAGGGCTCTTGCGGACTCGATAGATAGAATCGACCCGCTTGCTCAGGACCGGCGAGGAGGCCGGACTCTCCCACATGCGGAAGAGTAGTCATTCCAGCATAGGAGGAACCGGCACAGTAAAGTGTTCCCTCGCGGGAGAGTCATACTGGAGGGCGTCGAGCTCTTCGGCTCGAGGCTCCTCCTCGGGATCCGCAGGGAAGGCCAAAGCCTTGGCCATATCCCTAACGAAGTCCGAGAACCGGGCATCCTCCGGGGGGGGACTGCTTCCGAGGCTCGGAC
Organism: Ichthyophis bannanicus; assembly: GCA_033557465.1. NCBI lineage: Eukaryota > Metazoa > Chordata > Amphibia > Gymnophiona > Ichthyophiidae > Ichthyophis > Ichthyophis bannanicus. The sequence continues at coordinate 1,114,844,621 of CM066031.1, read as the reverse complement.
TCCGGAGAGTCCGATGGGACACACCGAGTCCGGAAAGAATCAGGTGACTCTTCCTCCTCAGACTCCCAGACCGACTCCGACGAGGACTCGGTGGGGTCGGCCCGGGCAGGGTGCGGCGCCAGCCGCCCCGACGCCGAGGGAGTCGGCGTCGGCGACCTCGGTCCCGAACGGGAGGCCGAGGGCGACCTCGACCGAGGATCGACTCGAGTTCTCATCGACTCGAGGATCGGCTCGGTCTCCGGGGTCGACTTGGACGTCGACGTCCCGGCGGTCGGGGCAGCGACGCCAGCGAAGCCAGCGAGCAGTGCCCGCTGCTGGTCCATGAAGGCAGACAGTCTGCTCTCCAAGGCCGTCAACCTGAGTCCGAGCTCAGGTGACCCAGCAGCCCCCGACTCGGGCCCCGACGGCGTCGGGCCCGACGTCGGCTGTCGCGGAGGCGAGTCCAGAAGGACTACAGGACTTACCCGGGCAGGCATCTCCGACTCCAGGCGAGGTCGCTTCGGGAGGTGTTCCTTCTCCAAGGACCCGGGGCGGCTGTCGGGGCTATGCGACCTGGCCCTCGCGGAGCCAGGAGCGTCCACCGACGCCGCCCTCGCGGGTTTTTCCTTCCGACGATGGTCCCCGGAGGGAGAACCCCGGTCGGAGGAGCTCCGGCGACGGTCCGAGCTGGAGCCTTTCGACACGGAGGCCTCCGACGAGGTCCGGGTACGGCTGGGGTCAGCGAAGATTCTCTCGCGCTGATGCCGCCGACTTCTCAACGCCTTCGAGGACAGTTTGCTGCAGGGCCCACAGATCAGTTCCTCATGATCCGGGCCCAGGCAGCGGAGGCAAAAGTCGTGTGTGTCGTTAGTGACATATTTCGGTCACACCGACCACACCGCTTAAAGCCACTGGCAGCCATCGGGGGAAAAAGGGCCCCTGCGAGGTCAAAGGACCGGGCTGCCAGGGAAAACGAAAACGAAAGCTGACGAAGTCAGAAAAACCGAAAAAACGGAAGAGGACTCGAGACCGGCGTCGCGAGTCCGGGCGGGAAAACGATCGGCGTCGAACCGAAAGAAAAAAGTATAAAATAAAGAGGAAAATCAACTTTTTCGCGGGGACAAGACGGGGACGTCTGTAGGGCTCCGCGGAAAAAAGAAGACTGGCTAAGATGGCACCTTCGGGCGGGAAGACGACCGCGCATGCGCGCTGCAATTCCCAAAGGCTTTCCTTGAAAGCTGGGGAAAATTGCTCCGCGAGGGCTCCGTCGGCGCCGACGTCACCCATAAGTGAGGACTGACTTCCTGCTTGGTCCTGGAGAACTATGCTAGGTCCGCTGCTTTTTGACATATTCATAAATGACCTGGAGAAGGGAACAACGAGTGAGGTTATCAAATTTGCAGATGACACAAAACTAAAGCTGTTAAAACCCATGAGGATTGTGGAAAATTGCAAGAGGATCTTGATAAATTGGAAGACTGGGCACCTAAATGGCAGATGAAATGTAATGTGGACAAGTGCAAAGTTATGTACCTAGGAAAGAAAAAAACCAAACTATGGTTACACAATGCAAGGTTACACATTAGGAACCACCACCCAGGAAAAAGATTTAGGTTTCATCGTGGATAACATGTTAAAACCCTCCACCCAGTGTGCAGTGGCGGCCAAGAGAGCAAACAGAATGCTAGGTATCATAAGGAAAGGAACGGAAAATAAAACAAAAGGATATTATAATGCCTCTGTCGTCCCATGGTGTGACCGCACCTTGAGTATTGTGTACAATTCTGGTCGCCGCATCTTAAAAAGAATATAGCGTTATTAGAAAAGGTACAGAGAAGAGCCACCAAAATGGTAAAGGGGATGGAAGGATACTCCTATGAAGAGAGGCTAGAAAGGTTAGGGCTCTTCAACCTGGAAAAGAGAAAGCTGAGGGGAGATACGATAGAGGTCTATAAATTAATGAACTGAGTGGAACGGGTAAACGTAGATTGATTGTTTACATCAGAAAATAGAAAGACTAGGGGACATGCAATGAAGCTACAGGGTAAACTATTTAAGACTAATGAGTGAAAAAATCTTCTTAACGTGTTGTCAAGTTCTGGAATTTATTACCAGAGTATGTAGTAAAAGCTGTCAGTGTAGCTGGGTTTAAAAAATGTTTTGGAAAAGTCCATAAGCCATTATTAAAAGGGACCCAGGATAATCACTGCTTGACCCAATACAAGCATTGAGGAACCTGTGTCTTTTGGGAAACTGCTAGGTACGTATGACCTAGATTGGCCACTGTTGGAAACAGTTTACTGGGCTTGATGGACCTTGGTCTGACCCAGTATGGCATCTCTTATGTTCTTGTGGTACAAAGACTGGCGGATTTCAGGTTATATTAAACCCCTACGTGTTTCGGCTGGTGAGGCCTTCTTCAGGGGGTAAAATTAGGTAAGCAAACCTCGAAAAAATACAATAAAAATAAAAAAAAAAACAAGAACATATTATAAATAAATATAAAGACATAAAAACAAATAAAAATTATTAAATCGATCCTAAAAGAGGCAAAGCAAACAAGTAAAAACTACCTGAACAAATGAAATGAGTCCATATATTGCATGTGTAGACTTAAAGGGCAGCACACAAAAAGAGAGATGAGGACCACCAAATGAAGGGACATACTTGAAAAACGTGCAAATACCTTACAGAATTCTGCTGTTGCTAAAAAGGACAATTAAAAATTTGGTCAAATGGATGACGTGTTATGTCCTATCAGACAATTAACCTATTGAACCATTAAAACACCATAGCATGTCGAATTACCGCAATAACTTCTCAAAGAAAGTTTTTAGACAGAAAATGGCTGCTAATTTCTATTGCTCTAGGCACAGCAACTTGTGCCTTTGTGCAGGTCATGTTGGACATTTATCTCACAGACCCACATGGGGAGATGACAAAGGCATCTGGAATCTGTTCCTTGTAGTCCAAAACATAGCTGAATTGAATGGTGTCCAGTACTCAGCAAAGCCTGCCTCCAACTGGAGGAGCCTGGGAATGAGCCCCCAAACCTTCACTGTGCAAACTGGTAGTGTCCTCTGGAAAGGACAGAGCCCCTGTGCCCATGCACGCCATGAAAGGACAAACGAGCTCAAAGCACAGAAGCAGTGGAAGAAGGGACACAGTTACTGACCTGGAAAACCTGAGACCCCTAGGAATCCAGCCAGTATGCCCTCAAACAGGCAGTCAAGAATGCAGGGTGAATATTTCTCCAGAAACCTCCTTTTTGTGATAAGATAAGGTGTTATAATTGAAGACTGGCAGATGTCTAGGCATAAATCTGTAAGCTTTGATCTTTTTTGTATTTAATTCAGAGTGGCTCCAATATACTGTACAACAGAAAGCATTCAGTCTGTACACTAGGTTTCTCTCTCATTGGTCGGCAATAAAAATGCTCAAGCAGGCATTATGTAGTATAATTCTTCATCAAAGGTAGGCCTTGATCAGCAGCTGGCACTTCCCTACTCAGGGTCCCAGTCAGCTCAACAGGCCTCAAGATTCCCTTTTCAGAACTTCTTTTTGCCATGGCCCTGCAAGTTGGTGAATTTTTCAACAGCCTTTTTTTGCCATTGCCCGGCAGTCTTCAACCATTTTATTTATTTATTGATTGATTGATATTTAGCTCATGCCATTCCGGTGGTATAAGACAAGTTACATTCAGGTACACAAGTATTTCCTGTCCCCAGAGGGTTTAGTGACTTGCTCAAGGCCTCAAGGACTGCCAGTGGGATTCAAACTCTGGTCTCTCTGATCAGCAAGCTGCTGCTCTAACCACTAGGTTGCTCCTCCACTCCAAGCAGGTCCAATGCAGCCTGGGTTTTTTTTTCCTCTTTTTTCTTCCACACCATGGCTACTGCTTTTTGCTCCCATTAGGGCTGCAAAGCCTGGAGTACTTTAAACATCCTCCAACCTGCTGTCCCCAAAGCTCCTCCCCCACCAGGTGGCTTTTTGGGACTAGTGGAGGTGGCCTGTGGCAAGGTGGCCCTGGCCACTTGTCCAATGGCCCCTGGGGGCCCTATATAGTCAGCCTGCTTACACTGCAGCTTCCTCACATAGCTTAAGGGCTGTGTTCTGTCCGATTAGTTGTTTAGCATTCCCTTTCAAGGATCTGGGAACCAAGAGCACTCCTGTTCCAAGCAGACAGAGGTCATTGCCCCAGCTTTGCTCATGCTCCCGTCTGTTCCTCTGGGCGCTCAACCTTTTCTCCTATGAGGATTAGTTGAAGGCCTCAAATGAAATGCCTATTGCCAGAATGTAAATCAGAGAATAGAGTGGTGGTCCCCCAGGGGCTGGTTAGCTCTTTGTGAACCATGTTTTTCTGCCAGGCCCCCCACTATGCCCTTTCATGGTGGTATGACTGATCTGCAGGCTGTGGAATTAGCTTTTGGGCATGTTTATCAGGTAGATCCCATGGTCTGCTGCAGGGAGATTCACACTTCTCCCTGATCCTATGTAGCATTGCAGAGGGATTTTAGGAAGAAAGAACCCAAGGTCCCAGTACAGGCTAGCTCAGGCTGGTGGAGGCGTTGCTGCAATCTTTCATTCTCACCTCTGTTTCTCAGGTCCACTCTCCCCTTCTTCATTATCCTGAATCCCTCCTCCTCAACATTCACTGCTCTCCACCTCTTCATATTCTGCTGCTCTACTCGCCTCCAGCAGCTCGCCCTCATCTTTGGGATTCTCTTCTCCTCACCATTTCTGACCTCGCAGTCTCATATCCTCACTTGCTTATCGCTGGCGACTTCAATCTGCACCTTGACTGCCCCTCCTCCTCAACACGCTCTCTCTTCTTCATGATCTTACCCAACACATTTCATTCCCAACTCACTCTGCTGGCCACTCTTTAGACCTTTTCATCTCCTCATCTGGTTCTGACTACTTACTTCATAACTTTTCCTCCCTCCCTCCATCCTGGGCTGACCATTTCTGCGTCACCTGTCGTTTCTCTCGGCCCACTCTCTTTCCTCTTACTGGCTCCCTTCCTAACCCTCCCTCACCCTCTGTGCGCCTTAGGCGTCTGCTTACTCCTCTTACCCTCCAGCGCTTTCCTGCTGCCGCCAATACTCTCTTTCCCTTCTGAGTTCTCCTTATCCCCTGACTCCCAGGTGTCCTCCTGGAACTCCAACTTATCCACAGCTCTTGATGTCATCGCTCCGCTTCAACCCGTTCCTCTCTGGCGTCGCTCCTCACAACCTTGGTTCCATCCCGGCCTTCACCTCCTTCGCTCTCACGTCCGCCGAGCAGAGAGACTCTCGAGAAAATCTCATTCTCCATCCTGTTAGACCCTTCAAGGATCACTCTTTTTATCGATCTCAAGTCCATCACGCAAAGCTCACTTTCTCTACTGCAATCACTACAGCTCCCAATCAAACCAGTCACTTGTATGCCACCCTTAACTCTTCCCTCCAGTCATCCTCGCATCCTTTGCCTCCTGTGCCGGCACCTAGCCCTCATCAGCTGGCCTCCTTCTTTCAGTCAAAGATTGTGATCTTCGTTCTTCTCTCCCACACTGTCCCCCTCCACTATCACCTCCCTCTCCTCCTCCTTCCTCCCCCTCCTTTTCTTACTGCTGGACCTCTTTTCACCCCATCACTTCCCCTGAAGTTATCAAGTTCATCTCCTCCGGCAAAACCACTTGCTACCTTGACCCCATCCCTTCATAGAAACATAATGACAGAAAGAGACCACATGGCCTATCTAGTCTGTCCTTCCATAACAACTACAACAGTCCACTTTTTACCTTTAGAGATCCTCTGTGTTGGTCCCATGCTTTTTTGAATTTAGTTACTGTCCTCATCTCTACCACCTCCACTGGGAGACTATTCCATGGATCCACTACTCTTTCCGTAAAGAAATATTTCCGCATATCACTCCTGAATCTATCTCCCTTCACCCTCATCCCATGTCCCCTCGTAGCAGAACTTGCTTTCAATTGAAAGAGGCTCTCTCCCTGAACATTTATGCCACGGAGGTATTTAAACATCTCAATCATATCACCTCTATCCCGCCTTTCCTCTGGTGTACATATTAAGATCCTTAAGTCTGTCCTCATATGCTTTATAATGAAGCCCACTAATCATTTTAGTAGCCACCCTCTGGACTCCATCCTGTTCACATCCTTTTGAAGGTGCGGTCTCCAGAATTGCACACTATACTCCAAATGAGGTCGCACCAAAGACCTATACAGAGGCATTATCACCTCCTTTTTTCTGCTAGCCATTCCTCTCCGTATGCACCCAAGCATCCTTCTAGCTTTTGCCGTCGCCTTTTCTACCTGTTTAGCTACTTTAAGATCATCAGACACAACCATGCCTAGGTCCCGCTCTTCTTTAGTGGACAAAAGTACTTCACCTCCTATACTGTATTGCTCCCTTGGATTGCTGCAGCCCAAATGCATGACCTTACATTTTTTAACATTAAATCCCAGCTGCCAAATTCTAGACCATTCTTCAAGCTTAGCTAGATCCCTCCTCATGTTATCTACACCTTCCTGGGTGTCTATTGCAGATTTTGGTATCATCCGCAAAGAGGCAAACCTTACCCGACAGCCCTTCCGCTATATCACTAACAAAGATGTTAAAAAGAATCGGACCAAGGACAGATCCCTGGGGCACAGCACTGGTAACATCCTTCTCCTCAGAGTGAGCTCCATTTACTTGTACTCTGTCGCCTCCCACCCAACCAATTTCTAACCCAAGCAATAACTTTAGGGTCCATCCCTAGGGTGCTCAGTTTGTTTATAAGTCACCTGTGAGGAACAGTGTCAAAGGCTTTACTGAAGTCTAAATACACCACATCTAGAGCTCTCCCTCAGTCCAACTCCCTGGTCACACAGTCAAAGAAAATCAATCAGATTTGTCTGACAAGACCTGCCTCTGGTGAATCCATGCTGCCTCGGATCCTGTAATCCGCTGGACTCCAGAAGCCTCACTATTTTTTCTTTCAGCAGCGTTTCCAATAAATTTACTCACCACCGAAGTTAAACTAACCGGCCTGTAGTTTTCAACCACATTCTTACTTCCGCTTTTGTGTAAAGGCACCACATGAGCCTCTCTCCAGTCCTTTGGCACCACTCCCGACTCCAACGAGGCATTGAAAAGGTCAGTCAGTGGAGCTGCTAGAACGTCCCCAAGTTCCCTCAGTATTCTAAGGTGTATCCCATCCGGTCCCATCGCTTTGTCTACTTTAAGTTGAGCTAGTTTCTCACAAACACAGTCTTCTGAAAATTGTTCAAGATGTCCCTCGCTTCTGTTCCTATTTGTGGGTGTTTTCTGAGGTCCTGCTCCTGGTTCTTCATCTGTGAACACAGAACAAAAATATTTGTTAAGCAATTCCTCTTTATCTTTATCAGCTTCTACATATTCCCCCCCCCTGCACCCTTGAGTCTGACAATACCACTCTTGCCCTTCCTCTTCTCACTAATATATCTGAAAAATGTCTTATCCCCCCATTTTATTGCATTGGCTATTTCCTCTTCCTTTTGCATCTTTGCTAGCTTCTCTAAGTTTTTCCAAATACAGATGCCTGCCTTCCTCTCTCTGTGATCTCTTGTATTTCATGAAAGCCTCCCTCTTTTTCTTCACTTTTTCAGCTACTTCCTTAGAAAACCATAGCGGTCTCCTTTTTCTTTTGCCTTTATTTACCATTTTAACAAAAAGGTTGGTTGCCCTTAAAATATCCCCTTTCAGTTTTGCCCACTGTTTTTCTACATCCCCCAGCTGTTCCCATCCCACTAATGACTCCCTGAGGTATTGGCCCTTCTTCGCAAAGTTAGTCTTCCTAAAGTCTAAGATCCTCACCTTGGAATGGATTCTAACAGCCCTAGTCCTAATACTGAACCACACCATCTGGTGATCACTGGATGCAAAATGATCTCCCACTACAACAACATCAGAAAACACTTTCACCATTGGTAAGCACCAAGTCCAGTATGGTCCTTCACGTGTGGGTTCTGTTACCAATTGCCTGAATAGTTCTCCCTGTAGAGAATCCAGGATCTCCTTACTTCTAGATGATACTGCAGCAGGAATGTGCCAAACATCTGGCATATTGAAATCTCCTATCAGTAGCACTTCCCCTTTCCTAGCAATGCTGCATATGTCTTCAATTAACTCTGTCCACCTCTTCCTCTTGTGAGGGAAGTCTGTATATCACACCAATGCAAATAGAAAAAGGGAAAGAGAAATCTAGTTTAACCCACAATGCCTCCTCTCTCACTTTTAAGCTCTGTAATTCCAAAGCTTTAACAGTAGTTTTTACATATAGTGCCACTCCTCCTCCCCTTCTTCCTACCCTGTCCTTTCTGAATAAAGTATAGCCAGGTATAGTTACATCCCAGTCATGGTTTTCTGTGAACCATGTTTCTGTAACTGCCACTAAATCCAAATCAGTCACTCCCACCAAAGCTTCAACATCAGGGATCTTATTTCCCATGCTATGGGCATTTATACACACTGCGTTCCATATGTTACCCCTGTTACATTAAATACCTTTATGGAAATGGGTATCACCTACCTGGGGGCTTTCTTCCTCTTGGATCCTTGCACCCTCTATTGCCCTTATCCCATTCATATTGTCAATGGTCAACTCTAGCCTCTCCATCGGCTCTTTTCCACAACACTGGAAGCACGCACTTATCCGCCCTATCCTCAAAATACCTTCCCTCGACCCTCTTGTCCCTGCTAACTATCAGCCTGTTTCTTGTCTCTCTTTCCTTCCCAAAATTCTTGAAAAGGTAGTCTTTGCTCAGCTCTCTCACTATCTGGATTCTATTAATTTTCTGCACCCCTGTCAATCAGGATTTCACCCCGGCCACAGTGTGGAAACTAATTATTCTCGCTTTTCTTAATGATATTCACGTAGCTCACGATCATGGAGATATTTCAATGGCTGTTTCTTTAGATCTCTCTGCTGCCTTTGACCTCGTTGATCACTCTTCTTTCGTCTTCGGGATGCTGGTCTTCGGGGCACTGTCTACATGTGGTTTCATTCCTATCTTTTCTCCCGGTCCTACTCTGTCCTTCCATGTCCCCCTTCTACTTCCCCCTCTGACTTTCTCTCCACTGTGGTGTCCCTCAGGGTTCTGTACTGGCTCCCCTTCTATTCAACCTTTTTCTCGCTCCCTTAGCCCTTTTGATACAGCAATCCAGGATTACTGCATTTTTCTACACAGACCATCTAGTCTTACTGCACCACACTTCCCCTCTATGCCCGGATCTCTCTCTCCTCAATTCTTGCCTTCTCACAGTTTCATCTTGGCTTACTTCCAACTGTCTGCACTTGAACCTTTCCAAAACCCTTGCCATTTGGTTCCCCCACAGCAGCCCTTCTCCTACTCTTGCCCCATCTCTAGCTGGCTCCCTTATCCGTTGTCTCGTTTTAGGTATCTTGGTGTTCACATCAACTCCAGCCTCTCCTTCCAATCTCACTTTTCTGGTGTCACTAAGTCTTCCTTCTTCCACTTACGTTGTATTCATGCCATTCGTTCTTTTCTTACCCCTCAGGCCCTTACTACTCTTGTCCTGTCCCTTGTTACTGCACGTTTGGATTTTTGTAGTTCTGCCCTTGTAGGTCTCCCTCAATCACAGCTTAGTAGATTGCAGCAAATCCAAAACACGACGGCACGCATCATCACCCACTCCTCCCGATCTGATCACGTCACCCCTCTTCTACTACAACTCCACTGGCTCCCACTTGAGTACCATATTCACTACAAGCTTCTCACCCTTGTACACCACGCTATCTACACCCGTACCCCTTTATATCTGGCAGACCTCATTCACGTCCACACTTCCACTTGCCCCCTACGCTCTCTTCACCTCAACTGCCTTCACCTCCCATCTCCACATTCCTCTGCCTTCTTTTTCATAGGACCTGCACTTTGGAACTCCCTACCTACCTACCTCTCAGACTTGAGCCAGACTTTCGCACCTTCAAAACCCAACTAAAAACTCATCTTTTCTCATCTGCTTTTGATCTTTCCCCCTCCTCTGTCTGACTACATATTCTGTTCCTTTTGTGTCCTGTCTCTTTATGTCTAACTCTCTCTTCACTATCCTATCGACTATGCAACTTCCTTTCCATTTCTAGGCCTCTGGCCGTCTTTGTTTTCTGACACATTTTGTATACCGCCTTATGATTGAAGGGCGGTTTTATCAAGTTCAATAAACAAACAAACATACAGGGGTTAGAGAGCCTGTCTCAGTTGTTTCCTTGGCCTTGGAGGCAAGCAGGATTAGTCCTCTTTGGGCCCCCCTGAGGTGGAAGCCCTGTTCAGGGCTATGACTAAAAGCATGACCATCCCAGTGGAGGGAGATGCTACATGCAAGTCGTCCATGCTGAATGATCCAAGTCCTTAAAGTGGCTTTAGCAGTAACCACCTAAGACTCTTGGCAGTGCTGTGTATGCGCCTGGAGCTAACCCTTGGATGAGGGATCCAACCTCTGCCTGTAGCCTTGTAGCTCCAGCCATATGGCTATGGCTCCTTGCCTCCAAGGTTGTGGGTTTGTTCCCTAGACCACCTAACATTGATTGAGCCAAAATGGTCAATAAAGCCAGTCTTTCTAGATACAGACTGGCAGTGGACCACCTGGGTGGCTGCTGTTGGTTACATCTGGTTCAGAGTCTCTCCCAGCTCCATGGCAGCAATGGTGATATTAGCCAGTTGGCAGTGCTGGCATTACTCTTAGTTGACAGATGCTCCTCTGATTTGGGTGAAGCAGTTACCCTTAATGGTTTCTTTCTCTCTGGGAGGAAAAGCTTGCCCACAGATTCCTGAAAGGCAGGCCTAGAAGAGCCAAGGGGCCTTGTGTAGAGCCTAGAGATGCCCTCTGACTACAGAGAGAATCCTTTGTAGTAGGGAGCAGTCCTTGGAGCTTTTGCTATGCTCGAGTCTCCTCCAGCATTGTAATCCCTCTCATAAGTTCCAGCAGTCCCTCCTGAAGTGCATCTGGATGGTGCATAACTCTGGCTAGTCTCAATGGGCACAGCTGTACCATGCTAGATTAGTGGCCCTTCAAGGTCTGAGGTGGGAATTCTGATGGACAAAACTGAATTAAGGACATGCTTATAAGGCATCTCCCCAGCAGACTCTCCCTGTAGCTCTGTTCGTATTGATGTTTGTAGAAGTTCTTCTTCAGCTCCTCCCACAACGTTAAGTCATTTCCCCCATGCCTTCTACTGCAGGGCCAGGAACATTATCCTGAAACATGAGTAACCAGGAAGGAAATACCTTTCAACATGTTCTGAATCTAGAGCTTTTTTTTTCTGGACTCGAGTGTTTTTTTGTATGAGGTCCTTTGGGTCTGTCACTGAATCAGTCATCAGGTGCTCCTCACCTCCTGAGCCTCACCATGGCACGTGTCACTTTCCCTAGTTCTAGATTCTTCCCCCTCACTTATTCTTGATGATTTCAATATTTATTAACCCTTCTGACCCATATGCTTCTAAAACTCCTTTCCCTTACCTCCTCATTCAAGCTCCAATTTTGCTCTTCCACTCATCGGTGCAATCACTGTCTTGACTGTTTTCTTCTCCATTTACCCTCCAATTTCTGTACCTCAGTTCTCTAAGGTGCAGACCCCCTGGACAGAGTCCACTTTGGTATTTCCACAGAATTGCTGCAAGGAGGCTTTGTTGAATGCATTTGTGAAACCCTAGAGCAGGTCTTGACAAATTGTGTGTGGATTTAGAGACAAGACCAAAACCTTAGGAGTCACTGCTCATGCCTCGTCCCCTCACGAGTCCAGAACCAGAAGGCATACATCAGAGAACCATCAAGTTATTAAACACATGTAGATAAGAGACTTAAAAACACACCAACGACTGCAAATTGGGTTCTAATATAAGATGACCAACTGTGGTGAAGCATGCGTTCAAGTACTGAGGTTCAATGACAATCAAAGATTCTGAGTTACAGTATTTTATATTACAATAAAGGTTACTTATGGTATCAAAAGGAAAGTAGATGACTTCTTAATCGTTAAAAAATTAAGAATTCGAATTTGTACCAACAATAAGGGCTGGTGCTAACTTTTTTACTGTCCTGTGCAAATTATTATTGTGCTGCCCCCCTCCCCCATCACTATTGTGCCCACCATAGTGCCCATAGTGCCATCACTATTGTGCCCACCATAGTGCCCATAGTGCCCACCTCCCACTCAAGGTCCCCAAAAACAATTCACAAAAAGAAAGTCGGAAAAATGGTTCAATAGAGACCTCTCTAATATAAAAAAGCAACTAAGAAAACAAGAAAAACGGTGGAGGAAATCTAAAACAAGCGATAATAAAGCACAATACCTGAGTCTTCTCAACAAATACAAAGACACTATTAACAGATCGAAAAGGGAATACCACACAAAAGTCATAAATATGGCACTCAATCGACCGAGAGAATTATTTGCAATTATAAAAACACTAACAAAAACCCAAACTCCAGAGCCTGAACAATCAACGATAAGCGCACAAACCCTTGCAACTCATTTTGCTAACAAATTAAAAAACAAATCATCTAACACAATCATAACTATACCCACGGACTTAAAACCAACCAATAAATGGATAACCTTTCAAGACATTGAACAAAAACACCTCCTCAATATCATATCAATGATCAACACCACTACCTCCCCCCTAGATCCATGTCCAGTATCATGGATAAAAAACACCAAAAATGAATTAGCTATCCATATACAAAATATAGTAAACCAATCACTATCCCAGGGCATCATGCCAGATGCCCTAAAACTCACATCCTTACGCCCTATAATAAAAAATAATAAACTCAATCCTACAGACCCAAACTCCTACAGGCCCATAGCCAGCATACCGTTTATTGCCAAAGTAATAGAAAAAATCATACAGCTCCAACTACAAGATTTTATCGACACACATGCACCACTTGACTCACATCAATTCGGCTTCCGCCCATCACACGGGGTCGAAACTTTGCTAATAACACTCATGGATGACCTCATAAAAGGCACTGACACATGCAACCAAGGTTACATCCTCATATTCATTGATATAGCTGGTGCCTTTGACAATGTCCACCACAACACACTCATTAACAGACTCCTAAGCCTAGGAATAGGAGGAACAATTCTACAATGGTTTATATCATACATCACAAACCGATCGATACACGTTAAATTAGGCCAAGACACCTCTGAGCCATTCGTACAAGGACAAGGTATTCCACAGGGCTCGGCACTTTCAGCCCTCCTTTTCAACTTGTATCTCCAACCCATCACAAATATATTTAAAAAACATAAAGTCAACCACTACATATACGCAGATGATGATATGCTCACTCAACCAATAAACACGAACAATCCCACCTACCAGAACTTACTAGACTGCAACAGCGAAGCAAATACTTGGCTAGAAAATAATAACCTCAGCATCAACCTAAAAAAGACTGAAGCAATGTTCGTAACAAGAAAACCAGATTCTACTCTCCCTGAAACAATAACAATTAACGACACAATAATCCCAATCAAAAAGGAAGTAAAATACCTAGGCATCATAATAGACCACACACTTAGTATGCTCCCTCACATAAAACAAACCGTGAAAACTATATTCTATAAACTTAAGACCATTCAACACCTACGACCTATACTAGACACACATGACTTCAGATCTGTTATCAGCTCACTCATCACTCCACACTTTGACTATTGTAATAGTCTACTTATCGGCCTCCCTCTCACAAATACCAACTTACTCCAACGAGCTCAAAACATCTGTGCTCGAGTAACAGCAAAAGCCCACCTCACTGACCACATAACTCCCATCCTCGCCGAACTACACTGGCTTCCCATAAATAGTAGAATATCATACAAAATACTCTTAACCACATTTAAACTTATCAACGGCATATCACCCTCACATCTAACCACTCTACTACATGCTCCAAAAGAACATAGAACCCGCAGACAAAACGCAACCCACTCACTAGACATAAAAAAATCAATTCGAAAAACAAAAAAAACCACAAGCTCAAGAGCATTCTCATATGCAGCCCCCACCCTATGGAATAAACTCCCACTAAGCCTCCGCAAAATAAAGGATCTCAAGACATTCCGGAAAGAACTAAAAACATATCTGTTTAAAGAACACTTTATAAATCCTAATGAACCCCCCTCATCCCCCTCACCACACCTCCATAAAAATCCTCCCTAACCACAGATCAAAAAAGCCTCAAACCTCAACACACTTAGGAAAAAAACAACCCTTAAAACCACAATTAATAATTGACTAATGTAAATATTTGACTGATGTAAATAGTTAAAGCAGTTGTATAATTACATGTTCCATGTTATTGTTCATGAAAAGTTAATTGTACATAGTTTGAAGAAAATACGATGTTCCATGTAAAACCATGTTCATTATGTTAATTGTAAACCGCCTTTGATCTTGGGAAAAAGCGGTATAGAAGAAAAGCATAAATAAAATAAATAAATAAACCATCACCAATTCTAATGGAGTCCTTTTCAAGCTTCTCTTTTGTCCCAACACGTTAAACATTCTGAGGGGGTAGCCCTGTTGCTTCTATCATTTTTTTGCTACTCCAGACTAAGTGGCACCTTTTATACTAACCAATTTACTAAAGTATGAATTTCAGAGGATAAGAGTCCACATCAAAGTAGACTCGTGTCCTTGAAAAAACTTATGCTTCAATAAATTGGTTAGTCTATAAGGTTAATGTATGGGCAAGATTATATGTGCACCACATCAATAACTCTGGGATCTGTCTTTTTACTGATAAAAATGTCCTTTCCTATACATCTGGTTTGTACAAAAAGAAAAAGGTGTCCGAGACAGAAATCATTTAAGCTTTGATGTTCTTTCATTCCTTGAGAAAAGCCCCTCGTTTCCTTTCCCTATGTAATGACCCAGTGCCACCACAGATAAAATTCATTTTTGAGTGTCTATGCAAAGTCTGATTTTTGGGTCTCATTATTCAGTTTCATAAATAAAGTGTGGCAGCCATGTTTGTCCACTTCAATGCACAGAAATAAAAGGAGAACAAGTGATACCAGTTAGACATGTGTGTGTGGGGAGGGGGTTGCACTGTTTACCTTTATTTTTTCCTAGAAAGACAGGATGGGAAGGAGAGAAGAATGGGCGCACCACCGAAGTTCAAGAAAATTGCACTCAAGAATAAAAATGAATCTCTCTGTAAAGTAATTATGGGTGCAATCACTAAGGGGGGGGGGGGGGAACCACACGACTGAGCGAGTGCACAAAACACTATTTACAGGTTACCTAATTACCACTTTCAAACTGGGTACTCCACAATTCACTCAGGTACGTTTTAGATACGTTCTCTTTCTCTGAAGTCTCATCGTGTCCAGAACACTTGCTTCCCCCTTTTCCCCCAAAATTTGAAAGACTGGAACTGGCCGAGCTCATTTTGACATTTTGTGAAGCAAAATATACTGTCTACAGAAATTCCACCATCTACAAGTAATAATGACATAGAAGTTAAAAGTTGCAGATCCTAGTAAGGCAAAGGTAAGTTTCTGAAGGTAGAACACTAACAGGCAGTAAATAACATAGAATGGGACGGTTGCTCAAATGACCAGGTCTAGCATTGTCTTTGGCTCATGGAGAATGCAGTCAGGCTTGTCTTGCCCTGGAAAAGTGGGAAGCTTTCTGAGAGGCACCAGAAAGCATCCAAAAAACCCACTTCCTACTGATCTGAATACAGTAACAGAACTGGGCCTCACTGGATGCCATGGCTCCCACTGTACCTTGCCTCCCCTTTTCTTTAAGGATGTCTACTTTGTTACTACTACGAATTTGAAGAAAAAAAAAAAAAGAGAGAAGAAAGCAGCAGGGCTTTGGAACCCATGGACAGGCTGCATATCTGACACGTCCCAGGCTCCTCATTATTACTATTTTATGCGAGCGCAGTTTGCATAGTGGGTCGCGCCGGTCTTGACAGTGATAGAAGCAACAGCACCAGAAAAGCAAGTGGAAATTCCGAAATACTTTCAGAAAGATTAAAACACAAATCATTGCTAACATAAGAAAGCTAACCTATTACAGCAAGATACTATTTGTCTCATCTCATGCTGTAAACCCAGCTACACACACTTACAGTCGCTAACACTCGTATGGTAATGCAAGAGCAGCATTTAACTACATCAGTGTGGGGAGCCCCGCCCACCTTGTTGTAGGCCAATCAACGTTGCAGAGCGAGGACCGATACCACAAACTTCAGCCCCTCCCACGAAACAAGAAAACCACGCCTCCGGGCCCCCCCCAATCAGTCAAGAAAAACAAATTCTTTCTCAATTGAAATACTACTATTACGATCACTGATCATTTGTATAGCGCTATCTTTGCCAGCCAATATCCCGAGAACAAACGCACAGACATGCTGACCCAAGAATGTTCCCGGCGAATTACTGGTCGCCCTTTAACCCATTCCCGCTGTACTCACCAGCACAGTGGCCATGTTCAACACCGGCATCTTGTCGAACGGCTTTAGTATGGACATAGCCTGCGCCGTGCTTCTCCACACTCACTCGGTTACCCAAACCGTTAAACTCCGACTAGGAAACACGCCAAAAGCGATGAGCTGCGCGCCCCAGCTCACGTTCGAAAAACCCGCTGTAGCGGCTTACGTCAAACGCTACGTTGTCAGTGAGTCTTAAACGAACCCTCGTATTTAAATCAAGTGAGCGTGATATAAACAGTTGCCTCCCCCTAACTGGGCATGTCCAATAGGTACCTAGAGTAGAAAATGTAGATTCAAGAATGATAAAAGCCAACGGCCCCAATTTAATATCCCCACGCGCTGGTCACGTATTTGCTGATACAGTTCAAAGTGTGGCCCGTTCTATAGTGTCGTCAGAAAACAGCATGCTGCAGTGTAAGTAAATCTTTCCCTTCCTGTTTGTGCCTGAGAGGGGATTTTCTTGGGCAATGACAGCAAGGGAGATTTAAAAAAACAGCCCTGCCTGTCTCCAGTTCCCACTAGGGTTACCAACTTTTTCACCAAGAAAAACCCGACACCTGTGGCTCGCCATGCTCCACCCATTCTCCGCCCCTAGTCCCACCCCTGCCCCGCACACAGCCCCACCCACAAAAATTACAGAGGATAGTGTAGGCTAACTTCCTTGGTCAGATAATAATTAAACTGGGAACCCCAAAATCCAAACATGAAATGTACAACACTGGAGAAATAAAACTATAAAGTAATTTCCTCTTGCACTAAAAAAAACGCAAAGATGTTATCAATACACACTTCCCAGACCAAACATATTCCAGCTAATAAATTTAAAATACAAAGTATTTTTCTACCTTCTGTTTGGGCGTTTTATTTTTCAGTTGCAATTGCTCCAGTCACTTTCTTCTGGTTTCTTCGTGTCTTCTGCGAGCTATCCATTTGTCCTTTCTTCTCTTTTAGATGTTTTCCATTCTCTCTCTATTTCTGCTTTAACATACTGATTGTTTCCCTTTTGCTCTTTCCCCCAATTCTTTCCTTATTCCTTTATCATCCATTTAAATTTCACCCTTCCATTCTCAAGCCCCTCACTCTCCCAATACCCAGCCCATCATAGACTTTTCTTCCACACAAAATATTTTCCCCTCTCCACTCATTCCCCATCTATTCTAGTCCTCCCCCAAAATCAGTTCCCTTATAGTTCTAGACCCACCCAGCATCCACTCCCTTCTAATCCCATTCTCCCATGCCCCACATCAGCCCATTTCCAGTACTATTCCAGCTCTTCATCAGCCCATTTCCAGTGCTAGCCCTCACATCACAGACCATTTCCAGTCCTAGCCCCCCCCCCCCCATCACAGCCCATTTCCAGTCCAAGTCCCCCATCACAGCCTATTTCCAGTCCTAGGCCCCCCCCCCCCATCACATCCCATTTGCAGTCGGAGTCCCCCCGCACCATCACAGCCCATTTGCAGTCCTAACCCCCCCCCCCACCATCACAGTCCATTTGCAGTCCTAGCCCCCCTAATCACAGCCTATTTCCAGTCCAAGTTCCCCCTCCCTCCACCATAGCCCATTTCCAGTCCAAGTTCCCCCCCCCCATAGCCCTTTTCCAGTCCAGGTCCCCCTCCCCATCACAACCCATTTCCAGTCCATGTTCCCCCCCCCCATAGCCATTTTCCAGTCCAGGTCCCCCTCCCCATCAAAACCCATTTCCAGTCCATGTCCCCCCCCCCACATAGCCCTTTTACAGTCCAGGTCCCCCTCCCCATCACAGCCCATTTCTTTCCAGTCCAATGCCCCCCCATAGCCCTTTTTCCAGTCCAGGTCCCCCCCTCTTCACAACCAATTTCCAGTCCAAGTCCCCCTAATCACAGCCTATTTCCAGTCCAAGGTCCCCCAACCTCCACCATTGCCCATTTCCAGTCCAAGTTCCCCCCCCCCCCCATAGCCCTCTTCCAGTCCAAGACCCCCCCCCCCCATAGCCTTTTACAGTCCAGGTCCCCTCCCATCAAATCCCATTTCTTTCAAGTCCACGTCCCCCCCCCCCCCCCATAGCCCTTTTCCGGTCCAGGTCCCCCCCCCCCCATCACAACCCATTTCCAGTCAAATTCCCCCCTCCTAGCCCTTTTCCAGTCCAGGCCCCCTCCCCCCATCACAGCCCAGGCAGTCCTTGGCCTCGCCCCCCCCAAAACCGCAGCTGTTTGAGGCTTTAGAGGGAGCCAGGGAAGCCCGCGCGAGGCCCCGGCTCCCTCTGAACAGCCGCCAGCGTGAAGAGCCTTTTCCTTCACGCTGGCGGCTGTTCCTGTGAAGCCGCGAATGCTGAGAAAGGTTAAAGGGCATTGCCTTTAACCTTTCCCACCAATCGCGGCTTCACAGGAACAGCCGCAAGCGTGAAGGAAAAGGCTCTTCACGCTGGCAGCTGTTCAGAGGGAGCCGGGGCCTCGCGCGGGCTTCCCCGGCTCCCTCTGAAGCCCTCCGAGTTGGGAGAAAAGCCGGGTTTTTTGCTCTGGCCGCTCCCGATCTTGCGGCCAGAGCAAAAAAAACGGCTTTTCAAGGGCCGGTTTTGCCTCTGTGCCGGCAGCCGGCCTGGCCATGGAAAAACCGGCCAGGCCGGCTGAAAACCGGCCAGTTGGCAACCCTAGTTCCCACCCTCATCCCACAAAACTTGCCCAGTGACAAACATTAAGCCCTGGTCCCTACTGACCCATCCCACAAAAAATGACCCAATGAGCCCTAATCCCCCTCATCTTTTACAGCTCCTCAGAAACAGGGGCGGCCCAAGGGGGTTGCGGGGCCATGTGCGGAGACTCGGTGTGGGGACCTCATTTGCATAAGTGGCCTTATTTGCATAAATATTTGCATATTGTTACCATACACAAACTTTAGTAAACATGTCTCTTAATGAGTGTATGGATAAAGAAAGACTAAAAGATTTCTACATTACTATAATCCAGTGCCAACCGCCAGGCACATTAGGAACTACTACAAACTCTGCCCATTTAGAACCCATAGCAAACCCGCCCTATCCTGACAGCATTACCAGGACTCACAAAGCACCTACCTATCAAAAGGCAACACTGCAAATATTAAAGCAATACATTTCAGAGAATACTGGGGAAAGAGAACAAGTGGTAATGTCAAATAGGAATTACATAAACAGAATACCTCAGCTCAGTTACACATGCAGAACATAGACCATCACCAAACAAGGAATCACAATTTAGAAACAGGAAGGCAATAATTAAACTGGGAACCCCAAAAGCCAAACTTGGAATGTACAACAACACTGTAGAAATAAAACTATAAATTAATTTCCTCTTGTACCAAACAAAGCGCAGACGTTAATGATGCACATTTCCCAGAGCTTTCATATTCCAGTTAATAAATTCAAAATAAAGAGATATCTTTCTACCTTTTGTGCATTTTTTTTCAGTTGCAATTGCTCCAGCCACTTTCTTCTGGTTTCTTCATGTTTTCTGCTAACTCTCCATCGTCTGCTGTCCATTTGTCCTTTCTTCTCTCTTCTAGTTTTTTTTCCATTCTCTCTCTCTACATCTGCTTTAACATACTAATCTTTCTCCTTTTGCTCTTTCCTCATTCCTATTTCATCCACACAAATTTACCCCTCCATCCTCAATCCCCACTTACTCTCCCAATACCCGACCAATTGTAGATTTTTCATCCCTCCCACACAAAATATTTTTCCCCTCTCCATTTTACTCTCCCAGCCCATCCGATTCTATTCCTCCCCCAACATCAGCTCCCTTCTAGTTCCAGTCTCACCCAGCATCCATTCCCTTCTAGTCCATGCATCAGCCCATTTCCAGTCCTAGCCCCCCATCAGCCCATTACCAGTCCTAGCTCCCCATCCATTTCCAGTCCGAGTCCCCTCATCAGCTCATTTCCAATCCTAGCCCCCCCCCCCATCAGCCCATTTCTAGTCATTTCCTAGCCCCACCATCAGCCCATGTCAAATCCTAGCTCCCCTCCACTCAGCCCAATTCCAGTCCAAGCCCCCCCATGAGCCTACTTCCAGTTCTAGCCCCTCCATGAGTCCATTTCAATTCAAGCCCCCACCACAGCCCATTTCCAATCTTAGCTCCCCCCCAACAGCCCATTTCCAGTCCTATCCTAGCTGCTCCATCAGCCCATTTTCAGTCCTAGCTCCCTTCCATCACAGCCCATTTCCATTCCAAGCCCCCTCCCCATCAGCTATTTGCAGTTCAAGCCTCCCCTTCCACTCAGCCCTTTTCCAGTCATAGCAACCCCCCAACCCATTACCAGTCCTAGCTCCCCATCAACCCACTTCCAGTCCTAACCCCCCATCACCCCATTTTCAGATTAAGCCCCCCCTATAACCCATTACCAGTCCTAACCCCCATCAGCCCATTTCCAGTCCTAACCCCATCAGCCCATTTCCAGTCAGCCCCCCATAGCCCATTGCCAGTCCTAACCCCCCCCCATCAGCCCACAGCCCATTACCAGTCCTAACCACATCAGTCCACCTCAAGTCCTAACCCCTCCCCATCAGCCCATTTTCTGTCCTAGCCCCCCCATAGCCCATTATCAGTCCTAACCCCCCCATAGCCCATTACCAGTCCTAACCCCCCATCACCCCATTTCCAGACAACCCCCATCAGCCCACAGCCCATTTACCAGTCTTAACCCCCCCATAACCCATTACCAGTCCTAACCGCCCATCAGCCCACTTCCAGTCCTAACCCCAGCAGCCCAATTCCAGTCAGCCCCCCATAGCCCATTGCCAGTCCTAACCCCCCATCAGCCCACAGCCCATTACCAGTCCTAACCACATCAGCCCACCTCAAGTCCTAACCCCTCCCCATCAGCCCATTTCCGGTCCTAGCCCCCCCCCATAGCCCATTATCAGTCCTAACCCCACCATAGCCCATTTCCAGTCCTAACCCCCCATCACCCCATTTCCAGACAGCCCCCATCAGCCCACAGCCCATTACCAGTCTTAACCCCCCAATCGCCCACAGCCCACTTCAAGTCAAGTCCTAACCCCCCCCCCCCCCGCATCGGCTCATGGAAAAGGGTAAAAAATTAAAAGCTGGCTGCTGCTGCTGCCGCCACGGCAGCAACAGAATGGAGTGTCCCGCGGGGCCCCCTCTGCCCGGCTGAACTCTCCCGGCCCGGCTGAGCCCCTCTGCGCCGGCTTTCAGATACGCCAAGGGAGAGTGTCTCCCTCACGTCTCTGTTAAGCCCGCAGGGGCAGATGGGAAATTTCCCATCAGCCCCTGCTTCCCATCTGCCCCTGCGGGCTTAACAGAGACACAAGGGAGACACTCTCCCTTCGCGTATCTGAAAGCTGGAGCAGAGGGGCTCAGTCGGGCTGGGAGAGTTCAGCCGGGCAGAGGGGGCCCCGTGGGACACTCCATTCTGCTGCTGCTGTGGCGGCAGCGGCAGCAGCCAGCTTTTTTTTTTTTTAATTTAATTTTTAAAAAAGCAGAATGTTCTTTGCGCGGGGCCCCCTGAAACGCGGGGCCCTGTGCAAAAAACATTCTTGCTCAATGGATGGGCCGGCCCTGCTCAGAAATACCCTCTCAACATACAGGCCCTTACACTCCCTAGCAATTCCCCTAACAACCCCCCCTCCCCAACCCCTGATTCCTGCCTCCCCTAGCTTTCTGAACATCCCCTCCCAAAGGAATACAGTCAAAGGCATTTCTAGCAGGCCAGTGTACCTCTGATTCCCTCCCTGACACACCCAATACCTTACAGCTCTCCAAATATCCACTTCCAATATACCCAAACCCACCAATTCTTCCTAACTCACCAAAACCCTCCAGCACTCCTGATTGCTTCCAATACTCTCAATCTCTCTGGCTCCTCAGACACCTTCCCTGTGATTATCTGGTCCAGAACACCATTGGCCTGGGCACCCCAGTCAGAGAAGTGTTCAATGACAGTCCATTGCCTGTTCCAGAGCCCTAGACACCCCCCCCCCCCCCATTCACCTCCAGGAGGCAGGAGTGATACCCACTTGCTCCTGTATATCATGACGCCATTTTGCAAAATGGAAGTGCTTGACCCCCAGAGATGTGCTGGTGCCCATCACTAGGAGTTAGTCTACCACAGGGGTTCTCAATCCAGTCCTCAGAACACACATAGTCAGTCAGGTTTTCAGAATAGTCACAATTAATAGGTCTTCAAGTCTCTTCTCATTAATCTTCTGACACAGGCTCCAAATCATTTTGGTCACTTTCTTCTGAACAGTTTCCAGTCTTTTTATATACTTTGCGAGATATGGTCTCCAAAACTGAACACAATATTCCAAGTGAGGCCTCACCAGCAACTTGTACAGTGGCAAAAGTATCTCTTCCTTTCTGCTGGTAATTCCTCTCTGTATGCAACCCAGCATCCTTCTGGCTTTTGCCATCACCTTGTCACACTGTTTTGCCACCTTGAGATCCTCAGAAACAATGACTCCAAGGTCCTTCTCCTGGTCCGTGCACACCAACCTCTCGCCCCATCACATATTTTCGTGTCATCTGCAAAAAGACAGACTTTTCCCACTGTCTTTTTGCAAATGACACGAAAATTTGCAATAGAGTGGACTCTCCTTAGAGAGTGGAGAACATGAGGAAAGATCCACAAAAGCTGGAAGAATGGTCCAATGCTTGGCAGTTAAGATTTAATGTGAAGAAGTGCAGTGTCATGCACATGGGAAGCAAAACTCCAAGGGAGAAGTACCTTGGAATGATTGGACCTCAAGGTGGTGAAACAGTGCAACAAAGCAGTGGCAAAAGCCAGAAGGATGCTGGGTTGCATACAAAGAGGAATTACCAGCAGAAAAGAAGAGGTACTAATGCCACTGTACAAGTCTCGGGTGAGGCTTCACTTGGAATATTGTGTTCAGTTTTGAAGACCATATCTCGCAAAAGATATAAAAAGACTTGAAACTGTTCAGAGGAAGGTGACCAAAATGATTTGGAGCCTGCATCAGAAGATGTATGAGAAGAGACTTGAAGACCTAAATATGTACACTCTGGAGGAGAGGAGGGACAGGGTAGATATGATTCAGAACTTTAAATACTTAAAGAGTATTAATGAACAAACAAACCTCTTTCAAAGACGGGGAAGCTGTAAAACTAGAGGGCATAACATGAAGCTGCAAGGGGGTAAACTGAAAGGCAATGTCAGGAAATAACTTTTTCACTGAAAGGGTGGTGGATGCTTGGAATGCCCTCCCGACGGAGGTGGTGGGGGCAAATACAGTGACAGAATTCAAAATGGCTTGGAACAGACATAGTGGATCCCTTTATAGCAATGGGATAAAATCAAAATAAACATAACTTACCTCTTCGTCTCTCCGGGCCAGTCCAAGCACCTTAGGGTTGTCAACCTTCTCCAGCAGCTGAGGACTGAATATTGAAGTTTTGCTGACATACTATCTGTCTCCCCCTGCTGGCAGAACCTCAGTCTTTCAGTCCTCAGCAGCTGGAAGGGGCATTAAGCTGACTGGCTCCCGGAGAACGAAAGGAAATGTTAGGCTGAAGGCTAGTTTTTTATTTATTTATTTATTTTTCTTATATACCGTGCTCTTCGATATCAGTGCGGTTTACATGGAACATAGGAGAGTTTTACAGTGGGGGGTTATACTGTAACAAGGTTCTGATTTTTGTCCACAGGGCTTTACACACTGGTGTTCCTCTTTATCTCTCTGACTTGGTGCACTTTCACTGTCCCTCTAGAACTCTTCGGTGGATTCACGCTAATCGTCTTTTTCTTCCACCTCCTTCCAGGGCTCGTCTTGAATCAACACGCTCCTCTGCTTTCTTTTTCCTCGGCCCCCGCCTTTGGAATTCTCTCCCCTTAGCTTTACGACTAGAATCCTCCTTCGGCACTTTCAAGGCCTCTCTCAAGACTCACCTTTTCTGTACCGCTTTTGACATCCCTTCCCTTCCCACCCTCAGTTGATTGGTCCTTTCTCTGTTTTCTTCATTCTATCTTCTGCTGTCTCTTTTGTGAATAATTGGCGTTCTTTTCTGTTTCCTTAGTAGCCTTTGTTTTATTGTACACCGCTGTATGCCTTTCGGCCCAGGCGGTATAATAAGTTTTAGAATAAAGATAAAGATAATTACATAGAACAGGTAATACAACTTGGATAACAGTATTAACTATTTACATCTGAATGGCTAACAGAAAGAGTATTTACACGTATATACACAACACTTTGAAGATGGTTTTATTTTATTTTCGGTTTTTATTCACGTCTGCAAGAACGACAATCTGATTTCAGGAGAGGGGCTCTAGCAGGGCTCTTCTCCCCAGGCGCACAGATCTTTGGTTGTGACTATTAAGGAAGCCAGTTTTTGGCGCGAAGCAATAGAGGCAGAGCCTGCCTCAGTCAACAGCTCCTATCCCGGGGTGAGGGCGGAGAGAGATACTGGGAGCCCCAGGAACCATCACACTGCCTCCGGAGCCAAGTACACTCTACCGCTATCAGCGGGAGTGAGTGACTTGAAAGGAAAATACAATGGTATAACGGACACCGTCGAAGGACGCTTCAGGTCAGTCAGATTGCGGGGTGATTTTGGCGGCTCTGTTCGCTAGCGTGTCTAAGGACGCGTAGATTGCTAGGCCCGACGAGATCTAGTAGCGGTCGACGAAGGCTCGTGGGACCGAGGGTTCTTTGTCGGCGTTTTTTTATAGCAGTTGGTTTCAACGCACTTAGCTTTGGCGGCATGGAGAGCAGGCCAGAATCCTGCGATCTGTTAGGGGGCCTTCAGAGCGGTTCAGAAATGGTGGGAACGGCAGCCATTTCAGATAAAACTGGTGTTTTGGAATCTAGTCAGACAAGAACCGCAAAGAAAAAGTCGAAGTCTAAAAAGCCAGTTAAGGTGGGGGAAGCTCCTTCACAGTCGTTGCCTGCAGCGCAGGGGAACTTGCAGTCTGTGTTTTCCGCAGACTTTATTTTGGCTTTACATCAGGCTTATTGTTTAAAGTGGCATCAGGCTCAGGGCAAGGGCCCTGTCCCCCTACCCTCCCAGAACCCAGACAAAGAAATTTCTCTGTTGGACCCGGGGGAAGGTTCTTACAAGTTGGTCCAAGGAGCGGAGGTGGTCACCGATAGCGTCGGTCTGCACATCACAGGGCTCCAAGGGGTTGAAGAAGGAGAGATCCTTATGGAATCAGGTTTGGATCAGTGGGTCACGGATCTGGAGGAGGGTGAGATGGGGGCCAGCGAGGATCCTAATCTGTTTAGAGTGTTTAGGAAGGAAGAATTGGGTCCACTTATTACCCAGATGCTGGCAGCCTTGAATATCGTTCTGCCTGCGGCTCAGGTACAACCCTTAGAGGACCCTCTGCTCCAAGGTCTTAAAGTGGAGCAAAGTTGTTTTCCTGTACACAGGGTTATGAAGCAGATGGTGGAGTCTGAAATGGGAATGTCCAGAGGCTACCCTACGAGGAGCTTGGACTATCGGATGGTTGTATCCGTTACCGCAAGAGGAACAGGACTTACTGAAGATGCCTAAGGTGGATGCCTTGGTATCAGCAGTAACTAAGAAAACAACAATTCCTGTGGAGGGCGGAGCATTCCTTAAGGATTTGCAGGATACGAAACTGGAAACCCTCCTGAAACAGACATTTGAGACCTGCGCATTGTCGCTGAGAGCAGCTATCTGTGGGGCGTATTTTTCCAGAGCCTCCATTCAATGGATTCAAGGAGGTACTCATTCCAAAGGAGATGAGGAGGAAGGTGCAAAGCTGGAGTCAGCCGCAGCTTACCTAGCAAATACGTTCTATGATCTCGTGAGGATTTCAGCGAAGTCCATGGCAGCGGTCATTGCAGCCAGGAGATTTCTCTGGCTGAGAAATTGGGCGGCGGACGCATCATCCAAAGCGCGGCTTAGTAAGCTTCCGTACAAGGGCACGCTGCTTTTTGGGGCGGCCTTGGAGAAAATTTTAAAGGATCTAGGGGACTCCAAAGGGGGTTGCCTCCCAGATGATCGCCCGAAAAGCCAGAAACCTAGCGGTTTGCACAGAGCTCCATCACGGAGGTTTCACAGGTTCAGGGGATCTCATTTTACCCCATATCAAAGGGGCCCTTTGTGTCCCGAGGTCAGTCCTTTCGAGGTGCTTGGAGGTTCAGCAGGGGTTATTTCACAACCCAGCAGAACTCCAGCAAAAAGCCACAATGAAGGGAGTTTGGTCCAGACGGAAATTCCGGTGGGAGGACGTCTACAACACTTCCTTTCTGTCTGGGCCACCATAACAACAGACCTCTGAGTACTGGAAATTATACATGACGGCTACGCACTCGAATTTGCTCGGCTGTTAGTGGAGGCTTTCATGGTGTCGCCATGTGGGTCTGTGGAAAAGAAGAAGGCGGTGTCCGAGATGCTTCAGCGGTTGCTGCATCTTCGGGCGGTGGTTCCGGATCCTCACGACCAGTTAGGATTAGGTCGATACTCGATTTATTTCGTGGTTCGCAAAAAAGAGGGATCATTTCATCCTATTTTGGATCTCAAAAATGTGAACCGCTGCTTGAGGGTTCTGCACTTCCGAATGGAGACTCTGCGGTCAGTTATTCATTCGGTGCAGCCGACGGAGGTGCTTACGTCCATAGATCTGACAGAGGCCTATCTTCACATACCCCTCAGACCAGAGCATCAAACGTTTTTGTGTTTTGCAGTGCCCATGGGTCATTTTCAGTTCCAGGCGTTGCTGTTTGGTTTGGCTATGGCGCTGCGGACCTTCACAAAGGTAGTGGTAGCGGTGGCATTGAGATGAGAGGGCGTTCTGGTGCACCCGTACCTCGACGATTGGCTGATTTGAGCGCCGTCCGTGTCGGAGTCCGTAGCGGCAACGACGCGGGTGGTGAGTCTCCAAGAACAGCTGGGCTGGGTAATAAACCAGGCCAAAAGTCAATTGCTACCGGTGCAACGGCTCCTTTACCTAGGAGCGGTGTTCAACATGGAGCAGTTTTTCTGCCGGAGATCAGGGTAGAAAAGATTTTGAGGCAAGTAACAGCGTTCTTGCACTTGAAAGCTCCGACAGCGTGGCGTTACTTGCAGCTTCTGGGTTCCATGGCGGCGGCCTTCGATCTGGTAGCCTGGGTACGGGTGCATATGTGTCCATTGCAGCAGGCTTTGCTGACAAGGTGGTCACCTCAGGATCATCCCCTGGATCGGAAGTTGCCTCGTTCACAGGAGGTCAGCGACAGTCTGCTGTGGTGGTTGGATCCCGTCCATCTTTGGGCGGGAGTGCCATTGCTACAACCTGACTGGGTGCTCATCACTACGGATGCCGGTCTCTTGGGCTGGGGTGCGCATTGTCAGTCGCACATAGCTCAAGGGGGTTGGCCGCCGGAGGTGACAGGTTTCTCCATCAACCTTTTGGAACTCAGGGCGGTGCGCCTGGCTCTTCACGAGTTTCTCCATCTCATCGAAGGGAAGGCGGTGCGAGTGTTCTCCGACAATGGGGTGACGGTATCCTATATCAATCAGCAAGGGGGAACAGGCAGTGCAGCCCTGTTGGAGGAGAGTCAGCGGTTGATGAGTTGGGCGGAGTCACACCTGTTAGCTCTTTCAGCGGCGCATGTGGCAGGATGAGACAATGTGCAGGCCGATTATCTCAGCCGGCATGTAGTAGATCCGGGGGAATGGGAGTTGAACGTGGCGGTGTTTCACGACCTTACCCGCCGATGGGGACAGCCAGTAATGGACCTGATGGCCACTTTCGACAATGCCAAGGCAAGTCGGTTCTTCAGCAGGCGCAGAGAGCGTATGTCGGAAGATCTCGATGGTTTAGCACAGCCGTGGCCGTCAGGAGTACTGCTTTATGTCTTTCCTCCATGGCCTATGATCGGGCGAGTCATTCAGCGGGTAGAGCGTCACGACAGTCGGGTGATTCTCGTTGCCCCAGACTGGCCCAGGAGAGCGTGGTATGCGGACCTGGTCTGTCTCCTGATAGACAGTCCTTGGAGGTTACCTGCACGGGCGAACCTCTTGGGAACAGGGTCCGCTTCTCATGCCAAATGTGGATCGCTTCTCGCTTACGGCTTGGCTCATGAAAGGGAAAAGTTAAAGCGTAGAGGTTATTCGTCATCAGTGATAGTCTCTTGGCCTTCAAGAGAGTGGCTATCTACTTCCTTAGCGTATGTTCGCATTTGGCGTATCTTTGAACGCTGGTGTGAAGAGTGGGGCTTGCGGCTGGGCAACACTCTAGTACCAGAGGTGTTGTCATTTCTGCAGGAAGGGCTGGATAAGGGGTTAGCGCTTGCTACTCTCAAGGTTCATTTAGTGGCTCTGGCATGTTTTCGAGGTAAGGTACGGGGAGTTCTCCTCTCCGGGCATCCTGCGATTCTTGAGAGTGGTGAAGAACATCCGTCCTCTGGTTTGGACAGTGGTTCCGGCCTGGGATCTGAATTTAGTTCTCAAAGCATTGGCGAGACCTCCCTTTGAGCCGGCAAGGGAGGTACCGCTCAAAGAGCTATCATGGAAAACCACTTTCTTAGTGGCTTTGTGTTCGGCGAGAAGGATTTCGGATCTTCAAGCGCTTTCGTGTAGAGAGCCATTTCTGCAGTTCTCTGAGGAGAAGGTAATGTTGCGGCCGGTTCCCTCTTTTCTCCCAAAGGTAGTGTCTAACTTTCATGTGAATCATACTATTTTGCTTTCAACCTTTAAGGACCAGGACGGAATGCCCATCGATGAGGTTCTACGTAAGTTGGATTTAGGTAGAGTTCTTAGAAATGCTATCCGCCACTGATTTTTTGTAAACATTTGTTCAATTATTTAGAAGAACTGTAAGTCAGTTTATGTGGTCATACATAAACAAAAGGCTGGCGACTTCCAAAATAGAACGTAAACGCTGTTACTTAGCTTTTTAAAACAGCTATCAAATCAGTCCAAAGGAAGCCCCGCCAATGGAAATCACAATATCAGTGAATGTCATGATCCCGACGCCATCTAGCGTGCTATTCATAAGCGTTTCACCTTGAGGTTTCTTCAGGGGAAACTCATTCGTAGACGCACTGAAAACAGAATAAGTCTATTAAACCTGAACTTTCTTTCAAATTTATAAGCAATTTCAAAAATGGAAGAATCATTTCTTTAAGAAAACAGACAAACCTTCAAGTGATGTGCAGAGAAAAAGACATAGAGACTCACAAGTTTCAACTGCTGCTGTTGGTGACTCAAAAAACCGCGCATGCGAAATGATTTAAAGGGCAGCTGTTGCGTCAATCACTTAGGGAAATTCAATCACCTAAAACACGCCTCCCATTCTATGCGTGCATTTAAACCTCCTGGGATCAAGGTTTGCAATTGGTGGATCCAACGCTGTTCTGCATACAATAGTGCTCGTTCCCGTGTTCTACCAAATCGAGATGTCGATACTTGCTCAATGCAAAAACAGATGAGATCTTCAAATGTATGATGAAACTCAAGGCAGTGATCAACTAGTGGTGCCTCTCTTCTATGACATTTTAATTTACTTCTATGCTCATTCATTCGAACCCTAAACGATCATATGGTCTTCCCGATGTAGAGTAATTCACAAGGACATCTTATACCATAAACCACGTGTGTTGAGTTACATGAGGTTGCATGTCGAAGTTTGTATTATCTCCCTCTGTGCCAAAATTCTGACAGCTCTTGAGTAATACTGCATATGTTGCAAGACCCACACTTAACATGTCCAACTGGTAAACTAGATGATGTAGAGGAAATGGATCACAAAGACGCCGGACTTAATATCTCCTTAAAATTGCGAGATCGTTTCCAAACACAACGAACTTGATGGGTTTCCAAACCGGCTATACTGTGCAGAACGTTCATATGTCGTTTGACACTGCGCTTCAAATGAAAACTGAAAGGAGTGAAATTTGTAACTAAATTAACTTGTTGTGTGCTAGAAGCCAGATCTTCCTTCTCACGAGTATGCAATAACAGATCACGATTGGAGTACAATGCTCTTTTATAGGCTTTGTCAACTACTTTATGAGGATATCCCCGTTGATAAAAATTATTTTTCAATTGTTGCGCTTGCAATTTGAAATCCTGAAAATCCGAACAGTTACGGCGGTACCTTATAAATTGGGACAGAGGCAAACTGTCCTTTAGATGTAATGGATGACCGCTATTGTAATGTAATATTGCATTCTTGTCAATGGGCTTCCGAAAGATGGAAGTAATCCATCCCGCTGGTGATTTTTTCACAAGAATGTCCAAAAAAGTGATTTGTTCAACATGAAAAGTTAAAGTAAATTTAATGTTGGCATCTCTATCATTCAACCACGCATGGAACTGGAGCAAATATTCCATGGTGTCATGCCAAAGAACAAAAATGTCATTGATGTACCTTTGCCATAATTTGATAGAGGTCATGTATGGGGAATTGTCCAACCAATCGTGTTCAAATTTTTGCATGTACAAATTTGCAACAGAGGGGGCACAGGTTGCGCCCATGGCTACTCCAGATAATTGCAAATAAATGACATCTTCAAACACAAAAAAATTGTTATACAATGTGAGAGACGTTAATTCTGACAATAAACTCAATTGTTGTTCAGAGAGATCGCCTCGTTGATGCAGAGAGGCCATCACCACCGAGTGGGCCTGAGCTTGAGGAATGACCGTATAAAGAGACACGACGTCCAAGGTTACTAGAATAAGATCAGGTTCTGATGCCCACTGATTGTTGTTTGATAGGATGCGCAAAAAATGAGACGAATCCTTTATATAAGAGGGAATAGACGCCATTTTAGGTCTCAAATATGAGTCTAAAAATATCGATAAGGGTTCAAGAAGAGAACCACGAGTCAAGACTATTGGTCTTCCAGGAGGGTTGTGTAAGTCCTTATGAATTATTGGGACTAGATAAAATCTCGCTAAAGTGCAATCGACTGGATTCAAAAAATACCATTCTTTTTTAGAAATTAATTTACTTTGTAACGCCTGAGTAGTAACCCTCTTAATTTTCTGATATTGTGATTTCCATTGGCGGGGCTTCCTTTGGACTGATTTGATAGCTGTTTTAAAAAGCTAAGTAACAGCGTTTACGTTCTATTTTGGAAGTCGCCAGCCTTTTGTTTATGTATGACCACATAAACTGACTTACAGTTCTTCTAAATAATTGAACAAATTTTTACAAAAAATCAGTGGCGGATAGCATTTTTTGAGGTCGTTGATGTACACAGGGCGTTTACCCAATAGGTGTTCCTAATTAACCATTGGCGGCCCGTAAGTTCTGAGACCTCTTATTGCCACTGCCACTGTTGAATAATTTGGTTTATCGTATGGCAAAAATGTTTGAGATAAAGTAAGCAAGTCAATTAGTTACACTTTCTGAAGTAAATTGAGAGTATTCTATTTTCACATTTTGGTATCCACTCTACTCTCGCAACAACAGACCAGTATTTGTTTATATTTGGTAAACTGACCCCTAGCAATGCATCCCAACGAACTGCTGGAGGTCAGGTGGCACCATTTTGGAAGATGGCAGCACCAGTTGTATGAGCAAGTGGACCTCATTCCTGTCTCCCAACTTTTGGAGGTGTGTGGGGGCTGGGCCTAGGGAAGAGTGCACCTGGGCCTCCAGGGACTGCTTTGGTGGGGTTGTGGGAGTAGAGATGGTGGACCCACATTGTCCACCAGGAATCTTGGCTGAAATACATCTCTCTCTGTATCTTCATGCCAGCCCTGAATTGGCATAAAGACTCAGCACTACAAGAGGCATAAAACTGTGCCAGGTTTTAGTGCAGCTTTTTTACATTGGGAGCAAGTTTTCATTCATTTGATTTGCATGCATTTGTGCCCACTGTATTACCCTTTAGAACAGTAGTTTTATATTGATTTTCCTATGCTAATATTTCTTCCTGCATTGTCAGTAATATTAGCATGGGAAAATCAGAGTAAACTGCTGCCTATAGGGTAGTACAGCTTACCACATTGGCCCTTGATGATAAGGGGGGATTTATTGTAAGGAAGTAAAATCTGTGCTGGTACAGTGGGAGAGATGGTAGGCTTTGGGGATATATTCTGGTGCACAGTACAGTGAGGAACTGACTGTAATGTCCTGGGACATAATTAAATACTTTTTTTACAGATGTAATACCCCCTAGCAGGCATTCCTGGGTCTGGGGCTGACCTGTCAGGAATCTGCTCTCTGGCAGGCTCCACTGATCCCTAAGTCTGGCACCTAGGGTAGAAGGGTGTCAGTGGGTGGGATCACTCACCCTTCCGTCCTCCCAGGAAAATTAAAGAAAGAGTGACTGCGAACAAGGCTAGCCATCTTTTCAATTTTTATTAACCTTAACAATTGTACAGAGTTGCCAAGTTACCCAGTTCCAGGAGTGAGATTTTGTGCCACTTCTGGTTTTAAATTTGCATTGCAATACAGTATTGTATTTGTAGTCCCTTATTTAACCCATTTGCATTAGTGCTGCAGGCCCCATAACGCATCAGAATAGTAGCATAGTATATGATGGCAGATAAAGCCCAGTATGGTCCATCTAGTCTGTCCAGTAAGGTGGCTAGCATGGTTGTAACTGCAGCTCCGTGCAGGTCACCCCCCTCAATGCTCTGTTTAGGGTTGTACCTGCTGCTCCATGCAGACATCCAGGACTGGCTTAAAATCTCACTCCTGGAACTGGGTAATTTAGCAGCTCTGTAAATATAAGTATAAACATTTACCATCCCCAATATGCTTTTCCAACTTAAGTGTCAATTCCCTTAATGCATACTTTGTCAAAGAACAAGCAACTTGATACTTACATGTACAGTACCAATCCGTCAATAATTGAGTGGAGAAGTGATCGCTCGTAGCTTCCACAGCCCCATCCTTTTTAAAAGACCCCTCCCACAAGCTCTTCTACCTCAGGAGCAGTGTCCATCACCAGAGATTACATCACTGCTTTACCTTTAACTCTTTATGATTTTTGAACCTATAGGTGAAAGTTCAATTGTTCCTGGTGTACAGAAATCCAGAAAATGCCTTCCTCTTTTCATACTTAGAGTCTTGGGATTAGGTTAAAAAAAAACCCCAAAAGACTGGCTCCCCCACAACCATAATCTAACCAACAGCTCAGAATTGCACTTCTTAGCCCACCCGTCTAAGTCAATGTGAGAATTTGATTTTTCCAAGGATTTACTCCAAAACCTCTCTCATCCTTCCAGTACATTTCATATCTCATGTAGGTCTTAGTTTAATGAAATAATTCTGTTATTTGTATGTATAAATGATAATAATGTGAAATCTCTGCCCTTCAGTAAAATTCATCAATTTGCATGGCCCTGCCCCTCTAGTTTGCTTCTCCCACAGGCATTGCCTGGCTACCACCCTAATTTAACATTTCTCACCTGATGTATTTTGTCTCAGTGCAGTTTATTCTCTTTTAAGGCGGATGCAGAAGGCTGGCACTGAAGTTGCACGCTATTAGCTGTATATGCATTTTCATAGCGTGCCAACAGCACAAATCTTCAGCACCAATATGCAGCAAAGGGTTTGTATGCAAATGAGCTGTGCGCAAAGTTGAAAGGAGGGGAGCCAAAATATGCCTAAACAATAGATGAGATACAAGCGGCTGTGTGCTCATGTGTGTAAATTTCAGGCGCTCACGTCATTCATTCTACTGCTCTTCACTACCTTTGCTCTCTCCCTTCTTCACTCCTCCTCGTGAACGCCACGCTTCTACTGGCTTGCTTCTCTCTTTGGCCTTTTCTTCCATTGCCAACTTCAGACTTTGCTTCTTTCACTTTGCTGCTCCTTATGCCTGGAACAAACTACCTGAGTCTGTACGTCAGGCTTCATCTCTGCCCCTTTTCAACTCCAGGCTGAAAGCTCACCTCTTTGAGGCTGCTTTTGGATCCTGATCTCTTGTTCCCCTATGTGTCTCCTTGCCTTTTCCTGGTTGTACCCTTGTTCTTAGCTGTTGTGTTGTCTGTCCTGATTAGATGGTAAGCTCTGACAAGCAGGGACCGTCTTTTTACATGTATCTGTACAGCGCTGCATACGCCTCGCACTGCTATAGAAATGACTGATAGCAGTAGTATTAGCTATGCACAGAGCATCATTAGCAAAGCCAGTAAAAGCCTGATGGCGCCCACTCCATAATAATCAATGCTATTTCCTCTATGCATTTCTCTGCATTGGGCACCGACCTCATTAGCATTTCATTTTAATATGCATAGCTCATTTGCATATGATTTAAAGACACTTGGTGCTGCTGTGTGTGCATCATTTCTTTTTGCTGTTTCCGCATGCGTCACTCTCTTCTCTGCATTTGACGTAGCGATACCTGTGCATATATGTTGCATTACTGCTAATCTTTCGGCATCGTCCTGTTTGTCTTTTCAGACTCGGTTTCAGTCAGCTAAGTAAAGCTTTTCTTCCCTTTTTGAAATCCCTGCACGTCCTGGAGAGGGGCGGCAGCAGAGGTATTGGGTACCACAAGGGGGAATGCAAGAGTTGAAGTTCACCTAGGGTGCCTCATCTCCTTGTGCCAGTCCTGCTGCCAAGCCACCTCACAACTGGAAGGGTCACCATACCTGAGCTCTCCGCCCTTACTGCCAAGCCACCTCCTGATTTGGAAGAGTCACTGCTCCTTTGCTGGGCTCTCTGCTGCCATGCCATCTCTAGTCTGGAAAGGTTGCTGCTCAAGGCCCAACAGGCTCTTCTACCACAGGAGGGGTGTCTATCACTAGAAGTTCCATTCTTGCTTTACCCAAATTCAGTGCAAGTAGCTGTTTTAGTGTGAAGCTGTTTGTGATCTTTGAGTTTATTGGGTAGCAGTTTAGTGGTTTCTGGTGCAGAGGAACCCTCCCACCTCCTACACCAAGACCTGGAGATAGGTAGGAAAAGGCCGCGATGGCAGTGTCATTTGCATCTCAGAACAGAGGGATCCGCACTTCTTAGCTACCCTTAAGAGTGTGAATTTACTTTCTTCCAAGGATTCACTCCAAAAATCTTCTTGTCATCCCAGTACAGTTCTTACCTCAAGCGCCTTTTTGTTTAATGAAATCTGTTATTTGTGGGAATACGTGGTAATTATGTGGGATCTCTGCCCTTCAGTATAAGTCACCAATTTGCATGGCCCTGCCCTTCTGGTTACTAGGTTACCACCCTAATGTACAGGGCTGGCCCAAAGGTTTCTGCCACCCAGGCAGAAGCCCCTGCCATGCTGCTCCCTTCCCCCCTGTGTGCCAAGCCGCACGCACCATGCTGAGCTGCACCGCCACCCCCACTGCCGCTGATTCTAGCAGCAGGATCGGAGGGGGTCTCGGCTCGATGGCAGTGGCAGGCCATGTGCTTTGGCACACATAGCTTGCCACTTCTGACCCACCCACCCCCCCCACACACGACTTTGGGGGGTCAGAAGCAGCAGACCATGTGTGCCGAAGCATATGACCTGCTGCGGGCTGCTGCCACAGAGCCTAGATGCCCCCCATACCTGATGGAAACAGTGGTAGCGGGGGGCGGCACTGCAACAGAACAGGAGGGGGATGGGAAGGGGAGAGGGAGGCAGGCCATGTGTGCTGAAGCATATGGCCTGCTGCCCACAGAGGTCTGCCACCCTAGGCAACCGCCTAGCACACCTAGTAGAAGGGCCGGCTCTGCTAATGTAACACATGTCACCTAAAGTATTCTGTTTCAGTGCAGTTCATCCTCACTCGTTTTCAAGCTCTGCTTCAGTCAGTAAAATAGACCTTTTCTTCCCTTTTTATTTACTTTCCCCCAAATCCCGAGGACTTTTACCAGAATCTTTCCTTTTTGAAACACCTGAGGGTGCTTTCATAACAAAAATGGCTCCCTTTTTAGAGGGCTTTCAAGCAGAGACCCTGTAGCAAGAGTCACAGAATGACCTTGCTTGGAATGATGCCCCTTCAAGAATGGCTACTGAAGCCCCTACAATGAAGCCACTGAGGAATTTGTTTAAATGGAAAGGCAAAAGCTGAAATAAGTTCACCCTTAAGAATCTGTTTAAACTATGTCAGGAAATAATTTCTTTACAGAGAGGGTTGTAGATGCCTAGATTGACCTCCCAAAGAAAGTGGTGGAGACAAAACTGGTGATGCCAAATTCAGAAACAGAATGGCATATATCCAGAAGTAGGGTTGCCAACTGGCCGGTTTTCAGCCGGCCTGGCCGGTTTTTCCATGGCCAGGCCGGCTGCCGGCACAGATGTAAAACCGGCCGTTGAAAAGCCGGTTTTTTGCTCTGGCCGCAAGATCGGGAGCGGCCAGAGCAAAAAATGTGCTTTTGTCCCGAAGTCCACAGCGCGAACGCAAACGCGATTCCCCATAGCAGTGCAGCCGCTGCTTCTGCTTTGTACAGAGCAGTGGCTGCAATACACTTACATTGAAGACTAAAGATAAACTGTGTGAGGAGCCCTCCGGTCATCTCAGAGCCCGAGGAAGTGATGTCATGGGGGCGGGCTCCTCACAGGTTGTCTTTCCTTTTCAAATTAACTTTAGCTGCACTAACTATAATGTGAAAAGTAAAGACAACCTGTGAGGAGCCTGCCCCCATGACATCACTTCCTCGGGCGCTGCGATGACCGGAGGGCTCCTCACACAGTTTGTCTTTACTTTTTAAAGTAACTGTATTGCAGCCGCTGCTCTGTACAAAGCAGAAGCAGCGGCTTGGGCAGGGGGGAGTGTGAGTGAACCAGCAGGGGAGGGGGGGTGGTGGTGTGAGTGAACCAGCAGGGGAGGGGGGGTGATGGTGTGAGTGAACCAGCAAGGGGGGGGGTGATGGTGTGAGTGAACCAGCAGGGGGGGGGTGTGAGTGAACCAGCAGGGGAGGGGGGGTGAGTGAGTGACCCAGCAGGAGGGGTGAGTAAGTGACAGGGGGATGGGTGAGTGAACCAGCAGTGGAGGGGGGGTGGTGTGAGTGAACCAGCAGGGGAGGGGGGTTGGTGTGAGTGAACCAGCAGGGGAGGGGGTGAGTGAGTGACAGGGGGGTGGGTGAGTGAACCAGCAGGGAGGGGAGGGGAAGGGAGGGGTGGTGTGAGTGAACCAGCAGGGGAGGGGGGGTGAGTGAGTGAACCAGCAGGGGTGGTGAGGTGAGTGAGTCAGCAGGGGGGGGTGAGTGAGTGAACCAGCACTGAGGGGAGGGGGGTGAGTGAATCAGCACTGAGGGGGGGTGTGAGTGAATCCTCGGTAATTTTTGTGGGTGGGGCTGGGGGCGGGGCAGGGGTGGGACTGGGGGCGGAGAATGGGTGGAGCATGGCGAGCCACAGGTGTCGGGTTTTTCTCGGTGAAAAAGTTGGCAACCCTATCCAGAAGACAGAAACTAAGCATTGAACGCTGTTTGCACGTCTAAGAAGACATGGGGGGGGAGGGGGGAGGGGAGGGCTAATCTGCATGAAACAGCAATTGCAATCCTAAACACCCTTCTGAGCAGACTAGCTGGGCTACTTGGTCTTTGCCTGCCATCATTTCCCATGTTACTATATGCTCATAGAAGTCATTGGTTGTGGGTGCAGGGCATTTCTCTAGATGAAAACCAATTTGTATTCTGACTTTTTAAGGTATTTTGGGGGTTATTTTAGAAGCATCTCCATGTGCACTTACATGTATAGATTGGCTACAGATCAAAAAATAGTAATTACACTAACCTGGTAATGTGGTAGGCTATGGCCTGTAAACTAGGCCTAGACCCCAACCTCCATCTGAGAGTAGAGCTGAGAAGAACCAGAGTTTGAGAGACTGCCTTTGACCGGTTTTAAAACTGTTTTTGAAACGTTTGCACTTCTTTATTAATTTCTCTATACTGATAACAGACATGTTCCTGCATTCTCTGAGCTAGAAATGGCCTTGAAGTAGAAATGTATCTATGTCTAAGACTGTGCCTTTGTTAGAATAGTCTGAGCAGGGGGAGCTAGGCCCAGAGAGGGTCCCCGATTGGACAGGTTCAAGGGGCGTTGGGACCAATAGAAAGTTTGCCTGTATCAAACTGTGAAAATTGTATATCAGGAATTTGCTTCTGTACTCCATTGCTTAGTCACTTTTGGATGCACTCCTTGTCTGAGCCTGTGCACAATAAATTGGCTTGGAACCTGCAACTGACTCCTGGTTTTATTCATTGCGTGCACTTCGCTGCTACATATTCTTGGTGCATTGGCCGGGAATGTGCGAGTAGTGGATGGTATACTGTGGTAAGCTATGGCCTATAATAGCCTGAAAATGTATGAGAGGCCTGTAAACTAGGCCTGAGTCCCCACCCCCACCAGAGATTAATAGTGCTGAAGAAAAACCAAAGTCAGTAGAAGTTTGAGAATCCGCTTTAAACTGCTTTTGATAAGTTTGTATGAATCCTTTATTAAAATGCTGATAGATATCTTCCAGTGTTCTGCATTCTAACATTCTCTGAGCTTAGAAATGACCTTGCAGTAGAGATGTAGCCATGTCTAGAAACTGTACCATTGTTAGAATAGCCTGGGAAGGGGGAACAGGGTGCTAGGCCCAGAGAGGGTCCTCGATTGGATGGGTGCAGGGGGCGTTGGGACCAATAGAAAGTCTGCATGTATCAAACTGAAAAGTGTCACCAGTGGCCTACCCTGGGTCCTAGGGCACGCAGAGAGGGTCAGGCTGGTGACTATCCTCAGCCAGGAAGTGGGGGTAGTGCAGGCGTAGTAGTACACACCCTCTGGGTAATGAAGTCCCAAACACTCCCCAAGCAGAGGAATAGAAGTAACAAAAAGTGGTAAGGTCAAAAATGAGGTTTTATTTCCCCATCCTGGGGTTTGGTAAGCACAAAGAACTTAGGACAAAATAACCATGCGTCTGGTACAAAGAAAAGTAAATCAGGAACTGAAGAAAATAACTCCTTTTCTTCCAGCTTTCACTTATACAGTCCTTTAACACAGGAATCAATAAACGTTTCTTTTCAAAGGCAGCAATGCTCACTTTGCTTCTCAATACTGTTCCTACAGCTTTATACATCCAACTCAGCAAAGTGATTCTACGGTATCTGCTATAGTCAGTGTACAATCCATAGGCTCATCAATTATACATTCATCTATGGATTCAACTTGCATATCTTCCAGCCCTTCCCCCGCTGGATACATGGGAACACATTCACACAGGGATTTAAAACAATTCTCTTTACCTTTAAGAGAGTCCCGGAGAGCTTTACTATCCCAGAGAAAACTGGTATTCTTTGTTTTCTCCCTGTTCCTTTTACAGAAACCACTTTCTGGCTTTTGCCTGTAAAGTTTACTTGGCAGTGCTTCTTCAATATCAGCAGAGTCTAGAGATTTGTACCTTCCTCTCACCAGAGCTTCTGGGCATACCCAAACTGACTTTCTGCATGGCTTTTCTCTCCAGTTACCTTCAACACCAGGCTTTAACTGAGAGTAGCTTTCCTGTAGTCTTTGGGTTTGAGTTCTCTGTACCTTTTCAGCTGAAGCTTTTCCTGGTCGGTTCTCAGGGTTGCTTAAATCACTCTCAGCCTCTCTGCTATCAGTCCTTCTAACAGCTCTCCTTCAAGTTCCCATTTCAGTTCCCCTTTTAGCTCTCCTTCCAGAACTGCTTCCAACTCCTACTCCAGACCCCTTTCCAGATCTCTCACTGCTTTCTAATGAGTGCTTTTTATCAGCCTTAGGGCTTAGCTTTGTTCCTCCCCCACCCAGGTGAATCCTATTACACTCAGGGCACGGGGATTGTTTGCAACTTGGGCGGGGCTGCTGCACTCGTGGCTGGGTTTGTTTATATCTCCCCTGGAAACCTGTAGCCATGTGCTTTTCTTGACTGTCAGAATCTGACGTACTTTCCTCAGTTTCCTCTGACTGCATGGCAAGGGACGGATCTTCCCCATTAGAAAAGAAATGTATAAAATGAATATGTTTCTGTAAGAACTTTGCTCAGTCCTTTTCTTTTTTTTTTTTATTAAGCATTTACAGTGAAAATACACCAAATCAGAAGAGGAAAATAATACAAATTACATAATTGTCAAGAAACATAATACAATATATAGTCCACATCAAACAGTGCAGGCAAACTAACAAATTTAGAAAACACAAAGAAAACCAGGCCAAAGCCTACACTACTGGAGAAACTACCATCTATTCACCAGACTTACTTCCAACACCCAAGCGGTCATTCACAAATTTCTCTAAATGAGTTATATCCATGAAAACATAAGAGGCCCTCTCAAAACCTATCAAACATTTACATGGAAAACGGAGAAAAAAAGTGGCCCCTAAGGCCAATACCTTGGGCTTGAGAGCCAGAAATTGCCTCCTCTGAAGATGAGTCTCACGGGAAACATCGAGAAAGATATTGAGAGCCTGCCCACAAAATAGAACAGACTTCTTCTTAAAAAAGGCTCGCAGAATCCGCTGCTTAACCTCGGTGGAGGCAAAAGTAACTAGTAAAGTAGAGCGTGAAGTAATATTATCAGAAGAGTCTTCGAGAAACGCAGTTAGATTTGATATAGCCGGTACTATTTCATCCATCTCCCCCTCTCAGGGATTAACCTTTTTACAACTAGCAAGAATATAATAAGCCTGCATGCTCAGTCCTTTTTGACGCTTGACTGTCTGAGCCTTGTGCACAATAAATTGGCTTGGATCTTTGAACTGACTCATTGTATTATTTATTGCATGCTTATCAGCTGCTACAATACAAGTGAATATACCACATATTACCGCCTCAAGGTTTGACCCGGTTGGGACCGTGTCTGTCCGACCGCAGGGGAAACCTCAGGCGTCACCGGTCCTCTTGCATCGGAGAGGGTTCCGCCTTGCCTCGGCGGATTACTGGGTCCAGCCGGCCAACACCTCCGAACCCGAGGGGAGTCCAGGATTCAGCCCAAGAGCTGGTTCTGTATCGGGTACCAGATTCGGTGAGTAAAAATTTCCTTGTTCATTAGTCAGTTAAGTTTGGGTAGGTCTTGCATGAGTATGCGCGAGACTGATTTGGTATAGGGTACCGAGAGTCTGATCACCTCTCAGGGCAGGTCCAAGTAAGCCTTGCATGAGTATGCATGAGGCCCAAACTACCGCCCTCTTCTTGGTTTGTTAGCAGCCCGAACCCGTCTTGCATGAGTATGCGCGAGACCGGCTGCTCTTGGTTAGTTAGATAGGGCCTGGGAAAATTTGGGAAAACGTTTTGCTAGCATGTTTGGTTGTGTGTGCGTGAATGAGAGGTCTTGAAACACAGACCACGTGAGAGCGGACTTCCGAGTAGCACAGTTCCTGGCCGGGCGACTGCGTCCAGGTCGCAAAAAGGAGGAAGCGTTTGGTGTTTGTCTCCCTATTTGTTCCTAGGGCTGTACGGACCCCTTACCTGCAGCCATACTACCCGCCCTTACTGTCTGTTGTTGTGTACGTCATTATGGGAGGGGCAGAGTCCACGCAAACTCCGCTAAAATGTATGATCAAGAATTTTAAGAAGGGTTTTGACGGTGACTATGGAGTAAAAATGTCTCCGTCCCGATTAGGAATACTTTGTAATAGGGAGTGGCCAGTGCTGGTCACCGAGTGACCCCCTGGTGGTACCTTTGATGTTAGAATTATATCCCGAGTACATCAGATTGTATGCAAAGAACACCCTGACCAGTTCCCTTATATAGATTCCTGGTTAAACATTTGTGAAAAAGAGCCCTCCTGGATGAAGCGCTGCAATGAGGAACAGAGTAGGATAATGGTAGCGACCACAAGGGGGGCCCGGAAGTCTGAAGGAGAAAAGCTGCCTGTCTATTCAGCCCCTGAATCGCCAGAAATACCAACCTATCCGCTCCAGTTCCTTTATAGGCCAGTTCCCTCGGCTCCGCCGCAGCCCCGAGCAGAGCCTGGTGCGGGAGGATCCACGCCTCCCAACTTGTCTCTAGTCCTCCCGCCCCCTCTGCACCCGGAGGAGACGCACCCCCACCCGAGCAGAAGCCCCAGCTCTGGCCCAAGTGACTCGGAAGAGCCACAGTCCACTGATGATACAGCAAGCAGGGATTCAGTTGCCAGTCCAGGGTCACCTGTTGCTAGAGATCAGACCAGAGGAGCCAAATTTCAGCAAACCAAGCTACATTACGCCCTCAGAAGTACAACAGCAAGTCAGAAAGATAGTCACGTTATGCCGTTATGCCAGGTCCTGGGGCTACCTATCCTCAACGATCGGGACCAGGTTGTGGTAGGGCCCACCAGTCTCGTTTATGTGCCCTTCTCCACCACAGATCTATTGAATTGGAAGACACATTATGCATCCTACACTGCGAAGCCCCAAGAATTGACAGAATTAATGTCTAGCATTATGAAAACCCATCAGCCTACCTGGTCTGATTGCCGCCAGCTCCTGTCTACCCTCTTCACTACTGAAGAACAAGCACGGATTGTGCAGGCAGCCACCCGATGGTTGTAAGAAAAGCCTGTGGAAGACGCAGACCTAGATCCCCGGCAAGCAGCCGCCGCGGATTTCCCAAATGACGATCCCAAGTGGAATCCAAACAGTGCAACCGGGGCGACGGCCCTTACCCGGTTCCATCAGGCCCTACTGCAGGGCCTGAAGAGAGGAGGCCAGAGGGCCATGAACATCAGAAAAGTAGCTGAAGTCATCCAGCATCCAGATGAGAGCCCAGCAGCCTTTTATGAGCGCTTATCTGAAGCTTACAGACTTTATACCCCATATGACCCAGCGGCCCAAGAA
Source organism: Ichthyophis bannanicus (assembly GCA_033557465.1). NCBI lineage: Eukaryota > Metazoa > Chordata > Amphibia > Gymnophiona > Ichthyophiidae > Ichthyophis > Ichthyophis bannanicus. The sequence goes on along the minus strand of CM066031.1, from coordinate 1,114,801,529 downwards.
AATTTATGCATGTTGAATGCAGCCTTTGTGAGTCAGTCCCAGGGAGACATAAAACGAAAACTGCAGAAGTTGGAAGGATTTGCGGGCATGAACGCAGCCCAGTTAATGGAAGTTGCTCAGAAGGTGTTTGTGAATCGTGATCAAGAACAACAGAAGGAAAGTGAATGTAAAATGAAGAAGAAAGCTGAGTTCCTTGCTGCAGCTTTAGTCGAACGACGCGGAAGAAGTATCTCTAACCGAAGGATTCGAGGACGTGGAAGGGACCGAGGAGACAGCCGGTCCCCACTGGGTGCAAATCAGTGCGCCTATTGTAAAGAAGAAGGACACTGGAAGAGTGAATGCCCAAATTTGAGCTCCGCCTCCTGGAGGGGAGGAGGGAGTATGCGGAGAGCAGGGGGAAGATTCCGGCAGCGGGGAGGAATGAATCGTGCACAGTTCCAACAAGATGAAGCAGCTATGGAGGGCATGGCAGCCGAAGAGGGCTACGGCATGGATGAAGACTAGGCCAGACCGGGCTCCAGGTTTCCCTTAGGTCCCCAGGAGCCTATGGTCAGTTTAAAGATTGGGGACCAGTATATGGACTTCATGGTGGATACGGGGGCATAACATTTAGTAGTAGCAAAACCAGTGGCCCCTCTATCTTCTCGATCTACTACCATTGTCGGAGTTACGGGAGTTAGGGCCACAAAGCCTTTCTTGCAGAACCGCACTTGTGAACTAGGGGGACGGAAGATAACGCACCAGTTCCTATACATGCCCGAGTGCCCAATTCCTCTTTTGGGCCGAGACATGCTTGCCAAGCTCCAGGCACAAATATCCTTTGTCGAAGGAGGGAAGATGGAAATAACTGTGAACTCGAAACCTGCTGGCCTGATGCTGCTGACTGTCCCCCGGGAAGAAGAATGGCGGTTCTATAGTGCATCTCTGGCCAAGGCAGCCAGTCCCCGTATGCCCACCACAATCTCAGCTCCACCCGAGGTATGGGCGGAGGATAATCCACCTGACCTAGCGAAGAATATAGCCCCTGTACTTGTCACCCTCAAATCAGGAGCCGAACCAGTGCATGTGAGACAATATCCTCTCCCGCGACCAGCGACTGAGGGAATTCACTGTCATTTAATGAAATTACTGAAGTATGGACTTCTCAGAGAGTGCCAATCGCCCTGGAATACCCCCCTCCTCCCAGTTAAGAAGCCTGGGACAGGTGACTACCGCCCAGTGCAGGACTTAAGACTAGTAAATAATGCAGTTGAAACCATACATCCAGTAGTACCAAACCCATATACTCTCCTGGGACTGATACCTGCTGAGGCTACTCATTTCACTGTCTTGGATTTGAAGGATGCCTTTTTCTGCATACGCTTAGCATCAACCAGTCAGCTCCTGTTTGCATTTGAATGGGAGGACCCAACCACAGGAAGGCGAGGCCAACTCACCTGGACTCGATTACCCCAAGGATTCAAGAACTCGCCTACTCTCTTCAGCGCTGCCCTCAATCAAGATCTTTTAAGTTACCCTGTGACCACTGTTCCCTCTAAGATGTGCGCGTGTGCGCGCGCACACACCTCGCTGAGCGAGCGCACATACTTTACAACAGAGCGCACAAAAATTACGGCTCTGATTCTGAAGGAAAACAACACAGACGTCTTAAAATTTAAAAGTTATGACTGTAATTACTAGAAATTTCCCACTTTATTTAGTAATCATCTATTTTCATTTAATTTGATTAAAATCAATGTGGTGTACATACTGTATTCTGACGTTTAGTCAAATTTTAAAGTATATAACTCCGAGTGTCATTATGTGGCGCACAAAAATTTAACCTTCCTTCAAAAGCTGCACACAGCTGATATTTTATGCGCACACAGCCTACCGAAAATTAGAGGGAACATTGCCTGTGACCCCCGGGGAGAGGGTTCTCCTTCAGTATGTAGATGACCTACTGGTAGCCACCAACTCCAAAATTGAAAGCGTGCACGCCACCAGTGATCTCTTGCACCTCCTGAACGAAGCTGGATTACAAGGTCTCCAGAGCCAAAGCGCAATTGTGCCAAACCGAAGTAAAATATCTGGGATTCCATCTGACCAAAGGGATCCGGAGATTGGGACCAGAGCGGAAGGAAGCAGTGTGTCGCATCCCTACCCCCACCACTAGGAAGCAGGTGAGGGCCTTCCTGGGGGCTGCAGGCTATTGTCGAATATGGATACCCAACTTTGCGCTGCTGGCAAAGCCATTGTACCAGACCACCAAAGGCACGGAGCGATCCCCCTTGGAATGGGGACCAGAGCAGGATACAGCATTCCGAGCGTTGAAATCAGCCCTGATGTCATCACCAGCCTTAGGCCTGCCGGATGTACAGAAACCATTCCGCCTCTATGTACATGAGTCAAGTGGAACTGCTTTGGGAGTATTGACTCAATCCCTTGGATCTTGGCAGCGACCCGTGGCTTACCTATCAAAGCAGCTGGATACCATCGCAAAAGGATGACCACCTTGCCTAAGAGCCATTGCAGCCACAGCTCTCCTGGTGGGTGAGGCCGATAAGCTCACTCTGGGTCAGAACCTCCAAGTTACAGTACCGCACTCTGTCCTAACTCTCATGGAGCACAAGGGAAACTACTGGCTCACGAACTCCCGGATGTTGAAGTATCAGAGTATGTTATGTGAAAATCCCTGCTTACAGTTGGTTGTCAGTCAAGCTTTGAACCCTGCCACACTGTTACCAACTGGTCCAGGCCCACCTGATCATGATTGCTTGGAAGTCATGGACACTGTGTTTTCTAGTCGTCCTGATCTAACTGATGTCCCATTGGAGAACCCTGATCGAACTTTCTTCGTGGATGGAAGTAGTCTTATCGTCAATGGACACAGATGTGCTGGCTATGCAGTGGTGACCCTAGACATGGTAGTAGAGTCATCAGCTTTGGCCCCGGGAACTTCAGCACAGAAAGCTGAATTGATAGCCCTCACAAGGGCACTGATAATAGGGACAGGGCTCCGCTTAAATGTATACACAGATTCTAAATATGCCTTTACAACATTGCACGCACATGGAGCCCTGTACAGGGAACGTGGGTTAATAACCTCGGGAGGCAAGTCCATCAAGTACGGCCCTGAAATATTGACATTGTTAGATGCTGTATGGGCCCCCAAACAAGTTGCAATGATGCACTGCCGGGATCATCAGGTAGGAGAAGGAGAAGTTTCACGAGGAAACAGATTTGCTGACACTGCGGCTCGAGAAGCAGCCACCACACAACAATCTTCTACCTTTAGTACTACGGTCTAGGCAGCCATATTCCCAGTGCCCCTCAATGCATGGACCCCTCGATACACTTCCAAAGAGCTGGACTATTATTACCAAACAGAAGGAGGAGTGTTATCAGAGACCGGGTGGATAGTGCTACCACTGCCAACAGGTAGTCTTCCTCCTGGCCCAACTGTGATCCCTGAAACGTTAGGTCCTGCCTTTGTCCAAGCTTTCCACCAAGCCACACATTATGGGAAAACTGCAATGGAGAAAGCTCTCAAACCTCACTTTTGCATCTCACTATTAGGACCCCTGACAGTCTCAGTAGCCCGAAGATGTTTAACCTGTGCCAAGAATAATGCCCATCAGAGTCCTAATCTGCCCCCAAGAGTTCAGTCAGTAGGAGTTACCCCCATGGGAAATATCCAGGTGGACTTTGCAGGAATGCCACGAGCAAATGGATACCATTACCTGTCAGTCCTGGTTTGTACATTCTCTGGATGGGTGGAGGCTTTCCCCACCAGAACTGAGAAAGCCAGGGAAGTTACCAAAGTTCTGCTCCATGAAATCATTCCCCGGTTTGGTCTACCATTAGTTACAGGATCAGACAATGGACCCTCATTTGTATCCCAAGTAACCCAGCAGCTGGCTCGAGCCCTACAAGTGCAGTGGAAGTTACATACAGCCTATAGACCCCAAAGTTCAGGAAAAGTGGAGTGAATGAATCGGACCCTAAAGTCCCAGCTGTCCAAACTCTGTCAGGAAGCGCACCTGAAGTGGCCCCAGGCTCTTCTTATAGCCCTCCTCAGGATACGTTCAGCCCCCACCAAGTCATTAGGAGTTTCCCCTTTTGAGGTCTTGTATGGGTGACCTCCACCCATTGTTCAAGGGATAAAAGGGGATATGAGTCAAATTGGGTCTGAAATCACCAGACAAGAACTAGTGGCTTTAGGTTCTGTTTTACAGAGTCTCCATGCCTGGGTGCAAGATCAGCTGCCAATCAACCTGACCGAACCTTTGCATGCCTATAAGACTGGAACGTCGGTGTGGGTCAAGGAGTGGAGAAACACACCGGTAGCACCTCACTGGAGAGGACCCTATCTTGTCATCCTATCAACCACTACAGCCGTCAAAGTTGCAAAACTGGAACCTTGGATCCACCACAGTCGAGTAAAGCCAGTGGCGACCACCGAACTTTGTCCCTGGACTTCAACCACCCATCCAACATCACCATTGCGACTCACACTGCGACGACAACCACTACTGTGAGGAATCTACAGCCCTACTCCTGCCACCCAGCTGGAAGCTGGCAGGTCTACGTACGATGGAAGCTTGAGGAATCTGCAACCCTACTCCTGTCACCCCCGGAAGCTGACAGGTCAACGTACGGTGGAAGCTGTGGAAAAAAGAGAACTTCAGTAAAGACTTTTGCAATTCTTAGACAGACTCATTGAGATATTGTGATTATGTTGCCCTTCTATGTTTATATTATACTTGCGGTAGCCCTGGGGTCCCCTGAAATAGCTTTTGCCTTACCTCCCTGTGCGGCTTGTATAACTGCAACCCGAGTCGGGACCAAAGTTACCCAAACTTTGCTTTATCACTCTTTCTACACCTGTACTGGTGTGACTAGCCGATGTGTATATAATGGTACGGAATTGAGTATCTGTACCAAAGGGAAAGTAAGAACCTGTTTTAACCCTCAGCAAAACCCCTCATACCATGTTCTGGAGTTGCGATGGAACAACGAGGATGGAGCCCTCCTAAATGCCACACGACAGCTCGCAGATCCCACCAGACCAGCCCCTCTTTACTTTGATGCTTGTGAGGTCATCAACAGGAATGGCTACTATAGCTGTGGATCTGTCGAACATGAGCAAATTTATTACTATGATGAGAAGTACATGTGCCCTGAAGGACCCTACAAGTGGGGAAAATGTACCGGAGCGCATACCTCAACTAGTTATGTTAAAGCATCAGAAGACGCCTACTTTTGCCCCAAGTGGGAGTGTGTATATTATGCTACCTGGACTGATGGACCTCAGGGACAGGATGGAGATCATCGCCGAGCCAGTTTGGAAAGACTACCATTGTTGACACCCCTTAAGTGTCTGAAGGGTACCTGTAATCCCCTGAAGCTCCTCGTGTTTAATTCTAGCCACTGGCAGCTAGGATATCGATTTGGGATACGGATAGCAGGTAGAGGAGTAGACCCTGGAACCTTCCTACATATACAACTTAACACCAAGACTCATTATTCCTTGCCTTATCAAATACACCATACCTTCTATGAAGCCATGCAGAGGGAGATAGTACTGCCCAAGCCTACACAAAACTTATTCATCGAGCTTGCTGGAGCTGTGGCCTCGAGTCTACACATTTCTAATTGTTTCTTCTGTGGCGGAACCAAGATGGGAGACCAATGGCCCTGGGAAGCAAGAGAACTCAACTACTCTGTCCCCTATAACCAGACTGCCTTGAACAAGGCTGCTAGTGAATGGGTGTTGGCCAACACTATCGTCGGCCATCTGTTTCATCCACATGGGACCACAGTTCACCATACCAGTGGGACAAATGCTCTGCCTGAGCCAGCGAATTTATAATGCCACCACAAAGAAGACGTCCTGGTGGTCAGGTGTTAATGCTACAGAACCTTCCAACCCCTTGATCTCTTTCCCTCATCTCGCCAAGTTCTGGACTAACCTCACCCTGACCAATACTTGGGAAGCCCCTCCTGGACTTTATTGGATTTGTGGCGCTCGAGCATACGCTCGACTCCCTAATACCTGGGGAGGGGCCTGTGTTTTGGGAACCATACGACCTTCCTTCTTCCTTATCCCACTTTCTCAAGGGGAACAGTTGGGTTTCCCCCTCTACAATGGACGACGCAAGCGAAGCACTCTCAAAATAGGGCAATGGGATAAGTGGGAGGGTGATGAGTGGCCCCCGGAGTGAATTATCTCATATTATGGCCCAGCCACTTGGACACAAGATGGGACCTGGGGGTACCGCACTCCTGTTTATATGCTGAATCGTATTATACGCTTACAAGCTGTTGTGGAAATTATAACTAATGAAACTAGTAGAGCACTAACTCTTTTAGCAAAGCAAAGTACTCAAATGCGTACAGCTATTTACCAAAACCGTTTAGCACTTGATTATTTACTAGCATCTGAGGGTGGTGTGTGTGGTAAGTTTAATCTAACTAACTGTTGTATGCAAATTGATGATCAAGGTCAGGTTGTTGAAGAAATAGCTGATAATATGCGTAAGCAAGCATATGTACCAGTCCAGACATGGAATGGCCTTGACCTCAGTGGATGGTCTGGAAGCCTATTTTCAAGCCTAGGTGGATTGAAGACTTTTATGTTTGCAGTTCTTATCATGATTGCTCTGTGCTTGCTTCTCACATGTTTTCTGCCTCTCTGCATTCACATGTTTACCTCAATTCTTGATAGCACTGTTGAACGTAAGGCAGCAGCCAGAGTGTTAGCCATCTGGCAGTATCAGGATATACCCCAAAATGAGAGCATCAGTTTAACAAGAGTCTGATATGTGATTAGTTTCTCACCCTCCTTTTAGTCAGGTTAAGAATAATCAAAGGGGGGAATGTGGTAGGCTATGGTAAACTAGGCCTAGACCCCAACCCCCATCTGAGAGTAGTGCTGAGAAGAACCAGAGTTTGAGAAACTGCTTTTGACCGGTTTTAAAACTGTTTTTGAAACGTTTGCACTTCTTTATTAATTTCTCTATACTGATGACAGACATGTTCCTGCATTCTCTGAGCTAGAAATGGCCTTGAAGTAGAAATGTATCTATGTCTAAGACTGTGCCTTTGTTAGAATAGTCTGAGCAGGGGGAGCAAGGAGCTAGGCCCAGAGAGGGTCCCCAATTGGACAGGTGCAAGGGGCGCTGGGACCAATAGAACGTTTGCCTGTATCAGACTGTGAAAATTGTATATAAGGAATTTGCTTCTGTACTCCATTGCTCAGTCACTTTTGGATGCACTCCTTGTCTGAGCCTGTGCACAATAAATTGGCTTGGAACCTGCAACTGACTCCTGGTTTTATTCATTGTGTGCACTTCGCTGTTACAGTAATTGTAGTTCCTTTAGTGACGACAGCTTAGTCCTCCACCTCTGGGTTGTGAACCTCCTCCTGCAGCTTGGAGACTGGACATGACAAACTCGTGACATCACTGGATATAGCATGCTGAAATCTCCCATCAACCCCAGTGAACTACTGACAAAGCAGACTCAAAAGAGCAACAAACAAGTAGCTATCATATTAATAATAAGTCAACACTGAAACTACAACAGCATAACCAATAACTACTCGGCCCAGAAAATCCCCTTCCGACCCCAGGGAACCTGTGACCGCTCTCGCTCCCCAGCCCTCTGCCACACCAGAGGCGCCAGACAGAGAGCATAGAATAGTAAAGGCTTAGCTCGAACACTAACCTGTAACTTTGCACTGAATTACACAGAATTCGCTCAATCACAAATCCATCCCTGGGCGGAATGAGGACTAAGCTGTCGTCACTAAAGGAACTACAATTACCAGGTTAGTGTAATTACTATTTCCTTAGCATTCCTCCAGTTTAGTCCTCCACCTCTGGGATGTAACAGAGCAGTATTAACGGGAGGGCCCTGTCCAGCTGGAGCGCAACACCGCCGACCCAAAACAGGCATCATTAGCCGCCAGAACATCAAGGCAGTAGTGTTTACTGAAAGTATGAAGAGAGGACCAAGTAGCCGCTCTACAAATCTCCACTGGCGGAACAAAGCTGTGTTCCACCCAGGATGCCGCTTGTGCTCTAGTGGAATGCGCTCTTAAACCCACCGGCATTGGGCGACCCTGCAAAATATACGCGGACACAATGGCCTCTTTAATCCATCTGACAATAGATGCTTTCGCCGCCGCCTCTCATTTTCGTGGTCCCCCGAACAACACGAAAAGACAGGCCGATCTGCGAAAAGAATCGGAAACCTTCAAATAATGTCTCAGTACTCTCTTGACGTCAAGACAGCGCAAACCACAGTCTGACATGGTTTCCCCTCCAGCTCCAAGGACCGGCAAAGTTACCGTTTGATTTAAATGAAATGGAGAGGAAACCTTCGGCAAAAATGACGGCACCGTGCAAAGAACAACCTTTTCTTTAGAAAAACATAAGAACGGCTCCCTACAGGATAGCGCCTGAAACTCCAAGATGCATCTCGCCGAACAAATGGCTACCAAAAAGACGGTTTTCAAAGTGACATCCTTAACCGATGCCTGGTCTAAGGGCTCAAAGGGTTCCCTGACCAGAGCCCCCAAGACCAGGTTGATATCCCAGGCTGTAACCGAACTACGACGTGCAGGTCGCAATCTGGTGACTGCTTTAAGGAAATGCACCACATCAACGTGTGACCCAAGAGCCATTCCGTGCACCGTACCTCTATAACAGGATAGGGCCGCTAATTGAACCTTTAGCGAACTGGCTGCTAAACCTTTATCGAAACCATCTTGAAGGAAAGCCAATAGCAATGGCACGGGCGGCATTGCCGCTGCAAACACCAGTCCTCAAAAAGCCGCCACATGCGCGCATATGCTAACAATGTGGAACGCTTTCTTGCATGAAGTAAAGTGGTAATCACCACTCTGGAATACCCCTTCTTCCTCAGCCTCGCCCTTTCAATGGCCAAGCTGTAAGCGAGAACCGATCCACTTGAGGCATTTGGAGCGGACCCTGGATCAACAGCTTCTCTGATATCGGCAACCTCCAAGGGTCTCCGTCCAGTAAGCGCATGAGATCAGCGTACCATGAGCGCCTTGGCCAGTCCGGAGCCACCAGCAGCACCCGTCCCCGATGCGCTTTGATCCGCTGAACCACTCTTCCGATGAGCGCCCACGGTGGAAAGACATACAGGAGCCCTGCCGACTGCCACGGCTGCATGAGAGCGTTGATGCCTTCCGACATTCTCTCCCGTCGTCTGCTGAAGAACCGTGCCGACTTTGCGGACTGGAAGGTCACCATCAGATCCATGATTGGCGTCCCCCATCTCTGAACTAGTTGCTCGAACACATCCGGATGCAACTCCCATTCCCCTGCATCCACTTGGACCCTGCTGAGGAAATCCACCTGCACGTTGTCCTTTCCAGCAATGTTTGCCGCCGAGATCACTGTTAACCGATGTTCTACCCAAGAGAACAGATTGCCTGCCTCCTTTTCCATTGCTACACTTCCGGTACCGCCCTGCCGATTGATGTAGGCCACGGTCGCTGTGTTGTCGGACAGTACCCATATGGCCCGGCCTGTCACTCTTGTCTCGAAGCTTCCCAGGGCTAGCCAGACCGCTCTGAGTTCCAGCCGATTGATTGACCATTTGCTCTCTTCCGGAGACCAAACACCCTGCGCGAAGAGCTCCCCGCAGTGAGCTCCCTACCCTGCCAGACTGGCGTCTGTCATCAGCGGGAGCCACCCCGGTGGCTCCAGGGGCATCCCCAATGACAGGGACTCAGGCCTCAGCCACCAACAAAGGGCCTGCTTGACCCGCAAAGGACAAGGCAGTCGTTTGCTCAATGAGTCGGTCTGATGAGACCATTGGCGCAACAATGAGCTCTGCAATGGACTCTTATGAAAGCGGGCCCACGGAACCACCTCCAGGGTCACTGCCATTGTTCCCAGCACCCGAAGATAACTCCATGCCTTGGGCGCTGGGACCGACCGGAACTCTCGCCCCAGGTACTGGAGCGCTCGTACTCTCCGAGCCGGCAGGAACACCGCTCCCCTCTGCATATCGAACCGCACACCGAGATACTCGAGGATCTGGGTCGGCAACAGCTGGCTTTTGGACAGATTGATCACCTAGCCGAGACTCTGAAGGAACGTCACCACCTTGTCTGTGGCTCTTTTGCTCTCGGCTGCAGACTTCGCCCGAATCAACCAATCATCGAGGTAAGGATGAACCAGGACTCCTTCTTTTCGTAGAGCCGCCACGACTACCACCATGATCTTGGTGAAGGTGCACGGAGCTGTAGCCAGACTGAAAGGTAGCGCTTGGAACTGATAATGCCCCCAAGGCAGAGCGAAGCGTAAGTACCGTTGATGAGATGCTCTGATCGGGACATGCAGATATGCCTTTGTGAGATCTAGAGAGGTGAGAAACTCTCCTTGCCTCACTGCCACGATTGCCGATCGTAGAGCTTCCATTCTGAAATGTGGTACTTGGAGCGAACGATTTACCCCCTTGAGATCGAGGATAGGCCGAAAGGCACCATCCTTCTTTGACACTACGAAATAAATGGAATACCGTCCCGCTCCATACTCCTCCACCGGCACCGGTACTACGGCTCCCAACTGCACCAGCCGGTCCAGCGTCTGCCGGACGCCAGAGCCTTCGCGAGCCCTCTGCAAGGAGACATCACAAAGGAGTCCCGAACTGGCCTTGCCAAGTCTAGTGCATAACCTTCACGTATTATCTTCAATACCCACTGATCGGTCGTTATCTGGGTCCAGGCAGGCAGAAACCCCCGAAGCCGCCCCTCTATCGGCGGTTGCCTGCCTGGACCCACCTCCTTTCATTTTGGCTTATGCGCAGACCCTGCGACTGACGCAGCAAATCCTCGACTTGCTCCTCGAAAGCCACAAAACCCCTGCGCTCGAGAAGCAAATCTTCCCCTTTGGAAGCCACCCAAACGAGAAGAGCGAAATCTCCGGAAATCTTTAAACTGACCTCTAAAGGCCGGGGAGAATTTCCCTTGCTTAGGTTTGTCCTCCGGCAGCCTCCCCCCTTTGGACTCCCCTAAATCTTTGACCAGCTTGTCTAGATCCTCTCCAAACAATAATTTTTCTTTAAAAGGGAGTTTACTCAGTCTAGACTTGGAAGATCCGTCCACCGCCCAATTTCTGAGCCACAGAGATCTACGGGCAGCCACCAGCGAGGCCATGCTATTGGCCAAAGCTCTGACCAGGTCATAGTACACATCCGCCAAATAAGCGGTTCCGGACTCCAGACATTCTAGCTCCCTGACACTGTCCTGGTCCAAAGCAGCCGACTGCCGTAAGTGTTGTGACCATCTGAGGCAGGCTCTTGCAACCCAAGCTCCACAAATGGAAGCCTGCATCTGCCTCAAAGGATTAGTTTCAACAAACCATCCACCTTTCGATCCTGCACGTCCTTTAAGGCCGCACTGCCTTCCACTGGAATGGTGGTGTTTTTAGTGACCGCGGATACCGCAGCGTCAACTCACGGAGAACGGAATTTCTCCTTGTCTTTCTCCACCAAGGGATAGAGCTTGTTCATAGTTCGAATCCCCCGGAGTCCCGCCTCCGGTTGATCCCACTCATCCTGGATCATCCGATCCATCACCTTGTGTACGGGAAAGACTATCTGAGCCTGCCGCACCACATGAATGATAGGGTCCTCCCCATCGTCCTCTTCAACGGGCAGTATAGTGGCGAGCTTTAGCGTTTGGAGAGATTCCGAGATCAATGCCGTTAGCTCGTCCCTTCGGAACACTCAAATGATTCTCGCCTGATCCTCAGGTTCCGGAATCTCCCCTTCTTCCAACTCTTCCATATCAGCATCCAACTCCAGGTCTGCATCTTCCACCTCCTGCCACGCCAGGTCAGAAGATGGTTGATCCGCAGGGCGAGACCTCTTTGGCGGTTTCAGAGAGAGTGTCCCCCCCTCCGCCCTACTGGATTGCGGGGTAGTTGAGGAAAGCAACGAGGGATCCGGCAATTTACCCTGACGCCTCAAACAAAAAGCCTGATGCATCAGGACAAAGTCAGGACAAAAATCCACCTGCTGAGAATCCGTCCCTGCCCCCGCGGACGTCGAAGGACCCGGAATGGATGCCGACAGGGAAGGGCCCCACAGCTTGCCCTCCACCGCCGTCGTGGTGCCCTGCAATTCTGGGACCGCTGTGCTCTCCATCTGCTGCTCCACACTGACCGAAACAGCAGCACAGCCCCTACAGATGCCGGTGTCTGCCACCGTGCCCCTGTGGGTGCCACAAACTACGCACTGCGGGCGCGCTGACATGTGCTTGCATGCCCAATAGGCCTGGCCACTTATCGAATTAACGCATCTTTTTTAAAAAAAATAAAACCCACGGTATACCAAAGAAAACAAACACTGAGTCTCTTACTCTAATTCCCTCTGCAACCACCTGGACGAATTAATAGAGGGCCCCCCTAACAGAAAAACCCCAGCTCTAGTGTAAATACTATCTCACTCAAAATAAAGAAAATAAAATACAGTTTAAACCCCAAACGAAGATATAGAAAAAACGGGAGCAGGGCTCCTGACCACCCGCAGCAGCCTGCACTCCCCGCCGCCGCTGTAAAGAGTCACGTGGTAAAAAACGCTATCTTAAAATGGCCGCGACTGCAAAGGAAACCCGGTTTTGGCGCGCAGCCCTGAAAAGAGACACCCTCCGGCTGCAGAATTACCCCCCGAATTCGGCACCGCTGCCGAGAATGGAGAACTTACCACCGGAGCCCCGGGCCCTTCAAGCTGCGACGTTACCCCGCTCTAGGAGCAACGTTCGCAGCGAGAGCATGCTGTAGCCGTACTGCTGCTACCGACCACGCTCCCGCCAAACCTCTGCATGTTGGGCCGTACAGCCAAGAATAGTGAAGGGACAGGCAATCCGCTTCAGGAGCTGCCTCACGCCCTGTCCAGGGAGAGAACTCCTGCAACTAAAAACAGAAGTCCTGGTGTGGCAGGGAGATTGACCAGCCCCCCCCCCCCCCTTCTGCTAATTTTTTTTTTTTTTTAAATACAATTTAAAGGGATATCCCAAAAAACAAAGAAACTTATAGGAACAAATCAAAATGGCTTGAACCTAAAATGTTTTTATAGACCTAAAGCCTAGCACCCTGACTAAGTTGCTCCTTATCCGTTTCTCTAGTGAGCCCAGCACCTAGGCTCACGAAGTCCTCCTGCTGCATGGAGACTGGGCACACTGAGGCTGATGGGAGATTTCAGCATGCTATATCCAGTGATGTCACGAGTTTGTCATGTCCAGTCTCCAAGCTGCAGGAGGAGGTTCACAACCCAGAGGTGGAGGACTAAGCTGGAGGAACACTAAGGAAAGTGGTTTTAGAAGCTACTATTTACAGCTGGGAAGAGTAGTCTAGTGGTTAGAGCACTGGCTTGGTAACCAAGTGACCAGAGTTTGATTCCCACTAGCACTCTTTTTCGTCTTGGTCAAGTCACTTAACCCTTCATTGCCTCCAAAAAATGGTCTGGCAATCTACTTCTGGTCACACTGCCAAGAAAACCCAGGAGCTGCTGAGTTGACTTGAAGGCACACACTACATTTACTTACACGTGGAAATCCACACCACATACAAACGTGAAGGAGGTGTGGTTTGGGTGGGCCCCAAATATTGATCTATATTCCCCAACAGCAGAGGATGAGTGATCTCAAACAAAAACCTTTTATTGAAGACACAACATTGGTCAGGAAACCTCAGGAATACCAAAACACTTAACCCGACATGGTTGTTTTTCGGCAGAGCCTTCCTTAGGGGTTAAGACTAAGAACAAGCAAACACATAAAAACACCATGAGAATAAATATAATAAATATATCAACCATAAATAATTATAAAAGGCATGGAAGGACAATATAAATAATGTTGTATAAATAACAGAACATACCATAAAGCATAGAATGTAAAAATTTGTATGATGAGGAATGTCTATAAAATCATTAGCGATATACACTTTCAAAATAACTTTCACTTTTTAAAAAAACTATATAGCATTAATCGTGGAATATAAAAGTTGATAAAGTCCAATGAACTAACGGACTTATTTCCTCATCAGTTTACAGAGAGCTTTTACAAGTATTACATGTACTAATCAAAAATCAGTCAGTATACTGTAAACACCCATGAAGTGGGACTAAATGTACTGGGGAGGCAACTCCAGAGATGAAAAATACAATGGGCAAAAATAAAAATGCCTAATACAAGGGAAAGAATAGGGAGAAAAGAACTGTATTCTCACGTAAGGCTGTTGTGGATCACACCTGCAGTTTTCAATTGTACGCCATATGATCCGGTCACCGATAAATCAATAATGGCACGTCTGTACAACTACAAATAAAACAAGATGAGATAAACACAAGGGCATGGTGGACAAAATGAAATGCATTGGCCAAAACGTATACACACATAAGAAACGTGTATATAGTAAAAGATCCTAATGCCTCGGTGGAAAGCATTAGTTTCAAGACAATGCTACTCCGACGTTTATTCCCAAATGGACTTGTGCAATATAGAGATTCCACATGTCACTAGGAGGGCTCCAGCAAGGGTGCTTAAACAGACCAGACTAACTGATTTCGCAATCACCAAAAAATGCATACTCCAATGATTTGTGGGCCCTTCATACCCTATGTGTGCTCAGTAATGCCCTTTAGTTAAAACATTAAAGGTTTTTCAAAGAGCCATTAAAAGTATGAATTACCTTAAGAGGTATCTATGGCACGTCCTTGTCGGTACTGCGCTGACAGCAGCAGTAACCAGGCAAACCAGAGGAGTGAAAGATGCCAAGATGGTGTAGTTAAAACCAATTTGGCTCCAGTGGAAGTCACTGTGGAGACTGAGACGCTTTCAGCACAGTCAACCAAGCACCAGTTGCAAAACGAAAATAACATGGACCTGGTCACACATTCATATCGGAATATCACTATCTCAAAATCACACTGAAAAAATAATTGGGATGGAAAGATTGGGATATTACTGAGGCAGCCTTAAACCAGGGAAGCACCCTGTCACAATCCAACAAAGGGACAAAAACAGACCTGAGATCTCTAGTTTTAAATCAAAGTTGTCAACAAAATATACATCATTTAGCTTTGGAGATATTGTCCAGTGTTAAAATTATGCTATGAAATGAGCTATATGGGGATAAAGCATATAATGCTATATCAGAGTTGTTGTGCCTGGAAGCCTAAGCAACATCCTTTAAAAATAGCGCCATTCAAAAGTAAAACTTGTCAGAAGTCAATTGAGACTTTAATAAATATTAAATAAAAATCAGTATAGATCTTACTGACCAAAAAAAAGAGATTAATCCTGTGGGAAATAAGATTCATTAAGTAGGGGTCACATGATGCGGTGAGGACAGCAGTCGCATCTCGTGTGTGCTCCGGTGCCCCCAAATCGAACCGGCAAACTAAGCCTGCTTAGAACCTGCTATACTGGAATTCCGATCCCCCTGTCTGATAAAGAGGCTTCTGAGACTGCGGGGAATTAACGGAGAGCAGCGAGAGGCATGGCTGCGGCAGCTAAAACTGCAAACTGCTCGGAGAGAGCGAGAGCGAGTGGTCGGGAATGGCAAGATGGCGGATGCTGCATCACCGTCGAGCCCGGTGGCGTCACCTGCCTTTGTCGACGAAGTATCGGCTACAGTGGCGACAGTCCTGTCTTCACAGTTTGCAGCATTGAATGAGAAGATAGATGGGCTGCAAACCTCGCTCGGGGGCATGGGGAGCAGAATTCAAGAGGCGGAAGGCCGTATCGGACAAGTTGAAGACACCGTGGAAGCGCTGGTCACCCAGGTAGCCAGCCTGCAGTCACAGCTGCAGCTGCAGGCCTCAAAGCTAGATGACCTTGAGAACCGATCTCGTAGGAATAACCTACGGATCATGGGTGTCCCTGAGTCGGTCGGAGATAGAGAATTAAAAAGCTATCTGGAATCCTTATTGCTGCAGTTATTGGGGAGCACAGAGATGGGAGATAAGCTCTTTATTGAGCGTGCTCATTGTGTGGGCAGCAAGCAGGCCCAGGACCACCGACCACGAATAGTTCTGGTGAAACTTTTGCAGTTCCCCCAGAAGGAAGCGATTTTGCGGGTGGCCCGTAGCAAGGGAGATATTGTGCATGAGAATGCTGAACTTCGGTTTGCCCAGGACTATTCCATAGCGCTTAGTCAGAAGCGCCGGGCATATGCTCCTTTATGTGAAAAATTGATTGGTGCCAAGATAAAGTTTTCTGTTCAATATCTGGCTAGACTCCATGTACTGTATGAAGGTACACGCCGCATCTTTGAGTCTGCGGTAGAGGCGGCTCCGTATGTTGCAACGCTCACCGGGCAAGTGACGACGCCATCATCGTCTTCTGGAGCAACCTGACTGTCTTGTGATTAACTATTTTTCCGTTTTGCTCACGCTTCCCGACTTTGGGGGATTCTGACATCCCAGTTAGTTGTCGTCTTTGAGGATGGCCGGGACTCTGGCTAGGCCTGGTGCCTTATGGGGGTGGGAGGGGGGATGCTGACTTATGGCGCTAGCCCTTGGCTTGGCCGGGCTGGCAGATTTTGAGTGCTGGTTTGGGGTGTGGAATTTTTATCTTCCCCCCTTCATGGGCGGCTGCCTCTGCCCCCTTACTCGGGGCCACATCTTTGGGGGGGCCCCGTGGTCACGGGGTGGGGGGGTGGGGATGTTGTTTATAGCTTGGGGAGATCGCCCCCTTCCTGGGTTGAGCTGGGCTCGGGCGACCTTCCCTCGCGTCTTTGGGGGGGGAGGGCATTTTAAATATTGTGTGGTTTGAATGCTGTTTAATATGGTAGTCTGGTAGCTTGGTGGGGATTGCTTGGGGGCGGGTTTGTTTCTGTTCCTTTGTAGAGGGATCGGACCTGGTGTTGGGTGGGGGGCGAGGGTTGGGCTTAGTTAGATAAGAGGAGTGGGTTTAGGTGTTTGGGGGCACTGGTCGCATCAAGCGGGACCTCAACAGGGATTCGGTAGAGGAGCTGGGAGTAGTACCTCTCAGGCTGTGGAGAGGGGGTGAGGGGTGGGAGGGGATGCGTGTGGGGGGGTTGTTGGTGTTGGGGTGGAGAGGGGGTATGATAAGGGGTGGGGGGGCAACAGACCATTGGTAGTATACATGAGGGACAGGCAGCTGGTCGGAGATAGGGGTGCTGAGGGAGGTGGGAACTGGCAACGGGGTAGGGGGGAAAGCGATATAGTACTTAGCCACATGACGACGGTGGGACTAGAAGCTGGGAGCAACTTCGTGTCTAGGGAGCGACCTCAGGCTGGGGAGGTCGGTTCGTATGGGAAAGAGATGACCGTGAGAAGTATGACGATTTTCCACTCCCCGGCCTGAAGGTTATTTCATGGAATGTGTGTGGGGTGGGTAACCCTATTAAGAGATATAAAGTGTTACAAGCATTGACTAGGCTAAACGGTGATATTGCCATGCTACAAGAAACCCATCAGTCTGCGGAGGAACACGCTAAATTGAAGCGGGATTGGGTGGGCCAAGTTTGGGGTGCCCCAGCCACAGGGAAAAAGGGTGGAGTGGTCATATTGATTCATAAACAGATTTGGTTTGACCGGGAACAGGAGTATATAGACCCTGATGGTCAATATATGCTGTTGTATGGGAGTTTAGAGGGGAGGCCTGTTATTTTGGGCAATATATATAGCCCGAATGTCTTGGACAGGGCGCTGTATGCGCGGTTGGCCTCCAGAATTGAGCAATGGCCGGATGTGCCGTTGATGTTGGCCGGTGATTTTAATGGGGTGTTAGACGTTGAGCTGGATACTACTGGAGGGGGAGGGGAGAGAACTCGGGCTCCGACTGCCAAGGTGTTGCAGAGTTTGCGGAGATGGCTAGGAATGGTGGACCCTTGGCGTTTATTGCATCCAACAGAGAAAGATTTTACGCACCGGTTGAGGGCGCATGGCTCTAGTGCTCGAATTGATTATATCTTAATTTTGGAAGTGCTGTTTGCACAAGTGGGAGACGCGCAAATTGGCCCTGCTGAGGTATCGGACCATGCGCCTGTGTGGGTGGATTTCTCTTGGGGTGCTGGGGCCTCTCGGGATTTTGTTTGGCGGTTCCCCTTGGGGCTTTACCGGGACACTGACTTTCATATCTATCTTAAGCATCGTTGGAAGGATTTTATGTTTCACCATGAACAGCATAAGGGGGACCCGGAGTTGCTCTGGAAAACGGCCAAGGTAGTCCTGCGTGGTGACATTACTGCATATGTAGCGTGGAAGCATAAACTACTAGCGGCGCGGATCGTCCAGTTGGAAAGGCAGTCGGTGAAAGATAGGCGGCAGTATGCGAGCGACCCCACGAGGGCCAATAAGAGGCGACTGTGGGAGACAGAGACGTCTCTCAATGAACTTCTCCACCAGAGAGCTAAAAACTCTTTTCTGTACTATCGATATCAATTATATCGTTTTGGCGACCGGCCCGGGAAACATTTGGCGCGCTGTCTCCGTGGTAGCCGGGGTACTCGATCCATTGTGGCTTTACGAGACGAACAGGGGCAATTGCATAAGGATAGCCGAGCGATAGCCCAAGTATTCAGAGCATATTTTCAAAAGTTATACGCTGGAAGACAGGGAGACTGGGCCAATATGATACGATATATTTGTGAAACGAGACTCCCCCAGCTGACGGCGGATCAGCGAGCCCAATTGAATGTTCCAGTGACTGGGGAGGGGGTGCAAAAGGTCATTGCGAGGGCCAGTGGTTGTCATACACCTGGCCCAGACGGCTTTGGGGCCGAATTTTATAAGCTTCTCGGGGACCAAGTGTCTCCTACCCTAGTTGCAATGTATCAAAGGCGGATAGAACAGGGGACGTTTAATTGGGGGTTGAACCATGCGCATATCACCCTGATACCTAAACCGAGGAAGGATCCTTTACAGGCTGCCTCCTATAGACCCATATCTCTATTAAACTTTGATCTGAAGGTGCTGGCCAAGATTCTGGCTGATCGATTGGCCCCTATGTTGGGGGAACTGGTGCATGATTCACAGGTGGGGTTTGTGCGGGGGCGGTATGCGGTGCATAATTTGCGGAAAATTTTGGCGTCGATTGAATGGGTTCGGGAGAGGGAGTTACAGTCATTGTTGATTAGTTTTGATGCGGAAAAAGCCTTTGATCAGGTCAACTGGGATTACTTAAAATACCTTTTGCCCCATTATAGTATAGGAGACGCTTTTTGCAGGATGGTGGGGCTGCTTTATGCTGGCCCCACGGCTGGGATATTTTGCAACGGGGTGCTCTCAGACCCTTTCCATTTAGAAAGAGGAACTCGTCAGGGATGTCCACTCTCTCCTCTGCTTTTTGTGTTGACTCTGGATCCCTTGGTGCACAGAATTGAGGAGTCTTTAAGTATCAAGGGGGTACGGATCGGGCCTTGTGGGTTTAAGATGGCGGCTTTCGCAGATGATATGCTGGTACATCTTTTGGCCCCTCAACGTTCACTGCCCCACTTACTTGATGAACTGGCCTTGTATGGTAGCTTTGCTGGATTGCGTATTAATACCGCCAAATCGGAAGCTATGGATGTGGCGGGTACACTTCAGGGGAACTGGCAGGGACCCTTCCCACTGAGGTGGGCGGGTGAGTCTTTCCTCTACTTAGGTATCTTGTTAACTAAGGATCCAGCTGCGTTGTACAGGCAAAATTTGGACCGAGTCTGTTCTAAACTGAGGTCGCAATTGCAGGCCTGGGCCCCCCCTCCCACTGTCTCTCTTGGGTAGAGTGGCAGCCTTGGGAATGGTGGTCTTTCCACGATTGCTTTACTGGATGCAAACTTTGCCGGTTTGGTTGCTGCGCCGGGACCTGTTGTGTATAGAGCGGGAGATTCGTGGTTTCCTTTGGAAGGGTGCGAGGGCGCGTATTCCGCTAAACCGCTGAGAGGGGGATGGAAGTCGGGAGGGGTTGGGCTCCCTGATCTGTGGAAATATGCTTTGGCTTGTCAGTCTCGACACCTTGTGGATTGGTTGGGGGATACGGAGGATTATACCCCCCGGGCGTTGGAAGAAGCGTTCGTAACCCCACATGCCCTGACAGCGGTTTTGCATCTGGACCGTTCATTCTTACCCAGCTGGACGGTGAATAGTATTTTGGTGGTGCTGCTTCGACATACTTGGCAACCATTGAATAAATGTTGGGGTACTTCACCGGTGGTCTCGAGCTGGCTACCCCTGCAGGGCAATGTTAGTTTTACCCCGGGAACGGACACTGCTCTTTACCAACAATGGAGACGACAGGGGATACGAAGTCTTGGGCAAGTGGTTACCCTAGAGAGGAGATGTAAGACCTTGGCCGTGCTTTGCAGAGAATATGACTTGAACTTGGGGCAGTCCTTTTTTGCGTATCTGCAACTCTCCCATTATGTTGGTGTCCTGTCACAACGAGAATTGACGGTTGAGCATTCGGCACGGATATTGGAATTTTTTGCCCTGGGGAAGGGAGCATCCCCTACTATAGCTGAATTGAAATGCAGACTGGATCAATATGGTTCTCCTCCCGATTATTCGAGAGAAGAGAATGCGTGGGCGAGAGAGTTGAGCTGTGAGTTGGCCCCGGGGTCGGTGGGCAGTGCATTGGGTTGGATTGCGAGTCTGACCGAAGAGGCTATATGGCGGGAGGTGCAGTTTAAATGTATTATTCGGGCCCATTTTTCCCCACGGCGAGCATTGCGAAGTCATCTTACTGACTACAGGGGATGTCCGAAATGCTCCTGTTCCTTGGCAGATTTAGGTCACATGTGGTGGGGCTGCGTGTGTATTAGGCCGTATTGGAGGCGAATTGTGGCTTATTTGAGTGTATTGCTGCGGCAACAGATCTGATGTACCGGACCGCTAGTTGTGTTGGATCAGTTGGGACCACTCCACCCGAAGGGCAGATGGGAGAGAATCTTAGTGCGGAAGGCCTGCTTGGTAGGGAAGGGGCCTATACTTCATCGGTGGCGGGAAGAACGGGCTCCCTCATTTTGGGAATGGCGGAATAGCTTCCACCAATTTATGCTCTTGGAAAGGCGAGCGGCGAGTGGGACGGCCCAGCGATGGGCCTCCTTTTTGTTGATTTGGATGCCTTACATTCAGAAGCTGGGGCCTAAAGCCAGAAGCGAGGTTTTAAAGGTGGGTTAGGATGTGTGGACGTTGGGTAGGGGAACCCGATGGGAAGGCGGGAGGTTGGCTTATTCTATGATTAATGACATGTTTGCTCCATGGGGAAGGTTATTGTCATGGTGGCTGAGGGGGTGGGGGGGGGGAGGGAGGGGGAGCATGTATGTGTTTCCTTTATTAAGTATTGTGTAGCGTATGGTATTTGTCATTGTTATGTAGCCCCAAGGGTGGTGGATAAGGAACAACCCCACCCGGGGTGTTGTAAACGCAAAAAATGAGGATATGATTTCCTTTTTATTGCTCTCTGTTTTATTGTGTTGAGTTAATAAACAGATTTTGAAAAAAAAATTAATTAAGTAAGGCAGATACTAACCCACTTCACATAAAACTTCCCCACTTAGTAGCTGGGAAAGCAAAACCGCTTAATAAAAATTGCATATGCAGGAATGGGAAGAAACTGGCATAAAAGAACAAGTAAAAAACAAAAATTAAAAGTCCCTTAAAATAAAAATAGAAGGAATCCATGATCATAAAAGTTTATCTAATTGTTCAGAATGCTGGTTTAAAAACCGATGAACAATATCCAATAAAAGGTAAAAATATAAATATGATAAATATAGTAAACATCAATAGAATGCAGAGGCAGTGGGAAGGGAGGGGGAAGGGAAGAAGGAAGGGAAAGGAGAGAAAAGAAGGGGAAGGGGAGGGGAATGGGGGTAGTGAAGGGGAAGGGGCAAAAACTTTCTGGGATGGTAAAAAATTCATTCAAACCAGATAAAAAACATGAAAAAACTGAAAATAACTGTGCTTAAAGAAGACAGAAAAATTTATATCTTGGTTAAGACCATGAGGAGCCATAGTGTTGAGTTGGAAGATATATTTCTGTTCCATCCTCAACAATGCCTTATCTATGTCCCCTCCACACCAGTTAGCTTTAACAACCTTCAACATAAAAAGCTTGAAAGCAGAAACGAGCCTTTTCTGCCCAATGTATCCAGGGGCTTTTCTGGTACTGACCTACTAAGGCAACTTCGACGTTCTATAATCCGGTATGAACAGCCCTCCTGGTTTTGCCAATATACCACATATTGCACAGATACGTGATAACATGGATGACTTTCTCGGTGGTACATTTGGAAAAGTCTGAAAGATAAACTTTCTTCTTAGAGACGGGATGTATGAAGAACTCCTTGATAGACAGATCATGAATGCATATAAAGCACTGCTTAAATTGGAAATGTCCCCTTATGCAGGGCGGTCTCTGTTGTTCAGGCAGTGTGGAGGGCACTATTAAATTGGCCAGATTGAGATTCCTCTTATGAGCAGTAGTAACTTGCTGATGTCAAACTGTAGACTGTCTGAAGTATATGCCACTCCTCCCTAATGATATTCTCAATGTTGCGTGAAAGTTTGGAAAAAAACAGGGGGCCAACAATCTTATTTAGAGGTACACGTTCTCATTTTCTAAGGAGGGATGCCTGGTCAGCAGTCTTAGCCCGTGAGTATGTGCATTGTATACTTCTTTGTGGGAACCCTCTGGCCAAAAAACAATTCCTACAATCATATGCGTGCTTATCGAAGTCTGTCTGCTGAGAACAAATTCTCTTGGCGCCTAGAAATTGGCTAACAGGAAGATTATATTTAAGTGAACAGTTGTGAAAGCTTGTATAATGTAGTAATTGGTTTCTGTCTACAGTTTATGATACAAATCCATCATGAAGCCATCTTGCCCCTTCTTCACCACAATGTCCAAATAAGACACCGCCGTCTTACTTGATGTGGACTGAAAATGAGATTAGGATAGAAAAGATTCATCCATTCCAAAAACCATACCAGTTCCTCGCAACACTGGGAATATCATCAGGGAGACGTGGCATATACTTCAGACTTTGCCTGCATTTGAACATCAGCAAGCTAGCATTGCTCATAAGTGGAATCTCAACCTGGCCAATTTTACTAGTGCTCTCCACACTGCCTGAACAACAGAGACTGCCCCGCATGAGGGGACATTTCAGGTTATTACAGGTTTCTATAGCAGTGGAGATATTTTTTTTAAAGTATCACACCTTGACATAGTGGAGTTTGAGATGCTGAGACTTCTAAACAAATGCATCCTCTACTATAGAAACCAGAGGAAAAAACCTGTGATAATTATAGTCAAATGAACTGCTAGAAAACATAGCTGAATATCCCCACAAACCATTCCAGTGCTCTCCAAGGACAGAGCAAGGGCAATGTCGATGCTATCCGGATAAGTGCCAACGATGATCAGGTGTGCAGATTTTCAGTTGGCACCTATCCGGGCAACATAGGCCACATGAAAAGCTAGTCTAAGCTGCAAACCAGATACTGTAAGTGCCGACTGAAAATTCACTAGCTACTCAGCCTCGATATTCAGTGACAGCTCCTATCCGGATACTGTTACTGAATATCCACCCATATCTAAGTGCCACGGTGGTTTGAATATCAGCCTTTTGGAATAGCTGCCCCAAAATTTAAGGTATTGACAATAACACACAAGATAATTTGGGATGAAGCCAGGGCCAATGCTACCATTAGGTGAACTAGGTGTTCGTTTAGAGCACTAACCCTCTGGGGTGCCCATCGTGGCTGCTGCCACCTCTCTCAGAGGCCTGCAATGGCAGCAATGATCCAGAAACCACAATGGTCCAGAAACTGCAATGGCAGCAATGGCCCAGAAACCAGTGCATACTTAAACTCTCCGGTGCTACATTGTGCTTTCTGCCTTCTGCTATCTGTTGCTTCCGCCCCCTTCCACCGCAGACTTCCATTTTTGCAAATTCTATTACAGTAGCGACTCCAGGGTTTCACAGTTTATACTCCTGGTATCCGCATTGAAAACGCAATTGGTTAATCTAAATGTGATAAAGCAATTGCCTCGATTCCTTACCCAATGGTTTTAATCGCTCTTATAATCATTATTTCATATGACATATTTTTATTCAGCAGCAGGTTGCTATATTTCCTAAGAGATTTATTCTTAAGCTATAACATTTTGCCGACTCTAGTGATTTCATAAGGCTGCCCCTGTTGGTTGCCTTTTGTTTTTTTAACATTCATAAACACACACCTAGTGTTGGTCACCACATATAGTCCCTTATTCTCTACATAAATGTCGATTTTTCATTGCATTGTGCACAAAATTTCTTAGTTTTGAAGTAGCTCCTGTATACATCTATCCCAGTCTGTGAGCGCCATCTACTGTTTTTACAAATGTTTAAAAGGTGGTGTGGACTGTTTTCTAACACTATTGTGATCATTTTGAAATACACATAGGCCGCCTGGATGTGCGGGATAGATGTTTTCCTTACAAAAATGTCTAGACCTGTATTCCCAAACCAAACGGCCCTGCACGTACACAGCATGAAAATGGGAATCTCAGAACGTGGGCAGGAGGGGTAGTGAAGACGTAGAAATCATATTCAGGAGAGGCCATATATGTCCTGAGTGCTTCCCAGAGACGCCTACATTATACTAACAGCAACGTGGAATAAGGCCACAATTTAAAAAAATATCTGCTCTGAACTTCAACATGTCCCATATAGATGAATGGCTGTGACCCGTCTGTATTGGACTGGTGTGTCTGCTGTCTGGGAGGGCACAAGATACAGTTGTAAAGAATAGAATGCACAGGTGAGGGATATTTGTAAGGTTAAGGAACAATAAAACCCCCACAGAAATATAAAGCACAGCAATAGTCTTTATTCTGGTTATGCTGACATTTGCTGTTTGTGCTAAAGGGGCTATTCTAGGCTTCCCTAATAATTCCAGTGTTTGGAAAGATGGGAATGTAGATGTAGGGATGGTATGTGAGGTAATATGCAGCAGATTCATGTTTGGCTGAGAAATGCAGAGCAGATGTGTTGTCCTGAGACACCATGCCATTATGTCTTACCAGTTCTTGTTTATAAGTGCAGGGTATGGTTTTTGCAGATGTATGTTATTTGTGACTGCAACCAAGAGTGTGTGTGTGTGTGGTATGGGGGTGCAAGGGAGGCCCTGGTTTGCTGATCCGCAACTCTGGGGGGACATGCATGCCTGGCCAGTACCTGGACCACAGGGCAGACCACAGTATCACCACGAGCCAGTGTGTATGGGCAGCATATTCTGAAAAGCTGCTCTGCAGAAACATAGAAGGGCATGTCCCTGTCAATGAAGGGGTCCCTCGGAGTGGGGGCATGCCGCAGTGAAAATAGCACTGATACATATCCGAGTGCACCATCAGAGATCTCTAACATTGTGCACATTTATATGGACAGATGCTGATGTTTTTGGTCATGTATGAGTATTTCTGATGTTTGCACTGTTGCATGTTGACATCCTGATGGTTCCCTATTATTGACAGGGTTGTTTTGACATGTAGCTGTAGGGACCCATTTAAGTGTTTTCTGGCCCATATTTAGCATTGCATAAACTGTTTGCAGCTATGACCACTGCAGGAATTACTAAGGTGTTCTTCAGATGTCATGTTTCTTTTGCTGCAGGGTCTATCAGGACAAACATCTCACTTTCCACTTGCTTGTACAATAGCTTTGGTGCACGTACATAAACTTGTAGTGTTATGGGCATGCAACAGACTAGTATATATAGTCTGCTTTGTAAGACCATATCTGTGTCATCCGTACTAATGTGTTGTTTTCATGAGCACATCACTGTCAGCGTGAGCATCAGCTTAGGAGATGTACATTTTGCCAGCGGGGGCGTGGCCGCACGGAGACGGGAGCGTCTGAGATGTCTATCTTTTCAGAATACAGTGGGCACAGAGACATAGGCTGTGCCGGAGATGTATATCTCCCTGATTCTGGAACTGCAGGTGCGTCTATAGCCGTGGTTTCGGAATTGGGTTTATAACATGACTGTCTTCAATTTAGTCTTTTCTGCCGGCCGGATGTGAAGGTTATAGAATTGCGCTCTATGCGTTTTATACTTATCTAAATTAATCGCACTATGCACCTTATGATCCATTTATTGTTTTTCTTTATTATCAGTGACTGTTAATGCATATTATCCTCCTTCTTGGTTTGCACACGCACTTAACACGCTATTCATCACATTATGGTTGGTCACACACTTTGAATTGTTATCTACCTATATCTGTTTGGGATTAGTGTGTCTTATTTGTTCCATTTTTCCATGTTCTGATCTCACAAATTGGTATGTTTTTATTTAATTTTTTAAAATATTTTTTTATATTCTTTGTTGATTACATGCACACTGTTATATATGTTATGTTTATATTGTTTGTTTTAGCTGCTCCGATGCAGACATTGTTCACTGAAACATGTCCATGTCTGGCAGAATAAAGTTTTTTCTCCTTACTTTAGTTCAGCAGCACTAGTCTCTGTTGATGAATATCGGGCCCAATGTTTTATTTCATGTTGTGTCATTTCTGATCCAAAACGAAATGAAACATAACAAAACGCAATTTGGTTTGCTTTGCTCATTTTAGCTTGCAACAGAAATAAAACAAAAAAATGAAATAGAAAACCAAATGAGAAACAAAACAAAATGACAGATTTTTCATGCATACCCTTTCTTCTGACTCCTCCAGTGCGTCTCCTTTTCATCATCTTTCTTTCTACGTGTCACTTCTCCCTTCACCATCCCTTCTTCTAGCTGCATTTCTTATGCTCGCTTTCTTCCACCCATCCCTACAGGATAGATGGAAAAAAGCATTTTCTTCCCCATTCTCTCTCTTCATCTGTTATTTCTCAGTCTTCACCACCATTTTCTCATCTGTTATTTCTCCCTCCTCCTTCCCTAACTCTCCATATGTCTCTCATCCTCAACTCCCTCTCTTCCAATTTTCACCTCTATTTTTTTGCCTTCCTCTACGCTCTCTTCCTCCCATTCCCCCATTTGCTTCTCCCTCTCAGTCCTCAGTCTTCCCCCTCAGTTTGAATCCTCATTTAGCTCTCCATTTCCCCTCATCCTCTGCTCAACCCCTCCATCGCCCTTTGCCGTTCTCTTTTGGTTGCGTGTGCTGTAAAAGTGCTACTTCTCTTGGACCATACGGTTGTCACAGTGCTGTTTGCAGAGTCCACAGGCGCTGCACAGTTCATAAAGCTCTACTGGAACCATGTGCTAGAGAGGAATTTGTTGTGTTTAAGAAGGCCGAGGTAAGGGGGAAGAAAAGGAATTGACAAGAGAACAAGCTGACCTGGGAAGGAAAAGGGAAGGCAAATTAAGAAGGTTTTGGTGGGACGAAGTGGGGGGATGGGGGGACAAAAGGGAATTGAGGTAGTTGGGGGTAGGGAGAAAGGGGTTTTGAGCTATTTGATGGGGAGCAGGACGAGGACTGAGCTGGCTGATAAAGGGGAGAGGAAAGGTGGATGGAGTTGACTATAAAATAGGGAGGAAAGGGGATTCAGCTGCATGAGTGTGAGGGATGGGTTGTCCTATTCACCAGGAGCTTTCCTGATCTGGGGAGGTGGACAATTGGTAAGACTACTGACAGCCATATTTCCAGTTTATGGGTCCCGTCAGCTGCCAGCCTGCAGTAATAAATACTTTTCAGACCAGCCAATTGCTGACCAGTTAACAGTCCCAGTTTAATTTGACAATGCTACCTTAACTCTATTTTGGCATGTATCGGGCTGAAAACTAGCCTGAGCATCTGAGTGGGGATCTCTGTGAGTATCCGTTGTGCAGTTTCTCTCCTCTGCAGCACGTTAGAGTGATAGCATTTGCCAAAATCATGGATCCAGGGTCCAGCTTCACTCTTCTTCCCTGCCCATACTGATAAATACTGACAGCTCACCAGGGGAGTCAGGGGAGTGCCAGCCCGTCGTGGGTCCTGAGCACAGCCTTTTCCTGTGCACTTCCAGTCTGTCCTTATATCATTAGATTGTCTTGGGGCCCTGAAGATATAACTGTGGAGAGACGCAGGAGTTTACATCACTTCTTGTCTTCTCTTGCATCTCTCAGCCTCTCTTTCTCCCATCTCTCTCCTTCTTATCACCAAGCTTTTTTTCAGTGTCTCTCCTTTGGTCCCCTTTTTTCCATCCTTCCTGCCTCACCTTAGTCTTCACTTTCTCTTACTGTGTTCCTATCTGTGTCTCCTGTCTTTTACTTTTCTTCTTTCCCCCATTTTAATTTTCAGTCTTGCTGCTATGAGCTACAGCAGCAGTGTGGAGACCCACGACCTCACACACAATGTCCCAATGAGGGGGAGAGGGAGTGACGGAGACCAGGAACCAGGGGGATGAGAAGTAGGGAGCAAAAAAATAGAGAATTTCTGAACAGGGATGATCTCTGCTGATTATAAGGATAAAAACAAAGCAGTGATTTTAGAGTGCACTAAAGTTTCAGTAATCAACCAAATTCTACTAAGCCTAAACGTGATCTGAGGCCACTTAAACCACTTGTGGGTCCCTGGGCAAATATTTGTGCATGGGCCCCCTTTTATTTTTTCCAGATTGCCCCGCCACTAGCTCATACATCCAGAAAATGCTCAATCACCTCCCAAGCCACAATCATCTTTAGATCTACGCTCTGCCACATTAAACATCTTGCGATATAGAAGTACTTGGTTTACAGCCCTACAAACTACATAAATGCTGCATCGGGGTGTGTAAGGGGCATTCTGGGGAGGAACGGAGGCAAAAACAATCAATAACCAGGCAGCAGTGATATTGTTAAATAAAATATGGATGCTGGCAGGCAAAAGGGAAGCTTAGGAATAGTTTGCCTGTTTAGTCTGGGGGGAATGGCAGGTAGGGTGAACTTACATAAGAACATAAGAAATGCCATACTCGTTCAGACCAAGGTCCATTGACCAATCCAGGTCACATGTACCTAGAAGGTTCCCAAAAGGGTACACAGGTCGCACAGTGCTTGACCCAGGGCAAGCAGTGGCTTTCCCGGGACCTCTTTAATAATGCTTTATAGACCTTTCCTCCAGGAACTTGCTCAAACCTTTTTTAAATCCAGCTACACCAACAACATTTGCTACATCCTCCGGTAACAAATTCCAAAATTTGATTATGCATTGAGTGAAAAAATATTTTCTCTTATTAGTTTTAAATGGGTTATGTTGTAGCTTCATTGCATGTCCCTTAGTCTTTCTACTTTTCAATGGCGTAAACAACTGATCTATGTTTACCTGTTCCATTCCATTCATTAATTTGTAGACCTCTATCATATCTCCCCTCAGCTGTCTTTTCCAAGTTGAAAAACCCTAACCTTTTAAGCCTTTCCTCATAGGGGTATCCTTCCATTCCCTTTACCATTTTGGTGGCTCTTCTCTGTACCTTTTCTAACTCCACTATATCATTTTTAAGATATGACGAGCATTTTTAAGATATGATGAGTATACAATATTCAAGGTGTGGTCGTACCATGGAATGATAGAGGCATTATAATATCCTTGGTTTTATTCTTTATTCCTTTTCTTATGATTCCTAGCATTTTATTTGCTTTCCTGGCCACTGCTGCACACTGGGTGGAGGGTTTCAACATATCCACGATGACGCTTAAATCTTTTTCCTGGGTGGTGGTTCCTAATGTGGAATCCTGCAACGTGTAATCATAGTTTGGGTTGTTCTTTCCTAGGTGCATAACTTTGCACTTGTCCACATTAAATTTCATCTGCCATTTGAACATCCAGTCTTCCAATTTATCAAGGTCCTCTTGCAATTTTTCACAATCCTTTCGTATCTTAACAACTTTGAATAATTTTGTGTCTTCTGCAAATTTGATCACCTCACTCGTTATTCCCATTTCTTGGTCAGTTATGAATATGCTAAAAAGCAGTGACCAAGCACAGATCCCTGGGGTACTCCACTATTAACCTTTCTCCATTGAGAAAATTGGCCATTTAGCCCTACTCTCTGCTTTCTATCTTTTAACCAGTTCCTGATCCACAATAGTACACTGCCTCCAATCCCATGATTTTCTAATTTGGCCAATAATCTCTCATGAGGGACCTTGTGAAAGGCTTTCTGAAAGTCTAAGTATACTATATCAACCAGCTCACCTCTGTCAATTTGTATTAAAAAAATATAACAAATTAGTAAGATAAGACATTCTTTGGCTAAATCCATGTTGACTTTCTCTCATTAAAACCATGACTATATACATGTTCTGTAATTTTATTCTTTATAATGGTTTCTACCATTTTGCCTGGTACTGATGTCAGACTCACTGGTCTGTAGTTACCTGGATCACCCCTGGAATCCTTTTTAAAAATTGGCATTACATTGGCCATTCTCCAGCCTTCAGGTACTAGAGATGATTTTAATGATAGTAGGTCTGCAATCTCATCTTTCAGCTCTTTCAACACCCTCGGGTATATACCATCTGGTCCAGGTGATTTACTATTCTTCAGTTTATCAAATAGTTGTAATACATCTTCCTGTTTATTGATATTTCTTTTAATTCTTCCAATATATTACCTTTAAATACCATTTCAGGCATGGGTAACTTCCCTACATCTTCCTCAGTAAAGACCAAAACAAAGAATTCATTCATTCTCTCCACTATGGCCTTGTCCTCCCTTAGCGTCCCTTTTACCCCACTATCATCCAATGGTCCAATTGACTCTCACAGGTTTTTTGCTACAAATGTACTTGAGAAAGATTTTATTATGCATTTTTGCTTCCATAACAAGCTTCTTTTCAAATTCTCTCTTTGCCTGCCTTATCAATGCCTTGCATCTAACTTGTCAGTGCTTATGTTGTTTCCTGTTTTCGTCATTTGGCTCCTTTTTCCATTTCCTGAAAGATTCTTTTTTGGCTAAAGCAGCCTCTCTGACCTCGCCTGTAAACCATGCTGGCAGTTTTTTGCCCTTCCTTCCACGTTTCTTAAAGCATGGAATACAGCTGGTCTGGGGCTTCCATAATATTTTTAAACAACACCCAAGCTTGATGTAAATCTTTAACCTTTGCAACTGCTCCTTTTAGTTTTTTCTTAACTATTTTCCTCATTTTATCATAGTCACCCTTTTGAAAGTTAAAAGGTAGTACTGTGGATTTCCTTACAGTCCTTCCTTCATTTATTAAATCAAACACGATCGTGCTATGATCACTATTGCCAAGTGGCCCCAACACTCTTATTTCTTGCATCTGGATACTGAGGCCAGCAAGACAAATGAGTTTGATTAAATGCACTAAGTCACATCCACCTGAGGTGTCACTGCAGATTGTGAACATGATTAATCTGGTGGAGATGGCTAGGATTACATTGCAGGAAATTCAATAAGAGTTTTTAGAAAATATAAAATAGATTAGCAAAATGCCTCAAATCCTATTCCCTTTTTGGACAAATAACTTTGGGAATATAACAATTTATGTGTCCAGAATTATCCATTCAATTGCCTTTTTAAAGCACTTAAACGGTCATGTCCCCTCCCCACTACTCACATAAGTGCTATTGAATATTGACCTCCACGTACATATTTATACCACAACTGGGTAGAGAGGACAGGTGACCCAGTAATTTAGTACTTAAGAATGCACTTCAATATGGTGGGCTTGAGAAAATAGCCATGTTGTAAGATCCTTCCTAAATCTTGTTTCATGTCTAAGCTCCCGTGGCAGAGCATTCTAAAACAATGCCACTGCTTACACATGTAAAAGCCAGAAAACCTGCTAAAATGACCTCCTTAATACTCCAAGGGTATTAAAAACAAAAACAGAAGACCAACCATGCAACAGTTTGTTTGAAGATACCAAAATAAATACTTGTATTTCTTTCCTTAAAACATATTAGCATAGTAAATGATGGCAAAGGAAAACCCAAGCGGCTTATCTAGTCTGCCCAGCATGGTGTTTAGAGTTGTAACAGCCACTTCCATGCAAGATAGCCCCATGAAGTCTTGAAACCACAGTACAGCATCTTTCAGGAAATGGAAAAAAGAGCCAAACAACGAAACCTGGAAACAGCACAAGCACTGGCAAGTCAAATGCAAGGCATTGATAAGGCAGGCAAAGGGAGAATTTGAGAAGAAGCTTGCTGCGGAAGCAAAAACGCGAAGTAAAGACCTTTTCAAGTACATTCATAGCAAAAAACCTGTGAGAGAGTCAGTTGGTCCATTAGATGATAAAGGAGTTAAAGGAG
Organism: Ichthyophis bannanicus; assembly: GCA_033557465.1. Lineage (NCBI taxonomy): Eukaryota > Metazoa > Chordata > Amphibia > Gymnophiona > Ichthyophiidae > Ichthyophis > Ichthyophis bannanicus. The sequence continues at coordinate 1,114,769,315 of CM066031.1, read as the reverse complement.
CACTAAGAGGCGATAAGGCGATAGCGGAGAGACTGAATGAATTCTTTGCTTCGGTCTTTACTGAGGAAGATGTAGGGATGTTACCCATGACTGAAGTGGTATTTAAAGGTGCGGAAGAACTGAAGGAAATATCGATACATCGGGAAGATGTATTACAACTATTAGATAAGCTGAAGAGTAGCAAATCACCTGGGCCGGATGGTATACATCCAAAGGTGTTGAAATAACTGAAATACGAGATTGCAGACCTGCTATTAGAAATCTGTGAACTATCATTAAAATCATCTCTAATACCTGAAGATTGGAGGATCGCCAATGTAACACCAATTTTTAAAAAGGGTTCCAGGGGTGATCTGGGAAACTACAGACCGGTGAGCCTGACGTCAGTACCGGGAAAAATGGTAGAAACCATCATAAAGAATAAAATTACTCAGCATGTAGATAGTCATGACCTAATGGGAGACAGCCAACATGGCTTTAGACAAGGAAGATCTTGTCTTACTAATCTGTTATGTTTTTTTGAAGGAGTGAATAATCAGATGGACAAAGGTGAGTCGGTTGATATTGTGTATCTGGACTTTCAGAAAGCCTTTGACAAGGTCCCTCATCAGAGACTTTTGGCAAAACTAAAGAGTCATGGGATAGGAGGCAGTGTACTATTGTGGATCAGGAACTGGTTAAAAGATAGAAAGCAGAGGGTAGGGCTAAATGGCCAATTTTCCCAATGGAGAAAGGTGAATAGTGGTGTCCCCCAGGGATCTGTGCTGGGTCCGCTGCTTTTTGACATATTCATAAATGACTTGGAAAGTGGAATAACGAGTGAGGTTATCAAATTTGCAGATGACACAAAACTATTTAAAGTTGTTAAAACCCAAGAGGATTGTGGAAAATTGCAAGAGGATCTTGATAAATTGGAAGACTGGGCATCAAAATAGCAGATGAAATTTAATGTGGACAAGTGCAAGGTTATGCACCTAGGGAAGAACAACCCATACTATGGTTACACGATGCAAGGTTCCACATTAGGAACTACCACCCAGGAAAAAGATTTAGGTGTCATTGTGGATACCATGTTAAAACCCTCGGCCCAGTGTGCAGCAGCGGCCAAGAGAGCAAATAGAATGCTAGGTATGATAAGGAAAGGAATGGAAAATAAAACAAAAGATATTGTAATGCCTCTATATCGTTCCATGGTGAGACCGCACCTTGAATATTGTGTGCAATTCTGGTCGCCGTATCTTAAAAAGGATATAGCAATTTTAGAAAAGGTTCAGAGAAGAGCCACCAAAATGGTAAAGGGGATGGAAGGATACTCTTATGAAGAAAGGCTAAAAAGGTTAGGGCTCTTTAACCTGGAAAAGAGACGGCTGAGGGGAGATATGATAGAAGTCTATAAATTAATGAACGGAGTGGAACGGGTAAACGTAGATCGATTGTTTACCTTATCAGAATATAGAAAGACTAGGGGACATGCAATGAAGCTACAGGGCAAACTGTTTAAGACTAATAAAAGAAAATATTTTTTCACTCAACGAGTAATCAAACTCTGGAATTTGTTACCGGAGGATGTAGTAAAGGCTGTTAGTGTAGATGGGTTTAAAAAAGGTTTGGACAAGATCCTGGAGGAAAGGTCCATAAACCATTATTAAGAAGTGACCTAGGATATCAATGCTTGAACCAATACAAGCATTGTGGAACCTGTGTCCCTTGGGGAAACTGCTAGGTACATATGACCTAGATTGGCCACTGTTGGAAACAGAATACTGGGCTTGATGGACCTTGGTCTGACCCAGTATGGCATATCTTATGTTCTTATGTTCTTATGTACAGTCACTTCAAGAAGATGGAGGGGGGGGGGGGGCGGGGATATCTTGCATGAAGCATTAATTACTTCTCTAAACAAAATGTAGATATATTTGGCTAACACGATTCCCCTGTATCCTCAGATGCAGCCTAGGGATGTGGCAAGACCCAGCCTGCACAGAGAGACTTTTGGCCATTTCTGGCTTTGGAACTTGCTTCCAGATACATTCTGGGATTTGTAGTCTCTGTGGATGCCATGTGCCATCAGCACTTTGGGTACCAGAATGCACCAGGATGCGAGAGTTGGTGGGGAGGGATGTGAAGAAGCCAGGACTGGCTTAAAGTCTCCCTGTGGAAACTGGGTCACCTCATTTCCCTGCAACCTGAAAATTATCTCCATTTTTGCTGAGAACTCATTGGCTAAAGGAGTAATGAGCTTTCCAGACTGTTGCCAAGGCAACAACACGGTGGCTAAAGCCTACTGGAGTTTCAATTGGCTGAGACAGGTCCCTCCATCCTTGATTCTATGCACTCCCCCTTGGGAGTTGGGGGGGGGGGGGGGTAGAGGGAACAGGGTCAAAGCTGAAATGCTGGAGGGAAGACAGCCAGCTCCGTTCTTGAGAAGAAAAGGCTGCATCAGAATACCCCTAAGAGGAACAGGGACAGGCGTTAAGACTAGCACAGACTGCAAAAGAGACACAGAGAAAAAGAGATCATCACAGGGGAGAAAAGGAATGCAGAGAGTGAGAAACATCAGTGTATAGGACAAAACATTTTGAGGCTGATTCTGTCTCTGCTCACACTGAAGCCTTGTCAGGCTATCCATCCATCACCTCCACTGACAGACGGGCGAGCTCTGTCCCTTCCACTAGCAGCCCAGTGTCATGGAGAGACAGCACGCCTAGCTTCACCTTTACAGAAGGATACTTCACACTGCTCCACAGAAAAGAGAAGCGCCAGCCCATACACCCCCTCTCCAGGTATGTAGACAAAATAATATTAAAACGCCCTAAAATAAAATCCTACCTTCATAGAGCAAGAGAGGGGGAGGTAAGGGATGCAGAATCTCCAGGGAGAGTGTTTGCTTCAGTCTCATTCATGCATATATCATGGGTCTTATCTGGCATACCGTCAATGGTGGGGGCTGGGGTCACATCCTCTGCAATTGAAAAACTGCCCCTTTTCCTCTCTTTGTTCTCTCAAAGGCCTCTCTCCTTGCCTTTTCTCATCTGGTTTCTCTTATGGTCTCCAAACTAAGTAAAATATAGTCTACATAATATTTCTAATGAGGAATTCTACCTTAAAGTTCCGTTGAGATGACCCATTGTTTCCCAGAGTATTTATAAAAATTACTAAACACCTTTAAAATTCTAAAAATAACATTTCTATAGCATTGAAATAGACCTTCATTACAAAATTTTTTATGGTACCACTGATTTGCAAAAGAATGTCTTTAAAATTTATACTCGACAGTCTTCTCTAGAAGCTGAAAGGATTATGGATTACTGGGATCTGAGCAGAGTCTCAGTACTGGAATAACAGGGGGGGGGGGGGGAGATAAAGGAAGGATTGATGTACACTGGCAGAGTTTTGAATGAGGTCCCAGTACTGAAAAAGCAGAGTAATTCTAGCTTATTCATAAAGAAAATATTTACATGTCTACATCTTTACAAAAGCTCATGGTACGCAGCCAGAAATCATCATTACATAATTTGTAGTACTGTAACATTCCGATACTTTGGCCATGTTCCCCCAGGATGCTCCCCAGCTTCCTGATCTCTCATTTCCAGGGCTCTGCCCACAATGGACAATACCACTTCATGATCAAGATGTGATTTTTTTCCTCAGTATCAGAGTGAACCTAGCCAGCCAGATTTTGTGCTTTACAACTGCAGTGATTAACCATGGAGTGCATGCCTACATGGCTTACGGAGCTGCAACCCAATTCCAGGTAACCTGTACATGAGGGTATGCCTATCGGCTTATGGCTTCTGCCTATACTGCATTGCTAAAAGGGCAGCTCACAAATAGGTGAGCCATAGTCTTCCTTTCTATCATAATAGGCAAGATGAGGGCAGTTGGTTCCCACATGGACCGTCAATCTTATGTTTGCTCAGATACTAAGGTGTCCTACTGCTGACATGCAGAGGAAGTCCCACACAGATGGTGGGATCCTGCGGTGTGCTTTCTTCTGGAGAAGCTCTCCATAATATTCCCTGGGATACTGATGCAAGGCAAGGTCACTATAAAACGACCTCCTGAGTATAAGATCAGACAACTCTGTCCTGGAGAGTAATGTCACTTCATTTGCCATGATATAGCTTACAAGGACCTGCATATAGGGTGGGCAAAGGGCCTTGTACCCTGGCAGATACTATCCTTTATCCTTCTGTCTAGGCTGGTATTAATGGCAGATCCATCTGGATAAGATGCGCTGCCACTGACATAATCCAAAACTCAAACACTGATTCAAATTCAAATATATAGTAGCACAGAAAAATAGAGGGTTTATCATATACCTCCAGAGCATTTCCTCAATGTGATCATTCATAGGGCGGCTAGGCAGCTGTCTATGGTGCCAGCGGTCCAGGGGTGGCCCAATGCTGCTGCCACCACCCCTTTCTGGAACCTGCAGTGGTGGCAATGGCTTCAAACAGCTTCACAGCACTTACCTAAACCTCTGGCACTGCGAGGCTCTTTGGCTTCCACCCCCTCCGATGCCTGATACCAACTTCTTGTTTGCATGAAACAGTTAGCATTGGGGTCTGCTGGGTGCGTTCCGGGCTAGCAGCCTTCACTAACTGAGCAGCGAGCACTGTAAACACTGGTCTGACCTTTGTGCAGAAAGTAACGGTGCCACAGTGAATATTGCCGCTGCCTGGTTAGCTTTGCGGCAATCTGAGCAACCCGGATATTCAGTGCTGGAGCCAGGATATGGCCATGGCATTGAATATCCAGGTTTAAAGTTCAGGGCGGGTGACTAGCCACTGTAAGAGTGCCAGCCACTGGTACTGAATATTGGGCCATAGAGTATAATTATTTATTCACATGGGATATTCTCAAATCAACCAATAAAACTCCCTGAACAACAGATATAGAGCAGAAGCAGAATGTTTTGGTTTACAACGCAACATACAAAAGTATTTTATTCAAGTTCTGATGTCACATCAGTGACAGCAACACAAACTCCTTCTCTCCACTGCCAGACATTGTGAGAAGTAACACAAAACCTTGCAAACAGATAGACTTCTCAGAAGCTTACCATACTGTATTAACACAAAGTCCAAGAACTCAAATTGTACCAACTCTACCTATGAAAAGTCAGCACTACAAATATTCTAGAACACCAGTACACTTTCAGTTGGGTAAAGAGAACAAGTCAGACTGTTAAAGATTCCTAAACAGAAACTATGGGCCCGATTGAGCTAGGCTCATTTTCAAAGGGCTATGTGCCTCATCAACACAAACCTGACACCAGAGGGAGCTGGATAGGCTGTCAGCAAGACTTTCAGTATTCAGTCCTCAGCTGCTGGAGGAGGTTGACTACCCTAATGTACCTGGACTGGCCCAGAGAGAACTCAAGGAAAGACAATTAGCAGGTAAGGTCTAATTTCTCCTTTCCTCGCCTATCTTTTTGGCGCAGATCACTAACTGGGTAGCATGCAATATCACTGCTACCTGGTTATTGCTTGTCGCTACCTCAGCTCCGGAACATCCATGACACGACCCGATGCTAACTGGATAGCATCGGGGCACATAGGGGAGTTAGAAGGGGATATGCAATGTGTAAGTGCCATTGAATATCCCAATTTAAGGCATTTACATGGTTTACTGGGCTGTAAACCATGTAAATGCCTTTCAAAAATTGGGCCCTATGTGTTTAAAAAAAATCCTTATTTTGGTTACCTAAGGAAAACACAGACCATCATCTAGTAAAGAATAAGAGACTGCAGATGAGAAACAAACATGCAGAATAAAAAATGAAATAGAAAACCCAAAAAAACAGACTGTGAGCAGTGGGACATTAAAGAACCAGAAATGAATTTTGTTTGGTATAGGGGGAAATACAAGAAATCCACATTTTCAAAGCTGACCTATTTCATTCTCTAAAAACTGAAAATAAAATGTGTAACTTTATTGTTTGACAATTTTGTGTTTCCAGCTGGGGTGGTCCTGTTCTCTCTTTACCACTTCCTTTTATGTTTTTTTTTTCCTAAGTCCTTTGCCAGGATCTCATTTCCATTTCCTCTTTTTCACTGTCCCCATCTTCTTCCCTTCCTTCATTATATCTGTCTCAGACATTGATCCTTCTACTTCATCTGTTTTCTCCATTTCTCTTAACAGCCTTTTTATCTCCCTGTAGCTAGATTTCATTCTCTCTTCTCTCCCCCCATCCTCAGTCTCCCTCCTTCCACCTTTCATCTACTTACCAACTTTCCATTTCCTACTCTTACCTCCCTAGTCGTCCTCTTCTTATATGTGTCTTTTATTCCTTCCCCAGTCTGCTATACCCCATTTTTCACTCATGTTTGTCCCTCTTTTCCCCCCTCTGTACTCATCACCTCCCCAGCCTAATCTATCTCTGACTCTCATCCCCTCACCAAACCCAGGTCCTTCCCTGTCTCACATTCCCTTTCCATCTCCAGTCCCTTTCTTATGTTGTACCCCCTTAAACAGGCTCCCATTCTCCCTTTTACCTCCTCTATTTCAACTTTTTCTCACCTCCTTCAAAGACCTGTGCCCCTTCCTTTGTCTCTCACCCTCTTCATAGCCCTCTGCCTCTCTTTCTCCTTTCCCCAGCATCCATTGCCCCTGCCTTTCACCCATCCCAGCATCCATTCTCCCATACTTCTTTCTCCCCTTCCCCAATATCTGCTCACCTACCTCCTTTTTCAGTATTAATTTACCATGCCTTTCCTTCACCTTATTCCCAGCATCCGTCCCTCTGCCCCTCTATCTTCCCCTTCCTGTGCATAAGCCTTTGCTTCTCTCCCAGCCTACACATGGTATCTGCTCATCTATTCCTTCTCACTCCTCCAGCATCAGCCCCCTTCTACCACCAGTTCCTGCATCATCTCCCAGCCTCCTCCTCTCAGCATCAGCCCTAGCTCCCTTCTTTCAACTGCCCCCTTCTCAGTTCTCAGTCTGCATCAGCCTCCTGCCTTTAGCCCCCTTCTCCCACATCTTCTCTAATCATCTGCCCTTTTTCCCATCCCCAGCCTCTCTGTTAGCTCCGAGTCCCCTTCTTCCACCTACCCCCAGCATCAGCCCCCAGACCCTTCTCCAAGCCTCGGTGTTAGTCCTTAACCCCTTTTCCCAGCCCCAGCTTTACACCCATCTCCCAACACTATTCCCAACATCATGTTCCTTTATAAAGGTACCAGGAGGGAGGTGGGGGAGTTTGGTGCCGCTGGACCACCAGGGTTAGTTTTAATTGGGTGGGTGGGGTTGGGGAATTGGGGCTGCTGGGCCACCAGGGATTTGGTTTCTGTCAGGGGCACTGGCCCCCCAACAGTATTTTCATGGCATCAGGGGCTTATCCCAATGTCTGAATCATCTGAGGGGAACTGTCAAACTTCCCCTCAGATGATCCAGGCATCGGAGAAAGCCCCCGATGCCATCAAAATACTGTTGGAGGCACACCCAAGACATTAACACCACTTCAGAGCAGCCACAGAGGTATTGGAGCTAAGGCTGGTTATGAAATCCTCTAGGCATTTCTCTGCATCAGACCCATACAATATTAGCATGCCATTTTATTACACGCAGCTCATTTGCCTATAATTTAAATACTCTTGCCATTACTGTGTGCACTTGCTTTTCCTTTGCTGTTTACGTGCACATCCATTTCTTTTCTGCATTTGACATGGTGCCAATTGTTCCTAAAAGTTGCGTTAACTGTGTGTAAAGGCCACGCTAGTTTTCTGCATCGACTGCAATGTTTGCAATTGACTTGAATGTTTATTAAACAGTATATATAATAACATTGAGGCAAACCCTCTTTTTTGCCACACCCACACCCACTCCCAGCTCCACCCTCTCCCTTCCCGCCATCGCTGATGACACTGCCACATCTCTCCAGGGACCTGCAATAGCAATAAAGCAGGAAAGAAGTGCAGTGGAGATTCTCCGAAACCCTGTATACTGCACAGTTCCAGGTAGATGTTGCAGCAGCACAGCAGCAATGATAGCAGGAATGAGAGATTAGAGGGCGGCATAAAGTGCCCCAATAAAGCCCTTGCAACAGAAGCCTCCAGAGTTTGCTGCTCTATGCAACCGCCTGTTTGCTTAATGGTGCCTCTGTTCCTGGTGCTCCCCCTTGTTACTTCCCAGGTTTGAAGGCTGCAGTTGCCATCTCTAATTTCTCCCACCCGCACCTTTATCCCTAACTCTGTCTCTTGGAACACTGCCATATACCCTTCTGAACATGGCCGTTCCCAGGAAATTGCAGGGGAGCAGCTTAATGGCTTTTGAGAATGTTATCGATAATGCATGAGTGCCATTATTTACTGTACGTGTGTTTTAGATGCCTACAACCCATGGAAGGTGTGACTTTCATCTTAGCCATAGGCATTTTTTCCATGCCGTGACACGCTTGCTTCAGGCCAGTGTCATTCAATGACAACTTGCCTAGAGTCTCTTACAATGTAATTTTCCCTTCAGTCTTCATATAGTGAGCCTTCTTGTTCTCTTGCCTTCCAGTCACAGCAATGCCACATTTCCTGGACTGGTTTGTGCCAGTATACTTGATGATCTCCATCCTTATCTTGGTGGGCTTTGGAGCCTGCATCTACTATTTTGAGCCAGGCCTGCAGGAAGCACACAAATGGCGGACCCAGCGGCCCATCATGGAACGAAACATTAGGAGGACCCTGATGATACGCGATAACCTTGGTTTTGGAATTCCTGAGGTCTGATGCATAGAGGTGTATTTCAACCAAAACCTGAGCCAGTGACCACCTGGACTAAAGACAGCAGGTTCTACCAGTCGGCCAAATGAAGATCTACCAATAGCCAAGCAATGGACATGCTGTTTTTTTGGGGGGGGTTTTGCAACAGTTCTGAGCTCTCACCAGTCAAGTTAGAGCTCATTGTATATTATTCCTCCTTTGATGCGTTCGCAATCTGAGTAAATCATTCCTGTATGTACATCACCATCTTCACTTAGCGACTTATTCATTTTCCACCATCATATAATATTCATAAGAATACATTAAGTTTCAAGCACTGCAGTGTGGATTTTATATTGCACTACATACAACGTCTTTCACATCCCTCATTGAGCTGATGCTCCACATGCTACCCCACCCCAAAGGGAACCTTATAAGTATCTGGCTTGGCAGAACAATCCACGCTTCAAGACCCAATCCAGTTTAGCTTGTAACATCAACCCAGTGCTTACCATGGACTAAAAATTGTTACCAGTCAGAGCACCTAATATTCAAGAAAGGTAACTGATTTCTTTTCTGTTTTAAATGAAAAAGTAGACAGAAGGAAAATACATATGCCACATATAGTCAACATAGATGCTATAGTCAGTCACCATTGCTCCATGAGTGCAAGACTTTATAGCAGAAAACATTGTTCTCTTTAAGAAGATAATGGTTAAAACGGACTGATTTATTATTAAAATAATTCCATCTCAAAATCTATTAACGTGTAATATTTGTTAAAATCCACTGTAGAGGATCTCACTCATCAATGAACTAATTGACTATATCTTAAATGAGTTATCACTCATGATATAAGACCTTTGCCTCACTTAAAACTGGGTGAGTATGTTAGCGTGGTGTGCAGTGGGAAGGGGTTTTCTTTAAAAAACAGAACAGACAGCAGTTCAGAGAAAACAAAATCAGTTTAAATTCTGTCCCAGCTTTAAACTTCCGCAAACTGGTTCTTCTGGCCCATCCTCCAGCCCCAGTTGAAGTTCTTACTTCAGAACTCCTTTGCACAGCTTGCCTTGGAAGAACTTCTGGCTCCACAGGCCTCTCTCCTTTCTGCAGCCTGCTGGATTCTTAACCTCTCTCTCTGAGCCATACCCTCTCAGCCCTGAACTCTGGGCTTCAGACTCTCTTAAATGAGACTGTTGATAATCCCTTTGGAGAGCAATGGGTAGCATTCTATATACCCAATCACAGTGAGACAATGGCAAGTGATATCTTCTAAAAGTTGAGCATGGTGGTATTTTTGTGTCATAAGGTGTACTTCATCATGGAAGATGTATATTTTTATAAAGGGGTTTTGTTTTGCTGTTGCTCTAACCACTAGGCTACTCCTCCACTTTCATAAAGCATCTACAACTTTTTAATTTAAAAAAAACCCAGACCATGAATGGCATGCCTTTCAGCATCATATATTGATATATTCTACTACTACTACTACTACTACTACTACTACTGAACATTTGACAAGCGCTACAAGACGTACGCAACGCTGTACAGACACCTATAAAAGATGGTCCCTGCTCATCGGAGCTTACAATGTAGTTGAGACAGACAACACAGTAGCTGTAGGCATGGGATACATCTAGGAGGAATGGTAAGGAAGCACAAACAAGATCAGGTGAGTCAAGATCTGAAAGCGGCAGCAAAGAGGTGCGTATTCAGCCTGGATTTGAAAAGGGTCATAGAAGGCGCCTGACGTACAGACTCAGGTAGTTTGTTCCAGGCATAAGGAGCAGCAAGGTGAAAGGAATGACGTCTAGAGTTAGCAATAGCAGAGATGGGCACAGATAGAAGCAATTTGCCAGAAGAGCAGAATTCCCAAGGAGGGGTGTAGGGAGAGATAAGAGAGGAAAGGTAGTGAGGAGCTGCAGAGTGAATGCACTTATAGATCAGCAGGAGAACTTTGAACTGGATGTGGAAATTGATAGGAAGCCAATAAAGAGACTTGAGAAGAGGGGTAATATGAGCATGACGAGGCTGGCAGAAGATTAGCCGCGCAGCAGAGTGTTCAACAGATTGAAGGGGAGAGAGATAACTCAGAGGGAGACCAGGAAGGAGTAGGTTACAATAGTCTAGACAGGAGGTAATTAAGGAGTGGTTAAGTGTCTTAGTAGTGTGTTCAGAAAGGCATGGGTGAATTTTGTTGATGTTGTAGAGGAAGCAATGGCAGATTTTGGCTATCAGTTGGATGTGTTTGGAGAAGGAGAGTCAAAGATGACCCCACGGTTAAAAGCTGAGGAGGCAGGGAGGAATAGAAAGCTATCCACAGAGACTGAGAAAGGAGGAAGGAGACAGGAGGGTTTAGGGGGAAAAATAAGAAGCTCGGTTTTGGCCATGTTCAATTTCAAGCAGCAGTGAGACATCAAAGCAGCTATGTCAGAAAGGCAGGGTATCATACTGCTATGCCATTGTCCTGTGCATAGCAGTATGATACCCAGAAATTGATGCGCAATTCATGACAACCAATAACATGACTTTAATGGGGTTAAGGTTTATTTAATTAATTAATTAATTAACAGGGGGGGGGGGTTTATATACCACCTTTGTACCAAGGCAGTTTACAATGAACAACAGCACATAATCTCAAGAGATTTGTTTTACATTGAACAAGGGGTAATTAACTTGGATTTAAATATGGGGGTTATGCTTGCGTCAACAGAGAGTAGGTGGTTATTGTATATACACTTAGGTGATGTCATTAGGCCCAAAATGTTCTATGAAAAGGTGTGATTTTTTTGTAGTTTCTTCATATCTTGGGTAGATTGAGCAGATCTGATGGTTTTGGGTAGAGAGCTCCAGATCAAAGGGGCATATAGCGAGAAGGTTGTGTTGTTTGTCTGTTGTGTACATTTAGTTTTGAAAGGAGGGATGGCCAGAAGAATCTGGTTTGCTGATCTTCTTGTCATGGATGCTCTTGAGATTTGATCCTTGAGACAGGAGGTTATGAAGGATTTTGTAGGTGGTAGTTATGGTTTTGTGTTTAATCCATTGGGAAATTGGGAGCCAGTGCAGACTTCTAAGGATTGGAGTTATATGTTGCCGACTTGATCTGCTTGTTAGGATTCTGGCGGCAGTGTTTTGCATTAGTTGGAGTGGGTATAGTGCCTGTTTTTACAGCCCTTGATAGAAGATGTTGCCATAGTCAAGGTGGGGTGTACTGACGACTTGAAAAACAGATCTGAAGTCATTGTCTTGTAGAAGAGGGCGTAAAGGTTTGAGGTGTCTAAAGTTCCAGTATGCTGCATTAGCGGCATTTTTGATGTGCACAAACATGTTGAGGTTACTGTCAATAGTTATACCAAGGTATTGTTTTCCTTTTATTTATTTATTTTTAATTTATAAAATTTTCCAATTACATAACAAGGAAAAAAAAATAAACGTATCATTTCAACATAATACAGATGACATAAATCACCAAAAAGAAACAAGATGTTAGACCACTTCAAGGAGGGGTCAGTAATAATAAAAAAAATAACACCTAACCAGTTCCCGGTAAATTAAATTAAACAATTTGATTTCCTTTTTATGGTAATTTCAGCATTATGTAGTGTGAGTTTGTATGGCAGATTGAAATTTTGGTCTTTGAATATTAATAATTTTGGTCTTGTTCACTGCAAGATTAAGATCGGCAAGAAGGTTTGTGACAGCAGATATGACTGTGAAGTCCAGATTGAGGGTGTTGCATGGCATAAAGAACATGAAATAGAAACATGATATCACAAAAAGACCACATGGCCTATCTAGTCTACCCTTCCATATCACCCACTACAAGAGTCCCCTTTTTGCCTTTACAGAGCCTCTGTGTTTGTCCCATGCTTTTTTGAATTTACATACTGTCCTCATCTCTACCACCTCCACTGGGAGATTATTCCACACATCTACTACTCTTTCTGTAAAGAAATATTTCCTCATATTACTCCTATCCCCTTTCACCCTCATCCTGTGTCTCCTCATAACAGAGCTTGCTTTCAATCGAAAGAGACTCTCCTCCTATGCATTTATGCCAAGGTGGTATTTAAACATCTCAATCAGGGGTGGCTCTATAATTAGGATGAGTGAGGCGGTGGCCTCAGGCAGCAACCTTTTGGGGGCGGCAAAAATTGCCCCTAAAAAGCCCGCCTCACTCGGCCTTCAAAAATACAAACAAAAAAAATAAAAGATCGGAAGAGCTGCTGTCACTGCTGCCGCAGCAGCAGCAAAAGAAAGTGCCCCACGGCCGCCCCGGAAGAGTCCTCTTCTCTCCCTCAGCGCCGGCTTTACAGAGCCACGAAGGGGCATTTCCCTTTCTCGCAGCTCTGCTAAGCCCGCCGATGCTGATGGGAAACAGGAAATGACGTTTCCTATCAGCGCCGGCGGGTTTAGCAGAGCCGCGAGACTCTGGAAGTGGGCTGATGGGGGTGCTAGGTAATGGGAATGGGGGGCCAGGACTGGTAATGGGCTATCAGGGATGGCTAGGACTGGAAGTGGGCTGAAGGGGGGATTAGGACTGGTAATGGGCTTTGGAGGAGGGGGCTAGGACTGGAAATGGGCTGATGGGTTAGGATTGGAAGTGGGCTGATGGGGGGTGTTAGAACTGGTAATGGGCTATGGGGGGGCTAGGACTGGAAATGGGCTGATCGGAGGGGGGCTAGGACTGGTAATGGGCTGATCGGTGGGGCTAGGCCTAGAAATGGGCTGATTGGAGGGCTAGGACTGGAAATGGACTTATTGGGGGGGCTTAGGAATGGTAATGGGCATATGGGGGGTCTAGCACTGGAAATGAGCTAGGAGTGGTAATGGGCTGATTGGGGGGCTAGAACTAGAGTGGGCTGATAAGGGGTATAGGGCTGATGGAAGGAAGTGAAGAAAACAAAATAAGAGATAAGAAATGGCAAATGGACCATGGACCATGGACCATAGACCACAGAAAGAGAGCTAAGAGAAGAGAGGAAAGCAGACGCCTCAGATCGGGACCAGCATGATCAGAGAATAAAATGGTCAGACAACAAAAGGTAGAAAAAATAATTGTATTTAATTTTAGTGACTGGACTTTGTGCTATTTTTATATTTTACACAGTATTGGGAAACTGCATTTCTTATTTATCTGATGTTGCACTGCATGTGGACTCTGGCTTCTTGGGGTTTCAATTTAAATTTTGTCTACATATTTTTATTTTTACGTTAGATTGTGGTTACTTATTCTGTACTTGGTGAGGGTCGATGTTGTGCGTGTGTGACTGAGGTCAGGTGTTCTGTTAACATGGAGTTTATACATAAAGATCTATACTGTACTGTAGTAATTTCACTTGTACAGCTTTTTAAATAGGTGTATGGATGTTCCAGAGCCCACTGAAGAATTTACAGTGACACTTTTTTTGGATGGGCTTATATGAGTTTTGGAAGTTTGTGCTGATATAGTATGGTAGGTTTGCTCTTTGTTGTACAGTTTTGTATTAGTTCACAATACGCCTGGTACTGGAGAATAGTGGTTGTTGTTGTTGTTGTTGTTGTTGTTGTTGTTGTTGTTGTTAATGAGATGATCAGAAACAGATTTTTTTTTTAATATTGAGTTCTGTGGGTGAATGTCCTGGTTCTGCTCTGCACCTACTTTGGATGAAAAATATATGTTGAAAAAGAAAAAGCAAGAACCATAACGCAGTTAATAACAACAAAATAAAAATGAGTTATAATTTAGTTTTATAAACTGTGCTCTTGGTTCTTGCTTTTAGTTCCTTATGGGACCGTACCTAGACCTGTGCAAGCGGTGCAACCGCACAGGGTGGAAAGGCTTGGTGGGCACATTTTGGCTGTCTGCTGTTGCCCTGCCGCCGCTGGCAGGACAATAGCAGGCAGCCAAAATGCGCTCCCCAAGCCTTTTCATAACATTTTAAGCAGGTCTGGTCTCTCCTTCCTCCAATGCGATGTCAAAGTTGGTTGTTGTTAAGTGCCGTCGAGTCAGAGTCGACTCATGGCGACCCTCTGGATAGCTATCCTAAATTGTATTCGGTCTTCAGTCAGGCGGCTCATTGTTGACAGACTGGTAACCGTAGCTGCTGTTATTGTATTGATCCATCTCATTGCTGGCCTTCCTCTTTTGCGTTGACCTTCTATCTTGCCAAGCATAATGTCTTTCTCTAATGATCTCTCTTCGCATGATGTGTCCAAAGTATGAAAGTCGAAGTCTTGTCATCTGAGCTTCTAAAGAAAGCTTAGGTTTGATCTCCTCTAGTACCGACTGGTTTGTTCTTCGGGCAGTCCATGGTATACACAGTATTCGCCGCCAGCACCATAATTCAAAGGCATCAATTTTCTTCCTGTCTATCTTTTTCACTGTCCAGCTTTCACATCCATATGATGTTATTGAAAATACCATGGCTTGAACAAGTCGAATCTTTGTATGGAGAGAGACATCTCTGCTCTTGAGAATCTTATCTAGGTCTTTCATAGCCATTCTGCCAAGAGCAATGCGTCATCTGATTTCTTGACTGCTTGTTGCTTCTTTATTGATAGTTGATCCAAGTAGGTTAAAGTTGTTCACAATTTCAATTTCTTCTCCTTCAACGATGAACCTGTTGATTATGCCAGTTGTCATGATCTTTGTCTTCTTTACATTAAGGTGCAGGCCCATTTTGAGACTATGTCCTTTGATTGTGAGAAGCAAATGTTTCAGATCATCTTCACTTTCAGCCAGTAATGTGGTATCATCAGCATAGCGAAGGTTGTTGATGAGTCTTCCACCAATCTTCACACCTCTGTTGTCTTCATACAATCCTGCTTCTCTGATGATTTGTTCTGCATATAAATTAAACAGGTAGGGGGAAAATATGCAGCCTTGTCTTACACCTTTGCTTATTTTAAACCATTCTGTTTCTCCTTGTTCCGTTCGAACTGTTGCTTCTTGATCAATGTACAGATTGCACAAGAGAACGATCAGGTGTTCTGGTATCCCCATGCTTCTTAATGTGGCCCAGAGTTTCTCATGTCAGAGTAGGGAGAGACAGATCTGCTTAAAGTGCCGGCGCCTTTCGGATCGGGCACATGCCCCCCTCCTCCTCCCTATACCTCTGTCCAGCAGTGCCTGCTCTTTCCCTGCTGCCAGCGCTGCCATGAAAAAAACAGAGGGTGGCAGCAGCAGGGAAAGAGCAGGCAGCGCTGGACGGAGGTATGGGCGGGGAGAGGGGGGCGTGTGCCCGAGCTGCAAGTCTCACAGGGTGCGATTGCAGCTCGATGCGGCCCTGTGTGCAAACATCTTGCATTTCCTCCATATAATCTAATCGGCTTTTTGGTTTGGATCAGTCACTGATTGGATTTCTGAAAAAGCCCCGCCCCCTCTAAGGTGGGGGGGGGGCGCCGTTTCATACTTCGCCTCAGGCAGCAGATTACCTTGAGCCGCCCCTGATCTCAATCATATCACCTCTATCCCGCCTTTCCTCTAAGGTGTACATATTAAGATCCTTAAGTCTGTCCTCATATGCTTTATAATGAAAACCATTAACCATTTTAGTAGCCACCCTCTGCACCGACTCCAGCCTGTTCACATCCTTTTGAAGGTGTGGTCTCCAGAATTGCACAAAATACTCCAAATGAGGTCGCACCAAAGACTTATACAGAGGCACTATCACCTCCTTTCTTCTGCTGGCCATTCCTCTCCCTATGCCCCCCAGCATCCTTCTGGTTTTCACCGATGCCTTTTCAACCTGTTTAACTACTTTGAGATTTTCAGACACAATCACGCCTAGGTCCTGTTCTTTCGTGGACAGAAGTACGTCACCCCCTATACTGTACCGCTCCCTTGGATTGTTGCAACCTAAATGCATGACCCTACATTTTTTAGCATTAAATCTCAGCTGCCAAATTCTAGACCATTCTTCAAGCTTAGCTAGATCTGTCCTCATGTTATCTACACCTTCCTGGGTGTCTACTCTGTCGCAGATTTTGGTATCATCCACAAAGAGGCAAACCTTACCGGACAGCCCTTCTGCAATATCACTAACAAAGAAGTTAAAAAGAATCGGACCAAGGACCAGATCCCTGTGGAACTCCACTGGTAACCTCCTTCTCCTCAGAGTGAACTCCATTTACTTGTACCCTTTGTTGCCTCCCATTTAACCAATTTAACCCAAGCAGTAACTTTAGGGTCCATCCCTAGACTGCTTAGTTTGCTTATAAGTCGCTTTTGCGGAACAGTGTCAAGCGTTTTACTGAAATCTAAATAAACCACATCTAGGACTTTCCCTTGGTCCAACGCCCAGGTCATACAGTCAAAGAAATCAATCAGATTTGTCTGACAAGACCTGCCCCAGGTGAATCCATGCTGCCTCGGATCCTGCTATCCGTTGGACTCCAGAAACCTCACTATTTTCTCTTTCAGCAGCATTTCCAATAATTTACTCACCACTGAGGTTAAACTAACCGGCCTGTAGTTTTCAACCACATCCTTACTTCCGCTTTTGTGTAAAGGGATCACATGTGCCTCTCTCCAGTCCTCTGGCACCACCCCCAACTCCAAAGAGGCACTGAAAAGTGGAGCTGCTACAACGTTCCCAAGTTTCTTCAGTATTCTTGGATGTATCCCATCTGGTCCCATTGCTTTGTCCACTTTTAGTTTAGTTAGTTCCTTACAAACACAGTCCTCTGAAAATCGTTTGAGATGCCCTCACTTTTGTTCCTGTTTGTGGGTGTTGTCTGTGGTCCTGCATCTGTGAACACAGAACAGAAATATTTGTTAAGCAATTCCACTTTATCCTCATCCTTGAGTCTGACAATACTACTTTTGCCTTTCCTCCTCTCACTAACATATTTGAAAAATGTCTTATCCCCCATTTTATTGCATTAGCTATTTCTTCTTCTTTTTGTATCTTTGCTTTCCTGACTACTTTGCCAGCCTCTCTAAGTTTTTCCAATATAGATGCCAGTCTTCCTTTCTCTGTGATCTCTTGTATTTCATGAAGGCCTCCCTCTTTTTCTTCACTTTTTCAACTACTTCTTTTGAGAACCATAGTGGCCTCCTTTTCCTTTTATTTACCATTCTAACAAAAAGGTTGGTTGCCCTTAAAATATCCCTTTTCAGTTTTGCCCACTGTTTTTCTACATTCCCCAGCTGTTCCCATCCCACTAACGACTCCTTGAGGTATTGGCCCATCTTGGCAAAGTTAGTTCTCCTAAAGTCTAAGACCCTCGCTTTTGAATGGATTTTATCAGACCTAGTCCTAATACTGAACCATCTGGTGATCACTGGATGCGAGATGATCTCCCACCATTACATCAGAAACACTTTCACCATTGGTATGCACCAAGTCCAGTATACCCCTTCACGTGTGGGTTCCATTACCAGTTGCCTGAATACTTCTTCCTGTAAAGAATCTAGGATCTCCTTGTTTCTAGATGACACCGCAGCAGGGATGTGCCATTCAACATCTGGCAGATTGAAATCCCCTATAAGTAGCACTTCCCCTTTCCTGGCAATGCTGCATATGTCTTCTATTAAATCTTTGTCCACATCTTCTCCCTGTGAAGGAGGTCTGTATATCACGCCAATGCAAATGGATTTCTCTTTCCTTCTTTCTAGTTTAACCCACAGTGCCTCCTCTCTCCCTTTCAAGCCCTGTATTTCCATAGCTTTAATATCATTTTTTACATTTAGTGACACTCCTCCTCCCCTTCTTTCTACCCTGTCCTTTCTGAATAACATATAGCCTGGTATAGTTATATCCCAGTCATGGATGTCTGTGGACCATGTCTCTGTAACTGCCACTAAATCCAAGTCAGCCTCTCCCATTAAAGCCTCAACATCTGGGATCATATTTCCCATGCTATGGACATTTATAGACACTGCTTTACAGATGTTGCCCCTTTTACCTATTTATATAAATGTATTTAATGTTTCACTTACCTGGGGGCTTTCTTCACCCATCCCCAATGAATCTAGTTTAAAGCCCTCTTCAGTGGGTTAGCCAGTCTGCTACTGAAGACATGTCGACCCTTCTTGGACAGATGGATGCCATCTCTGTTCTGCAGCCTTTGGAACATCATCCCATGGTCCAGGAAACCAAAATGCTCTCAGTGACACCATCTGTGCAACCATGCATTAATCTCCAGGATGAAAGCTTCTCTCCCCTGGCCTTTACCTTCAATAGGGAGGATTGAAGAGAACACCACCTGCACCCCTATCTGCTTCACCCTCTGTCCCAGAACTATGAAGTCATTCTTGATACGCTCAGAGGGATACCTGGCAGTATCATTTGTGCCAACATGGATGAGCAACATCGGGTAATAGTCAGTAGACTTGATGAGTCTCAGCAAACGCTCCATAACATCTTGGATTTTCACACCAGGCAGACAGCACACCTCTCTGGACATCAAGTCTGTTCAGAAGATGGATACCTCAGTACCCCTCAGAAGAGAGTCACCAACCACCACTACCCTTCGCTTCCTAGTGTTCACTGTTTCAGCAACTTTGGAGTGCTCGAGCTCTGGTTCTTCCCTTTCCTGGGATTCCTCCATCTCCACCACTTCCAGGGATGCATAATGGTTCTTCAGTTCAAGGGCTTGAGGATTTGATTGGTGATTCTGCAAGCCCTGGTGAGTCCTGTCCAACTTTGGTCCTTCTATAGACTCCCATCCTCACCTCTGCTGGAGAGCTTGGGTGTTTCAAGAAGCATCTCATCAATGTACCTGTCTTGAATGCTCCTCAGCCTTGCCGCCTCTTCTCTGAGCTCCTCCACCTGTTTCCTGAGTGCTTCAGCATGCAGGCATCCTGCACATGGAACCGGTCCTTCAACTGGCATTGGGACGTCTGTCTGGACAGAGGTAGAAGCTGTAATGGGGGCAACAGCTTTGGCAATATGGTTTTTCCCAGCCATTGTTCAGTTGGTGGAGCTTTGGTACCTTGCTTTGAAATGGAGAGACCCTGTTAGGAATGCCTTAGAAGATTCTGAAGACTTTTATGCAGTCCTTAGTTCTTTCACAGGCTAATCAGGTCCACTTACCCCTGATGAGATGTGAGTGGCTTCAAAGAGATGAGAGAAAGAGAAACTAACAGCAGAGTTTTAAACTTACACCGCTAAAAAAAATAAAAATAAAAGTGCATGTTCAATTTCCTTAATAGGTTACAAATGGGCTGTATGTAGATGTTAAATAATAAGCCTGACAGGGCCGAGCCTTGAGGAATGCTTTGTATTAAGTACAATGGTTTAGAGTTGCTTGGTCTGACTTTTCCTTAAACCGTTTTAAGGTGCTGTTGGTCAGGTTCCCACAATGATGTATTATTTAGCTCCCACTTCCCAATAGCTGCTCAAGGCAATTTACACACAGGCACAGGAAGTATTTTCTGTCCCTAGAGGGCTTTCAGTCAACATTGGTACCTGAGGCAATGGAAGATTAAGTGACTTGCCCAAGGCCACAAGGAGTGCCAATGGGATTCAATCTCTGGTCTCTCTGATCACTAGGCTGCTTCTCTAACCACTAGGCTACTATTAACTTTATTCCCTACTCATCAAAAGAGAAAAAAAAGTCTCTGAACATTCAGTACATCCCATCTAGACTATCAGCTTTGGTGACTAAGATCTGAGGGAAGAATCAAAAAGAGTTTGGCTTTGCACAGCAGTTTTCTTTCAAACCAGGGTTTAAAGAATAATTCTCCACATGCCATTACTTCAAAAGCTGAGCTCCCCCTCCTCTCTGTATCCTGTACTCTTAAGCAAAAGCAAAGTTCTACCTAACCTACCACTCAGTCGTGACTCACCATTGAGCTATAGTTTCATAATATTGCCACAGAGGATCTCCATCCATGACAATCTTGGCCTTCCCACCAAGAAACAATTTGAACAGTTTTAGTCCAGCAGTTCCGCAGCCCTTGTGCGAAAGTGTTGCCTTGTGGTTCACACCCTTCGAATTTAGTTCTTCAATCTATTCCCAAATGCAGTTAGCCAGGAGCTCCTCCCTTGCTTTCCTCCAGATCTTTTTGATGAGACATCCAGAGCTGAGCCCAACTGACCTATTTCAGCAGTGACTGATACCAGCAGAAGAACGTCAGGAATATTTTCGTAGCTCTGTCTGTAGTTCTTTACAATGACTGTCATCCTTTCACTTGTGTGTATGTGTCCATTCAAATTCTATATAGGTGGGCCCTCTTGCAGCCACATAAAACAGCCATGATGTAAACTTCCAGAAATGATTGCATGGTTGTTTGGAAACTGAGATACTTAATGTTTTCCATAGTTGGAGAGCTGTCATGCACACTGCTGGCTGACCCTCCGTCCTGTGAAGATGCCTTGCATCCTATGCAGCATCACCCAGCATCATAATCACACACTTTGCGCAGGCATCATTCCTATGTGGTGGCTAGCATCCAGAATACAAATATCTGCACTGTATTTCTGTGAAAAGTAAGCATAGTTCTTAAGAATTCTCTCACCAGTACTGTATTCTATAAATAGTCACTGGTTGAAGGTACTCCAGAAATTGGGGGACTGTGTCTGGATGGACTGATCGATTGATTGATTTCTCAAAATTTGTTAGACCAAAATAAGGGGTCCCCTCTAAGCAGTTTACAAGAGCAGTAATAATTGTGGAGAAAATGGAAACACTCGAACAAACAAATCAAGACAGAACAGACATCGATACATAATTTACGGGCGGGGGAGGAGAGCGCATAGGAAATCAATTAATCCAGGTGCACAATATAAAGAGAGACAAGCCTGCATAAAGTTGGTGCGGCCCTGAGACAAATTTGTGACTTATCTGAAGACCTGGTTAAAGAGCCAGGTCTTCATCCCACTTTTAAACTTCTTAAACAAACTCAAGAGATAGGACATTCCAGAGAGAAGGTGCGAGATAGCTAAAAGCCCTACAATGAGAGAATTCTAACCGCAATTTGGCCAAAGGAGGTACTATTATATTAGCCAGAAAGGAGGAAAAAGAGTGAACAGGGCAATATGGAGTCAAGATAGATACTAGGTAAGATGGCATCCTTGTGCAGTAGTCTTGGAAGGCAAAGATGAATCTTCAACTTAAACAAATACCAGATGGGAAGCCAGTGCTGCTCATGTAATAGTGCTATGACTGAGTCAAATTTTTTGGCATTGTATAATAACTTTATTGTGGCAGTTTGTATTAATTGTAATCTTTTCAGCTGATTAACGGGGGACACCTGCCAACAGGGAATTGCCGTAGTCCAAACGATTACTCACAAAGCAAGCAACAATATTCGGACTACGCAGACATCCAAATAGTGTCAGAGGAATCTGATTTTATGCAAAATGAAAAAAGGATTTCTGTACTATTTTGGATATATGTGGGGGATGAAAGATAAGATAACTGGTGGGGAATGGCTGGAGCAGGATGTTCTCCTAGGACAAGCAGGATGAGTCAGCCACACCTGGTGACGTCATCCGACGGCGCCATGGATACGGAAGTGCTCTCCTAGAGCTCAGAAAGGTAAGCCTTTCTGAGCATGTGCTGACTGTCCCTATCCCTGGGCCTGCCCCTACTTGGCTCAGTTCATGTTCTTCCGCCCTGCCACTCGGACGGAAATTCCAGCTCGCCAACTTCCACTACGATGGATAAAAAAAAAACTTCAAAGAGAATCAAGGATAAACAAGAGAAAACCAGCAAACCCAGTTTCAAGAAATGCCCATGCTGCTCTAAAAAGATGAACTCTACAGATGCCCATGATCACTGTTTGCGCTGCCTGGGTAAAGACTACCGCATGGAGGACTGTCCCCACAGTGTTCGCATCTCCCAGAGCCTGCCAATCCCGCAGCCACGCTCTGCAAGACTAGCTCTCCGAGAAGGACTCACACTCCGAAGTTCAATCTGCAGCCCCTCATGTTTCTGCAGCACCCAGCACCAGCGGGAAGAAAAGCAGGCAGCCGGTAGGGACCAAGAAGAGTGACCGAACGGCTACTTCAAAATGGCTGCTGTCCTGAGCTCTTCCGCCTCAGCCACAACCCGGGATGTGCCTCAAGGGGCCTCCTCCCTCGGTCCGACTCCTGGATCCCCATCCTGTGCGCCTGATGCCCCACCAGCTCAAAACTCTGCAGCCTTGAGCAGCAAGAAGGAAACTCAATGCCGGCGCCGTTTCCCACACCATGAGGAAAGACCCACCATAGACCGTGTGATTGGCTGGCATCACAGTGACATCAGCAGTGACGTCAGCCACCCCCATGCTAGCCCCGAAACCAGCCACATCGGCTCTCTCGGAGACAGGCACTCTTCATCCCTTTGGCACTGGCACCAGCGCCGCTCGGGCAGCCGTGCCAGCACAAGTTCACACAGGAGCATTGGCTCTCTCCGAGCTAGGCACTCTTCATCCCCTTGGCACTGGCACCAGCGCTGCTCGGGCAGCCGCACCAGCACAAGTTCACGCAGGAGCAGCAGTGGGGAGGCGCAGACACTGTAAGAGAAGCTTCTGAAGTAGTTCTCTGTCTCCTACCTCCTACTCATCCCCGCGGAAGAGCCAGAGGAAAGAGTCCAGAGGGCAAAAGTGACACTCCCATCACTACTCTCCGGCTCCAGCCTTCTTCGATCCTGAGTGCCCACCTGCAGCCATGATGGACTTGTGGAAGAGTTTCTTGGCTCAGGAACTTCCCTGCACAGGACATGCAGGTAATACAGCCTCACTCATCAATACCAAGCATTAGGACACCAACTCCGCGAAGATCACCCTCGCCCATCGGATTCTCCCCGGAGCCCCTCTCCTCAAGGAACGAAGCAGAGGAGGCAACTGAGTGTATCTCTTTGTGCAGCCCCTCACCTGCAGCCAGCAGCAGAGAGATACCCGCGGAACCTTCTCCAGCACTGCCTCTCTCGCCTTCACCTCCGGAGGACTTAACGTCCTCCAGAAACTGTCCTCACGCCTTGCTGTCAACCCTGCTATACACCAGACCCTAGGAGTGAGGTCCTGGGGCTTCTGAAGTACCTGGATGTGCCAAGAGCAATGGTCTTCATCCCAATCCACCGCCTTCTACTGGACACTCTCAGCCGCAACTGGCAAACACTCTCGTCCATCCCAGCCACATCACGCTGGCTAGACAGAAAATACCAAGTACAGCCATCACCTGGGTTTGACAAGTCCCAGCTACCACACCAGTCTATCATAGTGGAGTCCGCCCTGAAGCAGGCAAAGAACTCCTGCACGCACACAAATGCACCACCAGGCAAGGATCCTGGATGACCACAGAAAAAAGGTCTTCCAAGCTACCATGCTGAGTGCAAAGATTGCGGCACACCAATTTCAGTAGGTCCTCTATCTCAATACCATTCTAGACAGCCTTAAGAAAGCCACAGATGGGTTGTCCAATGAATCCAAGGCTACCTTCTCACCCCTTCTAGGGGACTTAAGTGAGTGCGGCAAGCACCTCATCCGCTCCACCTTTGACACCTTTGATGCTGCCTCCAGGGGAGCCACAACAGCCATTGCAGCAAGACACATGGCCTGGGTCTGGGCATCAGGCATAAGAGAAGACATGCATGAACATCTGATGGATGCACCTTGCACCGGAGACAACCTGTTCGGAGCCAAGGTGAAGGAAACAGTCAGCAATATGAAGGAACACTTCGACACACTCCAGACCCTAGCTTCTGGCAGTATGGATAGAAGCTCCAGTTCCAGGAAGTCACAGTGGTCCTACTACCGGAAGTCCCAACCACCCAGAAAGTACCAGCCCCACCAAAGGTGGCAGGCGAAATGCTCCAACTACCATTCCTACCAGCCAGCCTACCGGTCCTACAACCAAAAACCATGCACCAAGAAGCACAGATAGCAGAAACAAGCTGCGACATCCTCTGGGAAAAGCATGCCATTCTTTTGATGACACAACTCCCACACGCCTGCCGGTGGGAGGACGAATGGCCTTCTTCAAGGGGGCATAGGAAGAATCTCCACAGAGAAGTGGGTTCTACAGATCATAGATTAAGGCTACCACATCTGCTTCATGACAACCCCTCTGCAAAGGTGCATCTCCCACAGCCGCATACCTATCCATCTTGGCATATGATGTCCCAAGAAATCAAGACCTCCTGGATGCCTGGGCGATAGAGCAGGTGCTCTAAGAAGAGGCAGGGAGTGGATTTTACTCCAGGTACTTCATGGTTCCCAAGAAGTCAGGAGGAGTGCGCCCGATCCTCAATCTACACCGCCTCAACAAGTTTATCAGCAAGGACCTTTTCAGGATGTACTCCCTAGGGTCCATCCTGCCCCCTAATACATCAAAACAACTGACTAGACTCGTTGCACCTGCACGATGCCTACACCCACATCCCTATTCATCCAACAAACAGGAAGTTACTGCGCTTCTGTATCAAGAACAACCACTTCCAATACAAGGTGCTTCCATTTGGCCTCTTCCCAGCACCGAGAGTGTTCACCAAATGCGTAGCAGTGGCAGCTGCTCACCTCCGGAAGTCTGGCATCTATGTCTTTCCCTTTCTGGATGATTGGCTGATCGCTACTTCTTCCAGGCCAGCAGCAAGGGAGGCTATACACAAAACGACCACACTCCTGTCCACCTTTGGCTTCCTGATCAACTTCAAAAAATCGCAATTACAGCCCACACAAGCATTGGACTTCATTGGTGCAACTCTCTGCACCCGCCAAGCAAAAGCCTTCCTCCCATCAGCCCGAGTGGACAACATCACATGCCTGGAATGGGAGATTTCAGAAGCCAAGGATGTAACTGCCAGAACACTCTTACGTCTCTTGGGTCATAAGGCAGCAACTACGCATGTAATCCAGCTCACCAAGCACTACATGAGAGGCCTGCAGTGGCATCTCCGTAACTGCTGGAACCAGCGATCATAGTCCATGTTGCAATGGATAAACATAGACCAGAAGATATGGGCCTTGCTTACCTGGTGGACATGCAGGACGCATCTCTCCCTCGGCAGACCCTTCAAGGATTCCCCGCCCGACCTCATCATCACCATGTATGCTTCCAAGCGGGGATGGGGTGCCCACCTCCTACACCTACGTATGCAAGGAACGTGGACAGTACAGGAGGGCTGACTCCACATCAACTTGCTAGAGCTGAGAGCCACCAAATATGCACTCCAAGCATTCCAATCATGGCTAAGCAACAAGATGGTGATAATATAGATGGACAACCAAGTTGCCATGTTTTACATCAACAAACAGGGTGGCATGGGCTCACTATCCCTTTGCAGGGAAGCCCACGCAATATGGGGCTTTTCTCAATCCAGAGGCTGCCACCTTCTGGCCACCTACCTTCCTGGCAAACTCAACAACCTGGCAGACAAGCTCAGCCGCCAGTTGCAACCTCATGAATGGTCCCTCCAGCCGGAGATTGCAGCCTCCCTTTTCCGGAAGTGGGGTCAGCCACAAATGGATCCATTCGCACACCTGACCAACACAAAGTGCGCAGAATTCTGTTCCAGACACCCGGCAGACCAGAGGGTAGCCGCGGACATGTTCCACCTGCACTGGGGGAGTTGTAAATTGCTGTATGCCTACCCCCCGACACCACTCATCTCCAAGACCCTGCAGAAGAGCATCACCAACAGTGCCTCGGTAATGCTCATTGCGCCATTCTGGCTGAGGTAGATGTGGTTCCCTTACTTCCAGTGCCTCGCTCAGAGCCCTCCAGTGCGCCTTCCCATACGCCTGGACCTCATCACCCAGGACGAAGGGAAAACATGCACCCCAATCTCCCCGCCCTCACTCTGACTGCCTGGAAATTGAAAAGGCGCGCCTATCCAATATGAACTTCACGGGAGAGGTCCAATAGGTCATCCTGGTTGTCTGAAGGGACTTGACCCGACGCTCATACACGCTAAAATGGAACAGATTCGATGCCTGGTGCAAGACGGCAGGGGTCTGCCCCCTCTCCTGCCCCATATCACAAGTCCTCCAATACCTTTCCTCTCTCTCTCAAGCTGGACTCCAGATGTCGTCCATCAGGATTCACCTAGCGTCCATTGCTGTCTTCCATGACTACCTGGAGGGACACCCCATCTCAACACACCCCCTGGTCTCATGCTTTATGAAGGGCCTTTCCAACCTGCGGCCCCCAGTGAGCAAGCTGGTACCCTCCAGGGACATCAACATAGTGCTCGAGCAGCTCACGAGAGACCTCTTCAAACCTCTGGACCAAGCTCCGCTCAAGTTCCTCACATGGAAGACGCTATTCCTCATCGCCATCATGTCCGCCAGGAGGGTGAGTGAACTCCAAGCACTGGTGGTGCACCCTCCCTACACCACGCTCCACCCAAACTATGCCTCTCTACGAACCCACCCCAAATTCTTACCAAAGGTGGCATCGCCCTTTCATATCAACCAAGCCATTGAGCTACCTACCTTCTACCCAGAGCCACACGACAGCCCAGAAGAATGTCGCCTCCACACCCTGGACTGTGTGCGTGCGCTGCGCACATACTTAGCATGGATGGTGGCAACCCACTGGGGAAATCAGTTCTTTGTGGCATTCAACCCCAACAGACCCGGGCAGCCAGTCACCAAGTGAACACTGTCACAATGGATCACCACATGCATTGCCTACTGCTACTCAAATGATGGTTTGAACACCCCGGTGCATGTACAGGCCCACCAGCTACAGGCCATGGCTGCCACACTGGCACAGTCCCGATTAACCACATCTGCAAAGCCACAACCTGGATCTCGTCCCATACCTTCCAGAGGCACTACTGTCTGGAACACTGACTAACGGCTCATTTGGATGTTCCATGCTAAATGCAGAAATCCGGCCTGCAAATGAGACCGTCAATAGATAAGAGTGCTGCCATTGTCCTTGTTGCTGATACTGATCACTGATTGTTCTAATTCTTGCTGATGCTAAAATGCTCACTATCTTGCTCCTTGACTGTTCTTGCTCCCTGATGTTGCATGGAGCCAGTTGTTGTGGTTGGCGACAATGTTGTTGTGCTTATAATTTATTTATTTAGACAGTTTTGTATACCACCTTATCCTTCAATCAAAGTGGTCACAACACAATTGGAGGATACATTTAACACGAGGGGATATGAGACACATATACTAATACTTACAGGGAACACGGGCAATGGAGGGTTAAGTGGCTTGCCCAAGACCACAAGGAGGACTTGTGGGACTAGATGAACCCAATAAACAACCATTGCATCTAATGTGTCATTTTTGGATTATGTCCCTTGACGGGACCGCAGACCTTCGCCCTACCACAGCTTATAGTGGCAATGCCGCACTAGTGAGTCACCAGGTGCGGCTGATTCATCCTGCTTGTCCTAGGAGAAAACATGGTTACTTACCTGTAACGGGAGTTCTCCGTAGACAGCAGGATTAGTCAGCCACACATTCCCCCCCCCCCCACCTCCCCTACGACGAAGGCATTGCAGTCCGCGATGTCACCAAAGCAGGCGAAGTCCTTACCAGGCAATGAGACGGACGTAAGCTTGGTACAAACTGAGCCAGGTAGGGGTGGGCCCAGGGGTGGGGGCAGTCAGCACATGCCTAGGAGAGCACTTTAGTATCCATGGCGCCATTGGATGACATTACCAGGTGTGGCTGACTAATCCTGCTGTCCACAGAGAACACCTGTTACAGGTAAGTAAGCTCTTTTTTTTCAGCACTACAGACGTCTCTCAATGAGAAGTGCTAGGAAAGCTCATTTGACTTTAGCTATACAGACACTGTTAAATCAGGCAAAAATGTTATTGCACCCATCACATCATGCTGTGCCTGGGTAGGGCACAAGTTAATCACAGGAAGGAAACAGAAAAGTCAAAGGTTTCCTGTGCGATCAACAGCAGCAGGCCCAAATCTTCCATTTTGTTTGAAACCATTTGAACATGGAATTGATTTTTTTTTTAAATCTGGAAGTCTCCTCCTGTTCCTTTGAGTTAGCAACTCAGACGGAACCAGGGCTGTAGCCTTGCGACAAGTAATTTCATTTGCAATCCTCCAGGGGTTTTCTCCAAGTTTATATCCCCTTTCAACCAATGTTCCCACCACGCTGCATGGGAAAATCCCACTGCACTGCTGCCAGTGAACATAAGAACATAAGAACATAAGATATGCCATACTGGGTCAGACCAAGGTCCATCAAGCCCAGTATCCTGTTTCCAACAGTGGCCAATCTAGGTCATACGTACCTAGCAGTTTCCCCAAAAGACACAGGTTTCGCAATGCTTGTACTGGGTCAAGCATTGATATCCTGGGTCCCTTCTTAATAATGGTTTATGGACCTTTCCTCCAGAAACTTGTCCAAACCTTTTTTAAACCCAGCTATACTAACAGCCTTTACTACATCCTCCGGTAACAAATTCCAGAGTTTGATTACACATTGAGTGAAGAAATATTTTCTTTTATTAGTTTTAAATAGTTTACCCTGTAGCTTCATTGCATGTCCCCTAGTCTTTCTATATTCTGATAACGTAAACAGTCGATCTACGTTTACCCGTTCCACTCCGTTCATTAATTTATAGACTTCTATCATATCTCCCCTCAGCCGTCTCTTTTCCAGGTTAAAGAGCCCTAACCTTTTTAGCCTTTCTTCATAGGAGTATCCTTCCATCCCCTTTACCATTTTGGTGGCTCTTCTCTGAACCTTTTCTAATAACGCTATATCCTTTTTAAGATACGGCGACCAGAATTGCACACAATATTCAAGGTGCGGTCTCACCATGGAACGATATAGAGGCATTATAATATCTTTTGTTTTATTTTCCATTCCTTTCCTTATGATACCTAGCATTCTATTTGCTCTCTTGGCTGCCGCTGCACACTGGGCCGAGGGTTCTAACATGTTATCCACAATGACGCCTAAATCTTTTTCCTGGGTGGTGGTTCCTAATGTGGAACCTTGCATCGTGTAACCCTAGTTTGGGTTGTTCTTCCCTAGGTGCATAACTTTGCACTTGTCCACATTAAATTTCATCTGCCATTTTGATGCCCAGTCTTCCAATTTATCAAGATCCTCTTGCAATTTTCCACAATCCTCTTGGGTTTTCACAACTTTAAATAGTTTTGTGTCATCTGCAAATTTGATAACCTCACTCGTTATTCCACTTTCCAGGTCATTTATGAATATGTCAAAAAGCAGCGGACCCAGCACTGATCCCTGGGGTACACCACTATTCACTTTTCTCCATTGGGAAAATTGGCCATTTAGCCCAACCCTCTGCTTTCTATCTTTTAACCAGTTCTTGATCCACAGTAGTACACTGCCTCCTATCACATGACTCTTTAGTTTTGCCAAAAGTCTCTGATGAGGGACCTTGTCAAAGGCTTTCTGAAAGTCCAAATACACTATATCAACAGACTCACCTTTGTCCACCTGTTTATTCACACTTTCAAAAAAACATAATAGATTAGTAAGACAAGATCTTCCTTGTCTAAAACCATGTTGGCTGTCTCCCATTAGGCCATGACTATCTACATGCTGAGTAATTTTATTCTTTATGATGGTTTCTACCATTTTCCCCGGTACTGACGTGAGGCTCACCGGTCTGTAGTTTCCCGGATCATCCCTGGAACCCTTTTTAAAAATTGGCGTTACATCGGCGATCCTCCAATCTTCAGGTATTGCAGATGATTTTAATGAAAATTCACAGATTACTAATAGCAGGTCTGCAATCTCATATTTCAGTTCTTTCAACACCCTTGGATGTATACCATCCGGCCCAGGTGATTTGCTACTCTTCAGTTTATCTAATAGTTGTAATACATCTTCCCGATGTATCGATATTTCCTTCAATTCTTCCGCACCTTTAAATACCACTTCAGTCATGGGTAACATCCCTACATCTTCCTCAGTAAAGACCGAAGCAAAGAATTCATTCAGTCTCTCCGCTATTGCCTTGTCGCCTCTTAGTGCCCCTTTAACTCCTCTATCATCTAATGGACCAACTGACTCTCTCACAGGTTTTTGCTACGAATGTACTTGAAAAAATCTTTATTTCGCGTTTTTGCTTCCGCAGCAAGCTTCTTCTCAAATTCTCCCTTTGCCTGCTTTATCAATGCCTTGCATTTGACTTGCCAGTACTTGTGCTGTTTCCAGGTTTCGTTGTTTGGCTCTTTTTTCCATTTCCTGAAAGATGCTTTTTTGGCAACTCTGACCTCCCCTTTAAACCATGCTGGCAGTTTTTTGGACTTCCTTCCACTTTTCTTAAAGCGTGGAATACAGCTGCTCTGGGCTTCCAAGATAGTATTTTTCAACAACAACCAAGCTTGATGTAAGTCTTTATCCTTTGCAACTGCTCCTTTTAGTTTTTTCTTAACTATTTTCCTCATTTTATCATTGTCTCCCTTTCGAAAGTTAAAAGGTAGTACTGTGGATTTCCTTACTATCCCTCCTCCACGAATTAAATCAAAGATGATCATGCTATGATCACTATTGCCAAGCGGCCCCAACACCCTTATCTCTTGTATTAGATCTGGTGTTCCACTAAGGACTAGGTCTAATATGGCTTCCCCTCTGGTCAGTTCATGAACCAGCTGCTCCAAGAAGCAATCATTTATGTCATCTAGGAACTTTATCTCCCTAGCATGTCCTGCCGTGACACTGACCCAGTCGATACCGTGGTAATTGAAATCACCCATTATTATTACTGTGCTATAACATTTGTTAGCTTCCCTGATTTCTTTGAGCATTTCATCATCCATTTGTTCATTCTGGCCAGGCGGTCGATAGTACACCCCCACTGCCATCGCCTTCCCCTTTTTACATGGAATTTCAATCCATAGAGATTCTAAAGCAAATTTTGTTTCCTGCAAAACTTTAATCCTTTCTGACTCAATGCCCTCTCTAACATAGAGCGCAACCCCTCCAGCAATTTGATCAGCTCTATCATTACGATATAGTTTGTATCCAGGTATCACAGTGTCCCACTGGTTGTCCTCCTTCCACCATGTCTCTGATATCCCAATCATATCTAACCTCTCATTTAGTGCTATATATTCTAACTCTCCCATCTTATTTTTTAGAATTCTAGCATTTGCATGTAAGCATTTTAGAGACTGTATTTTATTCATATTAGTTTGGCTGTTGGTAGACATGGGTAATTTGGGATCTTTAAGCTCTGTCTGCTCCATACTCGAGGGCATTTGGGCTACTTTACTCTTTTTTGGAACCTCTCTGCTTTTGGTAGTATCCTTCAAGGATACATTCTTTTCCGAACCATCCGCTCTTGGGCGACTGTCGGCTTTCCCCTATTATCTAGTTTAAAAGCTGCTCTATCTCCTTTTTAAGGGTTAATGCCAGCAGCCTAGTTCCATCCCGGTTAAGGTGAAGCTCATCCCTTCGGAAGAGCCTCTCCTTTCCCCAGAATGTTCCCCAGTTCCTAACAAATCCAAAACCCTCATCTCTGCACCATTGTCTCATCCACGCATTGAGACTCCGGAGCTCTGCCTGCCTTTTGGGTCCTGCACGTGGAACGGGAAGCATTTCGGAGAACGCTATCCTGGAAGTTCTGGATTTCAACTTCCTACCTAAAAGCCTTAATTTAGCCTCCAGAACCTCCCTACCACATTTTCCTATGTCATTGGTACCGACATGAACCAAGACAGCAGACTCCTCCCCAGCACTATCTAAGACCTTATCTAGGTGGCGCGTGAGGTCCGCTACCTTCGCACCAGGCAGGCATGTTACCAGGCGATCCTCACGTCTACCAGCCACCCAGCTACCTACATGCCTAATGATCGAATCACCAACTATAACGGCTGTCCTAACCCTTCCCTCATGGGCACATGGCCCTGGAGAAACTTCCTCGGTGCGAGAGGGTTTTACATCACCTGGAGGACAGTGGGTGGAGGTTTTGCAATATTGCATTTTCAGGCCTGAAAATGTGATATTGCATCGTCCCCATGGGCAGCAGTTCAGGCGGAGGACTCCTGCACAGCTTCACAGGAACACTGCTCTTGACTCTTAGCCCCGTCATTGCAGTGACAGTCTTGAGCTGGGAACCATCCTTCAGGATTCCTTCTGAAAATCTTCTCTTGTGAGTGTTAAGTCTGACCACTAGGTGTCACCATTACACAACAACTAGAACTTTCTTGTCCTGAGCGGCTTTGAAAACTCTCTCTGGAGTATCCCTAATCCCAGTGGACAGGAATGGAAAACCTGATCCAGGTCCTCTGCATGCGTTGCGACCAGGCTAGCCTCCTGGAATTAGATTTTGTAATAAGGAAAACGTGCCTATAGAATACATCTTTCAGTGGGGGAAGCTGCTTGCCGAGCATTAAAGGAGCAAACATCAGCACTGCTGTGAAGGGCTGTGACTGTACCACAGGAAGTAAAAGAGCCATAACTTTCCATGGCCAGAGGCATTTGATGAACTATTTCCAAAGTCTTGCTACTTACAGCAACTCACAAAAACATTTGTTTTATAGAATTTTTAGGATTTTAAGTCACCTATCCTCAAAAACGTTCAAAGCAGCAATGTTCCCGCCAAGCCACGTGGGAGTCTTTTGGCCACACTGCTGCTGGTGGGGGGAAAGTGCAGCAATATTGTGCTTTTAGTGGCAAAGAGGATTCCCATGCAGTTTGGCGGGAACGTTACTAAGCAGCATTTAGTTAAAGCATAAATAGATTGCAACAATACAAATGCAACTGCATACAAGATATTATCTTACAGTACATTAGATAATCATCAATCATTATAAAGATAAATTAAAACACCTCCACCTAAATCAATAGCACCATGATGGAGGCCAGAGATAGACAAATAAAAAGAATCAAGTGCCAAATATACAAAACAAATCAATAAGAAACATTAGAGAAGCCTCTAGAGGAAATACCAGGGAACCTGGTGAATAATATAGAGTGTCGCGATAGTGGTCAAAAAGCCACAGCGACCGAATATATAAACCAGGATGCTAATGCAAGACACCATTGTGAGGAGCAGATACAAATAGCACCTAAAAGGTACAGGCCAATAAAAAAACAATAAAATACTCTAAAAAATGATCTACTACTACTACTTTTCATTTGTATAGTGCTACAAGGCCTACGTAGCACTGTGCGTATACATGTAACAGACAGATCTTGCTCCAGAGAGCTTACAACCTATTCAAGACAGACAAGTTTTTAGGCCTTAGTAATAGATTAAGACCCTGGAGTTCATCTTGAATTGAACATTAAACAAACTCCCTTAAACTTATTTGGCCCGATACTCGAAGGGCAGTTACACGGTTTAAAGCCCTGTAAACTGTGTAACTGCCGCTGAGAGAGATATTCAACGGCACTAACATGGTTAATGCCGCTGAATATCCACGATTATCTCCCTTACATGCCCCAGTACTAACCGCTTAGCATCGGCGCGTGTTGAGGGCATTCCGGGGAGGAGCGGAGGTGGCGACAAACGATAACTGGGCAGCAGCGATATTGCATACTGCCCATTTAGCGACCTCTGCCAAAAAGATAGGCGAGAGTTTCCTTCAACTATCTTTAAGACGCAGGAGCTAACTGGGTAACATGCAATATTGCTGCTGCCCGGTTAGCTAATGCGGCTTTTGGCATGTGCAGCAATCCCCAGATATTCAATGCCGGGGCTGCATATGACCCCAGAATTGACTATCCAGGGTTAGGGGTCGCCGGGCATGGCTATGCGCCGTAGCAGTGCATAGCCTGCCTAATTGAATATCGGGCCCATTAGTTATAGTTGTATTGGTTCAAGTATTGCTATTCCCTACCAATGTTAAGTAACTGAACAACTTAAAATAGCTAAACAAAACTTTAAAACTAAGATGCAGAAAGCAGTCCAGCAGAAAGATGGAGGCTATCCAGTCTTTTCCAATGAATGTTACATGTATGATTTTCTCTCAGTTGGTAAGAGTGCACTAGGTGCAGGGAACGAGTCCAATCTCTGAAGGCTAAGGTGGCGGAGATGCTGAGGCAGACTGAGACGTATATAGATGGACCTATAGGGACATAGTAGAGAAGTCCCACCTCCAGTCTAGCAACCTCTCTGCTGCCATGGAGGAGAGAGGTCACATGAAAGGAGGGCATTATCTTGGTGTGGCAGGAAGTGATTGTGGTGGGGTATATAAAATGCTACCCGTCCCTCTCCAAAGGGAGCAGGCTGCAGGAGGGAGAGAGGCCTGTGGAGCCAGAAGTCCTTCCAAGGCAAGCCATGCAAAGGTGTCTGGAGATAAGAACTTTAATTGGGACTGGAGGAAGGGCTGGAAGAACCAACCTTGTAGAGGTTTAACAAGCTGGGATAGAATAAAAACCAACTTTATTTTCCATGAACTGCTGTCTGTTCTGTGTTTTAAAGAAAACCCCTTCCCAGCGCATGCCACACTATCACAGTGACTCTGTATCTAACTGTGGCCAAACAGGTAACAGGTACTTGTCAGGTTCACTAAAAGGTAGGTATGTTGATAGTTGGGTGGCTGCTGGACATGAGGATTGCCTGGTAACTTGCCTGCCTGGTGTGAAGGTGGTAGACCTCACGCACCACCTAGATAAGGTTTTAGATAGTGCTGGGAAGAAGCCTGCTGTCTTGGTTTATGTTGGTACCCATGACATAGGAAAGTGTAGGAGGGAGGTTCTGAAGCCAAATTTAGGCTTTTAGGTAGAAGGTTGAAATCCAGAACTTCCAGGAATGCTTTCCATTCCATGCGCAGGACCCAAGACCCAGAGTCTCAATGCGTGGAGGAGACAATGGTGCAAGGAAGGTGGTTTTGGATTTGTTAGGAACTGGGCAACATTGTGGGGAAGAGTGGGGCTTTACTTTAACCAGGGTAGAACAGGCTGCTGGCATTAACCTTTGAAAAGGAGATAGAGCAGCTTTTTAATTAGATAATGGGGGAAAGCCAACAGTCATCCCAGAGTGTATAGTTCAGAAGGATGTAGCCTTGAAGGATACTAGCAAAACAGGGAAGTCAGGGCATCCCGACAGAGAGCTTCGAATAAAAGTAAAAGTAACCCAGGTGTCTTTAAGTAAAAATCAGACAGAGTTGAAAGATTCCAAGTTAACTAATCATCAAATAGCCAGACAGGGCCAAACCAAGGGCTGTGCGAGCGATGCGGCCACACAGGACGCAAGCACAGAATGGGGATGTTGGTATCATTGGGCTTCGAGGAAGCTCAAAAATAGTGAGTTACTGAATGTGGCTGGGAGGAGGGAGGGCACCAAATCCATTAGTTGCACAGGACACATTTGTAGCTTGGTATGGTCCTGAGCAGGACTGTTAATATTAGCAAAAAACAAACTTTGAAATGCCTGTATGCAAATTCTAGAAGTCTAAAAAATAAGATGGGAGAGCTAGAATATATAATATTGAATGAAAGATTAGATATAATTAGCATCACAGAGATCTGGTGAAAGGAGGATAATCAAATGGACACTCTGATACCTGGTTAGAAATTATATTGCACTGATATGATAAGTAATAGAAGCAACTTGATCTATCATTCGTACAGCGTTACAAGGCATACGCAACACTGCACATATAGATGTATAGTGCTGTGTATGCCTTGTAGCACTGTATTAGTGCAGAGATTTCACTATACCTTAAAGAGGGCATTGAGTTAAGCAGGAATAAAGTTTTGCAGGAACAAAATATACTGTAGAATCTCTATATAATGGAATCTCTATGTAATGTAATTCTATGGATAGAAATTTCATGTAAAAAAAGAAAGACAATGGCAGTGGGGGTGTACTACCATATACCTGGCCAGAATGAACAGATGGATGATGAAATGCTAAAAGAAATCAGGGAAGCTAACAAAAATTACCACGCAGTAATAATGGGTGATTTCAATTACCCCAGCATTAACCGGATCAATGTCAATTTAAGACATGCCAGAAAGTTACTAGATGAAATAAATGACTACTTCCTCAAGCAGCTGGTTTACTTATTTGAAGCATTTATATACTGCCTATCTATGAAACAACACAATCAAGGTGGTTTACAATCAGGTACTGTATATATTCCCTCATCCCCAAAGGGCTCACAATCTACATGCATGCCTGAGACAATGGAGGGTTAAGTACCTTGCGCAAGGCCACAAGGAGCACCTATAGGACTAGGGGCCCCAGTTTCTCCAGCCAAAGGAAGACTATGATAAAATGAGGAAAATGGTAAGTAAAAACTAAAAAGGGGCAGCTGCAAAGGTTAAAGGTTCACATCAAGCATGGGTGTTGTTTAAAGATATTATCTTGGAAGCACAGACCAAATGTATTCCATGATTTAGGAAAGGTAGAAGGAAGGCCAAGCAATTGCCAGCATGGTTCAAAGGTGAGGTTAGAGAGGCATGTTATAGCCAAAAAAAGAATCCTTCAGAAAATTACTACTACTATTACTATTAATCATTTATATAGCGTTACAAGGTGTACACAGAGCTGTATAAACACTTAGAATAAGATCGTCCCTTCTCCTCAGAGCTTACAATCTAATCAAAACAGACAATACAATAGATGAGAACAAGGGTACAGTAGGAAAGGGTAATGAGACAGAAGAAGAAGAAAAGATTAAGATCCAAAAGCGGCCTGAAAGAGGTGAGCCTTTAGCATGGATTTGAAAAGGGGGAGAGATAAAACCTGATGTAAAGATACAGGTAGTTTGTTCCAGGCATAAGTTTTATCATGGGTTCCAGGGGTGATCCAGGAAACTACAGAACAGTGAGCCTGATGTCAGTACCAGGCAAAATGGTAGAAAACATTATAAAAAACAAGATTACTGACAGGGCCGGCCCGTCCATTGTGCGAGAATGTTGTTGGCACAGGGCCCTGCGCTTCAGGGGGCCCCATGCCAACAACATCCTGCAGACTCTCGGCTCTCGGCTCACCTCCCTTTAGCGGCTCGCAACTCTGGCAGGCTCAGCAACAGCTCCTTACAGCCACCAAAGTGAAGAACGTTGTTTCCTTCACTTCGGCAGCTGTGTTGTAATGAAGATCGCAGGTGCGCTGAGAGCTGGGACACAGGAAATGTCCTTTGACCTCCGGCACACCAGCGATCTTCATTACAACACAGCTGCCGGAGTGAAGGAAACAACACTCTTCACTTTGGCGGCTGTAACGAGCTGCTGCTGAGCCTGCCGGGAGCCACGAGCCGCTAAAGGGAGGTAAGCCAGGACCACTAAAGCCTGCCACTGGGCTCTTCTGGGAGGGGGGGGGACTTAGGCTTGAAATGGGCTGAGTCGGGGCAGGGGACTAAGATTCGAAATGGGCTGTGTGGAGGGGCCTAAAATTGGAAATGGCCTGAGTGGAGGGGGGGTGGCTAGGATTGGAAATGGGCTGAGTGGGGGGGGGGCTAGGATTGGAAATGAGCTGAGTAGGAGGGGGCTAGGAATGGAAATGGGCTGAGTGTGGGGGGGTGGCTAGGACTGCAAATGAGCTGATGGGGAGGACTAGGACTGGAAATGGGCTTTTGGGGGTAGGCTTAGAAATGGACTGAGTGTGGAGGAGCTTGGAGTGGAAATGGACTGATGTGGTTCTGGAATAGGATTGGAAATGTCAGATGGGGGGCTAGTTTTAGAAATGGCTGATGGGGACTAGGATTGCAAATGGGCTGATGGGGGAGCTTGGACTGGAAATGGGCTGATGGGGGATGGAATAGGACTGGAAATGAGCTTATTTGGGGGCTAGGACTGGAAATGGGCTGATGCAGGGGCGGGGGGGAGAATGCAACTAGAAGGGAGCGGATGCTGGGTGGGGCTGGAACTAGAAGGGAGCTGATTTTGGGGGAGGACTAGAATGGGATGGAGCTGGGGGAATGAAGATAGAGGGGGAAAAGATATTTTGTGTGGGAGGGAAGAAAAATCTACGAGTTGCCGGGTATTGGCAGAATAAGTGGAGCTTGAGGATGGAAGGGTGAAATTTGAGTGGATAATAAAGGAATAAAAAATAAATTGGGGAAAGAGCAAAAGGGGAAAGATCACTATGTTAAAGCAGATGTAGAAGATAGAATGGAAGAAATCTAGAAGAGAGAAGAAAGGACAAATGGACAGCAGATAATGGAGAATTAGCAGAAGACATAAGAAACCAGAAGAAAGTGACTGGAGCAATTGCAATTAAAAAATAAAATGCCCAAACAACAAAAGGTAGAAAAATACTTTTTTATTTTGAATTTATTAACTGGAATATGTCAGCGCTGGGAAATGTGTATCGCTAATGTCTTTGCGTTTTTGTTTAGTACAAGAGGAAATTAATTTATAGTGTTGTTGTACATTCCAAGTTTGGCTTTAAGGGTTCCCAATTTAATTATTGTCTTCCGATTTCTAAATTGTGATTCCTTGTTCTTTGTTTGGTGATGGTCTATGTTCTGCATGTGTAACCGAGCTGAGGTATTATTGTAGTTTCTGTTTGACAGTGCCACTTGTTCTCTTTCCCCAGTAGGAGATGTATTGGTATTCTCTGAGATGTATTGGTGTAATATTTGCAGTGTTGCCTTTTTAATAGGTAGAGTTTGATGCTTTGAGAGTCCTGGTAGGCTGTAATGATATGGTGGGTTTGCTAAGGGTTCTAAATGGTCAGTGTTTATAGTACTTCCTAATGTGCCTGGCGGTTGGCACTGGAGTATAGTAATGTAGAAATCTGGTAGTCTTTCTTTATCCAGACACTCATTATGAGGCATGTTAACATTATGATAATATTTATGCAAACGAGGCTTCTTATGCAAATGAGGCCCCTCAATGAGCCTCCGCACATGGCCCCGCACCCACCTTGGGCCACCCCTGATTACTGAACATACAGATAGTCATGATTTAATGGTGGAAAGTCAACATGGATTTATCCAAGAAAAGTCCTGTCTTACTAATCTGTTATATTTTTTTGAAAGTGTGAATAAACAGGTAGATAAAGTGAGCCGCTTAATATAGTGTATCTTGGTTTTCAAAAAGCCTTTGTCAAGATCCCTCATATGAGACTCTTGGGGAAATTAAAAGTCATAGGATAGGAGGCAGCGTACTATTGTGGATTAGGAACTGGTTCAAAGAAAGAAAGCAGAGTAGGGCTAAATGGCCCGTTTTCTCAATGGAGAATGGTGAATACTATTTCATCCCTTTCCACTCTCCCAGGATCTTGCCTAGCCTGCTGCTTTTAACAAATTCATAAATGACCTGAAAATGGGAATGAGTGAGGCGTAGCGCTATATAAATGCTAAATAGTAGTAGTAGTAGTAGATAACACCAAATTATTCAAAGTTGTTAAAACACAAGAGGATTGTGAAAAATTGTAAGAGAATCTTGAGAAATTGGTTGACTGAGTATGAAAATGGCAGATGAAATTTAAATGTGGACAAATGCGAGAGGAAATGACGTCACCAGCCTGAGCGGCAGCAAAAGCACGGGGCTCCATGAATGTGTGATTTAGAGGTGCAACCCTAGCCCTACCGCAGGGTCTGGAGAGTCGGAAAAGCTGTGGATTGTTGGTGAACCAAGAGGCTGCCCGGGGATGAAAAAAGGTAGCGCTGAATTAAAGGCGTTGCCTATAAAAGCACGGCAGCGGTGGGAGCCGCGGGGAAAGCCAAGATGGCGGCGAAGAATGCGGGCAGTGATGAGGAGGCCTCAAAGGTGGAGAAGCAGCGGGGCAGTGATGTGGAGATACTCCGGGGAGAGCTACAAAGTTGGTTTACCACCCTCAGACAGGATATGTCTCTGTTTAAGGCAGATGTCCAGGGATGGATGGAAGATCTGCGTGGAGAAATTCGTGAGGTGGGCCAACGTTTGGAGGATCTGGAGAGTAAAGTGGAAACGCAGGACAGCACGTTGCAGAAACTGCAGGAGCAGATTGAAAGCATGGAGGGGGAACAGGAGGAATTATGGTCTAAAGTGGAAGACCTGGAGAATCGCTCCAGGAGGGCGAATATTAGACTGCGAGGCATTGCAGAAACAGCGGAGAACTTGGACTGTGCACAAATAGTGGAAAGAGTGTGTAAACAGTTGGTGTTGGAGGCTGGTATATCGGAGGAGGGCCTGTGCTGGAAGATTGACAGGGCCCACAGAGCGTTGGGTTCCAAAAAGGAGGGCTACAATAGAGACATTATAGTTTGTTTTCATGAGTATTCCACGAAATCTATTGTGGTTGAAGCTGCATGGAAAGTAAAGAATTTTAACTGGGAAAACCAGCGTATTGAGATTTA
The DNA here is from genome assembly GCA_033557465.1 of Ichthyophis bannanicus. NCBI lineage: Eukaryota > Metazoa > Chordata > Amphibia > Gymnophiona > Ichthyophiidae > Ichthyophis > Ichthyophis bannanicus. Next base: position 1,114,728,554 of record CM066031.1, on the reverse strand, counting down.
TGCGGATCTTTCAGCGATTACGATGAGAAAGAGGAGAGACTTTGCACAGATTACTAAGCAGTTGCGGGATAGGGCCATTAGATATAAATGGCTGTTCCCGTTTGGTCTGCAATTTTGCATTGAAGGTGTCACGTCCTATGTGAAAACTGCTGAGGAAGCAGTTAAGGCAATGGAGAATGCTGGGTGGACTGAGATACCCGAGATTTCGCAGATGAATCGCCTTAAAGCACCGAGGAAACGGCTGGGAAGTGGCTGGAGGAGAGCACCCCAAGGGGACCGGCGGCTGCGCAGACAACAACAGAAGACGGCGGTGGAGTCTGAGGGTTGAGATGGAGTAGTGGACTCTCTGGACATTACTTACTAATGCCTGTGAAGGAATGGCAGTGTAAAGTGTGCTGTTTAATAAGTACTATAATGGTGATGGTGGCAGGGGGGGGTGCCCTTTGAAAATAAGAGAGATAATTAGGGGCTTGGGCTGGTGAGTCATGCCTCATGAGATGGAGGCGAGAGTGCCTTGGAAAGGTGTGGGGGAGGGTTGGGGAGGGGGGTGGGGTACGCGGGGGGGGGGGGGGGAGGGAGGAGGGGGGGATAGGTAGGGCTGCTCAATCCAAACAGCGTGGGATCTGGGTGAGTGTAGTATGTGGAGCTGATGGATAAATTAAGGGTGGTAACAATGAATGTGAGAGGTTTAAATTCCCCAATTAAGAGACAAAGGGTGTACAAAGAGATCAGTAGGCTGCAGGGCGATGTGGTGTTCCTCCAGGAGACCCATTTGCTGAAAAGGGATGAGTGGAGGATGGCAAATAAAAAATTCCAGGGACGATGGTTTGCTCCCAATCGTGTCGAGCTCAAAAAAGGGAGGGTAGGCATCCTGTTGCGTACCCAGGTACCTTATCAGGTGCAGGAGATCCAACAGGATAAGGAAGGACGCTATCTGATGGTTAAGATACAACTAAAAGATCAGAAATTTACATTGGTGAATATTTATGGGCCAAATGCAACACAAGGGGCCTTCTTTGTGGAATTGACCAGAAGGGTGGCTGAATTTGTGGAGGGTCAACTAATAGTGGGGGGCGATTTTAATTTAACGAGTAATCCTATGTTGGATAATTCCAGGGGGAAGGCCCTAGGGAGTGTTAAGAGCAGGAGAGCGCTGAAGGCTATGGGGGCACAGTTGGGTGTGGTGGATGCGTGGCGGGAGTTGAAAGGGAGGAAGAGGGATTACACTTATTGGTCCCCTGTGCATGATTCTCTGTCTAGGTTGGATATGGTGTGGGTGGCCCAGACACTAGTACAGGACCTGGGAGGGTGTGAGATCAGTGAGCGCACGTTGTCAGACCATGCCCCGTTTTGGGTAGAGCTTAGGGTGGGGGGCACTGCTAGGAAAGGTTCGGGGTGGTGTTTAAATGAGTCGTTGTTAGAGATACCGGAGATTGTTACGCAAGTGAGGGAAAATATTAAGGAATATCTAGAGCTAAATGATACAGCCGAGTGTAAAATTGGAACACTATGGGAATGCCTTAAAGTGGTGGTGCGAGGAAAATTGATAGCCATTGGCTCTTATCGGAAGAAGGTACAGGAGCGCCAAAAGCAGTTAGTATATAATAAGATTAGGGACCTGGAGAGTTTACAAAAACAGGGGGAGTTGGGGAGGGTGGGGCTGCGTGAGTTGGTACGGGCGAGGAAGGAGTTAGGTGAGTTGGAGCTTGGGGAGATTAAATACGCCCAAGATAGGCTAAAACAAGTCTTTTTTGAATGGGGGAATAAACCCAGTAGGATATTAGCACATAGGCTGAAACAACAGCATCAGCGAAACTATATAACTAAAATTAAGGACGCCCAGGGGAAAGATATGCGTCAGCTGGGGCAAATGCAAGAGCGTTTTGTAGAGTATTATAAACAATTGTATACCCCTGAACAGAGCGGTGTGCAGAGGAGGGTGGAAGACTTTTTAAGTATGGAGCTCCCGAGTTTGAGTGTGGGGCAAGCAGAGCAGCTTTCCCGGCCCATTGAGGTGGGGGAAGTGCTTGCGGTAATTAAGACCTTACCGTCGCATAAGACACCGGGGCTGGACGGGTACACCAACAAATTTTATAAAACATTTGGGGATGTGGTGGGGGAGGTTTTGACTAGGCTCTTTAACTCTTTTATGGAGGAGGGAGAGTTGCCAGAAACGATGCGCACTGCGGGTATAACATTGATCCCAAAGGAGGGGAAAGATTTAACTTTATGTGGCTCTTATCGACCCATCTCCTTGTTGGGGATGGACTTTAAAATTTATACAAAGGTCCTGGCTAATAGGATCTTACCCCATTTACCATTCTTAGTGCATGAGAACCAGACGGGTTTTGTGCCGGGGAGGCACACATCTGATAATATACGGAAAGTGTTGAATGCTATGTGGGGAGGGAAGCGGGGGAAGCAACAGATGTTATTATTGACAATCGATGCTGAGAAAGCATTCGATCGTGTATCTTGGCCCTTTCTTTTTGGGGTCCTGGAGAAGATGGGGATAGGAGGGGACTATCTGCGCTGGATTAAAGCGATCTATAATCAACCACGGGCGAAGATTCGTATAAATGGTGAATATACAGCGGCATTTGATTTACGGCGGGGCACGAGGTAGGGGTGTCCGCTGTCGCCGATTCTGTTTGTATTATCGATGGAACCTTTAGCCCAATGGGTGCAGGAGTGTGGGGAGGTGAGAGGGGTTAGATGGATGGCCTTGGAAAGTAAGGTGTCTCTCTTTGCGGATGATTTACTGTTTATGTTAACTGAGCCATTGACGTCTTTAACTACACTATATGATATTTTAGTGGAATTTGGGGAATATTCGGGGTTTAGAATTAATGCGACTAAGTCCGAGATCCTGAATATTTTGGTTCCGGAAGAGACGGTACTCCTCATAAAGGAAGAATTCCCATTTAAATGGGCCAAGCACAGTATTACCTATCTGGGCATAAAATTAATGGCGAAGGAGCAAGATTTGTTTGAGGCTAATTATGGCGCAATGGAAAAAACAGTTAGGAAGGACTTGGAAAGCTGGGGGAGTAAGGGGTTATCCTGGTGTGGGCGGATGTCAGCAGTAAAAATGGTGATTTTACCTAAGTGGCTTTATCTGTTTACTGTGTTGCCAATCTGGGTGCCAAAGAGATGTTTAGTGAAATGGCAACAGGGGCTTATGAAATATGTGGGAGGCTTGAAAAAAAACAGAGTAGCAGGACGAATTTTGACTCGCCGGAAGGAAAATGGGGGTATGGCGATTCCGGATTTAGAGAGATATTGGGAGGCTGCCCGATTGAGTGCTTGTGTGGACTGGTGTGGGGATGAGAAAAAAGAGTGGGTGTGGATGGAGTCTGAGGAATTAAGGGGGGGCCCGATTGGGGACTTGTTATGGCTGCCCAGGGAAGGGAATAGAGGTTTCAAAGGGGAAAACCCTTTTGTGCAGCTAACCTTGAAGGTGTGGAACAAGTGGAAATGTGTGTGGCTAGGTAAGGAGGGGATTTTGAGGCTGATACCGATAAGGGGAAACCCGGCCTTTCCACCGGGGGTGGGGGTCACGGCGTATTTGCAATGGGCACGGAAAGGTTTAGAGTGGATAGGTCAATTATTGGAGGGTAGGTCTTTGAAAAGCTTTACGGCTTTGAAAGTGCAATTCCATTTGGAAGATAAGGATGCTTTTCGTTTTCAACAACTTACTCATTATATTCAACATAAGATAGTACCGGGTCTGCGGGGAGATCCTACCGAGGTGGAGCAGATGTTCCTGATGGGGTGGCAGAGGGGGGTTGTGACTAAATTTTATGCTATGATGCAAGGGGTTGGGGAAAGAGAGCCCTTTCAAAGGAGGTGGGAGGAAGATTTGGGGGTTGCATGGGGGGAAGATACATGGAAGCAAATCTATCGATCTCGATATAAGGGCCTATTGGCGATCTCTTTAATTGAAAACAACTATAAGGTTATGTATAGGTGGCATTTGACACCTGTGCGTTTGAAACAGATGTATCATGCCCCAAGTGATCAATGTTGGAGGGAATGTGGGGAAAGGGGATCATATATACATATATGGTGGAAGTGTAAATTGCTTCAGGGATTGTGGTGGTGTTCAACCTGTTGGGCCAGATTTTGGAGAAGGAGGTACAGCCCTCGCCAGCCCTGGCTTTTCTTGGGGTGCTGCCGCAGGAGCTTAACAGGTGGGAGGGGGAATTTGTGAATTTGGGGTGTGTAGCTTTGCGGGTGTTGATTGCTAAGAAGTGGAAGCAGGTGGGTGTGCCCACCTTAGAGGAGTACTGTAGTTCATTAGACTTCCTTTATTTGATGAGTAAGCTTACGGCTCTGAAGAAGGAGCGCCCACAAAAGTTTCTGCAGGTGTGGGGAAAGTATATTATATGGATTGCCACTAAGTAATATTGCTTTATATGTGTCACCGGATGCTGTCTGGAGGGGGTGGGGGGGAGGGGGGTGGGGTGGGGTGGGGAACAGGGATATATAAAGTTATGCCAGTTGTATGGTTATGTGCCTTGCCGTGGATGATGTGTGCAGAGATGTTGCAATTTTTGTTTGGGATGTTGTGATTGTTTAATTGGTGTGTAATAAAAATAAAGTTAAAAATAAAATAAATGTGGAGAAATGGAAAGTTATGCACTTAGAGTAGAACAACCCAAACTACAGTTAGAAGATGCAAGGCTCCACATTAGGAATCACCATCCAGGAAAAGGATTTAGACGTCATCGTGGATAATACATTGAAACCTTCTGCCCAGTTTGCAACGGTAGCTAAGAAAGCAAATAGTATGGTGGGAATCATAAGGAAAGGAATGGAGAATAAAACCAAGGATGTTATAATGCCTCTGTATCACTCCATGTTGCAACCACACCTTGAATATTGTGTGCAATTCTGGTCACTATATCTTAAAAGAGATATAACAGAGTTCGAGGGGAGATTTGATAGAAGTCTAGGAAATAATAAAGGGTGCAGAATGGATAAATATAGATCGGTCACTTACTCCTTCAAAAAGTAGAACTAGGGAACTTGCAATGAAGCTACAAAGTAGCACATTTAAGACTAATCGTAGAAAATATTTTTTCACTCAACATGTAATCAAACTCTGGAATTTGCTGCCGGAAGATATAGTAAAAACTGTTTGTGTAGTTGGGTTTAAGAGAGATTTAGACAATTTCCTGGAGAAAAAGTCCATAAATCATTATTAAAGTGGACTGGAGAAATCCACTGCTGAGTCCTGGGATAAGCAACATGGAATCCATCTGCCTTTTGTGAACCTGACAGGTACTTGTGGCCTGGATTGATTACTATTGGAAACAGGATACTGAGTTTCATGAACATTAGGCCTGACCCAGTATAGCATAACTTGTGTTCTTACATTAAACACAAAAACAGGGGACTAGGGTAGAACTAAGAGAAAATGGTTATAACACACAAGGGTGGTAAACAGGAGAATAGGGGAGTCATGACCCAAAAGCAGCCATGAAGAGGTGGGTGTTTAGCCTAGATTTGAATAGGACCAGAGATGAAGCCTGATGTACCAACTAAGGTAGACTGTTCCAGGTATATGGTGCAAGATAGAATGAATTATTCTAACACCATTATTAAGAAGGGACCCAGGATATCAATGCTTGACCTAGTACAAGCATTGCAGAACCTGTGTCTTTTGGGGAAACTGCTGGGTACATATGACCTAGCTTGGCCACTGTTGGAAACAGGATACTGGGCTTGATGGACCTTGGTCTGACCCAGTATGGCATATCTTATGCTCTTATGTATTAAATCTGGAATGGGCAAGTGAAAGAGAAAAGCACAGATAAAAGGGATCTGCTAGAGGAGTGGAGTTCCCAAGGAGGGGTGTAGGGAGAGATAAGAGGAGAGGTAGTAAGAACCACAGAATGAAGGCATCTGTAGGTCGGTAGGAGAAGTTTGAACTGGATGTGGAAATGGAAAGGGAGCCAATGAAGTTACTTGATGAGAGGGGTTATGTGGGCAGTGACACTGGCAGGAGATTAGCCGTGTGGCTAGGTTTTTAGATTGAAGGGGAGAGGGATGATTCTGGGGAAGACCAGCAAAGAGCAGGTTGCAATAGTCTAAATGGGAGGTGACCAGAGATAAGGGTCTTGGTAGTGTGTTCAGAAAGGAAGAGATGAATTTTACTAATGATATACAGAAAGAAAAGACTGAAAGAATCTTCTGGAGAAATGACAGTACACCCGGTGAATGCAGAACCACATTCGCTAGAACAGTGTTAAACAAGCAGGTGTTCCATTATTTTTTGAAGTCAAGCTGTCTGTAAGTCTTATTTCCTTTGAAACAAAATTTCAAAAGGTAGGACTGAGAACTGAAAATGTTCCCTTCTTCATATCTGCATACTTTCTGACAAGAGACAGGGCACAGAAGAACTGCTGAACTGGTTCAGATGAGAGGCTGTCCTTACCTCAGTATCCTGACTTTGAAACGGCATGTTGCAAGCAGCCCTTCCCCTACAATGCACTCCTCTGGAACTCAGAAGAGAGGGACAGATTAACTTGGGGTGACATCCCCGACTGCTGTAGTCAGTAAAGTCTGATCGATTTGTTTTCCATTAATTTGCTCCTTATTTGGAGTCCAGCGACACTATTGGCTTTCGTGATATTTTGTGGCAATGGGTTCAGAATAGCCATCTGGTTCCCTCTCCATCACCAACACCATCTTAATTAGAAAGACAGTTTACCTCAGATAACTCAAAATCACGGGAATGGACTACTTTCTATAGGTGGAATGGTTTGGAGGTTCTTTTGAAAACATAGCCCTACTTTAAGAAGGGGAAAGGGTTATCCTCCCTCTAGCCTTCATTTAACCATAAAGTAGAAGTGTCTGAATTTCAGAGTTGTGTTGTTTCTCAAAAATGTAGAGTTATATTATTATTTTGGCATGAGAACACCGCCAGACTGGGATGCACAGAACTTTCCAGCTTAAACATTTTTTGCCATAAACCTGTTTCAAAGGCATGCACTTGGCCAATTTCTGGACATTATTATTTGAGATGGCAGTGCCCAGCTGATAATAAAGGAATCTTCGTGGATGAAAGTAGGAGAGGGGAAGGAAACACCTTTATAACCTTCTCTAATAACAGTGTCACTAAAGAGCTAGCTAGGTGAAAGAGTCATGAAAACGAGAAACTAACAGTTAGGGACCTTATTCTGATGCCTCTCCCATCTACAGAGAATAGCTGCCCTATTTATATAGGGTTGTGCTTTTTAAGAAATAATAATATGTCCCTTTCAAGAGTAACTCCCTTTCTGTGTGGTCCTACATTTACTTCACCAACTGCTTGGCAGACAAGGGAACACAGCACTCATATGAGCTTTTTACGCAGGCTCTCTCTGAAGCTGGTAGAATATTTAAAGTGCTGTGGCTCTCTTGGTGGGGACTGGCAAAAGACAGGAAGCCTCTGGCACTTGACACACTCACACTCCCTTTTCAAATAACTGAGTCCAAGTTAGAAATTTTGTTGAGAAATAAAGGTCTACTTAAACGTTAGGGTCACTGAGCAAATAGTGACCCCGGATTGGTATGAAAAATGAACAAGAACTATGTTACAAAAACAGACTATTCTCTCTTTTTAGTAAGTGTATTTTGTATCTCATTGTATCTCTGCACCTAAATCTTTAGTGCTTAGTTTCTTCCACAACACTCTTTCTTTTTAAAATAACACTCCTGAGTTCCTATACTCCACCACTTAAATAATCAGTCTAATTATTTCTCCTCTATCAATGATATGAGGGTATCAAGGCGATGCGCTTACAGTTTCCTGGACACCCCTTTGCTCGGGTGCTCTTGGCATAGGGTTGTGTTGGGTTCCTTCTCCTCTTGGATGGGTAGCTGCTGAAGATGCAGGTCTCCCCAGAGTTGCTCCACTTGGTCCCGGCTCCTATGATCTGAAAGGGTTGCTGCAGCCACACTCTTGGAACCTCCTATTAGGCTGAGCTCCCCTCCGCGCCTAGGCAGCGGCTCCAAGCCTGGCAAATTTCTTTTCTAGTGATGGTTGCTGGGTGCAGACACTCCTCTTTGTAAGATGAGTGCTCTGGCTGAGTGTCAGAGGCACCTGCCCATTAAGGGCAGACTCCCTTTCCAACCTTGGCTAGGGGCCAGACGGGATTCTGCCTTTGGGAGTGGTTTTTATAGCAAGTGGGCTTTTCTTTCTCAGATGGATCTCCTCCCAGTCTGAAATGACTGGCAGCAAGAACCTCCCCTGCTCTGGAAAATGCCAAACCATGCTCTCTACTTCTGGCAATATTTAGTAGAGGCACTGGATGGTGCCTCAGCTCTCAGTGCAGCATCCGAGTAGTCTCCACACAAAACAAAAGCAAGATGCACAAATGTCCTTCTTTTCAGCCTGTCCATGTATTTTTAAAAAAGCTTTTGACTGAACTGCATGCATGATGCATATGGGCAAATGTAGGATTTTAAAAAGGGGGCTAAAGATGATGTGGCATCATTATTCTCCCACGGTTCCCACCTCTCATTCTCATGTTTTCTGCTTTTTTCAGCCTCTTCCCTTTTAATCCTTCTAGGTCTCTCACCTTCCATTTTCCTCTTTTGCCCCCTCTCAAGTTCTTCTCCATCTCTCCCTGGCCTCCCCCAGGTACTTCTCCATCTTTTCTTCCCCTCAAGCTCCTCCCTATCCTCTCTGCCCCCTCACTTCATCTTCCCACCTTTCTATTGGGCTCCAATTCATCTCTGCTCTTCCCCATCCATTCACGTCCTCTCTTCCTCTTCAGATTCCTTTCTATAATCCTCTCCCTCCACCCAGGTTCTTTTCCATCCCCCTTCCCCTTCTCTCCTTCAGGTAGAGCTGGGGCAAGGAGATGAGAAGCCCCAGGTGAACCTCATCCTTTGCACTCCCTGGCCGCCCCTCATTGCCACCTCTATTACCCTTCACTGAGACCTACAGCAGCAGCACTTAACTGTGGGGCTGACTTCCTGTTTGAATTGGGGGTGGAACCTGCACCCAGCAAACAGGAAGTTGGCCATTGGTGGTTACAGAAGCAGACAGCCCCATGGTGCCAGAGTTTGCAGGTAAGTACAGTGGGGCTGCTTCAAACCATTGCGAACGCTGTAGGTCACGGTGAGGGGCAACAGTGGTGACAATGGATGCCCCCAGAGGGCCAGCATTCTAGGCAGTTGCCTATTTTTCCTAATTGTAATGCTGGCCCTGCCTTCAGGTTCCCCTCAGTTTCTTGAGGCACAACGCCATGAGCAGAAGGAGATGAGGGGAACTGTGATCATTGCTTAAGGGTGACACCTAGTGGCTAGATTCAAGGCCTATAGTTGCAGGAATCTGGAAGTAGGTCTGGTGCATGGCCACTGGCCAAGTACTCTCACTGCAATGCCAGACTAGGTATGTTAGGGAGGAAATGGATGAGGAGTTCGGCAAGAAAATTCTTGGTACCAGATCCCATCCTTAGTTCTAACTGTGCTGAAGAAAAAGAAGGAAACTGCAGTGTCAAAACAATAAAAGAATATGAATATGCATAAGGGATATTGAATTGAAGAGCAAAGCTGAAGAATCCCTCTATTTCTGCCATGGGAAATCAAATGGAAATGTCCATAAATGGATAGCCAGTCAATACTTCATAATGGCTCCAAAATGTTCCATGTGCAGGACTGATCAATCACAGCCTCCTTTGCCCTCCCACTTGAAGTATGGGGCTGACCAATCAGGCCCCCTCTTCCATCCTGAGTGAGGCATCCAAAAGAGTATGCTGAGATTTAGAGCACGATTCAGTAACAGCCACATCTGGCCTGCAGCTGCATACAAACTGGAAATGGGACTAATAGCAACCTGATTCTGAAACCACGGGTATAGACGCACCCGCCGTTTTGGGATCAGGGAGATAAACGTTCCTGTGCCCAGTGCATTCCGAGACATTAAATGTTACAGAGGCCCCCCCCCCCCATCTCCCAAAGGACATGCTTCCGCTCACAATATGTGCAGCCCCTGGGCCAATGGACCCATCAGCAGATGTCAGCTTAGCAGACATTGTGTCCCTGGCACAGCATTATGTTCTTGTGGGGGATGGGTGTACAGACTCACACATGGAAACACATCCCTCATCTCTGGAAGCTGTCATGCACAGCTGCATCATGTGCTCCCCATGGTAACATGCACACTGCTTCATTACAGCCCTGACATGGCAGGGCAGAGCTGAATCTGATCTAAGCCCTGCCATTATTCCAGTCCAGCAGGAATCTGTACATCAATGGGGATGTCAGAGGACATACAGGGGCCTTTCCTGAATACCCATGCTGGAGGTCATTCAGAGAGGCAGATAGTGGGGCTGTATGTCCTGCTCGGATATGCAGCCCCGCTATCCGCCATCTCCGTATTCCACCTCCCTTCCCCCTTGCATGCACAGAGCCACTATGAATGCTGCGGGGGACGAGGGAAGCATGGAGGTGGAGAGTGGGAGGATCATGGGCAGGACTGGCACCCAGATGTACAGGGCCGATTCTGGTCATGGCCCTGTATGTCCTGGGAGCACTGGGGGAACAGCCAGATTATTCCACCTTGGAGGTGGAATAAGCACTGGCCATCCCTCTGGATCAGCCGGCCAGGCTCCCTGAGGCAACAGAAGCATGCCATGTGGGTCCCCACTGCTCAATCCAAGGCCTTGCTGCCCCCGACGGGGGTCATGCAGCAGGGAAGCAGGGTACCATCGGCTGTGGGCAAGCTGTGCCACGGGGAAGACGTCACCATGGCGATGCAGGGGCATGCCCGGGCTGTCACCCAGAGCCCGATCCTGCACCCACGGGAATGTCTTGCTCCCACGGTGCAGAATCAGGTCTTGATGGGCCCTTCCTGCTCGGGGCTTGCTGAATCAGTCTCTCTGAGTTTCGGCCATGCCCCTGATCTGTCCCTTCATGCTCACCATCTATAATCACCATACTTGCTCCATGTACATGCTGGGCCGCCGGACTACGGAATACACTGGCACACATTTTCAGGGGGTGGATGCAGTGGCAGGATTTGATCCGAAGAGGAACCAGTTTGGATTGATCCCACCACTTACAGAAGTGAGTGGGTGGCAGCACGGTATGTGTTTGCATTGCTGGTGCTGAATGGTTGGGCTGCTGGCAGCTACTGCAGGGCAGCAACTCCCTGATGGCCCAGTGGCCTGATCCCCCTGCCCGCCATTGGTTTTACAGCATTGGGGGCCTCCCTTGATGCCACGGCCCCAGATGCCGTCAAACCACTGGCAGGTCAGGGGATTCCTTTCAGTGCAGCACTGGCATCAGGATGCTGTTTTGGCCCGGTTCGGCAAACATGGCCCGTGGCAGGAACCAGTTCACACGAACCGGGCCGAATCAGCCAAATCCCACCACTGGGTGGATGTCTATCCCGTGCATTTAACCACCCTATTCGCCTTTCGGAATGACCCCCTCATTGGGCTGGTGTCTGTTCAGAAACTATTGTCTGAACCAAACAGCATGGCTTCTTGTTACAAGATGGGGCCTGCTCTGAACCAAAGCCTGAATTAAACAAGATGGATTCCCGTTTTCTTATAACTCAGCAGTAAAACTTGCAGATCAAGTAGTTCTGCAGATTTATGTATTTCACAGCAGAAGTATCATTCCAGCTGACTACGTGCAGAAGAACTCATTGCTGAGACCTTCACTGTGCTACTGGTACTAGTATTTGCAACAATGTATGGACTTGCATACCAGCAACTTTCTCACACCATGGACCTTTGTTTGCAGAAGGACCACCTATTAGCTGTTACTGAATTTGCTGAAGATGACATACAGGATTTGAGATCAGCCAATCCCTGGTCCGTCAGGACAAAGAATTATATACTGGATACAGGGAGAGATGGACAAAACACACATGCAGCGCAACAAACACATGCAGCACTCTGGAACATGCCCAGAGGCTTGCAGAACATCTGGGAACTTTAGCTTCTGACACAGACTGTTTTGTTGACCTGTCTCTCTGGTTGAAAAGTCAGATGTTTATGTTTATTTCATTTGATATACCGCCCTTCTGGGGAGATAGAGTGGTTTACAGTGTACAAACATTTTAAAGAAGGCACTAGGCCGGAGAAAAGGAAAGAGAAGTTACAATCGTTGATAGGAAAGCAGGAGAGAAAAGAGATACAGGACAAGATGCAGAGGCTGGGATCACACAAAAGGGGAGGGAAGGTCAAAGGCCAGGGAAAAGAGGTGGGTCTTTAGGTCACGCTTAAAGGAAGGGTGATGGGGCTCAAGTCGAAGGGAGGCGGGAAGTGAATTCCAGAGGGCAGGGCCTGCGAAGAAGAAAGCTGAGGAGCGGGTAGACTGAAGGTGAGCAAGGGAGGGGGAGAGAAGATTGAGGCGGTTGAGATGAAATGAACGAGGAGTGTGTCTGGGAGTGTGAAAGGTGATGAGATCTGCCAAGTATTGTGGGGTGTTGGTGTGAAGAGCCCTGTGAATAAGGTGAGGAGCATAAATCGAGAGTGAAAAGGAACAGGTAGCCAGTGAAGATGTGTCCAAGATAGTGTCCAAGTGCAAAACCTCAGGATAGAGTGAATCTCTCCCACAGACCTGTAGCCGATGTTGGACTTCTGCAGTACTTTGACTTCGTGCCATTCCTGAGACAATTTCTAGGACCCAGCCGTAAGCATTCTGGCAAGAGCTAAGGTACTGGTCTTTAGTTTTCCCCCTGAGGTTGGGGCTAGCTTAGATAATGTACTGTACATCTGAGTGCAGAGCGAATCAGTGCCGTTGGTTTCTAAAACAGAGATTAGGCATCTTGGTAATTGTAACATAGGGCTGCATAACATACTACCTCAGAAAACTAATTTATGCTAATTTTACACTATTTTTGTTATCAGTAATAAAGTCTAATTTATATACAAACATAGGGTTGGTTCTTGTTTTATCAGGTAGTTTGTTTGCCAGGTAGTCCTATGGAATCCTGGGAAAATGAGGAGTAGCAGTTTTCCCTAGACATACAGAGTATTTATACATGTGTATTTATCTGCTACAGACAATATCTCCTACATATGGGGGGGGGGGGTGTGGTGTTGTCCTTGATAGGCAATTCTGAATAAACCACGTCTTACAGATTTGGGAGCTCACCTTCGGGATAGGCCGTTCTGAATGAACTGTGTTTCACAGAACTCTGAGTGAGCTAGCCCTGAGTGTTCCCTTTAAGACTGTCTAATTTATGATAGCTAGCATTGTTGACAGGAATAATCTTGTTATGCAGACTGGGGTACTTACTACAATGCAAGAGATCCTTACAGGACTCTCTAATATGCATATAAATCCCATGTATTGTGGTGAACAGCGCCCTCCTGAGCCTATGGAGATAGTAGAAAATCCTGAGGGTCAGCAGGATTTATACCAAAATGACAGGGCAAGGAAAAAAGAGAGACTCTATTCCTCAGAGCTGAGTAGGGAGACCAGCCCAGGGGAGGAGCCCTGCAGTTCTGATTGGGCACACCCAGCCCTAGGAAGGGGCGTGTCCAAAAGAGAATGTACATTTAAACCAGAGCATGGCTCTGAAGAGGAAGGACGGATAAGAGATCCGAGTGAACGACGGATAAGAGATCCGAGTAAAGGACGGATAAGAGATCCGAGTGAACGACGGATAAGAGATCCGAGTAGAGGACAGATAAGAGATCCGAGTGGAGGACGGATAAGAGATCCGAGTGAAGGACGGATAAGAGACCCGAGTGGAGGACGGATAAGAGATCCGAGTGGAGGAAGCACGAGTGGAGGTGGTACAAGGAGTACAAGAAGTACAAGGAATACAGGAGGTAAAGGAAGGAAGGAATATTGGAAGAAGAAACAAGGAGATGGTTGGAAAGCCAGTGGAGTGATTAATGATACTTTGGAACCTGGCATAAGAAGAAAACCTGCACAATCCTATTCCAGGGAAATAAGCAGAAGTCCCACGCAGAGAGGATTTAACCTTGTAGTGGATAGCCCTTGGAAGGCATCGCCTTGGGGGAGAAAGACTTCAGGACAAGCACAGGTGAAAGAGCAATCATTCCCTGAAACGTCGTTTGTGCCGGAGAGCAACAAACAGATCAGCTGGAGAGCCTGGGAGCCATCTGCAGGCAGAAGTGCTGCACAAACAGTGAGTAATTGGCCACCCGGCTGCCAAGCTGAATATAGAGATAATTCTTCCTCCTATGAGTCAATTGCTAAAGAAACTAGCAATTATCCTAATACCTTTATCTTAAAGGAAGAGAAGACAAACAGCCTTGAGCAGAAGGGAAAACCTATAGCAGATAGTAGTGCCCTCTCTCATAAGGAACAGGCTGAATTGCTACTTCAGAGCTTCCAACAGTTTTTAGACTTACAGGCTAGAAAACAGCTAGTATCACAAGAGGCAAATAATTCAGCACAGCTTGAAGGAGTAACCCAGGGAAATACAAGCATACCTGAGTGTGAACAAATGGACTGTACATTCTGTTGTATAGGAAAGCCAAGCTGAAGGGAACTGCCTTTATCGTGTGTGAGCTGAGTTCTGTAAAGCTGTTGTATTGCCGTGAAAATGGAAGTTCTAATTACCTCCACCTGATTCTCAGCATAGTGAAAGTAACTGTGGCTGTAAGAGGTGCAGTGAAGCCAACTGACCTCTGGAGGCAAAAGAGAGCAATTTGCTGGAAAGTGAAAAAGCAGCATTTGTATTTTGAGTTGCATTTAACCTGAAGTTTCTGTTTGCCTTTGGAAGCACCCTTGTTTGCATGTGATGGAACATTTACCTTTTACTTTAATAAAATACTTATTATAAAGAAACCACAACTACAAGTTTCTTTAATTCGGAGTGAGAAGAGCTGGAACTACAACTCCCAGCATTCCTGGGGGCAAAGGTTTCCTCCTTCCCTCACGAAGTACAGCGGCTGCTCATGTCCTTAACCCCTTGAGCCGGGCAGGGTCGCCGCAGTATGTAAAAATAAGTTGCTGGAGTACTTAACAAATATACAAGCAGCATGGGAGCTATGTCTTGATTGTTTGCACAATGCTCAGATACAGTTAGATGAGGGGACAGCTAAAATTCATTCCTGCAAATTTGAAAGATTACAGCTTTTGTCACAATTGACTGAAGCAATTATGAAATGAGGAACATTCTGCAAATTGCTGGAAAGATGTTTCCTCTAGTCGCTGAGCAGAGGGAACTTTTGCAGCAGTGGCGGCTCATGCAAGAATACATTCTTTGCCTGCTTGAAAGGAACAAAGCAGCTGTGTGTGAGTGAGATTCTTTAGCAGGGAAAGGAATCTGTTAAAAGTAAAGATCCAATACCTTTGGCATAAATTGGAATCCTTGGGATGGCTACAAGTCTCCCTTGAAATGGAAATCAGGGAGAAATTTGTAATTTTCTCTGAGTCACAGCCAGGGAAGCAGCAAGTCATTAATGCTGAAACTGCTGCTTTGAACTCCATGATTCAGCCAGAGTCTGATTTTAACTCCTTCTTGCCTTTAGAAACTGCAGAGATGAGACTGTGCCAGAGAAGGAAGAAAAACCTCTAGGCTTCTCTCCCGAAACAGCCCAGTTTCTGCAGAGCTCTGACTTGGAGTTAAAGCACAATATTTCATTGCCTGTTAATATGAACAGAAGTCAGAAAATTTCAAACCAGTTCACTATTATGGGAGAGATATTTTCACATACAGAGAAAACGCAGATAACGGCTCAGCTGGCCAAATTCCCAGATTGGGATTTGTCTATAAAAGACACGGAACCATTGTTCTCTGCATGTCAGGAAGAGCTGGAATATGTACCAGAATCCATTCCTGAATGCTGTCGAAAGCCAAAGTTTAAAACCTTTCTTCTTGGCACTGCCAATACACGCCTTCACAGATGGACAGGAATAATGAATTACCTGTCCATACCCAACAGAAATTAAAACATGCTTGCAAACAGACTAGGAAAAGTCCTGTGCATGTAAGGTTTAAATTTCCTGCTGAGAAATCTTGCAGTTAAGAATGCAACAGTCTGAATTTGATTTCAGCTCTTTTCAGTGTGGGAGCTTTTGACAATCGTCATGTTCCACCACTGCTAGTGACATAAAAATGTTCATGATTTAACTAATTATGTCTTTTTCTTCTTTGTTCATATGTTCCTGAGAAGAAATTTCTTTGTTAAAATAAAACCAACAGTGTTTTATCTTAATTGTTTTAAAGCCATTCCCAAGGGAGTGCATACAGAAAGAATGTACATTTCCAAGGTCACCTAACCACATAAAAACAAAAGGTTTTGTTTAGTTCCTAACGGAAACTGACATTAAGGGTTCCATCCGTGGCAATGTTTGGACCAAAGTGAATTTATAAGTACTCTTAAGATGGAGTGCAAGTATGATTTTCATTCCATGGATTGAGGAACTTTATCCCACATGGAATGTCCAAGTTTACTAGTAGTTACACTGACAAGGGTTCAGTCTAACTCATTTAAAGGAGATGCTGTGGAAGAATTGAAAGAAATATTGATACACCGGGAAGATGTATTACAACTATTTGATAAACTGAAGAGTAGCAAATCACCTGGACTGGATGGTATACATCCAAGGGTGTTGAAAGAACTGAAATATGAGATTGCAAACCTGCTATTAGTAATCTGTGAACTATCATTGAAATAATCTGTAATACCTGAAGATTGGAGGATGGCCAACGTAACGCCAATTTTTAAAAAGAGTTCCAGAGGTAATTCAGGAAACTACAGACCTCTGAGCCTGACATCAGTACTGGGAAAAATGGTGGAAACCAGCATAAAGAACAAAATTACTGAACATGTAGATAGTCATGGCTTAATGGGAGACAGCCAACATGGCTTTAGCTAAGAAAGGTCTTGTCTTAATAATCTGTTATTTTTTTGAAGGTATGAATAAACAGGTAGACAAAGGTGAGTCGGTTGAAATAGTGTATCTGGACTATCAGAAAGCCTTTGACAAGGTCCCTCATCAGAGACTTTTGGCAAAATTAAAAGTCATGGGATAGGAGGCAGTGTACTATTGTGGATCAGGAACTGGTTAAAAGATAGAAAGCAGAGGGTAGGGCCAATTTTCCCAATGGAGAAAGGTGAACAGTGGAGTACCCCAGGGATCTGTGCTGGGTCTGCTGCTTTTTAACATATTCATAAATGACCTGAAAATGGGAACAACAAGTGAGGTTATCAAATTTGCAGATGACACAAAACTATTCAGAGTTTTAAAACCCATGAGAATTGTGGAAAATTGCAAGAGAATCTTGATAAATTGGAAGACAGAGCATCCAAATGGCAGATGAAATTTAATCTGGACAAATGCAAAGTTATTCACCTAGGAAAGAAAAGCCCAAACTATGGTTGCATGATGCAAGGTTCCACATTAGGAACCATCATCCAGGAAAAAGATTTAGGTGTCATCGTGGATAACATGTTAAAATCCTCCACCCAGTGTGCAGCAGCGTCCAAGAGAGCAAATACAATGCTAGGTATCATAAGGAAAGGAATGGAGAATAAAACAAAGGATATTGTAATGCCTCAGTATCATTCCTTGGTGCGACCGCACCTTGAATATTGTCTGCAATTCTGGTCGCCGTATCTTAAAAAGGATATAGCGTTATTAAAAAAGGTACAGAGAAGAGCCACCAAAATGGTAAAGAGGATGGACGGATATCCCTATGAAGAGAGGCTAAAAAGGTTAGGGCTCTTCAACCTGGAAAAGAGACGGCTGAGGGGAGATATGATAGAGGTCTATAAATTAATGAATGGAGTGGAACGGGTAAACGTAGATCGATTGTTTATGTTATCAGAATATAGAAAGACTAGGGGGCATGCAATGGAGCTACAGGGTAACCTATTTAAGACTAATAAGAGAAAATATTTTTTCACTCAACATGTAATCAAACTCTGGAATTTGTTACCGGAGAATGTAGTAAAAGCTGTTAGTGTAGCAAGGTTTAAAAAAGGTTTGGACAAGTTCCTGGAGGAAAGGTCCATAAACCATTGTTAAAGTAGACCCAGAATATCCACTGCTTGCCCCAATACAAGCATTGTGGATCCTGTGTCTTTTGGGGAAACTGCTAGGTACTTATGACCTAGATTGACCACTGTTGGAAACAGGATACTGGGCTTGATGAACCTTAGTCTGATCCAGTATGGCATATCTTATGTTTTTACGTTCTTATGTTCTTATTTGTTTGTGAATATTTCCTATACAGCTTTCTAAACCTGAAAGGAAAGGTGCAGAGGTTTTGGAACCAACATCTGGACAAGCGGTTCCTAGACCTGGCAAACCTCCAGAAGTGGAGACTTCACTTTGTACCTAGTTTGAAGTAAAGTAAGATTCTTTAACTTCTGTTTTTAATTGCTCTCTGCAAGAGATCTTAGTTTAATATGTTATCCTTGCTCAGTCTATCTCATGAGACAATGAGCACATGCATACTTCGTGAAGTATGGAATTATGGAGCCACACAGAGGACAGCCTCTGGGCCCAAGTGATTTTTCAAAGGTCTCTCTATAAATCATACTTTTGATTTTATGAGCCTATAAGTAAAAGACACTTATAGAAAAAAAAGGAATTCTTGAACCTTTATAGATGCAGAAATTGCACAAAGATATGGATTTATTAAATAATTCCATCTTTTACTGTTTATTTATTTTATTTTATTCACATTTATATACCGCATCTTCCAAGAGTTCAGTTGCGGTTTACAGTTAACAATAATTAACAAATCAAGTTTGTTTTACATGGAACATTGCAATAAAACAGAACTTATTTACAAGGAACATCATATAAAGTATAGAACAGACAATGTGGTATAATACCGAACAGTGTGGAAACTATATACAAGTTATATATGAATATATATACATGGATTACATGGGGGAGGTCAGAGGATCATCATTGGAGAGTGCTATCTGTATAGGTTAAAGGTTTATTGCATAGAGCAACCGAATTGTCTATTTAACCTTTGTCTAGTGTAGATATTGAGTTATTTATGTTATAATGTTTGGTGAACAGATAGGTTTTCAGTTTCTTGCGTAGTTCTGTGATCTCTGTTAGCTTTCGTAGCTCCTCTGGAAGGGAATTCCAGATAGTAGGGGCTATGTGCGAAAATGCTCTATTGTTTGTTGATTTGCGGGCTTTTGTGAAATCTTTCGGGATTTTTAATCTGCATAGTTGTCCTTTTCTGTATGTAGGCTTAGCTGGTTCTTTGTGTATTAAGTTACATAACATGGATGGGGCCAAATCATATAAGGCTTTGAATGTTGTTATTATTGTTTTGTAGATTATTCTACTTTGAATTGGTAACCAATGAAGGGAGGCTAGTATTGGTGATATGTGTTGAAGGGAATTGATTTTCAATGTGATTCTAGCTGCAGCATTTTGTGCGAATTGCAATCGTTTTATACTTTGTTTTGTTAAGCCTATTAAGATTAGATTGGCAAAGTCAAAGTGTGGGGTTATTGTAGCTTGTATTATGTTGATAAAGTCCGGTGTGAAAACTAGTGGACGGAGTTGTTTAAGAGTTTTAAGTTTGAAATAGATTTTCTTTATGGTATTGCTGATGTGAGTTTCCATCGTAAGGTGTGTATCTAGTATGACACCTAGATATCTTATTTCCTTTTTTATTTTGATTTCTTGGTTTTGGAGTCTTATGTGTGATGGAGGGATATAGGTTCTGTTCTTGGTTACAATTAGAACTTCGGTTTTAGCGTGATTGATGTGGAGGTTTTGTGTTTTTAGCCAAGTTGTGACTTCATTATAGCAGTCCGATAAGAGTTGAAGTGGTAGGTTGGGAATTGTGAATGGAATATAGAGCATAATATCATCTGCGTAGAGATGATATTGTACTCCAAAGCTTTTGAATATGTTGCAGACTGGTTTTATGTAAATATTGAAAAGTAGGGCTGACAACGCTGAACCTTGTGGTAATCCAATTTCTTGCTTGTAGGTGGTGGAGTTTTGATTTCCAATTTTTACATTTTGTGTTCTATCAGTTAGATAGGATGAGAACCATTTGTGTACTGTAGAGTTTAATCCTATTTGTTTTAAGTTATTGAGCATTATTGTGTGGTGTACGCTATCGAACGCAGCTGATATGTCGATGAACAGTAGGATAAATGCCTGTTTAGGATTGTCAATCTCTCTTAGGAGTGCATCTATTAAAACTGTGAGGAGTGTTTCCACTCCATGGCAGGGCCGAAAGCCATATTGTTGCTCATCAAGAGGATAGGATGAGTCAAGAAAATCTTGTGTTTGTAATTGAACTACTTTTTCAATTATTTTGGCCAAAAAAGGTATGCTTGATATGGGTCTATATGACGTTGGGGATGTTTTATCCAGTTTGCTGTTTTTGAGGATTGGCCGGATTTGTGCGTGTTTAAGAGATGGTGGGAGGTAGCCTTGGGTAAGTGAGAGGTTTACTATTGAGAGAATGTAGGGCAATAAGATTGGTAGTGTGTTTTTTATCCAAGTTACTGGACATGGATCTAGATAAGACGTTGTGGTGTTGAGGCCAGAGATGATGTTTTTTAGTGTCTCTTTAGTTATGGGATGGAACTCTAACCATTCGTTTGTATGTTGGTGTGACAAGAAGATAGTGTTTATAGGTATTGATGGCAATTTTGCTTTGTTTTGATAATGTTGGGCTAAAGTTTGAACTGAGATGTCTGTGATTTCGCTGTCAGAAGTTTGGGGGTTGGTTAGATTTCTGACAATGGAGAATAACTCTCTTGGTCTGTTATATGATTTTGAGAGTATTTTGGCATAATATTCTTTTTTTGTGCTTTTTTTGTGCTGTTTGAAATAACAGATACTAACCTAGAACAGGATAGCCTGTTTGTTTTGTTTTACAGATGGAGAACTAAACCTTGAAGGTCCACTTCCTGATTCTGGTGTCGTGCTACAGGATACACCTGGATTCCTGATCACACAGTCCCAGCCTGTCACACAGAAAGTCTTTGTGTCACTGGATCCACAACAGGTTTTACAGAAACACTTCAACATGTTTGACCCACACACACCTAACACACAACAATGGTTAAAAGCACACATGCACTATGCCACTGCCGATGTACAGAATATTTTAAGCCAGTTGTAGAAGGTTATGATCCAACCTAAACAGCAAGAACACACTAGAGATAAAAGATTTGTAGGATTTGCTGTGGGGCACTATTTATGGCCCTAAGCTCTTTGTTTGTGTCCACAACGTCTGTAGGGAATGCAGTATCTGTAAGTAAACTCTAGAGCAATATTCAAGAGTTAAAGGCTGATATGAAAAATATCAAAACACAGATCCATTCACAACAAGGTCAATTAATTGCCCATAGCGAGACCCTACGTAATACTGTCACTGTGGTCAATCTTCATTCTAAGTTGATTAACCAGAATACAGCAGAGTTAGCTTTGCTCAAAGGTATAGTTAATGAGGTATGTACTTTTATGCAACCAGTACATCAGCTTACCTATGATTTGTTTAGGGAGCTAGATAACAGCATCAGTAACTTGATGCAAGGACAGATTCCTACATACCTGGTACTTGCAGTATTTCTGAAGCCTTTGCTAAAATAACCAGAACAAGCATTGAGACACTTCAAGTTCAGATTGCTTTCCATCTGGGAAATGCTATTCCATTATATGTAGATGTACAGAATATGGAAATTGCTTTTCTGTTGAATTTGTCTTTTATTGTGCCTGATAAGGTGTATCGGTTGAAACAAGTAGTGAATGTTGGCACCTGGTCTGAAAATGTTTACCTGTATGTTACCACTTCTGAGTACTTAGCTTATCACCATGATGAACCACAAGAGTATCTTGTACCTAATTTAGGCATGTGCCAGTGCAACAAGGACATTCATTGGTGGTGCCCAGGTAAACCTTTCCTGAAGGACACTACTGAAGCTCTTTGTGGTTTGATGACTGCAAATGTAAAAGAGAAATGCAATGTTACCATGACTAAGTCCGATGATTTCTCTGAAACAAGGGTTGTTGATGTTAATAATTTATGGTTAGTCAGTATCCCTCTGAAGGAACTTCTGGTTACCAAGAATAAACATGACATCCTTAATAAAATATCTCTACCCTACAGTGTTTGCTTAATTGATGTTCCTAAGCACTCCATTATTACTGTTGGTGGAGTAACCCTGTTTTATTTAGATGGAGATGCTGTTTCTACTGAAATCCAGGTGTTGGATGTGTTTTGAGCCCATGACATTAACTTCACTGAAGCCTTGAACTACCTACTGGACTATAAGGACTTTCACACAATTGAACTGTCCATTGACCAGGAGAGCCTTGATGTCACTGATTACAACTTTGATTTGCATGATGTGGACATTTTACAGACTGATTTTATGTCTCATGTCATTGTGTCTGTCTTTGCCCTTCTCCTGGCAATCCAATTTTTTATTTCCTTATATCAG
The DNA here is from genome assembly GCA_033557465.1 of Ichthyophis bannanicus. Lineage (NCBI taxonomy): Eukaryota > Metazoa > Chordata > Amphibia > Gymnophiona > Ichthyophiidae > Ichthyophis > Ichthyophis bannanicus. The sequence continues at coordinate 1,114,706,172 of CM066031.1, read as the reverse complement.
CAAAGACAGATTTGTACCCTCCATTGTCTTGTACGCCATGGGCCTCCACTACCTAACATACGTCTGCAGGATTTAATGGAACATCACCTCATTGACTAATGATGCCATTAACCTTTCAGTTATGCATTGCTTTTAACTGAGTTGTTTCATTCATCAATGAAAGCTTGTGTTTTGTTTACTAACACACTTATGCATTTAGATGTTAGGTTGAAGTTACACTGACACATTATATTGTATACCAAGTTTGCATTGATTGAAATGATTCGATCTTGCATGTATCATTTCAGTATTAACTTCTTTTACCGTTTGTGTGTATGTATAATTACTCATGCAGTATTGCTTCCAATGCAACTATTATGCTTAGAGTAACTAGGCACAATCAAAGGAAAATGATGACGCAATAGGACACAGAACTGGCACAGACTATCCCTATGCATGATCTATCTTCCACCTCTGAATAGAAAGGATAGGTGGGAGAGCCACAGGTTGCTGAGATGGAACCCCATTTTTTTCCCATTACAAACTGAGTTAAATGTGCAGGACCAAAGAAGATATAATTAATTCCATGATATTTAATGAAACATTTTCACAGATAGAGCAGGAAGAATAAATCTCCTAATTGCAGAACTTTAGAATGCAACAGAAGAAACTGTTGTCTACGTTTCTGGGTGGCTTTTGAGACATCGGGAAACATCATAATTACTCCCCCCATAAAGGGCTCATTCCTAGCCTTAAAGTAAAATTTCTCGATCAGGCTCAAGTGCCAGTGTCAGCAGCAAAGTAGATCGCGGAATAGTTTCCCATTCGGATCTAAAGCGTCCAAAGATGGTGAATGGGCTGGTGAAGAAGCTCCATGTTCTTTATGCTTGGCAGTAGGCAGATAAAAAATCCTTGCCAAAAGGGGAACCAATTCAGGACACTGTTCCCTCTAAGCTGTGTGTGTGTGCGTGCACACACACCTCGCCGAGCGAGCACACATACTTTACAATAGAGCGCACAAAAATTACAGCTCTGATTCAGATAGAAAACAACACACAGACGTCTTAAAATTTAAAAGTTATGATTGTAATTACTTGAAATGTCCTGCTTCATTTAGTAATCGTCTATTTTCATTTAATTTGATTAAAATCAATGTGGTGTACATACTGTATTCTGACTTGTAGTCAAATTTTAAAGTATTTAACTCCGAGTGTCGTTATGTGGCGCACAAAAATTTAACCTTCCTTCAAAAGCTGCACACAGCTGATATTTTATGCGCACACAGCCTACAGAAAATTAGAGGGAACATTGATTCAGGAGGGTATTTTCAGTATAGAAGAAACATATGAATTAAACAACTCCTTTGGTGAGACAGTAGGAAGTCAAGGAAAATTCAATAAGCGTAGATTTCTCTTCCCAACAGAGTTCTCTAACATTTTCAATCTTCCCATGGATACTAAGTAGGTTTTAGTAGCAGTACCTAAAAATGCTACAGCGTCCTCCATTTTGACTTCCAGCTAAGCCACCTTAGAATTCAGCTGAACCACCTCCTGCTTCTGCTGGTCCTCGGTCTGAACTATAGTGGAAAGGGCACTTTGGAGAGTAACAAACTGAGATGAAAAAGAAAGCTCCAATACCTGCAGGCCTTTCCAAACAATGTCTAATGTAACTGCCACTGGTATTATTAGTGAAAATTTTTAAAACTTTACCTCCTGTACTCCAGCACTCATCAGAGGAGCAGGAAAACCTCCTTCTGGTCCTGTAGGTAATGAGGGTCCCACGTCAGCAGCACCCAAACTCCCAGACGCTCCAGCAGAAACCGCTGCCATGCTGTCTACTGGAGTAATACTCCCCTCGAACCCCAGTGTGCTGATCTGAATGCTCGACTACCAGAGGAGTTGACCTACACTGATCCTACATCATGCAATAAGGGCTGAAATGGAGCAGACCATACCTCCGGAATGAGTGAAGCAAGTAACTGAGGAGCGCAGTGACCTTCTTCCACTTCCACTGCTCCAGAAGCTTTGCTCTGGAGTCCCTTCCGCACCAGCGGGCCTCACAAAAGCATTGAGAGGATGCTTTGCTATGGACATGCTCTTATGCAACTCCCAAACCTTAGCCTTCCGTTTACAAGACATTATTTATTTTTTATTTTATTTATTTACATTCTCTTATATACCGCGCTATTCTGCATCAGTGCGGTTTACATTGAACAAACTGAAATTACATTGAACAGGGTATTATAACTTGGAGATAACTATTTTACAGGGAACATGGGCTATGGAGAGTTAAGTGGCTTGCCCAAGACCACAAGGAGCACCTGTGGGACTAGAAACCCCAGTCCTTCCGGCCCAAGGTTGCTGTCGTCTAGTGGGATTTGAACCCCCGACCTTCCAGCCTGAAGTACCTTGCCTCAACCACTAGGCTACTCCTCCACTCCTATTAAAAGGAGGCAGAGAAAAAAAAGATAAGGGGGAGGAGGAGTCAGAGCACCAGCTAACATGCATCTACCATCTTGGCCACCCTTCTTATTAGTCTTAAATAGGTTACACTGTAGCTTCATTCCATGTCCCTAATCTTTCTACTTTTTGATGGCGTAAAGAATCGATCTACATTTACCCGTTCCACTCTATTCATTAATTTATAGACATCTATCATAAATCTCCTCAGCCGTATCTTTTCCAGGTTGAAGAGCCCTAAACCTTTAAGCCTCTCCTCATAGGGGTATCCTTCTATCCCCTTTACCAGTTTAGTGGCTCTTCTCTGTACCTTTTCTAATTCCACTATATAATCCTTTTCTAATTCCACTTTTTAAGATATGGCAACCAGAATTGCACACCATATTCAAAGTGCAGTCGCAACATGGAACAATACTGAGGCATTATAATATCCTTTGTTTTATTCCCCATTCTTTTCCTTATGTTTCCTAGCATTCTATTTGCCTTCATGGCCGCCGCTGCACACTGGGTGGAGGGTTTCAACATGTTATCCACGATGATGCCTAAATCTTTTTCCTGGGTGGTGGTTCCTAATATGGACCCTTGCATCGTGTAACCATAGTTAGGGTTGTTCTTTCCTAGTTGCATAACTTTGCACTTGACCACATTAAATTTCATTTGCCATTTGAACGTCCAGTCTTCCAGTTTTTGAAGGTCCTCTTGAAATTTTTCACAATCCTCTTGAGTTTTAACAACTTTGAATAATTTTGTGTCATCTGCAAATTTGACTACCTCATTCATTATTCCCATTTCCAGGTCATTTATGAATATATTAAAAATCAACGGACCCAGCACAGATCCCTGAGGTACTCCACTAATCACCTTTCTCCATTGGGAAAATTGGCCATTCAGCAATACATTCTTTCTATCTTTTAACCAGTTCCTGATCCACAATAATACACTGCCTCCTATCCCATGACTTTTTAACTTTGCCAAGAGTCTTTCATGAGAAACCTTGTAAAAGGTTTTCTGAAAATCCAGATACACTATATTAACCGTCTCACCTTTGTCTACCTGTTTATTCACACCTTCAAAAAAATATAACAGATTAGTAAGACAAGGCCTTCCTTAGCTAAAACCATGTTGGATTTCTCCCATTAAACCATAACTACCTACATATTGAGTACTTTCGTTCTTTGTAACGGTTTCTACCATTTTGCCCAGTACTGATGTCAGGCTCATTGGCCTGTAATGTCCCGGATCACCCCTGAAACCCTTTTTAAAGATTGGCGTTACATTGGCCATTCTCCAATCTTCCAGTACTACAAATTACTAATAATATGTCTGCAATCTCATATTTCAGTTTTTTCAACACCCTCAGATGTATACCATCTGCTCCAGGTGATTTGCTGCTGTTTAGTTTATCAAATAGTTGTAATATACAGTATCTTCCCGGTTTATGGATATTTCTTTCAGTTCTTCTGATGCTTCCTTTCCTAACCAGGGCTCTACAGATCAACAAACAGTAAGGATTTGAGGGTTTGTTTGTTTGGGTTAGAAATTGGTTGGGTGGGAGGCGACAAAGAGTACAAGTAAATGGAGCTCACTCTGAGGAGAAGGATGTTACCAGTGGTGTGCCCCAGGGATCTGTCCTTGGTCCGATTCTTTTTAACATCTTTCTTAGTGATATAGCGGAAGGGCTGTCGGGTAAGGTTTGCCTCTTTGCAGATGATACCAAAATCTGCAATAGAGTAGACACCCAGGAAGGTGTAGATAACATGAGGAGGGATCTAGCTAAGCTTGAAGAATGGTCTAGAATTTGGCAGCTGGGATTTAATGTTAAAAAATGTAAGGTCATGCATTTGGGCTGCAGCAATCCAAGGGAGCAATACAGTATAGGAGGTGAAGTACTTTTGTCCACTAAAGAAGAGCGGGACCTGGGCATGGTTGTGTCTGATGATCTTAAAGTAGCTAAACAGGTAGAAAAGGCAACAGCAAAAGCAAGAAGAATGCTTGGGTGCATACGGAGAGGAATGGCTAGCAGAAAAAAGGAGGTGATAATGCCTCTGTATAAGTCTTTAGTGCGACCTCATTTGGAGTATAGTGTGCAATTCTGGAGACCGTACCTTCAAAATGATGTGAACAGGATGGAGTCTGTGCAGAGGGTGGCTACTAAAATGATTAGTGGGCTTCATTATAAAGCATATGAGGACAGACTTAAGGATCTTAATATGTACACCTTAGAGGAAAGGTGATATGATTGAGATGTTTAAATACCTCCGTGGCATAAATGTTCAGGGAGAGAGCCTCTTTCAATTGAAAGCAAGTTCTGCTACGAGGGGACATGGGATGAGGGTGAAGGGAGATAGATTCAGGAGTGATATGCGGAAATATTTCTTTACGGAAAGAGTAGTGGATCCATGGAATAGTCTCCCAGTGGAGGTGGTAGAGATGAGGAGAGTAACTGAATTCAAAAAGGCATGGGACCAACACAGAGGATCTCTAAAGGTAAAAAGTGGACTGTTGTAGTTGTTGATATGGAAGGACAGACTAGATAGGCCATGTGTTCTTTTTCTGTCATCATGTTTCTATGTTTCACCTTTAAATATGATTTCAGTCATGGGTAACTTCATTACATCTTCTTCAGTAAAGACCAAAGCAAAGAATTCATTCAGTCTCTCTGCTATGGCCTTCTCCCCTCATTATGGCCCCTTTTAACTCTCTATCATCTAATGGTCCAACTGACTCTCACAGGCTTTTTGTTATGAATGAACTTGAAAAAGTCTTTATTATGCATTTTTGCTTCCACAGCTAGCTTCTTCTCAAATTCTTTCTTTGCCTGTCTTATCAATGCCTTGCATCTAAATTGCTAGTGCTTATGTTGTTTCCAGTTTTCGTCATTTGGCTCCTTTTTCCATTTCCTGAAAGATGCTTTTTTGGCTACAACAGTCTCTCTGACCTCACCTTTAAATCATGCTGGCAATGTTTTGGACTTCCTTTTACCTTTCTTAAAGTGTGGAATATAGCTGGTCTGGGCTTCCAAGATAGTATTTTTAAACAACGCCCATGGTTGATGTAAATCTTTAACCTTTGCAGTTGTTCCTTTTAGTTTTTTTCTTAACTATTTTCCTCATTTTATCATAGTCTGCCTTTTGAAAGTTAAAAGGCAGTACTGTGGTTTTCCTTGCCATCCTTCCTCTATTTCTGAAATCTAACGCGATCATGCTATGATCACTATTGCCAAGTAGCCCCAACACTCTTATCTCTTCTACCAGATCTTGTGTTCCACTAATGACTAGGTCCAAAATGGCTTGCCCTCTTATCAGTTCATGAACCAGCTGCTCTAAGAAGCAGTCATTTATTTCTTCTAGAAACTTTATCTCCCTAGCATGTCCTGCCATGACACTGACCCCGTCGATACCAAAGTAATTGAAGTCACGCATTATTATTACTGCATTTTAACTTTTGTTAGCTTTCCTGATTTCTTTGAGCACTTCATCATCCATTTGTTCATTATGGCTAGGCTGTCGGTAGTACACCCCAACTGCCATCTTATTTATTTATTTAACAGGTTTTATATACCACCTTATCTTACAATCAAACCAGTTTACATTGGAACTAACAAATTATATATTAGACTTGTTATGTTACTAGTTCAAGAAAAGAGAGGGGGTGCATGCAGTTGGAGAGATTGTATGGGGGGGGGGGTCCCAGAGGTAACTATTTACAGAGAAGGGTATATACATATGTTGTTGTTAAGTGCCGTCAAGTTGGTGTCAACTCATGGTGACCCTCTGGATAGTTGTCCTAAATTTTGTTCGGTCTTCAGTCAGGCAGCTCATTGTTGACAGACTTGTACCTGTAACTGCTGTTATTGTATCGATCCATCTCATTGCTGGCCTTCCTCTTTTGCGTCTTGCCAAGCATGGTGTCTTTCTCTAATGATCTCTCTCTTCACATGATGTGTCCAAAGTATGAAAGTCGAAGTCTTGTCATTTGAGCTTCTAAAGAAAGCTTAGGATTGATCTCCTCTAGTACTGACTGGTTTGTTCTTTGGGCAGTCCATGGTATACACAGTATTCGCTGCCATCACCATAATTCAAAAGCATCAATTTTCTTCTGTCTATCTTTTTCACTGTCCAGCTTTCACATCCATATGATGTTATTGAAAATATCATGGCTTGAACAAGTCGAATCTTTGTATGGAGACATCTCTGCTCTTGAGAATCTTGTCTAGGTCTTTCATAGCCATTCTGCCAAGAGCAATGCGTCGTCTGATTTCTTGACTGCTTGTTGCTTCTTTATTGATAGTTGATCCAAGTAGGTTAAAGTTGTTCACAATTTCACTTTCTTCTCCTTCAACGATAAACCTGTTGATTTTGCCAGTTGTCATGATCTTTGTCTTCTTTACATTAAGGTACAGGCCCATTTTGAGACAATGTTCTTTGATCGTGAGAAGCAAATGTTTCAGATCATCTTTACTTTCAGCCAATAATGTGGTATCATCAGCATAGAGAAGGTTGTTGATGAGTCTTCCACCAATCTTCACACCTCTGTTGTCTTCATACAATCCTGCTTCTCTGATGATTTGTTCTGCAAATAAATTAAACAGGTAGGGGGAAAGTATGTAGCCTTGTCTTACACCTTTTCTTACTTTAAACCATTCTGTTTCTCCTTGTTCCGTTCAAACTGTTGCTTCTTGATCAATGTACAGATTGTGCAAGAGAACGATCACATGTTCTGGTATACCCATACTTCTTAATGTGGCCCAGTTTTTCATAGTTTACACAGTCAGCCTTGCTATAGTCAATAAAGCACAAATAGATATCCTTTTGGTATTCTTTAGTCTTTTCAAGGATCCATCTCACATCCGCGATGATGTCTCTCGTTCCTTGCCCATTCCTGAAACCTGCTTGCACTTCAGGTAGTTCTTGTTCCAGGTATGGTTGTAGTCTCTTTTGAATAAGCTTCAGTAGAATCTTACTGGCATGTGGGATCAGAGCGATTGTGCAATAATTTCCACAGTCAGTTGGATCACCTTTCTTTAGTATTGGTATAAACACAGATCTTTTCCAGTCAGTTGGCCATGATGTTGTCTTCCATATTTCTTGGCAGAGCCTTGTAAGTACGGTAACAGCTGCATCAGATTGCTCTAATACTTCTATAGGAATGCCATCAATGCCTGGTGCTTTGTTCTTTGATAAGGCTTTCAATGCTGCTTCAACTTCTTCTTTCATCACCAATGGTTCCGGATCATAAGGTACAGGTTGAAATGGCTGTTGGTCCACTTGATCTTTATCATATTAAAACTCTGTATATTCTTTCCACCTTTTCTTGATCTTCTCAGCATCATTCAACATAGAACCTTGAGCATTTTGTAACATTCCAATTTGAGGCTGGAATTTTTTCTTTAACTCTCATAGCTTTAGGAAAGCCGATTTTGTTCTTCCTCTAATCGTTTCTGCTTCTATTTCCTTGCATGTGTCATTGTAGTACTTTTATCTTTATCTTTTCCTTGTCCTGTCTTGCTGCACGTTGGAAATCTCTGTTGAGTTCTGCGATTGTCTGTCTTTCTCCTCTGGCTTTAGGTTCTCTGCATTTCTGGGCAATTTTCAGAGTTTCTTCAGTCATCCATTTTGGCCGTTTTGGCTTTTTCACCTTTTGTAGAGACTTCTCGCTTTCTTCCAACACAACCTTCTTGATGTCATTCCATAACCCTTCTGGAGCTCTGTCATTTGTATCTAAAGCAGCAAAACGATTTTGCAGGCAGTCTTTAAATTCCAGTGGTATATTCTCAAGGACATATTTTGCTGCATTCATGAGTGGTTTGCTCTTTTTCAACTTTAGCTTGAGTTTGCATACTAGTAATTGATGATCTGTACCACAGTCAGTTCCAGGATTTGTCTTTGTTGATGTTATAGAGCTTTTCCATCGTTGACTTCCACAGATGTAGTCAATTTGATTTTTATACAATCCACTGGGTGAAGTCCATGTGTACAGTCGCCGCTTGTGTTGCTGGAAGAATGTGTTTGAGATGAATAGATCGTTGGTCTTGCAGAATTCTATCAGTCTTTCTCCAGCTTCATTTCTGTTACCAAGTCCATATTTTCCAACCACTTTGCCTTCTTCTTTGTTGCCAACTTTTGCATTCCAGTCACCCATGACTATCAGGATATCCTGTTTGCATGTTTTGTCAATTTCAGCTTGAACTTGTTCATAGAACTCTTCAATTTCATACTCTTCTGCAGCTGTTGTTGGGACATATACTTGAATTATAGTTGTGTTGATAGGCATTCCTCATAGACGAATAGAGATTAAGTGTTCACTGACTGCACTGTATTTCATTACAGTTCTTGCAAGTTTCTTCTTTATTATAAATGCAACACCATTTCTTCTTTGTCTTTTATTTCCAGCATAGTAGACAATGTGATCATCTAATGCAAAGTGCCCGATGCCAGTCCATTTCAGTTCGCTGACACCTATCAGATCAAATTGTACACGTTCCATTTCATTCTTGAACACCTCCAACTTCCCTTGGTTCATGCTTTGTACGTTCCATGTTCCAATGCGTAAGACATCTTTACAGCTTCTGACTCTCATTTCATGTGCAGCTACATCAGCAGTCAGACGTCCTGAGGGCTTTGATCCAACCACATCATAAATGCAGGCTTTACTCTGAAAATTCTTCAGCTTTTCCCCAGTAGCTAGCTGAGTGCCTTCCGACCTAGGGGTCTCATCTTCCAGCACTATAGTGCAATTTGTTTTGTTGTGACTATCCATTGGGTTTTCATGGCAAGATACAGAAGTAGATTGCCGGGCCTTTCCTCCGTGCAGTTTAAGTTTAGTGTTGTTGCCATTGTCACAGAAATGTGATCCTCCGCTGTCAACACCGTCCCATTCTGCTGCTGCCCAGATGGGTTTTCATGGCAAGGTACAGAAGTAGACTTCCGGGCCTTTCCTCTGCGCAGTTTAAGTTTGGTGTTGTTTCCGTTGTCACAGAAATGTGATCCTCCCCCGTCAACACTATCCCATTTTGCTTCTGCCCAGATGGATGGTTTGTCTTGGTCTGGCACCTTAGCTGAGACCTGTCCATCTTGGGAGACCCTGCCAGTAGTTAAACTACCGATAGCTTAGCTCTCAGCATCATTGTTGCAAGCAAACCCTCACAGCACAACAAGCTGCAAACCAAGTGAGGGATATACATATATACATTAATAACAGGGCTATATCTACTTTATGGGGGATGGTGTGTCAATGTGAAGTGATAGGGAAGGAGAGGGGAGGGATGCATTAAGTAATGGCTCCATAGTGCTCTGTGAAGAGATGGGTTTTGAGTTTCTTCCTGAAGTCCTTGGCGTCAGAGGTGGCTCTTAGGTCATTTGGGAGGGAGTTCCAGATGGCAGGTGCTGACAGGGATAGTGCCCTGTTTGATGTGGATTGTGTAGTTTTCAGATAGTTGCTAGGGGCCTGATTCAGGGATGGACGTCCCAACAGGACGTCATTCCCACTATTCATGCCTTCCCCGCCAGCGTCTAACCTCCCCGCTAGTTGTGCAGGGAAGTTAGATGGGGCAGGGAAGGGGCAGCTTGGGGGCGGAGTCTAGGCAGGCAGTGGGCGATCACTGGCCCTGGACATACAAGGCCGATTCTAATGTCAGCCCTGTATGTCCAATGCCAGCAACTTGTGCGGGGAAGTTATTCCACCTCTGAGGTGGAATAACTTCCCTGGACGTTTTTTTTTCGGCCCTAGGGTGCGAATGGGGAACAGAGGGCCCAAGGACATTCCCCGAAACCCGACCCTGGCCTTAGGAGGACAGATCAGGGGTTGGGCTTCGGGGTAATCTCCTTTGAAGTCTGGTGGCCAGCATCGCAGCTTTTAAATGGAGCCACGGTGCCATGGCAACCAGACACCATGGCGCCACAGCTCCATTTAAAAGCCCTGAGTGAATAAGTCGGGCAGTGCCTGTACGTGCAGACCAAGCTGAATCACAGTCCCGGCCTGCATGTAGAGGCCTGATCGTGATTCTGGTCCCGCAGGGCTAGACATGCCCCATGGGATCAGAATCGCGAGCCCCTCTGTACATCCAGCCAAACCAGACAAACAGAGGGGCTGGACATCCGGGATAGAATGAGCCCTTAGGTGTCTGGATGGTGTCTGGTGTGCTGCATTGTTTGGATCTTGTGCTAGTGTTAGAGTTGATAAGGCTCTTGAGAGTGTCTGGGGTTAGGTTGTGCTGAATTTTGTATATGTTGAGAGCTGTTTTGTATTTGATTCTGGAGGCTATTGCGAACCAATGCAGTTGGCTCAGGACTGGGGTGATGTGTTGGTGTTTTGAGGATCCGGTGATATTGCGGGCAGCGGTGTTTTGTATCATCTGAAGGTGTCGGATAGCCAGTTTTGGTAGGCCAAGGAGTAGGATGTTACAATAATCTAGTATAGGTGTAATTATTGCCTGGCATACTGTTCTGAAGTGGTCTTGAGTGAGGAGGGGTTTGAGCCTCCTTATGATGGACATTTTGTGGTATATGCTTTTGGTGGTCTTTTTAATGTGTGCCTGGAAGTTCAGGTTCCAGTCTAGGGTGACTCCTAAGTATTTTATCTCCTCTTTGATAGGTATGGTTATGTTGGGGAGGGTGATGAATTGGGGGGGGGGAGAAGGTATTGTTTTGTGAGATGAGGAGAGCTTCTGTTTTTTTTGTAATTAATGTTGAGATTGTTGAGTGAGCCAATCTGACATGTCCTGGAGGTAGGTAGTTATTGTGGTGAAGTCTGTTTTTTTGAGGTTAATCTTGGTATAGATCATTAAGCCGTCGGCGTGCATATTGGATGTTATATTGTTTGATGATGTCGCAGATGAGCTGAAAGGAATTTCAATCCATAGAGATTCTACCATGTATTCTGTTTCCTGCAAAACTTTAATCCTGTGTGACTCAATGCCCTCTCTAACATAGAGTGCAACCCCTCCACTAATTTTATCTACCCTTTCATTGCGATATAATTTGTACCCAAGAATCACAGTGTCCCACTGGTTGTCCTCCTTCCACCAGGTCTAAGAGATACTAATCATATCTATCCTCTCATTTAGTGCTATATATTCTAACATTAGGCCTCACCCCTCGAGAAACCAACACTGTCCCTCAAGCAGATTTCGCAGCAAAATGGAACACTTTCGAGCAATTAGGTGAGCAACAAATCATAAGCATCATAACCAACTTAAACACCACTACCTCCCCTCTCGACCCATGCCCAGCCGCTTGGATGAAAGCAACTAAGAAGGAAAACGCAAAACCCATCGCTCACATTGTTAACCAGTCTCTGCAACAAGGTATCATGCCGACTCATCTCAAGAAATCACTTATAAGACCCATCTTAAAGAACAAGTCTCTCAACAAAAGTGACCCTGCATCATATCGCCCAATCTCAAGCATATCATTCTTAGCAAAAACAATCGAAAAAGCGGTTCAGCAACAACTGCAAGACCACATGGACGATAGAAAAGCCCTGGATGAGCATCAATATGGGTTTCGGCAGCATCACGGAGTTGAAACACTACTGCTGGCACTCCTTGACAATCTCCTCAGGGGTCTCGAAAACAAAAACACTATGTTCATACTTATATTCATTGATATCTCAGCGGCATTTGATACAGTCCATCACAACACCCTCTTAAACCGTCTTGCCTTCATGGGTATAGCAGGGACCCCCTTAAAATGGTTCACATCATATATATCCAATAGGATGCAACAAGTGCAGTTCAACAATGATAAAGCCGATGCCTTCCCTCAAACCCAAGGGATCCCTCAAGGGTCCGCCTTATCATCTCTATTATTCAATTTGTATATAAAGCCGGTCTGCGAGATCTTTCAGAAATGCAACATCAAGTACCACATCTATGCCGACGATGTGATGCTATACACGCAGCTTGACATAACACAACCAAACTTCAATCCGCTAGAAGAATGCCTTGACATGCTCCAATCATGGCTTCAACAAAACAACATGTCAATAAACCACAAGAAAACAGAGATCATGTTTATCTCAAAGAAGGCCAAATTCATCCCGCCCACCACAGTCACCCTCAACAAAAACATATATCATACGAAACCTGTAATAAAGTATCTAGGAGTCCTACTGGACTGCAACCTTAAGATGGACAAACACCTCCGAACAGTTAACCGAGCCATCTTTTACAAACTGAAAATTCTGCAACCACTTCGCAATATCCTCGAGAAATCTGACTTTAGGTCTGTTGCTCAAGCACTAATTATTCCCCACCTGGACTACGGCAATGCCATTCTGCAAGGGCTTCCGAAGAACACCCTAAGCATCCTGCAAATGGCTCAAAATGTTGCTGCAAGAGTAATCATGGAAAAGAAAGTCACAGACCACATAACCCCAGTACTAATGGAACTGCACTGGCTCCCAGTGGCCGCTCGCATCATCTACAAACTGCTCATCACAACGTTTAAACTCATCCATAACATCGCACCATCCTACATCAACAACCTAATCGCTATTCAACCATGTAACAGGAGCAGGAGACCCATGAATCTCAACACCCTATGTATTCCGACCAGCATAAGATCTGTCAAGGCTGAAACAAGCAATAGGGCGTTCACATATACAGCACCAATCCACTGGAACCAACTCCCACATGAGTTGAGACTCACAAACAACCTGAGCGAATTTAGATGAAAGCTTAAAACCCATTTGTTTCAAACCCACTACAACTTGACCTAACTGCGATACCCTACCTCAACCAGATGACCTTTGCCTCCCATGGCGGCGTCAGGACTACTGGCATGTAATAATGTATAGTTTGTACTTTTTGGCAAGTAATTCTGTATAAATTGTATATATGGGACCCCTCCCACGCTATTGAAATCAAATGTATACCCAGATCTGTGTGCTCTAATCAAATGTATATTGCATCCAACTGATTCTCCCGTGTTATGTAAATCATTGACTAATCAAAAATGTAAATCTGAAAGATCTCAATGTACTGTACAATACATTATGATTCTGTAAAGTAAACCGCTGCTGATCGTAGGAAGCAGCGGTATACAAATGTTTACTAAATAAATAAAATAAATAAAACTCTCCCATCTTATTTTTTAGACTTCTAGCATTTGCATACAAGCATTTTAGAGGTTGTATTTTATTCATATTAATCTGGTTATCGGTAGGCAGGGGTAATTTGGAATCTTTAAGCTCTGTCTGTTCTGTACTTAAGGGCATTTGGATTACTTTTGTCTTTATTGGAACCAGGGGCGGCCCAAGGGGGGTGCGGGGCCATGTGCGGAGACTCGGTGCGGGGCCTCATTTGCATAAGGGGCCTCATTTGCATAAATATTTGCATAATGTTACCATACACGAACTTTTAGTAAACATGCCTCTTAATGAGTGTATGAATAAAGAAAGACTAAAAGACTTCTACATTACTATAATCCAATACCAACCGCCAGGCACATTAGGAACTACTACAAACACTGCCCATTTAGAACCCATAGCAAACCCGCCGTATCCTAACAGCACTACCAGGACTCATAAAGCACCATACCCTAACTATCAAAAGGAAACGCTGCAAATATTAAACCAATACATTTCAGAGAACAACAATACATGACCTACTGGGGAAAGAGAACAAGTGGCAATGTCAAATAGGAATTACATAAACAGAATACCTCAGCTCAGTTACACATGCAGAACATAGACCATCACCAAACAAGGAATCACAATTTAGAAACAGGAAGACAATAATTAAACTGGGAATCCCAAAAGCCAAACTTGGAATGTACAACACTGTAGAAATAAAACTATACATTAATTTGCTCTTGTACTAAACAAAGCGCAGACGTTAATGATGCACATTTCCCAGAGCTGACATATTCCAATTAATAAATTCAAAATAAAGAGATATTTTTCTACCTTTTGTGCATTTTTTTTCAGCTGCAATTGCTCCAGCCACTTTCTTCTGGTTTCTTCGTGTCTTCCGCTAATTCTTCATCGTCTGCTGTCCATTTGTCTTTTCTTCTCTCTTCTAGTTTTTTTCCATTCTCTCTCTACATCTGCTTTAACATACTAATCTTTCTCCTTTTTGCTCTTTCCTCATTCCTATTTCATCCACTCAAATTTTACCCCTCCATCCTCAATCCCCACCTACTCTCCCAATATCCGGACAATTGTAGATTTGTCTTCCCTCCCACACAAAATATTTTTTCCCTCTCCATTTCACTCTCCCAGCTCCATCCCATTCTAATCCTCCCCCAACATCAGCTCCATTCTAGTTCCAGTCCCACCCAGCATCCGCTCCCTTCTAGTCCCCGCATCAGCCCATTTCCAGTCCTAGCCCCCCATAAGCCCATTTCCAGTCCTAGCTCCCCCATCTATTTGCAGTCCCATCCAAGTCCCTCCATCAGCTCATTTCCAATCCCAGCCCCCCATGAGCCCATTTCTAGTCCTTTCCTAGCCCCACCATCAGCCCATGTCAAATCCTAGCTCCCCTCCACTCAGCCCATTTCCAATCCAAGCCCCCCATGAGCCTACTTCCAGTTCTAGCCCCTTCATGAGTCCATTTCAATCCAAACCCCCACCACAGCCCATTTCCAATCTTAGCACCCCCCAACAGCCAATTTCCAGTCCTATTCTAGCCCATCAGCCCATTTCCTGTCTTAGCCCCCCCCCTCACCCATTTCCAGTCCTAGCTCCCTCCCCCTCACAACCCATTTCCATTCCAAGCCCCCGTCCCCATCAGCTATTTGCAGTTCAAGCCCTCCTTCCACTCAGCCCATTTCCAGTCCTAGCCTCCTCATATTTATTTATTTATTTATTTTATTTATTTATCTAATTCTTCTATACCGCCCCTTCCAGAGATCAGGGGCGGTTTACATGGAACAAAGTAAACAAATTTGTACACTAATGTATACATTACATGGAACATAGTTTTTTAACTTTATACAGATAATATTTAGTAACTTTATACAGATAATATTTAGTAACTTTATAACTTTCTAACTTTATACAGATAACTGTGCATTAATTGTTGTAACTATTTACATTTTGTATATAATTATAAATTTCTGTATCGTAGTGTCAATCAGAGTATTCTACCTTGTTTACCGGTAGTCAGGGTCATATATGTGTGCGGAGGAATTTATTTCCTTTTTCTCTTGAGAGTGTTTTGGGGTGTCTGTGATGGGTGTAAGTGGTGGGTGTATGTGTGGGTAGTTGAGTGTAATTTTAGGGCTTTGTGTTTGAGTGTCTTGGGATGGTATGTGGTTGGACTTGGGGGTAAGGGATTTCAAAGTGTTCGGAGAAAAGGTATGTCTTGAGTTCCTTTCTAAATTGGGTGAGGTCTTTTATGATCCGAAGGTTTATTGGGAGATCATTCCAGAGCATGGGGGCAGTGAATGTGAAGGCTCTGGTGCTGGTGGATTTTTTAGTTCTTTTGAATGATTTTGGTATTTCAAGTGAGTGTGTTGCGTTTAGTCTGCGGGTTCTTGATTCAGATGGGGCATGTAATAGTGTGGTTAGATATGAAGGGGCGATGTTGTTCAGGAGCTTGAATGTGGTTAGGAGGATTTTATATCTGATTCTGCTATTTATAGGGAGCCAATGAAGTTCTAGCATTATTGGGGTTACATGATCTGCTAGGCTGGCTTTAGTGACTACTTTCACACAGATGTTCTGAGCTCTTTGAAGCAGGTATGTACTTTTTTGTGGTAGGCCAATTAAGAGACTATTACAATAGTCAAAGTGTGGGGTGATGAGTGTGTTAACAACTGATCTAAAGTCTTGGGTGTCTAGAAGGGGCCTTAGATGTTGTATGGTTTTGAGTTTGTAGAATATAGTTTTTACTGTCTGTTTTATATGCGGTATCATGGTAAGTGTGTGATCTATTATTACACCTAGGTATTTTACCTCTTTTTTGACTGGAATTGTAGTATTTATGATTGAGATTGATGTTGGATAGGTGTCTTCAGTCATAGGTGGTCTTGTTACAAACATTGCTTCTGTTTTTTTGAGATTGATGCTAAGGTAGTTAGATTCCATCCAGGAGGTGGTTTCCACCATGCATTTTGATAAGGCATCATAGGTAGGGTTTTTGGTAGATATGGGGAGAGCAAGCATGATGTCATCAGCATAGATAAAGTGACTGATTTTGTGTTTTCTGAATATTTCTGTTAATCCCGCCGAGGGTGATGGGAAATCCCATCAGCCCCGCGGGATTAAGAGAGCCGCGAGAAAAGAAACTCTCGCGGCTCTGAAAAAAGCCCGCGTTTTGGACGTGAAGAGCTGAAGATGCACGGAGGCTCTGCCGGGCAGGGGGGGGGCCCCGCGGCAGAGCTCTTGAAGCTGCCGCGGCAGAGCTCTTGAAGCTGCCGCGGCAGAAGCAGCCGGTTTGTTTGTTTGTTTTTTTTAACTTGGGATGCTTAAGAATGTTTTTTGCGCGGGGCCCCCTGAAACGCGGGGCCCTGTGCAAAAAACATTCTTGCTCAATGGACGGGCCGGCCCTGATTGGAACCGGTCTGTCGATGTGCCCAAACTTCAGTCTTTTGCTAGTATCCTTCACGGATACATCATTCCAAAGTTTGTGCTCTTGGATGATTGTCGGCTTTCCCCTTTTATTTAGTTGAAAAGCAGCTCTATTTCCTTTTTAAAGGTTAATGCCAGCAGCCTGTTTCCATCCTGGTTAAGGTAGAACCCATCCCTTCAGAAAAGCCCCTCCTTTCCCCAGTTCCTAACAAATTCAAAACTCTCTTCCTTGCACCATCATCTCATCCACGCATTGAGAATCCAGAGCTCTGCCTGCCTTTTGGGTCCTGAGCATGGAATGGGAAGCATTTCTGAGAACGCTACCCTGGAAGTTCTGGATTTCAACTTCCTACCTAAAAGCCTAAATCTGGCCTCCAGAACCTCCCTATCACACTTTCCTATGTCATTAGTACCAACATGTACCAAAACAGCAGAATCCTCCCCAGCGCTATCTAATACCTTGTCTAGGTGGTGCGTGAGGTCCACTACCTTTGCACCAGGCAGGTATGTTCCAGGTGATCCTCACATCCACCAGCCACCCAGCTACCTACATGCCTAATGATTGAATCACCAACTATAACGGCCATCCTAACCCTTCCCTCATGGGCATATGGCCCTGGAGATACTTCCTCAGTGCCAGAGGGTTTTACATCATCTGGAAGACGGGTTCTAGCTACAGGATCACTTCCTGCCACACCAGGGTGATGCTCTCCTGTCATGTGACCTCTCTCCTCCATTGCAACAGGGAGGCTGCCAGACTGGAGATGAGACCTACAGGGACGTAGTACTGAAGTCCCATCTGTATACCTTTCTGTCTTCCTTATGTCCTCTAAGTCTGCTACTCTAGCCTCTAGAGATCAGACTCGTTCCCTGAGAGCAAAGAGCTCCTTGCATCTAATGCACATGTAAGACCCCTCACCAACTGGGAGAAAATCATACATGTGATACAACTCACTACTATTGAATCTACCTCTACCATAGGCTTGGACTCTATTACAGTCTCCATCTCTACACTATCACTGCATCCCTTATATCGAGCACCTCAGACTAACTCTTCTGATCTCTCCACAATTCTAGACACAGCCTGCTCCCCCCCAACCTGCCTCACGCCCTCTCATAATTCTGGGTAACCTAAACTTATGCTCCACATCTCCAACACAATCTTCTACCTTCCTCCAAGCAATGAATGCCTTCCACTTCTCCCAAATACTGGAACTCCCTACGCATTCCAAAGGAAATATCCTTGACCTAATATTTTTTCCACAACACACCCTAAACACTGACCAGGTTACACACACCATTCAACCTGTACCCTGGTCTGATCATGCTCTCATCCTCTTCTCCTTCCCTTACTCCACTCACAGAAATCAACTTCCCCCCCAGGCTCAACATACCCGTAGATTTAAACAATTCAATGCGGCCACCTTTCTAGAGCAAACAGTCCCAGCTCTTGACCTACTATATGACAAGAGCTTGAACCATGAGTCCCACATCTCTAAATGGAATGAGATCCTATATGCAGCTTCTCTACTCCCACCTAACCAACTTGCACAAAAGCACCATAGAAGAGCCCCCTGGTTCTCTACAAAGCTAAGAACTCTCAAAAGAGAGCTTAGACGTCTTGAACATAAATGGAGATGCTCTCAAGACCCTAATGCACACATTGCCTATACAGCTAAACTCCAAACTTACTGCTCTGAAACCCTCAACCATAAAAAAGAATACAACGAAAATATTATTCAATGATCACTTAACAAACGTAGAGAGCTGTTCTCTATTACTAAATCCTTAATTAACGAGCCCTTACACCAGGACCAACCCCCAAAAATAACTGCACAAACCTTTGCCAATCACCTGATTTCCAAAGTCCTCCCTCCCCTACCTTCTAATAACCCCCAAACGTTTGCTGACTACAGCACCCAACCACATGAGCCTACCCCCTCAAACTCTTGGAGCAATTTTGACCATCTTACATTAGAAAATGTATCTAATGTCATAAAGGATTTAAATGCTTCAACCTCTTCCCTCGACCCTTGCCCTGTCCCCTGGATCAAATCTACCAGAAGTTCTCTCAGCTCATACATTCTGTATATTGTTCAAACATCCCTCCAAACTGGCTCTGTACCACCACCTCTCAAGAGTGCCACCATCCGCCCTATCCTAAAAGGAACAAAGCTTGACCCTACTTCTCCTACTTCTTACAGACCAATCTCTAGTATCCCTTTCCTGGATAAAATAACTGAGAAGCTGGTCCAAACTCAGCTTCAGAACTATATTGATGAACACTCCCCCCCTCGACTTATTCCAACATGGTTTCAAAAAGAACCATGGAGTCGAAACCCTTCTTACTTCCCTACTCGATTCCTTATACCTCCACACACAGAACCCTTCTCAAGGATGTCTTCTCATATTCCTTGACTTATCAGCTGCTTTTGACTCCCTCCCTCACCATCAACTCCTAAACAGACTTCATGAAATAGGACTTAGAGGCACAACCCTGAACTGGTTCCGTTCCTACCTAGATAACAGAACCCAACAGGTTCGTATTGGAAACGATACCTCCCTCCCATTCATCCTAAAACAAGGTGTCCCCCAAGGATCCAGTCTCTCTGCCCTTCTATTTAATATCTTCCTCCAACCTGTCTGCAAGATCTTCCAAAGCTACGACATTCAGTATCAGCTACATGCAGATGACATGATGTGCTTCACCCCTTTTAACCTTTCTAACCCTGACTTTTCTAAACTGAGTGAATGCCTAACTAACCTAAAAACTTGGCTCTCCCAACATAACCTCTTAATCAACCAATCCAAAACAGAGGTTCTCCAGGTATTTTCTAATCCTACATACACCCCACCTCCCACTCTTACTATCGGTGATCTCACACTTACTATAAAAAACCAAGTAAAATATCTTGGTATTATCCTGGACCAGAACCTTTCTTTCACTGACCAAATAAAGAGAACCACTAATATAATATACGCAAAGATCCATATCCTCCGCAACCTCAAACCCCTCCTAAGCCCTAACTCCTTTCATACTGTCTGCCAGGCCCTCACAATCCCTTTTCTTGATTATTGTAACCATATCTATCATGGCCTCCCCAAGAACTCTATTCAACCGCTCCAACTTGCCCAGAACACAATAGCGCGGCTTATAACTAACAACCCTAGACGTTCCCACATTACACCTGTCCTCTATCATCTCCACTGGCTCCCCATCCAATACAGAGTTCAATTCAAGGTCCTCACTCTCATACATAAAATAATTTCCAATGAGTCAGCTCCATGCCTCTCCCCTCTCCTTCTCTCCCCCAACAGCACAAGATCACGCTGCCCTATTACCAAAAACTTACTGACCATCCCTATAAACAAGATACACTGCAAACAATTGACAAGTAGCAAGGCCTTCTCCCTCTATGCTCCATCCTTATGGAACTCCCTTCCTCATGAACTTCGGAACTGTTCAAACCACTCTGAGTTCCGAAAAAAGTTAAAAACCCATCTTTTCCTTGAACATTTTTCCCTTCCACCTTAGATCATAACCTTTACACCTTCCTCCCTATTCCTTCTGCAACTCTCAAATTCTTTTACACAACCATACGGCTCATTGTAAATTCATATGTAAATAGTTGATCTTTGATCTTTGTAATTAGTTCTTCTCGTTACCATATTTATTCATCGTTATCTTGTTCCATGTAAACAGTTGAAACATACTGCTAAATATGTTCTATGTAAACCATCTTGACTTGTAGAAAGACGGTATATAAAATTTGTTAAATAAATAAAATAAATAAAAGACTGGAAATCCCCCATCTTGCTGCTGGACTGCTGTCTGCATCTTAGTTTTAAGGTTTTGTTTACTTACTTAGATTTGCTGGGGATACTTATACTAATACAACTATACCTTATGCATTAAATGGACTTTGTTCACCTCAAGAATAATTAATCTCAGGACCTTAATAAATATATTCCTGATGAGGATAACCAGCCGCACCCGAAAGTGATTATGGGCACTTCTCCCCTTTAAAGCTATATAAAGCTAAGATTATACCTGACTTGCTACACAGTGCCCTGACCTATGCTTCTAAGGTAAAGTATTACCAATTTCCTGGGTGTTTACACAGCCCTTGGTTTGATAGAGGGGGCCTTTCAAATTGCCCTTTAGGAGGCCTTCTAGAGGGTAATTTTATAAGAGGCAGTTAGGTTTATGCACAATTTAATGCACATATTTGGCACCTATTTATAAAGTCAAGTGCGTGCATTCTTGACTTTATAAAACAGGGGCGTGACAGGAAATGCATGTCAAATCTAGATGCATAGCAAATGCACATAAGCCCATATTTTATAATATATGTGTACTTGCATGCTCTGCCATGATGCATCCAAGCCCATCCAATGTGAACACCCACAGTGAAAGTGCATGCCACCCGCCTTAAGCACATACTTACAGATTAGTGACCGGCTAAAGTATGTAGATGGGCATAAGGGCTCATCTACGTGTTATGTCATGGAAAATACATGATTTATGCACATAGAATGCACATACCTTTATTCCTTATAAAATTACCCCCATACTGGCAGAAGGGCTGTTACCTCTCAGCTGTACTTCTGACTTCCAGACTTTATTAGATGCATAAGAAAATCTCCCACAAGAACTCAGAAGTAGCAGTGTGGGATGGGATCTAAAAATAGGAGTGCACAAAAGGCCCCATAATTTCAGCTATTTGCTTGGCATTATTTTAATAGGGAATTGCTATCTGAATAAGTGGACTAACACAGCAAGCACATTTCATTTTATAAAAGCAATCCAAAGCATACTATGTTGAAATAGCTGTTTCTGTGGGGCTTGCATGAGTGTTTCTACCTGAGACTCTGCTTGGGTGGATCACAGGAGTTTGGCGCTTCTATCCTCCAGCATGCCTGAGTGGTGCGTTTATGTGTGTGAGAGAGAGAGAGAATGGATGAATATTCAATAGAATTTATACCTTACAGCCATACTAAGGGGGGTATTTTGGAAGCCCTATTTGTGAGCTGGACATCTGAAAATGGGCACTTAGATTTGCAAAGTATGGAGACATCCCCAGAGCCATTCTAGAAGCCAGGTATATAGATGTCCCCAGCCTGAGACCGTCCAGGTAGCACTGGAGCTTGGCAGAGGGGTGGTCTGGGTGGAGCCAGGGAGATGCGGTGTAGTTGCGGTGTAGTTTCAGAAAGGCACAAGCACATCTCGCCCTGATTAGTGACATATCCATGACTATACCTGCCCCTGACCACAAATAAGGTGAAAACGTGCTTGTTTCATAGTTGTAATACTTCAACGGGAAAGCACATAATACGCTTACATTGCCATAGTTATTATTTCCTGCTCAAATAAACCTGAGCATAAATACATACTCCAAATATCTTACCAGCCTGCCACTGCATGTCTCAGTATCTGAGATGTCCAGCCTGGACATGCAAGTCTCATAGCATTGTTGCCCATCTTCTGAAATACCCCTGCCGGCACATCCAAGTACCCGGTTCTGAGGCCGTGAAATGGCCTACACCAATGCACGTACTCAGCCTTGCAACTGCACAGGGCCTGCCTCCATAACCAGTTACAGGGACGTTCATTTATCAGGGTAGAGACAAGAGATTTCAGAAGGCACTTATACATGCCTTCCTTCACTGCTGCCATTCCCCCTGACTACTTGATGCTCTGTTCTGGATGTTCCAGATTCTTACTGGACACCACATCACACGTATAAATCCCCTATTCATGGATTTCCTGTGGCACTATCTGGATATGTGAGTGAGCAAGCCCTGTGTCTTCCCGCTCACACCTGCTCACTTCACTCATTAAAATATAAGATGGAGATCCAAGATGGCTCCCAGATCCGCTCATCTGTGAGCTGTTTTTTCCTGATGTCGAAGCGAAAGGGGAAGTTACGGGGGAATCCTCCCCAGCCGATATAACCTCCTTCTGCCCTTACTACTAAGATCGGGCCAATGGATTCCTTTCTTCAGCTGCATGGAGAGGCTCGGATAGAATCCAGAGAAAACCCGCTTGTGTCGACTCTGGGACAAGTGAGTCTGGTGTCTTCCTCTGGGTGTGATCTTACTCCGGATCTGAAACTCTCACCAGCGCTGCCTGCGGACTTTCTGAGCCTCAGCCCTTCTGGAACTGTGGGACCCGATGTGGTCGATGCTGTTTCCTCAGTGGGAGGGAAGGCTCTGGCTTCAAGTTCGGCGGTTCCTTCTTCGCCAGGGTCAGCATCTGCAGAAGCTGAGTTGGGTACTGGAGCAGAGTTACAAGACACCCGTGGTGCTTTATTTTCATCGGGGAAGTCGGGAAGCTTGGCGGTTTTGTCCGAGGCTTCGTCTGAGCAAGTTTCAATGGCACTCTTCTCTTTAGAGCGTCCAGAATATATTACCTTGGATTCTATTTCGACGACATTAGCAAAACTTGGTGAATGTTTGGTATCCCAAACTAATTCTACTTTGTTGCTGATTTGAGGAAATGCTACAACTGTTCAGCAGTGCCAAGACTCAGTGGCCATTTTGCAGTCTCAAGTGTCTACCACTGATAATAAAGTCATACAGTTGGAGGATAAGTTTACTACTGTTTGTAAAGATATGTCTGGATTTAAGTTTAAAATTGAATTGTTGGAAAATCAGTATAGGGCTATGAATATTAGATTATTGAATTGTCCTCATTCCCCATTGGTCATGCCTCGAGATATGTTTAAGTCATACCTATTGGAAGTTTTGAATGTCCCTGTGGAGTCTCATCCTCCACTCTCAAAGATTTACTATCTTCCTACAAGTAAGAAGATGAAAGGATCAGACTTGGAAACATCTGTTGAAGCTGAAGTTATGGATATTCTAAACGTTTCTGAAATTTTGGACACTTCTATTTCTGAGACTGTGGGTCCTGCAACTCTTTTGGTGTCACTGGCTCTGGTATCTGATCATGAGTGGTTACTTAGAATGTATTTTAAGAAACCATCTGTTTTGTTTAAAGGCCTGGCTATCCGAATGTTTCCTGATTTATCACATGACACTCAGAAAAGAAGAAGGGAGTTTTTGTTGTTTAAGTCTGGTGTGATTCAGTTGGGAGGTCTGTTTTTCCTGAAATTTCCTTGTAAATGTTTGGTCAAATGACATTCTGTGTCTTATATTTTTTATGACCCTTCCAACTTAGTTTCCTTTATTAGCTCTCGCCTCGCTACAGTCCCCTAGGTGGGTGGGTTAATTAGCAGGAATAGATAATTCCGAACCTCCGGTGGATCTGTTTATCTTTTCGAGTGTCATTTATTTTTGTTTTCCTAAATTATCTTGGTTCTCCTTTAGTGTGAGGGCTAGTAAGGCTTGGGTCTTGTTGGTTTGGTTTGCCTTGTAAAATTGTATTGTAAGATATTACTTGCTCATGCCTTTTTTCTTTTTTCAAGTACTGTTGACTTGTTTATATATTGTGAAATTTTCATAAATTAAAAAAAACAACAACATCATTACCAGATAGGAAAACAATGGTTCATAAATGTGACATAGCAAGTCCTTCTGGCCCAGTAGAAATGCTTAAAAACCAGGTAGAAAGTGCAGGGCTGCAAGATAAACAAAGGCACATGGCTACCAGTTGTCAGGGAAACCAGGCCCGAGAGAAGGAAACACGCCCCTGCTATCAGCTTAGCAGAGAGTCACGGGGAAACTCTGAACACCTGCTAGGGGGTGGAGCCAGGCCCTACCCAGGAAAGCTGTCTCATAAGGAAGCCCCAGCAGGCAGAGAGAGAGGAGAGAGGAAGGAAAGCGGACGTCCAGTCAGAAGGTGGACGGAGTTTCCAGCTGAAGGGAGGTCAGAGGCTCCGGCTGAGAGCTATAGGAGGAGCAGACCAGACCAGCTGAAGCATACTCGGGATTATAAGCAGCCAGGAAGGCAGTTGGAAACTGCCTCACACAGGTTCAGCAGGGAACCAACCGGCATTTTTAAACCCCAGAGAAAAGCTTCCACAGCCAGGTCCCACTCCCCAGGTAAGCCCAAGGGCTGGGATTACAGGAATCCTTGTGAATTTAATGACCTGGAAGGTTGGGGCTACGGTACTGGTTTTAAACAGTACTTAAATCCTGAATGTATTGAAAAGCTCAGGGTTGGAGAAAAGGGCGCGGCCCTAGAAAGAACTGGTCAGACTATCCCTACCTCAGAGGTGGAATTTATGGACACGGAGCCATCCTGTATGAATTATCCCACAGAGGAAATGGATTGCACGATTACCTTGTCTGAACAAATAATATCTTTGTGTTAGAAATATATGGTGGAGAAAATACAAGCTGGCTGTGAGAAAAACAGAGCTGTATGAAACAGGGTGGTGAAGTTTAACCTGCTGGAAAGAAATGTTTATTTTATGCTGAATGAAGCTATTCTTATTTTTGTCCTTTCTGCCAAAGTGCAGATAATTTTGTGTTACCTTTTTATCCTTGTGGAGTCCAACCCCGGGAGGGGAAATAAATCCCTTTTTGCTTGAAAACATTCTGAGTCACACTACTCTTCATTTGAACTGGTGATAAACTACATTTCCCTACGAGCCCTGCTCCAGGAAGTGGCAGAACATTAGTTTGAAGAAGGAACTTAAACTCCTTAACCCCTACCTACGGGTACTGGCAAGGGGGAGGGATGACAATGGCATAGTAGTTTGGATTTTACTCGGATTTCAAGGACACCTGGAGGGACAAGAGTCCAGCAGCAAGGAGTAGCTGATACCCAGGAGGAGCCGGTGCTCGACTGACTACCGGTCAGACAAAGAAACTACTTTCTCAGTGCTTGACTCTGCACTGAGCCCAGGTAATTGTGGCTAGGCATAAGTGTGGAGGGATAAA
This sequence comes from Ichthyophis bannanicus, assembly GCA_033557465.1. NCBI lineage: Eukaryota > Metazoa > Chordata > Amphibia > Gymnophiona > Ichthyophiidae > Ichthyophis > Ichthyophis bannanicus. The sequence continues at coordinate 1,114,680,370 of CM066031.1, read as the reverse complement.
CAGAGAAAGGTAGTGCACAGCGGTAGTGCACAAGGGTCAAAAAAAAAAAAAAAGAGGAAAATATTTTTTTGTGTGGACCGCACTTGGGTCTTCTTCTTGTGTGTTTCCCAGGTACCTGAGCAGCTGAAATGGATCCCCAAGAGATGTTAAGATGGATGTCTCTACAGTGGGACAAACAGCTGGAAATGACTCGCAGAGTCCAGGACCAAGCCATGGCTGCCATTATGGAACAACAGAAGCCGATGAAGGAACTAATGGAGCTGTTGGTAAAGAAGCAACAGGAGCCAACAAAAGACTTGCCCGAGTATACCCGTGGGGTAGGACTGTTTGGTGGGGATGTCTTTAGGCTGGGACAGTTGTCTTCCACAGATAACATTGATGATTATGTGGACGCCTTTGAGCGTCTGGCAGAGGCCATAAAGCTGCCTAGGGAGCAATGGGCTCTCAGGTTTGCCATGTCCCTATCTGGTGAAGCCTTATTAGCTTATAAGTCAATGCCTGTTGCATTAACAACTGACTATGAGGCAATTAAAAATGTGGTGAGGGATAGGCTTGGGCTGACACCTTCATTCTATAGGCGCCAATTTAGGAAGGCCAAGTTGAGGCCTGGAGAAACTCCAAAGGCCCTTTACTATAGAATGAAAGGCTTGGCCTGGAAATGGGTAAAACCGGAGCATAGAACGGTTGAGTCCATAATGGATGAGTTAATTTTAGAACAATATTTAGAGGCAGTACCAGCGGAAATAAAAACCTTCCTTATGCTGCAGGACTGCAAAACTGCAGAGGAAGCAGCTGGTATGACGGAGCGATATTTTGAGGCTGAGTTTACCAAAGCCCCAAAATCAAGCGTTCCAGGTGCAGCAAAGGCTGGTGATAAGAGTAAAAATGTATTAAATAAATGGCCTGGTGAAAATGTATATATGTCCAAAATGAGGGGAAAATGTTTTAGATGTGGGGGCATAGGACATTTTCAAAGGGACTGTGATGCACGCAGGGCATTAATGGCTGGTATTGGAAAGAAAAGCCAATCAGGGTTTTTGTTCCCAGTACAGGTAGAGGGTATAGAGGCCCAGGCGCTGCTTGACTCTGGTGCTGACCAGAGCATGGTCTCCCAACGGCTCTGGGAGGCCATACAAGCCCAGTCAGCACCAGGTCAAGCCGTAGGACGGGTTAAGATAAGATGTATACATGGGGCATCTTACCATTACCCCTTATATGAAATAGGAATAAGCGGGTTGGGAACAGACGGGAAGATGTTGATGGCGGTGGTCCCCTGCCTTCCACAGAGCGTCGTCCTGGGTAGGGATTGGCCGCCCTTTAGACAGGGGCTCGAGGAAGGTCTTACCACTGAACAGAATGTAATATCCACCCCCTGTGAAGCTCCCTCAGGGGAAGTAGAAAGGGAGTCCCAGGATTTACCTAGATTAGAGGCCATCGCGACCAAAGTCCCCAGCCCTCTGTTCGGAAAACCAGGGAAAAGTAGCCCACAATGCCCAGCCAAAGAAAGGAATATAACTCCGGAAAAACCAAGGTTCATACTTCAGTATTGTAAGGTGTCGGTTCAGGCCAGGGGTCCCCAGCGAGCTTCGGAGGCTGCCGCTGGATACGACCTGTTTAGTGTAGAAGATAGGGTGATACCCAGGGGAGGGAAGGCCCTAATAAGTACAGGGGTGAAGGTCCAAATCCCGCCCGGATGCTATGGGAGGATAACACCCAGGTCAGGCCTAGCCGCCAAATATTTTATAGACATAGGAGCTGGGGTAATTGACCCCGATTTTCGGGGAGAGGTAAAGGTGCTAATGTTCAACTTCAGTCAGGAAGAGTTCCAGGTGAAGGCAGGTGACAGGGTCGCTCAAATGATATGCGAGCGCGTAGGTTTCCCGGAGGTAGTAGAAGTAGCCTCATTAACCCCCACGGGGAGAGGAGAAAGAGGATTCGGGTCTACTGGGGTGGGAGACTTAAAAGGGCTGACAGCTGTCACCGAAGAACAAAAGGAGGACGATTTTGGTCCACAGCCCGCCGATTGGAGGGAAACTCCAGGGCCACGTATAGGGGACGAGTTATCAGTGCAACAGCAACAGGAACTTAGAAGGGTGTTAGATAGATTCTCCGATGTCCTGACGACATTGCCAGGGGAAACCAGAATCGTTGCCCATGAAATTATTACGGAACCGGGAAAAATAATCAGGCAACGCCCCTATAGGCTACCAGAGGCACGGAAAAAGGAAATGATAGAGCAGGTAAGGGACATGCTCCGAATGGGCATTATCGAAGAATCCAGAAGCCCCTGGTCCAGCCCTATCGTGTTAGTGCCCAAACCAGATGGAAGTTTTCGCTTCTGTATCGATTTTAGACAAATAAATAATATCTCTGATTTTGATGCTTATCCCATGCCTCGAATTGAGGATCTAATTAGACAAACTAGGCCAGGCTAAGTATTTGACCACATTGGACCTAACGAAAGGTTACTGGCAAATACCACTCACCCAGGCCTCCAAACCTAAGACAGCCTTTACTACCCCGATAGGGTTGTTTCAATTTAGGCGTATGCCTTTTGGGCTTCACGGGGCAGCGGCCACCTGTCAAAGACTGGTGGATCACATCTTGCGGCCCCACCATGAATACGCCTGGGCATATATGGACGACATTGTCGTCCATAGTACCACATGGGCTCAGCACTTGCCCAGGGTGGAGGCAGTTTTGAGTGCACTAAGGAAAGCAGATCTCACTGTAAATCCCGGGAAGTGTCTCTTCGCCGGCACAAAAGTGAAATACTTAGGCCACATGGTGGGAGGAGGGGTGGTAGAGCCCTTAGCTAGCAAGGTGGAAAGCGTGAAGAACTTTCCACGCCCTCTGAACAAAAGACAAATGCGGGGATTCCTGGGCCTGGTGGGATACTACCGCCGATTTATTCCCAGATTTGCGGAGGAAAGTGCCTTGCTAACAGACATGCTCAGGAAGAATGCCCCGAATAACCTCAAGTGGACACCGGAGGCGGAGGAGGTGTTCATAACGCTGAAAGACAGGTTATGTACAGCCCCGGTCCTTAGGGGGGTTAACTTTGACATGCCATTCCTGGTACAAACAGACGCTTCCGAAACGGGATTAGGAGCTGTAATGTCCCAGATATTTGAGGGTATTGAACATCCGGTGACATACTTAAGTAGGAAATTGTCCAGAGCGGAACAAAAGTATTCTACTGTAGAACGCGAGTGTCTCGCGATTAAGTGGGCGATAGAGTCCTTGCGGTTTTATCTGACAGGCCGTAAATTTTATTTGATTACAGACCATGCGCCCTTAAAATGGTTGCATCAAATGAGAAACACTAACGCCAGGTTAACCCGGTGACATTTAGCGTTGCAGGCTTATGATTTTGTGGTGCAGCACCGGGCAGGTAGATTGCACAGTAATGCCGATGCTCTTTCTCGGATTACGTGCTGTCCGTCACAGGTTCCGGCAGCCCGTAATATTTTAAGTGGGGGGATCTGTGACATAGCAAGTCCTTCTGGCCCGGTAGAAATGCTTAAAAACCAGGTAGAAAGTGCAGGGCTGCAAGATAAACAAAGGCACATGGCTACCAGTTGTCAGGGAAACCAGGCCCGAGAGAAGGAAACACGCCCCTGCTATCAGCTTAGCAGAGAGTCACGGGGAAACTCTGAACACCTGCTAGGGGGTGGAGCCAGGCCCTACCCAGGAAAGCTGTCTCATAAGGAAGCCCCAGCAGGCAGAGAGAGAGGAGAGAGGAAGGAAAGCGGACGTCCAGTCAGAAGGTGGACGGAGTTTCCAGCTGAAGGGAGGTCAGAGGCTCCGGCTGAGAGCTATAGGAGGAGCAGACCAGACCAGCTGAAGCATACTCGGGATTATAAGCAGCCAGGAAGGCAGTTGGAAACTGCCTCACACAGGTTCAGCAGGGAACCAACCGGCATTTTTAAACCCCAGAGAAAAGCTTCCACAGCCAGGTCCCACTCCCCAGGTAAGCCCAAGGGCTGGGATTACAGGAATCCTTGTGAATTTAATGACCTGGAAGGTTGGGGCTACGGTACTGGTTTTAAACAGTACTTAAATCCTGAATGTATTGAAAAGCTCAGGGTTGGAGAAAAGGGCGCGGCCCTAGAAAGAACTGGTCAGACTATCCCTACCTCAGAGGTGGAATTTATGGACACGGAGCCATCCTGTATGAATTATCCCACAGAGGAAATGGATTGCACGATTACCTTGTCTGAACAAATAATATCTTTGTGTTAGAAATATATGGTGGAGAAAATACAAGCTGGCTGTGAGAAAAACAGAGCTGTATGAAACAGGGTGGTGAAGTTTAACCTGCTGGAAAGAAATGTTTATTTTATGCTGAATGAAGCTATTCTTATTTTTGTCCTTTCTGCCAAAGTGCAGATAATTTTGTGTTACCTTTTTATCCTTGTGGAGTCCAACCCCGGGAGGGGAAATAAATCCCTTTTTGCTTGAAAACATTCTGAGTCACACTACTCTTCATTTGAACTGGTGATAAACTACATTTCCCTACGAGCCCTGCTCCAGGAAGTGGCAGAACATTAGTTTGAAGAAGGAACTTAAACTCCTTAACCCCTACCTACGGGTACTGGCAAGGGGGAGGGATGACATAAGACACAACCAGCACATGTAAGTGGCAGATTTTAGAAAACGGGAGACCAAGATGAGCCAAGCTAAATAAATGTATGTTTTGAAATTTGGGCATAGTTTTATATTCCAGAGAAGTAATTACAGTTGACCAATCAAGGACTAGTGTGAATTCCATGTCTACTTTACACTTATGCCTGCTTTGAAGCATATATACATGCTGATGTCCACATTGTTTTGAAGTATATTTGCACTTTTGTTGTAAAATCAGAAATATATGCATACTTTTAGTTCCACCCAAAACATGCTTGCAACCTTCCTCCTTGCAACTACATGTCCTGTAGCTTTTAAATATGTAAATGGAAGCTTTATAAAGTCACTACTTAAACACGGCTGTTACATGTGTAAATTCCCTTAGTAATACATGTAAAAGTAACACAAGGCTTCTAAAATGGCCTCCTAAGGTGCCAAATTAATTGTTAATGTGGCATTCATGTTAACTGTTGGTGAGTATCAATTGCAATGCTAACTGCTAGTACAGTCTAATGCAAGGGCCCTTTATGCAATTCTGAGAGAGTTTGGTTTTTCAGGTGCGTGGACAAAACTGCTCATCGCAGGAAAGATTTACATTTCTTTTCCCAAACTGCACGTTTTATTTTGCAGAATATACTTTTTTTTTCTTATTCCAAAAAATATTATTTGTAAGTTTGTGCAATCTAAAATTTCTGGTTGTGCCCTGACAGGATGAAAGCCAGACTTAAATTGAACAATGTATATTAAAGGAAACCAATGAATACTTGAAATAGTTGCTGGAAAAGTCTTTTTTTGTCTTGTCTTCTGTTGGCACAGCAACTTAGTTCTTTTTCTTCCCTAAATTTAATTTAATTCAATTTAATTAATCCTTTTTCTTGGCTCCTCTCTGGTTCCTTATAATGTTAGTATTGTAACATTTCCTTGGTCTCTCTCTTTTGTTTATCCTCCTCTTTTTCTGAAACTTTTAATGTTTGGAAATGACTTTGTTCTCTCTGGGAGAAAGTGATTTATCAAATAAATAAATCAACTAAAACTAAATAAAACAGACAGAGACGGTCTCTGCACCTATACTGCGCCCTCACAGTGATGTCATTCTGGCTTCTGAGTGCTGCACGTCCCCTTCAGCCTTGACGGAAACACGTCATGCCTTCCAACTGTGCCCAAGCATGCATACCCGGCGCCCCTTAAACAGACGCAACACTCACAAACCCAACGGACTGTTATGTAGGCATTGATAATAATACGCTGGATGTTGAGTGTAATAATTGCATGGGATGATTATGAGGCAGTCATTGAAGTAAAATAATAGCTTATGCTTCCATCTACGAGAAAGCAAACTAGTTTAAAAAATAAAATCATTATTTTAAAAAAATGCTACTTTAGAATAAAAATATTGGCAAATAAGAGAAAAACCAAAATTATAATCTCGAGAGAGAAAACAAGAGTTTTAAATCCTTTAATGCAGGTGAAAAAGATTTAAAAAATTAAGATTTATATACCAAAGATATTATGAGGTTGATCATCAAAAGCATTTATATGTTTGGTGGAGTGGCCTACCACATGTGCAGGGTAATTTTACAAAGTCATGCTTGATTAACTTGCATTTTCATCTTCCTATTTTACAAAGTGATGAGTGGTAACAGGGGATTTAGTCCCATAGAACTTGCTCTATGCTGAATTATACTTTTAGAGTTTTAATATGTGGATTTGCTTGCTGGAGTCAGAAAGAAGTCTACCAGATGAGAACTTGCTACTGAGCTGCTGTTTGGAAGAAATGCCAGCAGGAGCTCACCTGCATCTTTTCAGAAGTATTCCACTTCCTCTACTGAAGAAGGAGATCTGTAGCATATCAAGCAGGTACCAATCAGAGCCAGCCTAAGGCTTGTGAGAGTTCTTGTAAGTAGGAAAGACCCAAGAATGGTGTGTAGGCGAGGTCCCATAGACAGGTTTTCCACAGAACAGGGTAGCCTGGCTCCTGGGTAGCTAGAATGGGGTTTTCTGCTTACAACAGCCATCTTTCCTTTGGGTTGAACCTTTTGTGGTACTTTCCAAACCCAGAACCAAAGTGAGAACCAGGAACATCCAAACAGGTGAATCAGAATGCAAAATGGAGCGAAGATCCAAGCACAAGGTAACAAGGTGCAGGATAAGCTCTGACAAAGAGGTCTAGTTGGAGGGGGGTTTATATCAGTCTTAGACAGGAACAAGATGGCCTCTGAAAGAAAGTAACAGGCATAGACCAGGCTAAGACAGCCAGTCACCCGAGTGGAACCTACTGACACCTGCTGGTTGGAGGTCAGAGATTCATCTAGGTAAGGTTCTTAGAATGAACCACCTGCAGGCTGGCAGCAAAACCTTACAGGTTTGGTATTAGTCATGCTGGGGCCCAGAGCAGACGTTTGGAAGGGGGCACCAAAGCCTACAACAAGCTATGCCTGCTTCATTTTTAGACCAGCTTGTAGGCCCAGGACAATTGCTCTGGTTGTACCCCCTTACACACCTGCTCTGGCAGGAAACTGCATAGAACATCAGTTGATAGGGGGGAGTTTGAAAGAAGCAAAAACTTGCTGTAGGACGAAGACTGTGCTGAGGAATGTATATACATTCCAGTGCCATGGGGGGAGAAGACATTTTTTTTGATATGTTAGCGAGAGGAGGAAGTGCAAAAGTGGTATTGTCAGACTCAAGGCTGAAGGGGAAGAATATGTAAAAGCTGATGAGGATAAAGCAGAATTGCTTAACACATATTTTCATTCTATATTCACAGATGAAGGGTCTGGAACAGGACCTCACAAATAGGTACAGAAGTAAAGGAGATCTTGAACGATTTTCAGAAAACTGTGTTTGGGAGGAACTAACTAAACTAAAAGTAGATAAAGCGATGGCACCAGATAGGATACATCCCAGAGTACTGAAGGAACTTGAGGATGTCCTAATGGCTTCACTGATTGACCTTTTCAATGCATCTTTAGAGTCAGGAGTGGTGCCAGAGGACGTAAGAATGAGGTTGAGAAGTACGGGCTGATTAGTGTGACCTCTGTGGTGAGTAAATTAATGGAAATGCTATTAAAACAGAGGATAATGATAGTAGGATCCAAGGCAGCATGGGTTTACCAGAAAAGGCCTTGTCAGACAAATCTGACCAGACAGTTTATTTATTTATTTAACAGGGGGGGGGGGGGGTTATACCGTCTTTCTACAAGTCAAGATTATTTACAAGTAACTCAGTGTGATAACAAGAAAACTTTGAAAACAGTGGTGCATATTAAATAAAACACATTGAATGCTTTACAGCTGATGCTATTAGCCAATACTCTAACAAGTTAATGAACTATATACATGTTTTATGAGGTGATGTGGACTGAATGTTGTCAGGGGGTGAATTCAGTGCATGGAGTTCTTATGCAGTTTATTAGTCCTTTGGTGCTGGGCCATAGTACTCTGTGGATAAGAGGGTTTTCAAGCATTTCCTGAAGTCTTACAGTAGTTGAATGTCTCTTATATGTGGAGGAAGTGAGTTCCATAGTGACGGGGCATATAGAGAAAAGGCCATGTTGTTGGTTCATTGGCTATGCTGTGTTCTTTCTGTTGGTAGGCTTAGTGTGTTAGACATGCTCTGTCTTGTGCATCTATCACAGCTGCGGAGTGAGATCAAGGCATGCAAATCGAGGGCTGAGTTGTGGTGATCAGTACCTTATAGTTGATTCTTTGTGATACGGGCAGACAGTGAAGATGTTTGAGGAGTGGCGTGATGTGGGATTGACGAGCTTGTCCCAAGATGATCCTGGCAGCAGTATTCTGCGCTAGTTGCAGTGGGTATAGAGAGCTCTTTGGAATGCCATGATATATTAAGTTGCTGTAATCAAGCAATGGTGTAATAATGACTTGACATACAAATCGGAAGTCGGTTGGTGAAAGAAGTGGGCATAGGCTTTTTAGTATTCGTAACGTATAGTATATTGCCATTGTTGTATGGTTTATGTGTGGAAGGAGAGTTAGCTGTTGGTCCTGTGTTACACCAAGATATTTAATCTCAGTTTGATTTGTATGTTGTCCAGAGTGATTGTTGGTGGTAGTATGAAATTCTGGTCCCTTGTGATGTGTAGTAGTTCAGTTTTCTTATGATTTATGTTGAGATTGTGTTCATGGAGGCATTTCGACATTGCTATGAAGCAATTGTTGAGTTTTGTGTAATCAGGGGCATTTGAAGTGAATGGGGCTAAAAACATGATGTCATCTGCATAAATTAGGCAGTGTATGCCAAAGCTCTTGATCACATCACATATTGGTTGCAAGTAGATGTTGAAGAGTATAGAAGAAAGTGCTGATCCCCGTGGTATACCTTGTCTGACGGAGAAGGGGAGGGATGTGCTTGAATCTATTTTTATTCTTTGAGTGAGGTTGGAAAGGTAAGAGTGGAACCATTTTAAGTGGTACCACATATTCCAATTTGATGCAGCCTATTTAGGAGTGAGACTGAATCAAACGCTGCAGAGATGTCTGTGAAAAGTAGTATGGATCCCTGTGTTAATTTTTCTGTGCCTATGATTAAGGTATTGATGAGGGTTTCAATTCTGTGATTTTATTTATTTATTTTTATTTTATATTTGGATTTCTTCTATACCACCCCTTCCTGAGATCAGGGGCAGTTTACAATAAATAACTACATTACATTGAACAGGGTCTGAACCCATGTTGTTGCGGGTCTAATGGTGAATATTCATCCAAATGTTCTTGAAGTTGCAATTGAACTGCCTTTTCAATGATCTTGGCTGTATAGGGGATACTGGAAATGGGTCTGTAAGATGTTGGATTTGTTGGATCGAGGGTGGATTTCTTGAGAATAGGTAGTATTGAGGATTGTTTGAGGTCAAGTAGTAGGTTTCCATGTTTTAGAGAGTCATTGACCATGGAGAGCATGAAGGATAAGAGGAGGTTTCTTGCTGCCTTGACCCAAGACACCGGACAAGGGTCCAGAGGAGAGGTGGCAGTGTTCAGAGTGGATATGATATTATCAAGTTGATTGGTGCTGATGGACTTAAATGAGATCCATTGGTTAATGCTTTCATGTTGAGGACCTGTGCTTCGGAGGTTTAATTCACTGTCTGCTGCGTCTTTATTCTTTGCTTGTGCTGTACTGTAGGTGCGGTGCCATGAGATGTAGGCTGAGTGCTTTATCTATAGGTTTAGTGTTGGTGTTCTTCATAAGGGAGTTAGCTATGGTGAATAGCTCTCTTGGTTTACTGAGTGATTTTTTGACGAGGTCTGAGTAGTATTTGTTTTTGGCCTTGTTGGTAATCATGTGGTATTTGCTTAGTTCTTGCATGTAGTTTGCTTGTGTTTGTTCAAGTTGTTTCTCCACATGCTCCCACTCCTAGCCTGCCATCTTTAAAAATGGTGGTGCCTGGACCGCGCGATGCATCCTGTGATGCACCAGGCAGGGTCAGACTGCCATATAAGGCATTTACCTTATATGGCAGTCTGACCTTCCCTGGTGCATCCCAGGATGCACTGCATGGGGCCTTTCAAGATGGCGGGCCACAAGTGGGAGTACATCGGTGGCGCTCTCGCTCATTTCTAAAGGTACCCGGAGAGAGGGTGGGAGGTATGGGGCTGCTACATCACCAGGTTTTTATCTTTTAGTTGGGTGGGGGGTGGGGGTTCGAGGCAATTAGACCACCAGATATTATTTTTTTTTTAGTTGGGACAAGGCTGCTGGGCCACCAGGGATTCACTTCTGTCTGGGCACTGGCCCCCAACAGTATTTTGATGGCATCAGGGGGTTTCCTGGATCATCCCCGATGCCATCGTACTGTCTGGTGGGGGAACCATAGATTTGCTTTCAGTATTTTGATGGCACTAGGGGCTTTGCCCGATGCTTGAATCATCTAAGGGGAAGATGATCCAGGCATCGGGGAAAGTTCCCAATGCCATCAAAATACTGTTGGGGGCATGCACTAGAGGTTTAAACCATCTCAGACCCGGGCGTAGAGATACTGGTGCTAAAGCTGGTTGCAAAATCCTCTACGCCTGTCTCTGCATCAGGCGCAGCCATTATTTGTATACCAGTTTAGTACATGCAGCTCATTTGCCTACATTTAAATACGCCTGGCATTAATTGTGCACTAGTTTTTCAGTCACTGTTTACCCACGCGTCCGTCTCGTTTCTGCATTTGACATTAGCTTAAACATGCTTAAAGTGTGCTGAAATGTGTGCTTAAAGGGTAGTTTTCTGCATCAACCTGTTAGACTGTGAGCCCTTTGGGGACAGGGAAATACCTACAGTACCTGATTGTAACTCACCTTGAGCTACTACTGGAAAGGCCTGAGCTAAATACTAATAAAGAAATAGTTAAGCAGTTTGAGGACAGCCTTTTTTCTGGCCTAAATGGCACCACTTATGTATAAGGATAGAGGCTGAATAGCACCACCATATGTATAGTTGGGCAGAACGCCATCACTCTGTTATGACTCTGTCCGAGAGGAGGGCAATCTTATAATGTGCATATTTCATGCCTTATTAATAAAGTAAGGGGCACGCGTACTTTCTAAAATAAGAGCATAACTGGTCAATGCATGTTAAACTAGGCACAAGCGCTTCCAGCAGCCCTAGAGCTGGTGTAAAGGGCCACGCCTAGATTTCTCCAGAAAATGCATACATTTTTGTATTCTAAAATGTATCCATGTAAATTTGTGGTCCACCCACAATCTTTCCCTCTGCAGTGAAAGTAAATGCCATTGGTCTAAAGCGCATATTTTCAGAATAGAGACTGATTACATAAGCATGTAAGTGGTCATTTGCGAGTGTAAAACCCGAAAACACTGTGATTTATGCATGTAAACATCTGTGGAAATGTCACACGCCTTATAAACCCCCCCCCCCCCCCCCGTGGTGCTGCAATGGTTAGAGGCATTTTCTGCAGCACTATCTGTACAGTGCTTCTACAAGTCTATGGATAAGAGCATAAGAAATGCTACACTGGGTCAGACCAAGGGTCCATCAAACCCAGTGTCCTGTTTCCAACAGTGGCCAGTCCAGAACACAAGTGCCTGTCAGGTTCCCAAAAGGTATCCAGCTTCCATGCTGCTTGTTCAGGGGGTAAACAGTGGAATTCTCCAATCCAATATAATAATGGTTTATGGACTTTTTTTCCCAGGAACTTGTCCAGCTACACTAACAGCTTTTTCTACATCCTCCGGTAATGAATTCCAGAGTTTGACAGACTTCTATGTTTAGGAGATAATTCTACAAGGGGTGACGGGATTTAGGTGCTTGTTTAAGTGCATAAATCAATGTATTCTACCGGTTTACATGTGTAATTCATCTCTTGTGTGTGTAAAGTAGCCAGTCGCCATTCTGAGAGCACACATATCGGGCCAATGAATATGATCATGTACATGGGCAAAGCTTGGGTGGAGCGCATACCAATGAATGTGGGCATGTACGTGGGCAGAGCTTGGGTGGAGGGCATACCGTGGGCAGAGCCTGGGTAGAGTGCATACTGATGAGTGTGGCCATGTACGTGGGCAGAGCATGCATGGAGGGCATACCGATGACTGTGGGCATAGCTTGGGTGGAGGGCATACTGATGAGTGTGGGCATTGTCACCAGTTGCCCACCCTGGGTTCTAGGGCTAGCAGAGAGGGTTCAGCTGATGACTATCCTAAGCCAGGAAGTGGGGGTAGTGCAGGCGTAGTAGTACACGGGCCCTCTGGGTAATGGAGTCCCAAACACCTCACAGGCAAAGGAATTGAGGTAACAGAGTGGTAAGGTCAAAATAAGGTTTTATTTCCCCATCCCGGGGTTTTGGTAAACACAAATGAACTCAGGACAAAACCATACGTCTGGTATAAAGAAATAGTAACTCAGGAACTGCAGAAAAATGACATCTTTTTCTTCCAGCTTCTAAATACACAGTCCTTTACAAAGGAAACAATAAAGGCTTCTTTTTCAATGGCAGTAATGCTCACTTTGCTTTCTCCAGCTATACCATTAGCTTCAAACATTCAATTCAGCAAAGTGTTTCCATATTATCTGCAATGGTTAACGTATAATCCATGGGTACATCGTTTATGCCTTCATCTGTGTATTCAACCTGCATATCCTCCAGCCCATCCCTCGCTGGATACATAGGAACGCATTCACACAGGGTTCTCAAAACATTCTCTTTAGCCTTAAGAGAATTCTGGAAAGCTTTAGTGTCCCAGAGAAAACTATTAGGCTTAGTTTTCTCCCTGTTCCTCTTATAGGAACTACCTTCTGACTTCTGCCTGCAAGGCTTACTGAGCAGTGCTCTTTCACTATTAGGAAAGTTCAGAGGTTTGTACCTTTCTCTCTCGTGAGCTTCTGGACACACCCCAGCTGGCTCCCTGCGTGGCTTCTCCCTCCAGCTGCCTTCCTCCCAAGGCTTTAACTGAGAGAAGCTTTCCTGCAGACTGTGGGTTTTAACCCTCGGTACCTTTTCAGCTTGAGCTTTCTTTGTTCCTCTGTCTGTTCCAATGTTTGTTCCTGTTCTAGCTCTGCTGCTGGAATTCACAGCTGCTCTGTCAGAACTCCTCCCGGATCCTAATCCAGATCCTGAGCTTGCTCCCCAGCTTGAATGTCCTCTCCAGCCTGAACTCGAATCAGCACCTGAACCAGAGCCTGAGCTTGAGCTTGAGCTAACTCTGCTTTCTAATGAGTGCTTTTTATCTTCCCCAGTGCTTAGCTTCGCCCCTCCTCCACCCAGGTGAATCCTATTGCACTCAGGGCACGGGGCTTGTTTGCAGCTTGGGCGGGGCTGCTGCACTCGTGGCTGGGTTTGTTTACATCTCTCTTGGCAACCTGTAGCCATGTGCATTGCCTGGCTGTCAGAATCTGACCTGTTTTCTTCAGTTTCCTCTGACTGCACATCAAGGGACGGATCTTCCCCATCACAGCATGTACATGGGTAGAGCTTCGGTGGAATGCATACCGATGAGTGTGGGCATGTACGTGGCCAGAGCTTGGGTAGAGTGCATACCAATGAGTGTGGGCATGTACGTGGGCAGAGCTTGGGTAGAGGGCATACTGATGAGTGTGGGCATGTATATGGGCAAAGCTTGGGGGGAGGGCATACTGATGAGTGTGGTCATGTACATGGGCAGAGCTTGGGTGAAGGGCATACCAATGAGTGTGGGCATGTACATGGACAAAGCTTGGGTGGAGTGCATACCGATGAGTGTGGGCATGTATGTGGGCAGACCTTGGGTGGAGGGCATATTGGCAGAGCTTGGATGGAGTACATACTGATGAGTGTGGGCATGTATGTGGGCAGAGCTTGAGTGGAGTGCATACCAATGAGTGTTGGCATGTAGATGGGCAGAGCTTGGGTGAAGAGCATACCGATGAGTGTGAACATAAGAACATAAAATATGCCATACTGGGTCAGACCAAGGTCCATCAAGCCCAATATTCTGTTTCCAACAGTGGCCAATCTAGGTCATACGTACCTAGCAGTTTCCCCAAGGGACACAGGTTCCACAATGCTTGTATTGGTTCAAGCATTGATATCCTGGGTCCCTTCTTAATAATGGTTTATGGACCTTTCCTCCAGGAACTTGTCCAAACCTTTTTTAAACCCAGCTACACTAACAGCCAAGTGTGCTTATGACCACATCTTCCCTGTTGGCTACAGCTGAGTAAATTATTAGTTGATAACCTTGGCAGAAAACCAGGAGATAAGTACAAACAGATCAATTTTGTTTTACTAATAGGATGGATATATTAAGAAATGAATTAGATAAAATGGAATATGAAGAACTACTATGCTTGTATATAGTATTTCATACCCATCCTGCTAAAATCAGCAAAGGTGTAGGACAAGGCTGCATATTTTCCCCCTACCTGTTTAATTTATATGCAGAACAAATCATCAGAGAAGCAAGACTGTGTGAAGATAAAGAGGTGTGAAGACTGGTGGAAGACTCATCAACAACCTTTACTATGCTGATGACACCACAATACTGGCTGAAAGAGAAGAGGATCTGAAACATTTGCTCCTTAAGATCAAAGAACATTGTCTTACAATGGGCCTGCACCGTAAGGTAAAGAAGACAAAGAACCTGACAACTGCAAAATCAATAAGTTAATTATTGATGGAGAAGCAATTGAAATAGTAGACAACTTTAACCTGCTTGGATCAATAATCAATAAAGAAATGACAAGCAGTCAAGAAATCTGACAACACATTGCTCTTGGCAGAATGGCTACAAAGCGCCTAGACAAGATTCTCAAGAGCAGAGATGTCTCTCTCCATACAAAGATTCGACTTTTCAAGCCATGGTATTTTCAATAACGTCATATGGATGTGAAAGTTGGACAGTGAAAACGATAGACAGGAAGAAAATTGATGCCTTTGAATTATGGTGCTGGTGAGAAATACTGTGTATATCATGGACTGCCCACAGAACAAACCAGTCATTACTAGAGGAGATCAAATCTAAGCTTTCCTTAGAAGCTCAGATGACAAGATTTTGACTTTCATACTTTGGACACATCATGTGTAGAAAGAGATCATTAGAGAGAGACATCATGCTTGGCAAGGTTGATGGTCAACGCAAAAGAGGAAGGCCAGCAATGAGATGGATTGATAGAATAATAGCAGCTATGGGTGCCAATCTGTCAACAATGAGCTGCCTGACTGAAGACCGAACACAGTTTAGGACAACTATCCAGAGGATCGCCATGAGTTGACACAGACTCGATAGCACTTAACATCAACAGAGAGAGGAAGACAGGCATATATATTTGGAAAAACTTAGAGAAGCTAGCAAACTAGTCAGGAAAACAAAGATTCAAAAAGAGGAGGAGATAGCCAATGCAATAAAATGGGGGGATAAGACATTTTTCAGATATGTTAGTGAGAAGAGGAAGGGCAAAAGTGGTATTGTCAGACTCAAAGGTGAAGGGGAGGAATATGTAGAAGCTAATGAGGATAAAGCGGAATTGCTTAACAAATATTTCTGTTCTGTGTTCACAGATGAAGAACCAGGAGCAGGACCTCAGAAAACACCCACAAACAGGAACAGAAGCGAGGGACATCTTGAACAGTTTGCAGAAGACTGAGTTCGTGAGAAACTAGCTTCAACTTAAAGTAGACATAGTGATGGGACCGGATGGGATACACCCTAGAATACTGAGGGAACATGGGGATGTTGTAGCAGCTCCACTGACTGACCTTTTCAATGCCTCGTTAGAGTCGGGAGTGGTGCCAAAGGACTGGAGAGAGGCTCATGTGGTGCCTTTACGCAAAAGTGGAAGTAAGGATGTGGTTGAAAACTACAGACTGGTTAGTTTAACTTCGGTGGTGAGTAAATTATTGGAAACGCTGCTGAAAGAGAAAATACTGAGGTTTCTGGAGTCCAGCGGATTACAGGATCCGAGGCAGCATGGATTCACCAGAGGCAGGTCTTGTCAGACAAATCTGATTGATTTTTTTGACTGGGTGACCAGGGAGTTGGACCGAGGGAGAGCCCTAGATGTGGTGTATTTAGATTGCAGTAAAGCCTTTGACACTATTCCTCACAGGTGACTTATAAACAAACTGAGCACTCCAAGGATGGACCCTAAAGTTACTGCTTGGGTTAGAAATTGGTTGGGTGGGAGGCGACAAAGAGTACAGGTAAATGGAGCTCACTCTGAGGAGAAGGATGTTACCAGTGGTGTGACCCAGGGATCTGTCCTTGGTCCGATTCTTTTTAACATCTTTGTTAGTGATATAGCAGAAGGGCTGTCGAGTAAGGTTTGCCTTTTTGTGGATGATACCAAAATCTGCAATAGAGTAGACACCCAGGAAGGTGTAGATAACATGAGGAGGGATCTAGCTAAGCTTGAAGAATGGTTTAGAATTTGGCAGCTGGGATTTAATGTTAAAAAATGTAAGGTCATGCATTTGGGCTGCAGCAATCCAAGGGAGCAATATAGTATAGGGGGTGAAGTACTTTTTTCCACTAAAGAAGAGTGGGACCTAGGTGTGGTTGTGTCTGATGATCTTAAAGTAGCTAAACAGGTAGAAAAGGCGACGGCAAAAGCTAGAAGGATGCTTGGGTCCATACGGAGAGGAATGGCTAGCAGAAAAAAGGAGGTGATAGTGCCTCTGTATAAGTCTTTGGTGCGACCTCATTTGGAGTATAGTGTGCAATTCTGGAGACCGCACCTTCAAAAGGATGTGAACAGGATGGAGTCAGTGCAGAGGGTGGCTACTAAAATGGTTAGTGGTCTTCATTATAAAGCATATGAGGACAGACTGAAAGATCTTAATATGTACACCTTAGAGGAAAGGCGGGATAGAGGTGATATGATTGAAATGTTTAAATACCTCCGTGGCATAAATGTTCAGGGGGAGAGCCTCTTTCAATTGAAAGCAAGTTCTGCTACGAGGGGACATGGGATGAGGGTGAAGGGGGATAGATTCAGGAGTGATATGCGGAAATATTTCTTTACGGAAAGAGTGGTGGATCCGTGGAATAGTCTCCCAGTGGAGGTGGTAGAGATGAGGACAGTAACTGAATTCAAAAAAGCATGGGACCAACACAGAGGATCTCTAAAGGTACAAAGGGGACTGTCGTAGTTGTTGATATGGAAGGACAGACTAGATAGGCCATGTGGTCTTTTTCTGTCATCATATTTCTATGTTTCTATTTTTAGGAGGCCTCAAACTCACTCTCATGCATTCGCTGCACGCACACACATTCACACTGCACTGAGATGGCCGGTTCAGATCCTCAAGAAGAGCCATACTTAGGTCTGGTTTTCAGGATATGCATCATGAATATGTATGATATACAGAAATGCACTGCCTTCATTGTATGCAAATCTATCCTATGTATATTCATGGGAGATAGCCTGAAAACCAACTCTGTGTGTGAGTCTTGAGGACTGGAGTTGGTCACTCTGTATGAAGCCCCTGAGATTTTTAGCTGTCCTATGGATTTCCAGTGCAGTCAGAGGTCTAGCTGGGGGCCTCTGAAGAATGTTCTGCCAAGTTCCAGTAGATTGGTCTCCTGGACGACTGTGGGAAGGGCGTAGCTAGGAGGAAAAAGAATGGATATAATGTCAGGATTCTCAAGCCTGTGAGATTTATACAAAGGTCCTTTCATCATCTCCCACTCTATAGCTGCATCCTGTAAACAGCTTGTGAGCAGTCGGGGAGGAGGATAGAAACAGAGAGCAATTGAGGGGGGGGGGTGGAATATGTGCAGAGAGGGAAAAGAGTCCCAGAATGTCTTGAAGTAAGAGATGAAACATCAGGCCCAGCCAACAGCTGACAGATAAATTGTGCGAGAAGGAGAGATACTGAGATACCAAGAAAGAAAGAAAGAAAAAAAAAATGAAACAGAAATAAAATAATGAGAGCATGCAGACACTGCCACCTGTTGATTCGTAGGAAGAAGAATTAGCAATTGTCTTTGCGTTATGAGTCTGCCCCCTTTTTTTAACCTTTAATTCTGTAATATTCATAATCCCCCGAGTCTCTCAGCCCAGGTCTTTGGACACATCTGGCCAGGTTTTCAGGATATCCACAATGAATATGCATGAGAGAGATTTGCATACAATGAATGCAGTACCTGCAGATCTCTCTCATGCTTATTCATTGTGGATATCCTCAACACCACACTGTCAGGGTGTGCCCCAAAAGACTGGGCTTAGGACTACCGTCGGAGATGGATCATAGTAGATTGCCTGCTGTGATCAACATTCCTGCAAAGCTGTTTGGGAATCCTCCACTTGCGCTGTTGCCAGTGGGGGTAGGAGGTGCTGCAAATTCACATTGTCACAGCAGTGTGGGTGGAGGACTCCCGCACAGTTTCACAAGAATGTTGGTTGTGATGGTTTCTGGTTTCTCAAAATCTGCTTGAGCCCCTCTCATTCCTTCTGGGTCCCATTCCATTTCCCTTTCTGAATCTGCTGGAAACTCGGGGGCTTTACCAGATCTATCCCAATACAGCAGCAGTCCTGCCCTCCCCCCCCCCCCCGCTGATTTCTCTAACATCTCACCCGTCTCGTGTATTTTCATTTTATTAAAGACTTCTAATAAATGAGTAATAAAATGAGCAAAGGCAGATGGGTACAATAATTTTACGGACACATTAATCTTTCTGTCACAGATCAGCAATTTCATTTTATGATGCCCATCTTTTCACTATATATGTACCAACGACTATAACATGCCTATAAACTGTATATAATAATCAATTAACAGCAGAACTGCAAAGGTATTTTTTTCATAGCATTAAAAGGCTTCTCATGAACTAATAGCTTCTGAGCTAAGGTTTGGGTTTTTTTTTTTTTAGAAGTCCCATATTCCACCATTCAGACATAGATGCCACGTTAACCCTGCCTATTGTAGCCTGAGGTGTACATGGTCCTGGTTCATTCTGGTCATCTCCCACATACACAGGAGACTTGCCTTAGCCAACGAAATCCTAAAGGTTATATAGTGTGCTACCGTGTTACTGCCTCCTATTAAGCATGAATGCATATTATTTACCTCAGGCCTCCTGTTAGGCCAGTGGTTCTCAATCCAGTCCTCTGTGACCCTCAGGCCAGTCAGGTTTTCAGGATATCCACAATGAACATGCATGAGATAGATCTGCACGCACTGCTTCCATTGTATGCAGATCTATCTCATGCATATTCTTTGTAGATATCCTGAAATGGCCTGAGGGTCCCAGAGGACTGGATTGAGAACCACTGTGTTATACAATGAGACCTATTTTATTTTTATTTTAGCTGATGCCTTTTCAGTAGTGGTTGAAGGTGAGTTACATTCAAGTGCGCTAGGTATCTTCCTGTCCCCAGAGTGCTAACGATCTAAATTTGTATCTGAGGCTTGCAAACTCAGGGTCATCTCTGACTCTTCTTTCTCTTTCTGTTCATATATCAACAGATAGCTAAAAACTGCCAGTTCTTCCTCTATAGCACCAGCAAAATTCATCCCTTCTCTTTGAGCACATGACCAAGACTCTTATCCACTCTCTCACCATTTCCCATCTAGACTATTGCAACCTGCTCCTCGCTGGTCTCTCCCTGAATGATCTCTCTCTCCTTCAATCCATTCAAAACTCAACTGCACAGCTTATCTTTTGCCAGTGTCAGTACATCTGTGTAATCCTTCTCGTCACTTCCCTGGCTCCCTATCCATTCCTCATCCAGTTCAAACTGCTCCCACTGACCTACAAGTGCATGCATTCTGCGGCTCCTCACTACCTCTCCTCTCTTATCTCGCCCTACAAACCTCCTCGGGAACTCTGCTCATCAGGCAAACTGCTCTTCTGTCCCCTTCTCCTCCACCACCAGCTGCAGACTCTGTTTGTTCCACTTTGTGGCACCGTATGCCTGGAGCAGACTAACTGAGTCAGTACGTCAGCCTCCATTCCTGGACCTATTCAAATTCAGGCTAAAAGCTCATCTCTGAGACTGCTTTTGGATCCTGATCCTCTTATTCTCCTGTTTAACACTCACGTATCTTTTAATCCTGTGGTTCCCAAACCTATCCTGGGGGAGGACCAGCCTGTCAGATTTTCAGGACATCCACAATTAATACTCATGAAATAGATCTGCATGCACTGCCTCCATTGCAGGCAAATTTCTCTCATGTGTATTCATTGTAGATATCCTGAAAACCCAACAAGCTGAGGTAGGAGTGCACCAAGCTAGAAATGCGTCCTGTGCTACTATGAAATCTAGTTCTCCCCCTTCACCCAACCATGTTCAGTAACTCTTTGTGAGCTTCCTGGAAGCCCAGTGAAGATATCAGCGCCCCCTTTTGTGCTGGTGCCCCGTGCGGCCACACCGCTTGCATAGCCCTTGGGCGGCTCTGAGCTGAGGTTCCCTCAGACAGCTTTGGGAACTACTGCTTTAATCATTTCCTTCAAGAACTATCTCACCCCCCTGTATGTTATATATGTTTGCCTTGAGTACATTGGAAGTTCTGTGGAGCAGGGACTGTCTTTTATGTGTCTATGTACAGCGCTGCGTGTGCCCTGTAGCACTTTATGAATGTTAAGTGGTAGTAGTGGTAGATAACGGAAGGGTAAATGACTTGCCCAAGGTCAGAATGCACAACAGCAGGATCTGAACCCTGGATTCCCTGGTTCCCTCACTAATAATGTGCATTAAAAGCATTTGCATATTTTAATGTGGTAGCGCATGATATTAAATTAAGCCTTAAGACTGAAGTCAAAGGCCCTTTAACATATTATTCCATTCTTCCTGCTTGCCACTTGGAAACACGCCTGGACTCTGATTGCATTAAATCAATGCCCCCTCCTAGCTGCATTCCTCTAAAGCTCTCCCCCTCTGTCACACTCTGTTTTCTCATTCTCACTCCCACCTAACTTTTAACAGTGCTTTGAAACTTCCTACACTCAGAAGAAGGGCAGAGAAGGCACAAGAGAGCCACAGACAGGCAGGAGGACAGGGAAATGTCTGCCCGGCCTGCATCTCATCCAAGAGAGAAGCTGCAGCCAGAGCCCCTAGCTTGGACATCTTCCCCGTTGACGACCACCTTGATCAATGCTTTCCCGTCATTCCTATCACTTCCAGAGTCAGCTCTGGCCCATCTGCAGGCACAGGCGCTTCTCTCCTGAAACCTGAAGGCATCGACAGCTCATTCCTGCAAAGAAAGAATCTTCTTCTGATCTTTGCCATGCTCCAGACACAGGATCTGCTGAGAGTTGGGTAAGTGGTTACCCTGCTACTATAGTACCAAAGGCTAGAACAGGATCATTTTAGCACCCAAACGGTACCAGGAGGGAAGAAAAGCTGGAGTAATTTGTTTCCATTCAAGTTTTGAAAGCAGCATCAGATACAGAATGTGACATTTATTTGTGCTTTGTGAGGGGCTCTGTTTTATGACCTTTGATCCTGAGAGAGTGACATCGGAATATCACCAGGGAACAACGTGCTTCGGTGCTGTATTCACTTCCAACGTCTACCTAGCAATTGCTTATTGGAAAGCTCACGGGACCTCCGGCTGCAATGTTATTTCCCTGCAGCGTTCAGTCTGGGTGGCTGTTGGTGCTTTCCTCTTTGTAAAGTCCCGCCAATCCCATGCAGTCCAGGTATCAGTGCAGCACTGGCTGGAGGTGCTCTGGTGATATCACAGATATCTTCTCAAGGGGATCTAAAGGGAAGATATGCAGAATGCAAAAAAACATAGATATTTATTTTAAAGCATTTCTTTTCCATTAATTCAAATGCCCTCAGCAGAGCACAGTCAGTACTACTAAGATATTGCTTAGTGTCAGGTTGCTCAAGCATAGCACGTTGGAGACGCGGCTTTGATTCCTGACGTCTCCTGCTCCCTGGGATGGGCAGGGCTGGGGATGCTCTGAGGGCTGCATCACAGTTGCCGGGGAAGGGAGTCCCAGGCATTGCTCCCTAGGGGTTCTTAGCCGGGTTCTGGAGGGAAACGTGATCTGTGCCTGTCAGCCAGAGGACTCCCACTGCTAGGTTAGGCAGGAGATGGAGGAGAAGAGAAGAGAAGCCCAGTTAGTTGCAAATGAAGTCTCCAGACACTCTAGTCCCACTGAAGACTGTTGCCAGGTGAATAGGGAAAGAAACGACTGCATTAAGAAAAGATATGTCTTTGTGTTCGTTTTTGAGGTCTGGCACTGAAATTCTACAGATTACACCATTTTGCAATGTGTGGTAAAGTTATTTGTCAGCATCAATTCAAAGGAGGTGTGGTCATTTTCTCTGTGATTTTGAGAGTTTATATCTGGAAGCCATGCAAACTCTAGCCCCCTCGCTGAGCTCTGAGGTTCAGGCTAAGGGAGCACCTGCCCCCATAGACACACACTGGGCAAAGTAAAAGGGGTTAAGGCAGAACATTTGACGAGTTCACCAAGCTAGGGCCACATCAAGCCTTCTGATCTTATCCTCAAATCCAAATAGGATGAATACCAGCCCATAAACACAACCCAAAGCATCAACTGTAATCCTAAACCAAAAATAATATAACACTGTGAAGCCTTAGGGTGCAGGCAGATCTCACCAGAGAAAGCCTCGGTCCTAGGGATTCCCTTAGGACCGAGGCCTTGTTTTTTATAATTGTCTCTACATTTTGACGTCAGTACCGAGTAAAATGGTAGAAACCATTATAAAGACCAATCTATTGAACATATAGATAGTCATGATTTAATGGGACTAAGCCAAAATAGATTTAGCCAAGGAAAGTCTTGTTCAGGAAAAGGTCTTTGTTGCTGTTCCTTTTTGTTTTTTTAAGGCATTTTTCTCATTTTATCATAGTCTCCCCATTGAAAGGTAAATGCTAGCGTAGCAGATTTCCTTACTGTCCTCCCTCCATTTATTAAATCAAATATGATCATATTATGATCACTGTTGCCATGTAGCTCCAACACCATTACCTCTCACACCAGATCCTGTGTTGCATTAAACAGGATTGATGCAAGGGTATTGGGGGCACCCATAGGTGAACCATCAGTCTTACACCTCTCTCTCCCCAAGATTCTGATCATTAAACTCAACAATCATGATCACCCAAGCACTACTGTTCCACAACAATCCTGTAAAAATGTATAATTGGACAACATACTTTAAAATATAAACGCTTGCTTTGTATGTATGTGTGTGCCCGCGCTCCCTGTAGTGAAGGCTCTTTGAGTGTGCGGGGCTGTCAGGATCTAGTGTTTTGCATTGACTGCTGCTGCTCTTTGCTGCCCTTTAGAAGCTGGTGTACTAGGCGACTGCCTACAACTGTCTAATGGTGGGACGGCCCTGCCACTAAGGACTAGTATGGTATGTTGATATTTATGATTTTTGTATTGTTGTAAAATCTTGTTTTAATTTTATATTTTGTTTTTGTTGTCTGTGTTTTGCTATTTCTTATGTTTCACTGCAAACCATGGAGATCACACAGGATCCATGGCATAGAAGCGTTAAATTAAATTGTATCGGTTCATGAACAAGTTGCTCCATGAAGCAGTCATTTCTTTCATCTACAAAATGTAGCTCCTTAGCATGCCCCGATGTGATATTTCCCAGTCAGTACTGAGGTAATTGAAATCACCCATGATTACTATGTTGTTAATTTTGTTAGCTTTCCTAATTTCCATTAACATTTCAGCATCTTTCCGGCTCATTGTGACTAGGCAGATAATAGAACACTCCCACCTCTACCCTCTTCCCATTCTTACATGGAATTTCCATTCATAAAAAGTTTTTGGTGCATTTTGTATCCTGCAGAATTTTTATTCTGTTTGACTCAATGTTCCTTTTAGCATGTAGCACCAATGTTCCACCAATTTGATCTACCCTATCATGGTGATATACAGTAATTTGTACCCTGCTATCACAGTGTCCTATTGGTCATTCTCTTTCCACTAGGTATCTGAGATGCCTATAATATCCATCTCTTCATTCAGTGCTATATATTCTAACACTCCTGTCTTATTTTTTAGACTTCTATCATATGCATACAGGCATTTCAAAGTATGCTTTTTGTTCCTACTACTAACTTGTTATCAGTGGACGGGGGTAATTTTGAACCTTTCAACTCTGTCTGCTCCTTCCGTAAAGGCACTTGGGTTATTTGTATGTTTATTGCAGCCTCTCTATCTGGATGCCCTAAACGTTCCTGTTGCGCTAGTATCCTTCAAAGATATATCATTTCAAACCCTACGCTCCTGAGCACCTGTGGGTTTCCACCCATTATCTAGTATAAAAGCTGCTTTATCTCCTTTTTTAAATGTTAGTGTCAGCAGCCTAGTTCACCCTAGTTAAGGTGGAGTCCATCATTCCAGAAAAGGCCCCCCTCCCTTTCCCCAGCATGTTGCCATTTCCTAACAAATCTAAAGCTCCCTTCTTCCCTGCACCATTGTCTCATCCACACATTGAGACTCGGCCTGCCTCTTGGATCCTGTGCAAGGAGCAGGAAGCATTTCTGAGAATGCTAACCTGGAAGCAGGATCAGCCGAACCATTAGGCAAAAAAGGTGGTTGCCTAGAGCAGCAACTTCTGGGGGTGGCAAAGAGCAGAGTATTCAATGCTAAACAATAGATTTTGAAAGCCAAGAAAGGGGGGGGGGGGCGTAAGGTTGAGGTCTGCGTAGGGCACCAACATTTTGAACCAACTCTGGGGCTGGTCTGCCTGGAAGTTCTGGATTTCAACTTTCTACCTAAAAGTCTAAATTGGCTTACAGAACCTCCCCCTGCACTTTTCTAAGTCATTGGTATCCATATGTACCAAGACAGCTGGCTCCTCCCAGCACAATCTAAAATCCTATCTAGGTGATGTGTGAGATCTAGCACCTTCGCACCAGGCAAGCAAGTGATCAAGTGATCCTCATGGCCACCAGCCAGCCAGCAAACTACATGCCAAATGATTAAATTACCAACTATAAGGGTTGTCCTAACCATTTCCTTCTATGCAGAAGCCCCTGGAGACACATCTTCAGTGAAAGAGGATATTGTATCCTCTTATACTACGTGTGGCACCAGTGGGCACAATTTTAAATCACCTCAAAGTCCAGAGGCAGTGGAATGGGGTGAGTCACTGGGGCCATGGCTCAACCAATATTTTGCCCAAAGCAGCATCAGCATCTGGAGAGTTAGGGGGACAGGGCAAGAAATGGGTTTGCTTAGCTTTTTCAACCAAAATAATGTTCCTGCCTCGCACATTCCACTGAGGTCCAGAGAGGCAGTATAATACTATTTATAAGTAAATAAATATGTGGCCCATAGCAGATAGGACCATTGAGGGCAAGTTGTTATTTTAATGGTTATGTTTCCAGCACTAGAACGAGAGAGAGAGAGAATGCTAGGGTTATTTTCTGCTCTACGGCTGAAGAACAGGTTGATTCTACCTGCTTAGACCTAGGGCCGGCCTGTCCACCATGCACATGCAGCCAGCCATATAGTTCGGCACACATGGCCTGCTGCCACCACCATCACCGCACCAAGCCATGCCATCACCCCCCACCGATGGAAATGGTGGCAGCAGGGGGTGGCGGCATGTCTCGGCTCAGTGCAGCAGGGATGGCGCAGCTTGGAGGTGGGGGGTGGCACTGCTGGGCTTCTGCTTGAGGTGGCAGAAACTCTTGGGCCGGTGCTGATTATACCCCACTGAGGAGGCAATTTTATAGAGTCATTCCCATGCATAAGCAATATTGGCTGGTGTAAAAGTGCATGCTTTTTCATGAAGGTCTGTACTTTGCCAGTAAGCACACAGAGTCTGTGGTCTGGGACGAGTTTGTACGTAAATATATAGATTATAAAATGCCATAATCTATGTGCATGCACATGTGTGTAAAGTATTGTGAATATTAACACTTGTTTGGGAGAAGGTGTAAGCAATCACACCTACATTCAAGATGTAGTCTCAGCCACATACGCTAGTATTTTATAAGGATAAGCAGGGGCCTGCTTGTCTTTACAAAATAATGACTTTGTAGGAGTCTATGTATACATCACACCCTATGATAAAACTACTGATTGTATGGATGCATAATTCTGATTTTTCTATTGAGTCCCCTCAGAGAATAAGAACTACAAGCCCCTGCATGCAATGAGGCAAAACCAGGGCTCTATCATCCTGTTCTGAAAAAAAAACTGGAACCAAATGGTATAACACTGTTTGCCAGTTCAGCTATTCAAGGAAATTATGTGTTGCTTAATATTCCTGTTTGTCATCTAACGTACAGAGTGACCATTTTGTATTACAATTTTTTATTGAAGGGCAAAAGTTAAAGAAGACAAAGCAATGGAGATAGATCCTGCTTCTTCACCTCCTGTCCTGAGAAGAGTACTAGTGAGCCCCAAAGTCTACTCTCGTCCAAAATGTCTGCCCTGGTTGTCTGCAGCCTCTGCGCATACTGTGGGAGGAGTGGAGCTGCACCCCATTAACAGCCCCACTGTGAAAACAAAACTCCATGTAGGCTTATTAAAGAATTCTGCTAATCATATACTGTCCACCCCAGAGGCCTCGGCAGGTATGAGTCAAATCCCAGTTAGCAGGGTCAAGAGAGTGACAAATATTACTGCCAGATGGCAGGAAGAAAGAATGTCTGGTAACACTGGAGCACTTACACAACCACTGCCTGTTGTCCCCACAGTGGAATTATTGGCCTCTAGAGATCCCCTTAAGCTCTCCTCAATACAACCAGGGATGAAGATGACACATCCATTCTCTTTAAAACTTAGAAGAACAAATTCTACTTCTTCACCAGTTCATCCCACCTCTAGTCCCCCTCTGAGTCAGCCTGTAATAAGGAAGTATCTGGCTTCTACTACTAGCATGCCACCAAAAGAGGAACATTGGAGTCACAGAAATAAACTCTCTTTAAAGGGTGTGTTTACCCCCTCAACTCTGAAGAGAACGCCCAAGTCCTCAGCTATATCTAAGGCTTCTGTTGATCAACCTGAAATCCAGTGTAATGGGCTCCTCGATTCCATGATGCTAGCACCTGGAAATGATATTATGGCAGCATATCACCATACATCCTTACCCCAAAAATGGGCAGTTCCCCGGTCCAATGTCAGCCATACTCCCGTGCTCTCACCACAGCAATCAAGCGATGTACAGAGTACTTCAGACTTGCTAGCCATTGCCTTAACTGGAAAAGGGGATGTTAAGGCATCTTCCAAGAGCACTGAAAATTTGAAGGACACAAAAAGCCCATATTTAAGGACAAAGGTGAAGAAAGAACTCAATTTTTCTCCCAATCCTGTATCATGGATGTTGGAAGAGACTGTCGGGTATGTACCCACAACTGCTGATGTCACGGTTCTCTGTAAAGGTACTATCACAACTTGTCTGCACTGTCACAGCAGGAAAATGAAAGAAGAAGAGAGTTCACTTGGTAAGTGTAGGGATAAGATCAGGTTTGGTTTGGATTTAATACATTTTTTCCTAACCAATTGTTTGAGATCAGGCGCTTCTTACTCTATTTTCCATTCTAAAGTGAAAGTCTGGCTATATACACAGGTTTAGAGTACTCTTTTAAGATTATAGGGGTGTATTATTAATACTGTTTTTTTCTTCCCCGTTCCCCACTCTTCTCCATATATGCATTGTAACTAATTTTCTTTTGTTTTGTTATTGATGGTCTTGTGTTGGTACTGACTGTCTAATTTTAAGGCTTGTTGTTGTTTCTCTTAATTCTTGATATTGTAAACTGCCTTCTTGTTAATGTTAAAGGAGGTCTGCCAAAATAGGAAACCATAAAGTATCATTCAAAAGAATGCAGACCACCTCTTGCATCTCCTGGGAACTGCAGAAGAGGGACAGGGGATACCAATGCGCTTCTCATCTTTTCCTCTCTCTCCCAGACCCTCTTTCCACTTTATTTCCATTGATACTACCATCATTATCTCAACCACAAGATTATGGGCTATCTTCATTTTCTCTTTATTTTAGCACATCCACAAAACACTGCTAAATCATGTCATTCCTTTTTCTGTAATATTATCAAATCTGTCCTGTCCTTTCCTTTCCGAGCACTCTGCCAAAACCCTTATTTACTCTCCCATCACTTCCTGCTTAGTCTCTTGCAACCTGCTCCTCACAAGCCTCCCCTGAACCATCTGCCTATACATCACTCTATCCAAAATTCATCTCCAAGACTTACAGTTGTGGACAACATTATTGGCACCCTTGCATTTTAGGTATGTTGTGTACAATATCTTGAGAAATAATTGGAAATATTCAAACTGTATGTCATCATAATATTTTAATAATATGTTTAAAGGTATACAACAACAAAAAAATGTTTGTGCAACTTAGATGTAGTAATTTCTGAGAAAACAAATATGAACTGGACAGGATTAATGGCACCGTTCACTAATATTTGGTTGCACAACCCTTGGCAGTGATGACAGCCTCCAAGCGTTTCTTTTAGCAATCTATAAGTTTCATACATCTGTCTGCTGGTAGTTTCTCCCAGTTCATGAATGTTTCCAGGATTCCTTTAACCAATGGCAGATTCTTGATTGGATGGAAATCAGGACATTGTTGGCCAGTTAGAACAGTCCATTTGTTCCTTTTTAACCATTCTTTTGGATGTATGTTTTGGGTCATTGTCCTGCTCCAAAATACCTTGGTAGTCCTCTGACTTCATGATTCCTTTAATACATTCCAAGCATCCAGTTCCAGAGGCAGCAAAACAGTCCCACAACATTATGGAAGCTCCACCATATTTAACTGTAGGAAGAGTGGGGGCTTTTTGCATATAAGCTTCATTTCTTCACTGGTCTGCATTGCCAGAGAGCTCAAGTTTGGTTTCATCTGTCCACAGAACATTTTCCCAGAAGGATTGTGGTTTCTCAAGGTGGGTTTGGACAAAGATCAGGAGTGCCTTTTTATGTCTGTCTTTGAGTAGTGGGGTCCTCCTTGGTCTTCACCCATGAAGTCCTTCTTTGTTTAGTGCATGGCATATGGTGTGGGTTGAAATCATCACTCCAGATTAGCCTTAAGCTCTTTGGATGTTGTACATGGTGTTTTCCAACAGCTTGCACTAACTTCAAAGATTTATTGGATTCATTTTTGTCATCCCACCATGTTCTGGGAAGTTCTTGACAATTTTAGGAGCAGAAAACTTCTTAATAACATTGTGAACTGTAAACACAGGAGTCCCAAGGTCTTTGAAGATGGCCTTGTACCCTTTGAAGTTTGATGATAATGGCTTTTCTGATGGTCTCAGGCAGCTCTCTTGTCTTCACCATTGTGAAAATGGAATAGGGAGTGAATGTAGCCATTTTAAACATTAGAGTCATCATTCATTAGTTGATTCATGTCATGTGTGTACTAACAATTGATCACTGCAATGGGAATGTGATTCTTCTGTTCAAACTGATTTCAATTGTTTATAATGGTGCCAATAACCATGTCCTAGTAATGTCCCAGTTCTTATACTGTATCCTACTATTTCCTTTTTTAATTGGTCTTGTTTTATTTGATTCTTTTATGTGTCAAATATGTGTGCATATTTCACTGGCCACTTTTTTTTAGAGGATATTGGACATTAAGGGGTTGAACTGCAAGGGTGCCAATAATGTTGACCACAAATGTATCTTTTACCTGTGTCACTGCATTCAAATAACCGCCTCATTTGAAGTCACTGCGCTTGCTCCCTTTCTCCTTCCATATGCAGTGCAAGCTCCTCACTCTCTTCTTTCATTTCTCTCTTGTAAACTCCGCTCATAAAGCACGTGACTTTTATCTGTGTCCTTCCTCCACCAGCGTCTGATGCTTTCCATCTTACTGTACTATTATGCTTGGAATAGACTCCAATGGGGGTATTTGCAGCAGTGGTAACCAGCACACATAAAGCAACTGGCCATCAATGTTTTAATTTCGCTCCGGATATTCAAGCTGAGGCCATATCTGGGCACTGGCACTGAATACCAGGTTGCCCAGATTGTGATTTTGCAATCTGGTCAGCGGCAATATTCAACTGCTGGCCGGATTGCAAAATTTATTATTTATTTAGCTGTATTTATATCCTGCTTTTCACCGGGTCAAAGCGGTCAATTGGGAGATACATTTAACACGAGGGGATATGACAAGCATACGCTAATACTTACAGGGAACATGGGCAATGGAGGGTTAAGTGGCTTGCCCAAGACCACAAGGAGTGCCTATAGGACTAGAAATCCCAGTCCCTCCGGCCTGAGATTGCTGTCCCCAGGTGGAATTTGAACCCCCGGCCCTCCGGCTCGAAGTACCTTGTCCTAACCACTAGGCCACTCCTCCCACTTGCCAAGCAAAAGTGGCTAAAGTCATGACAGCCATTCAGCTGTCCTCATTTTAGCCGTTAGGGTTAACTGGGCAGCTGCTGGATATTCCCACTATCCTGTTAACCTGTGGTTTTGCCCTCGCTCTGCCTCTGGAATGCCCGATGCCAGCTGCTTAGCGTTCGGGCATTTAGCTGCATAAACTAGAGCTATTCACCAGTACTAACCAGGCCAGTGTCATTGAATATTCCAGTGAGCAGCAGGTCAGCAGTTTGCAGATCTTCAAATCATGTAAGTACCTTTGAATATCTCCCCCCCCCCCCCCCGCCACCCAGGCAACTAAGCTATCCGGATATTAGATTGAGGGCTCCATTTATTAAAGCCCACAAAGGTTTTGCATTTAACATGTGAAACTCACAGTAAGTGCAGAGCCTCTGCATTAGCTGACATGAGATCTGACTGGCATGTTCCCTTGGCAGCTAATGCTCGGATATGAGCACTAATGGGCGCTCAAGAAAGGCGGGTTCACCTAACGGCTCCCACAGAGTGTCATTAGCGACATCACGTTAAATGCCACTGAGTGTGCGGAAGTGCCCTGGTGCCAGCATTAATTTCCTCCTGCATTCTGGCCCTTCCCGTCCCATGGCACCACAGCTGATCGCCATGCAGTTTTCCACACCGTCGCTGGCATGTCCCCATGTTCTGGCTGCCAGTGGCCACCAGACTTTAGTAAAAGAGCCACTGAAAATCACTACTATCTGTATAACTCTGTCACTGACTGTGTTATACCTATGTTCAGTGGCACTGAATCTGTGTATTTTAGTTAAATGTTGTGGGCCGTGTTTAAAAGAAACACTGACCACAGAGTTTAAATTTGAGTTCATCATTTCCCATGGCGGATCCTATCTACAAGGAGTAGGGACCTGCCTTCACTAAGGGTATGCAGCTTGTTGTTGTTGTTGTTAAGTGCCGTCGAGTCGGAGTCGACTCATGGCGACCCTCTGGATAGCTATCCTAAATTGTGTTCGGTCTTCAGTCAGGCAGCTCATTGTTGACAGACTGGTACATGTAGCTGCTGTTATTGTATCGATCCATCTCATTGCTGGCCTTCCTCTTTTGCGTTGACCTTCTATCTTGCCAAGCATAATGTCTTTCTCTAATGATCTCTCTCTTCGCATGATGTGTCCAAAGTATGAAAGTCGAAGTCTTGTCATCTGAGCTTCTAAAGAAAGTTTAGGTTTGATCTCCTCTAGTACCGACTGGTTTGTTCTTCGGGCAGTCCATGGTACACACAGTATTCGCCTCCAGCACCATAATTCAAAGGCATCAATTTTCTTCCTATCTGTCTTTTTCACTGTCCAGCTTTCACATCCATATGATGTTATTGAAAATACCATGGCTTGAACAAGTCAAATCTTTGTATGGAGAGAGACACCTCTGCTCTTGAGAATCTTATCTAGGTCTTTCATAGCCATTCTGCCAAGAGCGATGCGTCGTCTGATTTCTTGACTGCTTGTTGCTTCTTTATTGATAGTTGATCCAAGTAGGTTAAAGTTGTTCTCAATTTCAATTTCTTCTCCTTCAATGATGAACCTGTTGATTATGCCAGTTGTCATGATCTTTGTCTTCTTTACATTAAGGTGCAGGCCCATTTTGAGACTATGTTCTTTGATTGTGAGAAGCAAATGTTTCAGATCATCTTCACTTTCAGCCAGTAATGTGGTATCATCAGCATAGCGAAGGTTGTTGATGAGTCTTCCACCAATCTTCACACCTCTGTTGTCTTCATACAATCCTGCTTCTCTGATGATTTGTTCTGCATATAAATTAAACAGGTAGGGGAAAGTATACAGCCTTGTCTTACACTTTTGCTTATTTTAAACCATTCTGTTTCTCCTTGTTCTGTTCGAACTGTTGCTTCTTGATCAATGTACAGATTGCGCAAAAGAACGATCAGGTGTTCTGGTATACCCATGCTTCTTAATGTGGCCCAGTTTCTCATGGTTTACACAGTCAAAAGCCTTGCTATAGTCGATAAAGCACAAATAAATATCCTTTTGGTATTCTTTAGTCTTTTCAAGGATCCATCTCACATCTGCAATGATGTCTCTCGTTCCTCGCCCTTTCCTGAACCCTGCTTGCACTTCAGGGAGTTCTTGTTCCAGGTATGGTTGTAGTCTCTTTTGAATAATCTTCAGTAGAATCTTGCTGGCATGTGGGATCAGAGCGATTGTGTGATAATTTCCACAGTCAGTTGGATCACCTTTCTTTAGTATTGGTATAAACACAGAGATTTTCCAGTCAGTTGGCCATGATGTTGTCTTCCATATTTCTTGGCAGAGCCTTGTAAGTATGGTAACAGCTGCATCAGATTGCTGCAATACTTCTATAGGAATGCTATCAATGCCTGGTGCTTTGTTCTTTGATAAGGCTTTCAATGCAGCTTCAACTTCTTCTTTCATCACCAATGGTTCCCGATCATAAGGTACAGGTTGAAACGGCTGTTGGTCCACTTGATCTTTATCATATAAAAACTCTGTATATTCCTTCCACCTTTTCTTGATCTTCTCAGCATCATTCAACATAGAACCTTGAGCATCTTGTAACATTCCAATTCGAGGCTGGAACTTTTTCTTTAACTCTCGTAGCTTTAGGAAAGCCGATCTTGTTCTTCCTCTAATAGTTTCTGCTTCTATTTCCTTGCAAGTGTCATTGTAGTACTTTTCCTTGTCCTGTCTTGCTGCACATTGGAAATCTCTGTAGAGTTCTGCGATTGTCTTTCTTTCTCATCTGGCTTTAGCTTCTCTGCGTTTCTGGGCAATTTTCAGTTTCTTCCGTCATCCATTTTGGCCGTTTTTGCTTTTTCACCTTTTGTAGAGACTTCTCGCTTTCTTCCAACACAACCTTCTTGATGTCATTCCATAACTCTTCCAGAGCTCTGTCATTTTTATCTAAAGCAGCAAATCGATTTTGCAGGCAGTCTTTAAATTCCAGTAGTATATTCTCAAGGTTATATTTTGCTGCATTCATGAGTGGTTTGCTCTTTTTCAACTTTAGCTTGAGTTTGCATACTAGTAGTTGATGATCTGTACCACAGTCAGCTCCAGGTTTTGTCTTTGTTGATGTTACAGAGCTTTTCCATCGTTGACTTCCACAGATGTAGTCAGTTTGATTTTTATACAATCCATTGGGTGAAGTCCATGTGTACAGTCGCCGCTTGTGTTGCTGGAAGAAGGTGTTTGAGATGAATAGATCATTGGTCTTGCAGAATTCTATCAGTCTTTCTCCAGCTTCATTTCTGTTGCCAAGTCCATATTTTCCAACTACTTTGCCTTCTTCTTTGTTGCCAACTTTTGCGTTCCTGTTTGCATGTTCTGTCAATTTCAGCTTGTACTTGTTCATAGAACTCTTCAATTTCATTCTCTTCTGCAGCTGTTGTTGGGGCATATACTTGAATTATAGTTGTGTTGATAGGCATTCCTCGTAGACGAATAGAGATTTAGCATTCGCTGACTGCATTGTATTTCATTACAGTTCTTGCAAGTTTCTTCTTTATTATAAATGCAACACCATTTCTTCTTTGTCTTTCATTTCCAGCATAGTAGACCATGTGATCATCTGATGCAAAGTGCCCCATGCCAGTCCATTTCAGTTCGCTGACACCCAGCAGATCAAGTTGTACACGTTCCATTTCATTCTTGACCACCTCCAACTTCCCTTGGTTCATGCTTCGTACGTTCCATGTTCCAATGTGTAAGACATCTTTACAGCTTCTGACTCTCATTTCATGCGCAGCTACATCAGCAGTCAGACTTCCCGAGGGCTTTGATCCAACCACATCATAAATGCTAGCTTTACTCTGAAAAGTCTTCAGCTCTTCCCCAGTAGCTAGTTGAGTGCCTTCCGACCTGGGGGTCTCATCTTCCAGCACCATAGCACAATTTGTTTTGTTGCACCTTAAAAAATGTAGTGTACACTGAATCGATTTCGGGCACATTAACCTACTACGAATGCATGTTAAGTTAAGTAGCATGTGTTAAAAACATTTATTAAAACAAATGTATGAAACAAACAAAAATACCTAGTAGAATCAGGAAAAAAAAAGCAAGCACACCGAAAATGAACCATGTGCGCACATCCCTAGCAAAGAGGAGGGCTATACACACTGTTCCCTCTAAGCTGTGCACGTGTGCGCTCGCACACACACCTTGTCGAGCAAGCGCACATACATTATAACAGAGTGCACAAAAATTACAGTTCTGATTCTGATAGAAAACAACACAGACGTTCTTAAAATTGAAAAGTTGTTGTGTATTTATGGTTTTCACAAGTTCTACAATATTTTCTAGTGCAATGTGGTGTATATACTGTATTCTGACGTGTAGTCAAATTTTAAAAGTATATAACTCCGAGTGTCGTTATGTGGCGCACAAAAATTTAACCTTCCTTCAACAGCTGCACAGCTGATATTTTATGCGCACACAGCCCACAGAAAATTAGAGGGAACATTGGCTATACAGTATTATGGAGAGAAGAGATTTGATGTGGTGCAGCGCGGTATTCAGAAATGTTTCTCTTTACTTTCAGGACCCCTCTCTGTAAGGCCCCCCTTAGCTCTTCACAAGTAATCTCCTTAGTCTGCACCGAGGAACATGTGTAAGAGACTTGAGGCGTAGATTGACAGGCATGACAGAGTCCTCAGGGTCTGTTGAAAGGATTTAGACAGGTTAGCGATGGATCATGGATCCAGAGCCTGGGTCACAGCACTTAGATTTAAACACTCATTAGAAGACACACCTAAGCCTCAGATATTGCACAGAGCAGATCCCGCCACGGCACCAACCGATGTACAATCCCGGATCCACCAGGGAAAAGCGGAGGAGAGGAGGACAGAAAGCAAAGAGCGAGCGCGAGCAGACAGCAGGCGCGCGTTCTGTCTGCTAGATCACATGGACGGATACATTGCCTCCGAGTATAAGCCCTCGCCCGCCTTCCCTCTCCCCCATTGTTCTGGCGGCGCACGCGCTCTGCCTCCCCCTCTCTCTCTTCGGTCTCAGGTGGAGAGAGGCAGCGCTCGGGGCTTCTGCAGAGATGCTCAGCACGCGGGTCACGTGAGCTCAGCCGCAGCATCCCCGAGGAAGCCGGGGAGGAGCAGAACCACCTCGCAAATGCAGACTGCCGCGAGGACGAGGGAGGAAAAATACCAGCCGGCCGCTCCCGACGGCAAAAGGGAATTCATGTTTAAAGGTACGGTATGCCCCATCTGCGCGATTTCCACCTGCACGCCCCGCGGAGGGAAAAAGGGAGAGGTGATGGCCAGATGCGCTTTACAGCAGAGACGTGAGAGCGAGGAGGAGGAAAGAGGGGAAATTCCTTTGTAACCTTGCGGATATTTGGCATTTCTGTCCTAAAGATGATTTCTGTCCTCACACACACGCCCGTGTCTCATCGCTCACAATAAGAACTCTCTGGCTCGCCTTGGCAGGGGGAGCTGCGAGAGCTGTGGCCGGGGAGTGCGATGTGCCGCCTTTGCCCTCATTTGCTGGGAAGAGGGCATCTTATGACAGGGGAAATGATTTGTGCACTAAGGGTCTTCCTCCGACCATTTCTGGTTCTGATTGTGACACATGGCTGGAAGAGCCTCCTCTTACCCCAGGGTAGTGGCACTGTTCCCTTCACAATGTCAAGGGTAATACATTCCACAAGGTAACACTGGGCTGGGTGAAGAAATAACCTCTTTCTGTTTCTGGGAGAAAGCAGTGCGGTTGCCTATTAGCCCTCCTCTTGATTCTTAAAATCCCGTTGTTCTATAGTACTGGCACCTGATGAATCTATCAAATATAAAGAGACTCTATTAAAAAAAAAAACATCTTTCTACATTCTATGTCTGTGGAAAGACATTTTACTGAATAAAGGCGCCTTGGCGAATAGCAAACAGTTCCCTACTGACTTCCTCCATTCCTTGCGTGATTTTAGGGATAGATATAGCTATAGATCCCAAGCTCGAGGGCAGATTTTCAGAATGATTTAGTCACTTAACAGCAAAGTTAAAAAGCTGGACTGGACACTGAAAATCTGCTACTGCACTGAGCAGCTAAATAGAGCTGTTTGGTTTCACTATGCCGAGCCGCTCAAATTCCGGCCAGAACCAGGGATGTGATTAGATTGGGGAGAGTAAAATATCCATGAAGCGCAGGGATGACTGGCTTACATCTCACCAACTGTGTATTGTTATGGTTGAATCTTTGCTAGCTAGATTTAGGCTTGCATCACATTCTCAGTTGGTTGCACAGAAGAATTATGGATGCATCCAATGACTGGTAAACTGAAAACCTCACAGTATAGGACTGATCAATGCTATATTTTGTCTGTCAGAATAATAGGTTCCTTAGAGACTGATTAGATTATTGGATCTGTATCAGGTATTTTTCTTGTTTGTTTAATCAGTCTCCACGGGATGCCTTTGCATAGACAGAAGGCGCAAGGGAAGAATGAAGAATAGGAAGTCATTCCCACTCCCTCCACAGATCGTAGGATGGCCGGTCAGAAAATAGCCTGACCATCTTAATCTGACTTCTCCAGGCAGGAACCAGTGGGTTTATTCAAGCAGGTTTCTTGGGCAGCTACAGAGCAGTTTGAAATGGGAAACAACTCAGACAACTCCTTTAACCTCCACCAGGTGGTTTCACTGCTGTTCAGCACTACGGTCTGGACAGCACCACCAGCCAGCTGAGAAATGAAAGAGCCCAGCAGACACACTGAAATGAATAGTACTTTTTACATATTTGAAACCTGCTGACCAAAATCATTGGTAAATTGATAAGGCGTAATGTGGACATTACTAACCAGATACTCAGAGGTTTGCTTCATCACCAGAAGCCTGCTTTGTGCCAAAAGTCATGTCTATCCCAGAAATGATAGGGAAAAGGATCAAAAGATGGGCTAACAGTCCCAAATGCTCTGCTGCCAGATGCAATAAGGGCCCTTCGGGAGGATTGGAGATACACACTCTACAGCCTTTGCAGAGAGTATAAAAAATGCAAGGAATGTTTGGGTAGCTGCCTTTTGGTGTAGAAATCTGTTCTCATATAGTGTGCTGATTATTTGTGGACCATGACATAACGCCCCAAACTTCCCCCCACACCTCCACGCCACCAATTTATAAAAAGGCCTTTTCCTCTTTGTTGTAGGAACTGTAGATAACAAGTCAGAACCAGTCATGTCGGAACAAGTGCCAGAGACCAGGCCCAAGCCAGCGGTGCCCATGAAACCCATTGGCATCAACTCCAATCTTCTGGGCTACATCGGCATTGACACCATCATTGAGCAAATGCGCAAGAAGACCATGAAGACAGGCTTTGACTTTAACATCATGGTAGTAGGTAAGAGGGCAAACCAAAGGGCGGTGCAGATCAGATTCTCAGAACACCAGTGCCCATTCCTCATAGAGTGGCATCAAGGGCACTGCGCCATGCCAGATAAGAAATGCAGTGGCAAGGTCTCTCCCTGAGGATCCTACAGGGTGAATATGAGCATTGTAAAAGTTGCATGACTCATTGAAGGTCACACCGTGAGCAGAGGATGAGGTTAAGAGGATGTTTCTTGAAGGATTGGTCAGTAAGTTTGCAAGCTTGGTGTCAATATAAACTCTTCTCGGTCTTTGGATGCTGAAATTGTGCAGAAATAGCTAAAGGAGTGTTTGGACTGCTAAGCCAATTTATTTCAAAGGGTAATTGCCAACAGTCATTCAAGTTTTACTAGTCTGTTGTTTAGATGAATGCAATTCTCTGGATATCAGAATACCCGTAAAATGTACCAAGAGATTATTACAGGTAGCCCAGAATGCCTCTGCCTGGCTATTGTTCGATCTGACATGTAGGGACTATATAACACCAGTTTTAAAGAACCTACATTGCCTACTGATAGCTTTGCAAGTTCATTTTTAAATTCCCTCCCTAGCTCATAAAGTCCTACATAACACAGGCCCTCTTTATTTAAAGGAGTGTTTGCAGAGATACACTCAAGATCTGCTTAGGAGGCTTTGCTCCAGATTCTGTCCCCATCCGAGGTAAAATTGTGATGGGTTACTAAACAGACATCTCCTCATGCATCCTCAATGCTATGGAATAGTCTTTCTAAAGAAACCTGCATGATGCCTAATTATCTCAAATTCAGGGAGCTAATTGAATCATTGCTTTCCCCCTCTGCATTTAGGTAATATTAAGAAGGGAATGGAGGAGACTGGAAGGGGAGGGAAAGGGAATGGGGGAGAAGGAAAGGCCGTGAGCACACCCTGAAACATACACCCCTACCCCCTAACACCTCTATGTCCTACCACACTCTAACGTCTAAACAACCCCCCAAAACACATACACACACAAACACGCATTGCACCTCCATAAGATTTCCTCACACACAATCTCCTCCCCACTCACCCACCCAGTCAGACATCATCTATAGATCCCCCCACACATAAACAACCCCCACCTCTCCCCATCTCCAACACACTCTCTACCCATCCCGACAGATATATCTACACACCATACCATTCCCAGAGATGTGCAATTCACATACACCAGCAGTCCCTATACAAATGTTAAAAATGTCTTCCACACAAATGGAAGGAGAGGAAATTCACTACCATGTCACGCTATAAGTGTGTACTTTTCAACTTCACAAAAACTATATGTATTGTTTGTTAGCCTGAAAAACAGGGCCGGCTTAATTAGCAAACCAGCGAGGTACTGAATCAAAGTGCACCACCTTTAAGGGCATCTAAAGCCTACTTCACTAACTCATCATTTTGCAGCCAATTACTCCAACGACTGTGCTGCCTTAGAAGTCACTGGCACCACAGCATTCTGAACGATAAGCACAAACATTTCTTGTTTCTCGCAAGAAACAGCAAGTACCTGTCACTGCCTTTAGAAATGCCATGGTGTGGGTGGCTTGTAAGGCAGCAGAGCCGCGGGAGCAAAGAACAATGCTATAACAGTTGTGTAAATCAGCTGTGAGAGGAGAGGATGTGACTGATGCTGGGGAGAGGAGGCTGGCTGGGGGGGGGGGGGGGTTAGAAAGTAGCTGACACTGGGATGGGGATGGTACTGGGACTAGAAAGGAGCTGATAGTGAGGAGGTACTGGGAATAGAAGGGAGCTGATGCTGAAAGGTACTGGGATTGGAAGGGGGCTGACATTTCAGGGTTTATTAGGAGTAGAAGGGGGCTGACACTTGGGGGATTAATAGAACTGATAGGGGACTGGAACGAGGCTGACACTGAGAGGATATTGGGACTGGAAGGGTGTGAATGTGGGAGCTGGAACAAGGCTGACACGGAGAGGGGTACTGGGCCTGGAAGGGAGCTGATGCTGGGGCTGGGGGGCTGGTGCTGGTAGATAGTGAGGTCAGGGTGGGGAAAAGAGGCAGAATCTGAGGGAGTGAAAAAGAAGAGGGGCAGATATTGTCTATTTGGTGGGGGGAAGAAGAAAGATCATATTTGGGGGAAGATTGAGATGAGGGGTATAAGAATGGATGCTAGGATAAGGAGGAGGAAAGGCAGAGTTAATGCATATTGGAGAAGGAAGTAGATGAGTGAGTGCTGGGACAAGAGGATTAGAAGGCAGGGACTGAGGAAATGGGGATACAGAAGAGCAGGGACTCTGATTAGGTAGAGACTCTAAACTTGGGTGAGAAAACAGAAGACAGACTCTAAGATTGGCTGGTTATTGGGAGTGTAAGTGGGGACTGAGAGACTGGGTAAGGTGGAAAAGTGGGGATTTGAGGGTAGCTTGAGGGAGAGTGGGGACTAGGAAATTGACCAGAGATCTAGAGGACAATGGGGACTAGGTATTGGGTATAAGTGACGCTGTTAGACTGAAATATGGGGAGGGGAGAGGGTTTGGAGAGGAATTGAGAAGCAGTT
This sequence comes from Ichthyophis bannanicus, assembly GCA_033557465.1. Taxonomy (NCBI): domain Eukaryota; kingdom Metazoa; phylum Chordata; class Amphibia; order Gymnophiona; family Ichthyophiidae; genus Ichthyophis; species Ichthyophis bannanicus. Next base: position 1,114,640,104 of record CM066031.1, on the reverse strand, counting down.
GAAAAGGACAGAGGTCTATGAAGTAGGTGAGAGACAAAGGAAGATGACAGGTCTTTGAAGGTAAGAGAGGGTAGAAGTGGAGGAGGTGAAAGGGGAAATGGAAGCCTGGTTATGGGGTAAGATGTAAGAAAGGGATTGGAGATGGAGAAGAGATGAGTGAGAGGGAAGGAGGAGGGGCTGATTAAGGAATGAGAGATAAAAGAAAGTAGAGGAGGTTGGAGAGGGGATGAGTACAGAAGGAAGAAATGGGGACTAGGAATTAGGGGTGAAAGATGGGGGAAAGGAAGCTGAGGAGGGAATGAGACAGAGCTGAGTAATGGGAGGACTGGAGAGGGGAGGCAAAAGTAGGAAATGGAAAGCTGGTAAGCTATGAAAGGTGAAAAGAGGGAGACTAAAAACCAGAGGGCAGAGACAAAGAGGAATTAAATCTAGCTATAGTTTAGGTCAAACGGCAGATGAGAGAAACAGTAAGGATCAACATTAGAGAAATATATAGGAAAGGAAGAGAAGACGGGGAAAGTGAAAAAGCAAAAAATGGAAAGGAGATCCTGGAAAAGGATGTAGGAGACAACCAAGAAGAGGAAATGGTAAAGAGAGACCAGATTCTATTAACATGTTCGTCTTTAGGAGGAATTTGTAGCGGTCCGACTTGTTCCCCTTTCCTCACTGGAGGTGTGATGATATACTACTGCACTATTATTTGCACTACTGACTTTTCGTATGTAAGGTTGGTTCAGTTTGAAGTTCTGATCTTGGTGCTGGTGTGATATGGTAATCTTTGAATGTTCATTTGCAGGTTTTTTGTGTTACTACACACAATGTCTTGCAGCGGAGGGAGTTTGTGTTGTCACTGATGTGACACCAGAATTTGAACAGGATCTATGTTGAGTAGTACAGTGAAACATCCTACTTCTGCTCTCCATCTGCTGGGGATTTTTATTAGTTAGCCTGTGAATGATCCACATGAATGAATAATTATGCTCTATTGGACTGCTATTCAAAGTAATTATGCTTTCACCTATCCATGCATTTTCAAAAAATATACAGATAATATCAAGCCAATTAAAATAGCTAAGCAGCCAGATATTATCTGTATATATATGGTCCATGGTAGGGAAGAAGTGAGGGTAGGATGTATTATTTTGTAACTTTATAGCATTTCCCTATTCTTTATACTTCTTCAAAAAGTAAAGCATAAATTTGTCATTACCATTTCCACACCCCTCGGGATTTTATAGCCTTCTATCTTATCTCCTCTCTGCCATCTCTTCACTAGGCTGAAGAACCTTTCCTCATAGGAGAGTTGTTCCATCTCTTTTATCATTTTGGTCACCCTTCACCGTACCTTTTCTAATGCCACTATATCTGTTTTAAGATGAGGATCCCAGAATTGCACACAATACCAAAGGTGTGGTCACACCATGAAGTGACGTAGAAGTATTACAATATGCTTTGTTTTATCCTCTGTTCCTTTCCTAATAATGCCTAACATACCGTTATCTTTGTTGGCCGCTGCCATACACTGGACAGAAGATCTTAACATAATATCCACAATGCGTCACAAAGTAGGTTTTATAGAGCCCTTGAAAACAGGCAGAAGTGCAGGCAATAGAACTGAATCTGACAGTTCAGAAGAGCACAGGTCAGAATGTTGCTATTGGCAACCCAAACAGAACAGCTCACGTGCGAGGGAAACACGCCCAAGCAGCAGAAAGGCTAGGTGATTAGGAACTAATGAAAGCCAGCTGGGAGTGGGTGGAGCTGACACGCACATAGAAAAGCCCAGTGCACATGGAGTTAGAGAGGAGAGACACACAGGGGAGAGACACACAGGGGAGAGACACACAGGACACAGTTGGAGCACGGGAGCAAGCAGTTGTGATTCTGAAAGCCAAAGACGTACTGGAGGAAACTCTAGTTGGAAGGAAGCTGAGGGCAGAGCTGGGAAAGCCAAAAAGCCCTATTCCAAAAGAGAGAGTGAGAACTCAGGTGCCTGTAGTGAAAGGCAGAGCACGGAAGCGTCAGAGCTGAGCAGAAGTTATCAGAAAGGTAACAAAGCATTTAATTGGGAAGCTAGCTGGAGGAAGCCTGAAGAAAGTCCTTATACAAACAATTGGCAAAGAAAGAGTAAAGCTGTTATACCTGAGGATAGTCCTGTGTCTAGAAGAAGGTTACAAGGCAAGAGCCGTGAAAAGCTTTTACTGGATTTTACTCCGGCGTCTGTAACAGCCGAGAGAAGCCCAAGCCAAGGGCTGCCTAAAGGTAACTCAATTGTTTCTAATAGAAGGGAAAGTGAAAGTGGTAATTTCCCCTATCCTCCACAACATTTAAGAGGCTCCCAGAGCAGATACTCTAATGAATATGGTAGCAGCATAGCAAACATTCTCACAGAGAGAGAGAGAGAGTTCCTGAATAGTAAGGAGAGACTGTTCAGCAACGTGCCATATTGTGCAAGGGAAGAATCCTTAACGGCAGAGCCCGAGGAGATGCAATGTGAGGTGCAGGGAGACACTGTATGTAATGATTACATGGACTGCACGCTCACAGTTTCAGATAATGTGTTTTCTTTGAGATAAACAAGTTGTGATTTACCAAGCTTGAAAGCCACAAAGGAAAAGGTCTTTGTATGCTGGAAAGAACTGTTTTTGAATACTTTTCATTTACCTGTTAGAAGCTGAAGAGAAGCAATTTCTGTTCTCATTTTTGTCACTTTGTTTGGGCCTAAGTGGGGCTGTTTACCTTTTGTTCACCCACCCAAAAGAATCCTCCCGGAAGGGGAATAAAACCTTGTTTAAGCCTTACCTCGATGCCACGACTGATTCTTTGGACTGGCCTGTATTAATACTACATATCCCAGAGGGCCAAGCAAGGTCTCTGGGCTGGGCCTAGGCTTAACACCCTGCCTGTACTTGTGGAGGCAAGGGGGTTCGTGACAAATGTCACCTAGATCGTTTTCCTGGGTGGCAGCTCCTAATGTGGAACCTTGCATCATGTATAGTTTGGGTTATTCTTCCCTTAGTGCATAACTTTGCATTTGTCTAGACAAAATTTCATCTTCTATTTGGGCGCCCAGTCTCAAATCTAGGTCATAAGTACCTAGCAGTTTCCCCAAGAGACACATGTTCCACAATGCTTGTATTGGTTCAAGCATTGATATCCTGGGTCCCTTCTTAATAATGGTTTATGGACCTTTCCTCCAGGAACCTGTCCAAACCTTTTTTAAACCCAGCTACACTAACAGCCTTTACTACATCCTCCGGTAACAAATTCCAGAGTTTGATTACACGTTGAGTGAAAAAATATTTTCTTTTATTAGTCTTAGTTTACCCTGTAGATTCATTGCATGTCCCCTAGTCTTTCTATATTCTGATAAGGTAAACAATCGATCTATGTTTACCCATTCCACTCTGTTCATTAATTTATAGACTTCTATCATATCACCACTCAGCCTTCTCTTTTCCAGGTTAAAGAGCCCTAACCTTTTTAGCCTTTCTTCATAGGAGTATCCTTCCATCCCCTTTACCATTTTGGTGGCTCTTCTCTGAACCTTTTCTAAAATCGCTATATCCTTTTTAAGATACGGTGACCAGAATTGCACACAATATTCAATGTGTGGTCTCACCATGGAACGATATAGAGGCATTATAATATCTTTTGTTTTATTTTCCATTCCTTTCCTTATGATACCTAGCATTCTATTTGCTCTCTTGGCCGCCGCTGCACACTGGGCCGAGGGTTTTAACATGTTATCCACAATGACGCCTAAATCTTTTTCCTGGGTGGTGGTTCCTAATGTGGAACCTTGCATCGTGTAACCATAGTTTGGGTTGTTCTTCCCTAGGTGCATAACCTTGCACTTGTCCACATTAAGTTTCATCTGCCATTTTGATGCCCAGTCTTCCAATTTATCAAGATCCTCTTGCAATTTTCCACAATCCTCTTGGGTTTTAACAACTTTAAATAGTTTTGTGTCATCTGCAAATTTGATAACCTCACTCGTTATTCCACTTTCCAGGTCATTTATGAATATGTCAAAAAGCAGCGGACCCAGCACAGATCTCTGGGGTACACCACTATTCACCTTTCTCCATTGGGAAAATTGGCCATTTAGCCCTACCCTCTGCTTTCTATCTTTTAACCAGTTCCTGATCCACAATAGTACACTGCCTCCTATCCCATGACTCTTTAGTTTTGCCAAAAGTCTCTGATGAGGGACCTTGTCAAAGGCTTTCTGAAAGTCCAGATACACAATATCAACCGACTCACCTTTGTCCACCTGATTATTCACTCCTTCAAAAAAACATAACAGATTAGTAAGACAAGATCTCCCTTGTCTAAAGCCATGTTGGCTGTCTCCCATTAGGTCATGACTATCTACATGCTGAGTAATTTTATTCTTTATGATGGTTTCTACCATTTTTCCCGGTACTGATGTCAGGCTCACCGGTCTGTAGTTTCCCGGATCACCCCTGGAACCCTTTTTAAAAATTGGCGTTACATTGGCGATCTTCCAATCTTCAGGTATTAGAGATGATTTTAATGATAGTTCACAGATTACTAATAGCAGGTCTGCAATCTCATATTTCAGTTCTTTCAACACCCTTGGATGTATACCATCCGGCCCAGGTGATTTGCTACTCTTCAGTTTATCTAATAGTTGTAATACATCTTCCCGATGTATCGCTATGTCCTTCAATTCTTCCGCACCTTTAAATACCACTTCAGTCATGGGTAACATCCCTACATCTTCCTCAGTAAAGACTGAAGCAAAGAATTCATTCAATCTCTCCGCTATCGCCTTGTCGCCTCTTAGTGCCCCTTTAACCCCTTTATCATCTAAGGGACCAACTGACTCTCTCACAGGTTTTTTGCTACGAATGTACTTGAAAAGGTCTTTACTTCGCGTTTTTGCTTCCGCAGCAAACTTCTTCTCAAATTCTCCCTTTGCCTGCCTTATCAATGCCTTGCATTTGACTTGCCAGTGCTTGTGCTGTTTCCAGGTTTTGTCGTTTGGCTCTTTTTTCCATTTCCTGAAAGATGCTTTTTTGGCAACAACAGCCTCTCTGACCTCACCTTTAAACCATGCTGGCAGTTTTTTGGACTTCCTTCCACTTTTCTTAAAGCGTGGAATTCAGCTGGTCTGGGCGTCCAAGATAGTATTTTTCAACAACAGCCAAGCCTGATGTACGTCTTTAACCTTTGCAACTGCTCCTTTTAGTTTTTTCTTAACTGTTTTCCTCATTTTATCATAGTCTCCCTTTCGAAAGTTTAAAGGTAATACTGTGGATTTTCTTACTATCCCTCCTCCACTAATTAAATCAAAGGCGATCATGCTATGATCACTATTGCCAAGTGGCCCCAACAACCTTCTCTCTTGCACTCGATCTGGTGTTCCACTAAGGACTAGGTCTAATATGGCTTCCCCTCTGGTCGGTTCATGAACCAGCTGCTCCAAGAAGCAGTCATTTATTTCATCTAGGAACTTTATCTCCCTAGCATGTCCTGACGTGACACTGACCCAGTCGATACCGGAGTAGTTGAAATCACCCATTATTATTACTGCACTGTAACTTTTGTTAGCTTCCTTGATTTCTTTGAGCATTTCATCATCCATTTGGTCATTCTGGCAAGGCGCTCGATAGTACACCCCCACTGCCATTGCCTTCCCCCTTTTACATGGAATTTCAATCCATATAGATTCTACAGCAGATTTTGTTTCCTGCAAAGCTTTAATCCTTTCTGACTCAATGCCCTCTCTAACATAGAGAGCAACCCCTCCACCAATTTGATCAGCTCTATCATTACGATATAGTTTGTACCCAGGTATCACAGTGTCCCACTGGTTGTCCTCCTTCCACCATGTCTCTGATATTCTAATCATATCTAACCTTTCATTTAGTGCTATATATTCTAACTCTCCCATCTTATTTTTTAGACCTAGCATTTGCATACAACCATTTTAGAGAATGTATTTTATTCATATTAATTTGGCTATTGTTAGACATGGGTAATTTGGGATCTTTAAGCTCAGTCTGCTCCATACTTGAGGGCATTTGGGCTACTTTACTCTTTTGTGGAACCTCTCTGCTTTTGGTAGTATCCTTCAAAGATACATTCTTCCGAACCATCCGCTCTTGGGCGACTGTCGGCTTTCGCCTAATACCTAGTTTAAAAGCTGCTCTATCTCCTTTTTAAAGGTTAATGCCAGCAGCCTGGTTCCATCCCGGTTAAGGTGAAGCCCATCCCTTCGGAAGAGCCCCTCCTTTCCCCAGAATGTTCCCCAGTTCCTAACAAATCCAAAACCCTCATCTCTGCACCATTGTCTCATCCACGCATTGAGACTCCGGAGCTCTGCCTGCCTTTTGGGTCCTGCGCGTGGAACAGGAAGCATTTCGTAGAACGCTATCCTGGAAGTTCTGGATTTCAACTTCCTACCTAAAAGCCTAAATTTAGCCTCCAGAACCTCCCTACCACATTTTCCTATGTCATTGGTACCGACATGTACCAAGACAGCAGACTCCTCCCCAGCACTATCTAAGACCTTATCTAGGTGGTGTGTGAGGTCCGCTACCTTCGCACCAGGCAGGCATGTTACCAGGCGATCCTCACGTCCACCAGCCACCCAACTATCTACATGCCTAATGATCGAATCACCAACTATAACGGCTGTCCTAACCCTTCCCTCATGGGCACATGGCCCTGGAGAAACTTCCTCGGTGCGAGTTTCTTATAGTTTGCATATGATTTAATGACTATGAATAATTTTGTATCATCTGCAAATTTAATCATCTGGCTTGTTCCCATTTCCAGATAATTTATAAATATGTTAAAAAAACACCAGTCCCAATACAGATCTCTAGGGCAGTGGTTCTCAATGCAGTCCACAGGGCACAACTAGGCCAGTCAGGTTTTCTGGATTCCCACAACGAATATGCATGAGATTCATTGTGAAAATTCTGAAAACCCAACTGGCCTACGTGTGCCCCGAGGACTGGGTTGAGACCCACTGCCCTAGGGTATTCCACTGATTTACCTTCCTAATTTGAGAAAATTGACCATTTATCCCTATTCTGTTTTCTTTCTCTCAACCAGTTTCTTATCCACAACAGGGCACTGCCTCTAATGCCATGACCTTATAATTTCCTCAGGAGTCTCTGATGTGGGACTTTGTCAAATGCTTTCTGAAAGTCTAAATATGCTTTATCAAATGGCTCACCTTTATCCATATTTTCATGCTTTTAAAGAAATGGACGATTGGTGAGGTAAGACTTTGGGTAAATCCATGTTGGCTTTGTCCCATTAAACCTGTCCATGTGTCCAGTAATTTTATTCTTAATAATAGTTTCCACCATTTTTCCTGGAATCAAAGTTAGACTCACAAGTCTCTAGTTTTCCAGATCACCCATGGAGCCCTTTTTAAAAATAGGTGTTAACGCTGCCTACTCTCCAAATTTCCAATACCATAGACAATTTTAATGATAAGTTAAAAATCATTTATATTAGCTCTGCAATTTCATCTTTGAGTTCTCTGAATATTCTTGATTGTATACCATCCGGTCCAGGTGATTTGCTACTCTTTAGTTTGTCAATTTGTTCTACTACATCTTCCAGGTTCACTAAGCTTTGATTCAGCTTTTCTGATTCATCACTATTAAATACCTTTTCTAAGATGATTTTAATGATAGATTAAAAATTACTAATAGGAGTTGAGGAGTAGCCTAGTGGTTAGTGCATTGACTTGGTAGCCAAAAGACTAGGGTTCAATTCCCACTAGCACTCCTTGTGACCTTGGGCAAGTCACTTAACCCTCCATTGTCTTAGAAGAAATTCCTGGCAATCTACTTCTTGCCACACTACCAAAAAAACCCAGGAACTGCTGGGTCACCAGGCGTCAGCACTTGACTTGAAGGCACATATTACATTTGCAATAGAAAAACATCATTAAGGCAGTGAAAGAAGGGAACTTTTAAGACATCTGATGTTTTGCACACCTATTTAAGAAGGGCTGGGGTTCAAACCTATGACCCAAGACTGCTTACCTGTGGTTGAGCCATGAGTTCTGCATTGCTTGTAGTAATTAATATCATTCTTGAGAGATTCTGTTTACTCTTCAGTCACAGAGGTCATTCCTTAGTGCTGAATCTCATGTCCATCCCTCCTCTTTCCCCTCTCATCTCTCCCCCCCATCCCTGCCCATTGCAAGAGGAGTGGGATTATAGCTAAACCAATTGGAAGAGTCAGTGTATGGGACTAGTGCCCATTCTTTCACCTGTTTTATTTCCTTTACATAAGAACATAAGATATGCCATACTGGGTCAGACCAAGGTCCATCAAGCCCAGTATCCTCTTTCCAACAGTGGCCAATCTAGGTCATACGTACCTAGCAGTTTCCCCAAAAGACACAGGTTCCACAATGCTTGTACTAGGTCAAGCATTGATATACTGGGTCCCTTCTTAATAATGGTTTATGGACCTTTCCTCCAGGAACTTGTCCAAACCTTTTTTAAACCCAGCTACACTAACAGCCTTTACTACATCCTCCGATAACAAATTCCAGAGTTTGATTACACGTTGAGTGAAAAAATATTTTCTTTTATTAGTCTTAAATAGTTTACCCTGTAGCTTCATTGCATGTCCCCTAGTCTTTTTATATTCTGATAATGTAAACAATCGATCTATGTTTACCCGTTCCACTCTGTTCCTTAATTTATAGACGTCTATCATATCTCACCTCAGCCGTCTCTTTTCCAGGTTAAAGAGCCCTAACCTTTTTAGCCTTTCTTCATAGGAGTATCCTTCCATCCCCTTTACCATTTTGGTGTCTCTTCTCTGAACCTTTTCTAATAACGCTATATCCTTTTTAAGATAACGGCGACCAGAACTGCACACAATATTCAAGGTGCGGTCTCACCATGGAACGATATAGAGGCATTATAATATCTTTTGTTTTATTTTCCATTCCTTTCCTTATGATACCTAGCATTCTATTTGCTCTCTTGGCCGCCGCTGCACACTAGGCAGAGGGTTTTAACATGTTATCCACAATGACGCCTAAATCTTTTTCTTGAGTGGTGGTTCCTAAAGTGGAACCTTGCACCGTGTAACCATAGTTTGGGTTGTTCTTCCCTAGGTGCATAACTTTGCACTTGTCCACATTAAATTTCATCTACCATTTTGATGCCCAGTCTTCCAATTTATCAAGATCCTCTTGCAATTTTCCACAATCCTCTTGGGTTTTAACAACTTTAAATAGTTTTGTGTCATCTGCAAATTTGATAACCTCACTCGTTATTCCACTTTCCAGGTCATTTATGAATATGTCAAAAAGCAGCGGACCCAGCTCAGATCCCTGGGGTACACCACTATTCACCTTTCTCCATTGGGAAAATTGGCCATTTAGCCCAACCCTCTGCTTTCTATCTTTTAACCAGTTCCTGATCCACAGTAGTACACTGCCTCCTATCCCATGACTCTTTAGTTTTGCCAAAAGTCTCTGATGAGGGACCTTGTCAAAGGCTTTCTGAAAGTCCAGATACACTATATCAACCGACTCACCTTTGTCCACCTGTTTATTCACACTTTCAAAAAAAATAACAGATTAGTAATACAAGATCTTCCTTGTCTAAAGCCATGTTGGCTGTCTCCCATTAGGCCATGACTATCTACATGCTGAGTAATTTTATTCTTTATGATGGTTTCCACTATTTTTCCCAGTACTGACGTGAGGCTCACCGGTCTGTAGTTTCCCGGATCATCCCTGGAACCCTTTTTAAAAATTGGTGATACATTGGCGATCCTCCACTCTTCAGATATTAGAGATGATTTTAATGATAGTTCACAGATTACTAATAGCAGGTCTGCAATCTCATATTTCAGTTCTTTCAAAACCCTGGGATGAATATGTTGATTAATGCATGTTTTGAAAAGGTGTCAGGTTGGATGAAAGCTCATTTTCTTAAAATAAATGTAGAGAAAACAGCTCTCTTCTGGATGGTTGGATAAGAGAGGCTATGCCCAGGGCAGGCCTTGTGTGGCTGGGATTAAGATGCCTTTGAGGTCCTCGGTTCCTCGGGGGTGCTGCTTGATTCTCGCTTAAAAATAGATTTGCATGTGGGAAAGGTGGTACATAATACATTGTGGGCCCCATATTTACAGGATTCAGTCTTCACTACGGCTGTGTACATAAATTTATACTACAAATTTCACTAAATTCCTAAATTTAGGAGCATAAAAATGTTGATAGCAATGGGGTGGATTTAGGGCAGAGAATAAAGGTTAGGAGCTCAGCACTGATTTTCAGCACTAGGCTCATAAATCTAGGTAAATGAATGGCAGGCCTAAATTTATAAACATAGATGGGCTATTCAGTGGCGCTGGCGGCAAAGACTGCTACAGCGGCTAATCCTTGCCACTGAAAACTGAACCCGGATATTCAATGTGGGGGTCATATGCAGCAACCGGCACTGAATATCTGGGTTGGCCAGATAGTGAGTTAGCTGACCAGTCAGTGGTGATATCAGCTGCTGGCCGGTTAGCTAAAGCAGCTAAGGTTAGGCCAGCCATTAGAGTGCCTAACTTTAGCCACATTCAAATAGCTGGCTAGGGGCTGAATCCTCAGGTGCCGGCCCCTCTCCGATCCACACCCCAACGCACTTAGTGTCAGGGCATTTAGTGGCATAAACTGGGGATATTCAGTGGTACTAACCATCTAAATGCCTTTGAATACCCCCCCCCCCCAAATAGGTTCCTAAATTAAAATGAATTTTCAGCTGAAACCTATGCTCTTACATTTGGCTGAAAACAGGGCACAGCTCAACTTAGGAGCCTAAATGTAGGAGCTCAGGGGGGCATTTTCAAAGAGCTTTATCCTGTTAATAGATTTGCTAATGGGCTAAAATGCGGTCACTGTGATATTCAACGGCACTAACCATTTAGTGCCTCTGAATATCCCCACAGACCGCCAAACAAATGCCTGATTAAAAGCAGGGCAGTCTGTGGGCAGAGCGAGGAAGTGAAAGCTGCTGTCTGTTTAGCAGTAATATTCAGCCACTACCTGGATCGTTAATTAGGGCAGATGATTGGCTGAATATCACCGCTAGCCGGATGGTGTCTCTGGTGTCCGGCCAGTCTGGATATTCAGCGGAAGGAACTGGATATGTTTCATCGCAGAATGTTGTTGTTGTTAAGTGCCGTCGAGTCGGAGTCGACTCATGGCGACCCTCTGGATAGCTATCCTAAATTGTGTTCGGTCTTAAGACATCTTTACAGCTTCTGACTCTCATTTCATGCGCAGAATATCCAGTCTTAATTAAAATGGCTGAGGAGGAGTAGCCTAGTGGTTGGGGCAAGGTACTTCAGGCTGGAAGGTCAGGGGTTCAAATCCCACTAGAGGACAGCAACCTTGGGCCGGAAGGACTGGGGTTTCTAGTCCCACAGGTGCTCCTTGTGGTCTTGGGCAAGCCACTTAACCCTCCATAGCCCATGTTCCCTGTAAAATAGTTATCTCCAAGTTATAATGCCCTGTTCAATGTAATTTCAGTTTGTTCAATGTAAACCGCTTTGACATCATGAAAGGCGGTATATAAGAAATGTTAAATAAATAAAATAAATAAAGGCGCTTTATTTAGCCTAGTCGCCACCACTGAATACACCCCCCTCAGCTTTTTTTCAATATCGGGTCCTTTGTATTTGAGCTTGGTGCATCCAATTAGGGACGTTCTTTCTTTAGATCATCTGCGTAAGGTAGTTCAGGAGGTAATTCTAGCATGCCTGGACTATTTTAACATAATGGGGGCTGATCGGTGGCGGGGGCATGCGCTGTTAAAGCAACTGACCGTCGCCGCTGTAATTAAGACCTGGATATTCAGTACTGGGGTCATATCCAGCCTCTCGCATTGAATATCTGGGTCGGCCAGATAGCGATTTAGCTAAGCAGTCAACAGCGATATTCAGCAGTTGCCTGGTTAGTTAAAGCGGCTAAAGTTAGGACGGCCTTTTTTCTGCCTTAGCTGCTTTAAAATAGCTAGCCAACAGCTGAATATCGCTGCTGATCAGATATCTTTGGTACCACCCCAGAAATGTCCTGATGATATGCGGTTAGCTGGTTACATATCATTGAATAGTCCACACAGCATGTGATTGGCAGGTCTGCTGTGTTAACTGTTTCGAATATGCCCCCAACGTGTCTAGGACTGACTAAGAAGTCACTGTTAAGATTTCAATTGCTGGATAACATGGCAGCTAAGAGTATTTTGAGAGGTTCCCATTGAGACCACACTACACTATTGCTGCTAGAGTAGAATTCAAAGTGTTCTGCTTGGCTTTTCTGTTCTCGTATGGACTTTGCACCCTTACTAAGTTCTGCAATTGTAATTGTGCACAAGGGTTAGATCTTCTCGCAATTTGCATTCCAATAGGTTATGAGTTCCAGAGCAAATGAAATGGATTAACAACTGTAAGGACTAAATTATTCCAAGGAGTAGCACCAGGGTTATGGAACAATTCCCCTTTGGAAATGCAGGAGGAAAACGTTTATATGAGATTTAGAAAACTATTGAAAACTTGGACATTTAGGGCCCGATATTGGAAAGGCATTTACGTGGTTTACAGCCCAGTAACCATGTAAATGCCTTAAACGGGAATATTCAACGACACCTACACAGTTAGTGCTGTTGAATATTCCCGTCTTTGCCCCCTACACGCCCCAATGCTATCTGGTTAGCATCAGGGAGTGTTGGGGGCTTTCTGGGTGGAGTGGGGGCAGAGAATGACGGTAACCGGGTGGCACTCCACAGCTAAAACTAGGCAAGCTTTTGGCTCGCCTATTCTTAGCTGTAGATGTTAACAGGTAGCGGTCCAATATCGCCACTCCCCAGTTAGGCTGTGTGGCAGTTTCCCCAGCGCGCCCAAACCGGATATTCAATGCCGTCGATGCAGCACTGACTATCCAGGGTTAAGGATGAGCGGGCAGGGCTATGCTCCAACGTGGCGCTTAGGTTGTCCAGCTCAGTATCGGGCCCTTATAAAATATTTTGGGAATTCGTAATGTGTCTAGGGGTTAAGGGGATTCATTTGCTTTTTAATATTTTTATTTTATAATGGTTAGATAGTTTTATTATACAACTGATTTTATGATTGTATCTTAATATTTTAATGTATTATTGAGAAACTGTGATATCGTGAACTGTAATTCTAAATAATTTTATTTGTATGCCACTCTGAACTTATGGTATGAGCAAGATATAATTGTTTGATTAAATTAAATTAAATAATTAAGTTTTACTGGATTTATGTTATTTACTTTATGTATTTGTATTTGCTTAGCTGTTAAACATATCCACATGTAAGTGGCTTACAGAAATAGAAACTTCAAAGTGGGCTACAATAAAAAACAAACTAATTTTACATGCTCATACTGCATAAGAACATAAGAGTTGCCATAATGGGTCAGTCCAAAGGTCCATGAAGCCCATTCTCCTTTCTCCAGCAGTGGTTAATCCAGGGCTCAACAAATCCCATGCACCAGGTCACCATGGTGACTAGAAATGTTCATCTGGCACCTGAGAATTGAGTGCCTCTGTTTCTCTGCAATCAGCTGCTGCCAGAACATAAACTTTTCTTCTCTGCCCTGGGCAGCTCTGGGTTTGTCTGAACTGCACAGTGCAGGAACTCTCGGCATGGCTCAAACACACACAGAGCTGCAGGACAAATTCCAGTGGCTTTTTCAGCAGTGATACTACATAATAAGTCAGACCAAATCTTCAGCCTATGGTCGCCTCTGTGTTGTTCTCCAGGAGCAGGCCATTCACTGCTCAGCCCTGGGTGCCGAAGGCACCAGCACCTACCATTTGCCACCATCCCAACCCACTCCCACTGATACCAGGCCTCACTCACATCTCAGGTAGGGTTGCCAACTGGCTTCTGATGCACCCAACAAGCCTGATCCAGTTCTGGGTTTACCCCACTGCATGATTTCTCTATTGCAGTCCATAAGAAAAGCAAAACTGCAAGTCCCTGCATGCAATGAGGTAAACCCAGAACTGGATCAAGCTCGTTGGGCGCATCTGGAGCCAGTTGACAACCCTAATCTCCGGCCACAGTTTGGGCCTCTGCCATCACCATCGCCATGATTATCCTCCAGCCCAAAGAAATCACTCACATCACTGACCCCTATGCAGACCTTGTTGATCCTATCGATGCATCAACCAACTAGAGGGGTGTAAATTTACAATCTTCTCCATTCCCCCTGGCATGCTTCAACTTTGGGACTATCTAACACACAGTTAAAGTTTGGCAGCAGCACTTGCTAATCTGCCATGCAGGCTCGACTTGAGCTGGGGGGGGGGGGGGGGAGACAAACTGGTGCAGACAATGGATGGGCAGCAAAGCATCTTGCACGTCTCAGTGCTGTGCTCCCACCATAGTGATCACAGCCAAACACCTATGCAGGAACAGGACAGCTGAGGCAGACTCATGCAGTCAGGTCAGTATTCTTGAACCTCATGCAGGAAGCAAATGACGGTCTCCCCATGTTCATCTGGCTAGTTTCCATGCTATGACGGATTCTCGTATCCCTTTACCTGCTTAGTTAAGTAGTGCTGGGCGGTCTGTAAAAGCAAATAAATGAAATTAAAATAAAAGAAGACAAACAATTTGTGTGACAGAGAGAGGTTTGTGCTCCATCAGTAGTGATTGCGGCACAGAGATGAAAAGTTTCTGTTCTCTTCAGCAAAATGATCAATGCTCTGAGAGTGAGCTGAGGGGGGGGGGGGGGAAAGAGTGAGATTGACTGGCTGGCGGGGGAGGGGCTGGGGGTTTCTGGTCTGCTGGAGTAAGGGGAGGCTACTAGTGGGTTGTTGACTGGCTTGCTGGAGCAGGGGTAGTGATTGGGGGTCTGACTGCCTTGTTGAGTGCTGAGAGCTAACCAGGGAGAGGGGACTATGGCTGGCTGATTGGTTTTCTGAGGGAGGCTTGGGTCTGTAGAGGTGGCTAACCAGCTTGCTCAGTGATGAGGACTAACTGGGGGGGGGGGGAGGGGGCTAGGGACTAGGGTTGGCCAATTTAATGGAGGTGGGAGACAGTGGGATGGGGAAGAACCTAGTAGAGAGGAACAGGCTAAGAGTGAGACTGGGTGGTGATGAGGGGGGACAGAGAGACTGGGGAAGTGGGGCTCCTGGCTGTGTATTTCTGCCAGTGGCTTGCAGTTGCTGCATTAATGGCCTGATTTACTAAGCTTTCTTTTACCTTGGGGATGGGATAGGAAAACAGCCTTAGTAAATCAAGCCCTAAAGGGAGCGGTGAAAGACCTCAGAATAGATTACCCTCCCCCAAACAGAGGGAAAGAGAGAGGTCTTAGCTGTTGGCTCCTAAATTTGGGGGCTGGCTCCTAAATTCAAAGAAAATTTGTCAAAGCCTAGGCTAATCCATGTCACAGGATCCCAGAAAGTAGACAGATGCCATGCTTAGGGTTGCCAACTGGCTCCAGATGCGCATGACAGACTTGATCCATTCCTGGGTTTACCCCATTGGATGCAGGGACTTGTGGTCTTGCTTGGAAGGAGATAACAGTGGGACACTTTGATACCAGGATGCAAAATTATATGACAATGATAGGGTAGATCACATAGGTGGAGGGGTGGTGCTATAAGTTAAAGAAACATTAAGCCAAACAGGATAAAAGTTATGCAGGAAACAAAATGCGCTGTAGAATCTTTATGGATAGAAATTCCACATGAGGAGGAAACACCTGGAATGCCCTCCCAATGGAGGTGGGAGGGGCAACAACAGTGATGCAAGCCACAGTATCATGTGACAGACATAGAAGATGCTTTTATGGCAAGAGGATGGAACAAAAGCAAACTTAAATAACTTAAAAAATAGAGGGGGTAACCTGCATGGAGCAGCAGGTACAGCTCTACAATTCTAGCCGCCTTACTGGGCAGATTAAATGCTGGTCTTTATCAGCCATTGTTTACTATGTTATGGATCTGGAAATGGGAAGAAGTGAGGTGATTAAATTTGCAGATGACACAATGTTATTTAACATTGTTAAATCACAAGAAGATTGTAAAAAATTGCAAGAGAACCTAGAGAAATTGGGAGACTGGGCATCAAATGGCAGATGAAATTTAGTCTAGACAAATGCAAAGTTATGCACTTTCGGAAGAACAACCCAAAATCTAGCTACACAATGCAGGGTTCCACATTAGGAATCACCAACCAGGAAAAGGATTATCGTGGATAATACGTTGAAATTCTCTGCCTAGTGTGCAGCAGCAGCCAAGAAAGTTAATAAAATGCTAGGTATTATAAGGAAAGGAATAAAGAATAAAGCAAAGGATATCATATTGTCTCTGTATTGCTCCTTTAACATGACTGCACCTTGAGTAAGTGTGCAGGTCTGGTTGCCACATCTACCGGTAGAAAAAAGATATAGCAGTAGAATTAGAAAAGATACAGAGAAGGGTGGCCAAATGATAAAGGGGTTGGAACAATACACTATGAGGAAAGGCTTAAAAGGTTAGGGCTCTTCAGCTTGGAGACGAGATGGCTGAGGAGAGATATGATAAAGGTCTATAAAATAATAAATATAAGGAAAAGAGTAAACATAAATCAGTCATTTACTCCTTCAAAAAGTACATAAACTAGGGGACACTCAATGAAACTACAAAGTAGCACATTTAAGATTTATCAGAGAAAACATTTTTTCACTCAATGCATAATTAAGCTCTGGAATTTGTTGCTGGAGGATGTAATAAAAGTTGTTTGTGCAGATGGATTTAAAAAAAAGATTTGCACATGTTCCTGGAGGAAAAGTCCATAAACTATTATTAAAGGGGACTGGGAGAAAGTCTACTGCTTACACCCCTGGGATAAGCAGTATGGAATCTTTCATAACCTTTTGGGATCTTGCCAGGTACTTTGACCTGGATCGGTCACTGCTAGAAACAGGATACTGAGCTTGATGGATCTTGGGACTGGCAAATCTTATGTTTTATGTTCCTATTGTATCTATCACAGTAATACAGTACAGCATGAAGGAGAATGCTGAAAGAAACAGAAACATATTAAAAGATTAGTAATGAGGGGTCTGGAGAGTGCGGGCCCTGCTGCTGCTGGTATGGGGGTTGGGACACCAGTTACAGCACAGGGAGTGCTGGGGATAGCAAAGCTACCGCAGCCTGGATCCAGGGAATCGCATCTGACAGTAGAAATGGTGTTTTTTCTGCCAACAGGTCAGAGTGGGCTGGGGAAGTCCACACTGGTGAACACCCTTTTCAAATCTCAGGTGAGCCGCAAATCTGCAGGCTGGAGCCGTGAGGACAAAATCCCCAAGACAGTGGAAATCAAGGCCATCAGCCATGGTGAGTGATAGAGACACGGCAGAGTCCTCAGGCTTTGCCCCATCTGCCTTTTCACGCTTTATATACATTTTCACCCATCGTAAGTACAGCCTTAATGTTTCAATTATTTCGGTAACTTTCTTACGGCAGGCCAGTTACCTCATGCTTTCCTTCCTTTTTACTTCACATCAACACCAGGCAGATTTTCCCCAGTTCCTCCTAAACCAGAATCCAGTCCTGCAGCACCCTCCTTCGGCTAAGATAGCAAGAGCCATCTCCCACAGGGCTTCCAGTCCTGCTACTGAGGTGGCCGCAAAAGGCATCACCCTGAGGCTGAACAGAGCAGAACCTGGTTTTCCAGGGCATAGGACCTCTACTTCACCACCCAGAGCCAATGCAAGAAACAGGAGCTGGGAATAAGCACCACTGATCATTCCGTTCTGCCCAGCTCACAGCACTGACCCAAGAACAGGGGGAATGGGGAAAACGGGTGAAAGGCAAGATGTTGATCTGCCCCCAGAGAACAGAATTTCAACACAGGTGACCAAAATGTTTGCAAGGCTGATAAGCCATAGCACTGCCAGGTAATGTTAATTACTCTTTTTCTATTAGTGCCTGTCAAGTCAGTGTTGATTTAGCTGCTTCTGGGCTTTCTTGGCAATGTATCATCAGAAGCAGATTGCCAGGCCTTTTCCTCTGAGGCAATGGGAGGAAAAGCAACTTACCCAAGGAAATGGTGGAGCATGCCATATCAGCACTAGGGGAGGAAGTAGCCAGTGGCGCAAATACTGTCCAAGCAGCCCCTGCAATGCTGGGGATGTGGCCCAGGCCAGAAGAGGGCCCAGCGATCCCAAAATAGCAATAGCAACGGCAAACATCCTCACACTTACTTTAAAAGAAATTTGCTGTGCAGCGCTGTACCACACCAGCCCGCTCTGTGCCCCTTCTCTTTCTATAAAGTGCTGCCCCACAGCTGCTGAAGACCTGGGAAAGCATTTTCCAATACCGGGCCAGCGTCTCACAATCCCCAAGATTTCAGCCCCATAATGGGAAATGTTTTCCTGGGCCTCCGGCTGCCGCGGGGCCGCACTTTACAGAAAAAGACGGGGCATGGAGCAGCACGACTAACTTCTTTAAAGGTACGTAAGATGTTTGCCGGCTGCCGCGGGGCCGCACTTTACAGAAAAAGACGGGGCATGGAGCAGCACGACTAACTTCTTTAAAGGTACGTAAGATGTTTGCCGGCTGCGCTTTTTTCCTACGTTTTCAAACGGGGGGGGGGGGGGGGCGGGGAAGGAAACAGCAGGGGAAGATGTTCTCCCCCTCCTCTTTTTGTGGCCACCATCCTTATGAGGGGCCCTGAGCAAATGTTGCTTGGGGGCCCCTCATTTGAACTTATGCCGCTGGAAGTAGCCATTTGTTTTCCCAAAGGTTTGGTCTCCAGGGTTTACAGAGCTATAATTACAACAGGAATGTTACACTGTTGTGGCTGAACAAGTCCACAAAGATGATCTAAGCTGTTTTCACAAGAGAATGAATGTTTGTCATCCTGGTAGTGTAGTTGCATTGCTCTACACAGAACAGTGAGTCGTGGGTCTGATCATCAAACCATCCCCTTCCCCGAGATCTGGAATATTTATGAAATATATTTGCATGTACTGCAAAAACCAACATCCCAAGATAGTATTATTATTGTCAATCTCAGAAAAGGCCAAAAATCATACTTTGGAATACCAGATGCTGTAGGCTTACAGTGTAGAAAAAATGCCTGGCAATCTATTTCAACCCAGGGGATAGTCACAATAAACACAGCTATCCACAAAGTCTTCATCAACTTAGTGGGGTGCTGTTTGCAGCTGAAGTGACCCCTCACTAAACCACATGCTCCCACTGGCATCCTGAATAAATCACTTTAAAATTTTCACCGTGAACCTGGCAGAAGATGGCCTGTGAAGGGGGCAGGTTGGGCCAAGCCTACTCCTAAAACAGCCATTGTTACCAAGCAGAACCAGGTCGTTGTGACTCCACTGACAAAAGTGATGCTGTGGCAGACGGCTCCCTTGCTACAGAACTGATGGATACAATAAAGCATGTAACAAGTTGGCTGCTTGGATCTATAGTACACCAGACAAGAGGTTGTAGATTTTCATTGATAAGGTGACTCAGCTTATGTCAACAGTGGGGGAGACGGCCGCAAGGGTGGACGCTTTGGAAGAGTGTCTTGCTGAGGTGCAGACATTGTTGACAGAGGTTTGTAGGAGTATCGTAATAATTTGAGGATCACGCAGAAGGGGCTGGAGGGCTCTGACCCAACTGGTTTTATAGTATCTGGCAGCCTTCAATGCTGAATGTGGAGTGTCCCTCAGGGGTTATTAAGCTAGATCGGGCACATCGGGCCCTTGGCCACAGTGCCAGACCATGTGCTGTAATTCTTAGGGTGCATGACTTTGCAGACAAGCTCAAGATTATGGCTGAAGGAGAGCTGAAGCATTTGAATACGTGCTCTTTTATATTTTAGGATTTTTCTCAGAGCTGCACTATCCAAGGGAGGACTATCAAATAGCAAAAAGGGAGCTGGAGGCTTTGGGCCTCCCCTAGCGTTGCTGTACACAACCTGCCTTCACGTTGTGCACATGAGAGAGAGCCATGTTTTTGCAATGCCACAGGCAATGGCGCAGCAGTTTGTAAAGACGGTCCAAGAGGTGGCAGGTGGTCTGGCTTGACACAGCCTGGATAATGCATTCTGACTTCTCTAGCTTGTTTGTTTATGCTATATGCGCAAGTTACAATTTATTTATTTAACACGTTTTTCTATATCACCTTTAACCAAGGCAGTTTACGTAGAACAAGAACAAGCAAACTCAACTGAGATGCAATTACATCGAACCTAGGGAGAAGTCAACTTGGTTTAACAAAACAAGGGAGCAGCATATTACAGTTTGGTTTAGTACAGAGTAACAGTGAGAGGTTATGTTATATCGTTGAGGCCGTAATATTCAATGAAAAGGTGGGTTTTTAGTATTTTCTTTAGATCCTGTGCAGTCTGCATTGATCTTATGTGAGCTGGGAGTGAGTTCCAGATCGAGGGAGCGAAAAAGGAAAAAGCTCTGTTGGTTGTTTGCTGGGAGCATTTAGATTTTAAAGATGGGATGGTTAGTAGGTTTTGATTTGATGATCTTCGCACCCTTGTAGTGGTTGGTTTGCTGATGAGGGAATCAAGGCAGGGGGCTGTTGATCTTGTGAATAGTCGTAATGACCTTGTGTTTTGTCCTTTGGGTTACTGGTAGCCAGTATAAGCTCGAGCGGATAGAATGCATGTTTTGGAAGGCCTTGGGTACAGTATGTTTAAGTAGTCTAGGTGCAATGTTACGATAGATTGTAATACTGTTCTATAGTCATCATGGTTAAGTAGTGGTCATAGTTGGTGGAGCGATTTAATTTTATGGTATGCATTATTGAATGATTTCTTGATATGGGAATGCATGTTGAGGCCTCTGTCAAGAATAATCCCCAGATATTTGACTTCGTCTTTTACTGTGAGTTCGGTATGTTGGAATGTGAGATTTTTGGGGGGAATGAATGAAGGGTCTCTTGTGACCAGTAATACTTTGGTTTTGCTGCTGTTCACTGCTAGGTTTAGGCTTTTGAGGAAGTCAGGGGTGGCTCAGAAACTATTTAAGATGTTAGAGAAGTCCAGGGTTTGCGTGTAGAAGGGCATCATCGGCGTGTATGTGAAAGTGCATGTTGAATTTTCTGAGCAGGCTGCAGATGGGTTGAATATAGATGTTAAAAAGGACTGCAGATAAGGCTGATCCTTGCGGTAGGCCTTGGTTTAGATTGAAGTAGTTGGAGTTACTTGAACCGATTTTTACCTGCAGTTGCCCGTTGGAGAGGCATGATGAGAACCATTCTAATGTGTTGTTGCAGAGGCCTATATCTTTGAGTCTGGCAAGAAGGGTTTGGTGCGAAATGGTATTGAAAGCAGCACTAGTGCCGAGGAATATGGCAAAGCCTTGGTGGGGCTTGTTGAGGCCCTTGATGAGAGTGTCAGAGCGTGCAGTGAGGAGAATTTCTACACCATGCCGGGGGGCGGAAGCCATCGTGCTGGAGGTCCAATGGTGCCTGTGTGTCAACATGATCTTGAAGTTGAAGTAGCACTCTTTTTTCTATTACTATGGCAAGGAAGGGGATGCTTGAAATGGGGCAATATGAGCTTGGGGAGGACTGGTCCAGTATGGTTTCTTCAGAATGGGTCTTTTTGATGCTTGTTTCAAGGCAGGGGGTAAGTAAACTTGGGAGAGGGAAGAATGAACAATGTTTAGTATTACTGTGGCAAATTCAGTTTGGAGTGATTTTATCCATGAGACTGGACAAGGGTCTAGAGGCGAAGTGGTAGTATTGATATGTCTGATGATATCTGTGAGCTCTTGTTTTGAAATCATTCTGAATGTTTCTCACCTGTATGAGTGAGATGGTAAATCCAGTGGGGGTCATTGGGCTTTGGTGGAGGGTGTTGAAGAGGATTGTCTGTTGTTTAAGTAGTCTGCCATGGTCTGTGGAACAAGTGGAGAGATTGAGTTCATGGGGGACATTGCCATGGGATCTTTTGTGAGGGAAGAGACAATGGAGAATAGTTCTCTGGATCAGTTGAGTGATTTCTTTATGATATTAGTGTAGTATTCCTTTTTGCAGGAAAATGTGAGATTGCAGTATTCAGTATATTTAGGGATGAATTGTGCCTTGGTGCTATCATCCTTGGTGTTTTTCCACTTCCTTTCAATGGATCTGAGTTGTCTTCTGGTATCTCTGAGTTTGTTGTGACTACCAAGGTGGTTGCATATACTTAGTTGCAGGAGTGGTGCTTCATGGTGTAAAGGTGGCAGCTGTGGCTATCACTGTATTCCACGAGTGAACTGTGCTGTCCCGATCATGAGTATCTGAAGTCAGGTGTGGGGAGACATTGTCCAAGAATGCTTGTTTGTTGAATGATTTGAAGCGGCATTTGCAAGGCTGCGTCTGAGGGAAAAGATGGGTCTGAGATCTGGGTTGTAGGATGAAAGAGACCATAATGTGGTCCAGCCATGGCACAGATTCTATCTGGGGGTTCAGTTGGACTGTTGAGAAATATGTGGGTGCTAAAACAAGGTCAAGTGTTGCTCATTTAGAGTGGGTAGACTCTTTGATGATTTGGTGTAGTCGCAGTGCTTCCAGAGTGTTGGTGAAAGAAAGGGCTTGTTTGATGGAGATTGATGTGAGGTTTAAGTCACCGAGGAGAAGGAAGTGCTTGTTGGATGCAGTATGAGTACATGCTTCTTCCAGTAGATCTGATAGGTCCGAGGTCTTTGAGGAAGGAGTTCTGTATGTCAAGCAGATTGTGAGATCACTATTGGAGATTTTGAGGTCGAGTGTTTCTGAGGAGTGCAGGCTAAGCATGGTGAATTTAAGATGTTCTTTTGCAATAATTAGGACACCTTCACCTCTCCTGCCTGTTCTGGGACAGTTGAAGAGCTGGTAACTGGGAGGTCGCAACTGGTTACGCGATCCAGGATTCTGTAACACACAGGGGGTCAGTATTGCTATGGAGTATATAATCTGTAATTATAGGGATCATGTTGCTTTGAGGCTGAGTTTTCTTTTGAGGGGTGGTTGATTTGCAACAGTCGCCGTTTGGATGTAGTGTGTGGTGCTAGTAGGCATATGACTGAGTGGGAGGTCTTGGTTGGTAGAGGATTGGAATATTGTTATTGTATGCTATTATCATGTGTGGTGGTAGGAGGATGAGGAGGACTAGTATCTGCAATATGCATGTTAGGAGCTGGTGCTAAATTGATAGAGGGGGGAGTGATGCACCGCTTGAGGAAGACTGTGATGGGTCTGTGTTGAAGGTTGTGTTTTTCTCTCAGATGTTCATGGTGAATCAGCATGGTCCTTTTGGAGTGCCTTGAGGAAGGTTGTTGTGGAGTAAGGGAGATCTCTTGCGCGATCTTATATGGTTGTTTGAGTGGAGACTTTGAGTGGAGGCTGCTGTTTTCAGTGTGCTAATGTTGCTTGAGACACTCTGTTGTTAGCGTTTCTGCCTGGTGTGTGTTATTGTGGTCTCCACCACAGTCCCTGCCTAAGGGCCATGCCAAAGGGCCTAGAGGCACTCAAATTTAAATGTCCTATGGGTCCGACCTGATTGGCCTTGGTGGTGGGGAGTGGGAAGGAACTTACCTTCCCACTCCCTTCCCTGATGCCGATCGGTTCTGTGAGGTGGCGATCCAGCTCTTGCCGCATCTGGAGGCATTCAAATTTAAATGTCCTGTGGGTCTGGCCCAATTGGCCTTGGCAGTGGGGAGCAGGGAGGAACTTACCTTTTTGCTTCCTTCCCCGACGCCAATCGGGTCTGTGGGGTGACAATATCTCATTATAATACATAATATCTACTCTTCATAGAAATGATAGTACAGGACATTACTTAATTTACAAGATCTTACAATGTCCATCATATCTCAGGAAACAGGTATGTTTTTATCGCCTTCCAACAAACATAACAGCTTGTCCATAGAACAGTAAATTTTTGGTATTCCATTCCATAGTAGTGGCAAAGAACATGAATAAGCATTACGACACGCACATTCAAGATGGAAATGTTTGCAAGAGGGAACCACTAACAAATAATCTGATGGAGACCTCAGAGTACAGGCTGGGATATACTTCTGCCACAACATAGGCTGGAAGCTGATCATGAAAATATTTAAAAGCCAAGACAAGCATTTTGAAAATACAATGCTTCTCAATTGGTATCCAATGAAGTGAGTTTAGATAAGGAGAGACATGATCTCTAAACCTCAAATCAAAAATCAGTCTCACAGAGGCATTCTGTATCCGTTATAGTTGCTTTTTTGATTTCACAGTCAATCCATAAAACAGAGAGTTGCAATAATCGATGTTATAAATGCATATACAAGTTGTAACATCTCAGATTGCAAATAAAACTGACTGATCTTATATAATTGTCACAAGTAATAGAAAACAGGAGTTAACGGTTTGGGAGATGTGTCCATCAAGAGAAAGATCACCATCAATAATTAATTCCCAGACTGCGAACCTGACTCTTGATTTGAAGCTCTACTCCCTGCCAAAGAATGTGTGGGGTAGGAGAGGAGCTAGTATGGTGAATCCACAATACCTCAGTTTTTGAAGTGGAGGGAGGGGAAGTCCCAAGCTTTGCAGACTTTGGCCCCGTATTTTTCTCTAGAGGATGTTTGGTGAATTCAACATCCGGGATGTAGGGACTACACATTTTTCTCATCGCAATACAGCTCTTACAGCTGTGTTGATTTTTTTTAACGTAGAATCAGATGCCGCTCTCTGCACCGTGTGACACCTTGGCATGTCAGCTGTTGGACCCTCATCCTGTTCAGCCGATGGTACAAGTGGGCGATGAGGCTTAACACGTCTGGGGCAGGAGGCATTTGTGGAAATGGTGCCTATAGCTGTGCTGAATATTTGGAGTTTAACAGTGTAGAGTCCTGGGAACTTGCTTTGCGTTGGAACACACTGAAGGCTGTCCTGCGCAGTGGGATTGTAAGCTTTGTCAGCACGCAGCAGAAGCGGCGCAGGGAAACTGCGGGAGTTCTGCAGCAGGAATTGGCACCATGTTCCCCCATGGTTTACGTATGCCTGTGTTTGGCATAGGATTGGCTGAGGCTGTTGGAGACAGGGCACGTAGAGAATTTGCTGAAGTTTATGATGCTGAAATACAATGAGCATGGGGATGAGATGGGAGTGTTGCTAGCATGGACGGTGCATAAGTGCAGGACAGCTGTGATGGTAGGGCACTGCAGGATTCGGCAGGACAGCTCTGTGCTTTGCTGGTGGAGACGGAATGTATTGTAAGGGAGCACTTTAATGACATTTATACCTCAGGAAGAGATCCAGCGTCAGAGGATTTGCAGGCCTTATTAGAGGGGGTGACTCGTCTGGGTCCTACAGAGGTTCCGAGGGCTCTCTCAGGCTCTCCTGTTACTGCTGCGGAAGTGCTGCATGCTATTAGCAGTTGTCAAAATGGTAAAAGTGCAAAGCCGGACAGGTATACCACAGAGTTTTACACAAGGTTTGGGGATGAGTTATCTCCAGTATTGCGGGACTTGTTTAGGTATTTGGCAGAGGCTCTGGGTGCAGTTGGGGAACACTTGGAGGGGCATGTAGTTTTGTTGCCTAAAAAAGCACCAGATATGTTGGATGTTAATTCGTATTGCCCTATTTTGCTTCTTAAGGCACATTTTAAAATTTTTGCAAAACTTTTGCAGCTTCGGCTGGAACTCCTGCTGTCTAGTCTGGTGTATCCTGATCAGACTGGATTTGTGTGTGGCCAGATGTTCACTGATAATATGTGATGCGTGTTTGCCTTGCTCACTCTGGTAGAAAAGGGACAGATCTCAGGGGCAGTGTTGGTCCTGGATGCAAATCAGGTCTTTGATAGGCTGCATTGGCCTCATTTGTCTGCAATACTGGAGAGAATGGGCATGCTTGACAGTTATGTGGCCTGGCTTCGCGCCTTGTATTTGGTGCTACATGCATGCCTTTAATTGAATGCTTGGTTGTTGGACCTCATAGACATTGGTTGTGGGACGTGGCAGGCTGTCCCCTTTGCTGTTTGACCTGGCAATGGAACTGTTTGCACAGTGAATTAGGGCATGCTTGGGTATTCAAGGTATTATAGTTGGGGGGAGGGGGATGGAGCATCAAGTGTTTTTATTCACTGAAGATGTGCTGGTTTACCTAAGTTAGCACATGTATTCCCCACTGTAATATGAAACACTCACAAATAATTTTTTGACTTTCCCATACCAAGCCAGCGACATTCCCCCTTACCTATGTCCCTGACATCTACTCATGTAAATAGTGACTTTCTGAAATTGCTGTTTACACATGTACTCAATTTACAAGTGTAAATTAACTTTCTACATTGAAGACTTCCGACATTGGACACCTGACAGCAGAATCAGGAGATCGAACATGGCAAATACCCTCGCCATTCCCACGCTGGCTAGTAAAACCTCCCAATATGTCAGGCATAGAGCCTTCACTTTATTTGCCCCTCTGATCTGGAACTCCCTCCCTGCTCCAATTCGTCTTATCACTGACCTTTCCACCTTTAGAAAGGCAATAAAAACATATTTTTTCCAGCTATACTTCGACCCTGTCACATAGCCCACCATTGCCTCACCTCCTTCTAGTGCAGATTTCATTCTCCCCTTGCTGATTGTAAATAGTCACTGTTTTGGAAGTCACTAAAACTATGTTCATACTGTTATGAAGTATACTTTTGTACCGTTCTAATTGTAAGCTCTGTTATCTGTTACATGTTCAGTGTAAACATGTTCTATGTATTAAGTTGTTGTACTGTAAACCGCACTGACTTAAAATAGTGCGGTATATAAAACCAAATAAATAAATGTTGCTATTTCTATATGTAGGGGGATACTCAGCGGTGGGGGCTAGCCATACTAACATGGCTCGTTGCCACCGCTGAAACTTAAATCCAGATATTGAATGCCGGGGTCACATCCGGCCCCATCATTTAATAACCGGGCTGCCCAGATTGGCAGGAAGCTAACAGGTCAGCGGCAATATTCGGCCACTACCTGGCTTGCTTCTGCAATGAACGTTAGGCCAGCCTTTGCTGTGCTTTACTTTCACCACCTTGCTAGAACCGGGCAGCAGCTCAGTATCGCCACTACCCGCTTCTGGCCAGGTGCTGAACCCTGAACGCCCCCCTGGTTAGCATCAGTGGCAGCACCTGGGAATAGAGGGGTTAATGCGGTGAGCAGGTCTTCCAACCGCATTAATCCCTTTGAATACTGGGCTGGTGGGTGCTTTTAAAATGACATCAGTCGTATGGATATTTGGCTCAGCTGCTTGATTATAGCTGTTTGGTAGTCAAGTCACATGTATAGACTATGAACCCGATATTGAATTGGGCAGGCTATGCGCCACTACAGCACATAGCCCTGCCTGTCAACCCTTAACCATGGATGTTCAATGCTACGGTGATGGCATTGAGGATCCGGGGTCACCACACCTGCCCTGGAGCCGCAGAAGCTCTTTGCACCGTTACCCGACTAGCTCCATGGATAAAACTAGGCCAGCTTTTGCTACACCTAGTTTTTCCCACTGATCACTAACCAAATAGAGGTGCAATATTGCTGCTACTTAGTTAGTGATAGTCTCCACCTCTGCTCCATCCAGAATGCCCCCAACATGCCCCGATGCTAAACGCATAGCATCGGGGCTAGAAGATGATATTCAACGGCACTAACCGTGTAAGTGCCATTGAATATCCTGATTAAGGCATTCACATGGTTTACTGGGCTGTAAACCATGTAAATGCCTTTTGAATATTGGGCCCTACACATATAGCGGCTAAAAACTGGCACCTATATGTACAGGGCCTGGTAGTCAGTGGTGGTGGCTAGTGCGAGTACAGCAGCTAGCTGTGCTGATGACCACTAAACCCATATCTGGCCACAGGCATTAAATATCTAGATCAGCCACTGCAGCAGGAAGCTAACCGGACAGCAGCGACATTCAACCACTGCCTGGTTAGCTTCGGCAGCAAAAGTTAGGAAAGCCTTCTCTGTGCCTAACATTTTCCACCAAGAGATAACCAGGCAGCGGCTGAATACCACCGGGGAACGCCAGGGAATGCCCAATGCTAACCGGTCTGCAAACCGTGTAAATGCCTTTGGATAGCGGGCCCATAGTTTCTAGGTATATTAGACTCCACCCAAACCTGCTCCTTTCATTCTACAAATACTGTTGGACGTATCGTGCATTACACATTCGGTCTTATACATGTAGGGCCTGATATTCGAAGGGCATTTACATAGTTTTCAGCCCAGTAAACCGTGTAAATGCCTTAAATCAAGATATTCAATGGCACTTACATGATTAGTGCCGCTGAACATCCCCTTCAAAGCCCGCTACACGCCCCAATGCTTTGTGGTCAGCATCGGGACATGTTGGGGGTGTTCCAGAGTGGAGAGGAGGCGGAGATTGCCGCTAACTGGGTAGTTAGCGATCCAGGACTATAACTAGGCTAGTTTTTGGCTCACCTACTTTTAGCCATGGATGCTAACTGGGTAGTGGTGCGATATCGCCGAGACCCGGCTAGCCTTGGTGGTTTCAGGGCATGTGCAGCGAAGCTGGATATTCAATGCTGTCACTGTGGCATTCAGTATCCGGTGTTAAGGATCGTAGCGTCGCCTAGCCTACCCAATACAATATCAGGCCCATAGAGAGTAATTTCATCAAGTCCTGTCAAGTTAACACATATTTTCAAATGCTTATGCAATCTTACTTTATAAACGAAAAGTAGGCGACTACTTTTCGTTACAGAACACCAGCATAAGTGGCCAAGCGCACACGATAATCTAAGGAGCGATCCTTTATGCTAGCTCTAGAGTTCGTGCAATTGCTCGTGCCTAGATCTGTCAAAAATGCACATAGAATATTTGATCATTTACGCAAGTACTTGTGCGCTCTGCCCACGTTCCACCCAAACTCTGCCTGTGTGCACACCCACAGAGAAAGTAGGCACCATTGGCCTGACGCACCTACTTTCCGAATCGTGACCTCCTCACTAAATAACTCACTGCAGTACCGTGATTTACTTGCGTAAATGGCAGTAACTTTAGGCAGCTCCTTATCAAGTCCCCTCATCGTGCCAGCAAATGTTTCATAAAAGGCGCCTGCGCATGCAGCACTCCACCAACCATATAAACATCTTTCCAAAATTGACCTCATTGTATTCTCCCAGAGTTTTTGAATGAAGAAGCGATTTTATACCCTGAAGTTAGAAATAACCGCAATAAATCGGTAATGCATGAGTTCAGGATTTAAATGTTTCTTATAGGAACGTTTATTTTTGAAGCACTAATTATGCAAATTCCATCTGCTTCTTGCAGTTATCGAAGAAGCTGGAGTAAAGATGAAACTCACAGTGGTTGATTCTCCAGGTTTTGGCGATCAAATCAATAATGAAAACTGGTTAGTTTCCATGCGTCTTCCTCTTCCCCATTCCATTCGCTAATAATGTAGCTGCCCCCTCTCTCCCCCTGCCTGTACATGCTGGTTTTGTCTCTCTCCTGTTGATTGTCCTCTCTCTTTTCCA
This sequence comes from Ichthyophis bannanicus, assembly GCA_033557465.1. Taxonomy (NCBI): domain Eukaryota; kingdom Metazoa; phylum Chordata; class Amphibia; order Gymnophiona; family Ichthyophiidae; genus Ichthyophis; species Ichthyophis bannanicus. The sequence continues at coordinate 1,114,610,602 of CM066031.1, read as the reverse complement.
CAGCCCTGCTGTCTTTAAGCCTTTTTGTCATTTCTTCTCTATTTACCTTTCTCGGCTTCCACCTCTATGTCCCTCAGGTCTATTCACTCCAGGTCTGGGTTTCTTTTTTACAAAGAGCAGCTTTACACAACTATCAATGATAGTAAAGGGGATATTCTACTGCTTTTGGGGCAGTTTTTAAATTTCTGAAGGGATATTTAGAAGAGTCTGCCATAAGATATTAAGGATTCTTCCCTCTCTGGCCCTATCCTTGCCCCAATGAGCAATTCACCCCCTACATACATGGCTTGCCAACTAGCTGGTTTTTACATGGCCCGGCCAGCTACCAGCAGAGATCTAAGACCGGACATTGAAAAGACGGTTTTCTGCTCTGGCCATGGCACTGGGCGCAGTCAGAGCAGTAAACCGGCTTTTCATCTCCTGGAGTTCTTGTCGTCCCCCCCCCGGCGCAGCCTCACCCTCTCCTCTGCTCCAGGTGCGACTCCTACTTCTTACAGAGCCACTGCTGCAATAGCGTTAATAATTTAAAATCAAAATGAAACTGGTGAGTAGCCTTCTGCAGCTATGGAACCTCTGCTGCTGCATCCCATCCCCTCTAGCGTTACTTCCTTTTGAGGGCGTGACACAACAGCAGGGGTTCCATAGGGCCAGAAGGCTTTATACCAGTTTCATTTTGATTTTAAATTATTAGCGCTCTTACAGCTGCAGCTCTGTAAGATGCAGGAGCCACAGCTGCCAGAGGAAGGAGGTAGCAGGAAGGGAGCTGATATGGAGGGAAGGTGGGGGCTGGAAGGGAGCTGACATGGGGGGGAAGGTGGGGTGCTGGATGGGAGCTAACATGGGAGGAAGCTGGAGGCAGGAAGGGAGCTGATGTGGGGGAGAAAGGAGGTGGCAGGAAGGGAGCTGACATGGGGAGAAGGAGGTGGCAGGAAGGGAGCTGACATGGGGGAAGGTGAGGACTGGAAGGGAGCTGACATGGGGGGAAGGAGGTGCGTGAACGGAGCTGACATGGGGGGAAGGTGGGGAGTGAATGTGAGATGACTGAGGAGGGAAGGAGGTAGCAGGAAGGGAGCTGACATGGGGGAAGGTGGTGGCATGAAGGGAGCTGACATGGGGGGAAGGTGGGGATTGAAAGGGAGCTGATTGAGGGGGGAAGGAGGTGGCTGGAAGGGAGCTGACGGGGAGGATGTTGTTGGAAGGGAGCTGTAGGTGTAAGAGGTGGCAGGAAGGGAGCTGACAAAGGGGGGAAGGAGGTGGCAGGAAGGGAGCTGACAAAGGGGGAAAGGAGGTAGCAGGAAGGGAGCTGACATCCGAGAAGGTGGGGACTGGAATGGAGCTGATGGGGTGGGGGAGGAGGTGACTGGAAGGGAGCTGACAGAGGGGTGAAGGAGGTGACAGGAAGGGAGCTGACAGAGCGGGGAAAGAGGTGGCAGGAAGGGAGCTGACATGGGGAAAGGTGGGGACTGGAATGGAGCTGACAGGGGGGCAAGGAGGTGACTGGAAGGGAGCTGACAGAGGGGGGAATGAGGGGGCTGGAAGGGAGCTGACACTTGGGGATGGTACTGGAGGGGGACTGGAGGAGCTGACATTTGGGGATGGGACTGGTAGGTGGCTGGGTAATTGGGAGTTGGAAGGGAAGGGGCACATGGGGATGGCACTGGGAGGGGGGTGGACAGAGGGTAGGGTGACTGGAAGGGAGCTGACACAGAGGGTGGCACTGGGACTGAAAGTGAGCTGATACCTGCGATGGTATTTGGACTAGAAGGGGCTAAACAGTGGGGATGGAGGGGAACTGGAAGGGAATGGACACCAGTGGCAGTCCTGGGAATGCAAGGGGGTTGAAATTGGAAGGTACTGGGAGGGGAGGACTGGAAAGGGGGCTGATACTGGTCAGGGTTACTGGCACTAGAAATAGGCTGATGGAAGGATGTGAAGAAAGCAAAAGAAGAGACAAGAAATAGCAGATGGACTAAAGACCATAGAAAGAGAGCTAAGAGAAGACAAACAAGCAGAAGCCTCAGATCAGGACCAGCATGATCAGAGAATAAAATGGTCAGACAACAAAGGTAGAAAAAATAATTTTATTTTCAATTTAGTGATTGGACTTTATGCTATCTTTATATTTTATACAGTATGGGGAACTGCATCTGTTATTTATCTGATGTTGCACTGCATGCGGAGTCTGGCTTCTTGAGGTTTCAGTTTAATTTTTGTCTACATATTTTTATTTTTACTTTAGGTTGTAGTCACTCTGTACTTGGAGAGGGCCGATGTTCTGAGTGTGTGATTGAGGCCAGGTGTTCTATTAACATGGTGTTTGTACATAGGGATCTATACTATACTGTAGTAATTTGTTCAGCTTTTCATTAGGTGTATGGATATTCTAGGGCCCGCTGCAATATTTATAGTGCTGCTTTTTTCTGGGTAGGCCCCTTTATGAGTTTTGGACGTTTATGCTGGTATGGTATGGTAGATTTGGCCTTGTAGATCTTCGATGACTTTTGTAGGGTTTTATATTAGTCCATCTATATGCCTGGTACTGGAGAATGTTTATGTTGTTGTTAGTGAGATGACCAGAATCAGATTTTTTTTTGGACTATCACAGCCTGTTTGAATGATGCTAATTATTTACTGCTAAGTAGTTATTTTATTCTGGCCATGCATTTGCCCTTTGGAACCCAGGGCTCTTACGGACTCGATAGATGGAATTGACCCGTTTGCTAAGAACCGGCGCCGAGGCCAGTGCCTCCCACATACGGAAGAGCAGCCATTCCAGCATCGGAGGAACCGGTACAGTAAAGGCCTCCTTTGGTGGAGAGTCATATTGGAGGGCCTCGAGCTCTTCGGCTTGAGGCTCCTCTTTGGGGTCCGCGGGGAAGGCCAAGGCCTTGGCCATGTCCCTCACGAAGTCCGAGAACCGAGTATCCTCTGGGGGGGGGGGAACCTTCTCCGAGGCTCGGACTCCGGCGAGTCCGATGGGACACACCGGGTCCGGAAAGTGTCCAGGGACTCCTTGTCCTCCGTTTCCCACCCCGACCCCTCCGAAGAGGACTCAAGTGGCTCCAGTCGGGCGGGCACCGATGCCATCCGCCCCGACGCCGAGGGTACCAGCGTCGACGACCTCGGCCCCATACGGGAGGCTGAGGGAGACCTTGGCCGAGGATCAACTCGAGACCTCATGGACTCGAGGATCGGCTCAGCCTCCGGGGTCAACTTGGACGTTGAGGTCCTGGTGATCAGGGCAGATGCACCGGTCAGACCGGTGATCAGCACCCGCTGCTGTTCCATGAAGGCAGCCAAGCTGCTCTCCAAGGCAGTCAACCTGAGTCCGAGCTCAGGAGGCTCAGCAGCCCCCGACAGCGTCGGGGCCGACGTCAGCTCCCCCAGAGGAGAGTCCATGAGGACAACAGTACTCACGTGACTCGGGGACTCCGGCTCCACACGAGGCAGTTTAGCAGGCCTCTCCGGCTCCAAGGACCCGGGACGGCGGTCGGGGCTATGCGACCTGGCCCTCGAGGGACCAAGAACGTCCACCAACGCTGCCCTCGCAGGTTTCTTCTTTTGTGTTCCCGTGAGGGAGACCCCTGCTCAGAGGAGCCTCGACGATGCTCGGGGTCGGACTCCCGAGACGTCGAGGCCTCTGACAAGTCCGGGCCCGGCCGGACGCAGAGTCAGAGAAGATCCTTTCTCGTTGGTGCTGACGGCTCCTCAATGCCTTAGATGACATTTTGCCACACGGGCCACAGATCATCGGGTCATGATCGGGCCCGAGGCATCGGAGGCAGCAGTCACGTGTGTCGGTGAGAGACATCAGTTTCTTACACCGATCACACTTTTTGAACCCGCTGGCAGCCATCCGGGGAAAAAGGGCCCCTGCAAGGTCAAAAGACCGGGCTGCCAGTGAAAAAAGAAAAAAGGCACGAACGCTAGTCTCGAAAGACAAAAAATGAAAAAGTAGCTCCGGGCTCGATACCGGTGTACCGCGCCCAGGCAGGAAGGGGAACCGGCATCGAACTGGCAAAAAAACACAAACTTCTCAAAGAAAATCAACTTTTAACCGGGTGACCAAGACACATGTCCGTCGGGCTCCGCGGAAAAAAGAAGACTGAGCATGATGGCACCCTTGGGCAGGAAGGGGACCGCGCATGCGCGCTGCATTCCCAAAGGCTTTATTTAAAAGCTGGGGAAATGCTCCGCACGAGGGCTCCATCGGCGCCGACGTCACCCATATGTGAGGACTGACTTCCTGCTTGGTCCTGGAGAAAAACTGTTTCACTAAAAGGGTGGTGAATGCTTGGAATGCCCTCCCGATGGAGGTGGTGGGGGCAAATACAGTGACAGAATTCAAAATGGCATGGGACAGACACAGTGGATCCCTTTATAGCAACAGGATAAAATCAAAATAAACTTAGCTATCTCTTATATCAAATAGGGGTGACCTGCACAGAGCGGTGGGTACACCCTTAAAAAAAGGCTTGGAGAGGGGTGACCTGCACGGAGCAGCAGGTGCACCTTCTCTTGCCGCCTTGCTGGGCAGACTAGATGCACCATACTGGTCTTTATCTGCTGTTACAGTATATACTATGTTACTATGAATGGATATGGATTATAGAAACAGAAACATGATGGCAGAAAAAGACCACATGGCCTATCTAGTCTGCCCTTCCACCTCAACTACTATAGTCTCTTTTTTTTTTCTTTAGAGATCATTTATTATTTAAATTAGACTGGCATGCAAGCAGCAACCTCATGACATTTTACTTTCAGTTTGTTCCTGCAGCACTGCCATGTGAAAGAGTATATAAATGCTGTGAGAGCTGCCAAGTCTTTCACAAGGAAAGAAGAGTTTGAGCTATTTTGAAAGATATACCTCTGATGCGGTCATCTCATTTTGACGAAATTCAAGTTAGGTAACTGGAGCGACTGTAAGCCACAACAGTAACAGCATTAAAGAATAAGTAATGCTGGCTGCGATTTTTGCTATTGTTTTTGCTGATGCATGGATTGATTTTATATTAAAAAAATGATAGAATTCCAAAAATTTCAAAATTCTAAAGTTGATTTTTGAATATTTACAATAAAAGATTATGGGCCTGATGACTGATTAAATATTAACCGGCAGTGAAATGTATGTTCCACAATGGGTTTCTATCTGAGGTCCCATACAAACATTTGAGTTTGGATAAGGAATACATTTGTTGAGTGATTGGGTTGATGGTGAGCACTTCCTTGATTGAGCAAATTTTTTGTTTATTTTTAAACTCCATTACTAGAGTAAAAAAATAAAATAAAACCCCACCAACCATAGTGTTTAAAGAATGGGCCAAGTAGATGATTATAGATAAAGACCATAACGGCCTATCCAGTCTGCTTAGTAAGATGGTTAGGGTTTTAACTGCTGCTCTGTGCATTTTACCACCCCCATCCTCTGTCCTCCCTCCCTCCTTATGTCTTTGGTTAGGGTGTAAGCACTGTTCTGTGCCTTCTTAAAAAGTAAAAGTCATTTTAGCGCCGTTTTGAGCTGAAGCGCTCAATGTTTGGTTTCCATCCTTTTGTCTTTTAGGGATCTTTTGTATATACTCTACCCCTTCTTGAATTTCCTCCCTGTCGTTGTCTCTACTACCTGCTCGTGCTAGGAGTAAATCCAGGTGGCTATCTTTTTCTCCAAATAGCATCTATAGTTTGCTATGGGAAGAAAAATGAATCTTCAGGCAATGGACAGTGACATGACTTGCTCCAGGTCACAAAAAGAGTGTCAGTAGGAGAAGCAAGATTTGAACCCTGACTTCAGCGGATCATAGCCTGCTTTTCTAACCACTAAGTCACTCCTTGGCTCCTTTGGAATAATATGAAAGCTAATCTCTGGTACAGTCTTCTTTCACTCTGTGGTATCATACTGGAATGGAAGCTAAAAGAAAGGTTCTAGAAAATGTTTTTAAAAGTCCTTTCTTGGTCCCAGTCCTCCTCATTTTCTGAGGGACAGTTTCGTTGTTGTCACAGCAGATGCAGCACCTAGTCCTTGAAAGGTGGCAGTCACATTGCTTCGCTGCTCTACAAGCAACTCCATGCTCTCAATACCCACATGTCAACCTCGAACCTCCTACCACCTTAACCCATCCACCCACTCTTCTTCTTCATAATCTCTCTCACAAGTATTCACTAGTGGGACCTAAGAGTGAGTAACACAAACACACACCGCTACCAAGCACAAGGTTAATCAGGACCTTACTCAGGGTGGTGTGTTCTAGACAGACTTGCAGGTGAGGGTTCTTTACCATGGTCTGTTCCCACTGAGAAGGGATCTTATTCAGTAAGGGGCCGATATTCAAAAAAAACATTTTTTTCAAAGAGGTAAGTGCTGACCGCGGCACTTTAAAAGCTACCTAGCTACTCATCAGCGACATCTGGATAGCGGCTGGCACTGAATATCTCAAAACTGCAGTCAGCGCCAGCAACTATCTGGATAGTGGTAATATTCAGCCGCTATCCGGACAACACATAGGACAGCATAAGGGTGGAAATTATTTGCCACTATCTGGATAATCGTCAGCATGACCCTCGCTCTACTCATGGACCACACACACACTATCTGGACAGGGTCAAGACAATCTGTGGGGATATACTTTAACACTATTCAGGCCAGATAGTGCTGCTGAATCCCTCTCTCGCTGCTCTTATCCGGATAACCTCCATTGCTACCTAGATAAGAGTTTCTGGGTATCATCCCCAAATATAATAGTGATCACTTAGAGTACTGAGAGCATGGGTGGGGGGGGGGGGAGAGTTACTGGAGTGTGGCTTATGGTTTATTAAACTTTTATGCTGCCTTTTTGCAAGCAAACAAAGCAGTTTACAATTTGACTAAAATAAAAGGCAGAAAGAAACTCCAGTTCAACTATAGAAAAGCAAGAAGAGAGTTGAAGCATCTAGGCAGAGTAATCATGGTCCATAATCCAGCAACCCTTAACACTCACTTGAAGAGATGGGTTTTGAGTCTGGTTTTGAATTTTTTTATAGGTGAGTTCAAGGCAGATGGGGGGGGGGGGGCATCTGTGCAGTTCACATGGGGAATTTCTCACATCCCTTGATTTGGCCAAAGCCTGTTTCCACATTCCCATCTGGGAGGATGAGCAGCACTTTTTGCACTAGGCCTTCAATTTGTTTAAAAATCAGCTGCACGACTCATCTTCCGCCAGAGCTGCTATGCTCATGTAACCCCTCTTCTCAAGTCACTTCACTAGCTCCCTATCCATTTCTACATTCAGTCAAACTGCTCCTACTGACCTATGTGCATTCATTCTGTGGCTCCTAACTCCCTTTCCTTTCTTATCTCACTCTACACCCCTCCTCAGGAACTCACCTCCTTTGGCAAATCCCTTTTATCTGTGCCCTTCTCTACCACTGCCAGCTTCAGACTTCATTCATTCCATCTCGCCGCTCCATATGCCTGGAACAAACTACCTGAGTCAGGGAGTCAGGCATTTTTAAATCCAAGCTAAAAACTCACCTCCTTGAGGCTGCTTTTGGATCCTGATGCCCCTCACTCTCTTTTTCACCACTTTTGTGTATCTTCCCATACTCTAGTCCACAGTTTTGTGATGTTACTTATCTTGATTAGATTGTAAGCTCTAATGAGTAGGGACTGTCTCTTAAATCTATATGTACAGTGCTGCATACACCTTTTACTTTTATTGATTTAACCGAGTTTTTATACCACTTTATCATTTTAGTCAAAGAGGTTCACATTGTAACTTAAACTTGATAATGTAAACAGGGACACTGATAACTTGGATTCTTCTGAGGCAATAGAGGGTAAAGTGACTTGCCCAAGGAATGCTAATGGGTATCAAACCCTGGTTTCTTGGCTCCCAAGCCAGTGCTCTAACCACTAGGCTACTCCTTCACTCCTTTTAGCACTACATAAATTTTTAGTAGTAGTAGTAGGGGCAGGCTATTCCATAGGGTAGGGGTGATAAAGAAGGCAGCAGATTTCCTGGTGGATTCGTGTTTGGAGGGAGGGAATATGTATAGTTGATTATTGAGAGCTGAACATAGCAAACAAGCCTTAGTATGCAGAGTAAAGAGTGAAGACAGGTATTCTGAAGTTTTGTTATGGAGCACCTTTATGAGTCAAAATCAAGATAAGTTAGTGAATACATGCTGAGATAATAAGCCAGTGGTAGTGCATTAGCAGGGTAGTAACATGATCGTATTTTTGGGGATGGGACAAGATCCAAACAGCCATATTTTGAACAAATTGGAAGTGTTTCAATTAAAAAGGCATCAAGACCAACATAAATGACACTGCAGTAGTTGAGATGTGATACAATCAGAATGAGACTGATGGCGAGTTGAGCAGCAGTATCGAGAAAGGGGTGAATTGTACAGAAACAATGAAAGGCAATGAAAGAAGATTTAACCATGGCACTAACATGGTGAGTAAAGGACAGCTCAAGTAGAATCCCTTGATATTTAAATGTGGATGTGTTATGGAGAGCCATCCAGAAGGGGAGCAATAGTAGGGGCAGCAGGGTCCCAGTGAGCCACATAGCCATAGTTTTCTTAGTATTGAGGTTAAGACAGTTATCATGAAGCCAGCTTGCTACTTTGGTGAGCCAGTGGTTTATTGGGGAGAGGTCCGGATTGTGGCAATTGGTATAAGTAGCATAAGAACATAAGATATGCTATACCGGGTCAGACCAAGGTCCATCAAGCCCAATATCCTGTTTCCAACAGTGGCCAATCTAGGTCATACGTACCTAGCAGTTTCCCCAAAAGACACAGGTTCCACAATGCTTGTACTGGGTCAAGCAATGATATCCTGGGTCCCTTCTTAATAATGGTTTATGGACCTTTCCTCCAGGAACTTGTCCAAACCTTTTTTAAACCCAGCTACACTAACAGCCTTTACTACATCCTCCGGTAACAAATTCCAGAGTTTGATTACACGTCGAGTGAAAAAATATTTTATTTTATTAGTCTTAAATAGTTTACCCTGTAGCTTCATTGCATATCCCCTGCATATATTCTGATAAGGTAAACAATCGATCTACGTTTACCCGTTCCACTTCGTTCATTAATTTATAGACTTCTATCATATCTCCCCTCAGCCATCTCTTTTCCAGGTTAGAGAGCCCTAACCTTTTTAGCCTTTCTTCATAGGAGTATCCTTCCATTCCCTTTACTATTTTGGTGGCTCTTCTCTGAACCTTTTCTAATAACGCTATATCCTTTTTAAGATATGGCAACCAGAATTGCACACAACATTCAAGGTGCAGTTTCACCATGGAACGATATAGAGGCATTATAATATCTTTTGTTTTAATTTTCCATTTCTTTCCTTATGATACCTAACATTCTATTTGCTCTCTTGGCAGCCGCTGCACACTGGGCCGAGGGTTTTAACATGTTATCCACAATGACGCCTAAATCTTTTTCCTGGGTGGTGGTTCCTAATGTGGAACCTTGCATCGTGTAACCCTAGTTTGGGTTGTTCTTCCCTAGGTGCATAACTTTGCACTTGTCCACATTAAATTTCATCTGCCATTTTGATGCCCAGTCTTCCAATTTATCAAGATCCTCTTGCAATTTTCCATAATCCTCTTGGGCTTTAACAACTTTAAATAGTTTTGTGTCATCTGCATATTTGATAACCTCACTCGTTATTCCACTTTCCAGGTCATTTATGAATATGTCAAAAAGCAGCAGACCCAGCACAGATCCCTGGGGTACACCACTATTCACCTTTCTCCATTGGGAAAATTGGCCATTTAACCCTACCCTCTGCTTTCTATCTTTTAACCAGTTCCTGATCCACAATAGAATACTGCCTCCTATCCCATGACTCTTTAGTTTTGCCAACAGTCTCTGATGGGGGACCTTGTCAAAGGCTTTCTGAAAGTCCAGATACACTATATCAACCAACTCACCTTTGTTCACCTGTTTATTCACACCTACAAAAAAACATAACATATTAGTAAGACAAGATCTTCCTTGTCTAAAGCCATGTTGGCTGTCTCCCATTAGGCCATGACTATCTAAATGCTGAGTAATTTTATTCTTTATGATGGTTTCTACCATTTTTCCTGGTACTGACATCAGACTCACCGGTCTGTAGTTTCCTGGATCACCCCTGGAACCCTTTTTAAAAATTGGTGTTACATTGGCCATCCTCCAATCTTCAGGTATTAGAGATGATTTTAATGATAGTTCACAGATTACTAATAGCAGGTCTGCAATCTCATATTTCAGTTCTTTCAACACCCTTGGATGTATACCATACGACCCAGGTGATTTGCTACTCTTCAGTTTATCTAATAGTTGTAATATATCTTCCCGATGTATCAATATTTCCTTCAATTCGTCCGCACCTTTAAATACCACTTCAGTCATGGGTAATATCCCTACATCTTCCTCAGTAAAGACCGAAGCAATGAATTCATTCAGTCTCTCCGCTATCGCCTTGTCGCCTCTTAGTGCCCCTTTAACCCCTCTATCATCTAATGGACCAACTGACTCTCTCACAGGTATTTTGCTACGAATGTACTTGAAAAAGTCTTTATTTCATGTTTTTGCTTCCGCAGCAATCTTCTTCTCAAATTCTCCCTTTGCCTGCCTTATCAATGCCTTGCATTTGACTTGCCAGTGCTTGTGCTATTTCCAGGTTTCGTCGTTTGGCTCTTTTTTCCATTTCCTGAAAGATGCTTTTTTGGCAACAACAGCCTCTCTGACCTCACCTTTAAACCATGCTGGCAGTTTTTTGGACATCCTTCCACTTTTCTTAAAGCGTGGAATACAGCTGGTCTGGGCTTCCAAGATAGTATTTTTCAACAACACCCAAGCTTGATGTAAGTCTTTAACCTTTGCAACTGCTCCTTTTAGTTTTTTCTTAACTATTTTCCTCATTTTATCATAGTCTCCCTTTCGAAAGTTAAAAGGTAGTACTGTGGATTTCCTTACTATTCCTCCTCCACTAATTAAATCAAAGGTGATCATGCTATCATCACTATTGCCAAGTGGCCCCAACACGCTTATCTCTTGCACTAGATCTGGTGTTCCACTAAGGACTAGGTCTAATATGGCTTCCCCTCTGGTCGGTTCATGAACCAGCTGCTCCAAGAAGCAGTCATTTATTTCATCTAGGAACTTTATCTCCCTAGCATGTCCTGCCGTGACACTGACCCAGTCGATACCGGGGTAATGGAAATCACCCATTATCATTACTGCACTGTAACATTTTTTAGCTTCTTTGATTTCTTTGAGCATTTCATCATCCATTTGTTCATTCTGGCCAGGCGGTCAATAGTACACCCCCACTGCCATCGCCTTCCCCTTTTCACATGGAATTTCAATCCATAGAGATTCTACAGCAAATTTTGTTTCCTGCAAAACTTTAATCCTTTCTGACTCAATGCCCTCTCTAACATAGAGCGCAACCCCTCCACCAATTTGATCAGCTCTATCATTACGATATAGTTTGTACCCAGGTATCACAGTGTCCCACTGGTTGTCCTCCTTCCACCATGTCTCTGATATTCCAATCATATCTAACTTCTCATTTAGTGCTATATATTCTAACTCTCCCATCTTATTTTTTAGACTTCTTGCATTTGCATACAAGCATTTTAGAGACTGTATTTTATTCATATTAATTTGGCTAGTGGTAGACACAGGTAATTTGGGATCTTTAAGCTCTGTCTGGTCCATACTCAAGGCATTTGGGCTACTTTACTCTTTTTTGGAACCTCTCTGCTTTTGGTAGTATCCTTCAAGGATACATTCTTCCGAACCATCTGCTCTTGGGCGACTGTCGGCTTTCCCCTATTATCTAGTTTAAAAGCTGCTCTATCTCCTTTTTAAAGGTTAATGCCAGCAGCCTGGTTCCATCCCGGTTAAGGTGAAGCCCATCCCTTCAGAAAAGCCCCTACTTTCCCCAGAATGTTCCCCAGTTCCTAACAAATCCAAAACCCTCATCTCTGCACCATTGTCTCATCCACGCATTGAGACTCCGGAGCTCTGCCTGCCTTTTGGGTCCTGTGCGTGGAACGGGAAGCTTTTCGGGGAACGCTATCCTGGATGTTCTAGATTTCAACTTCCTACCTAAAAACCTAAATTTAGCCTCCAGAACCTCCCTACCACATTTTCCTATGTCATTGGTACCGACATGTACCAAGACAGCAGACTCCTCCCCAGCACTATCTAAGACCTTATCTAGGTGGCGAGTGAGGTCCGCTACCTTCTCTCCAGGCAGGCATGTTACCAGGCGATCCTCATGTCCACCAGCCACCCAGCTATCTACATGCCTAATGATCAAATCACCAACTATAACGGCTGTCCAACCCTTCCCTCATGGGCACATGGCCCTGGAGAAACTTCCTCGGTGCGAGAGGGTTTTACATCACCTGGAGAACAGGTCCTAATTACAGGATCACTTCCTGCCACACCAGGGTGATGCTCTCCTGTCACGTGACCTCTCTCCTCCATGGCAACAGGGATGCTGCCAGACTGGAGGTGGGACTTCAGGACTACATCCCTGTAGGTCTCGTCTATGTACCTCTCTGTCTTTCTTATGTTTTCCAAGTCTGCTACTCTAGCCTCTAGAGAACGGACTCGTTCCATGAGAGCAAAGAGCTCCTTGCACCTAGTGCATACGTAAGACCTCTCACCAACTGGGAGAAAATCATACATGTGACACTCAATGCAAAAGACTGGAAAGCCCCAATCTTGCTGCTGGACTGCTGCCTGCATCTTAGTTTTAAGCTTGTGTTTAGAACTTTAAGTTCTTTACTTACTAAGGATTGCTGTGGATACTTATACTAATAAAATTGTACCTAATACGTTTAATATACCTAGTTCACCTGAAGCTTAATTAATCTCAGGTCCTTAGTATATGACTGATTTGGATAATGAGCTGCACCTGAGAGCACCTCCTTTCCTTTAAGATGTGTAAGTACCTATAAAGCTATGATTAACCCAGGGGTGGGTGGGTGTTGGGGAGGGATGGAAATAACACTTATTAAAAGAGGGCTGCTACACAGTACCCTGTCCTGTGCTGCTGAGGTAAGCTATATTCTGATTTGATTTAAATTATAGCTCTTTGCTGCTGCTAGGCTCTAACTTATTATGAAATTTAAACTACAAGCTCTCTGCTGGGTTCCAAATTTAACCAGAAAGCTCTCTTCTGTGTTTTAAATTTAAACTAAAAGTACTTTGCTGATACTAGGCCCTGAGTGACTATTAAATTTAAACTACAAGCTCTTTGCTGGGTATGAAATGTAACCAGAAAGTTCTCTCCTGTGTTTTAAATTTAAACTTAAACTGTTGCTACTAGGCCCTGACTGATTTAACAAAAAACAGTGGGTTCACAGATTAATTAGCTTTAATACAAAGAATTCCTTTCAGAAAATTCCCAGGTGTATATACTCACAATTGCTGATCTCTCTCCAGAAGTAACAGTCCCCTTTTCTAGTCCTTCAAGACTGAGGATCACAGAGCTCTGGTTGAGCTATTTATGCCTGTGCTGCTGAGATAAGCTGTGATCAACTTCCTAGGTGATTAGCAGTCCTTGTTTGGATAGAAGGAGTCTTTCAAAATGGCCTTTTGACCTGCCACCTGGTGTTAACACCCATTGAAAATGTTTCACAGGTCTCTTGCCCCCTAGGTAGAAAGCCTCTTTGTAAAGGTCTCTAGAAGACTTTATTTGTTGCTCAAAGAGTACTGACCCTGTTTTGCTTTTTATGCTAAGCTATATTCTGATTTGATTTAAATTATAGCTCTTTGCTGCTGCTAGGCTCTAACTTATTATGAAATTTAAACAAGCTCTCTGCTGGGTTCCAAATTTAACCAGAAAGCTCTTCTGTGTTTTAAATTTAAACCAAAAGTACTTTGCTGATACTAGGCCCTGAGTGACTATTACATTTAAACTACAAGCTCTCTACTGGGTATGAAATGTAACCAGAAAGTTCTCTTCTGTGTTTCAAATTTAAAATTAAACTGCTGCTACTAGGCCCTGACTAATTTAACAAAAAACAGTGGGTTCACAGATTAATTAGCTTTAATACAAAGAATTCCTTTCAGAAAATTCCCAGAAGTATATACTCACAATTGCAGATCTCTCTCCAGAAGTAACAGTCCCCTTTTCTAGTCCTTCAAGACTATCATTGGCATAGAAATATATGCCAATATAAACGTCATGTATTTAGAGTTGCTAGGGAACTTACAAATGTATTGAAGAAGAGGGGAACAAAGGCCGAACCTTGAGAAAGCCCATATGATAAGGCAAGACTCTGTTACTTACAGTGAACTGGAAAGATCGGTCAGTTAGAAAGAAGTGAACCAGGAAAACACTTGGTCATGGAGGCCTATGTTGTAAAAACGATGAAGTAGAATATTATGATCAACAAAGTTGAAGGCAGAAGATAAGTCTAAGAAGATAGTAAGGGCAATTTTACCATGATCTAGGGAGCTGTGAATTTCATTAAGGAAGGATATGAGATTTGTCTCATTGCTTTGACCAGGACAAAATCTAGACTGACGGGAGTGCAGTGAGTATGTTCAACATCATTTAAGAGTTGGAGAAAAACAAAACATTTAAGTAAGTAGAGATGAAGTATAGATTAGAAACTGGGCAATAATTGGCTGGGTCTGAGGGGTCAGAGTTGGATTCTTTCATGACTTGGCGGATGAGTGCTTTCTTCCAGATGTCAGGCACCATGCCGGAGTTGAGACTCTGATTAACAATGATGTGGACAACAGGGAGGAGCCCCAAGGATTGCTCCTTAACCAAAAGGACAGAATAGGATCCAGGGGACAGATAGTGTTACGCGTGGGCCTAATTAATTTATTCAGGAAGGAATTTATGATCAGTGTGAAGGAAGACCAGATATGGGATGGTATTATGGAGTATGTTACTGAATTGCTGGGTAATGTAAAGGGTGTGGCAGGAGGAAAGCTGTGGCATACATTCAAGATTGTGTCATGGAATTGATTAGCTAGTGTATCAGGAGAAGACCTTAACCAACAGGCGGATGAAGAGACAGTGCCGAGGGAGGAAAGTTGGGACACTATGAACCATACCTTTTATGAAAAGTAGGAAAAATGTTTAATCAACATAGTACAGTAATCCTTTTATGTTGGTATTACTTTTGAATGTTGCAAGGGATGCGGATGAGTTATTCTTTCTCCATTGTCTTTCAACCCTCCTAGTCTGTCACATCAACAGATGAAGACCAGAATGAAACCCGGGAAGGGGGGGTGGTTTCCATTTGGGGCATCATTGACAAGATTTTTCAGAGCCATGTGTGTAGAGGGCATCAAGCAGGTTGCTGTGCCAGAGATTGGCCTTCTCATTTAGGAGGAAAGCATCAAAATTAGCAGGAAAGAGAGAATCAGCCGGGGAGAGAGGTACAGTGCATAATTTTGATGGTAGATAACAGAACTGTCGTTGTCAGGGGGAGATGAAGTATGAGTGCAAGGGATGAATGGTCTAAAGGTGATCAAGAGGCGATTTGTCCAGAGTAGGGTGGTTATGCTTAGGCTGGTGAGATGTAGGAAGGAGTCTTGCTTAGTTAAGATCAGATCAAGTATGTATACTACATTGTGGACGGGGGGGGGGGGGGAGGAAATGTGTTTGAGGAGTCCATGGTCAGATTTATTTAACCAGATTTGTTACAAAGGATCTCTAGTGAAGCCTTGAAGAAGTGGAGTGGAGGAGTGGCCTAGTGGTTGGGGCAAGGTACTTCAGGCCAGAAGGTCAGGGGTTCAAATCCCACTAGAGGACAGCAACCTTGGGCCGGAAGGACTGGGGTTTCTAGTCCCACAGGTGCTCCTTGTGGTCTTGGGCAAGCCACTTAACCCTCCATAGCCCATGTTCCCTGTAAAATAGTTATCTCCAAGTTATAATGCCCTGTTCAATGTGATTTCAGTTTGTTCAATGTAAACTGCACTGATGCAGAATAGCGCAGTATATAAAAGAATATAAATAAATAAAAAAGTATCATAATGAATACTGAAGTCACCTAAGATCACAAGTTCGGGGTAGGAGATTAATAGCTCCAACAGAGATTGCTGAAGGGAGTTGCAAGCCATGGAGTTTAGTGACCGTGAACAGTAAAGCAGGAGTAAATGGAAGCAGGGATTTATATTTAATTTAACAAGCAGGAGTTCCAGACAGCTCAGAGTGTCAATGGCTAAGCCAGTCATGGGAAGCAGCACAACATAGTAACATAGTAAATGACGGCAGATAAAGACCAGTATGGTCCATCTAGTCTGCCCAGCAAGGTGGCAAGAGTAGGTGCACCTGCTGCTCCGTGCAGGTCACCCCTCCACATGCCTTTGTTTAGAGGTGTACCCACCGCTCCGTATAGGTCACCCTTATTTGTTGAGATATAAGAGATAGTTATGCTTATTTTGATTTTATCCTGTTGCTATAAAGGGATCCTCTGTGTCTGTCCCATGCCTTTTTGAATTCTGTCATTGTATTTGCCCCCACCACTTCCATCGGGAAGGCATTCCAAGCATCCACCACCCTTTCAGTGAAAAGGTATTTCCTGACATTACTTTCAGTTTACCCCCTTGCAGCTTCATGCTATGCTCTCTAGTTTCACGGCTTCCCCGTCTTTGGAAGAGGTTTGTTTGTCCATTAATACTCTTTAAGCATTTAAAGGTCTGAATGACCCTGGTAATTCAACCCACGTCCTCTGCAAGGTATGTGTGGAGGGGAAGAGGAGAAACTGGTTATGTCTCCATCCCCTTTTGATTCCTTTAGTGCTGAGTAGAATAAGTCTTTCCAAAACAAGGCTGTCTGTGGGGTTTTCCTGTGGGCAGGTGTTTTTCATTTCTTGCTGATATGTAGTTCTTATGGGACCGATATTCGAAAAGCATTTACACAGATTACAGCCCTGGAAACCAGTGAAAGCCACTATCCAGGATATTATAACTGTGTTAGGGCCACTGAATATCCCCTCTCTTCTCCCTTACACACCCCGTTGCTAACCGCTTAGCATCGGGGAGTGTTGGGGGTGCCCAGAGGAGGAGCACAGGTGGCGACAATTGACAGCTGGGCAGCAGTGATATTGCATGCTGCTTGGTTAGCCATCTGTGCCTACAAGATAGGCGAGGCAAAAGCTCACCTATCTTTAAGCACAGGAGCTAACCGGGCAGCATGGAATTTCGCTGCTGCCTGGTTATCGACTGTGGCTGAGAGGCAGTGTGACGAGTCCGGATATTCAATGCCGAGGCCACTTATGACCCTGGCATTGAATATCCGGGGTTAGAGGTCGGTAGGGGTGCATAGCCCTCCTAACTCAATATCAGGCCCTATGTTCTTATGTTCTTACATAGGCTTCATGCAGTTTCTCTGTTCTTCTGATAGCGAACCAAACTCACAAGAGCAAACTTCTCATGTTGCAAAATGACAAACAAAATTTATGCGCAGAGAAATGAGGCAACTGATGCATTGCGTAGTTCAGAGTAGGGAGAGTATTATTTCTTTCCTTATACAGTTATTTGCATCCAACGCACCTCTAGTCCACCTCCGTCTCCTTTCCTGTGGCAAAATGAGTGAATTGACCTACTCTGAACTGACTTTCTGATTCCCTCTCTTTCACTTTCATGGTCTTTGTCCTAAACTTGGCAATTCAGTATGTTCTCTCTCCTTTCTTTTCCATATCCCTATCCCAATTTCTTCTCATCCTCCCTCTCTGTCCTTGGCTCTGACTTTACTCTATAATTGTTTATTGTCCCCGTTTACGTATTTATTTATCAAGATTTGATATACTGCCGTTCAAACCTTGGGTGCACATCATGGCGGTTTACAAAGTACACGATCAGATAGTACAGAAACATCCTAAACTGTGACTGCAACAAAGACAATAAAATAATCATGACACACTGGGATGGAGTCTTTGCATGAAATAACAGTTTCAAACCTTTTAGACAGTCGTAATAACATGGTATATGATGGCAGATAAAGACCAATATGGTCCATCTGGTCTGCCCAGTAAGGTGGCCAGAGTGGTTGTAACTGTCGCTCCTTGCAGGTCACCCCCTTTTATGCCTCTGTTTAGGGTTGTACCTGCTACTTTGTGCAGATCAGCCCCACTCTATTTACTGAAGCATAAAAGATATTTAAGTATAAAGATATTTAAGTTTGCTTTGATTTCATCCTCTTGCTATAAAGGGATCCACTGAGTCTCTCCCATGCCATTTTGAATTCCATCACTGTATTTGCCCCCACCATCTCCATCGGGAGGGCATTCCAGGCATCCACCACCCTTTCAGTGAAAAAGTATTTCCTGACATTGCTTTTAAGTTTACCGCCTTGCAGCTTCATCATATGCCCTATAGTTTTACAGCTGCCCCTTCTTTGAAAAAGGTTTGTTTATTCATTAATACTCTTTAAGAATTTAAACATCTATATCATATCTCCCCTGTGCCTCCTCTCTTCCAGGATATACATATTTAGGTCTTCAAGTCTCTTCTCATATGTCTTCTGGTGCAGGCTCCAAATCATTTTGGTTGCCTTCCTCTGAACCATTTCAAGTCTTTTTATATCCTTTGTGAGTGGTCTCCAAAACTGAACACAATACTCCAAGTGAGGCCTCACCAATGACTTGTGCAGGGACATTAATACATCCTTTGTGTTGCTGATTATTCCTCTCTGTATGCTGCCCAGCATCCTTCTGGCTTTGGCTACCACCTTGTCGCATTATTTCACCACCTTGAGATCCTCAGACACTAGCACTCCGAGGTCCCTCTCTTGATCCGTGCACACGAACCTCTCACCCCCTATCGCATACAATTCCTTTGGATTTCTTCATCCCAAGTGCATGATTCTTCACTTCTTTGTATTAAATCTTAACTGCCAAGCATTAGACCATTCTTCCAGTGTTTGTAGATCTTTCTTCATGTTGTCCACTCCCTCAGAAGTGTCCACTCTGTTGCAAATTTTCATGTCATCTGCAAAAAGGCAGACTGTTCCATTCAATCCTTCCGTAATATCACTCACAAATACATTGAACACAACCGATCCCTGAGCCACGAGGGAAAGGTATGCACAACAGATTCCCTTATAAGCCAAACAGAGAGGATATCCAAAACTGTATTGCCTGCTCTAAGTAAGCAGCATGAGGGTTCTGAAAAGCCACACCTTTATTGACTTACATTTCGTGTAAGAACTTCCTGCTCATATTTCCAGGATTAACGCATTCCAAAGTACAGATGCTTGGTAAGAGAAGGCAGCTTCCCTTGTCCATACTAATTTAAATTTCTTTAACAAAGAAACTACCAGACAAGTTTGTTGAAAGGACCTTAAATGGCGGGTATGAGTATATGGAATTAGGTAGGGATAAATCTAATGAGAGTAACCAAAGTAGTTGGCGTGAAGTTGCCCTTCTGCCTCTCCCACTGTGCTTTATTCACTCCATTTCTCTCTCTCTCTCTCTCCCTTCCTCCTTCACAGCTGGGATCCCATCGAGAAATACATCAACGAGCAATATGAAAAGTTTCTCAAAGAAGAAGTGAACATCGCAAGAAAGAAAAGGATTCCAGACACTAGGGTTCACTGCTGTCTCTACTTTATATCACCCACTGGCCACTCGTATGTAAAATCACTAATATATACTACCAGCTGCATACAGTGACATTCATGCTCTGTCATCCAGAGGCCAGCTGAATATATTTACATATTACTAGATGTACTATATATTGTGCATGCTAATGACCTGCGGCAGGGCCGTACCAAGCCATAATTATGCCCTTTGTGACTTGCACATCTGGTGTGTACCCCCCCCCCCCCCCATCTTCCCATCTTCCCCATACCTCCATGTCCAGCCGGCTGCCTGCCATTATCCTGCTGCCGCCACTTTTGTTTACTCAGCAGTGGCGGTGCCAGCAGCAGTGGAGCAGACCTGACTTCAACTTAAAAAATAAAAAGACACACAGATCTTTTGACTCCGCACTTGTAAGTAGATCTGATCCCTCCCTCCCTTCTCTGATGTAGGTCGAGTCAGAGGAGAGAGAGACCAGACCAGCCATTAAAGCATAGAGTTGCAAAGATCTGCATTTGAATGGCTGATCTGGTCCCTCCCTTCTCTGACTCGACCTACATCAGAGAAGGGAGGGAGGGAGGGATCAGACCTGCGTACAAGCGTGGAGTTGGAATGACCCGCGTGGTTTTTTATTTTTAATTTGAGGTCAGGTCTGCTCCACTGCTGCTGGCCCTGCCGCCACCGAGAAAACAAAAAGTGGCAGCGGCAGGGCAACAGCAGGCAGCGTGGGGGGAGCCGAGGCCGGCAACCCAAAATGCACCCCTAATCCTTTGCGCCCTGTGTGGCTGCACCACTCGCACAGGGCTAGGTATGGTGCTGACTTGCAGACAACTCACGCACTCTCCGGTGATGCTCCACCAGCTGGAAAGGGATAAGGACGGCAAGGGGGGGGGTGCAGAAGAGGCCAGGAAGGTCTGTAGCACTGTGCCAATATCGAGGGAAGAATAAGCTTCTGTGGCAATGGTAGAGAAAGAGTTCATGAATTCACGTGAAAGAGAAAAAAGGATTGAGGGGAAGAGATCAAGGGTAGTAACTATGGGATGGCCAGTTGCAGTAAAGCATTTGGAGAGACGTTCTTGCTGTAGGTCTTACTCTGATATTCAGAAAAGGGAGAGGATGGATAAAGGGATGGAAGGAGACTGGGTGATCTTCCTGAAGTAGGATTTTCAGGGGTATAACCCGCCATGTGGAGAAGTGAGGGACGAAGGAATGACAGAGCCTCAGTCATAGGATCTCCTCTCATGTGGGACTGTCTCTCTGACTGCAGCCTACGTCCTCTGGATTTGGAGTTTATGAAACATCTCAGCAAAGTTGTGAACATTATTCCTGTTATCGCAAAGGCCGACACCATGACCCTGGAGGAGAAGATAGAGTTCAAACAGAGGGCAAGTATCAGCATGTCTAACTCTTTGGGAAATTCTTCCTTCAGTCCTGCTGAATGAGCTAACTTTCCAGGACGGACAGCAGGCAGTATGAGATGAGGTTCCCTTCTTCTTCTACTGAAACTGTAGGCAGAACAAGATGAGGTCCCCTTCTTCTTCTACTGAAACTGTAGGCAGAACAAGATGAGGTCCCCTTCTTCTTCTACTGAAACTGTAGGCAGAACAAGATGAGGTCCCCTTCTTCTTCTACTGAAACTTCAGGGCAGTATGAGACGAGGTTCCCTTCTTCTGGTACTGAAACTTCAGGGCAGTATGAGACGAGGTTCCCTTCTTCTGGTACTGAAACTTCAGGGCAGTATGAAATTAGGTCCCCTTCTTCTACTACTGAAACTGCAGGCACTACAAGATGAGGTCCCCTTCTTCTGGTATTGATACTGCAGGAGGTACGAGATGAGGTCCCCTTCTTCTGGTATTGATACTGCAGGAGGTACGAGATGAGGTCCTCTTCTTCTGCTACTGAAACTGCAGGCACTACAAGATGAGGTCCTCTTCTTCTGGTATTGATACTGCAGGGCAGCACGAGATGAGGTCCCCTTCTTCTGGTATTGATACTGCAGGAGGTACGAGATGAGGTCCCCTTTCTTCTGCTACTGAAACTGAGGGCAGCACGAGATGAGGTCCCCTTCTGGTATTGATACTGCAGGAGGTACGAGATGAGGTCCTCTTCTTCTGCTACTGAAACTGAGGGCAGCACGAGATGAGGTCCCCTTCTTCTGGTATTGATACTGCAGGCAGTACTAGGTGAGCTGTTGCACTTCTGCAGGTGCTGTCAGATGAGGGCTGAACAGAATGCACTGATCTTTTCCTAGGTGCGCAAAGAACTGGAATTGAATGGGATTGAGTTTTACCCACAAAAAGAGTTTGACGAAGACCTGGAGGATAAAACAGAGAATGACAAGATCAGGGTAAATACTTATGTTTCAGATACTATTTTAAAAATGGTTATACTTCATTTCAAATCACAGAGTTGTGGTAATACATCCCAGGGGCTTGCAAATGAACAACCAACCTTGCTGGAAACGGTGTCAAAATTTGCATCACTTACCAACACGCACACTAGATCTGGTTGGTCAGTATGATTTATGATCTTACCAGCTGGATCATTCAATTGCAAGTCTTCTGACCATGGTTATGCCTCTGGAATTTATAACTCTAAAAATAAAATATTTAGGGAGGGGATATTCAATATGATTCAAGTGGTTAGCAGACCTGCTAACTGCATTAATCACGGTCACCGAGATATTCAGAGGCACTAACACCGTGAGTGTCAGTGAATATCTGTGAGCACCTCTGCTGAATTCCCTTTTGCTAGCCAGCTAGCACTGGGGCGTTACGGGGGCTGAGCACAGGCGGCGTGCAGCGATAACCAGGCAGCAGCGACATGGAGCCTGAAAGATGGCCTAACTTTCACCGCAGAAGCTAACCGCGCAACGGCTGAATGTCACTGCTGCCTGCTTAGCTTCTCTGCTATCCAGCTGACCCAGATATTCAATATTAGTGGCTGGATATGGCCCCGGCATCGAATATCCAGGTCTTTAGTTCAGCGGCAACAGCTAGCCGCTTTAGCAGCACTAGACGTCACCGCTGACTATTGAGCCCCTAATATATACATGAAGGAGGTAATTTTATAGCCAGTCATGTAAAGTTCCGTGTTATCAATGCGTGTAAGTCAGGTGTTTTAAATGATCTATGTGCGCAAATGGGCACTCACATGGGCACTTTAGCTGGTCGCTATTCAATAAGCATCTGTGTCAGTCTGATGGCGCATACTTTCAGAGTGGGCAGGGCGCAGATTTACACATGCAAGTGGTAGAATACTGTAACTTCTGCATGCTCCCTATATATCTAGGTGTATGTATTTATGCCAAGTCTACGGCTCGCTTTTTTTTTTTTAAATAGGCACAATTTGCACACATTGGAACATGTGTTAAATAAGCAACCTTTATAAAATTATCTACAAAAGGTGTCCAACTACTGACTTCTTGAACACAAGCTAAATGTTTTTTTACCAAGGGCCATGTTTTTTAAGGATATGGCACAGACCCAGAGAAAAAAATCCTCTCTTTTAGAAATGGTAAGTAGTCTTTTTGCCCCTCATATAACTCCCTTTATGACTCATGCTAGAGTGAATTTCCTGTTTTTTTGAGGGTCATACAGCAGGTTTCCAGTGGACCAAAATGCTAGAGAGACATGAAAGGCCCCCAATCTCTCTCCCTCCTCCCCTCCAAAAAAACAATCTTCATCCCCCCACCATTTTCCTCACTGGTGTGACCAGGATCAAGGCCTTAGGAGCACCCCTTGCCCAGGCATGGGAACCTGAAGAGCATGGAAAATCCCTGACTGAAGACAGCTTCATTTAATCAGACTTTGAATACCACCTCTCACACTAAACATGAAGGAAATTTTCAATAGTTAAATAAAATCAACAAACAGAACAGGAGAAACAAAACATGACACACGGGGTTAGAAACTAAAACCCATCTGTGAAGGGCAGGAGGAGAACACAGAGGAATCTTAACTAACTAGTCACAATCTCAGAATGAGCTTATAAAGCAAATGCAACAGGCTACGGGTATGTTCTAATTGATGACATTCAAGGAGTAAATGAAAATTAATGAAACTCGTTAATATTCTGACTTTGTTTAGATATGCACGCTCTTTAATAATGAACCTGCCAGAAGTCTTGGGTTATGCCAGGCAACCTCAGCAAGGATGTAATATTTTCTGCTCTTTTCCAGGATGAGATTTTCTTTTGGGAATCCCCCAGCAACTCCTCAATATAGTCAAGCCACCATCACTAAGATGAAAGTAAAGGGGCTATCATTCCAGCACTGACACTGCAGGGTAGTAGCGAAGAGAGGAAGGGCTAGTCCATTCATGTCTCTCTCCTACTTTTCTCCAGCAGGAAAGCATGCCGTTTGCAGTTGTGGGCAGCGACAAGGAATTCCAAGTCAACGGGAAGCGAGTCTTGGGTAGGAAAACCCCCTGGGGCATCATTGAAGGTAGGAGGCTCAGAGTACTCAATAGTTACTTTTGAAGAACAACAATTATCAAGAAAATAGCTCTTTTCCTAGAGGTAGACTCTCTTACTGGGCCATCTGTAGCATCCCCATGCACATCCCTCATCAAGGGATGACTGGGTACAAGAAAGTAGGCCATGGGAACCTGAGAGCTGCCATGGAGTGGCCTAGTGGTTGGGGCAAGGTACCACAGGCCGGAAGGTTGGTGGTTCAAATCCCACTAGAGGACAGCAACCTTGGGCCGGAAGGACTGGGGTTTCTAGTCCCACAGGTGCTCCTTGTGGTCTTGGGCAAGCCACTTAACCCTCCATTGCCCATGTTCCCTGTAAGTATTAGTGTATGTGTCTCATATCCCCTCGTGTTAAATGTATCCCCCAACCGCTTTGACCCGGTGAAAAGCGGGATATAAATGCAGCTAAATAAATAAATAAACTATACAGCAGGGCTTGCAAGCTATCAGACCCCGGTTCCACTACTTCAGAGACTGTGAGCTGTGTCCATTCCTCCTCATGCGCAAGAAACGTGTATTGTGGGCACTGTTCCCTGGGAAAAGAGTAATTTATCTGTGCAAGAAATTCCTGAGTCGCCTGGTCAAGAAATTCTGGATGCAGACCCCACAGCTGCTCTTCCCTTACATGACAGCATCCTCGCGACAGCAGGACCTCTGCCACTCCCCCGTGTGTATCCTTCCCTTAGTTCCTGCTGCACACACTCCATTTTAGAACCTGAAAACCAGCTGGGGAGGGTGTAGAGAGGCACTGGAGAGGGCAGCGATCACGCCACCTTGGCACCATGCTTCTGCTCTTGACGCCACAGTGAGAGAGAGAGAGAGACAAGCATTGGTCTGGGGAGACTGAAGGAAGAGGGAGCTATAGAGGAGAAAGACAGAGGGAAAGAGAAACAGCATGGGACTAGGAAGGAAACAGAGATGGAGATGGGAAAGGAGAAAAACAGGGAAGGAGTTGGGCTAGTTGAGACAGAGGATCAGGGCTGGTGCAAGGGTATTACACACCAAATGTGACCTTCAGTCATACTCCCCCCCCCCCACCAAGATTTTGACAATTAAACTCAACAATCATGATCATTCCAACACCATGCCTCCCACAACATTCTTGTAAAATTGAATAATCAGGCATCATACTTTTAAATATAAAACTTTGCTTTGTGCCCGCTCTCCCTGCAGGTAAAAGAATGTGCTGATGGCTCTTGAGTTTCTCTGGATCTCAGGATCTACCATTTTGCTTTGACTGCTGCTGCTGCTGCTGCTGCTACCTCAGAAACTAAATTATATTGGTCGTTTTCGCAGAGGACTAATACTGATGCTCCACTATATAATATATCCTCTAATTCTCTTTAAGGCTAAATTGCTAAGCATTGGTTACTTAACCATCCCTAATATTTTACTTATTATGGACTTAAAGGTCTCAGACTTCCATGGCACTTATCAGAGAAATCTTCTCACATAGTGCTGTTATTGCATCAATGACCCTAGTCCATATTTCTCGTTAATGTTGCCAAATCTCTCAAACATCAAAAAGAGTGCTTATCTTAAAAGTCTTCAGTTTTCCCCAATACCATTGTCGGGCGCCACACTTGCATTTCACCTCTACGAGTTTCTTCAGGGGGTTCGTTTAAGCACTTCGTTGTGAATGTCGCTAAGAAAGTCTTCGTTGCTCGGCGTGTAACTGCGAGCCCACCGGCTTCTAAAAACGCGTTTTTTAGAAGCCGGTGGGCTCGCAGTTACACGCCAAGCAACGAAGACTTTCTTAGCGACATTCATAACGAAATGCTTAAACGAACGCGTTTTTTTAGAAGCCGGTGGGCTTGCAGTTACACGCCGAGCAACGAAGACTTTCTTAGCGACATTCATAACGAAATGCTTAAACGAACGCGTTTTTTAGAAGCCGGTGGGCTCGCAGTTACACGCCAAGCAACGAAGACTTTCTTAGCGACATTCATAACGAAATGCTTAAACGAACGCGTTTTTTAGAAGCCGGTGGGCTTGCAGTTACACGCCGAGCAACGAAGACTTTCTTAGCGACATTCATAACGAAATGCTTAAACGAACGCGTTTTTTAGAAGCCGGTGGGCTCGCAGTTACACGCCGAGCAACGAAGACTTTCTTAGCAACATTCATAACAAAGTGCTTAAACAAACCCCCTGAAGAAACTCGTAGAGGTGAAACGCAAGTGTGGCGCCCGACAATGGGGTTGGGGAAAACTGAAGACTTTTAAGATAAGCACTCTTTTTGATGTTTGAGAGATTTGGCAACATTAACGAGAAATATGGACTAGGGTCATTGATGCAATAACAGCACTATGTGAGAAGATTTCTCTGATAAATGCCATGGAAGTCTGAGACCTTTAAGTCCATAATAAGTAAAATATTAGGGATGGTTAAGTAACCAATGCTTAGCAATTTAGCCTTAAAGAGAATTAGAGGATATATTATATAGTGGAGCCCCTCAGAAACTGCCACCCTAGGAACTGCGTAGTCTTGCCTAATGGGAGACACAATGGGCGAGATAGAGAGCTGGAGAAGACATAGAATATATACATTTAGGAGTTTTAATCCTACTGTTTGTTAACAATTGTAATATCACATCTCTAGTAGGGTAGGGGTAGTAGAAGATCGTAAAGGTTCTCAATCTTGGCCAAATGGCCAAGAAGAGATTGTCCTCAACTCATGGCACAGACCCTGAAGTCATATGTTAACCAAAAAGAAAAAAACAAGACATAAAAGAGGAGCTGGAGAAATAAGAACAGAGATGAGTTGGGGGAACAATGGAGGAGTCGGTAACCTGCCTCCCCCAGGGGAAGCTTCAGACTGCAAGTGGCATTGAGATGAAAACCCCCCACCCAACATGACTGCAGCTCCAAAAGAGGGAAAAAGCATTTCACATGCTCCATCTTCACAGTCTCTCCTTATGAACAGCAATCCTCCATCGTAGTCTCTCATTTGTTAACCTGTCTTGACTGCCAGAAACCAAGAGACAGAACTGAGCTTCACTTTGCCAGCATTTCCCTTGTACTGACGAAGCTTTCAGACCAGAAGGGTGCCATACGCTGGTCTCTTGTTCTTTGCAATAAAGAGGTTTCATTTATGAACTCTACAATGTGTTGTACCCCAGGGTACTATTTTGGGCCCAATTCTTTTTAATCTATTTTACATGTTTATGTTTTTTAAAATTTGATAACCGCCCTTCACAGCAATAACAGAGAGGTTTACATCATAAAATCAAATTAAGGTGAAAGGAACTCCATTATCATGGATAGGACAGAGACACGCAACATTCTTAAGTAGGAGACAGGAACATTATGCGGAGGGGCAAAGCAGTAGGAAGGAAGAAGCAGTGGTTATGGAGGAGGGTATGTTAACCATGGAAGATATCAAAGGCTTTTTGAAACAGAAGGGTTTTGAGTTAAGATCTGAACTTAGCATAAGATTGTTTCATGCAGAGGTCTGGAGACAGATTGTTTCAAAGATTGGGACCAAGGAAATAAAAAGCAGAGTGATGGGTGGATTCAAGGTGAGTTTGTAAGGCAGAGGGAAGATAGAGGCCGTTAGTGTGGATTGAGCAGAAGGCACATTGCGGGGTATGGAGAATGATGAGTGAGGAGAGGTAATGGGGTGTGCCAGTGTGGAAGATCTTATGGATTAATGTGAGAAGCTTGTATTGGATGCAGTATTGGATTAGAAGCCAATGGAGGCAAATTAACAGAGGAGTAATGTGATCGAAAGGAGAGAAGTGGGCTAATAACCTAGCAGCGGTATTTTGAATGAGTTGTAGGCGTTTTAATTCGAACATAGGGAGACCAGCAAAAATGATGTTGCAGTAGTCCAGGCATGATATGACAAGTGATATAAGCAGAGTGGTTAATGAGGAAATGGGGAGAAATGAGCAGACTGCCATGATCTGACAGAGAAAAAGAAAAAAAGTTTGACAATGGAGCTAATATGTTAGTGAAAGGTCAGGGATGAGTCAAGAATTGACCCTGAGATATTTGAATGAGGGGGGCTAATGGGATGGGTGCTCCAAAGAGTAGAAGGGAAAGAGTAGGCAGAGCTGTAGGTCCGGTCAGCTAGGTCGCTGTTTTCTTAGGATTAAGTTTAAGGTGGTTTGTGTGCAGCTATCTGAGAGAGACAATTATTCAAAGACACGAGGTCAGGGGATATGGAATCGGTATGTAGAATCAGTAATATATTGTCAGCATAGTAGTAAACTGAAATCCCACATTACTGCACCAGGAGAGTGAGTGGTGAGAGAAAAATGTTAAAGAGAAGCGGGGCCAGCACAGAGCCCCAGACTCCAAAGGTGAAGGAGTAAGAAAGCGAAGAGAGTGGGCCAGAGGTAACCAGGAAAGAGCATTTAGAGAGATAAGAACGGAACCATTGAAGAACCATACCACATAGGCCAATGTCTTACAAGCAAGAGAGTTGAATGTTGTGATTTACCAGGTCAAAGGCAGAGAATAGGTGAAGGGACAGACACGTTGCCTCTGTCAATTGATTTGTGGACTTTGCTGAGTAAGGAAAGGAGAATAGTGTCGGTGCTGTGGCCTGGGCAGCAACCTGACTGTCGAGAGTGCAGAGTGTAGTGTCTTCAAGGTGGGTAGCAAGTTGCGAGAAAACACGTTTTTTCTAGTATCTTGGACAGAAAAGTTAAGTTAGAGTCTAGTCTATAATGAACTGGTGAGGGCTTATCCAAGGAAGGGAGCAGATTAGTGCCTGTTTCCACTGGGAGGGAAAGAGGAAGGAGAACTAAGGAGCTCAAAGGGAGCCAGGAGGAGGGGATGGGATCCAGAAGACAGATGGTTTTGCGGCAGGTAGAAATAAATTTCGAGAGGTTCGTAAGGGAAACTTTGTTGAAAGAGTTACAACGCAAGAGACTGGGGGGAGAAGGTAATGTAATTGGAAGCAGGGGCGGCCCAAGGGGGGTGCGGGGCCATGTGCGGAGACTCGGTGCGGGGCCTCATTTGCATAAGTGGCCTTATTTGCATAAATATTTGCATAATGCTAACATTCATTAAGAGACATGTTTACTAAAAGTTAGTGTGTGTATGGATAAAGACAGACTAAAAGATTTCTACATTACTATAATCTAGTGCCAACCGCCAGGCACATTAGGAACTACTACAAACACTGCCCATTTAGAACCCATAGCAAACCCGCCGTATCCTAACACCACTACCAGGACTCACAAAGCACCATACCCTACCTATCAAAAGGCAACACTGCAAATATTAAACCAATACATGACCTACTGGGGAAAGAAAACAAGTGGCAATGTCAAATAGGAATTACATAAACAGAATACCTCAGCTCAGTTACACATGCAGAACATAGACCATCACCAAACAAGGAATCACAATTTAGAAACAGGAAGGCAATAATTAAACTGGGAACCCCAAAAGCCAAACTTGGAATGTACAACAACACTGTAGAAATAAAACTATAAATTAATTTCCTCTTGTACCAAACAAAGCGCAGACGTTAATGATGCACATTTCCCAGAGCTTTCATATTCCAGTTAATAAATTCAAAATAAAGAGATATCTTTCTACCTTTTGTGCATTTTTTTTTCAGTTGCAATTGCTCCAGCCACTTTCTTCTGGTTTCTTCATGTTTTCTGCTAACTCTCCATCATCTGCTGTCCATTTGTCCTTTCTTCTCTCTTCTAGTTTTTTTTCCATTCTCTCTCTACATCTGCTTTAACATACTAATCTTTCTCCTTTTGCTCTTTCCTCATTCCTATTTCATCCACTCAAATTTTACCCCTCCATCCTCAATCCCCACTTACTCTCCCAATACCCGGCTAAGTGTAGATTTTTTATCCCTCCCACACAAAATATTTTTCCCCTCTCCATTTTACTCTCCCAGCCCCATCCCATTCTAATCCTCCCCCAACATCAGTTCCCTTCTAGTTCCAGCCTCACCCAGCATCCATTCCCTTCTAGTCCCTGCATCAGCCCATTTCCAGTCCTAGCCCCCCATCAGCCCATTTCCAGTCCTAGCAACCCCCAACCCAATACCAGTCCTAGCCCCCCCATCAACCCACTTCCAGTCCTAACCCCCCATCAGCCCATTTCCAGTCAGCCCCCCATAGCCCATTGCCAGTCCTAACCCCCCCCATCAGCCCACAGCCCATTACCAGTCCTAACCCCATCAGCCCACCTCACGTCCTAACCCTCCCCATCAGCCCATTTCCTGTCCTAGCCCCCCCATAGCCCATTATCAGTCCTAACCCCCCATCAGCCCACAGCCCATTACCAGTCCTAACCCCATCAGCCCACCTCCAGTGTTAACCCCCCATCAGCCCATTTCCAGTCCTAGCCCCCCCATAGCCCATTACCAGTCCTAACCCCCCAACAGCCCACAGCCCATTACGAGTCCTAACCCCATCAGCCTACCTCCAGTGTTAACCCCCCATCAGCCCATTTCCAGTCCTAGCCCCCCATAGCCCACTCCCAGTCCTAATCCCACCAGCCCATTTCCAGTCCTAATCCCCATCACCCAATTTTCAGTTTAAGCCCCCCATACCCCATTACCCGTCCTAACCTCCCTATCAGCCCACTCCCAGTCCTAATCCCACCAGCCCATATACAGACTGTCAGACGGCTGCCTAGGGTGAGAACTTACACAATCTTGACGATGCATATATTCATATGATTCTTGCAAAGTATTGTGGGTATTGTAGTTCATTCACTCCCAAACACAGCTGATGACAATAATTTGAGTTGTGAAACCAAGTGGTAAGATCAATAAAATACTTCTTTTATTGATGGGGTTTAATTCACCCAGCACATGTATGCTTGATAGCACTATAAATGAGGTTACTTGCTTGCAGTGTTTAAAATGGATAACAAAAAGTCACAAAGTAAACCAGAAAACAACCTTCAGCTTGTCAGGCAATTAGCTAATGTTTTCTTAGCAAATAATTACCAAATACAAAGGCACAAAGTAAAGATAAACTTTGCTGGTTAGGTTAACTTCTGCTTATTTTTCCACGCCGATCTCAGCAGTGATTCTCCCTTGCTCACACACACAATCAGGTGCAGCCCTAATTACTATCAATGGACCAGCTGAAAGCCTTTAGCTGGCTGGCTGCTACTGTGTGAGCCCAAATCCTGCTTTAAGAGCTGTTTGCAGTGGAAATAAAGAACAAAGTTAGGTTTCTTTGTGATGGCTGATGTGTTTGCTCATAGAAAACTAGCAACAGCATTTAGATAAAGAACAGTCCATGTAAATAGTTTCATCTGCTGTATTTCCCCCTGCATCAACAATCATAGGGTCAATATCATACATTGGCACAGATGAGTCTTTCATTAAGGCACTATCATGAGAATGCTTATTCCCTTGCTGCCATTCTCTATTATAGATAGGGTCTGGATCAGTGTTCATACCTGAGCCTCTCCTGCTATCATTATTCCTCTCTGTATAGCCTGGCCAATATGTAATCCAATTCTGATGTCCAGCCTTCCAATCTTGATCCCTGGACGCTGGATCTTCTCTCACATACCTTCTGGCCTTGGTCTGAAAGTCCCTTCCACATGCAGTCTTCTCTCTTCCAGGTAGCCACTGGTGATTCCTATCTCTGCCACTCCATTCCTCTGGCTGAATCCAGTCCAATGGACTCTGTTGGCTTTTGGAATACCTCCCAGTATGAGTACTGCCTTGGAATCTCCCAGACCTTCCAATGGCCTTTCTTCTCTTCCTTCCAGAGAGTTTCCTTCTCTCTCTATCTGCTTGGCTTGGCTTCTGTTTCTCCAGGTGATACTGGTGCTTGTAGCCGTTGCTGTCTCTGTATCTCTTCCTCCCTCTGTAGCTGAAACTATTTCCTGAAGAATAAGCTCTACTCTTATCCTGTTCTAATGTGTGCTGCTCCCTAACACAGCGCAGCTGTGTTGAATCAGGCCCTGCCCTTTGAGATGAGTGCTTAGGGATTACCTCATAGCTCTCTTGATTGCACCTACATTCTCTCACTTCAGCCCCTCTCATGGCTGCTGGAAACCTGGTGCATTCTGGGACTGGTAGTCTTTTATGTGAAAACTCTGTTTTCTTGCTTCTACCAGAACTGACAGGTTGCTTGTTCAGAGTCACATCATCTTTTCTATAGCTCCTACCTGAGCTATGATAAGCTTCCTTATCACAAGACTTAGCTCCCCCATAGCCCATCACCACTCCTAACCCCCCAGCCCCCCCATAGCCCATCACCACTCCTAGCCCCCCAAAGCCCCCCATAGCCCCCCAGCCCCCCCATAGCCAATCACCACTCCTAGCCCCCCAAAGCCCCCCATAGCCCCCCCAGCCCCCCCATAGCCAATCACCACTCCTAGCCCCCCAGCCCCCCATAGCCCCCCCATAGCCCATCACCACTCCTAGCCCCCCCAGCACCCCCATAGCCCATCACCACTCCTAACCCCCCCTAGCCCCCCCTAGCCCATCACCACTCCTAACCCCCCCTAGCCCATCACCACTCCTAACCCCCCCTAGCCCCCCCTAGCCCATCACCACTCCTAACCCCCCCTAGCCCCCCTAGCCCATCACCACTCCTAACCCCCCCTAGCCCCCCTAGCCCATCACCACTCCTAACCCCCCCTAGCCCCCCCTAGCCCATCACCACTCCTAACCCCCACCCAGCCCATCACCACTCCTAACCCCACCCCCCAGCCCAGCCCAGCCCAGCCCAGGGAAATTTTTTTAAAAAAAAGAAGCTGTCTTCTCCGGCTACCGGGGCCGCCGCGGCAGAATCGAGTGTGCCGCGGGGCCCCCCCCTGCCCAGCAGAGCCTGCCCTCCCCTTTATCACCTCTGTCTTCGCAGCTTCAGTCAAATGCGCCGGCTTTCAGAGCGTGAAAGGACTAGTTTCCCTTTCGCGGCTCTGTTAAGCCCCCGCGGGCTTAACAGAGCAGCGAGGGAGAAACTCTCCCCTCGCGCTCTGAAAGCCGGCACGTTTGACTGAAGCTGCGAAGACAGAGCTGATAAAGGGGAGGGCAGGCTCTGCTGGGCAGGTGGGGCCCCGCGGCACACTCGATTCTGCCGCCGCGGCCCCGGCAGCCGGAGAAGACAACTTTTTTTTTTCTTTTTAAAATTTTACTTTAGGATCAGAATGTTTTTTGCGCGGGGCCCCCTGAAACGCGGGGCCCTGTGCAAAAAACATTCTCGCTCAATGGACGGGCCGGCCCTGATTGGAAGTGAGGTTGAAGGTACAGTGGAGAATTCAAGTTGAAGTGTGGTTATTTTCTTGTGAAAGAAAAAGGACAAATTTAACAGAAGAGGGTATGTCATCCTACTCCTTGGGCGTGCTCCTTGGGGTGGCTTCGGTGACTTTACTAAGAATTTCCTTCTATCGGCCTCCTATCTGATATACCTGCCGTGTTTCAATTTCAGCTCTATCCATTACTGTCAGACTCTGCTCCTTCTTCTCTCCCTCATGAGTGCCATCCTAGAGGACTGGGGTGCATGCCTCCCGCATATCTCAGCTCAATACAACCCCTCAGAATATAAGTAATTTGATCTATTGTCATCCCACTCCTACTTATGCCTCCTCACTGCAACTGCAACTGCAACCAGGGCCGTATCAAGCTAGAATCGCACCCTGTGTGACTTGCACATCGAGTGCACGCCTCCCCTCCTCCCCATACCTCTGTCCAGCCGCTGCCTGATCTTGCCTTGCTGCTGCTGCCCTCTGTTTTCTACACAGTGGCGCCGGCAGCAGGGAAAGAGCAGAAGTGCTGGATGGAGGTGGGGGAGAAGGTGCGCACCCGATGTGCAAGTTGACAGCACTTTAAGCAGATCTGCCCCTCCCTGCACTGACTTTGCATCAGAGGAGGGAGGGACCAACCTGCTTAAAGTGCCGCAAAAAGGCTTAGGTGGCACATTTTGGCTGCCTGCTGTTGCTCTGCTGCCGCTGAGAAAAGAAAATGTGGCGGTGGCAGGGCAACAGCAGGCAGCCAAAATGCGCCCCCTAAGCCTTTGCACCCTGTGCGGCCGCACTGCTCGTACAGGTCTGGGTATGGTACTGACTACAACCCACTGATCCTTCTCCAGACTTCTACCGCTGTGTACTCTTAAACTGCAGATCACTCAGGGCAAAGATTAAGCTGATATTAGATCTTGTTCTACAACATTTCCTCAACATGCTTTTTCTCACCGAATCATGGCTCAGGGAGGGCAAGGATCCCATTCTTATTCGCTGTCTCCCAGCAGATTACACTGTCCTCTTCAACCCCTGTGTTACACAAAGTGGTGGTGGAGTTGCCATTCTACATCAGTCTTCCATTACCCTCTCTGAATTCTCATCTCCCATCCTTCATTACCCAGAATCTTTACTAGTTCAGCTTCCCCCCGTCCCCTGACCCACCTTCTCCTAATCTACTCACTCCCAACCCTGACTCCCTCCCCTCCCCCCAGGATTCTTTCAGAGGCATCACTTCATTATCCCAAGCTTCTTATACTAGGGGATTTCAGTGTCCATTTTAATCATTCCTCCAAACTCCATGACAGGCTCTTCCTTTCCCATCTCTTGCTCACCCAATTTCCCTACATATGCAGCTGGTCACACTCTTGATCTAATTATTTTTTCCAACAACCTTCCTTTCCCCCCTGCTTCTCTCTATGCATGTCGTCTCCCTTGGACTGACCACCTCTGCATCTTTTTCTCATTTTACTTTAACCCCTATTCCTCCCCATCATCAGTTAACACAGATACTTCCTCAATGAATTTAGTCTACAGGATCACCCCTGAAACTCTCTTTTTTCCCTTATTCTAATACAATCTTCTTGGATAATTTTGATACTCTTCCCGTTGATGACCAAGTCCAGTTATGGTACTCTCTTCTTACCTCAGTCTTTGATAATATTGCACCTCTTCACCCACAGTTCCCACTTTGCAGACACCAACATCCCTGCGTTGGGCTGAGAGACAATTACAGAAGCTCTGCATCCCTGAGATTGTTCCTACACCATCATCACCACTACCATTCCATGATCACTTTGGCTAAAAAAGGACTACTATTCCTCTCTCATTACTTCTTCCACCCACCATCTGAGAAAATTGTATTCTATCTTCTTTTAGCTGTTACGACCCCCAGCTGCCCCGATCTCTTCAGATGACATACCTTCTTTTATATATGCTGATTATATCCAGTTTTGATTTACTTTAGATTTGAATAACTTAACTAAGGTACAAGATATCATTGAATATCTTAAACCAATATCTAAATGATTATATGATAAAAAAATAAAACATCATGCCTCTAAAACCGAAGCAATTCTTTCCTCTAAACATCTCTCTGACCTTTCCTTTACTGCTCCATATTAATGCCCCCCCCCCACCTCCTAATATCAATCAAGATGCTATTTGAATATTGTGTGTTGAGTTGGACAGTCTTTTATTATTTGATTTGCATTCCTCCAGCTTAGTGGATAACTGTTTTCACTATCTGAGGCTGACTGAATCTTCTCGTTCATGCTACGCATTGCTGAAATTTGTAAACTTGTACTTCCATTAGTTACTAGTCAGGTGAATTATTCTAATGAATCATTTTATGGCAGTAAATCTTATCTTTTAAATCATCTTCAGCTAATTCAGAATATTACTGTCAGGCTCCTAGAAAGAGCCAGGAAGTTTGGTCATCTGAAACCTCTGATTAAAGAAGAGACTGGTTTCCAATTACTTAAAGATTACTTATAAGATCTTGTTATTGACACATTTCATTTTTATCACAGAGTCCCTTGATTTCTTTCCAGTCTTTTAGTTCTTTATTCTCACTCACAAATTCTTAGAACTTCACAGAAAAAACATCTATTGGTGCCTCACCTACTAAAGACAAACTGGAGGCTACTCAACATCATTTTTATGTAGTTTGTCAGACGGCTGCCTGGGTGAGAATCTTCACAGTCTTGGCAAGTGCATATATCTATATGATTTGCAAGGGATTGTGGGCAATGCAGTTCATTCACACCAGACACAGCTGCTCACAATTAGTTGTGCTTTTGGGTAAAGCCAATAAGATATTTATTTATGGGGTTATTTCTCCCAACACAGATATGCTTGGTAGCACGTAAATCAGGTTACTTGCTTTCAGTGTTAAACTTGGAAAAGCAAAATTAAGAAAACAACATTTGAACTTGTCAGGCAATCAAAGCAAAAGAAATAAGACCTGGTTGGCAACAAACTGGTCTTTTCTGTAGGCTTTAGCTAATATTCTCTTAGCAATATATCAAACAACAAACAAAAGCCACAAAGAAAGGAAAAAAAAACTGTTCTTCTCAGGTTAACTTCTTGTATCTTCCCACATAGATTCAGAAGTGATTCTCTCAGAGCCCACAAGCAATTAGGTAAGGCTCAATTGCTAGCAGTTATCCAGCTGAAACCCCTTTAGCTGGCTTGCTTTCTACTGCGTGGCTAGAAATCCTACACAGGAGCTTTTCTGAGTAGATTAAAGAACAAGTTTGTATTTCTTTGTGATGGTTGCTGTACTTTTTAACAGAAAATCACCAAAGGAGTTTAGACAGAGAGCAGTCCATGTAAACAGATTCTTCATCTGCTATCACCCCCTCTTCTTCAACAAGCATGGGTTCAATATCATGGATTGGCAAAGATGAATCTCCCAATGGAGCACTTTCAGGAGAATACTTGTTTCCCTGCTGTCTTTCAAGGTTATAGCTAGGGCATAGATCAGTGTTCATACCTGAGCTTCCATTGCTGTTAGAGTTCCCCTCTATATAGCCTGGCCAGTATGTAGTCCAGTTCTTATGTCCAGCCTTCCAATCCAGATCCCTGGACACTGGATCTCTCTTCACATACCTTCTGGCACGGGTCTTAGGGTCCCTTCCACGTGCCGCCGTCTCCCTCACAGGTACCGTCTGGAGATTCCTAGCTCTGCAGCACCATTGCTCTGGCTTTCCCCAGTCCAATGGTGTATGCTGGCCCTTGGAATGCCTCCCAGTATACGTACTGCTCTGGACTCTTCTAGACCTCTCAAAGGCTTTTCTCCTCTTTCTTCCAAAGGGTTTCTTTCCCTCTCTGTCCGTCCGGTTTGGCTTCTGCTTCTGATGATCCTCCTGATGATGAAGATGATCAAGCTCAAGCTGATTCTCTGTAGAATAAACTCTACCTTTATTCTGCTTAGATGAGTGCTCCTCCCTAACACAGCGCAGCTGTTCTGGATCAGGCCCTGCCCTTTGAGATGAGTGCTTAGGGATTACCTCATAGCCCTCCTGATTGAACACACGTTTCCCCACTTCAGCTCCTCTAATGGCTGTTGGAAACCTGGTGCATTCTGGGACTGGTAGTCTTTTATGGGAAAATTCTGTTTTCTTATTCCTACCAGAACTGACAGGTTGCTTGTTCAGAGTCACTTCACCTTTTCTATAGCTCCTTCCTGAGCTATGATAAGCTTCCTTATCACAAGTTGTACCCGCATTAAGGGATGTAATACCATTGGATTTGAGACCTTAGACTTGAAAATCTCTTACACTCATTTTGAGACAGGCCTTAAGACCTGTTTTTTTGGATTTGATTTGAAATTTAAGCTTTGGCACTTGTTATGGTTATGCTGGGGCTGTGAGAGGCTGTGTGGATTAGAGAAACAGCTATTTTATTTTACATTTTCATTTTTAATATTTTTAAACATTTTTTATTTTATTGTAATTCTTCAAATATTTTGTAATTTTGTTATTTTATTGCAAACTTCTTTGATATGTATGTTTTAGTCAGGGCCGGTCTGTCCACTAAGGGAGCTACACTGCCACCTAGGGAGGCTGGCCCTGGCGGACAGCAGTGGTGGCACATATGGGTGGCCATGCCGCCCCCCCCCCCCAGCTGCCACCAATTAGGGGGGAGGCAGGCAGCGGTAGTACTAGCAAAAGCAGCAACAAAAAGCTGCCACTTTTGGAAATACTGACGCTGCCTGCTTCCCTCTCCTGAGACAGAATCGGTGGCAACTGGGGGGAGGTTTCAGTGGGGGGGGGGGGGGGTGGCGAGGCCGGGATTTCTGCCTAGGGCAGCAGAAACCCTTGGGCTGGCTCTGTGTTTAGCAGTATACGAAACAAAGTAACATAGTATATGACAGCAGATAAAGACCAGTATGGTCCATATAGTCTGCCCTGTAAGGCGGCAAGAGTAGGTGCACTTGCCACTCCTTGCAGGTCACCTCTCTCCATGCCTTTGTTTAGGGGTCTACCCACCGCTCCGTGTAGGTCACCCCTATTTGTTCAGATATAAGAGATAGTTATGCTTATTTTGATTTTATCCTGTTGCTATAAAGGGATCCACTGTGTCTGTCCCATGCCATTTTTAATTCTGTCACTGTATTTGCCTCCACCACTTTCATCGGGAGGGCATTCCAAGCATCTACCACCCTCTCAGTGAAAACGTATTTCCTGACATTGCCTTTCAGTTTACCCCCTTGCAGCTTCATGTTATGCCCTCTAGTTTGACAGCTTCCCCGTCTTTGGAAGAGGTTTGTTTGTCCATTAATACTCTGAATCATATCTCCCCTGTTCCTCCTCTCCTCCAGAGTGTACATATTTAGGTCTTCAAGTCTCTTCTCATGTCTTCTGATGCAGGCTCCAAATCATTTTGGTCGCCTTCCTCTGAACCGCTTCCATCCTTTTTATATCCTTTGCGAGATACAGTCTCCAAAACTGAACACAATATTCCAAGTGAGGTCCCACCAGCGACTTGTATAGTGGCATTACTACCTCTTCCTTTCTGCTGGTAATTCCTCTCTGTAGGCAACCCAGCATCCTTCTGGCTTTTGCCACCGCCTTGTCACACTGTTTCACCACCTTGAGATCAACAGAAAGAAAATCACACCAAGGTCTTTCTCCTAGTCCGTGCACATCAATCTCTCACCCTCTATCGCATACAGTTCCCTTGGATTTCTGCTTCCCAAGTGCATGACACTGCACTTCTTCACATTAAATCTTAACTGCCAAGCATTAGACCATTCTTCCAGCTTTTGTAGATCTTTCCTCATGTTATCCACTTCCTCAGGGGAGTCCACTCTGTTGCAAATTTTGGTGTCATCTGCAAAAAGACAGACTTTTCCATTCAGCCCTTCAGCAATATCACTAGTGAATATATTGAACAGTACCAGTCCCAGGACTGAACCCTGGGGCACACCGCTAATCACTTTCCTTTCATCCGAGTGAGTTCTGTTTACCGTCACTTTCTGTCATCTGTCAGTCAACCAGTTTCTGAT
This sequence comes from Ichthyophis bannanicus, assembly GCA_033557465.1. NCBI lineage: Eukaryota > Metazoa > Chordata > Amphibia > Gymnophiona > Ichthyophiidae > Ichthyophis > Ichthyophis bannanicus. The sequence continues at coordinate 1,114,571,383 of CM066031.1, read as the reverse complement.
CCAGTTCACCATCTTGGGACCCATTCCCAAGCTATTGAGTTTATTGATAAGCAGGGGCGGCCCAAGGGGGGTGCGGGGCCATGTGCGGAGACTTGGTGCGGGGCCTCATTTGCATAATGTTACCATACACTAACTTTTAGTAAACATGCCTCTTAATGAGTGTATGGATAAAGAAAGACTAAAAGATTTCTACATTACTATAATCCAGTGCCAACCGCCAGGCACATTAGGAACTACTACAAACACTGCCCATTTAGAACCCATAGCAAACCCGCCGTATCCTGACAGCATTACCAGGACTCACAAAGCACCATACCCTACCTATCAAAAGGCAACACTGCAAATTGTCACGCCCTCCTTTGTCTAGGCGGTTGCCTAGTAGAGGAGGACGGACCACATTTATGTATCCTTTAAGTGCTGCGGGTCTTTTCTTCCGTGTAGTTGTGGTCAAGATGAAAAACAGCCAAGGATTTTAAGGGTAACAATAAGTTTTATTGTTGCACAGGTATTTTAACTACTACCCCTACAAAAGGTAAAGAATAAAGGATTCTTCTCCACACAGAACAAAAAGTCAAATGATACAGCAAAGTCCACGTGTTACACTTTCACACACGATTGCTTTAAATCACTTTCCCAAAGCTTTCTTCCAAATACAATTTCACTTTGCTTATGCCTGGGTAAGTTTGAGGCATTCACTCCAAAGCATTAACAGCTCTCTCTCTTCTTTAGACCAGCTGTTGCAATTGTATAACCATAAGTAAACCCTTTGCATTCTCTTCATTCACAGTGCCCAACTTGCTAGGCTTTACACTTCCAGGATTTCAATGCTTTCCCAGTGTTAATCCACCAAGCTAAGCTTCAGGCTTCTTCCAGCACTTGTAATGTCAGTATACCACATTAGCAGCGCTACTCCCTTTGACAATAAGCACAGTCATATCTCCATATCAGAGCATTCACTTCCTAAAGGGGCTTCTTCAGTTTGCATAGCCTCTTCCTCAGAGTCTGATATAACCTGGCTATCCTCAGGGTTCTGAACAGCAGGCTTCCATTGCTCTAACAGAGTTTTAAGCTGCCTCCAGCGAGACTCTTCCTTAGACTGAGGTGTGGGTGAAGAACCCAGGAGACCACTCTCCCTTAACACAGATTTAAATGTCTCAAGAGGGCTCACCTTTTTTCTAGCAGTCCTTAACTTCTCTGGTAGTGCTAAAGGTGACCACTTGTCCCCAGACTGCTTCACCTGGACTCTTGTATCCTGGTCCTCAGCAAGGTCTGACTCATACTTCCGTCTCCCAAGCTTCTGGTCAGCTAATTGCTTTATATCAGCTGGGCTTCTCTCAAGGCTGGAACTATAAACACGCTGCCTGCAATAAGAATCTTTATGCAGCTGTTTAACAGGGCATTTGCTTCTGCCTATTCTCCCACCTTTCAGGACAGCTTCAACAGCAGACTCCTGAGAAGAACTCCTCTGACTCCTGGGCAAACTATCCAGGCTTTCCTCCCGAGGATTATTCCTTCTTCTCTCCCACTTCTCTCTGCTGCTCCTCACGTGTTTCTTCCTGTTCCTTTCCACGCCTCTTTCCAAGGCTCTCCCCACCTCTCTCTGCACCTTCCTCTGCACCTCCCTCTTACTAATTGTTTCTCTCTGCTTAAATGTTTGGGGCTGTCCTATGAGCTCTGACTCCGCCCCTCTGCTTCCCACGTCAGCTCCCTTGGTTGTCATGGAGCTGAGGTGTGGCTCCCTCTCTAGCCTTCGGTGCACAGAGTTTTTTTCATTTGTTGCAGGTTTAACCCTTTCCCTTCCTGCACTGCTCTTTGCTTCAGGGAAAAAAAACTGATTTCTCCTGTTTTCTCCAGGGTTTAACCCTGTTTCGTCACCACAAAATATTAAACCAATACATTTCAGAGAACAATAATACATGACCTACTGGGGAAAGGGAACAAGTGGCAATGTCAAATAGGAATTACATAAACAGAATACCTCAGCTCAGTTACACATGCAGAACACAGACCATCACCAAACAACGAATCACAATTTAGAAACAGAAAGACAATTAAACTGGGAACCCCAAAAGCCAAACTTGGAATGTACAACAACACTGTAGAAATAAAACTATAAATTAATTTCCTCTTGTACTAAACAAAGCGCAGATGTTAATGATGCACATTTCCCAGAGCTGACATATTCCAGTTAATAAATTCAAAATAAAGAGAGATCTTTCTACTTTTGTGCATTTTTTTTCAGTTGCAATTGCTCCAGCCACTTTCTTCTGGTTTCTTTGTGTCTTCTGCAAACTCTCCATCGTCTGCTGTCCATTTGTCCTTTCTTCTCTCTTATAATTTTTTTCCATTCTCTCTCTACATCTGCTTTAACATACTAATCTTTCTCCTTTTGATCTTTCCTCATTCCTATTTCATCCACTCAAATTTTACCCCTCCATCCTTAATCCCCACTTACTCTCCCAAAACCCAGCCAATTGTAGATTTTTCTTCCGTCCCACACAAAATATTTTTCCCCTCTCCATTTCACTCTCCCAGCTCCATCCCATTCTAATCTCCCCAACATCAGCTCCCTTCTAGTTCCAGCCCCACCCAGTATCCACTCCCTTCTAGTCCCCGCATCAGCCCATTTCCAGTCCTAGCCCCCCCTCCCCATCAGCCAATTTCCAGTCCTATCCAAGTCCCTCCATCAGCTCATTTCCAATACCAGCCTCCCATCAGCCCATTTCTAGTCCTTTCCTAGCACCACCATCAGCCCATGTCAAATCCTAGCTCCCCTCCACTCAGCCCATTTCCAATTAAAAGCTCCCCATGAGCCTACTTCCAGTTCTAGCCCCTCCATAAGTCTATTTCAATCCAAGCCCCCACCACAGCCCATTTCCAATCTTAGCTCCCCCAACACCCAATTCCCAGTCCTATACTAGCCCCCTTCATCAGCCCATTTCCTGTCCTAGCTCCCTCCCCTCACAACCCATTTCCATTCCAAGCCCCTCTCCCCATCAGCTATTTGCAGTTCAAGCCCCCCCTTCCCCTCAGCCCATTTCCATTCCAAACCCCCGGCCCCATCAGCTATTTGCAGTTCAAGCCTTCTCTTCCACTCAGCCCATTTCCAGTCCTAGGAACCCCCCCAACCCATTACCAGTCCTAGCCCCCCCCCCCATAGCCTATTACCAGTCCTAAGTCCCCATCAGCCCACTCTCAGTCCTAATCCCATCAACCCATTTCCAGTCCTAACCCGCCATCACCCAATTTTCAGTTTAAGCCCCCCATAGCCCATTACCAGTCCTAACCCCCCATCAGCCCACTCCCAGTCCTAACCCCATCAGCCCATTTCCAGTCCTAACACCCATCACCCAATTTTCAGTTTAAGCCCCCCCCCCCATAGCCCATTACTAGTCCTAAACCCCCATCAGCTCACTTCCAGTCCTAACCCCATCAGCCCATTTCCAGTCTTAGCCCCCCCCCCATGGCCTATTACCAGTCCTAACCCCCCATCACCCCATTTCCAGACTTAGCTCCCCATAGCCCCAGTCCTAACCCCCTATCAGCCCTCTGCCAGTCCTAACCCCATTAGCCCGTTTCCAGTCCTAACTCCCACCCCAACAGCCCAGGGAAAATGTAAAATTTTTTTAAAAAGCTGTTTGCTGCCGCTGCCGCGGCAACGGCAGAATCGCATATCCCGCAGGGCCCCCCGACAGAGCCTGCTCTCCCTGCATCAGCTCCGTCGGCTTTCAGAGCGCGAAAAGAGAGTTTCTCCCGCGTGGCTCTGCAGGCTTAACAGAGCCACGGAAGGGAAACTAGTCTCCCTTCGAGCTCTGAAAGCTGACGAAGCTGATGCAGGGAGAGCAGGCTCTGTCGGGCAGAGGGGCCCCGCGGGATATGCGATTCTGCCGTTGCCGCCGCAGTGGCAGCGGCAGCAGACAGCTTTTTTAAATTTATTTTAAAATGTGCTTTGCAAGCAGAATGTTCTTTGCGCGGGGCCCCCTGAAACGCGGGGCCCTGTGCAAAAAACATTCTTGCTCAATGGACGGGCCGGCCCTGTTGATAAGCCTTCTATGAGGAACAGTATCAAAGGCTTTGCTGAAATCTAGGTAGATCACATCCATCGCATGCCCTTGATCTAGTTCTCTGGTCCAGTCAAAGAACTCAATCAGATTTGTTTTGCAAGATCGTCCTTTGGTAAAACCATGTTGCCTCGAATCATGCAACCTGTTGGTTTCAAGGAAGTCCACTATTCACTCTTTCAGGAGTGCCTCCATTACATTTCCTGCCACCAAGGTAAGGCTTACTGGCCTGTAGTTTGTCACTTCTTCCCTATTACCACTTTTGTGGAGAGGTACCACATCAGCCCTTCTCCAGTCCTGTGGAACTTCTCCTGTCTCCAAGGATCTATTAAAAACATCCTTTAAAGGTCCTGCAAGAACTTCTCTGAGCTCTTTCAGTATCCTGGGGTGTATCACATCTGGTCTCATAGACTTGTCCACTTTCAGTTTTGCAAGCTGTTCTAACACATCATCTTTTGTGAATGGTGTGGTATCTACTCCATTCCCATTTGTATATTTGTCAATCACAGGTGGTTCTTCTCCAGGATTTTCTCTAGTGAAAACAGAGCAGAAGTATTTGTTTAGCATTGTCGCTTTTTCAATGTCACTTTCCATGAATCCGTTCCCAGCACTTTTGAGTCCTGCAATTCCACCTCTGATTTTCCTCCTCTCCTGAAAATACCTGAAAAAAGTCTTGTCGCCACACTTCACATCTTAACCATCTTTTCTTCTGCCTTTGATTTTGCTATCCTTATTTCTCTTTTTGTCTCTTTTAGTTTGATTCTGTATTCTTTTCTGTGTTCTTCTGTTTGTGAGCTTCTGAATTTTGTGAAAGCTATGTTTTTTATCTTTATTTGTGCAGCCACTTCTTTGGAGAACCAAATAGGTTTCCAAAACTCTTGTTTTTATTTACTTTCCTTATGTATGTATCTGTTGCACCTTTCATTGCTTTCTTTAGTTTAGCCCATTGCAATTCCACTTCCCTTAACCCCTCCTACCCTACCAACTCCTCCTTCAGGTACTTGGTCATTTTACTGAAGTCAGCGTTTTTGAAGTCTAAGACTTTGAGTTTGCTGTGATTAGATTCCACCTTGGCTTTTATCTCAAACCACACCATGTTATGATCGCTGCTGCTCACTTGGGCACCCACCTGGATATTCGACATGCTATCTCCATTGGTGAGCACTAAATCCAGCACAGAGTTCTCCTTGGTCAGTTCCAACACCATTTGTTTAAGTAACGCATCTTGGAAGGCATCCATAATTTTTTTACTTCTTTTCAGATTTGCAGAAGGAACACTCCAGTCCACATCGGGTAGATTAAAGTCACTCAATATGATCACTTACCCCTTCATGGCTATCTTTGCAATATCAATAATCAATTTGTTATCCATTTCTTTGGTTTGAGTTGGAGGCCTGTAGACCACACCAGTATGGATGACAGTGCCATCTCCTCTTTCCAACACAATCCAGAGCGTTTCTTCTTTTCCCCACATCCCCTGCATTTCAGCAGCTTTAGTATTGCTTTTGACATACAGGGCTACTCCTCCACTTTTTCTATCCTCTTTATCTCTTCTAGATAGATTATAGCTAGCTATGGCTATATCCCATTCATGTGACTTGTTAAACCATATTTCTGTAATGGCCACAATATCCAAGTCCATTTCCACCATTAGGGCTTCCAGGTCAGGAACTTTGTTGGCTAGGCTTCGAGCATTTGTGCTCATTGCTTTCCAGCATTTGTTGAATGGCTTGCCTGTGTTTTGCATGGATTTCATTCTACATGCCCCTTTCCGCTTGCCATTGATGTGTTGTTCAAAAGTGTGGCTGTTTCCAATGTTGTTTTTCTTTTGCTGGGAGTGACGTACATGTTAACTAACTAACCCTAATTTGCCTTGAACTCAGAATAAAGTTAAAATCCAAAATGATTAAAGGTGTGGAGCAGTCAGGGAAGTAAAGGCAGAAAGAAGAAACATGAAAGAAAGAAGAGGCGTCCTAGGGCCAGATGGAGATAGGATGAAAAAAAAGGAAAGAGGAGCAAGGGGAAGGAGCCTTGAGACAGGATGAAAGCTGCAGAACAGAAAGATGAGAAAGGCAAATGGCAGAATAATATATTTTCACTATAAACATCAGATTGTGACTTTTCAAAGTTTTAAGTGTTTGAAAATTGTTTTAATTTCAAAATTATTTGACAGAAATAAAGACTACTAAATGAAATATTAATGTGTAAAGTTTTAGCTTCCAAAAACTGGTCAGGAAATGCATTAAGTTAGCCTTTGAGGTTTTATTTCTATGCATTCAAGCGAATCGACGTGGAATGTACAAAGTTTCCCAAAGTTATAATCCCAGTTGAACAAAGTTTCCCAAAGTTATAATCCCAGTTGAACTCTCCTGTTATATGTAAACTCACAACAGCCTGTTGCTTGTAATGAGTATTCTTGTTTAATGTGAACCGCGCTGATGGAAAAGAGTGCGGTATAGAAGAACCATAAATAAATAAATAAATGATACGATTTATCTCACACCTCTACTTCCATTGCAAGAGCCGTTCCTGACATTTCTCATATTCAGTCACTCCTCAGCCTTTGAAGTTTGTGAACATCACAGAAATGTTACAGATGATATACTGGAAAGCATTAAAAAGAACAAAGTCCTTCGGATGATAAATTTCCATACAGAACTTGTGGCTTGCGACTAGACTGCTACTGTCACCACTTTGGAAGATCATTTTGATTACATCAAGAAAATTGCTGGAGCAGAGTCAATAGGAATTGGTGGAGACTATGATGAGCAGGCAAGTGTCATTAAGGCCTGGAAGATGTTTCAAAATATCCTGCTTTAATGCAGGTGCTTCTGAGTCAAGGCTAGAATGAAGAGGAATTAAAGAGTACTGAGAACAAATTTTCTTTGTATGTTTAAGAACGTTGAAGAAGTGCATGACAATAGTCATCACTGAAGCCAAGTGAAGTGGAAATTCCAATAGAAGTAGATAATCCATGCCACTTCAAGCTCAGAAAGTTCACATGATCTGTCAGAAAGGTTGGGCAACCTACAAAACAAGACTGAGATGGCCAAAACAGCTCCTTTCATCTTTTCCCCTAAACCCTCCTAGCCCCTTCCTCTTTGTGTGGATAACATTGTCATCCTCCCTATCTACTTGGCTTGCAATCTTGGGGTAATCTTTGACTCATCTCTCTCCTTCTCTGCACATATCCAACATATAGCTAAAACCTGTCATTTCATTGTCTATAACATCAGCAAAATTCGTCCCTTACTTTCTGAGCACACTTAGTCACCTCCTGTCTAGACTATTGCAGCCTGCTCCTCCCTAGTCTCATATTAAACCATCTTTCTCCCCTTCAATCCATTCAAAACTCAGCCACACATCTAATCTTCTATCAGTGTCGTTATGCTCACGTAACCCCCTTTTCAAGTCACTTCATTGGCTCTCTATCCGTTTCCGCATCCAGTTCAAACTTCTCCTACTGACCTACAAGTGCATTCATTCTGCAGCTCCTCGTTATCTCTCCTCTCCTATCTCTCCCTACACCCCTCCTCGGGAATGCCACTCATCAAATAAATCACTTTTATCTCTGCCCTTTTCTTCTACTGCTGACTCCGGACGTCGTCGTTGGTGCTTCCTTGCTGCACCTGCTACACTGTGAGCCTGCAACAGACTGAGTCGGTGGATCAGGTGCCATCTCGTGTTGTTGCTACATTGAGCCAATGTGTTCAGTCAGGTGGCTTCATTAATTGTTGATAGCATGGCCTCCACAGCTGCTTCCAGGCTGCTTTTGGATCCTGACTCCCCACCTCCCTTATTCTCTTGTCTGCGCCCAGGTGTGCTCTAATCATGTCCCTTAAGAATTATCCTAGCCCACTGTTTGTTCTGGTTTTCTGTCTGGAATAGACTAAGCTCTGTAGGGCAGGGCTTGTCTCTTACATTTATGCCTACTGTGCTGCGGAGGCTTAGTAGCTCTATAAAAATGGTAAATAAATTATAGTAGCTTCACTACTTTCTCCAAAATCATTTTTGGGAATTTAAGTTAATTAGTTTAATATTAATTATAACTTCTAAATGAATGTCTTTACTAATATGAATAATAATTGACACCCTAGCTAAAGCTGGCTCTCTTATCCATATCAGCATAGCAGCGGCCCAGATGCTGGTAACTGGGTAGTTCTCTGTGGGTTTATTACCCCTGGTGAAGGGATTTGAGAATATAAGAAATACTATACTGGTTCAGACCACAGGTCCACTGAGCCCAGCACCCTGTCTCTGATAGTGGCTACGTCAGGTCTCTAGGAAGCACTCACCAGATCCCCAAAAATAGATCCATTTCTTGCAGTCCCCTCCCAGGAATGAGCGGTACCATTCAGAGATCTACTTGGCTAATAACAGTTTATAGATATCTCCTCTCAGAAGTTGTACAAACCCATCTTAAAACCAGTTATGTTAGATGCCTTGACTACACCCTCTTGCTACAAATTCCACAGTTTCAGAATTTGTGGACTGATTTACCTTACTGGTGTCATCAGCAGTGTAAGTCCCAGCAGAGCTGTTAAAATTGCTCAGCCTGGGTTCTATCGAACAAAATAGTAGAAGCAACTGTGGGTGGGGGACGAGGTCACAGAGGAGGGAGGCTCAGGAGCGGCAGATGGCTTTTTCAGTTCAGCCTTCAGACATTCCCTTGCAGGTCTGCCCCATCTCAAACTATATGTAACATCTCATGCCTCCGATAGCTAATACATAGTAAAAACCAAAATCAAACCTCATCTCAAAAAGTGGTGCCTCCCTGATGCTTCCAGGGGACAGGATTAACAATGAGCTGCCCCCGGCTGGTCCCTGGGCTTCAGTTACAGGTGGTAAAACATCCCACCCAAAGCTCTGGGAGTCCTAAGAAAAAGAAATGAGGTTTCAACTGAGAAGAAAGAGAATTTTAAGCTGAAAGGAGAGTAAAGTTAGAGAGAGAGAGAGAGAGAGAGAGAACTAAGATATAAACCCTAGAGCAGTTCTGCTAAGGATAATTTAGGCCTATCCTGGATTTCTGACAATCCATTATGAGACCTGAAGCATTGATTGCAGGGACTAAAAATCCCACACTGCTTTGGGAGGACTGGCCATTAAATTCTGTTTCCGGGAACAGGGCCACATGGCTCTAACACTCCGCTGCGCCCCCCCCCCCCCCCCCCCACTCCTTTCTGGCTTTAAAAAAGGGCTGAAGAGGAAAGAGAAAAATTTTAACCCAACAATATCAACACAACTGGGAAGCAAAAGAAAGGCATGCATTTATAAATGAAAATATGATAGTATAGGTGAGAGAAAAAAGAAACAGAAAAGTGGGCAAGAGAAAGTGAGAGGGAAGAGGCGACTGCATTCAAAAGAGCAGATAAAAGACAAACATCCATGCAAACACTGACTTGGAATTATTGAAAATAAATAAGAATTTCCCTCGTTTAAATAAAATAAAACATTAAAAAAAATATACAGTTAAATTCCAAACACAGTACCACAACCCCCCCCCCCCCCCCTCTCCCTCTCCCTGCATGCAGAGTGACTAAACCCAGGACTGGATCAGCCTCTCTTGAAAAATGGGAGCCAGTCAGCAGCCCTGTTCTGTACTGCAATGCTTATCTGCAGCAGGGATTCTGAAGAAAATCCTGCTCCCACCACTGGCACCCTCCATTAGACTCTACCACTATTGTGAAACATCTGGCCTAGGGCACTCACTCATTTATTTTTCTCGTTCTCTTTTGGCAGTTGAAAACTTGGCACACTGTGAGTTTGCTCTGCTGCGAGATTTCGTCATCAGGTGAGTGCTGGTCACACTCTGTCCTGGTTTCATAATTTGGGCAGAGAAGCCTTGAAAACAACTATATGTTCACCTAGAACTGAGGAGGAGTTATCTTCTCACAACAGATAACTAACTGCTCAAGTGGCACCATAAGAGCCCCTTCTATGCCCCCCAACCCCAACCCACTAAGCCTGAAATCACATTGTGGTGCAGTGCCATGGTGCAGGCCTGGATTTATGCATAGGCCTACTAGGTCAAGAACGTCTTTCAGGGTGGCAGGATTTCTGCTCCTACTACTCTGCAGACCTCCAGTCCTGCCCTTGATTTCCCTGCATCCCAGCTACAGGGATGGGGAGCATGCAGCACCGTACCTAGCCCTGTGCAAGTGGTGCGGCCGCACAGGGCATAAAGAAATAGGGATGCATTTGCCCGGCCTTGGCTCCACCCCCCACTGCTGCCCTTGCTCCACCACTGCTTTTCATGTTTCCATTTAAAAATCAAAATTGGGTAAGAAGTGGTCGCCTACAATGTCCCTTCAGGCGTGTTGTGAAGAGGGAGTGGGACCGTGTAGAATAGTCCTTAGAAGATGGGCGGAGCAGGGATTAAATCAGGTGTCACAGATATTAATAGGGAAGGAAGTGAGAGGGTTTGAGGGGGTTAGAGATATGTATCAGTTGATGGAAGTAGACAGGTTTGCATATGTACAGTTGGGGTCAGTGATTAGACAGAGGATGAGGGAGCAAGCTACAGGAGGGAGAGTAGAGTGGTTCGAAGGGGCATGTTTGGGTTCCATGGGGCAGAAGGGCATGCTGTCTAGAATTTATAAAGGGCTAATAGCGAGGGGAACGGAGAAGTTGAGTTATATGGAAGCGTGGGAAAGGGATTTAGGGGTGTCATGGGAGGTGGAGGAATGGGAGGGAGTGGCGATGGGAATAGTCAAATTCTCCGTAGCCACGTCATTGCAGGAGAATGGGTTCAAGGTGCTGAGTAGGTGGTATCTAACAGCGGAGTGGCTGTACAAGGCGGGGATATTGAAGACGGATGCCTGTTGGAGGTTATGTAGGGAAGGGGGAACATGGATGCATATGTGGTGGTCATGCCCAGTGGTTCAAAGGTATTGGGAGAAAATCGGGGATAACATTAATAAAATAGTGGGTTCCAGTATAGAGCTTACGCCGGACGTGTGTCTCCTGCAAAAACAGGATGGAAGGTGGGAAGGGGATTGGAGAATCATTTGGTATTGTGTTGCTGCGGCCAGATGTGAAATAGCATGGCATTGGAATAGAAAGAGCCTACCATCTATGGACAGTTATGCTAAGAGATTGTCCGACATATATTCTATGTATAAATTAACGGGGAAAAAAAGGGCAGAGGGGGCAAACTGCAAATTGGTGGGAGGGGTTTGGAGATTGTTAAGAGAGGGCCTGTGGAAGGAAGATGCTGGGGAGAGGGGAGATGGAGGGGAGTTATAGGAGGGGGAAGGGAAGTTAGCTACAAGTTTGGGTTAAAGGGATGTGATTTTGCTCTGAGGAGGGGGGTAGGGGGTTGGAGGGGAGGTGGGTTGGGGAGGGAGGGGGGATTAGGAGTTATAAGTTGACAAGTGTTAAGAAGAGAAGGGGGGATGGGGGGTGGTAAGGATAGTGGAGGTAGAGGAGGAGGGGATACTAGGGGAATTGAAGGGAGGGGTTGGGGGGGGGGAAACATGTAAATACTTACTGTAATTGTAACTGTTGGAACCAGTTGTGTGTGCAAAGCCCAATAAAGCTTAAGTTAAAAAAAAATCAAAATCACCAAAAGAATGCAGCTACTCCTAAATCTATCACATTTTTATGTTTTTTTGGCAGATAATTCAGCAGGAGAAATGATTCTTCTACTATCAAATGCTGACAATATCCATTTTAACTAATGAAGCTCTAAAAACACCAAATTCACACATATGACTAGTCATAGCTTGAGAAATGTTTCCAAAGGTAGCCCAATACAAATCCATACAAGGTGGTTCCCAAATCACGCCATGCACATTTCGAGTCAAACTAAGGACTCTGTATCAAGCGCTCCAAGGAAATATCACACCCATAGGGTTTACCTGTAACTGCTGAAAGACCCCAAAATGTCTTTTAAGAGCCCACATATGTTATAATTGGCTACATGGTGTCATGTGCATCCAGTAGAGCCACCAATGAGAAACAAGAGAATTCCCCATGCCATTGGAGAAGCCCTCTTCTGATTGGTCTATTTTAGAATAAACTCAGCCAATCGATCACCCTATTAAGACCATGGGGATGAACTGTGTTAAGTCAGTATATCCAACGTTGTTCCAACCACTGAAGTTTTAAAGTGCGATTGCCACCACAGGGGTCCAATGAGATGTGATCAATGATTGTCCAGGTAAAGTCCTCAAACATGTGGAATGACTCTATACAATGTTCCACCACCGGGGCAGAATGAGTTTGGGAATGAATGCGAGAAGCATGTTCCCCCAAACATATTTTTATTGATGGGGTTGTGTGGCCAATATACAACAGTTGGCAGGGACAATAAAGAAGATACACCACATATTCAGAAATGAATGTAGTATTCCAATGCCATCTAAAGGAAAAACCTTGAATCAAAAGACTTGTATCCAGCAAATAGAAATACAATATGCACATTGGCCGCAAGGTGTATGACCAAAAGTCAACCCCAACGATCATGAAGGACAATCCGCAAGCACAGCAGATATTACCAAAATGTCCTGCAAATTTGAACCCCTGGAATATGCAATGGTTAAAGGCTTGGCAAAACATGAATGTAAATGTAATATCGACCAGTGTTTCTTCAACAAGTTAACCACCCGAAAAGAGTTATGCATAAAGGGTAAAACACCAACCATAGTGTCCAAATCATGTGAAGTTCTTGGATGTCTATGATTTTGTTCCAATAAAAGCCAGTCACATTGAACATTACTAGCCCGTTTAAAGGTTCTATGAATAATTCCATCAGGATAACTTCTGGCCTGCAATTGAGATCGTAATTCCATGTCACAGATATGAAACTGGTCAACCAAACCACATAATTTTCGCAATCTTAAAAACTGGCCAAAAGGAAGGCCATGCCGAAGAGAACCAGGATGATGACTATGATAACAGAGGAGACTATTACATTGAGTAGGTTTTCTAAACAGTGTAGATGACAATTTTCCTGAGTCCTTATAAATTGTGATGTCCAAAAAGTCAATACGATGGAAATGAATGTGAGAAGTAAATTGAATGTTTGATTTAATTGTATTAAGCCAAATAAAAAAAACATTGTAATTCATCCTAAGAAGATAATCACATAAAGAAAATATCATCCAAAAACCTGCGCCAAAAAAGTACATGACTAAAAAGGGGGATGGATATATAAAGCATTCCTCCATATCCGCTATATATAACGTGGCTACCGAGGGACCCACCATGGCCCCCATGGCTATGCTAAAAATTTCCAAAAAATGGCTACCATCAAATAGAAAATAATTCTGAGAGAGAACCAACTGCATTAAATCCATCGAAAAAGTGAGTTTGGGGGAACATGCTTCTTACTTTCGTTCCCAAACTCGTTCTGCCCCAGTGATGGAACATTGTATAGAGTCATTCCACACGTTTGAGGACTTTACCTGGACAATCATTGATCACATCTTGTTGGACCCCCGTGGTGGCAATCGCACTTTAAAACTTTAGTGGTTGGAACAATGTTGGATATACCGACTTAACATGGTTCATCTCCATGGTCTTAATAGGGAGATCGATTGGCTGAGTTTGTTCTAAAATAGATCAATCAGAAGAGGGCTTCTCCAATGACGTGGGGAATTCTCTTGTTTCTCATTGGCGGCTCTGCTGGATGCACATGACACCATGTGGCCAATTATAACATATGTAGACTCTTAAAAGACATTTTGGGGTCTTTCGGCAGTTACAGGTAAACCCTATGGGTGTGATATTCCCTTAGAGCACTTGATACAGAGTCCTTAGTTTGACTCGAAATGTGCATGGCGTGATTTGGGAACCAACTTGTATAGATTTGGATTGGGCTACCTTTGGACACATTTCTCAAGCTGTGACTTGTCATGAGATAAGTGTGAATTTGGTGTTTTTAGAGCTTCATTCATTAAAATGAATATTATTAGCATTTGATAGTAGAAAAATCTTTTCTCCTGCTGAATTATCCAACAAAAAAACATAAAAACTTGATAGATGTAGGAGTAGCTGCATTCTTTTGGCGATTTTGATTTTTAATAGGATTTCAATGTAATCACTGTTTTGGAGACTGTTTATTGTATGTTTCATGTTTCCTTGGCATTGGCGGCAGCAGCAGTGGAGCGGGCAGCAAATTGAAAGAAAGAAAAAGCGTTCCTGCTAGCATGCAGTTCTAATCTTTCCCTCCTCTGACGTATGCCCGCATCAGAGAAGGGAGGGACCAGACCAGCCATTCAAACGTGGGTCTTTGCAACTCTATACTTGAATGGCTGGTCTGGTCCCTCCCTCCTCTGATGTGGGCATACGTCAGAGGAGAGAAAGATCAGACCTACATGCTAGCAGGAAAACGGAAAGACATGTGTTTTTCTTTTTTCAGTTTTATGTCTGTCTGCTGCTGCCACCACTGCTGCCAAGGAAACATGAGAAGTGGCAGCGGGGTAAGGGCAGGCAGCACGGGGAGCCAGCTGGATATGGAAGCGTGGGGTAAGGCAACATGGAGAGATGCTGGGCATGGGGCAAATGGCAAACCTGTGATGGGGGGAGGGGCACGCCAGATGAGCAAGTAGCACAGGGCGCATTTATGGCTCGCTACAGCCCTGGGAGCATAAATCCCACATATAGAGTTATGGAGATGGAGAATTGGACCCTCGATGGAAGGAAACCCAGTCCAACAACAGGGGCTTCTTTTTGAGGGGCACCTGTTTTACCGTCTGCTAAAACTGACCTTTGATCCTCATCTATTAATGAAAGAGCCCTACGTATGAGTACCAGCACTGTTTTTGCTATGACAAAAATACCCACCGACAACAAACTTCCTAATAAGTCTCCTGATATGTCGAACAGGTTGATCCAGTCCTGGAGTTGCCCTGCTGAAGGCAGGGACTTGTGGTTCTGATTTCCCTTGTATTCCCTAAGAAAAGCTAGACGAGCTCAGGCCTGCAGTGGGGTAAACTCCAGACTGAAACAAACTGTCGAGCAAATCTGAAGCCAGTTGACAATGCTCATCATGGTCTCTCTCTGCATCAGCTCGACTCTGGAATTCTCTTGGGATTAAGCAAGCTCACTCCTAGGTGTCGCGCTGAAAGTGATATATGTTACATTGCTGCACCAGGTTTCAGTGCATAGCGTTCTAATGCATGTGCTCTCAATGCAGTAAAATAATGGCATGCCAATCGCCACCGATTTAAAAGTAGCACTGTCAGAAAAACACCGTGCACACCATCGGGGTAATATGCAGCTATCTGCTATTTCATGAGTAAAATGCCTCGTTTCCTGTCACCGCATGAATGGGGATCTGCTCATGCTCTGACAGAAAGGGAGGCAAAATATCCAGATCTGCCGGTGATCCACCCCTACCACCAGTCCGCAGAATATACCTCATGCCCAATGGGCCCCAGACCCCTGACCCTCACCAATACTGCCGATCATCGGGGTGAGGGGGGTTTACCCCTACTAGGGTAATTGTTTACCTTATATGAGGACAAAAAGGCCTTACTGTACTACTCAAAGTTTCCAAAGAATGCAATTGTTAAACAATAAACTCTTTTTTTTTTGATTATGTGACTACAGCTATCCGAGTTAATGGAATTTTGGGTGTCATCCCTTTTAACAACCATATAAAAAAAAAGGGAACTAGGCTATCAAATCAGTACACAACAAAAAAAAAGCCAAGGCGTCAGGGTTACTTCAAAATCCAATATATTTACAAACAATTCTAAATTTCAAAAAGGGAAAAAAGACCTCAGCATCCACTCCAGATATCCCAAAAGAGGATATGATTTCTAGTGAATAGTTGCAATCGCTGGTCTAAAAAAAATAAAACCCTTAAAAATCCATTTTATTCCAAAAGGATTATTCAACAAATCAAATAATCTTCCAAATCACTTCATCGCTAACTGATCAGCCTTTAAATTGCACACAGTCAATTTCTCTACTTCAGCAACACTATTTAAAATGATGATAAGATTCAATTTTCTCTTCGGCACTATTACTGTCTATTCAGACCAGTCCATCTATTCATGACAGACCCAGTGTATGTTTGTTAAAAAAGGATATAATTCACTCATCTTATTTCAGAAAGAATTTAGCTTCTTCAGGGGTATCGATTCTAAAAATTCATATGCACTTACATGTATTACCATATAAACTTAAAAACTGTGCAGTAAAATCTCTCAAAATATGTGTTAAGTTATGGGACATGTTTACTAAAGGCTAACGCACGTTAAGTGCCATTAGAAACATAGAAACATAGAAACATGATGACAGAAAAAGACCACAAGGCCCATCTAGTCTGTCCTTCCATAACAACAACTACAACAGTCCACTTTTTACCTTTAGAGATCCTCTGTGTTGGTCCCATGCTTTTTTGAATTCAGTTACTGTCCTCATCTCTACCACCTCCACTGGGAGACTATTCCACGGATCCACTACTCTTTCCGTAAAGAAATATTTCCGCATATCACTCCTGAATCTATCTCCCTTCACCCTCATCCCATTAGGCCCATAGAAATAAAACATGTCCCTATGACTCGCATAGGATTCAATTTTTGGATGTGGACATTACGAGGCATGCGAAACTACAATGTTTGTGATGCCTACTGATCGGAATTCCTATTTCCATTATCAAAGTGCATATCCAGTGTTTTTGAAAAATAATTTACCTTTTTCATGATTCCTGCACTATAGGTCAAGCAATTTGGATTTTAAAATTAGTTCCAAAAAACCTGAAAGAAGTTTGTGACAGAGGATATCCATTTAATATTGTGAAGAATTGTTATTAGCAGTCACTATATGCAAATCATGATCTTTTGCTAAAATCTTCTAATAATGTTATTACCGATTCGGGTATGACTTGTGTTTTGAAATATTCTCAGAACAGTAATCAGAGATGAAAAATCTTAGGGTGGCTCATACTAGGAATTGGAACTTGATGGAGATTTTATGTCTGAGTGGGACAATGAGTTAAGTTGCATTGCAGCATGATGCACTGAAGAAAGATAAGCTTGTGGGACACTAGAAGTGTAGCCATTGTATTTCTAGTAATGGTACTACACAGTTAAAAAGAGTTTACTAACCCAACAGATAGTCATATTTATAAGCTGAAGTGGATGGCTATTTGCACATCTGATTTTGGAGTATATGCTGTCACCTGTCCCTGCAATAAGCTATATATTGGGAAGACAAAGAGATGGTTTTGACTGAGGATTTCAGAGCACCACTCATGTTTTAATAGAAAGAAAAAAAGGAGTTTCCAATGGTTGGTCATTGTTTGGAGTTGTAACATTCTTTCCACTCTTTGGAGTTTTTTTGCTATTGATTACATCCCTAGAAGAAGGAGCGGGTGCAACAGAGCATGAATTCTTTTACAGTTGGAACAGAGTTGGATTTATCGTTTAAATAGCTTGGAGCCAAATGGACTGAATGCTAATACTGATTGGAAGGCCTTCCTCTGAACAAGGTATTCACATGAATGGTCTGCTTTGGACTGGCTAAGAGCCCCTTTTACTAAAGCCCGCAAAGGAGCTGCAATGAACATACCAATGCATATTAATTGCAAAGCCTCCACATTAGCTTTCAGGGATGTGGCCTGGTGCTAGCAGTAATTGCTCTCTATATGCACTCTCTGCCCATTTCCCGCACTATCCCGTGATCATCAATTAATATGCATTTTAGCATATGGCAGCAGATAAGCTTGTGTGTCAATGTGCCTGACTGCCAATTGCCGCGCATTAAGATGCACATTAACCAGCTAATGGGCTTCAGGAAAAGGAGCCCTAAGTTTCCATGATGATGTTTTAAGAATAGATTGGTCTGATACTGGTGATGTCAGTGGATGAGATGGCCACAGCCTAACGCAGTTCCGGGCTATTCCCATACCAAAGACTATAACGTGAGACAAGAGGCTTACTGATTACCACCCAAAGCAGAGTTATTAATTTCATGGGTGAGAGAGCATATCGATGAAGAAGCAGCTAGTGGAGTTATGTGCCGGCAGATGCAGCTTGAAGTGCCGAAAGTGAAAGCAAAATAACCGCCGGGAGCATACGGGATGCTGAGGCCACGCTGGACACTGAGTGGGGCTCAGGGATGGTGGAAACTGGTTAGATGAGCTCCGGGAGGATTTGAAGGCGGAAATGTGAGACTGAAACCGAACTGCAAGAAACACCCTTGGCAGTGAGGCAAGATGTGGCAGCGCTGGGAGCTCTTATAGAGGAAATGGAAGGGCACATTGAACATCATGAGGAGTTGATTACGAACGGAACAGTTATAAGAAAAATCGACTTGTCCGCTGGAACTCTACAGTGGAGGCGAGAGATGCAGGAGGTGACAGTCCATCTCAAGAGAGAGGGGCTAAGGTATAAATTGTTATTTCCTTTTGGGCTCTTGCTTACAGTCAAGGGTATTTCTCGACATGTCAAGACAACAACAGAGGCCTGGCAAGCACTGAAGGATTGGGGCTTGAGAATTTGCCTGAGACCATTTATGAAAGGGCAGGAAGAGCCCCAGCAGCAACAACTAAGGCTCCAAGCCAAAAATGTCAGAGTAGCAGCCAAGGGCAAGCAACTGAAACAGCTATCTAAAGGGAAAGACCCAGAGATACCCCAGGATACTGGAGTTCCTTGAGAAGATCATTTGTGGACTGTTATTGGTTTCTCTTGTATGTTAACTAGGTTTGTTGCCTATAGTTTGTCGGCCTTTCTGTGGGGTTCTGTGGGGACGGCTGGTTGTCAGTTCATGAGCTGTTTGTAGCTGTAGGATGTGAATGGAAGGGGGCTTTGAGAAGCAAGGATGTTGAAAGAAGGGATGAGTGTGGGATTGGAGGGGAGGTAGGGAGGTAAAGATTGTCCCCCGCAGCCCCCCCTAGTGGCGGCATAGTTTTCCACAGAAGGGCTGGGGGACACAAGATTGTGGTGATTGGGGTTGGACAGGTGCGAGGGTCAAGGGTGGCAGTCCCTTGTGCCGGCCTTGTAACCAACTTCCCAAAAAGCAACAAATCCGCACGAGAATGGAGGGAAAATGAAAAGGCTTTATTTCCCCTTTTTGCACAAATGGTTCAAAACAGGATAAACGGATTGGATGGTATCACAACTGAACAAGTCCTTGCATCAGGTTTAAATCATAAATGAAAAAGATCAAAGTAATGACTGTTAACTTCACAGTAGCTTAAGGCAACACAATATACTGCATTCATTTATTCATTCATAGAGCTAAGGATAGACTCCAGGTTCTCTGCTGTACAGTATGTGCATTCCATCGGCTGGTCAGACTCTTCGCCTGCAGATTCCACTTGCATGAATTCTACCTCTGACAGTTCTGAATCTGATGTCTCCACACAACTATACTCTGGTTTTTTAAAAGCTTGCTGTACTGTTTTCCAGTGTCTAACAGATAGCTTAGGGCGTCGGTTTCTGGCCACTGGATAAAACAAAGGCTCCTCTTCAGTTAGAGTTTTAAAAGCCTGTTCAGCGCAATGCTTAGCATTTACAGTCCTCTTTTTAGCCCAATTGTTTTCAAGCTTTTGCTTATAAGTATCTCGGTTACAAGGAGAAGCTTCCTTCCACTGTCCTTCTCTTATGTTAGGATTATGCAGACAATTACAAGTAATAAAAGTTTTACCTTTAAGTTTTCTCCTTTCCTTCTCTGAGAAGGCTTGAGGCCTACCCCAGTCGGCTTCTAGCTTAGCATGGTCCAGGTTTTCCAAGGGTATCTCTCCTTCCTTAGTATAGGGAAGAATCACTCTGTTCCAAGGCTGCAGCTGTTGCCATCTGCCAGATATTTGCTTACAGTTTGTTTCTCTGCCTCTGCCCTTGCCTGGTAGCCCAGCTCCTTCAGTTTTTCTGTGCACACCCGTTCTTTGTGTTCTCCACTTGTCTTCAAGGCCAGCACTCTCTTTGCCTCTCAGGCCCGCTTTCTCTCTGCCTTTCGAGTCTGCTCTTTCTTTGGCTTTTGGGTCTCCTTCCTCCTTTGATTCAGACCTGTCTCTGTTTAAATCCAAACTGACTGGGCCTAAGTCCTGCCCATAGAGGCGTGGTTCTTCAGACTCTGTACTGACTCTCGTGCTCCCTCTAGGTGGATCCTCAGGACATTGCAGGCTATACCTGTCTTTTCCTGGATTTAAAACTTTTTTCTCTCTGCAAGAGGGTCCGCCGCATCACAAGATTTTGACGAATGCGGGGAACTGTGGGGGGGCTGTCACTTCCAGTACCTTCACTCAATGAGAGTGGTTATGGAAGGGGAAGGATGGGTGGGTGGGAGGAAAGAAGGGATGAGGGTGCGGGGGAAGATGGAGGTGAAGAAGGGGAAGAGGAAAGGGGAGGAGACGGATAACATGCAAGTGGCCACTAAATTAAGCAGATGGTGCAGATAGGCTCGATTAATGCCAAAGGGCTCAATAATACCCTGCTGAAGAAGCAACAATTATTTCGGGAGGTGGAGAAGCTCAGATGGGACATAATTTGTATACAGAGACACACCTCCGGAAAAAAAGATGAGAGGTTGCTGCAGAGAAAATTATATCCACAGCAGTACTTCAGAGGTCCCAGGAAGGAGGAGAGAAAAAGTGAGGGGTGATTATTTTGATTAGACGTGGCTTCCCACTACAGATTGGGGAGGTTGTTCGGGATGGGGAGGGATGTATACTACTACTGTGGGGAGAACAACAAGAGGAAAGTGTGACTGTTGTGAATGTTTACGCACCTAAAGAGAGACAGTCCCCCTTTTGGCAAGGGGTGCGAGGCATATTGGAAAGATATGTGAAGGGGAAGTTTCTTTTGAGGGTAGGATTTTAATTTGACGTTAAATCCACAGTGAGATAGGCAGGCTAAAGGGGGAGAGGGAGGCAGAAAGAGTAGGTGTATTGTGCAGGGGCTCATGAAGCACCATCAATTAGTTGATATTTGGAGGGTGCATCATAGAAGTAATCGGGATTATACTTTCTTCTCACATCCTCATAATAGTTAGTCACATAGATTATATCTTGGCAGATAAGACCTGGAAACTACGGACCCATGAGGTGGAACTGGGAAATATTACCTGGTCTGATCATGCCCCAGTGTGGGTTGAGATAGTGGATAGTAGGGGGGAGGAAGAAGTACGTTTTTGGAGGATAAATGAGAGTCTTCTTAAAAGAGAGGAGGTAGTAAAGGATGTGCGGGCCTGAATTTGTGAATATGGGCAGGTGAATGATACGGAGATGGTGGGAGATGTAGTGTTGTGTGAGGAGATGAAAGCGGTGGTTCGAGGGCGGATGGTAATGTGGGCAGCTAGGTTGAAGAGAAAAAGGATGGAAGAAGAAGAGGGGCTGCAGCGGGATATTAGGGAAGCTCAAGAGCAATATAAGTGAAGGGGCACTGCCTAGGGATTGAAACGCTTGAATCAGTTGCGGACGGAGTTGCATAAATTACAGGTGGAGACAATCACGTTCCAGCTGGAGAGAGTCCGACAACAATTTTATGAGTGGGAGAATAGGGCAGGGAGGCTATTAGAACATAAGCTGAAGAAGAGGGGAGGCATTAAAATCATTAATAGTGCCTGAAGATTGGCGAATGGCCAATGTAATGCCAATTTTTAAAAAGGGTTCCAGGGATGATCCGTGAAAAATAGGCCGGTGAGCCTGACATCAGTACCAGGCAAAAGGGTAGAAACCATTATAAAGAACAAAATGTAGATAGTCATGGTTTAATGGGAGAAAGTTAACATGGCTTTAGCCAAGGAAGGTCTTGTCTTACTAAACTGTTGGGTTTTTTTGAAGGTGTGAATAAACAGGTAGACAAAGGTGAGCCTGTCGATATAGTGTATCTGGATTTTCAGAAAGCCTTTACAAGGTCCCCCATGAGAGATTCTTGGCAAAGTTAAAAAGTCATAGAATAAGAGGCAGTGTACTATTGTGGATCACAAACTGGTTAAAAGATAGAAAGCAGAGGGTAGGGCTGAATGGCAATTATCCCAATGGAGAAAAGTGAATCGTGGAGTACCCCAGGGATCTGTGCTGTGTATGCTGCTTTTTACCATATTTGTAAATGACCTGGAAATGGGAATAATGAATGAGGTAGTCAAATTTGCAGATGATACAAAATTATTCAAAGTTGTTTAAACCTAAGAGGATTGTGAAAAATTGCAAGAGGACCTTGACAAATTGGAAGTGGATGATCAAATGGTAAATAAAATTTAATGTGGACAAGTGCACAGTTATGCACCTAGGAAAGAACAAGCCAAACTATGGTTTCACAATACAAGGTTCCACATTAGGAACCACCACCCAGGAAAAAGATTTAGGCGTCATCATGGATAACACTTGAAACCCCCCGCCCAGTTTATAGCGGTGGCCAAGAAGGCAAATAAAATAATAGGAATCATAAGGAAAGGAATAGAGAATAAAACAAAGGATATTATATTATAATGCCTCTGTATCGTTTCATGGTGCGACTGCATCTTGAATATTGTGTGCAATTATGGTTGCGTATCTTAAAAAGGATATAGTAGAATTAGAAAAGGTACAGAGAAGAACCACCAAAATGGTAAAGGGGATGGAAGGATTCCTCTATAAGGAGAGGCTTAAAAGATTA
Source organism: Ichthyophis bannanicus (assembly GCA_033557465.1). Classification (NCBI taxonomy): domain Eukaryota; kingdom Metazoa; phylum Chordata; class Amphibia; order Gymnophiona; family Ichthyophiidae; genus Ichthyophis; species Ichthyophis bannanicus. The sequence goes on along the minus strand of CM066031.1, from coordinate 1,114,548,771 downwards.
GGGTTTTTCAACCTGGAAAAGAGATGGCTGAGGGGAGATATGATAAAGGTCTATAAATTAAAGAATGGAATGGAACAGGTAAACGTAGATTGATTCTTCATGGCATCAATATGTAGAAAGACTAGGGGACATGCAATGAAGCTACAGTGTAACCAGTTTAAGACTAATAAGAGAAAATATTTTTTCACTCAATGCGTAATCAAACTCTGGAATTCGTTTCCGGAGGATATAGTAAAAGCTGTCAGTGTAGCTGGGATTAAAAAAGATTTGAGCAAGTTCCTGGAGGAAAGGTCAATAAACCATTATTAAAGAGAACTTAGGTAATCCACTGCTTGCCCCAATACAAGCATTATGGAACCTGTGTGTCTTTTTGGAAAACTGCTAGGTACTTGTGACCTGGATTGGCCACTGTTGGAAACAGGATACTGAGCTTGATGGACCTTGGTCTGACCCGGTATGACATATCTTATGTTCTTATGTTATGTTCTTATTAGTGACAGTCACTGCAATCAAGGGGGACTTGGGAGAAGTCCTGAGGACGGAGACACTTATTGGAGATAGGTTTCGGCATTTTTATCAGGCATTGTACACCCAGCAACTGGGAACCACTCGAGAGCAAGGTGAACTATATTTACGGGGAGTGGAGCTCCCGACACTGGGGGAGGAAGCACAGGCTATGTTGGAGGCAGAGATTTGAGGGGAAGAAATTGGAGAGATCATAAAAACATTGGCTAATAGGAAGGCTCCAGAGTTGGATGGGTTATCTAGCATTTTTTACAAGGTTTTTATGGGACAATTGATGGGAATAATGGATATGGTCTTTAATGGGGTGGTAGGGGAGATGGGGCAATTGTCATCTGACATGCTAACAACAGGGATCACAATCCTGCTGAAGGCAGGCAAAGATCCCTTGCAATGTGGTTCATACTGCCCAATATCCTTAGTAAATGTGGATGTCAAGATCTTGGCCAAGGTCTTAGCAAATAGGTTGCAAATAGGTTGAATGTGGATGCCTACGTTGATAGGGCTGGACCAAACTGGCTTTACTGGAGGATGATAGGCCTCTGATAACATCAAGAGGATAGTGAACGGGGTCTGGATAGCCCACCAGCAGCGCGAGGGGGCGATGCTATTATCTATCAATGCTGAAAAAGCATTTGATAGAGTAGATTGGGATTTTCTGTTTTTGGTCCTGCATAAGATGGGCTTCGGGCCTCAGTATATCGAATGGGTACAGGCTCTCAAATGGTGAGGGTAAAACTTAATGGCTGATACACTGATCCTTTCCATTCGAATGGGGCACATGACAGGGAGGCCCCGTGTCCCCAATGATGTTCGCCCTGGTGGTAGAACTGCTTGCACAAGCAGTATGGGGTAATGTCACAATTAAGGGGGTAGAAATTGCGGGTGGCAGCATAAGATTTAATTATTTGCAGATGATATTCTTTTAATAGTGACCCGGCCTGAACAGACCCTTCCAAGGATCCTGCAGGAGCTACAACATGGGGATGTCTCTGGGTTTTTAGATGAATCTATAAAAGACAGAAGCTTTAAATATAAACCTGGACCATGAGGTATTGGGAAGATTACAACAGAAGTTCCCCTTTAGATGGACGTTGGGGGTCTATAAAATACCCATGGGTGCGTATTACGGTGCATCCAGAGACCCTAAAAATAAAATGGATAACAGGGATTGATGTAAGGGAATGGATGGGGTTTGGAAGTATCTTGTTTGGCGAGTAGCGGCCATGAAAATGAATATTTTGCCAAGGGTGATATACTTTTTTCAGGCCCTCCTGATATTGATTCCGGTGGGCACTTTAGGGAACTACAACTGAGAGTTTATAGATTTATTTGGAAAAGGAAACCTCCAAGGGTAGCCAGATCAGTTTTATATTGAGCTAGGAAAGAAGGGGGGTTAGGGGTCCTAGAGTTTCAGGTGCAGTATTGGGCTGTGCAGATTCGCCATCTTATGGATTGGCAGGAAGGAGGGGAAGGGAAAAATTATATAACTATGGAAAAGGCCAGGGGAGGGGAACGACCCTTGGGGAATCTGCCCTGGTTAAGCAGGGCTGAAAGGGCTCTACCTAGAAGGGACGGGAACCCTTTTGTGTGACATATTTTGCAGGTGTGGGATAGGGTGCATAAGAAGGTAGAGGGTGGAGGGGCAGCAGAGTTCTCTGTGATGCGGGCCCTGTGTCATATGGCGGAGTTCCTCCCCAGGACAGAGAGTATCTATACCCAATTTATAGATGTGGGGAATCGGTTTCCTTTGAGGATCAAACAGAGAGCACACACACTCGCAAGAGAATAGCAGGAACACAAGGAGCAGGTGCACCAACAGTAGTAGGTTTAAGCAGCTTTATTGTAGAAAACACCTCAACATGTTTCAGCTAATGCCTAATTCAGGGGGTACAAGCCTCAAATACAAATATAAAACACTAAAAGTCAATAAATATCTAAAACAAACAAAACCGTAAAAGTAAAATATAGATAAATTAGTACATAAATAAACCATAAAACGTTCTGAACAAATAAGGCTGATAGAGCATACCAATATGCCCCTGGGGATAATAAAAATAATTTCTATTTCCCAAGTCTAAGGAAAGGACGATCTTGGGTAAAACAGATATAAAAACTGCATGTGTAAAACATGTTATGCAAATGGAAGACGGTGAAAAGTAGAGGAATGAGGAGGAGGGATAAAACGTATTTGTAAAATAGACTCATTCATGATGCTGCTCACCATAGCTTATTTAAACAGTTGCTATGTTGCATCTAGCAGTCCTGTAGTGTAAAGCAGGAACAAAGTCAGCCCCTCCCCACACACTCAAAACCAGCACCATTAAATGTGCCTCATAAACTCATGCTCTGGCTGCAATGATTCATACCCTCTCCGATCTCATTACAGATGAAAAAATTGATATCCTGTGCATTACCAAGACGTGGTTTATGAAAAATAACAACATTCTACTCAACCAGTTCAACTCTGACACACACATCATCCACAACTACCCACGCAGCAAAAACAGAGGGGGTGGCGTATGCACCCTCTCAAACAAGGTCCTCAGCTTCACCACAACCAGCTCCATCTCCTCACCAGACATGGACATCCTCATTGTAACAAACAAGCACTTCACAATCTGCCTTGTCTATAGTGCTCCACACAACAGAGCTGAGGAGCTGGACACACTGCTTGACACAGTCTTCTCCCACATGTCACACCAGAGGCACTTCATCCTCCTTGGTGCTCTGAACCTCCCATCAGCCCCCATCAGCCAAAGCACGGCATTCCTCCAGGCGATGAGCGATTTGCACTACACACAGCTCATCAATACCCCAACTCACACAAAAGTGGGTGCCCTCGATCTGGTCTTCTACACCACCTTCCTGATCCACACACCAGAACACATCCCTCCCACTAATACACCCATCCCCTGGTCAGACCATCACGTAATCATGTTCACAATACCCCACCAACAAATCACCTACCACCCGTGCACCCAGGCCACAGGGGCAAGAAGATTCACCAAATTCGATGAGCCCTCCTTGCTCTAGAAAACACTGCCAGCCCTCAAGGACATCCCACTTGAAACAAGCCTCGATGCCATGATTGTCAAATGGAACTCTATCATATCCAACGCCGCCATGGCACTTTCACCAGCTCCGCTCTCAAAGCAGAGACATTGCGCACCTTGGTACTCTGCAGAACTCCATGATCAAAAACATGCACTCTGCTGGACCGAGCTTCAATGGAGGAAAACCAAAGACCCTGAACTGAAGACCATGTACCTGGACTAGTTCAGGGCATATTGCAACAGCACCATAACATCCAAACATGAATACTACAGCAATACCCTCCTCTGAGCATTCAACAAACCCAGAGAGCTTTTCGATCTCGTCAATTCCCTCACCAAGGACCCCAACCAACCACAACAGTACAACATTATAAACCCTCAGGACATGGCGGACTTCTTAAAAGCCAAGCATAGCTCAACCACTCATGCCGTGCTTGTCACACCTGCATCAAGCAACATTCCTGAGACCTTGCAACCATGGACTACCTTCAGAGACGTGATACCCGAAGAACTTGACACCATCATCTTGCACATCAACACAACCACCTCCCCACTAGACCCATGCCCGGTAGCATGGATAAAATCTATAATAGCACCTATCAGCTATATTGCACAGCCTTCACACCTCCCTCTCCCATGCCAGCTTCCCCCCCATCCTAAAACAAGCCTCAGTCAGACCCCTCCTAAAGAAACCCCACTTAGACTCCAATTCACCTGCCTCATACAGATCCATTGCCAGTGTACCCTTCCTGACGAAGATCGTGGAAAAGGCTATCCAAATACAACTGCAAGAACACATTGACTTATGCTCACCCCTTGACAAACACCAACACAGATTTCACCCTAATCACAGTGCCGAAACCTTGTTGACCTCCTTACTATCAACTCTCTTCACCAAAATGGAAAGAACCACCAGTGGCTTCATACTGCTATTTTTGGACATCTCCACAGCTTTTGACATGGTTTCCCACCAAACGTTACTCAACCAACTGCACAGTATCGGAATACAGGGCAAGCCTCTCACTTGGTTTCAATCATACCTCTCTCGGCATACTCAAGAAATAAAACTTGGTCAGTTTGCATCAGCCCCCTTCACCCTGCCTCAAGGAATACCCAAGGATCTGCTCTCTCCTCACTACTCTTTAATATTTATATCCAGCCCCTGTGCATAACCATCCAAAGTCTCAATGTCAGTTACCAAATCTGTACTGATGATATAATGATTTTTACTCCATTCTCCACAACAACCTCTGTCTACTCCAAACTCCAAACTCAGGTTTATAGTCAACTGGCTCCAGCTCCACAACCTTGCCGTCAACTGGGTAGTGAAGCCTAGAATTGGCCATGAAGTGAAATCGATAAAAAGCAAAACTTCAAAAGGAAATTTAATTAAGGAAGTATTACATGATAATTGCGCTTGCCGCAAGTCTTACGAGTGAAAAGAGATTATCTCTCATACAGCAAACATTGTGGTGGAATACGGTTAAAAACAAAATCCTTATGTACTTTGATATGGTGAACTTGTATGTATGTATAAAAGAGTTATAAGAGTGTATGAATGTATTGAAGTGCAGAAATAATACGGTGAAATGCACAAAGGAAACCATATATTAATACCATTGGTACGGCATGTTTGAGCAGTATAAAGCATTATAACGATTTCACTAGTGCAGAGCGCATCATACAGCAAATTCACTTGCCATTATATGCCGATGGAGGAAGCTGTCATTAAAAAACGTACCGATAAAAGGGAGCTATATAAAACAGGATATATCTATGAAGAGAGGAAAATAATAAAAATGAATAAAAATAAATACAGTCAAACCTCGGTTTTCGTGTGCCCCGGTTTTCGTTGGTTTCGGTTTTCGACGTCTTTTCTAACTCAGATCTTGTCTCGGTTATCGGTTTTCGCCTCGGTTTTCGTCAGGAACCAGTGCTGCCAGATCTGAAAATCTACACCCTCGCGCTGGTCTGCCCGCCCAGTCCCGGCAGCACTACCCCCCCCCCCCCCGGACTCACCCGATCGCGTGTTGAGAAGCCATTGTCAGCTGAGCAACATCCTCGAGCCAGAGATGCAAGGATTGCACAGAGAGGAAGGCCCCGATCTCTCCACCGCCTGCCTGTTCTCTGGAGCGCCCCCTCAGGCTCGGAGGTAGCAGGGTAGCTGTCAATGTAAGCAGGAGATGTTGCATGGATGTGGGAGGCAGCGATCAGATTACAGTGCCGTACAGTACAATATCTGTGTGTTTGCTGTCCTGTGGACGATCGGGCAGGTGAGAGAAGTGACAGAAGCTGGGTGTCTGGAACGGATTACATTGAATTTACATTATTTCCTATGGGAAATATTGCTTCGGTTTTCGTACGTTTCGGTTTTAGTCAGACTGCTTAGAATGGATTAATCATTAAAACCGAGGTTTGACTGTAAACTGGCACATAAATACATATTACTATAAAACTTGGCAGGTCCCAATTAAACAGTAATGATAATGAGAATTTAAAAAAAACTATATAAATATATATATATATAAAAGAAAACAATGCCCGGTGCTCAAAAGGGATCTATATGAATCAAATACTTTAATATGTAAAATCATTAAAGAAATCCATCAGACCATAAAACTGTTAGAAACGAGCTGGACAGGCTATCTAAACATACTCTCACTATAGTAATCTAGTAAGTACAGGGTGCCATAATGAAAACCTATTATGCGCTGGCATCATGTACTGTGATGCAGAACACCCCAGTGTAAAATTTTAAAAAAGTGGACATAAAAACATTGTCTAACATTAAGAATGAATTAAAAATATAAATATTTGAAGATTATTAGGTCTTAAAAGAACATTGGAGAGTAAGCTGACACAATAAAGGAGACAGCTGGACATCATAAAAGGCAAAATTAGATGCACCACTCAAAGAAGACACACTGAATAATCATGCATATATTATTCAAAAAGCTAAAATCTTTCAACATTGTCAGCATAAGTTATCATTCCAATTGCGCTAGTAGTCCAAGAACAAATACACCTTCGGCTACAGGGAATCTGTGAAAAATAAAAAATAAATAAATAAATAAACGTAACAAAGGGAGTTCATGTAAAAAATTGGTAAACAGCATATCTTGAAAACAGGGATAAAAGGTTTGAAGGAAATATTAACTATGATGATGGAAAACACATTATGGTCTTCCCCCTGGAAATGTTACAGCCATGCAATGAGCACTTTTTTTTAACCTTATTTATGATCAGTAGCAGGTATAGGCATAGACATCTCAACAACTACGGCCGGACATGTTTGGGCCATTCTGAAATTACACTGTGATGCGCATCTCACTTGCTCTGCCCAGGCAATGCCTCCTCCCCTCTCCTCTGCTATTTGGATGTGCTCACGCCGGGGACAACTATATACCCAATTTCTAAAGCGGGTCTGAGAATGTCTCTGTGGTTTGCATATCTGAGTGCTCATTTTCAGACTTCCAAATCACGAATACAGCTTCTAAAATAACCCCCTGTGTCTGCTACGAATGGATGGACTGAACACTGAACAGGACCTCAGAAAACACCCGCAAATAGGAACAGAAGTGACGGAGAGCTCAAACAATTTTCAGAAGACTGTGTTCATAAGGAACTAGCTAAAGTAAAAGATAAAGTGATGGGCCCAGATGGGATACATTCAAGAATACTGAAGGAACATGGGACTGTTCTAGCGGCAACACTGACTGACCATTCCAGTGCTTCTTTGGAGTCAGGAGTGGTCCCAGAAGACTGTAGAAAGGCACATGTGGTCCCTTTACACAAAAATGGAAGTAAGGATGAGGCTGAGAACTACAGGCTGCTTTGTCTAACCTCTGTGGTGACTAAATTATTGGAAACGCTGCTAAGAGAGAGAATAACGAGGTTTCTGGAATCCAATGTATTGCATGGGTTTACCAGAGGCAGGTCTTGTCAGATAAAATTGATTGAATTCTTTGACTGCATGACCAGGACGTTGGACCGAGGGAGAGCCCTAGATATGGTGTACTTAGATTTCAGTAAAGCCTTTGACACTGTTCTGCACAGGCGACTTATAAACAAACTGAGCACCCTAGGGATGGACTCTAAATTTATTGATTGAGTTAGAAATTGGTTGAATGTGAGGCAGCAAAGGGTACAGCTAAATGGAACTCACTCTAAGGAGGAGGTGGTTACCAGTGGTGTAGCACAGGAAAATGTCCTTGCTCAGATTCTTTTTAACATCTTTGTTAGTGATTATTGCGGAAGGGCTATCGGATAAGGTTTGCCTATTTGCGGATGATACCAAAATCTGCAATAGAGTAGACACCCAGGAAGGAGTAGATAACATGAGGAGGGATCTAGCTAAGCTTGAAGAATGGTCTAGAATTTGGCAGCTGAAATTGAATCCAAAAAAATGCAGGGTCATGCATTTGGGCTGCAAAAATCCAAGGGAGCGGTACAGTATAGAGAGCGAAGTACTTCTCTCCACAAAAGAAGAGCGGGACCTGGGCGTGATTGTGTCTGATGATCTTAAAGTAGCTAAACAGGTAGAAAAGACAACGGCGGAAGTTAGAAGGATGCTTGGGTGCATAGGGAGAGAAATGGCCAGCAGAAGAAAGGAGGTGATAGTGCCTCTGTATAAGTCTGGTGAGACCTCATTTGGAGTATTGTGTGCAATTCTGGAGACCGCACCTTCAAAAGGATATAAACAGGTTGGAGTCGGTGCAGAGGGAGGCTACTAAAATGGTCAGTGGTCTTCATTATGCAGCATATGAGGACAGACTTAAAGATCTTAATAGGTATATTTTTGAGGAAAGGCGGGATAGAGGTGATATGATAGAGATGTTTAAATACCTCCATGGCACAAATGCACAGGAGGAGAGCCTCTTTCGATTGAAAGCAAGTTCTGCTATGAAGGCACATAGGATGAAGATGAAAGGGTATAGACTCAGGAGTAATATGCAGAAATATTTCTTTATGGAAAGAATGGTAGATGCATAGAATAGTCTCCAAGTGGAGGTTGTAGAGACGAGGAAAGTATCTGAATTCAAAAAACATGGGACCAACACAGAAGATCTCTAAAGGTAAAAAGGGGACTATTGTAGTCGTTGTTATGGAAGGGCAGACTAGATAGGCCATATGGTCTTTTTCTGCCGTCATGTTTCTATGTTTCTAATCATGCATAAAAATAAGGATCGATACTGCCAAAATGAAATTTCAATGTTATCATTTTATATAGTGTTGCTGAAGCGGAAAAATGGATTGTGTGCAGTTTAAAGGATGACCAGTTGGTGATGCAGTGATCTGGAAGATTAATTTTAAATAAAAGTGAAAAAAAGAAAAAGGTGGATTTTTAAGGGTTTTCTTTATGGATGAATGATTGCAACTGTCCATCTGAGTTCATACCCCTTTTGGGGATATTTGGAGTGGATGCTGAGGTCTTTTCCCCTTTTTGAAATTTAGAATTTGTTTAGAAATATATGGTATGTTGAAGTAAGCGCTGGTGCCTTGGCCGTCCCTTTTACACCATGCTGCCTTACATGCAGTGGCCACAATGCACCCTCACACTTAGACGATGACATCACATAAGGCAGGGAAGGCATCTCACTGAGTTATGCATGGAAGTCGTTTAGTGCCGTCATGCCAAAAAAAAAGTGAGGCTCATTTTGTAAATGAATGAATACAAATTCGGAAGCAGTAAGAAGCAAGAGTGGTGACTATGTCTCTGATTTTACCATCTTTCCTCCTCTTCTCTCTGGCAGGACACACTTGCAGGATCTGAAAGAAGTGACGCACAATATCCACTATGAGACATACCGGGCCAAGCGGCTGAATGACAATGGGGGGCTCCCGCCTGTGAGCGCAGCGGAGGGCAGCGAGGCCACCGAAAGCAATGTGTGAGAGCCCTGTCTCATTTCCGCACCCTGCCACAGAAGTGCATCCATGCAAGGGAGCAGCCTGTGGCACACCACCCTTACCACAAGGTCTTCAGGCAGGGTCTGATCAGCACTTGGTTCCTTGCCTCGCACGCTGAGGCTTTCTGATTTTTGCAGCATCTATAAGGGGAATGGAGCTCTGGGACTGGCCTCCAAGAGGGTCATTGTGCTGCAACCCTGGGAGTTTTACAAACTAGAAACATCTGTTATGAGGAAGGAGGCAGAAGGCCTGGAGTTAGGAGATCTGGGAGAACGGAGAGCCTGCACCTCTCCCCATTCTGTACATATCCAGGTGCATAGAGAATGTTTTAAAACTTCCATTGCACAGCCATGTTGGGCTATTTCAGCTTTTACTGTGAGCTTAACTAGGCAACCCTGAGGGGGGTTTTTATCTGCAAAGTTTTAACCAAGAACTTATTGCCTGTGAAAGCTAGAATGACCAAAAATGCTGCCCAATGAGAGTCTTACGCTATTGCCTACTCATACAAAGGATGCCAGGCCTCAGGGAAGGAAGTACTATAGCCAGACCAGAAAGCCAGACAGGCATCTGTCCCCAAGAGAGCATCCACAGAATGCAGGCCCTCTGACTCCTCTACCATTCATATCTGCTTATCTTAATGCCTCAGTGCCATTACTTACAGTTGTGGTCAACATTATTGGCACCCTTGCATTTTAGGTATGTTGTGTACAATATCTTGAGAAATAATTGGAAATATTCCAACTGTATGTCTCATAATACTTTATAGTATGTTCAAAGGTATACAAAACAAAAACAAAGATGCCTGTGCAACTTAGAAATAGTAATTTCTGAGAAAAAAAAAACAAAATATGACCTGGACAGGATTAATGGCACCCTTCACTAATATTTGGTTGCACAACTCTTGACAATGATGACAGCCTCAAAAACGTAGCCATCTATAAATTTCATACATCTGTCTTCTGGTACTTTCTCCCACTCTTCAACTGTGATTTGTTCCATCTCATGAATGTTTCCAGGATTCCTTTTTCCAATGGCAGATTTCAAGACTCATTGCTGGCCAGTTTAAAACAGTCCATTTGTTCCTTTTTAACCATTCTTTTGTACTTTTGGAAGTATGTTTTGGTTCACTGTCCTGCTGGAGGACCCATGACCTTTGACCCAGACCCAGCTTTCTCACACTAGGTAGCACATATCGCTCCAAAATATCTTGGTAGTCCTCTGACTTCATATGATTTCTTTAATACATTCCAAGCCTCCAGTTGCAGAGGCAGCAAAACAGCCCCACAACATTATGGAACCTCCACCATATTTAACTGTAGGAAGGGTGTTTTTTCCTTATAAGATTCATTTCTTCTCCTATAAATGTATCGCTGGTCTGCATTGCCAAAGAGCTCAAGTTTGGTTTCATCTGTCCACAGAACATTTTCCCAGAAGGACTGTGGTCTCTGAAGGTGGGTTTTGGCAAAGATCAGGACTGCCTTTTTATGTCTGTCTTTGAGCAATAGGATACTCCTTGGCCTTCTCCCATGAAGTCCTTCTTTGTTTAGTGCATGGCATACAAGGTGCGATCAAAAAGTATTGAGTCTTGTACAATAACTGACAGTTATTGAACGCAGTCTCCTTCAAAGTAGTCCCTTCTGATAAAATACACTTCCTCCAGCGTTCCAGCCACTGCTGGAAACTATTTTGAAATGCCTCTTTTGTTATGCTGTGAAGCTGCTGTGTTGAATTGTGCTTAATGGTCTCCAAGTCATCAAATCTCCTTTTCAGTGGTAATTTCAGTTTTAGAAATGAGAAAAAGTCACAAGGTGCAAGATCAGGTGAGTACGGAGGCTGACGGACTTGCTCGATTTGGTGTTTGGCCAAGAACTGCTGGACAAGATGTGATGCGTGAGCTGGGGCATTATCATGAGGAAGCAACCATTCACCATTCTTGTGCAACTCTGGCCTCTTACAATGAACTGCATCTCTCAAATGAGTCATAACTTGGACATAGTACTCCTTATTGATGGTCTGGCCTTTTGGAGCATACTCATGATGAACCAATACCCTGAAAGAAAACTGTGAGCATGACCTTGATATAGCCCACCAGGTGAGGAGCATTCTTGGGTCTGGGAGAGTCTGAAGTCTTCCACTGTGAGAATTGAATCTTAGTTTCCGTGTCATAATCATAAATCCATGATTCATCACCAGTAATAATCGTTTTGATGAAATATGAGTCATTTTCAATGCATTCCAAAAACTCCTTGGCTGCAGACAGTCAATCTTCTTCTTGGTCAGGGGTCAGGAGTTTCGGCACGAATTTTGCAGACACTAATCTCATCCCCAAATCAGCAATAAGAATGGACTGTACTGACCCAAGACTGATGTCCATGTCCTCAGCAAGATCCCTAATAGTCAGTCAATGATTTCAGTGAATTGTGGCACTCACTGCTTCAACTTTGTCTTCATTCCTGCTCGTGGATGGCCTTCCAGAACATTTGTCACTGTCAACATTTTGGCAGCTCTCTTGGAAACGTTTGTGCCAGTCTAACTCAAACATGATTCATGCATTCATCACCATACACTTGCTGTAACTTCTCATAAGTCTTTTTGCATGAATCTGCAAGTGTCTGGCAGAATTTAATGCAAATTCACTATTCAATTTTTCACTCATCATAAATCTGACAAACTGCTTTTACTCAATACCAAACATCACGTGATTTTAAAAAGTACAGGTGTACTGCAGCCATGCTACACTCTGCACACGCAGGGCACATAACTAGGTCACTGCATGCTTAATAGCATCGTGGTGCAACGTATTGTTATATAGCTACACAACAAGTCTCAATACTTTTTGATCATACCTCCTATGGTGTGGGTTGAAACCATCACTCCAGATTGCTCCAGGTCAGCCTTAAACTCTTTGGATGTTGTACGTGGTGTTTTTCCAACAGTTCCCACTAACCTTCAAAGACGTCTTGGATTAATTTTCCTTTTCCCACCACATCTTGGAAGGTTCTTGACAGTCTCATAAGCAGAAAGCTTCTTAATAACACTGTGAACTGTAGATACAGGAGTCCCAAGGTCTTTGGAGATGGCCTTGTACCCTTTTGAAGTTTGATGTTTGGTGATAATGGCTTTTCTGATGGTCTGAGGCAGCTCCTGTCATCACCATTGTAAAAATGGAACAGGGAGTGAATGTGGCCATTTTAAACATTAAAGCCATCATTCTTTGGTTGATTCAAGTCATGTGAGTACTGATAATTGATCACAGGTGCGTCTAGTTTTACTGCAACAGGAATGTGGATCTTCTGTTCAAACTGATTTGAATTTTTATAAGGGTGCCAATAATCATGCTCTATTCGTATTTCCTCAAAAAAAAACTAAACAGGTTCACTGCTAATAAATTCAAAAACATAAAGTGAAAACCTTTTCCAAAACATTAATATTCTCTGAAACTGAGCTAATAGATTCTAAACAGTTCTAATTTACTACTACTACTACTGAGCATTCATATAACGCTACTAGTCATACACAGCGCTGCAGACATGTAAGAGACAGACCCTGCTCATCAGAGCTTACAATCTAGTCAAGACAGACAACACAGGAGGTGTAGGCTGGGATAAAACAAGGGGAGAGGAAAAGAAAAAGGAGATCAGGTGAGTCAAGATCCAAAAACAGCAGCAAAGAGGTGTGTTTTCAGCCTGGATTTGAAGAGGGATAGAGAAGGTGCCTGGCGTACAGACACAGGTAGTTTGTCCCAGGCATAAGGTGCAGCAAGGTGAAAGGAGCGAAGTCTGGAGTTAGTAATAGAAGAGAAGGGCACAGATAGAAGCAGTTGGCTAGAAGAGCGGAGTTCCCGAGGGGGGTTGTAAGGAGAGATGAGAGAAGAAAGGTAGTGAGGAGCTGCAGAGTGAATGCATTTATAGGTCAGCAGGAGAAGTTTGAACTGGATGCGGAAACAGATAGGGAGCCAGTGGAGTGACTTGAGAAGAGGAGTAATATGGGCATGACAAGGCTAGCGGAAGATTAGCCGCACAGCAGAGTGTTGAACAGATTGAAGGGGAGCGAGATGATTCAAAGGGAGACCAGCAAGGAATAGGTTACAGTAGTCAAGACGGGAGGTGATTAAGGAGTGGATAAGCGTCTTAGGAGTGTGTTCAGAAAGGAAAGGATGGATTTTGCTGATATTATAGAGAAATAAACGGCAGGTCTTAGCTATCAGATGAATGTGTGTGGAGAAGGAGAGAGAAGAGTCAAAGACAACACCAAGATTGTGAGCCGAGGAAACAGGAAGTACAGAGTTATCCACAGAGACTGAGAAAGGAGGAAGAGGGGGGATGTTTTAGGGGGAAAGAAGTTCAGTCTTGGCCATGTTCAATTTCAAGTAGCGGTGAGACATCCAGGCAGCAATGTCAGAAAGGCAGGCAGAGATCCGGGTCTTGATAGCCGGAGAGATTTCAGGTGTAGAGAGGTAGATCTTGGAGTCATCAGCATAAAGATGGTACTGAAAACCATGGGAAGAGATAAGCGCATCAAGGGACTGAGTATAGAGAGAGAAAAGGAGCAGACCCAAGACAGATCCTTGGGGTACACCAACTGGGAGCAGGATAGCAGAGGAGGAGGAGCCACCAGAACACACACTGAAAGAGCGATGGGAGAAATAGGAGGAGAACCAGGATAGTACAGAGCCCTTAAAACCAAGCGAAGACAGGGTATTGAGGAGAAGGTTGTGGTCAACAGTGTCAAAAGCAGCAGAGAGGTCAAGAAGGATGAGGACAGAGTAAAGGCCCTTGGATTTGGCCAGGAACAAGTCACTGGAGACTTTGACAAGAGCCCTTTCAGTAGAGTGTAAAGGATGAAAGCCAGACTGTAAAGGATCCAGGAGGGCATGAGAGGAGAGGAAGTCGAGGCAGCGGCAGTGAACAGCACGTTCAAGTAGTTTAGAAACAAAGGGAAGGAGAGAGATGGGTCGATAATTAGAAGGACAGGTGGGATCAAGTGAGGGTTTCTTGAGGAGAGATGTGACCAATGCATGTTTGAAGGCTGTAGGTACAGTTGCAGTGGAGAGCGAAAGGTTGCGAATATGAGAAATGGAAGGGACAACAGTGGAGGAGATGTGGCTTAGGAAACGGGTGGGGATAGGATCAGAGGAGCAGGTGGTGAGTTTGAAGGAAGAAAGAAGGTGGGCAGTTTCCTCTTCAGAGATCACAGGAAAGGAAGAGAGGGTAGCAGAGGTAGGGGAGGAAAGTTGGGCGTGAAGAGGGGGAGAAGGGGAAGTAGCTGACTTTGTGGGGAATTGGAGGGTGATCTTGTGGATTTTGTCATGGAAATAGTCAGCCAGGGTTTGGGCAGAAAGGGAGGGAGGGCTCAGATAATTTTTGTCATATTACTTGCCTGGGGAGGAAACCTCTCTTGTAGCAAGCTCTCCTTTTTATCTTTTAGTACAGGCAACTTAGTCTAAACACAACACCGTGTTTCAAGCCTGTAGTGATTCTTGGCTCTTCTTCAAGCGGGCTGCCCAGACACATTCCTTCTTCCTCTTTATGTCCTCCCTATTGCCAAACTCCTCAGGTGACTCAAATTCAAAATAACAGTGCCAGAAACCACTAATTAAGTCAACTCCCATAATGACATACATACTGGTAAAATGAATTATTAAAATACCCGATTATCATTACAGCAATCCCCATCAATCTCTGCATTAAGTCCTTTAGGTGTCATCGTGGCTAGTCTAAATATACATTGTTGCTACAAATAAGGCAGTCTAGAAATTGATTGGTGGGGATTGCTATAATGATAATCAGGTATTTTACTAATTCATTTTACCAGTATGTAGGTCTTTCTGGGAATTGGTTTAATAAGTAGCTCCTGGCACCGTTATTTTGAATTTGCGTCACCTGAGGAGTTTGGCAATAGGGAGGACATAAAGAGCAAGAAGGAATGTGTCTCGGCAGCCCGCTTGAAGAAGAGCCAAGAATCACTACAGGCTTGAAGCACGGTGTTGTGTTTAGGCTAAGTTGCCTGTACTATAAGATAAAAAGGAGAGCTTGCTACAAGAGATGTTTCCTCCCCAGCAAGCAATCCGACAAAAATTTGAATTGTTTAGAATCTATTAGCTCAGTTTCAGGGAGTATTAAAGTTTTGGAAAAGGTTTTCACTTTATGTTTTTGAATAATCATGCTCTGGCAATGTCTCTGTTTTTATACTATTTCGTACTATTTCCTTTTTTAATTGGTCTTGTTTTATTTGATTCTTTTATATGTCAAATATGTGAGTATATATAGTCCAATGCCATTTCACTGGCCACTTTTTTTTAGGAGATATTGAAAATTAAGGGGTTGAACTGCAATGGTGCCAATAATGTTGACCACAACTGTACAACTACAGATTTCCTCTGCAACTCCAACATGGAGCTTAAAGCAAATAGTACGCACAGCCTAATATAGGCTCTTTTGATATCCAAGGAAGTTAAAAACTGGCATTGCGCTCCTGGTATCAACATTTTACCCTCCTATGGGTCTGGGTCTTTGGCCTCACATTATGCCCAGAAAGCACTCAACCTATTGCTCCAACAGTCAGAGCCGGCCCAAAGATATGTGACGCCCTAAGTGAACCTTCAGCCATGTGCCCGCCCCCTCCCCCCGGGACTCTAGCATCTCCTCTTCTTCTCCTTAACCCCCCTCCCCTCCATAGGTGGCCAGCATCTCCTCTTCCCTTCCCTACATTCCCCCAGGTGTCCAACATTTCTCTTTCCCTTCTCTATCCCCCTTAGTCCAACATCTCGCTTTCTCTTCCTCTTTCCCCCATGTCCAGCTTCTCTCCCACATCATCCTTGTCTCTTGCAGGGCCTCCTCCAGCCCCCTTCCACTACTGCCACCACCATCCTACCTCTGCCCATGCTGCCCTTCACCACTATAAAGTGGTGTGCATGGTGCAGGGCCTCCAAGAGCAGACCTGCACTCAAGCTCTGCTGGGTCCCACCTCCTCCGACAGGAGGTTTGTGCCGGAAGGAAAGGGATCCAGTATAGTTTGAGTGTACACCTATGCTGAAGATCCTGTGCTGCACCAGCACTTCACAGTGATTCAGGGGGTCTGGAAAAAGATAGGGTGGCAGCAGCTGCAATGGAGGAGGGGGGAGAGCAGGTCCTGTCCAGCCACACAGCCGCCACTCAAACTCTGCTTCCCTAAGAGGACACTCAGTACATCTAGTATAAGGCCAGCCCTGCCAACAGTGCTTTGTAAAAATCTTCACACCCTTGTGCATTTTCCACATTCCGATGACTAAAAAATACAGTTCATAATGCATTAAAGTAGGAGCTTGTTTCATTGATCTACACAACATATTCTACACTTTCAATGTGAAAGAACAATTATAGAAATATTCAACAAGTAATTAAGAAAAGGAAAAAAAAAAGTTTTCATTGCATAAAATTTCAGATCCCTTGATTCAGTCCTTGGTGGCAGGCCCTTGTGCTGCAATAACAGCTATGAGTCATTTAGGATAAGTGTCTCTCAACTTTACAGAGTGGGATAGTGCAGTTTTTGCCCATTCTTCCTACCTCAAGGACTTTCAGGTCTGTTGGGATTGTCTGTGGATTTCAGTTTTTTTTTATTTTCAAATGCTTGATATAGAGCCGAGGCCATCATGGTGGTTTACAAAAGTTACCATAAAAACTGAGGAGAAAGAAAGCATTGAGAAAAGAGAGAAGTGGGAGTTACAAAGTAAATGGTGATAGAGAAGGAAGGGAATGAAGAGACAGGAAACAAGACTAGTCCGGGGGTGGGGGGAGAGAGCAAGGGAGGAAGGACTGGGAAGCTAGGGTCAGTCCAAGGACTCATCAGGAAAAGCAGTGGAAAAGCCATGTTTTAAGTTGCTTCCTCAAGACAGGGAAAAAAGATTCTTGCTGAAGAGAAATAGGAAGATAATTTCAAAGATGGGGGCCAAGAGAGGCAACGGAAGAGTCAAGGAAGGAGGAACACTAAGGAGAGAGGCCTGAGAGGAATGAAAAGAGCAGGCAGTGGAATAGGGGACCACTAGGCAGGCAAGATAGGGTGAGGAAGAAGCATAAAGGGTGCAATGTACCAGGACCAAGATCTTATACTGTAAATGGAATGAACGAGGTGCCAGT
Organism: Ichthyophis bannanicus; assembly: GCA_033557465.1. NCBI lineage: Eukaryota > Metazoa > Chordata > Amphibia > Gymnophiona > Ichthyophiidae > Ichthyophis > Ichthyophis bannanicus. The sequence goes on along the minus strand of CM066031.1, from coordinate 1,114,531,172 downwards.
GAAGAGTGATGAGTAAAGGAATAGCATGATCAGAGTGGTGAGTCCCAAACAAGAACTTAGTAGCCAATGAATGGACTAGTTGTAGGAGTTTAATGCAATAAGTGGGGAGACCATTATATAGGGAATTACAATAGTCTAATCTGGATATCACAAAAGAGAGCACCAACAGTTGAAGTTGAGAAAAGGTGAGAGCAAAGCAAACACTACGAATCCAGCAGAGTGCAAAAAAGGAAGAATGAACGACAGAAGTCATCTGCTCCTTGAATAACAGAGGAGAGTCAAGAATGATGCCTAAGACATGTAGAGAATCTTGAAAAGAGAGACACAAGGAAAACAGAGAAAGAGGTGTTGGATGATGATGTAGCCTGGGGGAGGGAAAGCAAATAGTCTTTCATTTAGAAATGTTCAGGGAGAGGCAGTGTTCCCAAAACCAAGAGCTAAGCAAATTCAAGCAGTGTTGAAGAGGAGAGATATCATGAGGTGAATAAGCAGTGTAAAGAATCTGAACATTATCCATGTAAAGAAAGGGGCTACAACCTAGATATTTGATCAGAAGTGGGAAATGAGCCAAGAAGATATTGAAGAGGATGGGAGCCAGAAGAGAACCCTGAGAACACCAGATTCTAGGGGAAAGAAGGTATACAATTTGGATCCTGAGAAGACTTGGAAAGAGCAGTGGTAAAGCTAGAAAGAAAACCACTGAATAGCAGTATCCTGAATCCCAGTATCATAGAGGTACTGCAGAAGGAGGTGGTGGTCTACAAGATCAAAAGCAGAAGACAGGGAGACAACAATAACAGCATGATTGTGATCTAAGGCAAACCAAATTTCATTGAGAAGTGCAGTAAGAAGTGTTTCAGTGCTGTAGCTAGCCCAACAGCCTGTCTGCCGAGGGTCAAGCTGAAGAGCTGCCAGAGTATGATGGGTTCAAGAACTTTAGAGATGAAGGGAAGATTAGAAATAGATTGAAAGTTAGAAAGAGAGCTGGGACGAGAGAAGGTTTCTTGAGGAGGAAAAAAATAATAGCATGTTTCCAGGCTGAAGGAAGGTAGCTAGAAGAGAGGCTAGTCTGTAGAAGAGGAAGGATGAATGGAATAAGAGAAATGGCTAGCTTCTTGACCAAATACCAGAAGATAGAAAGAGGGATGAACAGAGTACAGAGCATGATCCAGGTAAAAAGGGTAGGGAATAGTAACACGAGCCAAGGAGATGAATCTGGGAGGGGAACAGTAGTGCATACAGAGAAGGGAGGACAGAAAGCACAAGAAGAGAAAGGGGCTGGAGGGAGGAGACAAGAAGGGAGTTGAAGGGAAAGAAGGGTCTGTGAGGGGGAAAGGGGAACACAGGTGGGGGTGGGGGAGGTGGAGGAGGACATAAGGAAGAGGCTCCTGACAGAAGGGGGGCATGCAGAGAAGTCATTTCACTAGATAGGAAGGAGGCATAAGCATTGGGGAAGGGAGGGAAAGAGACAGTGTCTGGAGCAGTTGATGGGCCATCTGGTCAAGGATAGGAAAAGGTTGACATGGTTTATTGGTGGGAAAAGAAGTAATTTCTGAGTATGATCTGTTCTAGCTGTGTAAAGAGCCTTCTTATAGGCAGTAGTGTTGCTTCCAATGAGACTAGAGCGAAGGGGAGCAACATTTCCTCCAAAGGCATTCAGCACAGTGAAGATTGCAATGAAGAAGAAATAGGCTAGAATGGAACCAGAGTTTGTGAGAAGATGGAGAAGGGCAGAGTAAGTGGCATGCCGCTTCTGCATCAAGAGCAGAGGAAAGGGATGAAGACCAAGTGGTCCATTGATAATCTAGTAGGACAGAAGGAGAGGCAAAAGGGGCTGCTGCAATTTCATGAGCCAGAAGATCCATGTTCCTGGGATTTAGATCCCTCTTGGAACAGATTTTCTATAGGATTCAGGTCTTGGCTTTGACTGGGCCACTCAAGGGCATTCACTTTCTTCTAATGATTAAATCACCAACTAAACTGGCTGTCCTAACCCTTCCCTCCTGGAAAGAAGCTCCTGGAGACACATCCTCAGTGCAAGAGGATATTGCTTGCCCTGACTAAAAGATCACTTCCTACCACACCAAGGTGATACTCTCCTTACAGGTGATTTCTCTTCTCTAAGGCAGCATAGTGGCTGCCAGACTGGAGGTTGGACTTCTCTCCTATCTCCCTGAAAGTCTCCTCTATGTACCCCTCTGTCTGTCTCAGCTCCTCCAAGTCTGCTACTCTAGATTCCAGAGATTGGTCTCATTCTCTAAGAGCTAGGACCTCTTTGCACTAAGGGCACACATATGACCTCTCGCCAACTAGGAGATAATCATACATTTGGCACTCATTGCAGAAGACTGGATAGCCCCAATCTCACTGCCAGACTGCATCTTTGTATTGATGAGTTGTCAAGGGAGTATGGGGTATCTAGACTAAAAGGAAGAATGTCAGGATTTTTGAGTATATCTACTAATATTATGTGTTTTTTTCTCACTACACTGTTAATAATCTATTAAGGGTTAATCACTTGCTGATTAAAATATCCTGTGATTACAAATTTCACTCTTAATTGGGAAATGGACTATAAGTTAAGGGATGTGCCTGAGAAGACAGGGAGTTGGGGAGGGTAAGTGTGAAAAGATTAACTACCTGTCTCCCTCTAAAAAGGCCTAACCATGAACTATGGCAAATTAATTCTAAACTTTTAAGCTAAACCAATAACTAATTTATCCTTGTAAAGACAGAATTTTCCAAATAGGTCCACAATCTCTTCTGTTCCAAGCTTTAAGTCACCAAAATTTACAAGCAAAGTTGCCCTTACTTAACCACAGAGGCTTCTTCTGCTATCAGATTCCCTTCAGGAATGAGTTCTTGAGATCTTCCATATACCATTAAATCAAAGGCAAGTGTTTCCAACAAGCCCTTAGATGATCAGCACTTTAGCAGTCTGCTAGAATGATCTTTCCAGCAAGCCTACCTACCTAAGAATACCTAGGTAATGGCTATTAATCTCAAAATCATAGTTGTCTCACCCTTTTTTCAAAGAGAACTGCCCTTCCTGTTTAAAGCAGTTAAGCAGTAAAAATGCTATGAGTAATTTTAGAGTTTCAAACTAAGCAAATACGCATTTGCTTTGAAAATCTAAAAGGCCTAACTACAAAGTAGGGCAAATTAATTCTAAACATTTAAGTCAAGCCAATAACTATTTTATACTTTTAAAGAAGTTAAAGTATAGAATTTTCCAAATAAGCCCACAATCTCTTGTTGCCAAAAATTACCAGAAAAGTTGTGCTCACTTACTCGCAGAGGCTTCCTTCTGCTATCAGATTCCTCTCAGAAAAGCTTCCTGTTCCTGAGAAAAATGGTTAGAAAAAAACAAACGCAGCAGCTGCAAAGGTCAGAATTTACATCAGGCATGGATGTTGTTAAAAAAAACAACAACAAAAAACAATCTTGGAAGCCCAGACTCAAGAGATAGGCAGCGTTCCGGAGCTTTGATGCATGGATGACACCATGGTGCTAGGAGGAAGGTTTTAGATTTGTTAGGAACTGGCTACATTTTGAGGAAGCGGAAGCCTATTCCACACAGATGGATTCACCTTGACTGGAGTGATCCCAGGTTGCTGGTGCTAACGTTGAAAAAGGAGATAAACTAGAACCTGGGGGAAAGCTGAAATAGCTCAGGAGCACATGGTTCGGAGTAACATATCGTTGAAGGATACCATCATAACAGGGAAGTTAGGACATCCTGATAGAGAGGTTACAATAAAGACTAAAGTAGCCCAGATGCCTTTAAATAAAGAGCAGAAAAATTACAAATTATCCCTGACAACTACTAATACAATGTGTGCCTTCGAGTCAACATTGACTCCTGGCAACCCAGCAGCTCCTGGGTTGGCAGTGTGACTGGAAGTAGATTGCCAGGCCTTTCTTCTGAGGCAATGGAGGGTTAAGTGACTTGCCCAAGGCCACAAAGAGTACTAGTGGGAATCAAACTTGGTAACCATTAGGCTACTCCTCAACTACTAAGTAGGTTGTAAATTCAAGCATACAGTACGTTTAAATGTCTGCATACAAATGCAAAAAAATAAAATGGGAGCGTTAGAATATATAGAGATATATATAATAGGCATCTATGAGACCAGATAGAAAGAGAATAACCAGTGGGACACAGTGATACCAGGGTACAAACTATGTTGCAGTGATAGAATGGGTAAAGTTGGTGGAGGGGTGGCGTTATATGTTAAAGAGAGCACTATGTCAAACAGAATAAAAGTTTTGCAGGAAATAAAATGCACCAATGAACATTTTTATGATGAAATGTTATCAGAAATTAAGGAAGCTAACAAAATTTGGCAACACAATAATAATGGGTGATTTCAATTTCTCCAGTACTGATTGGATAAATGTCACATTGGGACATGCTAAGGAGGTAAAGTTCCTAGGTGAAATTAATGATTGCTTCATGGAGCAGCTGGTTTGGGAACCAACTAGAGGTGAAGCTATTTTAGACTTAGTCCTTTGTGGTGTACAGGATTTGGTGTAAGAGCTAACCGTGTTGGGACAACTTGGCACTAGTGATCATAATATTATCAAATTTGATGTATTAACTGGAGTGAGTATGCAAAGGAAATCTACTATATCAGCATTTAATTTTCAAAAGCGAGACTACAATAAAATGAGCAAAACGGTTAGAAAAAAACAAACGCAGCAGCTGAAAAGGTCAGAATTTACATCAGGCATGGATGTTGTTAAAAAAAAATAAAAACAAAACAAACAATCTTGGAAGCCCAGACCAGATGTATCCCATGCATTAAAGGTGGAAGAAAGGCCAAATGACAGCCAGCATGGTTAAAAGGTAAGGAGAAAGAAGCTAGTAGAGCCAAAAAAACAACTTTCATAAAATGGAAAAAGAATAAAATGCTTCAAATTTGTTAATCACGTGTGGATCGTGAGACATACACATGCAAGAGGATCTTGTAAGACTGGGAGACTGGGCATTCAAATGGCAGATGAACTTTAATGCAGACAAGTGCAAAGTGCTGGATGCAGGGAAAAATAACCCAAACTATAGATACACAATGCTACGTTCCACGCTAGGAGTCGCCATCCAGGAGAAGGATCTAGGTGTGATTGTAGAGAATACATTGAAATTTTCTCTTCAGGGTGTGGTGGTGATGGCCAAAAAAGCAAACAGAATGTTAGGCATCATTAAGAAAGAAATAGAGAATAAAACAAAGGATATCATAATGCACGTGTTGCTCCATGATGTAACCACACCTTGAGTTTTGTGTTCAATTCTGGTCTCCGCATCTCAAAAAAAGAAATAGCGGCACTGGGAAAAGTACAGAATAGGGCGACCAAAAGGATAAAGGGGATAGGATGACTCTCCTATGAGGAAAGGCTAATGAGGTTAGGCTCTTCAGCTTGGAGAAGAGATAGCTAAAAGGAGATATGATCGATGTCTATATAATCCTAAGCAGAGTGAAATGGGTAGAAGCAAATAGATTGTTTACTCTTTCAGAAAATACAAGGACTAAGGGATACACCATATTTAAACAGATAGGAGAAAATATTTTTTTCTCTCAATATATAATTAAGGTTTGGAACTCATTGCTGGAGGATGTGTCCTGTTTACAACAGCAGGTAGTGTAGTTGGGTTTAAAAAAGGTTTGGATTGATTCCTGGAGAAAAAGTCCATAAACCATTATTAAAGTAGTCTAAGAGTACTGGGCTGGTAGGGGGAGGAGGGGTTATATTGTCTTTTGCATTGTTATATATTATATATTGTCTGTGTATTGTATGGAATTTTAACTGTAAGCTGCATTAGGGTCTTCATTGACCATAAGCGGCATATCAAGTGCCAGAAAAACATAAATAAATACATTCCTAGGGATAAAGTAGCATGGAACTGGCTACGTTTTGGATATGTGAGGTACTTGTGACCTGGACTGGCCACTGTTAGGAACAGGACACTAGGCTTGATGGACCTTTGGTCTGACCCAGTACAGCAACTCTTACGTTTTTGCTGAGCCTCTCTATTACTGCTTTTGCTTTACGCTTAGGATCATTCTCCTGCTGAAAGATGAACGTTATCCTCCATCTCAGACTGGAACAGCTTTTCCTCCAGGATCTGCCCTTACTTTCCCCTCAATCTTCATAAGTCTCCCTGTTGCTGCAAAGCATCCCCAGAACATAATGCTGCCGCCAGCATGCTTTTCTGTAGGTTTGGTGTTAGCAAGGTGACCTTCTGTTTTATGCCACACATATCACTTAGCATTGAGATCAGAAAGTTCCATATTGGTCTCATCAGATCACAAAACCTTCTCGCACATGCAATGCCCCTAAGTGTTTCTTTGCATATGCTATGTGGCCCATCATTTGGCTTTTCTTCAGCAGTGGCTTTCTTGTGAAGTAATCTTGAAATTGTTAAACAGTCAATATTTTCCCCAAGCTTGGCCAGAGAGCTTGTAGGTTTTTTTTTTAAGCCATTGTAAGTCTCACAGGAGCCTTCCTCGGCAGTTTCCTTATCTCCCAGCTACTGTGGTGAGGCCATACTTTTTCCATTTAACAGCGATGGACCTGATATTGCCTCAAGAGATATTCAAACACACTGAAATCTTCATATGGCCATCCCCCAGCCTGTACCTTTGACTTCAGCCAGGAGTTCTTTGGACAGCTCCACACTTGGCATTTTAGACCTTTGCATCAAATTTTCTTCATACAACAGTAGCATCTTGATTCTCCAGGAGTATCTGAATCAGCTCAGCTACTGTGCAAATGGAACTAATTCTGGTCGGCTACTGCAAAGAGTGTGAAGACTTATGCAATCAAAACTTTTTTGTTTCTTACTCTTAATTTCTTGCTAAATATTTCTATAATTATTCTTTCACATTGAAAAGAGTAGAGTATGTTGTGTAGATCAGTGAAACAAATTCCTTCTTTAATGCACTGTCAACTATTTTTTAGTCTGCAGGCTGTGAAAAAAGCACAAGGCACTGTAGGCCTATGACAATTTTACCCAACAGAAGGCAGCAGAGTGCACCATTAGGATATTGTCAGGCAGTTTTAGATCATGTCAATCTGTGATCGGATTTTACCGTGGCCAGGGCTGGCCCAAGGTATGTTCAAGAATGTTGCCCACACATGACCCCGCGCCTGGCCACTTCGGTCCCGCAACTGTGCTAAACTGCAGTCGCCAGTATGATCATATCGCCACACTTTTAAAAGTGAAAGGGGGGAACTTCCTGTTTTGCATAAGAAACAGGAAGTTCCCCTGTTTCCCTTTTAAAATTACAGCAATGCGATCATGCTGGTGGCTGAAGGACAATGGCCCTACGGCTGTGTAGTGACTGCTGCAGACAGGTCCACTCCACCAGGATGAGGAGGAAGGAGGAAAAGGGGTTAGTGATGGGGGGAGGAGGCAAGGGAGGAAATGCATAGCACTGGAAGAAGAAGAATGCTGCTGGGGGGCAAGGACTGGAAGAGAGTTAATGCTGGGACTGAAAGGGAGCTGATGCGGGGGGCTGAGACTGAAGGAGAGCTAATGCAGGGAGGGACTGAGTCAAAAAGGAAGCTGATTCTGGGAGGCACTGGGACTGAAAGAGAGCTGATGCTGGGAGGGTCAGCAACTGGAAGGGAGCTGATGCTGGGAGGGGGTGAGTGGAAGGGAGCTGTTGCTGGGGAGGACTGGAAGGGAGTGATACTGGGGACTGGGGAGCTGAAAGGAAGCAGATGCTGGGATCAGGGAGAAGAAAAGGGCTGGTGGAGTAAGGATGGGGAGGAGGACAGATATCTTGTGTAGAAAGGAAGAAACAAGTCATACAGAGTGAAAGGTTGAGAAGGAAAGGCATAAGATGGATTCTGGGATAAGGAGGAGAAAAGGCAGAGTTATTGAATATTGGAGAAGGAAGTAACTGGGTGGGTGTGGAAAGGGGAAGTAGGAGGCAGGAAGATAGGTACTGGAGAGAACGAGATGGGGGAGAGCAGGGACTGGGATTTAAGTGGAGACTTTAAAATTGGGTAGGAGAAAAGAAGACGACAAACTCTAAGATTGGCTGGGTACTGGAAGAGTAAGTGGGGATTCAGGCAGCAGGCCCAGGGTCAGCACAACTCACTTTGCATGCAGCCTCAGCAGCAGAAAGATCGTGATATCCTGTGGCACCATCCCAAGCTTCATCTTTCTTTCTCCAAGTCAGTGACAGCAGCCAGTGCTGCCTGTAGCCTTCACTTCCAGTATGCGCAGCCATTGTACTGTGCAGCATAAGCGAAAGCTACAGGCAGCACTGGCTGCTGTCACTGACCTGGAGAAAGAAAGATGAAGCCTGGAATGGTGCCACACGATATTTATGCCATAGTGCAGGGTGGGGGGGAACAGAGAGGGAGATTTTGGTTTATGAGAGAGAGAAGGGATTTGCTGGACTGGGGGGGGAGGCAGAGAAAGAGAGAGAGATTTTGGGTTAAGAGAGAGAAGGGGTTTATCAGACTAGGGAGGGGGGGAAACAGGGGGACAGATGCTGGGCTGAAAGGGGAAAAGATGCCAGACCACTGGAGGGGGAGAGGATGGAGAAGGGGAAGGAGATAGAAGGCTCCTGGTCCATGGAGGGAAGGAAAAAGAAGGAGGAGGAAGAGAGAGGAAGTTGCTGGACCTTAGGGGTAAAGGGGAAGGGTGAGGTGACTGGGAGATAATGAATATGGGTGGTGAGAGAGTGTGGAGATGGTGGGCATAGTAGTTATGTGAGAGACGAGTGAGAGGAGGATGGTGATTACAGAGGGTGGAAATGAGGTAATGGGGAGTGAGTGAAAGACAGAAGGGAATAAGAGGCTAGCAAAGGAGTGAGATGGGAAATGGGAGAGATGGGTTGGGCTGGAGGTTAGAGGATTAATGAAAGTTGCTAGGTGAAAAGTCAAAGGGGGATTGAGGACGGGTGTGTGAGTGTGCATGAAATATCAGTTGGTGAAGGGGTAAAGAAAGAAATGGAGGAAAGAGCAAAAAAGGAAAGATCAATATATCGGAGGCGGATGTAGAGAGAGAGAGAGGAAAAAATAAGAAGTGAGAAAAAAAGACAAATGGACAGCAGACAATAGAGAGTTAGCAGAAGATATGAAGAAAGCAGAAGAGAGAGACTGGGGCAATTGTGACTGAAAAATAAAATGCCTAAGGTAGAGAGAATTTATTTTATTTTGAATTTATTAACTGGAATTTGTCAGCTTTGGGAAACGTGAATCACTGATGTATTTGTGTTTGTTCAGTACAAGAGGAAATGAATTTATAGTTTTATTTCTCCAGTGTTGTGGTGCATTCCAAGTTTGGCTTTTAGGGTTCCCAGTTCAATTATTGCCTTCATATTTGTAAATTGTGATCCCTTGTTCTGTGTTTGGTGATGGTCTATGTTTTGCGTATATGACCGAGCTGTGGTATTCTGTTTGTGTAGTTTCTGTGTAGCAGTCCTACAGTACTTGTTCTCTTATCTCAGTAGGAGATGTATTGATTTTCTATGAGATGTATTAGTTTTATATTTTCAGTGCTGCCTTTTGATAGGGTTCGTTCTGTGCGAGTCATGGTTGTGTTGTTATGGTATGGTGGGTTTGCTGCTGTGGGTTCTAAATGAGCAGGGTTTTGTAGTACTTCCTAACATATTTGGCAGTAGACAGTGGAGGATAATAATGTAGAAATATGGTAGTCTTTCTTTATCCTCACTGTCCATGCAAATGGTATTAAAACACTAATTAAGAAGCATGTTTACTAAAGGATAATGTGTGCTCACAAATGTTAACATGCACTAGGTGCAGCAGCACCCATTTATTTCTATGGGCGTAGTGGCATTTAACACACATTAATGTTTAGTAAACATTATTTATTTAACAGGTTTGTTTGTTTTTATACCACTTTATCATATTTTAGTCAAAGCAGTTTACATAGTAACTTAAACTTGGTAATGTACATTAAATAGGGACATTGATAACCTGGATTCTTCTAAGGCAATGGAGGGTTAAGTGACTTGCCCAAGGCCACCAGGAGTGTTAGTGGGAATCAAACATGTCCCTAATTCATTGCTGGGACAAGAAAAGAAGAGTTTTGTGAAGAGCTCCTTTGGAAGTCTCCTAAAATTTTAGATGGGCAGCATATAAATTTTAAAATTAAATGTATGCAAATGGAGCTCTGCAGATATGCAAATATTTATGCAAATGAGGAGTCTTCGCACATGGCCCTGTGTCACCCTTGCAGCCGCCCCTGATCGTGGCCTAGTGTATTTCACATTTTGCAGTCTATTTATTAAGGGAGTCATTCCGGATAGCGAATAGTGGGGATGTAATTCTGGTTTGGACATACAACCCCTGCTATTCGTTGTGTGGCTATTCTGGCCGGAAAGCTCCCTGCACATACAGGGCCTTTGTGTGGGGAGCTCTGGAGAGGGGTGGGAGGGGGTGGGCAGGGCAGAGAGTGGGGCAGAGCACACAACCCAGACGTATGGAACCTTTTCCAGAGATGGCCCTGTACGTCCAGCTGGGGGCAGATGGATGTGGGACATATTCTGCCTCGGAAGTGGAATAAGTTCCATCGGCAGAGGGGATCCGGCTGGGCAGCCCCACAGAGGCGAATGATCAGCAGCAGAGAGGCCCCCTCTGCCCAATCCCAGCACTGACAGGCACTGCTGGGGGTCGAGTGGCAGGGGAGGACAGTATGATGCTGTGGTGGCCGTTCGGGGCTCCTGCTGGGTGTCCCGGTGTCACAGCAGTGGTGCTCCAGCAGCAGCATAGGGAGGGATGGACAGGGAAACAGTTAGATGGCCAGCGCGTCAGAATCGGGGCCCGTCTGGCCCGTCTAAGTGCCCAATTCTGCAACCGCAAGAACATCTAGCTCCCACGGGTGCAGAATCAAGTACAAATCCGAACCGGCCAGATCTGGACATGCCCTGATCAGAATCAGGCTCCGCAGGTTTTCTCCCAATCTGGTTTCTATGGGAAAACTGCTTAGTAAATTGGGTCCATTCTGTTAGGTACTGAAATAGCCTGGAAGAAGCTTCTCTGTCCCATGATACAAAGTCAAGGTGCTCCAATTGCTATTTTTCGCTAGGGCTTCGACCAGGCTTCTGGAGCTGTGTCAGAGACACAGTCGGTCTGGAAGCTGCTCCTCTTCCTCCTCTGCCTTCACAACGCTCACACCAAGGGCATGACCCAGAAAGCTGTGCTAAAGAAACGTTTACCCCTGATGCTGCAAAGCTGATTGCATCCAAATTACTGCTGCATTAGAAAGTGTGCACTATCAGAAAAAACACCGCACACAGCAGCAGCAAGACGCAGCCATTTGCTGCATCGGCTGTAAACATCTCTCTTCCTGTCAGTGTGTGAGCGGGGACTGGCTCATGTGCCAACAGGAAGGGACATTTTAAAAATCTGCCAAATTTATCCTGCTTTCTCCCCATCTCCATCCCCCTGCAGCAACAGTTTCTGATAATCTAGACAAACTTCAGTCAGGTGCCCTTGTGCCCCTCCCCCCCAGGCAGAGAAAGGCTTTAGCGCCCCTGCCCCCCTAGTTTAGCATTTCTCCTTTTACTCCTCTCCAGATGTCCAGCATCTCTCCTCCCCCCTCCCTCCACCTCCTTAAATTTTCCAATATGGCTCCTTGTAGCTGTGACTGTATCAGCACTAAAAAGAAAACGAATGTGCTGTGGAACCTCACGTTCAAGTATACTGGAATCTCCCGCCAAGTCCTGCCGCAGCAGCAGGAAATGCACATTAGAAGGGGCAAGACCAGCAGGGGCGCCTAGTAATGTTTCAGTGCAAAATTCTGCAGCACATTCATTTTCTTTTTTTTAGTGTTGACATGGTCACAGATACAAGGAGCCGTGCCAGAAGATTTGAGGAGGTGGACCACCTGGAGGGTGGAAAGGGGGCCCTCTCACTCCCCCTTGGCCCAAACCAACATCCCGAGGTACCACCCACGCCCAGACCGTTGACCCATACCAAAGTTCTGGGAATCTCCCATGACCCCCATCACTGTAGATCCCCCACCCAGCTTGACTTTACTTCATTGGCATTCTTTGTAAACTGCTTTGCTGTTTACTCGAAATGTAGTATATAATGTAATACCAGGAGGTATAAAGAGTGAAAGGAAAAGTGGTTTAACAAAAATTTGGTAGGTTAGAGGACAGAGTTGCAGCCCAGTCTCAGCAAAAGCCCTGAGCAGCCCTCAGCGCAGATTTGGCAGACTGACCCCAAGTGAGGTCAGGTGCCATCAATTTCAAGATGGAGGCACTGAGAAAGGAGAAAGTGGGCCTCACTCCTGCCTCCCACATTAGAGGTGCATGGGAGGGAGCGAGGGTATGGAAGGGGGGTCTACTTGCACCGCTACGGTCAGTGGTGGGGTTGGAGGGGGCATCCAGAACATCGGTTTCGGTCATGGAGTCCAGAGGGTGAGCGGTCCAATAACCTGAGGTGACGTGCTGCACGTCACCTGACATCACCCTCTGCTGCCAGGCTGTATCTTCCCACTGGCCTGACATGGCAGAAAGAGTCAGTGGTACAAAAAGAGTAAAAATACTACACTAGATTTTAAGTTTTTACATCAGGAGCAATTTACTATGCAGCAATTTTACATATCTTTTTCAGGCCACTGCGCTACCCTTTACTGCAGTGCTCTGGTGCTGATTTTCCTGCACTCACCTTTCCTCTTTTGTCGCAGAGTAAGGTTAGTGTG